>JBAIAC010000030.1:32675000-35570833 GCA_037349315.1 Chelydra serpentina
CTGAACTGGAGGACCCTGTGGTGGACATCCTGACGACCGATGCCCCCACTAGGGTTGCCTTACCTTTTGTGCATACCATCCTTGCCAACGCCACATCCATCTGGCAGACGCCAGCCTCAATACCCCCCACTGCCAGGGGGGTAGAGAGAAAGTACATGGCCCCCCCGAGGGACTTTCAATACCTATACACGCACCCCCCTCCATGTTCACTGGTGGTCCAATCCGTCAACGAGAGGGAGAGGAACGGCCAACAGGCCCCAGCCCCAAAGTCGAAGGACGCCAAGCGCCTAGACTTGTTTGGCAGGAAGATCTACTCAGGAGGGGGCCTACAGCTTCGTGCGGCGAACCAACAGGCACTCCTGAGCCGCTATGGTTATAACACCTGGGTCTCTATGGAGAAATTCAAAGAGCTTATACCTCCAGAGTCCAGGCAGGAGTACAAAGCTTTCGTGGAGGAGGGCAAGAAGCTGGCCAGGACGTCGTTGCGGGCCTCCTTGGACATCGCCGACTCCGCTGCCAGGACTATCGCCTCGGGAGTTGCCATGCGGCGCATCTCCTGGTTGCAATCCTCCACCCTCCCAGCAGAGGTCCAGCATACGATCCAGGACCTACCGTTTGACGGGCAGGGCCTGTTTTCTGAAAAAACAGACCCGAAGCTGCAGACCCTGAAAGACGGTCGTACCATCATTCGTACGCTGGGGATGCATACCCCCGCGACGCAGCGCAGGCCCTTCCGGCCTTTCGTTCGACGCACCTACTTCCCCCCCGCACCACGGCAGGACTTTTACAGGAGGCCGCGTGGTCGAGGGGGTAGGAGACAGCAGCCCGGCCGACAGACCGGCCAGAGGCAGGGCCCCCACAAGCCATCGTCGGGGCCCAAACAAAATTTTTGAAGGGGCGCTCGAGGCCGGAGTACCAGTCCCAACCGATCCTGCCCTCCTGTTCCTGAACCGCCTCTCCCCCTTCTCCCCGGCGTGGTCAAATATCACCACGGACCGCTGGGTCTTACATACCGTCCAGGGGGGATACCGACTGCAGTTCGTCTCCCCGCCTTCATCCCACCCTCCCACCCTGTCCCTCTTCAGGGACCCTTCTCACGAGCAACTCCTTACCCAGGAGGTGGACGAACTCCTTACTGTAGGAGCGGTGGAGGAGGTCCCAAGGGATCTCAGAGGCAAGGGATTCTACTCCCGTTATTTCCTAATCCCAAAGGCAAAGGGGGGGCTACGTCCTATCCTGGACTTACGGGGTCTCAACAAGTTTATGGTAAAGTTGAAATTCCGTATGCTTTCCCTGGGCACTATTATCCCCTCTATGGATCAAGGAGACTGGTACGCCGCCCTCGACATGAAGGACGCGTATTTCCATATTGCCATCTACCCACCTCACAGACGCTTCTTGCGCTTTGTAGTGGGCCAGAGACACTTCCAGTTCGCGGTCCTGCCATTCGGCCTCTCAACAGCACCGAGAGTCTTTACGAAATGCATGGCAGTGGTAGCAGCCGCCCTTCGACGTCAAAGAGTTCAGGTATTCCCCTATCTCGACGACTGGCTTATCCGTGGCAACTCCGCCAACCAGGTCCAGTCTCACATTCGCAAGGCCATGGACATGTTCAACCGTCTGGGCCTCCTACTGAACGTAGAAAAGTCCACTTTGGTGCCACCACAGAGAATAGACTTCATAGGGGCAATACTGGACTCTACCCTCGCCATGGCGTTCCTCCCAGAGGCTCACTTTCAAACGCTTGCAGCCGCCATACGCAGCCTCCAAGCCTTCCCAACTTCAACGGCCCGCTGCTGCCTCAGCCTCATGGGTCATATGGCATCATGCACCTTCGTGACAGCTCACGCCAGGTTACGCCTATGGCCCCTCCAAGCATGGCTGGCCTCCGCATACCGGCCACACAGGGACAACCTCGATATGATTCTGACAGTCCCACCGCAAGTCCTAGCCTCCCTCAACTGGTGGCTGGACCCCGCACATGTGATGTCAGGTGTTCCCTTTCATCCACCTCAGCCTTCCCGTGCCTTGACTACGGATGCGTCATCCCTCGGCTGGGGGGCTCACCTGCAGAACTTCCAAACGCAGGGCCTGTGGTCAGAACAGGAGCTGACATTACACATCAATGTCAGAGAACTCCGAGCGGTACGTCTTGCCTGCCAAGCCTTCGCTCAACACTTACAGGGCCGCTGTGTCTCCATCCTTACAGACAACACGACGGCCATGCATTACATCAACAGACAGGGAGGGGCACACTCCCTTCCCCTCTGCCGAGAGGCAACTCAGCTCTGGGACTTTTGCATAGCCCGTTCCATTCACCCTGTGGCCTCGTTTCTCCCAGGAGTCCAGAACACCTTGGCAGACCGCCTGAGCAGGTCCTTTCAAACTCACGAGTGGTCCATTCGACCAGACGTCATCCACTCTGTCTTCCAGAAGTGGGGGTTTCCCCAGATAGATCTCTTCGCGACTCGCGAGAACAGGAAATGCCACGTGTTCTGCTCATTCCAGGGTCGCTCCCCAGGCTCCCTGACAGACGCTTTTCTCCATCCTTGGACGGACAACCTGGCCTATGCCTTCCCACCAGTTCCACTGGTCCACAGAGTCCTGCTCAAACTACGCAGGGACAAGGCCAGAGTAATCCTGATTGCTCCAGCGTGGCCCAGGCAACACTGGTATACCACGCTCCTGGAGCTGTCCGTGACAGAGCCGATTCCTCTACCGCGATGGCCAGACCTGATCACGCAGCAGCACGGCAGGCTCCATCATCCCGACCTGCGGTCCCTTCACCTCACGGCGTGGCTGCTGCATGGCTGAACCCGTCGGAGCTACGATGTTCCAGCCCGGTCCAGCACGTTCTGCTGAGCAGTAGGAAACCCTCCACCAGGTCCACCTACTCAGCTAAGTGGAAACGTTTTTCCCTGTGGTGTGGCACTCGGGGTCTCAACCCCCTGCAGGTGCCGATTCACACCATACTGGACTACCTCCTCTCACTAAAGGAGCAGGGTCTGGCTCTCTCGTCGCTAAAAGTCCACCTAGCGGCAATTTCAGCTTTTCACCCCCGGGACGGGGCAGGTTCTGTTTTCTCCAACCCCATAGTTACCAGGTTCCTTAAGGGGTTAGAACGGCTACACCCGCTGGTACGCCGCCCGGTCCCTACATGGGACCTCAACCTAGTCATTACCAGGCTCATGGGTGCCCCATTCGAGCCCATGGCCACTTGCTCCATGCTGTATCTCTCATGGAAAACGGCCTTTCTAGTAGCCATCACCTCGGCTAGACGCGTCTCTGAGCTCAGAGCGCTTACTTCGGAACCACCTTATACGGTGTTCCATAGGGATAAAGTACAGCTCAGGCCACACCCGGCCTTCCTACCCAAGGTAGTGTCGGCCTTCCATATTAACCAAGACATTTTTCTACCTGTCTTTTATCCTAAGCCCCATGCCTCTAGGAAGGAGCAGCAACTCCATTCCTTGGATGTCCGGAGAGCCCTCGCCTTCTACATCGAGAGGACAAAGCCGTTCCGGAAATCGACTCAACGGTTCATCGCCGTGGCGGACCGGATGAAAGGCCTTCCCGTCTCTTCGCAGCGCATCTCGTCATGGATCACCTCGTGCATCCGCACATGCTATGATTTGGCAGGTGTCCCTACCATGCACACTACGGCCCACTGTACCCGAGCTCAGGCCTCGTCGTCTGCCTTCCTGGCACACATACCTATCCAAGAGATTTGTAGGGCCGCGACATGGTCGTCAGTACACACTTTTGCCTCGCACTATGCCATAGTGCAACATTCTAGAGACGACGCTGCTTTTGGTTCGGCGGTCCTAAACTCTGCTGTATCACAATCCGACCCCGCCTCCTAGGAATGGCTTGGGAGTCACCTAACTGGAATACATATGAGCAAGCACTCGAAGAAGAAAAGACGGTTACTCACCGTAGTAACTGGTGTTCTTCGAGATGTGTTGCTCATATGTATTCCAAACCCGCCCTCCATCCCCACTGTCGGAATAGCCGGCAAGAAGGAACTGAGAGGGCGATGGGCCGGCTGCGGTATATATCGGGGCACCTAACGGCGCCACTCCAGGGGGCGCCAGCCGGCCCACCGAGTGTTGCTAGGGTAAAAATCTTCCGACGATCGTGCACGCCGCGCGCGCACACCTAACTGGAATACATATGAGCAACACATCTTGAAGAACACCAGTTACTACGGTGAGTAACCGTCTTTTTTTGTGTTTTGTCTTAATTCAGGAAAGATAAGTGCGAGAATTATTTTCTCTCTGTGTGTGTATTTGTGTGTCTACATGCCTACATAAGAACACTCACATAGTGGAACTCCTGTATTTCCAAAGTACTTGAACATACTTTGTAAAATCAGGGGTTCTGTTAGCAGGGGCTCTGCTGAACATATAGAGCAAGCCAAGTCTCCACAAAAGAGGAGGAGAGGTTTGCTGAGGAGATTGTCTCCCTCAGTTTCTAAGCATTACAGGAGCAGAACGTCAGTATGTGTAAACCCAAACATTGTAATTGGAGCAATTGGAGTTTGATAAAGTGGGGTTGTGCTGTGTGTTTAGAATTGAGTATTATGAAGGTCTTGAATTAGCCAGTGGAGAAATGAATATGAAAACAGCATGCACAGGTAAAAAAATTCCTTCAATGAATGACTGTAATTGTCCTGTATCTCATTTTCATTGTGTTTTGTCTAGCCATGACATAGTGACCGGACCTTTTTCATGAATTACAGTACATTTCCGGGTAGCTACATTTAATATGTTGAATAGCTGGTAGTCTGTATTATGCTGAAGGAGTGGTATTTCCCATAATATATATGTGATGGGCTCGGTCACAGAGACCCCCTTGGGATTGTCACCTGATGTGCTGCAACTACCTCTGAGCCCGTTTTCCCTGCCAGCTTGAGACTCCAGAACCCCGTCTTGTTGAGCCAGACATGCTAGCCTGCTGCAAACACAGACCCAGGGTTGAACCATGCCCCCAAAACTGGAGACTAACTGAAAACAGCTTAGCAAGTACTCCTGTCTCCAGCACCCAGTCTCCCGTTCCCAATGGGATCCAAACCCCAAATAAATCAGTTTTACTCTGTATAAAGCTTATACAGGGTAAACTCAAAAATTGTTCACCCTCTATAACACTGATAGAGAGAGATGCACAGCTGTTTGCTCCCCCAGATATTAATCGCTTACTCTGGGTTTACTAATAAACAAAAGTAATTTTATTAAGTATACGAAGTTGGATTTAAGTGGTTTCAAGTAATAACAGACAGAACAAAGTAAGTTACCAAGCAAAATAAAACAAAACATTCAAGTCTAAGCCTAATACATTTTAACAAATTGAATACAGGTAAATCTCACCCTCAGAGATGTTCCAGTAAGCTTCTTTCACAGACTAGAGTCCTTCTTAGTCTGAGCCCAATTCTTTCCCTTTGTACAGTTCTTGTTTGTTCCAGCTCAGGTGGTAACTACGGGATTTCTCATGACTGGCAGCTCCCTTTGTTCTGTTCCACCCCCTTTTATATCTTTGGCACAAGGTGGGAATCCTTTGTGTCTCTCTCTGGGTTCCCACCCTTCCTTCTAAATGGAAAAGCACCAGGTTTAAGATGGATTCCAGTATTATGTGACATGGTCACATGTCACTGTAAGACCTCATTCTTCATTACCCAGGTCAGGTACACAGGAAGGCTTGCAGATAAATAAACCCATTCACAACCAATTGTCCCAGTCAATGGGAGACATCAAGATCCTAAGCCACCATTAATGGCCCACACTTCGCATAATTACAATAGGACCTCAGAGTAATACTTCATATTTCTAGTTTCAGATACTAGAATGATACATTCATAGAAATAGGATGAATATATTCAGTAGGTTATAAGCTTTGTAATTATACCTTACAAGTGACCTTTTACATAAAGCATATTCCAGTTGCATCATATTCACATTCATAAAGCATATTGAGTGCAACGTCACAATATATTATGTTGAATTTTTATAGTTTTGAAGATTTTTTTGCCTGTAGCTTAACCAGAAGTTTTGGATCTGAAGCCAGTCCCATAAAATTTGTCAAAGTAGCCTATTTGCCTGTAACCTCTCCAGGATAAACTGAGGATGTTGGGTTTCATTTCATTAGTTGCTGTGCTTAAAAACAAACAAACAAACAAAAACCCCTTCTCTTCACTTCGTTCAGTCCAGAAGTGAAGACATTTCTTACCATAAATAAAAGTGTAAATATATATCTGAAAGTATATTTTATTAACAACTGACATGTCTGAGCTTTTAATCAGGTGGCAGCTATTGTGCTGAGAAAGTGACATGTTAGTTTAAAACAAACAAACAAATGCCCCAAAACACTCCAGACAACTTTATTTCTTGCCCTCAATGTGTTCCAAGCAAAAGCCTGTTTAAGCTGCAAGAGAAACAAAACTGCATGTGACAGCTGTTGTAATAGTGAACGTGGCTGGCTCAAATGAGAGAACCAGTTATCTTTAGCAAGTACATAAAACCATGTTTCATGATTCATTTGTTAGGTATAAAGCCAATGAAAAGCTGCAGCTGGCAGTAGAAATTTTAGAAAAAGGATGAAGGAAAATTACACTGCAAAGATGGTTTTGAAGAAAGTAAAGCTGTAGGCAACTGCCCAGTGTGTTAACATTCTTCAGTTTTATTTTTCAGAAGTTTTAATTTATCCATACAGACATTCAAATACAGTGGCAAAGAAAACAGATGAGGAATATGTATTTAGCAATATCACAGTACAAAATATTCATAGATAAATATTCCTGAGGATTATACGATAAGTAATTCCCTAACACCCCCCTGTTCTCCCCATTTCCCCCCCCCCAAATGAAGCATCAGAAGCCCAATCTATCTGAAGTCAGTTTGTAATGCTGCTTTCATGAAGGACCAGTTGGTTGTCTTCATAGTTGGATTTTGTGCCCCTATACGTTGTCAGTTTTTCCATGAGGTTAGTGTTGGTTAGCTCAGTCAGTCAAAGAATGTGGGGGAAGTAGCAGATTTCCATTTTGGGAAAATGGCACTTTTGGCCACTATTAATGCTGCAGCAATCTATTTCCTGGCATTATTCAAACGGGGGGGATCTTCTAGAATGTCCGAAACACAGAGGCTTGATAGGGGTGAGACCTACCCTAGTTGCGTTAGGATTTTGTAACATCTTACCAAAATAGTTTACTGCAGTTGATGGTGGAATCGAAGAGGAAGGATTTTTTTAGAGTGAGAAGAATATCATCTGTCTATAGACTAATCCTGTAGTCTTTATTGCGATGGTAATTCTTTCAGTGGAGTGGTAATTCTTTCTGTCTGATTTATGCTGCTAGTGGTTCCATGGCTATATCAAATATTAGAGGCAGTGGAGGGCAACCCCCAATACATTCCTTGATGTAACTGAAAAGTGGAGAAGAAATCACCATTAGTCAAAACAAAGGCACGGGTGATTTGTAAATAATATCAATCCAGGTCAGAAATTTAGGTCCAAATCCTAATTTTCTCAGGATTGCTTAGAGATGTGGCCCTTCCATTTGATGAAAGGTCTTCTCAGCATCTAGCTTTAGGATATCCCCAGTTGTTTGTGCCTTGCAAATTAAGTAGAACATGTTCTGAGTATTGTCTGACCCTAATATGCGGCAAATAAAACCCTCATGGTCTGCATGAATGATTGATGGAGCAATGTTGTTTAAGTGTGAAATGAGAATCTTTGTCAGAATTTTATAATCTGTGTTCAACAGAGAAATTGGAAGCAATTGCTACAGTGAAGACTGACCTTGGTTTCTTTTTTAGAATTAGGGTAATCATCGCTTTCCTCAAGTCCTATGATATTATTTCTTTTGTAAATATTTCATTAGATTTCTGATAGTATCAGTACTACTTTGTTGATAAATGTCTTATAAAATTCTGCTGGAAAGCCATCACATCCAGGCTCTTAGCTCAAGTAGAGCAAATCAATCACTTGCTTCACTTGTAGTAGATAGATAGCAGCAATGTATTTATAAATTGTCAAATAGATTGGAATTTAACTCACTGTGAGATATGTCAAGGGATTCATAAAAGTCTTCAAATTATATGTTAATTTTATCAGGTTCTAGTACAGAAAGACTGTTCTGTAGCAAAGGGGATATAATGTTATTAGAGGAAGCCATTTTAATTTTCCTTGCTAGGAGTTTGCCCGCTTTATCCCCCAATTCATAATGCTGCTGTTTAATTCTATTAAGCATGAATTGAATCTGGGTGGACCATAGAATCATAGACTATCAAGGTTGGAAGGGACATTAGGAGGTCATTTAGTCCAACCCGTTGCTCAAAGCAGGACCAATCCCCAATTTTTGCCCCAGATCCCTAAATGGCCCCTTCAAGGATTGAACTCACAACCCTGGGTTTAGCAGGCCAATGCTCAAACCACTGAGCTATTGTATTTATATTTTGAGATAATGAGCGAGTGCAACATCTAATTATTTTGCAACCTCCTCTGCTTTTCTTTCTTCCTTCCTTCCATCCTTCCAGATGCAAATTTTAAGGTAGCCTTCAGTGTTTATGATAAAGTTATAGTAGAGGAGATGGCATTTGTATTTGCCTGCAATAAGTTGGTAATGGATGTTTCAATCATCTGAAGAAATTGAGGGTCTCTGAGTAGAAGTGTGTTTAACTTCCATCTTGAGGATCTTGTAGTACTATGACCAGTGTGTATATGAAGAAAAACTGGACCATGATCAGAGATGATGTTACTACCTGGATGATCGTGATGGGCCCTTCTGACCTTAGTCTATGAGTCTATCAACTTCTGCCCATAGGCATGCTGGAGGTAGAACTGTAGATATCATTAAAACAATAATCTGGAATAGGAGGCATGAACCATGGAGAAATGTGTAGTCATGCTTCGTAGGATGCTTGTGTCCAAATATTCTTCAGTTGGGATAATGAGTGGTTTGCAAAGGGCTGAGCTTTTCCCCTAACACACTGAAATTTGTCTATGATCTCATCCATGACCGTGTTCCAATGTCCTCCTAGTACCACTCAGACATCAGCTCTTGTCAGAAATAATGCCATATGTTCTATGCAGTGATGTTTTAGGCGTGTCAGTGCCAGGATATTAGAGACACAAGGTTGTGAGGTAATACCTTTTATTGGACCAAGCCCTGTTGGTGAGAGAGGCAAGCTTTCAAGCTTACAGAGAACTATTCTTCAGATCAGCTTTATGTAAGCTTGAAAGTTTCTCTCTCTCATATTAACAGAAGTTGGCCCAATAAAAGATATTATCTCACCCACCTTGTCTCTCTGGAAATAATGCCGGTTATTTCAGCAATAAAGGGTGCACGGGTTGCCTGATTTTCCTAATCACAGTTCCTTTTCTTCAGGACTTATACTTGTCAATTTCCTTTTCCTTATGAGAGGATCATCTTTATCAGAGTGGGTCTCAATTCCTGTAGTGCTTGTCAAGCATCTGATTTGGTATTTGAGGCTAGGTCTACACTAATCCCCCCTGTCGAACTAAGATACGCAACTTCAGCTACGTTAATAACGTAGCTGAAGTCGAAGTATCTTAGTTCGAACTTACCTGTGGTCCACACGCGGCGCGCAGGCTCCCCCGTCAACTCCTCCTACTCCGTTCGTCGAGCTGGATTACCAGCGTCGACGGCGGAGCACTTCCTGGTTCGATTTATCGTGTCTAGACAAGACGCGATAAATCGAACCCAGAACATCGATCCCGCGCCTCCGACCGGACGCGTAAGTATAGACGTACCCTAAGTATTTCACTGAGTCTGTCATCGTCATTATGAAAATCGCAGAATATTTGTGGCTGTATTTAATGTGATCCCCTAGGAGCTTGTTTGATTTCATTAAATGTTGTTCTCTTCTTGCTTAAACTTGCAGAGAAGTCTGGATACAAAGAAAATTGTAAATCCTGATACTTAAGAATTTCTTTTTGCCTAACACATCAGTTTAACTTTGTCATTAAATCTTAGCAATTTACAGATGATAGGTCTGATGTTGTTGTTGTTCTCTCCTCTTGGACCCTGTCACTTGAGCCCTTTCAGTTTCCAGGGAAGGCAAACTGGGATCCAAATCCAGTACCTCAAAGAATGTATTCTGGGGAAAGTTAATCATGTTTTTTCCTTCCACCCCTTTCAGGATGCCCCCAGGAACTGCAATTTATTCCTGCGTCATCTGTTTTCAAGATCTTCCTGTTTTTCTTCAAGCCTGATTAGTCTTTGCCTTAAGGAAGCATTCTCCGTTTTAACCTCCTTCAGTTGTGTGGCAGGTTTGTGTAGTTTGTTATCTAAATAGGTCAAAGGAGCTTTGACTTTTCCCACATTTTTAGAGAGCTCATGTATATCTTGAGAGAAAAGATCAAATTTGGTAGTTAGAAAGTCCTTCATAACTGCAAAGTCCTGTGTGAGAGACTGTTGGATTTCCTCGGCCTTACCTTCCTTTGGATACTTTCTGTTTTCCCAGCAGGATCCATAATAACACAACAGAAAAGGATCTCCCTCTAATTAGTAAATTTCTGACAAAGTTATGGGTTAGATATGTGGGAGCCACATTGGGGTGGAGGAGACCAGGGGTCAGGCAGCCATCTTCTCTCTTGGTAATAATACCCTCTGTATGTCAACATTTTGAGAGCCCTAGAATGTTACTTCTAACCATTTTCCATGTTTTAGCAGTTATAATATTGGGTGTAATCTCTGGGCCTCATGTACATAAAAATTTGGAATGATAGTTTAACTGTTTCTTTTACTATTGTCTGTTCATTTTGCTTCCTCAGTGCTGCTCAGGCACAACTCTTAGACATATTGACTCAAGGTGCAAGAGCATAGCATGGACTGAACATAATGCTTGGTTATTCTTCATGGCAGTTCAGAGCAATGCTAGTAAGCTGATATGGGAGTGTGGTTTCTGTATTTTTAAATTGTGTATTCCTGTGTAGCACAAGGAGTTTGTGGGTATTGGCAAGTGATGTCGCACTTCACGGACCTGAAATTTCAATGAAAAATGGGAAGTATTTTGCCGATCTCTTTTCCTCATCCCCCATTTTTCAGTTAGCTCTAGTATGGAAAAAAAATGTCACAGCAGTGCTTAGCTCCTGTAAAAGATATAAAATTGTTTGAAAACTGTCTTAAGACTGCTGCACTGGAGATGGCTAGCTCTGGAGAGATCTGGACAGGAAGGACCTTATAGAGCATTTTCAGCAGTACCTCAAATAATTAAAGACTAAGAACATAGATTTTTTTAAAAAAAATTCTACAGAGGTGATGTTACAGAATATGGGAATAAGGTTTTAAAATGTACATATGTATGCTTTCTTTGGCTATGCCTCAAGGAGAATTAAGATCTGAAGTGAATGAATATATTCTATTTGTTCTCAAGGTTGCTCCTGCAATCTGGCACTTTGTGTTGCTGGAAATGGGACTGAAAGTGCCAGGTCAAGAATAATTGTTGCTGAGTTAGGGTAGTATGATCTGTGATTATACAAAAATAAAGGTAATTCACCCATGTGGAAATCCCTATGCACCACTGAATCCCTTTAAGGAAGTGAAGTGGACTGATGGGGTAGCTATGTAGGGGGTCTTTGCATGCTCTTTTTGACACTGTTTTGACCCAGAATTTAATATTGAGTTATACTTTATAGTTCTTCTGTTTCCTAATACATTTGTACAAGTGGCATGAGCTTTGGAAAGTCTGTGAAGAGAGAGGCGCCATATTTTCTTGCAGCTTTTGACTTCAACTTTCCTCTGGGTTTTATCAGAGTTAGTTTATGAAATGTTGGGAAAATCTCATTTATGCATGGGCTTTTATCTGTATGGAGACATTTGTAGTCCAAGACATTTTAATAGGGATAGGCTCATTTTAAAACCATGATCCAAACACTGTCTAATGTTGGGGAAGTATGGTATCAGATCTAAACGTTGATGTTTCATCCCTTCTTCAAGAATCAGTTTTTAAAATCTTTCTATCATTATACATAAAAGATTTTCTTAGAATAAACCATTTGCTTTTAATTAACAACCACCAGCATGTACATGATGCAAAGCAAATATGAAGTTCCAAGATTAGTGTTGCAAGCCTACATATCTCTTACAGTTAAGGTATGGCTTCAAGTATAACTAAGGTTAGTGGCTTTCAATTTTTGCCTAGTAAAAATAAATTAATGGCATGTGAACAGTTTAGTGACATCTTTGTTTTTTGTTGAGTCTTCAGTTTTACATTTAGGCTCATGTGTCAAACGATGTTATCTGGTCCATCAATTTCCTAGTGGGATAATGTCTATGTTATACAAACTTAACAGCACATTTGGCATTAAATGGCTGGCTGACTGAATGGAGGAACTGAGAATTGAATGGTCATGGTAATGGAACTACCCTCATTTCTCTAGGTCAGAATTTGATTCAATGGATGGATGCCAAATGGGAAGCCCACACTGTTGCTCTCTATGCTGTTCTGGTACAAGAACCAAAGAGTCTATTTTATTTTCAAATCCTTTCAGTCTGATACCATTCATGAGCACTAAAATTACCTTTTTAACAAAGCGCCAATGTTAATGCGTTATATAAAGAAGCACTTTGGTACTGATGTTCTTTGTGGCATTTCTGAATACATTGGCTTCACCATAATTATGGTAATGATCTTGATTTCCATTTCAAGTCCAGGAAGCAAGTGTGTACTGTTGCTATTTTTTGTGTTCAGTTGGTTCTACTTTCTGTTTTAATTTTGGTATGATACAGTATTTTATACTTTATTGCTGCCAAGTGAAAATGGGCTTGCTGTTGGGTGTTGTGTGGGTTAAAAGTGGGAGGAATCCAAAATCCTGAAGTTCCAGTTGTATCATTCATCCGCTTGCCATGTTCCAAGACTCTGAAAGGGTTTATTGTAATGGTTTCACATTGACAGCTCCCTGCATTAGGGAATAGTTGGCATTTGCATGCGAGTTTTTGGGCTTTTATTATGCCTCTTTTTGTTGGGTTGTTATAGCAAGCAACAGAAATTGAATTTGTTGTGGAGGACACAGGTCTCTTTCACAAATAAACCAGTTTTTCTGATGATAGGCAAGGCTTTCTAAATATAAAACTTAATTTAGTGTACTCCTGTCAGTAAACAAGAGCCCATTTTGGGGAAAGCAAGATCACCTAAGTGTGGAAGCTGAGAAAAGTGGCTTCAAGAGGGCAGATGTAAAGCCCACCTCCATCAGGCTCCCATCCCATGCTTATGCACTCCATTAAAATCCAGCTCTACAGATATTCAATGACCTTCCCTAAAAGCATGAAACAGTATTTAGGCAAGAAAAGCAGAGCCTGTAATAGGAGGAGGATGGCCTTTATCTAAAGGTCTAGTGGAGTATATGACAAAAAAGGCTGCTAATGCTGAAAAGGAAAAGTGTGTCGTGAACAAAAATTCACAGTTGCTAATAGGGCTTAAGTGCCAATGAACAGACATACTCGCTAAGTTAACTGATGAAAAATGTACCAGAAAAAGAAAAAGTGAGCCCTTTGGTCACAGACGCTGATAACTGTGTTTAGCAAATAAAATCAAGTATGGCTGGGGGAAGCAAAGGGAGGGGAGAGATGGTATGGTAAAAAAATTGAGACTCATGAAAGATGCAATGATAAAAGGGTGGGCCAGGAAACCTCAAGAGAAGGAGTTCACTGTGTAGAGTGTAGGAAAAGATCTGTTGAATCTGCATTTCAAGAGTGAGGTCTCAGTAATAAGGCACACTTTCTATTTTCCTCAGCTAATGTTAGCAGCCCCTTAGGAATATTATTGCCAGATTACACTAATTAAAAAATAAAAATAAAGATGCAGTGATGAAAAAAGAAAAGAAATAAAAGGGTATGTTAGTATAAGGCCACAAATTTATTAGGATCTATGTTCTCTGGCATTATGGCTAAAGCAGGATCTGAGTGAGTAAATCAGTAAAGAGTTTAGAAAGAGACATAAGGATTTGACCTTCTACAATAAAGTTTTATTGTCAGTGAAGAAAGTAAAAAGATCCTCCGCTCTTGCGCTGAGAAAAGAAACTCCGGGAGAACAATCTGAAGATGAAATGAAGCTGAATTTCTGGCGAACACTAATGCCTACTATTGTACAAAAAGAGAAGCACTGTATAAAAAGAGAACAAACATACGATTAAGGAAATACAGTCCCAGTAGGTTTTGAAGAGTAGGTCAAAGAGAACTGACTAAAAAAGCCAAAATTAATTTGGACTGTGTGATGGTGCGACGACTCACCCCTGTGGCGCCTCCTGCTGGTCGTCCAGAGAATTAGCTCTTTTGACCCGGAGCGCCCTCTACAGGTTGGTGCCTCGCTTGCTGCCGGGCCCCCTTGTCCCTCCCGGACCCCGGTGCCCTTCTGTCTGGGGTGCTGCCCCTCTGGCAGTACCCCCACTTAGTCTGGGTCTCCCCTCCCAGGGGGACCCCCACCCACTATCCCCACCTTGCCTCAGCCTATGGGCTACTGCTAGTCATCGTCAAGCCCCCGTTCACTGGGGCAGACTGCACTGAGGTTCTGGCTGCACTTCTCCCCGCACTTGTTCCTTTTTGCACACCCCGTCCATGGCCCCTCAAAGTCACGAGACCTCCTCGTCAGCCTCCTCCTGGCTCTAGCTAAAGTGTCCATCTATAATACTAGGAGGAGGATGCTGGAAAAGGGGGTGCTCTGCAACTGGGGGGCCTATTTCCGCTCCTCCCTAGTGTCACGTATCCGGGCAGAGTTCCACTGGGCAGCGTCCGCTGGCTCCCTCGACAGCTTTGAGGAGCAGTGGGCGCTGTCTGAGGTTCTCTGCTCGGTGTCATCCAGTATCCTCATTTTGAACCTTTGACCTTCACGCCGATCCCTGTTTTTCATTAGTTGTCCCCCCGCATTCATTTGGTCCCTGGGTCCAGTGGTCCCTCCCGCTAGGTTGGGGGAGGGGCCGTTAGAAGCACAAGCCTGCCCACCTCCTGGGTTTCTAATAGGCACCCCGCTACAGACTGTCAGAGTAGGAGGAGAAGGGCTGAGTTAAGATATTTCTACATTGAAAATTAAAAGTTTTTATTTGGAAAATATTCCTCAAAGAAATGAGATTTACAAAATGAGGTTGAGGGTGGCTATAATATGTGTTGGTAGTAGGAGCCACACGTGAGTTTTTTCTCTCCTTTTATAAGTTGAAAAGATTTTTAAAATTAAATAGCTATATCTTTATTTTGAGGAGAATATTAAGATATAACTTGTAGATGTAAATATTTGAAGTAGAAATGTACTGTAATGGGTATCCAATTGGGGGCAGAATTGAGGCCATATAGTAGATTTAGGAAAAAAGACCCATATAGCCTCTGAAAATCTCTTCTCAGCAGCCCATTAATAATCATATTCACTGCTTCTGGCTTCTGTAACAGCAGGATTTAGATGTAATTGGCGAGTACAAGGGGAAAGGGGCATAGCAACAAAGTGGCACTTACATGGCATTTTTCTCCAATGTATGGCCAAGCAGAGGCAGCAAGTACTAATAAAATTGAATGACAGTTCATAAAACAAGCACATCTTATCTCATTCTATCTTGCCAAGTCTGGGTTTGACCTACCTCTACAGTGATGCTATGCAACAAATATCCATGTATATCTATAAACTACGGTAATTTGTGCAATGAGAATTAAGACATTTCCCCGATGCCGTTTTATTTTTGTATTATGAAAACCTTTCTTGGATACTTCATAACATTAAATTGAATGGGAAAACTACCTGTATGTTGACACTTGCATTAAAGTGTTGTAAGTTGTTGGCCTAGTTAAAGATCAGCTAACACTGGTTATTTATACAACTTCTCAGTAAATTGGAAATGCAAAACATTGTTAGTCATAAATAACAAGAGCTTTTCAGTCAATTACAAATAGAGGTAATTAGTTTGACTGCTGTGCAAAAAGCCATAGGTGTACGTACAAATGTTTTCAGAATGCTTGTGTATCTTGGAGGGCTGAAGCTAGTGTGTACCTGAATTTAACTGGTTGAACCAGTTTACTGCTTACAGCCTGTGGTAAATGCAGGAATATAAAATGAAAGTTCTTATTCCCATCTCCTGTTCTTTCTCTCTCTCGTCAGATACTTTCAGACATATCTACAGAAGTGCTTAATTTCTTCATTATATTTCTTCATATATATAAAGTGACCCTTTTAAAAGGTACTTGCTCTGGAAGAAATCGGTCTTAATCAGCCAAAGTGTTTAAAGGAGAACATGAAAGGTAAAATGATCTTTGTTTTATGTTTTTCTCTTAGAGAGAGAGGTCTGACGAATGATAGATTAATTTGGGAAAGTGAATGACAATGTAAAGGTAAATGACCTTTATCTTTTCCATTTTTTGCTTCAAGTGTGCTGCTCAACAAAGAATATACTTGTATGAAAATTGTCATTGGAGCATTTAACAAATGTTGACAAAATACTTTTAATCAAGTTAATTAAAAAAGCCGATTGTTATGGGGTAGTTCAATTAATATTGAGTTTTTAGAAGTGAGAAACTAGTTACTCCAAAGGCTTGGGACACATTGCTATACAGTGTTGAATCCATTATGGGAAGTGCTGTTGATTTAAGTCTAGAGAGTCTGCCTTTAGTGAACACTTGTTTTGTGTCTTGACTTATTTGGGAGATGCTGAAGCAAATTTAATTTGGCAATTTGGGTTTAATACACATTTGTGTGTGAAGGTAATACAATTATACAGTGGTATATCTGATACAGTATCTTTTATTTTAAGAAAAGAGTAGTAGTAATATATAGTAGCAATCATTGTACTATGTTCAAATAAAGTCCCACGGTAAGTGCTCAGCACCTTATAGGTAAGGCTGCGTTTTAATCATTGGTATTTTTAGTAAAAGTCATGGACTGGTCACAAGCAGTAAACGTATTCACGGCCTGTGACCCGTCCATGATTTTTACTATATACAACCTAACTAAAACTCAGACTGGGGGGCCGCGGGTGCTGGGTGAAAGTGGCCTGGGACCCCCGCTGGTGCTGGGGGCGGAGAGGCGGGCGGTGGCATGCAGCCCAGGACCCCTGCTGGTGCTGGGGTGGAGGGGAGGTGGCAGCGCACAGCCCAGGACCCCGGCTGGTGGTGGGGGAGAAGGCGGCAGTGGCGGCATGCGACCCGGAATCCCTGTGGGGGATGACGGGGGGGGGGGGGCAGCGGTTTGTGGCCTGGGACCCCTGCTGGTGCTGTGGGGGGAGGGGGGGAAAGGCTGGCAGGCTCCCTACCCAGCCCCCACCGGCATGTCCCTGAAGCTCCCTCCCCACCCAAAAGTAAATTCTGCCCCGCACCCCAACACCTTGTCCCAGCCCTAAGCCCCCTCCCATGCCCAAACTGCTGCTTGCTGGACCAGGGACTGCCCAAGGGGCAGAAGTCATGGAAAGTCACAGAATCCGTCACCTACATGACCATATATATATTTATATATTACCAGAGTGCTGGGGAGCCCTAGTCATGGACCAGCATCCCATTGTGCTAGGTAATAAGTAGTCAAAGGATACACTTCTAGTCTGTCAGAAGATACTATCTCACATTTGCATCTAAACTGTGAACCGGAAATTCATTTTTTCTAACTGGTTAGTGTTTTCTCTGACTGCAAAACTAGAGAGCTTGCTTCTTACCATATTATGCACTTCAATGTATAATTATGATTGTGCTGAAAAGGGGATGATGGATTTTATTTTCTCTGACTGCAAAACTAGAGAGCTTGCTTCTTACCATATTATGCACTTCAATGTATAATTATGATTGTGCTGAAAAGGGGATGATGGATTTTTAGTTGAAATTAGGTTTGGTTTTTTGGATGGCTCTAAACAAAAAATACAGTAGTAGGGAATTTCATTTCACTGCTTGAAAGCTTGTAAAAGGTGATCTATATAAGAGATAGTAACATTAAATAGATTCTAAGGCCAGGATTTGCCAAACACTGTGTTTAAATTTAAAATTCTAAGTCCATATTTAGGCACTAAAATTATCGGCCTGGTTTTTGAAAGTTCTCACCTAGCAACTCTTATTTGACTCCCAAACTTGCCTGAGGTTTCTAACGGAAAAGAAGTGAATGGGGGAACAAAAGCAAGTATTTGTCTGTGGGAAATCTAAAATTGCACTCCATACTTTAATTCTTTCAGGTGTTGAAGAATTTTGACACTGCATTTTCTTGTGGACTATCATTGCATTGTTTCTGTAATCAAAGTAGTAGAAAATAATGACCTGGGGAAATTCTACTGAGTATTTTCCTCTGCAGCATGGGACATGGATCACTTGGTAGGATCATCTGGGTGTATTTTACTTAAATCAATTCCTAGTCATTGCAGGGGTCTAGGGCATCAATTCTTTCTGTTCTCTGCTTGTCACACAATAGTTTGGTCTCTTGAAATCTGTAATAATTTGGTCTAATTCTTGTTGGGTTTGGTGTGGGGAGTGGTTTGTAGCTTGTGATATGCAGATGGTAAGACTAGATCATGTGGTGGTCCCTTCTGGCCTTTAACTCTAAGGTGCTCATGAGTCCAAGGTGTGTGGTATTGGGCCCCTAGTTTGTGGAAAAAAACAGTTAATTGATTTTTTGCTTTGGAAATACTACTGTGATACAAGAAAAATGATACATAGTGAGATTACACCATCCTTTTAGCTCAAGTATAATGTTTTTTAAGAAGACAAATACTTCAGCACCATTTTTCAAAGTGTGAAACTACCATTTCCTGTGATCGTAATACAGAGTGTGAGGAGGAGATGTCAGAGTACAAGATTTTATGTGTGGATCTGCCACCTCTCAGGCATCCATTCAACCTCACTGACATCACTTTTTTCATGTTTGTCTGTTGTGTTTAATGTCTGCTTGGTATTTTTCCACCATCACTGTATTTTTTAAGGTTTTATATTTTACCATTCCTGCTTCTAGGTGCTTTCTGTAGTTCTTAGTTTTATTTAAAATAAATGGAGTAAATATTCCATGTTATTGTAAACTACTGTAGTCAGAAGGAAGAGGGTTCCCATCACAATTAGTTGGAGATCCAGGGGACTTCTAAGGGTCATACTGAGGGGAATGATACCAGATTTTGTGGACTGTATGTGATCTGGTAGCCCTGTGATTATCACCAGTGTGGCTAGCATTTATTTTATGAACTTGTTTTCAAAAAGAGGAACTTAAACCTGAGAAGTGCTACTCTAAAGGATCTTAGAATGTGGGCCAGCTTTGCATGTTGCTACTTGTAGCAAGGTATATTAGAGATCTATTTATTATAGTAGGGTCTAGGAGCCCTGTCATGGTCCAGAACCCCATTGTGCTAGGCACAGAACAAACACAGAACAAAAATACTGTTTACGCTCCAAGGAGCATATAATCTAAGCATGCAACAAGAGATAACAGATGGATACAGACAGACTAACAGTAGAGTACAAGGAAACAGTGAGATAATACTGGTCAGCATGTTAAGCTGTGGTCTCAGCTCACCAGCAGCCTAACTTGTTTTTTTATTTGTTTTCTGGTTTTTTTTGTAAGACCTCATGGTGGAGGAGAGTTGTAAGGAGAGATCTGAGGTAAGATAATGAGGTAGCTACGTTACGGGGAGCTTCTTCCACAAGAGGCAGCATGGGAGAGAGCCCTTAGGGTATGTTTACACGGCAATTAAAAACCCGCAACTGGCCCATGCCAGCTAACTTGGGCTCGCATGGTTCAGGGTAGAGGGCTGTTTAATTGCGGTTAGATCTTTGGGCTCTGGCTGCAGCCTGGGCTCTAGAACCTTCCGAGGTGGGAGCCCGAAAGTCTACACTGCAGTTAAACAGCCCCTTAGCCTGAGCCCCGGGAACCCAAGTCAGCTGGCCGGAGCCAGCCACGTGTGTCTAATTGCAGTGTAGATAATACCATTAAGTGCTCATTTGAAAATTTAACAAGTGGGCAGTGGAGGAGGGCTGATAGGAGATGGGAGTAGACCATTCGATGCTGAATGAGAGATGATAGGTTGAGTGCAGATAGATCATCGTGAAGAGCCTTGAAAGGGAAGACAAGTAGTTTGATAGGATAGAGACCAGGGAGCCAGTGAACAGGGTGCAAAGAGAGAATGACATGGTCAAAGCGATGCGCTAGAAAATGATCTTTGCAGCAACATTCTGAATGGTTATGTATAGGGAAAGATTATGTTTGTCTACATCAGAGAAAAGAGTATTGCAGGAATCGAGCTGCAAGCTGAGAGCCTGTACAAGAGTTTTATCTCTGTGGGTGGATAGGAAAGGCCGTAGAGATGTTCAAGATGTTATGCAGAAAGAATTGGCAAGACTTAGATGTATGTGGTCTTGGAGTGCTGAAGGGAATAATGATAATAGCTTTAGGACTATGTAGAGAGCGTGAAGATATTTTCACAGACATAAAAGTAGTCCATCATATAAATATGAAACAAGTCAAAATGAAATCTGTCAGCTGAAGAATTATCAGTTGCACTAATAGGCACCTGCAGCAAAAATGTACACATCTAGACTCTTAAATTCCAACTTCAAAAATAAGTAACTTCCTGAAACATGTAGAAAATCATTTGAGTCCTCAAGCCTGAGTTGTGGGGATGGCTGTTCAATTTTATATAAAATTCAAGGTGTAGTTTGAAAGCTTATAGGCATTTCTTATAGGCATTATAGGCATTTCTATTTGAGAGCCATAATATCTTTTCCATGAGCAAACTTGCCATTACTTGTCAACATCAACTCTATGCCATGCTACTTTGTGAAAAGGTACTTGACATTAAACAGAGAATCTACATTAAGTATAAATGTCTGTGAGTCCCTTGAAATGAAACCTGTTGTAATAATCTGCTTGTAGCATTTGTTTCCCTATAATACAATACTAACATATCTGCCCACAGATATATGGGACTGAGAGTCCAGCACAGGGTGAGTTAGAATGAGACTGACATTTGAATAATGCAAACAACTAACTACTTAAGTTCCATGAGAAGCATTAAAATGAGTCATGTCACTTTGAAATATTTGTGTGCATCTTGTTTAGTGAACCTAGGTATGATTCACCTAAATCTTGGCAGTGCTTCTATTTTATGGTGTCTGGGAACTTTTAACAAAACTATTTGATTTACTACAGGCTGATGATGAGATATGGCACTTCTGCTGCTTAATAATATGTAGCTTGGTAAAATACTTAGCTTGGGTCAAGAAAAACTATTCTCAAAAATGATGCTGTAATCCCAGCATTAGAAACTCAAGTGAACTATATAACTTTGAGCCTGATCCTGTACGTCAGGCCTGCACAACTTGTAAAGCGGCGAGGGCCATATTACTCCAAAGAAAACAGCTGAGGGGCAAAACCCCCCGGCCCCGCAGAAACACCCCAGTGCCACCCGCCCCGTGGAAACAACCCCTCCTTCCCCAGCGCTGGGGTGTGGAAGCCTGTAGAGGGGGAAAGAAACAGCGTGCATAGGGTGACCAGATCACAGCAGTAAAATAGGACCAGCCTCCTCCCCACTCGGCCCCACCATCACACCCCTCTTCACCCCCACCCAGGGGTCACTTTATTACTGCACACACCAGTCAGTCAATGCAGTTGTAGATAAATCTCTGCATTATGCATTTTTGTATAACTTTTATATGACTTTGTATTGAACCTTGGTAATATGTTATAGCGGGCCCCTAAGGTAGTATAATTAAGGTAAAAGAAAAATGTCTTTTTGCTAGAAGTAGAATAAGATCTTCCCCCCACTTTGTATTCAATTGCCCCGTTGAATGAATGAGGTGTGAATGAGGAAGGCGTGGAAGGCAGGCACCTCCAGACAGCTGCCGGCCTTGGAGAGGGGATGGGAACCAGACCAAGGACAATCAAACTTGTCAAGTGGGCTGACTAGACAAGAGCAGACATACTGACGGCCTCGGGGGTTAGAAGCAAGCACCTTCCTTTGGGAACACCCTCTTTGCAGCATTAGGACAACCCCCAGCCCAGAGACAAGCAGCAAAAAGGACCAACGGACACAGTCCCAGATTTTGGGCCGCACAGTGAGCCCACGTGGGCCGCATGTTGTGCAGGCCTGCTGTACATGTTGAAGTTAGTGGTTGGCTATGCCCTTGACTTGAATGGGAGCAGCAGCATGGTTTTTATTAATTAATGTTCCAGTTCAACAAGGTACTAAACATTGAAGTCAATGGGACTACTCAAGTGTTTAAAGCTAGGCATGTGCTTAAGAGACTTGCTGACTTTGGGCCTAAGAAAATGTTTAATCACTTGATGGTGTCAGATGTTTTGACACCTGGTTATGTTTCTGTGGTTGACTTTGGCATAGAAGGGACAAATAGTAATTTTTAATAATTACAGAAATTATAGAGGGGTTATGTTCATATCGGGTTAAACCAGGATGGAGGAGACTGGCTAAAACAAGTGTACAAAGCTGTAATTGGAAAACTTGATTTAATAATCAGCTTTCTAGTCTCACACTTCAGAAGGGGTTACAATGAAAGTTTTCTCAGGTTAGTAATTTAATTGATTAGGTAATAGGTTTGGTTTGTGAATCAAGGAAGGTATACTCTTTGTATTTTAGAGTGGTTACCGTGTAGTTTTAAAATATGTTTTTAGCCACAGAACTGCAAGCAGTGTATTACAAATTTGATGCAAATGAAACATTATTTCCTTGTTTGTAACAATATGAAAAGCTCTTTCATTGTCCAAGTCGTTGGCTTTCGTAGCAGGTGATATCAGTGCCTGCAGATGTTGACCCATGTGAAACACACTGGCTTTCTTCACATTTTAAAGCCAGCAAGAATGTAGACTCCAGAGCACGTCAGCTGCAAACAGAAAGTCGTTTGATCTTTATCTTTAAACTGCATCAGATGAGTAAAGTTTATAAAAAACCTGGACTAGAAGGCCAGTGGGAGGCAAGGAACCATAAACTCTTTAGTTTTGTTCTCTGCTCTGCCCCATAAATATTGTGACCCAACTGTAAAAATTAGAGTAATATCATATATAGGTGTACGTCAGAGGGTTATTGTAGGTTAATTATTTAACTTTTTATACAGCTTTAAAAACAGAAAACCCTCAGTCCTGTCTATTACTTCAGGCTTTCTCAGTCCTATTTTGCCGGGGGGTGTGTGGAAAGGTAGGTAGTTGAAGCCTTTCTTAGCCCTAAACTACGAGTTTAGGTCGAATGTATTAATGTTATATCGATTGATCCGTTCACCCGTCCACACAACGAAGACATTTACATCGACTTCTAGGGCTCTTAAAATCGATTTCTCCACTCCACCTCCAACGAGGGGATTAGCGCTAAAATCGATATTGCCGAGTCGAATTAGGGTTAGTGTGGATGCAATTCGACGGTATTGGCCTCCTGGATCTATCCCACAGTGCACCATTTGACCGCTCTGGACAGCAGTCTGAGCTCGAATGCTCTGCCCAGGTAGACAGGAAAAGCCCCGCGAACTTTTGAATTTCATTTCCTGTTTGGCCAGCGTGGTGAGCTGCAGGTGAGTGCAGTTCTCATCAGCAGACCATGATGGAGTCCCAGAAACGAAGACGAGCTCCAGCATGGACCGAGCATGAGGTATGCGATCTGATCGCTGTATGGGGAGACGAAACCGTGCTAGCAGAACTACGGTCCAAAAGAAGAAATGCCAATACATATGCCAAAGTCTCCAAGGGCATGCAGGACAGAGGCTACAACAGGGACGCGCAATAGTGCCGCGTTAAAATTAAGGAGCTCAGGAAAGCCTACCAAAGAACCAGAGATGCAAACGGCCGCTCTGGGTCAGAGCCCCAGACATGCCGCTTCTATGACGAGCTGCATGCCATTCTAGGGGGTGCAGCCAGCCACCCATGTTCTATGACTCCGTATGTGGTTCATCAGAAACCACCGAGGAGCATTTTCGGGAAGAGGAAGATGATGATAATGATGCTGAAAATAGCGCACAGACACAGCAAGTAAGCGGAGAAGCCCTTTTCCCCAACAGCCAGGAACTCTTTCTCACCCTGGAGCCAGTACCCTACGAACCCACCCAAGGCGTGCTCCCGGACCTTGAAGGCGGAGAAGGGACCTCTGGTGAGTGTACCGCTGTGAAATGAATACATGTTTTATAAGCAAGCGTGTTTAATGATTAATTTGTGGCCAGTACAGCTACAGCTACTGGAAAAGTCTGTTAACATGTCCGGGGATGGAGCGGAAATCCTCCAGGGACAACTCCAGAAAGCTCTCCTGGATGTACTCCCAAAGCCTTTGCAAAAGGTTTCTGGGGAGGGCAGCCTTATCCCGTGCTCCGTGGTAAGACACTCTACCACGTCAGGCCAGTAGCACGTAGTCTGGAATCATTGCGTTGCAAAGCATGGCTGCGTATGGTCCCGGTGTTTGCTGGCATTTAAGCAACATCCGTTCTTTATCGGTCGGTGTTATCCTCAGAAGAGTGATATCATTCATGGTCACCTGGTTGAAATAGGGGAATTTTATTAAGGGGGCATTCAGAGGGGTCCGTCCCTGCTGGTGCTGTTTGCCTGTGGCTAAATGGAAATCTTCCCCGCTGTGACCCACACGGTAGGGGGAGGGGGAACAGCGAACATCTTGGATGTGTGTGTGGGCGGCGGGGGGGGCGGGGGGGGGTTGATTAGGTTCGCGCTGCACGTTAACCCGAAAACTGCCGCCCCTCCCTTTTCAATTGCCAACCCGTTTTAAATGGCCAACCCAATGGCTGTTTGTTATGGGAAATGAGGGGGTTGTTGTTTGAAACCATTCCCACATGTTCTGAAGGTTAAAGAAGCCAATAGACTGTGGCTTACCATGGCTGCCCACAAGCTGAATTGTGTTGCCCGCCAGACCTGCTTGTGTGATCTCTCACACCAAACCGGCAGACCCTCAATATAAGAGGCAAAGTGCAACCTTGGACCAAATGCACATGTGCTATGTAATGTTTGGAGCATTGTTCTCTAATATGTGTCTTTTAAACTACTCCTCTCCCGTTTGTTTCCTCCCGCAGCTGTAAATGTTTCAACGCTCCCCCTTTCATCACCGTCCCAGAGGCTAGCGAAGATTAGAAGTAAAAAAAAAAAGGAATCGAGACGATATGTTCTCAGATCTCATGCAGTCCTCCCACACTGAAACGGCCCAGCAGAATGCGTGGAGGCAGACAATGTTGGAGTCCAGAAAGGAACAATTTGATCGCGAGGACAGGTGGCGGGCTGAAGACAGTAGGTGGCGTCAGCATGCTGAGAGAAGGCAGGATGGAATTCTGAGGCTACTGGAGGATCAAACAGAAATCCTCCAGCTTATGGATGAGGAAAGGCGTATGGTTCAGGAAAGGCCGCCTGATCCCAGACAGCCGCTACAGCCCCTGTGTAACCAACAGCCCTCCTCCCCGAGTCCCATAACCTCATCACCTAGACGCCCAAGAACGCGTTTGGGCGGCCTCCGTGCACCCAACCACTCAAGCCAAGAGAACAGTCCAAACAAGAAAGGGCTGGCATTCAATAAGTTTTAAAGTGCAGTGTGTCCTTGTCCCTCCCTAATTCCCTTCCTCCACCACCCATCCTGGTGCTTCCCTTCCTCCACCACCCATCCCGGGCGACCTTTGCAGTTATCCCCCTATTTGTTTGACGAATTAATAATAATAATATGGCTTCATGAGCCATGACATTAAGGGGTAGGTTGGGTCCTCAAGGATAACTATAGGCATCTCAACATCCCCAACGGTTATTTTCTGGTCTGGGAAGAAAGTCCCTTGCTGCAGCAGCTGAAACAGACCAGAGTTCCTGAAGATGCGCGCGTCATGTACCTTTCCTGGCCATCCCACATTGATGTTGGTGAAACGTCCCTTGTGATCCACCAGTGCTTACAGCACTATTGAAAAGTAACCCTTTCGGTTTATGTACTCGCTAGCTTGGTGGTCCGGTGCCAAGATAGGGATATGGGTTCTGTCTGTCGCCCCACCACAGTTTGGGAATCCCATTGCTGCAAAGCCATCCACTATGACCTGCACATTTCCCAGAGTCACAACCCTTGGTACCAGCAGCTCGGTGATCGCCTTGGCTACTTGCATCACAACAGCCCCCACTGTAGATTTGCCCACTCCAAATTGATTTGCGACTGACCGGTAGCTGTCTGGTGTTGCAAGCTTCCACAGGGCTATCGCTATTCGCTTCTCTACTGTGAGGGCTGCTCTCATCTTGGTGTTCTGGCGCTTCAGGGCAGGGGAAAGCAACTCACAAAGTTTCATGAAAGTGCCCTTACGCATGCGAAAGTTTCGCAGCCATTGATGATCGTCCCACACTTGCAGCACTATGCTGTCCCACCAGTCTGTGCTTGTTTCCCGGGCCCAGAATCGGCGTTCCACAGCATGAACCTGCCCCATTACCACCATGACGTCCACCTTGCAGGGGGGCCTTTTTTGAGAGAGGTCTGTGTCCATGTCCTCATCACTGTCCTCAGGGCGCTGCTGTCGCCTCCTCGCCTGCTGTAGCTGTAGCAGCTCCTGGTTCTCATTCTCCATGTACTGCTGGACAATGCGCATGGTGTTCATAACGGCGATAACAGCAGTGGCGATCTGATCGGGCTCCATGCTTTCCCTGGTATGGTGTCTGCAGGACAGCAGAGTGGCAGTGAAACCGGTGGGTGGATAACAATGGAGTCAGCAATATGGTGCCCGTATGAAAAAAGGTGCGAAAGGATTTTTTGCTCCCCCCTCAGTTGCTTTCACGGAGGGAGGGGGGAGCAAGGGTTGGGCTCCTTTCCTTCTAGCAGCAGATGGTGCAATATGCTTGCTATCCATCATCATCTCCTGGCCCCTTCAAGGATTGAACTCACAACCCCGGGTTTAGCAGGCCAACGCTCAGACCGCTGAGCTATCCCTCTGCCCGTGTTCCAGGCAGTACTGAATCTCTATTAAACAAAATGTAAAAAAGAGAATGACCAGAGTCACTCTGGTCATTCCCATTTATGTCCAAGCGCCCCCAGCCAGCCACACCATAGGCCGGCCAGGAGCACACAGGGGACAATAATGCTTTCAGGCATACTGCAGCATCTGCTGCTAGAAGGAAAGGAGCTTCTGCTGTGTAGTCCCGCAACTACCAGCCTCAGGCAGAATGGCCCCCTCAAGGATTGAACTCGCAACCCCGGGTTTAGCAGGCCAACGCTCACACCGCTGAGCTATCCCTCTGCCCGTATTACAGTGGGACTGAATCCACGGTCATTGTGAGCTGAGCAGGCTCCATGCTTGCCGTAGCAAACCCGGAAACCCCGGAAAAAAGGCGCGAAAAAGGTTGCTTTCACGGAGGGAGGAAGGGAGGGGGAATGGCTTGATGAGATGTACCCAGAACCACCAGCAACAATGTTTTCTGCCCCATCAGGCTTTGGAATCGCAACCCAGAATTCCAATGGGCGGCGGAGACTGCGGGAACTGTGGGATAGCTACCCGCAATGCAACGCTCCGAAAGTCGATGCTAGCCCCGATACTGTGGACACAGTCCGTCGACCTAATGGCCTTAATGGTCTTTAGTGGTGGCACACACAATCGATTCCATAACATCGGGTTTTAAAATATCGACTTCTATAATTTCGACCTAATTCTATAGTGTAGACGTACCCTTATTGCTGCAACATAAACCAGCAATATTTTTATACAGTAGGTCTTTTGAATGGAGAAATGTGGTTGACTGGATGCCGTTTAACCTCTGACTGTTGGATATAACTACACAATTGTTTACCAAATATTTTGAGTTACATTAAGTAACATAGAGTAAGACAGTATAGTGTTTAATATACAATATAACTGGCACTTTTCTCTGCCTTAAGGTCCTTGTGTGTGCACATGCTAAGGGACATACTCTGCCCTTGGTTGAGTCAATGTGACTCCCTATTATTTCCACAAGAAGTACATGTGTGAATCTGAGTGTGTGCATGTGTCATTTGTTCCTAATGTAGGGATATCTAATATTAATGTATCCCTCATCATATGTTCTGAAAATTAAATAACAAGCACTATTACTTCGATCACCAATAATCATGTGCTGTATAGTGGTTGCATTTATTATTTTTATTACCCTGTTTACATTTATTGTAAATGTTATTCCACCTCTAATCCTTGTTTTTTACTTTGCCTTTCAGACTGTAAGTTCTCAGAGCAGAATCTGTCTTTTGACATGTCTGAACAGCATCTATAAGTAGTGTATTTTAGGTATTAATATTTTAACATTTTGCTTTGTCAAATTCTATCTTTTTATGTGCTACTAAAATATGGTGCAAATGAAGGGCAAACTTTACTCAGATTTATGCTCTGTGCTAGGGTGGATTTGATTTAAATCAAATTAATTTAAATCATGATTTAAATCACTGGTCAGGAAGACTCGATTTAATCATGGATTTCTACATAAAAGTGCATTCTTGTTGGTTGTTATAACCTTAATACATATTCTAAACAACTCACAGATAGATGTAGGTTTCATTTTTAGAAGGTACACACTATACATTCGTAAAGTGATTTATTTTGAAAACTTTTCAGATTAGTTTTACAGCTATATCAGAAAATGAATGATTATTTGGTTATTTCATTTACCAAAGGCAATTGAAGCAGATAGTTCACCTTCCAATGACTTCATAAATATCTCCAATTCAACAGGTTAATCATTAATATTTGGAAGATTTTCTTGCCATGCTTTATTAGGAGGAAAGCATTTCCAGACAGACATGTAAATAGTTTATTTAACTAAAACAACAAGGTTATGTATTCTGGATATTTTTCTTCAACAGCAAACATATAATATTTTTAAAAAACAAGCATATGAATTTTTGAATTTAGTTAAACATTCAAGTTTTTTAAAATCAGGTTTGTTTTTGTTAAAATTGTTTTTAACTAAAATAGTTAAATGAAATATTAAAAAAAAAAAAATTAAATCGACTGTGTCAGCCAGGTCAACATGAGAAACTCAAACTGTTGGCTTCTGCAGCTAACTCAGTCATCTTCACCTTCATTTTCCTGTTTGTTCATAATCTGGAAAAGAAAAACAAGCTTTCCTGCTTTTTCAGGTCCCAAATGGTTTCTCAATTTAGAATGAATAAGTCCAAAGGAAGAAAATATTCTTTCTGCACTGGCAGAAGACGCTACTACTGTTAAAAGTGATTAAAAGAGATTATCACTTCAGCAGTGTCTGAATCCAAGTGCTTAAGTGACTTCCACCAGTTCACTGGTGTGACTTTCTTTAAAACATCATCAGCAAATGTATATTTTTTGAATGGTTCATCCTTAGCTCTGAAGTTTATTATAGTTGGCATTATGAAGGGATGGTTGCTGGATGTCCATGTCTTAGCCAACTCTTCTTCTTCAGCAGTTAAGGTTTGACCCTGGTACCTAGTATTGAGAATATTTGCAAGAAAATGAGCTGTAGATAATGCTTGTCCCATTCTTTTTTTTAATGCTTGTAATTTCGCTCTGTCATTGCATATTTCTCTTTTTAAGATCTCACTCAGTTCCTTCCAAATTTAAACAGCGTCAGCAATAAAACAGCTATTTCCCTGCATTTTGTTCAAGGCTACAGAAATAGGCTTCAGGGTACTCAGCATGTGTTCAACATTTCTCTTAAGTCCAATGTTGAGAACTTTGGCTATGAAAGTGCCATCTATTTTTTCCACAATTTTGTTCACAAACTATCATCAGATTAGGCCAGTTCTTGATATAGTGCTCAAAACAGTCCACTACTGAGTTCGATTGCACGTCTTGTGGGAGAGTTAGCTTGGTTCCGCCCACTTTTTCAGAGCAGCTGCTGCAAAGTGGTTGTTATGGAAACAGGCGCCAACGTCCGTCGGCGCCGGTGGGGGCTGACGCCCGGCATCGGGGGCGGGGTGCCACCCCCGACGCCAGGCGACGTGGCGGGGCCCCGACGCTGACGCAACGTTGCCCGGCGTTGGGGGCGGGCCCCGCAACGTCTCCCGGTGGTGAGGTGAGCTGGGCGCGGGCCTCGGGGCTGGCGGGGAGCTGCCGCACCCACCAATTTTTCCCCGTGGGTGCTCCAGCCCCGGCGCACCCACAGAGTCAGCGCCTATGGGTACGGAAGTATTTTGCAGTTTCAACAACATTAGCCTTTATTTCTGGAACACTGAAGTCTTTGGCTAGGAGGTGCATGAAATGAGCACTGCAACCGCATGTTACTAGCTTGGGACTCTCTTCTAAATAATTTCTTCTCCTCTTGGGTACATTTGCAGCATTGTCTGTGACCAAGCTGCGTACTAGACATTTGATTTTTTTTTTCCAGTGTGTTATAGCTTGTACTGCTACTTCTTGTAAGTATTCTGCTGTGTGTGCATTTCCTGATGTATCAATTGTTTCTGTAAGGAAAACATTCCCTTCTTCTGTTGTCACACAAGCTCGTACAACATTGCTCCACCCATCAAGACTCAGGTTAACAATTTCACCCTCTAGATCTTTTGCATACTGCTCAATTTCTCTTTCACACACTTCATCCAGCAATTTGCCTGTGACATCTGCTCTGTTGGGTGGACTGTATCCTGGTCTTAATGACTGAACCATGTTACGGAAGTGTGGGTTCTCAATCATACGGAAAGGAGAGTTTGTTGCATAAACAAACCAAGCAATTTTTTCATCAATTACACCTCTTTTTGTAATCTTCTGGTTCTTATCACAAATTTATCTATGGTGGTTTCTGGATGATGGAGATCTTTTGTTCTTTTTGCCACAGGTCATATACTGTGGCTATGTGACATACATGATGTGACTGAAACACTATAATTGGCAGATAACTCTGAAACTATAGAAAATGATGGTGATCTTGAAGGTGGTTAGTCTTCAGAATCCTGTATGTTGAGGATGGAGTCTCCTAAACAAAATGCAGTTATTTAATTATTATTACCATACTGCTCATTTAGTATTACTCATTGCATTCACTGACACTCTGTACTGCTTTAAAGGCAAAATTGTAAAAGGAAGATCTTCCTATTTCAGCTATTTATTTTTTATCGCAACAGCATCTAAAATGATAGTACCATAGAGTAACAACGATATTTTTTGCTCAAACATGAGAATTCAAGAATAGTCCAGAAGGAAGGAAGACAGGCAGTCCTTAAGAAAGAAGTATGAAATAAAAAAGTTTTCCAACCTGAAGATCCTCCATGTTCAGACATGTTCCTTTCATCATCTTCAACACAGCTTCATCCTGAGAAGGAACACTTCTCAAGATGGTGTTTCATTTGGGCCTTGCATTTCTTTGTTGCACTGTTTGCATTTTGCATGCATGCCTGTCTTACCCATAGGTAGGGGAACTTCATTAAATATTCCCCAATAGGGTCTCTTTTACGGCCTGCTGCCATTATAGGTTTTTCCTTCTAGTGAGAGAATGGTATGGTAGATCTCAAATCAATGAAGACTACACTCAGAAAGACTTCAAGACTTCTGGAATATGCTGCTCAAACAATTTCACTTTTGTTTCTACTGCCCTTCTCACATTTATCTCCAGACTTCTTCTCCTTGTCCAGATCTATTCCGTCCCCAACAATCTTCTATTCATTGAACTTTTTAAAACTTTGCACTTTTAGAGAGAGGTAACGGATTGACTCTGTATACAAATTTGCAGAGGGACAATAGCGTTGAGGTCTGTTATTTCTCACCTGTATATATTATTTATTTATTTAAAAACATTTTTGCTGTTAACAAGCATGTTATCTCTGGAGACACAAATCCACAGTCAGAAAACTGCAAAACTAAGCATCTCTGATGGTATCTTCTAGACTGAGCACTGAGTTCCATTGGGTAGATAGAAAGATTAACCTAAATAATCTATACAGAAACCCCTGGAACTCTATAAGATTGGGTCCCTAATCCATGAATTATTGGAACTCATTTACAAAACTTTTCTTAAATATGACATGAATATATTGTCTCATATTATAGAATTAGAATTTATAATCTCTATTCCATGATGAGATATCTTTGATCTATAATGTATCTTAATTAAAACTATCCATCTTTAAACAGGTTTTTTTCCTCAAAAAGCATTTTATCAAAAAAATCCGATTTAAATAAAAAAAATCGGATTGATTTTTATCCACCGTACTCTGTGCAACTCCAAAAGAGTCAGTGGGAGTCTGTATATACAATAAATTTGGTTCATTCTGTTTTTAACTCTTGCCCAGATCACCCAACACCAGTCGCATTCAGTACCTTTTTTGATTTGCATCTAATTATTATTGATTCTAATTGTACTGGAAAGTGCCGGCTCCAGATAATAAGAAACTGAGATTAATGTTTGAACACTAAGAGACAGTGTCAATAGAACTTAACATTGTCACTTTGTTAATTGTGCAGTGAAGCTATACAAATGCAGAGTAAAATTGAGAAAATAAATATTCAGGTGAGACAGGAACATAGTTTAAAAAGGTAGAAACCATTTTGTAATGTGTTCAGTTCAATTTTTAGTGCTCTTTTGCCAAATTCGTTATTTTAAAATGTAAATAAGCATTGCTTGGCATATCAACTGAAGGCACGTAGATTGTTTTTAGTGGAAAAACTGCATTTTACATAAACTCGTTCTGATTGCAGTGCAATGGTTTTTCAATTTTTGGTTTGCAGTAGCCCACATATGCACAAATACGGTACATCTTGGCTCCATTAACCTAGTACAGAACATCTGTAGTGACTTTTTGAAAAACGTGCACAAGTTATGTAAATGCAAGACATGATTTACGTTCTGTATGCTGCCTCCTGAGAGGAGCTGAGCACACTCTGCTCGCACTGATATTCTGTTGAATGGAATTATAAGGTGTTTAGCACCTCCTAAGGGGTCAGTACCTTGAATGATCAATGGTTAGCTAGACACGAGGGGCTGGTCTCCACTAGACACATAGGACTGACCCAGCTCTGTCATTCAGGGATGTGATAAATTCAACACTAAACGTTTACCCTTTGCCCCTTAACAACTAGGCCCGTAACCCTGTCAAAAAAAGGAAATTGGGTTGATTTCTTCTTGACAAATCCATGCTGCCTATTACTTATAATCTTTTATCCTCCAGGTGCATGCAAACTGATTGTTTAATAATTTTCTAGGTATCCAAGTTAGGCTGACTGGTTTATAATTCCCCAGGTCCTCTTTGTTCCCTTCTTTACTTTTCTGGGACCTCACCTATCCTTCATGAATACTGAAAGATGATTGTTAATGGGTCAGAGATTGCTTTATCTAGTTCCTTAAGTACTGTAGTATGAATTTCATCAGGCCCTGCTGACATAAGTACATCTAACTTATGTAAATATTCTTTAATACGCTATAATACCTGATGATCAACTGGCAAGAGCAAACAGGACAAATGCCCAGTTTTGCCAAACGGCCAGGACAGGGCTTAAAAAAGAGACTGTCCTGGCCAAAATGGGACATATGGTCATCCTACTTTAATATTGCCTCCTGGAGAAACTGCCAGCTCTCCTGAACTCTTTTTCTCTTAGATTTTTTTTCCCATAGCACCTTACCTACCAGTTCTGGGAGTTTGTTAAAATCTACTTTTTTGAAGTTCATTGTCCTTATTCTGCTGCTCTCACTCCTTCCTTTCCTTAAAATTGTGAAATCTATCATTTCATCATCACTTTCACCCAAATTGCCTTCCACCTTCAGATTTGCTACCAGTTCCTCTCTGTTGGTCAAAGTCAAGTCCACAGTGGCTGTCCCCTGGGTCCTTCCTCCACTTCCTGGAGCAAAAAGTTGTCCCCAACACATTCCAAGAACTTACTGGAAATTTTCCGGGTTGCCATATTACTTTTTCAACAGATGTCTGGGTAGTTAAAGTCCCCAATAACTAACCAGCTCTTGACTTTTGGGTATTTCTGTTGTTTGTTCTAGAAATGCATCATCTGCCTCCCCTATCGTGGTTTGTTGGTCTATGGTAGACCTCTGCCATGATGTTGCCCCTATTTTTTACCCCTTTTGTCTTTGCCCGTAGATTCTCAATTGGTCTGCCTCCCACTTCCTTCTGAACCTGAGAAAAAGTGCATATGTTCTTGATGTATAATTGAATCGAAAAATGTGCTTGTGTATATAGCAGACAGGGTGTCAGATAATTTTCCTCTAAAAGTACATTATAAAATCCCCTCTAAAAATAAATAAATAAAAAGCAGGAGATCAAGGTCCCAATCTTGCGAACTTTTAACTTCAATGCCACTACTCACATGCTTAAATTTATGCATTTTAACTAGTATCTTACTATAGACACTGTCCAGTTTTAAATCAGAGGAATTACTTGGCTAGTAAGGTGCTTCTTGGGCAGTGTGAGTCGTAGTTGCAGAATCTGGCCTAAAGCATTACCTTTTTAATATTTTTAAATTCGAATATACGTTAAAATGCTCTCTTCACCAAAACTGTGAAAGAAGGAACAACTTTAAAACAACTTTATTCACTAGATTTATGATGTCATCAATATACAAAAGCAAACTACGAGATAATGATTCTAAAGGAAACAATAAAAACCATAATTTTGTGGAAAAAACAAACATATTAAGAGTACATCAAATAGAGATTAGTTACTACACTATATGCCTCTTGTGGCACTTAGTAACAAAGTTTCAGGAACCATGTATTCTCTCTATAAAAGGGAGATCCTCTTTGTGCTGGGATTTATTCCCTGTGAGGAAGAATTGTAACAGAATAGGCCTTGTACATTGTAACCTCTGTATCTTGTGGACTATGACTCCTCTGCCTTTGCTTTCAAGGAGAAGTAAATGTACTAAGTGCAACCACTCCTTTCTTTCCAATGCTGGGAATGCCATCTTTCAATCTAGAATGAAGCTTTGTGTGCCACAGGTCACTATACAAAGTCCATACTATGTGGAACTGTTTCTTCCAAACATATGATGCTGAACTGAAATGGAGATTTTTCATATAGTAAACTTATTGTAAGCGTCGTCATTCTTGGTTAAAACACATCTGAAACGTACCATAGTAGTGCTGAATACCTGTTTTATTTGAACTGCATAATACCTTGTATGTTCTGAAAATTTTTCAAACTGAATGAAAGTGAAACTGGAACTGTATAGTACAGTATGTTATCCAATACGATTTTATTAATTATCTCTGGTAAAGAATCTATGGATGTTATTCTTAAAGTTCCACAATGTTAATTGTGGCGTTCGTAATCAGGCTTGTCACAGTTCAGCCACCACAGGGGAAAATCTTGAAGTTATGAAGGATATTCCAAAGAGAAAAAGCCTGACTAGCAACAGCAGAAGAACGTACTGCTGGTGTGTGTGTGTGTGTATATGTATATATTCAGCAGAAGGACTATCTAAAAAAGTTCCTGACTATTAAATTTAATTAGAGATTTTGGGGCAAATTATTTTCTTCACTCATGTGTCACGAAGAGAATGGAAACTAACTGTATCCTCTTAGATGAGTATTTATTGGGGGGGGGGGCACGTGGTGCATGTAGAGACCATGTAGACAGCTCTTACAGGGTCATCCACCCTGCAGCTCTAGAGAGGAGTGAGTGGCGCGCACAGCACCAGATGAGGATAAAAGAGTGCATGTTCCTTTGGGGACCATTCATAGCTGGTGCACTTTAGAGTTAACCCCCAGGCTGCTCTAACTTGCATGGAGGGCCACACCCATAATCAGGGAGCTGAAACTGGCTCTGTGAATCTGGCCTTCCAATTTTAATTAGAGTGAGCTGTGAACTAGGTGTCTCTGATGCAAATGAATTCTGTCATCCAGAGATAAAATAGAGGGTTGTTAACACATCTGATCAGACTCTTTCTGCATGAAACAGCCCTGAAGAGATCTCTCCAACCAAAGTAGTGAGAAATTACAGTTTTCAAATCTACCCATCACTAAGCTATACTGCACCATTGAGTGTAAGAAGGATGTATAAACAAGGTAGTACAAAAGGCATGAAGTTAGTGCACAGATGCTTAGCTAACAAGTCACCACCTTTAAACCTTTTAACTTTAAACCTTTTCCTAAGAAGGAAGAGGACTTATTTCTTAAGGAACCATTGAAGGACTGCACTGTTTCCCTGAAGATGCAATATCATTTCAGAAAACCAACTCCAAGGAAGAAAGCAGACCATTGAAAACTCTGCTCTCAGCTTTCTCTTGTGGAGAGACTGAATGTAATAAGCATTTTCAAAAAGCTTAGATTAAGTTAAATATCTTTCTTTAAGAAGGCAACTGAACTTCAGAGGAAGACCAGTTTACTAATCTAAGAGTAAAAGTGATTACTAGGATTGTTTGAAACATCTCAGAGAGGAATAATACAACTAACCGCAAAGATAGCCTTCTTATGCAGTGGTGTAAAGTAAGGATGGGAAAAGACTGAAGCAGTTCGAAAACTGAAGTACATAAGATTTGCTTCGTGTTCAGTCCTTACTTGAGACATGATTTTAGGTGTTTATGAAGAGGAAACCAAAACGTGATTCATCTTTCTTCAAATGGATCAAAACACCACTTTTTTTCTCTGAGTTTCCAGAAGGGTTTGGATTGTTGGTAGGCAGAATTATCAAAATCTTGTTTTGAGACTTGTACATATTGTGACAAAGTTCCTCCTCTACCTTGGTGGGTCCTGCGCTTATTGGCAGATTTTGCTTGCCTCAGAGATCTTCCCCTCTGGTAGAATCCACAGTCCAGGTTAACTCCTTCTGTGTCTGATCAGGAGTTGGGAGTTTTGGGGGGAACCCGGGCCCGCCCTCTACTCCGGGTTCCAGCCCAGGGCCCTGTGGATTGAAGCTGGTTAGCGTGCCTCCTGGAACAACTGCACGACAGCTACAACTCCCTGGGCTACTTCCCCATGGACTCCTCCCAACACCTTCTTTATCCTCACCACAGGATCTTCCAGCAGTACGCCCTCTTACTCTCAGCTCCTAGTGCCTTTTGCTCCCAGCTCCTCACACGCAACCTCCTTCCACAGCTCCTGACATGCGCCCCTTACTGACTCACTGGGAGGCTTTTGACTAGTTTCAGCCAGCCCCTGATTGGCTGCAGGTGTCTCAATCAACCTCCCTGCCTTCTGGAAAGTTCTTAATTGGCCCCAGGTGTTTTGATTAACCTGGAGCAACTGCCATAAGGTATCAGGGATTTGTTTAGCCTGGGGCTAACTTACTGGTTCCTTACCACTTTCCTATAGCCCTCTGGCCTTGCCCCATCACAATATACAGAGATATATAGACACTAACAAAACAAATGCATATTTATATATATAAAGGGAACTTTTAAATCTGCTTTTGTGTTGGGGAAAGACTTGGCAGGAAAGAAGTTTCTTGAAATAAATTGACTTTTTTTTTGGTTTTGAATTGTATCAAGTTAATCAGAGTATAGGAAGGGGAACAGAAACTCTGTTTCCTTTGCAGTTTAAGATAGTGACTCATGTGGAGTATGACACAGCATTCCTCTTTTGAACTTTAGTTGCCAAAGCATGAGATATGTTCTATAGTATGCTGGGAACACCTTTCAATTTTCTTGGTCTGAAAATTAAATCAAATTTTTGGTGGCAATTTCTAATAAAGGCTATATTCTATTGGAATTTTAAATGAGCTGAAGTATTAAAGAAATTAAAGGGCTTTCCTTTTTTATGTTGTATTTTTTTAAACCTACCTTCCTTCCTACTTCCCTCAGTTTCTCTTTCCCATTAGGCGAACTGATGTTGCAGGAAGAGGGATACATGTTGGGCTCAGAATTGGTTGCAATCCGAAGCTGGATCTCTGCCTCCCTATTTCTTCCCCACCTCCCTTCAAAGATTCATCTATATACAGCAACATTTACCATGGCTAACATTGTGACTGGAGATAGGCTTACATCAGAATACAGGAATCTGAATACTCCTGAGCTCTGGGAAAGCTGGAATCCAGATGTGAGCTTCATGACATGATTCTATCTCTAATTTTGACATCCAAAGTTTTGGACCTACTATGCAATGTGGATTTCTCATCTCCTCCTTAGCTCTCTTCAAGGTTGGAAGAAGGCCTCTGCCTAGGCCAGGTTCCTAAAAGCTAACTTAAATTCCAGGCTAAGTCTTCTAACGTTGGAGCACGCCTTTGCCAAAGTTCAACTCCCAAGCTTCACAAAGGCTTTCAGGGCTGGAGTTTCTGAGCAAGCATTTAACCAAGCTCCCAGCCAGAATCAATTAACCATCTCAGTAAGAAACCATTCTGTGACAAGCCCCTATGCTTCAAATACTCCTTCCACACTGCTCATCCCATAAACTGTGCTCTGCTTATGCACTGCTTTTCTCTTTCTTTCCATGCTGTTTTCTCCCTGTTGTTCCTGTTTGATTGTCTGCTCCTCCTTCCAATACCATATTATTGTTCATAAAGATGCAGGAATGGTGCCTATTGCTTCCAGAAGCAACTCTTGACGTCATCAGATGACACACTGTAGATCAGGGGTGGCCTGAGAAGGAGCCAGAATTTACCAATGTACACTGCCAAAGAGCCACAGTAATATGTCAGCAGCCACCCATCAGCTCCCCCTCTCCCCCCACAGCCCCCCGGCTCCCAGCGCCTCCCACCCACAGGCAGCTCTGCAGATCAGTGCCTTCCACTCCCTCCCCACACCTCCTGATCAGCTGTTTCATGGCGTGCAGGAGGCTCTGGATGGGAGAAGCAAGGGCATGGCAGGCTCAGGGGAGGGGGCAGGAAGGAGTGAGTGGGGGCAGGGCCTGTGGCAGAGCCAGGGGTTGAGCAGTGAGCACACCCTGGCACATTGGAAAGTTGGCGCCTGTAGCTCCAGCCCTGGAGTCAGTGTGTATACAAGGAGCCACATATTAACTTCTGAAGAGCCGCATGTGGCTCTGGCCACCCCTGCTGTAGATGATCCTTTGGTGAAGCCACTGAATTTTGTTTCTCTCTCTCTCTATCTCCCCCCTGCCCCTCCAAACAACCTGAATCCACTATGGGAGCTGGAGACCTCAGACCTAAAACATTGAAGTCAAGTCTGTGCTTTGGTGCAAGACGTGCTGACTCTATTTTGGGACTTTCATGTGTTTCCTAAGTCTCTGAATGTTATTGACTTTAAAGACAAGTCTCTAGACAAGTTTTTTCATGTCATCTAATAGGATAGGAGAGGTTGAAAGGCTTTTCCCACTGATTTTTGTGTATCTTTGGGTAGAATTACAGTAGTTAGTGACCAGCTCTTCAGAGGTTCTCAGCTCCTGTAGCTCCCTTTAAGCCAAAGGAAGCTGCAAGGGCTCGGCACCTCTGCAAACCAGGTCATTAGTAGTTAGTCCCCAATTTATTTTTACCTGGTACTTGAAGAACACGTCCCCCCAATAATCGTCAGCGAAGTCCGAAGCGCACTACACCAGATGAAGAAGGGAAAAGCTCCAGGCAAAGATGGAGTAACGTCAGAAATGATTTATGCAGGAGGCGAAAAACTTTGGAAGGCCCTCGCTTTAAGATTCAGTCGATATCTTGAAGAAGGAAAAATACCATCAAGCTGGAAGGAGTCGAATACCATCTTGCTGAAGGGTGATCGAGAAAATCTTAAGAACTACCGCCCTATATACTTGCTCTCTCACATCTACAAGCTCTTCACAAAGGTGATAATGAATCGACTTTTGCAGAGTCTGGATGAACAACAGCCGAGAGAGCAGGCAGGGTTTCGAAGAAATTTCAGTACAATCGACCATATATTTACCCTTAGCCAGCTCCTAGAAAGAGCGAGGGAATACAAACTCCCGCTGTGCATTGCTTTTGTCGACTATGAAAAGGCCTTCGATAGCGTTGAGTTTAACGCAATATTAAAGGCGCTCTCAGAGCAGGGCATTAACACGCAGTACATTAGTTTATTGAAGGAAGCGAATACTGGATGTACAACAGACATTACTCTCCTTGAAACTCCCCTCCGCATCCCAATTGAGAAAGGCGTAAAGCAAGGAGATACAATTTCACCAAAACTATTCACCGCCTGCCTCGAAATGGTTATGAACAAGATCAATTGGAGGAGTGGTGTCAACATAAACGGAGAGAGATTATCTCATCTCAGATTTGCAGACGACATTGTACTAATTGCCGAAAGCACCAACCAACTGCAGAGCATGCTACGAAGACTCGACAAGAAAAGTAGTCAGGTCGGCCTGAAAATGAACCGCTGCAAAATGAAATATATGCGATCAGACGTCTTACGAAAAGCCCAAATAACGGTAACAAGAGAAGACATCGAAGAAGTGGAACAGTACATATATTTGGGCCAAGAAGTTAATATGCGCCAAGACCTGAACTGAGAATTCTCGCGAAGGATTCGGGCAGGATGGTGTGTGTTTAATTCCATCAAGGACGTCCTCAAAGGAAAAATTGACAAGACCACACGTAAAAATATTTTCAATTCAGCAGTGCTGCCAGCCATGCTGTATGGCAGTGAAACGTGGGCACTGACGAAGAGAAGAGCAACGGCTGTTGGTAGCTGAAAGAGCAATGGAACGAGCTATGTTGGGAATCTCCCTTCTGGATCGTATACCAAATGAAATGATCAGAGAACGCAGCGGTGTGAAAGATATTGTCGTGGAAAGCAGACATAACATGATGCGATGGGCGGGCCAAACAGCACGGCTCACGGATAACAGGTGGACCGCAATCATTGCTGAGTGTACCCACGAGAACAGAAAAGATCCCCCCGGTCGGCCTCCAAGAAGATGGGAAGATGACATCGTTAAACGTTTCGGACGAATGTGAAGAAGAAAGGCAAGAGTGCGAGAAGAATGGCAGACATGTTGTGATCGGCGCAGTCTTAACGACAGCTGAAGTCCGATCGATCCAGGTGACTTGAAGGTATATAGCAGGGGTCGGCAACCTTTCAGAAGTGGTGTTCCGAGTCTTCATTTATTCACTCTAATTTAAGGTTTTGCGTGCCAGTAATACATTTTAATGTTTTTAGAAGGTCTCTTTCTATAAATCTACAAGATATAACTAAACTATTGTTGTATATAAAGTAAATAAGGTTTTTAAAATGTTTAAGAAGCTTCATTTAAAATTAAATTAAAATGCAGAGCCCCCCAGACCAGTGGCCAGGACCTGGACAGTGTGAGTGCCACTGAAAATCAGCTTGTGTGCCGCCTTTGGCACGCATGCCATAGGTTGCCTACCCCTGGTTTATAGAATTACAGAAAAATGTGTGTGGGATTGTGTGTTTCTACCATTTTCCCTCAAAACAGTAACTGTTTAATTCTTTGGATGCTAGTCATATTCCTCCTATACAAGAACTTCTGTTCAAAGCTTTAAGGTCTTGTTAGGGTTCTTTGCAGCCCCCATCTCTTGGTGGATCAGAGAATGTATTTGTTTGACTTGTAAACAGCGGCAATAGAAACAACCAAGGAACTTGCGCAAAATCACCAGAATATTTTAAAGAAAGCATTTTCTGTTTTCCTTCCTTCCTTTCTTCCTTCCTTCCTGTGACTTTTTTATAACACCATATTTATTGATATTGTTTTTGGTTGTCATAGGGAGTAATTAAAGCAAAACTAACTTAATAAATATATGCTGGATAATTATGCTAGTGCAATAAATGGGTAAAATGAAGGAAAGCTCTTATATAAGCTACACAGGTTTGTGGCACATTCAGACTTTTTTTCTTGAATATAAATAAGGAAGTGTTAGGAGAATTTGATATTACATCCATGACAAAAATGTCTGTGAGAACTGAACTGTCTCTTTGCTTTCTGGTAGGTGGAGATACAATAGCAGAACACTAACAAACTGGGAGGATGGAGGGAAGATGTGATGTGTACAACAAAGAAGATTACAGGTAAGCAGTGTTCTCTTTATGTAGGTGATTTAACTGAGCTTGGATATGTCGTACTTCATTTAAAAAAAAAAGCAGTTGGACAAAATCATTTAGACTGCATCAAGAATAATCATCAAGGAAAAGTGCAATACATTTACATGCAGGTTAAAAGTAGTGGTCATTTTAATTCGTTCATATTTATTGGTTTGTTAGATTGTAATTCTGTAATTAGGATTTATCTGCTCTTTGGGTAGGTCAAAAGTATTTTATTTTAAATAATTCCTTTCAAAGAGTATTTGTTGTTCAGTGTCATAAATTTGTCCAGTGTTCACTAAGAGCTAAAACTGAGAGTGATGCATGCTTGGAAACTGTACTAATTTATTGAATTTCCATTACTGTCCATAAAACCAGTTCCTTGTTTCAAAAGATTTTGCGATGTTTTAGCTGTTATCAGTGAGTGATACAAGTGGGATGGAATTTCATACCACTGCCGTCTATGAAGAGTATTCCGATGCCTGAGATCCCTTTTTAGTGCTATTTTATTTAAATGTGTTTTGGTTCATAAAACAAGTCAGTAGCTTTGAGCAAGTATTTGGTAACCCAGCCAACACATCTACACACAATATTGAGGGCATATGGTAAAAGGACACTGTCTAGAGCAGGAGTCTCAAACATGCGGCCTGCGGAGCTCTTCCCTGCGGCCTGCCGGGCTCCCCCTGCCCACCCCCCCCCCCCAATTATTATTATTATTATTATTATTTTAATCCCCAGGCAGTTCCCGCCGCCAGAACAGCTGTCTGGCGGCTTCGCAGTTTCTGGGAGGGAGGGGGAAGGAGTGGGAAGCCATGTGCACAGGGGAGGAGGTGGAGAAGGGGTGGGACCTAATAGAAGGGGTGGAGTGGGGGCGGGGGCAGCGAGGGGGCGGGGTCAGTGATGCGGCCCTCGGGCCAATGCACTAGTCCTCATGCAGCCCTCGTGGTAATTTGAGTTTGAGACCCCTGGTCTAGAACGATGTACAAAAGTTATCCCTGTCCCCAATTTCCCATTTCTTTTATAATACCTCTCTTAGTTTCAGCAGTAATTTCAGCCTATTTAAATACTGCAGCTTGTGAGCTGGGTGACCCAATAAATTGAGGGTGCTAGATTTGTTACAGTGTCTATGTTTGTCATACATTTCAAAGGATCCTTGGCAATACTTTGTCCAGAAAAAAATGGATGATTTAAAAAGGCCTTCATAATTCCCATGTAAATATTTTAAAATATCTGTTTGAAAACATTCAAAATAATTTGATGGTGGTCCAAAAAAATGGCATGTGAACCACATTCCTTCTAAATCATTAATGGTTTGTCAATTTAAGGAAGATCTCCAGAAAAAATTCCCGAAATGGTGTATTTAACTCTTGTAGAAAAATCTATGGAGCGAGACTTTATACACTGTTAAAACTCTAACATCATTTGACCATGTTTGTTGAAGTGTAGGAGAATATGTGGATTGTCAGATGTGCTCAATGCTGGCCTAACTCTGCTTCCTTTGAAGTCAATAGTGAAAAATCCTAAGATTTTTTTTTTTTTTTTTTTGCCTGATATGTTTTATATGTGTGTGGGATATATATTATAAAGCTTGGTACTCGTGTTTTGTTGGTTATTTTTCCTTTCTGGCTTTCTGTAAACTTTAAAATTTAAAAGTAGTTTGAATTAAAAGTCAAATTAATACTAATGTGGAAGGAAAGATGCTGAAGTTTAGAGGAATCAAGCAAGCATAAGGCCATGCCTAGTCTGATGCCAAATACAAGCATAACATAACGGTACTCACACACAATCCATTTGCACTAGTTGACATGAATCGGTGCAATCCTGCAAGCTGTATTGTTGCCTGCCTAAGTCTATTGAGAAATCATTTATCTAATTGAATTTCTTACACAGCTTGAATTCTTGGGTCCCCTTATCTTAACCAGAGAGAGAGAGGGAGAAGTGCTGAATGAAAGATTGTGATTTTTCTTGAAAAAACACTAGATGGCATTTATTGCAGTGTGGAATAAAACCCTGCTTCACAAGGCAGAATGCAGCATTTACAGTAACATTGTAATAATGTGAAACTATATCTTTCTTAGTTTAATATGTTAATGGTTGAGGATACAAGTGGTTTCTGGTAGTAAACTGATATATATTCATAGAAAGATACTTGATTGCTTGTTGTAGTGAAAGTGTTGTTTAAATTGCTTTTCAGAATCATATGTTTTAAAGTGACCTGTATTGTGCCCAACATTTCAAATATTACTTAAGATTGCTTTGAAAATATTCTGAAGGCAGTAAAACCTCAATGTAATACAGCTATTAGTACTTGTAATTGAAATGAACAGAAGCACACATTTGCAGACTTATGGTCCAATAATTCCCCTGTGTACAAGAGACCCTACTGTGCATTTTTGATAAACGTTAAAAGTAGTCAGCATGGTGCATTGGAAAAAGCACTTTAAAATATAAGAAATGAAATGGGAATATAAGAGTTTCTATACTAGACCAGACCAATGGTCCATCTAGTCTGGTATCCTGTCTCAAAGTGGACACTGTTAGATGCTTCCAAGAAAGATGATAAAAAAACCATAATAAATTTTCCATAGGATAAGTTTCTTTCTAATGCCTGTCAGTGGCTGCCTTATGCAATGAAGCCTAAAGTAACTGAGGATGTCCTTATTATCCATAAAAAATTATTAGTCTGTTTTTGAATACTACTAACTGAGCTCTTAGTCTTACTATTTATTATTTGTTTGGTGACAGTAGTTAGAGGGCCCAGTCAAAGATCAGGCCTCCTTGTGCTAAGCACTGTACACACAGGGACTAGTGAAAAGACTGTAGTGCCTTCCCCAAAGATCTTACAGACTAGGCCTCAATGACACCTTGCGACATGAGCGCTAAAGATTGTGCTATATATAAATAAGAGGATTTATTTGTCAATTTTAAATTTGTTTCAGTTTCATTGGGTGTCTTCTTGTTCTTATCAGAGAAGGTAAATAGGAATTCCCAATATACCATCTGTATACAATTCAGTATTTTATTTTCCTCCATCATGTTCCTTCTTTTCCCCCTCTTCTCTAAATGAAAGCAGTCCCAATCTTTTCAGTCTCTTTTCATGTGAAAGCCTTTCCATGCCTCTAACTTTCACAGCTCTCTCTCAATCCTTTCCTATTCCTGCATTGATTGATTGATGGATTGGGTAGCCAGAACTGAACACAATACGCCAGGTGAGTGTGTACTGAAGTTATCATATTTCCAGTAGTATTTTCTGGCCCACTGCTAGCACATCCTAAAAGTTTGCTAGCCTTTTGACGGCTGCTGCATGTTGAGTAGGTGTTTTCATTGATCTTCACAATGACACCCAGATATTTCCTCAATGTTCATAGTTAATTTAACATTGAGAATGAGTAGTTCAGATTATTCTTTGCATTGTGCATTACTTGCATTCATCTGCCATTATGCAACTTCCGCACTGGCAGGTAGAAGAAAAGGATGAGCTACTAAGCTCTCTCTCTCTGTCTCTGATAAATTATCAGATTTCAAACTGATACTATGTAGCAAATTGTTATGGGATGTTTGGGTCATGTTAGCAAAGATAGTTATTTGTGCTTTTGCTTTCCCTATAGTTTGAGCTACTGCAATATTAATTTAATATTAAGTTTATGCTGTCAGTGATTGGAGCAGAAGCCTCTCATGTGTCTAATATAAAATTCTTACCAGCACAGGGAAAATGCAACAGCTTTCAGAGTCAATCCTCCCCTCTTTATGCATCTATACTGCATTCATCATTGTGGTATGTGAGCATCTTGTGGGAAGGAGGGGATGAAGCAGAGTGACAACAGTATGATGGAAGGCAGTACTCGACAGGTGTTCTCCCTCTGTTCCAACAGAAATCACACATACATGCATTCTCTCATAGTGCAAAGCACCATAGAGTCACATCACAATGAACAGTAAACACAACACATGGGTGTCATTAGAGGGTAGTCTTCCTCCACATTTCACTGTTTCACACAGCCTTGAGATGGGCGCCATACCGCATCCCGTTCAGTTACCCACATTGTCGACTCACGGTCGTTGCAGGCGACCTCTGTCCCTGGCACCAGTGCTTACAAATCTCACTTCTGAAACCTAGGAGACCACACATAAGGTAATAATTCTTTGGCCACCCACTTGTTTTTATCCTCCAGGAAGTTGGAGCTATGGAGTAGAATTTACAAATACTTTGATAAGTTATAACCAAGTTTACTATCTTATTTATTTGTTTAGAGCTAAATAAATATCTATTGGCAGTTCGCTGGGCACTTACAATACTTAAACTGCACACAATAGTCAAACATATTAAAAGGCATTCCTAAAAAGACTACCTCAGTTTCAGAATCACACTGCCTTTTATCTACCTCATAATACCAGCCAAACCCAATCCACCTCTTATTCCTGGGGAAAAGATTGGGTAACCAGGAGAGTCTTGCATTATGCTCTGAGGTTATGGTGGAAGTGAGTTGCAAAGCCTAGAACCACTGGATGAGAATGTACTACTGTTCAAATTAGGGATTTTTTAAAAAGCTCTTGTGTGCTACAGATGATCCCCAGTGCTGAGGCAACTACCAGAACCTTAAATGTGACCTGGAAATCATTTAGTAGATAGTACAGATTACTGAGCACTAATGCAAAGCAGTCCTTTCAGAAAATACCACTTAGAAAGTGACCAGACCTGATCTGTCCTAGCTATGAGTTTCTGAATGGCTTTAAGATCTAAGCTTTTCTATTTTAAAGTATATTTTAAGATTAACATTATCTGTGTAGTGTTAACTGCAGTAATTCAACCTAGAGGTGACAAAGACATGGATAACGAACTGTGATAAGATCTGCCTTTGAAATAAAAAAATCACAACATTCTTGTCCATTGCTGCAAAAAAATAAAAAGCATTTTTGGCAAATACTGTTATCTGGTTCTCTGGAAGCAACTGGGTGTTCTTACCACTCACTAAAAGTGCAGTCTAATAGGGACTTTATCCATGCCTGAACCTGCTGGAACCCTGAATAAGTGAGCGTTTGAGGCAGATGAATAATTGCCCAGTATTATTACCCTGAGATCTTTCAGAGAAAGGAGGGACCAGCTTGAGTAAATCCATCCATCAGTGTGTCCTGGACAGGAGAGTCAAAGGCAACCGATCTATAAAAGAAACATGGATACCGCCAGAATAGATTTGTTCTATTTGTTTGTGTGTTAAAAATAGTATTTGTATGCTTTTGTTTTATATTAGCAAATCAGATATTGTCTGTTTTTCTTGTCATGCAAGTCAGACCTGATTAACTGAGAAAGGAAAGTGATTTTGTTTGTATTGTGTAAAACTGTTTTATTTAACTAATTAAATTCAAATGCCTGGGAAATGATTAGCAGCAAATGTGCCTCCATTAAAACTTTAAACACTCTGCTCCTTTTAACTAAAGCCTGAGAGAAACACCTTTGGGACCTCAGACTACTTCCTCAAAAATAGGGAAGACTAGACTTGACATTCCTGACAGTTCCAAGGGAAAAAACCAAGCAGGAAAAAAATGTGGAAAAAGTAAAATAAAAAAAACACACCCCTTAAGGTTGCCTTTTCTTATCATACTGTAAAGAGGGGGGGAGAGAACCGAACTAAACAAACAAAAAGGCATAAACTTAGTTCCCCAATTTGATTTTCACTTTGCCCTTTTTGTTTTAATCAGGCTTGGAAGGATTATATTTTTATTGGTAAACATTGATAAACATTGATTTCCCTGTGCACATGCACATGAAAAAATATTTCCATCAATGATAATCGAATTGTACAGATAGACCAAGTAAAAAAAATGCTGCTTGAGAACTTTTTAGAGTTTGATTTATGGCTATTTATTTAGTATGTTTTGACATATATGATGAAAATTTGTTAAGCTTTAACTTTTTGCATCTCAGTGTCCACTGTCATAAATAAATTGTCTGACCCCCATGATTTCCCACAACTGTGAACACTTAAAATTGATAAATATAGAAAAAAATCTTAAAAATAAACATTGATATTATCCATCATAATTATATTAAAAAAATCAAATTCAAGCCTATTTATAATCAACTCCAGTAAATGGCACCAGCACCATTCCACTGGTTTTCAGCCGAACTTTCTCCTCCAAGATTTTGCAAATGTTCCTGCTTATGTCAGCCATTTTAATGTGCACACCCCAAGATTACTTTTGACAGTTACTGTATGATTGTTTATGTTCCCTGATGTAACAGGGTGCTTTTTAATTGTTTCAACTCAAGTCATTTACATTTTAACTATCTGAAATTTTCAAAGATCAATGACAAACCAAGTTGTTTTAACTTAAGCAACTACGTCTACTCAGCAGCAGTGCTGAAAAGGATCTGAATGTTGTGGTGGATGACAACCTCAACATGAATCAACAACGCAATGCTGTTGCAAAAAAAGCAAATGCAATTTTAGGTCACATTAACTAGGGTTGCCAGGCGTCCGGTTTTAGACCAGAATGCTTGGCTGAAAAGGGATCCTGGCGGCTCTGGTCAGCACCTCTGACGGGGCCATTAAAAGTCTGGTTGGCGGCGCAGCAGGGCTAAGGCAGGCTCCCTGCCTGCCCTGGCTCTGCATGACTCCCGGAAGCAGTCAGTATTTCCCTGTGGCTCCCAGGTGGAGACATGGCCATGGGGGCTCCACGAACTGCTCCTGCCCCAAGTGCCAGCTCGGCAGCTCCCATTGGCCAGGAACCGCAGCCAATGGGAGCTGCAGGGTTGGTACCTGCGGCCGGGGGCAGCACAAAGAGCCACCTGGCTGCGCCTCCACCTAGGAGCCAGAGGGAAAGGCCAGCTGCTTTGGGGAGGCGCCCAGAGGCTGCACCCTGAACTCCCGCACCCCAACACCCTGCTCCAGCCCTGAGCTCCCTCCCACACCCAAACCCCCTCCCAGAGCCTGCACCTCCCTCCCACATTCAGAACTCCTCAGCCCTCACCCCCTCCACCCCAACCCCCTGCCCCAGCTGAGAGCCCCCTGCACCCTGAACCCCTCACCTCTGGCCCCACCACAGAGCCCTCACTCCCTCCTGCATCCCAACCCCATACCCAGCTTGGTGAAAATGAGCAAGGGTGGGGAGAGTGAGTGATGGAGGAAGGGGGATGGAGTGAGCAGCGGTGGGCCTTGGGGAAGGGGGCAGGGCTGCGGGGTGGGGTGTTTGGTCTTCTGCAGTCAGAAAGTTGGCAACCCTAACATTAACAGAGGCATAACATGCAAGTCATGGGAGGTGATAGTACCACTCTACTGGGCACTGGTTAGGCCTCAGCTGGAGTATTGTGTCCAATTTTGGACGCCAATGTATAGATAAGATGTAGAGAAACTGGAAAGGATCTAGAGGCAAGTGATAAGGATGATCAAAGGGATGGAATGCGGCCATATGAGCAAAAGTTGAAGGACCTGGGTATATTTAGTTTGGAAAAGAGGAGATTAAGGGAGACATGATAGCAGTCTTCAAATACTTAAAATACTGCCATAAAAAAGATGGAAAAAACTCTTTTGCCACAGAGGGCAGGATAAGAGGCAGGTGGTTCAAATTACAGCATAGCAGATTTAGGGAGGTCGTGGAAGCTCCTTCACTGGAGGTTTTCAAAAGGAGGCTGGGTAGCCATCTGTCTTGCTGGTTTAGCCATGACAAATCCTGCATCTTTGCAGGAGTTAGACTAGATGATCCCTTCTAATCCTATGATTCTATGTCCTCATACTATGTAAAAATGTATGGAGGGGTATATGCAGACTGAAGGGTTGCTTTGTCCCGATAGTCTCCAGGATTTTCAGGAATGAGGACAGACTAGGTGAGGCTGACAGGCCTAATATATGCAAGAAATACTACCCTCAAACATATATATCCATTTGCTCTGTGTATGGAGGGAATTTCTCTGTAGTGTTTTGGAGCTGCGCTTCTTCCTCCAAACAGATGGTTCCCAGCCAGGCTTCCACTGATTGCTGGGACCTAGTATGTACTCTGCTTTTTCTCTGTGTACATTTATCCAGCAGTTAAACAGCCACAGCTGGCCTGCGTCAGCTGGCTCAGGCTGCGGTGCTGTAAAGTTGCGATGTATATATTTGGGCTCTGGCTGGAGATGTAGGACCCCCGAGGGGACTGGGTCCCAGAGCCCGGGCTCTTCTGAGCCCAAATGTCTACACCACAATTGTATAGTCCCACAGCCTGAGTCCTGTGAGGATGGGCCAGCCGCAGGTATTTAATTGCTGTGTAGATGCCCTCTGAGGTTCACAGAGAACACAAGATGAGTTTTTGTTGCTTGTAGAAGCATTAACTAATCCGTTTTCCTTACATGGAATTTTGTGTGTTCATCGGGGAACTTGATCTTAGTGTTACTATTCTTTCACTCCTACCCTGAACACATCCCATTTATTTATTCAGCCAATGGATCATACAGATTTTCAGCTGACAGGAGAATAGTTTCAATGCAGAGGGGGTGAGAAACGGCCTATGTGAACTGCCTTTTCCATATTTGCCAAAGTCTGGCTTTTCTTGCAAGTTGGCTTTGCTGTGCACTGTGCTGTTTGCCTGTATGTTGGAGATGATAAATTCAGCAAGCACATTTCTTTAGGGGGAATCTTACCAAAGTAAGATTAGTTCAGAGTTAATTTTTCATTTTAAAATCTGTTTAACCTAATATCATACTACATAAATGCTGAAAGCCCTAAATTTGTGACAAACCCTGTTACTCTAGTTTTTGCTAATGTGTCGTAACCTCTAGTATTAGGGTGGCGTGGTGGTGATATTTGAAAGGTTCTGATGGAGAAATCCATCTAGTAATTTTCTTGTTTTCCTTTCCACATAACACATGCTTACCAACTTTTTGTTGTTCTTACTCCAGCTTGAACTGGCAGATGGATATCCTGTCATGTCCCCTTGCACTATGCCCTGATGCAGTTGCTGTCACCTCCTTTTCATCCATTCACTTCTCTGATTCTGATTTTCCTTGTTGACAAGGAGCCATCACCACATGCAACAGCACATTTATTTGTACTCTGTATATGTCTCTCCACCCAGGCCGACCCAGACTCTTTTTTCCTGCCCCTCCCCCCTCAAACTATTCTCTGGTGTCAGGTGGGGAGGAGGGTTAGGAAATACTGCTTCACAGAATAACAATGTTGTCTGCCTTATAAAAACCAGCAGCAAGTTTCTAGCAGTTTGACATATGAGGCATCTAATATTATGTAGTTTGGAAGTAAGTCAGAGAATTAAGTTAGAGTTTTTGCTTGCCAAGTCAGGGCACCAGCTATAGACACAGATGTCTATGTGTTGGAGAATAAACATTTGTCTCGGTTCTGAGCTTTGTGATATACTACTGTATCCCTGCTTTCTGTTTTTTTATGTACAATGCCATGCTGAATTTTAGCTTTGATCAAATTAATTTAGAGATTTCAATACTGGATTTGAGAGTGCTGTACTAAAGTTTGTAAACTGATTACTAAAAATACATAGAAGTGATTGTTTTGCTGGTAAGAGTTGGAACACATTTAAAGTGAAATGTAAACTGGCACATGAAACTGGTGAACTTCAGAAGCAATTTAAAACTCCAGATTGTGTTAACTCATCTGAAAAAAATCCTAGGATGAATGCATTTCTTTAGCAGACAATGAAACTGTTTGGTTTTAAAAGCCCAGTAGGTTGACTCATTCTTGTAACAGCTTTAATGGTTAAACCAGCTAAGCAGTACCACACCCAGCATACCATGAAAGCTGCTTTCTTTAGACACGTCTATCTCCATTCCTATAAGCTCTGCAAATTGTAGTGAAATGGATCAGCTCTATCAGCTGAACAGCTATATGCTTTAAGCTGTCTATAACGGGAAAGAGTTCCACCCACCCACATAAGTCACAGGCTTTCTCCAGCTGGACTGGATTTCCCAGTATGCTTTTTTCTCCGCCTCTCTTTTTAAGTGCTTCTGACGTCATTTGTACACAGTACGCTGAGAAAATATAGCTTGGGAAGAAGCAGTCTTTGAGCTGCGTGTGTTTGGTGAGAATGTGCTTTATTTAAATGCTTTATCTGTACATGTGGAATTAAGCTGGTGTGTGGGGTTTGTAGCTGCTTTTAGGAGGATTTTGCTATGATTTCTTTTTAGTTTAAAAGTGAAGTACAGAGGAAACAGTTTGAAAACTGTGAGCGTTCAGTAGAGAGGAAGTGTAACATGGACTTTGTAGTTCGGAGAGGGGAGAGAGCTTAGTATGTAAAAAGTATGCTGAAACACTCAATCGGAATTCTGAAGTTTGCTCTTATAGATATGTGTCCTTGCTGAATGGACAAACTTTAAATGAGTTTACACTTAAAATAAGAAAATAGGGCAACTCCCAGACCATTAGCAACAAAGCCAAAGGGAGGAAAATTCTGTCATGTGAATTAGATGGCAAAATGTAAGTAAATCAGTAGATCTTAAATTCTGAATGATCCTGTTTTAATTATAAGACATGTCCGAAGCATAGCAGAAGGCCTGAGACTGCACAATGGAGTAAGGGTAGAGAAGAAAATACTACTGCATCTTAAAATGTCAAGAGTACATGATTTTTTGAAAAATGGCACGGTTTTAGACCTGCATTAAGGCCACTTTTGGTCAAGTAATGGCCAGCTAGAATGTTAAGTGCCTTTCATATCATTACCTGAAGAGTAAATATCTCCAAAAGGGGGAGGGAGTTTTTACATGCACTTTCAGTTGTATGTATTTTTTTAATTTGTTACCAAGATTCCTTAGTAAATATTTGATTTCAGGTTTCGCTGTTAGTCTGTGTCAGCAAAAAGCAAATAAGAAAAATACTTCTTTTTATTTGATTTCAGTTCAGGCTAAAGATGGTGATGAAAATACTGGGTGTTTAGTTATGGATTGTGGTTTTTTATTTTTAAATAATTTGGTAGGTGTCTTTCTATAAGGTATTCTTGTGCAGGGGGTTTCTCACATTTTCGTAGCCCGGATATCATTTCAAGAGTCTTATGGACAGCTTCCCTTCCTTCTCACAGGTACGTATGTGGACCTTTTCCCATCCAATTACTAGTCGCATAATATCCTTGTGGCAGTTGCTTATGTGGAAAAATAAAAGGCAGGTCTCCATAGACCATTAGTGGTATGTGGACCCCAGTTTGTGAACCGGTCACCGTTTAACTAGGTGACACAGGTATTATAGAAAACCTGGTGACTCATGTGGCTATTCTTCCCTCAGTGGAGCCAGGGAAACCTGGCTGAGCTGAACAAGTTTCAAGGACAGTATAACCCTAGCTCTTTTGTTTTTTAACTATTTTCCAAATAATATGTGATACTGTTTGTCCATTTTGTGACAAATACATTTTTCTCCTTCTCCCTTTCTCCATTAATAATTGAAATATTAATTAAAACATCTATATAGGATTTCTTATAGGTTTATATTTCTTGATGAAATTTAAATATAACTTAATATACAGTAGGCAAGTACGTATATTTTGGGTGAAGAATAAAATGCAAGTTTTATAATGGTTACTCTTTTACCAGGAGGAGGGCGAGTTGCATTTAAAGATAAACTACTGTAGGAGAATTTACACAAAATAAAAAGCACATCAGTTTATTTCTTATAGGTGCTATATTTTAGTACCTGATTTGTGAAAAGAATGGAACCAAGTTGAATTAAGAATTTTTTTTTTAACGATATTTTAAAGTAAAACTTGGACTAATGGTCTTACTGGTTTGAGTGCTGTGCTTTTTCCTCAGGAGAGCAGAGTGACCTTGCTCTGCATCACCTGCATTTTCAGCCCCTCTTCTGGATCTCATTAAAGTGAAGCTGCTCATTCTGTCCCTGTGGAGGACGTGAGTTATGTGACTATAGAGTTTAGCTGTCAGTAAGCAGGGCTTTAAAATAGAAACATATGTCTAATAATCAGAAGTAGGTCTTAGACACAAGTGGGGGGTGAAGTGGAGACCCTAGGATTGAGGTCAAACAGCAATATTCTACTGGGAATGCAGCTTCCTATCACACCTCCCTCCACCCCATATCTGCTGGGAGGGAGGAGGGAATTCCTATCATAGAATATCAGGGTTGGAAGGGACCTTAGGAGATCATCTTGTCCAACCCCCTGCTCAAAGCAGGACCAATCCTCAATTTTTGCCCCAGATCCCCAAATGGCCCCCTCAAGGATTGAACTCACAACCCTGGGTTTAGCAGGCCAATGTGCAAACCACTGAGCTATCCCTCCCCCTATCTGGTTCATCTTCTTGAATCCTGCTGTGAGGCTTGATCTTTAAAATTAGCCTTAGGCTAGGTAGCTGATATAGTTGTAGCTCTATCTTCTCAAGCTTCTGGAAGTGAGAAGACTCTTTCTCTGTTACACCTCACTCCCACCTTTTACCATTACTCCTACCACTGAATCTGACATTTTGCCTGTCATCAGAAGTGGGAAGGGAAGAGGCCTTCAGTCACCTGTTTCTCCCCAGCATCTGTTCTCCCCTATGGATAACTCCAGTGCTTGCTTCTGTTGCTTGCTCAGCCTCAGCGTTCCCAAGCCTCAGTGAGAAAGTGACAATGATTGTTGCCAGTTTCACTGCTGTTCACAAAGTTGTGAATAGCAACAGTCAGACTGTGACTACAGTCTTGTTAATGTGTCTTCTTGCTGCTGCTGCTTGGCAATTTTATGTTCAGATCACATCAGAAACATTACCTTTCCAACAGTTAACAGCCTTTTGCGGAGTAGCATTTTTACTCTGCAGAGTTTTCAACAATGCCACATATGCATATATACCAATGTACATACCAATGTACATACACACAACATGCATACATTACTTTTATACAGAATTTCTGTAAAACCTCTTCCTGAGTGGAAATGAATAATTTCAGTTAACATCTTTGAAGTTACTGGGCAGCTTTACTAAATTTGCATTTTGGCTGCTTTTATTTTGTGTTGATGATTGAACCTTCGGGTGTTTTCTGTGCTGATTAATTCTTGGCACTGCATTGGTTAATTTGAGGGTCACTAGTAAGTGAACCTGTTTCACATTCATCACTGCAGCTCTTGTCACTGAAGACATGCAGTGATACTAATTCAGGCCTTCATGAGGACAGTTGTTCTTTGGTAATTCTTAAGTAACAATGGTTGAGGTGGTAGAGTTGTCCTTGCACTGCAGTGTCTGAGCTTGGCACTCCTCTTAGGATATGTGTGTCTGTCTTTAGGTGCTGGTTGCGCTCTTACTGTCTGTCTTGTCTGGAGTTATTCTATATAGATCAATAGACGGTGCTCTTTATATGATATTAATTATACATACACAGCAAAACACAACACATACTGCTTTTACATGGAACTCTCATAACAAGAATAGAAATGTTTTGTGATCAAACCTTATGTTCTTCAGAGATTGATGACCTCCTCCTTGCAAAGTAAATCTTCCCAATCATTATTGGCAAGTGGATTGATCCAAGCCATGCTAATTAGTTTAGCCAGTGGGCAACATTTTGTACCACTGTCTGTCAGGTGGATTAGAAGGAGAACTATCCAGTTGTTTGCTTTTAAAATTTGAGTTCCCATATTGAAATAATAGGGGTTCCATGAAATTAGGAAGATCCCAACAGAAATCAAGAGATTTGCCATGTGGTTTGGAAGAGAGAAATGAATTTTTAGCAAATGTTATAATTCATAGCTAGGGCAAACTTTACTCTCAAATGGCAGATGCACATCACCATAGAAGCACAGCAACAGACTTCTCTGGATATACAGTGATGCATGCGATTTGGATAAGATCCTTGCGTCAAAGAGTGTTGGGATCTTAAATTTATTATCATGGCCATAATTCTTTCCTAAAGCTTCAAGAGGGAAACATTGGGTTAGGTTTGCATTGCAAGTCTGGGCTTATCTATACTTACAGTGCTGCAGTGGTGGAGTTGCCCCACTGCAGCTGGGCCATTGTAGTGCTTAGTGAAGATGCTGTCTATGCTGATGGGAGAGCTTCTATGGACGTAGGTACTCCATCTCCCTGGGAGGCAGTAGCTATGTCAATGAACAAAGCCCTCCCGCTGACATAGCACTGTTTACACCAGGAGTTAGGTCAGGTATAACTACATTGCTCAGGGAGTGTGGATTTTCCACACCCCAGGATGTCTTAATTGTACCAACATAAGTTTGTAGTGTAGCCCAGGATTTACTTTGCAAAAGAAATATTGGAAAAGAAAAGGGAAATCCATATAACAATTTTATAGGGGTTTATGCTTTCCATGGTATTCCCACTGAAGAGGAAAGCTTGGGAATGACTGTTTTGGTATTTATTTATAAACAAAAGCTCTGTGATGAGATTTTTACTTCTTAATCCTTTAGGAACTTTTGAAAATCTCCCCCTTGGGGCAGAATCCCTAGCTCTGAGTTAGTGGTTGTGGATTTGCTTGCATAATCACCAGCTTGTTGTAGAATATTCCAGTGCTCAGTCCTGCCCCTACTCTGAATAGCTGCAAGTGAAGATAATACTGCACAGAGTCTAAGGGCTATGTCTACACTTACAGTTTTTGTGCTGCAAGTTTCACCAGTAATAGGGAACCCATGAAAGTAAAGGGCTGGTTTGTGTATTCACTTAAATCCTCAGGCATCAGAGAGTGTTTACATTAGCATAGGGTGACCAGATAGCAACTGTGAAAAAACAGGACATGGGGTGGGGGTTAATAGGCGCCTATATAAGAAAAAGTCCCCCCAAAAGGGACTGTCCCTTTAAAAACGGGACATCTGGTCACCCTACAATAGCAGCACTCCATCCCAGATGAGAGCAGCGCTCTAGGGCAGCTATCCCACAGTGCTGCTCTCTGCAGTTTGAGGATGGGTCTTGTGGGAACAGGTGGGGGGTGATCATGGGGCATTCTGGGTCCCTGCACAGCCTCCTCTCCCCAAACACTGATCAGCTCCAGTAGCTCAGCATTGCTCCAAGCAGGGATTGTTGGCTCTGTGGAGCAGGCATTGTCACATGGCCAGATAAGTGAGCACTTGCCAAGAAAACAGGAAGGGGAGTTTTAAAGTTCCCGGGGCTTTACAGCGGGAGGGGTGGATGTCTGTTTACATGGCAACATAGCAGAGAGCTGCTGGCTAGAGTGGTCACCTAGGCACTGTGGGATATCCTGCGGAGGCTAAAAGTTGTGTAAACAGGAAGAACGTGTCTTCCCTTGCACATCACTGCAAAAGCATCACCAGTAAGAACTGTATGCCTCTCGTGGAGGTGGTTTCTTTTTGTGATGAAAATTCTGAGTTTCACTGCAAAAAGTCATTGGCAAGTGTAGATGCTCCCATGGTTTTTGCACAAAAAAGGGACTTTTTCTGCTTTAAATGGCAAGTGTAGACATGCCCTAAGGCTGCTCTTTATAAGAGTGTCAAGTGATATGTGTAAATATATTTTTAAACAGCTTTTTAAAAAACATAGCAGTATTTAATCAGCTTTAAAAAAACAGATTTTCTTTCACCATGTAAATAATTGCCTCAGCTTTTTTACCTTGAGCAATATTGAACCAGTGGTGTGAGATTTGTTGGTATTATATATGATGGTCAGATAAGCTGCCAAGCTAGGAGTTGTCTAAGTGAGGAAGCTTCCTAGTTTTAAAATGGCTGCTGTGGTTATTATAGAGACAGGGTGGGAGGTGGGTCAGTTTTAAATCTTAAAGTAAGCGGGTTGCTGTGATTGAAATACATCTTGTCGTAGGGATGGACATTCATTCTCATTCTGTGGCATGCTCTGCCAATTTACCATCCAGGATTTTCGAGCTCTATGTGTATTTTTGTACAATTCCTCATTTGCAGTACTGGTATATTAGGTGACCTGGTTCCGAGAGCATATCCAAAGACATGCAGGAGATACAGCTTTGTTTGATTTACCAGGTCTCATAGTGAATAGGAGGAAAAACCCCAGATCCTAGCCAGAATACATATTATTTGGCAAGCCTATGGGGAGCATGTTCACCATGGGAAATAGAGATGCTAAAAAACCACCCTTGAGTGGCTTAATAGTATAGCAGATTAGCTGAACTGATCAAGATACTTCCTCAAAATGCTGGCTTTACCCCACTCACTCATGGCCCACCAGCATAGTGGTCTTGCCAGGGCACAACAGGAGTATGCTGTGCTCTGCCAATCCTGGGGTAGTGGCAGCAGAGCCAGTGGGGGGTTGTTCAGGTAGCACAATTTACAGCAGCTTTGAAACTGCTCTAATTTACAATACACCTTCTAGCATCTAGTAGGCAGCACAGTAGAACCTCATTTTTACTGATGACCAGTTATATGAACCATTTTTCCTCATGGGGAAAGAAAATCACCTAATGAACATTATGTTGATGAAGAACAAGTCAGCCACCCCTCTTCACCATCCAATGCCTTTAGCGCAGGGGTGGGCAAACTCTTTGGCCCGAGGGCCACATCTGGATATGGAAATTGTATGGTGGGCTATGAATGCTCACGAAATTGGGGGTTGGGGTGTGGGAGGGGGGAGGGCTTAGACTGGGGGTACGGGCTCTGGGGTGGGGCTAGGGATGAGGGGTTGGGGGTGCAGGAGGGTGCTCCAGGCTGGGACTGAGGGGTTCGGAGGGCTGGAGGGGGATCATGGCTGGGGGAGGGGGGCAGGGGTACAGGCTCCGGGCAGCGCTTACCTTAAGCAGCTTCCAGTGTATTAGAAATTGCCCTACAGGGAGTTTAAAGGACAAGAAAAAAAGTGATGTGATGCACTGTGCTGCAGCTCTGAGATATTCAGTTTTATGAAGTCCTCCATCCACAATTAGTTCCTAAAATTGGGGCTGTATTATAATCATCTGTGTGCTGACTTGACTAAAGGACAAAAAGGAAGAGCAGTTACTTTTACGTATGTTCTTTTTGTAAACTCTACGTTTATAGTGCTATCAATTTAATGAGTTGTCATAATGATTTTATCTGCTAGCACTGTGAACATCTGCAGATTTTCTCAGAAGGAAGTCTTAGAGTTTAACATTGTCACTGCAAAATAAATAATGAAGTTGTTTGAAATCCTGCATCTAATTTACAAATACAGTTTTCATAAGTCAGCAGTGCATTGTGGTCTAGTGGGTAGTATATGGGAATGGAATGTGGGTTTCCTGGGTTATATGGCCTCTGCCTTGTGTGACCTTGAGCAAGTCGCTACCCACCAGAGGTCTTTTGACTTAATTAACAACTCTGCATTTAAACTACTCATTTGCTAGTAGAATAGCAAAATAATAGTAATAATAATACTTAGTGTCATTGCTGCTCTGCATATCTAAAAAGAATAAGTAATCTTAAAATGTTATACTCTGTTAGCACCCTGATGGGGCCTCCATTTTGGCAGGCACTGAACAAATACATAGGAAGAGAGTTCCTGCTTCATAGAACCTAGTGTCTAAAAAAAATAGTTTAAAAATAAATCTAAGTACTAAGAAAATATTTCAAGTCTCCAGGTGACTTTGGCTCCTAAGTCCAATTTTTCAAAAGTGATTTAGGCACCAAGGAGATGTGGGCTTCACATCCAAAATTTACAGATAAAATCTAAAATTTCAGATGAAATTGGTCAGTAAAAATTACCAATAAAACATCTTAACAGAGGAAAACACTTTAAATTTAAACAGGAAAACAGTGCAAATGCAACTTTAGAGAAGTACCATACTTTTCTGAGTCTGAGAGTTTCATACATTTCTGTAGTCCCGAGTAGGGATGGGTGCATAGTCGATAATATATATGAACATTTTTAGACTTATTTATGCATAGGGAAACATTAGTGTTGAAATACTTGTGTTTTTCCCCACAGTATTTCAATTCCCGTATAGTGAAATATCATGATAAACCAGTATCTTGTGTTATTTCGTCCCCATAAATGGTCCCCAAGGTAAAAAGCTCATGAAAAACACTAACAATCACACACACTTAAGAATTATTCAGGTTCCTGCATAGCTCTAAACTTGCCATTATGGAGAGAGAGGCGAAATATAAATACTGTTCTAGGCTATCGACTCTGTGTCTGCAGGAAATATTTATTCTGGGCTTGATTTTTAAATCTAGCTGCCTAAAGTATCCATGCAAAATGCCCTGGGGGCAAGAACAGTAATATAGTTTACAAAACCTTGTACAGTGGCTATCAGTAGTTACTGTAACTCATCAGTGAAATTTTAAATATATTGCATATGGTGAATTTCAGGTTGGTTCTCAACGGTTTAGCTTAAAATTAATTTGGGCCGTGGTTATGTCTTATTGTGATTAGCATTAAGGATCTGTTCATGCTTTTTAAAAATTCTAGTTACTGTACTTAACTTTACAATGCTTTGGTTCTTTATTCAGAGTATTTATTTTGTCTATGAAGTTTAAGAAACAATTGCTTCTGTGATACTTGTATGTTTTATGGATGAATTTGGGGTTTTGCAGTTATGATGACTCTGTAACAGATGTCCTGTTCAAACAAAAACACTTCAAAAATGATTTGGTAGACTATTCTCATGATTTATGATCAACGATAGGAATGATCAGATAATGGGAAATGTATTTTCATATCCATATTTCAAAGATTTTTGTGAATAAAAGTAGTTACTGAACATAACTTCAAGTTACAACAACTCTTTTAGTAGGCAGCCAACCTATAGCTTGCAAAAAGCTTGTATCCCTAGAAAAAAGGATCTTTTTGACCTGACAGACCTTGTATGTTGTAATAGAGTCTTTGGACAGATAAGAAATCATCATTCTTACTGTCTTTGCGTCAGAAAACAAAACTTAAAAAAAATTAATCAATTAAGTTCAAAATCAGCACTTGTTTGTTCATTCAGCTATAACTGGTAGTACTATTAGTGAATTTAATTAACACCAATATAAATCTTTATACCAATAAGGATCCAGTTTTCCTTTGCTTGACTGTAGTGTTTTGAGCCTCTGCACAATCCAAGATAGCTAAATTAAAGGCAGCTGAATGAGATTTGGGATGGGACAGGGAACATACCATGAAAGCATTAGCTACTGTCATGTTGTCAGCTACATAAATTAAAGCTATAGAACCCTATGTCATAGCTGCTAGATTCTGTGTTCCTAAACAAAGTAACTTACCATTCTGGGCTGCCTGGATAATTAATAAAAGGATTTGGCTGCTCAGGAGTGCACATCTGGTGTAGCTAGGAGACCACCTCTGACAGACAAGAGAACAGGCTGTTAACCAACTGTACAGGAAATGATGGCCAGTGAGGAGCTGGGTCGTCCCCCTCCTCCCCCGCCTTTAAAAGGCAAGATGGATAAAGGGTAGTTTTTTTCCCTACCAGGGTGATTGACAAGAATTACCTGGGAGGAAGGAAGAAGGATATGGAGCCTTTAAATGCAGGACATCCTCCTTGAGCAGAGGAGGAGGCCAGCTCTAAATGGACCCATTACCTCCCAACAGGCATATGGTGGCAATTAGTTTGTTTTGGATTAAGGAAATGCATTAGTGTGGGGACATACTGTGTTGTTTCTTTGTTAAACAGGTAAGATGCTAATAAATCAGACACTTCTGTGGGTTTTCCAGAATAGATTTTTTGTTAAATATTTTAGGTCTCCCTAATATTGCAGTGCAAATATATTAGGACGTTTATTTTAAACTCTGGTGTTCTGTTCTAAAAAAGTAATTTTTTAAACAGTCTTTTAATGTACATGTTTGCCTCAATAATTATACTACATGACGAGTTAGGAAAGAAACAATCTGTTTGTAAACAGCCAGTCCTGCAAACTTAACATGGAATCTGAAAGTCAAGATGATTTTCCCTCTCACCCACACTACTGGTAATAAAAGCTATGTATGCCAAGCTCTTACACACATGCAATCCCATTGTCTTCACATATATGTCCTCAAATGAGAGCTGTGCAACTGCATTCCTTTCAACAGAACTGCTCAGGTGTAAATGGCTAAAACTGAACAATTCTGTTGATGCCACAAGAAGGATCATAATCCAGCTCATTCACTTATGTTAACAGGAGTAACATTTAGGGCACGTCTACACTTGCAAAGTTACAGTGCCATGAGTTTCAGTGCCGCTCAGAGAGCACCGAAAGAAAACCACTGTTGTGTGTTCACACTGATAGCTGCCTGCACAATAGCGTGATCACACTTGCGGCGCTATTCAGGATGGTACACTCTGGGCAGCTATCTCACAAAGCCCCTCCTTCTTTGTGTATGTCCAGGGGTCATACCCAACCTTCTCCTTTGGAGTACGATGCAGTGAGTGCTGTACTTCAGCAGGGCCAAACTGCAGAGGGATGGGTGTTGAGTGCAGTGGGTATTGGGAATCTGCACTGATGGACTGTGAGGAGGGAGGAGTGGAATGCTGCAGGTAGACAGTGGAGTCAGGAGGTTGATAAGAGTGTGTTGGTGGTGTGTGGGGATGGGGTGTGCATATGGGAAAGTTTTGCGACAGCGGCTGCAGGGGAGGGCAGAGGGTGCAGAGCTGCTCGGTTTGAAGAGCTAGTATCACCTGGAGCGTGTCTTCTTGGCTCTCCATATCTGTTAAGAGCCACTCCATGGCTTCTTTCTTGTGTGCCGCGTTTTCCTTTCATTCCCTCTTCTCGCTGTCCCGCCACTCCTTCAATTCCTGTTTCTTGACTGTGGAGTACATCATAACCTCACGGAGAAAGTCCGCCTTAGTTCTTCTTGGCTGCTTTCTAATTCTGCGCAGACATTCAGCTGCCAATAACAAAGGGGAAGGCTGGGCTCCCAAGGTCATCTCTGTGAAGTTTAAACACAGCATTTTACAGAAGCAATATTGTTTGCAACACACAGAACACCGGTTCAGTGATTTAAAACACAGCCAGTACTCACATACCTGTTACTAACTGGCTGACCCCAGGCAAGCACACATGAGCCACAGGACCCCCAAAATGGTGAGTAGCCACAGGGGCAGGGTAAATTACTCTTCCCGGACCCTGCTTTACCTTGGGCACATGGCTTTTGGGGAGACCCAGCACTGTAGGGGAGCGGGGCTGATAATTATTCCTGTCCTCACACTTTCCACAGGAGGTGATCATTATGGAAAATATCTCGCTGCTGAAAGTGAGCAGGGAATCAAGGGAGGGTCTTCTCCAAGACTGCGGCTTCCGCCCTGGCGTCACAGGCGCTAGCCTGTGTGCAGCGATAATCCGTCCCGTCCCGTCCCCCCACCCGGCACAATGGCGCGGAAAATTACCGTTAATGGGGCAAGAAACAAAGGGGTGGAACAGAACAAAGGAGGTTCCAGTCATGAAAAATCCCCTAGTTACCACCTGAGCTGGGGCAAACAAGAACTGTACCAGGGGAAAGGATTGGGCCCAGACTAGGAAGGAGTCTAGTCTGTGAAAGAAACTTATTGGAACATCTCTGGGAGTGAGATTTTATCTGTATTTAGTTTCCTACTGCATTAGGCTTAGACTTGCATGTTTTTGTTTTATTTTGCTTCGTAACTTACTTTGTTCTGTCTGTTATTACTTGAAACCACTTAAATCCTACTTTTTATATTTAATAAAATCACACTTGCTTATTATTGAACCCAGAGTTCATGACTAATACCTGGGGGAGCAAACAGCTGTGCATATCTCGCTATCAGTGTTATAGAGGGTGGAAAATTTATGAGTTTACCCTGTATAAGCTTTATACAGAGTAAAATGGATTTATTTGGGGTTCGGATCCCACTGGGAGCTGAGTGTCTGGGTGTTAGAGACAGGAGCACTTCTTAAGCTGTTTTCAGTTAAGTCTGCAGCTTTTGGGGGACGTGGTTCAGACCTGGGTCCGTGTTTGGCTAGCATGTCTGGCTCAACAAGACGGTACTGAAGTCCCAAGCTGGCAGGGAAAACGTGCTAAGAGGTAGTCTCAGCACATCAGGTGGCAGTCCCAAGGGGATCTCTGTGAGCGAACCCGTCACAACCTCCACATCCTCGTCCAAGATTTCCTCCTCCTGGCTCAGTCCACTCTCGACTGGCACACGAATCACTGAAGTATCCACAGTGGTCTTCACAGTGGAGATGGGGTCACTGCCGAGTATCACGTCTAGCTCTTTGTAGAAATGGCAACTTGTGGGTGCAGTACCAGAGTGGCGGTTTGCCTCTTGCGCCTTGTGGTAGGCATTCCGCAGCTCCTTCACTTTGACCCTGCACTGCAGTGTGTCCCTGTCATGGCCTCTTTCTGTCATGCATCGTGAAATCTGTCCGTAGGTATCATCATTCCTACGGCTGGAGCGCAGCTGGGACTGGACAGCCTCCTCTCCCCAAATGCTGAAGAGGTCCAGCAGCTCGGCATTGCTCCACGTGGGGGATCGCCTGGTGTGTGGAGCAGGCATGGGCACCTGGAAAGATGCACTGAGACCACTGCATGCATCACCGAGCAAACAGGAAAGGGACTTTGAAAATGCCAAAGGAATTTACAGCAGTGGTTCTCAAATTTTTGTACTGGTGACCCCTTTCACACACCAAGCCACTGAGTGCGACCCCCCCCTTATAAATTAAAAACACATTTTTGTATATTTAACACCATTATATATAATGGAGGCAAAGCGGGGTTTAGGGTGGAGGCTGACAGCTCGTGACCTCCCCATGTAATAACCTTGTGACCCTCTGAGGGGTCCCGACCCGCAGTTTGAAACCCCTGGTTTACAGGGTGGGGATGATGGTTGGTCACCTGAGGGCAGGGCAGTAGAGTTAAAACTGATGACCGGAGAGGCGAGAACAGGCATTGTGGGACATCTCCCGGAGGCCAGTCACAGCGCTGTAATCGACCACGGTGTCTACACTGGCACTGCGGCACTGTATCCCCTGGCACAGAAAACTGTACGCCTCTTGTTGGGGTGGGTTTTTTTACAGCGCTGTAACTGCGCAGTTTCTGTGCACTAAGTGATTTGACAGTGTGTACACCTCTGGAGTTACAGCACAGAAAGCTGCTTTACTGCACAGAAACTTGACCGTGCAGACAGGGCCTGAGAAAAGGTAGAAGGCGATCGAACCATTCCCTAGTTCCTCCTGGCAGTTACATATACACTTTACAGTGCACATGAATTGGAGTTATCACTGCAGTCAGAGGTGTGACTGTAACACGTGTAGACATACCTGATCTAGCTTTGATCTAGTTAGCTCATATGATAACAGCGATGGCAGCATGGACTAACTTCATGCATATGTACTCAAGAGGCTAACCCAGGCTATTCGAGGTATAGCAAAATCAAAGCTATCCTGCATATGTCTGTACATGCTGGAGTTACTCCTCTGATTTCAGTGGAGTCATACCCTCAGAGATCAGAGACTGAATGGATAGAGAGATTGAACTAATCCACTAGATGTGATCTTGAGGCAGATGTATGGGGTAATGTCCCATGTTGTACCTGTTCTGTGGCTAGATGTAGCTTTTGTCAGTGCCATCTAGGGTGACCAGATAGCAAGTGTGAAAAATCGGGACAGGAGGTGGTGGGTAATAGGACCCTATATAAGAAAAAAAACCCAAATATCGGGACTGTCCCTATAAAATCAGGACATCTGGTCACCCTAGTGCCATCTGCCTGATAGATTTCCTGAGTGATAAATTACATGCCTGAGCTGTTCTTTCCCACACTGATGGAAACTTGCAGCCATCTTCAAACATCCCACCTCCCCAAGTAGTCTGGGTGTGTTCGAAATACATCTCTCTTACAATCTGAGTTATGTTCTGATGTTTTGTGGAACGGCCATAACTAATTAAGATCTCAATATTAAATAACTTTTCAGTTTCATATACTGTTACTAAATGTCTTAATTATATCCGTTGAGTTTTTAGTATTATATTTCATAAATAAGCGTGGGAATCACTATGACAAAATTGATCAATAGTTAATTATAAATGTACCGTATTTAATATTTGTGTGGTAAAATACTGAAGTACACGACTTTAATCTTAGGCATTACTTTTAATAAGTGCTCAGCATCTCTTAATAAATAGTTCTTGGCTCTGTACTTCAGATGTATATTAGGTTTGTTTGTAGCCCTTATATCTTTCTCCCTTGAGTATATTTTTGATTATTTTTTTGTTAAATAGAATAGGGACTAGAGCCAGATTAGTAAATCATAACTTTGCATGCAAAAGAGAAGACCGAGAGGGGACATAACAGTTTTCAAGTATATAAAAGGTTGTTACAAGGAGGAGGGAGAAAAATTGTTGTAACTACTGAGGCTAGGACAAGGAGCAATGGGCTTAAATTGGACCAATGGAGGTTTAGGTTGAACATCAGGAAAAACTTCCTAACTGTCAGGGTGGTTAAGCACTAGAAATAAATTGCCTGAGGAGGTTGTGGAATCTCCATCATTGGAGAATTTTAAGAGCAGGTTAGACAAACACCTGTCAGGGATGGTCTAGATAATACTTAGTCCTGCCATGAGGGCAGGGGACTTGACTAGATGACCTCTCGAGGTCCCTTCCAGTCCTATGATTCTATGCAGATTGTGTCTGAAGAGGTTTGACCTATTTTGGCAATGAAGTTGCTTATTCCTATAGTATCAGAGGGGTAGCCGTGTTAGTCTGGATCTGTAGAAGCTCTGTGGCAAAGAGTTCTGTGGCACCTTATAGACTAACAGACGTATTGGAGCATAAGCTTTCGTGGGTGAATCCCCACTTCTTCGGATGACATTTCCACTGCATGCATCCGAAGAAGTGGGGATTCACCCACGAAAGCTTATGCTCCAATACGTCTGTTAGTCTATAAGGTGCCACAGAACTCTTTGTCACTTATTCCTATAGGTAATTGTATTTATCTGCTGCAGTTTATAAATCTTTGCAGGAAGAATATTATCAGAACACTTCTAGTGCTACAGGTTTCTTTAATTCCTACATATGAATTTCTCAGTTTTTACCTCAATGTTCTCATCTGTATCTTATAGTAACTGAGCTTTACCCAAGTAGACTGGATTTATACCATTTTCAGCAGTCTTACACTGGCAGATATGGAAAAGGTTTTAGGAAAAAGCATTTGTCGGCCTTGAAGTGACTTTGCTACTTGGTCAAATCTTACTGGCTCTTTGTGCCTTTTTTTTTTTTTTTTTTTTTTTAAAGAGGCAGTTGAAACTAGCAGGAGTCCAGTTTTGTAAAATTTAATTTCTTTAATATAAAATGAAACTACTGTGTATCAATGGAAGTGAAATACAGCCCCTGAATATATTAAAATCTTCCAAATCATAGAATCATAGAATCTCAGGGTTGGAAGGGACCTCAGGAGGTCATCTAGTTCAACCCCCTGCTCAAAGCAGGATCAACCCCAACTAGATCATCCCAGCCAGGGCTTTGTCAAGCCAGGCCTTAAAAACCTCTAAGGAAGGAGATTCCACCACCTCCCTAGGTAACCCATTCCAGTGCTTCACCACCCTACTAGTGAAAAAGGTTTTCCTAATATCCAACCTAAACCTCCCCCTCTGCAACTTGAGACCATTACTCCTTGTTCTGTCATCTTCTACCACTGAGAACAGTCTAGATCCATCCTCTTTGGAACCCCCTTTTAGGTAGTTGAAAGCAGCTATCAAATCCCCCCTCACTCTTCTCTTCTGCAGGCTAAACAATCCCAGTTCCTTCAGCCTCTCCTCATAAGTCATGTGCTCCAGCCCCCTAATCATTTTTGTTGCCCTCCGTTGGACTCTTTCCAATTTATCCACATCCTTTTTGTAGTGTGGGGCCCAAAACTGGACACAGTACTCCAAATGAGGCCTCACCAGTGCCGAATAGAGGGGAATAATCACATCCCTCGATCTGCTGGAAATGCCCCTACTTATACAGCCCAAAATGCCGTTAGCCTTCTTGGCAACAAGGGCACACTGTTGACTCATATTCAGCTTTTCGTCCACTGTAACCCCTAGGTCCTTTTCTGCAGAACTGCTGCCCAGCCATTCGGTCCCTAGTCTGTAGCAGTGCATGGGATTCTTCCGTCCTAAGTGCAGGACTCTGCACTTGTCCTTGTTGCACCTCATCAGATTTCTTTTGGCCCAATCCTCTAATTTGTCTAGGTCCCTCTGTATCCTATCCCTACCCTCCAGCGTATCAACCACTCCTCCCAGTTTAGTGTCATCTGCAAACTTGCTAAGGGTGCAGTCCACACCATCCTCCAGGTCGTTGATGAAGATATTGAACAAAACCGGCCCCAGCACCGACCCTTGGGGCACTCCACTTGATACCGGCTGCCAACTAGACATGGAGCCATTGATCACTACCCGTTGAGCACGACCATCCAGCCAGTTTTCTATCCACCTTACCGTCCATTCATCCAGCCCATACTTCTTTAACTTGCTGGCAAGAACACTGTGGGAGACTGTATCAAAAGCTTTGCTAAAGTCAAGAAATAGCACATCCACTGCTTTCCCCTCATCCACAGAGCCAGTTATCTCATCATAAAAGGCAATTAGGTTAGTCAGGCATGACTTGCCCTTGGTGAATCCATGCTGACTGTTCCTGATCACTTTCCCCTCCTTTAAGTGGTTCAGAATTGATTCCTTGAGGACCTGTTCCATGATTTTTCCAGGGATTGAGGTGAGACTGACTGGCCTGTAGTTCCCCGGATCTTCCTTCTTCCCTTTTTTAAAGATGGGCACTACATTAGCTTTTTTCCAGTCATCCGGGACCTCCCCCGATTGCCATGATTTGTCAAAGATAATGGCCAATGGCTCTGCAATCACATCGGCCAACTCCTCTAGCACCCTCGGATGCAGTGCATCCGGCCCCATGGACTTGTGTTCGTCCAGCTTTTCTAAATAGTCCCGAACTACTTCTTTCTCCACAGAGGGCTGGTCACCTCCTCCCCATACCGTGCTGCGGAGTGCAGCCGCCTGGGAGCTGACCTTGTCTGTGAAGACAGAGGCAAAAAAAGCATTGAGTACACTAGCTTTCTCCACATCCTCTGTCACTAGGTTCCCTCCCTCATTCAGTAAGGGGCCCACACTTTCCTTGACCTTCTTCTTGTTGCTCACATACCTGAAGAAACCCTTCTTGTTACTCCTAACATCTCCGGCTAGCTGCAACTCCAAGTGTGATTTGGCCTTCCTAATTTCACTCCTGCATGCCTGAACAATATTTTTATACTCCTCCCTGGTCATTTGTCCAATCTTCCACTTCTCGTAAGCTGCTTTTTTGTGTTTAAGACGAGCAAGGATTTCACTGGTAAGCCAAGCTGGTCGCCTGCCATATTTACTTTTCTTTCTACACATCGGGATGGTTTGTTCCTGCAACCTCAATAAGGTTTCTTTAAAATACAGCCAGCTTTCCTCGACTCCTTTCCCCCTCATGTTATTCTCCCAGGAGACCTTGCCCATCAGTTCCCTGGGGCCCAGTTCTCAGGAAAAGTTAATTATAACAGAATTTCTGTAGAAAAACATCTATACAAGGGGTTTGTCCCTATTTCTTTGAAAGTAATAGCACACTTCCCATCCATTGCCCCCTCATAATTTAGCCACCTTCAACAAGGAGAGGAAAGCTCGATTTGGTAATTGGATAAAGATGGACTTCTGGGTCCATCAGGAGTCATTGTGAAACTGCACCATGATCTAGGTCAAAGCATTTTGCTGACCTCTCTATGCCTCAGCTGCCCTATTTTTATATGGTTAATTTACCTGTAACCCGTTTGGGGTTTAGAGAGCATGGCCCCTTTAAATCTTTTTCTTAAGGGGGGCGAGGGAGCAGTGAGAAAAAGGAGGGAAACTCCAGGGGGTGGCCCTGGAGCTCCAGGGAGAGAAGGGCTGCAGCCCTCAGACCCTCACAAAGTGAAGCAGCAGAGAACTTACCTGAAGCTTGGGAAGGACAGGGCAGCCCATCAGGGACACCCCAGGACAAGATCCAGGACGAGCACTGTGCCAGGGAGGAATTGCCCGAGAAGGACAGGCCGGAGCTGGACCTAGTATCACTGTTGCCCTGTGAGTACTGGGGCTTGTGACTCTGCATTGGGAATAAGGAGGGAGGCTATAGCTAGTAAAGTGGGGAGGTGGCTGCTCTGTGTGGCTTTGCAGGAGGGCCGGCTCCAGGCACCAGCTTTCCAAGCCGGTGCTTGGGGCGGCATCGAGAATGGGGCGGCAGTCCGAGTCCTGCGGCGGCAATTCGGCGGCAGGTCCGCTCTTCCTGCCGCCGAATTGCCGCCGCGTGACTCGGACTGCCGCCCCATTCTCGCCTGCCACAGCAGCAATGGGGCGGCAGGTCCGCCGCTCTTCCCTTGCCGCCGCGGACTGGGACTGCCTGCGTCAGGGGCGGGACCCCGCCCCCGACGCAGGCAGACGTAGCGGGGCCCCCGACGTCTGCCTGCATCGGGGGTGGGGCCGCGGCAACTGCTTGGGGCGGCAAAATCATGAGAGCCGCCCCTGCTTTGCAGAGAGCGGCAGAAGAGGGCACTAGAGGGGTTTGTTGGGGAAAGTTTACGGCACCGAAGATGACCAGGAGCACCCAAGACTCACCACTGGACTGGAACTTTGCTCAGGACTCCTAAACTCTGTGTGCAGACACATTGCTCAGTGTCTGCCCTCTCGGCCTGTGCTACCACTGGGCCTGTGGGGCCTTGGTTTGGATGCAACTCTGTTTTACTGCTCCCCCTATATTTCCTCTTATTGTTTTTTCTTCTCTCATCCCTCTGTAAATAAATATTTCCCTTTCTTTTATCTATTGTACTTTTCCTGTGGGTGTGTGTGTTCACTCCGGGGGGTTTGGAACAGGTGCCCCTGGGGTGGAAGAGATTTTTCCTGCTGCATTCCTCTGCGCACTTTCTCTTGGCCAGAGCTGCCTGCAGAGCAGACTCCATCTTGGCTACGAGGGCACTAAAGTTACACTTGGTGGCTTTGCAGTACACACATGCACAGACCTACGTTGCGCACCCTGGGCTCTCCTTCACAGAGCAAAGAAACTTCTGAGTGACTTTCATCTCAGTTAAAAAAAAGAGGGGGATTACTAGAAGACCTGTGCTGAGGGGCACGAATCCCAGTAACCAAACCTGTGCTGGTGGCAGGATTCCCAGAAGAGATGGAACCAAATGAAATTGAGAAGAGCCTAGATGCAGCTGAAATACTGGGGAGAGTGGAGGTCCACACCTGTATTTACAACTGCAAAGTGAAAGGCATGGTAGCACTATGTACTCACTCCAAGGAAGCAGATCGTGATGAAATGCCCAAAGAGGTGCAAGTAGGAGGTATCCCCTGGACAATTTTGGGGGCAGAGCAGTCTCCTACTAGTGTGCCTGTGTCACCTGAGGTGGATTATTTAATGCAGATATTGCAAGCTCTGATAGTGGATGTGAAGCGGACAAGAGAAGAATTAATTTTGGCATTAGGAGGGGCTCCAACACCCGCCTGGTGGGATGGGCCAAAGAGCTGGGAAATGCTCTCAAAGATGCATTGAAGCCGTCATATGAAAGTGCTCCATACAAGCGGTTACATTCTTTCTTGGGGGTGTCACCTGTACCCTCAGAGGAGGATGATTACAAGATCTGGAGGGATTTTACGGTGCCACTTGCCCAAGAGTGGGGAATGCTCTGATGCTGAGAAGTGGAAACGTGTGCTTTAGAGTCTGAGGGGACCTGCCATGCAAATTGTCTGAGCCCTGAAAGACTCCCAACCAGCTGGCCCAGTGCAAAACTATTTAAACGCTGTTGAGAGTGTCTACGGTGCTACTGATAGAAGTGAAGACCTGTATTATCGTTTCCGCCATACCTATCAGGAGCCCCACGAACGATTGTTGGATTTCATCAGAAGACTAAAGGATTTGCTACAGCAGGTAGTGCAGAAGGAGGGCATCCCCACCAAGCACATTGATTCCGCTAGGTTGGACCTTCGGGGCACCCGACAAGATGGGCTGATGTTGTGGCGACTGCAGCTAAGGGAACGGGCCCAAAACCCACCCCAATTCCACAAGCTCATTCAAGAGATACGTGAAGAGGAGGAGAGATTATTGCAAGTGGACGCAGTGGTGCAGCTGAAAAAGGCAGAGAGTCACACCACCACAGTGCTTGGAGAGATGGAAGAGGCCCCATCAGTGGCAGTGGCACTGAGAGATTTGACCCAAGAAGTGGCCATGATGAAGGCTCAGGGACATACTGTGCCATCCTCAAGAGGGGAGAGTAGCAGGAGGGGTGATAGCTGGCGAGAAGGTTTCTGTTGCAACTGTGGGAGAGATGGTCAATATACTATGGCTTGGACTGCCGAACAAGACAGATCATGCAAGGGTATCTCAGAGATTGCAGCAAACCATTAGGGAGCTTCGGGGAAACACCAACAGGGTTTGGGGAAGGAGCAACCCAAGACCCTGAAATTCCAAGGCTCCCCAGAAAAAACTACAAACGGGGGTTACTCAGATGGGCTGGTAGGCCCCCAGGCTATAGTACCTGTTCGTATAGAAGGACGATTGTGTGAGGCATTGCTGAACAGCGGATCACAGGTCACCATAGTTTATGAATCTTACTACTGAGAACACCTGCAGCATTTACCCTTGCGTCCCCTGTCTGGCCTGACAGTCTGGGGAATTGGCTGTGACTCCTGCCCCTATCGGGGATATATCCTGTAGAATGTCCAGTTTCCAAAGAACTTTGTGGGGGTAAACCAGGAAATAGAAACATTGGCACTGGTGTGCCCAGATCCAAAGGGAAGAGAGTTTGCATCTTTAATCCTAGGGACAAATGCAAACCTGTTCCAGAGATTGGCAGCAGCCCAGCTGGGAGTCCAGGGAGCAGCAGTGGGAGAGGAGCCCAGGCAGCAGCCTGCTTGGAGCAGGTAGGCCAGAGCCCAGGAGGCAGCTGGGCTCTAGCTGGAGTCCCCCACCCATCCCAGGGTGACAGCCTGAGCTAGGTGTGGGGCTCACAGCAGGGAACCTACCAGCCTTTCTTGTCAATTTCAGGGCTCCAGAGCTCCGTGGAATTGACAAGAATTTTAGCCAACAGCCAGTGTAAGTAACTCATTGTCTGTCAACTTACCTACACCGACATAAGCTCTACACCTCTCATGGAGGGGGAGTTGTTATGGGGGAGTTGTTAGTGTGGAGGGATAGCTCCGTGGTTTGAGCATTGGCCTGCTAAACCCAGAGTTGAGAGTTCAATCCTTGAGGGGGCCATTTAGGGATCTGGGGCAAAAATCTGTCAGGGGACAGTACTTGGTCCTGCTAGTGAAGGCAGGGGACTGGACTTGATGACCTTTCGAGGTCCTTCCTGTTCTATGAGATAGGCATATATTATATATTACATATTATATTATTATGTCTGTAGTAGGGCACTTAAATTGACGGGAGCAAGTCTGTAGTGTAGCCACTGACATAGGTTGACATAAGGCAGCTAATATCGATCTAACTATCTTTGTAGTGTAGACCAAGCTTCGTTAAGTTGAGGCTAATACCGCTTTAATATTCCTTGCCTGTGTAGTCTATAGTAGCTTTTTTGTAATTTTTTTTAATGATAATGGCTGTTTGTCTTTTCAAAGTACAGTGGTTGTGGTTTGTGGAACTTTTGTTACAGTGGTAAAACATACTCCTTTTTGTAGCCTCAATGTTTTCAGAGCCTTTTTGACTATTTTAACCCAAGCATCTTTTAGCACCTTACACAGCTCTGTATACACTTTCTAATATAAATAAACCACAATCAAACTTGAATTGGAGGAAATAGCAAAGTGACTCAGCGCGATTAGAGAAGTTGGGGCTGGTGCAGGCAAAGAAGAGATGTTTGTCCCATTAAATCTTACATCCTGGAAGAGAATTGCAATAAAGTAAGTTTATTTTTATTTTCATATTATCCTAAGGGCTTCCAATAATTAAACAGTATAATTGCTGGAGAGGGTGTGGATTCATGGTTAGGAGGGAGTCTGTTTCAGGTGGTCCACTGTAGAAGAATAGGAGCTAGTAGGATAAGCATTTTTCTGGCAGCTCTTGAACAACAAATCAGAATCCTGTAAAACACAAACTCTGTGCTGCCAGTGTCCTGTATGGGATTTTAAAGTGATCACGCATTATTTCCCTGAGAAGTGCACTAAAGGTTTAACCTTGTATCAAAGAAAATGGAATTTCAGCACATTTATTTTATTGAGTCAAGTTAATAGTATATTGTGCCAAAATATGTCATAACTTAGCTCTGTTTCAGTCATTAGAAAAGAAGGTAAGTGGAGGGGAAATGATCCAGTAATTGAAGATTATTTAAACTAGAAGCATACAGTATTGAATTAGATTTATTTTGGAGAAAAGTAATGTAGGCTTAGACTGTTGTTAATGTTTAATGTTCTGTAGCATTCTTCACAGAAATAATTGAGCATCAGCACATTAGTGATCCAGTCAGTGTAGTTCGGTTTGAGTGATTATAAAGCTCACTGCAGCATTCAGTTGAATGCAGTCTGATGAGCTAATTGGTGAATGATGCCATAATTTATTTATAATGATAAAACTTATTTCAGATGAACAGTTCCGGTCATTCTTAAAAACATTATTTGAAAAGAAGGAAAAGGGCTTGTATGGTTCATAGAGAATTTCAGTACGAAACTGTTGTTCTGTCAGAAAGCTGTCTAAAATATTCTGTTGCTGCTTTTGCATGATAATTTTGCACTGCTTTGATCCATCTTTGTTTTAGCAGCCTTTCAGCATAAGGTGTTTTTTAAATGTCAATGACCTTTTAGCTTCTAGTGTTTCAGCTTGTGGGCCTGAGTCAAGGGAAAAAAGTCTGACGTATAGATTTTAAGCTAGAGCTGAAGTCAAAAACAAAAAATGATGCAGATAGGTAGGAAAAATAAGTTCTGAAATAGCTAACTGTTTTAAATGCTAGCTAATTTTTACAGCACAGTTCCTTTTCTGCTTAGGTTTGTTAGGTAGCTTATGTAAGTCTCAATGAGAAATGAACCAAAGCATGAACAGTTTAATGATTCATTCCTCAGAGAATCTTAAATACCAGTGAATCTGGCTTTAATACCAGCAGCAATATGTTTTTGAAACAGGGAGGGACTGCTACCCAGAAGCCTTTTTTTAGAACAAATAGGTAGGTGGAACTGAAATTTTTTTCATTCCATTCAAGGTTTTTGCAGTAAAAAGTACCTGAGTCATTTCAGAGATGCAGATAACCTCTTTTTTGTTGAAATCCCATGGAGACCTTAAAACAATGATCAGAAAACTGAACACAGTGTTAGGAATGTAAGTTTTAAGGTTGTTTGCTGAAGATAAAGGTTCCTTAAACATTTAAGGAGGAGAAAAAAAATTAGAAGCTGCTCTACAATTTTTCTACTCAATCCAAATGAGGTAGACTGTTCTATGTGATAAGGTAAAGAGAAGAATCAAGACTGGAGTAGAGCCTTTGAAAGGTTAGGGTTAAGAAGTAAGTAATAAGAAGTAATCTCCCTTTCGGTTTTTTTTTTTTTTTTTTTTTTAAGGACTTGACATAGCTTGTTCTACCAAATATGACATATAGACATCATCCTTAAAATAAAGCAGAGGGTGAGAAGCAAAAAACATTTTTTTTGTTTGATGTCACAAGAACAAGTAAAACCACCACACCTAGGTGAAGGACATTGTGTAGCCTGAAGCATACAAAATGACAATGGGCTGCTCATGATGCAGCAGCAGGAGAGATTAGAAGGATTTAAAATAGCATCTAAACCATAGCATAATAGGAAAGCTATGGAAGAAGCTAGTATCTTTTCTTTGGACCTACATAATCAAATTTATCCCAGAATGCTTGGTAGCACCCTGGTAAGACCTTTGTCTTCAGGAAATAGAAAACAAGTGTGATGGTTTTCTTATATTTTTTTAATAACTTTTAGACCTATTGCATATAGGGTTGACAATCATTTTATACAGGTTTTAAGCAGGTGTCCCAGTATTACGATGAGTTGAAATAGAAATGGAATATAATAGAAATTAACTACACAGAATTCTGATAGTAAATTTGCTGATGCTGTAAACTTTAAACTTCAGTTTGCATTCAGAATATATACAACTTTTTTAATAGAAGACTTGCTAAATCCATAAGAGGCAAAGATGATTTTTCATTGCTAAATAAATGTGTTGGTTGATACTTCTGGCTTCTAGGAATAAATTTTTTTGTGTGATGCTATGGAGTGATTCATTGGCCAATATAAAATCATTACCTTTGCAATAGTTTCAAATATAGGAAGCTCACATACATTCTGAACGAAAAGGTCTGTAGGAAATTTAAAACTTTGTAGCTCTTCCTTTGTATTTCTCCATTTGCTAAGCTTTTTCACGAGCTCTGAGCCCTCCCTCTTTGGTAATTAATTACTGCCCTGCAGGAGTATAGTAATTTTAATCGATGATCTATACTTGTTCTGGGGTAGATTGCAGGCTAAGGCATAAAGCCACATAGATAAAGGGGTGGTAAGTGTTTGTGTAAGGATTTAGAAACTCTTGGAGGCATTTTCCCTCAGTTCCTCTGAGCTGACCAGATGTCCCACATTTGGGTCTTATATAGGCACCTATTAACCCCCACCCCCTGTCCCGATTTTTCACACTTGCTGTCTGGTCACCCTACTCTGAGCAGACAGTGGTGGCATCTGTTGTACCTTTACATAAAGTACTGTGCACTCCTTCATCTCTCCTCCTCTGAACCATCTAAATTGTGTGCCCGTTCCACAAACCTCCAACATTGCTATTACTACTGTTAGTAGAGCTGGTTGAAATTTTTTTACAAAGGCCCTTTTCATTCTAAATGCTTTTAAAAAAAAGTTTTGGCAACAGTGCCTGTGGACAGAGAAAATATTTTGAAACCAATTTTTTTTTTCATTTTGGAAAATTTTCATTTCAGAATTTCTATTGACATGTCATGAAATAATGTAAAAATAATTAAAAATGAAGAAAAACCATAACATTCCAAAACAAAAATTGAGACAGCAGAAAGTGAAATTTTTTTTTTGGATTTTCCATTTGGCCAAAAATTTCAAAAATATTTGGGTTTGTCTCAAATCAGAATGAAAACAAATTTCAAAACATAGAAATCCCCTGCAAAATGGATATTCCAAGATTTTACCAGCTCTGTCAGCACTAGAATTCCCTGGTCCTTGCTTATTGTCTTGTTCCCTTTCCAGGAGTGTGGAGAGGGAGGATCCTTGTATCCTCCGCCCTTTCTTGGTCACCCATTCATGCAGTTAGGCACCGTCTAACCTAAACTCATTTTGGTGGTGTTTATTGGAAGCAGAATGAACATCACAAGTACAATTAAAAGTCAGCTTGCCAAGTCAGGTGAGAGAATGTTTTAGAATGTGCACTAATTGTGAAGACCGGTTGGAGTATTATTCCTACAGTATATTTATTCAAGTGGGTTTGCAGTGAGTATTCAGAATTCACTTCCCAGTTACGTGGTTGAATTGGATTTTTGTGGAACCACTGCTACTTTTTGAAGCTGCCCTCTTGTGTCCCAGAATCTAGGGTTGTCTACACAAGGATGCATTGGAAAATTAATCCAAATTAACTAAGGGTGTGAATTAAAAGTGAATTAGTTAAACTGCACTAAATTCCAGTGTGAATGTTCTCATTCAGAATTAAAATGACGTAAATTAAATGTAGCTTACTTCACTTTGGAAGAGAATTAAGCTAAACCGAGTCAAGACCATATCGGTTCTGAATGAGGCCTCGTCTGCATTACTTACATCAGCATTCCTATCTGTTTCAGGGGTGTGAAAAATCCACACCAACCTAAACTCCAGTGTAGGCAGTTCTAGATTGGTGGAAAAATTCTGTTGACCTAGCTACCCACCTCTCAGGGAGGTGGATTACCTGTGCCGACAGCTGAATTCTTCCCGTCATCATAGGTAGTGTCTACACTGAAGCGCTACAGCAGCACAGCTGCAGCGATTCAGCTGTGCGGCTGTAGCATTTTAAGTGTAGATACACCTCGAGTGTTCACACAGGGGTTTAATGCAGTTTAACTAATCCACTTTTAATTCATACCTTTAGGGCTTGTGTACACTTACCGGAGGATCGATGCTGTGCTGATCGATGCATCGGCGGTCGATTTAGTGGATCGATCGCCAATCGCTTTCCCGTCGACTCCTGTACTCCACCTGATTGAGAAGAGTACAGGGAGTCGACGGGAGAGCGTCTACTGTCGACGTCGCATAGTGTGGGCCCCGCGGTAAGTAGATCTTAGCTACGTCGATTTGAGTTACGCTATTCACGTAACTCAAATTGCGTAGCTTAGATCGACTTTTCCCTTTAGTATAGACAATGCCTTAGTTAATTGGGATTAATTTTCCTGTCAATCCCCATGTAGGCAAGCCGTGAGTTTTCTTTAGGAAAAAAAAATCAGTCTGTTGTCTTCAAGGCTGTGAAAATAACCTTTAAAAATGTGAAAAGTGTAAAATGGATGCAGTATGGTATGCCTGGATCTGTGCAGCCTGGAATAATAGCTGAGAGAGAGGCCCCTGATTTGGGGGACATATATTATCTCTGTTTTTCTGTGAAACTTTGCTAAGGAGTTTAGCAGTGTTTGCAGAGCTGCTACATTCACGTTGTCAATAGTGACCACTGACACATGAGATTGCAAACACACGCTTGTTCCATTTTGTGCACATGCCTAAGTATTTCACCCATTTTCAAACAATCAGTTTCAAAAAGGCAGCTGAAAATGCTTTTATCTTTCCATGTTGCTATTGGGAGATTTCTAAATAAACTTTTCTCTCAGCCACTCTGATTTAATTATTAAACTAATGGGTGTTCTTTCTGCCTTGTAAGAGGTTTAATAATTGGTAAGGAGACATGGAGAATCATCTGAGAAGTGACTTAATGTTCAACAGAGAGAGAGGGTTTGTGAGGTAATATCTTTCATTGGACCAACTTCTGTGGGTGAAAGAAAGCTTTTGAGCTGCACAGAGCTTGTCTTGTACACTGCAAACAACAATTAATGTTCAACAGTCTTTTACCACCTTGGCTTTCTTGAATAATTCATAGGAGGGAGAAATATTTGCTGTATCGGATTACATGAAACAAGTATATTTTTTTCAATCTACATTATTTAAAAACAAATATTGCATTTACAACAGTTGCTTTTAGATAAACTCTCCTGCCAGTTAATTGACCTTGAGGCTTATGAGCCCTCACCTTGGGACTCTCAACTGCCATTAAAGTAAATTATTTAGTTGTGAGCCCACAGTACCAGTCTGTTGGTTACATATATGTCCATATTTAATATTTTGCACTTTTATCTGGAATGCATATTTTAATAAGGCAAGTAACCAACATGATAATCTTCTTAAAATTTGGCATTTAGTAGGCTGGAAAAGATAGAAGCTGCTAGTTTGTAACAGCAATTGCTTTTCATAGGATGAAACAAGCAGAAAACTACAATAAAAAAACTGTTGAGCAATATTCCTGTGTACTCCTGGCAGAAATGACATTTTTATGGATGTTACTGTGTTACAGAATAAGGGCAGAACGCGAGAGGATATAAAAATGAAAGAAAAATAATGAGATTTATCAAGTCTTGGAAACCTAAAGTTAGGCTTAACAGAGTTGACCTGGTTTCAGTGCACCATGATCCCTCTACCTTGCCTGCTTTGTTTTTTGATGCCAAATGTAGGGTATCCTAATTTACAAGTTTCTTATACATTCTTTTAAAAGAGAGTCATTTACCTGATTTTCCCAAACTACAAACTCTGTCACCTCACTAGGACTTCAAGATTTTAATCGGCTGTTCTCTAAAATGAAAGCTGAAACTGTTAAAATCCTAGCAAGCTGACCCATTAAGAATCACGGCCTTGGGGGGTTGAAAAAAATTGCCATCTGAATCATGAATGGTATGAAATCAAGCACTGCTTATTTACCCTCTCATAATATGTGAACAAGCGGGCATTCAGAGACTGAAAATTCAACAAATTTAAATATGAGGAAAGGAAATACTGTACTATAAACTTTCTCCGAGAGGTTATGTAGATTAAATGTTTGGTGGAATTCAAAAAAGATTCGACAGTTTGGTGGATAATGAGAATTTCAACAACTTTATGATCACAGTTCCCTAATTTTAAAAAGTTTCTCTTTCTTCTTGCTGGGTGCAAATCTTACGCAAACAGGAAAGTGAATCCACAAAGTGCTGTGAAATGTACTAAGTAATGAAAAAAATGCTTTCTCTGTCCAGTTTTCTCTACCAGTTATAGTAATTTTAGATGTTACTTGTAACCATAGCACTTCAAAAATATCAGTAATTTTTTGTTTGTTTGTTTTAAGATGAAAATACTTAAGCCTGTTACCTGTGCAGCACTCCCCGGTCTTAATGGAGTAGGCAAGAAGAAACTGCTATCGGTAATCATACTAGTCTCTCAAATAGAACCGCCATTAGGCAAACAGTGTGGTTTTTATTAGTGCTGTTACAGTCGTTCGGCCACAGTCTCAAACCCTATCTCAGATCAGAGTGTTTCATGAAATCTCATTGGACTTGGGCTGATACTGTACATGCCCTCTCCCTCCCTACATCTGTCATCCTCTGATGGCAAGAGAAGGGTGGATTGGTCTGACGGTGGTCCCCTTTCCCAGAATCTTGTAATGGTTTCAAACTGTTACACTCCCCCATTTTACTAATTTGAATGGAAGGGGAAGCTGGGTATCATTACTGCTCAGATTGCATCTCTTAAAAATTCCATCATGACTGTTAGAAGGTAAGAAGGCCGCATGATCCCACACGTCATAGGCAGAGGGCAGTGAGATGTGCTGTCTGTTCTGTTGTAGCCACTGATAAATTATGCTGCTGGGTTAGTAGTGTCCATCAAGACTTACCTCATACATTGTCACTTTTAGCAATCTTGTATGTAAGCGTGACATCATAAATTGCATTAGATCTATAAATGCAGTAATTGGTCTAGTATAGTTCACACACTGTAATCATCACCTTTTATTCATTTACACTTGACTCATCCTGAACCAAAAAAAGAAACTGAAGATGTGGTTTTTTATATATATAGCTTGGAACAGTAAAAGTGCTAATTCTTTATGCATGTGATCATTTTTAAATTTAATAGTTGTGTCTCAGAAATGCTTTTCTCTTGCAAATAAAGTACACTAGAACCTCAGTGTTACAAACTGACCTGTTAACCAAACACCTCATTTGGAACCAAACGTATGCGATCAGGCAGCAGCAGGGAAAAAAGAAAAAGCTGATACAGTACAGAATTGTGTTAAGCATAAACTACTAAAGAAAATAAAGGGAAAGTTTTAAAAAAAAAGATTTGAGAAGGTAAGAAAACTTTTTCTGTGCTTGTTTCATTTAAATTAAGGTGATTAAAAGCAGCCTTTTTCTTCACAGTAAAGTTTCAAAGCTGTATTAAGCTAATGTTAATTTGTAAACTTTTGAAAGAACAACCATAACATTTTGTTGAGAGTTACCAACATTTTAAAGTTACAAACAACCTCCGTTCCCAAGGTGTCCATAACTCTGAGGTTCTACTGTATGTACAGTATTATCTGTCTCTGTATATATTGGTCAGCATATCTGTTTTAGACCTCATATGGGTTTATAACTTTGTTTTTGAAGAATAATTCAGCCTGGAGCACTTCTTTTTAAAAAAAAACCCCAACATGTTTGAAGTTGCTTTATTTTTGCCCATGATGCTATAAAATAAATCCCCATCTCAAAGCACATTTTTGTGCTCTTATTGTACCACCTAAAATAACATCCATGTTTAATCAGGATTTCTAATGGGCTATTGAGTAGTCCCATAGTAAGAACTTGTGAATGTAGGTATTTGTAAAATTAAATTGAAGATTGAACTGCCATGTCATTTTAGGTCAGCTAATGCTTCACTTGCTTTTAAAAAAATCATTTAAGTATTTGTGCTGTACAGAATGGACAGAATACTATGTATATAACACGTTTTAACAATGCTGTACAAGTTCCGAAAAAGGCCAGGGCAGTGTTTCTCTTAGTATTTTAAAATGTCAGTATTATTTACATGGCAAGTTTTAATAGTTACAAGGGTCTTTCTGACAATTTAAATAACCTTCCATGGGGATTTTTATCTTTCTAACAGATTTAAGTTTAGAGTTTTAAAAAATATTTTTCTCACCCTTTCGTTTCTGGAATTTTAAATCATGCATGACTTCAGTCGGTGTTTGCCGCCTTTTGAAAATTGAGGCCTCCTTCAGGAAAATGAAACCAGACACATCTCCCTTCATCCCAACCATGTGGTATTGAAGGTCAAGGCAAAATTAACAGTTGCTCAGAGTAGATTGTGTAGATACTCATATTGTGATGCTGCTTCTTGTTTTACAGGTTTTAATGAACAAAATTGTTCACAAAGTTGACATTTTGAAGTATCATCATTGGTATCGGAATTAGTACCCATTGAAATGACTGGGGCTGTTCACTCGGAGCTATTGTTGCAGGCAGACATCACCGCATCAGTTACATGCGGGTTCGGTGGCAAGGTTTTTTTTGCTACCATAATAGGTGAAGACTAATGTTAAAAAAGACAGCTGAGACTCTGGAGCACAGTGGAGTCCCAGCGACACCCCTTTTGATAGTCCTTTGTACTCCCCATACTTTGGAACACACTGGTTTAAATGATCCTCAATTTGTCTAATTTTTTTCAATCCTTTAAATGTACTAGGATGAATTATATAAAAATGCCTCCATTCTGGATTCTGTACACTAAGGTATACAGTACTGATGTCAATCATCTGAAAAAACAAACCCCAAAACAGGTTCCTGTTCTGTATTGGTGAATCTGAAGATGCTCTGCTTCTACATATGTGAAGAAAGGGGGTTATTTGGCATGTCTCAACTTCTCTTTTCAACATTTTTACCAGTCTTTATTGATGAAGGTTGGTTTAGGAATATCACTGTATCTCAGGCCTGGTCTGCAGTAGAAACTTAAATTGGTTTAACTACATCGGTCAGGGGTGTGAAATGTTCACACTGTGAGCAGCATAGTTAAGTTGACCTAAGTCCCCATGTAGGCAGTGCTAGGTAGACAAAAGAATTATATTGTCCACCTCTCAGGAAGGTGGATTACCTACACCGATGGGAGAATCCCTCTCATCGGCATAGGTAGTATCTAAACTGTAGTGTTTTAAGTGTAGACAGTCCCTCAGTTATACCCTATTACCACTGCTGCTTCATTAATCAAAAATCAAAACTACAAATGCATGGTATATAAATTGCTAAGCTCTACATTGTTGTCTGTCATCGTACTATATTTCTGTGTCATATTTTTAACATGCTTCTTTCTCCCTGCCTTCCCCAAGTGTGATGGAGCTGTGGCTTCAGATTCTTTCTGGTCTTCTTTCAGCGGAAGCAAATGCCAGCAAGCTTCTACAGGCATCTTCACCAGGCATGAGTGCAGCCAAAACTCACAGACTTGATCACCTTTCATTAACACTCGCACTAATTTGGATTTTATTCCAGCTAATATTCATGAAGTTACAGCATCCACCAACCACAGATTTTAGTTCCCTGTTCTGTGTTAAAATTTATTTGGGGCTACATATGTGTTGAACAGATAAGAGCGGGATAATATAGTTTGGCATCTTCCTCTCTTTCAGTTCCCTCAGGATTTACAGGGTTTTTAGCTGCTTTGATGTGTAAGCCTTGTCCACTTACCAGTATACTCTTTAGAATGATGTACCTCCATTAGTTGATTAAATGGTTATTCAAATGTCTATGCATGTGTATCCAGTAAGTAAAAGATTTAAGCAACTTTTCAGTTTCTAATCCAGCCCAGATAATTTATCTTTCAGTAAGTTTTTTTTAATGTTGAGAGCAACATGGAGATGTATAATGTTACACAATTCAGAAAGGGCTGTATGATCAGAGGCTTTGGAGCAATTAGTAATTTGCAGTGGCAAAGTAAAATAAATTGGAGCTGCGTGGCACTGTACATGGCCAGTTGTGTTTTGATAGATTGTGAAATATTACCTGGACCAAAGGTCACATCTTTAATTTATAGGTAAGCCCCTTTGATTTCAGTTCAAACCGATTTTTACTGAAAAATTCCCAGGTTTTACAAAAAGTATTATTCATTTTTTTTCTGATTTTCACCCTAATTTTTAATCATTCAAATATAAAAAATAACTTGTTTTATTAGGAAACTACAATACATTACATGAGATAGATGTATTACAAACATACATTAGTCTGTGTGTTTATGCAAAGCTGCCTGTTGAAGTCTAGAAGATACACACAATAAACAGGCACACACATGAGCTCTGAAGCGCGTGCGCATCTGAATGTACTGACGAATCTCACACCCACCACATAGACATTTTAAGCTGTTAACAGATAACGGTTTAAAGATCTGACACTAAAATGGGAAGAAAACCAAAATCTGTATCAGAATATGATTCAGAACACAAAGTAGTACAGTATTTGAAAGTTTGAAAAAACAAAAACAGGAGAAAAGGATGAAGTTGAGTGTATGTGCTGCAAATGGTGCGGCTTAATTATTAAATGTAAATATTTATCGGCAATTAATTCTAAGTCTACAACAGTAAACTGTTTATTCAAATGAAAAGTTTTATTTGGGGATTAGAGAGATATTATTTTCTTAAACTCAGCGGTAGCATTGTGTTTTGAGTCTGTTTTAGTTCTGCTGCAAACCACATTGATGATCGGAGTTCAAAGCATTAATCTACTGAATACTCCCTCACCCCCCTCACCCTGTATTTCTGTCTACCAAAATAAACCCTGATGTTTACCCAGACCAATTAATAGTAGTTTTGTGCACTGATTTTCACCTGTTTTTGTTCTTGTGGTAATAAACACTGATAAATTCCTGGGAAAAATAAAAATGAAAACAAAGGGCCCGGTTTATAGGGTAGTCTTACTTCTCTCCCTCCCTCCTCCCCCTAGCCTCTTTTGCTATAGCAAAGTAATGTAGAGCTTGAGCATTACCTCAACAGAGCAGAAAGATAACTAGTTTCATGCTGATGCAAAAAGATACATGATGTACTGTGAAAAAGGGTTAATAACCTCCAATTAGTGAGTTACAAAGGGTTGAAAATGTAGTTCACGATTGAATTTCCCATAATCAGTGCAAACATCATCTAATGTAATACCCACAGATAGTTTGAATGAACTAAGACTATTCTGGTGCAAGGGACAGGGCAGCTGTGGGGTAGCTGGGAGCTCCAGGGCCACCACCCATGGGGACTCAGAGCTCCAGGGTTCCCTGCCCCCAGTGGCGGACAGGAGCTGCAAGGTCCCCCTACCCCCTCCCCAGCGGTGGGTAACTGTGGGAATCCCCCTGCCGCCACCGCAGTGGGGAGCTGCCAGGAACCCCTCTGCCCTGTGGCAGCAGCCGGGGAGCTTCTGGGGTACCCCTGCTGCCCAGAGTGGCTGGGAGCTTGGGGGCCTGCTGTCTCCCAGTCGGGGGTCCCTTACAGCACCCTGCCGCTGCGGGGGGCGGCGGGACCCTGCAGCTCCCAGTCGCCAGGGCTGAAGTCACAGAGGTCTTTGGAAGTCACGGATTTCACCTCCATGACAAAATCATAGTCCTAGTCATGGGAAATCATAATGTGGAAGACAGATGAAATATTGTGAAAAAATATTGGGCTATTGCTTTCTATAATGGTAATATTATTTAGGGTATTACAAACTTCATATTTTAGACAGTCTATTTTAGAATAATTTAGGGGAAATATTACCATTGAACTGTTCAAATAAAACCTTCTGTTAATTTTCTTTTACAGATGGTGTAAACTTCCAAATGTTAAAATATAGGAAAGGAAAAAGCAAGCCCAGTTACTGTAAGTATGCAGATTTCATGAACAATTTCTGAATTTTGTACTATCTCTGGCTTAGCCTCAGTAGGGTTGCCAATTTTGGTTGGATATATTCCTGGAGATTTCTTCACGTAACAACATTTTAAATTAAAGATTAATCTTTAATTCTCGGAGATTCCAGGCCAATCCTGGAGGGTGGGAACCCTAAGATTCAGAAAAGTTACTGCTGCCTCATCAGTGAAGAGAAAATCAGATTTATTTGTACGAATGATCCCTAATTGTTCATGGTGTTTTAAAATGGGCCTGGAGTCAGGTATGTGGTAACTAGAGTCTATCAGGTTTAAATATTAAATCAGTAAAGATTATGGACAGAGCAGTGGATTCTGTCTCAGTTTATAGGGTACAGTGTTTATAAATCTTCAGAAGCATTGTATTTAAACTTACAAATGCACATAAGGGAAACTAGCTATTTTTCATTACTGAGAGTTGTAGAATAGTTGAGCCACCTGCTGATTGACATCTAATCAAATGCTCTGTGTTTTGAGTATGTTTATAACAATTTTATGAAAATAGGATAAGTATCATTCTTTTTTTATGCCTCAAGAGTATTTTTCATTTTTTAAGTCTGGAATTATTTGAATATAACCTACTTTCTGGGCCAGTAGGGGGAGAAGTGAGTGAGATCTAGTAGTATTTTATATTGTACTTTAAACTGTAGTCTGAAACTGTACACTGCAAATCTCTGATTTAGCTGGCACTAGGGCTTTTGGTTATTTTAATGTGAAGTATTCAAAATACACCAGTTTGATGCAATGCATCACTGACTAAAAACTTCTGCTGCAGAAAAAAGAAAGTCTTTAGTTCTTCGTATGGCAGATAATGAAGTAATTATTTGAAAGAGGGATGATGTCTGAGAAGAACCCTACACAACATATGCCATGGAATCAGTAACTGGAGTTGGCAGGTTACTAATGTATACTTCTGTAAATACTGTAGGAAGAAATTTAATATTTATTTCACATTCCTTTGTGACAACTCCAATACCTTTATGTAAAACAGAAGATAAAAGAAAAAGTAGGCAACCAGATAGATGTTAATAAATAAACATGCGTGAGGGATGGTCAGAAGAACTTCATTTTGAAACGCTAATCTCTATATGGTTTCATTAAAATATTCAGAATTTCTAGAACAGTGCTATAGCTGATATGAGTAACATGTCTGAAATCCTGTTTTCTGTATCTTTTTTTTATTTGTGTAAATCTCATACATATATACTCCCTCAGTAACTTTTAAAATATGTTGATACTAATACTTAAAACAAGAAATGCTTCCCAGATTTTGTGACTGCTCAGTGAACAAGCTCTATTTCCTTCAGGCAACTTAGATTAGGGCCTTGAAAATCATTTAACTGCTCTCATGGGGAAGACATAATGGCCATTTATTTGCTTCGTGGAAGTGCAATTGTCTAAAATTTTCTTCCAAATTTAAAAAAACTTGTTTAACACATGACATGTAGAAATATTAAGCACATTGAAAACGCTAATTTATTCTGTGAATATTACACACTTTTGAGGCAAAGTGTTGTGTGTGCATATGGTTAAATGCTGAGCTGGCACAGAAAGTAAGACTGCAGTGATTTTGCATAATCAAAGGTGGATTGGGAGCTGTGAAACGTCACAGAAATGTTACTCAGCCTCAGGCCAGAAGGCACTTAAGTGAATGTGGATAGAAAATGTGACATAAAAATCAAGACTACCTTTCTTTGTATTGGGCTTTACATGGGGAAACAAAATAAATAATGAATCTCTGTAGGTCTTCAAATTGTCATGAATATTGTACTCAGCAATAGAAAATTTTGGGTCTGAACCTGCTTCCGTTGAAGTTAGTAGGATTGTTATCATTGTCAGGATTGGCAGCACGTGTGTTTAATTTTATTGCATTGTAAATATCAAGATGTAAATATTGACATGAGCATACTAAATATGTTAAAGAACATATAACTAAGATCTATCATTAGCGGTCTAATTTTCACCCACCCCATGTAAGAAAACAGGGTTTCTAGGTATTTAAGTACTTTTGCATAAGCAATTGCATTAATCACACATTCAAAATTAAATACCAGTAACAGTTTCCTTGTTCTGCAAAGAGACATGAAAATAGAGACATAGAAGTAGAAGTAATTTAGGACTTGCAATGAAAATTTTTTGTTCCTATATGTATGTGCAGACTATTTAAACTAAATTTAAAAGATAAACACATGGTTAAGTCCCATTTACACTGTATCACTGAATTATGTTTTTAAACCATAACAGGAGACAACAGTGTTGTAATAGGTACACCTACATAATTGAGTACCCTGCAGCTCTAGTGCCATGGGGGGACCCCCGCAGCTCCCCAGCCTCCGCCAGCAGCAGGGGCGACCCCCGCAGCTCCCCGGCCCCCGCCGGTGGCAGGGGAGAACCCCGCAGTTCCCTGCCTCAGGTGTGGGGGCTGGAACTCCCAGCCATCTAGCATCTGCCTATCATCTTCCCATTTTATCATGGATATTTTTAGTAAAAATCAGGGACAGGTCACGGGCTTCCATTAATTTGTCTTTATTGCCCGTGACTTATCAGTGACTTTTACTAAAAATAGCCGTGACAAAATCTTAACCTTGACCATAAGTTGCCATTTTGCCATGGTGGCCAGACAGTGAGTTTCTGTGGACAGCCATTGAATTACATGTTTTTGGTTTTATCTAAAAAAGTTTAAGATTTACAGTATTGTACATAATTTGTAGCTAAGTAACAAGAAATGCTGCATCTTAAATATTGTCTTGGTTTATTTTTAAATCACCATAGTCATAGTCTGAGTGATTTCTCCACATAGGTTGTTAATTAAAATTGAGTTCTGTATATGTTGCCTCTCTCTTTTAAGGGCAAACTACTGATCTGATTTGATATATAATTAAAAACCTGGTTGCACTGACTGACTAGCATGTCCCACCTGACACTGAAAATGAAAACTGTCCTTAATTTTGCCACAGTTTCATGTAATTTCTACCAAAGAACTGCTATACAGGATCCTGTGCTTTGAGAAGGCACATACATAATAATTAATGTGAACTCTTCCCAAATTCCATATGGAATTCAACTACAGTATTGCCAACAAGCCTAGTAGTTAAAAAATCGAGTCAGACCCCCACAAAATCAAACATTTTTAAAAAAAGATAATAATTGTGTGTTTTGGTCTGTCTCTTGATATTTTTTTTTAATTCCCTCTGCCCATCTCCAGTGTGTGTGACAGTAAGTGTTGCCAACTCTTGTAAATGTATTGAGTAAAGTAACTTTGGCCCCTGCTGTTGGAGCTCTCACTGACTACCTAATGGTGCAGAGCTTGCAGCTGAGAGAAATTGTAATATTCCAATATTTCTAGAAGACAAGATATGACATCAGCTGCCTGGAATTTTTTTAAAAATTATTAAATATCCTAAGTTACTGGCTTGAGCGCCTTCTAACTTCACAGCTCTTCCCCCCGTCTTCCAGGGAAAATCAAAGGCCCAGTTATAATGTTTTGTTTGCTTGTGTGGGTATGGTCATCAGTTTACAACTAAGAAAATTAGATTGTTGGATATATGCTCAGTATCTAAAAAGAAGTAACCCACAACTTCCTAAGTATTCCTTAAATGGCTAACTGCTTGAACAATTGATTAAGCAGAACTAGCAAGAGAATCTCCAATTTTGTGACTCCCAGTAGTGTTACAACACGGCCTTGATCACATCTTCCCACTCTTCCCACTTAGACTGGTTTCAAAGGACGGCATGGCCAGTCCTTATTTGCTTGGGGGAAGGGAGTCTGTGATGTGGAAGGAAGGAGGAGGCTTGAAGCCAGTGTTTGTACCTTTTCCCAGTTACTGCTGCTACATTATAATAATAATAATAATATAATTATTATTATTATATATTTGCTGGGTGTGAACAGTGTACGCAATCCCCTATGTGGAACACAGGAAAATATATGGTCCCTACTTCACTATCTACATGCATAAATAAACATAAAAAACACAGTGCCTCTGGATGATTAGCAGAAGAAGGTTAGACAGATGTTTCAGTTTATATATGTGTGTGTTACAGCACAGGATACCTTGGCAGAAGTATTTTTTGTGTGTTGTCACTGGGCCAGGTACAGGTCCGAATTTTTTTCATAACTTTCAATATTCTGCCAGTGGCACACGTGGTGATGTACTACATGTGACTCCCAGGGCTTGTTTAAACCAAATGCACATATATATGCAGGAACTCAAAGAATTTATGTTTAGGTACTTTTAGCAACTTTAATTAGATAAAGCTGAAACAGTAGTCAGCTGTGTAATTTTTCTTGAAGTTTTTACTTTATATTTTTTAAGCTGTAAAAATGAAAGTCTTTTAGTTGTCCATTTATCCAGTCATTCACCATTCAGTTTTGCAGGCAACCAATGACCTGTCTGTGTAATAGTCCTGGCTTCCTGGGAGTTTCTTGAACAGACTCCACAGCATTGCAGTCCATCTTTACTTGTAAGACTCTGCCTAATTTACAAAATAAGCACAGCTCCTCCTCAGGCACTAGCTAGTTCCCTTATATTAGTGTAAGCTCCAAGGAGATTGGGACTCTGGCAGCTCAGGGAGAGGCACACTGACCCTGGTAGGGAGGGGGCGCCAAGGTCTGCCCAGCAACCAGTAGGGAGTGAGAGGCCCTCCCAGGGAGTTGAGAAAAGGAGAGAAGCCATTTTGGAGGCAGTCTGGAGCCAGCCAGGGAAAGGGCAGGACTGGCAGTGTGTGGAGCTGGTGAGTCCCAGGCCTGCGTGCAGGCTTCCCCTGAGAACTGGCCTCTAGGGACCTGACAGCAGATCCCTCAGCTGGGTTGTCCTTCCCCACTGATGATTCCCATTCCCAATGTGTGGAGTTTGCTGGAAAACTTCCCCAGCCAGGCTGAGTTCACCCCCCAGCTCTCTAGGTGAGACCAGTCACCACATGGTCAGCTCTGCTCTGGCTGCTAATCCAGGGAAGCTGCCTGCTGAGTGTGTGTCTGGAGGCTGGGCTAGGAGGCTACAGTATAGATGTTAGTGTAGTTGTGTAACCTACACTTTGAGCCCTGCACCCCTTTCTGGTGAGGGGAAATCCTGGGACCAACACAGCCTGATTCCTGCCTGAGGAGGGTCCCTGCCAGCAGAGAGCAGCCCCTCTGCAGTGACTGAGGAGTCCAGAGTCATCTTTGAACCTGAGGATCATTCATGCAGTTTGTGAGTGCACCCAGGGCCGCCTCCAGGCACCAGCCGACCAAGCATGTGCTTGGGGCAGCACCTTCGGGCAGCCAATCTTGGGGCGGCGCTTAGGGGTTTTTTTTTTGGTTTGTTTGTTTTTAAAAACACACTTCAGTGGAGCGGCGCTTGGGTGAGGGGTGGGTTTGTTTCAGCTGGGCGGTGTGTGTCGTGGCGCTTGGGGAGGGTTGTTGGGGCGGGGTGGCAAGGCGGGGCGCTGGGGGGGTTGTTGTGGCGTGGGCATGGCCACGCTCTTCCCGGCGCTCTGGCCGGGAGGAGAGCGGGGCCGCGGGCATGCCGCCCTCCCCCCCGGTGCTCCGGACGGGAAGAGAGCAGGGCCGCGGGTATGCCCCCCTCCCCCCAGCGCTCCAGCCGGGAGAGGCGCTCGGAGGGGGGGGTTGTTTCGGCGGGCATTGGGGGGAGGGGTTGTTTTTTTTGTTTGGGCGGGGCGGCACTTGGGGTGTGGTTGTTTTTTGCTTGGGGCGGCAAAAAAGTTAGAGCCAGCCCTGAGTGCACCATCTTTTAGTTAGTCACGTAATTTGTTTTGGGGACCCCCTACTCCCTGAACTGTGTCCTCAAGCCAGGGAGTAAGGGTTTGAGGGTTTTATAACCTGCTGCATATTATACATGTGGAGGGATTTACCACCTTCTCCCACTTGTGAGTCCTTTGAGCTGTACTGAACCCAGTCAGCCACACTACTAAACCACTGCAGAGAAGAATGTTGTGGTTATAGGTCATCAAGGGCCCCAGCAAAGTACGCGTACCAACGGGACACTAATCTTACATTTGCTACATCAAGTCACGGGTATTATCAGTGCGGGCACCGATGACCCTAAACATAGTGTTTTACCCTGTTATGTTGTATTTGTCTCTTGTTTAAAAGTATTGTGTTGAATATATTGCATGTGTTTGTGTTATTTCTTGGAAGTCTCCAACTAGCTGGCAGTAAGTGGGGATTACCCTGTAGTTAGAATTTTCCTCCCAAGCTGTCCTGGTGACCCTGCCAAGAAGGAGTGAGGAGGGTGAAGGCACCGCCAAATAAATTCATAGGATAAAAGAAATAAGATACACCCTGCTGAGTGGGTGGCGGGATCCAGAAGAACCCAGACCTGTCCATCAAAACCTGTAAGCAGACTGGCATTAAAGGAGGTAACCAGGTGGCGAGGGGGTGCTACATTAGGAAATTGACCTTAATAAAAATACTAGGTCTGCAACCTAGCTTGGCTGCTTTCGCTGTACACTGAGCTGCTGTCAGAATTTATTTTTCATATGTGATTGAGAGAATAATGCTGTCCAAGGGAGAAGGGAAAGAGATTGCAAAGTTGCAGACAGTTATGGATTTGGGCAATGATCTCACCTCTGGTTTGAGAAACTATACGTGCATCCAACCATTTTCTTCTATAGATACTTAAAGAAGTTCCATTTTCAGTGTCAGTAAGACAGCAATCATTCACAAGCAACTAAGGAAAAACCTTTTCTTTTCAGTTTACACATGAGTTTATTGATGGTGTGATATGCGCCTCACCCCTCTGAACTATCAGATAGCTGGTATCAATAGTGTGTTACCTTCCATGTTAATTGGATACAATGCTTACGTAAGTGCAGATCATTATTCACCAAATTTTCAACAAACAAATAAAGCACAGAGAAACTTGGTAGTTTGATTTCATTTTCATAATGCGTATGAGTGTTTTATTACATAGTCAAATAATACAATAAAATATTTTAAATAAACCTCATGTGATACAGAGTGCCTGGGCTGCCCTCACTGAAAATGCCAAGGTCAGGGCAGGGTGCAGAAAGGAGAGCAGATTCTAACAAAACTGGTGGATAACACAGAAGTCAGACTCACCAACCAGTCACAAACTGTGTTCCTGATTCCCCACACAGGTTATCAAGAATCTAAAAAAAGAAATCATACAGCCCTCATTATTGCATTCCCGTTCTCTGGCTCCCAATTGGCACCTAGGTCCAGTGCAGTGGGAAGTTATTAAAAAAACTCTGCTCACTACAAAATGTTCTTCTGAACCCCAAAGGTCAATATTAGGTTGGATCTTACCCAAAATACCATACTGCCAGCCAATTCTTTAGTGTCTAAAACTAAAGGTTTATTATAAAGAAAAAAGAAAGAACAAGAAGAGAGTTGTTAAATGGTAAAGCAATCAGATATAGACAGGGACTTCGAAGTCCATATATCAGGTTCTTAGCAGTATTGGTAAGTTTGCTGGCTTGAAAGTCCTTCTGGAACACATCCACAGTTGGAAGGTTCATTCAGTCCTTTGTTCCGAGCCTCAGTTTGTAGAAAAGTAGTTCAGTGGTAAGAAGCAGGAATGAAGACAAAATGGAGATGACGCAGCTGCCTTTTCTATTCCTTTTGCCATGTGGCTTGTACTTCCTGTGTCCCAAACACAAGCTACACAGCACATGGGCATGTAAAAGCCTGAAGAGTTTTCTGTCCATAGGCATGCCCCTACAAGTGTTGCTGAGTCATAAGGTGTATACCCTGGCTCCTTTCAATGGGTTTATTGTACAGCTGATGACCCTTGATGGGCCATTGAACAGTCTAGGCCAGGGATCTCAAACTCAAATCACCGTGAGGGCCAAATGAGAACTAGTAAATTGGCCCAAGGGCCGCATCACTGAAACCTTTTCTTACAATGATACAAAAGTATAGTCAAAAATAAAAAAAATGAAGAGTAATATAGTATTCTATTAAAAGTCAATGTATTAACTTTTTAAAAACTGTAATGCAAAGAGGGGTTTTAATAAAATATAAACACTCGGTAATGTTTGGCGCTTGGCTGCCAGTGGAGTCGGCGCCTATGGCGGGCCGCAGGAAATAACTCGGCCGCGTGTTTGAGACCCCTGGGCTAGACAATGCTGATGCCAATCTGTCTGTGGGATGTCACCCAGAAACAAAGCACAATTTTGGAAATATGTATACCATACATATCTATAATTACAATACAAAGGTGATACAAACATATAAACAAGATCATCATACTTGGGAAAACAACATTTTCACAGATACCTTACACGGCATATCTGGTCGTATTCCTTGCAGTTTTATAATATTGAGAACACTACTAATATAAATCGTCTCCAATATTCCATACTGCCTCATACCTCAGATATGCTATTATAGGTGGAGCTGGTAGTGACACACATGTATTTAAGGTTGCTTAACACTTTCTACAATAAGCACTCCTGTTTTAGATTACTTGTAATTTTGCCAAATTTTAACTATTTGGGTGGAAGCTTTCTTTTCTCGCTCTCTGCTTCTGGCTGAAATTCTCTGGCAAAGTGCAGCCCTTTCCAAGAATGAGGTATATTTTGGGGAAGGGAGAGTTTTGGTAATGTTACTTTTTTCAATTGCTTCTTTGAGCTCTAGCTTCTCCATGGTTTTGAAAGAAAACTAGAATCTTGACGGGGCTAATGCTGGGGTCTTTCATTGTCCCCATGAAAATTCAGCCAGATTTGGGTAAGGTATAAGCCTCAAAAATTGCCATTATTGGTAGAGGTTTTGAGAGGCTTTCTGCTAAAATCTCTGACTGTTGCTCTGCAATGAGCATATTCCAGCATCACTAACCCTCCTTCTGCACTGAGCGTGCCTCCTGGCTCCACAGAACTTGAGCTCTGGCCAGGACACAGCAGCAGACATCCCTTTAGCCTATGGGAAATGAGGCTGTGCTGGGCACCAGGAGAAGACTTTGAATTCTAGTCTTAGCTGTTGTATGTATAGGTACCTGTGCAATTCATATCCTTTATTATTCAGCAAGACCTCATATCCATAGGCTTGGGAGGCAGGCAGGCAAATATTGCTTTCCACTTTTTACAGATAAATGAACAGTTTCACAAAGTTACAAGTAAAGTTTGTCATCCTCCAGCGGCTTTGTCCACATGTAGGAAAAAAGTCTACTGCTGTTAGCAGTTGTTCCTCAGGTTCATGTAGTAGAGGACTATGCTGCAGAGCTAAAGGTCCTAGGGTCAAATCCTGATTATTTGGTAGTAAATATGGTTCCACATGAAGGAATTTCTGGTGTGTTTGTGTGTTGGTTTGCCTTTTAAAAAACTAGAACTTTACATATAAAACTGTATTTTAAGGGACATTTGTGTTCCAAAATCAAGCACTCAGAAATTAGGAAATACCAATGTTGAGGCTGGCCAGACAACCTTAAATTGACTTCTTTGTGTAAGAGTATTATGTTAGTCCTATCTCAATCTCACTCCTCTTAAAATAAGCTTGTCTATTGTGCATATCCCTATTGGTGTGGAAGATGGGCTGCATATCTCAACCGTTCAAAAATAGCCTAGATTTCAGTTCATTTTATCTCAGGATCTTTTAAATAACATTTAATTTTGTGATGTAAACTTGAAAACATCAAGGTAGTTACTATAAGTTAGTTACTTGGTATCACACAACCTGTGCCTGCCATTGCAGATGCTACATTATTGTGATGGTTGGCACAGTATAAATGATTTGGTTGTGTCACACAGTATGTAGGTCCAACAGGGTCAGGAAAAGACTGAGAGAGAAATTAAACATGGATTTTCCTTACTGTAGGGCAAAAGCCTCCCCATGTTTCATGGCTGTGCCTTGGGGATAAAAAGGCAGTAGCTGGGATTCCCGCCCTAGCATTCCCTCCACTTCACCCCCATAATGTTCACTACTTGGAGCAGCCCTAGGATGTCAGGAGCTGCCATTCTATCCCCTTCCCTACCTTGACAGGATAAGCAGCTGTTCCACTCACTTTTCCCGACAATCTCTTGTCCACCACCTGCTCCTACATGCTTTAGCCCTCCATGTTTCCCTTCCTTTTCCTTCCATCTTCTACTCTCTCTGCCATACTCCATTCCCATGTGCCTTCTTTAGTTTGCCTGTTGCTCCTTACATGCCCGACTCCTCAGTGACCTATTCCGTTTCCCAACACATTTATGCTAACTGTTGCCTCCACACTTTCACTCTCAGCATGTCCACATTCTCCTGTCCCCTCACATAGTACCTAAAGGACCTCCGTCTTCCCTGAAAGTAACCTGGTTTCAGCCCCACTGGAAACAATGGGAGGTGATCATCTTTGCTAAGGGGAGCCTCACTTGCACCTGCGAAGATTAAAGAGACATGGCAGCCATTTTATTGAGGGCAGTCTGTGGCTTCAGTCTCATTGATAGTAATGGGAGGTGATGGAAATCCTGAGCAAGAGAAAATAAAAATCAGAAATTCATTTATCTCAAAAAATGTTGTGACCTGTGATAAATATGCAAGAATTGGCAATACGTTATTACAGGAGAAAGGCTGAATGTAGGAGCCACGTTTTCTGTGTGTTCGCACGGGGTGGTGGGGAGTGTGTGATCATGTAATTAAACACTATTTCTTAATGCATACACACAAGGGGATTGAATACACAGGCAACCCTTAATTCAGACATGTCCTGGCTTTGAGTACTTGATTTTAAATCTTTAATATTTTTTCAATTCTTTTATGTAATATAGAGTGTGTCTGAATATTGGTTATATATATATTGTGGGAAAACACAATTGATTTCTGTTGTAGAGTGGGAAGAAAGTAATTTGTCAGGAAAACTCAACAGTATTGATAAATGGTGTGGTCAATTGCTTGATTACGCTTTAGTTTGTTAGGAAATTTATTCAAGAGACCAAATAACTAATATCAGCCAGGTTTATTGCTATAAGCTCATAATAATAGAGAACAGGAAAAAGATTCATTATGATACCAGGCTCTGGGAAGTCGTCCCGTGCAGCACATAGCAGGTGTGCTCCCAAAGTTATGCCCCGAAAGCCATCTTTTTATACCCTACCTGTTTACAAGTAAAAGTACTGTGTTTGTCATCTGAAACTAGATTTAACTAGTCTTTCTACCTTGTTTGTGTGGTACCACGGTGTACCCTTTATCTCTTTGTTCTGAACAAATGTATTCCAGGTACCAAAGGACATGAAGACCCCTCTTAGGTCTGTACTAAGGTGGTAAAATCATATATCTTGTCCTCTTTCTTTGGGACACTCCAGTACAGGCCTACAAGAGTACGTCCCTTTTCTTTTGCTTTAGTAAAACATTTAATTGTCCTGATCTTGATAGCTTCCCTATTTGCTCAAGCTATAACTTACAGTGAATGCAAGGCGTTGTGGGATACTTAGCGTAAGTGAACAACGTTATATGAAAAGCATAGGCCAATTTAGGCTATATAACTGCTGTTCTATTACTATTATGTGCACAGTACATACTGATATATGTATTGTGCTGATAATGTGTACTGGCAATGTACGATATATTTTTGGTTAGCCCAGCATATATTAGTCAATAGTGAATCAGATAAAGTGTATTTCCATAGTAACATAACAAAGGCCTGCTTAGCAACTATTTGGTTAATAAAATTGTGGGTCAGGTGAAAGCCTAGCACAATAATGTTTGTTGGTGTCTCCATAACTACTTCAGAGAAGCAGGCAGAAGAGGAGAAAAAGTTTCGTAGATAAACTAGTTTTATGGGTATGAATGGAAGAACTGAATGGAAGGAAATGAGAGAAATGGGGTTTGAATGAAAGAGATCTTCATCTTTGGGTTTGTCATTAATAATACAAAGAATTAATGTTATTTATAAAAGCATTTATTAGATAACTATTTACTATCTTATATCCCAAATGTCACTTGAAGATAATTATTTTAGCTACTATCAGTCTGACATAACTAAGGTATCAGTGTAACTGTAACTCAGTTCTTCTCACCTGTGTCATTTATCTCTGTGTGATTCTGTTTGTGTTACCTTTTAACTGCATAGGTTTTAACTGAATTCTTTAACTGTGGGTGGATTTATATTAGTAGTTTAGAAAATATTTTTGTTTCTCCCTGGAATGTTAAACGTGCTGATGAGTTAAGGTGATATTAGAGATGCTTTTTCTTTCCAAAGGTGAACATGTAAGTTGTTTCTACTGTGTTGGGAGTATCTTTTTATCTTCATTGCAGTCTTCCATTCTGAATGTGAACTTTGTCACTGTAATTCAGGTATTTATTACCTCTAATCTGATTATTACAATGTGTTCCACCTGGGGGCTACCCTTTGAATCAATGGCGTTGGAACAATTTTTATAGTAGGAGTGATGAAAGCCATAGAATAAAACTCCAAGCCCTGTGTATGATGGAAACCACTTGAAGCCAGGGGGTGCTGCTGCACCCCTAGTTCCAACACCCCTGCTTTGAATCTACTCAGAAGTTGCAACTGTCTCAAAAGACAACAGCACAATTGCTGAGGAGTCTCGTGCTCAAGATTTGGTGATGCCAGCAATCCTGTAAGCCAACTTAAACTTTTACTGTAATGTTTTAAAGCCTTATCTTATGTAATCAGTCTGCCTGAGAGGCCATTCCACAGCCCTGTAGAAATCAGCTGCTAATCATCCAGGGTACAATCTCAAGATGATGGGAAGCAGGGCTGCCTGGGAGGAGTCACAGCAATTTAGAAATATGTCCTGTAGATATAAATTTATCTCATTGATAGGAAATGCACACACTAGAGTTATATGCTCTGGCTATAAACTTAGTTTCTTTTTAAGCTTTTGTTGGTTTGTAGGCCTGTTGGTATATTACGGTTGAGGTAGTGGAATGGTACTGGTGTTATTGCTGTTAATATTTGTATTACTGCAGCATCTAGGGCAGGGGTCTCAGACTCAATTTATCTTAGGGCAAGTACCAGTCCTCAAATCCTCTCAGCGGGCCAATAATGTCACTCATGCCGCCCAGAACCCGCCCCCCACCTGACTATGGCTCTAGGAGGGAATTTGGGCACAGAAGGGGTGAGAGGTTGGGCTCTGGGAGGGAGTTTGGGTGCTGGGTTCAGGCTCGGGGGTGGGGGTGCAGCAGGTGGGGTGGGAGTTTGGGGGCTGGGGGGAGGGTGGGAAGGGGGTGCAGGCTCTGGGAGGGAGTTTGGGGGTGGGAAGCAGGTGGGGGTGCAGGCTCTGGGAGGGGGTTGGGGGATGTGGCGCTTAACTGGGGCTGTGGGGCATGCCACTGCCCCCAGGCACCGCCCCCGCAGCTTCACGTTGGCCGCAGGGGCGCTTGGGGCAGGGGCAGCATGTGGAGGCAAAGCTCCGCCTCCATCCCGGGGCCGCGGGGGTGGGGCAGACATGTGGAGCGAGCATGCAGACACCGCTCTGCTCCGCTGCGCAGCAGGGGCCCCAGACCATGTTAAATTGCCTGGGGGTGGCCAATGGAGAGATCTGGCCCCAAAACTGCTGGAGCCCCATGGGCCACATTGGGGAGGTTCGCGGGCTGCAGAAGGCCCACGAGTTTGAGACCCCTGGTCTAGGGGCTCTAGTCTTGGCGCGAACACCACTCTGAAAGTCGTACAAATACAGAGCAAAAGAGTCAGTCCTTGCCTCAAAGAGTTTACAATCTAAGTACTAAGGCAAACTGTTTTATGCCAGCATTGGTGATAGTTTGAGTTATATATATTTTAGGCACAAAAATCTACCACTAATTAATATTCAGATTGTTACAGTAACTTGTTTGACTTCTTTTTGTTTAATATTTATTATATAGACACTGTCGACTTGACTAGGCTTCAAAAACAGTGTTTGCTAAAGGAAGATAAACTCAGTTTCTGGAAGCCTTTTTGTTTGTTTTTGATTGCTTACTGTTGTGTCGTAACAATAAAAGTAATGTCACTAAAACCGCAAGCTAATGTGCAGTTTTTGAATGTATATAATGTAGGTGGTGATGTACAGAGCTTTGTTTTAAGAAATACTTTGTTACTGCCTGTGCAGATATTAAGCTTTTTAAAAATAAAAGTGAAAGCTCAAAGCTGCATGGCTATTGCTGAATAGCTAGTCACAGCTTTGAATTGGCAGTTAGTTACTTTACTAATTTCTGTAGTGATTGTTGCCTTGATAGGAAAGGGCTTCACTTTGAGAATAAAACACAAAACAAGAATGAGGAACGGATGATCTTGTACTTCAGGCATGGGACTTGGAGTTAGGCGGTCTGGTTTCTGTTCTTAGATATTCACTGTATTTCTTGGCAACCTTGGTCAGTGTTGCCAACTCTCTCAGATTTATCCTGAGTCATGAGATTTGGCCCCTGTTGCAAGCGCTCTTGCTGCTGTGCCAAGTTCGGGCCATTGCATGATTTTGAGGAAGCAAAATAAGAGAGAGAAATTGACTCTCTCCCCCTGCCCCCCCTCCCCCAGTGCCTGTAACTACGGAAAAGTCCACTAGATTGCAAGTCCAGGTACCATGAGTTCTAGTCCCAGCTCTTTTACTGATTGCTGCATCTATTGTGCACACCACAACCCTTACTATAAGGCAAGGTACTGCTGTCTTGGGGGAAAGCTATTATTCACCTACCTCCCAAATAGGATAACTGAGAGCTTGCGGAAGGTCACTCACTATTCACCCACTTTGGGCAGAGCTGAGAATAGAATCCGAGTTTCTGATATAACTGAGCCAAGTCTCATTGCTTTTGCCACAAAATATTTCAGAAGAAACATGGCAAATTTGGTGCTTGGATGAGTGTGGTTCTGTCACACTTCAGCAGCTAAACCGCATACAGAGGTTTATGACTCAACTGCTGCTTTCATGCAAAGAGATCTGGCCCTCTAGCTTAAGTGGAAGAAGCTTATGCATTTCCATCTAGAGATCCCAGATTCAGCCCCTGCAGATGACGCAAATGCAGGGGGTGGTACAGTTTGCTATGCTGTCTGTAAAATTTGCTCCCAGAGCCAGGAAGTGAACCAAAAATCCTAATAGCTAGAGTTTCAGTGCCACCTCACAAGTATTTGTGTAACCCACTGTGTGTGTTGGCTTGCTGTATGGGCTGGGCCATAGAGAGGAGTTCAGCATGCTTTTTCTGTACAAATTACTCTTATTGCTGAAGTAGAAGAAATCTGTGCTATGGTTCTGAAGTTTGTGAGCTCAAAGCTTGCTGATGATTCATGGGGAGTGGGAAAAAACATGTATGTATGAAAGTTAGTATAAGGACCGAGGAGTTCTTGCTGTAATTTTACCTTGCTAAACATTGCATTTAAAGTGATGTGGATTTTATGCTAATATTGGCTTTACAGCTGCATTTATTATTTGCACTTGCTTAATGGGAGCTGTTCCTTTTAAGAATAGGGTATGGCAGATTGAAAGTGTGTTTGACAATGAGAGCAAAGCCTGAGAGTTTAAGCCTGTTTCCAGAGAGTGGAAGATGCAACCTGTCTAAGTTCCAAAAGTATCAGAACTTGATTGAATAAACTGACCTTTCCAGACAGCCTAATTCTCAAAGGTGTAACGTTAACTCTAATAGGGATAGGATAACTCAGGGCATTACTAATGCAGTATATACTCCTGAGGGAATTCTGCATCAAAAAAATAAACATTCTTCTCCAAAAAAATTATGCACACAATATTTTAAAATTCTGCAAATTTTATTGGTCAATAAATAAATGTGACTCCAGCGTGGCAGTGGGGAGCACAGGCCACTGGCTGCATTGAGGAGGGAGATCACAGGGCAAGGGCTGGGCCTGTTCCAGAAACACCCCGGGGCTGTGCCCCTCTGCGCCAGGCACACCAGATGTGGGTGGGCAGGCTCAGCCCAGCAGGATTCAAGTGTGCTTAGTGATCCAAGGGCTTAGTGTGCGGGGATCCAGATGTGGAGTGAGAGGTTTCTGTGTAGGGCGATCTGGGTGCGGGCAGCTCAGTGAGGGATCTGGATGCACAGGGGTTTATTCCGGGTTCAGGGGCAATGGGACTCTGCAGGAGATCCAGGTGAAGGTGGTTGGGGCTCAGCAGGGGGTGTGGGGAGATGGGGCTCAGCGGGGGGGTCTGAGTGTGGGGGACTCTGGAGGGGATCTGGGTGCTGGGGGAGTGGGGCTTGATGGGGTGGGGGTTCAGGAGCAGTGGGTTGGGCTCAGTGGGGTGGGGGTCTGAGTGTGGGGGGCTCAGCAGAAAGTCCAAGTGTAGGGAGGTAGGACTTGTGAGGGTTCAATGGGCCTGTTCCCGCTTCTCCCGCGTTTCCCCTATCCCCTTTTCTTCCCCAGTTAACCTTTAGGTAGCCACCTGAGACAGTCAGTTACTCTCAGGTGGACCTTCAGAATGCACACTGGGCCCTGATTCCCCTTAAAGGAGCCAGTCACCCTGTGAGAACAAGTAACTGTACATCCGGCTTTATCTAGTTAATGTTCGTATCTGTAGAAAAATAGTGAATGTGCATTATTTTTCTCTGCGTCAGATTAGCCAGTTAACTCAAATGGTTGCCTGAATGTGCTGTTCCCGTTCCCTGCCCCCCCGAGCTTTCAAAATCTATCTCTGCCTGCCTGCTTTCCCCACTTTTCTTTCCTTACCCTTTGTGAAGCTTTTATGTCATGCAATGGAGGACTGTTTAGTCTGCTGCTATGGGTATCAAGAAGCTGAAATTACCAAACTGGGCCTTGCTGTGTGGCAAACATAGACCATACATATGGGGGGATGGAACCATGGAGTGCTTTCTTGTTCTGCATTTGGACAAGATATTTGACAGTTCTCATAAAATATAAGCGTCAGTACCCAGGCAGAATACCATGAATTTCAGATGCAGTTTTTGCCGCAACTCAGAATCACCCAATGCCTATCTACTTTACTAGCAGCATGGAGTATTTGTGGATTTAATGTTGGCATTGAGAAAAGAGGCCCCATGAAAATTATATAAATATTTATTTTTCCATAAACTGTTAATCTAGTATGTCTTTAGATAACTTTTAAAAGCGTACTGTTTACTCAGCAGATTGTAATGGATTATGCAACTCTTCTACTCTTGGAGAAGTTTGATTTCCAGCATATATTCTAGCAGGATGTTTGGCAAAACCCACTTCCCTATAATTGCCGTTACGCTGATCTATCACATGGTTTTAGCCTATTCATACTCCTTTATGTTTTTAAGAGTGGTTACATCTGGTTGCAGTGGAGTCTTACGTGATCCAAGAACCTCTTAATGCCACCTGGCAAGAGAATACAGAGAGGGACAGGTATCTCCTGATTCTGGGAGGCAAATATTCTGGGATATACTAACAGGTGTGTCATATGTAAGACGGGAGATAATTGTTCTACTCTACTCACATTGGCACTGGCATGTGGCATCTCAGCTGGAGTATTTTGTTTCGTTTTGGGCACCACACTTTACGAAAAATGTGGACAAATTGGAGAGAGAGCCTAGAGGAGAGCAACAAAAGTAAGAGATTTAGAAAACCTGACCTATGAGGAGAGGTTGAAAGAACTGGGCATACTTAGTCTAGAGAAGAAAAGGCTAATGGGCGACGTAACAGATTTCAAATATGTAAAAGGTTGTTATAAACAGGATAGTTGTCAATTGTTTTCCATGTTCACTGAGGGTAGGACAAAAAGTAATCGGCTAAGTTCGCAGCAAGAGAAATTCAGCTTAGATATTAGGAATAATTTTCTAGTTGTAAGGATAGTTAAGTACTGGAATAGGATGCCAAGGGAGGTTGTAGAGTCCCTGTCACTGGAAGTTTTTAAGAACAGGTTGGACAAACACTTGTCAGGGATGGTGTAAATGTACTTGGTTCTGCTTCACCTCTGGGGGAATGGACTTGAGAACCTCTTGAGAACCCTTGCAGCCCCACATTTCTATGACTTATAGCTTGCATTTTGCTTTGTATTGTACATTTTATTTTGTTGATTACCGTATATACTCATTCATAAGCTGAATTTTTTTAGTAAAAAAGGGAAGCAAAAGAAAAGGAGGTCGGCATATGAACGGGTCGGCTTATGAACGGGTCTAGAGAGAGGGAGAGCTGGGACACAGCCCCTCCCCCCAACAGAGCAGGCAAGGAGAGGCAGCAGAGCCAGAAGGGAAGACGAGGGGCCAGAGTCTCTCCGCTTCTGGTCACACTGCTCTCTCCTCAGCCTCCGAAGCAGTTGCAGCCCCGGGGCTGGCAGGCTGCAGCCGCGCCGCCTGGCCTGCCGGAGCAGCTCCAGCGAGGCCAGAGACATTCTCCCCTGGCCTGCCCCTGCTAAGGTGGGAAGGGATGGGATGGGGAGAGTGTGGGGGTCCTGGACTAGGAGGTGGGGTCATGTGGGGGGTGGTCACAGGGGTTACTCCCCTGACCCCCCGATTCTCCCTCTTCCCACCCTCCCCCCAAATTTCCCCTCTGGTTACTGTCCCGGCCCATGAGGATAAGCAGCTGGCGGGCCAAGACACTTTGTTTACTTAGGTTTACCTCCGTTCCTGCGGACACTCATGGTAAACAAACCATCTCGGCCTGCCAGCGGCTTATCCCAGGAGCCAAAGTTTGCCGACCCCTGAATTATAGGGTTGGCTTATGAATGGGTCATAAAAATTTCCATTTTTACTTATCAATCTTGGGCGGGGGGGAGGTCAGCTTATAAACAGATCGGCTTATGTCAATATGGAGCTCTTAATTACAGATTATAATAAACCATAACTTTAAATCAGAACTATTGCAAAGTTTGTACAGTTAATATTTACATCATGGATCTGAAACCACTCCCTCTGCTTAGATTTCAGCTAACATCTTGTGAAAACATCTTGAGATGAGCATGATTTGAATCAGACTTCTATGTTGGCTCTGATGCTTCTCTAGCTAGAATGCCAAAATCACTCTTTTAAAGAAGCTGCCATAATTCTTACTGTAAAACTGCAAAACTGATAAAAACAGGTGACTTACAAAGCTTTTCTTTTTATAAATTAGTAAATTATTACTTTAAGGGAAAAAACTCATACCTAGAAAAACCACGCTTGCTGCTTTTCAGGTGTTTACTAACTTTAAACAATACTTATCATTATTAGTTTATACAGTGCCCCAAATTGTCTTGGGGGCTTGACAGAACAAAGGCAAGGGTCCCTGCCCTGAAGCATTTACAATCTAATGTCTAGGTACGATACAAAGAGTGAGCATAACATACAGTAGTATGGAAGGGGTGTAAGAGGACAGGAGCTACATTAGTAAGATTACATAGTTGATGGATGAATATGGAATGATTTTACTATTTGTATTACCTAGCTCGAGGATCCCTAGTCATGGACCAGGACCCCATTGTGCCAGGTGCTGTAGAAACATGGAACAAAAAGAGGTTCCCTGCCCCAGACAACTTATATTAACTGTTAAAATGACACATACAGAAGATCAAACTAGCAACTATCTTGAGTATTGAGAAACAAACTTAAAAAGAAAAGTCATATGCATTTGTCTGAATTTTAAAAGCTACTTCTTTCTTCATGCTCCTATCTAGATATTGCTTCTTTGGGTTAATTTTTTCTTATGAACATAAAATGCAAACTTACTGGTCAACTCTGTCGTAACACCTTTTATTTTTTTTCTCACTAGAAAGAAGAGTATAAATGCAAAAAAGGTGAATCATTTCCTGGACTGGCCACAACATATTGGTATTTGTACAAAGTATTTAGAAACTTGTACTTGTCAACTTGCCAAACTGGTTTTTGCTGCACATCTGACAGGATGAACAAGCCAAAGAGAAGCTTTTTGTTGTATTGGAACAATAGTGACTGCTGCCTGGTTTAAAGTAAGCTTAAGACTGCATGCATTTGCCTGACGAAATGAAAGAAGTGGTGTTCTGGTCACCCAAAGAGGTGTCAAATTGGCTGATGGAGAATGCTGTGCCAGAATACTGTGAACCATTGGAATTTTACACTGGGCAGGATTTGATCAATCTAACTAAGGAGGATTTTAAGAAGCCACCTTTGTCACGTGTGTCTTCTGACAATGGGCAGAGGTTGTTGTACATGATAGAAACTTTAAAAATGGAGCACCACATTGAGGCGCACAAAAATGGGCATGCCAATGGGCACCTCAGCATCAGTACAGATGTCACCACGAGTGAAAATGATTTCAGCACTAAAATCAAACTGAATGGGATGCCAAATGGATATAGGAAGGAGATGATAAAGATCCCCATGCCAGAGCCGGAGCGTTCCCAGTATCCTATGGAGTGGGGGAAGACTTTCCTGGCTTTTCTTTATGCACTTTTCTGTTTCATCTTTACCACAGTGACGATCTCAGTCGTCCATGAACGAGTGCCTCCCAAGGAGGAGCAGCCTCCCCTACCAGATGCATTTTTTGACCGTTTTAACCGTGTGCAATGGGCCTTTTCTATTTGTGAAATTAATGGCATGATCCTTGTAGGACTCTGGTTAATTCAGTGGCTGCTCTTAAAATACAAGTAAGTACAATGTTTTGCAATGGTGGTGGTTGATATACTAATCGCTTTTGGGAGAAGCAGGTATTTAAGGTGTAAAACTGAAATCTTTGTAGTCCTTTTTTAAGTGTTCCATTTTCTTGGGGTGATTTTTTTAAAAGTCAGTGTACTCTTGGCAGACTCAGAAAACTCTAAATATGTACCACATAGTCTATATAGATTTTTTGGAGTGTACATATTTTTTGTTCATAAAGTACAGTAGAAAGCTAATCCTAAATACTGTGGTTAGTATAAATATGTGGGCTTGTCTTTACTTCAGAGTGAACTCAAGTATTGCCCCAAATTCAAGTCCTGGCCACACACAAAAAACATTAACTTTTGAATGTGGTGGTTCTTTTAACTCAAGCTAGGTCACAGCTCTAATTAACACAGCTCAATAGTAGCACGCCTCAGCTTTTCTCACAATCACTCTGCATACCTCAAGTGTTCAGTTTGTCAGTGTGCCCACTCACTTGAGTTAGGCCAGCTCAAGTGTAGATAACTGGAGTTAATTCCATAGTGAAGACATATGCTAAAATGATTATATCACTCTTTTAAAAGTGCAAAAGAAGATACACAAATATAGTGAAAAACACACAAAAGGTGCAAACCGTATCATGTGAATAAAACCACATGAATAGTTCCAGGATTTCTGCATCTTAGCTAGCCATTTTAAGATGTATGTTTTTTGTCTTCCATGAGATGGGGCAGATAATGTCCACCTTAGACTACCAGTAGATAAACCAGTTTAGTAACTGATTAACATCAGATTTATCTCCTGTTAAGCTCTGTCTCATAGATTCATAGACTTGAAGGTCAGAAGGGGCCTTTATGATCGTCTAGTCTGACCTCCTGCACAACACAGGCCACAGAATCTCACCCACCCACTCCTGTAATAAACCCCTAACCTATGTCTGAGCTATTGAAGTCCTCAAATCATGGTTTAAAGACTTCAAGATGCAGAGAATCCTCCAGCAAGTGACCCGTGCCTCATGCTGCAGAGTAAAGCGAATGTCAATGACTTCAAAGCATTGACTTTTACCAGTATCAGGATTTTCATAGCTTGTCACTTTGTTTTTCTAAGAGCAAGAATAAGCATATTTGAGATCCAGAAACCAACTATTAAACATCCAAAAAAGCAGCCTTGATAATCAGCATTGGACAGAATTGAACACTAATGACATCAGTGGGTGCTCACAGAGTATGGCCACCAGCAAAGTGACATGTTCAAGCATGTCATTGAAAGGAATGGAATGCTACATAAACCTTCATGGCCCTTGACTACAGAATATGTCAGAATTGTCTACATGGGCTTAGCAGAAAAGCCTGAGGGTGAAAATTGCATGAAACCTTCATATAATTTGCTTAATAAATCAAAGTGGGTTCCCACAATTTCCCCTTCAAAAAAAAATCCAAAAATTGCCCTAATACTGTGTCAGTTATACCCCCGGCATTCCATGCATCCTACCATCAGTTAATCAATATTCTCATCCACCCTGCTGCCCACACATTTCTTCACTTTCCTCTTTTCATACAGTGAAGCAATTCTCCTTTATCCATCTGCATTCTGTTCTGAAAAGGTTTCATACTCTGCCTAACTCCATGATATCTGAGCCCCCATAATTAATCCCCTCATTCCCTACAGTCCATCAGTACTCTGCCTTTCCCACCTCCACATGTTCCCTCTACTCCTTCATCTTTTCTCCTAGAGTCTTGTGCCTGGCTTATTTTCTCAGCAGTAATTCCCTGTTGGCCATTTCTGTTTCTTCCTTCAGGCAAACTTAACAGTATGGGGCTGAGGGTAATGGGCCAGTGATTGAAACTCTCTTGCCCAGCCAGCTGCTCAGCACTCTTCTCTCCCTCTCTCTAAGATCCCTTTGTGTGTCTCATAGGAGGAAGACCAAGAGCTGAGGGCCCAAATGTCTACACTGCAGTAGAAATCCCAAAGCCTGAGCCCCACGAGCCCATGTCAAATGACCCAGGCTCTGATACTCAGTGCTGCAGGTTTTTTATCGCAGTGTAGGCATGCACCGAAAGACTTACATGTGAGGCAAGTTGAAATTAGGACTGTTCAGTTAAGAGGAGATGAGCAAGTAGACACATGATATGAATATTTAATAGTGAATGGAGAGGTACGTTACTCTCATAATACATGAACAAGGAAACATCCAGTGAAACTGAAAGGCAATCCGTTTAAAACTGATTAAAATAACTATTTTAATATGTAGTGAATATTTGCATGTGGAACTCGTTGCCCCAAGATATGATTGAGACCAAGATCTCTGAAAAATTCAAAAAAGCATTATACATTTCTATATAAAATTAGAACATCTGCAGTTATGCCAGACAGATTAAAAATAACAGATATGAAATAACAGGAACCACTAACATGGTGAAGAAGAAGCTTTATCTGTGGGCAGATTATTCCATAGTTGTCCATTGTAGAGCTTCTTGAAGCTTCCTCTGAAACATCTGGGTACTGACCACTGGCAGAGACAGGAAAACTAACTTGATGGGCAGTAACTGATTTGCTAGGGAATTTCCTGTGTTCCTGTTAGGAGTACAATTCCAGGAAAGTTTACACTGATTAATCTGAGCGACTCCAATTTAAGGAAACACTGTCAAATTTGAATGTTTATACTATTTTTTAAATCAGACTTCTGATAGAGTACCATTTAAATGGTAAGATCTCTTTTTTTTTTAAAGATTCTATTTAAATAATTGTGTAATTTTCCAGCTTTTCTGCAGACATATATAAAGGTCTTTCCAACACTAGACGGTGGGTGGGCATGGGAACAACTTCCAGATGTTCTCAAGCATTACACTGAACAAAATATGGGTGCTTGGAAAATTCAGTACAATAAAATTGTACTCAGCCACTATCATGGGAGGAATTTTCTCCACCCATTCTTCTGTTTTGCTATTCTGCTCTTTGGTGTCGGTGGCATTTGTATGAATAATGAATTGTTTCCCTTGGAAACAAAACTATATTCAGACGTCCAGCTTTTGAAGCAATGCACAATTTTAAAGAGTACTATCATCCAAAAAGCTCTTTTGCTATCTTCTTCAAGAAAATGAATTAGAGCTGTTATCTAGCAGCATAGACTTCAACTTGTTTTTCAGGAGGATCTGCTATTTTTAACAATATTCTCCAAAATACTATGAATCCCTTTAACTAATGCTGAATTTCCAAGATGCTCATGCAGGCAGTGCACAAGTACCTGCTTCATATATGCAGACTAAATTTATGTACACTATATGTTGAACAGAATAAAATATGATCAGGAGTTGCCCTTGTAGTGAGAGCAGTGAGCTATGGACTGTTTTATAGCTTGTTTATATATTTACAAAAGACATTGTCAAGAATAGGTCTCAGTTCTGCTTTTGAATGGCTCCATGGAGTCTCTTCATTGTTTTCTTTTTATGGGTCTTAAAGTGATTGTGCCAGTCTCATTCGCGTTTCCTTTTTTTGAAAGGGTGGGGGAGAAGGAACTATTGTACAAAATGTGGGTACAAATCAGTATGAGTATCAACTGCCCCAAAGCCTCTATCAGCTAGCTAGCCTAAGGAGGAGAGAGAACTTTACATTTGAGACCTTCCAACCTCCCATATCCTCCCTGGTGTCCAGGAACAATTCCCATTTTTTGGTTGAAGCGACAGAGTCCTGTGGCACCTTATAGACTAACAGACGTATTGGAGCATAAGCTTTTGTGGGTGAATACCTACTTCTTCAGATGCATGCAGTGGAAAACTCTAACAAGGCTACCGCTCTGACATTTTTTGGTTGTCTCCTGTGGCCTTACAAATCAAAAGTTTCAACACTTCCAGAAAACGAAAGGGTGAATTTTCCTTGTATTGCTCCCTAGACGTTACTTTCTTTCTACGCATATTTGTGATGACTCACAAGTCAACCAGTGCCTTGTTACCTCCAGTCATTGCCTGGGTTGGTAATGTGTCAAGTAATTATACTTGATCTGTTGCCAAGTTGTTTGCAATTTAAACCTACTCTTGCTGAACAGCTACCATGCCCAGCATGGACATGACATAAAGTTGAACATGTGGTTGATGAGAGGTGTATAGATGCTATCATTTGATGATTATTAATAGGTATATCTGTGAAGGAAAATAAGGACACGTTATGCTTATAAGAAGCATACGGAATCTTTTTCAGGGAAAAAGGCAATATGCCGTGTTTATTGAAAATACAACAGTTAGCATATGCATTCAGTTACACAACACACAGAAGTCCTGCAGCAAATGGTCTTTATAGTTACCAGTCTGTCATAGCTCGAGTCAATCTAATGGCCAGTTAGATTGAGCACGAGTGTGGAGCTGGGCTCTGTCGGTCGCGATCTGATACTCCGAGGCTTTGCAGGACTTAACCCAGAGTTCTATGGCAAAACACCCGAGCTTTATACTTTAAATTTCCATTTTAGTCTATGGATTTTGCAGTGTTGTTCTGTAATACGTTATCTCTTATTTGTTGTCTCACCTTCAGGGGTATTTGCCTCCCCTCTGAGGTTGTCAGTGCTGCTAACTCGTTTTAGCATCAGATGCAATGGATATTTTCTAATTATTTCCTGCTGTCTCTCCAAGTCTCTCATGTCTTCTTGACCATCTGGACATTTGTGTTGGCTTTCACATTCATCCTTAACTATGCACACATCCTTTACTCACACCAAATAATTTTACAGAGAATTTCAGACAGGATTACATTTTAGAAAGGGTTTTATGGTTACTAAAGGGATTACAAAGGAACCTCACACAACTTCGTTTGCAATGCAGATAAGAAACAAGACCTTATAGCAAATACTGTAATGAAAACTTATCGTAATACAAAAGGTGACCATAATCATCCATAAGGACTGTTCTGGTCTGTTCCTGCCTTAACATTAGTTCAGACACAGGCAGCCTGTCTGATGGGTTTCTACCAATATCCCAGAGGGTTATTCCTTTCTGCTATTCAAAAAGGGTGGCTGGCAAGATGAAATCAAATCATAATTAATACATACTACATTATTATAACCGTCAATCATTATAACCTCTAATACAAATATAAAATCCTACTCCTACACGCATCTTTGGCCCTGATGGAAATGCATTATATTGTATGGATGGACTTTTTTCTTGAAGATCAGAGTGGAAAAATAGTTTAAAAGAAGCGGGGTTTCCTGTGTTTTTAGACTACAATAAATAACTTGTGATTTTGGTACATGGTGGGGTTTTTTTAGTTATGCTGTTTTCCTAGGAAACTTGAAACATTATGGTGTTTCAAACTCTGGATTACTTCCATCACTCTGGGTGGCATTGGGCATAGTGTTAAGTTTTCTGCTCTATTGCTGGTAGCAAAAAAATACATTTATTTTAAATTTGAAAAGTGTCCCCATAATGATTTAATTGAGCAATCTTTTCTTTTGACACTATCCATTTAATATACTATTTTATACTTGAAACTCCATTACATTTCCCGTGAATGCTGTGTTCCTAAAAGAAAAGCATATAGTGCCCCATTTTATGTTGTAAATTGCCTGAGCCCCATTTATTCTTACAATTGTTTCTGAAACTAGTAAATTACCAAATAATTTCTACATATATACAAAGGAAGGTGTGGGGGAGAGATTTAACACAGTCTTGGGCTAGGTCTACACTAACCCCCCCTGTCGAACTAAGATACGCAACTTCAGCTACGTTAATAACGTAGCTGAAGTCGAAGTCTCTTAGTTCGAACTTACCTGTGGTCCACACGCGGCGCGCAGGCTCCCCCGTCGACTCCGCCTACTCCGTTCGCAGAGCAGGATTACCGGCGTCGACGGGGGAGCACTTCCTGGTTCGATTTATCGCGTCTAGACAAGACGCGATAAATCGAACCCAGAAGATCGATTGGACTCCTCCGACGCGATGGGTAAGTATAGACGTACCCTTGTTTTCCAGCTTTGTTTGTGGGTATTTGTGACATACCAGGGTATGATCCAGACCTGTGGGGGGCTGTTTCACCCCTGCCCTGTAACCTAGGGTGCCTTGCAGTTGTAGCTTCCAAACTGGACTGCACACAGCCAGCCACCAGCATGCAGGCCTCTCTCAGATGTGTTTGTATAACTTCAGCCTGCCAGTCACATCTTGGTTATACTGCAGGGTATACACTATAATATACATTAGGCTCTTATCTTAAATAGTTACCCAGACATTTCAACTTAAACACAGTTTATTAACTACAAAGAGAGAGATTTTAAGTGCGTACTAGTAATGAGATATAACATTCAGAAATGGTTACAAGAAAAACAAAGATGAAAACAATTTCTGGTTCCTAATTTAACAAACCATATTCGATTCAAGCAAAATTCCTCACCACATGCTTCCAGCAAGATTACTGAGCAAACTCTTTCCGGTCAGGAACCCCCTCTCACCTCCCTGAGAGTCCAGTGGCTATTTCCTTTGTTGTCTTAGGTGCATAGAATGTTCTGGGCAGGGAGATGGGGGGTGAAGGGTGCCTTGGGATGTTTGTGCTTCAATTATATAGTTTCAGGCCCCCTTTTTGAAGAACATTTTCAGCTGGGAACCAGCAGATAAAGAGTCTCTGTGGAAGGATATTCTTGGCTGGCTTCTTTCCCCCCACCTGTTCGAGCATCCTTTATTTCCCCTTCCTGCTTGATGACTCTGTTTACTGCTTAAATGCAAATTAAGGCATGCATACATTTCTTTGTTTAGGACAGATCTGTTTGCTGACTTCTGCCAGGGTGAGGCTGTTGGGTTTGGAATGTGTTAATAACACCATACAGGAAAATTTTATAACCCCACATGTGATATTGCCACGCATATTTTATGAGGACAGTACTGACCAGCAAATTATAAATTTTCTAATGATACCGCACAATCACATCTTGTACAAAGATTATTTCAGTAGGGTGTAGGGTGTGAATACAGGGGTGTATTCTGTCACAGTATTAGCTTGTGATAGCTCAGTAAACACTGGTTCAGAATAATTCCATGTATTGTCTCAGAACTTTCAGTGAAAATCTAGCGATGTGAGCATAGTAAAACTGATTTCTGAATCACTTTGTCCTATAAATGAAGACAACCCCCCACACACTATAATTTATTTTCTTTGAATACGTGTCAGTGTCAATCCTACTGTGCATATGCATGTGCACAAGATTAGGGTTTTTTTAAATAGCAGTGCCAGATACTGGGCCCATACCATCCCTTAGCGCTGCCCTTTCAGGAGGAAATATATTCCTCGTCGCCATGGCTGACATATTACTTCTTACTGGCTTGGAGCAGAGATTCCTCTTCTCGAGTATTGTAGAATGACCCCCAAGGAGGGTATTGGGAAGCCCCCAGTCAGAGCACCACCCCAGCAGGTGCAGGAGTGGCACTGGAGCAGCTCACCCCAACCTGACCAGTACCTGTACAATATGCCAACATGGCCACACTGGCCTTGCTGAGGACCATCCTCCCACATGTCACGAAGCATATCACCCTCTCCAAAGGAGATAATTCTCCTCGGTGGCTTCACACCAGAACTGTATGTGGTTCCATAAGAATAAGAGGTGTGTGACACAGAGGCCCATTGGCAAAGGGTCTTTTGTTCTTTACCAACAATTCTTTGCTAAACCCATCTTGCAGGATATTTATCCATAAGGAGTAACATGTAAGCACATAACATGAAGCACATGACTTATCAAGACTCATAATTATTGTGAGATGTATGTACAGGTAATATTTTAAGGAATAATGTACCTATATTGAAAGTATGCGTTGTGGTCATAGAGAAAAAAGTTGTTAGCACTGAGTAATATATCTCAGGGATGGCCCATTCGAGGAGGAGGGAGTTGTCACCTGTCCCTGGATAGCCGGTGATTAATGCAAGGCTCTGTTGACTAGAGTCGCTCCATCCCAAGACTATCAAAGGAAAACTATTCGAGACAATTGCAAACAGACAAAACCACTTGGAAGTAAAAAAAAGAAACATTACATCAGACCGGGGGTCCCCCTGTCTATGAATAAAGATAAAAAGCTGTTTCGCTATAGCACAAAATGGGAAGACGCACTCTGTATCCATTCACAGAGAAAACATCTTGTGGCATGGAGGTGTTTTCCTGAAAGTTTGGTTCGTGATTTCTGTAAAGCCATCAGCTCTGCAACAGACTGATCTTGGGGTAGGGTGGGAGGTGGGGACCTACTTAATTAGATAGGAAAGGTATCTATTGTTAAGTATAGGCTGTAGTTCACATTTTACTATTTTGTTTTGTATGAGGACAACACAAGATATCTCACTGTGTACCTCTCCCACTGAACATCAAGGTCCACTCCACCACAGCTCAAACAACGTCCTCTGTCTGCTTCCGAGATCTGCCAGGCAGCAATATGGAGTAGCCCACTGACCTTTTATCAAGCATTATGCATTGAACGTAATGGCTAGATCAGATGCCAAATTCAGGAGAGCAGTACTACAATCACTATTCAACTCTTACAGCTGATACTAGAGAGACAAGGTGGATGAGGTGATATTTTTTATTAGACCAACTTCTGTTGGTTAAAGAGCTATGTTATGAGTTTAAAAACCTGACATTTGGGTAAGTGTTCCAAACCCTTATGTGCTCAATCAAGTGATTAGCCTTTTAACAAGGAGACCAGAAATCTTTAACATCATAAGTAGGATATTTATAATACAACTTCCTTCATTGCCTTTTACCTTTATAGCTGTTAGTAATTAAAAGACAATTTGGATTATTCTCAGGCAAACTATCAGAGGTAATCCCTGATCTTCTGAGATGACAAGGTAACCACGGAGACAAAGAAAAAAGCATTCATAGGCATAATTATTCTACTGGATAGTGAAGATAACTGGGAAGTCCCTGTTATGTTACCATAGGTTGTATGTTAATATATCAAATGACATTTTGACTTGTTGCTTAAACATTATCTCCATTTTTGTATGGGCAAGGTGAGGCCCTGAAGTTCAGGGTCCAATTCAGGAAAGCATCCCTTTTTAGAGAAGTTAAGCATGTTTAAATGCTTTGCTGAATCAGAGCCTTGCTCAAAACTACATAGTGAGTTGGTGCCAGAAAATGTGTTGGGGTTCCAAGTTTCCTGGCGACTTCTCTAACAACTAGAAAATCATACGTCCCCATGAATCGGTTATTCCTTTTACTTTTGTAAACCATAATAAATAGATGTAATCCTAAATATATTTAACGAGAGGATTTATCTGAGATAATCTAATTTGACTAGCTTTTGTTTTCTCAGCAATAATGCTATGGCATATGAATAACTTATTTAGCCAAGAGGCTTAATTCTTAGCTTTTATGTAATATATAATGGTATACAAATGGAAAATAATAATATAGAACTTTGAGGATATTTTTGGCCAACATTAATAGTATTTAGTCACTTACTCTATGCTATCAACTCATTAACTGGTAATTAAGTATTTTAAAATGTTGCTCATTAGAGCCACACACCCTGAACCATCTTGAATTTAATATTGACATTTCTGTTCATAAATCTAAGAAATGTAAATAAATTTAACTTGGGGTTTTTTGTTTTTTTTAAAGCGCAAACTGTGCCTGCTAGTGATGCATGTATCGATAGCATTATATGAGAGGATTCTATTCTATTGTGTGTAGATTTGTGTATGGACTTTATCACCATAGTATTTGCGTGCCTGCCAGAAGTGCTTTAAACATCGTAACTAAAGTCTGTCATATGTTTGTTCTCTTATTCTCTTCTCAAGGAGAAACGTGTGTGCAGTGGAGTATTTTATTTGGGGTTTTTTTTTCATATATGCATGAAATATTTTGACTTTTCAGGCTTTAGATTCCCAATGTGATTTAAAGTACCATTCACAAAAACAGTGGTGGTGCTGCCCCTCTTATACCCAGTAGCCCAGTGCCCTGACCATTGGAGCCGCGCAGAGTGGAGTCATTCTCTGTATCGCAGAAGTGGGCAAACTATGGCCCGTGGGCCACATCCGGCCTGCGGGACCGTCCTGTCCGGCCCCTGAACTCCCAGCCGGGGAGGCCAGACCCCGTCCCCTCCCCCACTGTCTCCCTCCCCCGCAGCTACGCCGCTGTGCAGGCAGCGCTCTGGGTGGCAGGGCTGTGCGCTCCTGCGGGGCAGCGCGCCAGTGTGTCTGGCTCCAGCCAGGCCGCGCGGCTTCCAGACATGCTGCTCTCAGTGGCATGGTAAGGGGGCCGGGGCTGAGGGGTTGGATAAGAGGCAGAGGGTCCGGGGGGGGGCAGTCAGGGGGCAATGGAGCAGGGGGCAGTTGGATGGGGCAGAGGTGGGTGGGGGTGGTCAGGGGATGGGGAACGGGGGTTGGATAAGCGTGGGAGTCCTGGGGGGGCCTATCCCGGGTTGTGGATGGGTGTCGGGGCGGTCAGGGGACAAGGAGCAGGCGTGGTTGGATGGGTGGGGGGGTTCTAAAGGCAGTCGGGGGTGGGAAGTGGGTGGGGGTTGGATAGGGGGCAGGGGCCAGGCTCTTTAGGGAGGCACAGCCTTCCTCACCTGGCCCTCCATGCAGTTTTGCAACCCCGATGTGGCCCTCGGGCCAAAAAGTTTGCCCACCCCTGCTCTATCGCAATAAATATTTAAGTATTTTGTATAAAGTGCAACAGTTTCAACAAGAGAGAGACCCTCCTCAGACTAGCCAATAGCCTGGTGCTTAGCGGATCTGGGGAGTGGGGAGACCTAGGTTCAAGTCCCAGCTCCAAAGTGGAAATTGGAATCCCTTTCTCTTACATCCCAGGGGAATGCCCTAATCACTGAACTACTGCATATAAAGGGTTTTGTGAATCTAGCCTTAATTTCTTTTGCTTTTATTAAAAATACTCCAAATTAAACATTTTGTTCAACCCTAAATTAAAGTTTTCAACTTCTTCAATTAATTGAAAACGCTCAAAAAATTTTTTTGGCTTCTATTCAATCAGAGCCACATTTCCTTCCTCCCTCCCAGCTTGCAATAGTTACATGCATGGAGATATAATCTGATAGTACAACCTTAAGCCTTCTTTAGTGTATTCCTATTTGCAAAAATATTTACTGTTTCAAGAGGAAGTAATCATTCTTTGTCTGAAACATATGTGTACACATAATATATTGTTTGAAACCTTTCCGTCAAAGCAGTACATTTAAATCTCTTTTGTAATATTGATCTAGCATTGTTAAGTCATGCTGTAGTCAGATCAATAGTACTGCAACTAATTGACTCTGCCAAAAGCCATTAAAGATCAAATTGTCAGCCATTTGTGAGTTTCAAGAGAGCTCAGTTTGCTACTGGTTGTTTTGAAACTTTACTTGTTTAAAAAGTATTAGATATGTTTCTGTCTGGATTAAGTGCTTTTTAAAAAAGTGAAATTTAAAAGCAGTCACAAGTAAATGCTTTAGGAATCCTTGCCTAAGTACATACTGTAGTTTTTACTTTAACAGAGACAGCTCTGGGGAAGGAAAGCAGCAAGAGTGGGAAGGGATAACTTCTCAATATGTTTACTATATATCCTTCTTGCAGACTGCTTCTCTTAAAGTATTCTATGGAAAGTGCTATAATTATAGAGTAACATACCTGGGGCCTTGTATGGCAAATAGAGACATTATGGGAGAAAGGAAAATGTTCGCTCTTACCCATGCATTCTACTTTTGCTGGATAAGAAACTGCATGCCTAATTTGTCATTTCCTCAGTTTTAAATCCTGATTATTTTACAAAAGCAAAACCAACATAACATGTAACTAACAAGGTTGTAGCAGTTCTTCACCAGATTCCCTTCTATGTTAAGTTTCTTTCCTCTGCCCTTTATCTGTAGTTTTTGAGAATATCATCTCAGAGTGATTCTCTTACTCAGCACAATGGGACTTTAATCCTGATGGATCATATATGTGCTTGCCAATATTTAATATTATTGCTACTGTTGTTATAGTTATTACTATTATAATTACACTGAAAGTTGGCAGCAGAAGGCTAAGTAAGCCAAATTTTGGGCTGGCCTCAACCTGTAATCTAAAGTTATGCTTGTATTTTGTGTGCAGTTGGTATTGCAAAGCCTGTATTTCATGTTTAACATGGATTTGCATTTGTGTATTCAAATTAGGGTGGCAGCTAACTATCAGATTTTCACACTCAAACCTGCATGGATAAAACTTGCAGGTGTAATTATAGAGGTAAATTTTGAAACTCTGTGTTTTCATGAGGCCACTGTGGATCCATGGTATTTAAACCTCGAGTTCTTCTTCAAATGCTGGTTGCTATATGTATTCCTCATGTGGGTACACATGTGCAGCATGCACCTGAGTTCAGAGATTTTAAACAAGCAGTGTCTGTTGGTCCACATATGCGCAGTTGGTCTCTTCATGCTTCTGAGCAAGAGTAGAAGAGGCAGTACAGGTTGTCGCCCCCTCAGTTCCTTATCACCGAATTCAATGTCCTCTCTTTCTTCAGCTTTCAGAGATCCTGCAGATAAAATAGTATATAGTTATTCTTTTTAGCTTAGTACAGCTATAGTTTTAGTGTAGTTTGTGTACTTTGCTTCCCAGGACCGGGGACTACCTCCCTGCGGTCTGGGCCTATGCCCAAAGTCGCAGGCTTCAAAAACTGCATCACCTTCTCTAGATCCTTCTCTGTCAATGACGAACACCAATGCTGTCTCTACTGTCTGGGTGAGACACATATTTCTTCTGTGTTTGTCGATCATTTCCACCAATAAATTGTGAAACCTGTGAGCTTCACCTTAGGAAACCCTTAATGGAGAAGGCCCTGAGGCCCCTCTTTGATCTGGGCCAGGGAGACTCTCCTGTACAGCTGCCTCAATAAATGAGTACATGCCTAGAAGCAGAGCCTTCCGTTTTGAAGCCTAAAGACTTTTCCTTCAGGGTTTCCCATGAGAATAAAGGACATTCTCATGGGCGCATGGACAGATCCCTGTTAAAGAGTGTCCATAACAGATGTGCTCCTTTCCTGAGCCCATCGAGGTTGGGTGAGCCTTCTAAAGGAGGGCAAGTTGGTGGCAAAAAGAGCTCTTCAGGTTGAAGTTAATGCAACAGATAAAACATTCAGAAGCTTGACCACTGCTGTTTTTATGAGGAGGGATTCTTGGTTGCAATCCTCTGGCTTTCCCAGGGAAGAGAAGAATACTATGCAGGACCTTCCCTTTGATGAGTCGAACCTCTTTAATGAGAAAATGAATGACTCTTCATTCATTAAAAGACTCGAGGTCTACCCTCCACTCCCTATCTGTATTCTGCTACCTGCCCTCCGTCCCCTCTGGTTTGGTTGGATTCACCGTGAGAAGAGAAACTGAGGGGATGTCAACCAGCACTATCCCTTATATCCTCACTTGGAAGCACAAGGAGATCTACTGCACGTATGAGGGCCAATGGACACTGCTCGTTAAAATGTCCAGTCTCCGATGCATGCTCATGCATATCTATGTGTTGAATACAGATACGGACCACATATCTCAAAGAACTTCCGATATTTGTAAATAACCTCCATTTGTCATTGGTTGGTCTAATTCAGCTTTGTAATAATTGTATTTCTGTATTTTGGATTGCTGATTCTCTTTCATGAGTAGCATTTTTAATGTATTTTAATGTAAATTGAACATGATTGCTCCTTTTGGAAGATAATTCACTGTTTGTAGATGCAGAGATACTCTGAAGAGATTAAAGGAATTCATCCTCTGGCTAGACACCTATGTTAGTTTTGGACTGTCTTTGTTTGCTACCTTTAAACTACGAGTTATTTGTATTTATAGGGAATGGTGAGGAATGGTGGTAGGAAGGGATCATAAATTAGTGTTTAGAACACAGGACTAAAAGGCAGAAATTTGGAGTTTATTCTTAATTCTTCCACTGAGTTACTGTGTAATCTTAATTGCATTCTGTGCCTGTTTTGCACCTGTAAAATGGGAGATATCTTCTATTTACTACTGTTTGCAAAGTTCTTTAATATTCTTAGATGAAAGCTGATGTAGATGCATAAAGCATTATTAAAATTACCGAGCTTGAATTGTCAGCATGATATTCTAGACCAATGCCTTTCATGTTTTTAGACAAATCTTGGTAGAATTTGTTTCCTTAGAATGACACTTTTTTCTCTGTCTTCAGGTCTATTATTAGCAGAAGATTTTTCTGTATAGTTGGCACACTATACCTATATCGGTGTATTACGATGTATGTAACTACACTGCCAGTACCTGGTATGCATTTCAACTGTTCTCCAAAGGTAAGTTTTTCTCACTGCAATTCCATTTTGTAGCTTCTGTTCTTTTTCCTTTTTTCACACACCAGAGATCCTTAATAACTGTGAACAGCCCTCTTGATTGTAACTCTCATATAAGTTGGAATGGCAGGGACTTTTTTTCACAGATCGTCGATGCTGCGAATGTGTCAACCCAAGTGCTAGTTGTCGAACAATGCAAAGCACTCCCTTCTCAGGCCTAATTTACAGTGTTTATATCGATTTTTAACTATTTTGATTAGGAGTGTGAGATAGTGGAATCTGTACATCCTATAATGAGATGCAGTTACTGATGTAAAGGTGCCATATACCACTGTAGCTTATTTCTAGAGCTGAGCAAAATTTGAAAAGAAAAGTTAATATTTGAAAATTTTCCATGGAATTAAATATTCCACAAAACTTCATTTCAGAAATATTAAAATGTTTTCTCCTTTTTTGATCAAAACAAAACCTTTCATCATTCCTGAAATCACAATGTTTCATTTCTGTAGGTTGAACTCAGGTAGGACACTTCGTTGCAAGTTCAACATTAAACTGTATTACCCCATTGTGGTACATTGCCACATATAATCATAGAAGATTAGGGTTGGAAGAGACCTCAGGGGGTCATCTCAGTAGCGTAGCTGGAGGGGAGCGGCCGCTCCCACTAAGCACATTCCCCCAAAGTGGCGCATTTTTATACTTGGGGGCGCTTCAGTTGCTGCTGGTCTTCGGCGGCAATTTGGTGGCGGGTCCTACAGTCGCTGCAGGTCTTCGGCGGCAAGACAAGCGGCGGTGGCAAGGTTTTTTTCTTTTTTTTTTCCGCTGCTTGGGGCAGCCAAAAAACTGGAGCCGGCCCTGGGAACTCTCACTCCCCCTGCTGGTAGAACCTGGCTACGCCACTGGGTCATCTAGTCCAACTCCCTGCTCAAACCAGGACCAACCCCAACTAAATCATCCCAGCCAGAGCTTTGTCAAGCTGGGTCTTAAAAACCTCTACGGATGGAGATTCCACCACCTCCCTAGCTAACCCATTCCAGTGTTTCAGTACCCCCCTAGTGAAATAGTCTTTCCTCTTATCCAACCTAGACCTCTCCCGCTGCAACTTGAGACTATTGCTTCTTGTTCTGTCATCTGCCACCACTGAGAACAGCTGAGCTCCATCCTCTTTGGAACCCCCCTTCTGGTAGTTGAAGGCTGCTATCAAATCCCCTTCATCTTCTCTTCTGCAGACTAAATAAGCCCGGTTCCCTCAGCCTCTCCTCATAAGTCATGTGCCCCAGCCCCCTAATCATTTTCATTGCCCTCCACTGGACTCTCTCCAATTTGTCCACATCCTTTCTGTAGTTGGGAGACCAAAACTGGACGCATATCTCCAGATGTGGCCTCACCAGTGCCGAATAGAGGGGAATAATCACTTCCCTCGATCTGCTGGCAGTGCTCCTACTAATGCATCCCAATATGCCGTTAACGTTCTTGGAAACACGGGTGCACAGTTGACTCATATCCAACTTCTCATCCACTGTAATCCCCAGGTCCTTTTCTGCAGAACTGCCGCTTAGCCAGTCGGTCCCCAGCCTATAGCAGTGCATGGGATTCTTCCATCCTAAGTGTAGGACTCTGCACTTGTCCTTGTTGCACCTCATCAGATTTCTTTTGGCCGAATCCTCCAATTTGTCTAGGTCACTCTGGATCCTATCCCTACCCTCCAGTGTATCTACCTCTCCCCCCAGCTTAGTGTCATCCGCAAACTTGCTGAGGGTGCAAACCATCCCATCATCCAGATCATTATTAAAGATGTTGAACAAATCCAGCCCCAGGATCGACCCCAGGGGAACTCCGCTTGATACTGGCTGCCAACTAGACATTGAGCGGTTGATCACTACGCATTGAGCCCGACAATCTAGCCAGCTTTCTGTCCACCTTGTACTCCATTCATCCAATCCATAATTCTTTAACTTGCTTGCAAGAGTACTTTGGAAGACTGTATCAAAAGCTTTGCTCAAGTCAAGATATATCATGTCCACCGCTTTCCCCATATCCACAGAGCCAATTATCTCATCATAGAAGGCAATCAGGTTGGTCAGGCATGACTTTCCCTTGGTGAATCCATGTTGACTGTTCCTGATCAACTTCCTCCCCTCAAAGTGCTTCAAAATAGATTCCTTGAGGACCTGCTCCATGATTTTTCCAGGGACTGAGGTGAGACTGACCAGTGTGTAGTTCCCCAGATTCTCCTTCTTCCCTTTTTTAAAGACGGGCACTATATTTGCCTTTTTTCAATCATCTGGGACCTCCCCCGATCACCACGAGTTTTCAAAGATAATGGCCAATGGCTCTGCAACCACATGAGCCAACTCTCTCAGCACCCTCGGGTGCATTAGATCTGGCCCTATGGACTTGTGCATGTCCAGCTTTTCTAAATAGTCCTTAACCTGTTCTTTCGCCACTGAGGTGAACATGGAAGTTGTATTTTGGGAGCCTGTTGGGCTCTATTCTCCCCATGGACCAGGCTTCACAGCTGGATTATATCTGCGATTCACACAGTGTCACACGAATCCTCATACGGTTTCATCAAAAGGGAGTCCAGATGACATTGTGGGATTTGTAGTCCTCCAAAGAGCCTGACCTATATGTCCCATGAGGCAATGCACTAGTAGGGAAGTGCAGTTTAATGTTTTGTTGAATTGATTTGAAACAAAGCATTTCAGGTTAGTTAAACAAAGTGAAATATTCCGATTTGTATCGAACTGACCCAAAGAGAAATATCTTGTTTCCATTTTTCTAATAGAAAATCAAAGGGTCTTGGAAAAACACAAATTTTCCATCTTATTGATTTTCTTATGGCAAATTCCCACCCAACTCTACTTACTCCCCTAACTTTACAAGACTAAACTATCCTAGTATAAGCACGGTTATATGGGTATAATTGCATCTGCAGTAGGGGGGTTATACTGTACCAGTTTGAAACCAATATAATGTAAGTGATACAAAAACTGTAGACAAGCTGTAGTGCTTGCTCACTCTCTCCACAGCATTCCTATCCCAAGCCAGCCTAGATGTGAATTACGGTAATTATTAAACTTGAGAGAAATAATCTCATCATCCTATTTTAAACTTCCCCTGTACAAGCTCTCTACGGCTTTGTCCACATTTTCTGAATTGGTGAAACTCCATTTACAGCGCAGAATTAGTTGATAGGGCATCTTAAAAATCCAACACCCCTGAACCTACTTTATACTAGTATTGAAACTGCACTGATGCAGTAAAATGACGACGTTCTTAAAGTAGACAAACCCAAAATGTTTGGTTTCCAAGAGAAAATGTTCCAATGAGTGTGCTGACCAATGATGTAAATTAGCACTGCTTATATGATGACAGTGTAGTCTTTGCCAAATCGTATGTGGCTGCTTGGAGACATAAGTCTTTGTAAATGGAGGAATTGGTAGGGACATGAGAAGGAGAAATCAGCAACATGTGTGATGTCAGTCAGTCAAACAGTGAGCCACTATAAGTACAAAAAGAAACCAGATACTATAATTCCAAACTGAGTAAATCTGCCATTTCTGAAAAGGAACATTCTTGATTTCAACAGAAATTAGGCAGGTTTGCCAACTTTTTAAGTGACCTTTATAACAAGGACTAACCTGCATTGTACTGCATTACTGCAGAGTTTTGATATGTTGATTAGCTTCTCTTGATCTTTCTACAGGACTTCCTTATAAAATATAGAACATTTTCAATCCCTAAAATCCCTCGTCATCTCTTTATCTGAGTCAGATATAATTTGAAAGAAACGATTCAGGGTTTGGGAGCATTCTAGGCTTTTATGGGTAATTCAGGAAGTGTTTATAATCACCATGAAAGATACTAAACAGATCCTTAACATTAGAACTGTCTAAAAAGTACAATTCATGCCTTTTATTGAGTTTTTAAAACAAGAATGAGCTCTAAAATAAAGGAATATTAGTCTTCAGAAGACAAATGTATTCAGTAGTGACTGATTTAAGTAGTACATGTTTTGTTCTAATTATTAAATGGTTACCATGGTTACTTTAGGCTGCGAATCTCTTTAAAATTAGATTAAGATACAGCATGAAGAATAATCTGGTTTCTACACTAATCCATTAGATCCTAGCTGGTTAATATACTAAGCCACTATATGCAGCAGCTTCTCGTTGGAGTCTGTTTTTGAAGCTTTTCTGTTGCAAAATTGCCACCTTTAAGTGGACAGAGTTGGCATTGGGCTTTGTTGCAAGGATAGGTTCCTGGGTTAGTGTTTTTGTCCTTGCAACAAAGCCCGATGCCAACTCTGTCCACATATCTATTAAAGTGACACCATCATAGGTCCTAATCACATCAGCCACGCCATCAGGGGCTTGTTCATCTGCACATCTACCAATGTGATATATGCCATCATGTGCCAGCAATGCCCCTCTGCCATGTACATTGGCCAAACCGGACAGTCTCTATGCAAAAGAATAAATGGACACAAATCTGACATCAGGAATCGTAACATTCAAAAACCAGTAGGAGAACACTTCAACCTCTCTAATTATTCAGTGACCGACTTAAAGGTGGCAATTTTGCAACAGCAAAGCTTCAAAAACAGACTCCAACGAGAAGCTGCTGAACTTGAATTAATATGCAAACTAGATACCCTTAGGTTTGAACAGAGACTGGGAGTGGCTCGGTCATTACGTTAATTGAATCTATTTCCCCTAGTTAAGTATCCTCATACCTTTTGTGTCAACTGTCCGAAATGAGCCATCTTGATTATCGCTTCAAAAGTTTTTTCCCCCTGCTGATAATAGTTCCTCTTAATGAATTAGCCTCTTACAGTTGGTATGGGTATTTCCACCTTTTCATGTTTCTCTGAATGTATAAATATCTTCTTACTGTGTGTTCCATTCTATGCATCTGATGAAGTGGGCTGTAGCCCATGAAAGCTTATGCTAAAATAAATGTGTTAGTCTCTAAGGTGCCACAAGTACTCCTGTTCTTTTTGCTGACACAGACTAACACAGCTGCTACTCTGAAACCTTTCCCATTTGTGTTTGCTATAAATATAAATTACAGTGTTTCTGAAAAAGGTTAAGCTTTTCATTACAGTGTGAGTTGGATGAATTTGGTGAGTCTCTTGTGTGTCTGTATCCTTGGGAGAGGTGTGGAGTATGTTTAATGTTGTGACTGGATGTTAAAGTATTAGAAACAAGTTTCCAGAACTTGTAAGTTCTTTTGTTTTATGCATTTGTGTGGATATGTTTTTCCCTTAGCAGTTTTAGCTGGTTTTTAATAAGCTTTTGTTTGTGGAAACAGTCTGAATGTGTCTAGTTTGTGGTAGTACTTCATCAATCATCTTTCTATTTAATAAAATGTTTTTGAAAACAACACTGCATTTTTTCTTTCCTGTCTTTCACATCACACTTTTTTTTCATATTGTAGTTATTAATGTTTGGCTTCTTCCATTGTTCATTTCTTATTTCCTATTTGTCCCTTGCTAACACTTTTCTACCCCTCCACCTAGTTCTCCTTCCTTTCATTCTTGGTATTGTCTTCTCCATTCTTTCAGTTATTATCTTTCCATTTCTTACTCTTCTTCTCTCCAGTAATCTCACTTCTTCCCAATCACCCTCTTTCTTCTTTTTTCTAACCAGTCTCCCCAGCCTCTCCACATAGTCACCTTACGCATCCTATTCATCCTAGTGCATCTAAACACTTGTGATAGGTGGGAGAATTTTGCTCCAGCCACAGACCACTCTGTAAATTGCTCTTTCCCTATCCTTGCTGCAGACGGGGTTACTGAAAAAAATGGGGTTTTCAGTCACTCTTCAGAGGAGTATAATGAACACAGGTTTTATCTTCCTTATTTGGGGAGATGGGAGGGTGTAGATCGTTCGCAGATTGACTTTCTCCAGGAGACAGCTAAGGCACCAGCCATAAATTTTTTCCGCATTGGTGGGCATAGTGAACAACAGCCAATAAGTGATGGTGTTTCCAGGTCTTCTGGGTGAGATCTGCTCTACCTTCTTGAACACTCAGCAGCCTGGTAAAGGAGGCACTGAATTGTATTAAATCTGTGCCTAGGTGGCCTGGCTCCACAGCCAGAGGGAAATGGCCAACCCACAAAGTGAGCAAATGTGCAGTTGTCTAGCACTCACTGAACATACGACCAATGTCCTATGTTCCTTGCTGATGTTTGAGCCCATTTGTGGAAATGATGCAGCAGAGCTGGAAATGCTGTACATAATTTATGGAGGCATTTCCAACACTGGATCCACTGGGTGGTAGCCATATGAGGGGTGGGCAGTAATAGGGGAATATGGGTAACCAGAATTATAAAGCTTTACAGAATTATAAAGCTTTATGCAGAAACCATTGTATCAAATTTAAGATGGTATCAGACAACGTTGAATGTTAAGGCGGTATTTACTGTTTGATCAAGCTCAATAAATTGGACAATTCTTCCAGTTTACTATTGGATTAATTTCTGTAGGAACAGCATTGTTACTAAGGGACTTTATTTAATTCATCTTAATTGTTTACAATTTATCATTATCAAATTAAAAAGAAAATGGGGGGTTACCAGATTTAATGAAATCCCTAAAAATTGCAGTCTGTAGCTGGAAGAATTTGATTTCTGTTTAACATATGATTTTTTGTGGAAGTGTTGGGCTTCAGAATATTTGTTAGATGAGATTTTTCAAAGAAAAGAAACATTGGTATGTAATGTACATTTTTGCAATCTGTGTCATTCAGTGTATTGGATTTTACTGGTGCTACAGATGTTCCTGCTGCTTGATTTGCTTAGTGTGTCATCTTGTCATCCCAGGAAACTATTCCATGTTTTTATAGCTATTGTGTTTATATTCCATTGGTGTTAGTTGTTTGAATTTTTATTGTGAGTTTTGCTTTGCATTGGTCCATTATTCATTGGAAGAAGTATGTTTCATGATAGCTCATGTAGTAACATAACCTGTTTTGGGGGGTTTTTTCCCTCCACAAACATATCTGTTTACCAATAGAAACCAGTGTTGCTCCAAAAAACCCTGTATTCCAGGAATTGGATTTAGGCAAGACTGTATACATTTGATTAATCTGTCAGTCTCAGTTCTGTATTTTGACTGCCTGACCATAGCTTCTGGGTTCTGTCTAGTCTTAGAAAAAAGGCTAATTTTGGAAGACCTTTTACTATTGCTGTACAAATTATTTGCCTGGTTGACTTAATTCCTTTGCCATTCGTCTGTGAGAGTGACCACTTCACTATTTTCTGGAGATTTAGCTGTAAAGGAGATAGAAAAGCTGTTTTGCTAGGAGTTCTTTTCCTGCTTTCCCAGGATTCCACAGTGTATGTACGGGGCTTCAAAGCATTCTCAGTTATAGCTAGGGAGCTCCCATTGAGAAAAGTAAACAATTACCTGAAGTTAAAGCTCCCACTAGAATCATTTTTCCTCACAGTAATGAACAATATTGAATGTTGCCAGCAAAACATCAGCAGAAGAATGTCTTAAATGGCAGCACTTATAAATATTTATGAATACCAGAGAAAATGATTTAATCTTACCTATTTTAGCATTATCATAACTGATAGCACTCTAAAATCATGTCATAGAATCATAGAATCTCAGGTTTGGAAGGGACCTTAGAAGGTCATCTAGTCCAACTCCCTGCTCAAAGCAGGACCAATCCCCAATTTTTGCCCCAGATCCCTAAATGGCCCCCTCAAGGATTGAACTCACAACCCTGGGTTTAGCAGGCCAATGCTCAAACCACTGAGCTATCCCTCCCCCCCTAGGGTAGGTCTATACTTACGCGTCCGGTCGGAGGCGCGGGATCGATGTTCTGGGTTCGATTTATCGCGTCTTGTCTAGACGCAATAAATCGAACCAGGAAGTGCTCCGCCGTCGACGCTGGTAATCCAGCTCGACGAACGGAGTAGGCGGAGTCGACGGGGGAGCCTGCGCGCCGCGTGTGGACCCCGGGTAAGTGCTTTTTCATTCGAACTAAGATAGTTCGACTTCAGCTACGTTATTCACGTAGCTGAAGTCGCGTATCTTAGTTCAAATTTCGGGGCTAGTGTAGACCAGCCCTTAATTGCTACCTATGGCAGTACCTATGGAATTATTGCTTTGATCCAGTATAACACCAAAAAGATACGTCATGTTGATTATTTTAATTGAAAGTGAATGAGTTACGGGCTGGCTATTTGTTAGTTTCCTTTTCTCCCCAAACCATTAGCTATTTGCAGAGGAAGGGGAAGTCCCTGCCAGTTTGTTTTCTTAGGGAAGTCTCCATTATTTTTGGTTTCCTATCTTAGAAAATATAAATCTATTTCATTAGAGTAACACTGCATGCATTTTCATCCCAGTAGTGTTTTCTGCATGTTGTAATCTCAAAACAATTCATTTATTTTTTCACCATTTTTATGTATTGTAGTCTTAAAGTCTCATTGTTATGCCCCAAAGATGTTTGGCAGTAGTCTTTGGAACCAGTTGTTTTTTTTTCTCTTTAAATATCTCATGTGTAAAGTTACCAAGATAAAGGGTCTGATCACATAAATTAGTAAGCATCCTCAAGTCCTATTAGCATCGAGGGGAGTCAGGCTTGTTCAGCATCGTATTGGAGATGCTTGACATCTTGTAGGGTAATGCCCTCTCTCATAATCTGTGTTAACCTTTCATATCGTTAATGCAGTATGAAATAACCTTGGTTAAATATGTTCTTCTCTTCTTCTACCAGCTCTTTGGAGATTGGGAGTCTCACCTGAGGAGGATAATGAAATTGCTTGCTGGAGGCGGGTTATCTATCACAGGATCCCACAACATGTGTGGTGACTATCTGTACAGCGGCCACACAGTCATGTTAACACTTACATATTTATTTATCAAAGAGTGTAAGTTCATTACAATGTTTATGGAATTTAATTTTGTATATAATTTATTAAAGAATGTTCACTGTCTCGATCCATTAATAGAATTAGAGTGAAAAACCGAGCTTGTTCAAGTCTATTCAGTAATGTAAGACCATAATATATGCTTTGAGTATGAAAACAGGTGAAAATGGAATAAAACACTACTGTATGATTTATACTTGGATTATTCATTCTTATTAAAGTAGATTTTGACTAGAACATGATATAAAACATACTTCACTCTCACTGAATATAGTGCTTTTGATCCAAGTATTTCAATAGTTTAAAAACATAAACCTCACAATACCTCAGCTTAGTAGATAAATATTAGCATAGTAGTTTTGCAGAATGGGAAATGTGGCACAAAAAACTTGTGACTTTCCCAAATATACTGGAAGTTGTATGTATACAACTGAAGGGATGATCAGGCCCAGAGGTCTACGTACACACACACAATATGGCAGGAAAGAGGATATAGGAGGAAAGGAATTACAGTAGCCATATAGTATGTATAATTACAATCTAAAGTACTTTATAAGGTTATAGATACTTCTGTTTTTATAGACTGAGATAAACTAGCCACATAGTCAGAGGTGTAATTTTTTGAGGATCCAATTAGCCTTTCCTTTTTTAGTATCTGACTCTTGTCAGTTGGCATGCATGTTGCTCCCTCCATATGCTATTCCAGCCCTGCAAAGAGAGTTGGTTCAGCAGACCTTGATAGTACTACCCAGAAAGAAAGACCACATGCACTGTTCAGTGACAAAGGGACTCGGCCAGGTTTATTGCTCTCAAGGCACAGTACTAGTGCCTTGGCTCTGTGGTTACAAGTATGCAAACACGAGTGCCGAGTTGGAAGGAGCCACTCTCTGCTGTCCCCTAGGCCACATAAAGGATTAAGGCAAAGTACCCTGACATTCGTAGACTAACAACTTATGTTCCACCTTATATGTTTCATGACACCTTGTTACCTCCCCTTGTATCTTGCTCCAGGCATCTGGCAAAACATCCCTATTTATCACTTGTCAAACCCTCTTATCTGGTGTCCGGAAGTACCCAGGCTCATTTTTTTAGAGTGTGTCTACACACATACTCAGTATCTGTTGCTTCTTAGGAGCCTGTGTTTTAGCAACACTAGCAATACTTTTACCAAGGTCATGTATCGGACAGTAAACTTGTTGCATCTGCTGTAATACATGGCTTGACTTTGGTTCGTGATATGCCTTAACTTTGATGACTGTAGTTCAGGCTTCAGATCTTACACCAGGCCCAGTGCTCCAGGTTTGCTCTTTCCCACACCTATGAATACATTTTAAAAAAATATACTGATTACTTTTCAAATTGAGAAGTAAACATTAATTATTTTGTTTTTTTGCAATCCGATCATTCCTGTTTCAAACCTTAGGGATAATGTAATGACAGCCATTACAATGTCTTATTGTGCAACTCATGTGCACAGTTGTTGTCTAATAGTCTCTTGTTTCTAATATGGCTTCCAGAGTAATAAATTAGTGTTTTTAAGTAATGTTATCAGCAGTCTCTTATGTGATTAAATAGTGATTATTTTTCTTGCTTTCAGATTCACCTCGGCGACTTTGGTGGTATCATTGGATTTGTTGGGCTCTTAGCATAGTTGGGATGTTCTGTATTCTCTTGGCTCATGACCACTACACTGTGGATGTGGTGGTGGCTTACTACATCACTACAAGACTTTTCTGGTGGTATCACACAATGGCCAATCAGCAAGTGAGTTTCCCTCCAAATATTTGGTTCTCCTTGGCTCTTCATCTCCTTCTTTAGAACGTCAATAGATGAATTATGATATGTTATGAGACTTTTAACCAGGAAATATGAATGGATTGTTCTCCCCTCACTTTGTGCCTTACGGGAGAGAACAGAAGACAGACCGCAAGAATTCCTAAAATCCAAACTTGTACAGAACACTTAAAATAAAAAACTACAGAACTTCCAGTGATGGCAGAGAAGCATGACAGGTTTATTCTTCCCTGCCAGTGGGGCTCCATCACTCTTATCTTGATCACCAAAAATGTAGGAAAGCCTGCCCCCAAACAAGCAGTCCGCCTTCATTTTTTATTTAATTTTCACTTTTGAAGGATGTGTGTGTTTGAATTTTGGGCAGTGTGAAGAAAGCAAAATTGTCCACTCTTATGGTATTAGCACAACTCATAATTTAATGGGGATGGTAGAGGGGTAAAGCTTTTCTTGATCTCCAGATGTTTTGTAGCCTGCTTGTGCACTTTAAGACATTTTAAAAATGTCTGCCACCATTACTTTTGATGGGACTGAAGCCAGGCTGCTCTGAGTAAAAAGAGCCATTGTCTTAAAGCATCTGCAAGTGCAAGTGAAGTTGCAACTAGTAAAGATGGCTGTCCTTTTCCCATTGAAAATAATGGGACAGAAGCCAGGTTGGCCTCATTCTTCATGTGTGGTCCAGACAGGAGATAGTGGAACTTACGTGAGGGTGTAGTGATCTGAAGAATAAAGGAGAGCTGGCGGGAGGGAGACAGAAATATGAAATGCAGAAAGAAATAACTAACAGAAATGTGGGATGAAGCAGAGAGGGATGTGGAGTGGGTAGAGAAATTTGATTTTTACAACTCTAATGCTCAAAAATCAGAAGACAGACCTAAATGATTTATTTTTGTTTTAAAATCTCATTATTTTAATGCTACTGTCATGTGTTTGAGGGTCTTGTATAGTTAAACCGATAGCAATACTGACTGACTTATTTTTAATTTAGTCTGCCAAGGCTCAATTAAGTAGAGTCCTGGTTTAAATGGAAAATCCATTGACTGACTTCAGACTTGGGCAAAAATTTAGTACCTATTTTTACTCAAAACTATTTGCTGATCTTCAGAAAATCTAAGATAGGGATGGAGTCTCATTTGATCTAAGATAAGAGATCAGTATAAAAGTATATGTAGAAAATTGAGATCCTGATTCTATTTCTATTTCTATATATATATATATAGAGAGAGAAAGATAAGAAAGCTGCTAGATGTGGGTTTATGACATAAAACGAGGGCAATATATGGTCTTGACAATTAATGCCAGCAGCAAAATTGTTTTAAATTGATAATATAAAAAGTAATGCAAGCTTAAGGCATTACAGTACTTTTTAGATGGTAATACAAACCTGGTACTGATAGGTTTATTGCTCCCAGAAAAATGAATCAATGCATTTTGTAACTGTAAACTAGTGAAGTGAAAGCTAATTTAAAGCACAGTGATGAAAATTACATCACAAAAGTCTTGTTATGGGAAATGCTCTACTTTGTTGTACAGAAAAACATTGGTTATCCTGTCATCCAATTTTCACAGTGATGATATATCTGCATTTATTGGTTCTCGGAATCATTAAGTGTGCTTGGGAATAGAGGCTAAAGGTAATCCGTCAGATCTTGTGTGTGATGATACCAACTGGTGTGGTCCTGGCAGGATGGTTCTTTTGTGATGGAAGACTTATATAGTAGTGATGATTGTGAACTATTGAGTTTACATTCAACTGAGGAATATATCATTCTTCTTCGAGTGATTGCTCATATGTATTCCACTTAGGTGTGCGCGCGCGGCGTGCACGATCGTCGGAAGATTTTTACCCTAGCAACACTCGGTGGGCCGGCTGGCGCCCCCTGGAGTGGCGCCGTTAGGGGGCCCGATATATACCCCAGCCGGCCCATCGCCCTCTCAGTTCCTTCTTACCTCCCGTGTCGGTCATTGGAACAGTGGAGAGCAGCTAGCTGACCTCCACATCCCCAGCACTCTTAGCACTCGTTTATCGTGTAGATAGTTTAAGTACTCTTAATTAGTTGTTAATAGTTATTCATAGCTTATTGTTGTAGCTACTGTAAATAGTAGTAGGAGATATGGGGTTTCTCCCCTGTCTCCCTCCCGGCACCGGGCCAATGTCTGGCTCTCCGGGATTTAAGCCTTGCTCGGCATGCCAAAAGCCGATGCCCACAGGAGATCCACACACCTCCTGTCTGAAGTGCCTCGGGGAGTCCCACCTTCCGGACAAGTGCCGCATCTGTAAGTCCTTCAAGCCGCGGACCAAAAAGGAGCGGGACTTTCGTTTAAAGCAGCTCCTCTTAGAGGCGTCGCTCAGTCAGATGTCGGCGCCGCAACGAACCCAGGCACCGACTTCAGCGGCCTCAACGTTCACGGCGCCGGAGCGCCCGAGCTCCGGGAAAGAACCTCGTCACCGTCCGTCTCTGGCTGGGACCTCGCAGAGCCGCTCTCTGTCCCCGAGAGCGAAGAAGTCGGGAGGACCGACCAAGGCGCCGCTGCATACGCAGCCAGCTTCAGACCTGACCAGGCCTGTTACGGCGCCAGCACCGTTGACTCCGGTACCGCAAGGACCGTTGAGTTCGGTGCCAGTGGCCCCTGTGCCACTTCCTCCGGCCCAGCAGAGGCCGTTGAGTCCGGCAGCGCCACCAGCACCGGCGCCGGCCCTGCCAACTCCGGCACCCGAGAGGCCGTTGAGCGCAGGTCAGCCTTTTCAGGCTCCGGTACCGATGACTCCGGTCCCGCGAGGGCCGTTGAGCTCGGTAACCGCCAGCTCCCCGGCCCGCACCGTGGTTGAGCTTACGCTGCCGTCCACTCCAGACACCTTCGCAGCGGCAAGGGACCTGATCCAGATGACCGATCCGGCACCGACCCCGTCCACGGTACCGCCGGTGCGGATCGTGACTTCACACGGCAAACCGGCCATCTTCCACCCGGTGCCGCAGGCGGAGACCAGCCAGCAACAGTCCTCCCGGTACCGCTCGCAGTCCCGGCGCCGGTCTCCATCCCGGCACCGCTCGTACTCGCGGTACCGCTCCAGGTCCCGCTCCACGCGGAGGTACTCTGACTCTCGGCACCGCTCCCGGTCCCGCAGCCGGTCAACGCGCAGGTCCCCGAGGCGTTCACGGTCCCGATCTGTGTCCCGGTACCGAAGTCATCGCCGGTACCGATCCAGGTCTCGAATCCGATCCGGCTCTCGATACCGGTCACCATCCAGGCACCGATCCGGCTCTCGGCACCGGATACCGTCCCGGCACCGATCCGGCTCCCGGCACCGGATACCATCCCGGCACCGGTCCCCGCCGAGGAGGCAGACCTTGGCCACGCAGACGTCGCTACATGGCTACTCTGCTCCACCTTGGCCTTCTCGCTCTGGATCCCGCTCTTCCAGAGCTGGCAGCGACCTCTACGTCAAGGACTGCACTGTCAGTGACCAGGGCCACCTGCCAGAGACCGTACAGGGTCAGGAGCGATGGCCCTTCTGGACCCCGATGGCCTATTATGAAGCCCAAAGGGTACCACCTAGAGCTCCCACCTCGACCACATTGGAGCGTCGAGCGCCAGAGGCTACAGTCTCCCGGCATCCGCCAGAGGTAGGGGACCCAGACCCTGAGCCCCCAGCCCTGGACTCTTGAGTGGCACCCGCCGAGGATCCGCTTGCCCAAGGCCTGTCCTCCTCCTCCTCCCCTGACGAGGCAGTGGCAGGAGCGTCATCGTCCGGCCCGCCTCCTATCGATCTCAGGGACCATCAAGACCTGCTTCGCAGATTGGCCCTTAACATGGATTTACAGATAGAGGAGGTTCCAGAACTGGAGGACCCGGTGGTGGACATTTTGACAACTGACGCCCCCACCAGGGTAGCCCTGCCATTCGTCCGCACGATACTGGCCAACGCCACATCTATCTGGCAGACCCCAGCCTCGATACCCCCCACTGCCAGGGGTGTAGAGAGGAAGTATATGGCACCTCCAAGAGATTTCCAGTATCTCTACACTCACCCCCCTCCGTGCTCACTGGTGGTCCAATCAGTCAACGAGAGGGAGAGGAATGGCCAACAGGCCCCCGCCCCAAAGTCTAAGGACGCCAAGCGCCTAGACTTATTTGGAAGAAAGATTTACTCAGGAGGGGGCCTACAGCTCCGGGCTGCAAACCAGCAGGCACTCCTGAGCCGCTACGGCTACAACACCTGGGTCTCCATGGAGAAATTCAAAGAACGTATACCTCCGGAGTCCAGGCAGGAGTACAAAGCCTTTGTCGAGGAGGGCAAGAAGCTGGCCAGGACGTCGCTGCGAGCCTCTCTCGACATCGCCGACTCGGCTGCCAGAACTATCGCCTCGGGAGTCGCCATGCGGCGTATCTCCTGGCTACAATCCTCCACCCTCCCCGCGGAGGTCCAGCACACGATCCAGGACCTACCGTTTGAAGGTCAGGGTCTGTTCTCGGAGAAAACTGACCCAAAGCTGCAGACCCTCAAAGATGGTCGAACCATCATCCGTACGCTGGGGATGCATACCCCAGCGACGCAACGCAGACCCTTCCGGCCCTTCGGACGACGTCCCTACTTCCCACCCACACCACGACAGGACTTCTACAGGAGGCCGCGTGGTCGAGGGGGCAGGAGACAACAACCCGGTCGACAGACCGGCCAGTGGCAGGGCCCCCACAAACCATCGTCGGGGGCCCAAACAAAATTTTTGAAGGGGCGCTCGAGGCCGGAGTACCAGTTTTAATCGATCCTGTCCCCCTATTCCTGAACCGCCTCTCCCTTTTCTCCCCGGCGTGGTCAAATATCACCACGGACCGCTGGGTCATACAAACCGTGCAAAGGGGATACCAATTGCAGTTCGTCTCCCCGCCTTCATCCCACCCTCCCTCCCCGTCCCTCTTCAGGGACCCTTCTCACGAGCAACTCCTTATCCAGGAGGTACAGGAGCTCCTCACTGCAGGAGCGGTAGAGGAGGTTGCAAGGGATTCTATTCCCGTTATTTCCTAATCCCCAAGGCGAAAGGGGGGCTACGTCCTATTCTGGACTTACGGGGACTCAACAAATTTATGGTAAAGTTGAAGTTCCGTATGCTCTCCCTGGGCACTATTATCCCCTCTATGGATCAGGGAGACTGGTACGCCGCCCTCGACATGAAGGACGCGTATTTCCATATTGCCATCTACCCACCTCACAGACGCTTCCTACGCTTCGTAGTGGGCCAGAGACACTTCCAGTTCACGGTCCTGCCCTTCGGCCTCTCAACAGCACCGAGGGTCTTTACGAAGTGTATGGCAGTGGTAGCAGCCGCCCTTCGGCGTCAAAGAGTTCAGGTGTTCCCCTACCTCGACGACTGGCTTATCCGTGGCAACTCCAGCAACCAGGTCCAGTCTCACATTCGCATGGCCATGGACATGTTCAAGCGTCTTGGCCTCCTACTGAACGTAGAAAAGTCCACTTTGGTGCCAACACAGAGAATAGACTTTATAGGGGCAATACTGGACTCTACTCTCGCCAGGGCGTTCCTCCCAGAGGCTCGCTTTCAGACGCTTACAGCTGCCATACGCAGCCTCCAAGCCTTCCCAACGTCAATGGCACGCTGCTGCCTCAGCCTCATTGGTCATATGGCATCATGCACCTTCGTGACAGCTCACGCCAGGCTACGCCTGCGGCCCCTCCAGGCATGGCTTGCCTCAGCATACCGGCCGCACAGGGACAACCTGGATATAATTCTGACGGTCCCACCACAAGTCCTAGCCTCCCTCAACTGGTGGCTGGACCCCAGGAACGTGATGTCAGGTGTTCCATTTCATCCACCTCAGCCATCCCGAGCCTTAACTACGGATGCGTCATCCCTCGGCTGGGGGGCTCACCTGCAGAACCTCCAAACGCAGGGCCTGTGGTCAGAACAGGAGCTGACACTGCACATCAATGTCAGAGAACTCCGAGTGGTACGTCTTGCCTGCCAAGCCTTCGCTCAACACTTACAGGGCCGTTGTGTCTCCATCCTTACAGACAACACGGCGGCCGAATGCATTACATCAACAGACGGGGAGGGGCGCACTCCCTCCCCCTCTGCCGAGAAGCAACTCAGCTCTGGGACTTTTGCATAGCCCAATCCATTCACCTGGTAGCCTCCTTTCTCCCAGGGGTCCAGAACACCTTGGCGGACCGACTGAGCAGGTCCTTTCAAACTCACGAGTGGTCCATTCGACTGGATGTCATCCACTCTGTTTTCCGGAAGTGGGGATTTCCCCGCATAGATCTCTTCGCGACTCGCGAGAACCGGAAGTGCCACGTGTTCTGCTCATTCCAGGGTCACTCCCCAGGCTCCCTGACAGACGCCTTTCTCCATCCTTGGACGGACCACCTGGCCTATGCCTTCCCGCCAGTTCCACTGGTCCACAGAGTCCTACTCAAACTACGCAGGGACAAGGCCCGAGTAATCCTGATTGCTCCAGCGTGGCCCAGGCAACACTGGTATACCACGCTCCTGGAGCTCTCCGTGGCCAACCCGATCACTCTACCACTGTGGCCGGACCTGATCACGCAGCAGCACGGCAGGCTCCATCATCCCGACCTGCACTCTCTTCACCTCACGGCGTGGCTGCTGCATGGCTGAACCCGTCTGAGCTACGTTGTTCCAGCCCGGTCCAGCACGTTCTGCTGAGCAGTAGGAAACCCTCCACCAGGTCCACCTACTCAGCTAAGTGGAAACGTTTTTCCCTTTGGTGTGGCACTCGGGGTCTCAACCCCCTGCAGGTGCCAATTCACACCATTCTGGACTACCTCCTCTCTCTAAAGGAGCAGGGTCTGGCTCTCTCGTCGCTAAAAGTCCACCTAGCGGCAATCTCAGCCTTTCACCCCGGGGACGGGGCGGTTTCCATTTTCTCCAACCCCATGGTTAGCAGGTTCCTTAGGGGGTTAGAACGGCTACACCCATTGGTACGCCGCCCGGTCCCCACATGGGACTTCAACCTAGTCATCACCAGGCTCATGGGGGCCCCATGGCCACTTGCTCCATGCTGTACCTCTCATGGAAAACGGCCTTCCTTGTAGCCATTACCTCGGCAAGGCGCGTCTCTGAGCTCAGAGCGCTTACCTCGGAACCACCTTATACGGTGTTCCATAGGGATAAAGTACAGCTGCGGCCACACCCGGCCTTCCTACCCAAGGTAGTGTCGGCCTTCCATATTAACCAAGACATTTTTCTACCTGTCTTTTATCCTAAGCCCCATGTCTCTAGGAAGGAGCAGCAACTCCATTCCTTGGATGTCCGGAGAGCCCTCGCCTTCTACATCGAGCGGACGAAGCCGTTTCGGAAAACGACTCAACTGTTCATCGCCGTGGCGGACCGGATGAAAGGCCTTCCCGTCTCTTCCCAGCGCATCTCGTCATGGATCACCTCGTGCATCCGCACATGTTATGACTTGGCAGGTGTCCCCACCATGCACCCTACGGCCCACTCTACCCGAGCTCAGGCCTCGTCGTCTGCCTTCCTGGCACACATACCAATCCAAGAGATTTGTAGGGCCGCGACGTGGTCGTCAGTGCACACCTTTGCCTCGCACTATGCCATAGTGCAACATTCTAGAGACGACGACGCTTTTGGTTCGGCGGTCCTAAACTCTGCTGTATCACACTCCGACCCCGCCTCCTAGGAATGGCTTGGGAGTCACCTAAGTGGAATACATATGAGCAATCACTCGAAGAAGAAAAGACGGTTACTCACCGTAGTAACTGGTGTTCTTCGAGATGTGTTGCTCATATGTATTCCAAACCCGCCCTCCATCCCCACTGTCGGAATAGCCGGCAAAAGGAACTGAGAGGGCGATGGGCCGGCTGGGGTATATATCGGGCCCCCTAACGGCGCCACTCCAGGGGGCGCCAGCCGGCCCACCGAGTGTTGCTAGGGTAAAAATCTTCCGACGATCGTGCACGCCGCGCGCGCACACCTAAGTGGAATACATATGAGCAACACATCTCGAAGAACACCAGTTACTACGGTGAGTAACCGTCTTTTCTCTAAATGTCCTTTTCACTTTGTTTTGGGTGTCCTTACTCAGCATCCAGCTGCAGCAACTGTGAAACTTCATTAGCCATTTCAGGGTGATTGAATAGCAGTGCTGTACAGTTTGGGAATATAGAGGCCCAGTATTGAGTTCAGAGGACTTCAGTTCTTCAGTCCTTTTCGTGAAGAGTAGGAAAACACTAGATAGGAAGAAGCGACAAAGAGTTCTGTGGCACCTTATAGACTAACAGACGTATTGAAGCATAAGCTTTTGTGGGTGAATACCCACTTCTTCAGACGCATGCAGTGGAAATGCACACATTTCCACTGCATGCATCCGACGAAGTGGGTATTCACCCACGAAAGCTTATGCTCCAATACGTCTATTAGTCTATAAGGTGCCACAGAACTCTTTGTCGCTTCTACAGATCCTGACTAACACGGCTACCCCTCTGATACTAGATAGGAAGAGATCATCTTTATGGTATAGACAAGGTGTGTGATATTAGTTCTGTAGTCTTGTCAGGCACAAGACAAGGGGTCTACACTACAGTTCATGCTGTATAACATAAGGTAAATTGGTAATATGATTATTGCCATCTGTGATCATGGATTATACCTCTATTTTCACTGTATTACTGAGAGCTGGTTCAATTACAGTACAACATCCTTATTTTCTCCTGTCTGGTATGTGGTTCAGCATTAGCCCATATGCAATTTGGAAATTGGCACAGCTGTGCTGGCTGCATCTGACTGTAGATGAAGGAGGTCTCCCATTTCTAACCTGGATTCACTGGAATGGGTCTATCTTGCCTATGAATGGATGGAGATGGAATGAAAATGAAATATTGTTATGTGGGCCGGCCACTTGCTTATATTTGCCACTTGAGCTAATATGGTGCTTGCCCAGTTTGGCACTGGAATCACTATTTCATCGAACCCTCCAAACAGCATGGTTGCTGTGCTGCCTCAGTGTCTGTCCAAAAGTTGACTTGGTTGAACTATAGCTGACTTAAGTTGACCCAAGACAAGAGTCCAGAGGTGTTTGAGGATTAGGGAAAGCAAAAAGAGGTTATGACAGAGTTTTGTTAGCCACTTTAACTGTATTGGGGTCGGTCTTTTGTTACTGAAGTCATGTCTACACTGCCCCACAGTCCAGACTAAGGAGTAATGTGAGTAGCAGCGCACACCAAAGTACTGCACTGCTAACTCCCCCATGTGGATGCTGTAGTCACAAATGTAAAGGTCCTGAGTTTCCACTGATGTAACATTAGTGTGACCTCAGGACCTTTAATTTTGCTCTCATAGCTTCTACCAGGGGAGCACTACTACTGACACCACCCGATAGTCCAAACTGTGGGGCACTGTAGACATGCCCTGAAGTTGGCAACCCTACATTGTGTTGATTCCTTACCTGTTTCTGGATTCCCAGATGATTCCAGAAGCCAAGTGTGCTTTTTGCCAGTCTGTGACTTTTCCCCCCTTCAGGTATGAATCTCTCCAGAGTCATTCATGCTTCAATAACCTCCAGACTGGGTTGCTGAAAAGCTAAAGGTTAACCACTCAGAAACTTTACCTACTGCATTGCTTGAATACCAAATTATTTACTGGGGTTTCACACAAGAAGCATGCCTGTGCTCAATAAAACTGGCTTGCTTTGTACATGGTACTGTTACAGATGTTTCTTTTAATCTGGAAAGTTCTTCGTAGTTTGGATCCTCCCGCTGTCTATAAAGATTCTCTCACCTAGGACAACTCCATGACGGTTGAGACTTGCTGTTCCTGTGGAACTGACAACCCCTATAGGACAGAGAGTTCTCAAATAGCTCCCAAATCCATAACTTGCTTGCTCACTTGGCCCAGTGGAGCTGCAGTTTGACTGTTAGGACATGTTCTGTTCAGACTTTGATGGGAGGAAGGAAGGAGAGTTTTTCGGGGGCAGTGGATAGGAAGCATGTGAAAAATAATTATTTTTATCCAGCTGAAGTTTTGTCAATGTAGGTTGGTTTTGGTATGTGTTCATATTGTTGATGTAAATGTGTGTACAAATAGGATGCAGGTACTATGTAAATTGAAACAATACATTTGTGGAGAATTGCAGAAGATGGTGGCAAACAGTGTGCATTAAAGTAATGAGAGAAATTGCTGTGCTTGTTTGTAATTATTTTTTCCTAATTATCTTTGTGCAGGTGCTAAAAGAAGCTTCCCAAACTAACCTCCTTGCACGGGTGTGGTGGTACAGGCCCTTCCAGTACTTTGAAAAGAATGTTCAAGGAATTGTACCTCGCTCTTACCATTGGCCCTTCCCCTGGCCGGTGCTGCATCTCGGTAGGCAAGCTAAATACAGCAGATTGGTGAATGACACATAACAGCTGTAAAAACTGGGGGGAAAGGAACTGTCCAAAGTGCTCAGAACTGCATGAGAGAGAGAAGATGCCATAAAAAAGTGAACTGCTCCCTAATCCTTTATCTTTTAACCATTACCTTGACTTAACCTATTCAGTTACCTGGAAAGCACTGTGATCTTTTTTTTCTCTCCAAAGGATCTGCGTTGGACAACAATAAAGAAAATTTAACTTATCATGCACTGTATACATTTCTTGTTAATAGATTTGGGATTTACATTATCCATTACCATGTTCCTTTGTATATGATGCGACAGCATAAATGAAAACTTTTATATCATATGTTCTGGTCTTTCCAGTCACATCTGGGAATAAAACGTATTATTTTCTTGGGAAAACATACTTTTCATATCTCTTGCCCCAAAGATTGGGCTGTAAGCCATTTTCTAGCAAATGTCTATATGAAGGTTTCTAAATACCTGACTGGGGAAAAATTAAAACTCTTTCTACCTGTTACACCAATGTTACAAATAAAATGATAAGACACAGAAAGGTTTAGTAACTTTTGATTTTGTAAAATCTGCAGTGACAGTGTCAAAGTGCAAAAAATAATATTCTGTTGTAAAGTGATTTTCTAAGTATTTCCTAACTTTATTTTTCAAAATATGTATGAAAACTAAATTTAAAAAGATTTTTACATGTCAGAGAAAAGAGAGTTAAAATAAAAAATGCTTCTTGGAATAGAGAAATTTGTCTATGTTTCTAGTGCCTTTCTTGTCTTGATTGTATGGTCAGTAGGCAGTCTTAGATGTTCTTATTTAAAATAAAATATTCCATGAAAACACAATTATATGTGCTGTATACATTAATACATTTTACATTTATAACTAAATTAAACAGGAAATTTACTTAAAATGTTGAAATTGCTATTAGTAGGGAAAAATCAAATCAAAGGCTCAGATCTTGTTCACACACTGTGGGCAGGTCATAGTAAAATCATAGAATCATAGAATATCAGGGTTGGAAGGGACCTTAGGAGGTCATCTAGTCCAACCCCCTGCTCAAAGCAGGACCAATCCCTAATTTTTGCCCCAGATCCCCAAATGGCCCCCCTCAAGGATTGAACTCACAACCCTGGGTTTAGCAGGCCAATACTCAAACCACTGAGCTATCCCTCCCCCCCGTAAGATTTAAATTGATTTTATTATCTGCTCAGTAGCTGGATTTTAACTGTCAAGACAACAGCCATGGATTCCCCTTTTCAGGAGTTTTACAGATGATCACTGACTTCAAATTGAATAGTTTCTCCATCCTTTAATGAAAATGTTGTTGAAAAACAACAAAAATAATCTATTTCTTTAAAATATGTTTGTGCAGAAGCTGCATGTACCTCTAAGTTTCACTCCTACCATACATACTGTATGTTTGGGGAAGTATTCTGTGATGTCCTTGCCAATGTGCAGAACAAAATAGATTTTTAAGAATGAAGAAGATATCCATTCTGTATTTTATGTGAAGCAGAGTTATCTTCTATAGGGTTTTTGTGTATTCACAAGGTGATATTTGTATTGTAAAACAATAATGGTGAAGGAAAATAAAAGAGACTTTTAAAAAATGTATTTCTTTTATCTTTTCAATATGTCTTAAATTTAATTGTAGATTTAGGCTTCAGAGCCTTGTGTTTACTTTTCTGTATTTTATTGAATGGACTCAGAATTGGACTTTATGGAAACAGCATTCATTTTTAGCCAGTGTTCACATTTTACAAGTCAGTGCATTAATGCTATGGAATAGTAGTAATATTTAAAGGTCTGCTAGTGGGTCTGACAGACCTCCATGTGGTGTTCAAGAATCAACCATGATCCAGAATGAGGAATTGCTTCAAGCTCCTAGGTGACATGACTGCTTGTACGCACAGGACCCCTCATGCCGGGCTGCACATCCAGGGGATTCAGGCATAGCTCAAGTCAACCTACCACTCTGAGGTTCACCATCTGGACAAGTTAGTATGCATCTCAGGCAGGATATTGTCATCTCTGAATTGGTGCATGTGCCAGGACAACGTGTGTGGGGCTTCACCTTATCAGGAATCTAACTCCTCCTTTATGTATTATCATCTCTTATGGGTCCCTCATTTGTACCCTTAGCCTCCTGATGCATTATTACACCTCTCAACAAAAGTGGCTGTTAGAGGCCATCACCTCTGCAGAGTAGTTGGGAACTGCACATGCTGGTAACAGCCCCCGGATGCTATAATCTATGAGAAAAAAGTGCACCTTTCTAAGGTGGTGTCTGATTTCCACCTAAATCAGGAACGCCACCATGCAGCACAGAGCACTGGTCAGACCACGGCTCTGCAGCTGCACTTCCCGGCAGGAACTCACAACACGCCCCCCCCCCCACCCCCAAGCATTGCTGAGGCTGTGTGGGAGAGGGAACAGCAGGGGAGAGGCTGGGGGCTAGCCTCCCGGGCCAGTAGCTCAGGGGCTGGACAGGAGGGTCCAGTGAGCCCGATGTGGCCCACGAGCCGTAGTTTGCTCACCTCTGCACTAGGGGATACTCTCTGGCATCAGTACATGAGATGCACATACACCTACAGTGTAATGGACATATGCAACTCATCTTGAACAGCAGTTATGAGATGGTGAGTTATCACTTCTTAAAAATGCTCATATGTGCCAGTTTCTGGACAGTCTCCATTATGCCTTATTTTAGGTGGGGCCCCCAGTTTCTTGCAGCTATTTTAAATGAAGGGTGTGTTCACACCTAATGGGTTTCAATCAAATATAACCCAGATCATAACATTTGCAACTGTAGGGCTAAAAAGTTGATCTAAAAATTAACAAAACTTAGGCCTGGTCTACACTACGAGTTTGTCGAATTAGGAGCGTTAAATTGAATTAATCCTGCACCCGTCCACACAACGAAGCCATTTTTGTCCACATAAAGGGCTCTTAAAATGGATTTCTGTACTCCTCCCCGGCTAGGGGATTAGCGCTGAAATCGCCATCGCCATGTCGAATTAGGGTTAGTGTGGATGCAATTTGAAGGTATTGACCTCCAGGAGCTATCCCACAATGCACCATTGTGACCACTCTGGACAGCACTCTGAACTCGGATGCACTAGCCAGGTATACAGGAAAAGCCCCAGAACTTTTGAATTTCATTTCCTGTTTGGCCAGCGTGGCGAGCTCATCAGCACAGGTGACCATGCAGTCCCAGAATCGCAATGAGCTCGAGCATGGACCAAACGGGAGGTACTGGATCTGATCGCTGTATGCGGAGATGAATTCGTGCTATCAGAGCTACGTTCCAAAAGACGAAATGCCAATATATATGCCAAAATCTCCAAAGCCATGATGGACAGAGGTTACAGCAGGGATGCAACACAGTGCCGCATGAAAATTAAGGAGCTCAGACAAGCGTACCAGAAAACTAAAGAGTCAAACGGATGCTCCGGTTCAGAGCCCTGGACATGCCGCTTCTACACTGAGCTGCATGCAATTCTAGGGGGGGGCCGCCACCACTACCCCACCCCTGTCCGTGGACTCTGATTTTCATAGATTCATAGATTCTAGGGCTGGCAGGGACCTCGAGAGGTCATCGAGTCCAGCCCCCTGCCCTCATGGCAGGACCAGTTACTGTCTAGACCATCCCTGATAGACATTTATCTAACCTACTCTTAAATATCTCCAGAGATGGAGATTCCACAACTGCCCTGGGCAGTTTATTCCAGTGTTTAACCACCCTGACAGGAACTTTTTCCTAATGTCCAACCTAAACCTCCCTTGCTGCAGTTTAAGCCCATTGCTTCTTGTTCTATCCTCAGATGCTAAGATGAACAAGTTTTCTCCCTCCTCCTTATGACACCCTTTTAGATACCTGAAGACCGCTATCATGTCCCCTCTCAGTCTTCTCTTTTCCAAACTAAACAAACCCAATTCCTTCAGCCTTCCTTCATAGGTCATGTTCTCTAGATCCTTAATCATTCTTGTTGCTCTTCTCTGGACCCTCTCCAATTTCTCCACATCTTTCTTGAAATGCGGTGCCCAGAACTGGACACAATACTCCAGTTCAGGCCTAACCAGCGCAAAGTAGAGCGGAAGAATGACTTCTCGTGTCTTGCTCACCACACACCTGTTAATGCAGCCCAGAATCATGTTTGCTTTTTTTGCAACAGCATCACACTGTTGACTCATATTTAGCTTGTGGTCCACTATAACCCCTAGATCCCTTTCTGCCGTACTCCTTCCTAGACAGTCTCCTCCCATTCTGTATGTGTGAAACTGATTGTTCCTACCTAAGTGGAGCACTTTGCATTTGTCCTTATTAAACTTCATCCTGCTTACCTCTGACCATTTCTCCAATTTGTCCAGATCATTTTGAATTATGACCCTATCCTCCAAAGCAGTTGCAATCCCTCCCAGTTTGGTATCATCTGCAAACTTAATAAGCGTACTTTCTATGCCAATATCCAAGTCGTTGATGAAGATATTGAACAGAGCCAGTCCCAAAACAGACCCTTGCAGAACCCCACTCGTTATACCTTTCCAGCAGGATTGGGAACCATTAATAACTACTCTCTGAGTACGGTTATCCAGCCAGTTGTGCACCCACCTTATAGTAGCCCCATCTAAGTTGTATTTCCCTAGTTTATTGATAAGAATATCATGCAAGACCATATCAAATGCCTTACTAAAGTCTAGGTATACCACATCCACCGCTTCTCCCTTATCCACAAGACTCATTATCCTATCAAAGAAAGCTATCAGATTGATTTGACATGATTTGTTCTTTACAAATCCATGCTGGTTATTCCCTATCACCTTACCACCTTCCAAGTGTTTGCAGATGATTTCCTTAATTACTTGCTCCATTATTTTCCCTGGCACAGAAGTTAAACTAACTGGTCTGTAGTTTCCTGGGTTGTTTTATTTCCCTTTTTATAGATGGGCACTATATTTGCCCTTTTCCAGTCTTCTGGAATCTCTCCTGTCTCCCATGATTTACCAAAGATAATAGCTAGAGGCTCAGATACCTCCTCTATTAGCTCCTTGAGTATTCTAGGATGCATTTCATCAGGTCCTGGTGACTTGCAGGCATCTAACTTATCTAAGTGATTTTTAACTTGTTCTTTTTTTATTTTATCTTCTAAACCTTCCCCCTTCCCATTTGCATTCACTATGTTAGGCATTCCCTCAGACTTCTCGGTGAAGACTGAAACAAAGAAGTCATTAAGCATCTCTGCCATTTCCAAGTTTCCTGTTACTGTTTCTCCCTCCTCACTGAGTAGTGGGCCTACCCTGTCCTTGGTCTTCCTCTTGTTTCTAATGTATTGATAAAAAGTTTTCTTGTTTCCCTTTATTCCTGCAGCTAGTTTGAGCTCATTTTGTGCCTTTGCCTTTCTAATCTTGCCCCTGCATTCCCGTGTTGTTTGCCTATATTCATCCTTTGTAATTTGTCCTAGTTTCCATTTTTTATACGACTCCTTTTTATTTTTTAGATCTTGCAAGATCTCGTGGTTAAGCCAAGGTGGTCTTTTGCCACATTTTCTATCTTTCCTACCCAGCGGAATAGTTTGCTTTTGGGCCCTTAATAGTGTCCCTTTGAAATACTGCCAGCTCTCCTCAGTTGTTTTTCCCCTCAGTCTTGATGGGTTACTCTCACTCGCCATGCCTGAGGATTTGGCGGACGAGGAAGATGAGGAGGAGGAGGAGGAGGTTGAGGACAGCACACAGCACACCATTCTCCCCGACAGCCAGGATCTTTTTATCACCCTGACTTCAGTACTCTCCCAACCCTCCCAAGGCGGTATCCCAGACCGTGAAGCCGGAGGAGGCACCTCTGGTGAGTGTACCTTTGTAAATATAATACATGGTTTAAAAGCAAGCGTTTTTTAATTATTAATTTGCGCTGAGGACTTGGGATGCATTCGTGGCCAGCACAGCTACTGGAAAAGTCTGTTAACGTGTATGGGGATGGAGTGGAAATTCTCCAGGGACATCTCCATGAAGCTCTCCTGGAGGTACTGCAAAAGCCTTTGCAGAAGGTTTCTGGGGAGATCAGCCTTATTCTGTCCTCCATGGTAGGACACTTTACCACGCTAGGCCAGTAGCAAGTAGTCTAGTATCATTGCATAACAAAGCCTGGCAGCATATGGTCCCAATGTTTGCTGGCATTCAAGCAACATCCGTTCTTTATCTCTCTGTGTTATCCTCAGTAGAGTGATATTCATGGTCACCTGGTTAAAATAGGGGAATTTTATTAAGGGGACATTCAGAGGTGGCCATTCCTACTGGGCTGTTTGTGGCTGAAAAGAAGTCCTCCCCGCAGTTAACCAATCGGAGTGTGTGTGTCGGGGAAGGGGGGCGTTGGCACTGAGCTGTTCGCGTTTGGCTAGCAGGGATCTTCCCTGATACCAGCCACACGATAGTCAGAGAGGGGGAGGGAAGCAATCATCCCAGAGAATTGGGGTGGGGGTTAGTTGGGGTTCTGTTGCACATTAACCTGAAAACCGCAGCACTAATTGGCCAACTCAACGGGCTTTGCCCAATTGGTATGGGAAAGGAGGGCACTACTGTTATGAAGGCTGCAGAAGTTGAAAGACTATGGCTTACCATGGCCACCTACAAGTCGAATTCTGTTGCCCGGCCCTGTGTGTGTGATCTCTGACACCAAACCCGCAGGCATTCAATATAAGATGCAAAATGTGACCTTATAGCACATGTGCTTTCGGTACATAATGTGAATAGTGTTGTTCACCGTCAGAGTATACCCATTGTTCTGTAAAATGTATCTTTAAATACTCTCCCTTTTTTCCTCCCGCAGCTGCAAATGTTTCAACCCTCCCCCTAGCATCTCCGTCCCAAAAGCTATCACAGATAAGGCGGCGAAAAAAATGCACACGCGATGAAATGTTCTCTGAGTTCATGCAGTTCTCCCGCACTGAAAGAGCTCAGCAGAATGTGTGGAGGGAAATAATAGCACAGTACAGGAAAGCGGCCAAAGAACATGAGGACAGGAGGGACAAATGTGAGGACAGGAGGGACAATCGAGATGAGAGGTGGCGGCAGGAAGATCAGAGGAGGCAGGAGGCAATGCTGGGGCTACTGCGGGATCAAACGGACATGCTCCAGCATCTGGTGGAGGTTCAGGAAAGGCAGCAGGATCACAGACCGCTGCTGCAGCCCCTGTGTAACCGCCCTCCCTCTTGCCCAAGTTCTATGGCCTCCTCACCCAGACTCTCAATAATGTGAGGATGGGGAAGCTCCGGGCACCCAACCATTCCACCCAAGAGGACTGCCCAAGCAACAGAAGGCTGGCATTCAACAAGTTTTGAAGTGCCTCCCCTCCTCCCCCACTCCACCCGGGCTACCTTGTGAGTTATCTCCCTATTTTTATAATCAATTAATAAAGAATACATGTTTTTAAAATGATAATGACTTTATTTCCTTTGCAAGCAAGCTGTGATCGAAGGGGGGAGGGCGGGTGGCTTACAGTGAATTAGAGTCAACCAAGGGGGTGGGTTTTCATCAAGGAGAAACAAACAGGACTGTTGCACAGTACCCTGGTCAGTCATGAAACTGGTTTTCAAAGTTTCTCTGATGCGCAGCGCGCCCTACTGTGCTCTTCTAATCGCCTTGGTGTCTGGCTGTGCATAATCAGCAGCCAGGTGATTTGCCTCAACCTCCCACCCCGCCATAAACGTCTCCCCCTTAAACTCACAGAGATTGTGGAGCACAGAGCAAGCAGCAATAACAATGGGAATATTGGTTTCGCTGAGGTCTGAACGAGTCAGTAAACTGCGCCAGCAACCCTTCAAATGTCCAAATGCGCACTCTACCACCATTCTGCACTTGCTCAGCCTATAGTTGAACAGCTCCTTACTACTGTCCAGGGTGTCCGTGTATGGCTTCATGAGCCAGGGCATTGAGGGTTAGGCTGGGTTCCCAAGGATAACTATAGGCATTTCAACATCCCCAACAGTAAAATGTTCTGGTCTGAAAAGTAAGTCCCTTCCTCCAGCCATTTAAACAGACCAGAGTTCCTAAAGATGCGAGCGTCATGAACCTTTCCCAGCCATCCCACGTTGATGTTGGTGAAATGTCTCTTGTGATCCACCAGTGCTTGCAGCACCATTGAAAAGTACCCCTTGCAGTTTATGTACTGGCTGCCCTGGTGGTCCGGTCCCAAGATGGGGATATGCGTTCCGCCTGTAGTCCCACCACAGTTAGGGAATCCCATTGCAGCAAAGCCATCTACTATGACCTGTACATTTCCGTGAGTCACTACCCTTGATAGCAGCAGCTGAACGATTGCGTTGGCTACTTGCATCACAGCAGCTCCCACAGTAGATTTGCCCACTCCAAATTGATTCGCGACTGACCGGTAGCTGTCTGGCATTGCAAGCTTCCACAGGGCTATTGCCACTCACTTCTGAACTGTGAGGGTTGCTCTCATCTTCGTATTCTTGCGTTTCAGGGCAGGGGAAAACAACTCTCAAAGTTCCATGAAAGTGCCCTTACACACGCAAAAGTTTCAGAGCCACTGGGAATTATCCCAGACCTGCAACACTATGCTGTCCCACCAGTCTGCTTGTTTCCTGGGCCTAGAATCGGCGTTCCACGGCATGAACCTGCCCCAATGACACCAGGATGTCCATTTTTCCGGGGCCCTTGCTTTGAGAGAAGTCTGTGTCTATGTCCTCATCACTGTCGTCACTGCGCTGCTGTCGCTACCCCGCCTGGTTTTTCAGGTTCTGGTTCTGCATACACTGCACGATAATGCGTGAGGTGTTTACAGTGGTCATAACTGCTGCGGTGAGCTGACCGGGCTCCATGCTTGCAGTGCTATGGTGTCTGCGCAGGCGATCCAGGGAAAAGGAAATGATTGTCTACCATTGCTTTCACGGAGGGAGGGAGGAAAGGAGGGTGGACTGACGACATTTACCCAAAGCCACCAGCAACAATGTTTTTGCCCCATTAGGCATTGGGAGCTTAACCCAGAATTCCAATGGGCAGCAGGAACTGTGGGATAGCTACCCACAGTGCAGTGCTCGGAATGTCAACGCTTGCCACGGTACTGTGGACGCACACTGCCGACTTAATGTGCATAGTGGGACGCACGCTCTCAACTTTATACCATCTGTTCCCAAAAATCGACTTCTGTAAAATTGGAGTAATTTCGTAGTGTAGACATAGCCTGAAAAGTTGATAACGCTTGGGAAAGATTCCAGATTTCAGGGGTAAGTGACTAGATTCTCCAGATTTGTCATGATCACACATGAAAGATCATTGGCATTTGTATGAATATATGAGCATTACAATAAATTGAATCTGCTCCATTCTGCATTATAGTATCTGACTTACTGCATGAATTTTGCTAAAGATGTTTGGATTTGCACAGTGAGTTTTCATTAAATTTAAACCAGTCTTGATTAATACTTTGTTGTAGTTGGCAGCAAATAACTGTTGGGTAACTGGAGTTACTCTTGTCCAGTGGATACCGTGTGAAAATGAGATGAAGAGGATTTGGGAACATGGAAAATAAAATTCAAGGTCTGAAACAAAACTGGACTACCCAGGAGTAAAGAGGGCAATTAAGAAGGATAAAGCATTGCCGAGAAACTACGTGATTTCTTTGCATCAATATCCGCCACATAGAATGTTGGAAAGATACCTACTTAGTTTCCCTCTTTATTACCTGTAACTATCAGAAACTAATGCTTCAAAAGAGGAGATACTGTAACAAATTGATAAATTAACCAGCAACGGGACACTAGGACCAGATGGTGTAGGAGTTCTGAGAGATAGGGAAGTTAAAATTTAACCTACAGGGACCATAAACCAATGTGTGGCAGCTGAACATTTGCAATAATTAGAGAATAACCACCATAATATATCCCACGGTCCCCATAATCAAAGAGAGCTTGTCCATGTGTCTCTGAAATTGTTCAGATATGGTATATTTGCTTTGGTTCTGCCATCCTAATTTTCTAAATAAGTTACAAAGAGCTGCTCACGATCATTTAGAAAAAAATATGCACAGGAGTCTCAGTCTGGGGTCTCATATTCCAAGGGTGAAGGGGGTTGGAACTCTCCTGGCTCTTAAAGTTTTCAGCCCTTTTAGACCCTGGCAGCTGGGCATGAGCCCGTCTCCCATGTTCCATTGGAACTGCCTTGCCCTCAGTCTCCTTTAGACCTCCTCAGACCCTTTATGACCACAGTTAGCATAGTTGCTTCCCTGCAGAAGCTTTGTCTGCTGCTGCTCCATCTCTTTTCGTTGAGACTGTATTTACTTTTGACAGTTCTGCTGGATCCTTTAGTGGTCTCTCATCAGTCATTCCAATTAGGCTGTTTTCAACTGGCTTCAGATATAGGTTGTCCCCTCCCCCCCTGCCAGTCTCTCTTGAAACCTGGTTGCTTGCTTGTTAAGAGCAGTTGCTCCGTCTCTGGATGACTTTTTCTGCAGAGGATTGTGTAGGTGCAATTAATATTTCTCGTTTCTCTTTTTCTTAGAAATAAGCACAGATGACAGTCGCATAATTCATATGGCGTTTTAGAGGGCCCCTTGCCTGCAGCTGTTGAATAATGTAAATTATTTTCTCTAGTTTTGTTGAGGCATGTTCCCCTGTCAGTAGTGGGAGGCTCTAAAAGCTGGATGCTATATTTCCTGCCTGCCAGGAAAGGACTTTGAGGTCAGAGTCAGTAATGTATTTGAGGCAAGAGGATCAGAAATCTAGACGTGCAATGAGGTTGATGCCATAGGCAGATGTGCACCTGGTGCACACATGCTCTGGGCAGTGGAAGCTGTTTGGTACAGTGTCTCTGATCTCATATACCTAACAGAAGAGACAGTCCAATGTGTCTAGGGTGACCAGATGTCCTGATTGTATAGGGACAGTCCTGATTCTGGGGACTTTTTCTTATATAGGCACCTATCACTCCACCTCCCACCCCCCCGGTCCCGATTTTTCACACTTGCTATCTGGTCACCCTAAATGTTTCTGCTTCAGTGCATTGCTGGAATCATAGACACTTGCAGAGGAGAGGTGCTTCAGCTCCTTAACATCTCTGCCTCCTTATGTCAGCACCAAGCATGAAGTGTGGCAGCAAGACAAAAAGCTAGCCCTTAAAATGAAGGCAGGTTTCTGATGAAACAGATATTGATCTTATGGGAACAAGCAGCCTATCATGTCTGGGTAGAGGGGTCTGGCACAAGTGCCTTAATACATTGCATCCTACTTTGGCACACTGATAGTGTGTGTAAAGTCAGGTGCCTCTGAATAACTCCTGACCTCTACGCCTTGACACTTCGAGGCCAAATGCCCTGGGACTTCGCCCTCTTATCTCAGAGCCCTGTGTAGGCAAGTGAAAATCCTGTGTGCATGGTATCTAAAAAGAAAAATTTAGAACAGTGAGGGGTGCTTGAGGGTTTTCAAATCCAGTAACTTCATTGAGGCAAAAAATTGGAAGCTGGGCACTTTTGAAAATCTGGCCCTGGGCTGGGATATAAATGGTTTCAGAATACATAAATAGGGTTAAAGTATTTTTAAAATACCTACAGAATGTGCAATATCTGTTCACAATCGGAAAGATCTTTGAATTGTCATAGAACCTCTGTCCTGCAAATACTAGACACCAAATCAAGATCCTTTTGAGTAGTTAAACTGTGATTTAAATTCTAGGGCTCAGTTCTGTCACCCTTACATTGCACAGTGTCTTTGTTTCACAAGTGGTGCTATTGGCATTGATTGGACTACTCACAGAGTAAGGCACTACACAATGTGAATAAGGTGAGAGAAACAAGAACCAATCCTCCAAGCTCTTACAGCAAATCATATTGCTTGCTGCCAGAAGTGTTTGTAAGACTGGGCTCATAGCCTAGGAGTTTATGAAACACTTCTTTTTGAATAAATTGAAAAACATTGTTTTTGTTCTAGAGAGAATACTTGATTACTAGATAATCTTAACTTGGGCTATAAAGAAAGAAAAAGCTATCCTTAAATTCCAGTTGATAGAATTAATTTAGAAATTAAAAAATACACATTCAGTTAATTAAAAGTTGAAAATCAATGAATGCTCCTCTCTGGTTTGAGAGAACATTAATAATGCTTTGGGTATTGCAAAAAGACCTTCAGTGGATACCTCTGGAAGACGCAATATATTTAAATAGGATAATAGATCAATCTGCAGAAATTAACATTACATACTAATTCAACTATATTATTAATGGAAATTAACTGGGTGTCTTCAAAGAGCATGACTTATAGTCAAGCTCTAGATGCAAAACCATCTGGAAATAGTAATAGTAAATTGTAAATACAAATATAAAACTACTCACTCTGAGAGGCAGATAGAGTGAGAGGCAGTTGACGGTGCAGACGCAGGAGTTTGGACTGACTGGGAGCTCCAGTAAGGACGATTTTTTTTCTGTAAACAATTTAAACAACATGGGGAGGAGTTGTAAGGCTATGTTCAGCAATGGACAAGTAAAAAGGTTGTAACTAGTGATTAGTGTAACTGCTATAGGAGCAGGGTTTAACAAGACCTACATTCCACACCAGTCTCTTTGAGGTCTATGCGTGTTAGAAGTGAGTGAGTCATAGGCCAGGCCATCTGACTGAGTAAGTTGGTGGGAGGGTCAAAGTCCTTGTGTGCTGTACTAGTTTGATATAAATACAGAGATAGCTAGTGAATGTGCTTCTCGGGATGAAAGGCAATTGACGGAGTGAGTACTGAGGAGTTTGGACTTCAGTGGAAGTTCCAGTCAGTGAGTATTTTTTTAATTAATTAAAACTTTAATATTTTGTTTTGGGATATAAACCCCAGTCTTTAAAGATGAGCAGAATAAGTGGCTTATTATGTAGGCAATAACTGCAGAGGAGCAGCTGAAAACTGTTACATTCTGTGTTCGTTCTTTTGAAGCTGCCTGGGAATCATGGAAGTGTAGGACTGGAAGGGACCCTAATAAGTCATCTAGTTCAGTCCCCGGCACTCATGGCAGGATTAAGTATTATCTAGACTATCCCTGATCATCTAACCTGTTCTTAAAAACCTCCAATGATGGAGATTCCCCAACCCCCCATGGCAATTTATTCCAGATTTTAACTAACCTTACAATAAGGACGTTTTTTGTAACGTCTAATCTAAGGGCTGGTCCACACCCCCCAGTTCGAACTAAGATACGCAACTTCAGCTGCGTGAATAATGTAGCTGAAGTTGAAGTATCTTAGTTCGAACTACAAGGTACTTACCGTGGGTCCACACGCGGCAGGCAGGCTCTCCCGTCGACTCCGCGTACTCCTCTCGCGGAGCAGGAGTACCAGTGTCGACGGCGAGCACTTCCGGGATCGATTTATCGCGTCTAGACAATACGCGATAGATCGATCCCAGAAGATCGATTGCTTACCGCCGAACCTGGAGGTAAGTATAGACGTACCCTAACTCTCCCTTGATGAAATTTATGCCAGTTACTTCTTGTAACTCCTCAGTGGTTCAGAAAAACAATTTATCACCATTTATAACAACCTTTTACTGTTATGTAAGAATGAGCCTAAACATGATCAAAATTACGCTGATTGGAAAAGCTGAAAAATGTAAACAGCTGAATATTTGATTGAGAAAGTCTTCAAAGTGCTGGTATGGGCTAGAGGCCAGCTTAGTATTTTCATACATTTGTAAAGCATATATTGTGACTGGCTAGCAGCACTTCGTTTTGAATCTTATTAATGTATTTCTCTCCAATTATCTTTTATTTTGCAATGTTTTCTGTACTATGCCAATAAAATCTGCTTCTATTTCCCATAACTGGAATTGGACAGTGAAACACTAAGTTGTGGCCAGTCACTCTTGGGACACTTCAAGGAGAATGAATTTGAAGTCCGAACATCTGGAATCAGATAGGGAGTTAGCTTGAGATCTACTCAGGAGCAAAAGGAAGGTGTAATCACTTTCTTGAACCTGTACCTAAAAAGTCTGGAAAATAATTATATGAGTATGGAAATGGCCAACAACTTGGATGTGCTAGGATTGTTACAGCAAGGCAGAGACCAATTTCTCAGTATTTTGCAATAAAAGATTGGCCTGAAAGCGAGACATGAAAGATACATATCAGATATAAATTCCTCTTAGCCATTAAGTCCTTTCAATCTAATGAGTTTTTAAAGGCACTAGACTATAGGGAAAGGATTAGATGAATATTCCGGTTACTCACTAGGAGCCCCATAGATGTATAAAAACAAATCAGAAAAGCAGCTAACTATAACTCAGTAACTAAAAATAGTATAAACATAAACATTAGTGATTGTCAGGGGGCCCAGCATTTTTGATCACTGGGGGTTTTCTTCTTTCCATGTGTCATATACATATATGTGCAAGTTGTGTATATAAGTGTATGCTTTAGGGCCAGATGCTAGCGTGCACTATTGCCGATGTACAAGTTGTATGAGGCAATAGAGTACATTGATCTATTTCCTTTGTTGTACTCCTCGGAAAGTGGCAGCCATTATCCGGAATCGTGCTGTCCCAGACTGAAAAGGGGCATGAGGTTGAGAATGTTGCCATTTCCCTTCCCCTCTATCTCATGGACCTGTTTTTCCTACTTTGATTAAGTTTTTTAATCGTTTTCATTACCGTGGTATCTAACACCTTCCAAGAAAAATTAAACAGTTCTCAGGCACTGCTTTGGGAACTTGCACTCTTTCCCATTCAAACTCTCAGAGGGGTGGTGGGGGGAAAGGAGGATGTAATAGTGGAGCAGTTTGTTCCTGTTGATACCGACTGTAACAATGGTTGATCCTAGTGCTCTCCCAAGAGCATCCAGAGACATTCACCTTGGGCACAGCAGCTACACTAGAGAGTTTACAGTGACATAGCTGCACCAATGCATAGCTAAGTCGACAGCAGAGCTCTTAACTACTCCAGCCCCCGCAAGTTTCTCCCGCCAATAGCACTGTCTACACCGGTGCTCATGTTGGTGTAACGTATGTCACTGGGGGGGGGGGGGGGAATGGTGATTTCTCCTCCGAGAAACATAAGTTATGCCGATATGAGTTGTAGTGTAGACATAGCCTTTGTCTTTGTTCCCTGAGGCTACGTCTTCACTACCTGCCCTATTTGGCGGGTAGCTATCGATGTTCTGGGATCGATTTATCGCGTCTCGTCTAGACGCAATAAATCGATCCCAGAGCCGCTCCCCGTCGACACCGGAACTCCAGCTCCACGAGTGGAGGAAGCGCTGTCGACGGGGGGAGCCTGCCTGCTGCGGTGTGGACCGGGGTAAGTACCTTTTGAAATCGGTCTAAGATATTCGACTTCAGCTACATTATTCACGTAGCTGAATTTGCGTCTCTTAGATTGATTCCTCCCCCCCCCCCAAGTGTGGACCAGCCCTGATTGTGGGAATCAATGTACATTCCATCAGAAGCATTTGTTACTGGCTGCTGTCAGATGGGTTACTGGACTTGATGAGCTACTGATTTGATGTCGTGTTTTTCACTCTGGGCATGTCTACACTAGAGACGCGGCAGAGCTGTACTGATGCAACTGTGTTGCTGTAAGATCTCCCCTGTAGCTGCTCTATGCTGACGGGAGAGAGCTCTCCTGCCGATATAAGTAAACCACCCGCAATGAGCGGAAGTAGCTATGTCAGCAGGAGAAGCTCACCCACTAACATAGTACTGACCACACCGGTGCTTCTGTCGGTGTAACGTATGTCTCTCGGGGTGTGTTATTTTCACACCCCTGAGCGACATAGGTTATACCGACAAAAGGGCTAGTGTAGACATAGTCTTAGTTACTGTGTTACTTTACATTTGCCTCCAACAAGAGATCAGTTAATACTGAGTTCTCTAACTTACAGAGGGGACTGAACTGTTCCCCACCTATCCCTTGGATCAGGAGAGTGCAAAGACCCATTGCGTCCCCTGCCAAATGCAGCTCAGCCTCACCTGGTGATCAGTACCCCTGTGTGTGGATGAAGGGATGGTCTTTGTCATGGTCCCATAGTTGATGGTATTTTGTGAAGTCTAGGTATGGTAGCATTCAGAATATAGACATTTTCTTTTAGGAAACTGCTTGTCTTGGCTCTGTTTGTTAATAAAATGTAGCCTAGTATTATATCACTGGTGGTTGTTTATACACTCCCATGGGTTTGGTCAAATTCAGGCTGCCACGTGGTGTTGTGGCAATGACACACTTTCAGCAGTTCTGTCACACCTCTGCACGCCTGCTTGGATGTCACATATTCTATTCTAGATGTAGGTCGTTAATCACTGTAGCATCTGAGCACCTTCCTGTAGTAAAACATGACTATACTTCTGTCACCTGTTTGTTCTCTCATCCTCTCCCTTGAGGGAGAAGCTTGTGGAGTGCAGTGTCTTGTTTTGGTAGGTTTGTTTTTCAGGGGCTCTTTGGTTGTTTTTCAGGGGCTTTTTTACACACACGTTTGTGTTTATACTAGAGACGGCAAGTTCAAAGAAATGGACCTTTCATTTGAAGTGGAAAGTGGTGAGGTTTAGGATAGTCCCTAGTGCCTAGGGGAGTTCATTGCACTCATTGCATTCATTGTCTCATACCATCCTTCATAGACAAGCTTTACTCTTATTGTTGACCACAGTCTTTATCCTGGAACTTTAAACAGCCTGTTAGGTATCCTGGACCCAGAACATAGAGTGCTTTAAAGATAAAGACTGAGACCTTCAACTTTATTTGAAATTCCATGGGAAACCTGTGTCGAGAACAGAGGACAGGTGTGATGTTCTCACAGGAACCTGTGTTGCTGAGGAGATGTGATGCAGTGTTTTGTACCACGTGGAGTTTCCTAAGTGTTGAAGGTTTCATGCCCAGGTATACTGCATTTCTGTAGTCCAGCTGAGACAAAGGCATAAATGACTGAGGCCAGGTCTGCGTCCACCAGGATGAGACAAAGGCTCCTAGCTAACCAGAGATAGTAGAAAGCATGACTTGCTTCTGTTGCAATATGAGAGCTCCGATGTCAGTGAGGCATTCAAGAGTACTCCTAAGCTACTGACTGAATTGACCAATTATGAATGTGACCCTTCAATCACTGCACTGTGGCTGCAAATTCAGAATAATTTCTTCTGCCTAGCCGCATTGCCTCTTTTTGCTCAGGTTCTGCTGCAGCTGGCTGTTCTTTATCCATGATCTGATCTTATCCAACTTTTATTTTTTAAAATCACCAGGTGAATATAAATCTGCAGAGCTGTGATGTACTTTTCTGGTTCAGAATGATTCCTCTGCATCCACTCCAGACATTCTGCATGGCAGCAGTGGGTGAAGTAATCTCTAAGGGCAGAGACTGTTAAACACGTTGGAATCCTTCTGAAAGGAAGATGTTTTTTAAGACATGGCAATGCATTCTAATTTGATGTAGGTCCTTCATAATAATCAAATTATATCACAAAATATTTCAGAAAGTCAGTTGAAACCTAGCAAGAAAAAGACGGCAAGGTTTGTAGATGGAAACTGGTTCAGTTGTTCAGCTGGATGGGACAACACACACAAAAGAGCAACTTCCAGGTAGGCATTGAGAATTATGAGGAGACACAACTCCGATTTCTGGGAAGGGATTGCTTAGATCACTGGCATCCCGACCGGGTGAAATTCTGTGGTGCATGGTTGTGCTAGTGGGAAGGTCTCTCTTTGAGTGGAGGAATAGAAGCTATATGTTGTTACATGGTTTAACATTTTCTTTGCTTTGCTTTTGAGGTTTTATGTCATATGTATTATGTATGCAACAATCTGAACTGATACAGAATGTAGTGTTGTCATTTCTGAATTTAGTTTCTTTAGTTTTTGACAGGATCTCTAACAAAGCAACAACTCATTTCACAAGGATCCTGCTTCTCATGGAAGTACTGGGTTGGCAAAAGAGACTTACATCTCTCAGATGAAGATATATCAGCAACCAGCCACGCACTAAACATGAGCTTCTCCATTATTACAAAGTCATCTTCCACCCCACATCCCTTGGTGGTGTCTGGAGAAGGATATGCTCCTAGATTTCCTGACCTGTGCATGAAAAAAGATGCAGCCATGCTGTTATAGCAGACACAATAGATTAAAATCCTCTGTCTTTATTCCAATACCTCAGCCAAATAACGGCACCCAAAAGCGTTAACAGTTTTCCAATGTGTCTGTTTTTGTGGAGTTTTCCATAAGCCATTCCTCCCCACTGAGAAAGTCACAGATTTTCCCCTCAGGAGATCCAGAGCAGTGGGACAGGTGTGGTGGGAGGCAGAAACCTATCTTTTGCACCCAGCACAAGAAGCAGGAAGATGACTGGGGAAACTAATGGGGACCAGGGTATTTGAAGGAATATAGGACAACTTGAGATGGAGGGAGGGAGCATGGGGCTTGTTTGCAAGGAAGGAATAAGAGAACCTAAGGCAGCTAAGGGGCAAGGTAGGGAGTCTGGAGTTGAGTCTGGAAGAGGGTGGCCTGGACCAGCCAACCTTATTCTGCTCCTATTTCTGAATGACTCTCACTCCCCGCCCCCCACACCCCACCCCACACACACTTCTGCCTCATCCCATTGGCCTCCTCCAATCTTACTCTATTCCCTCTTGAACCCTCCGCCCCGAATTGGTGGCTGAATACGTCAAAAGCATGCAGAGGTGTTCCCCCCCCCCCCCCCCCCCCGCCACCAGAAACAACTGTGACCCTGGTAACAGATGCATGTACCAAAGGTTGGGGAGCCCATCTGAATAAACTTAGGCTCAGGCACTTTGTAAATCTCCAGAACTTTTGCTTCATATAAATATATTGGAGCTTCTAGCCATTCAGAGAGCATGCAAGATGTTCATTTCCACCATCAAGAACCAGGGGCTTCCAAGCACTCACCAACAGCACCACTGCTCTGTTTTATCTAAACAAGCAGTGGTATGTGAAGTCCAATCCGTTATACCAAGAAGTGATTCACCTGTGGAATTTTGACATAAAGAACGATGTCTCACTAAAGGCATTTCATCTCCCAGGAGTGAGGAATACTGTTGCAGATGTCCCAACAGGAGCTTTGTAGACTATCATGAGTGATCCATAAACAAAGACATTCTGCACCAGAACTTTCATTACTGGGGTAACCCAGTAATAGACCACTTTGTGACCAGCCTGAACAAAAAATGCAAGAAATTCTGTAACAGATGCTTTCCTGCTTCCTTGGTCGAGCCTTCTGATATATGTGTTTCCTCCTATTCCTCTAATTCTGAGGTTGATCAGGAAGCTAAAAAGAGACTCAGCAATTATAATTCTCATAGCACCAGTCTGGCCCAGGCAGTATTGGTACAAAGAACTACATCAGCTCAGTTTGACCTCCCGTAGGACCTTTGGTTAAGGACCTTTTGTCTCAGAACCAAGGCATTTTACTGCACTCCAACTTACAGTCACTTCGCCTCACGGCATGGACCATCTCAGAGAGAGCAGTGAGGAAAGAGTTTGCTCCCCAAATATCCAAGTTTTGTCCCGTCTGATGTATTCTCCCTTTAAACCATTAGCACCAACTTCCTTGGCATTGTTGTCAGTGAAAAGAGCATTTTGGTAGTGGTTACTTCTGTGAGAAGGGTGTTGAAGCTCCAGGCACTACTAACTGACCTTCCTTTCACAGAGTTTCACAAAGACAAGGTCTCCGAGACTGCACCCTAAATTCATGCTGAAGGTTGTACCTGTCTGTATTCCGTTTCAGTCAGACCATTCATCTTCTGGTAATCTTTTTGAAACTACATTCTTTCAAAACTGAAGAGAAGCATCATAGTTTGGATGTTTGGAGGGCCCTATCCTTTCACCTGGAATGTGCAAAGTCTTTCAGGTCATCTCCTAGACTTTGCTGAAAGTATTAAAGGGTAGCTGGTTACTGCCCAAAATATACCACAGTGGATTTCTGACTGTATCAAGCTCTGCTGTAATCTATCAAAGGTTTCTCCTTCTCTGAGAATATGAGCCTATTCCGCTAGGACTCATTCTGCTTCATCAACCTTCTTGAGCAATGTAACAGTTGGGACATTTGCAAAGTGGCAATGTGGTTTCTGTACATACCCCTTCCAGACACTATCACTCGAGGATTCCAGTTTTGACAAATAGGTGCTGCAGTCAGTCTTCAAGTAATCTGAAGTCCCACCACCTTTAAGAGACACCTACAGTGGACTGTGTGTGTGCATAGCACACCTTGAAGACCAGCAGTTACTGTATGGGTAAGTAACCTTTTTTTTCTGTTCAGTGCTGTACGCATTTTCATTCTTTTCATGCAGTCGTAACTGATTCTGAGAAGTATGAGATTTGAGTCATCATTCTTATTGCCTGAAGAGTTGCTAATGTTAATTATCTGAGACATATTTATTTAATCTGCAAAATCCATGGGCTGCCCTAAGCAATTCAAGACTAACAGCATTAGACCCAATCTTGAGCACTTCCTTGTGGCTGATTTCAGGCAGTGTGCTTGACGTGTGATCACTTTGGTTTTTATTTCTTTTAATATTCAGGAAGATATTCCTTATTTTATTTCTTTTAATATCCACTTAACCTAATTCTCATTTTTTGACCATTTTAGTCAATGTGTTCTTTGATAAGCAATAAACATTGCACATTTTTATACAAAAATTCATTTAAATATCTTTCCACACACTGATATTTGATGGGAGATATAAAAGCTATACAGTATATATTCTATACCTTTTTTTTTAGTCCATCAGATTGTCTTGCAGATAGAACACACTATTAATTTCAGAGTCAATCTTACTTTTAACTTCCAAAGCTTTAAAATTTGCCACGATAAAGCCGGTTGTGACTAAATTAATGTCACTAATGTTCAGTACAGTGAAAATATGGGCAAACCAACCAATTCTCAGCATTGACACAACCTGACCACCTAATTTCCATTATATCAGCATGTGTAAATAGATGAGGTGTCATGCATAATGATACCCTTGTAAAAATGCGGGGGTGCCTTGTATTTTAGTTGACAGACATTCTCAGCCAGGTTCAGACATGCAGAACAGTGAGCTGTCAAAATTACAAAACACACAATGCTCTTCTTTGTTTATATTTTTTTTGTTGGTTAAACTATTTATTTATTTATTTGGAGAGTATTAACAGATTGACAAATCCTTGCCATGTAAATATCACAGACAAAACAATAATCATTACAACAGTGAGATTTTGTTCAGAGAAGCATATAGTAATATAATCATCATATCTCTCTATTAACAGGATGTTACCATATTTGAGAGATTATCTTTACACTATCCATTACATGTGATTTTTGAGTTTATAAATATAGCCAGGAGTTAGAATATGGTATTTTAGTTATAAAAGCGTATATTTTTTTTTAAAAAGTCAGTGACCAAGTATTTTGCATTTCTATTCTATATTTGCTCTGTAACTACTAAAGCTCTTCTGTTTGATTTTTGTATGCTTACTCTCTACCTCAAAATAGTGGGTATATTCACAGGCACGACACTTTTTAATGCTATGGTCAATCAAATATTGAATGTATGTAAAAATTATCAGGATATGGCAGTCCAGAATGTAGTCAAATAATTTAAATTCTCTACTTTTCTCATAAAAGTCACATTTTGGTACAGATCTGATAACTGCATTACTCACTTGTTAGGCCCCAATGCAGTTTGTTATTGGGGAGTAATAGCAGAGTAGAGAAGAGTATTTAGTTTTTGTAACATCTTTCATAATGGAATGCTCTTGGAGTACTTTACCAAGTAACAATTTAAATGCTCTTATTACACTCATTGTGTAGGTTAACAGACTGATTGTTAATCACTCAGCAATGGTTCACACACACCCTTGGCCTTCAGAAACATCAAAATTCTGCTTTTTTCACCCCTTCCTACCATCCCATCCAGAACCTCTTGGTCCTTTCATGAATTCTATTAGCTATGTTCTCTAGCAGGAATTTCACTGTGTGCTAAAAGGCAGGATAGGAAGGATGGTCCAATGATTAGAGCACTAGTCTGGGACTCAGGAGATGGTTCCCTGCTCCATCACATATGGTATGTATACGTTTGAGCTGGGAAATGTGATTCCCAATTAGTGTAGATGTATTCATGCTAGCTCTGCTTGAGGGTTCTGCAGGGCTTGTTTCTTGGCCCTATGCTATTTCACATTTTTTTATCAATGACCTGGAAGAAAACATAAAATCACCACTGATAAAGTTTGCAGACAACACAAAAATTGGGGAGAGGTAAACAATGAAGAGGACAAGTCACTGAAAGAGAGTGATCTAGATTGCTTGGTAAACTAAGTGCAAGCAAACAATAGGCCTTTTAATATGGCTACATGTTATTGTATACATCTAGAAGCTAAAAATGTATAACATACTTATGCAGTGGGGGTGTCTATCCCGGAACTCAGCAACCCTGACAATGATTTGAGAGGTGCTGGATAATCAGCTGAACATGGGCTCCCAGTGTGATTCTGTGGCCAAAAAAGCTAATGCTATCTTTGGGTGCCTAAACAGGGAAATTTCTAGTAGGAGGAGAGAGGTTATTTTACCTCTGCATTTGGCACTGGTGAGATCACTGCTGGAATACTGTGTCCAGTTCTGGTGCCCACAATTCAAGGACGACGTTGATAAATTGGAGAGGTTTCAGAGAAGAGCTCCGGGGAATGATTAAAGGATTAGAAAACCTGCTTTTAGTGATAGACTCAAGGAGCTCAGTCTATTTGGCTTAACAAAGAGAAGGTTAAGGGGTGACCTGATCAGTTTATAAAACCTATGTAGAAAACAAATATTTGATAATGGGCTCTTCTATCTAGCAGAGAAACGTATAACATATCTAATAACTGGAAGCTGAAGCTAGACAAATTCAGACTAGAAGTAAAGCATTTTTTTTTAACAGTGCGGGTAATAAACCACTGGACCAGTTTACCAGTGTTGTAGTGGATTCTTCATTACTGGCCATTTTTAAATCAAGAGAGGTGTTTTTTCTGAAAGAGATGCACTAGGAATTATTTGGAGGTCAGACTAGATAATCACAATGGATTCTTCTGGCCTTGGGATCTATGAATGTGCAGAATGGGATAATACTTCCTTTCCTCATCATCAGGGAGTTGTGAGGATAAATAAAATTGAGGTGCTCAGATATTATGGTAATGGGGGGAGCATATATAAGTACCTAAGAGAAACAAATACCTTTCTAGAAACCTCAGCTCCACTCAACTGTTCCAATTCCAGAATTTTCTATCTGATCATCGCTGTAGCTGGGAGCCCCATGCCCTTTTAAATCGCTCGGGTGGGCAGCAGGGCTCCTAGACGTGTGCGGAGTGGTACCAGCTGCAGCAAAGGCAGCTGGGCAGGCATATGGAAGCCCTGGCCGTGCCGGAAGAGCGCCGCTGGGCACCAGCAGCACAGCCGGCAGCAGCTCGCTGGGCACCAGCCGGCACAGGTGCAACACTGCCCAAATGTCAGGCGGACTGCGTGGGTTGGGGGCCCATTGACTGTTCTGCCCTCTGGCCTGGAATTGCTGTTGGCAGGCTTGAGATGTCATGACAAGACTTGTATCGTGTGACAAAGTCAGACTGGACAGCTGTAAGAGAGTGGAAGAAGGCCCTAGAACTGGGGATGGCAAACTTTTTGGCTCAAGGGCCACACCTGGGTATGGAAATTGTATGGAGGGCCATGAATGCTCATGAAATTGGGGGTTGGGGTGCAGGAGGGGGTGAGGGCTCCATCTGGGGGTGCAGGCTTAGGGGTGGGGCTGGGCATGAGGGGTTGGGGGTGCAGGAGGGGATCAGGTCTGGGGCAGGGGGTTGGGGCACTGGAGGGGGTCAGGGGTACAGGCTCTGGGTAGCGTTTACCTCAAGCAGCTCCTGGAAGCAGCGACATGTCCCCCCTCCAGCTCCTACGCGGAGGCACGGCCAAGCGGCTCTGTGCACTGCCCTGTCCACAGGCACGGCCCCTGCAGCTCCCATTGGCCGTGGTTCCTGGCCAATGGGAGCTGTGGGGACGGCGCTTGGGGTGAGGGCAACGTGCGGAGCCCCCTGGCTGCCACTATGCATAGGAGCCAGACGGGGGACATGCCACGGCTTCCGGGAGCTGTGTAGAGCCATGGCATGCATGCAATGGGGCAAGCCCCCAACCCCACTCCCCAGCTGGAGTGCTAGAGTGGGGCAAGCACCGGACCCCACTCCCCGGCGGGAGCTTGAGGGCTGGATTAAAACGTCTGAAGGGCCGGATGCAGCCCCCAGGCCATAGTTTGCTCACCCGTGCCCTAGAATGTAAAAACCTTTTTCCCCATGAGCTGAAAAACGGTAACCTCAGGTCTAATTAAGGGCTGCTTGTGACCTTTAAAACCCCTCTTCTGGTGAGAGAGAGGGAGGAGGGTTGAGAGTCAAGCTGCAGCAGGCTAGTGGCAGTGGGAGGAAAAGGCTTCTCCTGGGTAGAAGGCTGCACTCTTCACTATAGGGGAAGCAAACCAGCTGTTCAGGGGGAGCTGTCTGGCAGAGTCCTCGTAACCCAAACAAGTCTGGGCCCAGGATTCCGGGGGGCTCGACCCCAACCTTGTCGTGGTTACTTAGGGAAGGGGCTAGGGTGTCCCCACTCCAGGGTGCTCTCTTTGCACTGGATGCTTTCATGACTCACTGATCATGACATACAGTTCAAAGCAAATACAATTTATTAAACATCCATCAATTAAAAAGAATAGGAAAAAATGGGAAAGGTTTAAGGAAAACACATCACCCCGCTCTGTGGCACGGGAACATCACAACCAGCCGTCTCTGGAATGTCAGGGATGTTCACAGTCTGTTCCTCACAAGTCCCAGGCCTCTTTCTCAGGGCCTGGCTGTGCTGCAGGGATGTTGTGGGTTGGACACTTGCTCTGGCGGCAGCCACACAGCCTCAGGCTTTAAGTAGCAGGATCCTTCTTCCCAGCGTCGCCCCCACCCCGTCGAGGTTATGATCCCCCTCCAAGCCTGGCCCGCAAGGCCTCTTGGCTGAGGTCTCTCTCCAGCTCTGCTCTGCCTCAGCGCTGCTGCTGCTCTGCCTCCAGCTCCCTGGGCTGCTGCTTTGGCCCCTCTGGCTGCTACAGCTCTCCTCCCAGCACAGGTGTGCTCTGTGGGCTGCTTCTGTGACTCTGCTCCCAGCACTGACCTGCTTCCTGGGCTGCTTCTCTGGCCCCTCTGGCTGGCACAGCTCTGCTCCCCAGCTCAGCTTGGGTCTCTGCTTTCTCCTTAGCTCGGCCCCGCTCTTTCTGACCCAGGCAATTCCAGCTCACAGGGGGGACAGGACCCCCCCCCCCCCGACTCCCTGATTAGTCTTCCTGCCCTGTCAATCAGGCTGACCTGGAACATTGGCCCCTCCCCATTGTTCCTGGGGACTGTCAGTCTCAGGGTCCTGATTCCCATCGAACCTTTCCCTTTCTTTTGGTACTGGGAGCTAGCTAGGTTGACCAGATGTCCTGATTTTATAGGGACAGTCCCGATATTTGGGACTTTTTCTTATATAGGCACCTATTACCCCCCACCCCCTGTCCTGATTTTTCACATTTGCTATTTGGTCACCCTTTGCTATTTTCACATTTGCTATTTGGTCACCATTTGCTATTTGGTCAGCCAACTAAAACACCTCCACTGAGTTTTAGTAAGGGGACAACAGTCCCCTTATATTTAACCAAGAATGAGAATGTAACACAGAGAGCATTAATAAGCAGGTGGTAGCAGCTGTGGGAATGCAGCCAGACGTTCTAGTTCCACAGCAGAATGTACAAAATGTTCCAATCTTTAAAAAAAAATTGATTTAAAAATTCAGTGTTTCTTCAGGAAAAGAAATGTCAATGTATTATTCATCACACATAACCCCTGCATACCATTAACATTCATTCAGTGTGAAGCAAACAAAAATAAATACATCTAAATTATACCCTGAGTAGCTGAAAGATCACTTCAGAACATCATGAACGTGGAAGATTGTGCCAGCTTGATTCCTTGCAGATAACAATTCCCCAAACTGGCTATTATTTTTATAAGTATTTCATTAACTTACAATCAGTCATGGCCTATGCATCTACAAATACACTAATAAGGAAGTCTTCAGGGATTGAAATAAACATGGCAAAAAACAAAATGCCTTTGGCAATTAATTATAGAATATGGCCCACGCTTTCAAAAGCATGAATGCACATGAAATCCCGCACCCAATGCACAGATGCATTGAGTGTTGCACATGTACTCCAGTTGAGGGTGTAAGTGGTGCATAGGAGCTGGATGAGGTCCTGTCACTTTGAGGCCACACATATTATTCAAAGACAAGCTAAAATGTGAACAATGTTCATTTACATTTGCTCCACACACTACTCATCCTTAAATGATTTTGGCTGAGATCAGAGGTAAGGTGGGGGTTATTGATTTATTTGGCAAGAAGAAAGCATGTTGAGAGTTTTACTTTCAGATTATTGTTCTAACTGGTGTCTGGACAGTAATAAAATATCAGAACGGCAAGTACTTTACAAAAGAAAATTGTTATTCTACATAGCATGAAAAAGAACACCCCCCCACTCCTCCTTCCCCCACACCCAAAAAACAATAAAACTAAATATTCTTCTTCGAGTGCTTGCTCATATGTATTCCAATTAGGTGTACGCGCCGCGCGTGCATGATCGTTGGAAAATTTTTACCCTAGCAACACTCGGTGGGCTGGCTGGCGCCCCCTGGAGTGGCGCCGTTGCGGCACCTGATATCTACCTCAGCCGGCCCAGCGCCCTCTCAGTTCCTTCTTACCGCCCGTGATGGTCGGATCTGTGGAGCAGCATAGCTGATCTCCACCTCCCTAGCTTAGTTAGCACTCGATTAGCATTGTTAATGTTTTAAGTAGTTGTTACTAGTTTAGTGTAAATACTAGTGCGAGATAAGGGGCTTTTCCTCTTCTCTCGCCTCTGGTACCGGGCTCATGCCTGGTTCACCAGGATTCAAGCCATCGGCTGGCTCCAAGCCAATGCCTACGGGGGACCCCCCCCACGACTCCCGTTTGAGGCGCTGGGGGATTCCATCTCGCAGATAAGTGTCAGGTCTCCAAGGCTTTTAACCCTAGAGCCAAGAAGGAGCGGGGCTTTCGCTTAAAGCAGCTCCTAGTAGAACCGACACTTGGCCCGAGGCCGGCCCCGCTGTGACTCAGCAACAGACCCCGGGGCTGGCACCGCCGGACGCCGCTGTAGCTGCAAGTACAAGCCCGCCCGGCCCAGACTTTCGGCCTGGCGCCAGCACCATCGGCTCCCGGTACCGCAAGGTCCGTCGAACTTGGTGGCCGTGAGCTCCCCGGTACAACCCGAGGTAGAGCTAATACTACTGTCCAGACCGGCCCCGGCCCCAACGACTCCGGTACCGCAAAGTCCGTTGAGCTCTACGCCCCAGGCGAAGACTCCGGCACAGACGACTCCTGCACCCTAAGGGCCGTCAACCTCGGTGGCCGTGCGCTCCCCGGTATGCACCGAGGTAGAGCTAATGTGGCCGGCTGCATCGGCACCAGCACCCGCCAACTCCGGTACCGCCAGGGCCGTTGAGTTCCGTGCCCGACTGAGGCACCGGCACCGTCACCTCCGGCACCGCAGGAGGGCCGTTGAGCTCGGTAGCCGTCAGCTCCCCGGTATACACCGAGGTAGAGCCAACGCTGGCGCCTGCATCGGCACCGGCAGCCTCAACTCCGGCACCGCCAGGGCCGTTCAGTTCCGTGCCCGACTGAGGCACCGGCACCGTCACCTCCGGCACTGCAGGAGGGCCGTTGAGCTCGGTAGCCGTCAGCTCCCCGGTATACACCGAGGTAGAGCCAACGCTGGCGCCTGCATCGGCACCGGCAGCCTCAACTCCGGCACCGCCAGGGCCGTTGAGTTCCGTGCCCGACTGAGGCACCGTCACCATCACCTCCGGCACCGCAGGAGGGCCGTTGAGCTCGGTAGCCGTCAGCTCCCCGGTATACACTGAGGTAGAGCCAACGCTGGCACCTGCATCGGCACCGGCAGCCTCAACTCCGGCACCGCCAGGGCCGTTGAGTTCCGTGCCCGACTGAGGCACCGTCACCGTCACCTCCGGCACCGCAGGAGGGCCGTTGAGCTCGGTAGCCATCAGCTCCCCGGTATACACTGAGGTAGAGCCAACGCTGGCACCCGCATCGGCACCGGCAGCCTCAACTCCGGCACCGCCAGGGCCGTTGAGTTCCGTGCCGACGGAGGCACCGGCACCGGCGACTCCGGCACCGCAGGAGGGCCGTTGAGCTCGGTAGCCGTCAGCTCCCCGGTATACACCGAGGTAGAGCCAACGCGGGTGCCTGCATCGGCACCGGCAGCCACGACTCCGGCACCGCCAGGGCCGTTGAGGTCCGTGCCCGACCGAGGCACCGGCACCGGCGACTCCGGTACCGCAAGAGGGCCGTCGAGCTCAGTGGCCGTGCACGAAGATTCGGCACCGGCGACTCTGGCACCGCGAGGTCCGTCGAGCTCGGTAGCACTGAGCTCCCCGGTTCACACTGAGGTAGAGCTAATGCCGCTGCCTGCATCGGCACCGACCCACTCCGGTACCGCAAGGTCCGTTGAGTTTCTCACCGCAGGCGAACAGACCCGGCACGGATGCACCGCAAGGTCCGTTGAGCTCGGGGGCCGTGAGCTCCCCAGTACGTACCGAGGTAGAGCCAATGCTGCCGCGAGGTACGTCTGCCATGCTGTGCCCGCTACCGCACACCGGAGCTGGCTAACACCGCTCCAGCTCCAGGCGGACCCCCAGTCTCGGCACCGCTCTCGGCGCCGGTCGCACTCGGGGTGCCATTCGAGATTGGCCTCTATATACAGCCGTCTCTATTACGACTCCCGGCACCGCCCCCGATCCCGGTGCCGGTCGAAGCGCAGGTCCCTGGGAAGCCGGTCCCGCAGCCGATCGATGAGATGGCCCCCTTCAGGGTCCAGGTCGGGCTCTCGGCGCCGAGACATGTGTCAAGGGCACCGCCGGCAGGAGCATTCCGCTCCACCCTGGACCTTCCGCTCCGCATTTAGATCCCCTCCTGCCCCAGACAGGGAGTGGTTACCATATGGACCAAATCCACGGGATGGATTGTCCTAGACGCTGGCGGCAGAACGCACAGAATTCTGCCCAGAGACCACATCAGTGGTATTCCTGGACACTGCGGTCTTATTACCAGGACCAAGGGGTTCCTTCCACAGCCTCCCAATCGGCCCACTCGGAACCCCGAGTGACAGGGGCCACAGTATCCCGCCCTTCCCTAGAGGAGGTGCAGGAGATAGTGGAGCTCCAGGGTCACGTGGTGGTCATCCCCTTGGCTGACACCCTTGCCAGGCTAACCCTGCCTTTCGCACGTACGTTCCAGACCAACGCCACTTCAATCTGATGATCTCCAGCTCGATTCCCCCCACTGCCGGGGGGGTTGAGAAAAGATATATGGCGTCCTCAAGGTCCTGTGAGTCCGTATACACTCACCCCCAACCGTGCTCCTTGCTTGTTCAATTTGTGAAGGAGAGGCACAGCCAGCAGCCCCTGCACCTAAGTCTAAGGAAAAGGGATTTCCCCCAGAAATCCAGGCAGAAGTACTCAACCCTGATTGAGGAAGGCAAAAAGGTGGCCAGAACATCTTTGCAGGCCTCCTTGGACGTCACCGAATCGGCGACTGGCACACCGGCATTGGGTGTTGCCATATGGCGTATCTCATGGCTGCAGTCCTCTAACCTCCCGGCGGAGGTACAGTTCACGATTCAGGTCTTGCCCTTCGATGGGCAAGGCCCTTGTCTTCTCTGAAAAACAGACTCGAGACTTCACACCCTGAAGGACGACCGCACTATAATACGGTCGCTGGGGCTGCATACCCCTGCCACGCAGCGCTGGCCCTTCCGGGCCCTCGAGCATCGCCCCTACCCTACGCCCAGGCCTAGGCAGGACTTCATTAGAAGACCAGGCCAGGTGCTACAAGGAGGCAGCCTGTCATCGGGCTGGCCAGAACCAGGGCGCCCCCCCCCCCAAGCCATCGATGGGGCCCGAACAAAATGCTTGAAGGTGCAGCATCACTCCCTGTCCCTCTTCAGGGACCCTTCTCATGAGCAACTCCTAATTCAGGAAGCGCAAACGCTCCTCAATATAGGGGCAATAGAGGAGGCTCCAAGGGAGTTCAAAAAAAAAAAAAAAAGGGGGTGGGAGGTTTACTCCCGTTATTCCTAATCCCCAAATCAAAACGGGGGTTATGTCCTATCCTGGACCTTCGCGAACTCAACTAATTCATGGCAAGTTGAGGTTCCTCATGTTTTTTCCCTGGGTTCTATTATACCTTCATGGGATCCTGGAGGCTGGTACGCTGCCCTCGACATGAAGGATGCGTACTTCCACATAGCTACTTGCCTACTTACCGACACACAGACGTTTTCTTCGCTCTGTAGTCGACCAAAGGCACTTTCAATCCACTGTCTTTCCCTTCGGCCTCTCCACGGCTCCGAGAGTTTTTCACGAAGTACATGGCCGTCGTAACGACTTCTCTTCGTCAACAGTGAACCCAAGTATTCCCATGTCTCGACGACTGGCTCATCTGCGGCAGCTCCAACAGCCAGGTCCAGTCGCAGGTTCAGATTTCCATGAGCTCGACTCTCACTCGAGCGTTCCTGCAGAGCTTCCCAGCTTACCAGCATGAAGCTGCCTGGGTCTACTGGGTCTCATGGTGTCCTGCACGTTCGTGACCAGACACGCCACTTACGGCTCTGCTCGTTCCCGGCCTGGCTCTCGCCAGCGTGTCACCCACACAGAGACAACATGGTTGTGGGACTGAGGGTACCATCGCAGGTCCTAGCCTCCCTAGACTGGTGGCTGGACCCCAAGAAGGTGCCATAAGGGGTGCGTGACGGAGCTCGGTTGGTCCGCCGGCCCGCTAGGGACGGTAGGGAGCTCCTGTCTCACGTACAGGCCTGGGTCACACCCTCTGGTAGTGGGGAATTAGTGTACGGCAGGGTGTGGGCCTGAGTCCGTGATGCTCCCCTCAGGTAGGGGGGGGCAGGAGTCTATGGCGCGCCCTCAGGCAGGGGGGCGTCGGCAAGGGACTATGGCGCGCCCCTCAGGCAGGGGAGCGCCGGCACGAGTCTGTGGCGCGCCCCTCAGGCAGGGGAGCGCCGGCACGAGTCTGTGGCGCGCCCCTCAGGCAGGGGAGCGCCGGCACGAGTCTGTGGCGCGCCCCTCAGGCAGGGGAGCGCCGGCAAGAGTCTGTGACGCGCCCCTCAGGCAGGGGAGCGCCGGCAAGAGTCTGCGTTGCTGTTGGGGTTCGCCTACCCGAGGCGGGTTGGCCAGGGTAGGGGAACGCAGGCCCACCCACCTTCTCTGCGTTCCAGCCCAGGGCCCTATCAGTGGTGGGGGAGAGGGTCCCGCCACTGGGTCAGCGGGGATCCCTCCGCAACACGCTGATCCCCTAGACTCCCCACACTCCAGTTCTGCCCTGGGCTACTTCCTACCCCAAACCCTTGGTTGAATCCCTCCAGCTCTCTGGGATATTCGGCCGTTGGTAGGTGCAGCTCACCCTCGGCGTCAGGCTTCCCCCACCTCAGGTTACTGCTGGGCTCCTCCCGTTCCTCCGGGTATTCTGCTGCTGGCAGCTCTGGTAACCCCGGTCCGTCCTCCGGGGCCAGCTCCGCCTGGTCCAGGGCCTCCCCTGGCTTGGCAGCAGGCTCTGAAGGGAGCAGCCAGCGGTCTGTGTCTGCCTCCCTTCCTGGTGCTCTCTTGCCTGGGCTAAGGGCCCCGCCCTTTATACTTCCTGTTACACCCCTCCCCTTCCTAGGGGTGGAGCCGGCTTGACCTGGCCCCGCCCACTCCGGTTGAGAGAGTGGCTCTTTACCCTCTGGCTCAGAGGGAAGCCACCCTGGCTCCCTACAGGGTGCCATTCCATACCCCACAGCCCTCCCTGGTCCTGACCACAGACGCGTCATCCCTCGGTTGGGGGACCCATCTGTAAGATCTTTAGACGCAGGGCCTGTAGCCAGCGCAAGAGTTATCCCTCCACATCAACGTAAGGGAGCTGCGGGCAGTGCGTCTTGCCTGTCAAGCCTTCTCCAAACACCTTCAGGATCGTTGTGCTATAGTCCTCACAGGCTACACAACGGCCATGCTTTTATATCAATAGGCAAGCAGGGGCACATTCGTTCCTGCTCTGCCGAGAAGTCATATGATCGTGGGAGTTCTGCATAGCCCACTCCATCCACCTGGTAACCTCCTTTCTCCTCAGGGTTCAGAACACCTTGGTGGACCGCCTCAGCAGACCCTTCCAGGCTCCAGAGCGGCCCATTTGCCCGGATGTTACTCACTCTTTCTTCCGGGGCTGGGATTTTCCCACATACACCTGTTCGCGACTCGCGAGAATCGCAAGTGCCACGTGTTCTGCTCGATCCGGGGACGCTCCCCAGGCTCCCTGATGGACGCCTTTCTCGGGCCTGGGACGGATCACCTGTCCTATGCCTTTCCCCCATTTCCACTGTTCTGCAGGGTCCCGCTCAAGCTGTGCAGGGACAGGGCCCGCCTACTCCTAATCACCCCGGCGTGGCCCAGGCAGTACTGGTACACTGCTCTCCTAGAGCTCTCGATGGCCGCCCAGATCACTCTCCCTTTGTGGCCGGACCTGATTACTCAGCAGCACGGCAGGGTCTCGCACCCTGACCTGCAACCTCTCCACCTCACGGGGTGGCTGCGGTATGGCTGAACCAGTCTGAGTTATGTTGTTCCGACCCGGTTCAACAGGTTCTTTTGAGTAGCGGGAAGCCCTCTACCAGGTCCACCTACTGAGCCAAAAGGGAAACGTTTTCCTGCTGGTGCGCCCCTCGGGGTATCGCCCCTCGCTGGCGGCGATCTCGGCCTTTTCACTCTGGCAAGAGTGGGCACTCGATTTTTCCAACCCCATGGTCACTAGCTTCCTCAAGGGGTTGGAACAGCTGTACCCACTAGTCCAGCATCCGGCCCCTGCATGGGACCTCAACGTTGTGATAACCAGGCTCATGGGGGCCCCATTCGAGCCTATGATCACCTGCTCGATCCTGTACCTCTCCTGGAAGACTGCCTTCCTTGTAGCCTCGGCGAGGCACGTATCTGAGCTCAGAGCGCTCACTTCGGGACTCCTTACACGGTGTTCCATAAGGACGAGGTACAGCTGCAACCACACCTAGCCTCCCTCCCTGAAGGGGGTCGGCCTTTCATGTCAACCAAGACATTTTCTGCTGGTCTTCTACCGGAAGCCGTATGCTTCTTCAAGGGATCAACATCTTCGCTCCCTGGCCATCCATAGGGCCCTCGCCTTCTACGTCCAGCGGACAAAGCCCTTTTGCAGAACGACTCAACTGTGCGTTACTATGGCAGACCGGATGAAGGGCCTCCCGGTCTCCTCCCAACGCATCTCGTCCTGGATCACGTCGTGTATCCGGGTGTGTTCTGACTTGGCTGGTGTTCCCACCACGCACCTTGCTGCCCACTCCACCCGAGCTCAAGCCTCGTCCTCCGCCTTCCTGGCACATGTACCTATACAGTACATATGTAGGGCAACAACCTGGTCATCGGTGCACACCTTTGCCATTCATTATGCCATAGTCCAGCATCCCAGAGAGGACGCTGCGTTTGGTTCACCAGTCCTGCAGTCTGCAGTATCTCACTCCAACCCCACCGCCTAGGCAAGGCTTGGGAGTCACCTAATTGGAATACATATGAGCAAGCACTCGAAGAAGAAAAGACGGTTACTCACCGTAGTAACTGTTGTTCTTCGAGATGTGTTGCTCATATCTATTCCAAACCCACCCTCCTTCCCCACTGTCGGAGTAGCCGGCAAGAAGGAACTGAGAGGGCGCTGGGCCGGCTGAGGTAGATATCAGGTGCCGCAACGGCGCCACTCCAGGGGGCGCCAGCCGGCCCACCGAGTGTTGCTAGGGTAAAAATCTTCCGACGATCATGCACACGCGGCGCGTACACCTAATTGGAATAGATATGAGCAACACATCTCGAAGAACAACAGTTACTACGGTGAGTAACTGTCTTTTTTTTAGTTAGAATCCAGCTCAGATTATTAATGATCAAAAGCCATTACCCTCCAATGATTATTCTTTGGCTAGTGTGAAATGCAGTGGTTTCAGTCCAGTTCCTAGAGGGAGAAGTACTTGCATAATTGATATCCTTATTAGCTGTCGCAGATAAGTGCCACAGAAGTTGATCACTTCTATATGGTTCTTTCATAAATAAAAAAATGTTACAACTGTGCTACCCGCTTATGTTGAGGATTAACAGAGGAATTCACTCTTAAGGGCTTCTAACCTATTTTGTCTCATTAGTGCCACATTTATTAAAATAAATCAATCCATCAAGTATTAATGTGTCAATAAGCAACTGCCTAAAGGCAAATGAAATGATGTAGCATAAAGATAAAAAACACTGTTAGATTGGTTTCGTTACATTTTTTGGACAATGTTGATCTTTAAGATCTTTGACACGGTGAAACAAGAATGAATTCAATATACATTTTCCTCCATTAAACCTAGGAATCTTTTTTCTTTCTTCTACATTTCATTGGAACAAAGGAAAAATGATACATTAAAGTAAAGCCACTGATCAATTTGACAGGTGAATTCAATAATGTGATATCTAATCAATGTTGTGCAGTTGTTTTACAAGCTGAATGTATCATCAGGAGACATGATGTAGTGTATACCCTGCTTTATTTTTTTTCTGCTGGATCAAGATACGTAGCAGCTATTTACCTACTATACAATGTAGGCTGTGTCAGAGACTCTTTTTAGTGGTTCATTGTGATTTAATTAATCATAGGAAAGATTTGTAGATGCCAAGCTGTTATTGAGTAAAATGAGTGTCTTTTATGCACTTGTGCCAACAAAAATGCAACCTGAACAAGGTCTGCACAATTATGTACATTTACTAGCACATGTTCCCTTTAGTTTTGTATTAGTTTAAAATGGAGATCAGGTGCAATGCTTCGCTTTACATATCAGAGAGAAACAGCTGAAATGCTCTTTTTAAATAACAAGTTTCAATATGCTGCTACTGTTTCACTTAAAATTTTTGCAGCGTAGTAACCAGCAAGGTTAGAAACACACAGACCAGTATGGCTGTTGATGAAATGTTCAATGAATTGTTCCTCTTAATTTCAGTATGTGAAATGATTATTCACTAATAACTGCAGGATTAGAAAGTGGAGGGGGGGGGAGGGGGAACTATATCCTATATTTGAAAAAGGTCAGGGGAAAAGGCAAAGGAACATAATAGGTGAAAAATCATAACATTTTTCATCGGTTCCTTTTTTGGCCTGGCTAAAAAAAAAAAAAAATTTCATATGTCTTACACCTGGAATGTAGATAAATTGGTTCTTGGCATATTTCATTCCAGCTGGATTTCTAGGCTAGTAATCTATGATTCATGGTGCCCAGAAAAAGAGTTTGTGTATGGCCCACTGCAAGCTCTTTTATTATGACACTGCAGAAATATATATATTGGTTGCCATGTTGACCTTTTCTTGAATGCAATGACTATCAGGATTTGTTATGTATTCTTTCTGTAGAGCCATAATGTACTTGGTGCTGTACAGATCATTTGAATAGATCTATATCCCAAGAAATATACAATCTAAGTTTGGTAAAGGATAGCAAGGGATGGACAACGTGCGGTATGGATGAAAGTTACCATAAACATGAGAGGGTTTTGTTGCTATACATATTAGTTGTTTTTAAAAAAAACTAAATATACAGGGGGTTTTTCCTATAACCAAACTTGCATGCTGATGTAGGAGGACAATCAAGACAGAAGGGATCACCTTCATGAGATGTATAGAGAAGATACAGGTATTGTATGAATTTATTAGGACAGAACCTAACTGTGAAACTAGCTTATTTTTGATTAAGTTAACTGTAATGCTGCATAACACCCAAGTTAAGAGAGAGATGTCTCAGTTCTCAAGTCTGGAAGGAAATATTTGCATATTGAAAAAAGGGCAATGTAGTCTAACGATTAACTGGTTGCCTTTGTGAATTGTTTTTTAGAAACATACAGACAGGCATTATATCTGATAAGGTTAATTCATGAAATGTGCAGTGAGGGGATGGAAATATAACACTCCCCATTCATCATCTTCCTGAAAAGACAGTTTGTCTATAGCGTTATCAATGTTTTTTCCCTTAGTTACCAGTTACTTACCTTATTGGTTACCCAGACTCAACCATAACCTGTTTTCTTTGAAGAGCAGAAGCACAGTAAATGGTGTTTTCTAGTGATTAGTGAATAGCGCTGGCAATCAGGACTGCTATAGACATTGCCCAACTTGGCCAAAAAAATCTGACTGCCATTTGTGAGGATGATTTTTTTTGTACAGCATTCTGACATAGCTGAAGCAACAGTAGAGTCTGTAAGATTCTGTATTCATCCGGTTTCCTAGCCAGATGATAACTTTCCCCAGGTAGTTGGTGGCCTCACCGTCACTTGGGATTCTCACATCATCTGGCTCCACTTGAGTTTGTTCATTACTGATTTCACAAACTTTGGTCTGCTCCTGCACTAAGGTAGATTGCAGAACGTCACTGTCAGACAAGTCACTGTATCCCTTATCTCCCTCAGTGCGGGGTGACCTAGGGAAAATTACTTTCCCTCTATGTCTCAGTTTATGCAATGGGTGTAATACCTCACATGAGGCTTACGTCATTTTTGTGAAGCACTTTGAGATCCTTGGTGCTGCTTCAGTTCAAAGTATTACTAGTAGTCAAAAGTGAGTTCTGTTGTTCCTGCCCTTACAGTGATGATTAAGGAATTTTGTAGCAGTTGATGTAGCAGGTTCTGGTGTATAACAACTGCCTGCATAGTGTCCTATTTTCTCCTTGGAGAACAATGCAATGACTGTTCATGTTTGCAAACAAGATCCAAAGGACATTTAATGTGACCAGATGTTCATGGTCCTGCCATGATGAAGAGTTAAGAGTGAGATGTAAAGATTCCTTCCGCTCATCTTATATTTGCTTACATCTGCATATGAACTTTAAATCTTTCAGATTGCTAATATATGTAGGTCATTTGATTGTCACATTCCTGATGATTCAGAAGTACAATCTTACTGCTCGAGGAAGTATATATTTATAAAGTATATTTTTATATATATATTTTACTTTTACTCTCATGTTTGTTGATTTCTTTAGTGGAATGCTAGAATCAAAGAGCTTCAGAGGTTTGTTATCTATAATCAAGAGGGCATTGAATGAATCCTTTGAACTAAGAAAACAAACTTCTTTAAATATATTGCATATTTCCAGTGCAGGAAAAATAGTCTCAGCTATAGTTCATTTATCTTGGAACTGAAGGCTTCACTATCTGTCTTATCTATTGAGCTGAAAGAACCTTCGAAGTCTGATTGCTTTACAACTAAAAATACTTCCTTTGGTCCTGCAGACTTGCAGCTAAGCTAATATTTTACTAAGATTTAAATTCCACTCCCTAATCTTTGCAACACCAGGTAACTTTTGCTAAAATAAATGCTGTCCTAATGCCACCAGAATGCCATTCTTCCACTGTGAAAAATCAAGATAGCTCTTCTCTTAATAATAGCTCATTTTTTGCTGCCATCTATTGTGTATACAAACTTGGTGGAAAACTCCCCTCATGACCTAGCCTGGTGATCTAGATCCTAATAAAACACTCTAATTTTGTGTTATTAATTATATTAATGTGGCTTGTTAATGATGGTGCCATAGAAGAAAGGAAGTCCTAATAAGAGATTTTATATAGTCCCAGAATAAATACAAACATGTATTTGAAACTACTTTGAAGTGTGAAGAAGCATATACATTTTCAGACATTTTCTCTGGTATGTCATGTATTATGTAGGCACCTAATAATGATTCCACTCAGAGAGACTTAGGAAAGTGAGATGATACTGTGATCTGTTTAGTTTCTGTAAAACAACTGTTTCACAACCAATGGCACACATTTCTCCAAGATCTAACTGCCTACACAGTCAATTAAGCAGAATTTGTAAGACTGTACCAGTGCCATCTGGTGACATACAATAATACAGTATGGTTTCTTGCAGCACTAGAATTCCATTTTTTTCTTATAGCTTTCAGCTGTGTGGCATATTATTTGTCTTCCCTGCCCAAAAGCTGATCTAAGTTTTTGTGTATAGTTGTAATTGGTTAGTTTATATAATTTCTTTAACATCATCTTTGTTGTTACCACTTAATTCCTAGGAAGGATACAATGTCCACTTTGGTTGAGTAAAAAATATAGATCAAATTATCGACTTCTTTATCTTATTTGGGGTGAAATAATACATTGAGGAAGTCTGTGGTGGTCTGCAAACAAAGTGATATTTCGGTGCTTCCTACTTACTAAAGCCTAGGAAAGCTGTAATTCTCTGTTTCTCTTCTAGTGTAAAACTGTATCTTCCAAAATGAAGAGACTTTGCACAGTGAGCTCCTATGCTGTAATTTATCATTTGGAAGGCAGTTGAAAGGAGGATTAACTCTCCCGGTTATGATATATAGTTTTTAGAAGCTTGTTGCATTCTACATATGAACGTGTGTGTGTTGGAGGGAGGGAGGGGAAAGGCTGCGCATGTGTGCAGTATGCTCCTGTTTATCCAAATGTCCTGGGGAACATCTGAAAATTTCAGATAACTGGACATTTGGATAAATGGAAGTGCTATTTTGAGCTGCAATTTCACTGAAATAGAAATTTGGGGAATAAAGGAGTAATGCTTAATACTTTCTACCTTATTAAAAAAAACTTTGAATATATTGAACCGTCAACATTGTATTACAATCACAGAGGACATAATTTCTTTCTCAATTTATCTTTTTAAAAAAAATCTGACTGCCATTTGTGAGGATGATTTTTTTTGTACAGCATTCTGACATAGCTGAAGCAACAGTAGAGTCTGTAAGATTCTGTATTCATCCGGTTTCCTAACCAGATGATAACTTTCCCCAGGTAGTTGGTGGCCTCACCGTCACTTGGGATTCTCACATCATCTGGCTCCACTTGAGTTTGTTCATTACTGATTTCACAAACTTTGGTCTGCTCCTGCACTAAGGTAGATTGCAGAACTATTTGGCATTAAAAGAAAATTGGGAAAGGAATAGAGGTTGCTGACTGCTGCATGCTCTTGACTGGAGGTATCAGATTCAGAGGCATTTTTGGGAAGCTGCAGCAGTGTATACTTAGCCCAGCAATTTTTTTGGTGATGTTCGGATATCCTTCCATGACTTGGCCACCATATGGATGGCATCCTTAATGGACATTCACTTGATAATGTAAGTCACAGTTAGCTTGTTGTTTTCATCATTAAGGACATAGCGGGGCAATTTGCCTCTGTACATTCTTTAGTGTTCCTATCACCTCCTAGACCATCGGTTGAATTTTTGCTGGGGTGTTAGCCAGCAAAAATTCACATTATATGGACCATTAGCAGTTTTTAAGCGCTCTGTCGGTGTATAGTCATTTTGAATGAAGAAAGGAGCATGCAGCAGGGACGAAGTTATCAAGCACGAGGCACAGAAGAGCTCAATGTTCATCCATGCACTTCTTTGGGCTCTTTAAATCATGGGAAGGGAGGCAAGGTTGATGTGCTTAAAACATCAGGGGTTGGCAGACTTCCCAATGAGTAGGAGAGGTAGGTTATGTTCTGCAGTGTTACTACAGGCTAATATAGTCAGGCTCTCCTTGTTCTTTTTGAAGCCTGGGTCACAGCTCTAGTCAGAAGAGGCCACTGTCTTTTCTATCCAAACACCACTGCCCATGGCTGCAGCAATGGTCCGTAGCCTATCCCTCACTCTCCAGATATTGCAGATGGTGGAGTTACCAACATTGTACAGCTGCACCACATCAGCAATTTTTTCTCCTCTTTCTAGGTCCCTGAGAATCTTTAGTTTCTGCTTTAGATTCAACTTAGATATTTTTCGTTTGGATATTGTCCTGCCAAGCTGCTCTTGCTGCTGCCTCCGAAGAATTAGGCCTCAGGGTATGTACCCACTTAAAATGCTACAGCAGCGCAGCTATGCTGATGCAGATCCCACACCGTAGCATTTCCGTGTAGACCAGTGGTTCTCACCCAGCAGCCCATGGGCTGCTTGCGACCCAATCAGCACATAGCTTGGTCCATGTGACATCCTCAGGGCCATACAAGTAGTATATATATTGTGTGGATACAGCCCATATAATACATAGAGAGCTGGAAATGCGACCCACAATAGTAACTAGGTTGAGAACCACTGGTGTATACAATACCCCATGCCGATGGGAGGGCTTCTCCCAATGGTATGAATAATTCACCTTCCCGAGAGGCACTTTCTTCCGTTGATCTAGTGTTGTCTACAGCAGGGGTTAGGTCAGTATCCTCTTGGAGGGTGGAGTTTTCACACCCTTGAAAAACAACTATACAGATGCCAACTCTGTCCACATATCTATTCAAGTGACACCATCATAGGACCTAATCACATCAGCCACACCATCAGGGGCTCGTTCACCTGCACATCTACCAATGTGATATATGCCAGCAATGCCCCTCTGCCATGTACATTGGCCAAACCAGACAGTCTCTACGCAAAAGAATAAACGGACACAAATCTGACATCAAGAATCATCACATTCAAAAGCCAGTAGGTGAACACTTCAACCTCTCTAATCACTCAATGACAGATTTAAAAGTGGCTATTTTGCAACAAATAAACTTCAAAAACAGGCTCCAATGAGAAACTGCTGAATTGGAATTAATATGCAAACTAGATACCATTACCTTAGGCTTGAATATTGACTGTGGATGGCTCGGTCATTACGTTAATTGAATTTATTTCCCCTCCTTAAAAACCCTTAACAACTTTGTGTCAACTGTGTGTAATGGGCCATGTTGATTATCACTTCAAAAGTTTCTACTGATAACAGTTCCTTTCAATTAATTAGCCTCTTAACATTGATATAGCCACTCCCACCTTTTCATGTTTGTCTGAATGTATAAATATCTGATTACTGTATGTTCCATTCCATGCATCCGATGAAGTGGGTTCTTAACCCACGAAAGCTTATGCTGAAATAAATTTGTTAGTCTCAAAGATGCCACAGGTATTTTTATTGTTTTCTTTTTGCTGACACAGACTAACACGGCTACTACACTGAAACCTAACTATACAGATGTAAATTCCTAGTGTAGAATGGGCCTCAGTTATTGCAGGTAACTGCTCATACGAGCCACTGATTAGCTCTAACTGCTATTTGACACATTATTAGTAGGTGATTAACACATGCGTGTGAGAAACATACTGTGGATCCAGATAATTAGGCTTTTTGGACAAAGGGAATTCGGATAACTGGAATTATACTGTATGTGTATATATTTGCTTATGTAAAAATAAATTTTCAGATTAACAGTTTTGCACTAAATGTAGGTTTTATATCTTAGTCAAAAATATAAGATTTCCTAATATTTGGTTATTTTAGTTACATAAAGCATACAGTAGTTGTCAAAGAGCAGTACTTACTGAGGTTTAGAGAAAGAAGGGAGAACAAGTATACGTCTTTGAAAATTGCTATTAGCACACATTAACGCTATGTAATATCACTGATATAGTGATAGCTATAAATATATTTGTTTTGTACCCTTGTAACCTTGTATGCCAAAACAGGCCATTTTTGCTGATGGCAGATGCAATAAATTCTTTATCTGTATCATTGGAAAGAGATAATATATCAGAAAATGCTACATCTTGAAAAAGATTATTCTGAAAATCGCAGAGTCAAACAGTTATTTATCTGACCTTAGCATGTTGATAGCATGGGATATTAACTATTTGAATCCTATTGGACAAAAGTATGTATCAGTTTCAAGAGGCAGTTGTCAGAATCTCCTGGTTTTCAGACTGTGCACAAACTGAGCATTTAAGAAAAATTGGGATTTGCACCTGCATGCCTTGATTTCAGTGTGAATTCAGGGTATTCAATGGGAGTTTTGGATGTTTCAAGAAGTGAAGGACAAGATTCCTACTGTGTACTTTTTTATTTTTATTTTTTGTTACAAGCTTGGGCAACAAACTGGTTTCAGGCACAGGTTGGAACCTAAACATATAGAAAGGTTTGGTAAAATGGAATTGCTCCAAGCAACCACCAATTGGTAAATGAAAACCAGAGAAGTATTTGGCTAAACCAATGGAGAAGTCTGGTTTTAGGAGATGGTGAACTCATGCATTATGAAAAATTGAAGTCAATTTGGTAAATACAAAGAAAAGTGATTTTCAGAGATTTTGCTTTAACCTATCCATCCATTTGCTAGTTTTAAACCCATGTTCTGTTAATGATTAGAAATCTTACACTGTTTTTTAAATTGTTTCCATAAAATCTCTGCATAAAACCTTTTAACGTTTGCATTTTTTTGCAGATATGAAGTAAGTGCATATTTGGGGAGGGTAATGGCTGCAGCTCTCTATAATTATTCTGTTTGGGACATACAACATTAATACTCAGCAATGGTTAATGCAGCAACTATAGCAGTTGCCTGGATGAGACTGTTGCATCAATAAATCAGAGTGACAACTCTGATATATTTAAGACCAGATTTCTATTTAAAGCTCAACTGTTCTAAGTGATCTAAAATTCATTTGATTAATCAGATTGCCTTGAAATTTGGTGTGCTTCTTGCACGTGTGGGGTGCTGTTAGCGACCCAAATTTGGGTCCACTTAACAAAACAGTTCCCAAGATACAGTCCTCAGAGAGAGAGAGAGCTTTTCTTAAAGTTGACACATTCTGACAACATATTTTGCTCACTGGTACTGTTCTGACCAGAGCTCAGATCATTGCACCAGGGTCTCTGGTGCTCAATGGTTATCCCAATTATCTGGTTACCCATCTTATGATAGATAAATGTCTATCAGGGATGGTCTAGACAGTATTTGGTCCTGCCATGAGGGCAGGGGGCTGGACTCGATGACCTCTCGAGGTCCCTTCCAGCCCTAGAATCTATGAATCTATGAATCTGAATGTAAAATTATAGTTGTTGCTCTACATCAGCCATACGAAGAAGAAACCCAACAGAGTATAGCCCCCCACTAGCCCTTTAGGGATAATCACATTAAAATTAGAGCAAGATTTTGTTTGTCCAGCTACGTGCACACAGGATCATAGGCCTACTTGGATGCCTCATGGATTACACTGTGCACATAAACTAACTTTCTGGAAAGCTACCGCAACAATCCAGGAGCTGGGTAGATCTGAGGGTATGTTATAGCTATCAGATCTGAGCACTAGCCTAGAACTCTGAGTTCGAATCCAACCTAGGGCAGAAATCTCAAGTGAAAGAGGCAGTCACGTTGGTCCAATCTGCCTTTATAAAAGTCTTTTATTTTTTTTACTTTTGAGGAAATGTAATCTGAATACAGCAGAATATTCAGGAGGTACTGAAACTATTTTCTGAACAGATGATAAACTACACAAGCAAATGCTCACTGGGAGATGAGGGTAATTAGGGTGAAAGAGTGGATGGGAATGTGGGAGAGGGGTTGGGGGATCAGAGGTTAGTCAGGTGGGACACTGGGAAAGGAAACATGGGGCTGGGTGATGGGCCTGTGGAAGAATAGGGGCAAAGGCACCTATTAGACCACATTCCCCTCCAATGAGTATGCCATAATCTGAGGGTACCCACTGCATCTACAGGGGTGTGAACTCCCTCCCTGTCACCTTCACATGAGCCAGGTTCTCAGGGGCTTGCTTTTCTTGCGGGGAGGGGATCTGAACCTATCTCCCTCTCCCCATGAGAGCCAGGATCTGGGGAGCTCTGGATGGGGATAGGAGCATAGAACTGGCATGCTCAGAGCATGCACCAAGAACACTGCTGACACTGGGGTGAAGAGCTAAGAATCGGCATGTTTGACGTGTATCAGAAATTCTCCGGCACGGTGGTTGGCGGCGTGGGGAACACCCACTAACATGAACAAAGCAGTTCACACATCTCCTAGCTATTGTTTCAGGCTGTATTAATCTGCAGCAGGTATTGTATTTCAGCTGGGAACAATTCATTGACTGGGCCACTTCATACCTCTCTGAGCCTGCAAAACTGCTGATGGATGTGGAGAGCCAATTCCTTCCATTTTCTTTCTAATTTCATAAAATATTATGGAGCACCAGCTCTGCTCTGGCCTTAACTCTATGGGCTCATCTACATTTTAAATGCTACAATGGCACAGGTGCACCGCTATATTGCTTCAGTGTAGACGCTACCTATGCTGATGGGAGCTGTTCTTCTGTCTGTGTAGGTGATCCACCTTCCCAAAAGGCAGTAGCTAGGTCGACAAAAGAATTCTTCTGTTGACTCAGGGCTATCTACATGGGTATTTAGGTCATCTTAACTATACTGCTCAAGGGGGCTGGACTTTTCACTCCCCTGACTGACACAGTTAAACCAGCCTAATTTTCTAGTGTTTGAATTTTGCTGATCTTGATGTTCTGGAAAGGCACAAGCTATTAGCAAGCAAACTTAACTATGTGGCAATTAAGTTTGTTGCCATTTAATAAAGTACTAAGGTTGGATTACAAGGTAGGGTTTATAGTACTTTTAGAATCTACTAGTTCATTGTTAATAACAGCTGTTAACGTGATAAGATATGTGTTATTTCAAAATAAGCTTTTGTAGTGCCAAGGAAGAACGAGCCCTTGATATTGCTGTTTATATTGTACAGAGATATTCACTGTTAGAACTGAACTTCTGAACTTGGCAGCCTTGGCCCAATAATAATGCAAAGATTAAAAGACCAATGTTTTGACAAACCATGGACGTACTGAGGTTGCGCTGGGCCATCATGTCGTGCTCAATATAGAATAATTTATAAACTGAGCTTTCATAAGATGTGTTTTTGATGGTCGTTGCTTAAACTTGCCTCTTGATAAAAATATATTTTACAGCTCCTAATATTATTGATGTATGAGCTTCTTATCTTGTACTGTCACTGACTTATGGGGTAATAATAATAATTGCAATAAATCTAGAAAGCTTTCATGTTACTATAAGAGTAACCTGACTTTCCTTCAGACCGCTAGAAGCTCATGAACAAAGAGAAGTGGGATACAAAAGCTGCACATTTTACCAAGGGATTATTTGAGTTTCCAGAATTCTGAAATCTTTAATCAATTATATACTGTAAGGTAAGATTCTCTGTTTTGAGGTTTTGTAGTTTCTATTTAGCAAATACTTTTGGTGGTGATGGTTTTGTTTGGCACTTTGCTTCTAGCCACCTTGAAAAATGCGTGATTAACCCCCCCACACACACACACACACACCTTTAATACAATTAGGCTGTGAAGCACTGATTCAATATAGTTTGCTGGGTTTGCAGTACCATGGAATTGGATGCCAAATTTTAAATCTGAGTTTGTAAACCAGGTTGTAAATGCAAAAAAGCAAAAACAGAAAAACCCTTTAAAAATTAGGACCTTTTCTGTTAATGCCAAAACTTTGTGAATCAGAGGGATGAAATATGACTTCTTTATTTTACAAATGGAGGATGAAACAAACAAAAATATTTTATGTAGCAAATTGGTTTGAGACACAGACTTTTTTGATGTTTATCTCCTTTCAATCAGTTATTTCTAGTGTGTATATATCATCTCTGCAGATTAGAAAAATGGCATAAGATGAGGCTATAGACTTCTTTTGTAGAGAACAACCTCTGTATTTAGAGTAAAATTTAATAACATTTGTAATCATGAAACCTATACAAACTAGGTGTCCCTAGCCTCTGTTTGCCAGAAGCTGGGAATGGGCAACATGGGATGGATTACTTGATGGTTACCTGTTCTGTTCATTCCCTCTGGGGCACCTGGCATTGGCCACTGTTGGAATAGAGGATACTGGGCTAGCTGGACATTTGGTCTGACCCATTATGGCCGTTCTTATGTTCTTATACAACAGCACAGGGACTAATTCAAAATAATCTGGACAAATTGGAGAAATGGTCTGAAGTAAATAGGATGAAATTCAATAAGGACAAATGCAAAGTATTCCACTTAGGAAGGAACACTCAGTTGCATACATAAAAAATGGGAAATGACTGCCTAGGAAGGAGTACTACAGAAAGGGATCTGGGGTCAGAGTGGATCACATGCTAAATATGAGTCAACAGTGTGACACTGTTGTAGGGGGGGAAAAAAAGCAAGCATCCTTCTGGGATGTATTAGCAGGAGTGTTGTAAGCAAGCATGAGAAGTAATTATTTTTCTCTATTCTGCACTGATTAGGCCTCAGCTAGTGTATTGTGTCCAGTTCTGGGATCCACATTTAAGAAAAGATATGGATAAATTAGAGAAAGTTCAGAGTAGAGCAACAAAAATGATTAGAGGGCTGCGGGCCAAAGGTTGCCGATCCCTGGTCTTGATAAAACTTAGTCCTGCCCTGAGTGCAAGGGACTGTACTAAAAGAACTCTCGAGGTCCGTTCCAGCCCTATGATTCTATGCTGACAACATACTTGTACTAATTCCATGGTATGGGACATGGAAATGCCTCTGGATACTGGAGTAATGGAAATCCTATATTAATGAAGAGAGAAAAAAACCCTCCTTAAAATGTGAAATTTTACTGACAATGCAACTTTTTCCCAGTTCTCCTCCCATTCTCCTCATTGGCTTCTAGTCACAGTCTCCTCCTCACCTGTCTCCCAGTCCCAGCCTATTTGCTTAACCAGTCTCAGGAGCCCTTCTTTCCACCATGTCCCAGTCCCAGCCTGCCCTTCTTCACATGCAGGCTCCCAGTCCAAGTCTCCTTGCCCAATCAGCCTCAGGTTCAATTTCTCTCACCGGACCCCTTGCCCCATATACTCCTTTCCTTCTCCCTGACCAGCTTTTTTCTCCTCTCCATTTGAATCCAACAGCTTCCTCCTCCACACTGCCCGGGTGACAGCAGTGGGGTCACAGAGCACGGGAAAGAAAGGTTCCCTGCTCTGCTCCCATGCCTGTCCCTTCCCAGCCCAGAGGAGCTGGGAGAAGACATTACAGGGAAAGTCTGGCTTCATCACTGTAACTCTGGGCTGGAGATAACATTCTTGATTACTCTGTGGGGATAATGCATGTGCAGTCCAGTCACAGATAGGAGCTGTGAGGAGGCAGGGCATGTTTAGTCACCCTGTGGAGATGGTACAGGTGCAATCTGTCAGTACTAGGAACTGAGAGAGGTTAGGGCAGGGGTCTCAAGCAGGCAGCCGGAGCTCTTCCCTGTGGCCCGCCGGGCTCCCTGCGCCCCCCCCCCTTTTTTTAAACAAAAAAAAATTTTTTTTAAATGCCCAGGCAGTTCCCGCCGCCAGATAATTGTTCTGGCAGCGGGAACTGCCTGGGGGTAAAAAAAAAATTTAAAAAATAAAATGAAAATGTTTTTTTAAAAGGTGGGGGGGCACGGGGAGCCTGGAGGGCTGCAGGGAAGAGCGCCGCGGGCCGCATGGGAAGAACTTCATGGTTTCTGGTAGGGAGGGGGGAGGAGCAGGAAGCCGTGCGCACAGGGGAGGGGGCGGAGAAGGGGCAGGGCCTAACGGAAGGGGTGGAGTGGGGGCGAGGTCAGTGATGCAGCCCTCGGGCCAATGCACTAGTCCTCATGCGGCCCTCGTGGTAATTTGAGTTTGAGACCCCTGGGTTAGGGCATGCTCAGTAGGGATGGAATCTTTGGCAATTTTACTTGTTAAAATCTTAGAAGTCTATTGAGCATGTATGATCTGAGATGTTTCAAAGGCGTATAACTTTACTTTGACACAAAGACCATCCCCTGATAAATTTCAAGACCATGCTCCAGAGCATATGGGTGTTAGAGCTGTTCAGAGAAAAGATCACCAGAAATGTTTAGCATTGGCAAAACAACATAAGAACATAGAATGGCCGTACTGGCTCAGACCAATCGTCCCGCTAGCTCAGTATCCCGTCTTCCAACTGTGGCCAGTGCCAGATGCTTCAGAGGGGATGAACAGAACAGGGCAATTACTTCCCTTCTCATCCAATCCAAGCTTCTTCCAGTCAGAGGTTTAGGGGACATCCAGAGCATGAGGTTACAGCCCTGATCATCTTGGCTAATAGCTGTTGATGGACCTATCCTCCATACACTAATCTAATTCTTTTTTGAACCCAGTTATACTTTTGGCCTTCACAACATCTCCTGGCAATAAGTTCCACAGGTTGGCTGTGTGTTGTGTGAAGAAGTACTTCTTTTCGTTTGTTTTAAACCTGCTGCCTATTAATTTTGTTGCATTACCCTTGGTTCTTGTGTTCTGTGACTGGGTAAATAACACTTCGTGATTCACTTTCTCTACACCAGTCAGGATTTCATAGACCTCTAGTATATCCCCCACACCTCTAGTTTTCTCTTTTTTAAGATGAACAGTCCCAGTCTTTTTAACCTTTCCTCATATGGAAGTAGTTTCATTTTTGGTTGCCCTTCTCTACATTTTTCCAATTCTAATATATTTTTTTGAGATGGGGGGGTGACCATAACTGTATGCAGTATTCAAGGTGTGGGTGTAACACATATTTATATAGTGGCATTATAATATTGTCTGCCTTATTATCTATCCTTTTCCTAGTGGTTCCTAACATTTTGTTAGCTTTTTTGACTGCTGCTGCACATTGAGCAGGTGTTTTCAGAAACCTATCCAGAGTGACTTCAAGATCTTTCTTGAGTGATAACAGCTAATTTAGACCCCATCATATTGCATGTGTAGTTGGGATTATGTTTACCAATGTACATTACTTTGCATTTATCAACATTGAATTTCATCTGCCATTTTGTTGCTCAGTCGATAGTTTTGTGAGACCCCTTTGTAACTCTTTGCAGTCAGCTTTGGAATTAACGATATTTTAACTAGTTACTGATCCATGAGAGGATATCCTCTTTTATCCGTTGGCTGTCTACTTATTCTTTTCCTAGACTTGTTCTTGGAAACAGCTGACCTGTTTTGGTTGAAACTTTCCAAAACAATTCAACCTTAGGCAGAAACCCAGTGTGGAAAAGTTCAGCCCCAAATGGTTAAAGACTGGCAGTTATAAGAAACTGAAAACAGAGGAAAGGGTCAGGCAACCATCATAATAGGCAGTGTTACCAGTCCTCCTATAGTCTACTTGAAAAATTCACAGCAGAACCTTTAGCATTGTGTTTCCACCTGTGTTGTTGGATATATTGTCTGCATGCTAGTAAAATAGGTATAAGGATGCATAACAATGTTAAAGGTGTGGGGGAAATCAAAAGTTCCCATTCAGGAAAACTTTACTGAGGGCACATGTGCAACCCCAGGAAAATATATAGTTAAAGGAGGGACGTGACACATTTTTAAAGTCCATACTCAGAAAAGACAACACTCATATAGCTGAGGTAACTGTTGGTTAAATCTATCCACTTCTTTCAGCCACTGCCAAGGAAAGAAATTTACCCATTCACCTATCAATTAGTAAATGAAAATCACCTCTACTTCATTTTTAATTTATAAAAGATCATGGTGTGGCTGAAAGACTTGGTGAAGCAAATCTTTTTATAGAATGTGAACTAAGAGTATAATATACAGTATTTTCACCTTAAGGAAATTTTATCTTTAATATTGATAATTTCAGCAGATAAACTTTTAAAAAATCATATAAATTGTTGTAACAGCTAAAGTAGCAAAATATTTTCCATTATAACCCTCTGTTTTTGAAACATTTTGTGCAGTTGGTCTCTTCACATTGTTTTGAAGAGCTGTGTAAAACATATTTAGGGCTTTAATGTCATCACAATCCAAATGGAAATTTTTTTGCCGAATGATAACACTTGCATTTTTCCCTGTGTCCAGTTCCTACTGGGTAGTTTGTATTTGCTAAGTTTAAAAAAAAGTCATTTTTACAATGAGTTCTGTACATTTTCAGAGGTGGTCTGACATATGTACTGTAGGAAATGCTGTCAGGGTATAAGCTGCTATATTAACCTCAGATACTCTGTAAATGGAGGATGTTTCATCCACTGAAGGGCTTCCAATCAGGGCTTATTTAAAAGTCAACTACATATTGTGGGAAACCCAGGACATGGTAAAAAGAGATCCTCCTGCATCTGCTGTTCTCCCTATCCAAATGTGCCCTAGATAGGGAGTGAGGAGGTCCCTAAAGGGAAGGAGTTTGGTATGATCTGAAGTTAGCCTAAACTTGCTTTGGACACACTGAATTAGAATCAATGTCCTGACTTCTATTTGAATTTCTTACAGCTGTTGCTTCTTCTTTCTTTCTTTCTTTTTTTTTTTTTTGTAGTTTTTGTTCCTGCAATGGGTGAAAAGTGCAAATCCCGTTTCTCATGCCTGGAAGTGGTACTCATTGTCCTCTTCACGCTGATGACAATAATTGCTTTGACTCTTCTAGTTCTTCTCTTTGCTCCTAAAAAAAGCAGGACTACAGACAATAATGGCAAGTTATCAAAAGGTATTTTGATACCATTATCAGATGCCATGCAACTGTTTTGATCTAGAGGGATTACTGGGCCTTGGTGAAGCTTCATGAACTAAGGCTGAAAATGAATTTGTTACAAACTAACTGGAAGTGTGTGAATTTATGATACTTATTTCTATTATGTTGATGTTTAGTTAGAGGCATCAGCTAGGATTTGGTCCCATTGTGCAGTGCACTATTCAAACACATAGTGACTGATATTCCCTGCCCTCAGGATTTTACAGTGTAAACAGGCATGATAGACTAACATGGAGGAGGAACCAGAAACAGAGAAGTGAAGTGACTTGCCCCGAGTTACACAGCAGAGACAAGAATAAAAAAATCCTTGTCTCCTGACTTTCTGTCCAGTGCCCTCCCCATTAGACCAGTGTTTTTCAAACTGCAGATCGCGACCCAGTACTGGGTCATGGAAGGTAAGATACTGGGTCGTGGCGGCTCTGGTCAGCACCGCCGACCAGGCCATTAAAAGTCCTGTTGGCAGTGCTTCCTGGCTAAGGCAGGCTAGTCCCTACCTGTTCTAACACCGCGCTGTACCCCAAAAGCGGCCAACAGCAGGTCCGGCTCCTAGGCGGGGAGGCCATGAGACTCCGCGCACTGCCCCCGCCCCGAGCACCAGCTCCGCACTTCCATTGGCCGGGAAGTTCGGGGGGGGGGGAGGGGGCGGTGCTTGCAGGCGAGAGCTGCATGGAGCTGCTTGTGCACCTCTGTCTAGAAGCTGGACTTGCTGCTAGCCGCCTCTGAGGCGCAGCACGATATGCTGTGCCAGGACAGGCAGGAAGCCTGTCTTAGCACCCCCTCTGCACTGCTGACTGGGAACCACCCGAGGTAAGCCTGTGCCCCAGCCCTGAGTCCCCCTAAACCTGGAGCCCCCTCCTATACACCAAACCCCTCATCCTCGGCCCCAGCCTAGAGCCCTGACCCCTTCCCGCACCCCAGCCCAGAGCCCCCTCCCACATCCTGAACCCCTCATTCCCGGCTCCACCCTGCAGCCCTCACCCCCACACCCCAACCCTCCACCCCAGCCCTGAGCACCTCTGACACCCCAAACCCCTCATCCCCAGCTCCGTTGGGTCACGGGCATCAACAATTTTCTTCAACTAGGTCGCCAGAAAAAAAGTTAGAAAACCCCTGCTCTAGACCATGCTGGCTGCCATATATTGCTTAACAATCTATCCATAATTCTCCATAATAATCATAACATGAAAAGAGTCTTGCCCATAGGTCACTGGGAACGTAGGCCCCCCACAATAGCATTTTTCTCATAGTAAGATCAATCTTTGAATTAACTGAATATGTCATCCAATTATGCACATACTCATTTGCGGTGAACAAAATGTGTTTGTATAGTCTGAGTAGATAGACACAGGTACACTCTGGCTTCTAACTACTAGGACCCACTTGGTAACATGAGTCAGCAGAAGTAACTGCCTGTCTGTCCAAGGTCTTAGAACCTTCACAACTGTTACACCCCTATTGTGTCCAACCTGTTCTAACTAAGTCTCTATATGAGGCTCCCTTGTATGTAGAAGGATAACAACACAGAGGGTGAGATTGTGTCCTGCACCTCAAAGCAGCACACTCAGAGCCTAAAGGGAGGATGTGCTACAGTGGTTTTAAGAAGCCTTTGCAGCCTCCTCATCCTTGATTGCTACAGAGGCTACAAAGGGCTCCAGCATAATTTAAATAGTACTGGGGGCATAAGTTATGGCACCCTTCTTGAGCTGCCCAGGGGGCCACTGTGTGCCTGAAATCTTTGCAGTACTGTAAACAGTGCCCTACCCGGCCAACCTACCTCACACCCACAGCACCACCCCTTACTGCAGGTCTTCCAAAGGGGGCCTTGGAGGGCAGCCTTATGGCTGTTGCCCTCAGTATCTGCATCAAGAAATCCTTGCTCTGCATTTCTGGAGCTTGTAGGGCCCCTTTATGCTGCTCCAGCCCTTTTACCTGGTGTAGAGGAGCTGGAGTGGGGGGTGAGGATCTGACCCCAAATATTAAATGTTAAGTTTTGAATAGGCCCAGGGTGTAATGGTCTGTTTTTTCATCTTTATTTATTACAAGTTTGGTGATTTGTTTTTCTGATTCAAACAACTGTCAGTAGGTGTGAAACACTGACTGCCACTACCTATCTTTGGGTCTTTATGAAATTACTTGGGTTCCCATCTGCTTCTTGTGAGGATGAATACGAAATTGAATAATGTAATCAGCAGAATAACCTCTGAGTTATTTATTTTGATGTTAAATTCAATTTAGTTTTCACTTTCCCCACATTTTCAGTTTTGATATTCAAAAGAGTTTTGCCCTGACCATGCAGACCTGCGTCATAGAAGCTGTCAAGGACAAAGCTGTAAGTTAAGCATATTGAAGAAGCATCGTTGAAAAAGAAACTATCCCATTATGGTTAGTGAGTTGGACTATATATATAGGCATGGAACATATTTTTCAACAACATCAGTTTAAAAAGCTAGCAGAAGCTCTATGTCCATGTAATAGTGAACTATGCTGACACGGACAGAATATTGATGGCGTATATAGGACTTGTTTCAAAGGTTGGTATACAAAGATTGTGATTTTTTTTCAGCCTATAAGTAGAACCATGGGTTGCCTGCTCTGAATGCAGGGATCTGAAATCCCATATATGCTACAGGAAGCTTGGGGTTTTTTTACCTGATAATCCTGCTCAGTTTTGTGAGAAAAACGTGTCTGTTCATTTCTGATATGTTCAATGCGTTCATGTTTTCACTCATATTAACTCCAATCCCTTCAGCGGCTGCTGGTTCTAAAAACTACCTGATCGGTGTTGGTCGAGCTGACTGCACTGGACCAGTTGCAGAAGTCCCTTTGGTGTGTATAGAAACTTAATAAAGTGTCTGTGAAACATGTTATCTTAGTATTCTTTCATGTACCAAATCCCATGGCATATATAGCACAGGATGTTTGTTTTCTTTAATGAACAAATAAAACTTTACATGACATGGGGCCATGATCACCCTTTGTTTTCAGTCTGTCAATCTGCATAGAATGAATGTCTCAGTGAACTATTCTTCAGAAAATTTGCTTTAGTTGATCTTTTTTTTTTGCTGCCCAGATATTTTAATATTTAAAGTCACCAAGTACTAATATTAATCAATGTTTGCTAGACAGAAAAGGGAAAAATCAGATGGGAAATATTTTTTTATTTTAAAACTTACATAGCTATATTATGAAAACTGGTGAACATATATGCTGTGTAAATGTAATATCTATGGGGTGTGTATGTGCATTGACAAATTTCTTACTCTATGCTATTCTAACTTATTCCTCAAAAAAAAAAAAAAAAAAAAGGCAAGCAACTTCAAGTTGGCCTTGATTCTGTGCACTAGTTATAGGATACTTAATATTAGGTCTGTCAATTAATCGCCGTTAACTCATGTGATTAACTCAAAAAATTAATCGTGATTAAAAAAAATCACGATTAATTGCACTGTTAAACAACAGAATACCAATTGAAATGTATTAAATATGTTTGGATGTTTTTCTACATTTCAAATATATTGATTTCAATTTCAACACAGAATACAAAATGTGTGCTCACTTTATATTATTTTTTATTACAAATATTTGCTCTGTAAAAATGATAAAAGAAATAGTATTTTTCAATTCACCTCATACAAGTACTGTAGTGCAATCTCTTTATCATGAAAGTGCAACTTACAAATCTAGTTTTTGGTTACATAACTGCACTCAAAAACAAAACAATGTAAAACTTTAGCGCCTACAAGTCCACTCAGTCCTACTTCTTGTTCAGCCAATCGCAAAGAGAAACAAGATTTTTTTACATTTTTGAGAGATGATGCTTCCCACTTCTTAATTGCAATGTCACCTGAAAGTGAGAACATCACCTGTTGTAGCTGGTGTCACAAGATATTTACGTGCCAGATCCGCTAAAGATTCATATGGCTCTTCATGCTCCAGCCATCGTTCCAGAGGACATCTGACTGAACTCCTTGGTGGAGAAGTGTATGTGTCCTGCTCTGTTTTAACCGCATTCTGCCATATATTTCATGTTATAGTAGTCTCAGATGATGACCCAGCACATGTTGTTCATTTTAAGAAGACTTTCACTGCAAATCTGACAAAATGCAAAGAAGATAACAATGTGAAATTTCCAAGATTTAAGAATCTGAAGTGCTTTCCAAAATCTGAGAGGGACGAAGTGTGGAGCATGCTTTCAGAAGTCTTAAAAGAGCAACACTCTGATGCGGAAACTACAGAACCCGAACCACCAAAAGAGAAAATCAACCTTCTGCTGGTGGCATCTGACTCAGATGATGGAAATGAACACGCGATGGTCCGCACTGCTTTGGATCGTTATCAAGCAGAACCCGTCATAAGCATGGATGCATGTCCTCTGGAATGGTGGTTAAAGCATCAAGGGACATATGAATCTTTAGCGTATCTGGCATGTAAATATCTTGTTACACCGGCTACAACAGTGCCATGCAACACGCCTGTTCTCACTTTCAGGTGACATTGTAAACAAGAAGCAGGCATTGTTATCATCTACAAATGTAAACAAACTTGTTTGAGCGATTGGCTGAACAAGAAGTAGGACTGATTGGACTTGTAGGCTCTAAAGTTTTACATTGTTTTATTTTTGAGTGCAGGTTTTTTTGGTACATAATTCTAAATTTGTAAGTTCAACTTTCATGATAAAGAGATTGCACTACAGTACTTATATTAGGTGAATTGAAAAATACTCTATTTTTTGTTTTTTACAGAGCAAATATTTGAAATAAAAAATAAATATAAAGTAAGCGCTGTACATTTTGTATTCTGTGTTGAAATTGAAATCAATATATTTGAAAATGTAGAAAAAACATCCAAACATATTTAATAAATTTCAATTGGTATTCTGTTGTTTAACAGTGCAATTAATCATGATTATTTTTTTAATCGCTTGACAGCACTACTTAATATATAACCTATATCATTCTGTTTTTAATGGTTAGCTGTAATTTGGGTCCTGTGATGATTTTGCTTGGAGAAATATATGCAAGTGAAAATATGTATCAATAAATTGGTCAGTGGGGGGTTGGGCTAATGCTGTTTCTGCCGCAGATGGGCTATGCCAATCCAGACCAGCTGGCTAGTGGAATTCTCTCTCGTCTATATAGTCGAGCTTTCATTGTGGCAGAGCCTGATGATTCCAAAAGAGTGGTGTTTGTTAGTGCTGACATAGGTATGGTGTCTCAAAGACTTAGGCTGGAGGTATGTGAATAAAATCAATTGCTCTTTACTTTTTGCGCTAGTTTAAAAAAATATTATTATTAACAATATTAAAAATAAATATTGTCACACTTACTCAATTAGGCTTGCAGCCTTATTGTTTTAGATGCTGTATAAACATGTAGGAAGAGGCACTCCTTGTCCCAAAGAGCTGACAATCCTTTGATGGACAAAAGAGGGTTTTTATTATGTTTGTATTAGTGGAAAACTTAGCAACAGATCATGTCTGACAGTCCCCTGTAATATCTGATTTCCAGTACTACTTATTGGTGCTAACAGGTGTACTGAAATTCTGAAAATTTATTTAGAATAAAAACGTGTAAATCAAAAATGTATTTAATTGTTTTCTGTTTAGAGAACAGAATAGGTGGCTTCTTGATGATGTTTCAGTGCAGGTTATGCTACCTCAGGTAATTAAATTATGATGAGTCTAGTTTCAGCCAGAAGTTAAAATCAAGTATTTTAATCTCACTTATGTCCCAGGCACCCAGAATTGGACCTAGGGATAATGTATGATGATTATTCTTGTCTGTGGTGCACACTTGGTGGCCAAAGAGCAGTGGCACATATCGTTTCCTTACCTGTAATGCCTTCTTGATAGCTAGCGAGCTAGTGTTGGGTGAATATCATCAATTAAGTATTTCTGATTTACATTCTTAGAAGATCAAACTAGTGAGTGTCAAGAAAGGGTGAATGGTGGGAAGAAATGGGAATTCTCTAGGTAATTTTCATATGTCTTGTAACAATAAATAAGACTGGCTATAAATAAACAATAGCAGGCTTTTTTACTGGATTTAACAACTTCAAGGGTTCTTTACTGAGTGGTCAGATACACTTCCAATTACTCAGTCATTAGTCATAAGGAGAGGGTAGGAGGATGGATGTGGGAAAGGAGGACTATGCTATTACCACAAAAATAAAAAAAGAAAGAAACCCAGGATTATACATATGTATTACTACCTTGATGCAAAGACTGACCTTTCAGGCATGAGAGAAAAACACTCTGTAATTACTGCCTCCTTCCTTTTAGGTTATCAAGCAATTGAAGAGTAAATATGGGGAGCTATACAGACAAGACAATGTTATACTGAGTGGCACTCACACCCATTCAGGACCTGCAGGCTATTTCCAATATACTATCTTTTTGCTAACTAGCAAGGGACTTATCAAGCCATCCCTTAATGCCATTGTAAATGGGATTATAAAGGTAGGTGTTTTCAATTAAATTTTCTCTCTCAAATGTATGAACATGTAGAACAGGGATAACCTTTGTGTTATATTTGTATTTATTAGTATAGGAATAGCTGAGAACTGTCATGGGGACATTAGGTTGAGTGTTTCATGACATCATCATCTTATTTGTTGAAATATTTTAGATTTATTGTGACCAACTTGGTCAGGTTAGCAAACAAAATGCTGCACTATTTCTTTATGAAGAGATGATTTAATATTACTTTAAATGTTAATTAAGTTTGACTGATATTAGCTGTTTTAATTTCTAAAGGATAACACTACATCAAACGTTAATTAAAAAAAAAAAAAAAAAAAAGAGAGCGCAACAAGCAATAGCCTCAGATCATCTATTGTAGGTGTAATGATTCATCTTTCCGTGTCTGGACTTCTAGTAATGTCCTTAGACACAGAAGACTCAAACTTTCTTTCCATGTAGCCCCTCTTCACTGTTACTGCACTGATTTTCCTTGCCTTTCTGCTTTTCAGAGCATTGATATAGCACACCAGAATATGAAAAAAGGAAGAATTTTTATCAATAAAGGTTTGGTAGAAAAGAGCCAAATCAACAGAAGTCCTTACTCTTATCTTCAGAATCCAGAGTCTGAAAGAAACAGGTGAAGAAGAAGGGGGAAGCTATAGTTCTTAAAAACAAGCATGAACTGTTGTCAAAAAATGTTCTGGGGACACAGTGTTGAAGAACTACATTGCTGTATATCATCAAAGGCAAATCAGATGTGGAAATTGCCCTCACGTGGGAAATCCAGATCCCAACTTTTCCCCTACCAGGGGATGATGGAGTCTGGGAGTTTTTAGCAACAATAAAGTGCAGAAAACTGCAACTTTATGCTGATGGTAGCCAACCCACGCAGGTGGCTCAGGCTTCACTTTCTTACCGTACTCCTGAGTACATGTGTTGGTGTCTCTGGTATCTTTCTGTGCAGGGAATCTTCTACTCTAGCTGACCTCGTGCTGGCTTTTTGAAATTAAATAAAGCATTCCAAGGTTAGCTTTGTGGTCAGATACACCCTCTTCCAATTGGAAACACTACTAAGTGTAAAAGAAACATTTGGGCATAATTACTGGCAGCTGAGAAACTAAACAGACTTGCTGGGCCTGATTTTCAGTCACACAAGCCTCCTTTATGCCCCCTGTCAGTGTAAAAAGGCCTTAAATGGGGTAAAATAGCCCCTGAGAATACCCCCAGGGGAGGGCCTTCCTGACTGGGGAAGGGATTCTAAACCAGCCCCATTCACAGCCCATGGTGTCTCTAGGACATTGGATCACCCAACTCTACATCTGTTCTCTGCTACCCATGGTCCATAGGAAGCCTCAGAATGCAGAGCATAAGTTACAGAGGCTCAGAGCTATTCTAAGGTTGCACTGGGGGCTGCCACCACCACACACACAAAATTGCCACAGAATATGGGATGCCCCAAGGGCATTTTTGTCACTTCCCATTCCATTCCTGCCCTGAACGCAGAAAAGCAGTAACCGAGAAACTGGCCTCTGTGTTACATTTAGAAAACATGTCACTGCTATAAATTCAAATGTTGGTTAGACGGTGACAAAAATGGAAAGCGATATCTACAGTCTTTGTAGAAAATAAACAGTTTTATATCACAGAAAAAAGAGAGTTCAGTTTTCTTCAGGCAAGCAGCATATAATACAGAATTTGACTTTTGTCACTGAATTCAGCAGCTTTTTACAGTAGCGCCTTGTAAATGTAGCAGTTGGAAACTGATGACCTCAGTTCATTTTCTTGTTTGGCATATAACAGAGTCATTTGCAGATCGTGGTGTTGGCTGTGGCACGAAAGTGATTTCTCTGTTTTGTTGTCCAGGTATTCATCAAACACAGACAAAGAAATGGTGGTACTGAAGATGGTAGATGTAAATGGACAGGAGCTAGGCCTTCTCAGGTACTGAATTCGAAAGTAAAATTCACTCCCAAACACTAAAATATAAGCTGTGCCCCCAAATATGTCCTGTCTATTGATTGCGTTCTTTGTAGTCATAAAAAATGTCCATGTTAACCTTTCTCCTTGAGGTCATTCATTCAAATCCCTCTCATAGACCAAGGGCAGTGGGGGCTAAGGTAGCTTGAAGCCACCTTTGCACCCTACCTGTTTAAGTTACGGCCACCTTCCCAGGCTGCCTTATGGGCTGCAGCACTGCCCAGGATCTCCACAGCGCAGTGTGCTGTGGCCCTGCCTCTGATGCACTCCCTACACCAGGGCTTGTGAAGGAGTCCTTGGAAAGCAACTTTACAGCTGTCTCCCATATAGGGTGACCAGATAGCAAGTGTAAAAAATCGGGATGGGGGTTGGGAGTAATAGGTGCCTATATAAGAAAAAGACCCCAAAATTGGGACTGTCCCTATAAAATCAGGACGTCTGGTCACCCTACTTCCATAGCAACTGCACCAAGGGAATCCTCCCCTATTTCAGGGGTCTCAAACTCAAATGACCACGAGGGCCTCATGAGGACTAGGGCATTGGCCCGAGGGCGGCATCACAGACACCCACCCCTAGCCCCGCCCCCACTCCATCCCTTCCATGAGGCCCCACCCCTGCCCCGCCTCTTCCCTGCCCCCATTCCAACCCCTTCTCCGAAGTCCTCACCCCAACTCTGCCACCTCCCTGCCCCTGGGGGTGCAGGAGGGGTGCGGGGTGTGGCAGGGGGTTGGGGTGCAAGGTGTGGCAGGGGGCTCAGGGCAGGGAGTTGGGGTGCAGGAGGGGTGTGGGCAGGGCCGTTCCTAGCTATTTTGGTGCCATATGTGGCCCCCCCTCTGCGGGGGCACTGTGTGGGGTTCCAGGCCTCCGCGGGGGGGTGGGGGGTGGCCCCAGGCCTCCATACGGCATGCGGGGGGGGGGGCACAGGGTGGCCCCAGGCCTCCACGGGGGGGGGGGGGGGGAAGCAGAGGTGGCTGGCCCCAGGCCTCCACGGGAGGGGAATGGGGGGTGGCTGGCCCCAGGCCTCCACGGGAGGGGAACATCAGTGGCTGGCCCCAGGCCTCCGTTAGAGGGGGGAGTGGGGGTGGCTGGCCCCAGGCCTCCACCGGGGGGACGGAGGCTGGTCACTTCCTGCGGGAAGTGACCCGGCCCCAGCCTGCTCCGTTCCCCCGGCTCCCAGTCATGCCGCCGGTGAGTGCAGAGGAGTGGATCCCCCCTCCCACCAAGCCTGGGAGCCAGGGGAATGGAGCAGGCTGGCGCCAGGTCGCTCCACTTACCTTGCGGTGAGTGCAGGGTCCGGCCTGGCTGCAGGTTTTCAGGGAAGTGGGAGAGGGGCTGGGGGGGGGGAGAGGCGGGGCTGGGATGGAGCAGGGGCTGGAGCAGCACACAGCTGCGCAGGGCACCAGGAAATTTTCCTGATACCCTACGCAGCTGCTCATGGTGCCACGGGGCAGGGTGCTTGGCGGGCCGCACAGAAGAGCTCCGTGGGCCGCGAGTTTGAGACCCCTGCCCTAGTTGGATACAGCACTTTTAGGGTCACTTTATGCTACTCTGGCCCTTTTACCCAATGCAAAGGGGCTGGAGCAGGGGGCGAGGATCATTCTTCTGGTGTCTAGTTCTATAAAATGCCCCATGTATCGTCTAAAATATGCCATTGTCTCACTAGGGCCCTGACTTCATTCTCTGAGATATCATGTAAAATGGTGCATGTTAGTAACTCATTTTCTATTAAGAGATTTGAAGCTGAGTGTTTGGCTGTACAAAGTTCAGAAGTCAAGGCCAGGCAAACAAATAACAAAACTTGCAATACTTACCCAACTTTTGAACTTTCCCATTTAGCTCAGGGCATGAACAGCTGAGTGGGGTCCAGCTCTGTCAAAAGGGACCTGAACCTTTATTGTGCAGGGGGATTTTTGTACATCTTTTTTCACCCTGCTGCACACAGTTGTACACTCTATAGGTTTGTTACTTAGGCAGTTTGTAACATGGAAGAAGCCTTGTTATTTTGCAAGATTTTGTATGCATTCATATCACACGTCACAAGGTGACATGAAACACCTCCTTGCATTAACCATCACTTCGCAGACATTAATAAACATTGCTAATTTATACCTCTTTATTACGTGAGACGCACGGGTGGCAATTGCTGAGCCTAAAGCTGAAAAACAAATTTGCATTACAAACTCCTGTTTTATAATTCTCATAACTTTTCAAACCTTTCACCTTTTGAGTTGAACATTTCCATGCTTGCTCCCTGCTTTTTCTTTCTTTGTGTGAGCAAAATTGCTTCAGCCACTTTTAAGTGACAAATGGGGACAAACAAAGTGTACTTTCCCACTGTGACCACCCTTTTTTCTGTGGGAATAACTGACTAAATTAATGATGTAATTCTAATTTCACAAACGTCAGGAAAGACAAAAGTTCAGGATGAAGCAACAAATGTAATTTTGCCTCCTTGTTGGTACGTTTTAGGATAATCGTATTACTGTGTGTGAGTGTAGCCCACAAACCTGGGACCTCGGAACCTTAGTACATGAGCCTCTACTGCATGAGCTAAAAGCCACATGGCTCTGAGTTAAGGCTGTAGCAGACTCGTTAATTCCTAAGTGGTCTTGGTGCCACTAGAGAGGACAGAGCACCGCACCCAGAAGGTGTGTGGTCACAGGTTATTTTAGTTGCTAGTGTATCAAACATAGTAAGAAATGATATTGGGCCATATCCTCAGTAGCCTGCAGCTTGGGGACTGGGGCCACATTACACCCTGATCCTCAAGCCATCAGGCACTGATGTATTCCTGAGAAGCAATTCACAGCAGCCTCAAGCTGGGCCAGCTGCAGTGGTCCCCAAGGTCTCATGAATTTGGAGTGCTCTTTGGTAGTAGGGAAAAAATGGACTTTCCCAAGCTGTTGGGAAATGGACAGCTGGCTGTAGCTAAAGGTAGATTTTGATCAGATGTCTGTATTCAGGTGGAGGTTGAGAGATGGAGGAGGGAAGAGGGGGGCAGCAACTCAACATTTGCTGAAAGAGCTCCAAATGACTAACTGGCTCTTTTCCCAAAGAGGAAAGATACCAGTAGGTCAGCTATAACTAATAGTAGTGAATGCATTTCCTTTAATATTTGTTTTCTGATTGTTTATTAGCTGGTTTGCAATTCATCCCGTCAGCATGAACAACACAAACCTTCTCGTAAATAGTGACAACGTGGGCTATGCATCTTACCTCTTTGAACAAGAGAAGAATAAAGGACTGCTTCCTGGAGAGGTTGGACTATGTTATGGCTATCCTAAGGAATGGGGGATAGAACATAAATAAAAAAGGGCCAATAAAATGTCTTTTATGGATAGATGCAGTCTCATTCAAACTGTGATTGTAGACTGCAGGACAAATACTGCAGATGCACAGTGAAGATGTATAATGCATTTTATCATCTACTTTTTCCAGTTATAGAAAAGAGAAATTACAAGGCAACTGCTGACTATTTATTGCTTCCCAAAATAGCAATTGAGAACATTTATTTAGATTTCAAGGGACATTGCTGATCTGTTAAGATCCAAAATTTGATCTAGATTAAAAAAATAATGAATTTTCTAATGACATTTGGTTCAATAGGAACTACTCACATGCATAAAGTTGAGCACATGGGTAAGTGAGATTGGGGCTTTGTAGGGTTGGGGCTTTGGTCAATTTCACTTTATCATCAGTTTCTATGCAGTTCCACTTTCTGGTTTTCATAGGTTCTTGGAATTCTGCAGTATTTGGAATTCAAACACTGTAGGACCATATTATTTCTTTGAAAAGACAAGGTTTTAATTGAAATGTAAATGTATATTTAAAATAGAAATGGGTGAACCTCGTGAAGTACAAGTGTTCAGAGCCCTTTGGAACTATTTAAAAAGTTTTTTCTAGTAGGTGAACAACCTTACAAAGCAAACCTGACAGAAGTGGTGACCTATTTATATCCAGCACAGAATGTGAATTCACTTTTTTCCTTAGAATTTTTCCATTCTATTATATTTCCCCCTCTTACAATTGGAAAGCAAGCCTAATACCCATTAGATAGAGTCTAACTTTCAAATCAAAGATGTTTGAATGAGTTGGAAATTAGACAAAAAAAGTTTGCTCATACCTACATTTATTTTTGATATTAGATTTTATAAAAACGTTTATTAAACCCAAGACCCCAATCTTGCTGCCAAGGTTTCAATGCTAGTCTTACTCAAACTAGCTAGACCAAGGCAATCTTGGATATGTCTACATGTGCTGCAGTCATACCTCTGATTGCAGTGTAGACATACCCTAGATTGACATGTTATGGATGGTGAGATATGCCATCTGTAAGGGTTTATCAGAAAAGTTAAGATGAATCAACTAAAGCTGAGAAGTTAAAGCCCATTAAAAAGCTGTGTGGATGCTCTCATTCAATCTAAAGTAAAGTGACCTTGAATGAAAGCATGCACACAAAGTTTTAATGCACTGTAACTTATGCATATTAACATCACAACTTTAGTTAATTCATCTTAACTTTCATAACTAAGAGGTGAATACTGCATGTGGTGAATTAGTGTTACATTGTATGTGTGTAATCTGTCCTTGATCACCCATTCCGTTTGCTACCTTTAATGCTAACTTCTGCTGTCAGTTTCTGTGCTCAGTGGCTCACACAAATCATCTGAATAGAGAATGTTCTAAGCTAATCATCAGCTAAATCTGCCAATAGAAAAACAAGAGGTAGAATGGGAAAGTCAAACAAAAGTGACAGCAAGGATTCCTAGAATTTAATATCTATAATTAAGAATTAGAAACTGGGGGAAAGGAAGGTTACTGAATTCAGAGAGGATGGAAGGAATGTAATTTATTTTATATAATGAAAAGAGATAAAACAAGAGCAATGGGTGGGGTTTCTTTATTCCTTGCCCAGGCACAGATTCACTACATGACATTGGGCTAAGTCACTTAACCACTTTGTGCCTCAGTTTACTCATCTGTAAAATGGGAATATTAATACTTAATTACCTCTAAATTGCTGAGAGGTGTGAAAGATTAATGTAAAGTGTTTTGAGATGCTCAGGCCAAAGAGATATATAAAATCAAGGTAATAACGTTAAGTTTCTATTTGAAATATTTTAAAAATCTTTACTGCAAAAAACTTAGGGGCTACATTTTCAGAAGTAATGGATTTTAGGTGCTGAAGGTTTTGAATGCCCAACTTGAGGCACTGAGTTACGGGGCCAGGTACTCAGCACATCCTGAGAATCAGGGCCCCTTAATGTAAGTCAAGTTGGACACCCAAAAATTCAGTCATCCAGAACTACTAGTCACTTTTGAAAACTTCACCAATGTCCTGTCACTACCAACTGTATATGATATCAGTGATGATATGATTTTACGTGTGTTGTCTGCAGTACTAGGGGAATTTATACAAGTAGTTTGTTATATAGGCAGTTCATGTTTATTTCACATCTTCGTATTACATGACAGGGGATTTTTTCCCCTTGAAACACCAGTATACATCTGAGGTCCGCAGGTTGATGGCAATCCGTGCAAGACACAGAAAAAGCCATAACATTTTATTTTCTTTTGGCAGGGATCTTTTGTAGCAGCTTTTGCATCATCCAACCTGGGAGATGTATCACCCAATATCAAAGGTCCACACTGCATAAACACAGGAGAGTCATGTGATAACCTCAACAGTTACTGTCCAGTAGGCGGGGTAGGTATATTTCATTTTATCTACATTTCAAGTTTTAAGGTAGATTTTAAGTATGGAATTGCAAATATAGGGCCAGATTGTGGTCCATCCTGCTGTAAAAGGATGTAAGGTGCCCCTCTATACTCCTGTACTGGTTACACAGATAAGCAGCCTCCTTGGGACTGCCCCTTACTCATCCTGTACAGTGTTGCTAGCATGCTGAGGGATGTACACTGTGCCATGGGCAAAGTGCTGATTTCAGAGAAACCGGGTGGCAGATTATGACTTTCAATATGCAGCTGGACTATAATACAAAATCTCTGGAAAGTTTGGGTATAGCATAAAATCAATATAATATTATAGTCAATAGCAGAGGATACTGTACTGAGGCAAGTCAGTACAGTATTTTTGAACTTACTGCAAGTTGCCACAGAAATTCCAGTCTTCCATGAAATTCAGCACTGGTGGGCTCAGAAACCACAGATCTTGCACAGAATTTAGTCCCCGTTTATAAAACAGTACCGGGTGCATGGATTAGTTTGCGTATTAAAAGCAAAGATTTTTTCATGAAAGTGATGACAATGATTTGTGCCTTCATTCACAGTACAATAAAAGCTTTATATTGCTAGAAGGATGTCTTATTCATTTACATTTGTTTAATTATTTGCTTTAAAAAATCCTTAACAGGCTAAAATGTGCATGGCTGCAGGTCCTGGCAGTGATATGATTGACAGTACAAAAATTATAGGACAAAATCTCTATTTGAAAGCAAAGGTAAGTTAAACTGGACTCTTTTTACTTGTGTATTCAAATGCAATTATTGGAAAAGCCAGTAAACATTTTCTTTTTGACAAGTGAGTTTCTGAAATTTATTTTTGCTAGAGATATTCTCAAAACATGTGGGTCAAGATTGTAGGCCTAAAGCTGTGCACTTAGATCCATATTTATGTACCTAAGGGCTGGTCCACACTGGAGGGCGGGGGATCGATCTAAGATACGCAACTTCAGCTACGTGAATAGCGTAGCTGAAGTCGAAGTATCTTAGATCGAATTACCTCGGGTCCACACGGCACAGGCAGGCTCCCCCGTCTACTCCGCTTACTCCTCGCGCCGAGCTGGAGTTCTGGAGTCGATGGGGAGCGCTTCTGGGATCGATTTATCGAATCTACATGAGACGCGATAAATCGATCCCAGAACATCGATCGCTACCCGCCGAATCGGGCGGGTAGTGTGGATGTACCCTAAGTAAAAGTTGTCTGAATTTCAAAGCAGTCACACTTTTATTTAGGTGCCTAATTTTAGGCACCAACGTTTGAAAATGCTATCTTTTTATCCTAGCCTCTCTGTTCCTCACTGTACATTTCTGTAAAATGTGGATGATACCTACCTACCCACCCCACAGAGAAGGTGTGACAGTTAAGTAGCTAAAGAGCTATGGTCCGCAAACTCACAAGTACACATGACTCTTTCACGTAGCTCTTCAGTGTCTTGGGTTCCCAGAACCCCAGCTTATCTGGAATATCAGTCCTGGCAAAACTCTTCCAACATCTGATAATTGGGCACATATGTCATCATACGTAGCTGGGATCTACTTCTGCCACAGCAGGCTAGGGAACAGAACCAAAAGGTTCACCTTTCCCCCACACTTTACATAAATTATTATTATTGTAACACCAGCTAGTAGAGGCAAACCTTTTCCTACACTACAGGAATTGCATTATTTATTTATTTATTTATTTATGTGTTTGTTAATTGCATTGTAACCTAGCTGTTACCTAGGAATCTCTTGATGCCAACTTGCAGAGGGCACGGGGTTTTGCAAGTATCCCCTGAGTCAGAAATCTGCATAATAATTCACTAAAGAGTAGCAAGAGGTAGTAACCCACTAGTCATCGCAATCACTGCAGAAGGTATGCATGCATAATATGTAAGAAGGTATGTATCCATACTGAAAATTATGTTCTTGAGGCCGGTAACCAAGAGTAACAGACCTCAGGGATGTTCTTTTCAGGCAGATGGTAACAGATGCTTATCTCCCTGTCTGGTAAGTGTGCAGTGGGTATTGTCCACCTCATACTGAGCCTGAGGCTAATCAGGGGATTACGATATTGACAAGGGAGGAAAGCTACAGGAAAAAACAACCAGGAGGGGGGCATCCTATTTATGAATAAGGACAGTGGATTGATCTGATATATCTAAGGTACCAAGAGACACCCGGAATCCTTCACGTAGAAGACAAGTTGACAGTGTGTCTTCCCTCATAAAAAAGGAATCACAGCGATACTTTATTAGACATGAGAGTAACTTGTTAATTAAGCCTAGGCTCTAGAATGCATGTTATGGTTTTATTTTATATGTAACCATTTGTTTCCAATACTTATCACTTGAATCGCTATACTTTGTTAAATAAACCTTTACTTGATTTCACTATAAACTTACCTAAGTGTTGTATATTACGTGGAACAGAGATATGAGGTGTAATGGGGAAGCTGGGGCATACTGTTCCTCTGGGAGCAGCTGATCTGTGAATACTGTGAGTGCCCAGTGGAACAGGGGCTTAGACATTCCCAGGAGATGCTCCGAGGGCTGAGGGCTTTGAGAATGCCTATTCATAACCTGTAGTGAGTGAGTGGGCCTGTGTAGGCTTAGAGGGAAGTGCTTGGGTTGCCTCTAGCCAGCGGAGTCTGGGCACTGACTCCTAGCTGGCACAGACAAAGCTTCTTCAGGCTAAGGGCAAGTGGTAGCAAGGTGCCTCGCAGCCCTGGCTGCTCCTGGGAAACATCACAGTAATGTTCAAAGGCCCAGTCGAGATAGAGATCTCACCATGATGCTAGATGGTGGGAGTGGCATAAGAACCAATATACAATAGAATATGTAGACTAGAACTATGTTGTGCACTGTAATATGTCAGAACACAATAAATATAGGCCTTCTCCACTTCATAGCTAGACATGCCTAAAAATGCTTTTCTTCCCTGAAAGAGCTACCCAAGAAAGCCACAGATTTCGTTTTTCTTCTAACCGGAAATGGATTCTCCTTCATCCATACTATTTATTTTAATGTTTGTCAAGGGCAGCAGAGAAGGAAGTGCAATACTTATTGCGCTTGGAGATTTCAGTGTCAGCAGCTTGCAGGAGCTGGAACGGATTCAGTAAATTAATGACAACAACAGACTTGATTATAGCAGTTTTCTTTTTAATTGCCATTTTGAGTGTTTGCAATAGAATTGCTCTAAAATGACAGTGATTTGTAGGTTAGTGGATATTCTAGTCTAATTGTACATTAGGGACTTGCATGTGTATCTAATTTAGAGGGAAATGATTTTTGCCCTATATGACCATTGTGGGTGGTGGTACTATTGGATTTCAATATTTATATACCATAGTAAAATGATACTTCACACCGTTACATGAAATATTACCAAATCTGTGTAAGTTCTATTAATACTTCGTATGTACTAGGTCTGTGGACTATGAAAATCACTCATTGTGGAAGATACCTTTTAATGAACAATTTATAAATGAATTGTGAATTTAAATAAAGGAAATTATATCTTTGAATTATGAATAGCTAATGATCAAACTAGAATTGAAGAATTGGGAAAGGTGTTTTCAAGCAGGTACATTTCCCCAAGGAGAGGGTCATCTGGGTTGGTGTTAAGATGAGAGAAACAAAAAAACTTCTACGCTAAAATGTGATGAGGCAACTGCTGTTCCTTAAGTTTAGTCATTCCTTTTTGATACTAACGTTATAGAATATCTTCACAAGAGATTTTCCAGGTACTTGAGTGAGCTGTGCAACCTGTTTCATTTTGTATAATCTTTCTCTACTCCCTATTTGATGTTTGAAGCCTAATTTAATTTTGAAACTGCAATTCAGAGGTTCTGGGTTGGTGGACCGCTGAAGGTCCACAGAAAACTTGCTGCATACATGGTGCTAATTTTTCTCTTTATTTCCATACAAATATATTCAATAATTTCCCAATATTGTTCTTCTCTGTAAGCAATAGTTGTAGTTGCCACAGAAATGTTATGTGCTCCGGAATGGGAAAGGAGATGGTCTTTGCAACTGGGAAAAAGAAGGAGAGGAGGTCCTGATGATACTCTCTCTATTGAAATATGGCCCACATTGCAGAAAAGGTAGAGAACTCCAGCTGTTGACCAATTGCTGTCGGACACCCTCTTGAGTTACTCATTCATGGAGGAGGAAAGTGAGGTTGGTGTGAGTGACCAGCTGCCTATTGCTTTTAGGCAAAGACACTGATGGAATCCTCTGCTCATGGGTCACAGAAAGCCCACTGATGCTGAGAGATCATAAAGTCTCCTTGAACACTACTCAGAGAGGTAAAACTTAACAACAGAGAGGGTGTGCAAAGAGTGGCCCCGGATAGATAGGGATGGTGGGGAATTGTTCATGCCCTAAGCAATGTCTGATGGCTTGAGAAGGACTTGGCTAATAAAGCACTAGCCTCTGTAACTGACCCACACTACAGGGACATGTTCTCAAAGATTTAGGCACATCATTTCTTCTGCCTGAAGGACTAATTGCTTCCACCTGCTCCCAAGGGAGCTGAGATTGTATTAAAATAGTTCATATTTGTCTTGCATCTGTTTTTAACAGGTTCTTTGTGATTCTATTTCAGTAAAATATATTCTTTAGTTTTTGCACCCAGTGTTAATCAGTATAATACCGTGTTTCAGGAGCTGTATACTCTAGCTTCCCAGGAGGTAACAGGACCTCTCCATGCAGCTCACCAATGGGTGAACATGACTGATGTCACTGTCCAGCTCAATGCCACCCATACAGTAAGTACTGGCAATTTCCTGCCTGCAAATAGGGAATCCTCTTTAGAATGTTCCAGGTAGAATTGCCGTGGTTTTACATCTGGAGTTGATGTACTGTATGTAATCTAATTTTAAAATACTTTTTATTAAGGGTAAAACGTGTAAACCAGCCTTGGGCTACAGCTTTGCAGCAGGTACTATTGATGGCGTGGGACTCTTCAATTTCACACAAGGTAAGCAGAAGAACAGAGTCTGCAGACCTTGTTCACTGAGGTTTATTGTTTATGTGGGAATAGTGCCCTCAGTCTTGTTCATGGAACTGTGCAAACATAGGAAGATACAATCTCTGCCTCAAATAGCTTACAGTCTTAAAAATACAGACAAAGAGTGGATGATAGGGATACAGTGTATAAGGAAAGTGGTGACGGTGAGAACTGGAACATGTCTTTTTACTTCCTCATTCATTCTTTATTTACAAATCTATCCCTAATTGCCCCTCTACCTAATTATTGTTAGAGTTTTTATTTGATATTTTTAAAATCTCCCTTTATTTGCTCCCTCTTGCCATTAGTTCCCGATCCAGTGTGGAGGACCGTCCTTTCTATTTCTGTAATTCCTGGTCACTACCTACATACTATGGTCACAGCCATGTTCGAAATACTGATTAGTTAGAGCTGGAATTTTTAAAAACAGCCCATGGGAGTTAGGTGTCCAAAATCCCATTTTAAGATGAATGAATTCAAATCCCCTAAACTCCCCTGGAAATCCCAGCCTAGATACATAGATACTTTTAGGAAATGCAGTTGAAGAATTAGACTTTGTCAAATATACACTGAGAAAAACTGAAGAAATTGTATTAAAAGAGGTTTCTACTTACAGGTTCACTAGAAGAGCAGCCATTCTGGGAAATTGTTCATAACCAGCTACTTGGAGAGCCATCCAATGAAACAAAAGAGTGCCACAAACCTAAGCCAATCCTTTTAAATACTGGAGAGGTAGGGTGTGTTGGTGTATATCACTGTGAGCATAGCTAGTGCTTAACTATGTTGGATTTTCCTGCCAAGAGAAAGGATATCCATCTTAATTCCAGCCTTAATTAAACTAATGATGCAGAAGTAAAGGCAGTGAATGGGCATATGACAATATTTTAAAGTGAATCTTACTTTAAAAGACATGAAAAGGAACATAAATATATGCTTATCAATACTCTGAAAAAGCAGTAAAAGATACAGGGTTTTTATTACAAAAGAAGTGTGTTTTTCCATACATTCTTACTGTAGAATTTAAAAAAGGGGGAAAAGACATGCATGCTTCATAATGAAGGAAAAATGTATTTGTGATAAAATACAGTGCAGAAAATGTTCGCGAATGTTTGTCCTTATATAAACATTATTACTGTGATTCTAGAAAGGGCAGTAAGATCTTTGGTTACCTGCCAACATATATAATTTCATGGTAGAAGAGTTTTTGACTTGTGGAAATGTCTGATGAGAAATTTTGGACTAAAAGGGCAATGACATTAGAATTTCAAACCTTGTGGCTTGGCTAGTATATCAAAGTTCTGGAATACATAATTACATAAATGTCTTTATATATTTGTAGCTCCAGTTACAAAAAATGGATAGAAAATAACACAATGGGATTTGTTCTGGAAAAATGTAATCTGGAAAATTCAATCTAAAAAGTGTTCATCTATACTGTAATGACAAGGAAGTAGTCTTGGAGATGGAATGAGAGTGAACACCAAATTAAAGAAAGGGAAAGATTTCAAAAGTGCCTGAGTGAATTACGATCTTTAATCCCATTTTCAAAAGAGACTTAGACATCTTACTGAAGTAGTACTGAAAGCCAATGGGATTTAGGTTCCTAAATCACTTGGGGGCTTTTGGAAATGTTACTTGTGAACTTGAAATATGATTTGGTGGTGGTGTTTTTTTTTAACAATGTTTTTTTGAGCTACCAGTTCCTAGGCATCATGTTGTTTTCACTGGAGTGCTCATAGCTCCTTTCTATACGGTGTTGTTAGACTGCACCAAGAATGTTTCATACAATTCTGGGCACCTCATTACCAGAAAGATATTAACAAACTGTTTAAATCCTTGGAGGTATTCCCCCCTGGAGCAAAAAGTAAAAGAACTAACTATAGACTAGCCAAATGAGGAGTGATATGATCACTGCCTACAAATATCTGAAAGAGAGGAATTATTTAAAGTAGGTCAAGTAGGTAAATCAGAAGCAATGGGATGAAGTTAAACAGGAAAATTTGGAAACAAATCATTCTTAATGGTGACATCTGTGAGACTGTGAAATAATGTCCCAAGAGAAGGGAATGAAAACCCATTGCTTCAGTCATTTAGAACTGAACAAAATAAAGCATTTAAGAACATAGGATAAGGAACAGTGTTGCATGGGCATTTAGACAGACTAGATAATACAATAGGTTTCTTCCATTCCTGGTTGAATGATTTAATGCATGGGTAATACAGAAGATAAAGTGAGATAAAGCATTAATTTTCTATAGCCAATGTAAATTTCTTACAAAAATAAATGTTTGCATCACTATTCTTATGAATATGGAAAGAACAAAACCAGATTGTATCTCATTGGCCTTATTAAAAAAATGAAACACTATATTCTTTTTTTTTTTCTTCCAAGATTTCATTACCTTATGCATGGCACCCTGAAATAATTGATGTTCAGCTTTTTACCATTGGGTCCTTGGCAATAATTGCTTTTCCAGGAGAGCTGACGTATGTACTATTTTTACTCTTATTTTGTATAACACAGCAGACAGTTTTTATATCTAAACTACCCACAGTACTTGTGTGTGCATATTTTTTTATGGAAGGGATATAAAGCCAGAAACTACCTTATCACTGGTACAATGTGATATGCAGCCACTATATGTCAATGTCCATTCTAATGTTCTAACGCAGGTGCATTTTTGTGTGTCTGTGAGGGTGCATGTGCAGTCTTTAATTGGATATATGAGGATTCCCTCTTCCCTATTTTTAGACCAGCAGTTGCTGGTCTAGAGTTGAGGTTGAAACTAACTTCCCATTCTTATAGCTGATCAACTTTTTTGATAGAGCCATTTTCCATCAGAAAATGCAGTTTCAATTGAATAGACAAAGTTAGAAAAATGCTAGACCTCAGCCAGGGCCTCAATGATATCACATATAGCTGATAAATTATTTATAGTTTCTTTTCCACATAGTGATGGTGATTTTTAAATGCCAAACTGTTGCAAAGGGGAGGGTTCTTTTATTGGCTCTAAATTTGCAGATAATTCGGGTGAGATTCAGCTGAACATCCAGGTTTTGGGAGCCTTGTGTGATCCAAAACTTTCCTACTGATGCTCATCCATCAGTGATTCCAATTCACCTTGCACTTCAGTATATTGCACTTTCTCTACATTACTGGAGTTTAACATTACTATCATAATACTTCACAGGACAATGTCTGGACGGAGATTACGAGAAGCTATTAAAAGTGTAAGTTACTGGCTAAAAACTTGAAGAGAACTTTTCTAAACAGCAGAGTTTATGGAACCTTTATTATTTTCTTGAGTCCATCATCTTTCTCTTGCCTCCTACTGATATTGTTCCTTTGGGTGTAGCTAGAAGGTGTAATTTCCTACTTGAGTAGACCAACCCTCTCAAACTGTGATTGAGCTAGTGCGCAAAACATTGAAATGTAGCTGCAGCAGCATGAGTGGCAGGATTGACTAACTGACCGAGTACAGACCTAGAGTTTCAGATGAGATTGTACTCAGGGCGGCTGGCCCCTCCTGTCACTAGCAACGTGGTGGCTACTTTTCTGTTTTTAGCATGCTAGTGTAGGTGTGTCTTCTGAAGCTGGAGCTTACCCCTTCAGCTCCAGTGTAGACATACACTTGGTCTCACATATTATGAAGGTATTTTTAAAAGGTAGTTGTGTATCTGATACCTATCTATCAAACAGCATACCCCACCTCCAAATATGGCAATAAACAAGGCCAACCAAATAAACATGGGTGAAATCTTAGCCCCACTGAAATTAATGGGAATTTTGCAATTGACTTCAATGGATTCAAAATTTCACCCCTTAATTCTACCAGTGTGGTGCCACCATGATAATGGTTAGAAACACTGTGACAATCATAACATTATCCATCCATCCATCATACTGAATATTATTTATTATTTTTATTCATCTTATTAATGACCAACATGCGATGGATATAATTGTGTATTTAATATTTATTAAGGTAATTATGTATTTGTACCCATCTTTCATAGGAATTTGAATCCCACGGGACCCAGGGAATGAATGTCGTAATTGCAGGCTTGTGCAATGTTTATACCCATTACATTACTACTTATGAAGAATACCAGGTAAACAAAATAGCTCTAATATAGGACAAAGATGTTTACAGGATATTTTTACCATGCATTTTTACTTTTCAGTGATAATTCATGGGAGTTTAGATGCTTGTAGAATAATTTTTCTTTTTCACAAAGAAATGAAAACAGCAGCAACAACAAAATCTGTGGAAGAAATGCAGAGATCTTTTAATCTTTCTTGTAGATTCAACGATACGAGGGAGCCTCCACCATTTATGGGCCACACACTCTCTCTGCTTATATTCAGTTGTTCAGAGGACTGGCCAAGGCTATTGCTACGGTAATAAAAAACAATTTGAATCCAGTGCACACGTTCATATTTATATATTCTTTAGAAGTGAGGTTTACATAATGTTTCCATCCTATTATTTTAAATGCATGGTCCTGATTCTCTGTTCTGATCTAACTGCCTGTATTGCTCTGGCAGTGAAAAATCACTAGAAACCAACCTAATCAGCTCCCTGGGAATTTCCCTTCAGTAAACAGAATCTCCAGCTGGTACAGAAGCAGCATAGTAGCGCTGTGTGTCCCAACTCCTGGCCCTGCCACGAGGGTGATGTCAGTGTAGTTGGAAAAGTCTCTGCACTCTGACAATTCCTGGCTGCTAAAACAACCCTGTTGATCTGTGGACAGCTGCGTGTACATTAGATCAGCCCTTAAATTGTTGCAGCTTTTGCTTGGTGCTGAACAGGATTCTAGCTAGAGCAAGAACAGAGGAGCTGCAACTTGGCGTAAAGTCATATGATAAGATCAAAGAATGAAGTAGTGCTGAAAGTAGCATATAAACAAGAACCCTCTCACTGTACTTTTTTTGGTCACTTTCTTATTCTTGGCATTACAGCCAATTATAGTCACTGTAGTTAATTAAAAAAGCACATTTGGCTTATTGGGTTTTGTGAAATACAACAGCATCTGTATATGATGTTTCATCACTATTGTTTCAGAGTAGAATTGACAAACAATATTTCTGCTTATTAAACAAATGTTCTTTTTTCTAGAATACAGTTCAGAATTTGCCAAATGGTCCAGAGCCACCGTTCTTCAACATAACCAACCTGACTTTGTTACCTGGTGTTCTTGCTGATGTTGCACCAATCGGTAAAACATTTGGGGATGTGTTACAGGAAGTACAACCACAATACAGAGTGGTAAGACTATCTGGGGAAATATCATTTATTAACTACTAGTCTGAATACTTGTCGGATTCTTAACCATATTCTTAATTAGTGTGGGGTTTCTATAGAGCCATAGGGCCAAATTCGGCTTTAGACTTCACTGATGTCAATCAAAATTTATATCAGGATACATAAGAGCAAAATCCGACCCATGATATCTAGACTAAGTAATCTGAAGGTTGGTTGTGATAGCAACTCATCTTAGCTCTGCGTGAGTTGCAAGAAAAAGTGAAACTGAAATAAAATTATAATAAAAACAAATGAGAACTGAATAGTGTGACGGAGTAGAGAGCGAGATGGATTTGACCTGGGAGGCTGGCTGCATTGGAAATGGCTGCATCGGGAATGCGAGACTTTACCTGAGGCTGTAACATGAGCCAGGACGGGGGTTGGGAGGTGACACCTTTGGCTGGGAGAATGGTAAAAGGCTAGAGGAGGGGCCCCGGGGGAGGGGAAGAGCCTGTTGGAGGTTTGGCTGTTTTTTTGGTCAGTTTGGAGCTGGGTGGTGAAATGCAGGGAGCCCCAGAGCTGGGGTCTAAGCTCCCTGCCCCTCAGAAGGCCCCAGCTGAGGGGTCCTGGTCATACTTACAAGCTCTGTTTGGACTCTTTCCTGACTACCCTAATAAACCTTCTGTTCTACTGGCTGGCTGAGAGTCACATTGAATCCCGGGAAGAGGGGTGCAGGACCTGACTCCCCCACACTCCGTGACAACTGGTGGCAGAGGTGGGATCTTCTGCACCCCATGAACGGCACTTCCTGCAGTAAGTGACTGGAGAGCAGTACAACGAAGGGGGATTGACGGGGAGCAGGTTGCTGAAGAGGCAGAGAGAAGCGGTTTCGGGGGGCGGAGGAGTTACACTTAACCCTGAGGGGTGTGACCAGTGAGAAGGGCTGGCACACTAGGGGTTCCTCCTGGAAGCCGTGGGGGCCAAGACCGCACAGGCCTGAGAGTGGCCAGCAGGAAGATGTATGCTAAGCGCCGTAAGAACGACCTGGTGGAGCTGTGCAGGCAGAGGGGGCTGCGCGTTGGGAAGTCCACTAAAGACCAGCTGATTGCGCAGCTGGAGGAGAAGGATCACTTGGATGACCCGATCCCTGTCCCTGGGGGAAGCCGCTCGACAGACGCAGCATGGGCCCCAGGGCCTGACCTGGCTGGGAGGGGTCAGACTGCTGCCGAGGACATCCCAAGACCCCTCTTGCCTCTGCACAGGGGAGAGGTTGGGGAAAGCCCAGCAAATACCGAGGGCACCTTGACCCCGGCGGCCAGCAGGGGATCTTCCCGGAGGAGCTCCCCATCCCAGCAGTGGAGGCGGCCAGATTGGGAGAGGGAAATAAAACTGAAAGAGCTCGAGTTGAGACAGCAGGAACTGAAGGAGGAGCGGGAAGAACGGGAAAAACAACGTCAGCATGAGGAGAAACAACGCCAGCGTGAGCTGGAGGAGAAGGAGAAACAACGCCAGCATGAGGAGAAACAACGCCAGGATGAGCTGGAGCTGGCCAGACTGAGGAGCAGTGAGGCCCCGGCTGCGGTGAGTGAGGGGGGACCCAAGACTACAGGGAAGTTTGATCGTAACTTCCTGGCCCGGCGTAAGGAAGGGGAAGACATAGACAGCTTCCTGGCGGCCTTTGAGAATGCCTGCAGGTTGCACAAGGTTGACCCTGCAGACAAGATCCAGTATCTCACCCCCTTACTAGACCCTGCAGGCCTGGATGTGTACGGCCGAATGAAAGAGACGGAGACTGGGGACTATGAACTGTTCAAAAAGGCCCTGCTCTGCGAGCTTGGGCTGACTCCCGAGATGTACCGTCAAAGGTTCCGGGATCAGCGAAAAACCCCTGAGATCACGTACCTACAACTGGCCAACCGGATACATGGATACGCCCGCAAGTGGACCGCTGGGGCCCAAACTATGGAGGGCTTGCTCGAACTATTCGTACTGGAACAACTGTATGAACTGTGCCCATCAGACCTGAAGCTATGGTTGATGGACAAAAATCCAGGGAGCCCGCAGCACGCAGGGCGGCTGTCCGACGAGTTCATGAACAGTCGGTCAAGGGGTGGCAGGGAGGAATCCCAAAGGAGCAGGCCCACCCTGAGGCAGCAAGAGAGTCACCATGGGACCTCCCAAAGGGGAAATAGGGAGAACCCCCTCCCGAGGGGAACCTCCGACATCAGAACCAACCGATCTGCTTGAGGGGACCAACGGGACATGAGCTGCTATCACTGTGGCCAGAGGGGCCACTTACGGTCCCAATGCCCCAAGATCAGAGACAGACTGAGCAGACCAAACCCACACCGGGTTAACTGGGTAGGGACCCAGCCGGACGAGGGGCCGACAGCCCAGAAGAGGGGGGCTGGCAGCTTATCAACGGCTCCGGAGGGAGGAAGGCCCCAGACCAGCTCCTCGGGGGGGCTGGATGCTCCGGACTCAGGGTTCTCGGTTTATAGGGTGGGCGCGGGGCTGTCCCTTCGGACAGAGTGCCTTGTTCCCCTGGAGATAGATGGGAGGAAGGTCACTGGATACTGGGATACAGGCGCGGAGGTGACGCTGGCCCGGCCCGAGGTGGTGGCCCCAGATCGGGTGGTACCCAACACCTACCTGACCCTAACAGGGGTGGGCGGGACCCCGTTCAAGGTACCCGTGGTGAGGGTACACCTGAAATGGGGGGCCAAGGAGGGCCCCAAGGACATAGGGGTGCACCAGCATTTGCCCACTGAGGTACTGATGGGGGGGGACCTAGAAGACTGGCCCAGTGAATCCCGGGACACCCTGGTCATGACCTGTAGCCAGAGCCGGCAAGGGGCGCTACGCCCGGGCCTCGGAGAGGGTGCCTTGCACGGGGCACAAGACCCTTGCCCAGTGGGGAGGGAGTACCCCAGAACCAGGCGCAGAGAGGCTGTGGCCTCAGACACAGACAGCACGAGGGAACAGGTTCCCATTCCTTCCCCAGCGGCTGAGTTCCAGGCCGAGTTACAGAGAGATCCCTCCTTGCGGAAGCTCAGGGACCTGGCCGACCGCAGGGAGGTGCAGACCATGTGGAGAGGTTGCCAGGAGAGGTTCCTGTGGGAGAAGGGGTTCCTGTACCGGGAATGGGCTCCCCCCGGTGAGATGGAGACATGGGGGATCAGGAGGCAGCTGGTGGTCCCCCAGAAGTATCGCCGCAAGCTACTGTACCTAGCCCATGACATCCCTCTCGCAGGGCACCAGGGGATCCGGCGCACCAGGCAGAGGCTGCTACAGAACTTTTACTGGCTTGGGGTCTTTACAACTGTCCATCAGTACTGCCGGTCCTGTGACCCCTGTCAGCGGGTGGGGAAGGCTCGGGACAAGCGGAAAGCGGCTTTGAGGCCTTTGCCCATCATAGAGGAGCCCTTCCAGAAGGTGGCTATGGACATAGTGGGGCCTCTCAGCAAGACAACCCGGTCAGGGAAGAAATACATTCTGGTGGTGGTAGATTTCGCCACCCGCTACCCCGAGGCGGTGCCCTTATCCTCCATTGAAGCAGACACCATGGTGGATGCTCTGCTGACCATTTTCAGCCTAGTGGGGTTCCCCAAGGAAGTCCTGACAGACCAAGGGTCCAATTTCATGTCGGCCCTGCTCCGGTGCTTGTGGGAGAAATGTGGGGTCCGGCACAGCTGGGCCTCAGCATATCATCCCCAGTCCAATGGGCTGGTGGAGAGGTTCAATGGGACGCTAAAGATGATGCTGAAAACCTTTATGAACCAGCACCCGCAGGACTGGGACAAGTACCTACCGCACCTACTTTACGCGTACAGGGAAGTGCCCCAGGAGTCTACCGGATTCTCGCCCTTCGAACTGTTATACAGCAGGAGGGTGAGGGGGCCCCTGGACCTGATGAGAGACGAATGGGAGGGGGAGGCTGCCCCCGAGGGAGAGTCAGTGGTGGAGTATGTCCTGACCTTCCGAGAGAGACTTACTGAGCTCATGGGCCTGGCCAAGGGAAATCTGGCCAGAGCCCAGAGGAAGCAAAAGGTCTGGTATGACCGCACGGCGCGGGCCCGCGCCTACGCCACCGGGGATCAGGTGATGGTTCTCATCCCCGTGAGGAAAAACAAGCTGCAGGCCACTTGGGAAGGCCCTTTCAAGGTTGTCAAGCAGCTAAATGAGGTAAATTATGTGGTGGAGCTGTCTAACCGGGCACACCACTGCCGGGTGTACCATGTCAATATGATGAAGCCATATTATGACAGGGGGAATGTGGTGCTGGCCGTGTGTGGACATTGGGAGGAGCAGGGAAGTGACCCTCTAGTAGATCTATTCCCTGAGACAGGAGCTGGCTCCTCCCAAGAAACGGTCCCCCTCTCTGATCAGCTAACCCCTGCCCAGCAAGCTGAGATCAGAGGGGTGCTGCATCTGTACCGACAGCTGTTTTCCAACCAGCCTGGTCGCACTAATCTGACTGTCCACCGGGTGCAGACAGGATCGCACCAACCTATAAGATGCTCCCCCTTCCGAGTCACAGGGAAGACAGCTCGGGACCTGGAAAGGGAGGTCAAGGACATGCTGGCTTTGGGGGTGATCCAGCCGTCGTCCAGCCCTTGGGCCTCGCCGGTGGTGCTGGTCCCCAAAAAGGATGGGTCGATCCGGTTCTGTGTGGACTATCAGAAGCTCAATGCCATCACTGTATCTGATGCCTACCCCATGCCCCGGCCGGACGAGCTCCTAGACAAGCTGGGAGGGGCTCGGTACCTTACCACCATGGATCTTACAAAGGGCTACTGGCAAGTGCCGCTGGATGCAGATGCCCGGCTGAAATCTGCCTTTGTTACCCGTCTGGGGCTCTACGAGTTCCTGACCCTGCCTTTCGGCCTCAAGGGAGCGCCAGCCACCTTCCAGCACCCGGTGGATCAGCTACTGAAGGGGATGGAGAGTTTTGCTGTGGCGTATATCGATGATATCTGTGTCTTTAGCCAGACCTGGGAGGACCATGTGTCCCAAGTTAAACAAGTGCTGGACCGACTCCGGGAGGCTGGGCTGACCGTAAAAGCGGAGAAGTGCAAGGTGGGGATGGCTGAAGTGTCCTACCTGGGACACCGAGTGGGGAGCGGCCGCCTAAAGCCAGAACCAGCCAAGGTGGAGGTGATCCGGGACTGGCCCGCCCCCCAAACTAAAAAGCAGGTCCAGGCCTTTATTGGGATGGCGGGGTACTATTGAAGATTTGTGCCCCACTTTAGCGCCATAGCCACCCCCATCACTGAGCTATGCAAGAAGGGGAAGCCAGACACGGTGGTCTGGACCGAGGAGTGCCAGAGGGCTCTCTGTGCACTGAAGGAGGCTTTGATCAGGGACCCGGTTCTGGCAAACCCAGACTTTGACAAGCCCTTTCTGGTGTTCACCGATGCCTCAGACATGGGACTGGGGGCGGTGTTAATGCAGGAGGATGAAACGGGGCAGAGACACCCCATCGTGTATTTAAGCAAGAAGCTGCTACCCCGAGAGCAGAATTATGCGGCCATCGAGAAGGAATGCCTGGCCATGGTGTGGGCCCTCAAGAAACTAGAGCCATATCTATTCGGGCGACACTTCACCGTGTACACCTACCACTCGCCCCTGACCTGGCTACACCAGATGAAAGGGGCCAACGCCAAGCTCCTGAGGTGGAGCCTGCTCCTGCAGGATTACGACATGGACGTGGTCCATGTGACGGGAAGTGCCAACCTGATAGCGGATGCATTGTCCCGGAGAGGGGGCCCTGAACTTCCCCAGGCCACTGGTCAGAGTGACCCCGCTCAGTTCAGTCTCGAAGCGGGGAGAGATGTGACGGAGTAGAGAGCGAGATGGATTTGACCTGGGAGGCTGGCTGCATTGAAAATGGCTGCATCGGGAATGCGAGACTTTACCTGAGGCTGTAACATGAGCCAGGACGGGGGTTGGGAGGTGACACCTTTGGCTGGGAGAATGGTAAAAGGCTAGAGGAGGGGCCCCGGGGGAGGGGAAGAGCCTGTTGGAGGTTTGGCTGTTTTTTTGGTCAGTTTGGAGCTGGGTGGTGAAACGCAGGGAGCCCCAGAGCTGGGGTCTAAGCTCCCTGCCCCCCAGAAGGCCCCAGCTGAGGGGTCCTGGTCATACTTACAAGCTCTGTTTGGACTCTTTCCTGACAACCCTAATAAACCTTCTGTTCTACTGGCTGGCTGAGAGTCGCATTGAATCTCGGGAAGAGGGGTGCAGGACCTGACTCCCCCACACTCCGTGACAAATAGGTATTCCGATGTTTATATAGCTGACATGAATTTCAAAATGCTCCTTTTCTTCCTTATTCTTTATAGCAATAAACCAAACATGCCCCTTGAATATGAAATTCACATATGAATGAATTGCTGAGTAAAGAATGCGCTTCTGAGAAATGGATAACCATATCAGTGTTTTTATATTAAGGTTACTTGTCCTTTTTTTAGAGCAACAACATATAGATATAGATATCCTATCCACCAATGTTTGTATACTGAATGTAGTTAAAATCCATGAATTAAAAGAAAGAGTCCTTGACATCTCTCCATGAAGGAGAATCTTTTTATTTTTATACATAAAATAAGGATTCACTCAGAAATAGCAATTGTTGTGTTATAATGTTTTGAAGCAGAAACCTGTTGTCCTTTGATATACTTGCTTTGGAATCTGAATGATCTAAAAATGTCATAAGGATTAATTATTTTAAATACTTGGCAAAATGAGATCATAAGATATTCATAACAAGGGCGGTGCCGTCTTACCTGCACACTCTTGGGTGCAATAAAAGCAGGTGGAGGGTGGGAAGCAGCTACAATGTAGTACTCTAACCTTAAAATCCCAACTGTCCTGCCTTTCTTTTTTTTAATACAGGAGCGTAATGTGTCATAATGGAATTCATCCAGCAGACAGGAGAGGTGGAATGTTAAGGCACTGTACATAGTGGAATTCACAATAAAAACTCTACAATTCAATAGCAATTATTAAATAATACAGAAATGTTAATAAAGATGTCATAAATCATTGATTTTATTATATAACATATAGTCCACTCTCAAAATAAATTCTAACATTTCCTCAGGGAGAAGTTGCTGAAGTAACTTTTGTAGGTGCGAACCCCAGGAATTCTGCTCAGAACACTGTAAGTATAATTAAATGGTAGATTTTTTCTATTCTTTCACCATGGCTAATGTTTAATAATTGTTCTGCTTGCTTACATGGAGGACTTTGAGATGCACCTTTCTAAAGAAAGATAAGGAGGAGAGAGAGAGAGAGTAAAACGAGAAATAGAGGGAAATTAGAAAAAAAGCAAATGATATGGAGATAGAATATAGGTCAGACATGGAAAGAGAAAAAAAGGCAGAGATGTTAGGCCTGATCTACCCCAGAAAATTAGGTCGTCATAACTATGTTCCTCAGGAGTGTGGAAAATCCACACTTTCAAGTGGTGTCGTAAAGCCTGCCTAAGACCCTATGTAGACAGCATTAGATTGACAGAAGAATTCTTGCATCTTCCTCTTGGGAAGGTGGATTACCTACAGTGAGGGGAGAGCCCCTCTCTTTGGTGTAGGTAGCATAGGCGCCGACTCCATGGGTGCTCTGGGGCTGGAGCACCCATGGGGAAAAATTAGTGGGTGCTCTGCACCAACTGGCAGCCAAGTTCCCCTCACCCCTGCGTCCCACCTCCTCCCCCTCCCCTGAGCATGCTGCATCCCTGCTTCTCCGCCTACCTCCCAGTGCTTCCCGCCGCCAAACAGCTGTTTGGTGGTGCTTAGGACTTTCCAGGAGGGAGGGGGAGGAGTAGGGACGTGGCATGCTCAGGGGAGGAGGTGGAGAAGAGGCGGGGCAGGGGCGGGGATTTGGGGAAAGGGGGTGGAATGGGGGCAGGAAGGGGGTGGGGACTTTGCGGAAGGGGTGGAATGGGTGGGGAAGGGGCGGGGCCAGATGCGGGGGGGGGGTGTCGAGCACCCACCGAGAACAATGGAAGTCAGTGCCTATGGTAGGTAGTGTCTACACTGAAATGCTACAGTGGCGCAGCTATAGGAGCACAGCTGTGCAGCTGTAGTGTTTTAAGTGTAAACATATATTTACAAAGACACACACCTCTCAGAGAATAAAATATTATTTGAGCTCTATTATTTTATTTTATTTCAGTGGCCAGTTGAATTAGTTGTAAACTGCAAGGAAGAGTCACAGAAGTTTATAAGTTTATAAACAATGATTCTTGCATATTATACTAAAACTGTCATCCTATAACTATGAATTTACACTAGGATGAATACTGCACATTAAAATAATACATCCCAGATAAACCCTTCATTTTAGAATGTTTATAAATCACAACCAGCGATAAAGGTAAAGTGTCCTAAATATAAATTTCTAAACTTCCTGTAACTAAACAATCATTGGAGGTTCCCATTGGTTCATATAAAAACATGTTCACCCTGTTTGTACTTATATAAGTTACTGACTTCAGCATATTCTTTGGGGCCTTACATTACCAGAAGCTCTTTGATTGTAAAGTTCCAGCTTGTAAGTTTGTCCAGCCAAGGGGATTTTGAGCATTCAATAGGAAAACTGCACAAAGAATTCAGTCCTAGATAATTCATGACCTCTTCATACCATGTGAGTCAAAATTGCACATATAAGCAACGCAGAAACCATTTCTCTACATTCTGGTACAATTTAATGCAAGTCCAAGCTTTCATTCTCAGAATCAAAGTAAGTTCAGATTGTTAATGTTTTTTTAAACCTTTTTAAAAATAGAGAACAGACATGTCATATTGGTTATTTTTATTGGACATTTGTTAAATACCGTATATTTTGCAGTCTTCTTGCAATGAATGTGTCCTTTATTATACCCTACATTATATGTACAGCTTAGTTTTGTTATGTTTTGCCAATAAAAAGTTAAAACAAAGAAAAAAAACCTGTTCCTCAATTTTAAGTTAAGCACTGGAAAGCTTACATGATTGATGATTCAGTATCTGACAAGTTATATTAATTTTATTCCAGACTCTCAAAACCTTCCTTACAGTAGAGAAATATGAGACCATTTCAGGAAATTGGCACGTAATGTATAATGATGCCTCCTGGGATACCAGGTGAGTAACTCCCCTAGGACTCTGTTTCACAAATTCCACTGAGTAGTAAGGATTCAGTGAGCTGCTTATAAAAACCCCAGGGACCAGGCTCTGGCACGCTTTTGCATTTTCCTCAAACAGGTGTATGCTAAGTGTGTGCAAGAGTGTTAATTGCACACACACATTCTGACTAGCCACTGTCTCATGCACAGTACCACAGTGTAGTTTACGCCTATCCTTGTAGAAAAGAGTAACCCGCACATTCTGAGGATACTTTAGCTATGGCTGTGTTGGTAAAATGCTCAGATCACAGCCCCCAGAACTGCCTTTGAACATCAGCAGAAGGTCTGTGAAGCAGCCTTCTTTTTAGGTTGGAATGTGTGTGTGTGGGGGTGGGGGGGAGCAGAATCAGAGTTGGAACCATTCTGCCTTGTGATTCCCCTTCTGGATGTGACTTTCTTTTAATGTACATAAGCAGGAGGCAAATTTTAGAATTTAAAAGCTGTGTAACCATGATGAATTACCCACAATTACTATCAATAATATTGTGGAATGTAAGATAAATGAATAATTATTGCAAAAACAATGGATAGAACTACCTCCTTCTGCAGAACGCATTCATTGTTTTAATAATTTTTAATTAAATACTGCATTTTGCACTATAGTACTTGTAAAGTAACTTCTATTGGCTAAAAAGATTGCCTCAAGCCCAGAGTCATTGAGATGCAAGATGTTGGTTCACTAGAAAGTCAAAAATCTTTGTTCTCTGAACAGGCCTTGGTTTAGGGGTGACTTTATGCAGCTTTTGTAGTGCCCATATTCTGGGGCTGCCTGCCTGGAGACCAGTTGGCCCATGGCATAAATTAGAGCAACCTCAGGGCTGCTTTAACTATATGAGGATGCTGTTCCAGCAGCTGAGCGTAGATGAATCACAAAGGCTTTGGCCACATTACCTCTCCTCTGGCAATGGCCTCTGCACCAGGTGATGCAAAATGGAGGGGGTTGCATAGTGTTGCTACGCCAGCTTTATGCCACACTGGGGTTTGTCCTTTGCCATGAGAATTCCTAGCAGTGGGATCCACAAACTTTGCAATCTTTTGTATCCAGTGAAGTGATGCAAGCAGGCCATCACATGATAGGCCCGAGGAGTCTTGAGATCTGGCCACAAAACTTTAGGGCTTTTGATATTGTGAGTTTCTGCCTGAGGTATACCCTCACATTCCCCACCCCCCAGCCCCTGTGCATTACAGAATAGTAACACCCTGTACAGTTAGGCTGTGGACATCATTCAATTTTGGTGTTACCTTCTCCTTTTCGTCGTGGAAATGTAACAAAAGCCAGCTCTCCTTAAGCCAGAACTTTTTTTTTTTTTTTTTAATACTGTGATCTGTATGGCAAAGTCTATTGTACATGATTTCAGTGACACTTGGCACAAGCTGAGTTGAAAATAAATATTTAAAATGGCATTTTAAAAGAATCAGCCTCTAGAAACTAATCTGTGGTTTTCTGCAACCTTATGCAGAACTCTCACCAACACAGCATTGAGAATGTACAACTAAATCTTATTTCATCTTAAGGAAAATCATGGTGTGAACCAACTTGACAAAACCCATTTTTGTTAAAACATATTTATTAAATTTTCTAAACAATTTGTATTTAATGTACAGAAATTCCATGGAGATAGTTCTATCTGGCTCTCACATAGAGCTTTTCATCCATAGAGCTCATAGTGATTTGCAAAGGCAGGTAAATATCATTATACCCATTTTACAGCTGGAGAAGTGACTTGCCCAAGATCACTTAGTAGGTCAGTGGCAGAGCTACGGCTAGAACCCACATTTCCCAATTCCTAGTCCAATGCCCCATTCACTGACCCACATTGCCTAATAGTTGGATATTAAAAGGAGGATATAAAAGGTTTCCACCAACACTGTTATTTTTGAGGAAAGTGTTTAGTGGCAGTAGAAATCAAATGCGTGGTAGGACTGCCAACCTTATGGAGAATGCATGTATCAGGAAGAAAAGATAGTGTGGCTTTTTAGAGCTATAATCAGTAGAGCTAATAATGTTAAGATACATACAAAGAATACAAAGGGGTTGTTTATTAGATCCTTGTTCAAACAAGTTATTGCCTAATCTGATTAAAAACCGATGACGTATTTACTTCAGTCTCCTAAATATCAGTAAAAGAATCCCAAAAAGGTCCATTTCAGGATCCTGTGATGTTGGAGATATTTCAATAAAAACACCTTACACTTCAAAAGGAGAGACACAATGTTCCCAGTATAACAGACTTACATCAGTAGATTCTATTTCTCTGAATTTATGACGGCATCTTCCTGGTAGTACATAATTTTCTCTGCCTGAGTGCAACCAGAAAGATTGCTTTCTGAATCTGATCTGGTACCCAAAGGACACTGATATAAATCCACTGTCTCCTGAGACAGCTTTTGACACACTTTAGTAGCATACATAGCAGTACTAAGCTTGGAGTTTTAGGAGATGGAAATCATGCTTGTGTTTGTGGAATACAAACGTACATGCCCCTTTTCTATTAGAGATTCTGTGTCTATGTATTTTGTGGGTTAGGGGGGTTGTGTTGCTCTCTTATGTTGTCACAGTATATTAGGATCCCCATTTCTGTAAATTTTCCTCCTAATATAATCTACTCAGATGAAGGTAGTGCTGTGTTTCATTACTTGTAAGTATTAATGTGTAGTATGTCTATGCTTAGCAGCCTAATAATTCCAGAAAGCAAGTAATGCTACAAACAAGGAATTTCTCCCTTTTTTGAGGAACAAAATTTAAAACATTTAATAAAATGTCTATGAAAATTACTACAAACTTGAAAGAGAAACTTCAATAACATACTCGCTGATACAATATTGAAAAGACTGGGTACCATCACACCCTTATTTTTGTGAGTACACAAATAAACACAGTAGGTAAAAAGGTAAGACACTGTAAACCATTGTGAACTCCATGTATATTTAAGGGAAGCATTTTCCAGTTACAGTATTCCAGAATAATGGTCCTATTTAATCACACATGCTGACAGAGAGCACACATCTTTGACATCCACACCATTTAGGATTTAGGACACCAGATCACTGGGTAGATATTTATTGTTGTTCTTTATTGGTAGCACTGAGGAGCCTAGGATACCATTGTGCTAGGTTCTGTACAAAACTAAACAAAAACATGGTTCCCACCCCAAGGAGATTATAATCTAAGTACAAAACAAGACACAACAGATGTTGACAGTCTCAATAGACAGGACAAGGAGGGAATGAATATGGAGATAAACTAATCTATTTTATAACCCTGAGAAGTGTTTCCAATTGGGGCTAGCTGGAAAAAAACAATTCTGTTTCACAAAAAAATTTAGAGGTTTTGAAATTTGTTTTTATTCTGATGTAGAATGAAAATGAGACCTTTCAATAAAATTTGTGAAAAAGCATGGAGGGTGTGTGTGGGAAATAGCTAATAGTGTGGTGGTGAAGGTCCTCACCTCGGATGTGGGAAACCTGCCTGATTTAGAGAAGGGCCTTAAAACTGGGTCTCCCACACTCCTAGTGAGTGTCCTCCCCACTGGGCTATTTTGGGGTCTCACTCTCACATCAAAAATTCCATCTTACAAAATCTTCCCAACAATTTTTTTGGCAAAATAGATACATAAAATATTTTGACAGAAACAAGTATTGTCAGCATTTTTTGGACTAGTTCTGTTCCCCATAGGACATGCATCCCTGCTGAGACACATTGGTGGCAGTGGAAGGAAGTTTGTGCTGTTTGTTGAATATGGCATATGCTCTATGGTTAAAAAAATTCAGGCTCCAGTTATATCAGTCTAAGGCGATTCAGTTTCCTGAGCCCATTTTTAGCAATAAATATGAGGAAGGGGATGTGTGATTCTATCACAGGTCTGGGACTCAGATTATTTAGGTTCAATTTCCAGCTCTTTCACAGATTTTGCCTGAACTTTCACAATTTTCTTGTTCTATCTGTGCCTCAGTTCCTCTTCTGTTAAATGGGAATAATATTTTCTTATCTCATAGGGAAGTTGAGGGTAAATTAATTAATATTTAATAACCATTATAATGATATTTTGAGGTGCTCATTTAATACATTATGGGAGCCACATAATTATCTAGACAGAAATATTTTTATCTACAGAAATAGCCACTTATTTGTCATTTAGTGTTCCCTGGTATATTTCATTGCTGTGCGTTGTGTTATTAACAAAGCAACAAAAATAAAACAAAGTAATTAAAAATCGCAGAAATAAAATCCTCTTGGGACAAATTGAGTCAGTGATTATTTTAGCGTCTATGTCACTTAACTTGTAGTAAAAATCTTTCTGTTCCATAATGATTTGTCACTCAGATTTGTTTAATTCAGCCAATTAGAGATCTTGGCTGGACTATTGCAATGTGCATTAACGTGGATTATATTTTTTAACCTGTAATTTATTATTTTTCCATTAGATTTTACTGGACCAAAGGATTGCTTGGTCACAGCCAGGCCAAAGTAGAATGGCATATTCCAAGTTCTGCTGAACTAGGGTTCTACAGAATACAATACTTTGGGCACTACAAGGTTCAACCGTTTCTGAAACCAGCTGAGTTTTATCCATTCAATGGCACATCTTCAGCATTTGAAGTTGTAAAATTGTAGCTACTTTCTCCCTGGAAAAAAAAAGCTGCTTCATAGGAATAGTGTGTATGCTACTGATTTTATATAAATATATAATTTAGAATTGTTGTTAGAGTACCAATAATTCAACCTAGTTCTTGTTCTTTGGAATGATTTGATCTATTTGATCTTCAGTCCTCCTTGGCTGATCTGATGCATTTCCATTCTGGCTGCTCATGTCCAGCCCTGTTGTCATTGCAGTCAACTCCCACTCTAATAAATGATTCACCATCTTTTTAAAGTCATCAACTGCACTTGAATTTTCATTCCTTATTTAGTGTAGAGCACTCAGAGTTGTTTCCTAATGTGGGTTATTTCAGACAATCCAGTCCATATAAAACTGTTACGATCTGGATGAAACCTTGTTGTGATAATAGTTAGTCCCTCACTTAGAACAGAATGGACAGAATCTCTCCCAGTCTCAGCATCCACAGTTATATTTTCAGATTTGGGGGGTGGCCATGATGAAATCCTTTTCCCCAAGTTGTAAGCACTAGTGTCTTGCTTTTTATTTCTTCCGCTCTCTCTTGTGTGAGTTTTCCCTTTCTCCCCCTACCCACCTCGTCATAATACCCCCAGTGGAATCCCTTCCCATGTGGTGGTAGTTTCTGGGCAGGTTCTATTAGACCTTGTTTTAGGTGTTGTCCCTTGAGTGTTTATTACAACTATCAGTTTGAATGAGGTATTAACTCAACCCAGAACAAGGTTTAACTCTGCTCACAACCACATATTATTAAGGAGAACGTCCAAAACTCACAGTACATTGAAAAAAAAAAGGCTATGAACCTAATCCACAATCACATGTTGCAAACAACTGGAAAATTTAATTTCAAGGGAGACACTGGGGGAAACATTATTATATACTTCCTCATCAAAGAGGTCTAGGAGATCAACGATTTTCTTCTTAATGATTCTGTACCAAACCAGTTGGATTATTTTTTATGGATGCATAGAAGCCTTAATTCCCTCAGTTAAAACCATTGTAAATGGTGAGTGACTTCATTGAAATAAATGAAATTACAATGGGTGTAAATAAGATGTGACTCAGACCTAGAGTTTCTATATTCAGTACACTGAACTTGGAAGAGGTTTTTTTTTAACTAGCTTTTTACAGAATCCTATTTTAGCAGCCAGCCAATGGTCTAAAGCAGGAAGAAGATGGTCAACAAACCTAAATAAAATATTATCATATACAATAAAACAATTGTATTTTTTAAAAAAACTATCACATTATTACCAGAAATGTTACTTGTCAGTTAAGGTGCAGTTCAAAATTAGATGTTTTGAGTGGGCTTTCTGACCAAATCAAAGGAAGCCAGATTATTATTGTTGTTCCTTAGTACTGTAGCAGCTCTTAGACTTGGGCCCCCATCAGGGATCAGAGCTTTAATTTGTTAGGTGCTGTACAAACACACAGTAGAATGACCACCCCTGCTGCAAAGGGCTTACAATAAGTACCGCACAAATGGGTGTGTGTGTTGTGCGGGAAGACCACAATAAAACAAGTATGTTTTTGCACAAAGTATCTGTGTTCACAATGTAGCTCGCCACCTGCCTCGCTTTCATCAACTGGCAAGGTTCTGTATGCATCAAAGCCCAAATGAGCTTTACAGAGAGAGCTGAATAAGGTGGCAGCTTTACACATTTCTTTGCGGAATTTATTACATACATTAAGGGCAGCGTGGGATAAAGCCCTGAAGTTCTTGTGGATTAACAGGTAGTAAAGGCTGGCAATGTTGATGAAGCAAAGCTGATAGTCAATGACACTATAAGATTGCTGATATAATAGGTGAAGTGGGGCTAAGTTTTGTAATAATGTATATTTTATGGGGTCAAAAAGGGAGAAATGTCAGAGTGGGAGGGAAGATGTGAGTAAATCAACAAGAAAGGAAGATATTTGGTAACAGCAATTTCAATGGACTTTAGGAACCTTTGCTTTAAGCAGCTGACAGGAGATCCACAAAGAGATGTCAGAGACACAAGAGAGCTGCCGGACTAGATGGAGGGCAGCATAGACATAGTGATCAAAGCCATGAAAGGGGCTAAAATAATCTAGAGAGAGGTTATAGAGACAGAAGAGAAGGGAGCCAAGAACATGTAAAATGTACTGCATGAATCCAACAAAACAGACACTTGAAGGTACAATCAGAGAGATAGGAAGAGAGCCGTGAGGGAATGGAGCTATGAAAGCCAATGGCTATCAGTATTTCAAGAAACAGGGAGTGCTCAATTGTACCAAGGACCCTTGAGAGGTCCAGGTGCATGAGGAATGAATAGATCATTTAGTAGCAAACTGACACTTGTTTGTTGATTTGGATTTCTTTGTCTTAATTAACAACAACAAAAAGACAAATTACAGACTGCATATGTTTATTTAAATTGATTATGCTCTGTTTTCCTGTTGTACATTTAGAGCTCCCTTTAGAGTATTATACTAGGAGGGTGGTGAAGCACTGGAATGGGTTACCTAGGGAGGTGGTGGAAACTCCATCCTTAGAGGTTTTTAAGGCCTGGCTTGACAAGCCCTGGCTGGGATGATTTAGTTGTGGTTGTTCCTGCTTTGAGCAGGGGGTTGGACTAGATGACCTCCTGAAGTCTCTTCCAAACCTGCAGAAGCGACAAAGGGTCCTGTGGCACCTTATAGACTAACAGAGGTATTGAAGCATAAGCTTTCGTGGGTCAATACCAAACCTGATCTTCTATGATTAAGTTTACTTGGTCCTGCCTCAGCAGAGGGGCCAGGATTTGGTGACTTCTTGAGGTTCCTTCCAGCCCTACATGTCTATGATTCTATGAACAGCATTCATGTGTAAGCTATAGATCTACAGAGTTGGAAGCTTTAGAGGGATTGAACTCTAGTTCCTCCTGTAGGCAAAAAAAGAGGACAAGCTAGCTCTGGCAGGCTTAACTGACATATTATAATGTCACCCCAGTGCATTTCTGCCCCACGTTTGTTTTATTTTGCATGGTTTGGAGTTTGGTTGCGTTCTGTTTAGGAAACCATATTAAATGGTTATGTATGTGTGTTTCTATAAGGGGAGAATTGTGGGAGGTATGCGCTGGTGATAAGTGGCTCACCCTGGCCAAAGGTGGGACTCTGAAAACAGCCCCAAACCCAAGGAGACAGAGAGAGATGATGGATTTTGTCTGAAATACCAGGGGCTAGGACTTTGTTTGGGGTCGTTCAGTGCTCTGGATTTCCTACCTGGAGATTTGGAACCCTATGAAGAGCAGCTTCCACAGGATGGAGTAATATCAGCATGAACCCTTAAGCTTAATTGAACCAGACTGGTGTTAGTGGAGTAAACTCTATGGGATGAACAGGTAGCAACAAAATGGAGTGGAGCAATACCTGGTGCTGCTTGCCTCACTAGACCGAAAGAGATAGGTAGAGTTGTCTCCCAGAACACACTTGACCACTGCAGATCTATCTGGATTCATGAGCAAGGTTTTTAAGGTGAGTGGGGATTGAATTCCTGGTGCACAATCAGCAGAGTAGCTAGCTAAGGCTGTACCCACATTTATGCTATATGGGTTTTACTAATTGTATTTTATAGTTGAGAGTTGTGCTTTCCCCAAATAAAAGGTTTTAATGGTTTGATGTTATAGAGGGCTCCCATATGCTTGTGAGTAGGAGAAGAAACCTTTGTAAAGGTGAATAGGGAGGTTACATTTTAGTTTCCTACAGCTGAGACTGGAGCACGCCTTTGGGTGGGGGCTTGAGCACATGTTTTATTCATTTTAGAAAGGGTCCCCAAAGCGTATGGAACCTGACTTTTGATGCTGCAATCCATACTGACAAAAGGGTCACACAGGCAACCCCCTTTTTTGGTAATCTGAGCCAAAATACCAATGCTCAGTTCCAAGAAGCAACTGTGCCTCAATAATTGTTGTTAGAGAAATTAAGACAGAAAACACAATCTCCTGCTGCTTGCAGCAGTTCCCCCTACAACTGTTTCACAAAACCATCAACAGTTTAGCATTTACACATAGTTTTCCAAGTTTCTTTGCATACTCTCATGCAAAGAAACTTGGAAAACTATGTGTAATGGCACCATCTAGTGGCTTCCATTTTAATAATAAAAAATAATAATCCTCATTCCTTATGTTTCTGTGCCACTTCTGCTGTCAATATTTCTTACTCTATATAAACTAGAGCTGGTCAAAAAAATGCTTGTTTACAGTTTTCTTTCAAAAATGCAGTTTTGTTGAAAGTGAAACATTTAACAGGAACATATGGATTTAAATGAAATTATTTGAAAGGAAACGTTAAAATTTGTTTCAATAGCACTGCTTCAATTCATTTTGTCTTTACTTTTATATGGTATTAAAATAATTTAAATATATGTATACAATATATTCTATTTAATATTTTAATACCATATAAAAGTTGAAATGAAATTAATTGAAATTACACTATTGAAACAAAACCTCCCGAATTTTCATTTAGCAAATTTTGTCTATTCCTTTGGATTCAGACTGATATTTTCCCCCTAAATGTTGGAATTTCTTATGGAATGGAAGTTCTGGTTCCGGATCAGCTCTGATGTAAAAATGTTAAATTTCAAGAGTACCAGTACTTGGGTGTGTGCGTGCTACAAATAATGGGATACCTACTGCCACCTTTGTAAAGCACTCTTGAGGTCTTTATACAAAAGATGATACTGTAAATAAGTGCAAAGTACTAATAGTAGTAACTGGTTTAGAGTGAAAGTAATTTGAATCTTACCTGAAATGCTTTGGGCAGATGACTCAAAGATTGGGATTCAAATAACTTTTTCTCTGTTGTCTGCCATATAAACTCTGCAGAAATTTAAAAAAGGAAAAGCTAATGGGGCTTAACCCTAAGCAAGTGGTGTAACATAGTCCAGAAAACAGACAAGTACAGTACACAAGGAACAGATAACTCAAAGGCCCTGCTAAATATAAATCCAGCAAAGGTAGAATTTAAATGCTATACATTCAAAGATGAAGCAGACCCCAGGACACCTTCTTATTTCAAACCCAAGTCTTCTTTCACAAGGCATCTAAAAGCAAGCCATGGATGTTAATTTCATAGACTTTAGGGCCAGAAGGGTCCTTTATGATCATCTGAACTTCTGCATCACACAGGCCACAGAATGTCACTCAGGTTTCAAAGATATTTGATATATTACAACAGCACATGTTCAAAAGTGTTTATCCACATTCTCCAGAGTGTTCTTTCTAGTCTGTCCCTGGTGGAGCATGATTGCGTAGTATTCAATAAGCAGAGGCTCTTGCAGCTTCTCTTGCTGGCCTGGTGATACTGCATTCTAGAAGTTAGGGATAGTTCGGTGTGAGCTAGTTAGATCAGTAGCTGATATAGTAGGAAGCCATTTAGAGTTAGCATTCAAGCTGGTCAAGGTAGCTGACCATCTAGTGTACCAAAAAAGGCTGCCATTATTATAGGTAAGTAAATGGCCTCAGTTGCTTGTTGTAGGAGGATGTGGACTTCAGGCTCATTGTGAAAGAAAAGTGAGACAGCCTATATGTGGCTCATCTGAAAGCAATGAAGAGGGGTTTGGAGTGGGAAATCCTGGTAGCTTACAAGTTATTTAACTCAAGTCTTGTTTAGATCCTTCAGGAGACTGATGGGCAGGATCCCCTGAGGGGGAAAGGAGTCCAGGAGAGCTGGCTGTATTTTGAAGAAATATTATTAAGGGTGCAGGAACAAACCATCCCGATGTGCAGAAAGAATGGCAAATATGGAAGGCGACCAGCTTGGCTTAACAGAGAAATCTTCTGTGGGCTTAAACACAAAAAGGAAGCTTACAAGACGTGGAAACTTGGACAGATGACTAGGGAGGAGTATAAAAACATTGCTCAAGCGTGCAGGGGTGTAATCAGGAAGGCTAAAGCACAATTGGAGTTGCAGCTAGCAATGTATGTGAAGGGTTTCTACAGGTATGTTAGCAACAAGAAGGAGGTCAGGGAAAGTGTGGGACCCTTACTGAATGGGGGAGGCAACCTAGTGACAGATGATGTGGAAAAAGCTGAAATACTCAATGCTTTTTTTTGCCTCAGTCTTCACAGAGAAGGTTAGCTCCAAGACTGCTACACTGGGCAGCACAGTGTGGGGAGGAGGTAAGCAGCCCTCAGTGGTGAAAGAACAGGTCAAGGACTATTTAGAAAAGCTGGACATGCACAAGTCCATAGAGACAGATGCAATGCATCCGAGGGTGCTGAGGGAGTTGGCTGATGTGATTGAGGGGCCATTGGCCATTATGTTTGAAAACTTGTGGCAATCGGGGGAGGTCCCGGACGATTGGAAAAAGGCAAATATAGTGCCCATCTTTTAAAAAGGGAAGAAGGAGGATCCGGGGAACTACAGACCAGGCAGCCTCACCTCAGTCCCTGGAAAAATTATGGAGCAAGTCCTCAAGGAATCCGTTTTGAAACACTTGGAGGAGAGGAAGGTGATCAGGAACAGTCAACATGGATTCACCAAGGGCAAGTCATGCCTGACCAACCTGATCGCCTTCTATGATGAGATAACTGGCTCTGTGGATGAGGGGAAAGCCATGGATGTGATATATCTTGACTTTAGCAAAGCTTTTGATATGATCCCCCACAGTATTCTTGCCAGCAAGTTAAAAGAGTATGAGCAGGGTGAATGGACTATAAGGTGGATAGAAAGCCAGATAGATCGTTGAGCACAACGGGTAGTGATCAACGGGGGGCTCGATGTCTAGTTGGCAGCTGGTATCAAGCACAGTTCCCCAGGGGTTGGTCCGTGGGTTGGTTTTTTTCAACATCTTCATTAATGATCTGTATGATGGGATGGATTGCACCCTCAGCAAGTTTGCAGATGACACTAAGTTGGGGGGAGAGGTAGATACGCTGGAGGGTAGGGATAGGGTCCAGAGTGACCTAGACAAATTGGAGGATTGGGCCTAAAGAAATCTGATGAGGTGCAACAAGGACAAGTGCGGAGTCCTGCACTTAGGAAGGAAGAATCCCATGCACCACTACAGGCTGGGGACCGACTGACTTAGCAGCAGTTCTGCAGAAAAGGACCTGGGGATTACAGTGAATGAGGATCTGGATATGAGTCAACGGTGTGCCCTTGCTGCCAAGAAGGCTAAGGGCATATTGGGCTGCATTAGTAGGAGCATTGCCAGCAGATCGAGGGAAGTGATTATTCCCCTCTATTCGGCACTGGTGAGGCCACACCTGGAGTATTGCGTCCAGTTTTGGTCCCCCCACTACAGAAAGGATGTGGACCAATTGGAAAGAGTCCAGCGGAGGGCAACAAAAATGATCAGGCGGCTGGGGCACCTGACTTAGGAGGAGAGGCTGAGGGAACTGGGCTAATTTATTCTGCAGAAGAGAACGGGGGGGAGGGTTGATAGCAGCCTTCAACTACCTGAAGGGGGGTTCAGAGAGGATGGAGCTTGGCTTTTCTCAGTGGTGGCAGATGACAGAACAAGGAGTAATGGTCTCAAGTTCCAGTGGGGGAGGTCTTGGTTGGATATTAGGAAAAACTATTTCACTAGGAGGGTGGTGAAGCACTGGAATGGGTTACCTAGAGAGGTGGTGGAATCTCCATCGTTAGAGGTTTTTAAGGCCTGGCTTGACAAATCCTTGGCTGGGATGATTTAGTTGGGGTTGGTCCTGGTTTTAGCAGATGACCTCCTGAGGTCTCTGTGACGTTGCACTCTATATGATTTTATGAAAATATGCTAATGAGTGGGAATATAAGGTAACTGGAATATGCTGCATGCAAAAGGTCTTATGTAAGGTATCATTACAAAGCTTATAATCTACTGAGTGTGGTCATCCTATTTATATAAATGTATCACTCTTGTATCTGAAACTAGAAATATGAAATATAACTCTGAGGGCCTATTGTAGTTATGCAAAATGTGGGCCATTAATGGTGGTTTGGAATCTTGATGGCTCCCATCAACCAGGACCATTGACTGTGGATGGCTCTGTTTGCTTGCAGGCCTTCCTGTAAGTCAGGCTGGGAGGAATGAGGGCTTGAAGTCTTATAGTGGCATGTGATCATGTCACCTGAACTGGGATCCATCTTTAACCTGGTGCTTTTCCATTTAGAAGGAGGGGTGGGAACTCAGAGAGGTTCAAAGGATTCCCACCTTATGCAAAAGATATATAAGGAGGTGGAACAGAACAAAGGGGGCTGCAGTCATGAGAAATCCCCTAGCTACCACCTGAGCTGGAACAAGGGCTGTACCAGGGGAAAGAATTGTGCCCAGACTAGGAAGGCGTCCAGTCTGTGATAGAAGCTTATTGAAACATCTCTGAGGGTGAGATTTTATCTGTATTCAGTTTTCTTACTGTATTAGGCATAGACTTGTGTGGTTTTATTTTATTTTGCTTGGTAATTCACTTTGTTCTGTCTGTTATTACTTGGAACCACTTAAATCCTACTTTCTGTGGGCGGGACGGACGCAAACAGCTGTGCATATCTCTCTATCAGTGTTATAGAGGGTGAACAATTTATGAGTTTATCCCGTATAAGCTTTATATGGGGTAAAACGGATTTATTTAGGGTTTGGACCCCATTGGAAGTTGGGCATCTGAATGTTGGAGACAGGAACACTTCTTAAGCTGTTTTCAGTTAAGCCTGCAGTTTGTGGGACGTAGTTCAGACCTGGGTCTGTGTTTGTAGCAGGCTAGCGTGTCTGGCTCAAATCAGGCAGGGCACTGAAGTCCTAAGCTGCCAGGGAAAACAGGCTCAGGGATAGTCTCAGCACATCAATTGGCAATTTCCAAGTGGTTTTCTGTGATCCAACCTGTCAGTCTCTTCCAACCCTAATCTTCTATGATCTCAGTTCTCATGTCGCAAAAGAACTGCATTGTGGATGACAGTTTATGCATGAAAAGTTATGTCTCTATGATTAGCACATAGCGAATCAATTATAACCCCTACTAAGTCTCAATAATGAATGAAGATTTTTAGTAGAGAAGAGAGCATTGGCTGTCAGGCCTGGTCTATGCTAGAAATGTGTTTCTGGTATAACTATACCATTTAAGTGCTCCCAGTGGTTTTGCCAGTATAGCTTATTCCAGCCCTCCTTGAGCTAAATAAACTATACCAGGAAAACAACAGTTTCACTGGTATATCTGCATCTGGAGAGGAGCATTTGCCAGCATGGGTTTCTTGGTTACAAATCTTACCTCATTATATCCCTGGCTGACATAACTATGCCAACAAAAATTGTCTTAACCTTACTTGGTTCTAAAATCCAGTTTAGCATAGTAACTTCAATAGACTATTGACGCTGAGATATATCATGGGGACTATTCAAAACACTGAACTGTCTTTAATTTCACCAGCCAGTGGGTGACAGTGTTGTTCTACACAAAAACAAGGCTGTCACTAAATAAATTGATATATGTAAAATTCAATGAGTATGGTTAGCGAATGTGTCAGATCTTCAGATTTAGAACTACTAGTTTATAGATGCTTCTATCTTTCCCTAAAGTTGACCTGAAGACTAACTCTGTGTAAGCTCAAAAGCTTGTCTTCCTCACCAACAGAAGTTGGTCCAGAAAAAGATATTACTTCACCCACCTTATCTTTCTAATATTCTGGGACCAATATGGCTACAACACTGCATTTACAATTTCTGTCCTTTAAAAACACACATTTGTGTCAGCAATCTAGACTTCTACTTTTCATTATATGACATGAAATAATTAGGGCTGTCAAGTGATTAAAAAAATTAATTGCTATTAATCACACAATTAATCATGCTGTTAAACAATAACAGAATACCATTTATTTAAAGATTTTTGGATGATTTCTACATTTTCAAATATATTGATTTCAATTGCAACATAGAATACAAAGTGTACAGTGCTCAATTTATATTTATTTTTATTACAAATATTTGTACTGTAAAAAAACAGAAGAAATTGTATTTTTCAATTCACCTCATACAAATACTGTAGTGCAATCGCTTTATCATGAAAGTTGAACTTACAAATGTAGAATTATGTACAAAAAATAACTTCATTCAAAAATAAAACAATCTAAAACTTTTAGAGCCTACAATCCACTCAGTCCTACTTTAGCCAATCGCTCAGACAAACAAGTTTGGTTACAATTTGCAGGAGATAATGTTGCCCTCTTCTTGTTTACAATGTCAACTGAAAGTGAGAACAGGCATTCGTGTGGCTCTGTTGTAGCCAGCGTTGCAAGATATTTACATGTCAGATGCACTAATGATTCAAATGTCCCTTCATGCTTCAACCACCATTCCAGATGACATGTGTCCATGCTGGTGATGGGTTCTACTTGATAATGATCCAGAGCAGACCAGACCGACACATGTTCATTTTCATCATCTGAGTCAGATGCCACCAGCAGAAGGTTGATTTTCTTTTTTGGTGGTTTGGGTTCTGTAGTTTTCACATCTGAGTCTTGCTCTTTTCAGACTTCTAAAAGCATGCTCCACACCTCGTCCCTTTCAGATTTTGGATGGCCCTTCAGACTCTTAAACCTTGCGGTGAGTGCTGTAGCTATTTTTAGAAATCTCACATTGGTACCTTCTTTGCATTTTGTCAAATCTGCAGTGTTCTTAAAATGAACATGTGCTGGGTCATCATCCAAGAATGAACTAACATTAAATATATGGCAAAATGTGGGGAAAACAGAACAGGAAACATACAATTCTCCCCCAAGGAGTTCAGTCACAAATGTAATTCATGCATTATTTTTTTTATGAGCCTCATCTGCATGGAAGCATGTCCTCTGGAATGGTGGCCAAACCATGAAGGGGCATACGAATATTTAGCAATGCTGGCTACAAAAGTGCCATGTGACTGCCTGTTCTCACTGTTAGATGACATTGTAAATAAGAAGCAAGCAGCATTATCTCCCGTAAATGTAAACAAACGTGTTTGTCTTAGTGATTGGATGAACAAAAAGCAGGCCTGAGTGGATTTGTGGGCTCTAAAGTTTTACATTGTTTTGTTTTTGAGTGCAGTTATGTAACACAAAAAAATCTACATTTGTAAGTTGCACTTTCACGATAAAGACATTGCACTACATTATTTGTATGAGGTGAATTGAAAAATGCTATTTCTTTTATCATTTTTACAGTGCAAATATTTGTAATAAAATAATAATGTGAGCACTGTACACTTTGTATTGTGTGTTGTAATAGAAATTAATATATTTGAAAATGTAGAAAAATATCTAAAATATTTAATAAATTTCAATTGGTGTTCTATTGGGGTGGGATCTGAGTTACTACAGAGAATTTCCTGGGTGTCTGTCTGGTGATTGCCAACTGCCGTTGTGTCAAACAGAGGCTGTCACTTCATCTCCCGTTTCTGGCAGAAGTTTCTAAGTCTTCTGGGCACATAATCCCAACTCTTGTCTGTTTATCACCCATATAATAATGGGAAAACAGAGGGGATTAACCAGGTCCTTGAGCAATATCTTCGCTGTTTTGTGGATTACTACCAAGTTGACTGGGTTTCCCTGCTGGCAATACTGGGAATGTGAAGGTAGGGGGACAGAATTTATATTGCTGGGGCCTCCTGGGGGTGAGGCCTGGTGGCCCTGTGGAAAGGGGAAGAAAATCGGGTCCCTGCCTTCCAGCTTTGTAGGCACAATTACTCCACTGAAACTAACTGTCTTTGCAAGTGCTATATAATATGCTATAGTTGAGGAAGAAAACCTACTAAAATCTCCTTTAGGTGGTGATCTGACTTATTTTCAATGTCTTAGTGAAATAGCAAATTTCTATTCCCTGCCTAACATCTGCCCTGCTCCAAATATGGGATCCCACAGGCAAGGTTTGGTTTTGCTTCACTACCTCAGAGGTGTCACAGATACTCCCAGGAAAGCTCTGACAGCACCAGGGGGTGAGGACAGTCCCAACATAGTCCCAATCTTTGGCACCTTCTGTCCAATGAACTGATGTATGTGTGTCCATCTTCAGGTTTTCCAGGTCTTCAATCTTCTCTCTGAAGGTTTCAATTCTCCATGGTTGTCCTATTTCAGAGAGTGAATATGATTTTTAGCTGCATCTTACTGTCCAACATGAGCATATTGCTTTAATTTAGGGAAGTATTATTTCTCTGGCCTTCTTTGGGTTTTTGAATTTCAGTCACTGGTATTCATAAAGAAAATCTGACTGTTTCTTGATGTATCATTTAGTCAGGTGAGAAAACAAAGCGAATGGCAGTTTCTGAGAGCTCTAAGGAACCTTTTGAAGGAAGAAAAAACCCCTGAGTTCTGTGTTTGCGATGATTTTAAAACAAAATGAAAGCAGGAAATAAGTGGAGTTAAATGAGGTAGAGCAGAAAATAAGTAAAGTAAATGAGGTAGAATAATAGAACTGGCAAAACAAATTCTTCTTGATGCAGTAAAGCTCAGAATACAGCTGACCGCCTTTAAAATTATTCAAAAATTCCTTCTAGGTATTTAAGGCTATTCTTCAGTTCTTCCTAGGCTGTTGTTTTTTTTCTGATTAAGTATCTGCCCAGCTATGGGAACCTTCCTAGTGAACATTATGAAATATAAATAGTTAGCAGCAGAATGTTGAAACCTCTCTAATCATTCGGATTCAGTACTTCCATAAATAATGATCCTGAAGAATGCAGGAACAAAGCAAATTGTAATGCTACCTATTCTAGCACTGGGAGTTCTGGACACTACTGCCCAATTAAGTTGAACAGGTAGAATTCAGAATTAATGTAAAGCAGAAAAAAATTGTAAATATACATGTTCAGGCATTTTAAGGAATAATTTCCCCATGTCTCTATTCTGAGACAAGCTCAATGGAAACTACATTATAACTTCTGTTCATGCAGGTCCCAGATAGGGTGACCAGATGTCCCGATAAAATTGGGACCGTCCCAATTTTTCTTCTTTTGTCCCGCGTCCTGACCGATGCATGGTCGGGACGCCATTTGTCCCGATATCCGGGTTTCTTCCTTCCTTTTTTTTTGCTCAACAAGTTCGGCAGTGTCCCGATTTCTGGGTCCTCGCATCTGGTCACCCTAGTCCCAGAGCTTGCAATTCTAGCAGGTTACCAATAACAGCGTCATTGCTGACTGTAAACTCCTGTGTACCCTTCTCCTCTACCCCAAAATGAACTCACTGACATGGTATGATGATTAAAGGTCTTGGCCCAAATTTTGTTTTGAAAACTTGATTGAACTGAATTTATCTACTGCAGGAGTTAACTGGCTACCTCCTCACCCTGTCCTTCCTATCGATCAATTAAAATTTTGGCCATGAAGATAGGCCATATCCTCCCACGCAACTATGAGATGGTCTCCTCCACACTGCTCATTTCACCTTGTCTTTTCCTCTTGAAAGGAATTGGGGCTTCCGAAGAGGAGTGGTGTCCCAACGAATACCCCAGCATCTAAACTAACTGGTGATGGGGCCTTTTACTCCTAACCCCTCACCATCTGCCTGAGATCCTGTACCATCACCTTCTGGCTGACCACCCACTTGTTACTTTGAATACTCTTACCTCACCTCACGTGTGCTCTATGCAGCCCCACACCTTTCAGGGACTCATGTTTGAATGTCTGTCAGAGACAAAACCATTTCCCCTGTTAAACACTCAAGTGACCTTTTATTTTCATCTGTCAGCCTGTGGGCTCTGCAGTTGAATGGGGATTTAAACTGTGGACCAGAGTGGGGTCATGTTTTAGACACAAATCAGAATCTTGTATCCTTATCTTCCCTGAGCTACACTTTCTTGTTGTTCAGGAATCCTGACTGGCATCTCATTGTTGTACATACCTCCATATTACACAATACCTGAACATAACAACACATCAATTAGGGTGTTTCTTCAATAGAAGGTTAGTGCATGGGAAAATGCTGCTGTGCAGTTGTCCAGTATAGTGGCATTTTTCTGACATTTTGCTTTCTTCTTGTCCTTGTTGGTACTGATACCAATGCTGTCTGATTGCACCTAGCAGAACAAGAAGGAAAAAAATATCCATGTGATGCAACATCCAAATATTTTTCTTTGTCTCCTTCAGCAAGTATAATCTACAGAAATAATTATCAAGCAAAAGGCTGCCTCTTGTCATGTCTGATCATTCCATTTACTTCTCTGCTAGCACTTTTGGTTGTGCCTTATTCCCTGAAAGAGCCAGGTCTGAGCTAATAGTGAATGGTGTGAGACCAGTCATGCCTATGGCTATCGTGGTGCGACTAGACAACCGAGCAAATGCCCTGTTCCCTTGGGCATCTGAGGGGAAATTCACGGCACAGGCCAGACACTTTGAGAGTTGGTTGTTATACCCCACAGAAATCACTGCCTGTGCCAAGGTTAAGCATGCTGCATCAAAATGCATTTATAGCGGGGTGGTATCTTTAGAGAGTGACACTGTTTCCATTTGTCAGCACTGTAACTGACATTTGGGATCATTTTACTTGAGATAGTCACCGCATTAGCAGGCGAAATGAAAATTACACAAAACCTGAACTTTTGTAAACACATATTTTCAATAAACAGCAGCTTTTCAGATGTTAGTGAACACGTTTGTGTTCTATGGGCCAAATTGTGTGCTGATATAAATGAATGCAGATACACTGACTTTAATGAGGACTCACCCATTTACACCAACAGGAATTTGGTCTGATAACTATTGCCAGAAATCCAATTTCAATTGACAGCTGCTGTAGCAGTCCCAGAGATTTGTCTTGATGCCCCCCCCTTTTTTTTCTTGAGTGGCTAGTCAAAGGTTGGTGCCCTGGGATGATCCAGGTGGGAGAAGAAATTGATGGAGTCTGGTATTTTCTTTGATGCAATCTTGTTTATTTACAAGGAACGTACAAAGTACCGCTTCTCTGAAAGCAGGAAGAACCATGAACAAAAGGAGCAGTTTCTTTCTTTACAGATACAAGCCTTTTTAGCTAATAGACCTCAGAGCTCTCTCTCTAGCTTTTTTTTCCAGGGTGTCACTGTGCACCCTGGCTACAACTTGTCTTTTACTTTTTTCCTTTGCTTCTCTCTGTTCTGTCTGTTCTCAGTTTCTGTGCATTCCCTCTCTCTCTCCTTTCTTTAGACAATGCCAAAAGAGTGCTGGGCTTAGGGTGACCAGACAGCAAGTGTGAAAAATCGGGACAGAGGGTGGGGGGTAATAGAAGCCTATATAAGAAAAAGACCCAAAAATCAGGACTGTCCCTATAAAATCGGGACATCTGGTCACCCTAGCTGGGCTCTTTGCTAAACAAATTAAATACATGATCCTTGCACTGAGGAGTTTATAATCTAATTAAAGAAATGATTCAATCCTGGCTGAAGTAGGGTGAAAGGGAGGGCAAGAGACTGGTAATAAATTATGGGGTTACTTTTATTATGAATAATGTCTTAGTGGTATTTCTATATGTTCCTTTAAATATATTTATGTAATATATTGAGTTATCTTAATCCATTCCATGGAATTTTATTAAATCTAGGTCCAGTAATCTAATTGAGAACCAGAGTAAAATTCTGGTATCCTGAAAATACTAGCAATATCATGAGAAATTTTCTTCTCACAAGATTCCTTGTTCAGTTTTACAGACCTAAGAAGCACAGGTAGTTTGGAAAAGATTCAGATAACAATCCAGAATTTTAAATGCTTATATAACCAAAGTTCCAACCCCATCCTTCCTATAGCTCTGATTCAGATCTTATATATACTATTCACAAATTTTTAGATTTAATGCAATTTATAATATTTTTCTTGTATTTTATATATGATTTTACCTTTACCAAAGGCCTACATGGATGTGCCAAACCAGATTTTTTGTTATATAAATCTTGGGAATTTGGATTTGTGAGACATTCCATGAAGAAAAAAAAGCAGCGAGCTTTTGAAAAATTGTTGTTTTTCTAATAGTTCAGGGCTGGCCAGCTTTCAAACAAATGCTGTTATCTGAAGTATTGGAATGACCTTGACTGTACAAAACAATTTAGTACTGTCTACCCTGATGGACTGCAGTTGTACAGGAGGCACAGATTGCTTTGAAAACGCGTTAGCTCTGTAAACTCTGAACTGCTTATGCTGTGTGTGCACTAGCTCAGCCTAAAGCAGGAGAGAGGAACCAAACTAATATTGAGGTTTTTGCAAGTTGCAGGCTATATTTTGGCTTGCTTTTAGAATAATATCTAGGCTCTTCTGCCTGTTTTATACACATGAACCCACTTGGGATTCCAAACCCCTTAGACTTCCAACTATTCAGTTTAGAAGATGCATGTTTTCCTTAAAATTAAATAAGCCATTTAGTTCCCATTTCAGGAAAATAACAGGGCCTCTGGATCTTGATTGCATTATATATCCTTTTCAGATACATTATATCCTTATGGAATGTCCTTCTGAAATCTAGGGGCTCGTTTAAATTGAAGATGTTATATATCTAGTCCTGAGTGAGAGTCAGCAAAGGGCTCAGTGCTTCCTGTTGCATAGCCACTCCCATAGAGATCGCCAGTACTTCTTTGTGAGTCTGGTGTGACTGATCTGCTGGGACACAGAATTGTTAAATACCGTATAGAACTATTCCTATTGTAACAATTTAAAAAAGCAAATGTAACAGTTTATTTTTTGCACTAGGTGGCGCAGTTAAAGTTTAATTTCAGTGATAGTTTATTATAAATGGGACAAAAATCAAAGATTAAGGTTGTTTTCAGATTTAAGATGCAGTTTAATAATTATACATTTTTATTTGTATACTTATTGTATGTGGCATCACTATGTTTACATTACTCCATATGGAGATATTTTTACGTACTATACACAGAATGACCCTTAAATGAAACTATGGCCAACTGACCAAACCCCCCTCTCCCCCAAAAAGAAAAAAAACAGATAGATACATTTTCATGTTAGTTTACAAAGTTTAATGATATTTCAAAGTCCAGTTAATGCCCCTTTGATGAGCCTAGAATTACAACATTGTTTCACAGTATTTAATCCAATTTACAATTTCCCTTGAATTCTTGATTCTTAAATAGCAATTTTATTTTATTTTTTCAAAACAGATGATTCCCATTCCAGTAAATGGATGGTATGATTTTTATTACATTTCACAGTGTTAGAACTCTATACAAATATTGTACTAAAAGTACAAAAATAAGTGCTTTACGCACACACTTTTTAATACTGTTCCTGTCTCTTTGCTTTGGCACCTGTTATAACTTACCTTATATAAATAGCTGGAAAAAAAGAAGTATATAGTTATTTAACAAATGAAAGTGAGAAACATTTTTTTACTGACAGTAGCCTTTTTCATTAATAGGAGATGTATGGATACATTAGTTCTTGGCACTTTTCACTAGTGTATCATTGCTAAAAATGATTTAAAACGGATATGTATAAGGGAAAATTGAGCTAAAACACCAACAATACTATTAATTATTTAAACCTCTGAGTTCAATGGCTGGGCTTAAATGGTTTCCCCGCAGTGCTGTCATTCTCTGCAAGCAAACAGTTCTGTAGCAATTGCAGAGGAGAATGCCATGGGTTTTTTTTAATCACCTTAATGAGATAGTGACTAAAGTGTATAAATAGAAATAAGCTCCATTAGCTCCAGCAGTTATAGAAGAACTGAACTTTCACAAATGTGGCCAGATCTTGCACTTTTTATTCAGGCAAAACATCCACTGAAGTTAATGAGAGTTTTACCTCACCTAAGAGGAGCAGGACTGGGGCCCATTTCATTTCAGTGGCTCTGACGTATGAATAAGCTTTTGACAATACAACAATGAACTAAATTAATATGACACTCTAGAGACTAGGGGGCACCAAAGAACTGACAAACAATGCAATTTCCCTTTTGTTTCCCAAAAATCCTTAAAGGGATACTGCCAAGGTGGGTAAATCCCAAACGAGTATGTGTCCCCTTTTATATATGAGTACTTTGCACTTAGATACCACTCTCTATCTGAAGATACTAATGTGCTTTACAGACATTAATGAATTTAATCTACGAAGAAGGGGAAAGGACAGTTTTATTAGGCAAGTTTTACAGATAAAGAAAGTGAGCACAAAGGCATTAAGTGACTTGCCAAAAGCAGGGTTCCTCATTCTAAGTGATAAAACCATCCTCCTTCCTACAACTTTGCAAAGCCAATGCGCTTGATTTTCTTTTCATGCTGGCCTAAATCAAGAATAATACCATTGAACTCAGTGGAACTACATGAGTGTATATCTGGTGCGAATGCAATCAGAATCAGACTATATATATAAAAACTATTGTTTTTCTTACCAAAGCTAATGCTTTAAAGCTTAAAATGAACAAACAACCTGGAAGCTGGAAACAGCATGGATAAGCAATCTTATGATGCCAAACCAGGGCATGGGTGTGATGGGTAGAGAGGAAATAGGCCTGATTTTGCTCCCATTGTAGTCAAGGGCAATGGATTTCAATGGCACTGTAGCAGGCCCAATGTTGAAAACATAGTTTACTCTCAAGCCTCCAGTGGGTTACAGAGAATAATGAACTAAAAAGGAAAAGCAAGAGTTTTAAAAATGATTACAAATATCTTGACAGTGTCCCTTTAAGTTTCCTATATAATTTCCATAGAGCATATACATTTAAAAGAGTGATTAGGGCTTAGAAGAGTGATCCCTGTCTCTCTATAACAAAGTTGCAAAACACTGTAGAAATAGGTAGACTAATAGCATTAGAGACTATACAACTTATACATTTGTTCCATTACAACTACTACAAGTAGGTCAACAAAAATACGAGAAAAAAGTAAATACTTAACTGTTACTAGTCTAGTAAACACTATTTCATATACCAATGTGCTTTGAAGAGCTTTATATATATTAAAAACTCTACTTAGAAAAGCAAAATAATTTTCACAGTGTCGTTTCACATATACTGGTTTACAAATCTGGGGCCTGATCCATTTCTCATTGAAATCAAGGTAACCCTCTTAACTACACTGGGTGCAGGCGGGATCAGGTAATTTTTTAGCATTGCGTGCCTCTCGTGTGACCGGTGTGTCAGAGGGTGAAAGTACTTGTTTTGCTCTTTGATGGCGAAGATGCGTAGCTGAAATAGTAGCATTAAAAAAATAACTGGTGACTACAATATGAAAATCTGATATTGTAAATTCTCCCCGTTAATAATGGATACTGTTCGTGGATAACGTTGAGATACAGACTGAGATATCGTAAGCTTCCTTTCTCTCTGTACCAAAACTATTATCTATGGGGACCTTTTATTAATTTATTAATAACCATTTATTAATTAACATGCACGATATTTTATCACTAAAAAGAGACTAGTACTGAATTATTTTGAATAATAACTTATTGCACTCTCTCTCTGTCTGTATTTTGGATTCTACTAGTTTTGAACTTATAATTGCTTCATACTCCTAATTGTGCAATAAACTATATGATTTTTTTAAAGGAAGAGAGATTTGGTCAGGACTTATTTTTCTTGATTTCATATGCATAGAGTAACAATTACAGTTCACCTAATAAGGAAAAACTAGAAATCAAGGACCATAGGTTAAGCTTTCTTATTCTGCTCTTATATGTGCAAATTGTAGCAAACTGTAGCATTGTCTCAGGAGGATCCTGTTAGAGCAGTGGTTCCCAAACTGGGGTTCGTGAAATGTTACAGGGGGTTCTCATGAAAAAATTCCCTAATGGCGGACAGAGCTGTCCCTAGGGACCCCGGGCAGCACAGGGCCAGCAGCCTGGAGCCCCTGGACTTCCGAGAGTTAAGCAGATCAAAGCAAGCATATCTATCACACCGAGGAGATTTAAAGTTCAAGACTCCTTATAAGAAATGGAAAGGGAGGTGGATATTTTTTGCTGTTTTTAAAATTAAATAGGCAGCTAGTGTTTTAAAAATTATTGTGAAGAACAAGTTTAAGCTTTGTTGTAACGTGCGTTGTTTGCCTGGACTGCTCAAGACCTGAATGCTTGTGTAGGAGGAACTCTTTGAGTTGGCTTCTTAAATACCTTCATGCCATTTCACATCTGATTCTCCTTGATGAAACATAGGAGCCTTGTAATAACAGGCTTATTCAAAGTGATACAAGCTACGAAAGTGAGATCTTGGAAGAGTGTTGCCATTTTCATATTGTAATAAAATAATGTAATGATAAATAAATAGTGTGGAATAAGCTTGTCATAAAAACAAATTTTATATTTCCAAGATCACTGCTTTTATAATTTATACTCAGGTAAAGGAGAAAATCTCTGGAAATATTCATTTTAGGAGGGGGTTCGCAAGACTTGACAGTTTAGTGAAAGGGGTTCACAGGTTGTTAAAGTTTGGGAACCACTGTGTTAGAGTGAAGTCAGTTGTCATCAGTTGTCACAAGGCGGTACTTTGGGTCTATAAAAGCAAGTTTGTGTTACACTGTGTGATTGCTACTGTCCGTAGCTGCACAACTGTATTGTGTCTGGTTCTTGCTTTCTCAGCCTCTGAACAATCTGCAGTGTGTTTTCTTGCTGATTATTTCATTTCATTTAATTTCATTTCAAGCATTGCAAATTATTGATGTTAATTAGGTGCAACTTCTGTAATTTAGTATAGTTTAGTCTTAGCTCAAGTTTTATTAACTACAAATGGGCCCAAACCAAAACCTCATATATGAACACTCTTGAATTTTGGGAAAGTTGGGTCCAGATCTGGTGCCTCAGGTATGTTTCTGTGTGATATGCCTGGAACCAAAGAGCCCTACATTTTCTATAATGTTTGCGTATTTACAGTAGTAAAAAGATCAAGTCTCACATTCAGCAAACTCCTTTGGGCTTATCTTCTCAGAAATGTGTTGACTCACTAGGCTTAAAGTGAAGTGAGTACCAGAGGGGTACAGTGGGATACAAACTAGGAGGGTCTGTGTGGCTACAGTATGCACTATAGGCTCTACATCCCACAGAAAGGAGAAGGCAATCTTTCTGAGATGCTTAGAAAGACCAGTCTGCCATATCATCCCCTCAGGAATTGGAATGCAGTATCTTACAGTTGGAAGCTCTCCACATTTTGGTGTGATTAAAAGATGTATGCTATACCTCAGTCTTTTCACTTGTTGGAGAGGAGATGGTTATTCCTGGTTAGGTCTGAGGTGACTGATATTGCAATGAAAGGCTGATTCTCCCATGCTGTAAATCAAAGGGGAATTTTAATATCACCATAGCATGCCTGTATAATATAATGTCATTTTACAGCCTACAGACTCTGGCTCCTCAGGCTAATGGAGACATCAGGTCATTTCTGCAGCTGCTTTTTTTTTTTAAAGAAACTTGAAAGGCGTATGTACAATGGCTTTTGGGAGGTTAAAAAGATCACTATCAACTTGCAACCCTCAGAAATTGTAATAAAACCTGGCACTGCACAAACCCTTGCCATACTTGTGACAAGACTAATAAATACAATGGGAAAACATATTGTTCAATTAATTAGTCAATTGCAAGGGCTGGCTATAGACTGCAACAGATGATATTTCAGTTATTAAATTGATACTTCACTGGATTTTGGCCAAAAGGCCATAAAAAGATTCTATTGGTTTAAATTATAATGCAACTTTGACATAGCTCCAGTGTCGTGCTAAACTGTTGATGAACACAGGCAGATTTCTCCAAAGTTCCATTTTCTTATATTTTATATGGCTTTACATTTCTCTCGGTATAATTTTTATAGCAGAGGACAATGCTCTCAGGGACAATAAACAATTAACTGTTAGTGTAAGAGGGCGTAACTCCAAGAACTTGCTTACATCCTCAGTGAATTTGTCCCATTGAGATGACTTGTGCTAGAAGCACACTGACCTTCAGAGAGGTTTAGCAAGCATGATGATAAATCTCGCTTCTGAATTCTCACGGCCTGGTTTAACTGAAGATCAGCCACAATAAACTTTTTTGGATTTCACCATTAGTAGTTGCAGGATGCTTTTCTAAATTATTTACTCTCTAGGGCGAAGTGATGGGAACTGAAAATAATACATTATTTGGTTGAGATTTTGCCTTCTTCTGTACAGACCTGAGCCCTACAAGCGGATAGAGAAAACTCCAGTGACTGAAACCTATCCACTACATTAAACATCAAATCAGCTCTGAAATGCACATAAACAAGCACATCAGTTTTTACTGCTAAATGTGTGAAAACCAGCTTTTGCTGTCAGTATAAACCTGGCCTTTGATATATTGGCCAGAGTTTTCAAAACATTTTAGATACCTAAATGAGCATTTAATGCCTCTAATCTAGTGTTTATATGGAAGATAGGATCATATATGATTTTCAAAGGAAGCAAAGCTGTGTGAAGGCCCTCTGTGCACCCAGGGTTACCTTAAATTTCACACATTGTTTGCTTGACCTAGGGCATTGTAGGATTTTCTAGCTGGGTGGACGTGCACATAGGCCAACATAGGCTCATGAAAGGTAGGCATGATCGGGCACATCTAACGCATTATGCTTATTACGGATGAGCAGGCAGAGACTCAATTCCCCATTGGCTTATGTGAATGAGGTACAAGTATAAAAGAGGAATCCAAGGACACAAAGAGTCCCTCCTATCCATACACACAGCTGAGAGGAAGAAAGGAAAACAGAGACTGAGACGTAATGGAGCTAATTTAGCGAGAATCAGGCACTAGTACTGAACTGGGATGGTAGCCCGCACACACAGGCTCAGTGTGGGGATAGCATGGGAGCTTTGCTATGCAGAGGAAGTGAATTGTTTTGTAGAAGGGAGTGAGAGGTTTGCTGTGTTTCTCAAGGGGAAGGACAGTGATCCCACCGACCATTCATGTCATGGAGTAGGGGTTGAGGTGGAGCAACGCTACCACTCAGCAACCTGGAAAGAGGATTCTGCTCTCTAACTCCCTTTTGCCCCTCTCCCCACTGTGTATAGTCCACTTGTGCTCCTGAGGAATTAGGGGGAGACTTAAAAAAATTGTAGGAGTTGGGTGCCTAACTGCCCCCCTTTATGCTTTTAAGTCTTGCTATGCACCACGAATATGGGTATGATAACATAGCTAGCTAATCTGAGAAGTCTAACTGCTTTTCAAGCTCTAAAGTTGCTACATAATTGGGACTATTTCTGTGTTGAGCCTGGATTATTGTTTGTAAACACACAGAGAAATATATACCTGAGAACCTTTAAGAACTTTTTCCTGGGCCAAGGTAATTTGTCATTTTTTTTCCAGTGTGAAAAATTAATTTTTAACTGATTTTTAAAATTTGTTTTGGCATATGTTCCATTGTAAAACTATCAATCTAGAAGTATAAAACTTTCACTAAATCTAATTTTGGACAATAGATTAGGTTAAATTCATGAGTTTACAATAATTATCAGACTTAGCCAGCCTCTTGCTGCACTTGATTAAAATAAAATATTGATTTTAATAAAACAAAACAGTCTCTCAAAACGTTCCATAACCATCACTACGAGTAGCCACTGCAAAGGCAGGGTAGGCTTCATACGTTGCATAAGGTGCTAAATCTTGTCCCAGTGTCACTGCTTGTTTTAGTTGTGTAGCTGGTACAGTAGCAGCTGGATTAGCAATGGTGTATCCTGCAGTGAAAAACAGACACAAAAATGCATTTTAATGCAAATGTACCTGCAGAGCATGATATAGCTAATAACCATCCTTTTGGTTACACAATTACATAAACAAGTGGAGATTTCATTGTCAATGGTAACAGTATATTTGTTAGATTAAATATACTTACTTGCAGTAGCGTAAGCAAGTCCTGAGCACAGGGGGAGCGACGCTATAAAAAGGCGCCCTCCCAGGCTCCCCCTGTACTCACCCGGCGGTGCCTCCAGCGGCAGTGGGTCCTCACCAGAGTGGTACGGTGCGGTATGGTGTACCGGCAAGAGCCAGTACGCCATGCCGGACCGGACCGGCTTCCCCGCCACTGGCCCGGAGCTCTGGCAGCGCTTTAAAAGGCCCGCAGCTCTTGCAACCGTGGGGAGCCCCAGGCCTTTTAAAGCGCCGCCGGAGCCTGGCTCCAGCAGCGGGGCTCGGACGGCGCTTTAAAAGGCCCGCGGCTCCTCACGGCTGCAGGAGCCGTGGGCCTTTTAAATCCCCGCCCGAGCCCGGCTCCAGCAGCGGGACTCGGGCGGCGCTTTTTAAGGCGCCGCTTCTGCTCACAGGAGGAGCGACTGCTCCCCCTGCTCCTCCCCTGGCTACGATACTGCTTACTTGTGCTGACATCTGTGTTTATCAGCTGTTGTTATAAACGATAATTTTCCTCTACTTTGCAGTCACAATTTTGGTATAGCTAATTACAGTTTTCATATATAATCTGCAGAACACATCATTTCCCGATTTCCCCCCCCCCCCGCATTATTCACGGAATGATTTTCCCCCAGTATTTGGTTATCTCTAAACTAAGGATGTTACTATAGGCCTATATACCCTACGTCACACTTGGCATATGGAGGACAAGCGAGATATCTGCAACACAAGGATATTCCTGGTCAGGTTTCATGAGGAGAAATCTGTATAAATGATTGAATTGCATACCACCGTTCAGTCACACTTAATCACTACCACAGTCTCCTCATAAAATGTGTGATTGTATAAGTAACATCATGTAGAGAAGAGAGATATTTCCAATATGTAATCTTGGGAAAATAGTGGAAATTACGCTTCATATGGCTATATAGCATATCTCCTCAACATTTCAAGTGGCTTAAGTGGGATGGGCTACAGTGGGTGTTTCTGGGGAGGGGTTCAGGTACCGATCCCTGGGTTGGGTGGAAGGCTGTGGAGAGGACTTGAATGTGGCCCCTGGGGCGGAGTTCAAGAGCAGCAAGACTATTGGGAGGGAGGGGCCAGATGTGAGCAGTGTTGCAACCCCATGCACCAGGGGCCAGGTTGAAAAGCCTGCAGCAGAGAGCTGAGCCCAGCCAGTCCCATAGCACAGTTGCTATTTCTGCCAGGACAGGATTTTGGGGGGTCAAAGTGGGACTGTCTCACAAAAGCCAGGGCTATTGGGAGGTCTGGTCCAGAGGATTTTCCATCTGAATGATTTTTCAATGGAAAATACAGTTTCCAAAAATTGAAATATTTAAAACTTTTGATTTTGCTGATTATTTTGGATATTTTATCAAGAAAACTGAAACACAATCATATTTCATTTTGGGCTGGTTTGACCAGAATCAAAATATTTTCATTTGTTGAACTGACACAAAACCTTTTGTTTAGAGCTGTCAATATTAAACTGCTTTCCATAATCTCCCATGATGCAGCACTGTTGCCCCTCTGACCAAAGGGTGTGGTGCATCATGGAATATGTAGGCCCACCATGGAGCCTGACTTATAGGGGACAATGGAAAGGATCAGGCAATCAGAACCACAATTCCCATGAGGCAATGCACCACAATAAGGAAATACAATTTAATCTTGAACTTGCTCAAAATGAAGTATTTTTGGTCAGTTCAACAAACCAAAAAGAAATATTTAAGTTTGAGAGTGTTGAAATTTTTTGTTTTTGATCAAAATTGCCAAAACATTCATTTCTGAATTGAAATTTTTCTAACTTTTTATTTAATGAAAAATGCTGATTTTTCAGCTTTTTGACCTGATTGAGGACAGAAAAAAATGGGACGGAAATTCCAATTTTTTGCTCAGCTTTAATATATATGTGTGTACTGATTGTCAGTATCAACTCCCACTCCATTCACTCTGAACACCATTGAATCACATGGATGAGAAGAGAAGTCCATATCCATTCCAGAAGTAGAGCGAATAAATGCACATGGACTGGGATCTGCAGGCTTTTAGCCATCATTGACTAAGGATCTTTGGCCACTAGCGATATTTCATGCTCCTCTGAAGGCACGCACATTTAAAGGCAAGATTTATCCCCACATGACTAACTTAGTATTCAGAAAATTATGGAAATATAACGACAAGTCAAATGTGTTGCAGGCTGAAAAGTGAATGTATTTGTGTGTTTATCAAGCTTCCAAGACAAATAAAAAGGGTGGGTGAAAGAAAGGGAGATATTATAATTAAGCAGTAAGTGGGGACTGGATTCAATAAAAAGTCCATTTGGCTTACATGCTGCGGAAGCCTTCACAAACCCAGACAAATTGATTTTTCTGTGGCTTTTGCGGACTTCTGTGGCAGGAAGCTGGATATATATATATATATATATATAATATTATTGAATCCATCCTCAAGACACTGCAAAAAATTCAGTAGTATGATTAATGCATGCTTCGTGTGCAGTTTGGCTCAAGGCATTCCCAGGATCTCAGAAGCACATTCACAGTGGAGAACAGTGTAAATGCAGTGTCTATAAATTGGATTTGTGTTTCTGCCTGACATTTCCCATAATTTTCCTAGCCATTTTGGCTAGTTATTAAAGCTGTTTATCAGAGATGGGCCCCAGACTGGAACAATGAGTCCTAATTTTTTTTAACTGTTTTATTTTTTACAGTGCAAATATTTATTATAAAAATAAATATAAAGTGAGCACTGTACATTTTGTATTCTTTGTTTGTAATTGAAATCAATATATTTGAAAATGTGGAAAACATTCAAAAATATTTATATAAATAGTATTCTATTATTGTTTAGCATGGTGATTAATTGCAATTCATTTTTTAAATTGCTTGGCAGCCCTACTTTTAATGTTTCTAAAAGTTTCCTGCTGCATATCATCCTACAGCAGCACTAGCAAAAAACAAACAAACAAACAAAAACCCCAAATACAAGAAAACCCTGTTTCTGGACCCCTTTAATCAGGCAGTCTCTGTTCCAGATCAAACTGGACAGGTGCCCTTCACTGTCTGGTTGAGTGTCGAGGAGCAATCTGCACGGCATCATTTGTCAGGGCAGCTTGGTGCATGCTGGTTATCATTGGGGCTGGCACATCCATTCTATCTTCTATGTTCCTCTCCCAGGACAGCTGACGCAATGAGCTGACAATGAGTCCTAATGCTTTTGAATTTTGGAAAAGTTTGGATCAGGACCTAAATTTAGTGATTGCCCTCATTTCTCTAGTGGGTCAAATCAAAATTGTAGCTCCAAACACTCCCAACTTTGAGGAAGTTCTGATGCAGATCCAGATCCAAACTTTATAGATTGGGTCCATCTCTAATACTTATTTAAACAAGTCTTCTCCTCCCATCCTCTCTCACTTGATCCTACAGTGAAGTCATAGTACATCATTTGAAAACATGCATTCTTATGCCGGCAAATTATATTATGTTCTCCACAAATAGGGGACAGGAATGGATGCATGGATCTGTAGACAGATAGACAATATGTGCATTTCCATTCAGTAGATTTGAATCTGAACACGCCTGCAATCCTTCTATATGTAATTAAGTAGCTAACAAAAATATATCTTCAGAAGAGCATCTCAGTATAGACCTTCACATACCTGAAAAAGCAGGAGCTGTAGCAGGAGCCTCTGCTCCCTCTGTGGGAATGCCCAAGGTCTGAAGGGTATATTCTGCAGCATATGTCTTGGCTTCATCAACATATGCACTAAGTTTAGGAGGTGTGAAGGGATGTCTATGAATCAGAAACAAAACATTAGCTATTTTTACTATTCTAAGGATCTGACACAGTTGCGGCTCTACCAATTTTGCCGCCCCAAGCAGCTGCCGCCGAATGGGCGATGACCGCAATTAGTGTCAGAGCTGCAGCTGGGTGGCTGTTGGAGGGGTGCTAAGCCGGGCGGGGGGGCAGGGCCGGCTCCAGACATCCCGAATGGGGCGGTAGTCCGTGTCCCGCCGCGGGAACATCGGCAGAGCTGCCACCAAATTGCCGCCGTGGGACTCGGACTGCCGCCCCATTCGGGATGCCACCCCAAGCACTAGCTTGGAAAGCTGGTGCCTGGAGCCGGCCCTGCTGACAAACTCCTCACAGACCAGGACACACCAACTCAGAATGGCACCAGCCCCTGCCAGAACAACAGATGCAAAACCTGCAAACATGCCTCCTCTGCTACAATGATCAAAACCTCCCACAACGCACCTTTCAAGCTCCATGGGCCCTACACCTGCCTACCACAACATGTGATGTATCTTATCCAATGCACTAAATGCCCCCAAAACAACTATGTGGATGAAACCAGACAAGCATTATGCTCTCAAATGAATTCAAATGATAAAAGACAAAAACACTGTATCACCCATAGGTGAACACTTTTCATAAATAATCACTACATATCTGACCTCTCAGTCTTTATCCTCAAAGGAAACCTGCACAACACCTCCAAAAGATGAGCCTGGGAGTCTAAATTCATAACTTTGCAAGACTGAAAATCATGGATTGAACAGACACTGGATGTATAGCTTATTACAACCAGCTATGACCCACTTACTCATACCACCCCTCCCCCAGCAGATGTCTTTGTTTCCCTTCTCCCCTCACCCATGACTGGAAGGATGTTAACCGGTCACTAATGCTAGTCTGTTCTACCATGTATTTAGCTGTGACACTCTGGGTGTCTATACTGCAATTAGACACCTGTGGCTGGCCCATGCTCGTGAGGCTGTTTAGTTGTGATGTAGACATTTGGGCTCAGGCTGGAGTCTGAGCTCTGGGCCCTTCCCACCTTGCAGGGCCCTAGAGCCCAGGCTCCAGCCTGAGTCTGAACGTCTACATTGCAATTAAACAGCACCTTCGCTGGAGCCCGGTGAGACTGAATCAGCTGGCATGGGCAAACTGCGGGTTCTTAACTGCAGTGTAGACAAACCCTCAGAGTACAATTCCCAGCCTAAAGAACAGCTCTGAGTAAGCTCAAAAGCTTGTCTATCTCACCAACAGAAGCTAGTCCAATATAAGATATTACCTCAACCACCTTGTCTCTTGGATATCCTGGGAGCAACAGGACTACAACAAAACTGCATCCTATTCTAACAGTTTGACAGTTTGACTATTCATACCTCCTGTTAAGTCTTTTGCTCAAATAGAAAAACGGTGCATTATTGATATTCTGTGAGAGAATATGTATTTGAGAAAAACACTATTATAAAAGAAAAACACTTACTTAATATTAATGTATGCACTAGTACACAAATGTTAGCAGCCTGAAGTTCACTGTTCATGCAGGAAAAAAAAGACATGTATCTTGAAACGTGCATATTTCTGCTTATTTTTGCAAACTCCCTCAAACTGGAGGTGTAACTTTTAAATATAGAGTGGATATTTGCTAAATATGACTCATTAACAATTCTTTTTGATTACATGATGTGGTGTGACCCTGTGAAATGTATTCAAAATATTGTTACAGGTTAGCAGTGGAAATATACCATAGTTGATTCCTAGTTGGTATAATTATGGACAGAGTTAGTGGCACGGCCTATTATTAAGGTTGCCCAACACTTCCCATTGTAAGACCCTTATACTTTGTTTATACTTTGCTAACTTTTAACTGCTTGGCCTGAAAGTTTCCAAGCTAGTTGTCTGCCTCAGACTGATTTTAATTTTTTTAATTTGGAAAGTTAAAAAATGGTTCATCCATTTCCAAAAGTTGAGTCTATGGAAAAATATATTGTTTTTGCTGACTGTTAAAAATCCTGGAGATCTTTTCTTTGAAAAACTGTAGTGCCTCAATGTTTTGGAGCAGGGGCTTGAAATTTGGCAGAGGGTCATGGTGGCCTTTGCATCAGGGATCTGATTTTTGCCATCCCTGTGAAAAATCAGGGGGAGAGGGATACTGAGAGTTGTGGGGAGGGAGGGACAGATCTGACAAGGAGCTGGAGTCCAGGGGGAGAACTGGTATTGGCTAGGCAAACTGGGACAAGCAGCCAGTGGTAGGTGGACATTGAGTTTGGACGAGGAACTCAAGGTCGGGGAGACAGTGGGGATGAGCAAGCTATTGAAGGGTAGAGTGGTGACTGGAGACCAGGGTCTGAGGGGAGAGAGAGACAGATTAGCTAAGGGGTTAGGAGGGAGGGAACAGGGACCTGCTGGACAAAAGTCTGGGGACAAGGAACTGAGGGGAGACTGAGCCTGGGGCGGGGGAGAAGACTACAGCTAGCTGAGCAAGGGGACTGGGACTGGTATGAGAAGCCTGAGGAGTGGAGACTGGGACTGAGTAGGCAAGGAGACTGGGATGAGTAGCTAGGGTGGGGAAGAGTTGAGCCTTGGACAGGGGCAAGTTGGAGGAGACAAGACAGAGTGAAGCTTGAGGAGAACAGGCAGAAGAGTTTGAGCACTCTACAGCACATTTCTCTCCAGACCAGGGAATAGAATCCAAGATTCCTGAGTCTCACCATTCCTCTGGTGTCAGCAAATACCTGTGAAACCCACTAATACCTGTGAAACCCACTAATACAGGGGGAAGTGTGTGATGAATCCTCCTTTAGTGCTGGTTCATGTCAGGATAACAGCCCACTACTGCTATTAGCTCAGGTGACAGAAGTCTGTGAGGTGGCTCTAAAGGTTCCAAACCGACTGATGAACCATGTGGGTATCAATATGATGCCACTTGATGGCATTTCTGTTTATTCCGTTTGCTTTTTAAAAATCCTAAGAAATTACCCAGCAAAAACTATTTAAAAAACATTACTAAGTTTGCAACGTCAAGCACTTAAAAGTTAGGAAATGCGAGAATTAAGGTTGCCTGTGCAACTTTAATTTGTCTCCCTTATACATATGCTTTGATATAGCCTTTAATTACCTGATCATATACTATTTTTTCCACAGGACTCTTGCCTCATTCAGTAGACAGGATGGATAGTGCATACTGAATGAGTAGCTATCTAATGTTTTATCCTCCTTGTTCAATACAGAAATTTATCCATCCTCTCCAAATCTAAAATTAATGTAAATAGTGGCCTATGTAGTTGTTTCTAGCAATAAACAGAAAATTTTAAAAACTGATTAAAAACCATGCAAAATGGAATAGTTACATACATAGTAGGATTCTGGTTGGCAAGGGCAGGAATAGTGATTTTATACAGGAATAATTGTCTTTGGTCCTGGCCAATTGCAGAATGAAGCTGATAAACAGGTTGTCCCCAGTTATTTTTCTGGCAGATTTCTTCTAAGACCTATAAGAGAAAAATTTATACCAGTTACAACCACATTTTAATGTTCTGGCCTATCTCCAGCCCTACCTGCTGCAAAAATACATTGCTTTCCATGAGTTTTCATCTGCAGATTATATGCTCCAAATTCTTAGTTTGTATATACACACACACAGTTTGGAAGTTAAAATCTAGGAATAATGTAAGCAACTTAAACATTCAACCATCAATTAATTCATGAAGATAATTGTCACACCACTGAATCTGATCTATTTTCAGTTTAGTCCATTAACTGTTTTACTTTGATGCAGCATTGGAATAATTTCCTTTGACTTCTATTCATTAACCCATTTATGCACTCCAGAATTCTGCACTCCAGAATTTTTATCATCTGTTAAAGAATTGCGACTGTATTATCCTTCACTTTTTCTGTGCCTCTTCTCCTGCTTAGTGGTGTGTAGTGAATGAATAGTGGGGGTGTATCCCTCTCCAAATTATTTGCCTAACACCTATTTAAGTTACATTTCTGCTCAGTTTATTGCAGAGGCTACTTGCTTGCTGATGCTCCTGGTCTGTGACAGAAATTCTGAGTGGTATTGCCCTCTTCCTTTGCATTGATTATTCCACAAAATAAATGAGTGTACTTAAATGTTATCACCCTACTTTATATTCCTTCTTCCAGATCACTGACTATATAGTGTCCCAAATCAGTCTTAATACTGATAATTAAGAGCTCTACGAGGGGCTCACTATTCTACATGGCTTTCTATTAATGATGCCCAAGCCAGTTTGTTCAGACAATGTCATCCACCAATTTTATCGACAGGAATTTTGACTGGATCCTCAAGGTGCCAGCTGTCTTTAGAATTAAAGTGGGGGTGTATACAGGGGGAAGGCCCCATATCCCCATGGGTGCGCCTCTGCTCATCAGCCAAAGGGGGAGATGCAAGGTGATTGGTTCTTGCTTTCCACAATCATTTACTTAAACCCCAGTATAGGATTTATCAGGCCTCTTGCCCCATGCTTAGCTAAACTCACCCACCCTCACTCCCTCTTGATAGTTATATAATATAGGAACTGTGTTTTTATGTTGCTTTGGGTCTGACTAATTACCTGTTTAAAAGTTCAGGAAGGAATTTTTCCCACTGGGGCCAAATTGGCTATGGTCTAGTGGAGTTTTTTGCCTTCCTCATACTATCAGGAAGGCACATTCAGGTTAAATAGGTATAGGATTTAGGAATTTCATTTGAGGAACTTTATGAATGTTAGTTCATTGCAACTTGATAATAACAATAAGTTTATATCCAATCCAGAACTTTTAACAGTCTCTGAATTACTCTTGCTCCAACATAAATAAACCAAAAATCCTCCATTTTGTCCCAGAGGGAAAAAACAAACAAAACAAGAGTTTTCCACTCACAACAGAACTCCCTGCCCACAGCTGGCTGTTGATTCAGTCTCAGAAGCCTACCAGATGATTTTCTCCTCCTTTTAATGGCTCAAGGCTGGGTTTCAGGAAAACTAACCTGTCCCAGGAGATTCAGTGCTCTGTGTATTGATTCTTATTTCCCCACAACCACAAAATTCAGGATGGTCTGAATAGAGAATTTTGCATTGCCCAATTAAAGAGAGAGAGGGATCATAATGAAGGTCAGACCCTCAAAATTCCAGGGAATTTTGTTCTGATCTGGGATTCTGTTTTGAGCTTCTCTCTTTATCTGTGTTAAGCCTAGTCCTGCATGTTTTACCGATAAATAATTTTGTAACTTCTACAGGAGTTCTGCTTTTGTCAAGGACTAAATGATTGGATCAGTATATTAACTTTAAAAGGAAGTTTCACTGAGAAAATATTCAGGTTCCCAGCAGTAGTCTTTCATGTTCGATTACACAGTATGCATAAAGTTCTGCCCTCGGATCTGGCGTGTAGCTCTCATGGAAATTATGAAAGTCAATGGGAGCTGACATGCTGAGAACTGAGGGCATATTTAAGTTCACAATTTTTTATTCTGTTACCATATTGGAATGATTATTATAATTTGAGGCCTCTAGCTATGTAGTGTTAATATTGTGATATATTATGCTGTGGAAAGCAGAAACTTTTTTTTAATATGACCCCCTTCTTTATTTTTTTTCTGTTTTAATGAGTTTTTTTTTTTGCTTCCTAAAATTAAAATAAAACATATAGTAATAATTTCTGAGCAGATATCTCTTTATTAATGCACCTCCCAAGGATATGCTAGGGCTGAAGTGATAGTAAAAGTAACTTCAATCCAACTTTTGTAGTCTTCAAGAATAGTTGGAACAGGCCCTAAAACAGCAGAACCCTTCTTTAACAACTTGTAGTGGTATCTTGTAGTTATTCTCTGTAATATCTCTTTCAAAGGTGAGCAGATTAGTGCATGAACATACTTATGATCAGCTATCAGCATTTTCAAAACAAGTAACCATTGAAACTGGGTCTAAATCTATTGTATTGTTCATAAAGCACTAAAAAGAAGACTAATACGGGTCTGACCAGAGCAATTTTTCCTAATTTATTGTACCTACCTGAGGAGCAAGTTTAATTCCATGTGGTTTTAAAGCAATATGGTTCATTGGGGTAAGCTCCATTCCAGGCAAAAGATCGTAGAGTTTGTCTTCTCCCCTCTTTTCTCCTTTGACCTGGTATCCACGACCCAGGCCAGTATAAGCCAAGTATCCACGTCCTCCTAGTCCTCTAACTCCCGCAGCCCCTACAGGTACATTCATGTAAATTTCTAGGAATGTAAGAAGCATTAAACTGAATCAAATCACCGGAAAATCACCCTGATTCTTACTGTAATGGAAAAATTAGCCCCATTCACTGATTTCTGATAAGAAGATGGGTAGGAATACTGACTGACTGAGAACTGCTGCAGATTCATGCCACGCTATTCACCATGAAGTAGAACTCACAAGGGGAAGTTTATTTATTACCTTTGGAGGAAAATACAATAAAACCATGAATATAGAGCTAGTACCTACACAACTGTATCATTTTGGCTTTTATAATACTTATTGGGGGGTTCATTTATGTTTAGTGCCTGTAATTTCAGGCTGCAACCTATGAGCAGCATAGCTTCCTTAGAAAATTCATTGCAGATTAGAAGATATGGTGAACCAGGAAATTCTAATCGATTACAGTATATAACTAAGATTGTCCTTATTCCTATGGTATCACTTCTCTATTGGATTATCAATAATTTAACCAATATAAACCAGATCTCTACCCCATCATCTTTTAAATTGTTTTCCTAAAGTGCCTTCAGATATTTTAGTTAGAAGGAATGTCCTAGTTGTTTCTGACTGACTTTCCCATCTTCTCTGTTCTGTTCAGTCAACATGAGGCTTAACTTTCCATTGAATTCATGCACAGATTACTTTTGATTTTTTGCCATATTTCTAACCTGATTTACAGTTGAAGAGTAACGGACAGTTAAAAATTAGATTGATTACTGCCCATTTGTATAATTTAAGGGTATGTCTACACTTACCATTTAAAGTGCAAAAAGTATCTTTTTTGCGCTAAAACCATGGGAGCATCTATACTTGTTAATGACTTTTTGCGGTGAAACTCAGAAGTTTCACCGCAAAAAGAAAACCACCTTCACGAGAGGCGTACAGCTCTTACCACTTTTCTTTTTGCGCTGCTGTGAAAGTGAAGACACATTCTAGCAGTGTAAACACCCTTGGGCCTCCGGAGGATATCCCACAGTTCCAAAAGCGACCACTCTGGCCAGCATCTCCGCTGCTCTGGCGCACGGATGTCCACCCCTCTCTCTTTAAGCCCCGGGAAGTGTGAAGCTCCCTTTCCCTTTGTTTGTAGATGTGGTGGGGAAAGCAGCCAGATAGCAGGAAGTTTTAAAAAAAATCCCACAGAAGAAACCAGGAAGTAATGGGGCTCCTGAGACATGAAGCAGGGCAGCATGGGGCACTGAGCAGGGACCCAGAATGCCTTCCGCTCGCCCCACCCCCTTCCCACAAAACCTACTGAGAGAGCTGCACTATGGGATAGCTGCCCTACAGCGCTGCTCTCATCAGCGATGGAAGTGCTGGTAGTGTAAACACTCTCTGATGCCTAAGAAATTGAGTGAGTACACAAACCAGCGCTTTACTTTCACCGGTTTCCTATCACCGGTGAAACTTACAGCAAAAACTCTGTAAGTGTAGACATACCTTAAGATTTGTAATGAACTTGGTATACATGATTTTTCCTCCTCCTTTGAACTAATGACCATTTTCTCACATTACAACTGGTTCCTTTCAGAAGGATTGTTTGGGAATTTACGAGATTAACAAGTGAGAGCATACTAAGGAAAAGTGAACTGAGCGATTTGGCAGTTTTGAGACATTTTCCTAATGTAATGTTAGTGAGGTTTAGATTTATCTATGCACAGTAATCCTAAAGCATGAGCAGCAGCAGCAGTGCAAATTTCCCAAATCATACCATCCAGCCAATGTGTTTTGATCTTTCTCTGAAGGGATCACTTCTAGGGGGTTAGAGAATAGGTTAGTTAATTCTACTGAAGACTTCATACTGAGAACTGTGTTCTTTAGGACATCTTTCTACCTGGAAATGGGTTGAGAACGCCATCTGATTTCACTTAGGACATCAATCTGCTGTCAGTTATTAATGATCTCGGTCACTACTAGAAAGGAGTGAAAAGATCTGGATTTTGAACACCCCAACATTTAATTAAGCCCATTATAAAGTAAGTGGGCATGTGTAACATTCACACCTTGGTTTTGGAAATGTTTTGGACCTAAGGTTTCATTCAGGCTCCTCTCTAGTCACTGCAAATTTGCACCAATCATTTCAAAATTAACTTTACCAATCCCTTATACTATCCATTCCAATAGACTGTTTTTGTATTTGTTTTGTTGCAGGAAACAAAACACAAAACAAAACAAAAACCCTACTAAGAAGCATGACCTTTTATCATGTTAAATAGTTAATGTTTTGTCTACACTGTGATATATCAAAATTGGAACTATATATCCAAAGCTGTGGCAGTGAGATATAATAGGACCCCAGACTGAACTACCAACCATTTCATTGTTGCAAAATTAAAACCCAACCAACAAGATAGTGCAACAAAATCAGACCGAGTTTTGATCTCTGTAGTCGACATACTTGAAAAGATATTTAATGCCGACAGCATAACCTGCTAGTGCTTATGGCCACTTCTTGGAGCACAGTGTGAAGCACTTTCTTGTTTTCATCTCTGTTTTGGAGGTTCATTTGTCATTCCCTGTAATGATGCTGTAATGATGCTTAGAGCTGCTTAGGATGACTAGGGTAATGGCCTGGCTAGAAAATTTCCTGGTTGTGGGAAGATAAGCGTCAATACACAGAGCACTGAATCTCCTGGGACTGGTTAGTTTTCCTGAAACCCAGCCTTGAGCCATTAAAAAGAGGAGAAAATCAACTGCTAGGCTTATGAGACTGAATCAACAGCCAGCTGTGGGCAAGGAGTTCTGTTGTGAGTGGAAAACTCTAGTTTTGTTTGTTTTTTTCCCTCCTGGGACAAAATGGAGGATTTTTGGTTTGTTTATTTTGGAGCAAGAGTAATTCAGAGACTGTTAAAAGACTTTAGGCTTTCTCCTAGGGAGAAATATATATTTTGAGGGAGTATATATATTTTTTTGTTTGCTTAGCCTGCCTCAAGGTTCTCATCCCCTTTTAAAGGAGAGGTTCCAAAGATTGGCTATTTTCCAGTGGTTGAAGGCTTTCAGTCTCATTCTTAAAAGGATGGATGACCTGAGGCTATGCAGAATTATAGAAAGCTGAGCGATATGCATAGGTCTGTCTCAGTAAATGGAGATTGTGGTAGGTGTAAAGAAGAGGAAGTAGCTGAGAAAAGCAGGACATTTGGGAGACTATTATGTGTTCTAGGAAGATTATTGAATGTTTCAGTGCTAGCAATTGGAACTCCTAAGAACAGGGTGGGCTGGAGTTCCTTCGTAGTGAGGAACCATGGGACAATGACCTTGGGACACTCCTCTGATCATTAAAGACTCAGGAGCAGCCCCAACTTATGGTCCTCTCTGAAAGACTCTGAAGTGCCTGAGTGATGGGGGTATGCTTCAACTCATATAATCCGAGGTGGTTTATGCTAATTTCTCCATTTAATTAAAACTAGTGTATGCCTCAAGTTTTAAATTTTTTTTTAGTGGAACCAGCTTTAATGTGATGCATGGATGCACAGCTTTAATGTGGTGCATCAATATTTGATTTCATAAATTTACCTCCTACTCTAGCTACAAAGCTATTTCAAAGATAGATTTCTGGATTGCCATAGACATAGCTGCTGGAGTTACCTCTAATGGATGGAGGTCGGATAATGCCCCTACTGCTGAGGTCACTCTTTGTGGCAGGAAAATGAAGGTTAGGAATAGCTGCGTAGGCCTGAGGTGCATAGAAGACTGGAGCTCCAAGGTAGGCTGTGGCGGGATCATACACATGTCCAAATGTGTAAGTGTATTCTCCTTGTAGCACAGTACCTCGTCCCCCTGTTCCTCTGGTGTGTCTAACGTAACTGTCTTTGTCTACTGGTTTCGCTAATGTCACTTCGATAGGGGAACCATCCAGCACCTTTAAAACAAGGAGAAACGCATGGAAAAATGCAAGGGAAGCACAAATGCAGTACAATATCCATCATCATAATGACTGTTTTGTATAAGCCCTGCCAAGTTCTGCATTTTGCTAACCACAGCTACTTAGTTGGGTGGCTGAAAGAGTTTGAGACTCTTCTGCAGTGAGGCCATGTTCCCAGGGCCAGAAAGGGAAGATGGCCCCTGGCTGCTGTTGCAAAATGTGTGAACCATGGCAGTCTGCTCGTCTTCTGCCTGCAGCTGCTGTGAGGTTAGAGGAACTTGGGCTATGTCTACGCTTGGAGCTAGAGTGTGTGATTCCCAGATCCCAGTGACATACTCATGCTAGCGCTCAAGGAGCTAGTGCGCTAAAAATAGTAGGGTAGCCACAGCAGCACAAGCAGTGGTGAGTGGAAGTGTGGGCTAACTGCCCCAGGTACAAACCTTCCTGGACCTCATGGGTGTGTACTCAAGATGCTGGCTTGTGCCACTGCTGCTTGTTCTACCATGGCTACATCACTGTTTTTAGCTCTATGAGAGCTTAGCACAAGTATGCTTATTTGAGCTGGGAATCACAGCCCGAGCTCCAAGTGTAGACATAGCCTTAGAGACCCTCCTCTTCTGCCCACAGTAATGTGTGAATTCAATCAACAGCTCATTTTAAAACTACACTTTCTGAGACAGTTCAAAAAGCAATAATGAGCACATGAAAATGGAAGCCAGTTTTCATTGTGATGTTAGTGCCACATCTTCAGTGTTGATTCCAACAGGTGATGCAAAATATGTATCAATGGGCGTGATGCAATTTTTCAGTGAGGTACTGTAGTACAGCACCCTTCATTGCAAAAGTGACTGAATTACCTATTTTCCCAAGGCAGATGTTCAAGATAGTGATTGCACACCTCAGAACACGTGGAGTACCTTTGTACATGCATAAGGTGGCTTTATATAGCCTTATTCAGCTTCTAGACTGAAAAGCACTGCAATTACAAGAAAAATAGTCTATCTGAAGAGACATTTTGAGCTGTATTATACCTGACCAATGACTGTTTGTTTTACCAGAGGCAAATTGATTTATTTTTTTTAGCAAGCATGTATTCAGTTGCAATGCAGAGGATATAGAGGGTGTGGATTAAATATCTCATATCTTTGAATTCATGGACCCTGAATTTCCTCTCTTGCTGTCATGTTCTCAGCATAGGAATATATTTTTAATATATGTGTAGCTCCTATTAATGTAATTTGGGGTTTTGTTAACACACTTTTTTAAACTGTACAATCATCAGAGCAGGGGCTATTCCTATGTGTTTGGAAAGGATTTGGCACATTTGAAGTGATTCCTCAGTAGAAGCAGGAATAAAAGAGGGATGAATAACATCCCATGATAAATATGTAATACTATTACATAATATCATACACAATATTTACAACATATGAAAATAATAAAATAGTTAATAACTCTTAAGACCTAGTTATTGCATTATAATGCCAAAAATTGTATATGACATTAAAATTGGCTGAATTCTGGGGAAAAAAAAGCTTTTACAGATCTTTGTTTGAATTCTGAACAGCTGTTTTGGTTTGACCATGTTTGCAGTCATCATTTACTATTGCACATTGCCTTGTTTTTTGTTGACACATAAGGAAAAGGTATTCAACGTGCAAGCATGAGATTTTGTGACCTGTTATTCAGTATTAGTCATTTGTTCATTATTCTGTTTCTTTCATTGAGTCAGACCAGAACACTACTGTGTGATTTAGGTGACCAGTTTCCCATTATGCAGATAAATAGTAAATAGTCAAAATGAATAGCTTGTGAACACACAAAAGGCTGAAACTTGATTACATAAATTGCAAGCAATTACAAAAAAGCAAATACAATTGGATGACACCAATATACTATGAATGCTACTAGTCCAGCATTACCTTCCCGTTTAAGGCTTTCATAGCTTCAACTGCATCGTCTCTGTTATTAAAGTGTACAAATGCATAGTCTCTGATTTTCTTTATTCTTTCAACTGCACCTACAAAAATTTTGGGATATTAGTTCTGCAACTCTCTTTTCAAAGGAATACAGATTTGAATTAACATTCTGGGTTGTGTTTTTAGCACTCAGTTTTCCAAACCAAAGTTCTGATCAGCAGACACTTATGCATGTGAGTATCTCTCTGAACTCAGTAAGATTACTTGTGTGTAAAGCTAAGCTTGTGCATATATGATTGTAGGGTCATGATCAAAATGAGTAATTACTGAACCTGTCATGCTATCATTTTAATTTGGTCTGATTACCCAACTCAGAATGTTACCCTTCTCAGAGTTTAAAAGCTTGAACAGACTAAGTTAACTAAGTATTCTACAGACCTGGTATTGCCAAGTACTTTTTAAAACTACATTGGTTTAGTTTTTCATTTATGGTTACAGAAAAGTCCAGTTAATTTAACAGAAAAAGTAAACCTAAATATATGTGATATGAACACACACTAAAATAAGAGTAACCCCTTTTTAACTAACAAGTCAAGGCTACCCTTGCAGTCCTACTTGCAGATATATAAATTGAGCTAGATCAGACTTGGTAAAAATCAGGGCTGAGAAGGAAACCATGTGCAGTAAATGGAAATAGAGCAACAACCTTTACAGAGTGCAATAGACCCATGACCTTAGCTTTTAAGTGAAGCTCTTGAATATTCTAGAACCAAATATATGAAATTTAAAAAAAAAAATGACAGCGAGGAAGTGCATTCAAGTGCATTTCAACTCAGAGGGATTTTCATGGCTGGTAGTCGCCACTATAATGGCTGAATGCAACTGTCAGCTGGTTATGTAATATATTCTTGAATTGTGTCAGATTCCATAGAACATTCACATTCAGTTTGTTTAAAATGTCATTTGGTGTCATATGCTTGCATGATGGATTCAGATGTCTTCTAGGCATGTGTGATACAAATTCACTATGGTTTTGTTTATTTCTTGCAGCTTGTCCTGACTTTTACATCCATGCAGCCTCAGCATAGCCAGCAAGTTTAGAAGCACTAGCCCTTTTACAAAAATGTGCCTCTTTCTCACTTTGTATCAGAGCCTTTTCCTGTGTTTCCACTGGCTACATGAAAGGTGATGTGTGTGTCAGCACCCATTATAAAGTCAACAAACAGATTTGTCATCTTTCCTGAAGAATGCAAGGCAGTCCTGATTTCTGAATATTTGTTCTACCTCCTGATTGCCAAGCAATTTTGCAGAACACATGAATATACAGATACATCAGCCAGACAGCGGGGGGGGGGGGGGGGGGGGGGGGTCAGAGAGAGAAGCGTTACTCTAAATCCAATTAGTTTATAATCGATGGTGTATTAAATATACACCAGTTTACAGATTTTCAGTGAAAATGTAGGATTGTTTGATCAATACAACAGGCCTTACTGGGTCTGTTGCAAGGTATATTTGTGCAAACAAGTACAATTTATACTGCCTGCGAGGAAAACTTTAATGAGAGTGTGACGGGGCAGCTGCCCCTCACTGGCTGGCAAAGGGTTAATAGCAGCCCTTGGAGTGGCTGTGCAGAACCCAGCCAACCAGAGGAAGGCTTAGAAGCAGCCAACAGGGCCAGGCTGGGTCCTATAAGAAAGGCTGCAGGGCAGAGAGGAGCCCAGTCTCTCTCTGGAGCTTGAGGGAGAAGGACTGGCTGCCTATAGAGAGAAGTACCTGGGACAGAGCAGTGCTGGGCAGGATCAGGGGAGCAAGCGGAGCTCCAGCCTGGCTGTCTCCCAGACTGTGGCCTTGCTACAGGGACCGAGAAGGTGCTGGGGCTATGGGGAAGTGGCCCAGGGAAAGCAGGTAGTGGCAAAGGGGAAGGAGAGGCAGTGAGCAGCTGCCAGCTATAAGATCGCTGGGTTGGGGCCCAGAGCAGCGGGTGGGCCTGCACCCCCCTTTTGCCCCACTGGCTGCCAGGGGAAGTGGCCAGCCAAAGGACTGCAGTTTGCTCTTGAGTGACGGGCTAGATGAGGGGCTGCAGTTCACCACTGTGGTGAGAAGCTGGGTGAAGGACTGCTGGTTCCCCGGAAGTGGAGAGACAATGGAGTCGGGGCCCTGAAGAGGACGCCGTGGTGTGGGAGCGACACGGATCCCCACAGACAGCGGAAACGGTGGAGAAGCAGTGACGGAGAGTGACACACCACAAGAGGAGGGTGCCCTGTTGATGGACAGAGCTAATTCCCAGAGCAACCAGCAGGAGGCGCCATGGTGGAGAGCACAACCCGTTACAGAGAGTTAGAACTTTCAGAAGAGAACCTGCACTGTGATTCGGACCCAGCATGAAGAGCAGAGCTGGCAGTAAACATGCACGATAAGCATCTGCTGGCATGGGAACAAAAAATGGGTATGCCAAAGGAGAGGTGGTCACGGGCCAGACCAGGACTACATGCCAATTTCCTCACACTCTTGGGAAAGCTTTGCATCCAAAATACGTAACTCAAGCTGCCCAAGTCTCTCTAAAATAAGCCTTTTCTTTTGCTGTCTGGTATGGTCAGATAGAGAAAGAATAGACTGAATTGTGCTTTAGCCAAAATTGGGGCAGATTCTCAACTTTTGTAAATTCATAGATTCCAAGACCATAGAACTTCCCCATAATAATTCCTACAGCATTTCTTTTAGAAAAAACACCCGCTCTTGATTTAAAAATGGCCAGTGATGGAGAATCCACCATGACCCTTGGTAGAATGTTCCAATGGCTACTTACTTGGGGGGAGGGATAGATCAGTGGTTTGAGCATTGGCCTGCTAAACCCAGGGTTGTGAGTTCAATCCTTGAGGGGGCCATTTAAGGATCTGGGGCAAAAATTGGGGATTGGTCCTGCTTTGAGCAGGGGGTTGGACTAGATGACCTCCTAAAGTCCCTTCCAACCCTGATATTCTATGATTATCCTCACTGTCAAAAATTTATGCCTTATTTGTAGTCTGATTTTGTCTAGCTTCAACTTCCAGCCATTAGATAATGTTACACCTTTCTGTGCTAGACCGAAGATCCTATTATTACATATTTGTTCCCCAGGTAGATACTTATTGGCTGTAAACAAGTCACTCCTTAACCTTCTCTCTGTTAATCTAAATAGATTCAGTCTATAACTATGGCAGGTTTTCTCATCCTTTAATCATTCTCATGGTTCTCTGAACCCCCGCCAGTTTATCAACATCTTTCTTGAACTGTGAGCACCAGAACTGGACACAGTATTCAAGCAGCAGTCACACCAGTGCACAATATAGAGGTAAAATAATCATTCTGCTTCTACTCAATATTCCTGCGTTTATGCATCCCAGGATCACATTAGCTCTTTTGGCTACAGCATTATATTGGGAGCTCACATTCAGCTGATGTTGTACCATGACCCCCAAATCTTTTTCAGAGCCATTGCTTCCCAGGATAGAATCCTCCATTGGATAAGTGTGGCCTAAATTCTTCGTTCCTAGATGTATACATTTACATTTAGCTGTATTAAAACACACATTGTTTGTGCCCAGTTTAACAATGGATTCGGGTCATTCTGAATCAATGACCTGTCCTCTTCATTATTTACCACTCCCCCAATTTTTATGTCATCCGTAAAAGTTATCAGTGATGGTATTATCATAGAATCATAGAATCTCAGGGTTGGAAGGGACCCCAGAAGGTCATCTAGTCCAACCCCCTGCTCAAAGCAGGACCAACCCCAACTAAATCATCCCAGCCAGGGCTTTGTCAAGCCTGACCTTAAAAACCTCTAAGGAAGGAGATTCCACCACCTCCCTAGATAACCCATTCCAGTTCTTTACCACCCTACTAGTGAAAAAGTTTTTCCTAATATCCAACCTAAACCTCCCCCTCTGCAACTTGAGACCATTACTCCTTGTTCTGTCATCTTCTACCACTGAAAACAGTCTAGATCCATCCTCTTTGGAACCCCCTTTCAGGTAGTTGATAAAATAGTGTAGGGCCAACAACTGATCCCTGTGGGACTCCACTGGAAACACACCCGCTCAGCAATGATTCCCCATTTACAATTACATTTTGAGACATATCATTTAGCCATCTTTTAATTCACTTAGTGTGCCATGTTAATTTTATATTGTTCTAATTTCAGCCTTCTGTTTAGTTTGTTGATACAGAGACCCAGGTGATCACTGGCTTAGTGGTTAATTGAATTCCACAATTAATACAATGTAGATGACTCTGTGACAGAGGGGTGTGAGGCAATCTGAGAAAACAAAAGGGCCATTCTTTGCAGCATTACTCATCTCGAATCCAATTCAAAGTTTTCTGTACTTTTTTGAATCTACTTCTGCTGTAGTTTATCTTCACCTTTATTTACTGTGCTGCCAGTACCCATTTTTTTTTGAACTGTGATATTCAGTGAGTAATTGATTTTCCTACCAAAAATGGGTGCATCTGTTTCTATTTCCTGTGATCAAAGATTTAAGAATTTATCTTCCTTATTTTTTTTAATGACTCTGTCTTCTCCATTCCCACTTGCTGGAAGTGCATTTCTATTCTCTACTGCTACTGAGACATCTACTGTCATAGATACAGATCTTGGGGAAAAAGGTGGCATGTGAATGCTAAGTTAGGGCTTGTCTACACTTAAAATGCACTGTACTGCTGTACCGCTTCAGTGTAGATACTACCTATGCTGATGGGAAGGATTCTCCCATCAGCGTAGGCAATCCACCTCACTAAGAGGCAGTAGATAGGTCAACCGAAGAATTCTTCTGGCAGCCTAGTAGTGTCTACACAGGGACTTAGCTCAGCTTAACTATATGGCTCAGAAGTGTGGACTTTTCAAACCTGGCCCGACGCAGTTAAACCGACCTAATTTTCTAGAGTAGAACAGACCTTAATCTTATGGTTTTTCCTGCTTCGAATGCTGAATTGGAACACGGAGAATTGTGTTACCGCAGTAAGTAGTACTTACTGAAACAGTTGAAGCAACATTTTTTGGGGTGGGGCAGGCATTAAAAGCAAGGTACTATTGGCTGTGAAACAAGAAGGTATCAGAGCTAGTACTAGAACAGGGGTTGGCAACCTTTCAGAAGTGATGTGCTGAGTCTTCATTTATTCACTTTAACTTAAGGTTTCGCGTGCCGGTAATACATTTTAATGGTTTTTAGAAGGTCTCTCTCTCTAAGTCTATATATTATATAACTAAACTATTGTCGTATGTAAAAACAAGGTTTTCAATATGTTTAAGAAGCTTCATTTAAAATTAAATTAAAATGCATATCTTATGCCACCAGCCCGCTCAGCCCGCTGCCGGCCTGGGGTTCCATTCACCTAGGCCGGCAGCAGCCTGAGCAGGGCCTGTGGCCGGGACCCAGGCTGGCAAGGGGCTGGCAGCCAGAACCCCAGACCAGCTGTGGGCTGAGTGGGGCTGGCAGCCAGAACCCCAGACCAGCTGTGGGCTGAGCGGCTCAACCCGCTGCCGCTCAGGGATTCCATCCGACGGCTCCTGCTAGCCGGGATCCCAGCTGCCGGACCGGCTCAGCCCGCTGCTGGCCCTGCCCACATAGAGTGGGTACCTACCTTATCCCTGGTTCTGGTCCATTCTCTTCCTCTCTCTTTGCACTGAGCTGAGGGTGGGAGTGCACTGAGCACATAGCTGGGGTTGAAGGAACAGGCTGGGGGTTGGGGTGTAGGGTCTGGCCAGAAGCTAGAATGAGGGAGGGGGCTCAGGGTTGGGGCAGGAGGTTTGGGTGTGGTGCGCTTACCTGGGAAGCTCCCATTTAGTGCTCAGGGTGTGGGTGGGGATGTGTGTGGGGGTGTGAGAGTCAGGGCTGGGGGCATGTGAGGGGTGTGCAGGAGTCAGGGCATGGGGTGTTGGGGGCCTGGCTATGTGTGGGGGGTGCCGGAGTCAGGGCTGGGACCCAGGGGTTGAGGGGGCAGGGCTCAGGGCTGGGTGTGTGTGAGGGGGGTGCAGGGGTCAGGGCAGCGGCCTGGGGGGTGAGGGAGCAGGGGTCAGGGCAGAGGGCTGGGGGTGTGGGCTGGGGTTGTGGGGGTGCTCATGGCAGGGGCAGATATGCCCCGATTCCACCCCCTTCCCCAAGGCTCTGGCCCCGCCTCTTCTCTGCTTCCTCCCTGGAGCAGCGAGCACGCTGTGCCTCCTCCCTCTCCCACTCCCTCGCAAGGGCCACCAGCTGATCGGCAGCAGGGAGAAAGAGGAGGAGGATGTGGGGCAGGAACCCAGCACGCTGCAGGAACAGGCAGGGGAGCCTACCCTGCAGCAGCATTCGGCAGGACCAAGTTTCTGCCCCCTGCTCCCATGGGGGGCGAAGAAGAGCAGGCCGGGCAGGATTTTTAATGGCACACCATAGGCGCCGACTTTAGTCAGCGCCGGTGGGTGTCATGCCCCCCCCACGCCCCAACTCCACTCCCTTCCCCAAATCCCTGCCCCTGCCTCCTCCCCTGGGCGTGCTGCATTTCCCCTCCGCCCCCCGCACCACCTCCCAGGCTTGCCACACACCAAACAGCTGATTCGTGGCAAGCCTCTGAGGGAGTGGGGAGAAGCGGAGTGGCGGTGCGCTCAGGGGAGGAGGCGGAGTGGAGGTGAGCTGAGGTGGGGTGGGGGAGGCACAGGGAGGGCCGTAGGAAGTGGAGGTGAGCTAGTGGGGGTGCAGAGGAATCGCTTCTTGCCCCAGCTCACCTCTGCTCTGCACGCGTCTTTGGCATGCCATAGGTTGCCGACCCCTGTACTAGAAGCTGGGTGCACTAATTCAAAATGACACTCAGGTTGACTTTTCTAAAATTATATCTGTATGGGGGCGGCGGGTGATGATTGGGGAGGCAGAATGGCTTGCTTTTGGGTATGTAGCTAGAGCTTTTCTAACATCACTTGAAACTTGATGGGATCTGCCAGGTGATGTACAGCTTTCAAAATGAAAGGGGCAATATATCCGAGTACTTTGCTGCCCATTGGCCAGCCAGAAATGGGAGCCAATTGACTTCTTGCTCCCCATAATCATAAATGCAACCCCTTGCCTGGGATTTCTTGATCAGAATTTTGGTTTATTACCATTAATTCTGTCACAAGAATGGAGCAGACAGGCAGAAGGGACTACATCATAATACACATTCCTGTCTCTTGTGCCCACATTTACAGAGAAACTGTTCTTTGGCTTCCATGTCAGACGTTAGTGCACTCTGGGGAACAAAAATCTTTTTTCCAGGCTTAGGACTGCGTGCATACATTTGAAAGTTAAATTCAGTAATGGGCCTCTCATTGTAGGTGCTGTCGCCCTAATTGTCCAGAGTGCTCTAGACTCTTTGTGCCATTCGAATGGCAAAAACAACCTAAAAGCAAGCGTTGAATTTGGCACTGCAGCTTTATAAAATATAATAGTCTTCATGCTTTACGTTGCCCTTGGATCATTCACAACATTACCACTAAAGTTAATGGGAAATGGGGGTTTAAGAGACTCTTTGGGTAATCTGATCCATAGTGGCAGCTCTAGATTTTAACTCCTCTCAACTGAACAGATTGTTACTGGATGACGTATTACTGTCAAAATGCTTTCCAGGTACAGGATCACTGGGTCAAATGTACATTTCAGTCCCAAGGTGTTGCAGTACAGCATTATGTCCAGTGCAAGAGGCTCAGGGGAGGGGGAAAATCATTTCAGACTGTTGCTGACATTTCTGATTATAATTTCACTATAACCTAGAGCTGTGCTTATTTCCCCAAAACTCTGATTTTGCTACTATAGACACAGTTTTTTAGAACATGCAACATACTCAAAAATGAGTTGTTCCAGAATTTTAATCCATCTAAAATAATAATAATAATAATAATAATAAGTAAATATTATTAATAATCAAATTTTAAAAAGAGGGAGAGTCAGAGAAATTTCCAGTTTTCAGCCCTGCACAGAATCAAAATCCGTGGAGAGAAAAATGATAAAACTGCAAAAATATATCATTAAAGCAAATGCAATTTTAAAACTTCCATAAACTGTTTTGGAATCCATTTCCTTTGAGGAAATTTGGTTTAAGTGAAAAATGATGGAGTTTTATAGACACTTTAGGTGACTATAAACATGTTTTGTAGGGAGTGCTAATAGGTTAAATGTTCTGGAACAAACTGGGATTAATAATGGGGGAAGAAGCTGAAAGTAAAATGATTTATCTAACAACTTCATGTTTGCTAAAAGTATTATACGGAGGGATTAAAAAGACAGGAATGACTCATAAAGGAATTTCTAATAGATCTTTCAGCTGCAGACTAATGGGAAAAAGAGAAATTTATGGAGCAGAGTCAAAGCAGAAGAGTTAAGATGCTCTGTGATACATCTTTAAACTTTAAGGAGAAAGTTAATAGAAGTGAGTTAAATCATGAATGATTTCCTGATGCTGAGCACAAGAAAGTAGTGCAGAGATTATTGTATTTCTTGGAGTGCCAAAATGCACTTCTTTATATAGAATTGGATTTTCAAAAGCTTCTGAATGATTTAGGAACAAAACTCCCATTGAAAATTAATGGAACTTGTTCTCAACTCATGTAGACACTTTTCAAAGTCCCACTCTACATACTCATAGGTGTCTGTAATAGAAGCCATAAGGATAATATTAGGATAATTTATGGATTAAATTATAAATATTGGTTTATATTTTTATATAAGTTTCTGTATGTTATTCATTTCTGTGATGGGGAATTAAGCATATACATTTTCAAGAGTTGTAGTCAATGTAGAACATAGGTCACTTAAATCCAGAGCCACCCACCCATCTCACTCGGTGGGAAACATGAAAGGGAGATGAGATCTGAGTAGCCCCTCACTCCTATAGCCCTTTATTATTTTAACAACTGCCTGGGTTTTTTTGGAGTATCTAGCGCCAAAAAGCTGCTCCTTAGCTGCCCCACTCTCCGTCTCTGTAGTTGTAATATAGAAGCAGTGGCTGGTTTTTCAGTGTTGCGGACCTGACCAAATTGCCTGTTTTGGGATCAGGAAGGAAGTTTTCCCTTTGAGGCAAAATTAGCAGATGCCTGCAGAGTTTTTTGCCTTCCTTGAAGCATCATGGAAGCACACTTTGGTTTAAATAGCAGTAGAACGTAGAAATTATTAGTCATTTGCAGGAATGTCCAGTGCAGTTACAAAGCCAAAAGGGCCAGCAGCTATACGTAATTCACTGGGAGTTTGCTGATGGACCTTGTGCCTCTGGGACAAGAGGGGACTGAAGTCTTCACAGACTGAGGTATCCTTTTTATACCCTCTGTCCCACTCCTGGGGGTGGCGAAGGTGAGAGGATTCAGAAGAGTGAGCTGAATACTATGCGTAGGCTGAGGAGAGTGTATCCTGAGTTATGGGATATATGGTGGGAGCCTGTAATCCCACACTGAACCCACTCAGATGCCTGGTACTGAGAGATGGAGAAGGAGGGGCATATAGCCTCCTCCCCAGTGTTAATAACCTTATAGTTTGCCACTTAAATCCCTCCCTGTGCCTGTCCTCATTCATCTGCATGTCCTGGTCAAGTTAAACATGGGTTTAAAAACTCCAAGTGCTTTGTGATTCTTCAGTGTGCAAGTTTTATGTCAATGCTCATTATATAAAACCACCTTTAAAAAGCATATGGAATTTTCAAAAATCATTGCAGGCAGGAGTGAAGTAGCCATCCCAAATCATTCTTTTTTGAACATTATCCTTTTTCATAGACTCTTTTCAGTATTCTTCTATCCCACTTACATAGTTTCGCTCTCCTTGGAGGTAAAATCTATCCCTGAAACAAAGCTAATGTTTAAAAAAATCAAAATAACCTCTCTTCAGAAATCAAGTTCCTGGAGAGCATATGTACAAAACCATGTCACAACAGAACTAATTTTTACTAACGTAGAATCCTTAGGACATTTCATACACCATTTTGGATTGCAGCAGAGCTATTTGACTTGCCAAACCACCCTGAAAATGTCAGTTGTGCGGTCAATTAGAAAACAAGCAGTTTACTGGATGATCTAATGCCAGCAGTGGCTGTTTTAGGAACTTAAACTAGGTGAAAATTGTTTCAGAACTTGAAGGTTTTACAGGGGAAAGAACAGCTATTTTATTCTTTGTGCTGGTGTTCCACCAATTTAATATTTCAGAGAAACAGACCAACTACTGTTAGTTTACTATAACTGATCAATATCTACCAATTTAATGGACTTAAACCCTCAACAGCTAACCTACTTTGTCATTTCATACCTGGTTTAATATTGTTGAATTCTTTTTCAATTGTCTCTTCGGTGGTTGATAGCATAAGGTTTCGCACATAGAGGATTTTAACTGATGACATTGTATCTTCGTCAACTTCAACTTCTGGTTCTGCCCAGTCTACAGCAATAGGATGTCCCCATAACTGTATTCTTCCTGCAAAAAATAATAAATAATTGAAAGTACCATTGTTCAGTTGGTTTCTAGGCATATTGATATTTTGTATAAAATTATGCTGTGGTAGTAGAATGGACTGATTATACAGAAGATCTAAAATTTCATGCTCAAAGCAGTGGCACATATACCAGGTGTATCCAGAAACAGATAGTCAGATGTCCAGATTTTATTCTTCTAACACTGCAGATATGCAACATCCAACAAGGATATGGAGAAAATATGGTACGGTCCTCAAACATTTTCATTCTATGAACCACTTAGAGAGATCTCTTAATGAACCTGCTTCTCTTCCAAAAATTCCTTCCCTCCACTGCTTGGTTTCAAAATGTTTCTTTCTGCAGCTGATTGGAAAAGACTCTACAGACTACAGTATGACAAACACCGTGATTCTAAAAAGTTTAAGTGAGACTTATGTTATTAGAAATTTGATTTGTTTGCAGTAGTTTGGTCCCTACAGAATAGTGCTTCAGTGGAAATAGTTGAAAAGAGGGGAATGAAAGGTAATAAATGATTACAAGAAGGGCCTTATGTGGGGGAAAGAAATCTCACTGACTTCAGTGTGCATTGGATGAATCCCTCAAGGAGAAATTGTAACTGATTTGGGGAGCTCTAAAGGGGAAAAAAAGGGAAAAAATTAGATGGCTAAAAGTCAGTGCTATGGCAGCATCATGAATCTCACGTCCACATTTGGTTAATTAATCCACTGCTTTTAAATTCATCAAGAGTGTTGGCATAGTTTTGCATGCAGCCACAGAGCTGGTCTTGAGGTCATTCAAATCATGCTAATGAGCACTGGCAAGCAGCCTTGTGCAGAGGCACCTCTTGTCTCCTACAGATGGTAACAGTAACTGCTTCGACCATCTTTCCTTCCATTCCTGCACATTTTGTAGAGAATTCCTCCTCTTCCAACAGTGATTGAAGCTTAGCTCAGCCACAAAAATCTCAGGACCTTATTTCCTGCCCAGTCTTGTCCTAGATTCACCCAATAATATCATAGATGCTGTGATAGAGCCAGTGTTTTTTCATTGGCAATTTTAATGAGTTCAGCAAACAAGTTTTCTCCAGATGATACATTTCTATCCAGCCTAAGAATGGAGGTTATCAGTGCATCCTTCCCTTATCTTGTCTTTCTATTTTTTTTTAAACATGTGACAAAATAGAAACAAAATTTAGGGACTCTCCCCCGTTTTCCCAGGAAACAGGGGGGGAAGGGGAAGAAAATAAGGAGGGAAGGAATTTGAAAACTTATTTTTGTTGAAAAACTTGGAACATTTACTAAAACAAAAATGTTTCCTTTCAAAACAAGATACTTGCTGTTCGAAATAAATCTGAAGTGATTTTGACCAACTCTAGCTCTGTATCTTTTCAGGGCTAGTCTAAACTTGGCTTGAACTGGTAATGACTAAAAGTAGTCATTTGATAGCTAGCTGATAGCCTATGTAACATGTATGGTCCAGTTCTCAGTGGTCATGTTCAAATCATCAGTAGAAATAACTGGCTGATTTTGCTAGTAGTCTCTTCATTGCACACAATTTGAAGATCTAATATTGATTATTAATAATGCATGGTGACTTTCACACGATGTGTGTGTTATAGAAGCTGTTCTCCTAAAGGTCAATTCCGTATACTTATCTTGGGGACTGACAGTCAAGTTGCTTTCTTTTCACCTTGATCATTATCGCAAGTACTAGAGATTCTATAGGCCAATTATAAGATACCGATGTAACTCTACTGTATTCATATTACCCCCTTAGTAATACCTGTACAAGCCTACTTAAAAATTAATCTGATCTCATGGCTAAATACTAGTAAACTTTGCTCATGTCTTCAAATGTAGCATGTAGTAAATTCTTATTCAGAGATATTCCTTGTGTAATGTAAGTCTAGGCATAAATGCAATTCCTCATTAGAGATTTCTTTGTTAGGTTCAGTTAGGAAAGCATCCCTGTTCAGGAAAATGCTTAAGCACATTCCTAAAGCTAACTATATTCATAACTATTTTCCTGAATAAGGGCCTCAGATTGTATTCTCCAAATCCTGCAAGGTTCTGAGTACCATTGATTCCCACTGTAGTTAATGGAAGTCTCCAAACTCCCGGATTAGGGCCCAAAAATATTCCCACATTCAGCAATCTTGCCATCTCCCCCACCATCCTGGGAAGAAAATATTTTTCTTCTTTAATGCAACTTTAAATCCTTGCAAAATCTGTAGCAGTTATACTATCTCAAATATATTAGACTGTACCAGTACAAATAATGATAAATGGAGTTTATCAGAGATTTATTTCTAATTTCAGCAGAGACTGAGCAAATTTTTTTGCCTGAAAGGAGCCTAGCAAATCTCTTTGAACTAAGAAAATGGCCTAGCGGGGCTAATTCCACTGAATTCCACTAAACAATCTGCTGTATAACAGAGGCTAATTTGACCTGTATTAACTGCAAAAGTATTGTTTTTTGCAGCTGATTTTGATGTATATAATAAAGTACATGCATGTGTTGGGTGTCTTTGTATTATATAAAGGTAATTTCATAAAACTGATGCATCTGAAATTAGACAGGATTTAAGTCAGGAATAAATTCCTGGTTCAGTAAATAACTTATCTGGTCTTGGGCAAGTCACTTAATGTACAAAGAAAAGGGACTATAGTGGTGCAAAATAGTAGTATTCAGGTGTAATAATAATTTACAGGGCCAAATTCAGTCCAGGAGACTCTGCAAATGGAAGATGGCATAGACACTGAGTTGGGGCCTTGGCAGTTGTAAGTCCAGCAAACACCCCTTCCCCTCTTTCAGGGGGCCTGTAAGCTGCCAGCGCTTCCCCGAGAGAGGGTGGCAGTGGCTGGGGAAAGGTCAAGCCCCATCAGTGGAACTCCTGAAGTGATAAGTGGTATAACTGGCTGGGAAATTTTTGTTGGAATGATTTTTCTGATTGAAAATGCCCCTCTCCCAAAGTCAAAACTTTCCATGGGAAAATTTCAATTTTGCTCCAAAATCTCACAATCAAAAGATGGCTCCCCAGCTGCCCCCTTGGAAGGCTCTTTCCAATTGACAAAGCTTTCTGGGGGGCTACCAAGACTGAGCTCCCTGACTCTGCCTCCCAGTGTTCCCTCAAGTTCCAGGACTGGACAGTCAGCTAGAGGGGAGACTCCGCCACCCCCCGCCCTCCAGGGCTGTAGAGGCTAAGCATCCTGTCTCTCTGTCTGGCTGACCCCGGAGCTGGGGAGAAGTGAAGAAGTTCAGTGGCTAGGATTTCTGCCTCTCCAGCAGCTGGGCAGGCAGGCAATAGGAAAGCTGAAAAATTGTCAGTGTTTGCAGTTGGTTTCTTTAATGTTAAATGACCTTGTGAAGCACCATAGTGAAGAAAGCTGCACGACCAACACTGCAGACAAACCTGGTAGCAGTTTTCTTCTTGCCATTGCTGCTGCTCGATGGCTTTCATATTCCACAAAAGCAAAGCCACGGTTTTTTGTTTTGTCTGCTGCACTGGGATACACAATGACATCGATGACCCCATCTGTGACTTTCCTCATCTCTGCTAAAATTTCTTCTCTCTTCTTGTTTTTTGGGATTCCTCCTACAAACAAACGGCAGTTGTCTACACTGGCACAAACCCCTAGGAGTCGTCCATTCCTGCATACAAACAACAGTTCCAGTTTGTAATGAATCAGGCTCAGTTCTTTGAGAAATCACAAGCCTCATTTTCCCAAAATAGACAGTTTAAAACATATCAATCAGACCAATCCATTTGAGCAGTGCACTCCAGCCAACACACAGTCAGCAAACTTGCCAGACAAAAAAAGGAATATATTCAGAATTGATTTTGAATGTTCACACACCCACAAACTTGAAGGTGAAATTGGAGCTGCAGGCAGGTATCAGGGTTTTGAGACTATATTGCTTGGAAATAATTTGAGACTTTGGGAGAAATAAATGTCAGTCTAACTTCCTAGGTGTTTATTTCCACAACCAGCCATTGAGGGTTGTCTTTACCCCAGAACTGTACCATTGATGAACACAACAGTGAAGAATTGTGTTTAGCTAATATGATGCTGACCGTGATTTACAGTCACTGCAGACCAGGACAAATCATGTTCACCAACATGTCAGATAACTGGGAAATCATAGTCAGCCTGTGGGTAAGCACAGCCGGGAGCCTGGGGAAACAGCCTCTCTCTACCTCCCACTGTTCTCTGGCCTGCATGATTCAGGCCACAGGGAGTGCTAATCCCCGTTTTCTCTGGGTGCTTCCTGCTTCTCTCTGTGCTCCATGCAGAGCCTCCGGGAGTGAAGATTCATTCATTCCCATTTTACCTCCTCTTGTTCCCCAGCCTCTCTGGGGGGCTTTTGAGGAGTTACAGCTTCCTTCCCCACAAGCCTTAAAAGGCTCTTCATTTCCTAGACAGCTTCCAAATTCCATTCCCAGCCAGCCTTAAATAATACATCAGCAACTCCAGTCCCTCATGGGCCTTAGCATGATGCTCCACTCATACTCTGTGAATTTAAGAAGGGTTCCTGCCCACTCCACAATTCCCCACAAAGCTCAGGAGGGGCTAGTCAGCAGCTCCTCCTGCCTCCCCAAGAGCCAAAATAGGGTTGTCAGTAAAGCTGATCCAGAATTTTTTGACAAAACACATTTTTCTTAGAAAATGGAGATTTATCAAAATGGAAACTTTGCAGGAGAAGGTTGGTTTGGACAGATTGTTTCAACTAAAAATGTTGAAAAAAGTTTTGAAATTCTTAAAACGTTTCATTTTCACACTTTATCAATTAAAAGTTAGATTTTTCTAGTTTGAAATGGCAGTTTTGAAATGTAAGCTAATTATAATATTTTAAAATGGTCAAAATAAAAAATGTTTTGAAATTATCTAAAGACACTTCTATAGGTCTGGACCATTTTAAACACTTCAGCAGGAAATTTCCACCAATTATAAGTGTATTTTCATCAATGGAAAACTGACTGACTGTACAAGGGAACAGTGGATGGTGTGATTTTAAGGTTTAGATAACTACACAATCCTTTTGCACGTCGCAGGAAAAATACACAATGTATAATAAAACAGACTAATGCATCATTTGATTTCAACTTTACATGAACATATCAGTCATGCTTACCTAATTTCATAATTATTAAGTTGCTTGATTGCATTCTTAGCCTCCTGTTTATTAGAGAATGTTACAAAGGCATATCCCCTATTGTTTCCATTGAAGTCCATCATCATTCTCATTTCATAGATTTTACCAATCTGTAAATGAAAAGAAAAGTCAATAACTCATTCTGAAAGGAAACTTTCACCAACAGCACAGAAACTATTTACACAAAGCTGCTTATTTCCCTGACTGTGTCTTGTGTGCATATCACCTCAGAGTTGTTTGAACATCTCCATCAATGTGACATCAGCCAGAACCTATTTTACTTGAGATATGTTTTCTGACCCATGAATGAAGTCAGAATAAATAAAGGCAACATATGTTTAAGTGACAGTTAGGGCTGAGTTAGCACTACAGCTCTCTTTAGCAAGGTAAATGACCTCTATTCACACCATCAGATAACACTGTACCAGAGTTCCAATGTGTGCCTCGGGAACCTTACTGTGCAGTTGTCACAGTAATGATTTCTTGCACTGATTTGCTCTTTGTTTTTAAATATTTAATTTCAGTCTGTGCTATGAAAGAAAAGGACTGGAGGCTCCAAAGTCACACAGCATCAGCCTGTTCTCAAAGTCAAAATGTGCATCTCACTTGACCAAACTTTCTTCTGTGCCACCATAGGTGGGATTTTTCTCTTTCCATATAGAATTAAGGTTGGCAGTGAAGACTACTGAGAAGACAGGAGTGCTGCAGGAGGATGAGGACAAACTTTTGGGAGCTTCCATATTTGGGAATGTGATTACTGTTAGTCATAGGGAGGGCACGGTATGTGCATGCCATGATAGAACCATTATTATCAAGTACCTAAGGTGTGCTAAGCACTTTACAAAAAAATAAGACATGGCGTGAAATCCTGGCCCCACTGAAGCCAATGCAAGTTTTACCACTGACTTCACTGGAGCCAGGATTTCACCTATGTTGTCCCTGCAAACAATCACATTTTGGAACTCATGCAACAAAGAGTAGAGACAAAACAAATGAAGGGGGGAATGCAGAAGTGTTACAATAATTCTGTGGTGACTTAGGTTAAACAAATGGTTGTGTTGCTGGTACTAATTTCATGCTTTTAAACTACTCCCTTCTTGTGTGTACAAAAATATGTGAGTAACTGCATGCCAATTCACACATACAATTACAGTGGCTGCATGTGCATATCAGTGAAGGCTGGGTATAATCTGTGGTGTTTCATGGTCCAGTAGGAGTCGTTAGACAGGATGGGGCACATTAAGGGCCCTACACACCTGCTAGGATCTGGAAGGAGCCATTGAAGGAGCATGCTGCTCCTCCCAAAATCAGGTGGAAGGAATGCTATATCACGCTTTCTCTGCCCAGTGCTCCCGGAGGCATTCTGCTTGTATCAGCCCTGTGCAGATAGAATGCGTCAGAGCACCTCTGCTCAGCGCGTCTGCTCTATACCCCCACATTTCCGTAGCTCCAGACAAGTATAAGCATACAGCTTAGCCCTGTAATAGAAAGTGAGACTCAGAACAGATTTAGGTAACAGGAGCAAACTATACAGTTGCCTCACCAAACACAGAAGTACTTTGGATTATACACCTAGCAATGTACACACACAAAAGAATAGTTGCTAATGTTTGTGTATTAGAATTATATGCATTTCAATTTTCCATTTGTTATTTCATGGACCAGGCCTTTGAAAATGCAGCCTTCTTTCTGAACGCAGTTTTATCAGGAACACGTGTAAGGTACAAGAGGAGGAAAATCTCTTCAATGTAAAACATTACTTTTTCACATAATGGGATAAGTTCGTCTTCAAAAAGGTCTCGGGGTAATTTCCCAATGAAAATCTCACAGCCCCTCTCTGGTGGTGGGGCATCCCAGCCAGGCGGTGGACCTCCATACTTTCTTTGTCCATTTTCCTGCATCAAAGAAAAGAAACGTATTTTAAAGTACATGGAATCAACAGAAATCTCTCAAAATTGCCTTATTTGTTTCTATAACTCTCCATGGACTTAGCTGCACAACTGAGCCTTTCTATCCCTCCCCCTCCTTCACTTGGCCTCTCGGCTCATCTAACACTGGCATCCTCTCTGTCCCTTCATAAAATCCTGATTCAATAACATCCTTCTTTTCAGCTCTTGCCATCTGAACCAGTGTCTCTGTGCAACTCTTCCTCATTAAGACGTGATCCATGCCCAATGAAGTCACTCAATATTTGCTAAAATGTTACCTATCTTTGTTTATTTAAAGTTGAACTATGTGGATAGACCCTAGTCGTATACTACCTTTCTGATGCTATAATGTTTAATATAACATTATGTATTGGACAAGGATGTCAGCCTGCCATAGGCTAAAACATTGCTTGCCTAGTATCAATCTCCCTTTACAGAGTCAAAGTTTATAATTTACTAGTGTTTTATGAGCTTCAGAAAGCAACCAGATGTCATAATCCAGCTCTACTGAAGTCAATAAAAAATATCTCCCATTGACTGCAATAAGAACAAGATCAGCTCCTGTGTGCCTTCTACAGTGGCCAATAACAGTTTCCTGATGTACTTCCGAGATGACCAGTTTGTACTATAGAGAGTTTCTCTGAGGGTTACAAAAAACATACATTAGAGTATTGGAGAGATGAGTGTCTTGACTTCAGTTATTTCAGGCAACATTTTTTCAAATGTTTGAGTTGGCTTAAAAAGTCAACGTCCAACAGCTTTTCTAAATCTGATGTGACAGGTGCACCCAGCAGAACATATGTTAGTTTTGGTTCTAGCCTAGTAACACATTCAACAAAAGTACAAGTTTTCAACAATCTGCCTACTGCTCAGAAGCATTTATTAATTATTACATTTATACTGGATTTTGGTAGTTAATGGTGAGCTTCTTACTATACAGAACAAAGAGACGAGCTTACATATCTGCTCTTGGAAGAATTATGTTTCCAGGAGGTATTTGGAAGGGAAGAGGTTGGGACTTTTGCTAAGCTACAGCAGTGTCCACACAATGAGTTACTGCATGACAAACTGGTGCACTGTAGATTCACACCCAGCTTGCTGTGTAGACAAGCCCTAATTCTCTAGTCATTTGCCCTCTGAAGTCATTCCAACCCTAAACTATTTAATAAAGAGGGATACTGTTTCAAGCACCTTACATAGTGAGAGAGCAGAGCAAAGTGAAACTGATTAGGATCTTGAAGGGAAACTAATTAGGAATATAAGTGACGAGGGACCAAGAAGTCTCTTCCAGCCTATTGTCTATGGATTATCACTTGGACAGATGTAGTAGTAAATTATCCAGTATCATTCTTACTTAAATATTTTCATCATAATGGGAGAGTCATAACAGTACTTTCATTCAGGAGTGAATTCCTGCAGTATCAAATTTTAAAACATTGAAGCTGGCAACGTTAAACACCATTTCCCTGTCCCTGAAGGTGTAATTCTGCTGAGTGATGCATGAACATCTATTAATTCATTGTGTATAGCCAAGATGCGATAAATTGGTTTAGTTTTGTCACATTCTTAATTGTGATTACTATGTAGTGCATGCCTATGGATCCTGCAGGATCGATTCAAGAGAGGCTAAGTACAAGGAATGTGAAAAAAAACCTGACCCAAAGTAGATTCAGATGAGAAAGGCTTGAGAAGATTTACCATGCCACTGCAAAACAAAGTACTGGAAAAACAAAACCTTTCCTTTTAATTAGGTCATTGTGTTAATGTATTTGTAAGTGAATGGGATGACTCAGCAAAGGAAAAAAAAAACCTATTTCAGTCAGCAACGTCTTCACCTCACGGGTTGAAAGAAGGAAAAAGTATTCCAACCCAATTTTCAGCTCTCCACGGATTAGGTGGAAGGAGGAAGAACTGTTTTCCTAAGCCCCCTTCCCTTTTTGCAGTTGAGTGAGTGGGCAGTGGGGAGAGTGAGGATGGGATAAGGGGCAAGCTAAGAGAGCAGATACTTGGGTACTGTGGTGATGAGTTTGATATAAAACCCCAGAGAATGTGAGGAAAGGAATGGGGTGAAAGGAGAAATAGGATAAACTCTGAAAATGGCAGGGAGGGATATGGAACCTGGGAAGCAAAGAGAAATAGAAAGGTGTCAGAGGAAGAAGAGATGAAGTAACTGAAAATGTAGGTAAATCAAATATTGAAAAATACAGATGAAGGTAAGAGAGAGAAAAGAAGACTGGGATAAAGAAACTACCGCAGAATATAAATACTGCAGACTTACGTTATTTTTATCTCACTTTGTGTAAAGTATAGTAGATAATGTTAAAATGCAGCACACCCAAATATTTGCTTACCTATAGTGTGTGCATACAGCTTTATATGCTATATAAACACACTGTTTTTTGTTGGTTTAATTGTCTGCCCTGAAGTTTTGGTAGCTACAGGTTCCTCTTAGTCCAAAACTGCCTCTTTGGGCTACTATGCTGCTTACCATACTTCTGTCCCTAAACAACTGACAGGATCTGAGCCTTAGTGAACTCCATAAAACTCACTCTCATTACCATTTGCAATTATATTCCCTTAGAGTTTACCAGATTATTTCATAGTATTGCCTAATTTTCTATTGCATTTGAAAATGAAATATGTTGAGGCCGTGTTTGTTTTGAGGAAGAGTCCAAAATTCAGTAAACAGATCATTTGACTTTTGAAGGGCTTCCCTGCCTGCTACAAATTTAGTAAAAATAAACAAAAATGTCTCCCATTTTGAGACCTTCTCAAACAGACTTTAAACAAACCTCTGATTATTAAGGCTGATACATAATCTCTCTCCTATGTCAGATAAATGAACTACTTAATCTTTAAAGCCTAAAAATGGTCCCAGGATGTCAAATTCAGACCTGGATCTAAACACTTTTAAAGTACAAAGGGTTTCTGATTCAGGCCTGGTCTACACTTAAATGTGAGGTTGACATAGCTACAGGACTCAGGGGTTGTGAAAAATCTACACTTCTGAGCGCTGTAGCTATGCCAACCTAACCCCTGGTATAAATGCAACTAGGTTGATGGAAGCATGCTTCTGTTGACCTCACTACCATTGCTTTGGAAAGGGTGTTCCTATGATAATGGAAAAACCCTCTTCAATTGCTGTAGGCTACAGGGTAAAGTCAGTATAGCTACAACACCTCAACTATGCCACTGTAGTTTCCACAGTGTGGACATAGTGATAGTGGGTTTGCTTTGGTATATTATAAAGACAAAGTGCAGCTGTTAAATTCAGATTGCAATCTAAAACATCACTGAGATTCAGAGACATTCAGCTCTACATTTTTGGTTGGCTTATCATGACAGGCTACAGTGTAACAAAAAAAACATCTTTCAAACATACACAACAGAGAGAAGGGAAAAGAACCAACAAAGAAGGAAAGTTTCCTTGTTAAATATTTACCACTCAAGCCCTTGACACAACTACTTAATTAAAGCTAAAATTAGATACTATGCAAAAAATAGCACTCAAGCATGTGACCACACATTCTTACCTGGATCAAACTATATCCTGTGCGCTGAACTAATGCACGGAGAGCAGCTTCTTTCTGTGTGCCGGTCAATCCATCCCCCGATTTTTGATTTGAGTCCATTGTGAGTGATTATCAGCAAAAAATCAGGTTAATTAGGGGTGCTCACTGCAATCAAATTTAAGATAAATTAAGTAGATTAATTTTTCTAGGAGGAGAAAGTCCATTTTACTGAGGATATTTACATGACTCATTCTTCCTAAATAAGTTGAGATAACTGTCAGAAAGACAACAGGACAAAAAAGAAAGTGACCTCCCCCTTTACATTTATGCAGAAAATGGACAAGACACAACATTTAGATCCAGATCTAGCTTTTGAGCAACCCATCACTGAGGGGTGTAAACATAGTATTTTGGGCTCCAACGCTCTAAATTGGTCTGGGTCGGTGGATTGTCACATCAAAATTAAGCCATATCAAAGCCAATGAGCCTCTGGACAGAGCTCATGCAAAGCAGTTTATGGGATCTGGACCATCTGAGGACTTCAGATCTGTACCCCAGTTAAGATTTTGAACAAGCTTAGAGTGCAGGGATGTTTGGATTCAGAATTTTAGCTCTGGGCCATCTCAAATTTTAAGAACTATTTTACAATTTAGCAGGGATTTTTTTGGTTGAAGTATCTGTAAAGCTTAGTTTTTAAGCACTTTGAATTGGATCACATACTGGTAAAGGGCCAACTTTTAAAAGTGGCTTCACTGACCTATAAATTTGTGCATCCCAAATTTCAGGTGACAATTCCAGGCTGAAAATGTTTTAATGACAAAGCTTAAGTGTGTCCCAAAGTTTGGATTTGTATATATTGATAGTATTCCACCATGAAAAGAGGGTCTGGAATTTCTGAGTGTTAGGACTTGCAAAAATTTAGTTGTCCAGTACTGAATAGTGCTGGGCCCAATACTATTGTGTGCCATTGTGCATTCTGACAAACGTAGATGTTGATCCTGCAATCACTTAGATTTATGTATGTGAATAATCCCATTGAACTAAATGACACTAAATCACATATTTAAAGTTGAGCATTTGTTGACATGTTTGTAGGATCAGGGTCCTTGTGACAACTGTGGAAAACAAAGTATCTAAGTACATATATGCAGAACCAAAGTCCAAAAAGACAACTAAACAGGATTGTTTATTGCAAAGCTACAAATACAGCACATGGAGTGTAAAATATGCCAACCCTGCACACTTAAAATAATTTCCAGTATTACTTTCAATCTATCAGATAAACACTAAAATGTCTCACAGTAGCTACCTTTTGTATAACACTTCATCTGTTTACTCCTTAATATTTGTTTAAGGCAGGGCTGAAATCATTGCCACTTTTCAGGAAAGCAAGGGGTAGGGTGAATAAATGACACATTTTAGTCTTAAAAAAACTGTGTATGATATTTTGAGGGCCCCATTGTTCCAACCCTTGCTCTTTCTTAGACGCTCCATATTCTGCTGCAAGTTGCTGCTGTCATCAGTGTAATGTATAATAGAAACACCAGGAAGAGCAGCAGAGACCAACGAACCTGCTGCTGCTTTAAAGTGAGTAAATTTGTCTGATAGGAAGCACCAGAATGAGTGAAACGGGGTAACCTGTGTAAGTGTGTTAGAATGAGAAATTGGGGCACCTGGGAGAGTGAGTGAGTGCAGTGACTACACCTGAGTGGCCATATGAGCGATGAGCATAGGGGTTAGGGCAGGAACAGAATGAAAGACTATGGAGGAAGGGAAAGAAGGAGAAATCAGGCTGGGGAAAGACAGGCATTAAAAAAAGGGAGAAGAAAAGAATACTGCCTGAAGTAGAAAGAAGGAAGAAAACAAGAAGCTAAGACCACCTTGTAAGTTTATTTTAATTAAGAGTATGTAATCTCAAAACATGGTAAAAGGCACCATTGTATGAAAGCTACAAATATGCCATTTTTAGAGTCCCCATAAAATGTTACTGTACTTCCCCTCAGCACACCAGAACTGTTTGTGTATGAAGCATTTCATTATACACGTCTTATTTACCAAACTAGCTCAGAGGGAGTGTTTTAGGGCTAAAAACAAACCCAGAAGAAATTGTGCTATATACATAAAAATAAACCTTTATCCATTAATTTTATCTCTAAGACCAAAGTTATTTGATTTCCACTTGCTGTAGTGTGTATTGTTTTGGGGTTCATTGAGAAGGACCACATTTTTGAACTAGGAAGTGGCTGGCATGTTGCTAGGCCACTTGCTGGTGACTGGGGCTACAGCAGACCTCAGAGAGAACAGCAGGGGAGAATTAAAAATTCAGTAATGCTAGGACTGAATTAGTGCCTTGGTGCTTTGCCCTTACAGTTGTCCCAGTCACTGTGCAGTGACATGTGTTCTCTCTAGTTTGTTACCCTAATAATATGAGCCCTATGTGTCACACTTTACAGTGAAGGACTATGAAGTACTGTATTTCTTCTAAGCTAGTTCTCAATTTTTTTTAAATCCACTTGAGATGTGAATCGTTATAGCTGACATCTCTTCCTTGAGCTGCTGCTTGATAAACGTCTGTAGGTGGAGACAACCTGCTATATACGGGTCCCACCATTACAGGATGAGAACCTGGGGATGCAAAGACAAGTGAATGTGCTTGATCTGAAATCAAGGGGATATCTCCTTGTCTCCTGACCTCCCCCTCCACCGAGACCTCCCCCAACCACCATCCCGGGACCCCACCCCCCTGCTCCCTCTGTCCCCTGACTGCCCCGACCCCCGGAACTCCCACGATCCAACTCCCCGTTCCCCGTCGCCCCCTTCCGGCCAGAACCGCTACCCCATCCAACCCCCCCCACCCTTCCTGTCCCCGGGACTCCCTGCCCCCTAACCAACCCCCTTACCATGCCGCTTACCCCCACCTCCCCCCTCTCCCGCAGCCTCAGCGCGCCGCGTCCAGGAACGGCCCTGGACAGCTTTGCAGCGGCGTGACCGGAGCTCCTGCTGCTCGGCCCGCCGGAGCTCGCAGCCTGCCCCCTTACCACGCGGCTCCGAGCGGCACGAGCTCGGGTCCTGCCGGAGCCGCGCCGCTGCAGCGCTGTCCGGGCCGTTCCTGGATGGGGCGGGGGAGCCTCTCTGACCGGGAGCCCAGGCGGGCCGGGCAGGACGAGCTTGCCCACCCCTGCATGAGCCTATGCAGGGCTATGTACAGCAGACTGTCACTCTGAGGTGTCTCTTCTTCTTAAGTTTAGTGGCCAAATTGTGCTATCAAATGCATGTGTGACATTCCTATTGGCATAATTGAATGACAGGCAGATTTTGGCCTGGAGGGTTTTTGAGTAGAAATTGGGTCAGTACCCACTTGTACTGACCTGAGGTCTAAAGAACTCATGATCGGTTTTGTTATGTGTTCATTGTATAGGTAAATGGACTCCTCTTCTTTAAGGTGTTGATAAAAGGCATAAAAACTATCTGGCTCTAAAATCTTCATGGACATTCAGTGCAGTTAACTTTATTTTCAGATCTTACTGTTTTGTAGCTCTTGGTCTGTTGTTAGATTTATTTACAGTTTTCATTATCTACAATATAACTTAATGATGATCGTCCCCGTAATGCTCTACATTTGAACTATTTATCACATAGGGTTGGGCCACTTGGGATATCTATTCTGATTCCTTGCATTTTTGTCTTTCAGTCCTTGTAATGTCTTAATTACCACTAATGTGCACTGGGTGGGTGATGGACTAGACAATATAATAGGTCTTTTCCACCTCTAATTACAGAGCAAATGTCTTCTTTTAAATCAACTAAAGCCTAATTATTGCTTGTTTTACAGGCACATATTATTGTTACAGAAGCTGGAATATGTTTATTGCTTTGATTTTTTTAAAAATAGTTATCTGAATTGCAATTAACTTGGTATGAAATATTTTTGTGAAAATGACAAGGAAATGTGTATTATATTTCAAGGCTGAGGCCCAAAGGCTACTCATTAGTTGCCAATATGACCCATGCATGACCTGACTTCACAACTTTGTTATATTGCTCTAGCCCTGATCCTGTTTCTACTGAAGTCAATGGCAAAACCCTCTTAGAACTCATCAGAAATGTTACTTCTATGGACATCTCCATAGCACATATGAAATATAATTTGTAATGCAAGAACTCCAGCTTTCAAAGCCTCTTGGAATTCCTGTCCTTACTAACCAATAGAATAGACATTTTTTGATTTATAAAGTTGAAAAGGAGAAATAAATTAGATGCTCTGATGATTTTGTTCTAAAAATGAAGAACCTAAATTTTGTGTGTAATATTCTCTTGCTTCAAAAGTCAACAGCTAATCAATGACCACTTAAGTGAATACAATTTTTAAAAAATCAGATACTGCTCTTGTCACTCTTGTGGTTTTACTACTGCATTTTCTTTCCACAAGGCAACAAGTGGCATTGTTAGAAAACACCCACACACCTATGAGCTGCTAAAGGCCTCATCTTCTGAAACTCTGAGGACTCTCAACTCCTGTTGAAAATATGCGCAACCTTACGGGACTGGTCCTTGCCAATGATATACTGGGATATCCTATATATATTCTGTACATTAAAAGTTATTGTAAAGTTGCTAACTATTCAGGGAAATAGTAAAACTTATGTAGTAGGCATTGCCATAACAATTTCTGACCCACCTTCCCCCCGAAGTCAGGGATCTTCCCATAACCACATTTCAGATGCAGTTTGGAGATCGGAATCATAACTCCCTTTTGCTCTCAACCAGCTCTTAAACTCTTAATCAGTCTGATAAGCTTTGTCTGACTTCAGCTCCTGTCTGAGGTGCCTCATGAGTGACTGGTTTCAACTTCGTCTGGGTTGAATTCCATTTATGGTAAATAAGCAGATTTTACTAGCATAGCACAGAAAACAAAGCTGCAAAACAAAATATATTGTTAGCTAAAAGACTTTGTCAGATTCCACTAACTAGCGACAATGTTTGATTTTCAAAGTATAAAAAAATGTACCTGAGCCCTAGTCATGCCTGACATTAGATGGCTTTGCATCAGCCGCTGGTCAGAAGTTATGCCCAGGCTCCAGGCTACCCAAATAATTTCTCAAAGACAATGCAGGCTAGGGAAATAATACTCATATCACATTTCTTGCCCAGTCCAACCAAGCTAATTTTGATCTTGGTGCTCATACACAACTAATTGAGCCATCAAATCATGGATTTCTATGCTGTAGATGCCATAACAGCTAATGTCCCAGTCAAGATCTGAAGACAGGTACCATTAGATAACACATAGTCCTGCCACACGTGCAGGGGACTGGACTAGATGACCTCTCGAGGCCCCTTCCAGTCCTATGATTCTATGATTAGTATAACAGCAATGCTCTACACCCAGATTTTTCATTAAGGAATATATAAAAACTGAAGAGGAACAGAGATGAAACCACATGGCCCAAGAAGAATTCCACAGTGGAAGACTATGGGGTATAACCAAAATCAGTTTAGCAACATTCCCATCCATACCCAATAGTGATCACACAAGCAAAACCCTATTAGCAGTAATATCAAATGCTATTGATACACCTCCCAGTATCAGGCCTATACTGTCCACTAGCTCAGTATTTTTGCGCTAAACTATTGTGAAGTTTATCATATAAATCAAGTGCTATCTAATGAAGGATATTTTTTTAATTTGTATAGGGGAATCAGCAAGTGGCAAAGAGGTTATATAGTGGATTCTTTCCTACCCTCACTCCCTGCTGACAGGGTAAAGGATATGGCTAGGGATTTCTTATGCCCAGCTGATTCCAATCTGACATTGGTCCTTTTGAGACCATTAGCAAGCAGCCAGTGTAACGTATGCTGAGGAACTGACATGGAATGTAGCAGAATGAATATTAGGGAAAACGAAAGCTACTGTGGCGCACAAACTGCACTGTGTACTCCTTTGCTATGGGGGAGTATCTGAGTCATATTTTTTTATGCTGTATATCATAGGCTATATTAGGAAATATATTTATCTAGATGTAAAGATCACAGGTCAAACCCCACTTGCCTTATTTGCATTGATAGGCCTACTGGAATCAGTGAGTGAGGCAAGCTGAATTGTTGCATTCTAATGAGTCACTTACATAAGTGTGTTTCCATAGCAGCTGTATTTTTCAGGTTGTTACTTTAGTGCTGTCACTGTCCTCTGCAGTGACCTAGATAAAGAATTACTATAGCAGCCTTTTTTTTTTTAGTTAATATGGTATGAAGTAGCCCCAGCTCCTGATCTGTACATTTCCAAAACCACATGTAGGTTCCAATGAATGAATTCATATTTGCCCACTTGAATGCTGCATAGGTCTGTATTAGCCTTCTGCTCAGGCAGAATGTAATAATACATTGAATCCAAGTATCCAGAATGCTATAAGTACTTTACTGTATCAACTCTCTTCACCATTTTCTCATAACTGCAAAATGGTTAACGTGATGATTTCATGTAGGAGTCCTGGTAGATAACCAACTAAACGTGCGCTTTCAGTGCAATGCTCTGAAAAAAAGATGACAACTTGGAAAGGTTTCAGAAAAGAGCCTCCGAGAATGATTTGAGGTCTGGAAAATTTGCCTTACAGTGAAGGACTTAAGAAATTCTATCTATCTGGTTTTTCAAAGAAAGAGTGAAGAGATGACTTCTTCGTGGTCTAGATGCCCTGATATGAGGAGATTTCTGACAGTAGAGCACTCTTTTAGGTAGCAAAGGCATAACAGGATCCAGTGGCTGGAAGGTGAAAATATGTCTAGCCTTAATTTAAGGTGTTAAATTTTTAACACTGAGGCCAATTAACCATTGGAACAATTTACCATGGAATGCAGTTGATTACTCATCATTTGAAGTCTTTAAATCAAGATTAGATGTGATGTGTACCAAAATGTACTATCGCTCAAGCACAAAATATGGCAGAAATCTATGGGTGAAATTCTTTGCGCTGTGTTAGAAAGGAGGTCCGATTAATCATCATCATAATCCCTTAAAATGTACAGCGCTATGCAATTCTCACTTTAGTTTAACCATTTATTAGTATCTGATAAACATGCTTTCCTTCTTTGTACCCTGCTAAATATTCTATAAATTACTATATTTATTGTTATAAGACATGATACATGCGACATAATCAGTTTTCAAAATTTCTAGGAATCTCTCAGTTGGAAGTAGCTTGTTTATTACCAATAAACATACATTTTTCATGACATTTGCTTCTTGGTTGTGATCTTTTGTGCTATACTCTGAGAACATTATTTTATACCTTATCAATTTAAAAAATATGTTTACAATTAAAATTGTAAAGTAACTGATCTCAAAGATACCCAATACTGAAATTTACTATTTCTCCTAAGGGAGCAGAAGCAAACCAACTTGTGTTGTAACTTGCTTTTTGGTGACTGTAGCAGCTGAAAGTAAATGATTTACTGAAGTCCAGTCATTTCATCCTCTCTTTGGAAACATTTGTCTGGTGGGAAGACCTTACTCTGACTGTATGTTACCTGATAAAAAATGCACATAGTATGGATTTATGACTGTTTGGTATTGTCATACACCTGCAGAGATTACTGTGTGTTTTGGTGATTTATGCAATGCAAGGACATTATGCTGGCAATCTGCATAGCAGTGAATTTCAGACTGTTCTTAAAATGTAGTGGATATCTATTTATACTGATCTGATATGTTGAAGACTATTGGAGAATTTATAATCGGTAAATACTGTAACATATAACCACCATCCGAAACACTCAATCCTGCTTCAGATTTGAGAGATATGTGCAATGCTGGCAGCAGCTTTTGCACTGTGGTATACTAGCAAGAAATAAATGCCTTTCCTTATTTGTGAAATCATGATTACCCTTATTTTTATTGATTTCATTTTGTAAATCTTTGGATTGGATCAATTTGTTTAGACCACAGTACGTCAGTAGCCTGTTCATGAACTCCAGTGAAAAACCTACTTTCAGCAAGCTGTTCGAACTAACAGGTAAGGTACTTTCAGGATAACACAAGATATTAATCACTGTGGAATTTGGTGTTGACTATTTTTAATTTATTTTCTAAAGGAGCCTGTGGGAAAATCCTTGCCTATCAAGTTCCAAAAACATTTCCTAAAATTCTTTCTGAGGGGTAAGCAGAAATAATGATCTCTGAACGTAATACACAGCATAACATTTTCACTGACAGCTATAAAAATCCTTCAAAAATGGATGGCAAACCAAGTAGGAAGTAGGCAGGGCCGGTGCGCCCACTAGGCGACCCTAGGCCGTCGCCTAGGGCTCCAGGATTTGAGGGGTGGCTGGCTGCGGCTGTCTCCCGCCTCCGCGGCTGAGCCGGGGGGGCGGCTGGCCGTGGCTGCCTTCCGCCTCCTGGCTCCGGCTGAGCCGGGGGGGGGGCTCGCCGCAGCTGCCTCCTGCCAGGAGCGGCTCCAACAATTTTGCCGCCTGAAGCAGTCGCCGCGGCCCTGCCCCCGACGCAAGCAGTCCGAATCCCGCAGCAGACCTGCCGCTGAATTGCTGCTGCAGCGGGTGAGAATGGGGCGGCAGTCTGAGTCCCACGGCAACAATTTGGCGGTGGGAAGAGCGGACCTGCCGCCGAATTGCCGCCACGGGACTCAGACTGCCACCCCATTCTCGACGCCGCCCCAAGCACCAGCTTGGAAAGCTGGTGCCTGGAGCTGGCCCTGCCTCCTGCTTCCCAGCTCCGTGGCTGAGCCGGGAGCTGGGGAGGTGCCGCGGGCGGGGGGCTGAGCTGCTGGCCCGTGGGGGGGTGGGGAGCCGCTGTGGGGGAGGGGGGGACTGGCTGCCGCGGGGGGGTGTGTGGCGGTGTTAGCTGCGGGGGGGGGGGGGGGCGGAGGGCGCAGGGCTGGTGCAAGGAAGTTTCACCTAGGGCGCGAAACTTCCTTGCACCGGCCCTGGAAGTAGGTACATCTGAGTTATGCTATTGCCTACTTGGTTTGTTACTGCTGTTAAGATTTAAAACAAAAATTAGTGTCTTTCAATAGGTAGAAACTATCCATGCTGTGTGCTGATAGTGGATTAACTTTTACCCAATTAAAGGCACATAAAATTTTTTGAAAATTGATTTGTAATTCAGTTTTGTAATCTACCAGAAAACATGACTTGACTGCTGAATGAAGGGTTAAAAATTCAGAAAGTAGAAGGGACAAAGAGGAGCAGCAGATGATCAATTCCTTGTATAGCGTTTTCACCTTTGAAGTTACTCGTTCAAAGCCCCATCAGGCCAGTAGTAACAAGTTCTTTAGCACCTGAAGATTGTTTTATGACTTAGGCTACATGAAATCTGGGCCCTTTCACAATTATTACAATTACTTAGCAGGAAATGGAGGGGAGGAGCAAAGGGAAACCTTGGCATGGCTGGACCAGATTTTCATTTGCATGGATGCTTCTGTTTTTGGTAGCCTAATACCAGCTTTTGAACAGTGGAAAAAGTTCATAGGTGTCCAATCATACACAAGGGTGGGAGTATTCCTCCTAGCATTGCCAATTTGGTTGGACATATTCCTGGAGGTTTCATCACATGATATAATCTTTAATTAAAGATTAATCTTTTATTCCTGGAACCTGCTGGACAATCCTGGAGGCCATGTGAGGGGTGAATTATTCTTCCCTAAACCTTGATCTAGCTCTTGCTGTTTCATGTATATTGGGGACATCTTCCAACCCCGAACTCCCATGACTCCCACTAAATGCATTTATAAATTAAATAAAAACATGTTCCCACAAGCATTTGGACCTACAATGACCCAGGATTAGTATCTGATGCTACAACAGTGCAATATTACCATATTCTACACTATTAGGAATACAGCCTTACCACTGTAGCCTGCCTGCTGGCCTACTCTTACTGAGTATACGTTGGGTAACATGACAGCAGCATGGAGAATTGCTGCCACAGAAGTCGAGGCGATAATTATTACTTTCCCTGTTGTTTCTTGCTGAAGCCAATAATCAGTTAAGAAATGGGCATTGTAACAGGGGAAAACTAATTTCAGTATTCATCATTAAAAAGCTGTTAATGACTGCATTTAAATCAATGGGTATGTTTATAAATACATCTTAATGAACAGTGATCACTCAAGTAGTTAAGTTAAATTTGTGACCTCACACAGTTGAAAATATACTGCCTAGTTATCACTGGCTCAGAACCAGGAATACTCGATTACATACCCTACACCCATTTGGCAAGTGCTCTAATATTTTTTCTTTTCTAAATGATTTTCTTTCACCTTACTATGTTAAAATACTTTGAAAAGAAAATGTAAACATAGGCATAATAAATCCCCAACATAAGAAAAATCCAAGTTTATTATAATACTATTTTGCTTATGTCATTTTACTCTAGTTGTCTATAGTATCTGTGTACAAACTATGAATCTTTCATCCACTGTGTTTTCCTGAGGCAATAAGCATTCAGGAACACTTGCTCCTTGAGTATAATTTATTTTTGTGATGATGGTTTGGGGAAGCGCTGCTGAACATTATGCTTCATTTTAAAGGCTGGAATAGGTGTGGTAATATAAAATATGAGAGCTATTTTTCAGATTAAGTGTGACAATGAGGTTCTGATCGCTCATGGTCTTCAGAGGTATCTTCTTATTAGACTGGGATTGTTAAACCCCCAATTTCTAATTTGAATAGTTGTGTTCTACCTACTGAAATTCCCTTGCAACTTCAATTGGTGCAGTATTCTCTACTTCCTTTCCTAAAACATTCCATAGCTCTTTTTGTGTTTTTACTACAGAAATGAGTGCAGTTTGGTAGGTGAAGTGATGAATCTCAAGAGTGAAAGAGGCAGAGTTTGTAAAATACTTTGTGATCTTTCAGGATGAAAGGCACTACATACATTTTGCTGTTTCAAAAACCAAATTATTAGCTGAACATACGCAAGTCAGTGGGAGTAGCTGCTGCAGTGGCAGAACCAACAGGGGGGCAAAAGGGGTGATCTCCCTTCCCCCACCCCAAGCCCTTTAGGTGTATGCATAGTACTTTTTTCAAACACATTATTCAGCCTACCTCCTCCCCTCCCCCAACTCCTCTTAGTTACAAAACCTGGCTCCACTACTGTGCAACTGCTCAGCATCAATCAATTAGTTTGTCATGTGGCTGTTCTCTGTGGCACTGAACAGGGAGAAAGGATAAATTCACAATATTGAATGTGCTTTGGATAGAGAGGTTCTCAATACCCAAATTATGTACTTATGACACTTCAATATGCATTGTACGAAGATCAGTCTACCACAAAGCAGCTGATACCTTGCAATAATTTCTTACTCAGATGGAAATTTCCATTTCCAATATACTACTCTTTGCATTCAGGTCTTGCATGTTAGCAATGCTCTTTAGAGAAACCTAGTTACTGTTTCCATGAATAAGATAACAAAATGGTGTTTATCCTGTGTAGATCAATATAGTGTCTTGTTTGAACATATTGAGTCATTCAAAGACACATCTAATGAAGGCCATTTTGCTGTCGTACTCACAGCAGTACCACTGCTTGTGAAGAATAGCATGCTTTGAAAACAGCTACTGAATTCACTAACTAAAATGCATATTTACTTGAGAAACCATTCAGTTCTTAACTGGAATTTTAAGGATACCTTTCATCCCCTTTCAAGGCCTCAGCTAAGATTATTCATTAACAAAGTACTCTTTCATAAACTATTATTTTCAATTAATCCAAAGAGAAGAAATGTTTCACTTTCAGCTAGGCTCTGTGATATCTGTACTGAAACACTTAGGGTACTAAGCACTTTGCTTGGTTATGTTTGCAGAATTGGGTCCTGTATTAGCAGTACAACCACAGAACTCAATTCTGACACCCTTACATATAGTATCTATCTTCACATGGTCATAATGTAAATGATTACTACTTAGTGTCAATAGGGGTAGCAAAATGGGGACTCTGAGAGAGAAACTATATTTAGGCTATTCAAAAGTGTCACAGATTTGGTGAGTAGTGATTACAGTCCACAGGTTCTTTACAAGATGAATATTAATATAAACTACAAGCTTGTGCACACTCCATTTACATATCTTATTGTCTCTTGAGAAATAGCTTATGTATATAGTTTAAAAAGATCTTAGACCACATAATTAAATATTTGTTCATTACCAACTGTTTGGGGCTTTTGAACGTGACAGAAACAATCAACACAACTCTATTACAGAAAACCATAAACATGCCAAAAAACTCCCTCTAAAGGTGAAGTTTGTTACTGAATCCACTCCCCCTTTTATTTTAAACATCAAAAATATCTAAGACTTTTGATTAATTTAATAAAGAAGTCATCCTCACACCCACATGTGTGATCTTTGAAGTCTTGTATGTATCTTGGGGCAGAGGGGTAGGAGAAACTATTTAAGAAGCTTAATACATTAAACATACTTTTTTTTCCTGTTCTGATGAAGTTGTGTATATGAACTCAGGTATTTTGGAGCAGTGATTGCCTACAAAATGGAGAGTAACATTTTATAAAGGATAAAGAAATATTGTAAAAATAGATCTTGGGAGATATACCCAGGTTGTTGGTGAAAAGATCCAATGTCCCTAATGATTAGCAATGGAAAGTTGTGATTTAACAACTCAAAAGTGAATTGTCTTGGGTAAAATACCCCTTCTCTCCCTTCTAGTATAACTTCTTAATAGATGAAATGACCAACCACATTTTTCTCCTGTTCAGAAAAGGGATCAGCTAAAAAAAGCTTCACCTTTTCACTATCCGTACAGAAATTATGGCAACATTGGGCAGGATGAGTTCTTTGAATCCCCCATCTTGCTTTCTGGGGCTTGCAAAAGCTTTGGGGAGCACCAGCTGAAGAGCCTGGGGCATAAAGACTGTAAGCTGATGTGAAATCTGATCAAGAGCAAGAAGTGCAGTCTCTAGCTGTTGTCACTACTATGTCTGCTTCAGCACTTTTCTGTCTGACACAACAATAAGCAGTCTAGCACAGCCGGTGGTGTTCAGTGGTGGTAAGTTTTCCAGAGTGCTCATGCCCTCACTGTTTCTGAGTTAGAGAAATTAACTCAAGAAATAAGCAGAACATGTGAAAATTGTGAATGCGGGTGCTTCCTATATTCTCTAACATGTGCATTACAATTTTCCAGTGGTTCCTTTGTAGAAAGCAAGCAAGCTGTAATTAAAACACTCCTTACAAATCCTAGTAAAGCAGATAGCGATGAAAGCTGCTTTTAGCTAGATAACAATATTCCCTCTTTTTAGAGACTTAAGATGGAAAAACCAAACAACATGGACTGTACCTGAGCAATTTCAGAGATCACCACCCGGAAAAGTTCTCCTTGATTATGAGGAATTTGCGACGTGTCACTCTGGTTATTCTCTAATCATCATATCAAACTCCAAAGGTTCAGCAGCCTCAGCTTGGTTTACAGTCCCTGCAGGTTAAACTTTAACTCACCCTATCTCTCAGTTCCATGCAGCCCTTTGACCAGATAATTGGGTCACTGCAGCTCAGACAATATCTACATAAACTACATTTGTTTAAAAAATTCAAAAGACTAAGTCAGAATTTTACCTGAATAGAAGTACATAAGCTGGGAATACAATACCATTTTGAAATTGATTACTGTTTAGTTTTTGTATCTAATTTCAACCTGGTTCACTCATCCTCACTTTAAAGATCAGATACTTTAACTTCGTTCTCTTAACAGGATTCTAATGTAGCTCTTGAGGGAATATAGGGGTGTCATATCTAATCTGTATGGTACCTACCCTGCCTTACAAACTACTTTTGTTTAGGTATTTAGCTATCAATACAATATTTAAGTCTAGTATATATCTGAATAAGAACTTTGTCCATATTACATAACACAAGCTTTCAGTCCATAAACTGAATAGGGTCTTACAACTTAGAAAATTGATGAGTGTCACGTAACCTTATTTGTTCTCCAAATAAACAGAATAATAGCTACAGTGGGAAATAGGCCAAAAACACATTGCCCATTGCAAAGAAATCTCAAGGCTAATTATGTCTTTCACAGAATAACACTTATGAACATCCAGCCAATATATATGGAAACACATTTTAAAAGATCCCAAGTAGTGCTCTCTAACAGTTCAGTTTACATCCAAAAATTTCATTGGTAGGTGCTGAAAGATGATTTCTGTGCACCCCCATTCCTCTAAGAATAAATCTCAGTTGCAAATGAACTAAATACACAATACCTTTAAAATGCAGTATTTAAACCTTTTAAAACTATAGTGCCAGCAAGAAATAAGGGGGTTGTTAGGGGTGGGAAATGCATTGTGTTCTGGTGGTTTTAAAAAAAGACCCCAAACCCTGCACAAATTGTAAACGGCTAAAACAATTTTTCAGTTACAAGCTCCTCTAATGTAAGGAAAAACTGGCCACAGCTGCTTCTGGGCTCTGGTGCACTTCAGTCCCAAATTATAACTTGCTATGGCATCAGAAAATTTTGCTTTCAGGAGCAAATCCGCCCCTCTTCTTCTTATAACCTCATATCCTGTTCCAAAAGATCTTGCATTACTCTTGTCACAATGGGAAGTATTTAGGTAATAAGGACCCTCCAGGGAATCCACAGTGATGAGCAGGACCAGGGGAACAATGACAAAATACCCACTGATGAGAGAACAGTGAATGCGCGCTCTTCAAGGACTATAGTTTTGAAATGTTTTATTGCCTAGATTTTAAAATAGTCGTTTTTAAGAGTTCCTCTTGTAGAAAGCCATTCTCCAAGGATTTCCAGAAATGAGTAGCTCTACCCCAGCCTGCCAAAGTTCCTCTGATAAAAATAGAAAGATGAAAACTAATTAGAAATCCCCATGAGCATCCCTCCTTCTTGCCTCACCACCAACATGCCCCAATGAAATCCTTCCCATGGGCAGAATACTGAGCCACAGACAAAACAGGAAGTGATTGATCAACCACTTCTAGATGAAAGTGGTCACTTATTCTTCTACACTTTGACCCAAGGCTTACATGCATCAGTGAGAATAGTTAAACAATGCAAACATGATCACATATATAAACAAGCAAGAAAAAACATTGCCCCTTTGAGAAATAGCATATTTTGGAGATTTGCATGATAACTTCGCAATGGATGAGAAATTAGTGATGCAGAGGCTGGGTATATTCTTCATGCAACTTGTCCTATTTACAAGGTCCTGGACCAGAGGTAATTGCAAACAGCATGCAGGAAATTCCCTCTTTCAGGGGTCTCAGCTCAAACCCAAACACCTGGTTCCAAAAGAGCAATTCTACCCTAAAAGTTAACTCTAGTTAGATTAAGGAAGAGAACAACTTTCTTTGCTGCTCGGCACCTATGCTTCCCCAATAAACTCAGTAAGAAAAGCAAAAACTCTGTAAGACTGTGTATAACAGTGCCATCTGGTGACAGCAATAATATAGCCAAGTATAGCAAACTGCTCATGGCATAGACCAGTGTTTTTTAACCTGTGGTCCATGGACCCCTGGGGGTCAGCAGACTATGTCTAAGATTTCCAAAGGGGTCTGCACATCCATTCAAAATTCACAAATGAAAAAAGGTTGAAAACCACTGGTATAGACAGAACCTAACCATCCCTATCTGTTCTTCACATAGCTGGAACAGGCAGTACATTGGCTCAGTTGAGCAAATTACAAATATTTCTGGGAGAGTGGAAAATCATCACACTGCTTTAGAATGAATTGGCCACAGTTGGAGGCGAGTGCAAAGAGATGTGATCATGAAGTCCAACAGAAAAGTTTTCAGGTACTGTTTCCATCTGATGGCAGGCATCTGGACTGGCACAAAGGATCTCAAAGTAAGAATTAGTAAGTAAAGGAAAATTTCCCTTAGATTCCCTGAAATTATGAATGAAGTTACTGTATAATGGAAAATATTTTATTTCAGTTTCAAATCTCTTAAGCACAATTTAATAGTGGAATTCAGTATGCTTGAATGACTTGACAGAGTGTGCTCTAATGTGAGTCGCCATGTTCATTAAAGTTTAAATATATATGCTAAAGATCTAATCCTGCACATGTTTACTGCTGTCACTATTCTGTCTTGCATCAGTGAGACTGTTCAGGGTAGTAGCATTCCAATTGGTACAAATGGTAGCAGGTTTGGGCCCTAATAAGGGAAGTTTTTTTTATCACGCCATTGCACTGAACTAATATAAACTAAAATTTCTAGGGTTTGTTTTCAGGAATTTCAAATATTTATAGTTTGCTGATACTTTAGAGTCGGAAAAGTACCATATCACTGTTTGGCTAGTTCCTTTAAAAACTAGACAATCTCTGCATTTTGGTTAGATAACAGAGGGGTTTACCCAAAGTGAGCAGAATCTATTTGCTAAATGGTGGAACTGAGTCATGTTAATAAGCCAAACAAATCTCACTGACACTGCATTATATTGATCAATTTGATGGTGGTGTAATGGCACAAGTTGGCAACACAAAAATTATTTAAAAAAAACATGACTGGAAAAAAGCCAGGAAATTCAGAGTTCAGAGTAAAATGTAGAAACAAAATCCTTGGCACACAGACCAAGAAACCAGAACAGTACAGGTGGTGGTTGTAGTATTTATGTAATGACCATTGAATTTTCTGCTCCATACTTATCAGTAGACACTACCTCACTTCTAGCAGCACAGGCATGTGCAGGTAGCGTAGTCTTGTAATATGCTTTATGCTGTTTTTATGCTTTTTGCAACCTCTTACCACCCCTGTGGGAGAGTATTAAAGTAGATGGGAGGTGATTGCATGTGCATTGGAAGGGAGAACTTGTATATAAGATAAAACACATTTTCTGACTACAAAAGCAATACACCATGGTATCCCTAAAAGTTATTCCTATTTTTAACTCTTGAAATGCTACACAGAGTTTACACTGGAGAGTCCTGAATCCAGGCTGATTTGTTTTGGAGTGCTGCTAGGAGAATTCAGTCATAAAGCTAAATGGCTTTCTAAATAAGCATGGGTTCAAATGAAGGCTGCCCTCTTGAGAGGGAACAGTAACATCAGCACAGCAGTGGTAGGAAAACAAAGCTGGAGTCTATCACAGAGCCTTCAGCTCCATTCATCTTCATGTATTTCTATTAATAAATTTAAGCTGTCCAAAACATGGGGGGAGGGATAAAATTACATTCTGTAAAATAGAAATTGCTAGAAATGTTAACTGAGTTGTCATTGACGCTAACAAATTACAGATGAGTAACGGTCATTAATAGAGTCATAGACTTTAAGGTCAGAAGGGACCATTATGATTATCTAGGCTGACCTCCTGCACAACACAGGCCACAGAATCTCACCCACCCACTCCTGTAATAAACCCCTAACCTATGTCTAAGCTATTGAAGTCCTCAAATCATGGTTTAAAGACTTCAAGATGCAGAGAATCCTCCAGCAAGTGACCTGTGCCCCATGCTGCAGAGGAAGGCGAAAAACCCCCAGGGCCTCTGCCAATCTGCCCTATGGCGATCAGCTAAACCCTGAGCATGTGGGCAAGACTCACCAGCCAGACACCCAAGAAAGAATTCTATGTAGTAACTCAGATCCCACCCCATCTAACATCCCATCCCAGGCCATTGGGCATATTTACCACTAATAGTGATACATTAATTGCCAAAATTAGGCTATCCCATCATACCATTCCCTCCATAAACTTATCAAGCTTAGTCTTGAAGCCAGATATGTCTTTTGCCCCCACTGCTCCCCTTGGAAGGCTGTTCCAGAACTTCACTCCTCTGATGGTTAGAAACCTTCATCTAATTTCAAGTCTAAACTTCCTGATGGCCAGTTTATATCCATTTGTTCTTGTGTCCACACTGGTACTGAGCTTAAATAATTCCTCTCCCTCCCTGGTATTTATCCCTCTGATATATTTATAGAGAACAATCATATCTCCCCTCAGTCTTCTTTTGGTTAGGCTAAACAAGCCAAGCTCTTTGAGTCTCCTTTCATAAGACAGGTTTTCCATTCCTCAGATCATCCTAGTAGCCCTTCTCTGTACCTGTTCCAGTTTGAATTCATCCTTCTTAAACATGGGAGACCAGAACTGCGCACAGTGTTCCAGATGAGGTCTCACCAGTGCCTTGTATAATACTAACACTTCCTTATCTCTACTGGAAATACCTCACCTGATGTATCCCAAGACCGCATTAGCTTTTTTCATGGCCATATCACATTGACGGCTTGTAGTCATCCTGTGATCAACCAATACTTCGAGGTCCTTCTCCTCCCCTGTTACTTCCAACTGATGCATCCCCAGCTTATAACTAAAAGTCTTGTTATTAATCCCTAAATGCATGACCTTGCACTTTTCACTATTAAATTTCATCCTATTACTATTACTCCAGTTTACAAGGTCATGAGGATCTTCCTGTATGATATCCCGATCCTTTTCTGTATTGGCAATACCTCCCAGCTTTGTGTCATCCACAGACTTTATTAGCACACTCCCACTTTTTGTGCCAAGGTCAGTAATACAAAAATTCAATAAGATTGGTCCCAAAACCGATCCCTGAGAAACTCCACTAGTAACCTCCCTCCAGCCTGACAGTTCACCTTTCAGTATGACTCGTTGTAGTCTCCCCTTTAACCAGTTCCTTATCCACCTTTCAGTTTTCATATTGATCCCCATCTTTTCCAATTTAACTAATAATGGCCTCTCTGGAGGTGAGTATTGTCCTAGAGTGCACAGCTGGGACTTCATTACTAGAGGAAAATATGATCATTATGGAAACAGAGAGCATATATCTTAAAATTTAAATTGATATTTGTAAAGCAAAGTATTACAGACATAGGACCAGTTGTTCAGGTGGTGTAGCTCCAGTGAAGTCCATTTAAAATAGTGAGAAGTCAATGGAGCTAACATATACCAGCTGAGGATTTGGCTTCTTAATGACAATGGCAGCCTATGCTATCCCTACACACCCTTCTCTGGCACAAATGTTTGAATGTTCAGACAATTGGTGTCCTTTGAAATTTTTACTGCTGTTTAAGTGGGCAAGTGCAAGTTTCCACTCAAGAAGTTTCCTTCTCATTGTGTGACAAAAGAGCGCTGGAATTCCATGTTTAAGCTGGGATGCATAGGGGATAGATACACAGATGCCCTGTGCTTTTGTGCTCCCTACAAGTCCCCTTTCAGGGAGGATTCCACAATATGGAGGGGAAAACATCAGGAGTTGTTACAGCCATAGACTGTATTAACTTGTGCTGTTTTCTCTGGGAACATGAAGGAAGCATGGGATCCTAAATTAGAAAGTTTGGAATAGCTCCCTGTACAGCCTTTTGAGTAAAGTTGCTTGTGCTGCCATTAGTTCCTCCTTTTGAGTGAGCCATGCTGCCAAATGGGGGAAGCAGAGAAATAGCACGGAGGAGCTTCTGAGCCACAAGGCTGTCCCATGAACTCATGAGGTTCAGACCTGACTTCCTGGAGATGTTTAATCATTTGGGGGCCAGATGTCCAGGAGCCCTTGTCCCCACCCTGTGCAGCCACACACCTCACCTTTTTAGAGGAGAGACTATATCAGATTCTCTGCAGACTTTCCCCCATCTTGTGAATATTTTGGCATGTATTTCTCTTTTCTTTAAAGAGCTGTCCTACTTCTTGTTTTTTAGTGCCATGTTTAGGAATAAAATGTAATCACTAATTTTTTAAAACCACATTAGTGGTAAAAATTGTGCTGCTTGCTTGACGTTTTATTTCTCTGATTGCTAAGTGGAGTAAAAATCTGAAAAATGCTTCCAACTCAAGAAACAACTTTTTTTTAAAATTTAATTTGAATGAACATGCTCCCTTGATATTTTAATGTTAGTTGTATGCCACTGTGCAATCATAAAAGCATAATGAAGAAGGTAGGAAGAACTCAAACCTCCCGATTAAGTGATTCAAAACATCTGTATAAAATATAGTGTAAGGGTTTAGTTACAAAGCCACAAATAGCAACTAGCACAATAATAAAATCACTTAAAATCAAAATCTTTGATTTCTCTACCCATGTTCATTATGTGTTAGCCAGCAGTTAGTAATCTGCCATGACACATTCTGCGCAGAGCTGGCTGGTCATATGGTGCTTGTTGGTTTCACGGGGCTTGCTCTTCCTGCTCGTAGGAACATCTGGAAATAGGTATCCAAATGTTGTATTGTAAAAATTTGTAGGAACATCTGGAAATAGGTATCCAAGTGTTGTATTGGGGGGAGGGATAGCTCAGTGGTTTGAGCATTGGCCTGCTAAACCCAGGGTTGTGAGTTCGATCCTTGAGGGGGCCACTTAGGGATCTGGGGCAAAAATCTGTCAGGGGACAGTTCTGGGTCCTGCTAGACAATCCACAGAAGGTTCACTGTACTTTTAGTGTTGTCTCCCAAAACACTCCTGCTATCTGCATATTTTTTTAAACAGGGACCTGTCCTTGAAGCTGCCAGTTTGTGAAATTAATTTTTTTAATGTTTAACACTTGACATTTAATTTTGTATCTTGTTAATGGAAATAGAAAAATAAACCCATCTCTTTTTTCCTGATCCACGCACAGTTGTGCACTGGAATGACTAAACATTTTCCTGACATTGACATTTGAAGAGAAAAGGCAGAGAGCCAGTTATTTCCTACGTTCTTAATATAAGGGAGTGAAATTCACCCATGAGTGAGGGATCAAGCAAGTGTCTCCACACTACTTAAACTACTGCAGAGGGCATGGCTGAGCAGAGTGATCATATTATGGGACTTGACACATGCTTCCTGTGCTACGGTGGGCCAGTCTATTCTGGATCCAAATAAGCTGGTGCAGAGGGGGCTATTGGATGGACTGAGAATTTCAGACCCTCTAAAAGATGGCTGGTAGGGCAGCAGTTACTATTCCAACCCATGACCAACACCACTTTTGGCATAATTCCAGAGGATCACTGCGGACACTGCTGGCATCAGCTGCATCCCAGTACTTGGAAGATTTCCTTAAGGCCATGGTGAAACAACACAATATGCAATTTCACCCACTGATAAAATAAACAACTGGCGATAATACAGGGATTTTATGAGAGCCACCTTTCATCCGCACTAGCATAGTGAATGGCAAACATTATACATACCATGCAGAGTTACAGGAGAACAATCACATTTACAACTGTGTTAGAAAATTCATTGTTTAGTACTGTCTCTTTCCTTTTTGCAGAGGGTACCTCTTGGTGAACCCTCACAAGGACAGAGCATAGGTATAGCTGTCCACAGTTCCACCAGAATGGTAACAGAAAAGCCAAATAACTTTTCTAAAATAAGATTCAGGTGTCTGCAACAGACTGGTGGCACATTACAATGTGCACATTAGTAAGTTAATATGTCTGAGGAGCCAGATACACGTGAATTAATGGAACCACCTAGGGAAGCTGAGGTTTGGGCTAAAGGAGGCTCAAGGTCCATGAAGTGCTGGGGGAGCTGGGTCTACAAGTAGCATCCAGCGGGGCTGATTCCCGGGACTACTAGGGCAGGCTGATCACTAAAAAATTTTGCGGTGACAGCAGGCGGAATGAATAGTTGTGAAATTATTCATGTTGTCCATGAAAATGTGACTAATGTTTTTTTCAGAATATTGTGGTGCCTGTGGGCAAATCAAAAAGTTTGAATCATCCTGTGAGATTAGAGGGTGTTCATAAAGAGGATGGGGAATGGAAAACTAGCTGTTCCTACAGCTCAGTGACGTTGTGGGGTGAGGGACCCTTCATCAGTCTGTGCTTATGTCTACACAGGATGAGGGGAAGGAGAAGGATGGGCTGTTGCAGTATCTTGTCCCTGCAACTGCTTAGATTTTGTAGGTTTTCTGGGGTTGCTGGTTTTTCAGATTATCTGGTAGTTACTGCTTTCATTCTGTAAGGCTTACTGCTGGGTGCTAGGGTCCAAGAAAAATAAAGGAACAGTTCTTAATATTTCGTACTTGATGTTCACAGCGGTTGCTGGGTACCAGAAGTTAATGAGAGCTGCCTTACTGAAAAATCTCATAGACTACAGACACAACTAGTGTCAAAGCACTCTGGCAGCTGAGACACCCAGACAGAGCTGAAAACTTCATGACTTTAGCACTGTACATCTCCTTTTTGGAAATGCCCCAGATTTCCAAAGCATCTAAAACTAAGCACTCAAAATACCTTATTGCACACCTGAGTCACCCCCCCCTCCACTTTGAAAATGAGCGTAACCGTGCAAACTGGGTAGAAGAAGGCATATTACAATTGTTAATATTGGGGAGTGAATTAAAGGAGCATGGGAATGAAGGCCTACACTTCCAAAAGTAGACAGTGATTTTTGGAGGTCAGGCTTAAAACATTAGATCTGATTGCTCAGCAGTGCTGAGCCATTCATAGCTCTCATTGAGTGAGCTGGAACTGTAAGTGCTCAGCACTTCTGAAAATCTGATCCATTGCATTTCAAGTTTGGCACACGCTATTAGTGTCTGCTTTGGGAATTTAAGCCTTCAATATGTCAAGAGTACATATTCCACTAAGAGAAATACCACCTCCTGTTTGGGAGTAATGAGGCTGGGAAATGTAAGTGAGACTTACAGACAAAGACATTCCTTTAATGCTTTTTTTTAATCTAACAAATGAATCACCAATGGTACGTGGTGTCATTTTGAGCAATAGTGGGAAACACCTAGAAAACCCTTGTATGTTTGTCAAGGCTTGTGTATTATATATTCTATTTAACTAATGAAGAAAAATCTTCTCAAAATAGCAACGTGAACATTTGAGATTTTTGTCTTGTAGCCAATAGGGTATATTAATTGTACTTTTTTTCATCAGAGCCTTTTTTTATTGGTTAAAAGGGGTAGACTGTGACTTTAAATGGTGGTTCAGATTGGGGGAGGGAGCCAGAAGGATGGAAGGGTGCTGCCCTGACAGTAGTTTCCAGAAGCCTTATGCCTCAAGTGGACACAATGGGCTCTTTCCTGAGCCTCACTCTGCTCTCTATTCAAGGCTCTTGCAGCATAATGGGAGAAGACAGCACCTAGAGCTCCCCTGTTTGGGATTCCTCTGGCATGGGGGAGTTCTCAAGGGGCATAGAGCCAGCATAGCCAATTCCTGTACTACCACCCCCACAACTGTCCATGCTGCGGGTCTGTTGAGGGATAGGAGGAAGAATGGCCAGTGTGTGCCGTATGTCCTGGCAATCCCCAGATGGTAGCAGGACCATTGAGGATGTCAGTGGACAGCCGGGGTAGAATCGAGCAGCTCTTAGCACTGGCTTTAGGCTCAGAGAGCTGCCGGTGCAGCTGAGTGTCTGAGAAGAAAACACTGATACAACCCAAGTGCATCTTATAGGCTCAAAATCCAGAGGCAAATAAAAATAGCAAAAAAATAGCACAACAATATAAAAATATTTTTAAAAAAGTTCAATAGAAATAAACTATCCCATCTCATAACTTTTTCGGAGGCCTCAATCATGACTTCTGAGCCTTCAGGGGTTAGCAATATTGGAAATGAATTCTATATTTCTGAAAGTGATATTACCATAATCTAGCTCCAGTTCATGTGAGGCCTGTCCTTGCACTCGCAATCCTCTCTCTGCTAGTCAACAGTTTTGCTGTGGTGGCTGTTGTAGCTTGAAGGGAGAGGTGGCCAATCCCCAAAGGGCTTTGCACATCAACAGAGAAGCCTTGAACTGAACTTTGTATTCAAAGGGAAGCCAGTACAGACTAGGTAGGGAAATGTCTTCATGTTCCTGGCAACCTGTGTTGCTAAGCAGCCTGGTTTTAAGGAGAAAGAATTGTATATTATTAATTTATTTATTGTCTGTCTTTCCCATGAAGTATACATTTGCACACTCAAAAGATGCCAAGACACAAAACAGGCATATTATTCTATTGTACAACCACAAAAGGTAAAACCGAAATGTCCAATGGGTTTCAGAAGCAGTTCTCACATTTCAAAGTCCAAGAAGTGGCCAGAGCAGAGGATTATTTCTGACCTAGAAAGGCATTTACATTGGAAGTGGATGCCAAGATTAGTGGCACATATAATTTGGACACAAGAAGAGCAATAGTGAGTAGGGCTGACCAGAAAACAAAAATTCTGATTAACATTAACTAATTTTTTTGTGCGGGGCGGGTTTGAAATGTTTTATTACAATGCAGAACAATATGAGATCTTTAGAAGCTTTATGGGGGAGGGAATCATCAGTGACTCTCACTCCAGAATAACACTTGCCTGGGATGTGGGAGACCTATGTTCAAGTCTCTGCTGTCTGATTCAGAGCAGAAACTTGCACACAGTGTCTGTCTGTCTGTCTGTGTGTCTTTCTCTCTCTTTCAGTCTCTTGTTGCCACTGTTCCGCTTTGTATAACTAATTATTCATAGGGCTGGGGCGAGAGACTGACTCCAGGGCACTCAATCCTTGCTCCAAATCAGGCAGGGCCAGGACTACAACTTGAGTTTTTCTATTTCTCTGGTGAGGGCCCTAATCACTTGGCATTCCTGCTCTCATTTTGTTTCTGTGAAATGTTTTGGTTTAGACAAAATGACCTTTTTTGATAAAGAGAAATAGTTTAATTGATTTTTTTTTTTACCAGCTGTAGTTGAGTAACGGGGGGAGGAATAGCTCAGTGGTTTGAGCATTGGCCTGCTAAACCCAGGGTTGTGAGTTCAATCCTTGAGGGGGCCATTTAGGGATCTGGGCCAAAAAAATCTGTTAGATATTTTAAGGGGGGAGGGATAGCTCAGTGGTTTGAGCACTGGCCTGCTAAACCCAGGGTTGTGAGTTCAATCCTTGAGGGGGCCATTTGGGGATCTGGGGCAAAAATTGGGGATTGGTCCTGTTTTGAGCAGGGGGTTGGACTAGATGACCTACTAAGGTCCCTTCCAACCCTGATATTCTATGATATTAGTAATTGTCAGCACAGCACTGTATACTACCTTGAAAAACACAGAGTTGTTGTTTGTTGGCAAAGGGAATAGAATAAATAAGATTTGAATAAACACACAAGATAAGGCTATGTTAATAAGAAATAATCAGCATATAATATTTTGTGCAATGAGTGGTTAATATAGTAAGCAACGTTCAAGCACTGCAATTACTTTTCCAATAACTAAGACTTGCTATATTCAGTTCCTAGTTCAGTGCTGAGGGATGTGTTGTTTTTTAAAGTGTGTTATCTTTCTTGAGCCTTCATACCTATGACCTAATACTGGATATGATCAGAGACTTATGATTTTTCAGCTCTCCAGAGCTATGTGACATTTGTTAGTGACACTGAGGGATCATGAGACAACAGATTTTAAAGATGTCATTTGGATTACCATTTTACTTCCTCCCCCTCCCACTTACATTCTTGTACTATTTTAATGGTCACTGTCATGAAAATAGCCTGAAGTAGGAGGTAATGTTTTCTGCCACCTGAAACAGGGTAATGACATCTGCTAAGCAGTATAAAGCATTAATTTGTAACTTTGGATGTCTCAAGAAATATTCACTTCAAAAATCCATGTCAAAACTGAATTGTGAAAAAAGAAGATATGGCTTGATGATGGAAGCCGGCTGCAACCTTTACTATAGAGAGGCCACCATGCCTCCATAATGAAATTTTAAAAATGAGTTCTTCTGTATCTGATGGGAGTAAACTTCTAACTGATGTTCCAAAGTATGACAATAGAACCAAGTTCCTGAGAAATGAATTATATGCTAATTCTTTCTAGTTACTCAGATAATTTCCCAATTTACTTCCTGGCCATCCTTTCCTCAATCCTATATGTCTGGATGCTTTTATTTCTAATATCACCAAATTCTGGTTTAGAAAAGAATAATTATATATCCTATTACAAATAGCATTAAAACTTCAATACATAAATAAGCAATGAGTTAAAAGCAACATGTTTATATAGAAATATCTTATGAAAATATGAAGGAAAAACCTAAGAACTCTTTATGTGACAAAGTGATGCTTTTATAGATTTTAGAATTTTTTATTGACACAAAAATACCCATTTTGTAGCAGAGTTTTCAGAATGGGGAGATAAGTAGGTAGTGGTGTCCCCCAGTAATCTATACTGGGACCAGTGCTGTGCAACATAGTCATAAATGATCTTGTAAAAAGAGGTAAACAGTAAAGGACAAAACTTGCAGACAATACTAAATTATGCAAAATAGTTAAGTCAAAAGCAGACTGCAAAGAGCTACCAAAGGATTTTAATAAGGCTGTCAAGGGATTAAGAAAAGTAATCCTGATTAATCACGCAATCAGTCGCACTGCTAAAAAATAATAGAATACCATTTATTTAAATAGTTTGGGATATTTTCTACATTTTCAAATATATTGATTTAACTTACAACACAGAATACAAAGTGTACAGTGCTCACTTTATATTTTTGATTACAAATATTTGCACTGTAAAAAACAAAATAAATAGTATTTTTCAATTAACCTAATACAAATACTAGAGTGCAATCTCTTTATCATGAAAGTTGAACTTACAAATGTAGAATTATGTACAAAAAATATCTGCATTCAAAAATAAAACAATGTAAAACTTTAGAGCGTATAAGTCCACTCAGTCCTACTTCTTGTTCAGCCAATTGCTCAGACAAACAAAAGATTCATATGCTCCTTCATGCTTCAACCACTATTTCAGAGAACATGCATCCATGCTGATAACAGGTTCTGCTCGATAACAATCTAAAGCAGTGCAGACCAACACGTGTTCATTTTTATCATCTGAGTCAGATGCCACCAGCAGAAGATAGATTTTCTTTTTTGGTGGTTTGGGTTCTGTAGTTTCCGCATCGGAATGTTGCTCTTTTAAGACTTCTGAAAGCATGCTCCACACCTCATCCATCTCAGATTTTGGAAGGCACTTCAGATTCTTAAACCTTGGGTCAAGTGCTGTAGCTATTTTAGAAATCTCACATTGGTACCTTCTTTGCGTTTTGTCAAATCTGCAGTGAAACTGTTCTTAAAATGAACATGTGCTGGGTCATCATCTGAGAGTGCTATAACATGAAATATATGGCAGAATGCAGGTAAAACAGAGTAGGAGACATACAATTCTCCCCCAAGGAGTTCAGTCACAAATGTAATTAATGCATTAATTTTTTAATGAGCAACATCAGCATGAAAGCATGTCTTCTGGAATGGTGGCCGAAGCATGAAGGGGCATATGAATCTTTAGTGCATCTGGCATGTAAATACCTTGTAATGCTAGCTACAAAAGTGGCATGTGACGCCTGTTCTCACTTTCAGGTGACATTGTAAATAATAAGTGGGCAGCATTATCTCCCATAAATGTAAACAAACGTGTTTGTCTTAGCGTTTGGCTGAACAAAAAGCAGGACTGAGTGGACTTGGGGGCTCTAAAGTTTTACATTGTTTTGTTTTTGAGTGCAGTTATGTAACAACAAAAAACAACTACATTTGTAAGTTTCACTTTGACCATAAAGAGATTGCACTACATTACTTGTATGAGGTGAACTGAAAAATAGTATTTTTTGTTTGCCATTTTTACAGTGCAAATATTTGTAATAAAAATAACAATATAAAGTGAGCACTGTCTACTTTGTATTCTGTGTTATCGATGAAATCAATATATTTTAAAATGTAGAAAAACATTATTTAATTAATTTCAATTGATATTCTATTGTTTAATGGTAGACCAGGTGCTGAGAGCTTTAGACATGGTGTTGGACAACGTTGCAGTGAAGGAGCCTGCACTAGCAGTGAGGTTCCCCACTACCTGCTGAAATCACTGAGAGCTGAGGTAAGTGGTGGAACCTCAGAACATGATGTTGCAGTAGAGACACAGCAGCCAGCGGTGGTAAAGAGCATCAGCAGGGGGGCATTGGCAGTGGCCGGTGACAGCAGAGTGAACAACGGCTCTGTGGCAGAGTGAGTGGCAGCAGCAGCTGACAGTGAAGGCAGAATGAACAGTAGTAACGGTGAGCCAGTTGCAGAGGTTACTCCAGTAGCTGCGGTGTTGCGCGATACCTTCCCCTCCTGCACTCCCCATTCACATGCACTCATGTGAACGCACCTCTGAACACTGGGTCTTTGCTGACCAAGGACAGTGACTGTAAGTGGGTGTAGTGGAGGGAGAGAGGAGGAACATGTTAAAGGAATATTTGTTTGTTTGACTTTGACGCCACAAGGTGAGAAACTGAGGCAAAGGATACTGAGGCAAAGGCCCAATGTACTTCGGGGTGGGTGTTACCTCATAGTCATATGCTTTTGAATCGTGGTTGTGCTGATTTCATGAATTAATGCTGGGGTTCTTTTCCTGCATCGTCTTTGCTATACACAGACTCAGTGCTTACAAGAGGGGAAGTATTGCCTCTTAGAGATGCCTGGGTTAGTGGTTAATTTTCCCAGATCACTGGGTGGGGAGCTGAAGCCAGTTCTGTTTTGTATTGTTGAGATGTACCCTTAGATATTGAACCCAGCCCTTGTTGCTAGCATTTTTCACTAGGAGAGTGGTGAAGCATTGGAATGGGTTACCTAGGGAGGTGGTGGATTCTTCTTCCTTAGAGGTTTTTAAGGTCAGTCTTAACAAAGCCCTGGCTGGGATGATTTAATTGGAGATTGGTCCTGCTTTGAGCAGGGTGTTGGACTAGATGACCTCCTGAGGTCTCTTCCAACACTGATATTCTATTCTATGATTCTGTGATTCTATGGTTATGTCAATCATTGCTGTTATTAATAAGGACCTTTTAAAACTTTAATTTCAGGGGATTAAAGATTGCTTCTAAAACACACCAAAGCAGTGATTAATTTAGGTTTAGGGTAATAGGATGAAGACTCTTCCATTTACAGTTGAATAACATGGCCCTTTGTCTTTGTCCTCAGATTTCAGCTGCTCTCTTCTAAATACACTATATACCGAATGGCTTCATCTTGGTAGGCCATCCACTATCTAGCCAGCAGGAAAAGTGGCACCAGAGAAATCATGTTTCTTATGTACTGACCATTTTTATAGACACCAGTGATTATCCCTCTGCAAATATTTATTCTTCAGGAATTCAGGCTTTATTGCTTCTGTTGGAATGATTTCCAGACATAGAATTATGGATCCAGCAGCAAGAGTCTCATGTATCTAAGAAGCCATCTCATTTACCCACCCTCATTTCCCGTAATGAATTAACTGTTGCATATAAACTAGAGATTACAATTGGGTAGAAAACTTGGTGACCGTATTTCAGAGGGGGTTTGCAAAGGATATGACAAAGCATGTAAGAAGTTAGGTCTCATGATGCACAAGCAAATAGTTCAAATTCAAGGAGACCACAAAGCCTCACAGCTGTAATGAATATATGGTTCAATAGCTGCTGAAACGATGGGAGGGGACAATTCCAGCAAATGCTTCCAGCCTGTTATGTAGTCCTTGCCTTGAATAGCTGAAAGACAAGATACATAAAGTGAGTAAGAAACAATAGGAGAATGTGGTAAGATTAGGAGATCAGCAATAAGATGAAACTGATACAATGTGAACCAACGTGCACTACACAATAGTTTCAAGTTATTTAAAAAAATATATGGCCGGATCTTTGGCTGGTGTAAATCAGTGTGGCTCGCTAGACTCCAAGGGAATTACACCAGCTGAACATCCCACCCAGTGTTTTTAATAGCCATTAACTGTTTGTTTTTTAAACAGCACTGCCTCTGTGTGTTGTGTGGAAACCTCTGCCAATATCTTGTGGTGGTTGGGGTTAGGGGTTTTGGTTTGGTAATGTGGCGGGCCCAATGAAAATTGGGGTAGGGAGGAATATGAGGATGAAGGCATGGTGGGAGAGGGTAATGGTAAAGAAAAATGAATTGGGAGGTATAGGGAAGAGTTAAAGGTACAGGACAGAAGGATGAGAGGAGGAGGTGGTATGTTGGAACAAGTGGATAACAGTAAATGTTGTTAGTCAATTTACAGCAATTGAAGGAGTAAAAGATACAATGAATTGGAGTAGAATGGGATCTGATGTCAGGATAAGTGTCCACAGGTTGTGTACCTCTTTGCTGCTGGAATCTTTAAAGCTCTGCCCCAAAAAGTCTGGTTCTGGTAGTGATGTGGGCCATGTGGTTGGGGGCCAGCTACAGCTAGTGGGACCAAGTGTCCATGATCAGTCCTCTCTGATCTGAGAAATAGAGACAAAATGCATGTCTAGACTTGCTGTGGATTTTGTGTTTCCACATTAAGTAATCCCTCAACATGGGTTGCACAAGCAGTGTGTACACGCCACATTGTTATCCTGCAATTAAGGTACTTTGCCTCATATCATTGCAACTACTCAGCACAGCGATGTTTCAAAATGAACACACTCATTTGATCAGACATTTCATTGCTCCACCACAGTGCTGTATGCCTTCTGGGATTTTTCAGGTTGTGCAATGAGAAATCTATGAGAAGGCAATAGAATTCTGGGTCTTGGCATCAAATTTAGTAATTCCCATGATTCTTCTTGTTTCATCCTATCACATATCTGAGATTTGCAAGCCAGCCAGCTCCATTTCCAAAGTGTGGACAGGCAGCTTGGAGGAAACATTAGCGAGTGTTGTGATGAATATGAACAGGCTGCTGCTAACATAGCTAAAGTTGTGCAATGACTTTAGACCCAAGGTAATAAAGGCCCCTGTGGAGGAAGAGTCTGAAATAAAGTAGACACTTCTAGAACAGCTTCATTTGGTGAAGCTCTACTTTTAGGCTTGATCAATTACGTGGGACAGGGTAATGCTGCAGATCTGGGATGACCAGGAGTGATGGCAGAACTTCAAGATGTCATAAGATTCTTAGGAATCTATGCAGTGCTCCCCCGCAGCAGCAGAACATCTGCCCTTAGTTTGGAGAAGCACACCACTAGCTGAAAGCTTCCCATCCCCAAATGCTGCCGGTTAGTCCAAAACCAGTTTGGTGTTAGTAGATCATCTGTCAGGCTGTTGTCACGGAGGCGTGTGCAGCTATCAAAAACGTTCTGTCTTTGTGGATTGTAAGATTGGGCAATGCATGGGATTTGCCAGTTAGGGTTCCTGAATTGTGTGCGGGCACTGATAGGACCTGTGGGCCTATTTTTTCCCCCTTTCCCTACCCCACTAGCTCTCTTCAATCACCTCTCACTCGTTAGCCTAGTGAACAGTGAAGTCCAAGATCTTTGTATGAGACCATGCTGAAGCATGACTGATCAATGATTGGGAGTTGTTACAGTTCTGGGAACTCCACACAGGTTGGAATCAAAGAAGAGAGAACCTGGCTGAGTGTCAGCATGTAAACAGGGAGGTGATATCTGGTCAGTATGATCTTCGAGAAGTAGATGTTTCTCTCTGTCATTAAAAGGTTTTTGCTACACTCAGACTCTGTGCTTGCGAGAGGGGAAATACTGCCTCTTAGAGGCGCCCAGGGGGGGTGATATATATTTGTCCCAGGTCACTGGGTGGGGGCTCGAGCCGGTTTTGCATTGTGTTATTGGAATGGAACCCCTAGATACGGAACCCGGCCCTTGTTGCTGCCGACTCTGACTGGCAGAAGGGTTACATAAGGAAACAGACTGATGACCTAGGTAGTCAGCAAAGCAGTGTGTGAGACCCATAGAAGAACTTGTTTCGAGATGGGGAATGAATCTATTTTGTTGTGGGTAAAGTCATCCTGCATCTCAGCAATCCTGCTTTCAAAATGTGTTTAACAATGCATGTTAAAATGCCAGATATTTGCCAGAAAAATGTGTGTGGACGGAAGGCACTTAGAGGTAAAATAACACCAATTAACCCACAACAAATGTTCAGTGTATTCAAGCGCAAACGGAATGTGGCTGCCCTGCCCTGATAGTGCTGCTCTGCTGGGGCATCAAACCTAACTTGTGAATTAAATGACTGCATACTTCTTCCCAATGTCCCTCTTAAAATGGTAAGTCCTCATTCACAAAGTGCAAGTTCCAACACACTACATATAGCTGCAATACATCTACTTGTTAGAGAAGAGTAGTTACAGGGTAACTGGTGGTTCTGCTGTTTAATCACAGTTTAATAATGCATGATAATTTTGTAATAAGGATTTTTGGACTCAGTGTGACATCTTGTAACTCTCTCTTCATTTGATCCCTTGTCTGAGTGGTGGGCTTTACATGCTGCCATCTTCCCCCACAACTGATTTCACAGATGCAGAGCAAAATATATCAGGGAGGATACGTGTAAATTCTGTAGTTGTTACTCAGGCTGAACTGCCACTGGAATAAGTGAAGAACTGGCTCTTATTCTGTGTTGGGAGCTCATCTGGATGGCTTTAGGTAGGAAAGTACTGCAAAGTGAAGTGGAATATTTCTGTTACCCTACACATATGAGAAGTGACATGTGAGCTGGAAGAAACGTTGGCATGAATACATTGCTAGTTTTTTTTTAAATGCAACAAAACCGTATAAGAGAAGATTAAAACGTTAAGCTTTAAAAAAGTCAGATGCTTGCAAAAATTAGTCTCTCTCACAGGCAGAGCATGGATGGATGCCAACTTCTCTGTCCAAATAGACTGTTTTGTAACAAATAATGTAAGTCCTTGAAGTTATCTTAATGAGACTCTCTCTCTAGTAGGAACACAGCTCCATGCTCTGCCCGGTCCTGCCTTATGCAAGTGCACATTTTAGTAAGTATAAAATGTATAAACAGATTTGAGATGTAGTGAGAGAAAAAGGAGATAAAGAGGGACCCTTTATGTTTTCTTTATCTCAGGTTTGTGTGGTCACCCTTATGCTAACTTCAAAGCCAAGCGGATGCCCCCTTTACTTTACTGGGCTTAGCTTACTAGCTCCTACTTGGATCTTTACAGAGCTAGACTGGAACCTTATGATCTGCCCCAAGTAAGGGGCAGTATGAGGCTGCACTGACCCAGGGGCAGACTTCTCAGACCTAACTTGTTCCCTGCTCTATGGGAAATTAAGCTGTTTAGCTCTTTTCCTGGTGCAATTTAATCAGCTGCCTGGCATGTGGGAAAAGGGCAGAACCAAGGCTCCATCCACTGCCTGCTTCTGCCTGTACACTTCTTGACCACTTCTGCCTGCAGGCAGTGCAGTTGCAGCCCAATGCTAGCTGCTCTCCCCACACCTTGATGTGACCTGCAGTGCAGGTACCCCATGTGGGAGAATATAGGGGCACCTTAACACCTCTTATCCCTCTGTGCAAGCACATAGGCTAGCTCACAATGTAAAATAGCTGAGGTCTCTTAAAAAATTGCTGAGGGCAGGCACAACGGTTATTAAGAAGTCTTATTCCTCCTGAGCGTCTTTTGTTTTTTCCATTGAGCTTATGATAAGTTGTTGATCTCTAGAAGTCTTGGGCTTGAGAGTTACGAACTACAGTGGCACACGGACTAGCTGAATATTTGTTCTGATGTATGAGATCCTGCTTGACCTCAGCAAGAAGGAGATATGAAAAGTAATGATGGACCAAAATTATTAAATTTGAATCCAGAGCCTCAGCCAAAAGTGAACTTCCCTGGGGATTTGGTTTTCAGGTTTAGTCTGTTATTGAGAGAAACCCAAGTCACAAAGTTACTATTCAGATCAGAATCTAAACTTTCCCAGAGCCCGTGTGGCTGGGTTGGGTTGGTGTTTTGGATTAGATCCAACTCTAACAAAAAAATAGTTTGTGATGCAAGAGTAATGGCACATATTTTTAGACGTGTGTGCACAAACTGCTAAATCAGTAAGTATTTAATATATTAGGTTGGAAAAATGAATGATCTGACTAGTCTAGGCAGACCTATGTCATTTGCTGCTCTAAAAGGAAACAAAGTTTTTTTTTTTTAATGGTTCTTCTTTGAATAAATATGAAAACCTATTAGCCTTAGGTACATTAAGGTTTTTCTCTTCTGAATTCCAGTAACTGGTATTTTGCCAGCACCCTCAGTGAAGTTGCCCTGGCATAATGATATGTGGGAAATGTAGCCATTTTGAAGCAATGGTTTAAACAAACCATTTATTTTCTAATGAGCCAAGTTTAGACCTTAAAAGTTTTCCTGATTATAAAAATGGTGCTAGTTTAAATAATGACAAAACCAACTTCCCGGGGAGCCTTTTTCCACTCTTCCTTCCGAACTGTGGCAGAGGAACCGTCGTGCATGTCAGTATGGTGTCAAGTACACTTAAAATGAAATGTTTGTCACAAGTTACTCTGTGTGTGTGTGTGTGTGTGTGTGTGTAGGAATGTTGAGATTAAAGGTACTTTTTTATATATAGGTCTCTTATGTTAGTGAAGCTGAGGTGATCAGAGAGACTGAGGCAAGAGCGGTACAAATTTCTTCAAGCTGCTCTAATATCAACATACCTGAATTCTAACCCCCAAATGTTCTTCTTAATGTAGTCTTAAGCCTCTGCTGAGCAGAGAATACCAATCATGTCAAATTTTGCCAAGATATGTGTAGTGTTGACAAATGTGTATCTGTCTTTTCCAATCTCTGGACAAGACTGAACTTCAGTCAGGTAATGCTAGTCTTGATAAGATGATGGCTAAGTGATACTGGGGGAAGCAGCTTCCGGGAGGGATACAGTAGAGAATATTTGCCCCTGTGATTGAAGGAGTGAGCTTTTCTATAGCTCCTGGAGTTCAGTCTTGCATTCTCTTTTTAGTGACATTGTAACACTTACCATAGTTCCATAATATCACAGAGCTGGAGACTTGGATCTTGTGACAGGTATTTGATAAGAGGACAAAGAGCACCCATGGAACTATATATCCAGCCATGGTTACTAACCAAGGCCACAATTATAGGTTGTCCTAGGGGGCCATTTATGCATCCCAGTAGCATAAGGGGTCTGTGAATGACCCCCAGGGAAAATGCCTGATGTAGGATGATTTCTTGCCCAGCTGTTGGAATGGCTTTGTCAGCCTCAAGTGACCCCCAGTGTAGGGACATATGAGAGGAAGAATAGGGTGGGACTGGAGCACTACTATGCTCTACTATTTTCAGCTGGTGGCAGGTCATTACAGCCAGAATAAATACTGTTTCTGTGCCTTGATGGAATGACATATGGAGCTAACCAGAACAGCTCAAATTGCAAATATTACAACTGAATCTGCAAATTTGACATTCATTTTTGGCCAACTTTGAAGCTAAAACTTGGCTTTTCCTGAGTAGTTGCATTAGTTTGCAGAAAATGACCATGAAAGTCTCATGAAAACGGCAGAACGCAAATTCACTTTCAAATTCAAAGGAATATTCAGTGAAAATTTTTTCCCCACTCCTCGCTCCTTTTGTGTTTAGATGATATTTTAGATTTATAAAAGGTCAATCTATTCTAAGCTATGTAGACTTCTCAGAAAAAAATCATTGCCATTAAGAGATAATGAGACAAACATAATTGTGGGACTGCTGTTATGCTAAGAAACTATCTCCTTCTGATGTAGTGGAGGAATGTTCCAAATCCCTGATTTTAGGTCATATTTCCCAATGTCATGACTCCTTTTTTTAAAAACCCCACACTTTATTTTTGCCTTCCTCTTTTCTCCTAACAACTCTGTCCATTGCAAGTGTGAGCACTGAAGATCACGAATAAACTCAGTAATCAGTGGTACAAGAAACAGAATGTACCCTCTTGCCTTGCCCTGGCCTTTCTGCTGTGTGGCATGCATTCTCCCTCACCTTCAATCACCAATTTCTGTTAGTAAAAGGCAATATTTACTGGGTAAACTACTTTATTTTTATTGTAGGAAGATTTACAAAACATGTCACTTGTCTGTCCCTTTGTGGAAAATGGCACAGAACCAAACTTGACTGTTTCTTACAGACAATTTTTTTTCACAGCTAGTAACTGTTTAATTTTATTTTACACAGTGCTTAGCGAGTAATGCTGTTGATTTCAATTTTAAAAATGGAAATCTCTCTCAATGACCTCTAAAGCCATATATTCAAATTACTTGTTTGAGGTTCATTGACATTATGCTTGGATATTCAGTGACTGAGCAAAACATGGAAATTTTGAATCATGTACAAATACTTTTTTTCCCGGAGTCTTTAATTTTACTCTGCTTACTATTAATGATGGAAAACAGATCAGTGTTAAGTTTAGATGTTGATGTATTCAGATATGAATGAAGCCAGTCAAAATATCACACATGTCATAGCTGTTGAGATTTGGCCAGCCTTACCTCACAACAACAAAGTACTAGTGTTACTCCTTTTTAAGCACAACCTTCCCCAAATAGGGACCAATGTTATATTTTAATCTGAGCAGTCTTTCTTGTAGGAATTGAAATCCCTTAAGTGAACTATTTTTGGTTTTCTCTTATTTTGGTCCAACAAATTCCTATGTACAGAACTAAAAGCTAGTGAATAGGAAAGGAGGCTAAACAGCAACCATGTATGCTGCAATTCCAAACTAGGATGGGTGGGATGAGGGAGAGAGATGATGGCAGCAATGCAGCCGGGGAGTTTCTCCAGGCAATCTCCTCTTACATTTCAGATTTTCATGGAGACTGTCTGAACATGGGCCCATTCTGTAAGCTGTGTAAATCAGGGATTCTTTTTCAAAATGTCACGTTTAGAACAATAATGCCAGGTTATATATTTACTATTTTGTTCTGTTTCCCTTCGAGAATATGAAAGAATTGTTTGAAGTAACTCTCCTGTAGATGTGCTATTGCCACTCCTTTGAAATGCATTGTATAGGCCTCAGCAAATCCTCCTTGAAGTCTGGGGCTCTGATTCTCTGTTGCGATGACACTCAGTTTGGAGAGGATTGGCACCATGTAGTATATAGGAATTGGGTAGTAGCATGTTAAATAGTTTGTGAGCTGTCTAGTGGTGCTTACCTTATCTGGTTGCAGAAACCATCCAGAGCAGTAGTGTGTGTCTACACTACAGCGTATACCAAGGTTTGTGGGACTCAGGATTGTGGATCTGGTGTTTCCAAGCCTACGCTTGAGTGTCCACATGACATTGTAAACCTGGGCTTACAACTGCTGAACCTGGATCTCTGCCATGCTAATAAGTCTGTATTGCACTACACAAGCCTTCTGACTAAGTTTTGCAGATTTCTCTGCATCCACACTGCAGAATTATAGGGCTTGGATTCAAGCCACAGAAGGACTCAGGCTCTGACCCATCTCCAAGCAGGATTCTAGGACCTGGGTCCTGAGTGCTTTCTGACCTGAGTCAAACTGATTTGTGTGTGGACTGAAGGGGAGCTTGGGCTCAAACCTGAGTCAGAGCCTGGGCTTAGGGTGCAGTGTAGGCATACCCTATATGACTAGGCTTAGTCATATAGGGTATGTTGGTAAAAGCAGTTCTCTGGAACCCTGCTGTGCCTGTGTGGCTGCTACGTGTTATTTTGTTGTGTAAAGAGACACACCATGTTGCAACTTCCTGATTCTGGGACTAGTTGGGGATTGGTCCAGTCCCCAACATAAGTAAAACCCACTCCTGAAGCCCAGAATACTGGAGCACACCTCACCCCAGCCACATCCTTTTCTGCTTCACTTTCTTCTATTCTGGGAGGATATAAATGGGGCAGCATATGGTCTATGGCACCAGTAAATCCTCTTCTGCTGGGTGGATTTCCTGTGGCTTGGTGGGTTTTCCAACCCATGTGTGCTAGCATCACCAAAATCAAGGCCAGGGAGTTTTTGTTTCAGCAGAGTGAAATTTCAGGTCCTGCAATTGCCGAAGCCCTAACTTTATTTTTCAATGGAAGGTGCTATAGCTGGGGCTCAATGGTGCTTTACATGTCCTCCCTGGGGGGCGGGAAGGGGAGAGGATTGAATATTACTCTATTCAGCTGTGGATTCATTTAAGACCACAATATTAACAATAATGTTCTCACCATATAAAGGTAGGATGAGTTGACTACAATTACTCAATATCAGCTTATATTTTTTATTTAATATGAGGCTTTAAGCTGTTTTAGCTAAGTGGGAGCTCTGTAGCAATCCTATATTGAAGAGCTGTTTCTAACATCAGGTTCTCATTCACATAAGAATTCTGGTCCATGTCACTGTTTCAGGTGACTTATGGTTACTTGCTATTTGGCTGATAAATTGTAAAACACTAGTATGAATTTGTATGATAAAGAAGAGTGTCTTGAGAAAACTAGAGCTATGTCTGTGTGAAGAAACCTTTATATACAAATATAGTATGTAGCTGTGTATTATTCACAGACAAATGTCACCTCTTTATTAAATCCCAGAATGTGACTGCGTTTTGCTGTTTAGGGGTAGAGGAACTCTACAGTTTACTAATAAAATGTATAACTATGTGCATGTCATCCATTCTGCACTGAACCATACTAATATTCATTTGACATGCCTTTTAGAAAATGATTTTTGGCAGACACAAATAGACAGCATTCTAAGAAATGACAAAACCAATTTACCCAAAGTATGGCTTTGAAGCCCCAGCAAAATTCTTTACACGTATTTTAAAAGAGAAATAACATTGGAAAATAATTGTTTTTTAAAAGGGTCTGTCATGCTGTTCAAAGTGGTTCACAATAGTGAGTGCCAACCTCAGGACAGACTGTCAAAAACCAGGGCAAAGACTCCAAACTGGTTATATGCGCTGTAATTAGAATTCACTAACTTTGTAACAAATGTGAACTCCTAAAGCACTATAACAGTCTTACCATGGAATCACAGACAGTCCCCTTGGGCATTCCAGTCTCTCTTGCCAGCCTGGCAAACTAAATTTAGTGAGAATTGATTGCTATATACACCAGTGTTTCTCAATGACTGGTCTGTGGACCAGTGCTGTTCCCTGAGATCTTCCTGACACAGTTAGGGAGGCAGCAAGCTGGTCCCTGGTATCAAAAAGGTTGAGAAACGCTGCTATATGCCAAAAATCACAAAAGATTCAGGTTGCTTCCAGTCCCAAGAGACCAGTCACTTACCCAAGGTCAATTTGTACCTTAGAGCTCTCATTAAAGACAATGCTTGTAGCCAATTCAATAGTAAACTATTTTAGGATTTATTAACTAGGAAAATAAATGCATTATTACAAAGTTAATGCATGGAAACCTATACACACAAATGAGTTACAGCCTATGGCTTTAAAAGGTCACAGAGTTGTAATCTGTCAGCTCAGAATGTGTTTCAGGGCTAATCCAGGTTGACCCTTGGGATCTCTGCTTTGTAACTCCAGCCCTGAGCGAGTGTGACATAGTGGACTGTGTGATCAGGAACAGTCAACATGGATTCACGAAGGGCAAGTCATGCCTGACCAACTTGATTTCCTTCTATGATGAGATAACTGGCTCTGTGGATATGGGGAAAGCGGTGGACATGATATATTTTGACTTTAGCAAAGCTTTTGATACGGTCTCCCACTGTATTCTTGCCAGCAAATTAAAAAAGTATGGGTTGGATGAATGGACTATAAGGTGGACAGAAAGCTGGCTCGATCGTTGGGCTCAACGGGTAATGATCAATGGCTTGATGTCTAGTTGGCAGTTGGTATCAAGCGGAGTGCCCCAGGGGTTGGTTCCGGGGCTGGTTTTATTCAACATCTTCATTAATTATCTGGATGATGGGATGGATTGCACCCTCAACAAGTTTGCAGATGACACTAAGCTGCGGGGGAGAGGTAGATATGCTGGAGAGTAGGGATAGGTTCCAGAATTACCTAGACAAATTGGAGGATTGGGCCAAAAGAAATCTGATAAAGTTCAACAAGGACGAGTGCAGAGTCCTGCACTTAGGAAGGAAGAATCCTATGCACTGCTACAGGCAGAAAAGGACCTGGGGATTACAGTGGATGAGAAGCTGGATATGAGTCAACAGTGTGCCCTTGTTGCCAAGAATGCTAATGGCATATTGGGCTGCATTAGTAAGAGCACTGCCAGCAGATCTAGGGAAGTGATTATTCCCCTCTATTCAGCACTAGTGAGACCACATCTGGAGTATTGTGTCCAGTTTTGGGCCTCCCACTACAGAAAGGATGTGGACAAATTGGAGAGAGTCTAGCGGAGGGCAACGAAAATGATTACGGGGCTGGGGACATTATTTATGAGGAGAGGCTGAGTTTTATTTGAGGATGGTATAACAAAGAGAGGGGAAAATAATTTGACTATTTGATGGGAATACTGACTTTTTTTTCCTGTTGTTGACACCAGGTTATAAAGTCCTGTAAAAATATGAATTGCTGTATTATCTGAAGGACCATCAATTTTATCAGTTAGATACTATAGGAGTTCTTCAAAGGCTTTTAAGACTGCAGACTTTCACTGCATATTGTTCCACTGAAGTGCAGCAAGGTCACCCAAAGCACTGTGGGAGACCTAACTGCTCATATTTCATAACAGCCTCAGGTGATATGAGTAAGGGGTTATAACTAATTAAATCACTTTGAGGAATGGCTGTAAGAATCTTTGATCATATTAAGCATGAGGGGCTATGAAAATGCACCTGAATTCTAACTAAAACACTAGAATACATTTGGATTGCTAAAGGATATCAGTTGAGTTTAAAATATTCCTGCAAAAAAGATATATATTTAAACCCCTGCATTCTTTTCCAGATTTAGATTATGAAATAAATATTTTTATACACAGACTATTGCAAAGCTTTGAGTTTACAATTCAAATCTTCACTGCACTGAAGTCCATCTAGTTACCAACAATGCCTTCTAGCAAACCACTTCAGATAAAATGAACTCAGTGAGTTGGTGAGGGACTTAGATAATGCTATGCCAGATTATGAAAAAACAAACTGCCATAGTTTAAAATTGGTAAACAATGAATAAGGTATTTGGTGGTTTTCTGGTACAGTAGACTTTCAGAGTTTACTTTACATCTTTGTGGCAAACAGTTCTGTGTCTCTTTGTGAGTGATATAGTGGTAAGTGCACACTGATTCTGATCTTTAGAGACAGAGGGTTGGCTTCTTTCCATCATGACAAACTGGTTAAGATGAAATTTTTCCCCATGCAAAAAGCCTACACAAGACCCAGTAAAAGCTTACATTAAGGCTTGGGTCTGTTTGCTCTGTGTATGAGGATGAATTTCACACTTAATGAACTAAACAAACTGACAAGGAGAACCATGCCTGTCTTTTATAATTTGCGGCATAAACTCTGGCCTTGATCCTGCAAACATTTATGTGTATGTAAGTAACTTTGTGTTCAATAGTACTACTTGTGTATAAGTATTGGCAGGATTAGTTCCTTTATTCAGATAAATTTAATCTTTTTGACATCTTCAGATCCCATGACTGAATTTTTTTCCCTTTTCATCACCTAATAAGATAGATAAATCAGAACCAAATTCTCAGACCCGTACCCAGGCAAAACTCACATTAGCATCTTACTTTTTCATATTTCTATAGAATTGTCATTTAAAATTTATTTTTTCAAAGATGAATGCTGTCTACACTGGGAGTTCAGTTGGTAAAACGGCCTCGCTCAGGGGTATGGATTTTCCACACCCCTGAGCAATGTAGTTATCCAACAGAAATTTGTAGCATAAACCAGGGCTTAATTTGCTGTACAACTGAGGAAGCATAAACCGGTACCCCCCTGACTTCTCTGAGACACCAGTAACATTAGCGATTATTTGAATTTTAAAACTTTCATTTAATTGCATGAACAGTAAGATTATTTTCAAACAATTGTATATGGAGACAAGATTGAGGTCATTTGGAAACAGCAAACAGCATACCAAACAGGAAACCAGATGGTGAAATCCTGTCCAGTAAGGAAAAGTCAAGACTGAAAGATGACTTCAGAACCATCTGAGGAGCGGGTAACTACTTGACCAGATATTGAGGGGAAGTTTGCATCTTTTAATAGGCTTCATGATATCTTTGTTTTTGTAATATAAAGGCAGTGTGGGTGGGTGTGAGTAATGCCCTCTAGTGGCTATTCCACAGACAGGATAAGGGACTTGCTACTTTTACTACCAACTAAGGGAAATCTTTTAAGGCTCAAGTGGTATTAGAGATCATTTTTTTCTTGATTGGAAGGACTAAGATTCTAATCTCAGTTCTCCAGCTGTATGTGTTACCATTTGTGTAAATGATCTAGAACACATGGATTATCCCCAAAATATAGAAATTTTGATAGAAAATGGAAACTTTCTGCAAAATATTGAAGGGAATTTTTTAAAAATGTTTTGACCACTCTGCTTTTGTTGTGAGAAATATGTAGTCATGGAAACAGTCCCTCAAAGAGCCACTGTGCAGAGTACTTGGCTCGTTGTAGTTCACCTTTCACCACAGGGGTGTGTGCATTCCAGTAATTTTTATAAATTATGTAGTTTGTGAATGATTTGGGATTCTTCGGGATGAAAGGTGTGAAGAATGTATGTATGTATGTACATAGCCCCTAAGATAATGAGGTTATACCCATATGATATTTCTTCCCCATCTCTCTATTGAAAGCAAGCAGTCCTGAGTTTGGATTAACTGTGCTTGATTTGTCATTTTAAAAACTATTGTTACATAGCCACTAGACATGCTGAGACCCCGTACTACCTCGGGGCATGCCCCGGGCCATCTGTGTGGGAGACCCGGGGACCTGCCCCCACTCCATCCCAGCACGGGCTGCTGCAGGGGAAGGAGTGAGGCTGAAAGGGGAATAGAGGTGCTGCAACATAACTACTACTTTGATCAGCTGTGTCTCAAACTGCAGGTAATGTTTAGGACACTATTTTCAGTTTATGAGTTACTACACTAAAATGCTATTCCAAAATTGTTATCAGGAGTTGCTTATTGCAATGTCAAGACTGAAGAGTGTCTCATAAAATATGTCCCAAGTTTCATGTTGTCAACATGAAAATTATTCTGATGAAATTAATTTTAACCAAATTTTAATGCAGAATGGTTTTATGGATGTCACATTTTTATAATGACATCAATATGTTTAATCTAAAGTAGATACACTTAAAGTATAACTTGCCTATGCTAAGGGAACACATTTTCCAGATTTCTTTCATTTTTCACCTTTACTATGGTTTTAATTACAACGACAGGTATGACTAAAACCATTTTTTCTTTGCTAATGCTTTGTTTGAAAATATTACCATTCAAAGCATAAAGACTAAATTTCTACACACATTATTTTCTTCTAATAAGCACAAGCTGTAGCTTGGTCAGTCCCTCACCTGCTAATACAGATATTACAAACCAAGTATGTTCAAAAGAAACCAAAAGTTTTATTCTGAAAAGTCATTCATGTCTGTACTACCTAAAGAAATCTTTTTCAATAACATCATCTGATCCTGCTAATGCATTACTGTACTAAAAAAAATCCCTCAGTTTGACGTGAAGTTCAATGAAAATGTGGTGGTGTGTTTTTTTCTAAAGTTTGTGTCTTGGCTATTCCATGATTCAAAAATATAAACTGAGTCTCTTTGATCATTGAAGGGATTTGATGTCAAGGAGAGAATTTCACTTGTTACTTTTGGATGATTGTGCCATGTACAGTAAATCAACAACAAATCTTATAAAGTTCACAATTCAAGCAGGCATTAACAGATTTGTAGCTGAAGCCAGAGATTATAACTTTTCTTGAGAGGTCAGCAATGATTCCCAGAATATTTTTTCTCAAGGTATAATGTGATACACAGTTTAAAAAGTGTGTGTACTTTCTTTACCCTTTTTTGATCCTGAATTTCACACAGTAGCTGACAAATTCAAAGGAGATCAGTGTGGTAAGGTGCTACTTTTAAGCCTTTGTAGACTAAAGAATTACAGATATTAATATTTTTAAAAAGGATATTGATATAATCTAGTCTAAATACAAATATTGAATAACCCCTAGATTATGATGTGAGCTATCATAATTCAGTTACAAGAGAACTGCTCATTTTGAAAGGTCCCATGGTAAGAATAAACATTGGCAAGATCCTCAACACCCACAGCCCTCAGTCTTCTACAATCAGCTACAAGAGGATACCCAACAGCATGGGAGCTAATATCTTCATTTTAAAGACCCTCTTCAAGATGTCATGTAAAGATGCCATTATTATAGCTGGCACTTGAGACCTCCAAGCAGCAGTTTTCATATTGATTTAAGGTATAGAGTTATATAGAGCACATTGTAATAACCTAATCTTGAGGTCACATGGGCATGGATGATGGTAGCAAGGTCTATATCCAATTGAAAACGTCTCAACCTCCTGATCAGACACAGGTAGAAAAAAAAGCCATCCTGATACTGCTGCTATCTGATCATCTAACAGAATTTGGGAGTCTGACAAATTGCAAACTCAGCTAACAAAACATCGGGTCTCAAAACCTCTGTCAGAGGGGCAGGTATAACACCCTCCAGCTGCATAATTAGCAAATTTACATATAGCATCTCAAAGACAAAAAGTAAGTCCAAAACCATCTTACTTAATTCTCATTTGTTAACTGTGAGCCCTGGGCTACACTAGAGGGTGGGGGTGTCGATCTACGATACGCAACTTCAGCTACGTGAATAACGTAGCTGAAGTCGGCGTATCGTAGATCGACTTACCTGGCCACGAGGACGGCGGCGAGTCGATCGCTGCCGCTCCCCTGTCGACTCCGCTTCTGCCTTTCACTGAGGTGGATTTCCGGAGTCGATGGGGAGCACGTTCAGGGATCGATTAATCGCGTCTAAACGAGACGCGATAAATCAATCCCCAATAGATCGATTGCTACCCACCGATCCGGCGGGTAGTGAAGACAAGCCCTGACTGTTATTAAACAAGACATTGATTACATCATGCATTTCTGTAGAATAAATGTAAAATACCACACTTACATTTTAAATATTAGGTCTGTCAGCTGTAATGAGAGGATAAAAGATGACATTATATCATGAACTTTTCCTTGCTGAGAGAGAATGATTCCTAAAACAATGAAAACCTTCTAATGTGTTGTACTTCTAAAGAGATTTAGAAGAATTAAAACACTGATAGACGGAAACAAATGGATCTAGATATGTGAACACTGAATATGACACAAATAGTCCATCCTTAAATCCTTTCCATCATTTCAATTTGAAAAATTAGTAACTGTTTTTGAGTAAAATAGTTTTCAGGGGCACCCCTTGAATGTCTACCAACTTTCAGACTTTGATTTAGGAATTATCTGATATACAAAATCTCTGAAGAAAAAAAAAAAGCACCACCACAGTAAGGATGCTAGTTTATAAAACACATAGGCACGCTCTGTGTGTTCACCTCATGGAATTGGTCTCCATATAGAAATGGTTCAGAACCTAGTGTGGCCCTGTTTTTTATTTTATGCATCTTCAACAAAAGGTGTAAAGTTGAGGTGGTAAATACTGACTTGGACTTTTAAGTGAAAAATGAATAGACAGTTTTGTCAAACTCTTTACATTACAGAAAAGAGAGATGTTTTCTTCACAGTCTAACACTGACACCATTCTTTTGTGAGTTGTAGATATATTTCCTAAATAAAAAAGCATAAACGTGACACATAGGTAGACTGTGCTCTGCACAGTTGATTTTCTAATACTGGAAGTGGGATAAAACTCAGTGAAATATGTTTCTGCTTTCTCGCACTACAGCAGAGCTATCAGTTATTAGGCACGCTGTGGCAGGGCCAGGCTTAGGGAAAATGGCACCCTAGATGAACTTTCTTTGGCACCCCTTTAAGTACTGATCCCTGAGCAGTGGGTGGCAGCTCAGCAGACAGAGCAGCAGCAGGTGGAGTGGTAGCGGCTCTGCAGGTGTCGTGCTGCTGGGACGATGGAGAGAGGACTCGTGTGAGCACCTGGTCCCGCCCCATAGCCCTGTTTTCCCCCTCCCCCCCACCTCCTGGGTGGGCACAGCCCTTCTGAAGCCTCTTGACCACAGCGCCCCAGGTGGTTGCCCACCCGTAAGGACAGCCCTGTGCGCTGGCAGTAATAAGTACTAAATACCATACACATGACTTCCAAAACCTTAGCCTTTAAATATTGATATGTTTGAACCTAATCAGACAACCACTTATTGAAAACCACTGACGCACTGGGACTTTTGAAATTAACATCAATGGGAGCAGGATTGGGCCCATAGGCTTTGTGTATTACTTTGTGACAGAAAAATTGATTTTCTCCACACTCCCTTTGAAGCAAAACTCCCCGAAAAGGTGAGAACATCTGTGCTGTACTATGGTCATTGTTATTCCTTAGTGAGAGAGGTACTTATTCTGAAGAGTTTTGTAATTGGCAGCTTTTGATTATACATGCAAGCTATTGTTGCAAGTATTTGTAGGTAGCTAAATAATTGCCCTCATTTTCCAAACAGTTGTCGGGTCAGCAGTTTACTGAATTGTAATGGACAGCAGAGGATTGGGTGCCTGAGAATATCAAAATAGAATGTGTTAAGTACAGTGTGCTTAAAGGAAAAATACATTCTGTACATTTCCAAACACAACTAGGTTTTGCAACAACGAAAATATACGTTGATTTTAATCGGTGTTGAATTTGTTAGTTCCTTATGATGCTATATTAATTCACTTAAAGGACTGTGCAAGAAAACTACAGTTCAAACCCAGACAGAGAATAGTAAACCCTAAAATGCCCCTCCAAGGCATCCTCTGAGAGTCATACATTTAATGTGAAGCACCAAAATAAAACAAAGTTTTTCTGCTAAAGGGAAGAAAGGTTTCTAGCCTCTGTAAAATAAAACAGACAATAGTTACAATAGAACAACCCAAGAGCAGTCAGTTCCACAATATGAGAGAATCCATGTGACCATGGACACAAATTTAGTTGAAACCTATGAATGGTTCTAGCATGGTTTCCCAAAACATAGACCGATTTCTTTTTTCTGGGAATCTGTAATTAAAGTACGTTAAAGACTACTTGACTGGGTACAATGGGTCTTCCAGGGAATCTCTGTCTATGCTGTTCATGGGAAAACATGCTGAAACTATGCTGGGTTTGAAATGTGATAATTACCTGAATGGTTTTACAAAGTCTATATGTACAGATTATAAAGCAGATGAGCTAGGGATGACCAGCCAGTCCAATGAACTGATTACACTTTTTTATACTAGTTCCTATGATCAGGACAATTTGAGCACTACGGGTCCTACAGCAAGCCAGATTAAGTTGAGCTCTGAAAAGAGGTTTGGTGGAGGATCCTGTTTTTGTTACCTTCCAGGAGTGAGCTTAAAATTGAGGTTTTAGAAACTTTAATATAGTTGAGGCAGCCTGCATAAACCTTACATCAGTTCAGTCTGACTGGAACGAACACACACACATGCACAATAACCATGCCTTGCTTCCACACTTTGTTCCCTCTTACCTCTTCAGCAGTGCTCCAAATCCTTAAAGGGACAGTCCACAGGTAAATTAACTCTTACATTCCCTTATGAGTGTTACATTTTTAAGATTTCTTTTGGAGAAAGAGCTAAAAGTTTTTCTTGTAAAAGTCTTTCTTTCCACTTTCTTGCTCTCTGGATGAACAACTCTTAATTAGTATTAAGCTAAATCCAAAGTATTATGGGCCTGAAGGCACTTTTGAGAGTTTTGATTGTAAGGAATGCCTTTACTTGAGATTACAGGCCAAATCCTGATCCTGTTGAAGTCCAAGAGAATTCTGTCCCTAGAACTTAACTTTTTCAGAATTTAACCCATGATGCTGAAATAGGAATAGCATTGTTTCCAGAGCTGAAAAAATTCTTTGAAACATTTACATATTGCACATAAGTTAAGGGTCCACTAGGGAAGACATACTTTGCTAGAGTGAGCATTGGCATTTTATATTAACGCCATGCCCAATTATTTCTTTCCCTCAAACGCTTTATAATGTGAAAATACATGGTATTTAAGGGTTTTGAGTGTTCTATCATTAATGAATCAATTAGCAATGAAAATTAATATTAATGAACTCAGTGAATCATCCTTTTCAATTTAGTGAATGAGCTTTACTGCATCAGAAGCCAACTGATTTCAAAGTGAAAATAGTTTAATCTCTTACTAAGTGTCAGCCATCACCTTTTGGCTATACAGGATTGTTTTCCCTTGTAAATTAAATGGATAACTGAACATATTCAGCACTACTAAACACAGTAATTCAACAGTATCTGTCACTTAAATGATCATTCTTTTCATTTCATTCATTCTTTTCAAGAGACCAAAAAAACTCTTCCCAAATTAAGCCGATAGCAAAAGTCACATCAACTAAGTTGTGATGGCTGTAAAAGGAAGGTTGGCTTGCAACAAACTACCTGGTACATTACTTTCAGCATGTGTTTAAACAAAGATAAATGCCAAATCCTTTTTTCAAAATGAAGTATGTATATCTTCTAGTGTTTCATTCTCAAGTCTGTTTCAGATAACATTTAAATTCGTAGCTATGTATTAACATGTAATTGTAATCAAGTGATTTGGTAAATACTGTATATAACTATCAGAGGGGTAGCCGTGTTAGTCTGGATCTGTAGAAGCGACAAAGAGTCCTGCAGCACCTTATAGACTAACAGACGTATTGGAGCATAAGCTTTCGTGGTGAATACCCACTTCGCCAGATCCTTCGCCACAGGACTCTTTGTCGCTTCTGTATATAACTGATGCAGCATGTCACATCTGCTAACTAGTGACTGGAAACAAATTTACCACTATAAGAACTGTAGAGGAAGCTGTATTCAGCAATCATCTATTTTGCCTCCTGAAGTAGTAAAAAAAGCAAAATTATTAGCTAAATTAGGATTCCAGAAATTTTGTGGATATTTTTGTTATGACTTGATATACCAGACTGAGCTAAGTGTTACCACTTAATAAAAAGAGAGCCTTTGTTTTTGTTTTGTAAATTAAAGTGGCTCAATACAAAAGACATTGGTGGAAAATAAATATGGAAATTCAAAACTACATTTTAAGGTAGTTATTTCTTTAAAATTTACACAGTCCCACAAACCCATTTTTTGGCATAATATCAAGTTGCTTTTGATACAGCCTCTGCTGAACATTCCTTATTTGGCAAATGAGTTTGTGGTTATTTTCCATCAGTTCTGTCACCTGCCTAATTTTAAAGAGCTATATTTGATACTTAAAGTGAGAGTTGCCTATTCCTTGGTACATTTTGGGTCAGTATATTTAGTACTGTGTTCAAATGCAGTGGATTAACTGATCTCAGTTAGGAAAAGATGGATTATACCTTTAAGTAGACTTCCACAAATACTGTTGCTAATAATGCAGTCTGCTTTCAAAACTGATCAAATATAAACACTGACTGGTGTTCACAGTCTATTTCAGCCATGCCTGGTGTCATTTTCCCAAGATAATTTTCAGTTGTCATACTAAGTATGTTGGTTTTATTTTGGCTCTTGAACTTAATTATAAGGAGTAGAAGGCCTTTCAGATTTGTCACAGATGAGATGGTGAGCCTTTTAGAGAAACATTTCATTCTCCAAATAGAGCTTCTCCGCTTAATGTATTTGTGGCTAGCCAGGTGGTGGTTAGCAGCTGTGTGATGCTGCTGGAAATTGTAATCTAACACATACATTATTCAGCATAACAAAACATAAGGAGGAAGGTATATGTAAAAATCTATATTATTTTGCACACACCAGTTTAAGCAAGAAAACCCCCAGTTATGGCGTAAATCCCTCCTTTAGGATATAGATATCTCAGTGTTGACCCCTGCTGAGATCTACTGCCTGCAATGGAAGCTGTTGAGTGCTCAGAACTTTTTGAAAATCAGACCACTTAGTTAGGTGCTACGGTGTGGAATCTTCAAAAGTTCCCAAATGACTTGGGAGCAGAAGTTCCACCAAAAGTCAAATGGACTTGTGTTCCAAAGCTCTTTGGAAAATCCACCCTGCCCCCAAATATCTGTTCAGGAGAACCAATTTTAGGGTCTGATGTTTGTGCTGAGATTAGTTCGGAGTAACAACAAACAAGGGGTTTTCTGTTCTTTCCTATCGTGGGTAAATTTGATGGTCACTAGACTCCATGATGATGGCCAAGATTCCCTTAGGCTTTCGGTTAACATATTCAGCATCACTCTTTACTGGAGAATTATAGTTTTGGCAATGTAGAGAGAGATCACTTCTGAGCTCTCTGCTAGCTCTTCCCTTTAGAAGGGATGGCCTTTTACGAGAAATTATGTATTGAACTTTGTCTGTGCCAGCCTCCTTGAAAAGAACCTTAAACCTTCTACTTCATGGAGACGTGTTTTCTTCAGTCATTATCTACAAGATGAGATCACTGAAAGTGATGATACAATATAGGAAAGATAGAAGGATCAATAGGTAATATTCTGGTTATCAGCTCCTGGAAACAAGAAATAATAAATGAATTTATCTGAGCAATGGATATAATTTTTTGTTTGAATTATGAGGTTTTTGTCTGAGGAATCTAAGGACCTAGGTGAATTTAACATGAGTATGTTTATAGTCCATATCAATAAGACCTCAGAAAAAGGGGGAAAGGAATTAATGAGTGTCTCCTTCTATGGTAATTGTTGGGAAATGAAAGCAAACCTTAAGAGACCTATTAATACATCCTGTACATCACGCTGCACAGCAGTTTTGTGAATGCCATTGACATTTTGTATCAAAGAAATATGTAGCATATTACATTGAGTTGTTAATCACCGATATGTGAGAGCTGTTAACCCTAACTACAATTTTAAATTAATCTTCTATTAACCCTGTTACTTTTTCTGTAAAAACTGCATGTTTTGTTGGCCATAATTTCTTATGGAGCCACCTTTTAAATGTCTATGAAGTCAGACATGGGATATGCAGTCTTTTTGAACAGTCTCATTAGATTTGGAGATGTTATCTCCTTTGTGAAATGGTTAACAGAGAAGCAAAAGCTTAAAAGCAAACTGTCACCACCTCTCACACTGAAAGAATCTATGGAAAACAGCAAAAAGTCCCCATCTGATAGATACATGGTTAGTTCAAGGGAAAGAAAAGGGTTATTAGGCTATTGGAATATTTTCCTTATGAAGAATTTAAGCTTTGTTAATCTTTCTCATTCAGCTTTGTGTCAAGATTCTAATACCTCATCCTTTAATGATTGAGATCCATAGTTACTAATGTTTTGGATCAAATATTTATGTGCAGTAAGCTTATTTCATGGTTAAAATGCCATTAGCAGTCAATATTGTAAGACCTTCAACAGAACTCTGAAACGTGGTGGTTTCCTTCCCTGTCAGAATTCTGATAAACAAGCCAAGAAAATTGGAGATGTTAAGTCCTTTTCCAGCAGGGTGCTTAAACTCAAGCCTAACTTTAAACACATGATAAGTCTTACCACTGATGTGTTCAAAGTTAGACATGTTGTTAAATACCTGTTGAATCTTGGTCTTTTTACCCAAAGATCCTGCAGAAGAAAATGAAGAAATAACAGAGGACAGCTGAAATTAAATTTGCCCTGATTTTCCTGTGAGTGCTTTTCAGTCCTATTTATAATGAATAGTTGCCATTGGTGCAAATTTTGTGTTCTAGTATAGACATTTTAAGAAGAGTATAACTTCTAAAGCATTTTAATATGACCTGACTTCCACCCATTGTCAACTAGACAGTAGTAAGGGTAGAAATAGAAACCCTTTGTCAGATGGTAACTAATTTTTGTTTTCTATTTAAAATGGAGAGAAGAAACCTTAAAGTTGCTTTTGACTTTTGAAATCTAAGTATTTTAAAATGTCTTTCAACATACTTTAAATGTTTTAAAGATGGGGATGACTTTGTAGTCCAGAATAGTAACCTCAAAATTGTGGCTGATGCAGTTCATAATTTCTGGAGAAAATATTCTCTAAGCCTGCTCTGCATGCCCATTTGAACAGCCTTTTTTCACTACCGTACCATCTAGCTTCAGATCAAGCAGTTTGATTGTATTCTCTCCCTTGATTCGACATAAGTTCTAAAGCTATCTTAATTCCATGAGCTCTGATTGCAAATATACTGTGTCAGCAAAGAGAATACTAAATATTCTTTGATATAAACTGACTCTTGCTTTACTAGAGAACTGTCAATGGCTCCACCAGCAAGCACTGTAATAAATCCCACTTTTCTATATGCATTGCTGGAATACTTCCTGAAGAGACTTTGTAATTGCTTATCTAATATCTTTAATTCCATGATTATTGTTATAGTTTGATCTAAGCTACTGGTTCAGCCTTTGAGACAATTGTGAGCTATTTCAGAGGTATCCATCCCACATACAGAGGGTGAAATTTTCAAAGTGGCTTAGGAGCACAAGTTTTATTGAAAGTCAGTGAGATCTGGTCCTGTATTAGGTTATTGGTCAGGCCAGAGAACTGAACTCACTAATAAGTTGTCACCCAAATGAATTTTATTACAGAAGTTCAGTCAAGGGATGAAGTGGTCTGAATAAGGAGCATTCCGAAAGAGATTGAGAGGCAGATTTTGGAGCACACTATTTCATGGTGGATTTAATCACTGTTGTGACAACTTACTTTCTGAGGAGAGGATCTCTTCATGTTTGAGGCTTTATAAGAGCTAGAAAATGTTATGCTGGAGGTCATAGCCCTGCAAGATGATCATAGCCCTTATATCTTAAACTTTTCCTTAGGAATGGCAAATTCAAAGTGGTAAATATGTCTGGGATTTTAGAGACAAAGCTGTAGAAATTCCAATCTATGTGCTTGATACTGTCATTCAATGTTTGGATACTAGATTTACCAAACTACAGCTACCACTTACATGGGTTTAGTCCTTTGACTCCATACAGTTCCCTAGTGATAAAAATAGAATTGCCCTGTTATGGGAACATATAAATTGGTAATCTGCTGTCCCACATTACACAGGAGGAGGAGGAAAGAGAGAGCAAGCTCTAGATTAGTGGTTACATAGATAATCACACTTAAAACACCAATTACCCAAATAAGCGTATGTGTAATTTTCTGTGTAACCACTGATCTTGAGCTCTCTCTCTCTCTCTCTCTTTTTCCTTTACATTTAATACCTGTGTAAAGTGGTACAGCAGATTACCAACGTATATATTGTCCTAATAGGTCAGTTGGTCTGTCTGTCTAATCATGTATAATGGCAAAGCACACACCAGGACTTTCAGGTTTCAGTGAATAAAACTGAGGGTGAAATCCTAACCCTATTGAAGTTGAAGGGAATTTGTCCATTGACTTCATTGGAGCCAGGATTTTGCCCCCAAAGTGTAGATACTTTCCAGACCCCGCTGGTTAATCACTACTTGCTTGAAGGGAGAGCTAGGAGCACCACATTAATGGACAGAGTCATTGTGAGCACTGCAAAACCAGGCAGCTCTAATGGAGGGCTGAAAGTAGTGCTATTGCATATGATAATGACTAGATTTCAAACAGGATGGACATTATAGTATTAAGTTGTTTTAATTACTTGAATTTAAATGTATTGATGTCCATTCCAATTCTGTCTCAGACTTTTGATGGCAATGCCATTTTAATTTTATGTTAAAACAAGGATAAACTAAACATATAGAACCAAGTGAGAGTCATATTCAATTTAAAAATAACTAAATAATAGTAGGTTTCAGTGTATTAGCCGTGTTAGTCTGTGTCAGCAAAAAGAAAACAAGAAAAATACCTGTGGCACCTTAGAGACTAACAAATTTATTTCAGCATAAGCTTTCGTGGCTTAAGAACCCACTTCATCGGATGCATGGAATGGAACATACACTGAACAGATATTTATACATTCAAAGAAACATGAGAAGGTGGAAGTGTCTATACCAATGTTAAGAGGCTAATTAATTGAAAGGCACTGTTATCAGTAGAAACTTTTGAAGTGATAAAGGAGCCATTACAGACAGTTGACACAAAGGTGTTAAGGGGGGGAAATAAATTCAATTAACGTAATGACCGAGCCATCCACGGTCAATATTCAAGCCTAAGGTAATGGTATCTAGTTTGCATATTAATTCCAATTCCGCAGTTTCTCGTTGGAGCCTGTTTTTGAAGTTATTTTGTTGCAAAATTGCTACTATTATATCTGTCATTGAGTGATTAGGGTGGTTGAGGTGTTCACCTACTGGCTTTTGAATGTGATGATTCCTGATGTCAGGTTTGTGTCCGTTTATTCTTTTGTGTAGAGACTGTCCAGTTTGGCCAATGTACATGGCAGAGGGGCATTGCTGGCACATGATGGCATATATCACATTGGTAGATGTGCAGGTGAACGAGCCCCTGATGGTGTGGCTGATTTGATAGTAATAATAGCTGTGTATGAGCTGACCAAAAATGGGGCTTAAAATAGACTTATGCACCCTTCATTATAATGGGCCTTGATTAATGCTTTGCTATATAATAAAGTTGCAACATTCAAGGAAGATGTTGTTCAGATACTCTGCAAAATACATACACATTGTAGTTTAATTTAAAAAAATCTGTTTATGCCTTTCCAAGATGACTGCTTTTCTGTTCACATATTTACAAACTAACCTGTGGGGGAACAGAAGTTTAGTTAACTAGTTTTAAACTATATATTGAAAAGGTTTTACAATATACTACCATAATAAAATGTGAAATATATTATATATTCAGTCCTGATTCTGCTGACAATTATGGTAATTAGGATAGACATGCCACAAAATGAATTCATTCTAACTGCAGTCTCATCATAAATGATCTTGAATACTATAAGATAACGGGGAAGCAATGTGAAACTAAAAAAAAAAAAGAAACTAAGAGAGATCATCTTATTAAAACTGTATAATTTACCTACCAACTAAATACTAGGCAATGTCTTCTTTCTATTATGATATTTCAATTAGTAATATTGTAGTCAACCAATAGCTAAATCACATGTTGTTTTGTACTTAGTCTCACGGGTACAAACAGTTTGCAGTCCTGATTAATCACTGTTTGGGTTTTATGAGGACATCTGTTTTATTCCACATGTAGATGCTAATTCATGAAACATTCTCACAACCTGTAAGCCCATGGCATTAATAAAGAATGAGCTTATCAGTAAAATGCCAGTAGCAGTCATTATAAAGAAGACACACTTTTGCATTTTTGGTCATATCATACAATTTTGAATGTAATTTATTAGAATTGAACCTATTGCCAAGATGTCCATTACCACATCATCCAAATAAATCTAAAACCTAAAATAAGAAATTATGTAACTGAAATAGAGACATTAACTGTTCTAATGAAAGAATGAACTCTGTATTTGAGATTCTCCCAAGAAGGAAAAAAGTGTATTTGATAGATGTAGATTAAATGAGGATACTGGATGGCTTAGGCAACTAGTGATGGGCAGGGCCGGTGCAAGGAAGTTTCGCGCCCTAGGCAAAACTTCTTTGCACCAGCCCTGCGCCCCCCCCAGCTAACGCTGCCCCCCCGCAGCAGCCAGCTCCCCCCTGCAGCTTCCCACCCCCCTGTGGGATGTGGCAGCTCGGTCCCCCTGCCCGTGGCAGCCTCCCCCCCGCCCGCAGTGTCCCCCCAGCTCCCGGCTGAGCCGCGGAGGCAGGAGGCAGCTGCCGCTGAGCCACCCTCCGGCTCTCGGCTGAGCTGCGGCCAACTGCCCACCCGGCTCAACCATGGAGCCGGGAGGCGGGCGGCAGCCGCGGCCAGCCACCCCCCCGGCTCCCGGCTCAGCCGCGGAGCTGGGAGGTGGGCGGCAATCATGGCCAGCCGCCCCCACCCCGGCTCTCGGCTCAGCCGCGGAGGTGGACGGCAGCTGCGGCCAGCCGCCCCCCCCCCCCCCCCGGCTCTCAGCTCAGTCGCAGAGCCAGAAGACGGGCGGCAGTCACGGCCAGCCGGCCCCCGCCCCGGCTCCACACGTAGCTGGGAGGTGGGCGGCGGCCACCCACCGCCCTTCAAGTCCTGGCGCCCTAGGCGATGGGATACATTATTAGAGTAATTTACCTCTAGTTCACCAGTTTGAATATAGCCCCGGTAAACACTGACTGCAAGTCATTGCCATGTGATGACTGCTCATTGGCCTACATAAAGTGAGTTGGTGACTTCAGTCAAGTTTCCCTTGATCAGTTGTCTGTATGTCAAAAATCACTTTTACAACTGGCAATCACTGAAAGCCAAGAAATGAATAATCATAAAGACAGGAGCCCATCCAAAAGGGGGTAGAGGAACTTTAAGGAAGCAATTTGAGGTTGTGCCGTGCCTGTACAGAGGATAAAATAGTTCAGTTTCCACTGCTAAGTGTCAGTCCTGCAGCCTTGAACACTGTATTTACTTAACACACAAACACAAAGGACTATAGATTTATAATTTCAGCTAAAGTAAATATAAAAATGGAGAAGCTCTTTCTTGCTGTTAGGCCTCTTCTTTACTGCTAATTGACCATATGTCATTTGGATAAAAGAATAATTTAGCTGCACATTAAAAAAATTAAGGCTATAGTTTTGTCACTCTTGAATTATGTCATAGATAATGATATATGTGGACAGACTCAAAGCACTTATTGAGTACACCTAGCTCCAAACTTTTTTCTTAAACATCATAGGTGAAATCTGTGGCCTTAATTCTATTATACAGCCTCATAATTTGTGCATGAGGATTTAAAAAAAAATAGTAGGGACTTGACACCTTTTGATCTGTTATACACTAAAGGTTTACTGGCATAGTTTCTAACGGGATTATTACAGCCACAGTCTGAGTAATGTCTGCATGCTTTTCTTTTGTAAAGTGATCTATTATTAGAGGGAGTTGTGAATGAAAAACGGAGGCGCTGGCTCTTCCTGGTTCGATACCTGGCATATTCTGTGTGTCTGTTTTCTGTAGTCTGTTTTCTATAATGCTGAGTAATAGTGATGCAGTTTAGGACCAGGAGTATGCTTTGGAAATGCTAGTCCAGCCCAATAGTTACTTTCAGGAAATTAAATTTGCCTCTTTTATAAATAACATAAATTCTTCTTCTATGAGTAGTGTCCCTATTGGTGCGCCACTTCAGGTGCACATACACTTCATGTGCTTTTGATCAGAGATTTTCAGTAACAGTGCCCATTCTGCCCAAATATGCACTCTCTAGTCCTCCTCGTGCCCCATACTGAGGATATATAAAGCTGTATGGGTGAACTACCCTTAGTTCCTTCTCAAATGCTCTTCAGCCTGAAACAGAGCATCTAGTTTGCCCACTTTACAGTAGTTTGTAGTTTAGCCCTTCTACTTAGTTTGTAGTCTTAGGCCTGGTCTACACTAGGAGTTTATGTCAAATTTAGCAGCGTTAAATCGAATTAACCCTGCACCCGTCCACACAACAAAGTTATTTATTTCGACATAAACGGCTCTTTAAATCGATTTCTGTACTCCTCCCCGACGAGGGGAGTAGCACTAAATTTGACATGGCCATGTCGAATTAGGGTTAGTGTGGACGGAATTCGACGCTAATAGCTCCGGGAGCTATCCCACAGTGCACCACTCTGTGGACATTCTGGACTGCAGTCCAAGCTCGGATGCTCTGCCCAGCCACACAGGAAAAGACCTGGGAACATTTGAATTCCTTTTCCTGTTTGGCCAGTTTGAATTTCATTTCCTGTTTGGACATCGTGGCGAGCTCAGCAGCACTGGCAACGATGCAGAGCTCTTCAGCAGAGGTGACCATGCAATCCCAGAATAGAAAGAGGGCTCCAGCATGGACTGATTGGGAAGTGTTAGATCTGATAGCTGTATGGGGAGATGAATCCGTGCTATCAGAGCTACGGTCGAAAAAACGGAATGCGAAAATTTACGAAAAAATATCCAAGGCCATGACGGACAGAGGATACAGCCGGGATGCAACACAGTGCCGCGTGAAAATCAAGGAGCTGAGACAAGTGTACCACAAGACCAAAGAGTCCAACGGGCACTCCGGGTCTCAGCCCCAGACATGCCGTTTCTATTTGGCACTACATGCAATCCTAGGTGGGGCCGCCACCAGTACCCCACCCCTGTCTGCGGACTCCGACGATGGGGTTTTATCAACAGCCGCTTCCTCTGAGGTTTTCGCGGACGGGGAAGATGATGAAGGAGATGAGGAGGACGAGGTAGTTGAAAGCGCTTTCAACACTGATTTCCCCGACAGCCAGGATCTCTTCATTACCCTGATGGAGATCCCCTACCAACCCTCCCAAGGCGGTAACCCGGACCGTGAATCAGGGGAAGGATCAGTAGGTGAGTGTTTTAAACATATCTTTTGAATAGAATAGACATGTTTTTTTAGCAATGGGTTTTTAATGATTAATTTGACCTAGGCGCTTTAGCTGCATTCGTGGCCAGTGCAGCTACTGGAAAAGTCCATTAACATGTGTGGGGATAGAGCAGAAATCCTCCTGGGACATCTCCATGAAGCTCTCCTGGAGGTACTGTGAAAGCCTTTGCAGAAGGTTTCTGGGGAGAGCGGCCTTATTGCGTCCTCCATGGTAGGAAACTGTACCGCGCCAGGCCAGTAGCAGGTACTCCGGTATCATTGCCTGACAAAGCATGGCGGCATACGGCCCCGGTGTTTGCTGGCATTAACGCAGCATACGGTCTTTCTCTGTCTGCGTAATCCTCATCAGAGTGATATCAGTCATGGTGACCTGGTTGGAAGTAGGCGAATTTTTTTATTGGGACTGTTTGCCTGTTCCTTTAAAAAAATCTACCCGGCGGTTTCCAGCCACGCAGTGGGGGCGAGAAGGGGGAATGTTCCTGCTGGCCGGTTCGCCGGCAGCATGCAGGGATTGTTCCCGGGAACAGCCACGCGGTGGGGGAGGTAAGGGGGACAGTTCATGCTGAGCGGTGCGCCGGCAGCATGCAGGGATCGTTCCCGGGAACAGCCACGCGGTGGGGGGGAAGGGAAACAGTTCATGCTGGCCAGTTCGCTGGCAGCATGCAGGGATCGTTCCCAGGAACAGCCACGCAGTGGGGGCGAGGAGGGGGGACGTTCCTGCTGGGCAGTTCGCAGGCAGCATGAAGGGACCATTCCCGGGAACAGCCAAGCGTTGAGGTGCAGGCTAAACTGACCATCCCAGAGACTGGGATGGCTGGTGTTACTGTGGTCTCTGCAGCTGCACGTTAACACGCACAGCACAGCAGTAACTGGCCAACTCTAGGAGCTCTGCTTGGAACGGGAAAGGAGGGTGCTGCTGTAAGTTAAGCTTTCAGCAGCCATGAGTCTAGGGCTTACCATGGCCGCCTGCTAGCTGAAATCCGTTGCCCGGCCCTGCTTGTGTGATCTGCACACCAAGACCCCAGGCACTCAATATAAAGAATAAAAATGCGACCTTGTACTGAAAGCACATGCGATAGGTAGTGTGCATGGTCTTGTTCACAGGGAAAGATTATAATCATTGTTCTGGAAAATGTATCTTTGTAAATAATTCACTCCCTTTTTTTCATCCCACAGCTGCGAGTGTCTCTCGGGTTCCCCCGGCATCTCCCTCCCAAAGGATGGCACAGATAAGGCGGCAAAAGAAACGAACACGGGACGAGATGTTCTCTGAACTCATGCACTGCTCCCGCACTGAGGCAGCACAGCAGAGTCAGTGGAGAGAGAACATGTTGCGAGCATCCAGCGAACGGGAGGAGAGGACGGAAGCTCGTGAGGACAGGTGGCGGCTGGAAGACGGCTGCTTGGGCTAATGCGGGAGCAAACGGACACGCTCCGGTGCCTTGTAGATGTTCTGCAGGACTGGAGGCAGGAGGACAGAGCCCCGCTGCAGCAGATCTCTAACCGCCCTCCCCGCCACAAAGTCCCATACTCCCCTCACCCAAAGTCCCCAAAAGGAGGGGTGGCAGGGTCCGTGGAAACAACCAGTCCACCCCTGCGGACTGCTCAAGTAGCAGAAGGCTGTCATTCCCCAAGTTTTGATGCATCCTTTCCTTCCCTCCAACCGCACCCCACCCTAGCCTCCGTCCCAGTTTCCTCCCTTTACTGAAAAATCCTTAATAAAAAAGACGGTTTTCTTGAACAATGTTTTCTTTATTTTCTTTTTAAAGGTGTGTTTGAAGTGGGGGAAGGGGGTTGGTAATTGGAGAGGATAGGCAATATTAACAGGGTACAGAAACGGGGGCAGGTTCACCTCCTGTTTACACAAACATAAGAGTCACTGGTTACCCTGGTCATTCTGGAAGCTAGCTTTCAAAACTTCCCGGATGCGCAGCGTGTCCCGCTGGGATTTTCTAATCGCCCGGGTGTCTGGCTGCGCGTACTCAGTGGCCAGGCAATTTACCTCAACCTCCCACCCCACCATAAACATCTCCCCCTTGGTCTCACAGAGACTGTGGAGCACACAGCAAGCTGCAATAACCATGGGGATATTTGTTTCGCTGAGATCTGAGCGAGTAAGTAAGCTTCTCCAGCGAGCTTTCAAACATCCAAAAGCACACTCCACCACCATTCTGCACTTGCTCAGCCTGTAGTTGAACAGCTCCTTTTCACTGTCCAGGGCGCCTGTGTACGGCTTCATGAGCCAGGGCATTAGCGGGTAGGCTGGGTCCCCAAGGATCACTATAGGCATCTCCACATCCCCAACAGTAATTTTCTGGTCCGAAGTAAATACCTTCCTGCAGCCGTCTAAACAGACCAGAGTTCCTGAAAACGCGAGCGTCATGAACCTTGCCCGGCCATCTGACGTTGATGTTGGTAAAACGTCCCTTATGATCCACCAGTGCTTGCAGCAGCATTGAAAAGTAGCCCTTTCGGTTAATGTACTGGCTGCCCTGGTGGTCCAGTCCCAGGATAGGGATGTGCGTTCCGTCTATAGCCCCACCGCAGTTTGGGAATCCCATTGCAGCGAAGCCATCTATTATCACCTGCACGTTTCCCAGGGTCTCCACCTTTGACAGCAGCAGCTCAACAATTGCGTTGGCTACTTGCATCACAGCAACCCGCACGGTAGATTTGCCCACTCCAAATTGATTCGCGACTGACCGGTAGCTGTCAGGCGTTGCAAGCTTCCAGAGAGCTATGGCCACTCACTTCTGGACTGTCAGGGCTGCTCGCATCCTGGTGTCCTGGCGTTTCAGGGCAGGGGACAGCAACTCACAAAGTTCCAGGAAAGTGCCCATACGCATCCAAAAGTTTCGCAGCCTTTGTGATTCATCCCAGACCTGCAGCACTATGCGGTCCCACCAGTCCGTGCTTGTTTCCCGGGCTCAGAATCGCCATTCCACAGCATCAACATGACCCAGTGCCACCATGATGTCCACGTTGCGGGGTCCCATGCTTTGAGAGAGGTCTGTGCCCCTTTTATCGTCACTGTCCTCACCGCGCTGCTGTAGCCTCCTCGCCCGATTTCTCAGCATCTGCCTCTGAATAAGGTAGACGATAAGGTGCAAGGTGTTGACAACGGCCATAACTGCGGCGATGATCGCAGCAGGCTCCATGCTCGCGGTGCTGTGGCATCCGCGCTGTCAATCAATGGAAAAGGGTGCAAAATGATTGCCTGCCGCCGCTTTCACAGAGGGAGGGGGGAGTAAGGGTTGAATGAAGGCAGTTACCCAAAACCATCCACGATACATTTTTTGCCCCATCAGGCATTGGGGGCTTGACCCAGAATTTGAATGGGCAGTTGGGACTGCTTGGAATGTTGACACTTGCCCCATTACTGTGGACTCACAAAGTCGAATTACTGTGCTTAGTGTGGACACACACGTTCGACTTTGTAATATCCGATTCAAAAAATCAGTTTAAGTAAAATCGATCTACTCTCGTAGTGTAGACATACCCTTAGTTTACTTGAGTTTACATAGTTAATTATTTTATTATGTGATAATTCTTTTACTTGGGGCTTTTCTTGCACTCCCTCCCACCATCCCAGCTCTCCCCTTGTTGAGCAGGCCCTAAGACCAGCCTCCAATCCAGGCTCAGAGAATCCTGCTGTGCAACAATCTTTAAAGCACACTTAGCCCCCCCACCCACGCACCAACCTCTATGTTCCTCTCACCAAGGCCTTTGTGGCATAAGAATGGCAGTACCGATAAGATGTCTACAAATACAAGCTCTAGATCAGAAGTTTTCAGAAACTTCAGGTTGCAAAGTGAGTACTGTTGAGGCTCCATGTGGTTCCAGTACAGGGAATTTGTTGACGACTTCAACTTCTCCAGGAACCATGGTACCAAGCATGCATCTGTATTGAAACTTCCCCTGGTATTGACCAGACATGGCCATACCAGCAGAGATCATATTTTAAAAAGTTCTACACCATCAGACTTTCCTGTATTAACCCTGGTACCCAAACTGGTGCCCCAGGCTCTTATACCAGTGCACCAGAAGATGACAGCTTCTACAGTACCATCTTTGTCCAGCAAAAATTCATCACCAAAGCATTCAACAGTCTCGGTATCAATGCCATCTTGACAGGCACTGATGTCCTCAGGTACAAACATCAGTCATCTGTGAATCCTATCGAGTTTCAGCTCACCTATGTCCAGTACTGCGGGAGTTCAGATATTCCAGAGATCTATTTGTTTTTGAGTCATCAGCGTCCCCATGGCTAGCTGGTACCTAATGTTTGTCAGTACTGAGATATTCTGGGTCACTGATACTGTTTTTCCCTGATAAACACTCTGGGGGACAACAGTCCCTATTTTCATTATCTGTGCTACGTTTGGAGTATGTTGAGAAGGATTCCTCTGATTCTCAGATTTCTGTCCAGGGATCTCCTATCTACCACACAAGACACTACTCTCCTCTGACCTATGCTGAAAGAGAAACTCTGAGGGGAAGTATGATCTCAAGTCCCACCTCACTGATATGACCAACAGTGGATGCCTCCTTCCCCATCCTCTGGGCCCCCTTGGTGGCCTTATTTGAATCCATGGGCTCTATATCCGTTCAAGAGCTCTAATTTCTCCTGTGGGAAACATATAGAGAGACATTTCTCTGATCCAGTTCTTTGTCCTCAACAGCCTGAACATATGAAGGGGACTTTTGAGGAGCAAGTAGTCAAGCATCTTGGTTGCAGTTATTGTGAAATTTCTCTAGGGAGATTCAGAAGAACTTCCTTTTGATGTGCTTAAGCTCTTCTGAGTCCACAGATAAATCTTTTGTGCAGGGCAAGGGAAATGGTTTATATTCAGACTGTTTTCTTGTTCCAACAAAGAATGGGGGATGGAGACTGATACTAAATCTTAGACTTCTAAATGCATTTGTAAAATCACAGAAGTTCAGGATGGCTAATCGTTAGACTCATATTGGTTCATGGCCCTTGCCTTCCAGGACATGCATTTTCATGTTATAATTTATCCCTCTCTCACAAGAAGTTTCTTTTGTTTTACAGTCTGTCAGGATCACTTCCAGAACTCAGTGCTTTCTTCTACCATAAGAGTGATCTCAAATATCATAGTAGCAGTAGCCACTCTCCTATGGAGGCTAGGTATAATAGTCTTCCCCTGTGTTCATGACTGGAAGTTCTTTCTGCAGTTCAGACAGCCATGTTCCAGAGGTTAGATCTTCAGGTCAACATCAAAAAGTCTACTTTTTCCCAGAACCCCTGGAATCACCTGACGTGGTGCGCCCATGGGAAAAGTACTTGAAGGAAAGGTTACTCACCTTTGTGCAGTAGCTGGAATTTTGTGAGATATGTCCCCCTAAGGGTGCTCCACTTCCTTTAGCCCTGTCCCCTTCTCTTCTGCTTCAGAGTCCTCTGTCTTGGGGCTTTGTCATGGAGAAGAAACTGCAAATAGTTTGCCTGTGCAGCTTTATATACTTTTGGTACGGGCGCAAGGAGGACTAGAACATGTGCACTTGCCAAACAAGGCAATATGTGTTGAACTCCAGTTACTGCACAAGATGAATAACCTCTCCTTGTCACTGTGATTGTTCCTCTGTAACTTGGATTTAGTGATTCAAACCATGAAACATGCTTATTCAAAACATCACCTGTGGAGAATCTAGTGTGGATTGGCAATTTCCTAGAAATACTATTCTTAAAGTCTGATGCAAGATCCTTTTTTGCAGATATAGTGGATAATTATAATTAAGGCCCTTCTTGAATGGTGGGATGATTATCAAATAGTTGTGGCTGAGTTGTAGACAAGACATGGAAAATCATAGAAAAGTTATTAATGGATCTTTATTAATTGCGGTAATTTGGAAAAGCCAGAGAAGATGTATTTGGTTTTTTTTTAAATTGCTGAAACAATATAAACACTCAAGTATTATGTTACGCTTGCTAATTTTTTGATAATCAGACATTTTGCTGCAACTATATTAGTCATTAATGTGTGGGGCTGACAGCGGGAGCCCTGTTGTGCCCGGGGCTGACAGCCTGAGCCCCAGCCACTCGGATAAATGGGGTTCACCTGTACTAATGGGGGGAAAAGTGTGTGTTGCAAACCTCAAAATGTATTCAGTGTGCAAAGTAAGTTAATTAAAATCAAAATTGCAGTGGAAGTCTAATATTGCAGGATCCGCAATTTCCCCAATATCACAAATTAAGTAGGGCCTTTATTATAATTGCTTTGGGTATTACAAATTGGTCTAAAAATTATAGAAATTTAAAATAAAAATGCAATTGTAGAGCACTGACACTGATGCCATTACAAAGTCAGCATTTGTTGAAAGCTGCAACTTAGAAGTGTCTGAGATACTACAGGTTTTTTTGCTATACTTACCATGGGAAATAAGTATAACTGACCAGTAATTATTAGCAAAGGTAGAATGTTTAATGGCAACCATTTGTGTTAAAAAGTGAATAAAACACTATTTCTATACTTTAGCAGTGGAATTCTTTGCTATCACCATCAATATCATGGTTTCTATGACATTAGCATAATCGTCATGGCTTATCTTCATTTAATGAGAGGTTAGATGAGACCCTTGGAATTTTATCATGTATTCTGTTGATTGTGTCACAGTGGAGGCTTGAAGAGCTCTTCTTTAAGGCTTTTCTGTGACAAGGACAGGGAATTATCTATCTGTATGGAACTCTTTTGGGTTTATGGGTCTGTTGGTAGCATGATGAACATGATCTGCCTGAAACCTAGAATAGGCACAAATGGTTCTTCCTGTGATAACGTTTTTGTTTATTGGCAAGTAGAAGAATCACATAAGTAGAAGTAGCTTGATGATCACTATGGCACTATGTAAGCTGGAGGTAAAGAATGCCCAGTCTGTCCTGGCTATTTGTCAGACTTTGAGGTCTCCTAAATCCAAGTGGTGCTTGATGGCCTCAAGAGACTTCTGTTCTTTCCAACGGTTGAAGGCTAATGGGGAGGTGCCGATCCTGCAGCTTGTGGAGGTATGTAAAGTCTCCCTAGGAATCTCATTTATATATAAAGGTGTAAAAGTGTGTTCCAAACTTAATAACAAGAGATAATGTATTTTATCCTCTCTTCTTGAGGGAGGTTATTGACAAGGGATTGAAGCTACCTAGCAGCAGCACTCTGGGTCAGGCTAGCTTTTATGACCTCTTTTAGTGTGGAATGATAAAGTCTGCATTGCATAGAAGCAGCTCCAATCAATTTGGTAGATCATATTCTTCTAGCAATGGACAAAGGACATATGTCCTTGCTGATTATGTTAATTCTGCGAGTGACTTTTGACACAGTTGATCAATGGAATGGCTAGCTAGGTTGATCTTTCACTTTAATGGAGCTGAGGACTCAAAAGCTGGTGATGGGTGCTTGATGTCATTTATCAAACATTTCCCATTTGGGGTTCTGCAGGCTTCTATCCTGCCCCTCCCATTAGGGGGTGTAAGAGGGTATAAGCCTACATGTCACTGAAAGTGGCTGAATATACATAATGTTTTGGTCCCTTTAACTGTTGCTATGTTGTAGGCTGTTTTTTGTCTTTGTGATTATCTGGCAGACGCTTTTATTTTTAGATGAGATACGGTTGCTTTAAGCTGAACCTGGATAAGATGATGGTAATGTTCATGGTTGGGAAAAATGTAAATATTCTGTGAACTGGAGGATAACTTGTGCATGCACATTACTCCAGGAGTGAGACTGACATATGTCAAATAGGCCTGCAGTTTAGTGGTCTTTGTAAGTTGCTATCTCAGCACTGAAGCCCATATTAAATTCCGCTCTTATTTGGGCTTCTCCTGAAATTGACTTTGAAGCTGTAGCAGTTGCAAAATTGTTGCCAATCACCTTCTGTGATTTATAGTAAGCTGTCAGTAAGCTAACAAACTTGGTTCAAAGTGTGTGTGTGTGTGTAAATAAATGTAACCCTTAATGTAGGTCCCAAGTAGTCCAATGACTGTGTTTTCCTCTGTTCCTCAGCTGACCTTTGATATTTTGGAGGTATTAATAATAGTCCAGCAGGCGTTTTAGGTTCACAAGTAATTCTGTATTGAAGTGTAGGATATGGGGTCTCATGTGGAGGTGCTGAAAGACCAGGGCTTACAAGAAGGTGGTGTTTCAGCTTCTATCTTCCTCTCGACACATTGTTCTCCTAGGCTCCTAGTGAAGTGCTGCATAGATGTGGGAAAGAGCTGGATCAGCACTGAGCAGGGTTAAAGCAACTGGCTCCTCACCATACTTAAGTAGAACTTATAGTGGAGAATGGGGAAGGAGGAATAAGGTAGAGAGGTAAAAGCCTGCAGCTCAGGGACTTCAGTTCACGCCACTGGTTCCTAGCAGCCTCCACACATTGTATGGTTTGCTGTGACCTCTGACTTTCCCCTTCTAAGGGTTGTGAGCCTTAATGTGAAAACTCCTGTTGTAGTTAATTCCATTGGTTTATATAGAAATGTAGATTAGATATTAATCATTAGAGTGCACGTACCTTGTTAAAAGAAAGTATGACCTATCAATTGTTTTTATAATACTTTAAATTCAAAGTATTGATGAAGTTTAAATTACAAGAGGCCAATCGTGATCCATACACAGAACAACTTTTGTTGTTAGTCTCTTTTGCAATGCCAAATTTCATTAGGTGCTTTACAAAACAGATAAAAGATAGGACTTGGGTCTGTCCTCAAAGATTACAATATAATTGTAGATGTGTTTTGTGGGCACAAGGAGAGTAATTAACAGTAGGAGAGAGAGAGTAAGTAAAGCCAAGGATTACAGTCATTAAGTCATGTTTTACTCAATTTAAGCATACATATATCTTGATGTTTTCATGGTTCAATGTAGTCAGTGGGTGTCCCACACACAATGGAGTTGCAGGATGATTCCATACTTACATGGGTCTCTACTCATGTGAGAAGTTTCATTTACTTTGCTGGAACCACTCATGTAAATAAGGGTTTCTAGGATCGGGAAACCTTCCTTCCTTTCTTGACTTCATACTTTACATAATTTAAATGAGAACAACAGACCACTCCATATCTATTTTCAATTTCCAGTCTAAGTGGAGTGTAATACATTTTAAATTAAGAAAGCTGGGTCAATCTTAGCACAGGGGTTAATGTGACCTAATAAGATTGGAATTATACACACACTATCCAGCCTCAAAAATAAAATTTAAAGTGAGCATGCATTATTTAGCAGACTGTACAGCATCAGTCTCCGTGGAGCTTCAGAGGCAATTTATAATGATATATTATGCTGTGAGCGCCCCAAAATAACAATGGGCTTGATCCTGTTCCCACTGAAGTCACTGGCAAAACTCCCATTCACTACAGTGGGAGTAGAATAGAATCAAATAATTAATGGACAAATGAGTTCTCTAGCAGGTGCATGCTGTAAATTAATATTAATATAATATAGATTATGGGACACAGTAATATTGTGTTCCTAAGCTTAGCTCATAATTCTTTTGAATGGCAATGCTGAACAGAAACTTTGAACTTCAATGTTCTGGAAATCCTGGAAAAATTATATTGTTGGCTGTTTTTTTGAGAAGACTGTTTCTTCTCAAACCAGAGATTCAAATTGGAAACCCCAAACTACCAGATGTTCTTCTTTTACAAACAGCATGGGAAAGCTGCATGTAGTTAGCTTGGTAAATTTTAGACGTAACCACTAGCAATTTGTCTACAATAATATTTCTCCCTAATCTTGAAATTAACACCACTGTGTTAAACCCCATAATACAACTATAGAAAACTGTGAGCTAGGGATTGGAGAACTTGTTTTGCCAAATGTAAATTGCTTGTGTGCATCTGCTGGTCTTGCCTCTTATTTTGTAAGATCTTCAGAGCAGGGACTCGCTTCTCTGTATGTGAAGTGTCTAGAACAATGGGAGATTGGGACCTTTAGGTGCTACTGCAATATTAATAACAGATTTTGAAAAGAACTAAACAAAGTTAAGACTCACACTTCATTTGATGTTGGCAAAACCTGAATTCTTAGACTACTTACTGCATATCTTTTTCTTTTGTTTTTCTGTTTTATTTTCCTGGAAGCCCTACAAGCTGGAGAAGATCAAACAAGAATCTGAGTAGCACAGATTTCCATTTAGAAATACATACTTTTATCATTTTTTTCTCAAAAAACAAGAGTTTAAGGGGGGAAATGTTTAATAAAAATCCAGAAGTGGGAAAATAAGGCTTCTTGCAATACTAAATTGTGTTGAATTTTCCATTTCTGTACACCTGATCCTAAATTTGATGTACGTACTACAGGACTGGAGTGCTTTTAAAGCATTTTAAATGTTTTTTTCTTTATTTTAGGCTTTTCAACAAGTGGATGGAGATCAATCATATCACTTGTGATCTGTAGGTGTCTTTCCATCATTCCCCAAAAGTGTTCTGGTACTGACCCTGGAAGCAGTAGTCAGGACCATGTAGCATAAAAGGAATTGGTAAATGAGCTATTTGAGATCAGAGCATAGCTGAACTTTGCATCTGCTTTGTTTTTTCATTCTTGAATGATGTGATTTATAAACTTTTAAAAGATGTCATTTTTGCACACAAGATGGAGCTGTTTTCCTTTTAATGAGAAGCGTGCAAGAAAACGAAGTTTCAGCTATCTGCCACTGATTTATGGTGTTATTCACATTTCTGATTCACACGTGTTGAAATAAGACTTTTTGAAGAACTCCCTTATTAAACGTATTTCCACCACATGAATGCTTTTTAAATAAATAATGGTGGTGTCCACAAATTCTGTGGCTGAGGATTTTTGAAACTGTTTAAATACTTTTATTTCATTAGAGAGACTTCATTGGGGCAAGAAAGCAGAAGTAATTTCCCAAGAGAATTAAAAAAAAAATCACTTAGAATAGTTAAATGGAGGTGGCCAACTTGCCTTTTTTTAAAAAAAATGGATATAGCTCTCTTTTTGAAAGTATTCTTTCAAGAAAAGGAAATGCTTCTGCCACCCCCCTGTGTTCACATTTAAAAGGATCTTTTGCGGGGATCTGAGAGCATGAGACCACACCCACTCTTTTTCCTTTCTTTTCATGCACACAGATGCCTGAAGCTTGCAGTCTTTTGACTTTGAGTTTCATCCTTGCTGTTATTGTTACTAGGAAAGGACCTTCCAGCTTGAAGCACCCCTCAGGAAACTGTGAACCTGACAATGCCTATACTGCTGTCAAATGCACAAAGATAAGAAACTAAAAAGAGAGAAATATATTTTTCCATTTATCTCTTTAAGCCATGGGGGCATTGAGTCTGAGGGGCTTACTGTAACAAAATTTCCAGATAGATATGTGATAATCAAGTTAAATGGTGTCTTTTTTTAAAAAGCTTCCATAAAAATCATGTGTGGGCAGTCTATTCCTAATAAGTACCATAAGGGTGATATCCTGGCCCAGTTTAAGTCCAGGGCAAAAGTCTCATCTGACTTCAGTGGGGCCAGGATTTCACCCTGATATGAGGCCTCACTGTTTGGTATCCTATAGAAATGCTCCATTGACCTCACCTATTGTACCTGTAATAAATCAGATTCTGATCTCATTTACTCTAGTGTAAATCCTAAGAAATTCCACTGATATCAGTATAGTTGCTTAGCACTGGAACTAGATAATGTGAGAACCAGATCTGGCCTAGGGCGTATGAAGGGATAATAAGAAGAGTAGGTAAGAACTTAGAATGCATTTCCATGTGCTGTGTATATATATATATATATATATATGCAGATATGCCTATCTCATAGAACTGGAAGGACCTTGAAAGATCATCAAGTCCAGTCCCCTGCCATCACTAGCAGGACCAAGTATTGTCCCCTGACAGATTTTTGCCCCAGATCCCTAAATGGCCCCCTCAAGGATTGAACTCACAACCCTCAGTTTAGCAAGTCAATGCTCAGACCACTAAGCTAGCCCTCCCTCCCTGTGAATCATCGAGGCCCACATCCTGAAAACTGCACCATGTAGAGGCCTATTAACTTGTATGACACTTATTATTTTGCTTATCAATCAACCTGCTACAAATTTTAGATTTTATTGGATGAAAATTCTAACTTTCAGAGGCAGTGAAAGCTCTTTCTACCACTATTTGGTGAGTATGAATTATTTGTTAATATTATAAAGAGGCATTGTTACAACAAGAGTAACAAGTAAGTACTTGGAAGTGTACTCTGGTGTTAGAGCCTTATAATTTATAAGTGAGAGTGTGAATTGTTGAAGTTAGTAGTATAATAAATACTGAACATGCACTTCAGATGGGATGCAAAAATGTAATTTGATAAGAGGATGTGCTAATAGTAAACTGTAATATCAGCAGAGGCATTTTTATAAAATAAAATAAAAGTCGCTATAATTTATTTATGGGTGTGTAAGGCGCTTGGTTTTAAAATTACATTCCTTCCATATAATTACGTTAGTGGGGTTATGATGATGTAAAACTAAGCTGCTTTAAGCAACCAGTGATGATTTTTAGGGTGTGTTTTGAAGATCAGAAAAGCAGTTCTGATGCCCCATGCCTCTTTTCCAGGAGATAACTAGTATCTACTATAAAATATTTCTTTTTAAAGTACAGTGAAATTGGTAGAATATGTGTGGAGGAGGGTCTAGAGGGTCATCAGATTTAAAACAGAAGAATAATTCTGCACAGTGAGCTTCTATGTACCTAGAGACTCAGACAACACAACCAAGCCCATAGATTTTTAGGTATCCTTTGCCATCAACAGCTACTTAAGAGTTTCAGTCACCTTTCAGTTTGTGAACATAAAACAGTACAGACATAGCCTCACTTAACGACTTAGTAAAAATATTGAAGCTTTATTGTGGGGAAAGTCCTGATTCTTGTGTCGAAATCTAATTACACGTGATCTTATCCACACTTTTCTTATACAACAAACTGGACCACAGAAGCCTTGTCATGCAATCCAGATGAGCAGTGGCAAGAGATGGGAGGGTGGGGGTGGAGAAAGAGAGAGAGAGAATGGATTCATGTAGGTTATTAGCTGAAGACGCTTTAATATTTATGAAGTGCTCTTTTTTTTTAATCCAAAGTCTTAGGATCCAGTTACAGGGAGCTGCGTCACCCTCTAGATCACATGGTAATTGTTGCTATTTCAAGGATCAAGTCTTGCAGAGTGGCACAAAGCCCCCCACCCACTTCTTTTGTACCACTTAAAGTCGGACAGTGATTATTGTATGATGGAGGGAGAGCTGCTGTTCTGATCAAACGCAGTTTAGCTCAGTGTACTGTGTGTGCTTTTTTTTCTCTCTCTCTCCTAGAGTGAATCTGGCGGATATTAAGGGAGGAAGGACAGCTCTAATTGGTTTCTCAATGAAAGATAATCACCTATTCCCAGCAGAGGGTTCGGATTAGCACTCAGCATCTCCTCTCCACTGATTTCAGATTTCTCTGCCTCCGTTTACAGCCCATTCAGCAGTAAGTGGATCGAAGAAAGCTGCTCACCACCCATTAGTGGCAGCAGATCTCCCCGCTCACTTATTTAGAAGCTTCATTCACTCCGCGCTCGCCTTCCCTGCTGCTGCTGGCTAACAAAGTTAGCAAAGGTTGGAAAATGAGCGAGCTGGAAGGGGACTTTGCCAAGATTTTGCAGCTGAAGGAAGAGAGAATTAAAGAGTTGGAGAAGCGATTGTCAGAGAAGGAAGAGGAGATCCAGGAACTGAAAAGAAAACTGCACAAATGCCAGTCAGTGCTGCCAGTGCCCACCACCCATATCGGACCCCGCACCACCCGGGCACAGGGCATCTCCGCGGAACCCCAGACCTACAGGTCTTTCCACGACCTCAGACAGGCATTTCGGAAATTCACCAAATCGGAAAGGTAGGACCAGCCGCTGGGGACATGGGCAGACCCCCGCTGCCCCAGGTTGTCGCCAGCATCCGCGCACCTCCGGTTCAGGGGGCCAGGTGGCAAATGGTAGCGAGCCGAATGGGAAGAGTTGTTTCTGGGCCGGGGAAGGGTCAGACCCCGCAGCGAGGCGGGGGCTGAATGCCCCCTGCTCCGGCTGCCCCGCAGCGGGAAGCCTCGCAAAGTTTCTTTGGGCTCTTGTATACATCATGGGCTGACTCCAACCCTCCCCAGCTCCCGGGCTCGGGCGAGCAGCTTTCTCTGGCGCCCCGGCTCCCGCAGCTCCCCAGCCTTCCTGCTCCGGGCCGCCCCACTCCGAGAGGTCAGCCCGTCCCGGGGTGGGCAGGGTCACAGCCCGGGCCCCGCTCCCCATCCGCGTGGGCTCCCGGGCTGTTGTCGAGCATGCCTGAGCGCGGTGCGCATGCTCAGAAACCACCCTTGGCCCTCGCCGGCCCGGACACCGCAACTTGTTCCCTCCACTCAACGGGGGTCGGGTCAGGTGTGCACGGCGGGGTGGGTCAGGACTGGAGACAGTGACAGCCGACAGCGGGAGGGAGCGGCTGGCCTGGCAGGCAAAACCCGGCTCCCGGCCCCCTCCCGCCTGGCGGCTGCTGCTGCAAGACTCCCGGACACCGGAGAAGCCCCATCGATCGGCTCCAGCCTGAAAGCCCCTGTGGGCAGCCGCGGGAGGAAGTCCAGAGCGCATTAGGGGCTTTTAGGCGCGGGAAGTGCAGCGCACGCAATGCACACGGCAGGATATTGAATATCCCATTAACCCGAGCGTCCCCCCTCCCCCGCCCGCTCTCTCCCGGAGGGCGAGGGGGGGAGCTGCGGTGCAGTCACGCTGCCGGGAACCGGGGGGAGGCTCAAGCAATAGGCTCGTGACAAGTTGCTTGGCGGTGCGCCTTGGCTGCATCAGGGGTCGCCCCCCCTAGAGCCCCCGTCTGCTTTGAGCCCCGGAGGGTGCTGGCAATGTGGGGCCCTGCCGTCTCCACGGCGCTGGAAGCTGAGGGGAGAGGGCCGGGGCCGCTGGCAGAAATGTCCGCTCCTCTCCTCCGGCCGGGGCTGGAACTTTGAGCCCTCCCCGCCTCCAGCCGCAGGGACTGAGTCACTCCCGCGGGAGAGGCGTTATAGGGCCCCCCAGCTGCCCTAGAGCATCGGTTCCCCGTCCCCTGTCTGAGAGCCGCGCTCCCCGCATCTCCCGGGAGACGCGCTGCTGGGTTCAGAGCGCAGCTCGCGGGGAGGCGAGAGGGTGGCCCGGGAACAGTGGAGAATTGTTCGTGTGAGAGCAGCACAGGTCCCCAGTGGGCCTGTGTGAGAAACGTCTGTGAGCCTGTGCTACAGACACAGCCCGTTTGAAAGAGCCAGAAGGGTGTGATTAAAAGTTGGCTTCGTCACAGCGTCAACTGCTGCCTCTGTGTGTGTTTGTTTGATGTGATTCCCTTGACTATTTCCCAGCTGGTTTGGGTGACTTACTCCCCTCCTTTCTAGCAGACCCAGACTTCTGCCTGTCTGCCTCTTTAAGAAACTCAGTTCCCCAAAGATTGATTTGGGCGTAAGCCTGATTTTTTCTCCCCATTCAATGGTTCCTTTGCTACATTTCACCACGGCTTTTTAATTGCTACTTGACGACTCGGTTTATTTTTAAATTCCTCTCAGACTGACAGTCCATCTTTTCAGGCTGGAGGGGGTTCCACCAGGGCTTGAAAGAGGCCACTGTGGGTCTCCAATTAAAATTCATTTGGGCTTGCAATATGGCATTCCAAGTGATAATTGTCAAGTGTGTGACATTCCCACTGGAAAAGCCTTTAAAAAGAGACCTGGTGTGGAAGTGGCAGCCACCAGCCCCCTCCTGCTGTGTCCAAAGTCGAAAAAAGCTCCTATGTGGAGGGATCCTCTAGCTGCAGACAGATTATTCATTCTGTTAGATGTGTCAAAGCACATATTTTTCTTGCAATATACTTTGCAAGTATGTCCCCACTTCCTCCTCCTTTTGGTTTACACTAGGACAGAGGGTAAACTTTTCCACTCAGTATTTGGGCTCATGCTTTAGAATGGAAACCATAAAGTTTATTTTCAGCAGGCTGACTCACTATAGTGTAAAGAGTTATGACAAGTATAATATATGGACATAGCAATGGTTGGAATTGGGGTGGTGGGTGCACCAGAACATTTAAAGGAGCAGTATGTGGTTAATAGCAATATCAAACAATGCCTTATTTTCTTTGTCAGAAAAATATGGCTGATTGGCTCATTTTTATTCAGAAATAAGGGTGTGCCCTTCAAATTTCTGACATTCCACTTTAAACGCTTTACTTTTTAAATGTTGGTCCTGTTCTGGGTTCCCTTGCTAAAAGTTGAAGTAATTTTGATAGGTTTATTGGAGCTGAAAGAGACAGTTTTATAGAATGACTGAGCCTACAATAACAGCCTCAAGCACTGTGCCCAGTGACAGCTGTTAAAGTTATAAAGTCTTTGCTGTCTTCTTTTTAATTGCTGGACCACTTTGAGATTTCTTATCAACTGCAGAATAAATGTACTATGAATGTTTTGTTCCCATTTAGAACCTGAAAATCACAGAATAAAAACTATGTATGTGAATATTATTGTTACTGAAATTGTGTTCAAAATATTTGAACACAATAGAAAAATAGATTTTGAAATATTTATTGCTGCAAAATTCAAACAAACTTCTCAAACTACAAACTATAATCACTACTCAAATGCCTTATGATACATTATCCAGATTTACTTACATTAGTGGAGTGTATAATATTAAGACTGCCACAAAAAATCTTCGCAAAATGCATACGTCATCAGTGAGAACAGGGAGAAAAAGAGATCTGGGCTCTTAACATATTTCAAGCAAATAATGACATTGAGAAAATATAAAAATCCTACTGATTGAATAAGGCCTGTGGACATTTCAAAATTCAGAGTATCGATCAAACAGACTACTGAAATGTACAGCATTATCTGAATCTATACTATGAATTGCCCAAAACCTGATATTCAGTGGATGGGACAGCTGTCCATTAAAAAAGTAAAAAGCTAAGATTGGCATTGGAAATGAACCCTTTTCTTTAAATTAAAACAAACTCATCTTCTCTCTTTCACAAGAGCTGTTTCTGAAACTAAATGTTTACTTCAACAGAAGCTATAGCCAGGCATCTACAAAATGTGAGCTGCAAAAATCAGAAGACCTGATTTATTTTTTTAATTTGGCAAAATTATCCATAAAGAAATCAGCTTGGATCATAGGCTATTTTGGTTGTCCCTTCAGAAAACTGCTCTGCATTGGACATATTGTTATAAAATATAACTTAATATGGCCAAAACCAAGCTCCTGGTCTTTCCCCCTACATCCCTCTCCTCCTCTATGCTTTTCCCTGTAATGGTGAACAACACCATTCTCCCTGTGGCTCAGACCTGTCCTCTTTGGCATGGCCTTTTCCTTTGACCCAGGCATCCAGACCATATTGAAATCTTGTCACTTTTTCCTGCGTAATACTCCAAGTAATTCCAAGATTCAACTTCTGCTGTCTCCCCATGTTGTCAAAACTCTTGTCCAAGCTCTGATCATCTCATGCCTTAGCTACTGTAACCTTCTCCTCTCTGGTCTTGTAATACATATAGAAAACTACAACCTGATAACAGCCAGGGAGGTGACAAGCTGTGATCACTACTAGGGACTGGCCAGGGGTCACACATCCTATTATATTTGTTGCTTTGTCTCTTCTACCCCACCCTGTTCGTTTTTTTTTTGTTCCATCCATCTTTTACTTTTTTTGCCTTTTAGACTGTGAGCTCTTTGGGACAGGAACTGTCATTTGTTGTGGTTACACAACACACAATTGGGCCCAATCTGATTGAGGCCTTTCGGCAGTACTGCAGTGGGAAACTTTTTTCTCTTCCACCAGCAAAATGACAGTTAATGAGTTAATACTTGCACATCCTTAACAATTTTTGTTTCTCCTCTTAAAATTCTCTCCAGTTTGTTGACATCCTTTTGCCACTGAGGTGCTCAAAAAGGCATACAGAGTGCTAGGTGCATTCTTCCAGGCCATAGGGGAGAGATGATTTTCTTGTTCAATGATGCCTCTGCATGTGCATTCCAAAAATCTCAATGACTTTTTATATTGTTGCATCATATTCCAAGTTCACATCCTCTACCACCCCTGGTCTCTTTCAGCATTTCTACTTTCCTAATATCTCCCTCATGTTAATTATCTGTGTTTTCAGACTGTTTTTATCACATGTATTTGTTTATATTTTTCCAGAGTGAATCTCATTTTGGTCTTGTTCCTGAGAGATGCTTCTGTCTTCTGTAGGAGTTGCAGGTGCTCAGTATCTCAAAGGATCAGACTCCTATCTCTTGAACATATTTCTAACTTTGTAATATATTCTGCTGAATTTTTCCATTGTTAATAATTGTATGATTCCTATACCCTTACTGTGTCCTTACTGGTGGTTGCAACACTTTTCAATTTAGTATCTGAGAGTTTGTTTAAGGCTTTGAGTTCTTGTCCCATATAATTAATGAAATTAAACAAAACTGGGCTCAATAATGATCCTTGCAGCATTCACAGACCAACCTCCTTCTCCTCCATTTACTCCCAAATTAATACATTGAAAATTAGTGTATCATTCCTAACAATATTTTTGCTTCATGCGTTTTCAGCGGGCATGTTCAAATGATTTGCTGAAGTCTAGGTATATTGCAAGACTCCGACTACTGTGTTTTGTTTGTCCATTACACCTAAACCCTGCAGTTGACCAAAAATGAGATCTTGTTTGTGTGGAATTATGCTTATAAACACATGATACTTAGTAATTATGTTCCTTCATGTTTAATAATTGCCTGCAATTTTGTTAATATTTTACTAGGGTTAAAAGTTAGAGTTTCTAGATAGTAATTGCCAGGTAGATGTGGAACCATTTTTCTCTAGGTATCGCCATGTTTCTCTGACTTTTCACCTAAAATTGCCAACAGTTCAGTATCTTCATTAACTAATCACCTTGGGACTCCAGGATATTATATATATAATATCATCTCAGATATACAATGCAAATCCTATTTAATTTTTCCAAATATTCCTCTGTCTGGAGACAACTTCCATATAATAGAAGCCAATACAATATTTAGACTAGGGCTGTTGATTAATCGTAGTTAACTCATGGGATTAACTCAAAAAAATTAATTGTGACTAAAAAAATTAATCGCAGTTTTAACCGCACTGTTAAATAATAGAATACCAATTGAAATGTATTAAATATTTTTGTTTTTCTTCATTTTCATATTATATTGTATTTTGCGTTGTAACTGAAATCAAATTGTATATTCTTTTTATTACAAATATTTGCACTGTAAAAATGATAAATAATATTTTTCAATTCACCTCATACAAGTACTGTAGTGCAATCTTTGTCGTGAAAGTGCAATTTACAAATGTAGATTTTTTTTTTGTTACTTTGTACTCAAAAACAAAACAATGTAAAACTTCAGAGCCTACAAGTCCACTCAGTCCTACATCTTTACATTTACAGGAGACAATGCTGCTGTCTTCTTATTTACAATGTCACCAGAATGTGAGAATAGGCATTTGCATGGCACTTTTGTAGCTGGCATATGCTAAACGTTCGTATGGCCCTTCATGCTTCAGCCACCATTCCAGAGGACATGCTTCCATGCTGATGATGCTTGTTAAAAACATAACATGTTAATTAAATTTGTGACTGATCTCCTTGGGGGAGAATTGTATGTCCCCTGCTCTGTTTTACCCACATTCTGCCATATAGTTCATGTTATAGCGGTCTTGGATGATGACCCAGCACATGTTCATTTTAAGAACACTTTCACTGAAGATTTCACAAAATGCAAGGAAGGTACCAATGTGAGATTTCTAAAGATAGCTACAGCACTTGACCCAAGGTTTAGGAATTTGAAGTGCCTTCCAAAATCCGAGAGGGACGAGGTATGAAGCATGCTTTCAGAAGTCTTAAAAGAGCAACACTCTGATGCGGAAGCAATACAGCCCAAACTACCAAAAAAGAAAATCAACCTTCTGCTGGTGGCATCTGACTCGGATACTGAAAGTGAACATGCATCGGTCTGCACTGCGTTGGATTGTTATCGAGCAGAACCCATCATAAGTTCTGGAATGGTGGTTGAAGCATGAAGGGACATATGATTCTTTAGCACATCTGGCATGTAAATATCTTGTGACGCCGGCTGCAATAGTGCCAGGCGCATGCCTGTTCTCACTTTCAGGTGACATTGTGAACAAGAAGCAGGCATCATTATTGTCTGAAAATGTAAACAAACTTGTTTGTCTGAGCGATTGGCTGAACAAGAAGTAGGATTGAGTGGACTTGTAGGCTCTAAAGTTTTACATTGCTTTATTTTTGAATGCAGTTTTTTTGTACATAATTCTACATTTGTAAATTCCACTTTCATGATAAAGAGATTGCACTACAGTACTTGTATTAAGTGAATTGAAAAATACTATTTTTGTTCTTCTACAGTGCAAATATTTGTAATAAAAAATAAATGAGCGCTGTACTCTTTGTATTCTGTGTTGTAATTAAAATAAATATATTTGAAAATGTAGAAAACATCCAAAAATATTCAAATAAATTGTATTCTATTATTGTTTTAATAGTGTGATTAATCCTGATTAATTTTTTTAATCGCTTGACAACCCTAATTTAGACCAATATCGAGATCAGTCTATCCTTAAGTTTTGAGTTGTTCTTAATTTAACCCATTAGGCCTGATCCACTGAAGGCAATGGGAGCCTTCCTATAGATACCAGTTGGCTTCATATCCCTTCGCTTGCCAAAAGAACATTGATAATTAATTACTCCATATTTTTATAACAAATATTATTGTAATATATACAAATGAATCTGAAATCCTCATACTAAACAACATTAAATAAACATGATAGAAATTTTGAAAAACAGTTATATTACTGAGAGCAGAAAACAGAGTAGATTTTAGATATGAAATGTATTTGGTAGATATGAAAGATATTATTTTAATGTTTTGTTCTATTTCATTCACAATTTAATGGGTCAGCATTTTAAAGATTCACTATGATCTGAAGAAATTTGTATTAACATAGAAATACATTGATATTTTCTCTTTTTATATGCAAGTACTTTTCTTTTTTGTCTTAATCATATTGTGCATTAAAGATTTGCACCTATAAGACCATTACTGTTTTTTTAAAGGTCACTATTGAGTAATTTGTCTTCACTTAACAGAATTAGTGTTATATGGAAACATCCTAAAAAGACTCTTAAACTGTATATCTCCAAACTAATATCTTTATTGAATAATATAATGAGAAAAGAAAAGCATTCTTGCGTACACTTCTATAGATTTGTGAATATTCTGGTATAAAGTAAAACCTTGCAAACTTTACAGATAGTCAGCCTATCCATGATGGCAGATAGCTTTCTCTGTGTGTGTGTGTGTGTGTGTGTGTGTGTGTGTGTGTGTAGTCTTCTAAAAACTGCAATTCTTTCTAATTTTGGAAAGGGTGTGTGTGTAAGTAATTATGTTGATGAAATAAATGTGCTTGTTTATAAATCTCACATAAAACTTTTGAGGAAGGGGTCATGCTGTCTTTTGAGTTTGAAATATACCTAGCATTTTGTTGACGGGGGGGGGAAAATGATGTGGTAGAAAAAAAATAATTAACACCACTCCAATAGTAATAGCATGTAGTCGTCTATATTTGTTTTTATATTCACATACCATGGGTGTGTTTAAATACTTACTTATATAGATACAAACTACTAGATGAAGTCTAAAAGATCTGTCCTCTAGTTGCTGGTTATCTGAACCTAAAATGGAAAAAAAATCCCCTAAATTATTTCTTCTATAGCTTAGTAACAGCTATATATCTAGTAACTAGGTACTATGGGCATGTCAGTAGTGTCTGAGAGAGATAGTATAGTATTCCTGGTTGTTAAGCAAAACTCTTGGGCACTAAGCACTTCTCATGAACAAAGCACTGCCAAATTTTAAATGTGTTTTGTTGCCTAAAGATGCAGATAGGTGCTTAGTGGGATTTTCATAAACCCTTATTTTACGGTTTCCACAACAAAGTAGCAAAATGGAAATGATCTGTCCACTGCAATTTTGGTGCAAGGAGTTTATCCCAAACTATTCAAAGGTGTTTTTGCTTTTAAGTTCAGAAAGAAGAGTTATAGTATTTGCCACAAGATGGCAGTGGGACTTAATGTTTAACACACAATTTTGGGGTGTGTTTTGGTTTCAGTCAATAATTCCATTTTTATTCTTTGTGCAACTACTTGTTCTCCTGACAAGCAGAAATAGTTCAGCTTTCCAGAATCAATAAACCATACCACGTCTTAATTTTTATGTCTTTGACATTGTCTAATATGTCAAACTATAGGAAAAAATGTGTAAAGAGAACACTGTACAACTTATCTCTCTTCAATATTGCTAGATTTTAACATACACCTGTATGATGCACCCAGTATAATGCTAGGATTTGGCTCTTCAAACATGATCTCAGGGAACATTGTTGATGAATTCCCCATAACTCCATACCAATAACATTTGGAATAAACATGTGTCTAATAATTTTTCTTGCAATATTTAATCAAATAAATATCATTTAAGATACAGAATCTGACTAGGTACAGCCCTGAGCACGCAGTGGTGGTGCATAAATTGCACCACTCTAGGGTAGTCCCAGGAAGTATTGTGACTCCGAGAAACACACCACTTAGTCAAATTCCTCTTGCTCCCAGAAGCTAGTTACCCGCTGGTCTTTATTACTAGCCATAAATTATGACTGCTTATGCTGGCTTGGATACTATAGGCAAGGAGTGGGGATGTAGCCAAGATTTTGTCCATTCCCTGCTCCCTTCCATCCCACTTGCTCTGGTAAGGAGTAAGCAGGTGAATAGCATTGCTTATTCCTATGTGCCTGGATCCAAGGCCTCGGAAACCTTCTTAAAGATATTTTTTACTTATGCATTTGCATTAGCATCTACTCCTATGATGTTTTTTTTTGTTGCATCCTCTGTTGCGGTAGAAAGAACCCATTCCCCATAGCTGAGGTACCACAGTAGGGGATGAGTTAATATGAGGTCATGTCTAATTCACTGCACCATTGGAAAATACCATTCAGCCTTCTTGTATGAAACCTATGGGATTTAGCTCTACCTGTGTGTCTACTCACGAGAACAGCCAAGAGGCTGGAAATGAAGTAATAATTCTGGTGCAATGGCTTGTGTGTTTTATACCCTTGATGGAGACTTAGTACAGTGTATTAATACATATATAAAGCAAAACTTGAATGATTCTAAGGTTAAATCTTTAATGAAAGGAAGGGAATTCAGATCTAAGGCTTTCACTGTGTTATGCGTAGTATTTCTTGGACTCTGGATAACTTGTGATAGAGATGGAGTGGCTGCCCTAAAACAGTATTTTCTTGATTTTTTTTCTCATGTTAAAGTTATTAAACTGTCTTGAATGATTTTTCAGTGTGTTTGCTATTTCCACTTGGCTTTAAATCTTTATTAAAATCAGAATTGTGTAAAGATTACTATATATGTATATGAGCATTTTCAATATAATTACTGCAGCATCTTTTGAGGTTGTAATGGCTTTGTTAAATATTTTATGATCTTTATGTCTGAGACTCTGTCCAAGGTGCTTTGGGGTGTGTCGCAATAGGTCAAGCCTCATCATGCTCCTAGGTAACTACAATATGCAGAAAACAGTTACAGGTGGTTAATAGTCAACAAGATAGATAACCAAAGTGGGTTGATCCACATCTTCTCACGTATCTTGGAAAAGGACCCATAAAATGAATCAGGGATGTTAAAAGTCAACAAGAGATTTGTCCTCTTCATCAAAAACAGTCTCACAATGTTCACAGGAGTCAGGCACCCTGGGTAGAGCTGTGCCGTTAACTTGCGTCTTCCTGGTATCAAGGCAAGAAAATTCCACTGATGTACTTTTGATTTTGGTACTGTCTTGGAGACAGCTGCCAATTCCAGTACCTATGAATAGTGTGGTGCTACTTCTTTCCATACCAATGACCCTGCAAGCCTATGTGGCAGTAATGGACTTATTCTGCTTCCCCAGTTATTCAAGAGGAGAATGTAATATTGGTACTGCTGGCTGTCCAGGCTCCTCAGCTTCTACAGATTCAGGGCTAGGGCTGCTACAATCAATGGCCTTGGTACTGACAAAAAACCAAGCACCTTCCTTGGTGCAGAGGCCTTGAGAGCTGGTAATGATATGGCCCTTGTCCTGACACAGTCTACATCCCCGATTTCAGCATCTGTCACTTTAGCACCTATGTATGTCCTGGAGCCCACACCAACTCTGTTATGCTCTTTGGCATGGACAGTGGAAGATTTCCTGGTACTGGACCCTTCTTGAGAGGCTTTTCTAGTACTGACAATGGTTTCCAACTTTTATTCTGACTTTGCCTGTAGCCTGATGGCCTGTAGGTCAGATGCAAAGTGGTATTACAATCATTGTTCAAGTAGGCGCCGAACCCATCCCCCAAACAGTACTGCTTGGGAGTCATCTGAGTGGAATATACATCTGCAACCACTCAAAGAAGAAAAAAGGTTACTAACCTGTTCTGTAACTGTTGCTCTATGAGATGTGGGTCCAGACTTGTGTTTCATGGTCTTCCCTCCATTCCTTCTCCATTGGAATTTTAAACCAGCTGCTCTGGGGTGAAGTAACTGAGGGCAGAGTCAGGGTGCCGCTGCCCTTATGTAGCCTCTTGAGGAACCATGAGAGGGGTAGGGTGTGTGCACTGCCCTGACTGGTACCGCTGTGGAGGGAAAACCCTCTGACAGCAGTGCACTTGGCATGAACAAACCTGAGTGGAATATACATCTGCACTCACATCTCAAAGAACAATTATAGAGCAGGTTAGTAGCCGTTTTTTTGTTATGAAGGCAACTCTGCTTTTAGACGGTACATCTTGGAACATGAACTATGTAGTTTAAGAAACTGGTTCTTTATAAGGAAAAATAAGTTCATTTTTGCATGTGTACATCCATAGAGCAAAATTGTGCACTGATTTTTTTCACTCTTCTATTCCTCTGAAGTAACTGATTTTGATTGGGATGCAAGTCAATGCAGATTTTGTCCATTTGAGGCAGCTCAGCTATTGTCCTATTCTGAGGATAGTTTTCTAAACAAGGCTTTGAATAAAGTGAATCAGACTTGTGGTTGGTGTAATGGATTTTCTTGTAATTAAAATTAACTCATCAAATAGTACCAAGCCAAATGAATCGTTTTTTAATTGGAATAAATCATTTCCTTTTTATTAGGCCTGGCTTTACAGTAAATGGGCCTACTAGTTACCTTTAGATTTCACAGTGCAGTCTGATTCATTCACTTACAAATGAACTGACCATCCTTGTTTCTCTTAATCTAAATTTGAACTTGAATAGGAAATATATATATTTTTAAGTCCCTTTTTTTAAGAAGGCGCTTTGGGGGACATGTAAGGAGGACAGATTTTTTTTTTTTAAATTCATTGTTGATAGAACAGATATCTATCATCTGCTGAGGCATTCCATAAGGTCGGATGCCTGAAAGACTTCAGTGAGAAGTCATGCCAATTGTCCAATACAAATATAATATATTATTATATATATTTAAACATTTAAAATTAGAAAACCAAAGTAATTAAAGAATGCAAGTTCAAAAAGATATCACTTGAACATACAAATTGGAGCTTTTCTTCAATCTTTAACTTGCTAAAACAACTGCATTATCAACAGTATTTACTAATACAGCACCAGATGTTCATTGCACTTCATAATGAAAAGACATTGTCCCTACTCTAAGGAAATTATGATTTGGAATAGATAAGACACAAAATGAGAGAGAACACCTTTCTACAGGTGGGCTAATACTACAAAGGAAGTCTGACTACTTGCTCCAATTTTTAAATGAATTGGCTTGGTATATGCTTGCACCACTTTTGCATTTGCTTTCTTGGGTTATTAATATATACTAATGCACATTTTCACAGAATATGGACATTTTCACAGAATGTGCACATGGAAGTATTTATAACTGTGTGCTTGCAAGAGAATCAATACTATGTGACTTAGCTGTCCAGTTACAATTCAGCACAGGTAAGATGTTGAATCTACAGAGTATTGAATGCTCTGAATGAACTAGACACAATCTCTAGAATGAAAATAGATTGCTTTAAATTGTTTAATAAATTGAACAATGAATACAATGTTACATACCATGATATGCTCTGATTTAAAAAAAAAATCTTCAGACAAATTATGAATAGTTCATTCAGTTTTAAGATGTATACAGTATAAGGCCATTCCAGCTGTATTTGGGAAATCTATATGAGAAGGCACAGAAGTGGTTATGGAAGAAGGATACAAAGTGTGTGTGAAAGGAAGGGGGAAGTGGCAAAACATAGGTTTTAGCAGTAAGACAGAGGCAGGGATGGAAATATATAGAACTGTGAAGGTAAAGTTGAGGAGTTTGATTTTGATTATCTCTCCATGCAAATTTATAGAAAACAGAATTTCCCAAACATTGAAATGTTTAACCCCCAAGCTAAAAATTTGTATGCTGAGAGGAAATAACTCCAATGTGACAATTTAAAAATTCCATTTTTTTGATTTACAGTATACAGTAAAAATAAAACACCCTTAGATTTTGCACATAAAGAAAATTGAGAACAGTTACAAATTGTTTTGGAAGGTGCTGTGAGAGTTTTATTATTTTTGCTGCCATTCTGAAGCTGCTGTATTAATCAATAATCAAAGATTATTGCAAGGATCATTTATTTTTAATTGGGAAATCAATACATTTCTACTTAAGAGTTTTTTTCTTTAATAGAATTATATAACTCAACCAAATTCTTGTTTTAAGAACATAAGAATGACCATACTGGGTCTGACTTGTCCATCTAGCCCAGTATCCTGTCTTGACAGTGGGCTGTATCAGATGCTTCAGAGGGAATGAACAGAACAGGGCACTTATCAAGTGATCCATCCTCTGTCATCCAATCTCATCTTCTTATTTTATCATTTATATGGTTACGTGCCCCATGTCCAAAATTGATTTTTATTTTTTTTTTTACTTTTTGTGTGTGGTTTGCATAGTATTAGTACAATATGAATATTTAGTTCTCTTCCTACCATGTGTTGTTTATCCTATGATGTATCCATTGTCTTGATTACTAGAAGGAACAAAAATTGAGTGTGTAATATTCAAAGATCCCAGATGGATTCCCCAAAGCTTTCTGAATGACCTGGAATTCATGCAGAAGTTTGACATATACAGCATATGCCATTGAACAGGACTAATTATAATGCAGAAGTGCAATTATGGTAATTGGAATCAATCAGTGGCTGTGAGAATGACAGGCCCCATAAGAAATTACACTTATTAAATGTGTCCTAAAGGAAGGTTTCCAGTTTGGATATTTTTGTATTGCTTTGAAGAATCCCCTGAAGCAAAAATAGTACAGAATTAGATAATAGAAATGGGGGCATTTTAACAACTATGGAGCCAGATCCTAGAGTTTGGCCTGTGTGAGAATTGCTGGATTGGGCCATTAGTTTAGAATTCTGCTACAAATATAGAAATATGCGGACATTTTTCATCATCAGAATTTACACTTTGGTGGAGGTAACTAGTGGTGTTGGAATTACTGGCTTTGTGAAATACTCTAGGGAAATTGCAAACATATGTAATGTTGATTTCTAAACATACCTGTTGCTGTAAAAGTATTTTTCAAAGTTTTTAAAAAAACCTGTGTACAGGGAAGAATATAGCATACTTACTGATAATCTTTAGCAAAAAGAAACAAGATTTTAAGTACACCCGAAAAGTGAATCAAGCTATTAGCATGCTTTGAAAAGTAGGATGCTTCTAAATTCTGAATAAATTTCAATTTATTTTATAATATAAAATTGTTGAATTGTAATTAGAGGATGGATTTATTTAACCTCCGTAGGAGTATGTCTATTTCTGCACACTCAGGTGTGTGCTGGCTATTGTATCGGTTGCTACAGTTCAACAATGTAAGACCATACCTTTTTGTGGAATATGTGAAGTCTGGATTCTGATCTGGGGACAAGGATGATTATTATTGCAAGAACAACAAGAAAGAACCAAACGGAAGCAAGAGACAGTGTTTCCATAAAATATTTAAACAGTTTTTCCATGATACCTCTGTAACCTTGAGCTCCCGAGGCTCCCTCTCGGCTAGCATGAACCCCTAGCTTTGTCATTTCTCAGGGCTCAGACTATAATCACTCTTGAGCCTCTTTTTTTGTGACTTTGGCAGTGTTGGGTCAGGGGATTCTACCTGTTTGTTTTACATCATCCAAGAGGAGAACTTTTCTTATCTTCCAGAATGGACAATCAGCACTTGTCCCTCAGTATGGACAGCGAAATATAAATTATAGTTACTATTTATTTAAGTAAGAAAAGAAGCAGAAAAAAGCCTCAGACATAAAGAAAAGCTTTGTTTTGTTCTTTTCTGTGCAAGGACTGCACAGAACCTCAGTGGATCAAGTAGACATTTTTATTAAAGAGGTTTGTAGGGGGTTTAGGCCCTCTCGGGGGCGGCTGGGGACCAGACCGCCCCGCTATACCGTCCGGGTTTGGGGGAATCAGCACAGGTAATAGTGAGCCCAGGCCCTTGGACAGGGCGGGGCACAAACAGTTAGGGCTCAGGCCCTCAGGCAGGAGCTGAGCAATCAATAAGTCAGTATGCCCTGGCCCTTGGTCAGGGCGGGGCAACAAGCAGTTCACAGCTCAGGCCCTTAAGCAGGGGCTGAGCAATCAATAAGTCAGTAGCAAGCCCAGGTCCTGGCTCTGGAGAACCTGGGAGAGGGGAAGACTGCCACCCACACGTTGGGTGGCAGGGGGGGACGCAGGCCCACCCACTCCACTGAGTCCCAGCCCGGGGCCCTAGCAGCGGCAGAAAAACCCGCTGCTGAGTCAGTGGGGATCCTGGCTGCAACACACTGACCTTGGCTCTGGCAGTGCTGCAGCCAGACTAGAGTCGGCTGCCCCCGGGCTACTTCCAGCGTCCCCCTCTCCGGGTACCTGGACCAGCGGGGCGTCCTCCACGAGGTCGCAAACCATCGGCACTTCAGCGTCGCAGGCGGGCGGCAGGCTCGTCGGGGTCGGAGGCCAACGGTAGGCCTGGCAGCTCGTTGGGGTAGCAGGCTGGCGGCAGGCCTGGCAGCTCCTCAGGGTAGTGGGCGGGCGGCAGGCTCGGCGGCTCCTCAGGGTAGCGGGCAAGCGGCAGGCTTGGCTGGCCCGGCCAGTCCTCCGGTTGGCTGCAGGTCGCTGGGGTCTCCCAGCGGGGAGCTGTACCTCTGGCGTCCGGCCTCTCTGGTGGCTGCCTCCCAACTGCGGTCTGAGGGCCGGCTTTTATACTTCCTGTGCCGCCCCCTGACCCTTGAGGGGCGGGGCCAGGATTCTCCGGCTCCGCCCACTTAGGTGTCCGGGGAGGTTTCTCTCTCTCTGGGGCGGCTGGGGACCAGACCGCCTCGCTACAGGTTAAAGGAAGGTAGTTTACATGTTTAAATCTATTGAAGAAATTCTCTGCTAGCATAATTCTGACTTCAATGGAGTTATGCCAGCAGAGAATTTGCTCTCAGGGCCGTACCTTTCCCTTCCCATCCTCTCTCTCTCTCTCTCTCTCTCTACTAAGAGTAGTTGTCAATGGTTCATTGTCATACTGGGAGGGAATATCCAATGGGATATTGTCAGTCCTCGGTCAACTACTATTCAATAAATTCATTAATAACTTAGATAATTGAGTGGAGAGTATGCGTATAAAATTTGCAGATGACATTAAGCTGGGAGCAGTTGCTAGCACTTTGGAGAACAGGAGAAGAATTTAGAAGGACCTTGATGAATTGGTTTGGTTTCAGCAAGATGAAATTCAATCAAGACAAGTGCAAAGTACTACACTTGTGAAGGAAAAATCAAAGGCACAACTGCAAAATGGGGAATGACTGGCAAGTGGTAGTACTGCTGAAAAGGATCTGTGGGGTAGAGTGGTGCAGCTGAAGAGAAAGGGTAATATTCTGGGGTGTATTAACAGGAATGTCATATGTGAGACATGAGAGGTAATTGTCCTGCTTTACTGGGAGGCCTTATTCTTGGCACTGTACTTTAGGAAAGATGTGGACAAATCAGAGAGAGTCCAGTGGAGAGCAACAAGAATGATAAAAGAGTTAGAAAACCTGATCTATGAGGAAAGGTTAAAACTGGGTATATTTAGTCTTGAGAACAAAAGACTAAGGGGGACTTATAGTTCTTAAATATTTTATGGGCTGTGACCAGTTGTTTTCCACGTCCACTGAAAGAAAGACAAGTAGTAATGGGCTTAATCTGCAGAAAGGGAGTGACATTACCCAGGGTACAATCTGGACAGTTGAACAGCTGTGTCCCCTCAATTCTCCAGCCTGGGATTCCTTTTACATTGCTTTGCTGTGAACGTAATGACTCCTTGTCAGCTCACACAGCCTCCAGCATGTATATTACTCCTAGCTATACTATATAAGTGCTATGGCCAACCACTTTTAAATTACACTGCAGCCCAACACCAGCAATTCCCAGATCCAGATTTCCCCCCAGAAATGTGCGTCTTGTACTGCCCAGCCCTCTCCTGGACAGCACAAGCTCATATAAAGTCTGTATTTTTATTAATGGGAAATGATATGCACAAATCCTGTTATCTCAAATAGAGTTTCCCAAACACTTCAATCCAAGCACAATGGTTTAGATAAAACAATAAAGTTTATTAACTACAGAAGGATAGATTGTAAATGATTACAAGTAATGAGACATACAAGTCAGAATTGGTTGCTGTCTCAGTGCGGGCAGACAGTGCCTTCTTCATTCCCTTGTGTGGCTAGAAAAGACCAACACAGTGGATGAACAGAGGTATTGAAGCATAAGCTTTCGTGGGTCAATACCCACTTCTTCGGATGCAATCCGAAGAAGTGGGTATTGACCCACGAAAGCTTATGCTTCAATACCTCTGTTAGTCTATAAGGTGCCACAGGACCCTTTGTCGCTTCTGCAGATCCAGACTAACACGGCTACCCCTCTGATACAGTGGATGAGGAAGCCAAGGATTTCCAGAATCGTTTTCCACCTAAGAAACAAATCTTTACATTGTGAACATGAATTAATTCATTTTAATACAGTAAGAAAATGCTACTTTGCGTTATACTGTTCCAACCATTGAGCACAATCCATGTGTACAGAGACCTTCTTTCATCTAGTAAATATGTACTTGGAGATTTTTTTACTTTGGAGATTGAGCAATTAAGGATTACCTAGCCACAACTCATTTAATACAGACAGTAGAGTACCTTTCCTTCACCAGGACATTTCCAACTGCAGGAAAGCTTGGTACTTTCCCCCAAAGTCTTTCAATGCAATTGAAATACCTCGAACTAACCACAAGCACATAGCTCAGGAACTTGAACTATGACGGTCTCCTTTTGACTTGCAGTATCTGTTCTGGAGGAAGGGGGACGGGAAATGTGAGGAAAGCTTTGCTGTTGCTAAATTCTGTGACAAGTTTCTGCTGTTTTCCAGGAAAACTTCTCCTTACTTATCCATGTCTTGTTGCTTTCCTATTTTGTATTAAGTCTATTCAAATGTACTTGACCTCTGAAGAGTTACTAGTTCACAATGTCTTGTCTGTAAATAAATGCAGCTTTGCCAAAGTCGCAGAATAGCAAGAAGGATGACAAGGCGAATAAGATATATTATCTACATTCCACTATAGCAGCCATAATTGCAATTAGTTTAGAACAAGAGGGCAGGCATTGAGAAGACTAGCATGTCAACTTTATAGGCTACTGTGGCTTTAAAAATCTGTTTCACCTTCAGGAGAGTCATCAGTAAACAGATGGATTGAAAGGATTAGGTAGCTGACACCACTAGCATCAACAATTGCTGCTTTAGTGGTTTACAAGGGTGCACGGGTCTTGTATAAATCTCCAGGGAATGGGTGAGATAAACACCTTCACCCTTGATATTTCTGTGGTGCTGCAAAATTATATAGCTTTCTTTTTCAGCTTTTCTTTATACAGATAAAAGAATTCCATCTAACTAGAATGTCAGCTTCCTCAGTAAGTGTTTGCTTTTGGCACCTGGAGATTTTCTGCATTACATTCAACAGCTATCCTACAGTCCTATCTTGTTTTGCAGGTTATTGTGCAACATTCAATTGTACATTAAGCAAATCAACGGATATCTAATAAGTCATAGCTAAAATCTTTAATGGATTTGGGTGTCTCACTTTGGACAAATAAGTTTGAAAATTGTGTTCTATATATTTAGGGTTATCTCTTACTTGTTTTACAGTAGAACTGCCCAACCAAGATTGGGTCCCCATTGTGCCAGGCTCTGTACAAACACACAGTGACAGCTTCTGCCTCAAAGATCTTAGAATCGAAATAGATAAGATAGAAGAAGGGTGAGCAGGGAAACTGAGGTACAGAGGGTGAAGTGACTTGTCCAAGGGCATATAAAAGGTCAGTGACAGAGTTGGAAATATTGTACCTCTATTCTTTGTTTGAATTAGGGTGACCAGATGTCCCAATTTTATAGGGACAGTCCCGATTTTTGGGTCTTTTTCTCATATAGGCTCCTATTACCCCCCACCCCCGGTCCCGATTTTTTACATTTGCTGTCTGGTCACCCTAGTTTGAATCAACTGCTTCCTATCTGTCTTATGTTGGACTGCAGGGCAGGGAGCAAATCCGAAGTTACTAGATAAATCACACAACCCACTGTGGAGCGGGGACTCAAACATCAGCTCCGAAAGAAGGCAGATAGGCCTCTACAACATGAGCTAAAAGAGATTGTCCTTAGATGGCAATATTTGTATTTGTTGTGGGCCAGCCATCAAAGACAAAATTGTGGTGTAGGGGTGCGTGTGTGTGTGTGTGTGTGTGTGTGTGTGTGTAGGAGTGTGTGTGTGTGTGTGTGTGTGTGTGTATACATATACCCACCCACCCATACATGTGATGTCAGTACATTCTAGGGAAAAGGACTGTGTGAGTGAATGGAATAGTTTGTCTGTTTGAGATGGAGAGAAAGGACAGAGATAGAGGGTACACCATTTTTCTTGGGAGGGATGTAGTTTATTTTTATCCATGCACACTGGCAATAAAATAAACCAAATTACACCTAACTGTAAACATTTAAAAATATGCATAGTCACATAAAACAGGCATTCAAAATCCAGTGCTTTCCTATTGATGTGAATGCAGTATATGTTTCATCCCACTCTAATTTCTGTTACTTGCTGCTTGCTAGCAGGAAAATGGCAGTTTCAATTGATAAGTTTTGTATTTTTAAAATTGATTGTTTTAATTAAAAAAAACTTTAAATGCAAGTTAATTTTGGAACTTTTGACAGGTCTGGAGATTTTATTTCTATTTTCTTTTAAAATAATACAAAAATCACATCTTATGCTTAAAAATATAGCAGTTTTACAAACAAGCTTGTTTCCTCTTTTTTGAAGGGCCCATTCTTTGCATTGACCAGAATGCAGCTTTTTAATAGTGGAACAATGTCTTTGCTACACCAAAGTGCATAAAAGTCTGTTATACTTTAATCATTAGGTGTAGTAGAAATAAAATAGTTTGGCATAGCTGCTACATGAGATAAATATCTCCCGCTTTAAAAATAAGCGTCTCAGCTTGCCCTCAATGTTTATCTTAGATAAATGCCAAGGCAAAGAAAAGGCATTTATCTACTAACAAGAAAAGTATGTTATAATTACAAAAGGGGAACACTCTGTAGAAGTGTGATATTTGGAAGAATAAATAGTTGTCAAGATCAGTAGGTGAGGTTTCCAATTAATTTAATTCCAGAGTGCCTAAACTGTGAGTAAGTATTAGCCAGCTCTCAGCAGGGCTCACTTGTGAGGTGTGGATTTCCTATGCACTTGGCCCAGTGTTCGCTGTACAATTCTTAGTCTTTCATATTATAAAATTAAACTGAATTCCAACAGTAGGGATTCTCTTTTTATAGACTTTTGTATTTACTTTATATTTGGTGAAAATCTTGGGGAAAAAGCCTTTTGTTTTGTTAACTATATAATGTTTACTGATCTTGACTTTGAACATCCTGCTAACAATTGTATCTAGTATTGCTTTTCTTGGAAAGGCAATTGAGAAAGGGGAGAGGGAATAATTCTAGAAGTAGCTGAGGCCTGAGAAATCCTTGAACTTGGCAACTTAGGGTGCAAGACTTGGTATGGGGTTTATGGGTATGTTCAATTATTTCCTCCTAGCAGCTATAGATGGGAATGAAGTACACATCTGACTTTGTTAGTGCCTGACTTTGAAACCATTGGCCGTGAGGTGTTAGGACATTTGTGATTCTTAGCAAGAGCTAATAGAATCCCTCTTGAGTCACTGTGTTCTTTTCTTTGTTGGAGATCCCAGGGGTAATTTTGGGGAAGTGCTCTGCTGTGTATGCCAAGTACAGAAAGGTCAAGCTCTTCACCTTTCCTTCTCAGCATCTATTTAGGAAGGTTGGTAGGGATTAGTAAGAAGCCATGAGCTCGGGCATCTTTAGTTCTTTGAATCCTCTTTACATCTACATCTCTTGCACCCAACTGGTGCAGTGAAACAAGTAACCTTGTAACTGAATGAGATTGGAGCTTGCACAACAGCTAGCTGGCTGAGGCTCAGCTCACACAAAACTGAGGTAATGGGGGAAGCAACAGAAGAGGTGGCAAATATATTCACACTCTGAACACAGATTTACCATTTAGCAGCCTTACTAGATTGTTGGGCTGTTCATAGATGCTCAGTCAGCAGCTGTAAGAAGAGCACTTTTTGTGCACCTGGTGAATTACCTTATTAAGGCCATTCCAAAACCTAAGCTAGTGTAGAACGTGGCTGTGCTTTAGATTGCAAACACATCACTCAAGTGTGCTATAAAAAAGCTTAGGAGTAAATTTTGTTGCAAAAATCACTGACTCAGGAAAAAATTATCTTTACTTCTAGTGTGGACTAGAAATTGTTACCTTGGAATCTGCAGGTTGCAACCTTGCTAATCAATGATCTACAGTAATCTACTATGTTAAAATGTTTATTTTTTTCTTTGAGCTTTTATACATTTTTAACATGAGCTGTTATGGTAATACCTGCCCTTTAAAATATAAGTTGTTTTGATGAAGTTCTTTGGTACATATGAATTCACAAGTCTATACATACTGCCGGTATTTTCTATAGTTTCCTGAAGAGAACATGACATTATATGTCTATGTTTTAATGATTGCATGTTAAATATGACATATAGAGGGCTGGCACAAGGTGTCAAAACTAAGCTATCTGCTGCTGTCATGGCAAAGCAACAGCTGGAGGGGACAAATGTTATGTGTTCTTTGCACAAGTTGTGATTGGTGTCACTTGCTGAGGTCCTGGCAGTGCTGGGAAAGCTTTGTTATGAACTGTGAGGTGGCTGCGGCGGGGCAGGGCAGCCAGGGGCGGCTCCCTCCTGTGTGGCCGCTGCCACGGGAGAGTGGTGCCACGGGACCCTGCTCCCCGCTTAGCCGGCTCCCTGCCCCTGTGCCACCCCTAATAGTTTGCCGCCCCAAGCACCAGCTTGTTTTGCTGGTGCCTGGAGCCGCCCCTGGCCACAATATAATTATTCTGCTATAGCTATGCCAGTCAACTTCCTCATGGATGGGAGACAGCCTGGTATGATGGAGAGGGTGACCATGGACAAGACATTTAACCTCTCTGTGCCTCTGAGCAGGTGGGGCTTATCGGGCAGGCAGTCCACCTAGGAGAAAGACAACACTGATTTTCAAACCAAGGATGTCAGGTCTGGCCAGCCAGTTTGCAGTAGTTGTGCCAATCTAGGGTGACCAGAGAGCAAGTGTGAAAAATCGGAACGGGGTGGGGGATAATAGGAGCCTATATAAGAAAAAGACCCCAAAATCGGGACTGTCCCTATAAAATTGGGACCTCTGGTCACCCTATGCCAATCACACATGCTGTATGAGTTGCACCACTGACCGCAACTAACGGTCAAGGTGAAGCAAGCCAGCAAGGTAAGTCCATAGAAATATACTATGTGTTTCAAAATCAGTCCAAATAGTGAATCAAAGCTTAATTGATGGACCAAATGAGTACAAACTTAGGGTAATTTCTTAATTTGGTAGCAAGGACCTGGCGATATTTGATAATACAAAGGTGGAAATATGCTGTTCATGCTGAAACATCAATAGCTATGAATCACAGCAGAGCCATGAATTAACTTTTAACAAGGTAACGAATACATATATGTATTATGATTGATTTAATTAAGACAAAGTTGTCAGTGGTTGGTTGATCACTGTTTTGTTAATTACATTTGAGGCATTAAATTATTACTAGCTAAAGAATAATACATTAATGTCAATTTCACAGCAGAAACTAGAATAAAATGTAGAAAAATTGGTATATAAGGACAAATGAAAGACCTATGATGATGCATCAGAGTGAAATGAAACAAGTTTCAGATGCAATCTGTTTTTACTTGCAAATACTAGAGAATGCTGAGGAAATGGTGTTCAGTTCTGGTTTGGAACTGTGTTAGATGGGGGGCTTGGGTCTAAGGCAAAGTCAGAGCTATGGTTTAGACTTTATAGTGTCAACAAATCTTGCAAATGGTTCTCAGGAGATTTCAGCCCAGAATTATTAAATTTTCCTAAGATCAGCTTGTACAGTGGAAAACCAGCAAGGTCAGTTGCTCTTACAAATAATAAATACAATAATAAACAGGGGGGAGGGATAGCTCAGTGGTTTGAGCATTGGCCTGCTAAACCCAGGGTTGTGAGTTCAATCCTTGTGGGGGCCACTTAGGGATCTGGGGCAAAAATTGGGGATTGGTCCTGCTTTGAGCAGGGGGTTGGACTAGATGACCTCCTAAGGTCCCTTCCAACCGTGATATTCTATGATTCTATGAAATATCCAGCACTTGTACAGTCTTGCTCATCAGTAGATCGCAAAACACTTTACAGATGGAAAAACTGAGGTTAAAAAAAGGTAAGTGACTTGCCCAAGGTCATGAGCAGGCTAGGAGCAGAGCTGAGAATAGAACCCAGCTCTTCCAAGTCCCCATCCAGTGCCCTAGGTACTTCATCGGCAGAAATTTCATAAGAATAACTGGTCTCATGACATTTCAGGGGCATCCAACCCAGAACAGGAAAAACAAGCTGCTTCTGAGTTTTGGATCCAATTTGGAGCCAAAGCTATTGGAGTGGGAGGGGTCAGTCCTGTGAACTTGCTGAAATGTGCAGGGATTTAGAGTCAAGTTTCCAGATGGAATAACTCCTAGACATCTCAATTCCTCACTCCTGTACATAAAAATCAGTTGTTTATTTAAAGCTTTGGTATTTTCTCCTTTCTCCCTCCTAAAGTGCTCACACCAAATGAACAAATGATCTCAGATGGCCCTGTGAGTGATTCCACTATGAATGCACTTGCAACTGCATGCATTCAGGAGAATATGAGCTTCCCCTTGATGTGAATAAAACCTACCTAGCACAAATGTTCATAGCATGTGATTGAACTGAAATCTAAGTAGAATTTAATGGAATGTTTACAGAATCTTTGTCATAGGGTGAGGTGCACTGTTTCTGTACTGTTTCTAACCTTGCCAAAAGTCAGGGGTTGCACAAAATTCCGTGAGTTTATCTGCATTAGATTCCCCCCCCCCTGCCCCGAGAGATTTCCCACTGCTGCTATCATTGGTACTGCTCCACTAGTGGTGACAATTATGAGAGTGCTAATGTTGAGTGATTACCAGTGTTTCACCCCCTGTGTCATTTAACCTTGCTCTGAGTAGCATTACAAGACTGAGCTAAAATGCTGACTGTGGCATGTCTATGCAAGTGCTCCCACTGTCACTACTAGCAAAGTTGCATTGATGATAGCACCAGTGAGAAATGTATGGGGAGGAGGGGGGAGGAAAGTCTAGACTTTCAACTTTCATTCCCAAATGGTCTATTCCCACCCCTCCCCCCAAATGTCGTCTCTACATTATGGTTATAAGACAACACAGCAGTCTTTATGACCATGAATTACTCTTTTCCATCAGGGCAAGTGGAAATATATCTATGAACTTTAAATAACCTTACAATCACCATCTGTTTCAAATATATCCAAGTAATTACTACTGCTGTGCTATCTTACTTTTTTGCTCTAGAGTGTCTGGTTAAAATCTGCTGCATTAGATGCATTTTAAATATCTGCTGTGACACACTGCTTATGTACAAATGACAGTTTCTGAACCAATATTTAAGTTCCAGGAAGTGTGGTGTATATTCACAGTGCAAAACACTTGTGTGTTTTTTAATTCTTGTGTGGGTCTCTCCGAGAGAAGGAGCTCCAAAGATAGCTGTGTGATCACTACCACTGCTGTGCAGCTAGCAGTCAAGGAGTCATCTCTTCAAAGAATCAGCAGATGACATACAAAATTAAATTAAACATGGTGGGGTTTTTAAAAAAAGGATGGGTCACATGCCATTCATGATCAAAGTTCTTAGCTATCTTTTCTCTGAACTTGGCTGGCTTTATAGCTTAGGAGAGACTAATGAATATTTTAAAAAAGAATACCAAAGTAGCATAAAAGGTTTTCTATTGATTTTCAGGCTACATTAAGAAAACAAATATGTCTGTCTTAGGCTAACAGATGAAATCTATATATTTCCTTTTATTGCATAAGCTTTCAAACCGTATTTGGCTGGTGCATTAACCTAATGCTTTAGTAATAAAGCTCAGAGACTAGCATATGTTTGTTAGGCCTGAATGCCTCATTATTGGGACCCCGATCCCAGATATGGTTGGGATCTTCCATTCTAAGCAGCTGGAATGGAAAATCTGCCTCCTCCATGACAGCTTTTTTTTTTTTCCCTCTCAGACTTTCAGTAGGGCCTTCCGTGATCTGGGATTCCACGGGAGGAGGTTGTATGGTGGAGAGGAATGACCTGTGGTTAGATCAGTGGTAAGAATCAGAAATCCTGGCTCCATGAGTCAGTAGGAATTTTGACATACGTGTCAATAGAACTAGAATTTCACTCACAATATACTAGTAGGCTATAAGTTGTAATTTCAAAAAGGGTGATTTTTTTTTTTACTTTGGAGAATTATCGTTGGTTATTTTTATGCAGGTAAAGATACCTAATGGAGTGTTTCTTAGGGCCTGTCTATATTTTTAGAAAACTTGCACGAGTGGACCTAGATGGATTCAGAATCAATTTAGTTACAATGGTACAAACCTACAGTTGAGACACTTAATGCAGTTTAAACCAGTGGCTCTCAACCTTTCCAGACTACTGTACCCCTTTCAGGAGTCTGATTTGTCTTGCGTACCGCCAAGTTACGCGTCACTTAAAAACTACTTGCTTACAAAATCAGACCTAAAAATACAAAAGTGTCAGACCACACTATTACTGAAAAATTGCTTACTTTCTCATTTTTACCATATAATTCTAAAATCAATTGGAATATAAATATTATAGTTGCATGTCAGTGTATAGTATATAGAGCAGTATAAACAAGTCATTGTCTGTATGAAATTTTAGTCTGTACTGGCTTTGCTAGCATTTTTTTATGTAGCCTGTTGTAAAACCAGGCAAATATCAAAATGAGTTGATGTATGCCTTAGAAGACCTCTGCGTACTACACAGGGATATGTGTACCACTGGTTGAGAACCACTTGTTTAAACCATGCTTAAACTGCTTTAGTTACATTTAATAAATGTACTGGATGAAGCTAAATTGGTATAAGCATGACTTCAGTGTGTGTGCTAAACTGAGTTAGCTACACGTGTAGCTACATGCTTCCCAAGGGTACCCAGCGCTGTGAGATACCTTGTTACCACCAGCCCTTAGTGTGAGGGAGCCTTGTCAGACCATGACTGCCAGGGGTCAGCCCCTTTAACTCTCCCAGCCACAAGCTACGCGAGCACTTCCCTCTCAGCCCATGCAGGCTAGTGATAGGCACACTTCGCCCCTTCCCCCAGTACTTTGAACATCCCTCTGTTGTATCCAGTGCCTTCTCCACTGAACTTTTACAGAATTACCAGACCTGCTCTTTCCAAAGGAAGAGTATACTGCAGCTTACTAGTTACACCTCAGATCACAGCTCCGCTTAACACACAACACTTAGATTTGTTTATAGAGAAAGGAAGTACATTTACTTAACAAAGAACAGAGCTTCAAATGATAGCAAGCTGAAATACTGGAAACACAGGTTTACCTATAAAACAAAATTATAACATGCATTCTAGAGCCTAAACTCAATTAATAAGATTAACTCTTGTTAGTTGTCTCACAACTAACAAATGAGAAGTTCGTCTCACAGCATTTTTCAGCCAGGATGACTGAGACCTTTTTTTTATGAGGCCAAGTTTTCATCCTTCCCCTAGTGAAGGATGCCTGGCTGTCTTTCTGCACCTCTAGATGTATCAGCTCAGGCTTTTGATCTTCACCTGAAAACAGGGTCCCTTCTACCCCCTGCTGTTGACCTCTTTCTGTTAATTTTTCCTTCTGAAGTCCTCTCATACTCTACATTAGTATTTGACTCTGTATGCTAATACACATCTAATGTAAGACACTCAATGGTCGACCAGGGAGATGCTTTCCATCTTCGGCTTTCTGGAACCTGACTTAAGGCACAGTACCTCTGAGTGACCTGCCTTTAACTACAAGACCATAGGAACATATTTTCCAATATACGTATATATTTCCTTATGTATTATCCACACGAGGCCCAAGAATGTAAGTACGAGGCCCTGTAACACTTAGGCACTGCTAGTTGGCATCAAGATTTCCTTGAGTCACAACATGGTACAAAAACATGTATAGGCCATTCTTCATCTTTGCAATATTGGCAGATTAAGTCACAGTAAAATAATAATTTCAGAGATTTATTTTTTTCTGGTTAGAATATGAGGGCTGACATTCAGATGAGAGAATATTGTTTTTCACATTTATGCTCTATTTTGATCCCTAATGATCAGACTGCTTCCCAGTTCCCAGCAGCAAGGAGGAAGGGGAAGGTGAGCCAGGCTTATTTTTAGTTCTGCAACTGGTTGGCAGGCATGTATGGGTCTGTTTCAGCAGTGGTGGCTGGTGCCTACAGTAATTGGCTTATAATTATCGAAGTGAAAAACTAGGACACTGGTTAAAGTGTGTGGTTACAGAGAAATGCTTTATTGAGGGATAAGGGAGTTTGGTGGGGAAGTAGGAAGAAAGAGGGCTGCCCTCTCTCCTGCTCCCTATTTCAGAATGAAAAACTGGGGTACATGTCCTACAATTCTGCAATGCTGTTTTGTAAAATTAGACAACAGACCACTCCCACTTTGGCTTGAAGTGAAAATTACAAACAGAAGGATTTTTTTATTTTTAAGTTTCATTGTGAAAAAGGATCAGTTTCCCAGCATGTCACAGAAAAGTGGAATCTCAGGGATGTGAAATTACCTGAAACGAATAGCTTAAAATGTTCATCTGAATATACCCTTCCTCCGCAATATACATGTGGTTTTTGTGCTGCTTTGGCATTCACATTCTGAAAGGAGTAAGATGATGTTTGGATTGTGGATGTGAAAACCATGATGACTTTTGTCATGGCATTTTCTTGAATTATTCCACACACCAAAATTATGTGCTTGGAACAGATGTCGGAGAAAAGAACCATTTTGGAGAGGGGAAAATAAATCATATCAAGGATCAATGAAGTATGATTTCCTAGTAATTTTGCTGTCTGTTTAATCTCTTCTGATTAGGCACAATAAAACAGTGTCTGAAACAGTATATTAGCTTAGTGCTATCCTAGAGAACGGAATACACTCGGTTTGTGCTGATTTCAAGTCAGCGACTATAATTATGGGGGAGAATCAAAAACAGTTAAAGCTGTTATCTGTTTTATTATGCCGGTTCTCTGCCATAATTATATGTCTGCAAATGTTCAGAAGGAATCAGAGGCCCTTGAGATGAATTTACTTGAATAATAACAAGAAACAGTGTACATAATTGATTCTTTCTTGATTTACTAATATTTTGAAATTGTGAAGGTGCTGCAACAAAACATGAGTGCCAAAATATGCAAGATTTGAAAAGATTCTCTTCAACTAACTCTATTTATTTACAATGAATAAATTAATAGTAGCTGTTGAGAGCAGCTCACTCAGTCCCACTTCTGTAAAACTTTAGTCTATTTTGGTTTTTTGTCAGATGTAGATGGTGTGGTAAGTGTCTGCCTGTTTCATAGGATTTAGGAGGCAAAAATAAATGCCCCTTAAGAATACATCTTCAAAGTGATATGCAAACTGGTGGCCCTATATAATTATACCAATACGGAAATAACAGGACAAAAGTCGTGTTCAGAGGAGGAGATTGGATAGGGCCTGGTCTAGAGAGCATTTCATCTCCATGTCTATCTTTTATTAATCCTCTTACGAGTTAGCTGTGTCCAAAAGGTCACAGCTCCTTCATTGGCCTATATTAATGAATTGGTGATCTCATATCAGTTACCGTGTGTGCACTCAGAAAAGTCATTCAGAAAACAAAGTAACCCCATCATGTTAATTGGCATCCTTCTTGACAATCTAATCTATGTTCAGAAAACATAAGTACCTCAGCTTCAAGGAAGAATGGAGCTATCCATCAAGGAATCGGGGCGGGGGGGCGGTCAGCTGTTTGTAACCACCAGAGGCAAGAGGTCACTGTGACATTCTACATGGCTGGAGACAGATGAGGATATTTAGGCTATGTCCACCAGAGAAGCAGGAGGAATTCCACACTGCTAGAAATTTCAAATTGATACCAAACTCCTCTGAGATCATTCGTGTCCCATGGGTGAAGACAGAAGGCAGTAGATTATGGAAGTGAACCTCTGGCTAAGTAAGTGGTATAGGGTGGAGAGTTTTGGTTTTCTGGCGCATTGGTCCACCTTCTATAGGGATGGATGGCTGTAGAGTTGTCAGGAGAGCATTAAACTCCTAGCAAAAGAGGAGGGTAAAAAGAACGAAAATATGAGCACTCAGTTAACACAAAATCAAGATGCTGAGAACAAAATTAATCAAGGAAATAAAGGACATGAAGAGAAGAAATTCAATTGCTTATACACCAATGCTAGGAGCCTGGGTAACAAATAAAACATTAAATTTGCTCATTTATGAGCATAAGTTCAATCTAGTGGGTATTACTGAAACTTCATGGGATGTTAAAATTAATGGTTATAACCTAGTTAGGAAAGGCCAAGTGGGCAGGAGGAAGGGGGACTGACACTGTCAAAAATGACATTACCTGTTTCCAAGTCGCTGGTAACTTGGAAGAAAATGCTCTTGAATGCTTATGGCTCAATGTCTTAATGGATAAAGCACAAGGTAGGGTAGTAGTGTCTGCTATGGATCACCAAATCATACTAGGAAAAAGGATGACTGTCTCCTTACACACCATCTGTAAAATGTAGAGGGAAAAAAAGCTATATGATTGTGGATTAGTTTAAGATTTTGTCATGGTTATTTTTACTAAAAGTCAGACCGCTCACGGACAATAAACAAACATTCACAGAAGCCCATGCTGTGACTTTATTTTTAATTAATGGGATCAGGGGAGGGAGATGAGAGCCCAATCCCTGCTCTGCGGGCGGGAAGCTCCAGGTTCCCCCCATCGCCCCGGGGCTGAGGCACCAAATTTTAACCTTAATCATGAGAGACTTCAATTTGAGTGACATATATTGGAGGTCTCATGCTGCCTGTGTTAAAACATCCTTGGAATTTTTTTAAGCATAGATGACAATTTGCTAACTCATAAAGTGCTGCAGAAAACATGGGGGAATTTTTAGACCTTGTCCTAACAGATAAAGAATATAACTTATCATAGGACTAAAAATAAATGGTAGCTTTGGGCATAAGCTTTCGTGGGTAAAAACCCCTCTATAACCTTAATAGTTTCAATGGAAATAAATGATATAAAGTTTAAAAAATCCAGTCTTTCCATCCAGCATTTCTGTAATTATCTCAGTAACTTTGGAGTAGTTATATCAAAACAAGTGTTTGAAATGTCAGTTTTATAGAATACTCCCCACCCCCAATTATACTCTATTGACACCATGATGGTTCTACGACTCCTTTGGACTTGTAAGCAACATCAGTGTAGATTTCAGAATTCACTCACAATTAGGGCTGTCAATTAATTGCAATTACTGCATGGAATTAACGCAAAACAAATGAATTAGATTAAAAATAGTTGTGATTAAAAGAAAGATAACATAAATTAGTTTTTTTGTTTACCTCATACAAGTCCACTCAGTCCTACTTCTTGTTCAGCCAGTTGCTAAGACAAACACGTTTGTTTACATTTAAGGAAAATAATGCTGCCAGCTTTTTATTTATAATGTTATCTAAAAATGAGAACAGGCACTGTTGTAGCGGTATTGGCAGATATGCCAAACATTGGTATGCGCCTCCATGCTTCGACTTGAAGGCTCTACAGTTTTATATTGTTTTTGAGTTTGGTTTTCTAAAATAAATTCTACATTTGTAAGTTGCATTCTCACAATAAAGAGATTGCACTACAGTATTTGTATGAGGTGAATTGAAAAACACCATTTTGAGTTTTTATACAGTGCAAATATTTGTAATAAAAATAATAAAAAGTGAGCACTGTACACTTTGCATTCTGTGTTATAATTAAAATCAATATATTTGAAAATGTAGAAAAACATCCAAAATTACTCATAATAAATTTAAATTGGTATTCTATTATTGTTTAACAGAGCGATTAAACTGCTATTAATCATGACTATTGTTTTAATCTCACAATTAATTGTGATTATATTTTTAATCGTTTGACATTCTTACTCCCAATAAAAGTTCATTTTCACATTCACAGGCATAACTCTCATTGATTTTAATAACAGCTCTACACACATTCCTGTCAATTAATGGAGGAAGAGATCAATATTATTTTCAGTACATTGGATCTACAACTCTTTTGGAAACTGGTGACTAACTTTTATTTACACTAAGGCTACTTTTCATCCTCCTGGCAGTGTAAAGGGGCTTTAAAGAAAGTGAAAATGTAATTGTATAGTGGCCTTAGTGTAAGTGAGTATTTGACTACCTAGAGAACATTATGATTGGATATTTCTAGCTTGGAGGCCATCCAAATTGGACCGTCCCCTTTCCTCACAGAAAGTGGATTAATGTTCCACAAAACCAAAACCCTTTGCCTTGTACCACTTACCTAACCAGTTGTTAATTTCCAGAATCTTTTATGTTTTGTCTTCCTTCACTTGCAGGGTAAGAAAGATCTCAGAGAAGATCACTTGAATATTGTTCTCCTACAGCACCTTTTAAAATTCCTTGAAGTCCTCTATAATCTGTGAGATATTCCATGAAGCAATGCCATTAGTGTCAGTATGCACCATCACTAATGGATCTTGGCCCACTGACTTCAGAAGCCTATCCGGTCTTAGTCATCTAATTTGTCTGGTCTCCGGGCAGAATGTTTTTTCTATCCTTCTTAGTGTAGAATCTTTGACAAGGCTCATCTGTCTTCCTTGGATAACTGGAGATCTCCTTGTGGGCATGTTTTAGTGTCTTTCAGGTTTGGCTGAGAAGCTAGCCAAACATTGTCATGTACAGCTCTCCATTCTATTTGATGAGCTCAATTATCAGATATTTTCTGCAGTTTCCAAGCTGAGATCATAATGACTGGGTACCGCTAGCTATTTGGCCTTCATCTCTCTGGTGGTCACAACCTGCCTATCCTCTTCTTGTACCTCCACCAGCTGTGTGGAATGCTGCCTGGTCCTCTTGTCTGTAGTGGTTATGTACTGACACGCTTCCTCGCTGGTTTCCATTGTCTGCTTCCTTCTTTCTTGAATCTGTGAAAGTAAGGTGTCCTGAATTTACTTGTCTAAGAACTCCTAACCCTTTTTGATGCTCCCGCAGTGTCTGTACTTTTCACAAATCTCTTCTTCCAGCATCGTAACCAGCTTGTACTTCCTATAGAAATCCCTTCTGGCTTCCAGCAGGAAATAGAACATGATACATCTATTGTTGGTCATGATTAGTGGAGATAGATCAGTGTAAAACTGTAACAATCCAGTGGTGAATCATGGCTGAAATGGGGGCTGTCTAACAGTTTTGGATATATGTGTCTGATGCACAGAACAGGGGATGGAAAGGGTATTTGAAACAGAAGGACTGGTTTAATCAGAACCTCATATTAATGGTTCTTTTTGTCTTCCCTCCCCCTAAGTTTTAGATCCTCTCAGACCTCAAGTTTTAGATCCTTTTATCTATTTCACTTTTTGATCTTTGGTTTTCATAGTCTACAGTCCCATATAATGATAACATCATTATGACTCCATTATATGATTTTAGACATTGTTCCCATTATAGATAGGTTCTGAAAAGTATTTTTAATACTGGTTTCTATTTAAAATCCCTATTTTTTGTTTAAAAAGCCATGTACTCAAATATCCATTCAAGGCTTATACATTAAGATAAAATAAAATAATGAGATCAGCCCTGTTCATCAGTAAAGCAATGTGTCCAAAGAGATCCCTGGCACAGCATGAAAGTAAATAGCACTTGTGACATTATTTTAAAGGCAAAACTATTATTTCATCATATAAAGGATTAAAAGCAGATTTTAGAACTTTCCTTCAAATAAAACAGAACCCACTCAAGGTACAAAATTTAAACAAAACATACTGGATCAGATTCTTTTGTGAGTTACACCACTGTAATAACAATGAAACCAAGTTAAATGAGATATAAATGAAAACAGATTCACCTTCTGAAAAAGCTCCAAATCAAAAACGTAAGCGCTAGATTCTCTGGCCTATCCCATTCACCCTGCACTGCTGAGGTGATTCAAAGGGAGCAAAAGATTGGCCATAATTCCCCTAACCTGCGGCTCCTGTGACATGAATGCAGTTCCAGTGGGCACATATCAAGCAAAGCCAGCTCTTATGCGGCCCTCCCTGCAGCCACTGGCACAGATTAGGGTTAAGGCTAAATTCCACAATTTTTAAAGAGGCAAGGCTCTCATTCAAATCCAGGGGATTTTTGCAGGCACAAGAAATGCAGTATGTGGCCCGTAGGAGACTATAACTAAGATGTGTGTGTGTGGTGGGGAGAGCATGGAGGGAGCAGTGTGGGGGAGGGGGGAAAGAGGGGAAGGGGAACCATGAATTTTCTTGAATATTAATGGGCTTCTCCATCTGGAATAAAGGGGTCATAAAACACTGGGTGGGGGGAAGCTTTATTTTAGAGCTGCACATACATATAAATATATTTTTATATTAAAGAAGATAGATTATTGCAGGTGATGACAAATGTGCAGAATTTAAAGTTCACAATAGTATGCAGATAATGTTACAAAATTAAGTATACAGATACAAGCAGAAGACAATTCAACAAGGAGAAAAGTTATTCAAGGCTTGGGCTTATATAAATGATTAGGCTTTTCTAATGCTAATATAAAGGAACCATCACATGGCGTGAAACCATGTAGCTAGATAGTTTATTTCCTACGGTGAGGATTTTTCATTCCTAAGAAATCCTGCACGTTCAGAAACCAATTACCAGTTAGTAAATCATGTTGAATCTTCCATTCTTCTGCTCTGATCATCTTAGTGGCTAGTTACAGTAGCTGGAGAAAAGCTTGAGTAACTTTGTTCAATTAGTTCACCGAAAGCTAGTCATGCGAGAGTGGTGGCAAAACCCTTTCCCAAATAGCAATAAGAGCATTGATTCCAGAAAAGCTTGATAATATGGCAAAACTGTCACATACTGTCTGGTTTAAATGGCCTGTGGCTCCATACCTTCTCCAAAATGCATCAGTCAGAATTACCCATATGAAAACAGTTTATTGGCAGCTAATGGAAGTTGTATAAAGTAATTTTTTTAAAAAATTGGTAATTAAATGACTTTTATAGTTGTAAACATCACTGATATGCCTGTGGATTTTAAACTTCTATTCTTCAGTATGAAGTAAATTAAAATACCTCTGCCAGGCTATGGCATAGGAACTACAAATAGTAGAGAGAATTTAGAGGGCAAAAAGAAACTAACTATAATGTAGGAAGCCTTTTGGACAGGAGTGAAAACGCATGGTACATTAGAGTTCATTTAAGGGCTTTAAAAATGCCTTTCTGTTTTTGCAAGTAAAATGTCTGATCTCAAAACATTGTATAAGGGAGAGTTTACTAATTGGATACTTACTGAAATCTGGTCTAGTGTAATGATTTGGCTGTTTCGCAACTAAATGACAAAACTGAAATATGCTTCACACATGACAATAATTAAAATCAGATAGACTGAGAACAGGGATGAGCCTGGATATGGGTGAGAGGGGAGAGAGAACAAGAAATTAAGTAATGTAGTTAATCTTTTCCATGTGTTCAGAGCATGTACAGAGTTGTGTGATATTGGGATATATTTCTGTGATCCTAAAAGCACAGTTGACACACTGTTGTCATGTTATATACCTAAAAGGAGGCATGTAATATATCATTAGAAAACTAACTTTTCACGGTTCATTAATATTCTTGTGTGATGTATGTCCAGTAAACCCACAAAGGACTTTATAGATATGTGCTGTAAACATATTCTTAAAACATATTTGGCAAGTATTGCCTAAGCAATTACTGTTTCAGACAAAGGAATGTTGTTCCACCTGCTTGAATGTGTCTCCAATGTAAACTAAGCCAGGTGTGACCAAAGACAAAGAAAAACACATTTACGTGCCTGGTGAACAAAGCCATCAGGAGAACAAGTGGGGAAAGATGACTATTGAACAATCTTGACCGGGGATGGTGACTGCACTTCCAGGAAGCCTTGCTGCCTCTTAAAGCAGGGTCAGTGAACTCTGGGAAGATATAAGAGTGAGAGAGCCATTTTGGCATCCATCACTTGAGGGACTAAAGGGGTCAGAGCTCTTGAAATCTCCAAGTGTTGGATCCTTCAAACAAGGGGGTTGAAGTTTCTGGAAACGAAATATAGGTGAGAAACCTGGTTAGGCAAAGATTGTAACTTGCTGAAATTAACTTTTAGTCTAGAAGCATAGTTTTACTTTGCTTGCTTGTAACCCTCTCTATCTTTATGCTGGTATTATTTAAACCTATAACCTTTTGTTTAATAAACTTGTTTTACTTTTACTATAATCCAATTCAGTGCCGTGATTAAAATAGTGTGTGTTAACCGCAGTTCAGAGTTACAAACCACCTCCATTTCCACAGTGTCCGTAACTCTGAGGTTCTACAGTAGCATGCTTGAACCAGTCATAGAAAATTTTTGACAAGATTTTCAAAAGTGACTGATTTGGGGTTTCTCAGATATTGGCTTTTTGACTTGAGAAACCTTAAAGGGGCCTGGTTTACAGAGGGTTGGTACTTTTTTTAGAATACCCTTTCACAGGGTCTCAAGCTTGGCACCCAAAAATGGAAACATACCTCACTAGTCATCTTTGAAAATCTTAGCTCCAAAATATCTAGGGTAGCTGGGGTAGGTAGATCACAAATATTTTGTTTTGGAGATTTTCTTTTTGTAAACTAAGAGACTACAAGGCACCCTTGCCCAGGTGACAAAGGCAGAGGAGTATGCAAGAAACTTCCTGGTTCCTCCTAGCACAGCCGTGCGAGGGCCTGCTACAGTAGCAGCCCCTCTGCACTGGGGAAAGCAGGGACTGTTTTGGTCCTGTTCTTCCTCAGGAGTAAGACACCACAATGGAGGTTGGGAGGAGTAGGGTCAAGCTGACACAGCCCCTCCACCTCAGACTTCTAAGCTGGAATCCAAGAAGGGGCGTAGCCTTTCTCACACCTGTATGAAGCCAATTGCCTATCCCTGTTTGCATATAGAAACCCCCAGAGACAGAGTTCTTGGCTGAGACACTGAAATATGCTTCCTGGGGCAATGTGGCTCCCCAGTATAGGCTGTGACATAAATGCCATTAATTAGCCTTTTATATGTAGCAAATGTTAAAGGAGGGAAGCATCAGTGTTTTCCGGTGGCTTGATCCTATAACCCCTTACTCATGTGACTTCATTTGGGCTACTTGGATGAATAAGGGGTTGCAGGACATGGTAGGTTTCAGTTGTAAGATTTATTATAAACCAATGAACACTGTTATAACTGATGCAATCTGACAAAGAGGATAAAAATGTGAGGCAACAAGAAAGGCCAAATGTGACAGGGTGTGCCTGGACCTTTGAGGCCTTACACTGGGGATCTTGCAGTCCTACCTCACCCCACCCCAGGGGAGGAGCAACAAAGGTGAGTCCTTCAGGCCTGCCTAGAAATGCTGCATGGAAACAGCCAATCAGATAAACAGCAGGCTCAAATAAAAGGAGATGCAGGTCCTGAACAGGCCAGTTCCTGGCAGGGAAGAGAGGAAGGGTGCTCTGCCCAGAGAAGCTCAACAGGCTGATTTGCTGGTCCTGGGAACAAGAGGATCTGATTACAGGCGAGTCGCATCTTAGGCGCATTTAACATGCGCGAATTCAGCTTTGCGCGGTCGCCAAAAACAGGAAAAAAAAAGAAAAATAACCATTTTAAAACGGCATCGGTGCTGCGGGCAATTCCGTCCACCATTCAACTCAATGGAGTCTCAACATACGCAGTTTTTCGCTTTACGCGCTCAGCGCAGAACGTAACCCCTGCATAAGATGCGACAGACCTGTACTGTAATCTTAAGATAACAGGTGAAAGGAAAGGGGCTACATGGGAAAAGGCCCATGGAACAGCAGCAGTGAACTGGAAGCAGCAGTACATGGCTGCTGTTTACAGGGTTCCTGGGTTGTGATCAGATTAATGGATGGGATCCCCACACTGAGAAAATGGCCTAAGCCCTGTGAAGGGGCGAAGCCAGAGTGTTAAAAGGCTCAAAGATGGGGGCAAAAGACCATGGTGAGGGCCAACAGTGTGCTGAACCCTTTGCTACCCCAGAAGGGGTTCATCCATTTGACTGTGGGGCTAGGCCTCACTGCCTAGTGGGGTCGGCAACCTGCAGGGAGCACCAGGAGAAAAAAAAGATTACAGCACCACACTGAGCTGACAGGAGGCATTCACGAGAGGTGAGTGTCCTCCCGTCACACCATGTCATAAATTAAATGACAACATCTCATCATCATAATCATAAATCTGGTAAGCCAATACTAAAATCTAATCATTTTACTAAAATACTGTGGTCCTGTATTCTCACTTACATTGGTTTAACATTAACTTCAGTGCAGTTACACCTATTGACAGCAGAGTAGGTGGAGGGAAAATCTGGCCATATGAGTAAAAAAGATATTGAAGTCAGTGTTTATGTTTTAGGGGAGGAAGACTTGGGGAGGAGGAGAGAAAGGAATGATAGATTCAAAATATTTTGAAATCCTTTCTACACCTTCTGCAAAATAATTTGAGAATGTGTAATAATGTAAGACTATTTTTCTTCAAAATTAGTGTTTACTACCAAAGAATAAAATGAAGTGACTACTTCTCTGATATTTTTCAGAGATATAAAATGGTTTATAGAAGAAAGTCCTGGAAGTTCCATGCCTAGCAGCGTGGAGTTCAAGTAACACATCTCTTGAGAGAGCAGATACAAAACCTGGTGAGGGAAGTGAAATGCAGAAGATGACAATTGGCATATTAGGACGCTTTGTTGAAAAAAAATATATAAAAAAATCTTATTTGCCAGTGAATGAAAGAGAAGGCAGTGTTGGGAGGAAAAGTTTTATATTTGTTGAAGGTTTGCACAGAGCCAAATCTTTCTAGTGCATGAAAAATACTTTTAAATTTAGGTCCTTACCTTATGCTTTGAAAGAAAGGAGTCTTAGAATTTTCTGAAAGACAGAATTCTTTAAATAGATGGTTTGAGCAAGGTACAGTACATAAACAGTGGACCAAATTCTGCCCTCAGTTACATCCATGAAACCTCATTTGGCTTCAGGGGGCTTACGTAGATCTGAGGGCAGAATTTGGCCCAGGGAGACCTAGGAAAATTGAAAAGCTTCAGTGTTCAGTCACTGGTATTTTTATCCGAAAAAACAAAACAAAACAAACAAACCTTAGGTAGGGTGAAGCCTCTGTGGTTTGCTAGCACACAAAATTTGGCCATATTAAATATTTTCACTGCTGTCAGGAAGAGCATGGTTATTAGCGGCAACTATAAATGGAGGATCCATTTAGGTGACTGGAATGTTCACAAACAAAAAATCTTCACATAGAGCAAAGTTTGTAAATGATCTACTAGTGTTTTTTTTTATAATAACTCCAGTGTTTGAAAGTCTGGAAACTCAGAAGCTGTTAGGATAGTTCAACAGCAAAGTGTCAAAAAGTCAGGAAATAATGAAGGTTCTGAGGCCAGCTCTGCTCTCCTTACCTTTACTTACCATACAGGGTCCACTGGTGGGAGAATGCAGCACATAGCTACCACAATAATGAGCTCTACAGGAAACCACCCCCCCCACCTAATATAGAAAAGAATGTTACTAATGGTTACTGAAAGCAATTTGTCTCCTTTTGTGTATATGGTGTGTTTTGCAATGCAGTGATTGTAAGTGACAACTTCCTTTCCAAGCAATGGTAAAAGTAGACTAAAACAGGAAGAGGAGCTCTCACTAGAGCCACCAGCCAAGAAGGAAGGGGAGCTCTCTTTCTGCTGTTAGCAGGGGAGTGGAAACTGCACTCACCATACCTTCATTATATTAACCCCTGCTTCCCCCTGGTTTGGATGTTATCTAGGTCCCCTCTTGCTAGGGTGTGTGGGTCCCTGTTTTCAAGGCAAGAGTGTGTTTTTGACCGAGTATAGATTCAGGAAGTTTAAAGGATTATTTGATCATCTAGTTTGATCACCTGTGTATCACATGTTAGGTCTCTGGGTGAAGATATAAAGGAGACCCGGGATGGAAAACAAGGGTGATGTCCATGGTAGGGGTCTCCTACTGGCCACCAAATCAAGAGGAGGAAACGGGTGAGGCATTTCTACAACAAATTAGAGGTAGCCAAATCACAGGATGTGGTTATAATGGGGGATTTTAATTATCCTGATGGCTGTGGGAAAAACAATATGGCAGGATACAGATCATTGAACAAGTTCTTATTATGTATTGGAGATAAGGTTTTGTTTCAGAAGGTGAAGAATGTTACTGGGGCGAGGGTCGCTATTTTAGAATCTGTTCTGACAAATCAGAGGGAACTGGATGAAAATCTGAAAGTGGAAAGCAACTCGGATGAAAGGGACCATGAAATAAGAGTAAGTCATGATCCTAAAGAAAGGAAGGAGACCAAGCAGCAAAGTAAAAAATTCAGAAAAGCAGACTTCAGCAAACTCATGGAATTGGTGTGGTCATAGGTGAAGGGTTATCTAATGGAAATGGAGAGCTGGCAATTTCTCAGAGATATTAAAGGCACAACAGCAAACTACCTTGATGCAGAGGAAAGATAGGAAGAATAGTAAGAGGCCAATATGGCTCCATCAAGAGCTCTTTAATTACAAGAAAACCAAAAAAGGAAGCCTACAAAAAGAGGAAATGAGGAAATATTTCTAAGAATGAATATTAATAGAATAGCACAAGGATGTAGGAACAAAATCAGAAATGCTAAAGCACAAAATGAGATACAACTATCAAGGGACATAAAAGACAATAAGAAGAGATTCTAAAAATACATTAGAAGTAAGAGAATGACAAAAGAAAGTGTAGGTCCATTACTTAATTGGAAAGGAAAACAAATACCAGACAAATAGACTGAAGTACTTAAAGGGTTTTTTACTTTTTGTCATCAGTAAAATAGCCAATTGTGACCAGACGATTAACACAATTAATATTAACAAGGCAAAAGGATCTTAGGCCAAAATAGGGAAAACAGGTTAAAGAATACTTATCTAAGATAGATATATTCAAGTCAGCAGGGCCTGATGAAATTCATCTTACAGGACTGAAACTAGACAAAGTAATCTCTGTACCATTGGCAATTATATTTGAAAACTCACCGAGGACAGGTGCAGTCCTAGAGAACTGGAGAAGGGCAAACATAGTACCTATCTGTGGTGTGAAAAGGAGGACCCTTGGGATTATAGACCAATCAGTCTAACTTAAATATCCAGAAAGATGCTGAAACAAATTATTAAACAATCAATTTGTTCAAATTTGGAGGATAGTAATGTGAAAAGTAATAGCCAACAGGGATTTGTCAATAAAAACCATGCCAAACCAATTTTCTTTGACAGGGTTTCTGGCCTACTGGGGGTGTGTGTGTGGCGTAGAGAGGAGCAGTAGATGTGATATATTTTGATTTTAGTAAGGCTTTTGACACAGTACCACATGGCATTCTCAGGGGCAAACTAGGAAAATACGGTCCAGATGAAATTCCTGTCATGTGGATGCAAAACTGGTTGAAAATGGTATGCTGTGAAACTTGGAGGACTGGGTATCAAGTGGTGTCCTGTAGGGTTTGTATTGGGTCTAGTGCTATTCAATATTTTGATTAATGACTTGGGTGGTGGAATGGAGAGTATGCTTGTAAAATTTGCAGAGGACACCAAGCTGGGAGGGTTGCTAGTACTTTAGAGAACAGGATTAGAATTCTAAATGACCTTGACAAATTGGAGAATTGGTCTGAAATCAATCAGATGAAATTAAGTAAAGACAAATGTGAAGTACTACACTTAAGAAGGAAAAATCAAATGCACAACTACAAAATGGGGAATAAGTAACTAGAGAGTAGTACTGCTGAAAAAGATCTGGTGGTAATAGTGAATCACAAACTGAGTATGAGTCAGTATGGTGCTGTTGCAAAAAAGGCTAATGATGTTCTGGGATGTATTAACAAGAATGTTGTACATAAAACACAGGAGTTAATTGTTCTGCTCTACTTGGCACTAGTGAGGCCTCAGCTGGAGTAGTATGTCCTGTTCTTGGCACCACACTTTATGAAAGGTGTGAACAAATTGGAGAGAGTCCAGAAGACAGCAACAAAAATAAGAGGCTTAGAAAATGTGACGTATGAGGAAAAGTTGAAAGAATTGGGCATGTTTTGTCTAGAGAAGAGAAAGTTGAGGGGTGACTTAAGTCTTCAAATATGTAAATGGTCATTAAAAAGGATGGTGATCGGTTCTCCATGCTCACCGAGTGTAAGACAAGAAGTAATAGGCTTACAAGGACGATTTAGGTTAGATATTTGGAAAAGCTCTTTAATGATAAGGATGGTTAAGATCTGAAACAAGTTACCTAGGGAGGTTGTGGAATCCCCATCACTGGAGGCTTTTAAAAATAGGTTAGACAGACATCTGTCAAGGATGGTCTAGGTCTATTTATTTGTGTGTGCGAACTAGATGACCTCATGTGATCCCTTCCAGCCCTACATTGATATAATTCTGTGACATTTCACCCAGTGACCCCTGTATTGCACCCAATAACTTGTGTTTGATTGAAGCATAAATTGTGATTGGCTAAAGTGTGTCTTCCAGAAAGGCATCCAGTGTTCATTTGAAAACACCAGTACATGCTGCCACTACCCTTGCTGGTTTGTTCTCATGGTTAATGACTCTCAATGTTAAAAATGCGTGCCCTATTTTGAATCTGAATTTGTCTGACTTCAGCTTCCAGCTACTGGTTTCTGTTATACTTTTTTGGCCAGATTAAAAAGCCCTTTTATTACCTTGTATTTTCTCCCAGTGAAGGTACTTAAATGCTGCAGTCAAGTGCCCCTCAATCTTCTTTTTGATAAGATAGACAGATGGAGCTCATGACATCTCACTGTAAGACACTTTCTCTAGCCCTTGAATAATTTGTGGCTCTTTTCTGTACCATCTCCACATTTTTAAAAGGATGTTGAAAAACTGAACACCAGAATTGTACCCAGTATTCCAGTTTTGGTTTCACCAATGTCTGTGCACAGGTAAAGTCACCCCCCTACTGCTACTAATTACTCTGGTTTATACCTCACATTAACCCTCTTTAGCCCAGCATCCCTCTGGAAGTTCATGTTGAGTTTTTTGCCCACGATGACCCCTACATCGTTTTGAGTCACTGTTTTACAGAATACAGTCCCTCATTCTGTAGGTATAGCCTGAATTCCTTGTTCCTAAATATATAACTTTGCTGATTGTACTGAATTGCATTGTTAAAACACAGTTTGACTGGGACCAGGTTACAAAATGATCCAGGTCATTCTCTATGACTGCCTTGTCCTCATCAGTATTTACTACTCTGCTGATTTTTGGATTACCTGCAAATTTTATCAGCAGTGATTTTATATTTACTTCTCTATAAGTGAAAATGTTGAATAGCTTCATGCCTAGTACCTATCCCTATTGATGCCCACTAACATACTCCCATGAAGTGCTGATTCTCCACTGACAATTACTTAAGAGGATGATTGGTGTAGACTGGTGTATCCAGGTGATGGCGGTATGGTAGAAGGAAGTAGAGTCCTGTGAGAACTACGTTTGCAGCTAATATATGGGACACTGTGGCCTGTGGGATGTACCATGAGGAAAGGGCTGTGTCTAGCATTTGCTCTGTAATTAATGTGCGAGTTTGCAGTTTATGGGCTGCGATCTTGAGTTTTCTTTGCAGAGGAAGGGGAGGAGGTCTGTAGGCTATAGCTGAAGGTTACATGGGGATGACTGTCAGAAGTAAGAAGGCAGAGATTTGGATGGCATCAACTTCTAAGCTGTGTATTTTGAAACTTTGACTATTGTTGTCTGAGTGACAAGGGTAGGCTTAAAAATGATGATTTGGAGCAACTAGAGGTAAATTTAATAAAATAAATGTATTAAAGATGTCTTGGTTCTTCATCTTGGACTTCTTATATTAGCCAAATAAGTACCTAAATGGCAAAGGAACTTTTACATCCTTTTCTTTCAGCAAATCTTTTTATATGCAGACCTCGCTATGAGCAGGGTTTCCAGAGCCATGCTTCTAGCAAACAAATATGGTTGGTGTCTAACCCATATTTATGCTTCTATATTGGTGTCTATTTACAGTATAGTATCATGTGCTTTCTTCTGACCATCCAATATACCTAGCCATTTGGTTACTTAATATACAGTAGATAAACATAGTAACTGTGGTTGTCTCTTCCTCTCCCAGTCCTAATGGTTGTCTCACTGCAGAATCTACACTTAAAAGTATGTCCAGGAAATAATTATATGATCCTTAGATGAAAGGAACTATATAGAAAGGTCCCTGTTTCTGATATTTATTCCCTACTGTTACAAGTAAAATGTCCATAAAGTCTAGCAATATAATTTATTGATCAGTATAGATATTACATAATTTCTTGATATGTGTAACGAATTGGGACTTATCTTATACCACTCTCCTCTGACTGGGCCAGGTTTTGCTCTTGCTGAGCCAGCTCACTCCAGGGGGCAAAGATTGGGAATACATTACAGTCAAGAAAATATCAGTTCTACTGAGCTAGCAGCAGAGATTCCTCATAATCCTAAAAATGCTAGCTAAAATACTCCATATTCCACAGTGCATGATTGCTAGGAACTCTCTCCTGGTTCATATACTGGGGATTATGGGATGCCTGTGCAGACAGCTCAATAAAGACAGTAACTGGCATAGAGATTTCTGCACTGAAGTCTTTCACCTTAATGTATAATAGAAAGACTAGCCAAACCACTTGCTGTATAACGGAGAAATCTGTTCTTCCATTTCCTTTGAACTTACCTGTGTCCTCCATAAATCAGCCACTAGAGGATAGAAAGAAATAATGGCATTGATGGCATTTGATGGCTAAAAGCATTGCCTCCCACTTCCCTCCTGCAATCTCTATGGTAGTTTCAGTGGATAAGGTAATACTGAGTGTGGAATTTGCCCCCTCTGGGGCAGCACTTTGCTCCATCTGCCAAGTCTAATAATTGGAGCTGGCTCCTAATAACTTTGAAAAGAAATCTAAAGTATAAATAATTAATATCTGTTAAATAATTCAGGATGAAATACGGTACATGAATTTAGCAAACTGAACTTGATAGGAGTGTGTTTTATGGGTTAATAATGATAATTAATCAATTATTGGATCTTCAGTAAGTTCACTTTTATGATTTGCATTCATAGGAATGGAGATAAGCCACATACTGTAGAAAACAAAAACTAGATTTAAAAATATGGCTTGAATTTTAAGGTAAAATTATAAAAAAGCAAACTTTATTCCAATATGATTGTATCCAAAATGAAATTCCTAACACAGATTTTTTTTTTCCATTTTGAAATTTATTTTCTTTGTAACGTTTTTTTAAAAGTCATAGTCACTGGTAGCTTTAAAAACTTGACACTGTTTCAAAATTTTGCTCGCATTGTGATGGAAGAAGGAAGGGAAAGCTATCTTTTGAATAACTGTCTCTAATGTTTCCTTTTCTTCCTACTACTTCAAATCCCTCCTAAAGACTCACTCCTTCCACAAAGTCCACAAACAACTAACTAAAATCATTGAATAGTGTTCTCCACCCTAATGTAATGTATCCTAGGGGGATAGGAAACCTAAAATGAACTTAAAGATACTTACTTACTTTTGTAAGTAAAGCCCCAGTTCCACAATAGAAATAAATAATATACAAAACAAAGCCTTAGTTCTTCAAACACTTACATAAGTGAGTAATTTTAAACTATGGAGTAATCCCATTGAGTTCAATAGAACTACTTGTATGAATTTACTCACGTGGGTAAGTGTTTGAAGAATGAGGCCCAAGTTATTTTTTTGGAGTTGTGAATTTAATTAAGATCTGAAAGCTCTGTACAAAGCTTCTCCAGTAGAATGCATAACATCACTTAATAAAAAGCAAAACCATAACATTCATTTGTCACCTTAGAACTCAATTAATTAATATTAATTTAGGTTTTAGAATTTACTAATGGTCTGTGACCAAATCTTCAGTACTTTATCTGCATCATACCCTGCTGCAGACAAATAAGCTGAGTTTTTCATGAAAGCAGAGAATTTTTTTCAAACAATATAAATTGGTGTGTATTAATGTATGAATGATGATTTAAAAGAATTGTATATACTGTTTTCTGTGGAAATATGCCCATGATGACTCTCCCTACTTAAATATATAAACAGATGCATATAGATCTTTTTTTTTTTCTCTCTCCCCTCCCACTTTGTCATTTTCTGTGTCACAGACTAAGGGCCTCATCCTGCCAATTTAAGCATATGTAGAACTTCTTACATGAGTAGACATGTTGATTTTAATTGATTAAATTTTTGCAAAATCAGAGCCTTAGGCAGGATATCTTAAGAAATTTGTACTGGATTTTGAAAATATATCACTTTAATTCTAAGTTTATTCTCTGCTCCTGCTTGGTTAAAATATTAATACATGTTGATTTTTCTTATAAAGGTGATTTTCATTTATTCTTGAGTTTTAACTGCTATTCCACTACTTTTTTAGTTTTCTGCAGTGAAGTGGAAGATCTGTGGGATTGTTTTCCCTTCCTCAATGTACCTCCATAAGTTTTATCTGACAGGTAGATGTGTTCATTGAAGAATTGGTAGGGCTGAGAGACGCAGTATTATATTGCTGGCTTTTGCAGGATGATTGTTTAAAGCACTGCTGAAAGGCTTTATTGCAAAGGATTGTTTTAAATTTTCTAGGTTTCTGGTAGTGTAAAGAGAAGGGAGTTCTTAGTTTACAATCTCAAGACTGAGGCTCAAGTATTTTTGGTGACAGATTTTCGTAGAATCATAGGACTGGAAGGGACCTCGAGAGGTCATCTAGTCCAGTCTCCTGTATGCATAGTAGGACTAAGTATTATCTAGACCATTCCTGATAGGTGTTTGTCTAACCTGCTCTTGAAAATCTCCAATGATGGAGATTCCACAACCTTCCTAGGCAATTTATTCCAGTGCTAAACCACCTTGACAGGAAGTTTTTCCTAATGTCCAACCTAAACTTCCCTTGCTTCAATTTAAGCCCATTGCTTCTTGTCCTAGCCTCAGATTAAGAAGAACAATTCTTCTCCCTTCTCCTTGTAACAACCTTTTATGTACTTGAAAACCATTATCATGTCCCCTCTTAGTCTTCCCTTTTCTAGACTAAACAAACCCATTTTTTTCAATCTTCCCTCATAGGTCATGTTTTCTAGATCTTTAATCATTTTTGTTGCTCTTCTCTGGACTTTCTCCAATTTATCCACATCTTTCCTGAAATGTGGTGTCTAGAACTGGACACAATACTCCAGTTGAGGCCTAATCAGTGCAGAGTAGAGGCGAAGAATTACTTCTCGTGTCTTACTTACAACACTCCTAATACATCCCAGAATGATGTTCGCTTATTTTGCAACAGTGTTACATTGTTGACTCATATTTAGCTTGTGGTCCACTGTGACCCACAGATCCCTTTCCATAGTACTCCTTCCTAGGCAGTCATTTCCCATTTTGTATGTGTACAACTGATCATTCCTCCTAAGTGGAGTTCTTTGCATTTGTCCTTATTGAACTTCATCGTATTTACTTCAGACCATTTCTCCAGTTTGTCCAGATCATTTTGAATTTTAATCCTATCCTCCAAAACACTTGCAATCCCTCCCAGCTTGGTATCGTCCACAAACTTTATTAATATACTCTCTATGTCATTATCTAAATCATTGATGAAGATATTGAACAGAACAGAACTGAATCCAGAACTGATCCCGGTGAGACCCCACTCGATATGCCCTTCCAGCATAACTGTGAACCACTGATAACTACTTTCTGGGAATGGTTTTCCAACCAATTTTGCACCCACCTTATAGTAGCTCTATCTAGGTTGCATTCCCTAGTTTGTTTATGCGAAGGTCATGCGAGACAGTATCAAAAAGCTTTACTAAAGTCAAGATATACCATGTCTACTGCTTCCCCCTATCCACAAAGCTTTCTTTGACAGGGTAACAAGCCATCAGGATGGTGTGACAGAATTTGTTGTTGACAAATCCATGCTGACTGTTACTTATCACCTTATTATCGTCTAGATGTTTGCAAATTGATTGCTTAATTATTTGCTCCATTATCTTTCCGGGTACATAAATTAAGCTTACTGGACTGTAATTCCCTGGGTTGTCCTTATTTCCCCTTTTATAGACTAGCACTATAAAAGTCCTTGCCCTTTTCCAGTCTTCTGGAATCTTGATGACAAGCATGAATATACAGATGTAATTTGTTTTTTTGTTAATACCAAATAATAAGAATATCATTCCTCAATAAATTTGAGGGGCTAACAAAAGTCAACAGTTCCAAATGAGCACAGTATAATTTTTTAAAAAAATATCACAAGACACTAATTCACTAGGGATGATTTCAACAGAGCACATTTTTATGTACATGTGCAAGTTCATGAAACTGTTCCAGATATTTCACATCTAGTCTTAAGGTAGAGGGCTATTTTAGAACAGTATTGTTAGGACACAGATGTCTATGGCCAGAATTGACTCCCCTTTCACAGGGACTTAAATTGCAAACTGCTCATTTTTATCCCACTTCTTTGACATCTTATGTGCTGATTTTGGCATGCACAATGTCAAGACTTATGCTACTAATTCAACATGCAGATGTTTGTTACTTAAAACAGATGGGCATCATATGGTCTAGTACATTTTGGAATCTTATAAGTGTAATGGGCAACTTGAATATCCAATATAAAAGGTGGCTGTGACCACCTATAACGGCATTATTTTTAGGTCTGGTCTACACTGAAAAGTTAGGTCAACCCAGCGTGTTGCTCAAGGTGTGAAAAATCCACACCCCAGAATGGCATAGTTAAGCTGACCTAACCCGCAGTGTAGACAGTGCTAGTTGACGGAATAATTGTTACGTTGACCTAACTACTGCTTCTTGGGGAGGTGGATTATCTACATCAATGGAAGAACCCTTCCCATGAGCGTCGGTAGCATCTACACTGAAGTACTACTGTGGTGCAGCTGCAGTAGCGTTTCAAGTGTAGGCGAGCCCTTAGAAATGCTGAGGCAGATCCTCAGATGGTGTAAATTGCCACAGCTCTATTGACATCAGTGAAGTTATGACCGTTTTCATCAGCTGAGGTTCTGTCTCACTGTTTTCAAAAATGGCACTTCTGTGAATTACATTACATTACTGTTTTTTAGTTTGTACTTATTAGCTAATGCTGTTATTACCAGAAGCACAGCCTTTCATAAAAAATAATTCTCAGTCATGTCAAAGTATGATTTGCCAGTAGATAAGAAGGCTATTTAAAAGGTGTCCTATGTGTTGTCAGAGGGAACATTGTACTACTCAAACGTAAACTTGCAGGTATCCGGCTTAAAAAAGAGCTGGTTAGAAAAAAGTGAACAGGATCTGTGTGAGGAAAGCTCAGTTACATCAAATTATAGTAGTAAAACACATTCAATACTCAGGTCTCTGCGCTTCATGCTTTGACCACTATTCCAGAGGACATGCATCCATGCTGAATTTAAATTGGTATTCTATTACTGCTTAACAGTGCGATTTAAAACTGTGATTAATGGCGACTATCAATCTCATTAATTGTGATTATTTTTTAAATCATTGGACAGCCCTAATAAATATATCCACTAATTTTGGGTGTCCAATTTGAGATGACTAGAACCTTATTTTTCAGAGTACTTAGCAATGTATAGAACTTTACACATTAAAGCCGTTTCCATTGACTTCAGGTGTGGCTGTGAATTCCCAGCACTTCTGCAAATCAGGTCCCCTGGTCTCAAGCTGGGCACCTAGAAAATGAAGAACACACAATTAATCACCACCTGTGAAAAGTTTGGCTTTAGTGCCTTGATTAGGAACTCTGTGGCTCAGACAGGGGTAGAAAACAATTTTCCTGCACAGCATTCACCTACCTTAATCATGAGACCTTCCTTTTTCCTTCTGCAGTTCCATGAACTTTTTTTTTACATTACTGTACTCAAAAACAAAACAATTAAAACTTTAGCGCCTACAAGTCCACTCAGTCTGGAACAGCAGTTTTAACTGCACACCTTCCAACTTCTGCAACAAACCAGGCAGTGTCCTACAGACAAAGCCTTCTTTACTACATAACTCCTGTTAATCCTTACAGATGGTCCATGCTGTGCACTGAATGAATTGGTGATCTTTTTTACACAGTTTTTGTGTGTAATTATGGTCTCACAGCAGCAAGACCGTAATTACAGTTGCATCAGAATGTTCTGGCTTGAGAGCTATGACTTTCTGAATATTTACCTTTTTTAAAAATTGGGGTAAATTATAGCTGAGTCACTACTTCGTTTTCTGTCAAACAATTAAAAAAATCATTAAAAGTTGCAATAAAACTGAAGTTGCCTTTAAAAATGTTTTGTTTGTATAAAGTTCAATTTAATTACTTACAATACATTGGTTAGCATGATGCTGAGTGGTGAAATATGGACCTTTACAAAAATAACAATGGCAATAAGCTATACATTGAGACAACAAATGTGTAAGAGCTTTTTTTAAAAAAAGAAAAAAGCAAAGGAAATTTACAAGAACAAAACTTCCTTTAATACGAATTAAGGTAAATTAACAAAATAAACTAAGAAAAACGAAATTAAGGATTAAAAAGGATTATAAAATTGCAAAGTCAAGCACTGTTAAATTAGGAAATGCCAGAATGAATATTCTCCATGCACTCATATTTTGTTTCCCCTTCTGTGTAGGTATGTATGATACAGCCTCCAATTACATGCAGAAGTGACATCATGCGAAAAGTTTGGTGTGACTTGCCCATCATCACATAGGAAATCAAAGGTAGAGGCAGGAATAGAATCCAAGACTAGGTCTACACTAACCCCCCCTGTCGAACTAAGATACGCAACTTCAGCTACGTTAATAACGTAGCTGAAGTCGAAGTACCTTAGTTCGAACTTACCTGTGGTCCAGACGCGGCGCGCAGGCTCCCCCGTCGACTCCGCCTACTCCGCTCGTCGAGCTGGATTACCAGCGTCGACGGCGGAGCACTTCCTGGTTCGATTTATCGCGTCTTGACAAGACGCGATAAATCGAACCCAGAACATCGATCCCGCGCCTCCGACGCGAGAGGTAAGTATAGACGTACCCTAAGTCTCCAGGATGGCGTTCAACGGCCCTAACCATGAGACCATCCTTTTTTTTCTTCCTGCAGCTCCCTGGCTCATTCATTATAAACCTTCTGACTTCTGCAAAAAATAAGGCAGGAATCCTACAGAAAATATGGGATCATGTAATTAAAAATAGTCTCATAATGTATATGCACAGGGGGCTTGTGATAGTGTGCAGGGAGTGAACAGGTGAGCCTGCACTTTGATCACTTATGCTAAGTAGTTCCCCAGAGGAAGCTAGTTTTGGTAATTATCTAATCAGGTTGGTGGGGCTGGGTGGAGTAAAGATTCAGTTAGTCTATCAGCCCATGTCTGATAGAGACACAGGAAGGAGGTGCCCAGAGGAGGAGGGGACAGAGATTGAGAGGGGAGGGGAATAGGGCTAGCTGAGCCCAGTCATACAGAGGCTTCAGAGAAAGGAAACCTCTGTTCCCCTCAGATCCTGAAAAAGCACTGTAGATATAGCGAATAGACTGTTGCACGGGGTCTGTAGTGATATTGGTGGTGATAACTTGATATAAAAAGTCCCTGAGTGCACACCTGGTGAAGCTGGTGCAGTTTCTGCAGGGAAGAAAATAGGACTGGAGCCACGCCCTGTTACAGGACTGAATTAAGGTTGCATGGATAGAGTTCATTCTGGCATTTCCTAACTTGAGTGCTTGACTTTAAAAAATTTTAATTGTTAACTTTGTATTCCTATTTTTCTTCTGTTTTAGTTGATTGGTGAAAGCAATCTTAACGAACATTAAACAAAGGTTTTTGTTTGTGAATAAGAAATGTAGAGCTGAAGACTTGGTCCTGTTGAAATCTAGACAAAACTCCTATTGACTTCCACAGGGCTAGCATTTCATGCATAGCAACTAGTAACCTTTGGGGTAATGGCATTGCATTTAATGCCATTAAACTAGGGATGAATTTGTCCCTGTTAATGTCTTAATTTATTCTAAATTGTTCTTAGAGTTTGGCTTTTTTTAGTTCTTCTGCCTCCTCATAAAATTCTCAAATTGAAATACCTAAGATTTTCAATTACAGCATACCTGCACATATAAAATATTACTTTCTTGCAGTGATCATGTACAGGTGCGTCGCATCTTACGCGCATTTAACATGCGTGAATTCAGCTTTGCGCGGTTGGCAAAAAAAGAGAAAAATAACAATTTAAAAACTGTATCTGTAGTGCGGGCGATTCCGCCCACCATTCAACTTAATGAGCGTTTGACTATATGCGGTTTTCGCTTTATGCACTGACTGCGGAACGTAACCCCAGCGTAAGATGAGACTCGCCTGTATTGATATTCTCTCCCCCGCCCTCTCCGGATTATGGCCGACTACCACAGACCCCTGTTAGTCTCTCAAGCAATCAATATAAAATGTCTTATGACAATTATATTTTAATATACTTATTAAAATTTAATATCTTTATATTTAAAAAGCTATGGAATTTGTTGAGATGATGCATATAGTTGCCATTTTAATGGTCTAAAATATGAAATAATCTGCTTTAAACTAGTTGAGTTTGACGAGCACTTGGAAAACGATGAATACAAAGTGATTTTAGTAAGGTAATCAAAAGTATTTCTATTTTTTGGTATTAAAAAAATCCCACAACAGAGAAGATTGAATATATTATTTACTGAACAGCAATCCTTCATTTTTAAGTATTTTTTGTTCAAATTGGTCATGTTTAAGAATTAGATTTGTCTATTAATGTTCATAAATAGAAATGACAGTATTAGGTTTATGTGTCCTTGAATTTGTATGAAATCTTTCTGAGTCGGCTGTCCATTATTATAAAGGCAAAAGTGGTCTAGTAAATTATTTTTAGAGCTGGGAGCCAGGAATTCCTTAGTTCTAAGCGAGCTTCTTCCAGTGACTCGTCTTGGTTCTGTTGGTGATTTAAACAAAACACTTCATCTCTTTGCCCACCCTCATGGGAATTTCTGTAGGATATTGCGCAGAATTATATCCCTGCTATAAGATTCTACAGAAATCTTAAAACAACCTATAGAAAAGTTACAATTCTCTATTAAATTACATAGAACCCTTCCATAATGGGATCAATTCTCCTTCTGTAAAATGGAGATATTCCTCTGTCACAGAGAGTTGTTGGGAGAATTCATTAGTTAATATTTATACGGCATTTTTAAACATTAAAGAATGCTAAGTATTATCCCAAAGTCCAACTAGAGTACAAAGGTGGATGGGTTTGGAGGGGAGAAATAAATTCACACAATCTGCAAGTGCTTGTGCATGAATAGGCACATTAACACTGATTTTTTTACCACTCTACATATCTTGGAGTCAGAGCAGGGCAAAGGCATCCTCCATGCTTCCCCCCACCACCACCCTCCCGTAACAGATTCAGGGTATGGAAAGGATGGGGCACAACAAAGTTTTTTGGGGGGGGGCATTTTAAATTCGTGTTTGGGGTCTTTTCTGAATATTGTTACACCCCTGCCAGATATAGTTAAAAATGCTTTAATTCAGGTGCAAATGTTTGCTAAGAAGAAAAGCTGTCATTGCAGGATGAGATGTTACCCTGCTTGCTTAAATAAAATGTGTTATTCTAAATGCAAATATACCTCTTTAAAAATGCTATGTTAACTTGTTCTAAATTCTAACAATAAGCCAAAGAACCAATTATAAAATATCCTTTTAGTTACAAAAGTAATAATGTTGCTGAATATTATCATACTGATAGATGTGCTACAGCTTGAATTTGGATTGTGTTTCTTAATATAACTGCATGTATTTGGATTTTCACTTTCAAATTTTTGTTTTCATATTGATATTTGTTTCATTTTCAGGGATAAAAAGAGTCTAGAGAGTGGTTCTGGTTGTCATCGAGTTAAAGAAGCTGGACACTAGAGGGTGCAATTGTACCTTAAGTTTTGTCTTATCTTTACAAAAATTAACATTAAACAACAGGGGAAAAAATCTGAAGAATGTAATGCCTAGAAAGCTATATACCATTTAAGGGAACATATTGAAGTCTGAATACCCATAGAAAGGTGATAGGTAAAATGAAGGTTGAAATTACGTTATGCCAAATGAAAGAGTTGAAAACAATCCAATTACTATATACTTATCCTTTATGTAAACAATCATATATTTTATAATAAAAGAACAGTGACAATTTACAAAATTGTCTTGAATTAATAATCTTGGCTCTCAATAGAGGACACACAATAAATTTACTTTCTATTTTCCATTATTGAACACCTGCATTTTGGCAATGATGGATAATATTCATCATTTATATTATACCGGCAGTACATCCATTAACAAGGTATCTAATTCTTTTAATTTGAGACTGAGGTTGGACTTCACATGGATGGATTCTGTATGAAAAGTTATCATGATTGTCTGGGGGCAAAGTTCAAATAAGAGCACGAAAGATAAAACAATAGTAGTCTTAGCCAAATCAGTTCTTGCATAGACACAGATTAACTATGAAAGGTTGTGACCATCATATGTTTGAGACTGAAAAGATTTGTTAACAAAGCACAGACCAGCAGAACCAAGGGTCTTGTGTTTTCCCCTTTAGAATGATCATTTGGCAAAGGTATTTTTATTGTGCATTGAGAAAGTTCGTATGAGTTAATATTCTTGTTCTCTTGGGATTCAATTAATCTCATCCCACACTGCAGAACAGATATGAAGGTGAAGGGGCATAAGTGAAGCTGTCATGCAGCAGGATATATACCCTGTTTGCATACCTCAGATCATACCATACCATGTTGGATCAGGAAATTTGGAGCTAGCAGGGATTGTGGAGATAGGCTCAGAGGGGTGGGCACTGGACCAGTGATTGCGTAGATCTGCTTGCTACATATTCCTGTATAAGCAGACTGTGGTCATAATTTCAACTGCTAGGATAGAGTAATGGCCATACAATAAGTAATGATACAGCCAGCCAGATAGCCTATTGATGGGGATGAAATTCAACCCCAGTCCCCAAACCCAGTTTGGGTCATCCTTCATGTATGCATATAGAAGAACTTTGTTTCACAAATTTGGTGTTGGTGTTTTGTGAAAGTGTGAGCAAGAGCACTGTTCATCTCCTGAATTACAATATAATTCCAGGATAGTCAAAGATTTTTTTTAAAAATCCAAAAAAATCCAGGGATGGTTAGTGCAAAATCTGACAAAAGTTGATCTATTATGTTTTGATGAATGTAGCAGTCATTTACTAAAAATATTAACAAAGGGAGGGGTGCTTTTTATCTTTATAAAGCATTTTTGTATTAACCTAAACATTTTTGCACACTCCAGGGGTTGATGTTGATTTATCTTACCCAATGTAAATCAGAAATAATTTAATTTAAACCAGTGGAGTAACAGCAGTGTAAGATCTGTGAGATCAGAATTTGGCCCTTGGCCTTTAGATTTTGCTTGGATAATCCTTGGAGACTACATCAGTATTTTTAGCATAAAAAACATTAGGGGATGAAACAGTTGTGACTTCCATGTGAGAAAGTGGCATATGATGATGGAAACCAGCTTTTTAAAGTTACTCCCACTTTGGAGTTGTCTTCTGAAAGACAGGCTTAACATTAATGGAAACCTGTTATAATTCTGGATATAAAATCTTCATGGAAAACTTTATAGATTTCTAGAGCCTATTGAGATCCCCTAACTAAGTGAAACTTTTATAGTTGCATTGGACACACAAATATTATTTAAAAAGATTCAAATTAAATTTTCATTGTATTAATCAGTCTCTAAAAAGGAAGAAAAATGTAAATTGCACTGAAACAGATCTGCAAGAAAAACATGCATCTTGTTACAAATAGTGCAAATACATACAATAGAAACAAATATTTTATAAGTATGTATACTCACAGTGGATATGGAATACATTTAATAAGTATCAGAGTAAATTTGATCAGTTAGGCTATATATTTGCTTATGATGCACCCATTCATAAACATAACTTTTAAAAAGTACAGGGTATTTTAATATTGTTAGAGTAATAGACCCATATTACTCATCCAATTTCAAATATTAGTGAGAGATTTTGAAGATTGTCTAGATCAATACAACAGACATAAGCATGATAGTTAAGTGGTACATAATTATTAGCAAAAGGAGGTAAGACAAAGGGCCATCAGAGGAAAAGTCCAGAACTAGACACCAGGAACTGACAGTAGAGCTGAATCTGTTAGTACTAGAAGTTGTAAAATACCATCAACAAGCTTTTTTTTAAAAGCAGTAAAATACAAAAAAATTGTGGAGAAAAATGACTTGGATAAAAACAGTGGGCATCTCACTATTTCCTGATGTGCCTTTCTGAAAACATTCTGTGGCTATCAACTGTTTTGTTGTCTGAGAACAACAATAAAAAAGCATAGTGGGAAGGTTGATAGAGGCTTGAGTAAATGAAGGATGGCACCACTAGAACATTGAGATTTGAGTGGAATTGAGCATAGATGTTTGAGAGTCTTAGTTGAGATACCAAATAATGTTTTAAAAGTAGTATGCCACTATAGTACATTTTAGATTAACTTGTGACATAAACGAAGTTGATATTTTCACTCAAACCATAGTATATTCTATATACTGATGTTTGTCAATATAACATGGAATATTGGTGCAACAAATCACTATTCATAGATGTATCAAAAACGTATTTAGTTGTCTTACAGTAGTATCTAGAGGACCCACATCTGTTAGACTATATACAGAGTAAGGCTTTGTCTACACTAGCACTTTTGTTGGTGTAACTTTTGTCGGTCAGGGGTGTGGAAAAATACATACCCTGGGTTGACAAAAGTTTCACTGACAAAAGCACTGTTGGGGACTGCACTATGTCGGTGGGAGATGCTCTCCTCCCAACATAGCTACCGCCGCTTGTTAGGGGTGGTTTAATTATGCTGGCAGGAGAGCTCTCTCTTGCCGGCATAAAGTGGCTACACGGGAGACCTTATAGCAGCACAGCTGTTCCACCACAAGGTCTGTAGTATAGACATAGCCTTGGGGTACGTCTATACTTACCTCTCGCGTCGGAGGCGCGGGATCGATGTTCTGGGTTTGATTTATCGCGTCTTGTCAAGACGCGATAAATCGAACCAGGAAGTGCTCCGCCGTTGACGCTGGTAATCCAGCTCGACGAGCGGAGTAGGCGGAGTCGACGGGGGAGCCTGCGCGCCGCGTCTGGACCACAGGTAAGTTCGAACTAAGGTACTTCGACTTCAGCTACGTTATTAACGTAGCTGAAGTTGCGTATCTTAGTTCGACAGGGGGGGTTAGTGTAGACCTAGTCTAAGAAACAATCCCTGGCCTAAAGAGCTTACAATATAAATAGACACGCCAGACAAAGGGTGGGAGGGGAAACAGAGGCATTGATATAGGACAGTGACAGAGAAGACAATAGAACATAATATGTCCTAGTTCCTAGTCTGATGCCCTCTCATATGGTGCATGTACAACAATCTCAGAAGTATATATTGCCAAAACCTTTTCACTGAACAACCTAATAAAAATATTTTGAAATATTCTATTTTAGCATGTGAAAAGATGACTGGCTGTGTAAGCTTCATTGTTTAACTTAATTATCTCCTGTGCCAAAGCCATTACCTGTCTGTGCAGCTTCTTTCATCTCTGCAAAGGAAAATTTGCAATCTGCATGAAGCTTTCACTTACACTTGCCCCATCTAGTGTGTGCTGATTTTTATCTTTCACATTTATTTAAAATGCAAACTGTAGAGTTACTAATCTTCCAGTTTCCATCTTGATGAAAAAAATATAAAGGACTAAGAATCGAGTGGCTCCAGTATGGAAATGCAAAGGAGGGGGGGGAAGGTACAGTGAGCCTACCCCATCCTGGGTTGGATGGGAGCTGCTAGAATGGCAGTGTGTGTGTTCACTAAGTGCAAGGAATGGATCATCTAGCATGACCAGGGGTACTCCATGCTCTAAAGAGTAGATGGGTGGAGGACTCGCCAAGGTGCTGCCCTTTGAACACTGACCAGCAGTCAGAGGCCTCATTCCATACACTGTAAAGGTGAGTATGGAATGAGGCAGTGCTCCAAGGGAATCTGTGCTCTACTAAAGAGCCATGCCTCATTCTATATGGTCTATTAATATGCACATTGAATGACACAGAGCTCTGTAAGCCATTATGATCATGTCTTAGTTATATGATCACATAATATTTTTTCTGAAGAACTCTGTCCTATTGTGTACAGAATGGATAGTAAATGATGCAGTATTGTAAGGACTGAGTTATGGGGAACTCCTACCTGGTTCCTTGGGGGGGGGGGGCTGCATGATTACAGTGAATGAGGAAGAGGATCATACACTGAATACTCAAGATAAAAAATTCTCTGAGCACCATCTATCCTGCGCACTGATAGCTGAATTAAAGTAAATGGAATTGAGAGTCCGATTGAGGCCTGAATGAGGCAGGACAACCAATTTCAAGGAACAGGCCTGGCTTCCCTACCCTTATCACAGATCCTGCACCTCCACATTTTGCAACCTCCCATATACCCTCCTAATCCCTTGTAAAGGACAGTACATGATGATCAGGCTGTGACACATACTTGGCTTACATTTAACTTCATCAGTCCCTAGGTTCATATGTCAGTAGCTTTAGCTGGAAAGAAAAGGAAGCTGCACTTCCAGGGTTTTCCTTATTTAAGTGGTGCTTTTGCTCTAAGCAGTTTGTGCCCTGGGAGTACTGAGAAGAGCTTATCTGTGCAGGGATGTAGTCAATGTCTGACTGCAGTAAGTGGAAAACAGCAGTAAGAACTTGTTTTGACAGTGTTCAGAATGCTTAACATGCCCCCCAAAGGATTATTTAAGGTATCTGATTCCCCACTCATTTTGAAGATGCCTGTGACCTGATCTATCTTACACCACCATATACCTTTGCTCTACACTGGACTGACTTATTCACAAAGTCAGCCTTATGTGCTTGGGGGTGGAGGGAAGGGGGGGATGCATGGGCATCGGGTGAAATGCTGGCTCGGGGAGGCTAGCCCCCAGACCTGCCCCTTCTGCCTGAGGCCCTGCCCCTTCCATGCCCCCCCATTGGAGCCCAGAGCCCCCACACTGTGGCTGCTGGCCTCTGCCCCAGGCTAGCACCCACAGCCCCAGAGTGCCAGGAGGCCGGGCAGTGCTGCCCCAGCCCTGGAGCACTGGAAGCCTGGGCAGTGTGGCCCCAGCACTGGCACCAGCTGGCGCCATGGCACAGGGGTAGAGCCACCCTCAGATTGGGAAGCAGGAGGGGGACTGTGGGTAGAGTGTGGGCGAAGCCACGCCTGGCTGCTTGGGGAGGCTCAGCCTCCCCCAGCCTATGACACCCACCGCCCATGGCGGGAAGTAAATAAAACTGCAGCTCAGGGGTGCAGGAATACAGTTGCTCAGTATCAAGTAACTCACTCAATTGTGCTCCTGTTCTACCGGGAAGTATAGTTCTGCTGGCCTACCTCCAGGTGACAGGAAGGGACCCACACCCAGAGTCTCTTCGGGCCTTTCCTTCAGGGCACAGTTTTATTCTTCAAACATCAAACTTAAGCAAAACATCAAAACAGAGCTGTTCTTCTGCTCATCATTGGCTACATCTCCCAGAATCATTTCCCCTTGCCTCTCTCAGTGCTGAAAGGAGGACACACCCTCCCCTTCAATCCCCCTGCTTCAGTGTCTATCTCAGGAGCCCATCTCTCTCATACAGCGGTGTCCCTCTGCCAACCCTTTACAGGAATCACCTGATCCCTTCCATGTGGGTCTGATTATGGAACAGGGCTGGATGGCTGTAGAATTCCCTGGCCCTTAAAGGACTGACAATCTTCTCTATTTTCAGTTTATCCTGTGCCTCCATGAGGTAGCTGTGCAGGGAATGGGAATTATTCTCTTCCAAATGTTTCACAGCCCCAAAAGAATGGAGAAAGACGAGGCGTTGTCCGTCTAGGACATTAAACAACAGCAGCAAACATCTGGATGAGGCATCCTACTCAGCTGCCAACTACAGGGGACAGAATGGAAGCTTCTAATTCCACTCAGCTGAAGAGGCGGGGGACCCATTAGTCCCTGACAGACTCTTCCAATTAAAGGGGACTCTTTCCCCCCCACCCCCGCTGCTTGTCTTAACCTTAGTGTGGTACTATAGAAAAATCTTCCAATGAAAGAGTGTCTCCTTTTCTGTTCCTAGATGATATGTCTAACCTGTTAACAAAAGGGTTAGCTGGTAGAGTGTTTTAGGCAGATTGGTCCTTTAGCGACTGTCACTGACAGCCTGCCAGTCAGGGAAGAACCTACTTACTCATCATGGGACATTGAACATGCAAGGAGCACCCTGAACGTTTTTCCTGTTAGTGTTCTATGGGTGGAGAGAGAAAGACAATGCCCCTGGTGAAAGCAGAAGGGATTATGGGACCCTGGTAGAAAAGTGCTTTGGTGTTATTACATGAGTATTTCTCAAGTGGAAGGAGCCACTTGGAGAAGCAAACAGCCTGTGTGACTGCAGAGGCAAAGTGGATTGTAGAGGATCTGTGGCTTCTGTAGTCACACAGGCAGATTAGGGCCTTTTTCTTAGAAAGAGAAAAAACCCAGAGGGGACAATTATGGTGCTTTATGGGGAGGACTGGATAATAGGATCATTGAATGTGTTTCATCAGGCACTTCACAAAATATTTTAAATATTTTAATATCATGTTTAAAATATTTCAACTTTAAAATTTTATGCATCTCCGGAAATTTGCCATTTTTCCCTCAGTATTTTCAGTGTTCCCGGTTTCCTGTTCTGCCCGTCCCCCAACCAGGATTTGCAGGTGCAGGCTCACCTCCAGAAGGGGGGAAGTGAAGGGAGGATTTAATCTTTTTTAATTCTCACCAATGCAGTAATTTCCTCTTGGATGCTTTCTGTCATTCATGCATCTAACTTCTATGGGTCAAAGGTCCATAAAAGAATACAAGAAATCTAAATCTGATTTTTTTTTTTTTTTTGCAGAATAGGGTGAGGTGAGAGAAGCAGAATTAATTGTATTACGTAGATGATTCTGTGCTATTATGTAGTAGTAAAATCTTACCCTTTTCACTTACATGATATGGGCATTCATTTTTGCTGTTATGTCTGTAACGTGATATCAAAAGCTAAGTATATTACTAATTATAGTATAGTGCACCATTGTTTTCCTTTTTTCTTTGCAGCAAGCATTTTTGTTCAAGTTTTCTTTTTTAATTTAACAATTGAGGTTTTTTTTCCTCTTGTATTGTCTGGTTTTATCTGTTCAAAATGATCCTTGCACTAGGGTGACTTTCCTGGACTGGCAGACTGGAACAGTTGCATGTTCTTTACAAGAGCTGCCTCTAATTGTTCCTTTTTGATAACTGAAAGAATCCACATACTGAAAAAGGACCTTGAATCCCTCTACACCAAGAAGATAATAACATTCAATCATGTGACACTGACATGACTTCTAGCACGTAAGAATCATTGGTGTTTAAGGTGCACTGTTCAATGCAAAAGATTCTAGCTCTTCTGGACAGCTGTGTTCTCTCTCTCTTGTTCTTCCAAGGGGAGGAGGGAGTGGACTTTAGTTATGTTTTTGTATTGGCCAAATATTCATTTAATAGTGCTTATGGGAAAAGGAAGAAAGTCCAGGAACTTCCTCAATGTTGAATCATAAATATCATGAACTAGTGATGTTTATTTAGGAGAGAAAAAGGAAAAATACATTGCCTGCCATCATTAAAAAGAGTGAGAGTAGTTTTAACTTAGTCTTAGTAAAGTAGATTTCGATGAACCAGTAACTACAGAAGCTCCGCTATTAACTCCTAGAGTTTAATTGCTTCCTAGTTCATTAATCTGATTCATACTGTAGTGCTCTCTTATAGTTTTGAAAGGCTGTGCTGTAGCAGGGGGAGGAGATGTAGAGCCTGAATGGGAGTTGCTGGAGGCATTCTGTGAAGGACACAAGCAGACAAAATGCTTCTGAGCACTGGGAAATATGCTCAGAAATGACAATGCTACACTTTTTATAAGGTATAATGTGTGCTTCTTCTCCCAGTACTATCTTCCATTTACAAGAAAATGTGCAAAGAGAACAGAGCCAGAGCCAAAACCCACCTGACCATGCCTCCTCTTGGGTGTGGAGTGTCCATGACTTTGCTGACCCCTCCCCCCCACGCCCCATTTGTGCTGGAGGAGAGAAAACACAGACATTCTGGATACCCTCTGTGAAGGTGCACCAGAGGGAGAGACTGAGGGTCAGGTTACATGTTTTCTTTCTCCTACTTGTTTATTAGTGCAGGGCATCCAGAATCTAACATTTGTAGGCTTTATTAATTTAAGGATGGAATGATAATTTGAAAACATAACGTCTTGGACTGTGAAACCAAGTCAGGTTTGGTTAGTCCCTCCTTGGAGACTTCAGGAAAAACTCATATGCAGGAAAATGGTGTAGGTGTTTCAGTAGGTGGCACTGTTTGCTCTGAGTTAGTACCCCAAAATAATGATATAAGGGAGCACTGTGCAGCTGAAGGTATCATCTCTCAGATGGGACAGAATGCACCTTTTCTGATTAAATGTAAAACTAAGGACCACTTGTCACCAAAGATAATATAGCACTTTTTTTTGCTAGAATTTCGGTGTGAATCCAATTCCAGTTTACTTACACACTACTTATCTGAATTTCCACCTGTAGTTTTAATAGGGTTTGCTCTTCACTTCTTGACTTAAACTGTAATGTAGTGTTGCCGTATACTATTAAATAGTAATGTATTCCATGTAATAAGTGGCTCTGTTCTATTGGTAGTTACAGATACATGTGATATTTATTTACAGAACCCTGGCATGGTGTATCTGTATTTCTACTGCTTGTGGGAAAATGTCCTATAAACTCCCAGCAGTTCAGATCTCATAAACTCTGCTTCCTATTTAAAACTGTAGTCTGATCTCCTCCTACAGATAGTTTGGAGAGAAGCCAGTAACAGGACTGCATTGGATTAAACCAGAAAAAATATCCCCAGCTGGAAGAGGATATTTAGGCATGCATACAACCATGCAGCTCTGGATCCTGGGGGTACCTCTCAGCTACTCTGGCTTGTTTCAGCCTGATGATGTCAAATCTGATCATTGAGAGGTGCATATTTTCATTTTGATTGAAGGGCTTTGAAATATCTGTCTACAATTTGGAGGATGGCAGTTAAGTGGAAGTGCTAGCTGCATCTGTTGACAGATGATCCTTGCAGACAGGATTAGTAGCAATGCCATTTAAAACAGAGGAGCTAGGAATATAGGGACTATTCTGAATCCTGGCGCAGGTTTAGGAAAATAAGGACCATCCACCTTTAAAGGGACATCATATAATCCCTACTTTCAGGAACAGAGGTGTGTCTCCTCTGTGGTGGGCTCATTCTTTAGGGCCAAAGATTGGTGGTCTTGTTAGATGAGGGGTGTGTGTCAGGGTGCTGGCCCTTTTGGACATGAAATTACAGCTATGTGATCTGAAATAGACTTGGAGGGGGTGGGTTTCCACAAGAACCCTTACTATTACAAAGATTTACCCTGCCAAAGATTTCAGGTAGATTACAGCTAGAATTGGTTCTGTTCCTCAAAGAAGTTGCACCCTTCTTGTGTATAAATTGCCTTTTTGTTTTCATTCATTTGATCATTGCCTTACCAATGAGAGTATGGCAGCATTTACTGGGGAGGGATAGCTCAGTGGTTAGGCATTGGCCTGCTAAACCCACGGTTGTGAGTTCAATCCTTGAGGGGGCCATTTAGGGATCTGGGGCAAAAAATTGGGGATTGGTCCTGCTTTGAGCAGGGGGTTGGACTAGATGGCCTTCTAAGGTCCCTTCCAACCCTGATATTCTATGATGTAATGTGTGCGGCATCTAGAGCAGATACTTAAGGAAAACTAAGTGACCACTCTAAAATCAGAAGTTTACCTTGGGGTACTTAGCTGCACATGAACTCATTAACTGTAGGCTGTTTTGTTTGTGTGCCTCATTCTTCCACTGTGGTTTGCTATACACTATGGAGCTCAAAGGTAAGGTGCCTCACAAGGATTCCTCAACTGGAAGATAAAAGCATTAAATTATTCAATTAATACTTATGAAATGTGCAGAGAATTGGGATTAAAGCACTGTGATAAAATGACTGGCCCCTGTAACTGAAGCAGGTCTGGCATCCCTGTACTGGAACAGGTGCTTCCTGTCTGGCCAATTAAGAAGGTGGCGCAGCACCTGGAGACTATAAAAGATTAGGGAGTGACCCACTGAGTGAGAATTCTGGTGAGTCAGTCAAGAAAACTTAGGAGAATCAAGAAAGTCTGTGTGGAAAACTCCAGAGAGCAGAAAAGCTCTCTAGAAAAAAAGGAATGATCTGGAAGACAGTGGAGGGGCTAGCTTGCTGACTTTCAAGGGCCAAAGCCAGAGGTAGAAGGCTGAAAAGGGCTAGGGGCTAAGAAACCAGTGAAGGGGCAGCCTGCTGTCCTTCCTGAGCCAGAGAGAGCAAAGGCTGGAAAGGGCTGAAGTCTGAAAATAAACAAAGGATGAGGCCTATTGGCTTTAAGCTGGAGCCAGCAGCCTTTGAGGGCTGAAGGTGGGGAGCAGTGAAGGAACTTACCCACTGACTTTTCCAGGGCTGGAGAGCTGGACCCAGAGGAGCTACCAGAAAGCCAGGGTGAGTGAGGGATGCTCCTAGCTAAGAGTCTGTGGGGGTTCCTGCTGGGAAGAGCAGGCTTGTACTCCAATTGGAAGGGCTGGATTGGCTGCCCTGGGAGAAGACTACAATGAAGAGCTAGGGCCTGGTGAGTGCTGCTGGGGCTGTGTCGGAGAGCCAGGGTGTGATCAGGGATGTTGAGGTTGTATTAGATGTGTTGCCTAGATTATGGTGCTGGGACTTCATATGCACAGGGTTTTCTCTTCCGATAAATTAACTCCACAAGGGCTCTTTGTACTCAGAAAACCACTTTAAACTATTTGTGGTGATTGATGCAGGGAAACTGAGGTAAGTGTGGCTGTCATGGTGCAGCCCGCCATGGAGGGTGCTCTAGGCAGGGCTGCCTCAAGACAAACACCTTTATTTGTGGAATTTTAAAAAAAATATTTTGGAGTGGGACAGCCCTCCAGGTCCCCCAAAGACAGAATGGTCACCGAGAACACTAACCCATGAGCTGCCCAGGAGATTCAAAAAAGGAGATCCACGCTGATTTCACAATTGCCTTATGGTGTCCTTAGGACATTAGAAAACAAATGCTATTAAGCTAGTGTCAACAGTCTTCAGAATTGGTCACCTGGCGAGATTTGGCTGATAGTTGGTAAAGTGCATTGGGGTTCTTTGGGATAAGCTTATCCTTACGTTTATTTGTTACATTATTTGTTTGCTGCAATGTGTCACTCAGACTGTCTTTGAATCTCATCGTTTCCTTGGCTACCACAAGAGCCTGTCCTTTATGCATAATCATGTTTTTTATTTTAGAAATAATTTAAAGTAACCAATTTTATTGCTCATAAAAATGAGAAGCCAATGGCTTAAGTTACAGAGTAAGCAGAAGATGTGTTCACTTTTAGAACCATTGCTGTCAACCTATTTCAGAGCATCGTGTGTATGATGCTTTATAAAACACATCAGTCCTGACCTTCTACACCTCTCCCAGCATTATTGATCTAGTGTTATTTCATGGATGTCTTTTCTCTTACAAGTAACATACAGATCTCTAGATTGTAGGTTATGCACTGTTAATGAAATCTAAATAAAAGAATGATGTAGCTTTGTTATTTGTAACTCAAAAGGTATATGGAACAATTTCCATTTTGTGTAACAATTGTTTTGAAGTCTCTGCTTGAGTCAACAGCCTTAATCGCATTATGTAGGTGTCCGTGTCCAGTCTGATAGAGAAGAAAATGAAAAATAAACATATACTACATCCATTTTAACATTGGTTTCTAGTTTGTAAACAGCTAGAGTGCATCTACTTAACTTTAAAATTGAAATATTGTGATAGTATTGGGTATTGTGAATCTTAGTAAATTCTGCAGATTTTATTTAAGTGGGGGAAAATATGCAGCAAAATGGGTTCTGAAGTTAAAGCACTTTAGAAAATGTCCGTATTTTGAAAAGACAAATGAAATTGCATCACTCTTGGATTTAACACAAATGCAGCCAAAAGATTTAAACAGCTGCATATTTATTTGAACATTACGTGTAACCCAAAGTTGTTTCTTGAAAAATATATAGGGGGACTAAATATATTCAAGCAGCACAGAGGCTCACTAAATATTTATGGTAAGTGTCCAGCCCCTTAAATCAATAGTTTTGCATAAGCGATGTGTGAAGTTTTTTTTTTCCAGCTCTTCATTCTTCTTAATATTATACAGACCATCAGCAGGTGGAAAGCTGGGACTGTGGAGTCAGTCAAATGACCGTAATCAACAACAGAAAAAGATAAAAACTGGATCCATCTGCAGTTTGTAGTGTCTTGCATATTTTCAATCATGTTCCCTGAATTATACTTTCAAAATAGGGAACAAGTCTAGCCACTCCTACTGCACACAAAAAAGTTTGGGCCCTGACACATCTTACTACATGAGTGCTGCAAACACCCAGTTGTGGCACCCTACACCTGCTACATTCTGCCAATTTTGGGGCCTTGCCCCCAAATTCTAATGCCTAGAAGGAGAACGGATGTAGCTACTTCTACTGCACTGACAAAAAACTGAACCATAACACATCCTGGTACAGGAGGGCTGCAAAAACCCACATCCAGCACCTGGATCTCGGTAACTTCTGTCCCTAAACTAAATTGTATAATCATGATAGAACACAAGTACTGCCAGTGCATGGGCCCCTGCTGGATCCTTCAATTTTTGGCACCAACCCCCAAGTTGTACTGTCCAAATCTATATCACTGCTCTTACTACCAGACAAGAAAATCTATGTTCCAGCACATCGTCTGCAAAACAAAGCTAAAACACACATTTTTGTGCCTGGGTTTTGCTAGATCTGGAAAAAGTTCTATTGCAAGGGTAGAAGCCAAGTGTGTCTGCTCCTATTCCATTATAAAAATATCATCAGATAGAAACATCCTGGCACATGAACATGTGAAAAATCCAAATAGGCACCTAGATCCAGCAGGGTATAGCCAAGTTTTTTCACTTACAGTACGGGGATTTATGGCCAAAGGATTTTGTGACTTTCCTGGACAGTGGAAATTGGGTGGTTGCAGTCAAAAATTGGCAGGATCAGTATTCCAGGTTTTTTGCACTGTTGTTCTGCTGGAAGTTGGTTGGCTCTGGCCTTTTTTTTTAGTGCCGTAGAATAACACCCATTCTCTACTGATGCTGTGGAATATGGGATATGAGGGATAAAAGCTGTCTGGATCCAGCTACTGGAACCATTTTTATGCCTTTATTCTATTGGAATGCATCAGAGTCCAGAAACTTGTATGTACCTAGGGGCTTGTTCGCTATTCAGGTAGTGGGATTTTGGGGACTGCTGCCCAGTACTAGCAGGATCCACCAGGATTCAAGGGACCTCCACGTTTTGTTTGGTTTTTGAAGCATCCATGCACCAGGATGTGCTAGGGTCCACACTTTTGGGGAAGGGGGGGATGCAGTAGGAGTGGATATCCCCTTCTGTGGGATGTGGGCCAAACCCCGGCAAGATCCAGTAGGCACCCCAGCAACGCTATGAACGGAGCTTGTGCTTAGCAGTCTGTTTCAGGCTAAATGAGACTTTAGGTTTCTTCTAAATTTAAAACGGACTTACTAGCGTGCGAAACATAAGCAACCGTAGTTGCTTATTTCTAATAGTTGTAATGACAGTGAATTAATGAACAAACTGTTGGCTGTACAATCTGACTGCCCAGGAAAGGGGGAAGCAAAGAGATCCTGCACTGTAACGGCACTGGGTGCAAACCGATAGAAGAGCGAAGATTTTTCTGCAGGTGGAGGAGATTTGGCAGCATTGTGATGGATGTATTTGTTGGGAGGGGGGCGTGTAAAGGGTGTGACCGCCAGAGTGGAGCGCGCTGCAACCCCGTCGGAGGCCGGACGTGCCCTGAAAAAGTGGCACTGAACATGTAAGCGTCGGGAATGCCAAATCCCTTTCTGGTGCCCCCCACTTCCGAAACAGAGTCGGGGCAGAGGCTCGGACAACTCGACAGCCTTCAAGTAGCCCTGGCAGGGACACCGCCATAGGAGCAGTGTCTGTGTAGCGGCATCCTGCAGACGCCCCTTTCTCCCCCCCGCACCCCCCACTCCGGCTCTGTCTCGCTCCCTCGCTCCAGTCTAGCCTGACGCAGGCAGATCGAAATCACCCGTAACAACCCAGCCTCCGGGAGAGCGGTGCCACTGCCGGTGGGGCTCCGTTTAAGAGTATGTCTCTCATCCGCCTGCCGTAGCTCGGCGCGGCTCGCTGCCAAATCGCCCGGCCGCGCGGCGCGGGCTGGAGGCGTGTTTAAAGGGCGAGCGGAGTCTGCCGGCGGCAGGTCGATCGGGAGCGATCGGCAAAAGTTGGCTGAAGTGGGAAGCGGCGGCTACTTCGGGGAAAGTTGCTGGGAGCGGGGGAGAGCGCGGCTGCGGAGGAAGGCGCCCCTGGCCCGAGGAGGAGTATGGGCACTTTGCGGGATTTACAGTACGCGCTGCAGGAGAAAATCGAGGAGCTGAGGCAGCGGGATGCGCTCATCGACGAGCTGGAGCTGGAGTTGGATCAGAAGGACGAACTGATCCAGAAACTACAAAACGAGCTGGACAAGTACCGCTCGGTGATCCGGCCCGCCACCCAGCAGGCGCAGCAGCAAACCTCCGGCACCCTGCAGGGGGAACACAGGACCAAGAGGCAGGCAATTTCAGCCGAGCCCACCGCATTTGACATCCAGGATCTCAGCCATGTCACCCTTCCCTTCTACCCCAAGAGCCCACAGTAAGCAGGGTTTACGCGTTGTGTCCATCCTGTCGTTGGTAGTTGAATGGTCTCTGTATTGTCTGTCCATCCACTTGTTTAGACGAGTCCTGCACCTTCTGCTTTCCATTTCTGTTCTCATGCTCCGAAATGTTCCTCCTAACGCTTCTCTGGGGCTGCCCACATTTCTTCAGCCACGGTAACTGCACGCATCCCTATTCCGCGGTGCCTTTGTCAGCTGTCCAGGTATTCCCGACCCCACGGGGAGCAGAGTGCCTAGACCGTGAAGGGGGGAAAGCGCATTCTCCCTATTCCTGGGGTAAAATTGCCCTTCCAAAAAAATAACCCCGCTAACGGCTGCATCAGACTGTCTTTTTCCAGTGTGGTACGTTTTTATGTCTGGTTTTTGTGCTCATGGTTTCTGCCCCGAATTTGTCTGCATTGCTGAATGGTTGACGTTTGAACCCTATGAAGCAAAATAGAATTTACTATCCTGGTTAAGGTGTACGCTGATTGATTATTTCCCCCCCTCTAAGAAAGGTGTTGCTAATTCCTGAGCTGCTGAGAGTGAGTTAGCCTCCAGAAAGGCAAATCCAGTCTCTTGATTTCTTTTTTTATTTGGTATTGCATCTGACAAGTGTGGGGTTTTTAAAGGTCTTATCTGACGCAGATCCACAGTGTTGCTGGTTTCATAGCGCTCTGCACAACCGCTTTGCACGTTTCCCGGGGCCAAGGCTGTATCTGAGCTGTGGCTGCTGGCGCTGTTGTCAGGTAGCTAAGTTTGCACATTTTTAGGTTTTAAACATCATCCTTCGGGACGCATAACTTGGATATAAAATGTGGCTCCTGGCTGTAGCTTAGCAGCCAAGCCTACCGATCTACTAGAGGAGATTTAAAATGTAAATCCGACACACAACACCCGCTAAACTGCATTTCAATCATCACTGAGGTTATGATACAACTGACACAACCAAGGAAATTCCGAGGTTAAAAGTTGCATTTCATGTATACACTGAGCCAATTATGGCTAAGAATTGGAGCACATGCTGTCATGCGGTACTGGGAAACTCCTATCCTACACTGTCTGTGCGCAACAGGAGTGAAGGGCTGAGGGGAAGAGTGTTTGTTTCCTTTTTTGTTTTGTTTATTTCCATCCTCAGTAGTCTTTGTCTACATCATTTTGTAACTAGACTGGTCTAGCTGTAACTAGACTGCTGAAAACTTGACAGTCGTCCTTGGGTCAAGTGTGTAAGAAGTGTTTTCACTGGTGCTCGTCAGGCAGCGTCTCCCCTTCAGGCTGGAGCGAGAGCAGGTGTTCTTAGTTTGATGCGGCAGGGGATGTAGGTAATTGCGGATGTTGTTTAGAAGGGAGTGTCTGCTGATTTCTGAGCTCCAAGAGCAGTGTTTGTGGCTCCGCTAACAACGCTTACTTGGCGACACAAGTTCTCACCCCACTTCTTACTTAGGCTTGTAAATTAATTGAATGTATTGGCAGACATACCTGTGTATCTAATGAGGCATGTGGCCTTGTCTACTTAGGCATAGTTGCCTAAGGAGAAGGTGATAAACTGACAGTTCCCTGGATAGTTTATTATAGGTCTGTGGCATTGTATTGGATTTTATGAAGGGCTTTGGAGTAATAAATATCAAGGGATTACATTTATTAAAAGATAAAATGAGAGAGAATTAGTCTGGGAGTGAGCAACGATCAACACCAACAAGAGACCATTCTGTCCAATTGCAGGAAAAACGGGGACGATCCTAAGGTTAAAAACAACGCGCAGGTTTCCATCAGACTCACGTTGAGTAATGCCCTGCCTTTTTTGATATTACTCCTCCCCGCGCGTATGAGCTTTTTCAGAGGGGGGAAAAGCTACTCCAGTGACTTTCGCCATTGTGCTGCTTTGATTGTCAACACACTAGATGAAGGGAAAGTTGCAATACATCTTTCAAGCTTTAAATAAAATTGGGAGATAATCTATCCTTGTTTCACACTTGCCGTCACACGCTATGCAAATTGGTTTAAGTGAGAAAACTGAGCACGTATGGAAGAGAGACCACATCCTCCATGCAGTGCTTAATATCTTTTTCATTCCCCAATACATGTTGATGTGTTTGGTCCCATAATCACGAAAAAGCTTGTATACTTTTTAGTTCATGGCTTATATCAAAACACCATACGCAGTTTCATGTGTTATCCGCACGATTATTTTAAAGTCATTTTGGAATTTTTTTTTTCCATTTTTTGATATAAAAAGGTTTGCGGTTCAACATACTAACTTAAAATATTCTCCTGGACCGTAAGGTGAGTAGGAATTTGTGTGGGTGGAGCAAATCTGCTAGAGGAAATATCTCCTAAATCTGCTAAGTAAAATATATACCCGATACTAAAGCTAGCACTGATTCTCTTGTACACGTTACAATAGTGTAGCCTCTTTCTGTTAGATTCACTTCACTGCTTGCCTAATGTTTTTGTTTAATTATTTGAAGTGTGCAAATGTATTTGTCTCGTTTGTAACCATCAAATTCGTCTCACTAAGAGTTAAAACTCAGAATCCCTCCTTTTGGGAAGTCTCTCTCTCTCTCCCCCCCCCCCCTAAAGCTAATCAAAGGCTGGCAGGCGAGAGGGACCTCATTAAGTCAAATCTGTCTAATGTTTATAGCTGACATTTTCCTTACGGTATGAGCGGCTAGTGAAGGGGGGGGGGGGATTTCTCACAACAACATGGTTTATGGGTTGTTACCATTCTTGTACTACTCTTTTTTTCCCATGTGGGAAGTATGAAGCAGGGCACTCCAGCAGTTTGACACGTGGTCATAGTATTCATTCCAGTTTGTATGGGAAATCCCATAGAAAAGCATTTGAAGACTCCCTTTATTTGTGTCAGTGAAGCAGAATAAGCAAGGAATAATATAGGTCTGTTTTTCACTTCAGCCAGACTGAGGGACAGCGCAAAGTGGCTAACAGATCTGGAAGTTTGAAAGTGAGCTATAAATTCACTGAAGTGGTTCTTCTTGAAAAATGACATAATGTAATAAATCTCTGATTGGTATTACAAGAAGCTTAAATATTTGGGTTATTAATTGTGAATACCCCAATTGTTTTATATACATGGGTTTAAATGACTGCTATTTAAGCAAGTGAATGTGAGCGCATCTTATGTGGAGATATTTTAAAATATACTGTATAGTATATATCTTTGTTTAAAACTAATAAACCAACACACCAGTCATATCACTTTTAAAACGTTAATTTCAAGTCTGAAGGCCCTGTGTACAATCAGGTCAAGTTTAGTAACTGTAGCTATGATTTTTATTTTTTTTTTAAGAAAAAAGTGTGGCGATATAAAAAGCGCTATTCAGAGTTTACAGAAATAATATCTTGCATAAGAACCACTTTCCGTGCAAGGTTATGGGCAATTCAGATCCAGTTGTGAGAGTCACGAAGTCACATCAAAATAAGGTACTTTGCTGGCATCCTTTTATTTAGGGAACAAATTCACAAGAGTGCACTTCTAATTCTCTCGGGCCTCTTTAGGTAAGGGAGTGATTTCTTACTGTAGCTGCTGAGTTGCATTTTTTCAATAGTTTAAGAATGTAACTATAATGGGTAGTTTTGAGTGACTTACATTTGACTGAGAAGATTGTTACATCTCTTCAGGTGGAAAAGGGATTGTACTTTAAAATACGTCATTCCACAGAGTTCTAATTCCATTGTGAAACCTTGCACATCTCATTCTATTAATTGTTTCAGTGCTGTATAACCCTTGTAGCAGGGCCATAGCCCTCTTACAATTAGTAGAGATCACACTGCTTTAATAAGAGGCAGGAATCATTAACATGAGGTGAAGGGCAGCATGCCCTCTTTAATTCACACGGTTTGGCTCAAGGTATGTAGCAGTTATTGCATTTCCCTGCAGTTCTAGGTAGAAGTGTAGTTATGTGTTGTTCATTAATAGCCATTTAGGAGAAAATCATCCAAATCCTTTCAGTCCTTCCATGGACACTAGAACAACGAAGACTTCAATAGGTCCTTTTGAGAGGAGGGAGCGGGATAGTTTGAGGGGCAGCTAAATTCTGTACCCCAGAAAAGGGGGTTTATAATTGAAACACAAATCCTTTAATACAGAGGCACTAGCTGCTGCCACTAGAATACAAATGGCACTTTTCTCTGGCTGTTGGGGCCCCATTTCCAGGCTTGTGTTCCTTGAGGCGCTGAAGTCTAAGATTTGGTTTCCTGATGGGGGTGGGCAGAGGGAAGCAGAGTCTGTTTCTATTGTTGCTGTTGGCTGCTAAGGCCCGGGCACATTTTTTCCTTGTCTGCTTAGCAATGGAGGATCGCCACAGTCTCCTAGCAACCAGTGTCTAACGCTAGGCTGCTGGTCTTTTCGCCAGCTCTCCTCTAGGTGCCTGCCCATGCCAATGAAGTGGCAATGTCAGCCCAGCCGCTCTCGTTGGCACCTGAACGCCGCTTTCCAGCTTACTAGGCAACAAGCCCCGTAGCTAAAGCGGCATCAGAGGTTTCGAAGGAGAGCCAATTATGCAATCCTAGCTTCGGCGTTTAAAATTCCAGTCTGAATTGTTTAGCTGCTGCTTCCTCCCTGCTCTCTCCTGTTAGTATCCGGTGTGAGGGGGGCTCGGCTGCTTGCAAGATATTTCAACTGTTCAGTCTTCTGGACAGTGCATGGGAATTTTCTGTTGATCTAACACCTCCCACAGCTACCGCGTGAGCAGTAGCAGGTGAGGCAGTCCCAGGAAGGCCCCTTTGTCTTTCTGCAGTGTAACACCACCAGCTCTCGCTTTAAGACAGAACTAGCATTTGTGGGAGTGCTCGGAGGGGTCGGCAGATCCCAGACTCTCCTGCTGAGTCGACCTGAACTGTGTGTGTAGAAGGGGAAGAGGGAGAAGCTGGTGATGGGGAGCAGAGCTAGAGCGGATACTAGTATCTCCACCGCCACCTCAGCTCGGACACCTGGGTTACCTAAAGGTATGGTCGTGGGGGAGGAAGTACAGGAGACCTGGCCCGTTTTGTGGGGAAGTTTGGGGAGAAGCTTGCGCACGTTCAAAGCTCCCTGCAGCTCTGACCCCGCGTGTCCTGTATTTGCAAGTCATCAGTATCCTGCAGCGGCTAATTTTCCTCTTTGTTAGGGTGGCAGCGTTTCCCCTACGAAGCAGCTCCTGGGTATTTGCGATGGTGACTACTAGGTTGCATCATAGAAAGACATTCTGCCCTCGCAGCTCCAGACTGTAGCAGCCTTCTTCGCTCCCCCCTTCCCCCCACCCTCTTCCCAGCCAGCTGAAGTTTTCCCATAGATATTTTTCCTTTTAAGGCAAATCGCCGGAGCTCAGCACTGGATCTCGAATTGAAACAGACTGCCCCAGTAGTGAGAGAAGCAGCAAAAGACACAGACAGACACGCCCCCGCCCCCCAAGCCCACTCCCCACCTTGCCTGGTTAATTACAAACATCCGGGTTCATGCTTGTCTCTCTCACTGCTCTACGAGGCGCTACTGAAACGAAGGAGCAGCAGTGACTAGGGGAGGTGGCAACACCTGGGAAGAGACAGAACTACCTGGCTCTAGTCCGATATTGTAGTGTCAATTTTCTCCTCCCTCTTCCCCCCCCCCCCACAAAATTGTATAATAAAAATACAGGGAACAAGTCTTGCTGCTCCAGTCCTGCTGCACAGAAGGAAAAAAAAACTGGACCGTGCCACAGCCCTGCTCAATACACTTCCCACCTCCCTCCACCCCCCAAAAATGGGTCCAGCGCCTAATCCAAGCTCGAGCCGCACAGACTTTTACTCCAAATTCCAGTGTGTTTAGAAAACTTGTGTAACCATTCCTACTGCGCGAAAAACATGTTTTTGCCCTTGGCACACAGGCTAAAAGGTGGCTGTGGCTCCCAATTCCACAGTGAAGTAAGAGCAGCTACACTTGTTTACTATTTAATTTGCATAGTTTGGGGGTTAGGGTGAAAAGAAATTGCTCATATCAGGTTCTGGCTAGGAGTTTTGGCTGCACTCTTGTGCCCCAATGCACAAAGGACCATCTTTTTCTGGGAGAGTAGGAGTGACTCTTGTTCTCTATCCCATAGAATTTGGGAAAGTGAGGCCGAAACCTGGCAGAATCCAGGTATATACATCTTTTACTCCCTCCTCTCACCCCCCACTCCAGACTGTAAATCTCTGAACTTCCATTGAAGCTCTGGCCCAGTTGCCACCACCTCGCCAGCCCTCCTCCTGTCTGGATTCCGGCTGATGGAGGGTACCGGTATAAGTGTGTGACTTATCTCTCCCCTTTACTGTAAACTCTTTGATAAATTGTTAGACACTTCTAATTGTTTCTGATAGGGCCCATTTAAATGTGTAATTTAATCATTTCCTAGGGCTAAGAATGGCAAAAGGAAAGGCTTTATATGGGAGATGACTGTTTTAATATAATTGCAAATACCTCTGATGAAAATAAGCTTCATCTAATCAATGTCAATAGCAAAGTATTATTTTCCTCTTTGTCTTAACATATGAAAATGTATTCAGCAGATATATAGCACATAAAGCACAGTAGATGTAATAAGGATGTCTGGAGGACCAGAAGCGTTAATTACAGAGGGAAGTTAATCCTAAGGAAAAATAAACTTTTATTAGGAATAAATGTTCATGTCACACATTTGTTGTACCTAAATGTCATGGATAAAATCACATGAATTGGGATAGGTAAGCTTAGTTTGTAATATGTTGGCATTTTATTCTCCGGCCATTTGGTGTGAAGGAATCTGAATGATTGTCAAAGCACTGGAAAATCCACAGGACATAAGAGTGGCTATTCTGGGTCAGACTAAAGGTCCATCAAGCCCGGTATCCTGTCCTCTGACTGTGGCCAATGGCAGGTCCCCCCCAAAGGGAATGAACAGACAGGTTATCATCAAGTGATCCATGCCCTGTCACCCAATCCCAGCTTCTGGCAAACAGAGGCTAGGGACACTGCATTGTGAATTTCAGTGGTAATATTACCAGATTTAGGACTTCTCACATTAAACTGTATGGTCAATCAATTGACTGTTAAGCTTGTGGAAGTGATGTGATTTGAAGCAAAACAAATTCAGAACTTGTGCAGGGTATTATAAAATATAGAGAGCCTGGCAAAGTTTTAATATATATATAGTGTTTCTAATAATTCAAGCTTACTTTTTCATCCCAGAAATCACTTAGGTTTTTTTCTGTACACATTAGTGATAATTGCATAACATAGTGCATTGGGTTGCAGTTAATATTAAAGTTCTCTACAGTTACCTTAAATAATGCTTTGATTCTAAATTAACATATTAGTTTACAATATAACTATTACAGTGAGAGAGGGTGATTTCCATTTTAATTGTCCACCATTTTTCAGGTGATAAACATGCTTTGCTCAAGAAAAATACTTGATATTTTCTTGAACAGTCATGCCACAAAGCCTTGTGCCTAAGGATAATACCTTTTGAGATAACGTGAAGTCTTCTGGAGATATACTGTTCATCATCCTAACTGTCCAGTCAGATCTGTAAATTATGGCTTTGATAGCATTTCTAACTTGAGCCTCAGAACTAGGAGAGAGAGAGAGTACTGTCATGCCAAAGAAGAAAAATGAGAACAGTGAGTTTTGCCCCTCTGGAGTTATTGTTTATGATCAAATATAACATGGATTAGTCACCCTCTGCCAGTTGTGCATGTACCTAGATAATGCACTGTATGAGGAAGCACAACTGATACTTTTGTCATTTTTAGACTTGGTTTATTGAAATCATTAATGACCGAATTACAAGTTTCACATATTTACAGGCAAATAAAATATCTTCTATTGGGCTTATGTGGGTTTGGCAGGAAAACATGTCTCTTTTCGCTTATATAATTAAAGTCAAACTAGCAGACAGAAAAAACCTTGGAATAGCTTGTGATGTTCTGTGAAACAATTATGGCAGCGGGGGGAAGCTGGATACAGAACAGAAAATAACCCGGAATGTGCATCACAAGCAGTAACATACGCATGGGTAAGGCAAGATCAGAGCCTTACTGCAAGTAATTCTATTGACACAATGGGCTCAAATGTGCAATTTAGAGGAGCCTTGAAGGTTACTGGAGTGCAGCAGTACTTGGCCATGTCCACTTTCCCCAGCTATACATCTGGTGTACTGTGACTTCAAAGTGAAGCAGCAGACCTCTTCAGATGACTGGTTAATACACCTTTACAGGATCTGGCCCTGCTAACAGGAGTAAGGACTAATCAAATCAATAACCGTTAATAAATCTGGGTCTTGAAAGTGCATCATAGGGACTAGGAAAAGCGATCCTAGATGTTTTAGAAGGCACTATACTGTTAGTTGTATGGATGAATAGTACTGGAATGAAGCTGCATAGTAGACTTTTTGTGTATGAGTTGACCCTCTGTCTAATATTGTTCACTTTACTCACATGTATGAGACTACTTATCTGAGTAAGATTGGCAGGATTTGGTGCTATTATTCTAAACTCCTGAAGTCTAGATTTTGGGGGCTAGTAGTAATACTGAGCACATACAATGTGTTGCATATGAAAAGCTGTGTACAATAATGAACTGCAGCAACCCTCTGAGAATTTTCTGTGGATGAAAAAGTTTAGTCATAGAAAAGTTTAAATAGCTTGCCTAAGGTCACGCAGCAAGTCTGTCAGAGATGGGATTAAAACCCAGTCATTCCTGGCTGTTTGTCCCATAGCTGGATCGCAATGGCTAGGTAACCAATCGAGAGCCAAATTTTGATTGCTTTAGTCAGACGAATAGCGACTTTAATTTCTATGGGACTACTTGCATGAGAACAGTGAGCAGGATATGGTCATAGGTTTGCTATAACACAAAGACTTATGATTAAAAGTAATGACAGCCTAAAATTTTCTTGTAACTGAATAGGTTAAAAGAGGTTTGAATAGCTGACAAAGATTTTGGGATAGCTGACTAGCTTTCTACTATGGAAAACTGGTCAGGCAATCCTATAACAAGTCTTATTTTCCTATCTGTCAAAGTTGTCTCTGTTTTTCATTGCCTCCAATTTGATCTCCACAGGCTGTATGCTGATATATAAAATAGCATCAGGCATTAAAAGGATTGTGTTAGACTGAATTTGGACCAAAATTGAGATGTATATATTTTTTAAAGTATTGAAACCTAAGACCCAATAGAGTTTCCCACAACTAGGGAGTCTGAGAGTCCTAATTTTCCCTATGAATCAGGCTTTCATGCTGTTCCGATGTGCACCAAAATCAACAGGCTTGTGTCCCTTGATGCCTAAAACATTCCCTGAAATTTTTCAATTGATCAGCTATGGCACTCCAAAATTATTGGATTACAGAGAAGTGCCATTGAGTTGAGTGTTGGACCTTACTTCACTCAGCTTTGGCTAAACAATTCACTCAGCTTTTATTATTAAAGATGCTATTAACTTCTCTGTGATATGATTTGATTGGAATCAAATCAGGGAATATGATTAACAGTTGTTAAAAGAGCACTCAAACTTTATACTGGCTATTTTCCCGTAGTAAAAACAAACATGATTTTAAAAAAATGTTGTCAGAAACAAAAGCAGATTTATGCTTTCTGAGGATTGTACAGTTTGTCCCTGTGGAAATCATAAAATATACCGGGAATACAAACTTTGTGTAAACCAAAGTAAACAGCTAATGGGTGTACAGCGTATGTTGAGCCCAGTCCTATTCCCATCAAAGATCATGGGAATTTTGTCATTGTCTTCGGTGAGAATAGGATTGGCACTATAAAAACTAGGGCGGTTGATTGATTAATCACCGTTAACTCTCACAATTAACTCAAATTAATCTCAATTAAAATATTAATCACACTTCTAATTGCACTGTTAAACAATACAATACAAAAATATCTGAGAAATTTAAATTGGTATGTTTTCCTACATTTTTCAAATGTATTGATTTAAATTACAACACAGAATACAAAGTGCACAGGGATCACTTTTATATTATTAATATTTTCACTGTAAAAATGATAAAAGAAATAGTATTTTTCAATTCACTTCATACAAGTACTGTAATGCAATCTCTTTATCATGAAAGTGCAACTTACAAATGTAGATTTTTGTTGTTGTTACATAACTGCACTAAAAAATAAAACAATGTAAAACTTTAGAGCCTATAAATCCACTCAGTCCAGCTTCTTGTTCAGCTAATCACGCAGACAGACAAGTTTGTTTACATTTACGGGAGATAATGCTGCCTGCTTATTATTTACAATATCACCTGAAAGTGAGAACAGGCATTCACATGGCACTTTTGTAGCTGGCATTATAAGGCTTTGCCAACACGGGCTGCTAACAGGGAGTTTTGAGAGGGAGTTCTCCAGGTGAAGGAGGAGCAAATATGGGACCCTTGGGGTAAGTGGCTGTCTGTAGTTTGTGTTTGGGGGTTACTTGCTGCGTGCTGAGTTTGTTTTTGTCTGTCTGTTTGTTTGTTTTGAAGGACCATGTGCTGTGGCCGGCAGTTGGAAGCTGTGAGCTTCTAAACAAGGTTTGAAATCTAGAGGCCTCTGTTAATTGGCTGAGCCTTAGTCAGGGAGCAGGGCTATCAGGAAGGCCAGGGCTTTATAAAGCAGTGAGTCAGCGACAAGGGAGCTTTGTGAACAGGGCCGCTAACAGGGAGTTTCGAGAGGGAGTTTGGAAGGGGAGTAGGAAGGGGGTGAGATACACTTGCCATTCTTTAAAACCTTTAAACTAAACTATGATAAAAACTTCTTGATTTAAACAAAAACCCTATCATTAGCCTAGGTAGCTGTCGGAGACAATGCAGGCAGAAGCCCAGCAGCAGAGCGGGGGCTATCCTGTGTATTGCGCTCAGTGTAGCATGTATGATTACCTGCCCTGTGGGCGGGTGGCATATGTGTGCATTCGGTGCAAGGGGCTCCTGGCCCTCAGAGACCACATACGGACTTTGGAGGCCAGGGTGGTGGAAGTTGAGGAGCTAAGGGAGGCAGAGAGGTATGTTGATGAGGTTTTGCAGGACACTGTAGATTTGTCCCACCTCTGGTCAGACAGCCCCTGCATTGTTAAGGAGGATGAAAGGCTCAGGGAAGGAGAGCAGTCAACAGGAGCAGAGGGGAAACCTTCCCATAGTTGGGACCCTCCTTCCAGATGATGATGGGGTATCCTCTCGCACTGAGGTTACCTCTCGAGGGTGAGGGAGGGGGGAATTCCAATCATTAGGAAAAGGCAGGTGTTAGTAATAGGAGATTCGATCTTTAGAAACCTAGATAGCTGGGTTTGTGATAACTGGGAGAACCGTATGGTAACTTGCCTGCCTGGTGAGAAGGTTGTGGATCTCTTGAGGCATCTAGATAGACTTATGTGTAGTGCTGGGGAGCAGCAGGTGGTCATGGTACAATAGGTACCAATGATATAGGGAAGGGTAGGAGAGACATCCTGGAGGCCAAATTTAAGCTGCCAGGAAAGAGACTGAAATCCAGGATCTCTATGGTGGCATTCTCAGAAATGCTTCCAGTTCTACGCGCAGGGCCAGGTAGGCAGGCAGAGCTCCGGAGTCTCAATGCATGGATGAGACGATGGTGTAGAGAGGAGGGGTTTAAATTTATTAGGAACTGGGGAAACATTTGGGATAGGGGGAGCCTATACAGGAAGGATGAGCTCCACCTAAACCAAAGTGGATCCAGACTGCTGGCACTTAACATTAAAAAGGTTGCAGAGCAGTTTTTAAACTAAGAGATGGGGGGAAGCAGATTGCTGCAGAGGAGCACGTGGATCGGACAGGGACTTCTCATAGGGTACGTCTATACTTACCTCCGGTTTGGCGGTAAGCAATCGATCTTCTGGGATCAATTTATCGCATCTTGTCTAGACGCGATAAATCGATCCCGGAAGTGCTCACCGGCGACACCGGTACGCCTGCTCCGTGAGAGGAGTACGCGGAGTCGACGGGGGAGCCTGCCTACCGCATGTGGACCTGCGGTAAGTACCTTGAAGTTCGAACTAAGATACTTCGACTTCAGCTACGTTATTCACGTAGCTGAAGTTCCGTATCTTAGTTCGAACTGGGGGGTTAGTGTGGACCAGCCCTTAGAGGAGAGTCTCTATTGATAGAGATTCTCTAGGCTTCAGTCAGGAGAGGATGGAAGAGGATAAAGTATGGGCTAGATCAGATGAGAAACATTCACATAAAAAAAGAATCTGACACATCACAAAAGGGCAGGCAAATAAACAAGGATAAGTTTTTAAAGTGCTTGTACACAAATGCTAGAAGTCTAAATAATAAGATGGGTGAACTACAGTGCCTTGTGTTAAAGGAGGATATTGACATAATAGGCATCACAGAAATCTGGGGGAGTGAGGAAAATCATTCTGGGGTACAAAATATATTGGAAGGACAGAACAGGTCGTGCGGAGGGGGAGTGGAACTATATGTGAGAGAAAATGTAGACTCATATGAAGTAAAAATCTTAAATGAATCCACATGTTCCATAGAATCTCTATGGATAGTAATTCCATGCTCTAATAAGAATATAACAGTAGGGATCTATTATCGACCACCTGACCAGGACAGTGATAGTGACGATGAAATGCTAAGGGAGATTAGAGAGGCTATCAAAATTAAGAACTCAATAATAGCGAGGGATTTCAGTTATCCCCATATTGACTGGGTACATGTCACAGGACGAAATGCAGAGACAAAATTTCTCGATACTATAAATGACTGCTTCTTGGAGCATCTGGTACAGGTACCCACAAGGAGAGAGGCAATTCTCGATTTAGTCCTGAGTGGAGACAGGATCTGGTTCAAGAGGCAACTATACCAGGACGCTTGGAAATAGTGACCATAATATAATAATATTTAACATTCTTGTGGTGGGAAGAACACCTCAGCAGCCCAACACGGTGGCATTTAATTTCAGAAAGGAGAACTAGGCAAAAATGAGGTTAGTTAAACAGAAATTAAAAGGTACAGAGACAAGAGTGAAATCCCTGCAAGCTGCATGGAAACTTTTCAAAGACACCATAATAGAGGCCCAACTTAAATGTATACCCCAAATTTAAAAAACCCAGTAAAATAACTAAAAAAGAGTCACCGTGGCTTAACAACCATGTAAAAGAGGCAGTGAGAGATAAAAAGGCATCTTTTAAAAAGTGGAAGTCAAATCCTAGTAAGATAAATAGAAAAGAGCATAAATACTGCCAAATTAAGTGTAAAAATGTAATAAGAAAAGCCAAAAAGGAGTTTGAAGAACAGTTAGCCAAAAACTCAAAAGATAATAACAAAATGTTTAAATACATCAGAAGCAGGAAGCCTGCTAAACAACCAGTGAGACCCCTGGACGATCAAGATACAAAAGGAGCACTTAAAGACGATAAAGTCATTGCGGAGAAACTAAATGAATTCTTTGCTTCAGTCTTCACGACTGAGGATGTTAAGAAGATTCCCAAACCTGAGCCATCCTTTGTAGGTGACAAATCTGAGGAATTATCACAGATTGAAGTGTCACTAGAGGAGGTTTTTGAATGAATTGATAAATTTAACAGTAACAAGTCACCGGGACCAGATGGCATTCACCCAAGAATTCTGAAAGAACTCAAATGTGAAACTGCGGAACTATTAACTATGGTTTGTAACCTGTCCTTTAAATCAGCTTCTGTACCCAATGATGGGAAGATAGCTAATATAACGCCAATATTTAAAAAGGGCTCTAGAGGTGATCCTGACCATTACAGACCAGGAAGTCTAACGTCAGTACCTGGCAAATTAGTTCAAACAATAGTAAAGAATAAAATTGTCAGACACATAGAAGAACATAAATTGTTGGGCAAAAGTCAACATGGTTTCTAAAGGGAAATCATGTCTTACTAATCTATTAGAGTTCTTTGAAGGGGTCAACAAGCATGTGGACAAGGGGGATCTAGTGTACTTAGATTTCCAGAAAGCCTTTTACAAGGTCCCTCACCAAAGGCTCTTTATGTAAATTAAGTTGTCATGGGATAAGAGGGAAGATCCTTTCATGGACTGAGAACTGGTTAAAAGACAGGGAACAAAGGATAGGAAAAAATGGTAAATTTTCAGAATGGAGAGGGGTAACTAGTGGTGTTCCCCAAGGGTCAGTCCTAGGACCAATCCTATTCAACTTATTCATAAATGATCTGGAGAAAGGGGTAAACAGTGAGGTGGCAAAGTTTGCAGAGGATACTAAACTGCTCAGGATAGTTAAGACCAAACCAGACTGTGAAGAACTTCAAAAATATTTCACAAAACTAAGTGATTGGGCAACAAAATGGCAAATGAAATTTAATAAAAATAACCCCAACTATACTTACAATATGATGGGGGCTAATTTAGCTATGACTAATCAGGAAAGAGATCTTGGAGTCATTGTGGATAGTTCTCTGAAGATGTCCATGCAGTGTGCAGTGGCAGTCAAAAAAGCAAACAGGATGTTAGGAATCATTAAAAAAGGGATAGCGAATAAGATGGAGAATATCGTATTGCCCTTATATAAATCCATGGTATGCCCACATCTTGAATACTGCGTACAGATGTGGTCTCCTCATCTCAAAAAAGATATACTGGCATTAGAAAAGGTTCAGAGAAGGGCAACTAAAAAGATAGGGGTCTGGAACGGGTCCCATATGAGGAGAGATTAAAGAGGCTAGGAGTTTTCAGCTTGGAAAAGCGGAGACTAAGGTGGGATATGATAGAGGTATATAAAATCACGAGTGGTGTGGAGAAAGTGAATAAGGAAAAGTTTATTTACTTGTTCCCATAATATAAGAACTAGGGGCCACCAAATGAAATTAATGGGCAGCAGGTTTAAAACAAATAAAAGGAAGTTTTTCTTCACACAGCGCACAGTCAACCTGTGGAACTCCTTTCCTGAGGAGGCTGTGAAGGCTGGAACTATAACAGGGTTTAAAAGAGAACTAGATACATTCATGGAGGTTAAGTCAAGTCCATTAATGGCTATTAGCCAGGATAGATAAGGAATGGTGTCCCTAGCCTCTGTTTGTCAGAGGGTGGACAGGAGAGAGATCACTTGATCCTTACCTGTTAGAGTCACTCCCTCTGGAGCACCTGGCATTGGCCACTGTCGCTAAACAGGATACTGGGCTGGATGGACCTTTGGTCTGACCCAGTATGGCCATTCTTATGTTCCTATTTACATGCCAGATATGCTAAACATTCATATGCCCCTTCATGCTTCGACCACCATTCCAGAGGATATGCTTCCATGCTGATGATGCTTGGGTTTTTTTTGTTTTTTTTAAGCGTTAATTAAATTTGAACTCCTTGAGGGGAGAATTGCGTGTCTCCTGCTCTGTTTTACCCATGTTCTGCCGTATATTTCATGTTATAGCAGTCTCAGATGATGACTCAGCACATGTTGTTCATTTAAAGAACACTTTCCCTGTAGATTTGACAAAACACAAAGAAGATAGCTACAGCACTCGACCCAAGTTTTAAGAATCTGAAGTGCCTTCCAAAATCTCAGAGGGAGGAGGTGTGGAGCTTTCAGAAGAGTTAAAAGAGCAACAGTCCGATGCAGAAACTACAGAACCTGAACCACCAAAAAAGAAAATCAACCTTCTGCTGGTGGCATCTGACTCAGATAATGAAAATGAATATGCGTCGGTCTGCACCTCTTGGGATTGTTATTGAGCAGAACCCGTTATCGGCATGGACGTGTTCTCTGGAATGGTGGTTGACGCCTGAATGGACGTATGAATCTTTAGTGCATCTGGCATGTAAATATCTTGCAACACTGGCTACAACAGTGTTATGGGAACGCCTGTTCTTACTTTGATGACCTGACATAAATAATAAGCAGGTAGCATTATCTCCTGCAAATGTAAACAAACTTATTTGTCTGTGTGATTGGCTAAACAAGAAGTTGGACTGAGTGGATTTACAGGCTCTAAAGTTTTACATTGTTTAACTGTGAGATTATTCACGATTAAATTTTTTAATTGCTTGACAGCCCTAATAAAAACACATTTTTCTTATGTAAGTATTTTCTGTAAATTACACAGCACTCTTCCATAAAGTCTGGTAAGAAGAAAAGTGACTTCTTTTTATCAGTTACCAAAGTTTTAAAAATGCTGTGAATATAAAATTGGGAAATCTGCCAAAATCTCACAAATTCATTTTCTACAAAGAGGAAATTCTACAAGTCATTTATATCTACAAGAGTTATGCTTTTAAAAAAATTGGTTGTATAGCCTCGGGGAAAGTACAATATATACAAGAGATTTAGTTGAATCCCTTGGAAAGTTAAATTGGTTCTTTGAATACAAATGCATACATATTTTGTGGACCGGGGCATATTTTTAAGTGATTATAATAGCAATATAGTAAACCAGAAATATTTAGACTGAGGTGCTCTTTCTAGTTCATAGTGTTTGCATAAAGTAATATACTAATTTATAAATGGTACATTTCTATCAGTTTAGATGGAACATAAGGGCCCAAAGAGTTAAAGGTGTCAATATGACCTGTCTAACTTGAAACAAGGTTTGGTATACAGAGATCTTACCCTGCTTAGTATCATGGCAACCACTATTAAAAATCCTTTAAAATATTTTATTAAAGGGTACTGAAAAAGAAGGAAAACCAGTTTAAAGCATTTGAAGTGTGAAGTATCCTACAAGACTCTCTCTTTATAACAACATATTTTCTTCTCATTCCTTTTCCCTTTAGCTGTTGAGTTTTTAAAATGAAACCTCCCATCCTTGACAATTTCTAAAATAGTATTAAAGATGGAAATAACTGTCCTCCTCCCCTGGCCAGAGGAGCGCGGTGGGGAGAGCGGCATGCCCGCCCACAGCCCCGCTCTCCCCTGGCTGGAGGAGTGCCACGGGGAGGGCGGCATGCCCACCCACGGCCCCGCTCTCCCCCGGCCGGAGGAGCGCCACGGGGAGGGCGGCATGCCCACCCACGGCCCCGCTCTCCCCCGGCCGGAGGAGCGCCACGGGGAGGGCGGCATGCCCACCCACGGTCCCGCTCTCCCCCGGCCGGTGGAGCGCCACGGGGAGGGCGGCATGCCCACCCACGGCCCCGCTCTCCCCCGGCCGGAGGAGCGCCACGGGGAGGGCGGCATGCCCACCCACGGTCCCGCTCTCCCCCGGCCGGTGGAGCGCCACGGGGAGGGCGGCATGCCCACCCACGGCCCCGCTCTCCCACGGCTGGAGGAGCGCCACGGGGAGGGCGGCATGCTCACCCACGGCCTCGCTCTCCCTCGGTCGGAGGAGCACGGCGGGGAAGAGCACTGCCTCCCCACGGCTTGCCACCATAGGCACACACTTGCTGCGCTGGTGCCTGGAGTTGCCCCTGATAAGAGCAATAGGAACAAGGAAATGAGGTATGCAAGGGGCGGGGGTGGGAGGAGGTGACCCAGCTTCAGCACTTGAGTATAGATTCTACCCAGTAGCGTAGCTGGGGGGAAGCAGGGGGAGCGGCTGCTCCCCCTGTGAGCAGAAGCGGCAGAAGCGGTGCCTTTTTTTAGCAGCACTAAAAAAAGGCGCCGCTTCTTTTTAAGCGCCGCTTCTTGCACTCACCCAGTGGCGCTCCGGGTCTTCGGCGGCATTTCAGCGGCGGGTGCCACCGAAGACCTGGAGTGAGTGAGGACCCGCCGGAGTGCTGCCGGGTGAGTACAGGGGGATGCGCCTTTTTATAGCGCCGCTCCCCTTGCGCGCCGGACCTGGCTGCGCTACTGATTCTACCTACACTGGTGGGAGGGCTTATCTACCTCCCTGAGAGGCGGTAGTTAGGTTGATGGAAGAATTCTTCTGTTGACCTAGCACTGTCTACATTGGAAATTAGGTCAGCTTAACTATGTTGCTTAAGAGTGTGGATTTTTTACATCCTAGGGCAGTGTAGTTTGGTCGACCTAATTTTTTAGTATAGACCAGGCCAGAGTCTCCCAGCCCACATCATGTTTAGCCAGAACCAATGGAGGAGGTGATGTCATCTGGGTCTCTTGGTTTGGGCAGGACTTTAATCAGGATCAGGATGAAGAAGGTTTGACAGTGTTACGGTAGATTCCTGGGGTCCATGAGATAGCAGGGGTAGCAGTCATGATGGTAAAGCTCACTCCTTCCTTTTCTTTCAGTGACTAATCGTTGCATTCACTCCCCTCTCCCAAAGTCTTCCCTTTTTAAGGACACCAAAAGGGAGTGATGGGTGGAATAGTCTATCTCCTCATTACTTTAGTAATCAATTAGGCCTGATTTCCGCACTTTGTCACACGTTGTGGTGTAGGTGGTGCAACCAAGTGGTCAAAACAGGAGTCAGGCGTAGTGCTGACAACACCGCTAGAAGGCAGAACAAGCCAATGACTGGAATCCAGAGTCAGAACAGAACCAGAGTTGCGGTCCGGAGACCAGTCAGTGGCTGGAGATGGGGTTTGGAGCAAGAACAAATGCAGGTCGAAGCTACAGGAAGCAGCTCTGCCACAGCTGCGGGTCAAGAACACATTGAGCAGCTGCTGTATTGCTGTTGCTACAAGGCTTAAACGATGATCCGCTGGCTTTTTGCTCCAAGCAGGGAGCACAGTCTCTTAGTGAGAGCTCATTGGGCCTAGTCAAGCTTTTTGGGTTGCCAGGTGACCTCACCCAGAGCCAGCTGAGTTCCTCACATACTTTTCTTGTTTACCAGGCATGATCTTAACACAGTCAATGAGTTATTAAAGTAGGCCTTTTTGTTTAGACTAATTCAGCCTGTCTACTTTTTATACCTTTTTTCCATCAACATTTATGATAGGTTGTTGTGGTGATTATTTTATGAACTTTCATCAACTTTCCCCGAGCTAGTCTCACAAGTGGATTAAGTTTATAGGCCCAATTATCACAACAGTCCATGCTGCAATAACTGGGAGCTTTACATTAATTAAATTCACAAAATATAGATGCTTGAAACCCATATATTCTATTTTTAAAATAAGGTCAGTAAAAGCCACGATTAAATCATTAGAAACTAAAATTCATTAGGAGCTCTAACTTGAGAACTACACAACCCCCAAAATACAGCTTAAATTATCACTATCTAAAATGGAGGGAGAAAAAAGCGGTCAAAGCTTACAAGTAATACTAGCATCTATACTTTAGTTACGTTACATTATGTCTTCAGTGTTTCACCGCAGAAAATGACATATCAAGAGCAATGTTGTAATTGAAAATGGTGGTCAGTCATTTTAGCACATAGTAGGGGAAAGGCATTATAGTAGGCTAAAGGCATCATATCACCTGATGGGGTAATAATGAGAACTGAAGTTATAAACTAATTTAATTTGGCATATATCCAAGTAATACAAGATAAATAGGATCACATGAAAAATGCATTTCTCATTCTTTTGACAGCAGGGGTGGCAGGTTTGTATAATTTTTGGTGGTGCCCAGAACAGGTCCAAGTCCCTCCTCCCTCCCCCACACCAGCCTTGTAAGTGTGTGTGTGTGTATATATATATGTGTGTAAAAATGTGAGGGCTCTGGGGTGGAGCTGGTGGTGAGGGGTTTGGGGTATGGGAGGGGTTCAGGCAGAGGGTTGGGGTGCAGGGATGAGGGGTTTGGGGTGTGGGAGGGGTTCAGGCAGAGGGTTGGGGTGAGGGCTGTGGGGTGGGGCTGGGGATGAGGGGTTTACGATACAGGAGGAGGCTCAGGGCTGGGGCAGAGGGTTAGGGTGCAGGGGGATGAGGGCTCTGGCAGGGGATGAGGGGTTTGGGGTGGGGCTGGGCATGAGGAGTTTAGGGTGCAGGCAGGGTGCCCCAGGGATGGGGCCAAAGAGGAGGACTCCCCCCAGCCCTCTCCCCGCCGGCAGCAATGAGCTCTGGGGGAGGGGCCCAGCACACTCACCCTGCACCACTGTCACTGCACATGCTCCTAGGGCCCCTCTCAGGTCCAGGAAGCTACCTGTGATGGGCGCTGGGGGAGAGGGGGGCTGCCATCAATGTGCGCCTTCTCCCCTGCTGCTGCCCCTCACTGTAGCCTCACTGCAGGTGGAGGGGGGAGGGCTTCCCCTTGCCCAGCATGGGGCATGAGTGGTGACTGCAGGTGGGGGGGTCCCCTGTGCTGGTAGAGGGTCCTGCCGGAAAAGGGAAGGGTCCGAGGTGGAAGGTCAGGGTCAGTCTGCGCGGGCACTAGCGGATGGGGGCACTAGGACCATGCGGTGGCAGTTGATGCCCGGAGCCAGCAGAGCGGAGTGCAGTGTGGAGGTGCAGGGGGTAGCCACAGGCTTGAGGCAGGGACAGTCCAGGGACTGGGGGAGGTGCACAGGGGCAGCAAGTGGGGGCTGGGGGACACTCGGGGGTGGCAGGTGGGGCCGGGGGAGAGACCTGGCCCCCAACATGGGTGGATCCGGGCCTCCGGGCCCTGAATATTGCTGGAGCCTGGGCACCATGGGCTCATATAACTTGCCGCCCCCGTTTGACAGTAATTAGCATCTAAAAGTAACCACAATGGGAAAGTGATACAATGTTAAACTGAATGTGGTTTCTTGGTTTAAAAAAATAAAATTTATGTACACAGGGAAATCGGTTAATTCTCAATTAAACAGTGAATTTCACTGTCAGTATGCTTCTGCTGGTAGCAAAAGGTGGTGGGTTCCAATCCCTTGAGTTTTAATCAAATGCTGACACTGATGTAATACCAGTGCAATAATGCACTATTAGAAATGTCAGCTTTCAGATGTGATGCTGAACAGAATTCCTTTCTGCCTGTCTTTGTGGCTATCCAGTGGGAAGTTAAAGATCCCAGGCCATATTCTCTCCTGCTGTTGTGGTCACTGTACCACTCAGGCTGTATAAAATGGCCAGTATCTAGTGCTAGCTGTGAATGGCTCTCCACTATCCTGATGTGAAGGAATGATAGGAAGAATAAGATGCCAGTGTGGCTTCACCAGGAACTCTTTAATTATCTGAAAATCAAAAAGGAAGTCTACAAAAAGTGGAAATGTGGACAAATTGCTAACAAGTATAAAAGAATAGCACAACCATGTAGGAACAAAATCAGAAAGGCGAAGGTACAGAATGACTTACACTTAGCAAGGGACATAAAAGGCAATAAGAGGGTCTTTAAATACATTAGTAATAAGAAAAAGGCAAGTGTAGTGTAGTAGTGGGGAAGAAGAGCTAATAGCTGATGGCATTAAGAAAGCTGAAGTGTTCGATGCCTATTTTGGTTCAGCCTTCATTTAAAAAAGTTAAAGATAGCCAGATACTCAAAACAATTAATACAAACAACAAGGGGGAAGGAATGCAAGCCAAAATAGGGAAAGATCAGGCTAAAGAATATTTAGGTAAGTTAGATATATTCAAGTTAACAGACCTGATGAAATTCATCAGAGGGTACTTAAGGAACTAGCCAAAGTGATACTGGAACCATTAGCAATTATCTTTGAGAGCTCCTGGAGGATAGGTGAGGTCCCAGAAGACTGTAGAAGAGCAAACATAGTACTTACCTTTAAGAAGGGGGAGTAAAGAGGACTGGGTGAATTACAGACCAGCCAGCTTAATTTAAATACTTTTAAAGATACTGGAGCAAATAATAAAACAATCTAGAAGTACCTGGAGGATAATAAGGTTATAAGAAATAGCCAGCATGGATTTGTCAAGAATCAAATAATTTCAAACCAATCTAACTTCCTTCTTTGACAAGTTTACTGGCTTTGTAGATAGGGGGAGAGGCAGTATATGTGATATCTTATTTTTAGTAAGGCTTTTGAGAGAGTTCCATATGACTTTCTCATAAGCAAACTAGGAAAATGGGATCTCAATGAAGTTACTGTAAGATGGTTGCTCAACTTGTTGAAAAACTGTACTCAGAATAGTTATCAGTGGTTTGCTGTCAAACTGGAAGAGTATAGCTAGTGAAGTTCCTAAGGGGTCTGTCCTGGGTCTAGTACTAGTTAATATTGTGATTAATGACGTATGTAATTTGCAGATGACCCCAAGCTCAGCGGAATTGCTAGCACTTTGTAGGACAGAATTAGAATCCATAATGACCTTGACAGATTATTGAATTTCACATTGTTGAATTCAGAACAAAGACAAGTGCAAAGTACTTCACTTAGGAAGGAAAAATCAAAGGCCCTACTACAAAATGGGGAGTAACTGGAGAGTGGTAGCACTGCTCAAAAGGATCTGAGGGTTATAGTGACTCACAAATTGAATGAGTCAACATTGCTGCTGAGAAAAAGGCTAGTATTCTGGATGTATTAATGGGAATGTTGAATGTAAGACATGGGAAGTAATTGTCCTTCTCTATTTAGCACCGGTAGGGCCTCAGCTGGGGTACTGTGTCCATTTCCAGGTGCCACACTTTAAGAATGATGTGGAGAAATTGGAGTGAGTCCAGAGGAGAGCAACAAAAATGATAAAAGGTTTTGAAAATCTGACCTATGCGGAAGGTTTTTTAAAAAACTGGTCATGTTTAGTTTTGAGAAAAACAAGACTGAGTGGGGACCTAATTAGGGTGACCAGACAGCAAATGTGAAAAATCGGGACAGGGGGTGTGGGGGGGTAATAAGAGCCCATATAAGAAAAAGACCCAAAAGTTGGGAGTGTCCCTATCAAATCGGGACATCTGGTCACCTAGACCTGATATCAGTCTTCAAATATGTTAAGGACTGTTAGAGGATGGTGATCGATTATTCTCCATGTCCACTAAAGATAGAACTAAAAGTAATGGAGTTAATCTGCAGCAAGGGAGATTTAGGTTAGATAATAGGAAAAGCTTTCTAACTATAGGGGGTAGTTAAGCTCTGGAGTAGGCTTCCAGGGAGGTTGTGGAATCCCAATAATTGGAGACTGTTTGTTTAAAAACAGGTTGGGCAAACACTAGTCAGGGACATAGGCGCCGACTCTGTGGGTGCTCTGGGGCTGGAGCACTCACGGGGAAAAATTGGTGGGTGCTCAGCACCCACCGGCAGCTCCCCGCCAGCCCCCAGCTCACATCTCCACCTCGGCCTCTCTGCCTCCCTCAGGCTCCGCCTGACGTCAAGCGGAAGCCGCTTTTCCTGGCTCCAGCTGGTTGGCGGCGGTGCATCGCACGCCTGGGGCGGCGCCTCGGGAGAGGGGTATGGGAAGGAGGCGGAGAGCAAGGTGAGGTGAGCAAACTGGGGAGGGGGGATGCAGCGCACCTGGGGGAGGAGGCGGGGCCGGGGCGCGAGCACCCACTGGCGCTGACTAAAGTCGGCGCCTATGGTCAGGGATGGTTTAGGTTTACATCTCAGGTGGCTGGACCTGATGACTTCTCAAGGTCCTTTTAGCCCTACATCATGGAGGGCTGGTATCCCGGCCATTAGGGGAGTCTATCCCCCAGCCCCTCCGATAGGGAGGCACAGGGCCTTGGACACAATCTGCCCCTCACGTTGTGCCCCCCCCCCCACAGGAGCCCAGATCAGCCCCACCGCGGCCCCCAATGCTGGGTGGCCATGGGGCGAGGCCACAGTCCTGGTGCTCTGGGCAGTGCAGGCAGCCCCAGTGTGCCGGGTGTCAGCAGTCCCGGCCATGGTGTTCCGGGTGGCCAGGCAGCACGGCCAGCCCTGGTGTGCCAGGTGACGTGGTCCCAGCACCAGCTGCCCTGACTCCCTGTGGGAGGCAGGCCAGCCAAGGCAGAGCTCTCTTAAATGCAGGAGGGGGCCTGGCCTGGCCTGGCCTGGGCTGGCCCAGGGGCAGAGTGTGGGCAGGGTCAGGCTAGGCTGTTTGGGAAAGCACAGTCTACGATACCTGCTGCTCATGCCCTACATTTCTATGATGCTTAGGAATAAAGGCACCACATTCTCTGGTGTGATGTAGCCACAGCACCAGAGCAAAATGACCCTAAAGTTGGTGTAATTGGACAAGAGAGGATCACCGCTGTGTAAACGTGATCCCTCAGTAGCATAGTAGTGACAAACCGGCTTTTGTGCCCCTCAGTCTGTCTGCTGCTGGAATGGCTGAGGATAGTACAGGCATGGCCAGGTTGAGCCTATGCCACAATGATCTCCATCTGCTTTTTAGCTCCTTGGGGCTGTTTGTGTTAGGAATATAGTAAAGCAATCCTTAGGATACTCTTAGTTTGAGCTCTGTGCAGGACAGGACCCTGTGCCCAGAGTGCAATGGTGAGATTTAAAGCCACCTTTTCACATATACTCTTGACCTGTGCTCTGCCAAACCTCAAGATCATGCCTGGGCTGTTTTAAGATTTTATGGGAAGAAGCTTTTCCTATGATTTTTAAGTAAGTTAAATTGAACAGTCTTCAGTTTGTTCCCCAAAGTGAGTATTTTGTTGTGACCAGCTCTCCAGACTCGTTGTGAAAGTACAATTAAGTTCTAGCAGCTTGTATTCCTGAAAGCGTTGTGCACCTTACAGGTTGGGTAATTACTCAGAAAAATGAGCTAAGTGCTAATATTACAGAGGAATTACTATACCAGAACAGAGCAATGGCACATCTAACTTCTAGCAGTAATCTACCCTGGATGCTTAAGAGGAAGGCAAAACACAAACATGCCCACTGCACAAAACATAATGTTCTCTGTCTCTGAGGTGATTTCATGAGTCAAAGGAAAAATTTGATCTGAATCATATATTGATGAAAAATTTTATGTATTTTTAGAGAATATTGCAAAGGACACACTGACTTGATATGTCACAGCTTCTTTGACTGCTTATCCTCTTTGGTACAGATATATGAGTCTAGTAGTCCAGAAGCACAGTCACATGCCATGCCTTATCCAATTATGTTAAGGGTAATGGAGATACTGAACTCTTCTTTCTTTAAATTGTGGCTGTTGGTAGTTCAGATGCTAGACCCATTGTTACCACTCTATTTAGTGTCATTGGACACCCTCAGTGTCCTATGTCATTGCTACTTCTAGTCCACTGGCTTTTGTTATGCATAAGACCTATTAAAAATTCCTAAAATTTTTACTGTTTAAAAGAAAAACGTTGGCTGGAAATGTCTGAATATGTACCTTTAAAAAAAAAGACTTCTCATTTGGAAGAAATCAATCTAGGGTATATATGTATGCAGAGAAATCCAGACCACTACCTTGTTTTTTATATTTTGTGAAAAGTTGGTGGAATAAGGAAGAGAGAGACCTTTAGTACAATGAAGCTTATTACTATTATTTTTTTTCTTTTTTCTTCCTTTATCAGCAGTGATGGTTCGTTGTCATCTATAGCGGCTAATCAGATGGATTGGTTATAAAATGAGTGTAAAAGATAGGTGCATGTATACTCTGTAGGGTGTTTAATGCAATTGCAGAGACTTTGGTAAAGTCTATTAGCTACAGTGGTAGATTGCATATCTAACTTCTCCACAGTAGGGTTTGTATCATGGAAATAACAGCATACTTGTGGTACAACAGCAAGCACAAGAAACTACATTTTATAGTGTTCATGCAGTCACTGGTTTCCTAGGAAACTAGTACCTGAACACATACGGTAAAACTTTAGCATTGGTGGTTGGTTTTAAAGTATATCAGTAGAAAATAATCTCATAGACTTTAAAACAGAGAAATTAGGATTCAAATGATCGGACTCTGTGTAAGCCTTGTTTATGTTAGCAAAAATCTTGAAATAAAATACTGCTCACTAAAAATGGCCGAGCCAGATTGTAGTAATTGGAGGAGGGGGGTGTCTGTCTGTGGCTGCATTTCCCCCTCCAGAAATCTATCTTTGATTAGGTTTATAGGCATCTCTCTTAGAGATGCCTCTCTTTAGAATCCACAAAACTGTTGTGACATATGAGTCTCAGACCAGATCAGGGTACATTACAAGAAATAGATTTGATGATTACACTGTCAGGGCAGTTCATTTTGTTCAAATATTTAATTTTCTGTGAGCTGAATGAAAATCTCAACAAATAGGAGCGATAACTAACATCCGTCTGTTGCTCAAACCTGAAACCTTGATCTTGGGCAACAAATACAAATATTTTTATAGCTAAAATATGCTAGTTTAGGTACAAGAAAAATATGTAACTAATTTTACACAGGCACACTAATATTTATACTGATTTTAAAATGGCACAGATGTTAAAAATCAACATACATAATCAGTAGATCCCAATATTAAATAGAATATGTATATATAGGATTCTGTCCAAAAGAAATTCAGCTTTGTGAGTACAGAATCTTCATTGGTTTCTGCAGCTTGGCAGCCACAGTCTAATTTTGATTCAATAGCTTAAAAATAATTTCAGACATGGAACACTGGCTTTAGACTTTTCATCCCATCCTATTCCTTTCCCTGGCCCCACCCCCATAACCCAGGCCCTAGGACCGGCCAAGGCTTATTACTATTTAAACTGTCTGTCTGATGTGGATTTTTGTACCAAATTCACAAGGGGAGAAGGATTCGTTGGTGTCCTTGTGGCCCAAATATAAATGGGGAAAAAAAAACAGGTTTCATGAGATGGACACCCTTTCTGATGAATTCTGTGGTTCAGACAGCAGAGATTCAAGATCAACCAGTAATAGTATGATTTAAACCTATATTCTCAATTGAATTGGTGATTGCTTTGTTTAATTACAGCGTGTCACACATGAAAGAATGCAGTTAAGCTGTTAAGTGGGTTCACAACACTGACAATCAGAATAGCTGTGGAGATGTTTTGAAGGTGCTGAACTTTTAACATCTTGAAAAATCCCTTCACTAAATGGAAACTTAAGAATATTTCTGTCATCAAATATTTGCACCTTCCTCTTTTATTATATTTCTTTGTACTGTAAAGTGCATTTATGTTTGTAGTGATTTTTCTTAATGTTCAGTATTGTTTAATTCTGTGATGATAACACACACAATTTTGTAAGGGAATGTGTATCAATCTGAATTTTCTGGTGGGTATTTGATACTCAACCAGAAATTCAAGAGATGAATAACATTTTTATTTAAAAAAAAAATTGCTCTGAGAGGGTCCTTTTTCATGTTTTGCAGTGGTGTAAAAATTATTTAAGCCAATAATACACAAATTGTGGCATTGAAGCTCAGTATATCTTTTGTGGAAACCCATGTCTGACTACAGCTCTTCTTGCTTTGCTTGGTCTTGACTAGATTGAGCAAAGAGTCAATTTGAAGAACGGACATTTAAGGCCGCAGAGGAGTGCTGAGCGGGTGGGCTGTCCTTCACAGCAACAAGGAGTTGGTGGTAAAGGGGTGGGGGAGAGAAGTAAATGGTATTTTTCTTTTCTCCATGCCAACAGCAAGTAAGGAGGGAGAGAGGAATCTAACAAACCTTTCCAGTATTTGGGAACAAGGAGATGAAGTGGGGTGGAGAGGATGTAATGAGATTCCTTCTATGCAGAAATCCACAAAATAGTCACAGCATCACAGGCTGACAGTTTTTCCCTTCTGACAATGCAAAGCCTAAGTGGTCACACATTTCACAGCTGCTAAAGGCTGAGTGCATTGCACCCACCAAGGGCTCCTTGCATTCCTCCCTTCCTCCTCACAAGCTCCTTGTATGCCATCCTCTCACCCTCCTCTATTTCAGGGACTTTTTGCAAGTCCCTCATTTTCCCCTCTGCCACATTCCAGAGGTGTGTCCCCCATGTTCCTCCCTCATACCATTGTCCCCCACTATGGCTTCCCATTTCTTCCGCCCCACTTCCCTGGCAGAGGCTCTGTGTCCCCATTTCACACACACACCTAATACCAGGGTCCTGCATTTTCTTCCCTCATGCTAGGGGCTCTGTGCACCCTCCCTCTGCCTGCAGCACCAGGCAGTCTTCGGAAATGGCTTTCCTGATGTTTGTTTTGCACCAAAATCAATAGACTTGGAATTGATTGGCTATGCATTCCAAAGTTATCACATTACAAACAAACTGAGAAATGCCATCAAATTGTTAGATCTCACCTTGCTTGGCCAAAAAGCAGATAATACACATACTCTGCCCTAACAAACTTACAATGTAAAGGACACACAACAAGACAGGACAGTTTGCCTTGTAACATTGCATTAATTCATGATGACATTGAGTTATATTGACAAAGCATCATGATTCAAGCTATCCAATGACAGAATGTCATGCTATGATTATTTGATGTTTCTCTGATTCCACTTGATAATAAAAGCTCTTCAAGGATGCAAACCACAGCTTCGGTATTATGAATCTTGTTTATTACAGTGGTGTCTAAGAACCACCAAGACAGGGGGCCCCATTGTGCTAGGCACTGTACAAACATAGAGAAGTAGGCACTGTCTAACTTCACACGTACCTCAAGGTACATAAGCATGTGTCCAGCTTTTAGCAGATGAATGGTCCAATGGTGCTTAAAAACTTGCTGAATTGAAGCCTGTTGCCTCTATTTTCCCCATGGTCCTGTGCACGCTGAAATCTCATTAATATGAGTGGAGTGGCATGCATTGAGGGAAGAACAGACCCCATATTAATCAGATATTTGATTCACTTTCCATAATGGAAGTCTAGACAAATGATAGGAAGAAATGCAGAGCAGATACGCAATCACTTTTTCTACAAATAGAATATCCAAAACAGGTGTGTCAAGTTGCTCTTCTTTATGGAGCAACTCTGGATAAGGCATTCGTAAATCATGATGACACATGTGATGTAAAAATTTAAATAGAGAAGATTCTATTTTATTTGCTCTTGCCTCAGTTCAGACCACTGCTTGTCTTTCAAGAATGAAAAGCACAGACTGTGCTTGGAGATAGGCTTGTTACCGTGGGAATATAATTACTCTTTTATGGACTTCCATATTTTGGGGAGTGCAGGTGGTGCAACTTTTTGTTATTTGCTAACTGTTCTGACGTGGCATTCATACTCACAGATTGCATTGGCAGGGTCAGATCATGTGTCTTCTTTGAAGACAGCATAATATTCCCACGCGTGGTTTCTATTGTCCTACAGCAAAACAATCTTTCTTTAGAGTAGTCACTGGGGAATGATACATCTGTCACTTTTCTGTATATATTTTGCAGATTTATTAATCTGCATGCAGGAAGGGGTGGGATATGGAGTATGGAAGCATATTTGGAAATATGGCAGGTCTGAATGCCATAGTATTATAGCCAATAATCACAAACCAGGTTTATGCACCATTGTTTGTTTGATACTAGGCACGGGGGAAAACTAGCTTTGATTCTTCATCATGCCAGATCTCTGCTCCTACTATGCAAGAACATCTGTTACACCTTCTGCTTTTACAAGTATCATTATCTTCCCATCAACCATCCTGGCAGGTACTTCAGATCAACAACCACAGAAGTGGCAAAGGTAAAGCAAGTCTAAAACGCCTATCACGACTTTAAATTATACTTGTGTGATTATCTCTAAGCCATCAGCCTTGGTGTGATACCACATGTATAGCATATCAGGAAGTGTTCATATAGCAAAATATTTTGTGAAATCACTCCGGGTAATTGTGACATATCCAGTGTACAATCTGGGCTGGTGAACAGTTTGTCCCCTCAACTCTCTAACCTGAGGTGCCCTTTACACTGCTTGACTGTAAGAGCTACCACTCTTCCTGGTCTGCTCACGTGCAGCCTCCAGCCTGTAAATTACTCCATTACATTGTCTGAGTGCTGTAGCCAGCCACTCTTGATTTCATTGCAGCATGACACCAGTAAATTCCCAGTCACAGACTTTCCCCAGAAGTGTGTGTCTTGTATTGTCCAGGAGAGAGCTGGACAGTACAAGTTCGTATAAAGTCCATCATTTTATTATTAGAAAATTATATGCACAAACTCTGTTATCCCAAGTGGAATTTCCCAAACACTTCAATTCAAACACACTGGTTTAGATTAAACAATAAAACAAGTTTATCCACTCCAAAAGGATAAATTTTACTGAATAAAAGTAATGAGGCATGAAAGTCAGAATTGGTTACAAGAAAAATAAAAGTAAAATGCAACTAATGCCTAACTTAAACTAGAGTGAATTAATAAAGCAAAGGTTTCTTACCACATATCAGCAGTCCTGTTGGCTGAATTTATTTAAGTCTGGATCCATTCCCCAGTCCAATTCTGCTTCCTTTGTTCTTCAAGTGCTGTGGACAGAGAGAAAGGGAGGAAGGATCTGGGGTCTGCCCCACTTTCCTACAGTTCTTTCCCATAGTGAGAATTTGTTTTGCCATAAGACAGTCATCTAAAGAAGATGATTGTATAATTGCATTTAGTAGTCATTAAAGTACTTGCTGAACACACAATTTCAAGACAGGGTTGTAGTGGTAACATTGTCACAAAATGGTGCAAATGGATAAACCATTTTTGTTTGAGGAAAAGCTTTACAAATTGAATATTTTCATAAATCTACTAGCCTATGGCATTTGGAGTATGTGGAAACTGGTAGCACATGTATAGTAGATGGAGAACTGGCTGACTTGTGAATTGCAGCAGTACACAAGTCTCCAGAAATGACTGAGAGAACCAGGTAGAACCTGCAGGGGCAGTAATACCTGTGGAAGGAACGAATCTTCAAAAAATTTGGTTTAAATAGGTCTAGAACCAGCCTTAAAGATCTGCATTTACTGAATTATACTTATGGTCAAATTTACTAAATATGGCAGTTTTGTAATCTTGTTCCCTGCATGTATTCTGAATCTGAGTTTACTGAGCTTACTTTAGTGACATTATTTTTACCTTTTGTTAGCACAGTGGAGCTCATACAGCTACCATAGAGTGTGCTGCATTCTTTTCAGAACCGCATGTATTCAGTAGAGTCATTTAATAAGTTCTAGTTGAAGTATCATAGAAACTGGTGGTACTATGCAAGCCAGAAACAAACTTGATTTCAAGTTCCCAGGTCGGTCACTGTGCAGCAAGTTAGAAACGTGTTGTCCTGATTCTCCAGTCAGGCATAGTTGACAGTGCTGATCACAGGGATCTGGATGTAGCTCCCTAATTCAGGGACACCTTGTTCCAGAAGGGGGTCTACCCTGTCTTCCACTTCTGAGAAGGCTGGTGTAATGTCCCTTATGCTAGGAAAGGATCCGAGGTAGCATTGCTCAGCTTTTCCAAATCCTTACTGTGACGTGCCATCATCTTCCTTAACCTCTCAACCTCTGGCTTATCTTCATTGCTTCTGCCTGCTCGGTGCCATTGGAGGTTCCCCTTACACAGGTAGAATTATCTGCTGGGAATCTCGGGGTGTTTTAAGGCCACTCTGCACTGCTTAAGTCTTTAGGAGACCAGAGAATCTGCCCATATAGCTCTTGACTGGTAAAGGTAATACAGAGGTCACTGAGAGACCATAAATATTGAGCTCCTTGACCCTTTAGTTTTTGTTTTTTTTGTTTTGAGGATCACTTTCTAGAATCAACAGCACTTTTAAGCAGTGTCCATATAGAGGATAAGAGTTGCTATCTCAGCAAATCAATGTAAACATATTGGCAATGTTTCATATTTTTAAAGGGGTGGGGCGATTAGCAAAAAGGCACTTTTTTTTTGTCTCTTGTAGGCCCTTTTTTGTTTTATATAACTGTATCTACTGTGACGTAAGTATCTTGTCTCTCACTAGTAGGCTTGATAAAATTGCAAGATCCTAAAAGGGTGTTTTTGTTTTGTAAGTAGGTATAATTGGAGAAGCCAATGTGGACAATTCTCCAAAGCAATTCCTGGAAGTTAAATCAATTGTCTGGTTGCATAACTACGTCTTGCACATTTCTCAAAAGATAAAGCATACCCTCAGGGTGATGAAGCCCCACATCTGGATTGTGAAACTTCTACAGTTTGAGTTTTAATTTAGGTGATTAGTGAAAAAAAGCATGACATTCATTGTTTCCGTTTACTAAGCTGCATATATAACATTCCCTTTCTCATGTGTAAAAAATATTAGAAATATTTCTGAATGGAGAAAACCCGGGTGTATCTGGGGCAGGGTAGAGGGGTCCCTCTCTGTGATGCTGCCCAGGAGTCCCTTGGATTGTGAGGTGCCTCACTACCACCTCCCCTTAGGATGAGGAAGCATGTCGGTGCCTGCTGCGAGTCAGTTCCCCAACACTGCCAGCCTCTGGTACCACAAGCACTGCCTTCCAGGCCTCTGCAGGCTCTGCTCTTTCTTTAAATATTATTGATAGGCACAGTCCAAACCCAGAGTCCTCTAAGTGTCTCCCTGGAATGCCCAGTCCCTAATCCACTGGACACTCACTGAATTTTCAGATCTTCTGTTCTCAAAGGAACAGTACACCACAGCTTACCAGTTACACAGTAGAATACAGCTCTGCTGAACACACAGTACTGTATAAAGTTAACAAAACAGGTTCAAATGATAGCAAGCTGAAATATTGGAAGCAAAGGGTTACATACAAAGTAAAATCATAATGTGCATACTAGAGCCTTAACTGACAAGGTATTCACATTGTGTAGAGAAAATACTCGTCCAAAATCCTTCCACCATATTGCAGTTAGGCTTGACTGTGGTCGTCCATTCATGAGACAAGCATGCTGTCTTTTTGACTCCTCAGTGGAAGGATCCTGAATGTCTCTATCTCTATAGTTTATATAGAGTGTTGTTGTAGCTGTGTTGATCCCAGGATATGAAAGAGAGAAGGTGAGTGACGTAATATATTTTATTGGCCCAGCTTCTGTCAGTGGAAGGTACAAGCTCTCAAGCTACACAGAACTTTTCTTCAGCTCTGTCTCTGTTTCCTTCCCTGGACATGGAGAACGCTGTGTTAGCTCCATGAACAGAAGTTTTGATCCAATATAAGATATTACCTTTTCTACCTAGTCTCTTTATGGGTATAGTCCACAAATCCATTGTCTTCACTTGCAAACAGGATAACCCCTGCTGCTTGTGTTTTCCTTGCTAGGATCTCCCCAGAGTCTTTACAATTACTTGATTAGGATTTTGCTTGGACTGGAAATAGCTGTACATTGTGAAGTATGATGCTCAATTTACATGTAGACAGAGCGATTCAACAAATATCTTCTGCATGGAAGAAACCTTTTTTCTCACATTGGGTGACCAGCTCCAAGTTCAGACCTTAAGAGCATAATGTTCAGTGTATATGAACGTAACTCCTTGAGTATTATCTGTGCATACATTTCACAATAATTATGAAGACCACTGTGGCACAAGCTATCAGTAGAGACCTCGCATGACTCTCTTCGGTGAATTACTATGTAGATACACTGGGTCTTGTAGCCTTTATGCACCCTTCTGCCAGTTGGCACCAATAGGTCCCTGGGACACGCTTCCTGCCCCCACAAGTGTCCATTGATCAGTCACATTTAATGAAGCAAAAAATATGTTGCAGCTACATAGTGCTTTTTATTCAAGGATTTCAAGATGCTGACTCAATTCGTCTTGCTTGCTAACAGAACAGACTTCTATAGAAGACAGCACATGTGTTCTGAATGCTATCTTTTACTATCATTTGTCTAGAATAATACCCTTTAGGTCAAAATATGAAATTAATATCTAGATTAGACTGTAGGTGTTGGAGAAAAGTACTACACTATGTGCATTTAATTTCATTGTTGGAGGTTCGATTCACATCCAAGCATGACAAAGCAGCAGTCTGTTCAGAGCTTCCTCATATAAGGTTAAGACTAAGAGCATATGTTATTACTAGCACTCTAGCTGAAATCTGGGTGTGTACAGTAAAGCTTAAAATAGCTTTCATGGCCATTTAAGGCAAGTATTGGCTCTGAAAAATCATATTTAGTAAGGACACAAGAAAATTGCTATAATGCATCCACAGAACCTAAAATCTTAGTCAAAATGGTGTATGGCATAGCAAAACCTTGAACTGAGTAGCTACGCTGTATTGAGAAGCCAAGTCTACAAGTTCTTCTTTCTGTGATGCAGAGACACCCCTCATAATTTCTGCTACAGAAAGTCCTAAAATGATGGCAATAATTGGCCTTTTGCTGTGTGTGCTTTTTTCTCCCCAAAAAAGTTTTTATTCATGAACAAAAACTCATGAATTTGTTTTTTCACCAATTTATTTCTGTTACAGTAGTGCTGGCACTAGATGTTATCTGTTTTAGCTCCTTCCGATTACAAGTACAAAATACTGTTCCTTCCTTCCTAAAAGGAGAAAAGTATGTTTAAACTTCTGCCAAAACAGGTGTAGGAGTAGGGGGTCATTTTTAAAAGACTTGTTGTTTTAAGCTGCACACTGGAAGAAAAGTGTTCTATAATGACTGAATAAAATATTTCTTACAATGTACAGGTGACCAAAGTTCAATATTAAATTATTCTATCTGCCTCATAATTCCTTTCCTATGGCAGGCTAATGTTGTTAATACATTTTAACTTCTAATTTGTCAAATTAGAAAAAGACAGTAAGCATGGGGCCTCCAGTGTGCTATCTGAGATTAACGGGATGCTGACCAGAAGAGTTGGTTCAATCTGTATTTATAGTAGGTTATACAGACCTTAAATTAATGCATCTGGTTTTCAAGGCGGATTACTAGGTTTTTGAAAAGTCCTAATTTTTTTTTATAATTGAAATTATATTATACCTACTGAGTGATTGCACTTAAGAACTTGGTGATTGGAAGTTAGATTTTATAGCTTATTAAATGGCAAACTGCAAGTCTTTAAAAAGCCTAACACACAGAACAGTTACACATTCAATATTAATTTATTTGTCAAGCTGTGAGCTAATGAGCATTGATTATTTTACAAAGTCTTCAGCCAATATAACAAACCTAACAAGAGTGCTTTCTTCTACTCAATGAAGCAGCAGGAACTACGAGTAATTTATACAACAGAAGTGCCACGATAGTTAGATCATATTTAGAAAGAGTCCATAACCTCTCTATCCAGAATATCTTCTGGTTTTGGTGAGAGAGGCTATTCGGACAATCAGTGGTGGATCTGAACATCCCCACCACTGAGTTTTGGTCAGAGCTGAATCTGGAAACAGTTCTATTTCCTAGCTCCCTTCAGATACAGTCAGTCTTCAGAAAACCCACTCCGAGGGGGTAGGACAATTGGAAGATCTTTCTGATCACCTGGGATTTCTGCCTTTGTCTTTATATAAAAACAAAACACATACGAATACACGCACAAGAGAGAAATAGCATAATATTTTAATGTTAATTATTTGTAAATCCAGGGGGAGGGGAACTTTCTGCCTTTTTTTTAGTTTCCTAGTGGATGTCCTGGGTATACCGGACTGAGGAGAAAAATTGGAATCCCTGAAATCTCTTTGCTTGGCTGATTTCTTAGCTCTTTGGCCCCAGATTTTTCTGCACTGCTTTGGGAAAATGACCACAATATTTTTTTTTTTAAACTTAGGAAGATAATATTCTCCAACTGTAGGTGAGTTTGGACAATGGAAATGTCTGGAGTGGGATTCTAGGTTGCCTGCCTTGTCTCTCTATTCCTTCTCCATTATATTCAACCTCACTTTCATGATTGTGGCAGTTACAGCCATGGCACCTGTTGCAACACAATGGGGTCACCACTGAAAGTTCTGAGGATTTAAAGGCATTCCTGAGGGATTAAGTAAAATCCAAAATCTCAGACCAAAAGCTGGAATCTTGCCAGGAATACTGAAAAGATGGATTCAATATTAATATTTAAGAATGATCTCCAGGGGGTTCAAACAGCTCTGGTCTAGTCACCTCTTGCTATGTGTGCATCGCTCCTGCTGACATTGTAAAAGTTGCATGTGTTTGAGAGGAGAACAGGCCGGTCTCTAATTGGACTGCATAGATTGCATTCCTATTTGATGTTGGTTCCCTAGCACAAGACAGTATAGAACTCTGCTCTCAAACATTCACTAATCACTAGTCCTTTGAGGTACTAGCAGGTGAATCTCATTCTGCACCTAGCTGCCTTAGAGCCTCAATTCTTGAACATGTAACTTCCTGGCCATAGCCAGCTAAGGAATTTTCCCCATATTATGACTTCGTTCACTGAAGCCAGTTCTAGTCTCCAACAGTGAGTTGGGCTTTGATTTGGATGGTATTTCTGTCCACTTTCATTGATATGCTGTGTTCCCTTTTAGTTCTCCAGGTCTTCTCTCTTTGTCTGCCAAACAGCTGTGTCTTCCTGTTTTAAGGTCCTCCCTCCAGGTCTGACATCTCTCAGAGGTTGGCGGGGGCTGGGGGGGGAGGGGGTTAAGGCTGGCTGAGCCCACAATAGTTTATTAGCCCTGTGTTGCCCAGTGTGGGGCACCTTTTGACTAAGACCTCCAAGATTGGCCTTCAAACCCCCGCTGTCCTGAGGACTGTTTTCTGTTTTGGATACAGCTTGTCACAGAAAACGTCTGGATAATACCTAGAAATACCTAGTCTGGATACTTTGCAAAGCTCAGCAAGATAGGTACACTAAACATAATTAAAGTGACTATAAAGGAAAATATATTTGTATAAAGCAGCATCCTTTTCTTGGCTCTGCTTTGGTCAGAGGGATGCGGTCAACAATTCCATTCTTTTCCGACTCCGAGACCCATTGTTCTTGTATCAACACACACCTTCATTATTGTGGCCCGTAATCTTGTTGCACTTGCTCTTCTTTTCCCTGGTTAAATCTTGTCAAGAGAGATACATTTGATTATTTAGGTTTATAGAATTCACCGTCATATCTGGCACCTTTCACAGAAGGTATTTACTCAGCTGTTCTGGCCAGGCCGGCTCCAGGCATCAGCGTTCCAAGCAGGTGCTTGGGGCGGCAGTTAGATAGGGGCGGCAGTGTTTCCGTGATGACAGCAATTCGGCGGCAGCTTCTTTGTTCCGCTGGCCACTGCGGTGGCTTCTCTGTTCTGCTGGCCGTGGCGGCAAATCGGCGGCAGCTTCTCCCTTTTGCCGTCTGCGGTGACAATTCTGTGGCGACATTTTTTTCACTGCTTGGGGCGGCAAAAACTGTAGAGCCGGCCCTGGTTCTTGCTGATTATCATACCAGACAGCCACCTCAAAATGGTGGTCCCCAAATCCATTCAGGATTGTATTCATTACTAGAATGGCTGTTCCATTTTATCCTGAAATAACCCCTTTGAAGGCAGACGTGCCCACACAATAAGTGTCTTTTTAAAAATTAATTTCCCCTCTCATTCAGGAAGATCTTTAGTGATGCTAATTTATTTTTCAAATATTTGTGTGTAAACACAGGTGTTAACTGTCTCTCACAGGTGTCACTCACTGTCTCTTAATGGGATGAAGGTAGGTGTGTGTGTGTGTTTTACTATAAATCTCTATTAGCATTGTTTGTTGTCCTCCTACAAAAGAAATATAAGGTATGGATAGCTACCCATTCCTCTGTCAGAATCACTTTGCGAGTTTCCTACTTAACCATCTGAACCAAGTTATTTTCATAACTGATTTTTTTATAGACTCTTCCTATGATAAATACTCTTTGGGCATCTGTTATTTTGTGGAGCTATCTGCTTCAGCTAAACCAGGATTTACTGGAATGCCACATTCATGGGGTTACAGAGGCACTGGGAGTTGCTCCTCAAAATGAAACTCAGTGCCTCAGAGATCCCCAAATCTTTGAGAGCTAGGCATGTTCTAGCCTGTCTTGTGTCAGTAAGTGTGATGTCCCTATAATTACAGTGAAACAATTACAAAGAATATGGTTTTCAATTGCCTAGCCAGATAGGCTTTGAAAGACATTACTACATTTTAGGCTAAAGGTACACTTTAGCTTGGGTGATTGGGGCATTGTGTTGACATTCTTCCTTGTAATTTTTGTTTGCACTTTAATGAGGAAAGCTAAAACACAATATAGTGAGCAAAACTGGAGGTGAATTGCATTTAAAAAAAAAATCGAATGAAGATAATTTCAGCCAATAGCAGTAAAATATATTAATAACCTATTTAGATATTCACACTGGGGGTGCACAGTCAACACACCTTATAATTTGGAAATTCTTTCCCATAAGGAAGTAAACAATAAAACTTTAGAAACAAGTGTGAAAAATACTCTTCACGGTGTGGGTGTGTGGGTGTGGTTTTTTAAAAAGATCAGATGTTTAATTTTTCAAAAATGTAGGTCAAAACCACATTTAATTTCTCTAGGGTTTAGGTTTATTCAGTTCCAAACACTCCATTTCAAAAGTTGTGTACTAGTCTAAAAGTGGTGGTCCCATCATGTTGTCGGATACCATTCTTGCCAGTGAACTGTTGTACTTTGTGTAAATGAACACTTTTTAAAAAATTCACTCTAATCACACATTTCAGGCTATTAAATTTTCCTGTTGAGCAATGCTTCTATTTTCTTCTTTTTCAGCTGAGAGGGAAACACAAAACAGGTTTTGTACTGCACTTGATGGAAAATTATTGTTCACAGGTGTTATGCATGCATGGTAAAGGAAAAGGGGTCTATTGTCCCTTCAACTTTGGACTTGACTTTTATTCTGTTTCCAATCCATGAGGTTAGAATATCTGTTAAACCTAGGAAAGGTTATATTTAAAATTCTCTTAAAAAAATAAACAAGAAAAATATTGCCAAAATACACAAGTAAAATACAACCACCTAGTGTAAGGAGGTACAGCACAAACAGAATGTAAAGATTATTGCTAGGCCTAAATTTTTGCCTGCTCCCATGTTACCTCTAAGATTTCTTTATAGAAAGACATTTCCTAGAATTCCCTATCCAAAAGATTTAAAATCTTCAACCACTTTGCTCCTGTACAAGAAAAAAACAGAATACTCATATGCTGTACATGTACCTTAATCCACTCCCACAACTCCTTAATGTAAAATTACCATAGTAAAAAACACATTTTTATTTAACCTCCCACAACCAATATTTCCTGTAACAAAATTGCCACAATTACAAAACTGCATCTGAAAAAGGGAATAAGTTTGATCTCAGATTTTAGGCTATGTTTCTTCTCAAGCATATGGAGTCCAAATGTCTGCCTACATCTTCTATACAGGAAGATCCAAACCACACATGAGATATCTAGGTACAACCTCTAGAAGGGTGTGTGTGTGTGTGTGTGTGTGTGTGTGTGTGTGTGTGTGTGTGTGTGTGTGTATATGGTTAATGGATTGAGGCATTTTCACTGTAGATCACTCCATAACTTCTGCATCTTTGATCGCTCAGGGTGAGTAGCAGCTTAAAGCTCTCACCATTTAGTTGCATAAGCAAACATATACTTTACAAACCGAAAAAGAAGATACCATATGTGAATCAATATGCTTGAGTCAATCTGGTATACAACTCCTCTCTCTGGATTGAATAATATCAGTTTGATAATCTGATTTTTATGTACTCTTCCCCTGAAAGAACAAGTCACTTTTATGTCCTAAAGGTCTACTGCTAAACATCTCTCATTCTTTTTATACTGTACATGTAAAACCTTAACATTTCCTGATTTTTTTTTTCTTTTTCTTTTGGTAGATTAATTTTTGCATTCGTTTAACATAATGGATATTTATTAGGTTCTTTTTATTTGTTTTTTGAAGAGAAATATAATCCATAATCTGTAACTATTTGGCCAGTCACCACCAGAAATCATCCTTTTCTGCAGGTATGCCCTGTTTCAGGACAGCAAGTCTAAACTTAACTTAATGTACTGTACTGAACAGAGAAGGACTTAAGCATGTGTATTAAATGCTTTCCTGAATCAGGGCTTTAATGAGGGAAGGGCTGATAGATGAAAGCTTTTGAGAAGTCATGAATGACTTAAATCAAAGGGTCACAGGTAGGCAAGCTGTTATAACAGTAACTTGAAAATACTCTGTAAATTTGGTAATAATCACATCTTGAATTAATACACTTTCCAGCCTTTTCCCTTGGAGTTTATTGGCCTGTGGTATGGATAATACCTTATAAAAAGGAAGTAACTCAAAGTACTATTTGAATAAAGTTTCTCTGCTTCTTATAAATTGCCTTTGAGACTTTTACAGACAGTTTGGGCCCCATTGAATAGCTAATGGAAAGCTAGATTAGACAACATTTGCTGGTACCTGCTCCCTGACTGTAAATAGAAAATGTGTATCTTTGTCGCCACATTTTAATTTTGTAGCAAAATGTGTCCTCATTTTTAAACATCATGTGTGATGGATTTAAATAGGAGAATGCTGTGGTGGTAGTCTGGAGTCCTGCAGTACTTACACTCTAAAAGGCCGTGAGCCTATGGAATGGCTCTTTTACAGTAGTCTGTTGAACTCCAAGTGGAAAAGGACTGCAGTCCTAGCTCCTGATCTGGAGGTATTCAGAGACGATTCCAAAAAGGCAGAATTTGACCATAAATTTAAACAAACTGAATGGATTTATTTGCATGTAATGAAATGAACTGTATTTGGCTCATAGGAGTGTTTTTTCCCCTCCCCATTACAGTGATGTAATAATACAAAGAAAGACAGATACTATTGATGGTTCTAAGGGGTGAGCTTGCAAGAGATAAAGAGACTTCACCAACCTTAAAATTTTATTTTTACTTTCTTGAACTCCATTCTCCTCAGTAAGCATTTATTGTGTATCTTGTAACCCAAAGCCCTGCAAGTCCTTCCCTGTTGTTATATGTGGTACTTAGTCGGTGAGCCATTAACTGAGAATTTTGTATGGGTGGGCTCCAGGCAAGTTTGTTTCCTCTCTGTGATGAGCTACATGAAATTTCTATATTGAAGAGTCAAGCAGTTAGTTAAAAATAAGATTTGTTAAGTTTATAGAGAGGTTCAGTTTAAAACAACGCTTTTACAACGTAACTATTCTGGTTCTCTGGAAAAGCTCTACCAGATACTTCAATTACACCTAAGGGGAACTGAACACAAAATGTTACCTTCTGAAAAGGCACTTTCTTTTCTCTAGTCTTCTTAGCCAGCCAGTCTGCCTGATATATTCCCTTCTAGTTTTGTCCCAGCTGCCTCCCTTCAGGTGTCTCTGGTGTAGCTAGTGTGTTTATACTGAATGCCCCAAGTTATGTTCCTGATCTCTGTTCCTAAATTTGTTCTGGGTTGTGTACAGTGCTGTTTCACTTCCCATATGCTCGGTCCACCTTTGTTTCTCTAAATATCCCTTTTGAAGGTACAAACCACACAAATGACAGCCTGTCTAAATTAGGGAAATTGGCACTGGTGCAATCTTCACAAAAAAGTACAGAGTAAATTCTATTAAGCAGGCTCCAGTTTATGCCAGTGCAGCACATCTGCATGAGGGCTCTGGATGGGTGCAGCTATATCAATGCAAATTTTTCTGATGTTATGCAGGACCCAAGTCTTTCCATCCACATTTTCCTTTCCTCCTCCTTTGAGTGATGGTCTGATGTTGAAAGAAGTCCTTTTGGGAGGTTAATTAAACTTTGTTCTCTTATTTATTGTATGTGACTGAAACTGCTGTTCTAGCAGACGGCTAATTGCCTGCTTTTGGCCCAGTGTTTCAGGAGACTGGGATCATATTCTTAACATTAATTCTGGTTACTCTAAAATGTGAATTATTGACAGATTAACCCCAGTCTGCCACATGAGGTTTTGGTGGATTACTCTGTACATTACTAATTACTGTAGCATTAATTTCTCTTGTAATCTAAGGTTGTATAGTGCTTCATGCTATTGTGAATTGCCCACTATAGAGAATCTTTCTATTTTAGTGAAACTTCTCACATTTATGCAGGTGTTATCAACAGCTTGTTAGCTCATTGGGCCAAATTTTGCACTGAAGGGTGGCCACTTCCAAAAAGCAGCTCTACACCAGGCATAGGTGGATCACCCCAGTGTAGAGAGACCCTCTGTTGGTATATAGCTAGTGTAGTAGTGGCTTCTGAGCCAAGTCTCCCACTTGCTGATGTAGGGGGTGTAACTGCATCTTCTGTGTGTTCTGGCAGTCTCCAACAGCCATATTGACTCCTTGGAGCCGTGGTCAGCAACACAAGTTAGAGATACTCTAACATACACTGGAGTACAGGACTGTCACACAGCCAGCTCAGGACTGGTAACTCCATAGGTGGTTTAAAGTCACTGTTGAATCTTCTCTTGAGAGGAGGCCACAGCTGAAGATCTGGGCCTTTATATAGTACAATTATTTAAATGTTTCTTAAGATACTCTTTTTAAATCGTATGAATCCCAATATAATTAGTTTGGAGGCTGTCCTACTGCCTTATTGATTATCTTGATGGTTATTCAAATTCACTTGGAAAAGATGAAGTCCATGGAGTTGTTGAGTGCCATTATTTTCCCGCTTTGTTCCTGATAGTTTCTCCATTATAATTCATCATTAACTTCCTCAGAACACGACTGCTTATTGCCAGGGTTCCTATCTATTCTTGTATCTTCCTTTAGAGAGTAATAAGAAAATAAATAAGTGATTCTTTCTACTCGGAGTGTCCCTCAGTAATAAGAACCATTAAACTTTGTACTAAATAAATATTCATGAAAGGGCACTCTTCTTCAAATGGGGTCATCTAGAGATAGCCTGCTCCATTAAAAATATTGTAGGTTTATTTTACTTACAGATGGCCTCCATTGGGATAGCGAATCAGAAGATACAAATGAAATAATGAGTCTCCTTCAAACATAAAAAGAGAATTCAGTAACTGTCCATTATTAAACCACTTACTCTTGATTGAAAAGAACATACTTTGGGGCTGTTTATCCTTCTCTATCAAAAAGTTTAGATTCATACTTTTGTTAGTTCAGGGATTGATGCAATTTTATACAACTACAAATTAAGGAATAATGGGTGATGGAAATATGAGTTTGTTATGCTGTGTATGAATTAATTTCACATGCTTGAATAAATGTCCTATATAAAATACATTTTTTTAAATCTGAAATACTTCCAAAATTAATGTTATTGTTTGAAAACTGTATTTATTAGACAAGCTAGAGAAAATTAAGTATCTAGGAATGGTACTGGACTTGAGTAATTCTTTATATTACCAGGCTGACAAATATCCACCCCTTGGAACAACAGAATAAATCTTACTGTAATCATGATCATACATTTGCACTTAATTTTGGATTAGTTCAAGCTAAGCATTATTTTATAAGATGGATGCAAAAAATCATTGATTAAAGGAATTCACATTGCTCAAGCTATTTTTTTAAGTTGGTGATAGGATGTGAACACTGGCATAAGCTTACCAGTACAAGCACTGAGGGATTCATTTGTTCATTTATATGTGGTTTGCCTGTATGAAGAGGAAGACTGTTTACAGACACTGAAATGGTGCTCATCACTGTGGTTGCTGGCTTCTACTAAAAATATCTGTTGAAGGCTAACTACTTCTAAAAATGACAATTTTTTATGATATGTTGATGGGTAAATGTGATTAAAATCAATATTATCCACAATAGTCTGTGGAGACATTTATTTTTATGATGCTTCACTTTTGGCTAAGATGAAGTATTATCAATATAATATTTGGCATATCTTTTGTCTCGTGAGAGTGTCCTGTATTGGTAGGGAAATGGTCTCAATGATTTAGTGGGTCATCTTCATCCTTAATTTCTGCGATCCTTCTTCATGTGCTGTCTTAGTAGGACCTTCATATGCTGTAAACGTACTATGTCTAAAGTTTTCTTACGTGGTGATAGGAAGTCTGTGTGAAAATGTTACCAATTCCTGTAATTTGCTTATGTCGTACTTGCTCTGTGGCTTCTGTTCCCCAAAAGAGAATTCCTAATGGTTTTTCTGCTCCTTTTGCCTCTCCTGCTTTATCATTCAGACTTTGAGGCCCCTTCTGGAGCCCCTGAGGGTTTTTTTCCTACTTTTCATAGTCTCTGCAATAATTTATATAATTTTTCTGTTGCCTCCCTAACTGATCAGATTTGGCTCTCACTCTGTGTCTGAATTCCCTACAGTCACTTGATGGATATTCTTCTTCTTATTTATTATTAATTATGACCACTCTATTTGAAGGAATTGGACCTTATTTTATCATCAAGGAGAGTCTTGTTTTGACAATTAAAACTGAAATAAATGTCTATAAATGTAAAGTTAGTTGATATGATTAATGTGGAAGCTTCTGTTACGCTCTTTGGTGTGGTGAGTGTCCTCTTTACTTTTTGGGGGCGGGGAGGGAGAGGAAGGAAACACCAAGAAAGCACCACTTAAACAAATCGCAGTATTAAAACTGCACTTCTGAGAGCATGACAAAGGCTCAGTCTTGCAGTAGCATAGAGGAGCCAATGAGGGAGGAAGCTGATTATCCATCATTTCTTCATCCTTGTAAATTTCATTACCATGAGCAAGAGCAATAAAAGAATAGGCGTGGTTTGGGTTGTTGTTTGCTTGCCCTAGTAATCATAATGATGACATTTTAACTTTAATTAGATATCATGAAAGTAAAAAGTTTTCAACAAAGTTAGTCTAGCTGTTTTTCTAAGTCATACTGAAAAGGCTAGTGTGCGCCACACACATCACTTAGGTCAATGCTGTTTGAGTTTGATGTAAAATGTTTTGTTTAGAATATTTCAGTGAAATAGAAGATTGAAAGCCATATTTGACATTAAAGAATAAATTCTATGCCTAACATAAGGTTGAGCTGTGCTTTCCCAGTACACTTGAAACACACATGCTGTATGGAGTAATATCCACAAGACTTATTTTGAAAGACAACTTCTATAATGCAAGCAAAACAAGTGTATTTTTAACTACATATTTTCTATATTTCATTTTTGTTTTAAGCTTCTAGAGCCACAACTTGGGCTACTGTTCAAGAAAATGTGGTTGTGTCTTGAAATAAATTATTTGTTTTATATTGCTAGATTATATTTTCATATAGTAAACTTCATCCCAGTGCACAGACTCCACACATGGTCCTACCTACCACTTAAACTCCTTCCCCCCAGATCCAGCCCACAACACCTACTCTTAATAGTTGGACTGGGCACTGAGGAAATGTGCAGGAGGGAAAAGTGGAAGCAACATTGCTGCTTTAGGACCAAGCATCCACCTCATGAATTGGGAGGAGCTGGGCGGCAGTGAATAATCTGTAGCTACCTGTACCACCTGTAGCTATCACCAGCATGTTGGTGTGCAAACAGCTGCTGAGACGCTAAGATTGGCATGATGCCAAGTGTGTGTGATTCCTGCATGTTCCCCGCATATCTTGCTTCCACTTTATATGGAGCTTAAGTGATGCATACAGTTTTGTGAGGGTCCTCAGCACTAGGATGAACTGAGAAGGGCAGATCATTTGGCTGGTTTCAATTGTCATTGCTCCATTGAAGTATATTGACTTCAGTAGAACGATGACAATTTACACTGACAGAAAATCTGCCCAGTAATGAGGTGGGATTAGAATATGCTCTTCTGTCTGAACGCCACATATAGTAGTGACAGACTATCTGGTAATGTACTGTATAAGGAAACAGACTACCCAGGGCATGAACCATCTGAGCCTTTTAGATGAGGGGCCCTGATTTTGATGTCAGTTACACTGGCAGAAATAATGAGATTTCATTTAAATCAAGTAATTATCTGGTGTAAATGAAATCAGAAGTAGACCCAAGGAGTCACTAATCAAATTAATCAAGTCAAAGTTCTTCAATACAATAAGATGCCTTTTACATCTTCTTTATTGTAGATAGTCTTTGAAGTGAATTTTTAACGTTCAAATTCCTACGAGCTTTGTCATCCTGGAACAGGCCAATAGACCATTTGGTCCACTATTCTGCCACATATGCGTCCATGACAGGACACTCCTCACCCCATGGACCTGGCATATTTTGTAATATAGTATAAGGAGCTGGTTTTGGTGATTGACTTGCTGAACATTAATACTCCCTCTTTTAAAATCCCAGCTTGTTGTAAATGTAGTAGCAGTTTTGTTTCGTTAGTGTCTACTCTCTAAAAAGTAAAAATCATTTGCACGCTAATCAAATGTTTATATAAAGCCAACATGTGGAGTAAATGTGTATGTCTGTGATCCCACAAATGCTAAAGACAGAGGTATCAAATAGAAATGGGTTAATGACAAAGATATTGCTCCAAATTATCCTTATTTAAATTATACTTTTTAAGCCCTAGTTTGTTCACACATACCATCCTCAGCTATTCATTTGTACAAAATCCTTTAAGAAGCTTTTTAAAAAAATTGTGTAGTGATCTTATTACTCTCTGTACTAACAGATGGCTTAAGGTGGACTTGATAGACAATCTGGGGGGAAATACGTTGAACATGAATAATAGTGTACTATTTAACGGTTATACCTGAGGACTCAACATAGGAGATAATCTTTCACATAGTAGGAGTTGATGATACCTCAGTAAAATCTTTGTAAAATATTTAGAAACAATTCTGTTGATCATAGAAAATATATCTTCTGCGGTGGCAGAGATACTGAAGTACTTCTGAAAAAACAGGTTAAACTGTACATTCAGGTATACATTCTAGAATATTATAAGAATGCGGATGTTAAAATAACTACTTAACAATTTATACCTTTTTATATTATCTATGTTGACAATAAACTGCTTTCCTGCTAACACTATCAAAAGTTGCTACTTAAGCTGAGAACCTCTGACTTCTACTTCTAAAGCAATTGCATGCAAAAAACCCAAACAATTGTATATTTTTTTGCACATGCTAATAAAATAATTCCTTGAAGACACTGCTAATGTATAATCTAATAAATTAATTCTTATTTCTGTAATAATGTTGTCTATGTTGTATTTAATGAACTTTTGGAATATCCTTAATACTACAGAAGGAATGCCCAACATGTACATTATTGCAACTTTTTGTATTCTCTATTTTTTGTCATTATTATACAAACATAATAAACTACAAGTCACAAAATTTCTCTTTTGTTGTTTTGTATACATTGAGAATAAATACTAGAGTAGTTATATTATTCTCATGACATCAGTATAAACATGAAACCTGTAGCTAAAAGAGATGACAAAATTATAAGCATTTAACTCTACTTCTCTTCGAAACTTGGCATATCTAATGTTCTATTTATGATAAGCATTCACAAGTTAACAAACACATGCACACGTACCCCTTTGTATTTTTCATTTCTTCACAGATGGACTTTGCTTTCAGATATTTTGGGAAAGTATTGGAATCTTTACAAGCAAATACATCCATCAGCGCACCAGGGCACTGTGTGAATGTGCTAACCTTCACATACTGTTAATGAACTAAATTGTCAGACAAGTGGATAAATCTTGCCTTTCTTGCCATAGGTCCAAGGATCTAATAAAGGAGGCAATCCTTGACAATGACTTCATGAAGAATCTAGAACTATCTCAGATCCAGGAGATTGTGGATTGTATGTATCCAGTGGAATATGGCAAAGACAGTTGCATCATCAAAGAAGGAGATGTGGGTTCACTGGTGTATGTCATGGAAGGTATGGTTTGTAACCCTGACACTTTGACCGTTTAAATATTTCCTTTTCATCTTATCAGCCTGCACCCAGACTGAAAGTGTATTTTCTGGCACGGTTCTATTTTTATCTGTAGGGGAAGTGTTTGAAAAAGAGGTGAAATACTACTTAGATATGATTACTGACTGATTGTATGGACTATTCGTTTTTGAAATGTTAGTACTAGAATTCATTGTGAGCTAAGGCCCTGACCCTACATTGAGATCCACTAGCACTGACCTGAACCTGCATGAAGTTCTTTGAGTTTGAGTTTATGCCAGTAGATCTTGATGTAAGCTCAGAGCATAATGAAAGAAGGGTGGTCTTGTGGTTTAGGCACAAGACTGGGGATCAGAAGAGCTGACTGAAAAATGGTGATAATATATTACTTCCCCACCTCCTGGAGTGCTGTGAAGCTAAGTTAACTAATGTTTGTAATACACACTATGAGCATCATATGTAAAAAGCACCATGCAAGTGCAAAGTATTCTTATTTAGGAGTAACAACAAAGGGTCCTGTGGTACCTTATAGACTAACAGAGGTATTGAAGCATAAGCTTTCGTGGGTGCAAAAAAATACATCTGGTGTGGCCCATTATCTGTGGGAACAGTGGCTGCAGTAGTTTTGTTTGTTTGTTTTTTAAATCTCCTCTGAACACAAAGCTTGCACATTGTAAAGAGATAGCACCAAGCCTCAGTAATCTCCATCTATAATTGATGTCTGCAAAAGCAGCTTTCAAGACCTTTGCGGAGTTGAATGTACATTTATATAACTGGCTTGTCATTAAAGGTTTTATACCATGACAAAAAAGTGTATATAAATTGCATTATCCCTTTTTCAAAAAGTTTTGGTGAAAAGTAATATGAAAGAACATTTTAGTACGATATCTTCACATTCATGTGTCACTTTCATGTTCTTAATACACCTATTTAATAGGTCACTAAACCATATAAGGAGGATGGACTCTCAAGATACAGTGCAGGTAGTGTCATTTGAAGAACTATTCAGATGCAAGCACTTGCATCCGAAGAAGTGGGTATTCACCCACGAAAGCTTATGCTCCAGTACCTCTGTTAGTCTATAAGGTGCCACAGGACCCTTTGTCGCTTCTACAGATCCAGACTAACACGGCTACCCCTCTGATTATTTAGGAGTAATGATGGAAAGTAACTATAGATTCATCACCGTGTCTGATAATACAGATAAAGTAACAACAACAAAACTTTATATTCTCTTTGGAACAAAATGGTGTGTATGGGTATGGGGGGTAGTTTATATTCTTCTCTTGGGTAGCCACAGTATTTCTGAGCATCTTGTGATCTAATTTTTATAGGTGCTCAGCATTGTGAGCTCCCTTTGCTCTCAGTGCTCAGCCCCTCTGAAAAGCAGGCTATTGGTGCATATCCTGGGACTCCTGAGTTGCTCTAAGACTTTCCATACACAGTGTGTGACATTTACAAGATACTACCTTTTGAAAAAGAAAACTTGTCTATATGGGAACACAGGAATTGCCATATTGGATCAGACCAGGAGTTCATCTAATGCAGCAGTTCTCAACCAGATGTCTGGGGCACCCTAGAAGTCCGTGAGCAGATTTCAGGGGGTCAGCTAAAATAAACCAGACAGCAGGGCTGGCGTTACTCACTGGGGCCCAGGGCTGAAAGCCGAAGCCTGAGCAACTTGGTTTTGGAGGGCCCCCTGTGGTGTGGGGCCTGAGTCAATTGCCCTGCTTGGTACCCCCTAATGCCAGCCCTGGCTTTTAATCTACTGGCTATGCAGAAAAACAGTTGTAGCACAGGTAGACTGTGGAATCTTTATACCATGTTGGGGCAGGGGAAAGGCTCAGGAAGAAAAAGGTTGAGAACCCCTGATCTAATAGAGCATCCTGGTTCTGAGAGTGGCTAGTACTAGAGGCTTCAGAGACAGGTGCCCCTGGCGTTGGCCACTGTCAGAAACAGGCTGCTGTACTAGCTGGACTATGGTATATCTGGTTGATAAAGCAAAATAAATATACATGTATATAGGGTTACCAGATAGCAACTGTGTAAAAAAAGAAGGGGGGGGATAAGGGGGCAATATAAGAAAAAGTCCCCCAAAACGGGACTGTCCCTTTAAAAACGGGACAGATGGTCACCCTACATGCATACAATAATTTTCCTATTCCTTGTCAGGAACATCTTATAGTTCTGTTAGTTTGTTAGACCAGGTAAACAATGAAGAAGAATGTAGTTTGAATTGTACATACCATACTGGTGCAAGTCTCTGAACCATGTACTGGAAAACATGTATCTATGAATTCATTTCCTATACTTAGATTGTTCTTTTAAACAAAAGGATGCTCAAGGCAGTAAGCCACGCTTTTAAACAGAATTTCTTGCCAAACTCTTAATAGTGCTCTCCAGTTGCAAAATTCTTCAGCAGTTTCCTTAAACAGCTTTCATTTTTCCATCCTTTTAAGGCTAACTCCTTTCTCAAGGCACAGATTTGATTTCTTCAGCTTTTGATATTTATATATTTTATGCATTAGAACAATATTCTGCACTGTGAATTAGTAAATGGGAGAGTAAAAACCCTGCTCTCTAGACAGGTTTTTCCCATATTCTATGAAAAGTTAAGTAATTAAAAAAATCAGTTTGTTTGTATGAGATGATAGAAATAGTTATTTTTACTTAACTTTAAAATGTAACATGTTGAAACAGAACACGTGTTTTGAATGGGTTTTTTAATTTCTATTTTTTAGTTAGCAGTGTGGTAAGTTAAAGTTCATAGACTTTTGCATGCATTGTTCAATGCCATCTCGCAATACAAAAGATTTCCACAATGCTCAAAATCCAAACCTGTGCTAACACAATACTGCTAATTTGTGCAAGGGGCATGGCTGGTGACAGCCATTCTATGCAGCATCGTCCCTTGGCAAATCTGCGAGGAAATAACTACAGAACCAATGTTGACTCGGTTGGTTCCTGTTGTGTGCCTTGCAGAGGAATTTTGGGGCCAAAGTACAGGGGCGAATGAAAAGAAAGGGTTCTTCAGGCGGCCATTTTGCCACTAGAATCTGGTTGGGAGGTACTAAAGAGGATTTGACTCTTCATTGGAAGACCTGAGCTTACGTTACTCCACGAGAGTTACAGAATTTCTCTAATTATGGCTGCCCACTCTAAGTGCTGCATTTACCTACTAGAAGTGCTAAGGACACTGAAGACTCCATGCTGTTGGGTTTTCAGCGCATCTATGTCTCTGCTGCAGCTTTTATGTACGAGGATATGACTTTTTGGCCCTCAACAAGTCTCTGTTTGTCTTTGGCTGATCATGTAATTTAATTTAATAATATTTATTTATATAGCTCCATAGCATTTTCTAAACAAAAAATGACAAAACGTTTACAGTCTATACTTAGACATAATGCCGTGAGTGACAACAAAAACAGTGGAGAGGGAAGACGATTTTATCCAGTGGGTCAAAACAGGGTTATGACCACAAGCTCATTTGCTTGCTTTGGCTAGGTATATATGCATCTTAATAGTTAATCTTTTTAAAGTTTTGGTTTTAATGTTAGTTTCACTGGAGAAATCTTTCATTAGTTTACTATCAACACTATTTTCTCAAATCATATTGAAAACATTCTTTTCATGGAGTCTTTTCTTTACTCCTGAGGGAATTCTGCACCAAAAAAATAAAAATTCTTCACAAAATATTTTAAAATTCTGCAAATTCTATTTGTCGAAAAATAAATGTGGAGGTTTCAGCATGGCAGTGGGGAGCGCAGACTACTGGTTGCATGGAGGAGGGAGATCCTGCACCTGGGACAGAGACTTGGTGGTGAGGCTGCACCCTTCCTTGACCCAGCACAAGGCCAGGCTTGCCCCAGACATACCCCTCTGTGCCAGGAGCACCAGGTATGGGCAGGCTGGCTCAGCCCAGCAGGATCCAAGTGTGGAGGGGCTTAATGTTGGGGGATCCAGGTGTGGGGCAATCTGGGTACAGGCAGCTCAGCGGGGGGTTTGGATGTACATGATCTTGGGGGGGGGGGGGGTTCCAGGTGCAGGGGCAATGGGACTCTGCAGGGAGGGTCCAGGTGAAGATGGTTGGAGCTCATTTGGGGGGAGTATCTGGCTGTGGGGGAATGGGGCTCGGCAGGGGGATCTGGGTGCTGCAGGAATGGGACTCAGTCGGGTGTGGGGGACTTGTTGGGGTGGTCCAGGGGCAGGGGGTGGGGCTTGTCAGGGGGTGGGTTTGACGTGCCTGCTTAATGGGGGAGCTCCAGCTGCCGCTGCTGCCACCATTGAAGAGACCCCACATGCTGGGTTCCTGATTTACCCCCCACACATCTATTCCCTCCTCTTCCCACTGCCCCTCTTCCCTGCCCCACTGCTGGCACTCACCGTTGTACGCAAAATAGGATGGTGGCCATGTAGGATACCCAGCACACATGGAAGGGGAAGATGACTGGCACTAGGACCCAGGATGTGGCCTCCAGCTGCAGGGTCAGCAAACTGGAAGGGCAGTCTCCCTCACCTTGACAGCTCTGCACTTGCAGAAATGTGGGGGGCAGTGGCATGTGACCCTGCATGCCCCCTACATGTTGCCTCTGGGGGCGGGGAAATGCCCCCCAAACTATGCCCTTAGGCATCCCCACCCCCATGTTAATTTACCTCTCCACTGGCTGCTCTGGGCTCCGGAAAGGATGCACCCACGCTGCTGGGGAGGGGCGTGTGACTGCTCTTGCTGCTTACCTTTGCTTTCCCGTCATTTTCTGCAGGGAGGCAAAGTAATCTACAGGGGACATGAATTCCGCGCATGCCATGGAGCAGAATTCCCCCAGAATTCTCTTGTGCCTGTAACTCCCATGCATGTTAATCGAAGTTATTCATGTACAACAATAGGTAACAGCTAATGCAGTGTCTATTTCTAGCTTTTAGTTCAACATTCAGATGCAGACTTTTTAAATGTCTGAATTAGACATTTGTGCTGTTTCCTTAAATATCTTAATTTTCTATCAGTCTAAATTCTATGTAGTGAAAAACACATCACTTTTGTTGTCACTTTCTTCTGCACATATTATATTATCCATTTCATGGATGTTGTGATAACCTTATATTGCCCACATGTTGCATTGATATCTGATTATTGTGAAAGAACAATAGTGATTCCATGGTTAAGACTGAAAGCAATTTGTATTCACCCATGTGAGGTTTATAAAACATGCTAGCTCCACTAGATCTAGTGGAGTTTTGACAGTTAAAGTCCCTGTGCTCCGTAGTTTGAGTTCCTAATTTTTCTTCAGTTCCCTTTCCATTAACATTTTAAAAAAATCTATGTATGTTTGTGGAATTCTAGAGTGAACACTGTAGATCTGAGAATCTTGATAGAGTATAAAGCTCCTAAACTCTGGCTTGACCACTATGGGTTTTCTACACTTTGACGGTAATTCCAGATCTGCTAAATTCCTTAGCCTCGATTGTGTGGTTTTACCCACCAAGAACAGCCCAGGGAAGGGATTATGACTGAGTCACAATTCCCTCCTTGGTTCTCCACTAGCTCCAGCAGGGAAATAATCTGCTATTTCCCTATATCAATATCCAATTACTTTTCCATCTGTGCTAGCTGGTGTACTGGGAGTCAGTCTGTCCGTTCCCCACCCTTGAATGCCACCCTCCGCCCAACTATATGGATGGCAGGACTAATGATTCTGCAGAAACTGTTCTCCGTGTTTGATTAGCAAAGAGTGAAGCTGAATGTAGGTTAAGTGGAACTTTTTAAACCCTGAGCACTGATTTGTTCATGTGTCTGCATTGTTTCCAAAACAACTGCTCATATTCCCTGTTTTCCTGGTGTTCTGTCAATTACAGTCCCTCCAGGGAACATGGGCCTTTTGACTCTAGTCCCGCTGATCATGGTACATCTTCCCTATTTTACAAACATTTTAATGTGTACATTAAAAAACAAATTGATGCCCAGACCCCGACCCCACATTCCTTTGTCCAGAGGTTGCTAGCACGTAGCCAAATTAGAGTCTTATTTTTACCATAGACTTAGCTGGTTACATTGTCTGAAATCGCTTGTTCCCAACAGACGGCCATACCGGGGTGACCTAGCTCTGTATCCCAGTCTAGCAAACAATCTCAGGGGAATCTTTCCTCCCTGTGGGGTTGGCCTCTGGATGGCCCTTTGTTAAACTCCGTAGGCTCTCTCTGTGTGTCGTCTGCTGGCTTGTAAGTGCCTCCTGTTCCTTCGGATCACTTGTCCCTCTTGCATAGTCTCCTAGTATGACCTTGGTGCCACTGCACCTCTCGCAACTCCTTTAGTCTACTCCTTCTGGTGTCTCTAATGGCTGCAACCTCACAGGAGTTCCTGTCTCCCAGGCTGGTAGGTTTTTTGGCTGACCTATCATACCCTAGTGCCTTCTTTCTCTGATTTGTTGGCCATCTCCTCTTGACATTATCTTCATCCTTGTGGTTGCAACAGATCTCTCTCCCTTGGCAGAAGGGTTTTGGTTCTTCACCCCATCTGTGCCAGTGCTGGACTGTTTTGGCACCTTCTTAATGAGGTATTCCTGTGTGCCAAAAATGGTAACAAGGGCTCTGAACCAGAAGAAACAGCCTTGTGTAAGAGTCCCTTAGATGCTTTCACAGTTGATTCCACCTTACTACTATTCTGTGGGTATACTGAGGAGAAGTGTGGTGGTCAAGCTCGCATTTGTGTGCAAATTCCTTGAATTATTCTGAGGCAAACGGGTCCATTGTCAGTGAATATCATATCCGGAATGCCATCTCTCTCAGTGTGGGCATTCAGTTAGCCAGTCACCGACTTCCTTCTTCTATAAGGCAAGGCATGAACCTCCCAGAAGTTTGAATATTAGTCCACTGTAATTAAGTACTGCTTTCCCTTGAAGTTAAATAAGTCTGCTCCCACCTGTACCCATGGTTGGGTAGGCAGCTCATGTGAGATGAGTCATTCTGTTGGCAGTTATCACATGACCAGAATGTGTCATACAGAGCACCGCTCCTTGATAAAAGGGTATTCATTCCCAGCCAATAAACACACACTCAAGCTGTCTAAGACAGCTGTCAATGCCCAGGCTTGAGACATGCATTTGTTGTGTGACATCCTTACATAATGAGGCAGGGACAATAGCTCTGTCCTTGAAATATCATTCCATCCTGAACACTCAGCTTGTCTTTAATTTGAAAATATGTTTCTGCTCCTACTGGTTCTAGACTGTTGTCTTCTGGCCACCCTGCTAGTCTCTCACTCTTGACTGCCTGTAGCTGGAGGTCCTTTTCTGTAGCCTCTTTGATTTCCATCAGCTTCGGCTGTAGAAATTGGGAGATTGACTCCATTAACATGCAGTGTCTTGAGCGCTTCTTGCTAATGCTGGGTTTCATGCCCGGTTCAGGATGTCAGTGAACACCAGTAATCATCCTGGAGAATAGCTGATCTCCACCTGATAGTGCTGGAGTCGCATCAACATGCCCTGCAGTCTGTTTGGGAACTAAAAGGGACTTTGCTCTGATTGTCTATAGGGTCTTGTGGTCTGATTCCACTACTACTGTGTGGCCATAGGCATACTGATGGAATTGCTCTGCTACAAATACCACAGCTAGAAGTTTTCCTATTTGGGCATACCCCTGTTCAGTCTCTGAGAGTACTCTGCTGATACAAGCAACTAGCTGCTATTGCAAAAGAGCCATACCCAGTCCTTTCTCCAAGGAATCCCACTAGAGTGTCAGTGGCTCTCCTGGCTTGTTGTACTGCAGGACAGTGTCATTTATTATCCTTTTGTTTAAGCATGTCACAGGCTTGCTGTTGCAAATCTGCCCAGTCCTGCTGAACATCTTGCCTTGTGAGCTGACGTATGGGTTCCGCTACAGCAGCCAGGTGTGGACACAAACTTGGACAGAAAATCTATCATTCCCATCAAGCACCGTATCCCTTTCACATCTGCTGGACTGGACATGACATGTCTCTGGCTGCCTTGATCTTGCTGGCTTCTGCTTCCAGTCCCCCTTCTGTGAGCAGATTTCCAATGAACCCTCACTCCACCCTGTTTGAGTTGCATTTTTCTGGGTTGAGTTTTACATTCTTGTCCCTGAATTGCTGTAGAAAAACTTGTGGTCTTCTGTTAAGGTTTTCATCAGCTTGTTTATCCCTGCTTCCTTCACCCACAACGAGGATATCATCTGCAATTATTTTCACCCCAGGCAGTCCTTCCAGCACCTGGGTGAGTTTTCTTTGGAATTTCTCTGATGCAGGGCTTATGCCCACTGGCATGTTCAAGTTTCTGTAGTGACCAAATGGTGTTGCAAAGGTTTTCAACAAGCTGGCCCCTTTAACCAGACGTATGTGCCATAACCCATTCCTCACACCACAGGCAGTAGAGATTCTGGCTTTTGAGAGCTGCAGCAAGAGGCCAGCAAGTGTGGATAGTGGCATCTTTTCAATGCCTGGTTTAGTGATTTTGGGTCTATGCAGATATGTAATCTGCCTGATGGCTTCTTTACCATCATGGTGCTGCCTACATGGGCTTAGGCCTGTATGGGTGCTATGATACCCCCTGCTCTGCAGACTTTTGAGCTTCTTGCCTACTGGATTACATAGTTCCACTGGAATTTTCCTTCATGGTAACCACAGAGGTTCTACTGTGGGGCCTACTTCCAGTCACAGCTTTTCCCTTGAAGCACTCATTGCCTTTGTAAATAACCCCATATGCTTTTAAATGATCTCTGTTGGCCAAGGGACACCTCCTTTTTGCTGCTTTCACTACAGCTACAAAATTCTGATGCTGTGCACTGATCAGACCCATGGCTTGTACGGCTGTATTTCTGAAGAGGAGTCTGTGGTGTTTTACCATCCATCAACACCAAACTTCAGATGGTATCATCTGTGGTTTTTCAGGTTAGTTACTGTGAGTTTGCATTTTCCTATGAGCTGCATTATGCTCTCATTGTACATTATTAGAGTGCACTTGCTCTTTTGTAATGGGTGTTTGGATCTAATTAACCCCATTGCAGGAGGCCTTGCTTTCAAGCTGAAATTGCACAGAGCATTTCCCTATTAACATTGTTGCATGCATAGGGGTTGGTGTAGTCCTTTGTTGTTTTTCTGTGCCGATGGCCTGAACCTGTTATACTCTTTGACCCAGGGAGAGTCATGATGTTGTCATCACTGCTTTCTGCAATGCCACCCCCAGCTCGTACAAGTCTGACTGAATCTTCCTGAGACCTTCCTCTGCATTAGCGCACACTGCTAAAATGGTTGAACTTGTCACATTCCTTGCAATGCTGTCCTAGTGGGGGACACTTTTTCCTTTATCCACTTATGCTGTCTCTTACTGTAAATGCATCTCATTATGGGTGTAGAACTCTGACCCCCTGTTCTCCTTTGCTGTCTCACTGCATGTGCTTCTGTGGGTGCTGTGCCTCTGAGAGCTTTCATTCTTTGTCTTGAGGCTTTTGCTGCGTGCCCCAATCTAAACATCTGCCTAAAATGAAATTGCCTTTCCAGAGCAGCTGCTCCCGCAGGTAGTGATCACAAGTGCCGTAGACTATGCTGTCTTGAATTAGGAAGTTCTGTCAAGTCCCCAAAATTGCGTGCATCCACGAATGTGTATAAAGCAGTTGTATAGGAATCTGTCCCCTCCCCTTGGAACTGGTGTCTAGTGGAAAAACCTGTGATGCTCTACAGTTTCATTCTGCTTTAGGGTTGCTAGGAGTGCTGTGAGGCTTCAAGCAGGGTGAGCTTACGGTTGCTGCAGACCTCCACAGCCTGTTCCTTAATAAGGTAAAATAACACTTTTACTTTCCTGCTGTTGTCATCGTCCTGAATGGCCACCTGTGTGTACGTATGGAACACCCCTTTCTATTGGGTCCATTGCCGGGTTAGGTTTGTGTCTGCAAAATCCAGGACTCCAGGGGTGGAGGTGCGGAGCTTCAGTCCAAGTTCTATGGCTCATGCTGCCAGCTGCTGCACTTCAGAGAAGTCACAGCTCAGCCACTGCTACTGAGTTTCGTTTGCGAAGAGTGAAGCTGAATGCAGATTAAGTTGAACAAGTGGAACTTTATTAAATCCTGTGCACTGCCTTGTTAGTGTGGCTGCATTGCTTCTAGCCCAGCTTCTTGCATTCCTGGTTTTCCTGGTGTCCCATGAATAATAGTCCCTCTTGGAAACATTGTTGAGGTTCCCTCCGAGTCCTTTTCCACTTGACTTATCCAGAACACTTCATCCAGTTCTCTGGGATGAAAAAAAACTCAGTTTGACTTTAGATTTCATCACTCAGCTTCCTTTATTTGGCACCCAGCAAAGTTACGCTGAGTTGATCAGACTCAATGATAGAGGGTAGGTATAGGGCTTACCACACATCCAAAGTTGCACAGAAAGCCTCTTTCTTTATATACGTTGCATCACATGTTTTTGGATTGGCTTGGTTTCTTTGCAGGAACCAATCCTCGTGCAGCATGCTCTGTCCATGCATTGTCCACACTGAACATTGTCTTTACTTCATGTCATATATTAATACTCAGAAGGCCTTTTGCCTTATGTAAGCAAGTGTCTCTCTGTGACCATTGTCATATAAAGTCCACATGGTAAGCTAACTCTGCTGAAGCCAATGGAACAACACTGATGAAAAGTGACAGGAGAATCAGCCCCACTGTCTCTAGTTTCTAACATCCAAGCGCATATTTATTTGTCATTTACTTGACTTAATTTTCTTCAGAAAAAAAATTAAATATGTATTCAGTCTACGCACCATAAGTTATTTCAGCATTGTTAGCTTTTACACTATGCTAATTAAACTTAATGTAATCAGTCTTCAAGGCAAAGGGGCTAGTTGCTGGAGGTATTTATAACTGGTTTTCATGGTGTTTTATAGACCTGTAAGAAGACACAATCCCTTCTTTGATCTTATAATCTAAATAAGATATCAGAACAAGTAATGACAATATGACATGATGGCCAGATGGAAGTAAAGGGGTAGGAGAGAACAGCAAGCAATGAAAAGGGAAAGGTGCCAGTGGAAAGGGCTGTTTGCTCAGGATTGGGTAAAGTTTTTTATTCTTTATCTCATTATTTCACTTTTTTTTCTCTCTCATTGTTCTTCTCTTCCTTTCTGTTTCTTATCATCAAGAACTAGAACTGCAGTGGATAGGCCCAGAATGGAGACCAATGATGAGACGATAGATGAAGTGAGATTTGAGAAAAGATTGAGGTTACTTGGAACGTAAGAAGAAGGGAATCTTTTCTTTTTCTACATGTGTCAGATGGTATGATAAAAGGCATAGAATTGTAAATAGGGGAAAGAAAGAAGAGGTGCAGTAAGAGGAGAAAAGAAGGTGAAGCATAGGATGCAAGAGAGTAAGAACAAGAAGAGGTTTAGGCAGGTTCAGAAGTGTACAGAGGTTTGAATGTGAGGGCAAGTGGTTTGGTCTTAATGTGGAAAAAGTATAGAAGCCGCAGAAGGGAAATGAGAAGTGGCTGACATGTTCACAGTGGTGTGAGGAAAGTTTTAGCTACAACACTTCGGATAAATGAAAAAAGATTTGAGAAGTGGGAAGCAGGACTTTTAAGTGTGCGATATTTTGTGGCCATTCTGCATTTTGATTTAATTAGACTCACAAAGTCAGTATCCCACGAAATGAGAGAGATGTCCATCCAAATACTTTTTAGCCCTAGGGAAAAATTCACTCATCTGGGAGTGCATGTGTGACCTCTACTGATTGCTGTTTATATTTCTATGCGTTTATTATTGAACAAAGTCTCATCCATCTCCCCTAGAAAATTCTCAAGTATCATTCCCATTTTACAAATAAGTTTACTGAGAGGTTGCACAAAGTCACTTCCGGGCATGGAGGGTGTTTACAGTCTTGGCTGAGCTCCCTTTCTTTGATGATCACCAGGCAGCTGAATTTGGATCCATGATCTGGATCTGTGTGCTTCTAAGCCACAGTCTCTGGCTTCTTGGACATGCTTCCTGGATGCCACTGTTGCTGTAAGTACTGATAAAAAGGACTATGTATAAATGCCAAGTACACCATTACAGAAGATTTATAAGTAAAAGTATGCTGTGGAAATAGTACTTATGTGTATATAAATACAAGTACTTTCAACACCTGTATTCCCTGCAATTGTCTGGCCAATATATGGACAACAACCTAAATAATATAAGCACATCATGGAAGAGAAAGAAAAAGAGCAACAGGATTTTATTCATATATACAAGTAAGCATTGAATAGCATGAAAAAATCTCTCATAAATGTTAATACATTTATAAATTTCCTTTTCATTATGTGTGTGTGTGTGCGTGTGCGTGCGTGCGTGCATTTTTCTTCAATACCAGCTTGATTTCAAACATGTCATCCTGAAGACAGTTCCTTTTTGGCAAAAGGATTTGTCCTTAGGGTAGGCAACCCTCCAGGATTGTCCCAGAGTCTCCAGGAATTAAAGATTAAGCTTTAATTAAAGATTGTCATGTGACGAACCCTCCAGGAATACGTCCAACCAAAATTGGCAACCCTATTTGTCCAGCATTACAGAAGTGAAGGAGGTGGGGCCATCACCCTGGGGATGTAGCAGCAGGGCCAATGGGAAAACAAAACAAACTGTCAGCCGGAACTCAGGGCCTGAACACCCAAGCCAGGATAGTGGGGTTGGGGGGCCAGCCAGAATGCAGAATAGCTGTGATTGTTTCAAAAACCTGTTTTTAAAAGTACTTAGATTTCAAAAACTTACTTATGCTTTTAAAGTACATTTAAAAATGTACCTAAATACAAGTACTAAGTACAAGTGTGCAAAATGCCTCAAAATACTTGAGTACATGGGAACACTGCCAGGTACAGACTGTCTGGTACTACGTCTAGGGAATGGTACCCCAAATCCTGCTGGCCTGGGCCCCCTGAATAAATGTTGAGCCCCCCCCCACCCCCCAAGACCCCATAATTATTCAAGCACACTCTTCCCATAGTTCTTCATGGGTACTTTGATTTATAGTTTGTCCCTTCAAGGACATATGGTAGTTGAAGCAAGTAATGCACAGACTTTGCAGAGGAATTTCTAAGCTAATCACACTTTACTCATAGACAAATCAAAAAAGGTGTATGGCTGGGGTGCCAGAATAAGGGGTTACGGGGTCATGGTGAGCAACGGAGGGAGGGGGTGATGGAGAGGAGGGAGCTAGGTCTTGGGGGTGGAGGGGAAGCCAGCACAGGAGGGGGCCTCAGGGGAAGTGGGGGACAACAGGGTTTCGGGGAGAATAGGTGGTGTGAGGGGAGGGGTTGCATGGGGGAGTAGATCCACAGTTCGGTGACCAGTGGGCCCCTCCAGTTTTAGGTTGTGTACACTACTCCTGTGCATGGATCTCTAGGCAATATAATAACCAGGTGTATGCAATTCACTCCCTTATATTCCTCGCCACTCTTGAGTGTTCTTTGGAATTTGTTCACTATCTTCAGGGGTCTCAAGACCCCTATTCTGGACTCCTCCATCTCAGGTTTGTCTTCATGGTCATGAAGACGTCTCTGACTCCTGCAGCAGCCTTCCTTAGATTGTTCATGTCAGTCAATTATAAGTTTCCCCACTTAGCGAACAAGATTCTCTCTTTTTTAACAGTAACTCCTAACACTTTTTTTCATCTTTGTTTCTTCAAGTCTGTTGGGGATTTTCCACTGCTCCAACCCCAGACATGTGGGGAAGAACTGGTTTCAGGAGGCTGCAGCCATCTCATTGTTCAAGGGTGCTTCCATTTGAATGGAAAGTTATTTAGATTAATGACTCTTAATTGTTCCTATCAGACCTCCCTAGCCCAGGTGACACAGCTCATTAGCAAATGGCTTATTTAGTATACCCTGAGGCACTGAATAATGCAGAAATTTCATAACATCAACCAGAAATCATCAATTTTTCAGAAATTAGACTGTCAGAGAGGAAATAGAGTGAATGTTGCGTTTGGCTGTCCTGTCTGTATGCGTTTGGCTGTCCTGTCTGTAACCACTTGACTACACTCTCCTGTCCGGAATAGAACACAACATTCTGCTATTGTCTTGCAAGTGGTTATGACCTACTGAGAGAGCTTATGTCATTTTCCCCAGCTAGGGACTGGTCCACAGAGAGGATAACAGTTATTTCTTTAGCTCAGAGGTTCTCAATCTTTTTTTTTTCTGAGGCCCTCTCAACATGCTATAAAAGCTCAACAGCCCACCTATGCCACAATAACTGGTTTTCTGCATATAAAAGCCATGGACGGCATTAGTGGGTAGGAAGCAGGGCAACTGCCTGGGGCCCCATGCCACAGGAGCCCCTATGAAGCCACATTGCTCAGGCTTCAGCTTTAGCTCCAGGTGACGGGGCTCAGGGACCTGGGCTTCAGCCCCATACAGTAGGTTTCGGCTTTCTGCCCTGGGCCCCAGCAAGTCTAATGCTGGCCCTGCTTGGAGGCCCCCCTGAAACCTGCTCAAGGCCCCCTAGAGCCCCCTGTACCACTGGTTGAGAACTACTGCTTTAGCTGAAGTGTTAAAGGTCTGTTCTAGAGATCTGAAAGTCCAGGTTCAATTCCTGCTGACAGTCCATTGCGGGAGTAGTCTTTATGGCTGGTGGGGATGAAATGTCTCCAGTTTTCCTTCTTTAAAACTGTTTAATTCACACAGTGAAAAAATAACCTTTTAAAACAAGTTTTATAGTTGAAACCAATATAATCTGTCAACTCTGGCATGATGGTCAACAAAATACAGGTGTCTCACTATCTGGTCACTTTGTTACATGCCTTGTGTCACACGTTTAGAGGTTTAAGGTTAGGAGACAAGGCAAGGAGGCAGAATGGATTGTATAAGTCCAGGAAGTAGTAGATAGTGCTAAAGCTGTATGGAAAGTTCATACTGAAACCAGAGCCCAATCAAAATGAGGTTCTATGACATTTTTAAACCTTAGTCCAGGCATGGGAAAGATTCTTAAGTATGGGCTCATGCTACTTGCACAGTCCTTCTCACCGTTTTCAGTATTTCTGTGCCTGTGTTTTAGTTATGTAGACCTCATCACTTATCTAAGTAGTTTAAAAAATAGAAATAACAGTAACTCTCCCTGTTTCCCATTTTGTGTGTGTGTGTGTGTGGAGGGCGGGTGGGGAAGGAGAAAGAGAGAGAGAGAGAAGAACCTTTTCTGGGAAAGCTAAGTCTAATCAAAATGCAAAATTCATTTCTTCAAAAGTCATTATCCTTATCTCTCTTGTGGGGGTGAGCTCTACAGTCTAGGTCTAGTGCCCATGAATGTTCCGTCTCTGACACTCACTCATGAATCTCTGCTTCTTTGATGACTTTTTTCTAGTGTAATGTAATTGTCAAGAGAAATTTTGGTCCTGGAGGGAGAAATGAGATCTTAGGCAGTGTATGTGCAAGAGACAATGAAAATCTGCCGTTACCTGTACATGTAACATATCACCTTTGCCTGGAATCTTCCCCAGCGGAGAATAATTTGAGAATGAAATAAATTTAGCAGAAATTGTACATGAGTGTTTTGGTTTTTAAAATCATATGGGGTACATGTTTAACTTCCAAGTGCAGTTGAATTGGTTCTTTGTTTTCTGCTTGAGAGCTGTGGTTTCCCTCCAAGCCTAAGAATTGGTTGTCTCAATCAGACAGTCACTTTCTGCCCTGATATTTCCCTTGGGTTCTCACTAAGCGCTGCCACGGCTGTGCTTTAATGAGCTGTGTAGTTGCGGCACCAAAACCCCTCCCACCTCCATGAGAGGTGTAACTACCAGCACTGGGAGCGGGGCTCCCAGACCTGTAGCACTGTCTACACTGCCACGTTAACAGCACTGAAACTTGCAGCGCTTGTGTGTGTGTTTTCACACCCCTGAGTGAGAAAGTTGCAGAGCTGTAACGTGGCAGTGTAGACAAGGCCTAAGATAAAAACAAAATCAACAGTTCAGGCTCAAATATTAGCAATTTTAAGCATGTTGTAAAAATTGGAAAAGGTATGTGTGTAAAGAATGTGCAGCATTTTCATACATCCAGCTCTGCTTTGTGTTGACAGTTTTGATTTGTGTGTGGAAGTTACTTCTCACTAATAAGGTGGTGTGATATATGCCATGTCTAAAACCAAATGTTTCCTCTTGTGCTCTTTCTCTGGAATTTATCTACATCAGTGTGTTGTTTTACAAAAAAAAAGTTCATCAGTGTGACATTACCCAAGGTACAATCTGGACTGTTGAACAGAGGTGTCCCCTTAACTCTCTCATCTGGGATGCCTTTTACACTGCTTTACCATCAGAACAGCCATCCCTAGCCTGCTCACACAGCCTTCACCATGTAAATTCACTCCCAGCTGAACACATGAGCACTCTGACTAGTCACTCATGAATTATACACAGGGCAACACCCAAACACTCTCTAGTCCCAGCATTCTTCCCCTAAAAATTTGAATATTGCACTTTCCAGCTCACTATTGAACAATGCAAGCTCCGTAGAAAGTTCGTCATTTCATCAAAGGAAAATGTCCACCAGCCTAGTTTATCTCAAATAGAGTTTCCCACACAATTTAATCCAAAAACACAAGTTAAGATTAAACAATAAAGTAAGCTTATTAACTACAGAAAGATAGATTTCAAGTGATTACAAGTATTGATGCATAAAAGTCAGGATTACTTAAAAAATAAAAAGGTATTAGCTTGTGTATTACTCTAATTTAACATGCTAAGTGAAGTTAAAAGCAAAGATTTTGTCTCACCATACGATGTTGTAAATTTCACAGGCTAGGCCTCCTTCCAGCTTGGGACCACTCCCCATTAGTTTAGTTCTTTGAGAATCGTTGATGTTGTTGAGATGGAAGGAGGCATAGGCGCTGAATTCGTGGGTGCTCCGGGGCTGGAGCACCCACGGGGAAAGATTGGTGGGTGCTCCGCACCCACCAGCAGCTCCCCGCCATCCCCGGGACCCGCGGCCAGCTCCCCACCAACCCCGGGGCCCGCCGCCATCTTACCTTAGCACCGGGAGATGTTGCAGGGCCCCGCCCCCGACGCTGGGTGTGAGCTCCCACCGGCGCCACAGAAAGTCGGCGCCTGTGGAAGGAGGAGAGATAAAATGGAGGGCACTGTCTCTCTCTCTCTCTCTCTCTCTTTCTCTGATACCACCCTCCCCTCTTTGAGGATTACCCCCAACTGAGGTTCAGGTCACAAGTATTCTGTTGTGGACATGAGGCTTGAAAAGTTCCTGAGAGGCAATGTACATTTCTTATTCATGCCTTCCTTCCTGCCAAGGAGTAGCTGTTTAACTAGGTGATTGTCTAATTGATTATGCTGATAACCTGCTGCCCCCAGCCAATTATCTTTGTCTCTGAAGAACTTGTTTGAGTCTGCCTTTCTAATTCTGCAACATGTTACAGCAATGTTATACAGTAGAAACTTATAACTTTACATACAATGTTGGCGCACACATTTTACCAGGACAATAATGTTCAGGACAATGAGTTTTCAAATGATACCTCACAAAATGAATCATAGTCTTGTAAAAGTGATAACCATAATAGTATAGACTGTCACAGTCAGCAAGTATAATAGATACACCAGCTGATAATGTTCATATTTTAGGCTCTCATATGAACCTCAAATATGCCATTCTAAATAAATGTTCTGGCATTTAAAAAAACTGCATTAATATGTCTAAAAAGAAATTTGTTCATGCTGCTGATTCTTAAAGTATGGAAGAAAAATTGTATTTAACTGGGAAAGAAAATGTTACTTATTCCCATACCTGAAGATATTCAGATCTGAATTTTTACCATTTTTTCATTTTTTAATTTTCTATCACAGTAGTGATGGATACTGTATATTACTCTGCACGGTCAATGCTTTTCATATCTCTGACACAATAGAGATTCTGAACACTCAGTCTTCATCCCCACCTCAAACTTTGAAGAAGTTCAGATTGAAATCTAATATCAGATCCATCCCTAGTCTTAACTGTGGCATCAGATGTGTTATATTTTGTTGTTCTCAGATTTAAGTTACAAAGAACATTTCTCAAAGAATATTCATTTCAGGTAAACATTTCTGCTATTTCTGTAACTGTTTAGTAAGGGTTATTTTGTGGTGTTTACCCATAATTCTACAGCTTCAGTGTTGTTTGATGTATTGAGCAGATATCAGTGACCCTGTATGGGGACCTGGGGAGATCAGGCTGCATTGTGCATATATTTGTATACATTAAAATGTATGTTACTATATTTGTATACATGGAGAGAAATAAATCATAATGTGATTAATATTTCTTAAATGACATTAATCTGAAAATGTGCTTAAGTTGACAACACAAGCACTTTTTTTTTAAAGGCTTCTTCCACAGACTAGAAACTGTAGGCTTTTTATTAATGCAGTGTGAAAAAGCTTGCAACACAAGAAAATCACCATAAATTATACACTGATTCAAAAAAGCTATACAATTCTTGCAGCAGTCTCTGAGATGTAGCTTGAGCAACCTATTTTGACATTTAATTGAAGGCCTTATGCATCTAAATAGTTTTTTGTGAATTTAAAAAATGCAAAATCCATCAGTGTACAGATAGAGATGGAGCCTGTTGTTGGGTTTTGTAGGTGAAGACTTCTTAAATATCATTGAAAAATATCTGGAACTGTTACAATTGTTTAAATTTAGCATTCATAGAATCCTAGAATATCAGGGTTGAAAGGGACCTTAGGAGGTCATCTAGTCCAACCCCCTGCTCAAAGCAGGACCAATCCCCAATTTTTGCCCCAGATCCCTAAATGGCCCCCTCAAGGATTGAACTCACAACCCTGGGTTTAGCAGGCCAATGCTCAAACCACTGAGCCATCCCTCCCATTACTACAATTGGAAGTCATGACACTTGGATGCTTTTTTCAAAATAACAAGAAGTTATTACTAAATACATTTACATTAATAATCTATGTACAGTCTTTTTCATGCAGTTACTGTATAAGCCTGTATTAAAATGTATTTGTTTCAGAGTATTAAAAACTAGGTATATGTGAACACCATTAGAAAGATATAGGAACAAATGCTTTTGAACCAATAATTATCAACATGCTTCTAGCAATCTTCAAGGATTTAACAAGGCTGTTATTGAATGTTCAGTTACTCTGCTTACTTTTTCCATATCAAAGTAATATTAGAGAGCATCTGTTGAAGATGGTCAAACTCTTAAGAAAAACAGTTTTTCTGTTGTGTTTATGTACTGTCATTTTTATATTTAGCACAGGAAAAATCAGTCCTCCATAACTGCATATCTACTTAGTGTAATGTTTCTTTCAAAATTGAAACTACCTTAACAGTTATGCTTCTTGAAAATAATTTTGTATTCCCTAATGTTAGAGATATATTATTCTACTTCCTGTTGATATTAATTTGTAAATTACATGGTCACATTTGAATAACGTGACTAATGAAAAATTGTATTTTTTTGTTGGTGGTGATTGGGTGCCTTATGTAATTAGTATACATGTACATACAGAATGATAGTAGTTACAGGTAGAGCTGGTCTGGAAGTTGTCAATGAAACATTTTTTGGTGGAAAATATCCATTCATCAAACTTTTTGCAGAAATGTATCTATTTAAACTCTTGTTGGAAAAGTTTCTCAGGTCCAGGAAGGAATTACTTTTCAGAGAGTGAGGGAGGAAACATCCCACATCCAAAAATATCCAGTAGCCCTGTGGATAGGATAGGAGATGCCTGATTAAGAACAGGGAATTGAGCCTGCTAATCCCATGTAAGTGCCCTAAACACTAGTTTATCTGTCTCTCTTTCAGTCTCTCTTCTGTTGGAGCTGTTCCACTTTGTATAAATAAATAATAATTGGGGCAGAGTGAAGTGGAACTAAAATTCCAAAACCTCAAAATGTTTTTGTGAACTGGAATTTTGTTTCCTGGCCAGCCCGAGTTACAGGTCAAATACATTTGTTCTTCATAGCCAAAAAAAAAAAAAAGTCTCAGTAGTTTTCTAAAACTCACGCAATAATGCTTAGCACTCTAAATAACAGATAAGAGAGGATGTGTTAGAGATGTACAAAATAATGAAGAATACTGTGCAGAGATGTTATATTGGGTGTTCCAATTTACCCTTTCCCATAATAGATGAGAAGAAATCCAATGAATCTTTAAAACAGCATATTTAAAACTGATAAATGGAAATACTTTTTCATAACACATCATTAAACTGTGTAACTTTGTTGCCATAAGAGAGCATTTAATCAAACTTAGCAGAATTAAAAAAAAATTGTTAGACATTTATATAGATATGGAAACATTCACAATTGCATTAGACAGTATTAAAAACAAAAATTACAAAACCCATATGCTTCAGGACATTAATTACTAACTAGTGGGAGGGGAGTAAGAAGAAACTTCCATAATGGACAGGTTATTCCATAATTGTCATTGTAGAGGTCTGTGGTGGTGGCTTGTTTTGAGGTGTTTTTTTTTGGCATCTTCATCTACGTATCTAGCACTAGCCAGTGTTAGGACATGATACTGGGCAAGATGGGTTATTGGCTGTCCAGAGTGGTATCTTGTGCTCCTCTGTACCAGTTTAATAATCAGGAGAAAAAAAGAACTTTAGCATTTAAGAATGTTCACTAACTTTATAACATTAAAATTCGAATGTGGGCAGACTATTAGTTACTTTCTCATGTGGTTTTGTGTTTAATAATTCATTTAACCACAGCAATATTTAAAGTAAATAACGGGCCCTTCGCACCTTCCAATGAGAGAATCTATGGGAGGGACAGAGGGAGTGGAAAATTCAGTGAGATTTTCCTTGAGTTTTCTCTGAAATTGTTTAGGCAGGACGGATGGTGTTTCCTCTTTGGAACAGACTGCTGAGCCAGCCAACCCCCTCCCCCCGCCAAATCCTGAAGGAAAGCCAGGGCTGTCTTAGCAGAAGCTCTGTGCCTGCTCTCAGGGCCAGTGTGGAAACATGTCCCGCCACTATGTGTCCCTTGCTATATGTGAGGTTTAAGCAAAAGAAAAAAAGGTGCCATGGAGGTGGGTGAGTCTTTTCCTCATTAAATAAATAGATCTATGCATGAAGGTCTTTGGAGCACAATTGGGGTCCTCTGTCATCTGGCAGAGCGATCAGGGAATATAGTAATTTTAACACTTCAGTAAAAATGAGCAAATAAACTTGTGTATCCATTTATGATAATACTGTGCTTTAACATCTATTTAAATTCAGGCCTTAGACTTTACATTTTAAGTAATGGCAAGAAGGATATGTTTTAAACCCTGAGGACCACCTCTGTTTGATAGCTAATCCAGTCTGATCGGATTTATATACGTTTCAGTGAACGTATTGAGCTTTACAATGACCACAGCAGTTCAATACTGGAAAAAAAACAATCCAAACATAAGCTAATGAATTTGATATTACAAAGTACTTCCATGTAACCACATTTATTTAATAATAAAATAATTTCTACATTAAATATCAAGACAACTCACAAATTTATAAACAATAGAAAAATGAAATAGTGCATTTATGTACCTATTGGGTACTGAGTAGTGAAGTATCTCATCTGTTCACAGGGCTGAATTGTCATCTATAGAGCTTACTCGTTGGGTTGGCATGCAAATATAAATGGTCAGTTTTTTATAAAATCTTTTTTTCCCCTTGTACTACGATGAACAATTAGTTCTAAAACTGAAGGTGGAAGGCAATTTGGCGAAAGTGATCATGAAATGGCAGATTTTCATTATTCTAAGGAAAGGAAGGAATGAGAGCAGCAGAATGAGGACAATAGACTTCAAAAAAGCAGAAGCATTGAACAAATTGAGAACTGGTAGGTAATGTTCTGTGGGAAGAAAATCTAAGGGATAAAGGCATTCAGGAAAACTGGCAGTTTTTCAAGGAGAGAATGTTAAAGACCCAACTGCAAATTATCCTGATGCGAAGGAAAGATCAGAATAACAGTTAGAGGCCAACATGGCTCCATCAGAAGCTCTTTAATGACCAGAAAATCAAAAAGGAATCCTACAAAGTGGAAAAATGGATTAATTGCTAAGGAGGGAGTACAAGAGAATAGCACAAGCATGTAGGAGCAAAATCAGAAAGGCAAAAGGACAGTGTGAGTTACACTTAGCAAGAGACAACAAGAGGTTAGAGTAGAAGGCAGTAAGAAGTTCTTTAAATAATTAGGAGCAAGAGAAAAGAAGAAGGAAAGTGTAGGTCCTCTATTTAGCAGGGAAGGAGCACTAATAATGACATCAAGAAATCTGAGGTGTTCAATGCCTGTTTTGCTTCAGTCTTCACTAAAAAGGTTTAATGGTGGCCAGATATTCAACACAAGTAATATTAACAACAAAGGGGAAAGGAACACAAGCCAAAATAGGGAAAGAACATTTTAAATGTTAGATATATTCAAGTTGGCAGGGCCTGATGAAATTCATAAGGAACTAGCTTAAGCAATCTCAGAACTATTAGCAATTATTTCTGAGAACTCATGGAGGACAGATGAAGTCCCAGAAGACTGCAGAAAAACAAACATAAAACCTATCTTTACAAAAAGGAAAAGAGAGAGGATACAGTGAATTGACCAGCCAGCCTAACTTAGATAGTTGGAATACTGAAACCAATAATTTAAACATTTTATTTATAAGCATGTAAAGAATAGGATTATAAGCTAGCGTGGATTTGTTCAGAACAAATCATGCCAAATTAATCTAACTTCCTTCTTTGATCCAATTACTGGCCTTGTGTATAGTGGGTAAGCAATAGATGTGATATCTTGATTTTTAGTAAGGCCTTTCTCATAAGCAAACTAGGAAAATAGGGTCTAGAAGAAATTACTACAAGGTGGATGCACAACTGGTTGAATGACCATACTCGGAGTAATTATCAATCCTTTGCTATCAAACTGGGAAGGCATATCTAGTGGGGTCCCAACAGGGTCTGGTATTACTGAATATTTACATTAATGACTTAATGGCATATTCTTTGGAATATGGTTATAAAATTTGTGGATGACACGAACCATTTTGGATGACAAGATTAGAATTCAAATTGGAGGATTGGTCTGAATTCAACAAGATGAAATTCAATAAAGATAAGGGCAAAGTACTTCACTTAAAAGGAAAAATCAAATGCGCAATTGCAAAATGGGGAATAAGTGGATAGGTGGTAGTACTGCTGAAAAGGATTTGGGGCTTCAAGGGAATCACAAATTGACTATGGATCAACAGTGTGATCATAGAATCCTAGAATCATAGGACTGAAAGGGACCTCGAGAGGTCATCTAGTCCAGTCCCCTGCACTCATGGCAGGACTAAGTATTATCTAGACCATCCCTGACAGGTGTTTTGTTTTATATGCTCTTGATCTCCAGAAATGGAGATTCCACAACCTCCCTGATGCAACTGAGAAAAAAGGTGTTAATATCTTTCTGGGGGTTATTAAAAGGAGTGTTGTATGCAATACATGAGAGATAATTGTCCCATTCAACTTGGCACCAGTGAGGCCTCAGCTGGAGTCATGATCCAATTCTGGGTGCCACACTTTAGAAAAGACGTGAAGAAATTGGAGAGAGTCCAGAGGAAAGCAACTACAATGATAAAAGGTTTAGAAAACCTGACCTATGATGAAAGGCTTAAAAAAAATAAATCTGGGCATGAGTTTTGTTTTGAGAAAAGAATACTGAGGGAACCTGCCAAGTCTTCAAATATGTTAAGGGCTGTTATAAAGAGAACAGCGATCAATTGTTCTCATGTTTGCTGGAAGTAGGATAAGAAATTAGCTTAATTTGCAGCAGGGGAGATTTAGGTTAGATATTGAGAAAATCTTTCTAACTATAAGGTTAGTTAATCTCTAGACTAGTCTCTATACTTTCCAAGGGAGGTTGTAGAATCCCCATCATTAGAGGTTTTTAAAAAACAGGTTGAACAAGTACCTATCAGTGAAAGTCTTTGAGTTCCTTTCCAGCCCTACATTTCTGTGATTCTATGACCTGAAAATTCTGGGAAAGTATACATATTTTACGAATGATGTGTGGTTTCCTCTAGCGCTCACTCATATTCACATTTATTTGATTATTCTTATCATTTTGCCAACCATGTCTCAGGGTTCTTGGAAATATGTTACTTGCTTCTTTCCTCTGAGAGGTAACACTTAGATGTGATATGAAGAAAGCAAGACAAGACTAAATTCAATCAAATCAAAAGCTTGGATTGATAGGGATGAGTACTTTGAATGTATCAAGTAGAATATATCCTTTTGTAGAGGTATTCGTGCACTTGGTTTCCCAGTAGCCAAGTATGCATTTCCCCCAGTATTCTACCTTTCTAGCGAAGAACATGCATAACTATGGCTTCCCCCTAAAGGAGTTCTGATTCTCACAAATGTTAGTGTCAGCCATTATTAACGATGGGGAACAGAGTAAATGGTTTTTTTCCCCCTATAAGGGCATGACTGACGTTCTGTGCCATTTTCGTTTTGTTCTTCAGCAGTTATGCAAAATACTTTTTTGGTCTTGAATGGTTTCTTTTACAAAATGAATTGTTTAAATAAAGATCTCGTTCATATTAGTGGCAGATGAAAAAGAGGAAAACAATACGTCTTTCTCCTTTGCTTATTGTCACCGCCCACCCCACAATTGCATGACTCCTATTTAATTTAAAACTCCCACAACTGAACATTAAAATAAAAGGAATTCTTATTGTAATACTATACATAAACGTGCTTGGATTCTTGACCTTTAATTCTTCCCATTAAATTATATGGATGTACAATTTATTCTGTGTATGTCAATGGAAAGAATACAATGTTCGAATCCAAAGCCATTTTTCAAGGAATGTTGAATGTAAATATTTTCCTTTTATGGTTTTTATATTTGTGGTGTAGTTTTTTTGTGGGTTTTGATTCTTAAAGGTGACCTACAAAAAAAATTGGGCCTTTTGTCCATTTTTTGCTGCTTTATAATGCATAAAGAAGACTTTAATTTTGTGCGTGTGTGTTTGTTTATTCTTTTTCTGCTTGTTCTATACAATGAAAGCTCAGGTCCTGGGTATGTTGGAAGACTCTCTTATGACTGGAGAGTTAGTTAAAGGAGGAGCGAATGAAAACTGAGCAACTGAGAAGGCAAAGGATTTTTAGTCATGTTGTTTAAAACTCTGTGGACCCCAGGCCTTGGCAGTGGCTGAGGAGTGCACAGCCCAAGTCAGTAGGAATGGGCAGTGAGTTGGGACTTTAAGCCATCTCTGTGTTCCTCTGATTCTGGGACAGTGCTGTACTGGTTCAGTCCCTCACAAGTAAGAAGTATAAAACTGAGAACCACGTGTGCTACTGATCTCCGGAGATCTAACCCCACCTTTTTTTTAAATCAAAATTTAACCGTATATGTGCACATACCCTACTCTTGGATCTTTGGTGATTGCTAGTTGGTCTGCATTTAGTTTTACTGATGATTTATGACCTTCACTACTTAGTGCTGCATAGAATAGAGGAACAGAGGCTAAAAACGGGGAAAGGGCACAGTGGCAAGAACGTAGTGCTTGAACATACTCCCTCAAACCTTTCATTTTGTTGCTGTTTTTTATTTGTAACACAGCCAGAGGTGAGCTAGGTGCACCACAGAATACAGTTAACAGGTCCCTTCCCCAAGGAATTTAGGGGTATATCGATCTCCCATTCAAATCAACACTCATTGACCCGAATGGGGAAGGATCAAGTCCTTACACTCTAGAATTTAGGCGTGGCATAAATGGAGAGTGAGCATAAACAAGAGGTAATACAGTGGGTTGGACAGGGATGTGAATACAATCATACATAGACTCATTATTTCTACACATTGCTTAGTGAGCATTCCTCCCCCCTCCCCCCCTTTTATTTTGGTTTTTGTGTGGTATATTCAATTCTTGTAGGTTTCACTGCATGAATGAGCCTTTGGGAGGAATTTCAATAATGGTCCCAGGAAACAAATATTTCATAAATATCAAAATGTGTTATCTATATTTGCACTGCATTTTCCCAATAAATAATGAAAAGTACGAAATATCAGTACAGCAGTTTAAAATTCAGCTGTAGATAATTATTAGGTGCCTAGTTAATTCTGTACCATTAAAAATCTGAAAGTTCTCTACCAGTTGAACTTTTTAATGACTGGCAATACCTTTTGGAGTATCTTCCATATTATGATTTCTAAGGGTAGGTCTACACTTACCCGTCACGTCGGAGGCATCGGATCGATGTTCTGGGTTCGATTTATCGTGTCTTGTCTAGACGCGATAAATCGAACCAGGAAGTGCTCCTCCGTCGACGCTGGTAATCCAGCTCGACAAACGGAGTAGGCGGAGTCGACGGGGGAGCCTGCGCGCCGCGTGTGGACCCCGGGTAAGTACCTTTTCATTCGAACTAAGATAGTTCGACTTCAGCTACGTTATTCATGTAGCTGAAGTTGCGTATCTTAGTTCAAATTGGGGGGTTAGTGTAGACCAGCCCTAAGTCTTCTGGTGTAAAATACTTGAAACTAAACTTGTGGAAATTATGATTTAGAAACTAAAGACATATTAAAAAGTTTGTCATCTTGTTGCTAAAGATTCTTATTAAGGAAAATATCTTTCTGGCTCTGGTTTAGGAGAGCAATTTCATGAAGTAACAAAGGGAATATATTCTAATATTAAAAATAAGGCAGCAGTAGATGTGCCAGATGGTGCAGATTTTGAAAAGGCAATATGTAAGCCTGTTATAGTTATACAGCCACATCCTTCTAATCCTGAACCATAAGGGACTCCTTTTATCACTCCCTAAATGAAATAAACTCTTTTGATCTCGGAGAAGAGGGAAGAAATAGGAAAACCACTTTTTAAAATAATGAAAAGCTTTGTAATAACTTCACATGTTTCCCACATCTATCTTGTCTTTAATTAAAAAGAACACCTTGAGAGCCTTAAGAAGAAGCAGCTTTCAGATTAGTCACATTTTATGCTATCTCTTGCAACACAACAACTATACTGAATGTTTTTATAATTCTATCATTATTTTCTAGGGACAGTGAAGATTTCCAGTAACATAAAAAAGAAGTTTGCTTAGGATTAGGTAAAATAACTTATAAACTTCTCCCCAAAATTCAGTACATACTTTATAGGAGCAGATTCTTTCTGAGCATTTGAGTTCTGTGTTTTTTATTTTGTTTGTGGATGTTGTTGTTTTAATTGAAGGGTCATGCTCAAGGTGGTTTAAACCAAAATATTACTTTACTTTTCTGTGTGGTCTTTATTTGGAAGGTCTTTTATAATCGTCTGAAAAGATGACACACAAATGACTTACTATAAGACTGATAAATTGGTGCATATTCTCTGTAATGGGAAAGAGAGAGGTCAGTGGCAAAGCTCTATTGATTTCAATAGCACAAAACCACATGCATCTGGAGTGACAAGTCGCAGCTATTTTGTTAACAAATTTCAAATAGGTCATTAATATGTTGCAAACAGAATGAATTCATTGCTAGATTTCAGAGGGTAAAATTTTCCAGTTCCGTAAGCAAAGATAGGTTATTTTTTGTTTGTAATTCTTAATAATGTAGTTTTAACGCTGTGTGACACGCTATCTAAGGGCTTTTGATGCTAATAATGTGTATATTCTCTCTAATGGTAAAAGGGCCACCTGGCTTTTGTGACTGCACATGGGCATCAGGTGGATTTAAGACTTCCCCTTTTGGCCATTTGTGATGTCTGCAGACTTAAGCCTGCATGCACAGGGGAAGATTAAGCCAGTGCCTCTGTGAGCAAGTGGCTGGGTACTGGGTGAAGTGTCCCAATATCTCACAATGCACTAGACAAAACAGCTGATCTGCCAGGGGGGAGATCTAGTAATTTTCTACTGGTGAAGGCCTGTAGGAGATTACTACCCCACTGGAGCAAGGGGGGAAGAGGGAAGGAATTGTCCTCCTTCCCCATGCTGCTGCTGAAGTGGAGCATCTCTGTGCTGCTTCTGATGCATGACACATTGTCTATGTGTAACCATAGTTTCTTTTAGGTCCCGTTTTTGACGTGATTTCTCAGCTCTTAAAGTAATTATCTTAGACGGATTATTTAATTCAGATAGGCAGGAAACTATAAAGATGGTTAATTTAACAATTGAAAAAACATGCCTCAGATTAAACAAAATTCTTATTTGGTGATCAGAAATTGATGTGTCCTCTGCCAATTGGCACTAATGGTCCCTGGGTTACTTCATTCTAGCACATCCTTGCTCGAATTCTAGGGAAACCTTGGGTCAGAAGGACACACATACACTTTGAGTAGGTAAACTCTGAGCTCTATTATCATAGTTTCAGGGTAACTGCACCCATATTCTTCCTCCCCCTCCCTCCCACCCTTGGGCTCCACTCCAGGAATTCTAGTCAGGTCTCCAGCCGTGACATGTCCCTGGGTAGGGACCCTTGTACCACTTCCTTCTGACTGGGGTTTTAAGGCTGACGATATCCTCCAGTGTTTGTGCGTTGCTTTTTCTTAATTTGCGTTGTTCATAGCCCTTTATCACATGGCTCTTTCTAAGCAAGCACTTTTATTAAGGTAAAAACATTACAGAGAAAACACCTAAGAACAATCAAAGTTGCTATACACATGCTAAAAGCTTACCAAAGGTAATCCACGGCTTATGGGACCCTAATAGGCCAAAGTTTCCCTACCCTTTCTGCAAGGGTTGGGGTCCCTGAACAGAAGGTCCTGTCCATTTGCTGGATCAGGAAGAGGGCCTTGAGTCAGTTCAAATTAAATCTTTTTATGCCAAAAGCTCTTTCTTTGTTGGTCTCTGGCAAATCAGTTTAAATGAGCATATGGTGGTGGTATCTCTCTGGAAGTGTTTACAACCTAAGTGACTCACCTTAACTGTTGGTTTCTCTGCGTTGTGGTAACCCTACTTCACCTTCCCTGAGTTGCATGCAATCACCAACCCACAGTGTTACATAACCCATTCATACACTGAATATAATATGCTCCTGTGACAGGGGGCTAGCTGTAGCACCCTGGTCCCTGAGGTTGCTGCAGCACAGAGAAAGCTTAATGTGGAAGCAATTAACCAGTTTCTGTTGGGGCGGAGGGGATTACTAACCCCTGGGTGGTAACTGCTGGGCTGATGGGGTAATTGGCTTCTTAACTGGGAGGATATATAACTGGGAGGAACAGGAAGCGGGGAGTTCAAAGGTTGAGCTGTGGGCTGTGTATAAGTGTTCTGTGGTATATCAGATATGTTTTATTTTGCTTGGGACTGAAGAATAAATATACACATGGTGAAAGGGACACAGCCTGGGTATGACTGAGAGACCACAAAAACAGGCTAGGCAGAGCTGGTCACTGGGTAGTTGATGAGGCACTCTTAACCCTCTTGGTCAAGAGAAGGAGCCTTGAGGGGTAACTGATGCTAGGGCAGGGGATCTGGATGCAATAGATGAGATGGTGCACTGCTCACTTGGGCAACAGAAAAATATGGAAGACACAGTAGGTAGAGAGACAAGCACTTCTGAGTTGGCAGGTGGAGCAGCAGCAGGCGGTGTAAGAGTTCATCAAGGAGCAATCTAAGGTACAGCAGCAGCTCCTGCAGGGGCTGGTTAATTCCAGAGTGGGAAATAGAAATCGGGTGATGGACCTGAGACTATGTGAGATGACCCTGATGCCTTTTTGCTGACTTTTGAGTGGGTGGCTACCAGTGGTGGATGGGACCAGGGCACCTGGGTGCTGCAGCTAGCCCATTACCTGACCAGTGAGGTTCAGGAGGTTTATATGGCCCAAGCGAGCACCAAGCTAAAGACTATGATATGCTGAAGACTACTATTCTGGAGAGGGTGGGTCTGTCAGTTGAGAAATATTATCAAAAACTTAGAGCAGCCAGATGGAATGGTGGGATATGTCCCCAGAATTTTGCACAAAATTATCTGACTGGCATAGGCGCCGACTCCGTGGGTGCTCCGGGGCTGGAGCACCCACGGGGAAAAATTGGTGGGTGCTCTGCACCCACCGGCAGCTCCCCGCCAACCCCGGGGCCCGCGCCCAGCTCCCCGCCAGCCCGTGGACCCACAGGAAGCTCACCTCAGCACCGGGAGACATTGCGTTGGGGGCGGGGGCGGGGCCCCGCAACGTCACCCGGCGTTGGGGGCGGGGCCCCGCAACGTCACCCGGCGTTGGGGGCGGGGCCCCGCAACGTCACCCGGCGTTGGGGGCGGGGCCCCGCAACGTCACCCGGCGTTGGGGGCGGGGCCCCGCAACGTCACCCGGCGTTGGGGGCGGGGCCCCGCAACGTCACCCGGCGTTGGGGGCGGGGCCCCGCAACGTCACCCGGCGTTGGGGGCGGGGCTGACTTGGCCAGTCACTGGTTGAGACCAGATATGCAAGACACAGAGTCCACAATGGACTTGATTATTCTGCAGCAGTTTATGCAGAGCCTCTCCTGGAAAAGTACCCAAAGCATGAGATCGTGTGCAGATTTTTCCTGTGGGGTAGACAAACTCTCTGCCCCTAAGCCTTATTGATCCCACATGATATACTGAAATCAAGGGTTGTTTGTGTGGAGGCTGCTAAAATTGCTGTCAGGCTCCCTGCCCTCTCCTAGTTGGGGTGTGTGTGTGTGTGTGTGTGTGTGTGTGTGTGTGAAGTATGCTGACAGAATTGCAAGATGGTAACTAACCCCAGGGATCTCCTTTAAACAGGAGTTTTTCATGTAAAAGTCAAGGCAGCTTTGGACTGTATTAACAGGGAATCCAGTTCTAAATTGGTGGAAGAGGAATGTTTCTGCCAAGGGAGATGACTGCCTGATCAGTTCAGGATAGTAGAAAGCCTGGTGGGTCCTGTGTGTGTTGATTATTTTAAGGGAACAACTGGGCCTAAGGAATTCAAGAACCAAATTCCTCACTTGGTTATATTACCAAAACGTAATCCTTGATTATAGCCTGTTCCTGATCATTGTCATTTACCAGCTAAAGTAATCTTTAAAACTTTTTCTTTCATCACTATATGAGCTTGTCTGCAGTTACCTTCACAGCACCCTCCTAGCTGCAAACATATAACAACATTGCAATACTGACCAGGCTCACAGTTAAACTTCACCCATGGCCTTTGTTGTTTATTAGACTTACTTTTTGTTGGCTAGAATTTTCTTGATTGGCAGTATTCAGGACTTGGGGGTTATAGAGGGCTGTAATGCCCTTATTGGCAGTATTTGGGACTCTTTTTGGAGGTGGGGTGGGGGATAATAGAAGGCTGTGATGCCCATATTGGCAGTATTCAGGACTCTTTTGGGGGGTGGGGAGGGGGATTATAGAGGGCTGTGATGCCCATAGATTCTCTGAATTTTTTGCCTTATTAAATGTTAATGGTAATTTCAACTTCCTTTCCATCTTTAGTTTGCAAAGCAAATATACAACCTATTTCATTGCAAAGATACAACTGAATTGTCTTGCCATGCTGTGAGTTAGACTGTGGAGGGATGGGGCTGTGGAGCTGCAGTAGTTAAGTGCAGGGTTTAGGAGCCACTTTTCCTGAGCAGGGCAGGTCTAGCGGGGTTTTGGACTTAGCAGTGGTCATTACTGGTACTGAAGAAAAAGTATGCATTGTTTCTAGGGTCTGATTCTGCATGGCAGGAGGCACCCAGTGGGCTAAGGGAAACAATTCAAGGCCCTGACTGTGACTCCAAATTGATTGGCCACAGCCTTTTTGGGGTCATGGGATGCCACTTGTATCACGGACTAGTGCTAGATCAACATTCTGCATTACTCATATACAAGTGCTGATGTATCACAGGAAGATTTTTGCACCAAACCTTCAAAATATAAATTCCTCTCTGGACAAAGTCTGACAATTTTTCAAACATTCTTATACTCATGATTATCTCCAAACTCTATAATGAGTACATTTTGAGGGGATAGGACCAAACCACCATCTTGCTGGTCTTTCCAATATTCCTCAGGCTAACCATAACAATGTAACATGGAAACCTGATCAATTCTCTCACATTTCTTTACTATTGACTTTTAATTAGTCTTCTCAGTGGCCAAACTCTTTTTGGGGATAACTATGATGAGCGAGATCCTCAGGTAGTGTAAATCGGCACAGTTCCAATGAAATAAAGGTAGCTACACTCATTTATGTTGGTTGAGGACCTGGCCCTCTGTATTTTACATTTGCTCTTAAAACGGCATTATTTATCATAGCAAGAAGATAGTTACATTAAACCTGTTGACACTGTACACTGTCAATGGGGGAAAAAAACTAAAAAGGAAAAAAAAAATCCCCCCAAACCTGCAGTGGATAGTCACTGGGCAAAGATAGTGTTGGGGAGAATGGGAATTGAGAAACAGTATACATATGTGGGGACAGTTAGAAGCAATTTTTCAATATAAAATCTGACAGTCACTATGAAGCAGAAACAAGATATTAAATTAAGCAATAACATTTGAGGCCCATGGTATTTTGTATGTAATTAATGACTGGATGGGGCTAATGGCTAGAAACTCTCCCAGTCCATCATTAATCCCGAGGAAATGCCAGTTTTGTTGTTCTTCCAAGTATTCAATTTTTTTCACGCCTTTAATTTAGTACTGGCTTCTACTGTGCCTTTCTCATAAATATTTGTGAATATGAGTTCTGCTACAGATAAGTTATTTCTGACTTTTTCATTTTGTTATGACAATGTTATATAATATGCTAATTGTCTGTCAAACTATGGCTGTGACATGGGAACTGAAGAGTTTTTTAGAAACATGTTGGTCTGAGGATAGAAACCAGTCAGGTATCGGATGTTTTTTTCTGTTGAAGAAAAGAAAAGTGTGTTTTATTTAAAATTCCAAAAGAACTGGATGGAATCGCCAAATATAGTTTCAAGTAAAAATGTATCTTTAAACAATAATTTAGTTTTTGATTTGCAATTGTGGCAATTATTATTAGTGTTTTTTCTAACGTGTCTATCAATGATATATCCAGGTGGCCCTACATCCTTTTGTCTTATACAAAGAAGGGTTTCCTTCACCACCCCCTCTTACTACAGAGCTGCTTAGTAGGAGGATGGACCCACAAAATGACTGCACAAAGATATGAAAATTGCACTGTTCCTTGAAGGTGGTAAGATTTGGGCTCCACCTAAGTTCCAGCAGGAGCTTGTTCCACAGCAACAGGTCCTCAAGCAAAACAGCTTGATCATTGGTTCCTGAAAAATGTGTTCTGCACTTCATACACTACACTGCCCCAGCTGACTCTGCTGGTGCTTTGGGCACAGAGGGAGAAGCGGTCCCTGAAGTATCTCCTATTTTTAAATGAAGACTTTGAATTGGGCTCAGTACTGTATAGGTAGACTTTGAAGCATTGGCTTGATATGTTCTTGTCTTTGTTTTGATTGATTGCTGCATACTTTGTTTCCCTAATCTACTTTGATTCAGAAGCCTTCCTGCAAACATTCCCATCACTTCCATAACCGTTAAGAAGCCCACATTCACCTCACTGAAAAATATATCAGGAAATGCAAAACTAATCCAATTTCTGACCTCTGATTCAATACGTTGACAAATTAGTGCATTTTACAATAGTTGAAATGGTCATGATAAATAGTAATATGTGCATACATCAGAGAGCAGAAAGTTTGTTAATTGAAACAATTGAAATTGACCTCTTGAAAAGGTGATATCAAGATTAAAGACTTAAGTTATCTGGCATGCAGGAAAATGTGAGAGTATTACCATAAATCCATGGTGTGCAACACCATAATATAGAGGGTTGTAAAAAGTAAATATTAAAATACTTGCTTTGTGTCTTTCACAGGAAGTTGCTTCTGGTAAAATGTTGAATATTTGAAGCCTTGCTGTGAGAGACCCATACCTTGTCTTTCAAATATAACTATTTTAAAGGTGCGCAACTGTATATATGGAAATTCACCCACAGTGTTACTCAATTAGCAAACTACTATTCTTATGTTAATCTATCTTTAAGTAACAACATTAACAGCATGTATTAGCCAGAGATATGAAAGAGGAAAGAGGTGGTGTTTTGCCATCTGAATTACATAGATGTCACTCCCACGCCTGTGCTATGCCATGCCAACAGCTATAATTTCTTTAATCTTAACAGTGTCTTCCCAGGTGAATACCATTCTGCTTGGGCACTCACTGAAGTTCTAGTGGCCAGAATAATCATGCTTCTGCTTTTGTTGTTGTTTAAATAGTGAAAATAATTGGTGAACTTCAATTCCCCATCTACTAATGAATGTATTTGCATGAGTTACATAATCTAATAAAAACATCACATTTACAAATAACCAAGTTCAAAGAACATTTCTACTATTTAAAGCTGTGTTGGTGATTAAAAATGACCGTATTAGAAAAGAAATAATTATTTAAACCAGATCAGGTTAAAACAGGCGTAGCTGCAGCTAACTTGTTCCTTATCTTTAGGATTCACAAATACACAGGACTCATGACTGGGGAGAGAAGCAAGTCAATGTTTTAATGTAAGAATTGTATAATAACAGATGGATGATGTAGGTTTCAAAGTAAAAATGATAGCTTTTACTTAATATCTGCTCCCTATGTGTCTTTGGGTCATTTGCTTACTTCCCTGACAACAGTAAGATTTCCCCTGTTAGAATAGCTGAGCTAATACAAGCAGAGAATGAGCTGGTTCCTATTTCACCTTTTGCAGCATCAACTAGAAAAATTCTCATTGCAGAACATTTATTACTGGTGATGATGTGAAAGCCAGAAAGCTTGATTTTTTTTTTTTCAGATCCTAGGTTGAATTTGTAGGTAGTGCTGGCAGTTAGAAAAAGAATCTTTTATGTGTAAACTGAGCAAATTTACTATATGTAAGTCACTGAGAGAATAAATCTGGGAATGTGCATCACTTTTCAGAGTGTAACCAGGAACTCACTGCCTAACGTGCAGTTAATGTTGCTGTTTATCTTGATATCATCTGTGTATATAAACTTAGCTTTCTATATACAATAAATGTGAAATATTTTCATGTGTTACCTTCTTTGTTTGTTTTTCAGTAGGACAAAATCTTGCTCACACAAGTGGGCTCATAGTATGAAATTCTGTCCCCATTGAAGACCATAGTAATTTTGCCATTGACTTAAATGTGGCCCAGAGTTCACTCATAGGGTCACAAAGGCAACAAAATCATTGCAAGTCTATCATAAAACAGGGTTAGACCAGGAAGAGCAGAACTCAAGAGCTTACATCCCAGTGTACCGTGGAACACTTCTCTGCAGGAGTTCACACTGTGCCTCTCAGCGGGCATTTATGTTGAAAGACCAATGAGTCATCAATGGTAAAACTCACTGTGTATGCAGTACAGTGGACATTTCTACTATTTAAAGCTGTGTTGGTGATTAAAAATGACCGTATTAGAAAAGAAATAATTATTTAAACCAGATCAGGTTAAAACAGTGTATGCAGTACAGTGGACATTACTATAGCCTATTGGCTATAATGGAAAATGTGGAGCACCTGCATTATTGTTCTTCTGTCTAGGGGAAGGATTTAATTCCCTGTATTCCTATGAATTTCCCTTATTCAAAGCCTATTTACTTGACCTTTGTGGAGTATGAATGGATTTGGACCCTAAGAAACTGGTAAGAATAAATCTGTTTTATAGGAAAATATTAACAGAAATTCTAAAATGGGAACTGGTAGGACTGAGCCTCAGACAATGCGCACTCAGTTTCATGAATGCAATGGAAACGTTTATACTGACCACATTATATTAATTTAAAAAAAAAAAGAGGGAGGGCAAAAAATTAAAGTGTGTTATAGTGATTTCTGTAACAGGTGATATTTGTTCTGCGGGTGCAGAGAAATGTTGATAAAATTCTGATACAAATTACTCGGACATAAAGCACTATGAAATAAAAAGCAGTTCTTCAGGTGCTGCAGACACACGCCTGTTCTTCTAAGGAGATAGTAGACTGATGTCCCAGTAAATTACATTATTCTCTGGGCTAATACTCCTAGAAATGTGTAGGAAGCACTGATGATGATGATGAGGAAAGTGGGTTAGGCCACGTGTCCCAACTCATTTTGTAAGTGTGGGGTGGATGTTCAGTGCAAGTAATCCATAGGAAAGGCATCCAGTGATCAGATAAATGGCCTGGTAAAGGACGTAGAAAGGAGGTACTGTATAAAGGAACAGAATGGGGGAGAAGGGAGTTCAGGTCTCCTATGATTGGTACAGCCGGGAACCAACCCCCCCTTCTTATAGCCCACCTAAACCCTCCAACACGCTATGGATTTAAGAGGCTGACATGGTATGGATTTAAGAGGTTTGAAAATTTTGGCCTGAGTCTATAAACAAACTCTTAAATTGTAAACTCATTGTATGACAGAGACCATTTCTACCTGTGTATTAGTACAACACATAGTATATACCTGATCCTGACAGAGGCCTTTGGTTGGTATCACAGTGCAAATAACTAATGATTGATTTTTGACTGCCTGGTATGATGTACTAATATATAACTGATGAATCAAGAAAGCTTATGCCTATTTTGCTTCATTCTTCATTTAAAAAGTGTAATGATGACCAGATATTCAACACAATAAATGTTAACAGGGATGAAGGAATGCAAGCCAAAACAGGGAAACATCAGGTTAAAGAATATTTAGATAAGTTAGATGTATTCAAGTCTGCAGGGCCTGTTAAAATTCATCCTAGGGTACTTAAGGAACTAGCTGAAGCCATCTCAGAGCTGTTAGCAATTACCTCTGAGAACTCCTATTGGATGTGTGAGTTCCCAAGAGACTGGAGAAGGCCAAACATAGCACCTGTCTTTAAAAAGGGGAACAAAGAAGATCCAGGAAATTTTAGACTAATCAACATAACTTTGTTACGTGGAAACATACTGGAACAAATTATGAAACAATCAGTTTAAATACGTGGAGGATAATAGGATTATAAAGAATAGCCAGCATGGATTTGTCCTGAACAAATCATGTCAAACAAACCTAACTTGCTTCTTGACAGGATTACTGGCCTAGGGGATAGGATGGAAGTGCCAGATGTGATATATCCAGATTTTAGTATAGCTTTTGACACAGTTTCACATAAGCAAACTAGGGAAATGTGGTTTAGATGAAATTATTATAAGATGGATAAGCAGCTGGTTGAATGAGTGTACTGAGAGTAGTTATCATTGGTTCTTTGTGAAACTGGGAGGGTGTATCTAGTGGGGTCTCACAGGGGCCAGTCCTAGGTCCAGTACTAGTCATTATTTTCATTAATGAGTTGGATAATGGAATGGAGAATATGCTTATAAAATTTGCAGATGACACCTAGCACTTTGGAGGACAGGATTAGAATTCAAAAGCACCTCGATGAATTGGAGAATTGATCTGAACTGAACAAGATGAAATTCAATAGAGATAAGGGCAAAGTACTTCAGTTAGGAGGAAATATCAAATTCACAACCTCAAACTGGGGAATAACTGGCTCGATAGTATTACTGTTGAAAAGGATCTAAGGGCTATATTGGATCAGAAACTGTACATGTAATGCAGCTGCAATAAAGGCTAATATCCTTCTGGGGTGTATTAACAAAAGTCGCATGTAAGATATGGGAGGTAATTGTCCTGCTCTAGTTGGCATTTGTGAGGCTTCAGCTGGAGTACTATGTCCAATTCTAGGCATCACACTTTTGGAAATTGTGGAGAAATTGGAGAGGATAGCAACAAAAATGATGAAAGGTTGTGAAAACCTGACCTATGAGGACAGGTTTAAAAAAAATGGGGCATTTATGGTCTGGAGAAAGAAGATTGAGAGGGAGACCTGATAGCCCTCTTCAAATATATTAAGGGCTGTTTAGAAAGAGGATGATGGTCAATTGTTTTGCATGACCACTGAAGATAGGGCAAGAAGTAATGGGTTTAATCTGCAGCAAGGGATATTAGGGTTTTTCTAATAACAAACCTATTCTAACTATAAGGGTAGTTAGGCTTTGGACTAGGCTTCCAAGTGAAGTTATGGAAGATTTTTAAAAACAGGTTGGAGAAATACTTGTCAGGGATAGTCTAGATTTACTTAGTCCTACTACAGCGCAAAGATCTGTACTTGATGACTTCTCAAGGTCCCTTCCAGCCTTACATTTCTATGATTCTATATAACAAAAGAGAAAAAGTGGAGGAATTGGGCAGAAAAAAGGTTCCATTTAATATAATACTTAAAAGTTGTTTGTGCAAATTGTAGCTGTCACTAGGTAACTTTGTTTTGGCACTAATGCATGATTGTCCATTGTCTTTAGCATCATTACAGAAGACCTCTAGACATAACTATGTCCTTGGATAAAGTTGCCACTTAATCAAGCACACTTACATTTCTTCGTAAGGAAGACCCAAAAAAGGTTAAAAAGGCAAGACCTATTTCTTTATCAAACCCATTCTGATTTCTATATCCCCCTTTCCATGGTGCTTACCAAGATAAAGCATATTTTTTGAAACATTAAAGTTGCTAGATGATAATATTGTCCATGTCTAACAAATAATTCACCTGTTATATATCCACTTCTCAGTTTCTTCATCACATAGCTGTTACATATTCTTAAGGCAGCTTTCTATTTCAGGTCAGTTTTCTATTTCTGAAACTATTTAAATTAAAGAACAGCATCAGTATATAGCATACTATATCCTAAAACTGGCATGAATCTAAAATAGTCTACCACAGAAAAGTTTTTCATAATGTCAGTAAGCAATAATTTAGACAATTATGTGAACTAGAGGAATCCATTTGACAAAGATTGCAAAATCTTTCCATCAGCCACATATCACAAGTCAATAACTCTGATAAACGATTTTGACTTGAAGCTAGTATGTTGAAGGTTTGAAATGAAGTATAATGAATTCCTACACAGTTTGTGACAAAAAAAGCATCTCTTGCTTTGTTCAAAACATGTTATTGATCTATGGGTGTATAGAGAAAAGTAGAATTCTGCTATGTTCATGTCCTCTAAGTGAATGGAAAAAAGAGTTAGTAAACAGAGGAAGTCCATTGAGAAAATGACGAATAAGAGGAAAAAATGGTGTGACTGTGTGCTGTGATGAAAAGAATAAGTGAATGAAGAAAGTTAATCAGGATCTGTTCCTGCACACACATCTCGCTCATTGACTGACTATAATGGGAATTACGTGCCAGGAAGAGCTGCAGTATTGGCCCCAAATGATGGTCTAGTGGTGAGAGGCATTGAGCACCTGCAGCATTGACTTAAAGGGGAGCTGCTGCTGCTCAGCTCCTCTTAGTAACAGATCCTGAGTAAAAAAATCTAAATAAATGAATGTGCAAGCAAACAAATCAGTACGAAGTGAGTAAACAATAAGTAGGATGAATGACTAACAGTGGTTGAGTTTACTCAATTTGTCAACTCAGGTTAACCCTAGTGACCATTCAGAAGACTGATTAAGAAGTGACACAGTGGAGTGATGAGTAAGCTGAAGTGAGTGAGGAGGTATGCCATAAATCCAGTATATGAGCAGCAATAAAACAAGTGTGCCCAGAGAGCACAATGCCTTCTCGCATAATCAGAAAGCTTTATATTTGTTTGCAAAAATCACAGTTTGCACTTTAAACGTGGATATGTTTAAAGAAGACATAAATTTATGGAACAGAAAAGATACTACGTGTAGTTGAATGAATACATTATGGAGTATGAATGTTCTAAACAAAATGCTCCTGAATGATCTTCAGGCAAAAGTTGTTCAGTGGAGAAAATGGTGAATAATTTCAACTAATAAATATAGTAGACAATTGGATAATCTGTTCACAAACATATAAACAGATAAACAGTTCACAAACATAACAGAAAGGTGACATTGTTCAATTTATTATTTGCAGAGTTCTACCTAAGGTTCAAAGGTTGAATATTTTATTTTAATTTTTCAGAGCTCTTTTTACTTTTCACTTGTATTTTAAAATTCTAGTCCATTATTCTAATAAGCTTTTATTCATTACAGGCTATGTCTTGAGCCTGGTTTATGTTACTGTAAGGAACTCATAAACCCATCTACCTAAGTAAATCAACTGTATGCCAGGCCAGGGTATGATATTGCATAAATCCACACCTGCTTTGCAGGTGGAATCTGAAGAGCTGCGTGTAAATAAGCTGAAAGTTTCCTTTCTCTTTCCCTCCTCCAAAAAGCAGTTCTCAAGAGATTTGCAACCAAGTCTTGCAAATTTGGTAGGTTCAGATAATCCTCCACACTACTGTTTGCTCATCTGAACTGGAATATTTTGAGATATGCCTGTTACTAGCTAAGATTTTTAAATTTAGTTTTTCTTTGTCTTCACCGGGATCATCTATATTTTTGAGTCACAAATTTTTCTTCAGGAAAATTAAAAAAAAACCAAATAGGCCCAATCAACAGGCAATCCTAATTCAAACAAGAATGTGTTTTGGTTCACATACAATATTGCCTAAAATAGCTCCATGGAAAGGGTCTGGGGAAAAAAATTAAGACATTTTCATGGTATCAATGACGGGGAAGGATGGAAAACACTTCTTTTATTCAAATAAAAATTCTCAGAATTCTCCATGGGTAATTCTGAATAGCCATTGGTTCATGAATAGTTTCATGCTTAATATAAAATATAATATTAAGGCAATGTTTTGTTTGAAAATGTAAATGTACAATGCCAAGAAATATAGTTATGTAATAAATAAAGCTATAGTTCTTAAAGCAAGTGAAACTCATTAACATTGCTCACAGTAGATTGTATTACTGAATATAATATACTTAAGAAAAATGGGGTTATGTTACAGTGGCTTTAGGAAACATCTCATTGAATTTACTGAATTTGGTCCATTCAAATTTTCTGTTATTATATTGTAATAATATTGGGTCAGATCATACCCAAAATAATTATATGCCTACAGTCAGTGGGAGATACGGCTTAAAATTGCTGTCAACATATGCTCTATGTACCTATGCTAAGGGAAGTTATGTACTATGGTGAATCCAATATTACCCACTCTCAATGCTAAAAAATCATGAATCTGCTCCAGAAACTTTGAAATTAGCTTAATTAGACTTTAAATTTTTTTTAATACATTTGGGGTTCTTTTTATTTGCCTTCTGGTATTTGTGCCTTTAGGGAGTAGGGTTTCAAGCTTTTCTCTGCAACCATTAGGGCTAGAAACTTACTTTTACAAAATGAGAACTGAGATTTTTAAGTAATCACATGACTGTAGAAGCCAGAACTTTAAACAAAACAATTATTGTGAGATTTGTGATACGATTGTGAGATTTATACTTACTATAGTACTGACTCCTGAGTGACTCAGAAAGACAATTCATCATCTTGGGTTACGTATTTGCAAAATGGTGAAAATAATACTTACTCCTATAGTGATGTTCTGAGGATTAGTTAGTTAACGTTATCACAACATTTTGAAGAAACACTAGATATGGCTGAGAATTATTATTGGCTTCTTATTGTCTAACTACATTTACAAAATAGGACAAAACATGCATTTTTCATAAAGGATTTACTTGATTGAGATTTAAAGACAAAATTCAATATCTTCCATTGTTTGAGGAGTAGTTGTACCATTTTGGTCCCAGGATATGGGTGAAACATGGTAGGTGAGGTATTAGCTTTTAATGGACCGACTGCTGTTGGGGAAAGAGATGAGCTTTCGAGCTCCACAGAGCTCTTCTTCTTAGCTTGTCTTTTTTACCAACAATTCGAACAGTAAAAGATGGTACCTCGCTCACCTTGTCTCTCTCATTTAAAAACAAAGCAGTCTGTTACTTAATTACAAAAACACCCACAAAACTTTAGGTATGGAAAAACATCTTTTCCCACTTTTTTATAACTAAAAAAACAGCTAGTTTTTCTTCGCCTGTGATGTAGCAGTGGGTCACTGTACCAGATACTTGATAATGGAGGCTAATAATGATTGTGTCTCCTCAAGCAAAACAATAATGTCACTCTATGGGATGCATGATATATTTTCCAATGTCTGTGGAATTGCTTGTATTTCCCCCACCCCAAGAAAGAGTGGATTTTGAGTAATCTCATAGCAAACTGAAACCTTATATTTATTGGTGCATATTTCTGAAATATGCTATATGAAGTATACTGAATATTATCAAGCAGGAAATGTATGATTTATTTTTTCATGTTAAAGGTGAACTACAAATTATAGAAACATTATTTGTGCCCTTTATTGCTGCTTTTTAAAGACTCTTATACAGATTTTTCCAAAAATACATTTTTTTTCTTCTTTTGCATGTTACAGCACTATCAGCTCTTCTGTATTTTGGGTGTGGAATTCTTTGGAAAACTAGAGCACTGCAGTGAATTAGTAACAGCTCTATAAGCTAAAACCCAAGCTAATGTATGACACCTAATGCAATGATTATAATAGGTGTACTGTGTATTGATATTAAATAGACAAGAGTTTCAAACAATAGTTTTCAGTAAATAATTTACTACTTAATACATAAGAAAATGGAAAAAAGTGTGTGTGTGTGTGGGGGGGGGGGGGGGGCGGGGAGGGAATCTGCCCCAAATAGCGATTTCTAGGGAGAAGAGAGAGAGATTGCATGGAGTCTACTAAGCACTTTGCTGTTGGCGGTCATTTTCATGTGGAGGACACTCATGCTACAGTGATGGGGAGCACTACATTTGTCTGAGTTAACATTTCACTGTTATACGTACATCACTGTAGTTAAACTGCTGTGTCATACTCAGATTTTGTGTTTGTTTTGCTGTGGTTACACTGTGCAATTGAGCCATGTGTCTATACTGTGCAGTTATAGTGCCTAGTGACTCATATTGGTCAGTATTCGGGGGTTCTTGGGACTATTCCCAGGTCCACTCCATTTTGGTCAGTTTTCACACCAGATTATGGGATACTTCCTAGAGGCCATGGGGAGTGTGGGCATAACTCCTATTATTTCCCCTGTGTATCCCAGAGCTCACCTGGTGCCAGTGGCATTTCCAAATGAATTCCTCATCATGGAGGAGTACCAGAGGTATGCTGTGATCCTATCCATTACTGAGTCAGAAAAGCAAATTATGGTGTATTTGAGAGCCTGCATTGTGGTGTCTGTGGCAGAAATTAGGAGGCAATGGGAGATTTTGCATTTATTCAAGTGGAGATAGTTGAAATTGAATTCTCAGTCTGATCAAATCCTAGGTGAATTTCTCTGATTTACTTTCTGATGACTTGCCCTCAGTGGAACTGTGCTTTTGGTTCAGGCCAATGAGATCATAGAGTTCTGGAGACCTGGGATGATTAGCACCAGTTCACCAACTTGTATGTTGGCTGGTTGGAAAAAGTCCCCTATGCCAAGATCTTCAGAAATTAAATTCTGTTAACAAGAATGAAACAAGGAACTCTCTCTTCTTTTCCTGTATCATAGATATTAATAGGGTAAATGTATCAACTCTGTACATCTATCTCCCTGGGTTACTGGAAATCTTGGCCAGGGTGTGGAACTACTAACATCAACCAGAGTTACTGTAGGATGCCTGTGGAGTGTGCTTTTGGTTAACTGGTGGAGGTTTCTGATTACATTGCCTGTGCTGTGGATTAACTGTCACACATATGAACTGTTGTATTTTTAACAACATTTGTGAAGCCACAAAGAGGAAGTATTTGCTGATGACTGGGGAGAAGAGATATGGAAGCTATTTGCACTGATGTTTTTTTTGGATATAGCCCAGTTCATTCAATTAGGTGCTGCTAGACATTAGCATTCCAGTGCTGCAATCTTAGCTGCATCTGGATGTGTTCCTCACCTCACAGAGCAATGAGGACAATGACCTCCTCACCACTCCAGCAGATGAATGAGGCATTGTGAACAAAGAAAATGTTGGTACTGAAAAAATGGAATTTGCTCACTTTGAAAATAGTTCACAAATGTCACCACTACTAATATAACCGCAAAGCAATTCAGTATAGAATATCAACCAGACAGGTCATTTCTGCAGTGAGGGACAGCTAGGAGAGGCCTTATTTACAGGTATTTAGTTACCTTGGAAATGGGGATATATCCATACAGGTACTATACTGTAGTAACTCTCACTGATGCAGACTTCTCTTAGATATAAATAGGGTAATTTGCATTGCTGGATGCCCAGAACACCACTGATAGGAGATGTGTGTAGATGCATGACAGATCCCACCAAAGGAAGGGAAGGACAGTTCTTGATGGTACTTTCTAATTCAAATAAGCTCCAAGATGGAAAATGTGTTTTTAAGGTTCATCTTCATATTTGGTATGTGATGACATTTCATAGCTAATATTTAGTTTCTGACCATTTAAAAAAAAGTTTATTAAAATTACTGCTAAAGTTGTGTTGCTTAATCTACATTGTGATAAATATGCTATTTTCCAATTTTGACACATTTTAGTCATTTTGTATTGTAACTAAGTATCAGTGAGTTGGATTCCAACTGCCCCTGAGGCAAGGTGCTGGTATTTGCATTTGAATTGCTTTCCTGAGTCAGTCTAAATTTTAATTTTCCATTTCTCAATTCTTTTGCAGTTCAAATTAATCCAAATAAATTGAAGATGAAATTTTGCTGGCTCTGTTCCTATAGTTACAAGTGTCACTTTTCTACGAGTTGAGGAGCAAGGCTTGCTCTCTTAGTGTTTTCTTGTTTGTCCCCTTTCCGTAAGTCCTTAAGTCCCAGAAAGGGTGGTGCACTTTTGCTTGCTCTGTGGCATTAGTATTTACATCAGAAGGTAGAAGGCAGTGGAGAGGCTAATCATTAGGAGAGCAGGGGGACATTAGCTAGACTGTAAGCTCTTTGGTGGGCAAAGACCATTTTCCAGCCTGGACATGTATGTATAGTGCCTAATATAATGGACCCCTGATCCAGATTGGGGTCTCTAGGTTCAATCACAAGAGAAATAAATGATGATGATAAATTTCTTGCATCATAAGAGTCTGAAATAATCACTATTTTTTCAGTACATTTTAAAATGTTTGGATGACATGAGCTTTCTTCTATATTGATGTTGAACCTTGAGAATAAAGTGAAGCAAAATCAGAGAGCCCCTAATGCAAGTATATGGCAGCCCACAGTAACATTCAGCTATTGATTCAGGATATGGATGAAAGAAAAACGTACCTTGATTACACACACCAGACCTGTTTACTTAACAAGAAAGTAGGATTGTAAGTGGCTATCTAGCTTACAATTTGAATGCTAAAAATACTGAAATGCACAGGAATATGGTATTTGTTCCCTTATTACATATTTGATTGGTTAAGCACTCTCCGTGTTTGTGGCCCTGTCAATGAGCTCACAGGGAAATAGCTTCACATGAATGTAAAAATTCAATACAGCAACCCGTAATGGTAATCCAGTCTGTAACAACCAGCATGGCCATCATTACGGAGGCAGTGTGACCATAAGAGTACCCCAGCGCCAGAGGGCAGGGGGTTACCTGGTATTTAGCAATGAATCTTAGCTGGCCTGACCAGCTGAGTGCATCCCACATGCTGTCACCATGATATTTATTTAAAAGGTGTCTTGTAATATTGTGACATTCCACAGGATGCAACCTGCACTGCTGTGTCCCCTTAGTTCTCCAGCCTGGGATGCCTTTTACACTGCTTGCTGTAGTGGACAGCAAACCTCTCCACGCTCTCTGTTCACTCCCAGCCACCAGGATGCAAAGTCACTCCCAGCTGAGTACATGAATGCTATGCCCAGTCATCCATGAATAGAAGGCAACACCCATATATCCCTCAGTCCCAGCCTTGCCCCCCACTCCCCACAGAAATGTGCATCTTGTACCGTTCGGTAGAACACTGGACCGTACAAGCTCATAAATTAGTCCATCATTACAACAAAGGGTAACAAAAACATACCAGCCTTGTTGTCTCAAGTGGAGGCTTCCCAAATACTTCAATCAAACACACTGGCTTAGATAAAACAATAGAACAAGTTTATTAACTAGAGAGAGATTTAAGTGATTTACAAGTGATAAGGCATACAAGTCAGAATTGGTTACAAAAGAAATAAAAAGATAAAGCCTCAATCTAATTTCTAAACTTTACCAAAGCTAATAGTTCTAAAAGCAAAATAGGTTGTCTCACCATTAGCTCCGATACATTGCACAGGCTGCTTCTCTTTCCAGTCTAGGAGCACTCCCCCTAGTTTAGTATTCTGTAGGTTTTCATTCGTGTCAGGGGAGGCAGAGAGGAGAGGTTGCCTAAGGCCTTTTCTCCCCCCCACCCCTTCTTATGTTCTGATCCTTTGTACTGGAAAAGTATTTGCTGGGTCATGGGAACAGCAGTTCCATTGCGAACGTGCTCTGCAAGCTGTCCTTCAGGTTAATTGTTTATAATCTCCTGCTAGTGACACTCCAATGAAGGTGCCTAGCTGGCATGCCTGTGTGCCTTTGAGAAAATGGTCTGAAGGCATTACCCAGAACTACACTGTATTTCAGCAACAATCATAAGTAAGATCTCCATAACTCTATATGCAGTGTTGATACACACATTTTAACAGGACAGTGAAGTTTAGTAGATTGTGTTTTCAAACGATACCTCACAAGGCATACTTTGTACAAAATACGTCATGACCATATATACTAACTCCTCACTTAACGTTGTCCTGGGTAACGTTGTTTCATTGTTACATTGCCACTCTATTAGAGAACATGCTCGTTTAAAGTTGCGCAATGCTTCCTTATAAGGTTGTTTGGCAGCCGCCTGCTTTGTCCGCTGTTTGCAGGAAGAGCAGTCCAGTGGAGCTAGCTGGTGGGGGCCTACCCTGGTGAGAAGGCCCACCCTGACTCCCCTATTAGCTCCCCTAAGTTCCCTGTGTGGCAGCTGCCCATCAGCCTATCAATTGCCAGGCAGTCCGGCTGTCCCTCCCCGCCCTCTGCCTTGGAGCTGCTCCTGGGAGCTTCCTGCTTGCTGTGCAGTGGGCGGGGATGGGGGGGGGGGGAGGGAAGATGGGTGGTGATGTCAGAGTGTCCCCCTTATCCCGCTTCTGTACCCCATTTCCACAGAGCGACAGGGCTCAGGATGGAGGGAGCTTGCTGGCAGCAGCTGCTGTCTCAATTTGCTGATCTACTTAAAGAGGCAGTGTATTTAGAGTGGGGTCAGCGTTCTTAAAGGGGCAATGAGTGTCCATGTCTCTCTCTCTCTCTTATGCGCACACACACACGCATGCGCACCTTCTGGCACTTTGAAAAGTGGAGGGAGTGGTGTGCTCCTGTGGGATAGCGTGGGTTCATCATCACGTTTAGTTTCCACAGGGAATGTTTGAAGCTGCTGCCATGTGTCTATTGTGTCTCCTTCCTCCATTCATGCTGCTTTGTAGAGTGTGAGTCAACATTAACAACACTGTGTTAACCCTTGAGGGCTCAGCCGAGTGCTAGCTCATCATTTAGCAGCAAGGCATTCTCTGGGAAATATTCCACCCTCTTCCACCCTCTGACTCCACCACCTCAAGCAAGCTTCAGAATCATCATTGCTGTGTACAGTATTAACTTTGTGTGTGTATATATGTATATATAAATATAAATAAAATGTCTTTTGTCTGGTGAAAAAAAATTCCCTGGAACCTAACCCCCACTACTTACATTAATTCTTATGGGGAAATTGGATTCGCTTAACATCATTTTGCTTAAAGTAGCATTTTTCAGGAACATAAGTACAACGAGGAGTTACTGTACAAGTGGTGAACATAGGGTACAGGGTGTCATATGGGGTACGGTATCACAAATGTATCATTGGAAAATTAGTAACTCATTGATCATTAATATCTTGTGTGATGTATGTACAGTTAATATATGGAAAATTATAAATATGTACTGGAAATATGTTCTGAAAATGCATGTGGCAGGTACAGCATAAGGCACCCCAACCTAGACAAAGGAATGTAGTTTCACCTGCTTGAATTTGTCTCCAATGTAAATTGTCCAAGAAGAGACAATGGAAGTATATTTACATAAAATGTAAACAAAGCCAGCAAAGCGGGTGAAATAGTCACGTAAATGTCACAACAGGGAGAGGAGACTGCAAAAATTAACTTGGTGTCAGCTCCCTAGTGGACACAACAAGCAGAGCCCTCAGAAGGGCTTCCTGACTTTGAAACCAAAGATAAACTTTGAAAATATAAGTAGAGAGAGTGAGCATTTTGGCATCCTTCACCGGAGGAGACAAAGAAACCAAGCACTTTAGGCTAGGGTGACCAGATGTCCCGATTTTATAGGGACAGTCCTGATATTTGGGGCATTTATTTATATGAGCTTCTATTACCCCTCACCCCTGTCCTAATTTTTCATACTTGCTATCTGGTCACCCTACTTTAGGCTCTGTTTTGGATCATGGATAAAGACTGGCCAGCCATGGTGGAAGAATGACTGTGGTGAGAAAGCTATTCTGAACAAAAGACTCTAGTTTGTTAACTTAAGTTTTAGTCTTAGAAACACATTTTTGCTGTTTCTTTGTAACCATTTCTTTCCCAATTTTTTCTCCTTGGTATCACGTAAATATCTATTTTCATTAATAAACTTAATCTTGGTTTACTATACAACCATCTCAGTGCAGCGTTTCAAACTGAAGACTAAAATCCTCAGCCAAACTACCAGTTGGATACTGTGTTCTGTCTCTTTAAAGGAGCAGCAAACTTAGTGAGGTTTTGTGAGTGAGAGGGGCTGAGCACGGCAGAGGAGATGGTTTTGGGGAGATTCTGGAGTGGAAGGCCTTTGGTGTCACCCTGCCAAGGAGTAACTAGGCTTGAGAAAGCCAGGGTGAGGTCACTGTGCTGCAGGTGTCCGGGCTCTAAGCCAAAGCTGCACAGTACTGAAGTGCCCAGGGTCACAGGGGAGACAATATCACAACCACCTTACTGATCTGGGCAAACCCCCAAAACAGCACAGGCAGGGTATAGTTTCATTGATACATTTTTCTAAATGTTTTCATTACTTTGTGTTAATTTTCCATCCTTCAAAATGACTTGCTGCTTGTTTTTTTTTCTCAGTAAATATGTATTGATCAAATAACTTCCTATTCAAATCCCTCTATCCTAGAAAATAGAATTATATGTGCATTTGTCATAGGCTTATTCTTGTTAAGTTGATCATTTCAGAGGTTATGCAGGGTTATGTCTTCTTCTAACCCTTCATTCTTTCAAGGTGACATTTCCTAATTAATTTATATTCCTGTTAAGTAAAGAATAAAATACAACAGTGCATAGTGAACAGCATAGCTCATTATTAAGTGACACCAGAGGTGATATCACCAGCCGTCTTCTCTTTTTTACTCCTCTTCATTCACTTTCAGTACACAACTCGGTTGGTTGTAAGGCAAGCCAGTGAAAGAATGAGTGTAGTCAGACATATATGCAGTGTATGCTGACTGTTGCTATTAAACATTTTGTAAAGATATAGCCTTAGCCTCTGGATTTTCTCTACTTCGGTCTTAAAAAATTGGTTGCTGCACCAGGACCTTTTTTTTCCCTTCAAAAACCTAGTTTTTTTTGTAGATCCTAGACATTATTAAATCTGTCCTTGTGTACAGTAAGAGCTATCATAAAGCTCTTGTGCATAGCTTTGTTTGTTGGGAACTACAAGAAGTTGTGTGGCCTCTTAAGGAATCACATGACATGAATCAGAGATTCAAAGCTACAGACCAATGCAAAACTTGAATTAAATGCAGCCTATTCATCTAACATGGTTATTAAAAACTTTTGTGGGGTCAGAATGAGTTTCCACAACACAGAGAAAAAAAATGGGTGAGGGAATATCTTTTACTGGGCTGACTTCTGTTGGTGAAAGACACAAGCTCTTGAATTACACAGAGCTCTTATTCAGGTTTGGAAAAGTTACTCAGTGTCACAGTTAACACAAGATGGAACAGATTGAGTGTAAGTAATTAACACACATTTCAAGGGACCATTCAAAATGAAGTGGTCGATACCTCTGCAGTCATAGGACAAAAAGTGGGGGGTGGATTTAGTGGGTTACAGATTGTTGTAATAAACCATAAACCCAGTGTCATTATTCAGACCATGATTTTTACTGTTTAGTGAAGTTATGAATTTAAGCTCCCAGGTTCATCATTTCCTTAACTGAGAGGTCAGCTGTGGATTAATCGTTTTGTGAAAAGTGTTCACCCACAGGTGATGTGGTGTTTTTGTCTTTTATCATTTTCCTGTGTAAGTTCATTTGAGAGTGTAGTGATTGCCTAGTTTCATCCACATGGTTATTGGGGCATTTAGTGTGCTGGATGAGGTACATCACCCATTGTGATAGGCATGTGTAGGACCCATGGACCTTAAAAGGTGTGTTGTGGGGGGTATTGATTATTGTATGGTGGAGATATGTCTGTGGGTTTTGCATCTGTTCTGGGTCCGCTTTGAGATGGTGGGTCCTGGCTGGTGTGGAGCTTGCTTTTATTGATGAGATTGGGGACTTGTTTGAAGGCCCCCAGAGGGGGTTGAGGAAAGATGTCTTTCAGGTTCAATTGTTTAATGATAGCCAGTATGGGTTCCAGTTGGGCTGGTAGATGAGAATAGGGGTGTGTGGTTGGAGGAGGAATTTTTTTTTCATATTGAAGCAAATTCTCTTGAGGATTTGGGTGGCCCATTCCATGATGAAATCTACTTCTCTGTCATTGTCTGGTGAAGGCAGTTTTAAGTGTGTTAAGGTTTGTATCCTAGACTTTCTCCTTGGAGCATATTCTGTGATATCGGAATCCCTGGCTGCAGATAGATTTCTTGGTGTGTTTGGGTTGGTTACTGAATCTGTGAAGGTAAGTGGTGTGATCCGGGGGTTTCTTGTATATAGTTGTGTGTGGGGTTCCATTGTTAAAGCTGATTGTGATATCCAGGAAGTTAATGGTGTTGCAGATAACACTCTCGAGAATAGTCACACACCAGGATGGACCTTGAATGCAAGGACGGTGGATAGGATAGGCCAAGGGAGACTAAGCTGACTTGCTGCCGCACGCCTGGGCCATAGTGGCTCCGCCTGCACTCCTCCTTGCTCCAACCCTTCGCTGAGTCCTCCACTGCCTGCCGCTGCCTGGTGAATCCTTTCTTGCTCCTCTCCTCCACTCCACCCCCACCTCCGGAGGTCCCTGCCACTCATCACATGCGTTCCTTCCTGGGAGACCTGCCACTCATTGCGTCCCTCCTCATTCCCCTTCCCCTGCGAGACCACCTTCTCACTGAGTCCCTCCTCCTCCATGAGCCCCCCACACCTGCTGTGTCACTCCTTTCCTCCATCCCCCTCCCCTGTGAGACTCTCCTGCCTGATGCTTTCCACGCCCCACCTCATCTCCCCCTCCCCCCATCAACGCAGGGGAGGGAGGTGGTAGGGGGGGTGAGCAGGAAGGGGGCCAAATGGGGGAGGGAGCAGGGTCTAAGGCACAGCAGAGGTGGAGTGTGGGAGGGGCCATGGGCAGAAGAGGCAGGGCAGGGTGCTAGCCTCCCACAGAGGAAGCTTCACCTGCCACCCATGCCTGAATGGTCTCTACAGTATGTGAGAGACAAGGTGTGTGAGGTAATATCTGTTTTTGGGACTGTGACAGGGCTTTCCTGCCCCACACTAGCCCAGGCAATGACAGGCCTGTGGTATTGACAGCAGAAGTCCCGCCTCCCCGGCAGGACTGGGCATACTCCAAATGTAATGTTAATATAAAAGGGGGAAGCCCAGCTCATTCTGGGCTGGCAGCCGAGGAGGACTGTCTGGGACCTGTCTGGGAAGCTCCTGCAGCGGGCCAGCCACAGCCCCTGACTACATCGGGAATCAGAGCCTCCCCAGGCCCACGGGAACCCTGGTGACCAGAGGAGCCAGAGGGGGCCGGCTCAACTATCCACGGGGAACCCGAAGACTCATGGGAAACCCCAACACGGAGACTGGTAGGAAGTGACCCAGGGAGGGTGACAGAGTGGTATCTCCCACCCGGGAAACCTCAGCGTGTTTCGGTAGGACCCCCACACTGAGGCAGTGGCAAGGTGCTACGCCACTGTTAGGGCCCTGGTTCGGGACCCGGTGGAGTCAGGTGGGCCTGGGCCCCTCCACCGGGGCCGCCGCACCCCTTGGTAGGCGCCCCCCCCCCCGCATTGAACTCTGGCCAGTGGGCCACACGGCCCTGCACCAGAGGGCTGCTTTGTGGACTGTGGCCGCTAGGCCGCGCTGCCCTACCCTGAAGGGCTGCTTTATGGACTCTGGCCGCTAGCTAGGCCGCACTGCCCTGTACCGAAGGACTGCTTTACGGACTCTGGCCGCTAGGTCCACGCTGCCCTGCACCGAAGGGCTGCTTTATAGGCCCTGACCAAAAGGCCTCATTGCCCTATACTGAGGGCTACATTAGAGACTCTAACCATTAGGCCGTGCTGCCCCAGCACCGGGGGCGAAAACCCTCATAGGGACCAACTTCTGTTGGTGAAAGAGACAAGCTTTTGAGTTACACAGAAGAAGAAGAGCTCTGGATAGCTCAAAAGTGTGTCTTTCTCACCAAGAAAGTCTCTCCCCCTCCTCAAAAAAAAGAGATTACCTCACCCACCTTGTCTCTCTAATATCGTGGGACTGACACAGCTACAACAACACTGCATCTTTACAATATGTGTTAACTACTTATGCTGATCAATTTGTTCCACCTTGTGTTTAGCTGTGGCACTTTCCCTTTCCAGTACCTTTCTCAGTTTTGAAGAAAACTCTGTAGCTCAAATCCTTGTCTCTTTCACCAATAGAAGTTGGTCCAATAAAAGACATTACCTCAACACTTTATCTCTCTAATATTCTGGGACCAACAACATTGCAGATTTCCGCAACACAGGTAGTTGAAAACTAGAGAATTACAATATAGATATGGTACGTGTATTCCTAAACCTTTCTTGTTTTACAAAGGATACAGTTAAATTTTCAGCTCTAGCTTGTCTCAGGATTCAAGTTCCATAATCACCTGGTTTGCAGGGGTGAGCTATTATATCTCAGCTTGCCTTCCAGCAATAAATTAAAATCAGTAGAAATTGGTTGACTAAAACCCCATATACCAGTTTTAAAACGTAGATTACAAACTATTGAACATATATAACTTGGAAATTAATATCTGTGATATATGAACATTGACGTGGAGAAACCTTGAACCATATACCGGTCACCTTTGATTCTTCAGCAGATCAGAACTTTTCATTCCAAATCTTTATCGTTAAAAATGTTTTAGTTTTTGTCAAAACAGATTTCTGATGGAAATGTCTGGTTTTGACAGCATTTTAAGTTTTTCCAACAAAAACCTAAAAAATCCTAATGGCCAAACATTTTTCAGTTTTCAGACTTTTGATTAAAACCTTAGGATTTCTGAAGAAAAAAGTCAAATAAAATGAAAACGTTGTAGTTTTAATCTAAATATTCTGCTGGGACAAAAAACATTTCCCAATCAGCTATAATAAATTCCTCTTTGGACCTGAAACTGAGGTCATTCATGAAAACGTGAATTTCTTCAAATATTACAATAAAAGTAAAATGGTTTATGATCTAAATGGTATCTCTATGCTGTAATTAAACATCCCAGGTTTATGGGGCTTGAGCTACGGGGCTGTTTAATTGTGGTGTAGATGTTAGGGCTTGGGCTGGAGCCTGGGCTATGGGACCCTCCCCACCTCACAAACCCGAGCATCTGCACCACAATTAGTTGGGCACAGCCTTGGTGCCCAACTCAGCTGACACAGGCTAGCTCTGGATTTTTAACTGCAGTTTAGACCTACCCCAAATCCCTAATAAAAGGGAAGGAAGCTATATAGTTTAACCAATTAAAAAATCTCCTTATCAAGTTACTTTACATTTATCTTTATTACTGATGAAACATTCTACAAAATGTTCTGAGAATAAAGCTAATAACCATGTTTTAAATTTCCCAATTTAAAAAAGAAACAAAGTACATAAACAGATACACTCATCCATTCTTCTTTTTCACCAGTTGTGCTTTTTACTTTAAGTCAGAAGGGTCAAAAAGTAGATCTCATAAAAAGGGCAAGATTGCTTTTTTTATAATAAACAGTGTATTGAAAATGTGTGGTTTCTGACTATCCGTATAAATCTCCCTCTTCATGCCTGTAGGAAGGACAGATGAAATGCACCCAATTATACTGAAAGTGAGCCAAACAGATGTTTATATTACTCATCAGTTTGTCGAGTAGCCAAAGAGCAATAGTTGTATATTGGAGTTAATATTATATACAGAGAACCTTACAGAGAGGACAGTGGATTCAGTTAATGCTTTTTATCCTAACAGAACAAGAATAGCATAGAACTGTCAGACATCCTGTAGGGTATAAACCAGAAACATTCCAGTCTCCTACAGTTCATGTTTGTGTCTGATTGAGGAACAGTAGGGAAAAGTTCACAGACCTGTTTGCTGCATTCCACTTTGCTGCTGTTTCCCCGCCCCTCCTTCGAAAGCCTTTTTATAAATTGGTAGCAATAGCCCGAGCCAAAAATATGTGAGTAGTGTTTTAACATTTTGGCAGAGAGCTACATATGATCATTTAGTTGAATCACTTTGTTAGATTGCAAACATGGCAGACAAGCCACGTATTTACAGTATATTGACACAACAGGATTAAATGATAATACATCATTCCCTGTCATTATACATGTATATTATCTTAGGTTTACTTAATAACATATTTTCTCACCAGAAAAATGGCAACAGTCTAGGGGTCATTGTTCAAGGAAAAAGCAAATATAATTCATTTACCAGTATTTAAGCCACTTGAGAAATGTTTGTTACAGTAGAGCTCAGTAGTGGAGGGTTCATTTTCATGGTAACTTACATGAATGAGGAGGCAGCTTAAATTCTCTCTCCTGTAAATCAATCTGTTCCTGATTTCTTTTACTGAAAAAAAATGAGAAATGTCGATCTCCTCGGATGAAGTCAGCAGGGAGGAGAGTGAGAGTGAAAATAGGAAGAACTTAGCTAGAACATGAGCAATCTTTTTATTTATTTTAATTTTTTGGGTTGAAAACACAAAAAAATTCCCATACAAATTGCACCAGGTGCCCTAGCAATTAATTAAAACTAGCAATAACACAATTATGACCAGTAAGCATCTTTTAGCTCTCATTCTGGTAGCAAATTGACTCAAGCAACCAGTAAATCAAAGCAAGAGAAGATAAGTGCTATTGAACAGCCCTGAAGCCACATTTTCAGCAGCCTCTATATTCTTGTATACAATGTAATTGTTTGCATTCTTGTTTCCTTCAAACAGGCATTCCACCCCCCTCCAATAAATAAATAAATCATACAGTAATTAGGAGAGAAAACTGTTTTGTCTTTGTTTCATGCTTGTGTGTGTGTGGTCAGCTATAGCTCCCTTTCTGATCTGATTTGATCCTCTCAATCTGGTCATGTCAACGCACAGAGAAAACTGATTTTAAAAGATATATTTGCTTTCTTCTATTAAATCTTGGCGGGGCTAGTCCAGCTGTCCCGTTGTGCCCACAAAAACTGCTCTCTCCCTCATGCAGTGCTTCCTGACTGTTGACTTTTGAGGAAAATACACCCTGTGAGTATAGTGTAGCAGGGGTAGAAATATGCAAACTACCTGTAAAAACATCAAAAATCCTTCCTTCCAGCTGTGAAAATTGAGCTTCTTGTTATGACACTGTTACACGCATACAGTGAAACAATAGGACACTGTATTAGACAACCTTAAGAGTCTTAAGAGTCCACTTAAAAGTGCTGCCAAATATGTCGAGTACAATTCTACAAAAAGACCGCTTCATTTAGCAACTGATTTAGTCTGCTCGTTGCCCAAGAGCGGTTTCATATGTTTATATACATTCTGAGGTACATATTTCCAAGAAACAGAGATGATGTTTTGGCCTATGTTGGTGTCCAAGAAGCTGTTTTCTGGCTAACAAGATGTTCTGCTCCCTTATAGCATGTACAAGGTTCCAATCACCTGGCAGATCCACAGACATGACTCTGTCATCATTATGAGTAAGTCGTAAGCAAAATTTAAGTTATGCACTGTGATAATCCATAAAATATGCTGACTATACAGATCCCATATTTGTTAGCCAACTGCAAACACAAAATATGCTTTCCCCCCCTCATTTTCTATATCTGCTTCCCCACCTGCGTCTGAAAGATTGGGACAAAGAAAGGTGCTGAGCACCAAGCAGAGGAGCATTTATCTAGTCAATGCTGAACTGCCTACTGGAGTGACCGAGTGAGAAGAACAGATTGGCAGGTGCTGTGCTCTCTCGGAACCAGGGGCATCTGCTGAGGTAGTCATTTTTCTGTCTCCTATTTTTATGAAACGTTACTTGTCCCGGTTTCTTTGTTTTGTTTTTAACTATTTGAAGCAGCATCTTCTGCCTGTTCTCTGTTCCATATTCTGCTTTTGCCACTCACCCTACCCATTGACTTTCCTGTCTGTGCTACACGGGTCCTTTAATTTGTGCTTGTACCTAGTAGACTTCAAAGTGAAATATAGCTAGTTTGGGATGTTCCATTGTGCTCAGATAAGGGGCAGGGAGTGATGCTGTGTGACCAGAAAAGTGAAACTTGTTCAAGACTATACCTTTCTGTAGGGATGCCAACAAAATAAAAAAGCTATGTTGGAGAAGGGGGAAGGCTAGAAAGAGAGACAACTAGAGAACAAGTCCTGGGGAGATGCTGCCTATAGTGGTAGATAGGAGACATGGTGGATGGGAGAAAGGAGTACCTACGTTATGGTCCTGCTTGAGGTTGGAATTTTGGCAGGTCTGTATCAGGTCTGATGTATTCCATCTAGTGTAAGGTAATCACGTCTGTGTACTGTACACGTCACACATCACAAAAGGCATAAAACAATCAAATTGTAAAACTGACTTTCATTATAGAGTGAGTCCCTGTACTGGATCTCTGTGGGGTTTTGGATAGTAAGGTTGGGAAAGAGTGGATCTGGGGAGATGCTGATCTCCATTACATCTTTCGTCCAGCGGTGGCAGATAGTTAAGCATTGATCCTCATTCACATTAATGGTACTAGACACAGCATCAGTTGAGGCTTTAGGTCTGCTTCTCTCTCAGGAAGGTGTTTTGCATGGGGTGAGCAGTCACTGGAAAGGAAACACCAGAGCAGTACAGATCAGATGGGCAGTTCATAAAAACTGAGTTTCCTTCCCCATCAATTCCTGTGATCCATGGGACTAGAAGCTCAAACTCCCTGCTTCCATGAGGAAGTACTACACTGGCCCTCACAATTTGTTTGTTCACACAAGAAATATTTATTTTGGGCTAGATCTGGGAGTCTTCATTCAGGCAAAATACCACAAGGCGTTCAGAATCATGTCTTTTGCAAGAAATATATTGGTTTATACAGAAAAAGAAATGACCGGAGAATCTGATGAAATAGGTTGCTCACACCCTCTTCAAGTAATCAGAATCTTTAGAACTGAACCCTGATATAGTTTATTTGCAACATTTCTCATCTACCAGAATCTGATTCTTTTTTATTACCTAAGATATTATCCATATAGATAATAAATTGTTAATAGATGCAGCACTTCTGCCTAATGATGGGAAACTAAACCAGTTCTCATATTAAAAAACCCCCACAGGTTTTAGTTTGCTCACTGTATAAACAAATGTTACAGGAATTTCAAGCATATTAAATAATTGTGGCAAGTCAGGTTCTTATTGCATCTAGACTGCACCAAATGCAGACTTCCATTTTATTTTCCTTGTAGTCCATCCATGAAGATAATATTGCACAAGAGTTCTGGGTTTATATGTGGTGGTTTGCTTTGGAATTTTCTTCATAGTGACTTAGTGTTCTATTATTCTTTAATATGTCAGCAGAACCCTTTTCAGGGAACAGAATACAAGACATGAAAATGCAAACTGCCAATTTAGCCTGTCTTGCTCCTATTTTATTAGTGGTAAATAGAAGGTGAAAACTGACCCAGTATTTGTACAATTTTTTTCCTGCCTGAGGAGCATTATATTATACTACCAGAAGTAATTCATCTTAGTAGTTCAAAATATTGTTTGTTTTTGGTTTACATGGCATATCTAGAAAAAATATGACTATAAAATTGTGCATTTTTATACCTTGAACTTTGTTCTAGAATATTTACAAAATATATTTTGCATGTTCGAAACTGTAATCTTCTGAATAGACTAATGTGTGGCCATAAAACAATACAAGCTGTTAGGATGCTATTTCAGAAAAATTGGAGCCTGCCCCAAGCCATACAACTTAGAAGTTTCCTTTTCCTTGTGTGACAGAGTGCTTTCTATTTGTTCATGGATCAGCCTGCTGTCTATAATGAAGTGAAAGCAATTATAAATGGCACTTATGAATCTCTTAAATTAGCATTCTTAATGATCTTGAAAGTAAAACGAGATTGTCTTTCCAGAAAAAACATGTTTTTCTAACAACTTGAAGGATGTAGTATTGTAGGATAGTTGGGTGTTGAAATAGCATTGAAATTTTAGGTGCTCTAAACTGCATATTTTACATGCCTAATCACAGGACTCAGCTTTTCAAAGAGAACATTGTTTTGTTTGCTTTGGGAATTCAACTGTTTTCCTTTAGGAGCGTCTTGCAGGGAGAGACCTCCTCAATGCCCAGCTACGGCCAGCCTTTTGCAGCAGCACACTTCCTGACATTCTGTCCCCTACAGTAACGTTCTCAGTGTGTTCCAGCATTCAGCAACTACTATTACATATATTTCTATTTCCCACCCCCACCACCTAAAATGCAGCTTAGTTTTGGTGGCTGGCCATGTCCACCAAACTGTAGACTTGTTAAAGTTGATCATTTGGGATGATCACATGTCATTATATCCTTTGGCTGTTGTAGTCTAGCTGATTGTCTTTGAGGTTTTCCTACAGATAGTGGTACCTCCTCTTGTATTGACATAGTCTCATTTCCTGATGACTGTAGTTGAGTTATGTCTTCTTCCAAATGTTCTGAAATGGAGTCATCAGCATGCAGTTCAAGATCAGTAGGTCCCAATTCCTCTGGAGATGGCCGTATATGGCTGGAGCTGTTAATGAATTTGCTTGCTTCTCTGTGCAGAATGTTTTTTGTCTTTTACCAGGAAGACAAGATAAGCTGGGTCAACTGATGAAACTGGTTCAGTTCTAAAAATCTTCTCAACAGTCTGAGATTCCTTTAGTCTTTCTGCGAAGATGCTCCCTTAATTTGTAAACATCTTTCCTTTTGGATGGCTCTTGACTTTCCTGTTCAGAAATAATGCAGTCACAGGGCACGAGCAGGTGGTGATTAATGATGCTACGTCTCCCCGCTCCACTTTCTGTTTTAACCTCACACACAAGGCTGTCTTTTCTTTGTCTCTTAGTGACTAAATGAACCTAATCCTCTCAAAATGCTCAATGTTTTCCTGATTCTCCCTTCTCTGACAGATTCCTCACCAACAGTCAACCAGGCTGAAGCTCAAGTTGAAGCTCAAGTTGACCAACAGTCAACCAGGCTGCAGTCAACCAGGCTGAAGCTCAAGTTCTTGCCCTTTTCTGTCATAGTATTCTTTCCCTTAGTAACTGATTTCCAAATATTGTTTTGTGCAATATAGTAAAGATTCTTTCATCTGCCTCTTCCAGTGTTCAGCATATCACTCATCTGTGTCACTTTATGGATTTGGACTCAGTCCAAGTAATAAGAGTGTAGGTAGCTTTGGGTGTTTCCCATTCAAAAAGGAAGTCTCTTCTTCACCCTTGATCAACCTATCACTTTACTAATTGTGCAATTATAGGCATGCACCACTTTGTGCTGATACTCCTTCCAGTTAGATTTCTTGTCTTTCTCTAGAGTTCTGAGCATGGAGAGTAAAGTTCAGATAAAACACTCAACTGGATTTACTTGAGAATGGTAAGGAGTTGTTTTTAGACTTTTGGATACCTGTGTATTCTTGGAGTTTTTTAAACAGCTGGTTCTCAAATTCCTTTCCTTGGTCAATGGTTATTTTTGAAGGAAATATAAATGTCATGGACGATTTTCTCAGCAGCAGTTCTGCCAGACTTATTTTTTGTAGTGTATGCATGAATAAATTTTGTGATATGCACGATCGCCAGGATTCCTACCTTATTGGATGTGGAGCTTGCCAAGCCAATTTGCAGCAGCCTCATCAGTGAAGTGTAGAGCCTCAGACCATCATCAAATCCGATTAGAGGGCACTCATCAATGATGTGTGACCTTGTCTGTCTCTCTTTGGCCACAGCTGCATGTCGGATCCTTTCCTTGGCTCCAGATATGAAGGTTGGCTGCATGTTGATCTTGGCCTGTTTGAAATTGGCTCAGAAAGCTCCACGAGTGGCATGGTAAATCAAAGGCGGATACACACATTGTCGGGTCAGTTATAAGAGACTGGTTTCTGATGTCAGCTGCAGATCATTCTTCACACCACATCAACATCACAGAGAAATCTGGGCAGGGCAAGGGGCCCACAATGGGTACCTCGATGACAAGCACACTCTTGGGTGGTCAAAGAGGTCTGTGCATAGTGCTAGGCTTGAGTTTGCCCTGATCTTCTCAACCATTTAGGGTGTATCATCCTCACAACAGATGTGTGGAGGAGTGAAGTTGCTTAACTTGGGGAGCCACAGTACTGGTGTGGGTTGAATTATCCCACTGATGATACACATGGTTGAGTGTAGCTATGTGTCAACCAACTTGATAGGAGAGAAATGGAGCCAGACCAGAGCTATGACTAGAAGCATTTAGTTCAGGTGATGTCATCACATATGTTAGATGGTTATTATCACTATAGAGTCAGACTGTAAGTGAAGGTGATTAGAAAGGTTCAGAGATTACCTCTTCTGCTTCAAACCCACTTTAGAACTAGAAACTTCAGTTTCCCAGAATGCAAGTGGTAGTTCTTCTTTGAAGGTGTGTGATGGGTCCAGCACTGCAGCGCCCCTTTCTGGCAGGAGGGGCTGAGGTGTCGGACCCTCGCCCCTCTTAAGTCCCTGCACCCGCCCCTTTAAGGGCGTCCAGTTGTGGCCCAAAGGCCAAAGTCCATGTGACTTGCCCCGCGTATCAGGGCAGTGTGACCCAGTGGCAGGAGTCCATATACCTCGCCCTGAGGTTCAGGGCAGTGTGGCCCAGTGGCCAGAGTCCATATACCTCGCCCTGAGGGTCAGGGCAGTGTGGCCCAGCGGCCAGAGTCCAGACGACTCGCCCCAAGGCTCAGGGCAGTGTGGCCTAGTGGCCAGGGCCCATATACCTCGCTCTGAGGGTCAGGGCAGTGTGGCCTAGCGGCCAGAGTAGTAGGGGGACCCGGGCCCGCCCTCTCCACCGGGTCCCGACCCAGGGCTCTCCTGTTAGCTCTCCAGGGCTCCCCCCCTTGTGATTCGCTCGGCGGGGATCCACCCGCAACACGCCGAGCGTCCGTGCGGCTTTAACGCTGCTGGCTTCTAAAGTCTCCCTGGGTCACTTCCTACCATCGACTGGGTTCTCCGGTCCGTCCTCTCCACTCGCCGCCTCCATCCAGGGTGCAGAGGGTGTCCCGGCTGGGCTGGCCCCTGGATCCTGGGGCGTTGGCTGTCCCACCTCAGGAGCTGGCGGTGTGCTTCCTTCCCCTACGGCGTTCAGCCCAGACTGAGCCGCTCTGCAGGCCTTTATACCTGGGCTCCAGTTGGAGCATGCCCAGTAGGGCTTCCGGGGCAGGGCTTCCTCTCCCAGGAAGGAAGGGTTAACCCCTACAGCACCAGTGCAGGGCCGCTCTGCCCCGTCACAAGGTGTCAGAGTTCTGGATCTATAGGCCCCAAAATCACCTAGAATTTTCCTTCTTAAACTGGTACAGGACAGCCACTAAGTCCTCATTTGAGTCATTAGTATGCAAGGTGATTGGTATCTGGAAATCTGGGTAGGCCATGATTGGAGGAGTGGGCAGAGAATGAATCAGTTGTTCTAAACACCTTGATGTCCATACCACCTGTTGGTTGGCAGGTAGCTGTCCGGTTCCTTTCACATTTTTGTCATTCTTTTGGAAGCCAGGATGTTCGGTACTGGAAAGGAGATTGTGCAGTGGTTTCGCCACCCATGAAAAATCCTTTATAAATCCCCTGTAATAGCTAAGGAACCCAATCATATTTTTTCCTTCCCTCACCGTGGAAGAAGTCTTTTCTTTCAAAACCTTGCAGCAGCTATGTCTTTTGGATCCCTCAGCTGACAATATCGTTCCACAATACCATATTTCCTCCTTGAACAAATCTCATTTCTTTGGTGGCAGTTTTCTACCACTTTTCTGCAGACTTCTGAAAACTCTCCTAACATCCTCCATACGGTCCCTGAAATCTTTGTTGTAGATAAGCACATCATGAAGGCAGAGTGTAGAAATTTCACCTGTCAAATGTTCCAGGCATGCATCCATGCAGCACTGGAATGCTGCAGAGGCATCAGTGAGTCCAAAAGGAATGTGAACCCATTGATATCCCCAGGCTGTAATGAAGGCAGTCAGATGTGTACTTCCCTCACTTATAAACTGTGATAAGCTTTACCTTGATCAAGGATAGAATACCATGAATTTCCATCTAAGTTGAATCTCTTGAATACTGGGTATAGGATTTCTAGCTAGAATAATTTTTGTTGTTGATGATGATTTTGTTTAACCCTGTAGTCCATACTTAGTGGTAAGATGCCATCTTTCTTTCTGATACAAACCATGGGTGAAGATTACGTTGACTTACATTTTTTTATCCATGTTTTATATAGCTCTTCACTTCTTTATACAATGGTCGGGGATGGCATTATATGTTTCATGGAAAGGAGTCTTGTCAGCTAGGTTAATATCTATTTTCAATATACTCTACAGCTGAATCATCTCTTGAAAAGGTGTTTCATTCTTTGCTCAGCACTCCTCTGACTTCCTGTTCTTCCTCTGAAGTGTTGCAGGAGGGTCCCATATTTCATTAGAGGTTTGTGATGTGCCTTTATGTTCAACCAGCAATATTGATTGGTTATTGTAATGTTCATTTCCTTTCAATCCCACTTTCTGGCTTCTGTAGTAATTGCGAGGATAGATAGTTTCGACCAGCTATAAACAAGGTGACATGTTCAGCGACATTCTTGACATTTACTCCAATCTGCTGAGATTTTTCTTTTGGGAGACTATTAAGGGTTCTGTAATATCCAGACCTTCAGGCCATGATGCTGTTTCATTTGGAATAAACAGTATGTCTCTCTCTGTGGAACTGTTTCTTACTACACATGTCACTTTAATGGGTTGTCCTCTTGGAATAGTGATCTCTCTTGTTTCTATATTGACTGTTCAAATATCCTCTGTCCTTTTGTTCTTCTGCTGTATTAAATTAATTATGTTTGCTCGATTTACCTCTGTGAAGTGCTGTACTTAAAAAAGGAGCATTAGCTGTTCCTTGAATCATTCTAATAATTTCTTCAATGATGTTGAAGCCTATTACAGGTTGCTTTATCTCCCCACAACTCACTAGCACAGGGGCACATATCTTAATCGTATGATTGGCAGTAGGTAGTGATAAGCAGAATTCTATTTCAATCAAACCTTCAAAAGTAATTTTAATGCCATTGGCTGCTTTTATGTCTAGTCTTTCTTCAATATCTAACAATTCTTCAATGGATCTTAGGTCCAGCTCTGGAAGATGGTCATCTTTCCATTGTTTGTCAATAATTGATATCTGGGCACCTATGTGCCACCATGCTGTTACTTTCCTATCATTGAGATTATACCACACTAAACACTTTATTCCAACTCACTTGATAACTTCTCCTTGCTATCTAGAAGCATTTACATTTAAAACTTTGATGAGCCACAGGATTAGGTAATTTATTACTGTTTTCTCTAGAGCTTTGCTGGGCTTGGGAGATAGTTTTGTTTTCTGTAGTGCTGTATTTGACAATTCCTTGTACAATACCTTCCTGAAGATCCCTTGAACACTGCATACATTGTCCTTTGTCTCCTTTTTATTGGCAAAATGATTGTGACTCTCTCTCATTTCCCAATTGCTAGTATTGACCTCATACTCAACATTCTCTTGTCCATGGCTACCACAATTGTAGCCATGACTGCATCTTTCAATTGACTTCCTTCCTGGGCAATATTGACAGTGTCTCTGGTAACTCTTCGGCATTTGTCCTTTCTGGTTAGCATAATATGGGGAATTGCTATAGGTCTTCCCTGAGCTCATGGTCTTTGACATTTTTGATTGCTTCATTGATCTGTTCCATCTGAGTAGCTAATTAATTGAGTTTTGGCAATTGTTCTTTGAAAGTAGTGAGATCTTTAGTTTCTCCTTCTTTCAAAACAGATTGCATAGCATTTATTTGTAATAGCTTCAGTTGCCCTGATGCTTAGTTTTTGCTGGTGCTCCATTTCAATGCTACAGGTAGTATTCAGTTTTTTCCAACAAAAGTTCGTCAGATACATTTAAATACTGTAAGTATGGTTTTAGGTCACCTGTAATATTCTCATTATGTAACCTAGCCAAAATAGACTGAAGAAACTGACTTTGGACTAAGGCTGATACTTTAGTATAGACTCTGTCTTCTCTAATGCAAAGATAATTTTTTGATGAAGATCTGTTGCACACACCGAGAAATCCAGTTGAGTCTCTGTAGGTTCTTGAACTGCTTCAATTAACTGCTTCAAAATAATAGAGACTGGTGGCATTTTGTTCAGAATAATGTGTTGTAGGACCTGACTTAGTTTAAGCAATGTGAGATCACTCTTGCCCTCCAGATAACTTCAGAGTTTTAATTATGGGCTGACTGCACAAATTGCACTTTCTCTCATTTCTGGCTCTGGATAAACCCTTCTTTAATCCCTTTTCAATTTGGCATTCCAGACTGCTATATTTAACTTGTCCTTTTGTGTGGAATAACCAGTTTGACCTGTAATTCTGAAATCTTTCTACGTACTAATAGCAGATTTTGATGGATCTGAGGCTGTTTCCTTATTACTGTCATTTTCAGTAGACTGCACCGATTCATTTCTCATCATCTTAGCTCTAAATTGCTCTATTGTCTTTTGATGGTGCAGCACTACCTGTTCCATGTTCTGACAAACTAGCAAAGCTTCTTTCCACTCCTGAGAGGGGCTTTCCTGTTTTGTCTTTTCTGGCTCTGGTTTGTCTTTCCCTTTCTGAGTCCGATCCTGAAAGTGATCATTTAGATGGAGTAAGATGGAAATTCCTTCCTCTTCCATTGAGCTAACAGATTCACTCTCTAAATGCTGGAGAATATACTTGTTCAAACCTCTGTGGCTTTTGATCCTTATGTTTGTTTGATCATCCTCTGCGATTTGCAGCCATTTAGTCACACTTGGGGGATTCTGCTCTGCTAGGAGCCATAGGCACCTCTCAGTCTCAAGCAACAAGTCGTTAGTCACCACTATTTTGTGGCCTATTCAACTGCACTCCTTCAAATGAGCCCAGAAAAAATAATCTCAATGGAGCTTCTAAATTTGTTACACCCTTAATCAGAAGACTCATCTTCTCAAAGAGAACATTGTTTATTCTGGGAATTCAAAACTTTTGCTTTAGGAGCTTCTTGCAGATAGAGACCTCCTTTGCGCCCAGCTACAGGCTAGCCTCGTTCATATACACTGAACACTCTAGCTTCTATGGTAGCTCATTCAGTGTGTCTCCATGCTATTCTTAGAGGCAGCTCCTATTTCTCATTATCCTATCTGTACATATTTTTGTTAATAGAAATATTATAAACAATAAATAAACATATTCCAAATTATTACTAAATATAAACTATGACTTTTTTTTTCTAAAACATCTGTTCCAGGGACCTCTCACAAGCCAATAATAATTTTGATACATGTATACTATGGTCATCATATTTTCAAAATCAAATAGTGGGACGCTTTGGTGGGAACATGTTTTAGAGTCATGAAATCTACTTGAATTCAGTATTTTAAACCGTATGTAATAAGATTTCAGATCAATATGACATGGTTTCCCAATTGTATGAAACCATATGTTATCTACTTACAAAATCCATATGGCTCTGGTGACCATACAGATGAGGGAAGCGAGGGATGGAAGAGCCAACATGTATTCACCACATTGCCCAATTCTCTTTTGGGCACACAGCAGGGTGCTTGCACTGACGAACCTGGCTTGAGTAAGTAGATGTGTATTACTGTGCTGTTGCCTGACAAGTTATGACACGTTTTGGCCTTGAATGATACTTAGCTTGAAACACTTAGTATGTGATGAGAGTGACATGGGGGGTTGTACAAAATATTAGATGCAATGTAGAAAATAAGGGCAAAATGGGGTAAAATTCCTGGAAGACATAAAGATCTTAGTTCTCCCCCTGCAATCCACCCACAAAATAAATACCTTATTTTGCTCCTTAATTTCGGTTATTTGGGTTGGCAAATATATTGGTGGCTGCTACTTTGCAAACTCTAGGGTTTGGAGGCCTCTAGATCTCAGAAAAGGCTCAGGAGTGGTACAAAGGGAATTAGTCACCCATAGAATCTCCTACTGATAGCAAGGTGGTGTGGAACAGACTTGCTCTTCCTGGTCCTTGAATAATATTTTAGCTGTTTGGAAAGCAGTCACCAGGTGGGAGATATTAATATCATTCTGGAGTTGCTGGTTATGGCTACACAGTTAAGATTACATTGACTCTATATTTATATATCTTTGTGAATATAAGATCAGCCCTCTTAAGTAACATGAGTCACGTTGTCATTCAGGTCCTTGTTCTCTTGCAAATTGATGACTGTAATCTTTTCCTCCTTGACTCAGACCACTGCCACCTCCCCCATTCAAGTTCTTTAAAAACGCCATTGATAAAATCACCTTCCCAGTCCATCCCTCTTATCATGTCGCACCTACCCCTTCTCCATTGCATTAAACATAAACTGCTGGTCCTTACCTTCAAGTCCCTCCACAGTTTAGTTCATTCTTATTTTTCTGATCTCTTACATCACTGCTTTGTGACCCACCCTTTGGCTCTGACAATAATGGCAGCTTCCCACAGGCACCTTCCTCCATTCATAGAAATCTCAGCCCCAAATCAGTTTTCACAGCCACTATTCTGTTTTCCTTCAGATCCCTTCTTAAGACCCACTACTACTGTGACCTTCATAGTAAACTACCTAATAATAGTGTCCAGATAATATCCAGATAGCTAGCCTGTTTATTAATTCAGTATTAACTCGTGTTCACTCATCTCATTTCAAAAACAAAAAAGCCCCCCACCCCTTACTACCTAACTAATGTGTTATCTTGGGCTTCTCTTGCTGTCACCCTTGTTTTTACTCCCCCCTGTTGTGTCTTGTTCTTATTTAGATTTTAAGCTTTTTGGTGCAGGAAATGTCTTATGTTTGTACAGTATACAGCACAGTAGGGCCTGATCATTGCTAGGGTCTTTGAGTGCTACTGTAGTGCAAATAAATAATAATGTTTTCCTGTATCAACATATTATAGTCTTAGATACTGGGGGACAAGGAAGGGATTCTAATAATGCAGAGTTTGGATAATGGAGCAGAGGCCTCCAGCTGTGGGAGAGGCCCCTTGCAGCCCCTCTGTTACAGTAGTGAGTGGGGATGTGATGGTGGAGCTGTGGAGGGCTCCCTGTGCTACTACAGTGCTGGTGATACCCTTTCCCTGCAGGCACAAGGTGCAAGGAAGGTTGCAGTCCTGATGGGGCAGAGCAGAGTCCTGGCCGAGGGGACTCTGCTTTGCCCTGCCAGGACCACAGCCTTCCCTGCATCTTGTTCCTATAGGCACAAAGTATCATTAGCCCTGCTGCAGTGCAGGGTGTCCTTTGTAGCCTCACTGTGTCATGAGAGTGAGCGAGCAGGCCATGATAGCAATGCTGCAGACAGGTCCCTGTGCTGCCACTCCTGCCTTCTCAATTATCCCAACTTCTGATTATCTGAATAAAATCTGTGTCCCCCGTGCTGTTTGGATAATCGGAACCATATTGTATATTCATTAATCTTTCCCTCCCCTCACTTCCAACATACACTTTCCTAGGCCGATTCAAATGCAGCCCAAAACTTTCATGAAAGTTCCATCCAAAAATAGTAGAAGGTTCATATTTTAAATTTTCTTGTTTGTTTGTTTTTTTAAATACCTGGATCCCTGAAGGATCAGTTCAGAAGATATAGTGATAAAAACCTCAAAATCCTAATATCTTTTCTTTTACCAAAGGATCAAGTTTAAAGCTTGAAGTTGATAAAATGTGAAAACTCTGGAAAGCTCAACTATGAAAATAATTCACTGAAGTCCAATAGGAAATTTATCCGCTTCTAACATTTTGCAGTCCTTATGCCAAGAGGATATCCACTTTAAACTGTAAAGCATTTGGTTAAAGTATTGCTTTCAGTACCCCAAAGTCAAAAACAGTATCATAATTAGTTGCTAAACATTTTAATTTAATTCTTCGGCAAAGTCTAATTGATATTTTCAAAGGAGGCTTAACACACTACAGTGCAATATCTAGCAGGTAAATAAAGGATTTACCCCAGAACCCTACATTTGTAATGTTTTTCTCTGCAGATATGTATTCTAGAAAATGAAGTTCCCAGCAAAATGAAACATAAATGAATAGGACAAAACATTCTGAAAACAGTGGGAACTACCAGGACCAATGTTCCCTCTAATTTTTGACAGGCTGTGCGCGCAAAAAATTTCTTCTATGCAAATTGTTGTGCTTCTGTGCACTGTTTTGTGCGTGTGGTGTTTCGCCCTGTGCACCGGGTTTAGGATCTGTGTGCACGCGCACAGCTTAGAGGGAACAGTGACCAGGACAGAGAACAGCTTTTACTATGTATTAAAAGCACCAAAATGTATGTGATGACTATCATTGCATTGTATTGTTTTTGCTACAACCACCTATACAATGCAACAAATGATGAAGTCTATAAAAACAGTTAGTGGGGAGCATGAACTATTTCTGAATGTGACAAAAACAGGGTGTAAGTGGACATCTTGATTACTGGACAAGCTGTAGAGGCAGTAGATGAATTGCGGTTTCTGAGATCATATATATTCAGCCAAGGAGGCTGTTCCAAAGAAATCAAAAGATAAGGGATTGCTTGCTCAACTTTAGAAAATGTGGCATCTCAAGATGTATGAAAGCGCGACTGGTGAAAAGTCTAATTTTTTCCCATAGCAATTTATTTTTTCTTGTAAGCAGCATTAATTTCCCACGATTCACATTCATAAACAAATTGTTAAAATGTGGTGCTTGTAAAGACTTTTGAGTATCTCCTGGATGGGGAATAAAAAAGGAATGACTGTTAGAAATACTGGAGGGAAACAAATCCTGATGTCAGAAACCAACAGATGCAAACATATGTACTTGTATCACATTAGAGACAGAGATGAAAATAAACCTTGGGAAAGTTATTATGGAAGGAAAGGTCCAGGGGCATCATAGTGGAGCGAGGAGATCACCAGAGAGGTGATGAATGGATGGTGTGCAGCAGATCACTGGAGGGTCAGCTGCTGAGTGCTCAGTTAGGGATGGATCTTGAAGGCTTCTGAAAATTCTGCTATGATGTCACTAATATTCAGACATGAACAAATAGATTTACTTACTTGTATCCACAGATGAACCAGTCTGTAGTTAATAGTGTTCTAAGTTTTATGAGAAAGTCAAAGTAGAACTCAGGACTAAAATTCTTGTTTGTATACATGATATCAACCCAGTTGATCCAAAGAAAAAAGAATCTAATTATAGTAAAACATACAACCATGTCTTTCAATATATTGCTCATGTCCTTGTCATGCTGATGAATGCAGGGGAAAATAACAAGATAATAATATTTACTTAGGATTTAAAATAATAATGTTTTCCTTAAAATACAATTTATATACTTTAGAACCAATTTAACCCCATTCTTTTATAAGACATCATTACCATACATTTTCAACTACTTGCGAGAAGTTTATGGTAACTAAATATATCTGGAATGGTGTTTGACTACACCATGGTCTGATTACACCATTATCTGAGCTTGTGAAAATATGAATGAGTCTCCCTAAAGATTTTTTTATTAATGTATTTTCACTGAAACACACTGAAATGTAGGGCCAAACCCCATCTTCATTTACTTCAACTGAGCTACTCCGACTTCCACTAGGTTAGGATCCAGCCCAAAGTGAAGAGAATAATCTCACTGAATCTAATATTTTGCCAAAAAATTAACTAGAATATTTTTTTACCCTTTCAGAGTAAATATGTTCATGGAAATGTATAGATTTTCATTCCAAGGAATGTGATTTACTAGGACTGGCAGCTTTTGATAGAAATCAATATTTTTGTTTCAGCTCTAATGCATTTTAAGTTTTACTGATATATATCGCACCATTACGTTTTTGTAGTTGAAAACATTTACTGTAAGTAAATCCCTCAGTCCTGTATTTGTCATGCTTTGAATTTACCCTGAGTGAGATTAAACCCAGGCATTTATTTACATCAGTACTGAATAATAACTAAAACCAAGTCAATATTTTAAAAAAAGGGAAAAATGAGAAGGCATTTTGGACCTGAATGATCCAATTGTCTAATTAGATGTAGAGTCATAATTATACACCTATTTGCCATTTTTAAATAATTTAACAAATGTTTTTCACTTAAAACATGCATCCATTTAATACAGCAACTATGCTAAACCATTTCAGACTATCCATATGCCTTAATTTGAGGAAGGCAGAGGTGCTTGACTTGAATATGCTGTCAATATACCAATATGACATCACATATGCAAAGGATAGAGACTTATGGAGGAATCATCACATTAAAATTAAAATACTGAAGTCAAGGACTATTTAATCGAGACAAAGCAAAAGTATGACTCAAAACTTCAGTTCGACTTTTATTTAGAACCAACTGTTTGTTTACATTTATCATTATTGGTGAAAACTGCAGTGCTATCTTAATCAGGAAATTTCGATGTCCTTCTTCATTTATCACTGATTTATCATTTGTTTTTGTAAGATTTAGTTGTACTTTCCATACATAGTGTGCTAGATTGACAAAAAGCCTAAATATTTGTTAGCAACAGAAGAAAGCTCTCAGGGTTCTTGCCTATGTTCTCAATTATCACCTTGATACGTTGAAATGGTTTATTTAAATTTATAATAAAAATGTGGAATTGCAACTGTATATTTTATTTCCTTGGTTGATTTTTTTTAAAATTCGGCTTCAATTTACTAGCTGAAGCAGTACACTTAGTTTGGTCCACTCTGAAACTTTCATCTTTCTTTTTCAACAATCCTTCATTTATTAATAACTATGGAAGTGAATGATCTGCATTTCAGTAAAGATCACTAAAGCACAAGCATGATGTTCTGGTTCTCATATTGAAAAATAGCAGACATATTGTATAAATGCATTGAAGTGTTCTACTCAGGTAGAAGGCAGACCGTAGTACATTTCTGCCAGCAATAGTAATATGAGAAATCATTTTCTGCCCCCTTTCTGTGGAAATCTAGAAAAAGCAATATTTTTAGTCCAGAAAATTATTGCCTGATATATTTATGTTTAAATATTTTCTCTGGTTTACAGAGAAGCAGTAAATTAACTCCAAGTTTATCTTTGTGTACGTATCCTTACATTGACTTGCTTGTTCTTGCCTTTGTGATATAATTGGCTTATACAATCCATTGTTCTAGTTCTGAGCATCTGATTATTCCTCTTGTTTGATCCTTGGACCTTTGCTGATTTTGCATCTTCCCACCATTCATATTTTAGACTTTTGGAATCCCTGAGTCAGTAAATATAAGCTTAACATTTATGGCATATTGTGGATACTTTAAATGGATTTATGTTTTACTTGATCTGTGAAGCACACTGAGAACATTAATATAAATAGATACTGCTATTTGGTTTAAGAATAGGCCTGCAAAATAAGGGTGAGGGGCTGCGTGTCCTCATCCCCCGTTGACTTCAGTGAGAGTTGAGAATGTTTAGCATTTCACAGGAGCAGGCCCCAGATAGGAAGCTCAGAATGTCATTTCTATTATAATTCTAAAATAAAAGTAGACGAAGAGGCAAACAATGTAGGTTTGGATGGTAGGAATAGGGCAAATATATATAATTTCAATGGTGCATGAAATGATCCTTTCATGGATTCTCTCCAGATAACTGTGAGGAAGCAGTAAATAGATTTTTAAAATAACAGAGAAATGTAACATTAAGAATGGCCTCATGCTTTGTTTACACACACACACTTCAAATTTCTTCAAGTGGGTGTTTTGGGTGCAGAGGAAATGCAGGATCTGGACTCAATTAATATGTTTGTATATCTACTTTTGTAACTGGGGTATTGCTTAGATAAATAGAAGTCTAGGTTGTGTGTTCATCTGGAATCTTTCCTTGATTTAGACATTTAATAATCCTCTCAATAGCATTTTTATTAAGCTGGTAAATTGTCTTTTAAAACTACTTTTTCCTCGGAAGGTTTAAACAGAAGTCACCATCTCCTGCTAAATTTTTTCAGAAAAACATCAGATCTCTAGTCTCACTTTTTACCCCTGAATCCTGAGGTTATTCTGATAATTGCTGACATTTTCCGAACCTACATGCACAAAGATTAGGTAACTGTAATTTAAGCGTATTTGTTCCAAATAACCTTGTATACTTGAAACTAGGGAAGAGGGGGAGGTGTTCGGATAGTTTCCTCCCAGATTATTTGGATGATTCACAGGACCCTTTAATTTAATGTAAGAAATTTCATTTCAAAACCATAAATAGAGGAATACTTGCAAATAGGCCAGTGAACTCAAGCATCAGCGATTTTAAGCAAGTGTTCATAATGAGGGTGAAGTTTCAACAAAGCCATTCAGCAGCCACCATCAGTAGGGCAGTTTATTCAGACTTTGATAATATTAGTCTATTTAGTTAGCCCCACTTCAGACTGCGAATATGGGTCATTCAAGATACTGAAACCTATCCTTGATTGGCTTCTTAAATTTTATTTTTAAAAATGTTTCTTTTTCTGGTAACTTTTTGCAGGGTCGATTGAATACACATAGCTTAGGGAAGTCATCATCATCCTTTTAAGAAAATTAAATGGTTGGTCTCCTTAATTAGTGTAACTACATAGTCAGCAATGAATGTCTGGTTGACTGGGTTACTCTCCGCATGAATCTTATTTTTGCTGCTTCTGTTTTGGAAAGTAACTGAATAGCTGTAATACAGTTATACTCCTACATACTTCCACAACCTGCCTTTCCAGCTGCCAAATGCTGACAAGTAATTTTGAATGAATAGTTTTTGCTTGGCACCCAAATGATACAGAAACAGGGTTGCAATTGACAATCATGAATACAAGGGAACAATTTTCAAGGACAGGTGTGCATATCAGCCAGGTCTGTGAGGAAAATGTAGAGGCAGTGTCTAAATGAACAGCCCTCAGAAGGTGAAATGTTGTGGTTTACTAGTGACAACACACTTCAGGTGAACCTCTAAACTGGCCTTACAGACAAAATCCAACATACGGCCTCATAATGAGTCACATTAACAAATTCAGAGATAAATAGCACAGCAGAGCAATTGGTTGTGAACAGCCTTCTCTTCTAATAGAGAATGATAACTAATTGCTTATGAAACAGCTGTTTACTAGGTGTGTAATGCTGCTGTCTGAAATAGTGACACATGAATGCGGGAGATTATAGTTAAGTGTGTTAATTAGATGAATATGACTGTGTTGCTATTTTATAATGTTTATTAGCACTGGAATAGGGGTAGTGGCAATCCATAAGGATGAATGTACAAGCAATTCCTATCTTGGAAAAAATACTGCAGTTTCAAAGGACAAATGAGAAAGTTTAATAGTAGTTTTGGATAATGATTAAAATCTTGTGGGTTGTTCCTCAGTGGACAGAGATTTTCTTTCCTTTTCATTTTAGCTCAGCACACTTGTCTCCTCAGCCGTTTTTCCTGTACCTCACTAGACATCAATCATGGCAGCTCTATGATGGAGTCCAGCCTCAGAAAGGGCCACAAATGCCCAAATCTATGGCTTTCCCTTGAAGCCAGCTGTGGGACTGATCTTTACGGTGTGAAAAGCCAGCAGTATGCATGGCCTACTCACTTTATGCATGAGAAGAGAGGACAAGGATCCCAAACTCTGTTATTTAGAACTGCACCTCACCAGCTTCTTTCCTCCCAACCCCAATATGTATTCGGAAATCAGGAGGCATAAGTTAGCTAAGCACAGAAGGAAATGTAGCCCTATCATAAGGTTGTAAACTATACAAAATATCACAATTCACCTCCAGGCCCTGCCTACTGGACCTCTGAATCCAGGCCTCACCGCTACCTTAAATGAGAGAAGACTCTTTTTCCTCTCCACAGCACAATCACCACCTCCACTAGCTCTCAATCATGGGGAGGAAAAGACCTGAAAAGCTTTGAAAGTTCTTGCAACCAGATAGACCCTCTTGTAAGTGTCAATCTGCAAAGTTCATTCCCTACATACATTTTATTTTTGTAGTTCTTATTCATATTTTCAAAAAAGTTATAACAGATCAAAAAAGATGAGGTTGAGGTTGGAAAAGTCAATAAGGTATTGCAGAACAACAAAATATTCTCTGTCTTAACTTAAAAGACCACACAACTACATAGCTCTCTTTGAAGCAGAAAACTGAGCTGGTTTATTTCTGCCTAATTTACAGGCTGCCAGCCCTCACTCAATCCTTGCTTTCACCAATAACGCTAATATTACTTTAGAGATACTTTTCTTCTTCACAGAATTATTGGAAAGGGGAGAGGGGAAAAATTCCTGGGAGGATGGTGAATAGTTTAAAATCATCATCATGGCAAATCCCAAGGGGACATGCCCTCATTGCAATTCAAGCGCCACCCAGATCAATTTCTGGCAAGGTGCACCTTATTTATGGACTTAAATATAGTCAAACCACCATCACTCATGTGTAGTAGCAGCTGTGTAGTGACATTCTTAGATGTCCCTACCAAGAAATCTGCCAAAACTGAACCAGTGATGATGGAGATGGTTGCTGGTATTTAGCTTCAAATATCCTTGTTTCTGATATTATCCTGCAACTTGATATGTAACATCTAGCGGAGAGGATGAAAATTGAAAACATCAGTCCAGTGTTCTTCAACCTCCCTCAGTGCCCTCATTTTACTTCCGCACACCAGAGTTGGTATAACTGTGATTCTATAGAAAGAAAGCCTGGTAGCAAGCTTGATGTCATGTTGTCCCCACAAAGGCTGCTGAAGGGGCCAAAACATTGCAGCAGCTGCTGCTATATAAGCATCCACATCTTTTGTGCATCCTCCAGCCTGGTCTAAGATGCCGCCAAAATATTTGACAGATGGTACCTGCTCGATATCCTGTCTGGGCTCATTAATACTGAGCCGGTAATAATCTGGAGCTAGAGGCCGTTTGATGGTAATGGCCAGGGACTTTGATTTATCCAGATTAATAACCTGACCAGAGAATGCTATTTCATGCCCAACCTAATCAGCCATCAGCTGCAGAAATTCGCCAAAGTGAGCCAACAAGACAGTGTCAGCAATGTATTCAAGATCTCAAAGCAGAATGGTAGTTCAGTGCCTCTAACAGCTGCCTCCTTAAGCTTATCCATTAAGCAGTAAGTGCCAATGTTGAACAAAGATGGTAACAGAATGCAGGCTTGCCAAACTCTTAGGGAGATAGGAAACCATGCCCTGTATCTGCATTGACCTGAATACAGCTTTCTGTTCCATTATAGAACTGTTCTATCAATGCCACTATTTTCCCAGGGACACAGAGATGCCTCATTAGATCCCGCTAATTTGCAGAAAACAGTTTCCTAGCCAGCTCTAGAAAGGAGTAACATCGAGATCAGCGCCCTGAGATTCAGATTTGTGTTAAAGGTAAAAAAAATTATTTGACATTTCTATGAAGATACTTGACCTGGATGGTACTAAAGCAATTCCTGTACCATGAGAAGGAAACAAAAGATACTGCATTTATAAAAGAGGATTTTTCAGAAGCATCAACATTATATAGTCTGGTTATTTTAGATGTATAATTCCCTATACAGAAAATAAAAGTTGTTCCTTAGAATAAATCTTAAAATGATGCAAGTAAAATGGCAAATAAAAAGGGAAAAGATTCCCTATGTATCTTCTGTGGGTATTTTTTCCAAAATTTAGAAACTATCAATTTCTTTGTCCTCTAAAAACAGTTGAGTTCCCAAAGTGAAGGAAGAAATATACACATATGACCATTAAATGAATCACTGCATACAAAAATATCAAGTAGAGCACAGTTCAAACCTACACCTGTTATTTCTGGGTTGACAGCCCTACAGACTTTTCTGGAGCAAAAGACAGCCATTATTTGTAGAAATAAGTATGCTCAAACCTTGACATTTAAATTTACTAGCGATTGGTATGCTAACTTCAGATATTATTTCTCATGCCAAGAACTCAATATTCCACAGGAATTGTGTCCCCTAACTGGCTTTAACTGGCATAATGTATAAAGGAAAGAAAAAGATCATACATTTTAATCCATTCACAGAAAAATGCCTCTTTTCATGACTCCATGCTTCTCGGAACCCTTACCAATCTAATTTTCTTAAGTCTCAAGTTATTTTTTAAGGTTACTGATATGATTTCATTGGCATGCAGTCATAATACCATCAAATTTGTTATCAAAATCTTTTCTTCATCTTTCTCATCTGCCTTGTGTAACCTCAATTCAGAGCCTTCAAATATTATATCCAAGCCAGAGTGTTTCAAGCTAAAGCATTCTTCACTTAGAGGTTTTCAGAGATTCAGATCTCAAAAACTGCACAAAACTACAATATGCCAAATGCCATTGGGATGGGGAAGGGGAGGACCAGACAGAATGTTTATCATTACGAGTATTCACTATATTAGCCTACTGACTGTATGTGACTCCTCTCCCACAGTGAGGAGTTTTGTTGCTAAAATTGTGTGTGTGTACAAGAATACAAACAAGTGTTTTCATGCCTGAGGTCACTCAAGATCATTGTTTAAAAAAAAATTCTTGTCACAAACCTGTGAAAATAAGAGTTAAGCATAAGAGTGGTTATTTTAATAAACATGCTTTACTAGGTGTTACAATGAGTATGGTCACCTGAAGGTTTTAAATACAAACCAGTCAGAAAAAAAATCCTAAAGATTTTCACAATCTCTAAATGGAAAAGTAGCTCCACTCTCCCCTACCACCTTTGAAAAAAAAAAAAAAGGCTTATTATGAAACTAATAAATCATTACAAAGACAACTCTAAAAATAAATAAATAAATAAATAAGGGAATTTTAAAGGAAAAAACGCAACAGGCCTAAGTCACTTAGAAAGACTTAAAAGTCAGTCAGCCGGTGGAATAACAAATAGTAATAGAAATTACACGGACAAAATCAAACCCCACTCACCCAAGGAAGATCATTAACAGACATACATATAAGAGTTCAAAAAAGTACCATTTGTGGGAGAAGTGACTATGGAAATTGGTTACAAAATCAATGGATAATAATGAAGTTACATAGAATTATTTGGACATCTACTTCCTCCTCTGTTGTATATCTATATATGTATATATAGATGTGGGTAAGAGTGTACATCTTAATTTAATTTTTTTCCTTAGGACAGGGGGAAAAGATGTGGCATTGCCCTTGTATTCTGTGGGCCAGTTTGATGCCTTATTCATGGTGTGTAGAACCTTATTCTCACACTGAGTTCAGTGAAGCTACTTGCAGAGTAAAGTGCCACTCCGCATACCTAGTACCTATGGTATCAGAATCTGACCGTGTGTGTTGTATTTATTAGAAATTATTTATATACACTGTACCTGAATACCTTATACACCACCTTATATTATTTATGGCTTAGTAATATTATGTACATATATCAAGTCTCTCTAAGTAAATATGTTCTTGTTTTACGCACAACTTGTGAGGAAATGGAGCAATGAGTTTTTATTAAACTCATGCTAATATAAAACTGCAGCAGTATTTTGACAGTAACCTGAAGAGTAATCCCTTGTTGCAAAGTTTATATGTTCTTTCTGTTTTCATCACTGAATGCAAGAAATGTTTTTGTTGAATTCCTCCTAGTCAAAACACCATTGTTAACGTTTTCTATTTTCAGAGTTAATGTAAAACAACACTTCCACTGGCAGCCCATGTACTGGGACAATGCCCATCCACATACATTACCACACCATTTTTTCCCCTTCTATGATGGAGACAATTCAAAGTCTCAGATTCACTGTAGAACTATTTATTTTTATAATAAAAAATCTTAGTGGAAACTTTCACTTTTATATGTAAACCTCAAGTCACGCAAGCTGAAAGTATAAATTCTTATCAGTTTAAAACAGAATGATACTTTACTGATCTATGACTTTTTTCACTATGCAACTTCTATAGAATCTGTTTCATGTAAGGCATTTGGGAAAAAAGTATTATCTGCTATGTTGCTGTGTCCATCCCACACAAGGCAGAGCGGGTTAGATTAGTTTAATTCACCTGATAGGCTGCACCTGGGGGAGAGCCAGGGCTTGAAAGGCTAAATGATGATGAAGCCCAGCTGGGCAAGGGTAAAATGAGCTTGTAAAAAGCCAGCTAACTGAAAACAGCAGGGCACTGCAGGAGAGGTAACCTGCAGTTGCTCTCTGGAAGAAGGAAGATGTGTTTGGGGCTGTAGAGCTAAGTAGTCTGCAGTACTCGCTGTGATAAGGGAGTTTGAGCTGGTAAACCCAGAGGGTAGGGAGATCAGAAGATAGAGCAGAGAAATTGGAAGGAGTTCAGGGAAATAGCAACAGGGGCTGGGAGCAATGAGATCATAGTTGCTGGATATAAGGTCCCTGGACTGGAACCTGGACTAGTGGGTAGGCCCAAATTCCCCTACAAGCGGCTGGGAAAGTGTCACAGGACCTTGCCATGGATTGGAGAGTATGAGGACAGTTGATCCAGTGAGACTGGGATACCCCAGAAGGGGAGGACTATAATGACTTCGCCGAAGGGCCGAGTCATGAAGAAGAAGGAGCACTCTGAGGCCCAGAAAAAGAACCAGTTGAGGCCACAAGGTGAGCAAGGAACCTCAGGCCTCAGTGGAGCTAATCCCCAGATACAGTTCCAAGTGGTGAGTAAACCCTGTGACATCTAGAATAGTCAGAGTTCATCATAATTATTTCAGATAACTTTGATTAGATTAGAGGGGTAGCTGTGTTTAGTCTGTATCCACAAAAACGAGGAGTCCGGTGGCACTTTAAAGACTAACAGATTTATTTGGGCATAAGCTTTCATGGGTAAAAAACCACTTCTTCAGATGCATGGAGTGAAAATTACAGATATAGGCATAAATATACTGGCACATGAAGAGAAGGGAGTTACCTTACAAGTGGAGAACCAGTGATGACAAGGCCAATTCAGTCAGGGTAGATGGGGTTCACTCCCAATAACTGATGAGGTGTCAATACCAAGAGAGGGAAAATTGCTTTTGCCCAAATAAATCTTAGTCTTTAAGGTGCCACCGGATTTCTTGTCGTTTTTATGATTGGATTGTTTAAATAATGTTGCTTGTGAATTAACAAGGTGAAAACTGAGGTTGGGTTCCTGTGAATTTGCATTTACTATTCCAGACTGAAGGTTTCCTAGCCTTACCGATGAATCAAGCATAATGCTATAACAGTGGGATTTTTCTAGATGTTTAATCACCTGAATATGCAGAGAGGAACCTAGTGGGACTTTAGGCACTGAGGTGTTTTTTAAATACATGAGAGCTGAACTCCTAGGTGCTTTTGAAAATGCTGGTGTGCATTTTAGGTGCCTAATTACCTTTAAAAATCTGGTCCTGGGGTGATTAGAACTTTGCTGCAATTGGTTCAGAAGTCTGCAGCTTCCCTTCTGTTCCCCAGTGGTCATTCTGCTCAACATTATGGTCTCAAATTATGATGTTACAATGTAAAGGTGGAGAGAAACATTGTTGATGTACAAGAGCAGTAAGCTTTAATCAGTCTTTGTTACAATAGAGCATCCAAATCAAACTGAATTCTGATTCAGAAATATGAATAACTCCAGATCTTTGCATTTAATAAAAATCCTTGTGGTTGGATTAGCCTACTCAGACCACCAAAAGGAGAAGATTTATTTAGCAATGGCTAGCAGTCCTGTAAATGATTTAATGCATCACTTTCCTTCATGTAGAGAGATGCCCACCACAGCTATTTAGAAAACGGTGATCTTGAGTGTCATGTTTTTTGGGGGTGATGGTCCCATATTATTTGTCAATGGTTCAGCTACCGCCAGCCTTAACAAAAAGATCCTTCAGCATAGAGCCACTTTTGACTTGAAAACTCAGCAAGGGGACTTCCTGGGTGTCAGATTTCCCAAAGAGCTTGATAGTCCTTTCACAACTGATCTTTAAATCAAAGCTCAGTACAGTTGAGAACAAATTTACTCCCTCTTTTGAGGGAATATACTTTTAACTTGGATGTCATGTTGGGCCCTTGACTACTACTGGATGTCCAAGAAGTCTTTGTTTAAAGTGTTAGGTTTGACTTATAAAGCTGTAAATGAGTCCTTGCTATTTTAGGCTTCCTCTCTTACCATGTGATCCCACAGCAGTTATGACCAACTCTGCTGCTCAAGTTTATGGACCTTAGGTTTTAAATAAAAAAGGCCTAATAGCAGTGTTAACTCAGATAGGGGCCTGTGACTCTGGAACTTGCATACCCTTCTATCATCTGGTCATCTACAAGGCCTATATACAGTATTTTCCCAGGCATGCCCTATGAGGGTAGGTTGAGTTGGGGCCTCGATGGGGGAGAAATTTATTTTTAATATAGTAGAAGAATTTTTTTTTGAGGGAGATTTTTTTTAAGACGTTGATTGAATTAAATGTCTGTATTATTAAAAGACTTGAAGGTGCTTAGAGGTTCAGATAGATGCTTCAGGTTTCAGAGTAGCAGCCGTGTTAGTCTGTGTCAGCAAAAAGAACAGGATTACTTGTGGCACCTTAGAGACTAACAAATTTATTTCAGCATAAGCTTTCGTGGGCAACAGCCCACGAAAGCTTATGCTGAAATAAATTTGTTAGTCTCTAATGTGCCATAGATGCTTCAGTAACTTGAAATAAATAAATAAAATTCCTGTGCTAAAATATGGGTAGTTGTAAGTTATGTGCAAACATGTATCTTCCTTTCTAAGTCCTTCATTAATTCTTATGTAATTTAGTGCTTTCTGGGATCTGTGAGATTTCATGTACTTGTTCCTTCACGCTCATTTCTTAGAATTTCCTCTTGTTTTCTTTCAGCTATTGGGTAGCAGAACTGCTTCTGAGTCCTAGCTTCTCTCTCATCTTATATACACACAAGAACTTTCCCTACTCTTCTCTGTCTCCAGTTGAAGTGGGTGCTGTATATAGAGCATGTTGAAAAAAAGATTGTGTCCAATTTGGCTCCAGATCTTACTTTTAAACTATTTTAGAACTAATAATATTTTTAAGGACTTGATCCAAGCGAAACACAGATTATTTGATAAATGATTGATATGTTACATTATTATCTTTATGCAGAAAGTATATATTCCCAAGATCATCTGGAGAACTATCTATTGTTTAGCTTGTACAGAAGAATATTAATACTACACCGATACTTTTCCAAAAAGTACTTCTATTTCTGTTCAAAAGTTAGATTTACACTTTTGCCACTGGTTTCTTGAGCCAATAGAGTAATGTTTTATATTGGTGCCAAAACTAGCTCCAAGGCGCCAGACTGCTCAGCTCACAAAAATCAGATGGCACATTGTTCATTGCCTTTGGCAATAATCTATACCCCTATCATAATATTTTTCATAGTGATGAAAGGATTTTCAGTACTCATGATCTATCAACTCATGACCTTCCCTTTGAGGTCATGGTAAATAGTATGTTTAAAGTAAATGCTTTTTGTGGTTTTTTGGCTTATTAGTGGCAAAGATGGCACCATCAGACTTTCCAGAGCTTGAACCAGAGGGGGGAAGTGGTGAGAACTCTATTGGCTTGTGTTAAAAGTAATATTGATTTAGTTTCTGCTGTTAAAGGGACACTGTCCGTTTGCGTTCTTTGAAATTAAAGTCCCAATTTCTGCTTTTAAATAAATACCAGAATGTTTTTAAAAAATCTTTTAAAAATTGAATATATATCTGCTCTTGATGTTTATGAGGCTCATCATCTTGGCAAGTGGAAAATGTACTGACTATGGGGGATGATGAAACTTGACTACCAGAATGTGCTGTCAAGTGCACAAAGTACATAAACTGATGGCAATAGAGATTTTTTTTTCCATCTATGTTCATTCATTTATAGTATTTTTGGATGCTTTTGGTAACTATAGTAGGAACAACATTTTCAGATAGAAATATGATTAAGTTGACATGGCCCTTTAAAACTGCACTCTTTTCTTTCCCTTTTATTTAAAATTAATTGAATGTTGTACCCCCTTGCATCTCCTGGTATGCTTTATTGGCCTTCTATAGGCGACCCTAATTGTTGACAGCAATGGCCAGCTGAAGAAAGCATGGCACCATCCAAGACTATTAACAGTGGCAGTTAGAACAACACACAATTAATGAGAAGTTTTACAGCTGGGATGAACTGGATGGGAGAAGATAAGAGAAAAATGAGCTAGAAAGAGGCACCCCACTTCTATTTTGTCCCACATGTGTCTCAAAAAATTGCCATGGGAATGATTTTGATGTCACTAATGCAATACTATGATTTCAGTGTAAATCAATTATAATGAAAAGGCAGGCTGTGAGGGAGCAAAGTATTGCTACTTTAAATGTACTTAATTTTACATTGGTCACAAAGTATTTTCTGTTTACTAGTAGGGCTGTCGGGCGATATAAAAAAGTAATCACGTGATCTAAAAAAATAATAGAATATCATTTATTTAAATATATTTGGATGTTTTCAAATATATTGATTTCAATTACAGCACAAAATACAAAGTGTACAGTGCTCACTTTATATTTTTGATTACAAATATTTGCACTGTAAAAAACAAAAGAAATAGTATTTTTCAATTCACCTAATACAAATATTGTAGTGCAATCTCTTTATCATGAAAGTTGAACTTACAAAGGTAAAATTGTGTTTTAAAAAAAAAAGCATTCCAAAATAATAAAATGTAAAACTGTAAGGCCTTCTTCAGTCCTACTTCTTGTTCAGCCAATCGCTCAAACAAGTTTTTTTTACATTTGCAGGAGATAATGCTGCCCGCTTCTTGTTTACAGTGTCACCTGAAAGTGAGAACAGGCGTTTGCATGGCATTGTTGTAGCTGGTATCACAAGGTATTTACATGCCAGATGCGCTAAGAATTTGTATGTCCCTTCATGCTTCGACCACCATTCCAGAGGACACGCATCCATGTTGATGATGGATTCTGCTCGATAACGATCCAAAGCAGTGCGGACTGATGCATGTTCATTTTTGTCATCTGAGTCAGATGCCACCAGCAGAAGGTTGATTTTCTTTTTTGGTGGTTCTGTAGTTTCTGTGTTGGAGTGTTGCTCTTTTAAGACTTCTGAAAGCATGCTCCACACCTCAGCCCTCAGATTTTGGAAGGCACTTCAGATTCTTAAACCTTGGGTCGAGTGCTGTAGCTATCTTTAGAAATCTGATACTGGAACCTTCTTTATGTTTTGCTGGATCGCTAATGAAAGTGTTCTTAAATCAAATATATGCTGGGTCGTCATCCGAGACTACCATAACACAAAACATAACAGAATGTGGGTAAAACCATGGAAGGAAGGAGACATACAATTCTCCAAGGAGTTCAGTCAGAAATTTAATTAACTTTTTCTTTAAGAAGCATCAGCATGGAAGCATATCTTCTGGAATGGTGGTCGAAGCATGAAGAGGCATATTAATGTTTAGCATATCTGGAACATAAATACCTTGCAATGCTGGCTGTCATGTGAACATCTGTTCTCACTTTTGGGTGACACTGTAAATAAGAAGTGGGCAGTATTATCTCCTGTAAATGTAAACAAACTTGTTTCTCTTAGCGATTGGCTAAATGAGAAGTAGGAATGAGTGGACATGTAGGCTCTAAAGTTTTACATTGTTTTGTTATGGAGTGTTTTGTTGTTGTTGTGTTCTAAAAAAAATATCTACATTTGTAAGTTGCACTTTCATGGTACAGTACTTGTACGAGGTGAATTCAAAAATACTATTTCATTTTTACAGTGCAAATTTCTGTAATCAAAAGTAATATAAAGTGAGTACTGTACACTTTGTATTCTGTGTTGTAATTGAAATGGATATATATATGAAAATGTAGAAAAACATCCAAAAATGTTTAACACATTTCGATTGGTATTCTATTGTTTAACAGCATGATTAATCACACATTTAATTGTGATTAATTTTTTAATCGTGATTCATTTGAGTTAATCATGTGAGTTAACTGTGATTAATCGACAGCCCTAGTTACTATATATCATTTCCTCCCCACACCTCTTTGACCCTTTGTTCACACAGTGTATAGAGAAACTTAGATTGAAATATTCCTTTTAGTTACATTTTTATTAATGGTCTCATCTTTTTTAGATCTAGTTTTACTACTAGTGTACTTTCTCTGCATTGTGTACTATCATATACAGTTGAACCTCAGAGTTACGAACACTTTGGGAATTGTTTCTAACTCTGAACAAAACATTGTGGTTCTTTCAAAAGTTTACAACTGAACATTGATTTAATAAAGCTTTGAAACTTTACTATGCAGAAGAAAAATGCTGCTTTCTCTTTATTTTTTAATAGTTTGTTTAATATTGTACTGTATTTGCTGCGTGTGTGTGCTGCTGCCTGGTTGTGTACTTCTGGTTCCAAATGAGGTGCGTGGTTGACTGGTCAGTTCATAATTCTGGTGTTCATAACTCTGAGGCTCTACTGTAATAGTATATTTCCCTTGCTTGGTTAAGTAGTTTAAACAGCGTTGGTGCTTCATGCCATTTCTATGTGCTTTGTCATTTTTTAAAAGTTTCCCTAGCAGGGGCGGCCCTAGACTAGCTGCCAGCAACTGGAGCCCTAGGCCAACCATGCAATCGGCGCCCCCATCCCCAAACCCCAAGGGCACATCTAGGCTTAGGTTTTTGGTAAACTGGGAAACATTTTGCCCTTTTTTTCCTTTTAATGTTTTTTAAGCTTTTTTTTAAAACAGAGGCTTAATTATTTGGTTTGTCCGTCGGTCTGTCCAATCAATGTTTCTGAGATCAGATAAAATAGAGACCCAAAATTTTCAGAGTAGATTTGTACATGACAGCTAGATGATATTTCAGTCCAATTTAAAATAAAAATGCATTACAAATGTTGTTTATAATTTTTATTATTACAAATTCAAAATATCCATTATGCTATCCTGCTTTAACTGCCATTACCATCACATCCAATATAGAAAGAACTAAGAAAACTCTTTAATGAACTTTAACCTGTATTTACAAAACACTCCGAATAAAAAATACTCTGCTCTTAAAACATGACTTTTCTTGCTTTAAGTTTTGAAAATTAAGTCACTAGTTCTTTTAGATCCAGTTTTCCAGCTATTTCATGCTCTATTGGCATTGTGGCAAGTCCAACAAGTCTCTCTTGCAACACTGTTGAACACAGATATGTTTTTATTAATTCTAACTTTGAGAAGCTACGTTCCCCACTGGCTACGGAAACTGGCAAAGTTAAAAGAATGCGTAGAGCTATACAAATGTTTGGAAAACTGTCTGAGAGTTTATTTTCACAAACAAACTTCAGTACTTCTTCAGGAGAGGAATGTTTCTCAAGTCGTCTTGAAAAAGTCTGAAGCTCACTACACAAATCTGTGGCATCAATGTCTTTTGAATTTTCATGAGCCAATGCCAACTCCAGTTTTATACAAAATGCTCTTATTTGTTTTACTGTTTTCTTTTGCAAGCTGTGGATATCCTATAGAAAGCCAAATACTGACTCTAGCTGCTGCATCTGTTGAAATCTTTTGTCAACCGAGTGAATAGCAGTATCAAGGACGGCGAAGTAGAAATTCACCTGTAACCTTTGTTTTGGGTTCTGAATGGGTGTGTCTCATCCTTCATACGAAAACTGCTGTTTCTTTTGCCGAATGCGAACTGGCTCTGGTTCAAATTCTGTCAGAAAGTCTATTTCTTCAGCAAGCTCGAGAGAATCTACCAGTGTTCTTTCGAACCCTTCGTCACTTCTGAATTTCTCCAGAATATTTTTAGTTTGCTGCAGTTTTTGAATAGCAGAATGTATGTTCAAGTTCTTTTCCTGAAGCTGCTTACTAGTGAGGTTAATCTCGAAAAGGATATTATACCACAAAATGAGTGAAGTCACAAATTTGAACTTGTAAAGGCCATTTGCAAGAGCTTCTGTATCTGAACATGCCGTATTGCCAGATGATCCAGTAAAGGTAATATCAGAAATTTCAGTTAGGGCATCATAAATGTTTCCAAGTTCATAGTGAAGAGGCTTCAAAGCATCAGTGCGACTCTCCCATCTTGTCTGACTAAGCGGTTTCACAGTTAGAGATTTCACATGGCAAGTCAGAATCTCCCAACAGTGTGTTGAGCCTGAGAAAAACACATAAACATGTTGCACCAGGTCAAAGAAATTGCTTGCCTCCAAACAGTATCTAGCAGCAACATTGACAACCAAATTCAGAGAATGCGCACTCCAAGGAATGAGAGAGGCCCTAGGATTGATTTCCATCATTCTCCTATCCATACCATTGTCTTTACGCTTCATATTACTCCCATTATCATAGCCTTGGCCACATAAATTTTCAACAGATAATGACATTGTTTCAAGCTCTTGTAGAATAGTTTCAGTCATAAATGCTCCAGTCATCTCCTTCAGTGGTACGAAACCCAAAAAATGTTCCTTTATGAGCACTTCAAAATTATCTTCATCTGCAGACTTTTCCATATCCACAAAATGAATGATCATCGTCATTTGTTCAACATGACTCACATCTGGTGTACAGTCCAGTATTATTGAAAAGTATTTTGCAGAATGGGCAGCTTCTACCATTTTCCTTTTAATGACATTTTCTAGGATTTGAATAATTCTGCATATTTTTTCCTAAGTAATGAACCTGTGTTTCATGATCAGTTATTTTACATAGATGCTCCTGGATCAAACAAAGCTAGGTATTCAACAAATTTTAAAAAGTTTCCATTACCTGGAGTGTACAATTTTTCATTTCTGCTGCAGCCACGGAATGCTAAATTTTGCCCACCAAGAACTCTCACTAAAGCAATCAGATGCTCTAATATTTGTTGCCAATATTCTTCTTTTTTCTTGATCACACATCCATTTTCTTCTATAGTATTTCCTTTTTTCAATTGTAATTCAAGTTCTTTTCAATTTTGAAAACATTCCAAATGTTCTGTACTTCTTTCATGTGAAGAGAGAATTGAAGATATGTTTTTCCAGTCCTTTGAACCATTTTCAGTAAGTGATGTACCAATTGCTTGATTTCTAAACAACTTGCAGCAAAACCAAAACAGAGTCCTTCGACACTGAATATTGTAACCAGTTTCGATGAATTTCTTCCCCATTAATGAGTTTCCTCTTGTAATGCTGAGCAGAGAATTTTCTTTTATTTCCATCCTTAGGGAAGGGAAATTCATGAACTTGTTTGGGTCCATGTTCCATGAGAATTTGTCACACACTGTCATCACAGCTGGGCCATGAAGCTGGGTCCCCATACAGTAACGTGTTTGTAACTTCCTCATCCTTTCTTCCTTCTTCATTTACTTCAATTTCTGCATGTGTCTCTGAAGGTGAATACATTTTCTCCACTCCCATATCAGTCTAATGCTGTGAGCTGCATTCATCTAGAAGTAAGCTTCCATCATTTTGAGTTTCCAAACTGCTTCCATGCAGATGTGAGCTAACCTCCTCTCTAAGTAAAATTCCTTCATCTGGATGCTGTGAATTGCTTCCATCTTTATTTGGATTAAAGAAAAGATATTTCAGGAAGGATCCCTGCTGCTTTGCTTGTTCCTTTTCCTTCTCAGCCTTCTGTTTACTATACTCAGCTCCTGAAGATTTTCTTTTTCCTCTTTCTGCCAGGGAGCATTTGAATGTTATGTACTGTGCTCCCGACTGCAAGCATTATAGTGTTAAGGATGGCTGACACACCCACCACATGGTTGGCGATTTAAACCACATTGCAGCCATCCCAACATCTCTTCACTGCTTAAAGGTTCAATGATTAGTAACATACACTCACTTACCTATTAAAACAGTTAGTTACAGCATTTACATGGAAACAAACCGACCTTTTTCGATGTTATAACCCGACACCGCTTGAATCATAGAATCTCAGGGTTGGAAGGGACCTCAGGAGGTCATCTAGTCCAACCCCCTGCTCAAAGCAGGACCAACACCAACTACATCATCCCAGCCAGGGCTTTGTCAAGCCTGACCTTAAAAAACCTCTAAGGAAGGAGATTCCACCACCTCCCTAGGTAACCCATTCCAGTGCTTCACCACCCTACTAGTGAAAAAGTTTTTCCTAATATCCAACCTAAACCTCCCCCTCTGCAACTTGAGACCATTACTCCTTGTTCTGTCATCTTCTACCACTGAGAACAGTCTAGATCCATCCTCTTTGGAACCCCCTTTTAGGTAGTTGAAAGCAGCTATCAAATCCCCCCTCACTCTTCTCTTCTGCAGGCTAAACAATCTCAGTTCCCTCAGCCTCTCCTCATAAGTCATGTGCTCCAGCCCCCTAATCATTTTTGTTGCCCTCCGTTGGACTCTTTCCAATTTATCCACATCCTTCTTGTAGTGTGGGGCCCAAAACTGGACACAGTACTCCAAATGAGGCCTCACCAGTGCCGAATAGAGGGGAATAATCACGTCCCTCGATCTGCTGGAAATGCCCCTACTTATACAGCCCAAAATGCCGTTAGCCTTCTTGGCAACAAGGGCACACTGTTGACTCATATTCAGCTTTTCGTCCACTGTAACCCCTAGGTCCTTTTCTGCAGAACTGCTGCCCAGCCATTCGGTCCCTAGTCTGTAGCAGTGCATGGGATTCTTCCGTCCTAAGTGCAGGACTCTGCACTTGTCCTTGTTGAACCTCATCAGATTTCTTTTGGCCCAATCCTCTAATTTGTCTAGGTCCCTCTGTATCCTATCCCTACCCTTGCTCGGAAAGTAATCCCCTTCACGGTTACCCTCTTGGAGTGTGATGTTATCACTTTCGTAGTCTATTAAGCATTAACCCTGTTACTTTTCTTTTATGGACCTTATTTATTACATGTGAACCAGTTATAACAAAGAAAAGTTAATAATTATATAGCCCAATAATAACGCTAAGGTTTAATAACGCTTAAAGATACTCACATTTTGGATTTATAATGCTGAAAGACATTATTCTTTGGTACCAAGAAACACAGTTTTCTACAGTATTCGCTCGATTCTTAACCATCTACCTGCGACGTGTTAAAGTGACCATTTGACATGTATCAACTCGTGATATCTCCTCTCTACATGAATTTCTGGCTATGATACCTTGATGTATATTCGAGTTAGGTGTCACTAGCATTGCAGCTTTTGCTGCTGGCAGATGTGTTTAATTGTGGCTGAGTTATTGCTTATCAAAATTGCGGAGTGGGTCATCTTGACCCTACATCGCAAATTAAACTATTTTGCTAAAATATTATTTATTTTTGCAGTCAATAAAAGATTTGACATATTAATAAATTCTCAGAAATGTAGAGAAATGAATTATAATTCATGTTTCCTCCGTACATGCACAGGAGTTGAAATAATGACATCTTCATTATTGTATTTGTATTTTTTTTTTATCTTTTTCTTTTTTTTTTCTTTTTTTTTTCATTAGATATTTTCTCTCAAATTTGGCATCCCATTTAACTTGGCACCCTAGGCGACCACCTAGTTCGCCTATATGGACTGGCCGCCCCTGTTCCCTAGTATGACTACACCAAATATATCAGAATTTAGAATTGTAGTATATTCTCAACCTTCTGCACAAATGAGCAGTTCTTATTAATGATAGTGAGGGTCACACATTTGAACTTCAGTATATTAAGTAGAAAATGTTGTATCCTATTTTTTGTTTTGACCATGCGTTGGATCCTCTTGTCTGGCTGTGGTGTGTATGCACAAGATCAAAGGAGGGAAGTAAAGATAGTTTTAAGCTACCTTTATGGGGTCAGTCAGAAAATAATGCAGTGCTTGATCTAAATTAGAGAAGACCCAGGGCTCTAAGGGTTTCTCCCAGCAATCAGGGATAACCAAAGTAAGATTTGCTGTCACAGTTGGAGAGTACATGTGATCAGATGTTAGACTCCTTTATCCCCATTTGGAAGTTAAGGTAGCTTAAGAGGGGGAAGACATCATCCTGACTTGGTCCTTTGGAACTCTTCAGTCGAAGGATCTGCATGTGCGGATTACTTTCTACAAGTTGCTTTGCAGGATTATCCGCTTTGAGCTGGCCCGTCTGATGTTACATGCTAGATCTGGTTTATACTGGGTCAAGGTCATTACAATTAAATAAGGCCTATTAAGGATTTAAAGTAGATAAAGTGAAGCCACAATTTCAGAAGTGTCACTGTCTAGTGATTTTTGCGTGCCTGTCTTTAGACACCTTGAAGGCACCTAATTTTTAGAAAGGGCTGAGCACCCACCCTCTGAAAATCAGGCTAAGGTATCTTCATTTGGAAACCCAGAAACTGACCCACTCAAGATCAATAATTACTTTTGAAAGTCTTGGCCGTAAGGCCCATTCCTGCAAGTTGCTAAGCACCTTCAACTCAATTCAGTAGGAAATGACAACTCCCAACAACTGGCAAGTTCAGGTCATTATATTTGATGGATTTGGAGACTCTTGTTGTTCTCTTCCAAATTCTCATACAATTTCTCTCTTTTGACTTAAGTCCCATTTCTTTCAATTTCATGCAGTGCAAGAATGTCATCTTGGTTTAATAAATTGCATGAGCACAAAAGCAAGCCATGCTTATACATTTGTTGTGGTTTTTCTAAGTCTGGACAAACACTTGATTTAATAAAATAAAAAAAGGTAATTGGCAAGTATAGAAAATGGAAAAACATACAACATTTATTGGACTGATAGTAGTGAGCATTTTGTGTATAGTCTGCTAGTTCCTCATCAGGTCCATATGTTGGTAGTAAATTATACTTTTTTAAAATACAGTATGGTCTACAAAAAGGTGTTGTTTGTGTTTTTGGGGTTTTTTTTTTTAGAATAAACCAGAGTTAGTGTATTTTATTTCCGTTTCAAATGTACAGTACGCTTTGGCATTAATAGTAACTGTGCATTGAAAGTTAACATATAAAATACACAAAATACTCCTGTGCCTTTTTGCAGTCAGACTGGGCGATTTAATCAGTTTGCAAATGCTGTTTTTATTAGAATAAAAATAATTCATATTCAACACACCATTGACATATGCAGAATATGAGTTTGGTTACTTCGTGAATCTTGTAATACCTAGAAACACAACAATACAGATAAACAAAGCACAGTAAGTCTGGTCAGACTTTACATCACTGTTAGACATCTATTTTTCTGCCTGCAAGCAAAAATAATGTGCTTTAATGAAGCTTTCAGCACTTGACCACATTTTTCCTCATTAAAGCATCCATTGCGATATAGAAATGGACCAGAAAATTCATGAAATCTGCCATGCGGAAAAGATGGCTTTCATTGCAGTTGAAAAAAATAATCGAGCTGTTCATGAACACTGGTCAGTATTTTTGAAGCAATTAACTATGTTGCTGTAGGAATAATAGGTCAGTTTCTCTGCTTTTAAAAAAAATGGTCAAAGTTCACATATACCGATTCATTTTAATTTTATCTTTAAATTAGCTGAGTGAAGTTCAAAACTCTAAATATTGTTTGGTGAAATACAGGTGGTGTGGTTTTCAGGAGAGGTTTTGTGATGCAAATGATTTACTGTAGTTTTCATATTTCAGAATATTTTCTGACAATGAATTAAGGAGAATTTTTTTATTCGTTTTTAAAAAAAAATCCTACTCATTGAATATTCTGTACATGTAACATTTCCGTTTCTGCATGATGTTTGAATGAAAAGAGTCTTTATTAAGAGTGCGCCTACTCTTGACAAATTCCATTGTTGTTTTAACATCACCATTAAAACTGCTTTGGCAATGAATGTGAATGATGGCTTCAAGTGGAGTATAATGTAGCTTTCTATGTCGTTCAGTGCACTGATAGCTAGTTTCCAGCTGTATTGCCTGTCTGGCTGATTGCAGATTGCTGCATGTTAGTCCAGGGAGATCAGACCCTGATTGTCTATGCTGCTGATGGACTGAAAAACAAAGTGGGAGATGACTGCCTCCTACAGCCTAGCTAATAGCAAGCCCCAGGCCTGAGCTGTTCTGATTATCTGACACTCATTTCTGCTTGGTAGTCTTTTTGTAATCCCTTTCTGATTGGAACTATAAAATGGCATGCTTCCCAGGATCTTTTTTCTTCTTCTTCCTCATTGTCTTAATCTTTGCCTTTTTGAGCTGAACCACCTCCTCTCCCCACAGCATCATGGTTGGGTTTGGTGGTCTGTCAGGAATCCAACCATGCCCCATATCATGAGTCAGTAAGAGGTAGCACTGAATTATCTGGAGTCGTTCTTTCAGATAACTAGTTATATTTAAGTGTCCTTTTGAGATAACTTTATTTATATTGCATTTTTTCATGCAGCTTAATTAGGGTGTGTTTATACCTTAGTTGGGTGGTCATATAAGCTCCTGGGAGATGCATCTACATATTGTCTCTTTCGTTCTCCCAAGATGGCAGAGTTGAAGCAGGTTGTTCATCTCCCAGATCCTGGGCTCACTACAACAACTTCACAAGATGAGGCTTGATCAGGCAAATCATGGGAAATTTGTTTCTGCTGTATAAAACTGGGCTTCATTGTTGGGAGAGTGCATAGACACCACACATCCCTGTTCAGATTTTATCCTTGTGGTGAGACTAGCTGTTTAAGGAGGGGCTTTGGAGGCTAATGACATTTGGCCCTCTGCACAACAGTTTCATTGTTTCTATAGTTCACAGGGCAAGGGCTATTTATTTGCAAGTGGTATTTATGGGTTGTTTTATAAAGTTGCATCTTTTAGTTAAGCTGAAACCTGATGCATCGTTTTCTTTCACTGCACCATTGAGAAAAACCATACAAGTAATTGACCATTTCAGAAACAAAGATCTTCTACGCATTCAAATATCTCTAATGATGGAGAACAATGGAAGATAACTACAGGATACGATGATATACTTTAGTGCATAGTAGACTGTTTTTCTAAGTCATCTTAATATCCTTTCTAGGAATTTCCCTTTCATTTTAAAATATTCAGCATCTTAGAAGGGTGTAATTAATATAGTTGATTAGGGCCAGAGTATGCAAAACCCCAAGGGTGCCAATAGCATGTAAGGAGTACTGTGGCTTAGAGGCAAGCACTGTAGGTACTTCAGCAGCTAGATCTTGTAGGCGTTAGCCCTGATGGGTCCTAATAACCACTCAGGCCCATGGCTAACTGAAAGGGCATTTTACTAGGGCTGGCAAGAAAGGGAAAGGTTGAAAATACCCTAGGTAAAGTGACTTAAAGAGTTACAGTTCAAAGTGAAAAATAGCAGTTCTGCCCGTGGGGGGCAGTCCAACCGAGAGGGTTCCATCTCCATTTCAATCTCTATTCAAGCAAATAAGAACATGTGGGTTTCTAGCCCAGGCTCAGTTAGTGGTTTTCATTGGGACCCCCTTTGCACTGACTCTTAGAAGACCCACAGAGACCTGCACGCAGATGTACCAGGCTGTGATTGCCAGATGTTCCATACACATCTCTGCATATGGTTCCTGGGGATTTCTTTCTGTACCTGACAGGTTTCAGTGTAGTACCAGTGTTAGTCTGTGTCAGCAAAAAGAAAACAAGAAAAATACCTGTGGCATCTTTGAGACTAACAAATTTATTTCAGCATAAGCTTTCGTGGGTTAAGAACCCACTTCATCGGATGCATGGAATGGAACATACAGTAATCAGATATTTATACATTCAGAGAAACATGAAAAGGTGGGAGTGTCTATATCAATGTTAAGAGGCTAATTAATTGAAAGGAACTGTTATCAGTAGAAACTTTTGAAGTGATAATCAACATGGCCCATTACATTACAGACAGTTGACACAAAGGAGTTAAGAGTTTTTTAAGGAGGGGAAACAAATTCAATTAACGTAATGACCGAGCCACCCACAGTCAATATTCAAGCCTAAGGTAATGGTATCTAGTTTGCATATTAATTCCAATTCAGCAGTTTCTCGTTGGAGCCTGTTTTTGAAGTTTATTTGTTGCAAAATAGCCACTTTAAAGTCTTTCATTGAGTGATTAGAGAGGTTGAGGTGTTCACCTACTGGCTTTTGAATGTGATGATTCTTGATGTCAGATTTGTGTCCGTTTATTCTTTTGCGTAGAGACTGTCCAGTTTGGCCAATGTACATGGCAGAGGGGCATTGCTGGCACATGATGGCATATATCACATTGGTAGATGTGCAGGTGAACGAGCCCTTGATGGTGTGGCTGATGTGATTAGGTCCTATGATGGTGTCGCTTGAATAGCTATGTGGACAGAGTTGGCATCGGGCTTTGTTGCAAGGATAGGTTCCTGGGATAGTGTGTTTTTTGTATGGTGTGTGGTTGCTGTTGAGTATTTGCTTCAGGTTGGGGTGCTGTCTGTTAGTAAGGACTGGTCTGTCTCCCAAGACCTGTGAGAGTGAGGGATCATCTTTCAGGATAGGTTGTAGATCTTTGATGATGCGCTGGTGAGGTTTTAGTTGGGGGCTGAAGGTGACGGCTAGTGGTGTTCTGTTATTTTCTTTGTTGGGCCTATCCTGTAGTAGGTGACTTCTGGCTCTGTCAATCTGTTTTTTCACTTCAGCAGGTGGGCATTGTAGTTTTAAAAATGCTTGATAGAGATCTTGTAGGTGTTTGTCTCTGTCTGAGGGATTGGAGCAAATGCGGTTGTATCTTAGAGCTTGGCTGTAGACAATGGATCTTGTGGTGTGTTCAGGATGGAAGCTGGAGGCTTTAAAGTGGCTATTTTACAACAAATAAACTTCAAAAACAGGCTCCAACGAGAAACTGCTGAATTGGAATTAATATGCAAACTAGATACCATTACCTTAGGCTTGAATATTGACTGTGGGTGGCTCAGTCATTACGTTAATTGAATTTTTTTCCCCTCCTTAAAAAACTCTTAACACCTTTGTGTCAACTGTCTGTAATGTAATGGGCCATGTTGATTATCACTTCAAAAGTTTCTACTGATAACAGTTCCTTTCAATTAATTAGCCTCTTAACATTGATATAGACACTCCCACCTTTTCATGTTTCTCTGAATGTATAAATATCTGATTACTGTATGTTCCATTCCATGCATCCGATGAAGTGGGTTCTTAACCCACGAAAGCTTATGCTGAAATAAATGTGTTAGTCTCAAAGATGCCACAGGTATTTTTCTTGTTTTCTTTTTGCTGTACCTGGCTACTCTACAGCTTCTGGCTCGCCATGCGGCTGCTGCCTCCCCAAGGAACCTGGCTCCTCCTGGTTCAGGATCTTTCATCTTACATGGCCAGGGGAAAAGGAAGTGCACTGGGAAAGGGCTGATGAGAATTGTTGCCCCTGGTTAGCAGATCCACCACAAGGGACCCTGTGTGTGCTGTGTGCAGCAGGCAACGTGCTCATTCTTGCTGATTTTAGTGGGATTGCATCAGTGCAAACGAGAACAGGATTTAGTCCAGAATGTTTTTATGCAACACAGAATGCTTTCTCTTATATGAGAGCTACAGATAATCTTTTAGCTGAACAGAATTAAGCAGCAAAATAATGTGGTGAGAATCATTTTTAAAAGCTCCAACTGTGTTTAATCTTGAAATGAAAATATGTAGATGCACTTCATATTCAGTGTTCATCAGCTGCCAGAAGATTAAACTTTATTTTTTTTGCCATTTCAGGTACTGTTACTCGACTGGGCTGTAAATTCCTATTAGTGCAAAGTATGAAATATAATGATACCCTCATTATGGGATATCTCACACACTTCTTGTTTATCAATACTGAAGTTTTGTTATTCCATTGTTTTTCTGCAGTTTCAGCCATGTTTTGAGAACACAACTGATAGCGCAGTACTTAAAAGAATATGACTTGCAATATAACTGCTCTAATAAAGCTAGAAGTAGCTTTGCTTGAGACTTGGAGACATATCTAATCTTCATTTTTTTAGGCAAGAATGCCATACATTTCATGTATTAAAGTCAACTGTTTACCGTTCTGGTGGTTTTATTAGACTTTTCTCTGCAACAATTGAAACTCAACTCCATAGACCTAGCATCGCATTATCAGCAAGATTATTTTATAGAGGGCCAACAACTGAAGGATTATGCAGAGACTATTTCACCCTATCCTGCACAGAGAAGGAGAGGTCATCTACTTCTGCAGCAATATCAGCCTGGCATAGCTTCACCCAGGAAAGCCCTTAGAAAGTTTTGAGGATCTGTGTCTCAGAAGGAGACTGGCCATGGGTGACTCATATTGCCCTCTTGCTCCCAAGCCCCCTTGAAGAAGATTAGGCTGCATTAACTTTTAGCCATTTCCATGATGGAGACTTCCTCGATAGAGCAGCTCCATAGGACTGGGGAGAGGGTAAAGCAGGATGCTAGACAGCCACAAAGTCGTGCTATGCAGATGACCCCACTTTCCTTCAAATCCATGGGCATCTGTGGGTGTAAGGGCAGAAGTGCTTTAATCCCCACTCCCAGGATGATCCCAAAACATCATGCAGAAAGGATTCTGTGACTCTGTGACAGAGAGCACAGACCTTGTCCCTGGGGTGGCAGGGAGCTGGGCTTCTGCCTAATCTACATTAGGCAATGGCAATTAGGAATGACAATATACAAAAACCTGTAGGAGAACACTTCAATCTCCCTGGACACACAATAGCAGATTTAAAGGTAGCCATCCTGCAGCAAAAAAACTTCACGACTAGATTTCAAAGAGAAACTGCTGAGCTTCAGTTCATTTGCAAATTTGACACCATCAACTCAGGATTAAACAAAGATTATGAATGGCTAGCCAACTACAAAAGCAGTTTCTCCTCCCTTGGTGTTCACACCTCAACTGCTAGAACTGGGCCTCATCCTCCCTGATTGAACTAACCTCGTTATCTCTAGCCTGACTCTTCTGGGCATATTTATACCTACCCCTGGACATTTCCACTGCATGCATCTGAAGAAGTGGGTATTCACCCACGAAAACTTATGCTCCAATATGTCTGTTAGTCTATAAGGTGCCACAGAACTCTTTGTTGCTTCTGCCTAATCTACTGACATCCACTCTTGTAGGACGTGGTATGTGACAGGGTGTGCAAACCCCTTTCCTGGGCTAGGATGGAAATAATTAAGCCTCTTGAACTGGACAGAGTTACAGCTCTTTACACTGAGTGCAAAGCTATTCAGAAGGTGATGGAAATAGCTTTACACTGCATAAGAACTCACTTGCTGGAAGACTGTAGAGAGGAACGAGATGTGTAATAGGAGCTGTAGGTCTTACTAGAGCCTGATGAAGGATTGGGGGCTGCTTGAGCCTGTGGAAAAAGGCTCAGGGCTTCTCTATACTTACAGCACTGCAGTGGCACAGCTAGCTCTCAGTGTAGATCTTAGATGCTACCTATGCTGATGGGAGAGCTGATGGGAGAGCTCCCATCAGTGTAGGTACTCCACCGCCCAGAGGCTGTAACTATGTCAACGGGAGGGTTGTCAGGATAAATGAGCGACATAATTATACTGACAAGTTGGTAGTATAGATTAGAGCCAAGGGATTTTGTTTTGGGGGGCCTTTTGTTTGGCTGCTTGCTTTCCCAGAAAGGGGTAGACTTTTATTTATTTAGCTTGCCTGCCAAATTTCACCAATAGGGGGAAATTGAGGCACGCATATTTAGATGCTGGATTTGGTAATCTCCCACAGTCCTCATTTCCCTTGCCAGAGTCCCAGACCACGGGCATGTTCAGAGAAAGGTTGGTCCAATCCTAGGTGAAGAAGTGGATTTTTCCCATATGTTGAATTTTCCATTTTCTGCCCTTAATATTAAAAATGAGCTACTTGATGCCAGAAGAGAATCTAATAAAACTATAAGAAAGGTGAACAGTTGGCTTTGGTAGATTGAATGTCAGTTTTCCCTAAAAATGCACACTGTATGTGTCTCCAAATCTCAGGCAGAGCTCCTTCTGGCTTTAGTAGATTATGGATAAAAACAATAAGAAATCTTAACCATGATAGACAAGATCATAGTTAAATTAAATATCTTAAAGATGAAACTTTGAGTGGAAAGCTCCCCATTTTATGTGAAGAAATATTATTGGTCAAGGGACTGATCAGAAACATCAATGTTAATTGTTGATGTAATCCACTAATGATCAAGTGCTTTCACACTAGTAAACAACTATAAATCATAATTGCAATTTTATTGAATTAAATCCAAAATGGAGAAAGTCTGTAATTTTCATTGAAAATGGACAAATTAGACATGGCTTCAAGTTAAATATAATCTAATAAAGGCCAGCAGAATCCTATAAACTAGAAATACAGAGATCAGCTCTGAAGTTAATGTGTTGCCATGGTTATTTTTAGTGGATTACATCTTGGGAGAGTGAAATTTCTTTCACTTGTACTGCACGATAAACAAAGCTAACTTATTTGTTAAACAAAGCAAGCTGCTAAACAAGCAGCTGATAATATTTTGCTGAATTAATTTAAAGCGAATAACTATGTACAAGAAATTGCGTAAGCTAAGAGGGGTTGAAAATGCACACACTTCTTATTTAGGTGGAAACAAAGCCCTTTGTGTTTGAGTGGGGACCATCAGAATTTCCACAGTTATTCCTTTTACTTCTCCATTTGCAAAGGGGTGTGTGTGTGCGTGTGTGTGTGTGTGTGTGTGTGTGTGTGTGTGTGTGTGTGTGTGTGTGAGAGAGAGATGCTGTTTTCTCTGTTGTTCAGCTAGAAGGATCTGGGAGAGTGACAGTAGATGCTCCTTTCCATAGGTGGCTGAACATGCTGCCCCTACAGAGTTCCCAGCTCCTGTTTAACTCACTTCTCTTCTGCAGCCAGAGCTCTGATGCTGAAAATGACTGTCTAGGTTGGTTTCAGTTCAATTTTCTCTTATTCACTTAAGCCTGAAACTCAAAGGCAACTTGAGTTGGTGTGAACCCAACGTTAAAACTGAATAAATTTCAAGGACTCATCTGCAAACTAAAAAGTTTTTTGCACAGTTCTAGTTGCAACATAATGCCACTAAACTAATAGATTTGTGCACTTTCTTCTTACAGTTTCTTATTCATTCTCTTCCTTTATTCAAATCATATGTATTAACCCAGTATCTTAATCATAATCATCTTAGTCATAATGCTCAACAAAATACATACAAAAGTTAATATCCTCACATGGGAAAAATAAAAGCAAAGATGCTCCTAGAGTCAATTTACATTTTTTGAATAATGTACCAAAATAAAATTACAAACATTAGGCACAAATTGATCCACTTCAACTTGAAAAGAGCATTAGTTTCACACAATTCTTTTCTCTTTTTGCCATCAAGCAGGTGAAAAGGACAACTGCCCATGTAACTGAAACATTGCTGCATAACAAATGTTCCAGTTTTGTAACTAGCCAGGAAAGTCTTCTGAGCTAAGATTGGATGGACATAGCCATTTGACAAATAAAATGGCTAATAAAAGTCTCCAGTATGAAATGTACAAACTCTCAAGCCTGGCCTGACCCACATGGGTAAAATCAATTAAGATCTGTAAAACCATAAAGGCCCTTTTAATCTTATTAAAATTTCCAAATATTTTTTTGAATCTATATAGCCACAAGTTCCAAAATGAAATAAATGATTTTTTCTTGGCAGCAAGTTCAAATTCCTTCCAAAGGGCCCTTTGATATATTTTTTTATTTAACAAATTTTATATTCCCATCTAAAAATAACTAATTTTCTAATAGAATCCAGTTAACCATTATTTCTAAAAGCTTTCACTTTCTAACATTCTGAAGCAGTTTTCTATAACGGAAGCGTTTTCCAAATCATACTGGATCGTTTCATCCTGTAAAAGATTAAACCATCCTTCTTGACAGCAAAATCATCCTGAAGGTTTTTCTTAATAAGGGCAGTGAATACTACACAGATATGGAATACATCCATATCTGGATGTCTGATAGTTGGTTCTTTAAAACTAACAGATCACAGATCACTGGATACAAGTTTCTCTTTTATTTTGAGTTTACCTAAGGGATTCCATTTAACTCCCCTCAAATTTATGATGTCAGGAATGGGGCAAAATGTGCCTGAACCCATATTCTCCATTACCCTCCCCATTTCCCTCCATAAAAATGTAGCAGATGAGCAAAAATTTACCTGAGAGGTTGGTGACCACTATCTGTTTTAAAAGCCATTAGAAAAACAGGTCCAATTTAAAATTGGGACTGCAATATAATCTGTAATACTGGTCCCTCTAGATGAAGTGAAGGCAAAGTGGGTCTCCACCTCATCACCATTCAGCACCTCCAACCAAAATTAATTTTAAAGTACTGAAAATTACAACCTGGGGTATTTATCCAGAGCTTCTATAGTCCAGAGATTTTGGGGCAATTAAAGGAAAAGCTCCTTTCACTAAGTGAGAAGACAGATGGAGAATTTCCCTATCCCACAACAAGTCATGCATTTAAAATCACACAAAACAATAAAGTTGGGATAATGGATACTTTTCCGTAAGGGAGTCATAGAGAGTTTCAAATTCCACACAGAGAAACGCATAAAAAAAGAGTCTAAGAGGAGAAAATAAACATTCAGGGATAATAGAGACAGATTTATCTTGAAAAGGTAAAGCTTAAAGACCTGAAAATAGTGATTATGTGATGTTAACTGATAGTTATGACATTTAATCTAGTGGGGACGAAGAAGGCCAGACCACATGCTGGTCTACCTCTCCTATCTTGCTTAACAGCCTTTCTAAAAAGGATTCAAAGCCCCTTGGAGGGAGTCTAACTCAGCCTGGGATAAATAATTCCTACAATCTAAATTCTGAAGTTTACTTTCAAGGCCAGCAATATGCCATGAAACAATCTTGATATAAGATTTTATACAATCTCAGTCAGGCCCATCTAATCATTCCACTTCCATCTCTTCTAGGGCCTTTGCTGAGAGATTGTCTTGGTAAACTGTTGCATTGGCTGTACATTTCGGTCTCTTTTCTCCCAGAATTATGATCTGTAACCCTATGATTGACTTGTGGGTTTTGAGCAATAAGCCTAAATCTGGGCATTTGGTTTCAGCCAAATAGGCCATAGGTTGACAGGATTTACATGAATAACTGGTAATTTGTTTTATTGTTATGTAGAGCAGAAATTCTCTCTGAATGCTTTAAAATTGTTTCCCTTTAACCTTTTCTATTTAATAGCCTCTGTAGCTAAGGAGAGCTCTCATACTCCAGATTTTCTTAACAGCCCCCTGGTCTTTAAATTCTGCATCCGCGCTTGTAATCCTGTGTAAGAAACACTTTCTATCTTTTGAATTTGATTTCTGGGTAAAGAATAAAACACTGCTCTCTCTAAGACTACACATATATATGGTGCTGCAGTCAGGCCTCTCTGGCTTACCTTTTCCCCTAGAAACATTATTAAAAACCAGAACCACAGCAACGATACCTTGGATTTCTTAGTCTTAAATCTGAAATACTTTCAGTTAAACAAGGTTGAGAGGTTGGAATACCTCATGATGGACCATAGTATGGCTCTCTGTCAGAAGTATGAGAGAATTGCAGAAACTGTTTGGGTATTGGCATTACCCTTCTGACAACTCAACTCTGTATTACTAGGTCTGGAACTGAGGTTAACATGGTCCAGCTGTTCCAAATCAAAGGGAATGCCAAACACCCTATTGTGGTAGCAGTTACAACTGGGGGGCATCAGGGTAATAACTCTTAAGATTTTGGACTCTTGCCAAATCTGCCACAATCTCCCCAACATTGCCTTGATGTTAAAAACGGTTTCTCTGAGAACCTGAAATGTTTTTAAAAATCACTGCCATTAATTTCTGTATAGTCAAACAGCAATCCCAAAGTATTGGCTCTGTTGATAAAGCCTAAAGGCAGGACATTACTATTTCCATGCGAACAACTGGGGGAGCGAGCATTCTCATGGTAAATATAAAAGAGAAGTTATTGAATATTGTTGAAGCATTATCCGATCTTGTTCATTACTGGGAGCCAAACGTTCAACCAGAAAACTCAGACTGGGGCTGAGACAAGAGTCTGGTAGTACTGGTGAATCACAAAGTTCATCAGATAATATTTTCCATAAGACCCTTGCCCAAAAGTAACTGAGTGGAAACTGGTGTATAAGAACCTGTAAAAATTTAAACTGGGGAGATGGTATGTACCTTTGCAGCTTCCCCTCCTCATCTCCCACCGTTCCCCAATAGTGTGTGGGATTATAAAGACTCTAATCTTGCTTTAGGCAACATTGGAAATACAGGCAGCAGACTCCAGAGCAGTATCCAGGGAGCCACATGGCAAGACATTTTGGCTTTGAGAGCTAGTGATAACCATCACTTCTGGGGTTAGTCTGCTGGATACAGTTCCCTACCAGGGACAGACCCAACCAATACAGATCCCTTCCGGGATCAGTCTCACTGGAAACCATCTCTTCTTCCTCCCAACAAGTCCACCCAGTCAGTCTCTGCGTGCTTTCCACAGCTGAGTCTGCTCCTGTGCCAAATAGCCGCTGCTGCTGCTGCCCAAATGGTGGCCCAGATCTGCCACATCCTGGAGCTGCTTCCGAAGAGAGGGATAATATTTGGAATGAAACAATACTTCTTAAATTATTAACACTATTGTATAATTACTTTTGCCTGCTCTCTGTTGACTTTAAAATAGGCTTACGGGTGAGCTAGATGTTCCTGTTCAAGTTAAATAAAAAACAGACTTGACTCCGGCCCAACACTTGAACTGAGCTCAAATCTATTTTACACACTGAAGCAGTTTACTTAGGGACCTCTCCTTCAAAAAGATTTTCTTGTGCAGGATCCCATCAACTTCAATGAGGCACACACAAGCAGATCTCTTTGCAGGGTTAGGGTAGGTCTACACTTACCCGCTGCATCGGAGGCGACCAATCGATCTTCTGGGTTCGATTTATCGCGTCTTGTCTAGACGCAATAAATCGAACCAGGAAGTGCTCCCCGTCGACGCCGGTAATCCTGCTCCACGAACGGAGCAGGCGTTGTCGACGGGGGAGCCTGTGCGCCGCCATGTGGACCAGCGGTAAGTACTTTTAAGTTCGAAATAAGATACTTCGACTTCAGCTACGTTCTTCACGTAGCTGAAGTCACGTATCTTAGTTCGAACTTGGGGGGTAGTGTGGACCAGCCTAAGTCACTCAATTTATCACCCCATGTCTTTTGTTTCCAGGTTATTTGCCATTGGGCTGGAAGCAGAAGCACTAAATAGCTAAATTCCCTTTTTGAAGCAATTTCCACACTTGCAAAAAGTGAGGAGTACAGGAAATCTTTCAAGAGAGTCTGTTCTCCTGAGATTTCTAGCTTGGTTACTACATCAAAGGAGTCTTGATATGCACTTGAACTTTTCAATGCTTATCTGAACAAAAATGAACCTCTCAGCCTTTTGAGATTTTCAAAACAGTAGTTCACAGGAAATGTTTATTGTTGTAACTAAAATAACCCCCTATAGTTTACTTATAAGTCTCTATTTTTCCAAAAATGTACAAGCTCTACTACTAAAAACATGGGCATAAAATGACTTTTGCACTAAAACAGAGATGAGATAGGTGAGGTAATATCTTTTTATTGGACCAATTTCCGTTGGTGGGGAGAACTGCTTTTTCCTATGTCTTGTGTCATGGATATCATGAATTCTACTTAGAAAGCTTATACTTGTGGTTCTCCATAGGCCATGGTCTGTCTTTTTGCTTGAGTTACTTGCATTGTGCTATTCTGGCCATGTGGTACAGAACTTTGAGTAATTTTCAATGGAATTTATTCACATCTTGGTCTACTAGGCAAAGCAGGTCAGGTAGCTGCAGAGCTGATAGGACCAGTGCACCTCCATTGCCCATTCTTGTTACATTTGTAATGTGTCTTTGTCTCTGTTCTACTCCTTTAGGCATGCACAGAGTCTGGTCACAATGTTCCTTTGCAGAGGCAGAAAGTAGATGGTTTGGCCAAGAGAGAATTATGAGGTGTCAGTGCTACTGCTGGGGATTTTGGGTTGGGGGAAATGCTGCATCTCTCAGGTGTGTACTAAGTGGGATACCACACATCCTATCAGTAGCTGGTGATTATGTGTTCAGTTGTTATCTAACTCTGGAGCGCTTTCCACTTCAGTTTGTCTCAGCCCATCACCCACACATCTCCACAGGGCAACTTTCTGATGCTCACTTGTGACCTTACCTAGACATGTTGTACCAGAGGGCTTTGTTTCCATATCTTGCAAGGTTACTAGACTTATAAAGATAGAGGCATGTCAGATCATCTTGGAAAGCCCCTAGAAAATTCTAATTGCAGTAGTAGCCTTTTCAGGTGCCGCTGACATCACTTGGAGCCCTGTAGCTGCTCTGGCTGTGAGCCAGAGCAGCCTTGAGGTGTATTATGTTGTCAGGGTAGTGTAATCTTAAGGTATTATAAGGACAAATACTTTTTTTTTTCAGGTGACCCCAACATTTTTCTGTGAAAGGTAACTTCTTGGAACAGCTATAAAGAGTTACAACGTTACTCTTTCTCTGGCTTATGATGGTGCAGAAATCAAATTCTCTTAATTTGCAGCGGTCAGACTGAATCAGCTAATCACATGACTAAGAGGACTAGTTCATGAAGCTATGGGGTCCAGTTGTTTGGAGTTTGGTGTGGGACTTTGCATGGCAATCAATATATATATATTTTTACTTGCAAAATAAAATAATAATTATACATACAGTATTCCAGTAATTTTGCTTGCATGAGGTGAACCAAGCCCATAAAAAAAACCATCTGTTGCATAAGCAGCCAATTTGAATTTGTCAACTAATTTTTGCTGTTTATTAGAAGAAAATAACTCTGCGGTGGAGTATAACCTGTGTTGTGGTGCAGAATAGTCTGCAAAATGTATATTTAGTCACATCTGCATTGACATCTGTATGTATACGCACATATGCACAGGCATATGCTACACAGTGATGATAGCTCAGAAATGTATTGTGTTCTCTTCCTAATCGTGCGCATCACTCGCATTTTCTGTCGGATATAGTGTATTGAAATTTAGATTGCCCTAATTCCCTGCCAAATTCAACTCTGGAGGGAATTTTGCCTTTTTCATAGTGTCTACTCTGTATACAGCATTAGAGATTAATTTAGCACTTAATAAAAGTATACTGTAGATTAACACCAGTTACCAGGGCTGCTTCAATGTAATATGCTCCTTTTTCCCCTGAACAATTGTGGGTCATTCTTAATGTCTTTCAGTGTGTGTGTTGTGTTGTGTTGTTTTAAGGTAAAGTGTAGCCATAATGAAGTTAATTTCCTAGCATTATGACTAAGGCTATTAAGAGAAGTGATTTTAAAAACTGCTATTGAGCGTGAGACAAGAGTCTATTATCCTCTGTTACGAGATAAGGACTATATTCTTCTTTACAACATGAAGCTCACAATATGAGTTTATTGTAACCAGCATATAAGCAAACCTTTAAGATGTTGTGAATGGTCCTCTGAGAATAGTTTTCAAGTGATTGGAAAATTGCTGACAATTTTTTGAAGAGAATATATGAAGCATTTTTCTTTTGGACTGCAAGATAAGGGTTTTAATAAACAAATATACAAAGCATTTTGAGATTGCCAGCAAGCGTATATTTTCCCCATTTGCTTCTGAATTTGTCATTTTAATCTTGTGATCCATACTCGGATAAGTGATCATCAGATTTCACTCGCGTCCAAAAGCATGGAGCTAGCAAAAGTAATTCTTAAAAGCTTTGGTGATACTAGGGCTTAGAAAATTCTAAAACCAAAACAGAGCGTGCTGAATCACTCTATTTCTTTACCAACAAGAGCTAGGGATTCCAGTTTCAGTTTAATCCTAGATGTGAAATTCTAGCAGCATTACAAATATGAATCTCTTCTTCTTTACCATGTATTTTCTTTTCCTGCTAGAATCAAAGTTGCAAAGATACTTAAATTTTGAAATAATGAACAGACAAATGTGGTGTCAGTTATGAACAATATTGAATGTAATTGCTGAAACCAAGTGACAATTTACATAGCAAAGTGAACTCCCCAGGCACACATCTATTGTCAGACCTGCCAAATCTCATCTCGCTGAGCGCGGCTCAACCGAGGTGTGGCGCAGCACATGCCTTCTTTAAAAAATATATATATATTTTAATTTTTTTTTGCATGCATGCAACTGGGGAAAATGTTTTCTTTGCATCCGTACAAGCTTTTATTTTTAACATTTCAATTCCTTATAGCTTTGGGATGTAGCAATTTGAAATTTTGTTGTAAAATCTTGAATATTAATCTACACTATGAAAACAAATGTACAAATCGTACTCATTGGGTTACATTCTGACCATCCCTACAACCTTGCAAACCCATTGAAGCCAATGATATTTGAGAATGTAACTGAAAGAGAGTTTGGGCCAAATGTACTAACACGAGAACTGGGGAGATTTTGACATGTTCACTGGAGGCACTTTCATGAGTTTCTTCTCGTATTCCCTTTTTTCCCCTTTCAGTATGGGTATCTGTTTTCTGATAGCTTGGTAATGATCATTTGGTGGTAATGTGGTTTTCCATTTTTTTTCTTTATGATGATTTCCTCTGGGTTATTAGATTATGGATGTGGTTTTTTTAAAAGGAGCCTTAAGGGAGATGGGTGCCTAGATCCCACTGAATCTTAGGAGGGAACTGGGTGCTTGACTCTCATAAGCCTTTATAATAATCACAGCCCAATATGTTGGTCCTTCAAGATTCTTATATGACTGAAAGTATCTGTCTGAGAGGATGGCAAAGCTATGGGTGAAACCTGGAATTCTGTTGGATTTGGACCCAGATCCTTTGATTTGAAATTCAGTGGTGGTATTCTGGAGAGCATGGGGGCCTGACACAAACTCTTAATGTGATTTGTTTATCCATTCTGAGTACAAGGCATGGCAGCATAATTAACAAGGTGACACAGTAAAATGGACTAGGTGGAGAATTTCTTTTATGCTTTGCCCATTTCTAGGGCTTATTCTGCCAGCAGGGCAAAGGTCAATGGTTGGTTAGAGATGTAATATCATTAGTAAAGAAAATGACAACTTGAAAGCTCATCCACACTTATTATGAAAGGTGTTGGAGTCATTCTATATGCAGTCCAGGTAAGCAGGATTTTGTTTACTGACCAAGCAATAATACAATTTGGTGGTGGCGTGAATCCAATGCTCTAATTCCTGCATAGTCAAACAGTATTCCTAGAGTCAGATCGCTGTATAATTAAATACTCATTGTAAAGTGCTTTGAAGACGAAAGTAGAGATAAGTGCAAACCAAATTCCTGCATCTGAATCACCCTAATTTTTGAATGTTCCTTTCTAATTCTGAACTTGCTAGTGTTTATTATTATTAGGACTAGTGAAGCTGAAGTAGATAGAGTTGGTTGATTAACATTGCATGTGACAGTTTAAGTGCTACCCATAGGATAGTGGGCTTTAGCCCACGAAAGTTTATGCCCAAATACATTTGTTAGTCTCTAAGGTGCCACAAGTATTCCTTGTTCTTTTTGCAGATACAGACTAACACGGCTACCACTCTGAAACCAGACAAGAGTCTTATCGATTTCATTCTGCATTCTGCTTAGTAGAGCTATGAGCAGCAGTAGAGGCACTGAAATTGTTGCAGACACATGCAGACAGCACTGCACCTGTTTTGTATTTGGTTTGTTACCTTTTGAAGTTTATCTTTTCAAACTTTTATTTTCAACAAGAGTGATCGATAGGGTGGATTACTTTTGATTATGATAGTGAAGGCAGGCAGCAGTGAAAAAAGGTGAGATTTCCTCATAAACTTGCTAGGTTGTGAATCTGATATAGTGAGAATCACTATCAAGTAATGTGAGGTGACAAATCTGCACAAGTTCTGTTTCCATGTTGTTTTGAGATTGGAATAGTACACCAATTACTTATTAGAGTGTTTACAAAGAGCCAATGTCTCATGTTTTTATTTTCTTACTGCTCACATATATCTGGCACTTAAATGTAAATAAATATCAAATGTGGCCAGACATAATTAAATATGATCAATCAACCCACAGCACAAAATCAGCAAGCATTCAAATGTATGCAGAATTCCTTAGGTGTTTTTTAAACATTCTGGCACTAAGGGCTTCCTTCCTTCCTTTCCTTCTTTTCTTTATATATTCCTGTTTTCGCTGACAAGGAGCTTGTCTCCACAATTAGACAAAGCTTTGCAATGGGTTTCTGTATTTTCTATTTCCTATATTTTATTACCCTCTATCATTTGTACAAGAAGGCTAATTCACAAACGTTTTGTTGTTCTATCGTTAGTTTTATGTATTGATTCTCTTAATGCACTCAGTGGATTGCATGAATTCAGGATAACATTTAAATGAAACTGCCTACCGTGGATAACTCCCAGCCCTATAACTCCCTGAACCACCCTTTATAAATTGGTGAGCAATCACAGTCCAAGTCAGTAGGCGAATAGCTAGAAGGAACAAGTTTCACAGCGGAGTTCTCTCCAGTAATAGAATCCAACCTCTAGTTCCCAAATGTGCCTGTTGGGACAGTAGCTAAAATATCGTGGCTTATTAAATTAAATTACTCTGGCTGCTACTGTTGCGTCCAGTTTTATAATTCAACACACTGCACTGTAGGAGTCTAGCATTGTAAACACCAATTATAAGGACAGTTGCAAGCCTAGCAATTATCTGAATACTCCAAAGAACATTTGACTTTGTTATTCACAACTAGCAACCTTATTCCTATGAGTTGTGTCCCATGGACAAACACTTCAGTTGGATATTTATGTGTCAGTAGCCATAATTAAAGCAGACTGCAAAGTTAACACCTCATTAAAGTGACTGAGGAAAGCACAAGTCTTTTTAATGCTATTGTTTAACATGTTTTGGCTGCAAACTCAAACTCCCACTCTTTTTCCCATGAACACCACTAAAGCAGCTCTCCATCCCACATGTCTCATTTCCCCGAGGAAAAACTCGAAAACTAGTGCATCGTTTTAAACCATAGAGATCTTTGCAACCACATGGCTAGCAACTTTATTTTAGTAAAACCTTAAAGACTGGAGTTGACAGTCCTCCATAGTATCCATATTCTAGGTGTTGGTTTAGACTCCTTTCTATAAAGCATTGAAATTCACAGATATTCTGAGACTACAGACTTCTGTTGTTCTGGGTGACGGGAATTGGAAAGATCTCTGACATGTTGTGTGTACATGTACAACACTGATGGGAGTATGTTTTTTGTAATATAGTGAAATAAATCATTCAAGCAGGGCTTTGTGCCTGTTTTGGTAAGTAGGTTAAGAGGTTCTGGAGAAATCTTGTATTAATATATTCAGTAAGAACAATAGCTTCTTAAAATAGTAGTAAAATGTAGAAGGCTGTAAATAGTTGCCAAAATTTGAGTCTGAAAGTTTAAATATTCACTCAGATGTTACTATACGCAGGTATTGAAGTATCTGTAGAAGTTTATAGAGTCATGGGCCAAAGTGTCATTTAGAAACTTCAAGACAGAAAAAGTTGTTGTTTTTTTCTCTCAAACATTGCACAAAAGATTATTTTCCAGTGGCAATTGTAATTTATCGCTGTCCACTTTGCCTGATTATATGATAGTGGTTCTGGATTTTTGCACAAAGATAACTGTATTTCTAATTTACTAATATGCAGATCAGTAGTTTCTAATCTATAAAACATAGCAGTACTTAATAAATACAAGTGCCTTTTCTATTGTATTATACAATAGTTCTGTACGTTTTATAGTTTTAGAACATCATGCTAAATTTTAAATAAGACAGGATAGAAGAATCAGGAACATATTGTAGAGTATGTATATGCTTTTTGTCATTTAGCTAATTTAAAAAGCTATACTGAGCAGAAATGTTAGGTTAATTACCATACATAATTGTATTATACTATAAAAAAGAATTTTTACAAGCCTATAAATTGAAAGCCAGCTATTTGTGTTTTAAAAAAGTCTAATTTCCATGAGTGGCTGCATTAATTTTACGTACAATTTTATTCAGGATTTTAAACAGCAAATTACAACTCTCAGATCCAGAAGATTTTCCTTGGTAGAAAACACTAAAACTGAAAAGACAAGTGAGGTATTGTCAGTTTAAACAATGAAAATGATGATTTGTGTTCTGTTCATGGGGAACAGCTTGACAGCTTTTCAGTTACTATACAAGTAGATAAGATCGAGATGAAATACAGCTAATAATAGTAATTCTTTTTGTAGAAGACAATTTTCCATATCTCATTGTCTCACTAATGATCTGTGCGGCTTAAAACATGGGGTTGGAACTTGGAGGAAAAGGGCAGTACTTTTACTGATATGAGAAAGAGTTGAAAGAATCAATGTCTAAGCTGCAATGATGATTCAAAGACTCAGTTCGGCCCTTTCCCTATTAAAATGTTTGTGTCTCAGGATACTTTCATTGTTGTGGATTGGATGGCAACAATTTTATTGTTATGCAGAGCAAATTGGTACATGTGATTTTGCCTGTTGATTGAGGTTGAGAGATCATGGTACATTTATGCATTTCGGTATGGGTATGCAATCACCTATGTTTCCTTGTGTGTGGTAATGACTGACATCCAAATATTTTTTGCTCATGCATAGTATCAGTTTTTTTATTTCAGAAGAGCCACCTTTATAAGGCTCTTCTGAAATACATTTATATAATTTTGAAATGATAAATACAACCTACAAACATCAGCCTTTCCCATTATTAAATAAGAAAAGGGATATCCTCTGAAAAAGTCTTCCAAATAGGTAGAAGGGAAAAAATCCATAATAAAATATTGTTTATATTTTGTGTGGATTTGATAATATGCCATATAAATTTAGAATATGTTTTATTCTCAACTAGCTGCCTACTGGCATATAGATAGAGCTAAGAAACAAAACAGATTGGGAGATGTGTGTTCAGTTTTAGAATGAAACATTTGGAACAGCCACATAAACCGTTATATCATTTTAAGTTGCTGAAGTATCACAAAGCTCATCACAGCAGCTTTAAAATTAAAGTTAGGTTAAAATTAATTTGTTAAAAATCAGTTAAAATGCATCGAAGTGAAATGTTTTAAGGTTAGACTTAAACAAGAGATAACTTAGTGACTTTAATGTTGTTAGTATTTCTGTAGACAGTGGAAAATATTCAACACTAGAATACCCAGAAGAGAAGAGTCAAGTAGAGGAAATAGTAATAACGTTCAAGCTGAAATGAGGACACATGGCCCCTCGAGCTTTGTCTAATATTTGCACCCTCCATGTTTACTCTAAGTTCTTCTGTTAATGGTTACAGCTTTTATTGGTGCCTTGGTGTATACGTAGAACACATTAATTTCCTTTGGTATAAGGCTTTTGAAAGAGCCCCATTTCTTTTCAAATTGATACCCTTGCGTGTTTGAAACTCTTACCCTCTCAAATACATTTATTGCAGCTGCATTTTTGGTGCTCTTTCAAATGTTACACTCCCATAGCCAGGCTCACTTTCTGGTGTGTTTTCCTCATTCTCTTTGAACAATGAGAAAAAAGTAATTTTTCCCAGTAAAATCCTCCTCATCAGTCACCACGTTTCTGAGGCTATCCCTCAAGGGCCCTGCAGTTCCTCCCAGTGATTCTTTGCTCCTTACTTGTAAAATCTTTCATTGTTTGTTAAACAGAGCATTTTAAATTCTCTTTTCATTATATAATCTCCTCACCACATTTTTGTCCTCTTCTTTCTGTATCCCCTATCACTTTGTCTTCTCCTCCCATTCTCCGTCTTCCTTACAAATGCACCTCTTCTCTTTTTTTTGCTTGCTTTTTTCCCTCCAGAGCTGCTAAAATTCCTCATCACCTTTGTTCTATTCTGTCTGTAACATTTTTTCACTTTACTTACTTTCTCTCCTCTTGGCTTTTCTGCTTGCGTTCTTCTGTTACTCTGTACTCTAGCACCAGTCTGACAAGATTATCAGGACATTGAGCTGAGCTGGTTGTGCCATACCAGGGAATCCAGGAGACTTGTCTAACCACATAAGACTTTCAAAGTGCTTCCTTCATTCACTTTTTTTCTCCAAGTCCATTTTCTCCAGTTGCATTATGAAATCACCATCAGTTGCCGTACTGTATGTTGCTGCTCTACTCCAATGCATGTGCCCCAAATTAATTTATTACTGTTATAAGGAAAACAGGGCAAGCTACATGTGTGCATGTGTCAGAATGCACCCTGTATTCAGACACTATACATTGGTATGATAATGTTTGTACAAGGCATATCTTGTGAGGTATTATTTGAAAACTCATAACTTGCTGATCAGTCATATCATGGTAAAATGTGTGTAACAGCTTTATGCATAGCGTTATAAATTTCCACTCTCTAATGTTAAAAATACACGTTTAGATTTTCATAGCCCCACACTGGTCAAACAGACCTTGAACAAAGGTGTGTGTGCTTGTCTTAATTTGCATTTAAGTAGTAAACAGAGTCATCAAGCAGAAAGGGGGCAGAGAAAAAGGTAGAGGAAGTTCACACAGGTGAAAAAACCCAGTTGGAAACATCCTTCCACACAGACTCTCTTGTCTCCTGGTTCTCAGCTGAAAGTGTTTTTCTAAAGAGGGACTATAAAATTATGAAACCATAAAAAGAAGGGACAAATATGCCAAGATTCCTCTTGCCCCTCCCCATCTCATTCTCTGCAGCTGAGAAGATAAAGGAATCCACAGCCATTGGATTCTGGGGGAGGAGTCCTGACCTGAGGGTTTGGTCAGAAATGCTGCTGGAGCAGGTGGTGAGAAACTTTGCTTTGAATCTAATATAGTTTTTTAAGCACTAAAAGGCTTTTTATCTTTATTTTTCTTGTAACCATTTCTGACTCTGTGCCTCATTGCTTGTACTCATTTAAAAATCTATCTATTTGTAGTTAATGAAATTGTGGTGGTGTTTTATCTAATCCAATGTGTTTAAGTTAAAGTAACAAAGTGAGTGAGATAATATCTTTTATTGGACTAACTGCTGTTGGTGAGAGACAAGCTTTTGAGCCACACCAGAGCTCTTCTTCAGGTCAAGTTCTGTGTGGCTCGAAAGCTTGTCTCTACCAACAGAAGTTGGCCCACTAAAAGATATTACCTCACCCACTTTGTCTCTCTCGTATCCTGGGACTGACACTGCATACAATAATTTAAGTTAGTGTTTGGGTAACTCTGTTTAACAAGCTAGTGTATATTATTCCCTATAAAGGAATAACAGACTTAAATATATTTGATTGTCCAGGAGTGGGCTGAGTAGTTCAAGTCATAGATTCTGGGTTGGGGAGGTGAAGAGAGAGATCTGGGACTGGGAGTGTATTGGGGTCACCCTACAGTATAACCAAGGCTAGTGAGAGCCAGAGTATAACCCAAGTGTGGCTGGCAGGTTGCACACAGACATCCAGGGTGTGGCTTGCATGCTGGAAGGCTGTTTGTGAGTGGCCCAGATGGGAGTTACTTCAGTAATGCATTGTAAGGCACCCTAGGTTGCAGGGCAGGGATGACATAGGCTTCCCCTAACCCTGGTGTGGATTGCATACCGGTATGTCTCACTGTACCCGTAGATAATTATAACAACTTCTGTTAACAAGATACTATTAGTTAGGTTACAATTTAAATGAAATCAATTTCCAATTATATTGTGGAAACTATTTATAATCACTGAGCTGCTGCAAGTGCCACCATCTTAAAATTTCACATGCAAATATCTTTGGTTACAGAAGTCTTTGTTGTGCTGAGAACCTGAAAGCCCTTTATTGCATTTTACAAAAATGAAAAACTTTTACAGGACACTTTTTTCTCAGACACTGCAATGCATTGGTAAAGCAATGAATGTTCCATATCTCTGTGGACCTACTGTTATTCAATTTTTCATAATGTAAAATTGTTGATCAGTTATTTTAGTTCAAGATTATTCCTTATGGAGAAAAGATGTCATTCTGTTTTTATGTTGGTCTTTACTGTGCAGGGATTTGACCAAAGAAATTGGACTGGTTCTAGATCTCAATGTGCCTATGTGGATTTGGATGCTAATAAGGAAACATTAAGTGACAAGATGCTAGATGATGATAGTACTGCCTAGTAACAATTGTTTGCTCAAAGGAAGAAACACAGTAATGGTACTAGAAAACGTGCAATTTTTCATCTGCAGTTAAGCTTGTATGTGTTAAGAACTGTTCTTAAAGTTTTCAGTAAAACTGCTTAGAGCCATAAGTACTGGACACTTCTAAAATATACTTGTTCTTTTATATGATAAAATAAACCAGGAAGAACTAAATTACATTACTTATCAATTCAGATATGCATTTTGGGGCATGTCAGCTGTCCACCCCATTCAAGCAGAATGAACTTTAATCTATCAAGTGAAAAAAATTCGCACTACAATTTATGTGCACAAGTCTGAGGTTATATGACGTTTCTTCAGAGGAAATGGATCTGGATGATGAGGAGCTGCCCTTGTGGACCTCCATGAATGTCAGAGTTTGGCTTATACTGTAGTTAATGCTTTATGAATAGCTTCCTGTGTTTAAAACCACAAAATCTGAGGTATGTACATTCCTTCACATAGCTGATTTATAGATTTCTTTCCTGATTGCATGCCTAAGGTTGTGATCTTACTGCTTTTTTGGCATGGATTTTAGTTGAATTTTAGTTCTTATTTTAGTTAATCTGGAATTTGCACTGAAAACAAAAAATTAGTGTTTAGAAGTAAACCTATTTTAAGTAATTATACAGTGCCAATACAGCTACTTTAGCTTGAAACATTTTAGCCATATTTTTAAATTTTGTTTTGAGGAGTAAAACTCTTTTAATGTCTTTAAAGTATTACTGGCCCATAACGTACTCTTTTTTTTTTAATATGGTAAGTTTTATGACGTTTTGCATGATCTGAAATATACGGATAAAGAAAAAGCTTTAGGATGACTCAGGCTCCAATCACACACACACTCACACAAGTGCTTAACTTTAAGCATGTGTAGTCACATTGACTTCAGTAAGTTTATCCTCATGCTTAGAGCTGAGCATAGGGATATATGTTTATAAGATCAGGTCCTAATTCCTCCTTCCCTTAATAAGACCGAATAAGAATTGTAATGTACCACTTTGACTATTCTTTTAACAAGAATTAGAATTCTTGTTAAATTACTAGGAACAGTTAGGGACTAGTACCATTTTTAGAACACTTCAGTAATTTCAAATCACTCTACCTCCCTTGAAGACAAAGGCTTTCAAAACTTGAGCACTCATTAATTTGCAGAATCTCGTGTGTGTATGTAAATCTCCTTTATGAACTGGTAAAATGCATGGCTTCAACTTGGCAGAAATTAATTTGTATTTTGTTTGAACTCCTATTGTCCATTTTGGTTGCTGTTTTAGCATGTCACTGCTGGACTGTCAAATGGACAAGCACCTATCTGAGACACTGACACTGTTGTTCAAAGATGTATCATTATTTTTGTAGGCAATAGTAGACTTCTACCACAGGCAGGGATATGTTTCTTCGTTGAAATTCAACATAACTATTTTTCTTGTGCTGCTGTCATTGGTAACATGACATGTTTTTGATTCTGGTCTGGTGTCTAATTTAGATACCACTTGTTCTGACTGTTAAGTCACCATCTGTTAACAGTTTTCTAATACACTTTTTCACTGCATTTTATTGGAACCTCTATGGCAAGATGAAGAAGTTGATCTAATCTGTCATCACTCAGGCTATTTTGTCATTCTTCTTTATTGTTGCCTTACTGTGGAGGAGGAAACTGGTTTTGCACAGTATGCAAGATTCACGCTCAGCAATTGGAAAAAGGAACAGTTTAGCCAGGAGACATTTTTTTAACTTGTCTGTGAAATCTTTTTAATTTTGTGAACTTCTATGATAGCAGATTTGATTCACTGGATAATGTTGTGGTAAATGCTCTTTATGTAAAATTCATGTTTGCATTTTATTTTTGTAGGTTAAGTGCAGAAGAGAAATGAATCAGGCTCATTCCTTTAGCCAGTCCTATATACCTCTATATTCCTCTACTGCCTCCTCTTCCTCCCCTCTCCTCCCCCAGACTGTCCTCCCCACCCACACTGGGCACAGAAGAATGATCATAATCCTTTGTTTAGACACATTGGGCAAACAAAGTTGTATTGCTTTATAATGGAGTAAATTAGCAGTTGGGTTCAAGGTATTAAAAATAGTTGTAAGAGGCAAAGCATTTTAACTTGCACCAGTGAAGCATTAAGCAAATGGACTGTAATTGTCACTCTGGAATGCTTTACCTTTCACCTCATTGACATGTAACTGAAAAGGTGGCCTTGTCAGGCATCATATTCTGGGTGTCCTTTTACACTATACCCCAAACTATGTATTTCTTGTTTAATTTTTTGTACATTTCAGAATCTTAATTCTGTTTTTGCATCCATCTTTGGCTATGATGAATTAACAGCTAGCTTTGGCTATGATTAATTAACATCTAGCTATTAGCCAGGATGGGTAAGGAATGGTATCCCTAGCCTCTGTTTGTCAGAGGCGGGTAATGGATGGCAGGAGAGAGATCACTTGATCATTACCTGTTAGGTTCACTCACTCCAGGGCACCTGGCATTGGCCACTGTCGGTAGACAGGATACTGGGCTGGATGGACCTCAGTCTGACCCAGTACAGCCATTCTTATGTTCTTAACAAAATGCACCTCTTTTGTACATTAATAAATTAATTTAACCCATAATTTTCTTTTCTACTTAGAATTGTTTTCCTCTTAGCTGGCTGAAATTTCTGCTTTATTTGCAAACCTTGATCACCAGATATATCTTGTGTATACTTGTAAGTAATTTTTAAACAATTGATTAGTAGTCGGATTACGGTATCATTTGAAAAACATTTTAGCGAAATGATAAAACTATGAGGGCATTCATTGGATATCACTAAAAGCGTTCTGAATACTGGATCAGCTGATAACATTGCTTCTCAAGCAGCACTATCATCCACTTGTAAAGGCTAGAGAATCTGTATATGCTTATTTAACTAGCACTCATGATACTTATGAAAATGTCAATAGTTATTAACACATCAAATAACCATACCGATGTGCACTTGATTATGGCTTTCAAACAATTACAATGCACAGTTAATGTACAGTTATGAGACCATACTGTTCTCAGCATGTGGAAGGAATGCACACTTAAACTCAGCAATTGTGCCTTCAAAATTATGGTTAAATAGAAGAAAGTATCCTGATGTGAAATGGCAGAATTAATGATTTTTTCCCCTGCAGCTCTATTCATCGCTGACAAAAAGGAAAATCATTGCTAGTAGGTTCCTAGCTACTGCATTTGGTTGCAAAACTTTCCTGTTTGCAATCAGTTAACATTTCAGGAGTTCAGATAGGCTACATCTATCTTCAGGAATTTTTATAAGAAGTTCTCACTTTTGCTAAGGCCTTGGCTACACTTGCAGATGTACAGCGCTGTGAGTTAAACCCGTCTTCATACAGCTGAGTAGGGAAAGCGCTGCAGCCTGTCCACACTGGCAGCTGCCAGCGCAGTAAGGTGGCTACATTTGAGGCATTTGCAGCTGTATTGGGAGCGGTGCATTATGGGCATTCAAGTGGCTGCAACGTGCTTTTCAAATGGGGGGGGTGAGGGGGACTTTGACACGGAGTGTGTTGGGAGAGAGAGTGGGTTTTTGGAATCTCCACAGAGTGTCAGCTCATTATCTCCTAAGTTTACACACCTCCACATCCCCTGCCTCTCTCTCAATCACTGAAGGCAAACAGCAGGGGCTTTGTTTGTTTTTAAAGAGCAGATAAAAGAGAACTTGGGGAAACGGAGCCTTCTCCCTCCCCCCGCCGTCTCTGTCCAAGGCAACTTTGCTGCTGGCATTCCTAACGGAGCTCCCTCCTTCCCCCCCCCGCCTGCAAACAGTAGCTGTGTTTGTTTTGTAAAGCACCTCAACAACGGAGCTCTGAACTCCAACCCGGAAGTGCCGTTTCAAAACAAAGGGAGCTTCCGGAGGTCAGTAACTGCGGAGTTCCTCAGCTATACTGAAAGACCAACGTTCCACCCACTTCGCAACAGTTGTTATTCCTCTTGGGGAGGTGGAGTACATGCAGCGCTGTATCTGAGGAGATACACCATTGCACGTGCCTTGCAAGTGTAGCCAGTTAGTGAGTTACAGCGCTGCAGGCAGTTTTATTGCGCTGTAACTCGTAAGTGTAGCCAAGGCCTAAGATTCCTTTACTATATATCTATCTATACACGCACGCACACATCTCTTCTGGAGACCTATTTTGACATCCTGGAAGGGATGGTGGTGTCCCTATCTGTGATTTGAAAAACAATGACTTGAGGCTAGGAAATGCATTTGATTTGCTCACATTAAGACAGAGACTGCATTGCTTAGCCAAACACAACTCCTATTGAGCACATAAGGGAAGCACTGATACATTATCAGTAGGAGCATAAAGAATCAGTATTTTTAATAGTGGGACAAGAACCACCAAAAACATTAAGCATCTTAAGCTTCTGTTTGGAAAATCAGGGAAAGTTCTTGTAAACGTTGAGTGCAATTTTTCTTTCTGGTTAAGGTTAATGAGAAAATTCTGGTGAGGTAGCTCCCACGATGCCTCTATACCTCAGATTTCCATGAAAGGGGGTGCAGTTGACTGACTCCCATTGGCCTCCAGCTAACTTTCCTGGAGAGGTGTGGGTGGAACTCATTCTCCATCTTTCCTTGGGGAAAACATTTGGAACACACCCTCTGTGTTCGTCATAGGACCTACCCTGGACCTGGGTTGCCCTAATGCAGGCACACACAGAGTTGGCAAGAGCGTGGAGGGGAGCTTTACTTCCTCTTACTTCCCTGTTTGGCTGCATTAAGGCTAGTCCCCACCATGGGCTTCATTAGCAGTTACATAACTCCTTTGCTATAGACTATTTTTGTCCATTCGCTTAATGTTTATTTCTTTAATATATAAGAGCGAATTTTAAAAAATCATGACTTTTGAACAACTTCTAAATGTACAAAGCAACCTCAATGTGAAAGTAATCAGATTTCCTATTTATATTGTAATCAAATGTTCAGTGAATACAGAAGGATATTACTTCAGCAATTTTGTTTGCCTAAGTTGTGCCAGGCAATACCCAAAGTGATGCATGCTTGAGGCAGATAAAAAAAAATTAAGCTCTTCCGATGAATTAGGTGAAGTGGCTATTACAGTGAATAAACCAAGGAATCCAAAGAAGACTTCAAAATTATGATCTTATTCTGGCACAAAATAGTTTAAGCCAGAGGACTTAAAAAGCTGCTATTATGTATTTCTTATATGTTTGAATAAAAACAATAGCATCTTTGCCAAATTCCTGAGCAAGAACATGTGGTTTGAATAAGAACTGAGGATCCAATCTTGTTGCTTTGCATGCTGAGAGTTGCATGGCTTTTTTCATACCATATCTTTGTACCTTTGTTCAATTCTCATCTATTGTGCCGCTCATGAAAATAGCTCCATCTTTCATGTGTAATTAGCTGACCTTGCTTTCCCTTCAAATCTATGTCAGAGGGCAAATTTTCCATTCCTGATTATTATGCGCCCTCTGCTCATTTGAATTATTTATGCAGTCGATCATAAAATGATGATAAACATGTGCTTTTGAAAAAGCTTAGTTTGAGATAAGTTCATTTTAAATATAAGGTACCTAATAATCCAAATAAAAATCTTATTTGCTTAGAAAATAAATAGAATTGGATGTTTTGAACAGTATTTACTAGCAATGTTCTGAAACAACATGCTGTTGCATTGAGCTGCTGCCATGTAGCAGAACTTCATTCAGGCAAACTAAGGCTTTGGCTATATTTGCAGCTGTAGAGCGCTTTGAGTTAAAGCAGCCTTCGGAGAATGCACTAGGGAAAGCGCTGCAGTCTGTCCACACTGACAGCTGCAAGCGGACTGGTGTGGCCACATTTGCAGCACTTGCAGCGGCATTGGGAGCGGTGAATTATGGGTAGCTATCCCAGTGTTCAAGTGGCTGCAACATGTTTTTCAAATGAGGGGGGTGAGGTGGAGTGTGTTGTGTGTATGTGGGGGGGAGAGAGAGAGAATAGGTTTTTGGGGTGCTGACAGTGTGCAAACATTTACTGATGCAGATAAGCAGCCGCTGTTTGAAACGGAGCTTTGAAACCACACTTCCGCATTCCTCAGCCGATTTCTCAATAAAGAGAAGAGAGGCTTAAGCTTAATGGGATTATGGGACAGCTTCTGGAGGTCAATCAGTGCGTAATAACGTTACTCCCTGTTTACCCTGGAGCTGGAGCGTCTCAGCCAATGCGCAACGGCTGTTAATCCTCTCGGGGAGGTGGAGTACCAGAAACGCTCTAACCAGGGAGTTAGAGCACTCTATGTCCCTTGCCAGTGTGAACAGCGTGTAAGTAGAGCGCTCTAGGAGGCTTTATTGTGGTATAAAGTGCAAGTGTAGCCAAGCCCTAAGGGTCAGATTTTTCAAAGGCATTTAGGTATTTAAAGATACAAATAGGCTCCTAGTGCAAGTTTCAAAAGGACCTGCATGCCTAACTCTCACTGGAACCCAAGATGCTTTTTAAAATTCCATTGCATCTTTGAACACCTAAATATCTTCAAAAAACCTGGCCCTGCAGGGGCATTGAGGAGGAGGCAAATGTGGCCAAAAAGGTTTCTGTGTAATGACCGGCCAGCACAACTGTTAAGTATTCTTTTTACAAATTTTAATTTTCGCCTCACTTCTCCCTGAAAGTGTGGCAGAAACAAATGTAGGTGTCCCAGCAGTAGTTCACTTTTTTCTTCTATGGAGAGAGGTCACATGATTACAATGGAGAGAAATAAGTTTCTCGTTCTTGTCTCTAGCAAACTGTTGGTTTGGAGCTGAAGGGAGTGGCTCGTGTCTCCCCTTTTTAGGACTAGAGAGCATGGCTTCGTGCCACCTCTCCTATACCTGTCCAGCCCTTGTGCTGTTCTGTGTCCCTTCTGGTCCATTGTCCTCCTACATTCCTACCCCTCCATAAATCCATTGTTTTTCCTATGTTTCCCATCTGTCTCTCCCCTTTTTGTTTTTGTTTTTTAGTCCACTTGGCAGCTGCAACAGGTCAGTTTATATCATAAATAAATGACAATATGCCAATCTCCTAGAACTGGAACAACCTTGAAAGGTCATTAAGTCCAGTCCCCTGCCTTCACTAGCAGGACCAAGTACTGTCCCCTGACAGATTTTTGCCCCAGATCCCTAAATGGCCCCCTCAAGGATTGAACTCACAACCCTGGGTTTAGCAGGCAAATGCTCAAACCACTGAGCTATCCCTCCCCTCCCCTCCCCTCCCCCCCCCCCATGAATATTTAAAATGTATACATGTGAACACCTCTGTCCAAAGATAGCCCTGGCTAGCAGAAAGGGGGAAAATACAATGAGGAAGAAGTTGGTAATCAGTGGGAAAGGTGCAGTGTAAGAAACTTGAGAGGAGAGAAGAGAAAATACTTCTCTGACATTTCCTATAGCAACTGGGTGTGACTGTATCTCCAATGTCTTCACTATGAAATCAGTGTCTTTATCATATTTACTGAACATCCTCTGAATTCCTGATTGGGCTTGCAGTCCCCAATCAGGCCTCAGTTAATTGTCCTCTAAAGCTAAATGGGTTCTAAGCATGGGAGATTTTTGTTTGTAAAACAAACAAAACAAACCACACACATTTTGTCCTGTCAGACTTGAGAGTTCCCTTTTCGGTTTGTATGCAGAAAATGTTTGTAGCCATACTAGTCCTTGAAAATAAGGGCACAAGATAGAGAATGTGGTACACTTAATTGGTAGTTGGGTTTCTTGGTACCTTTTATGTTGCTTAAGAAAAAGTTCTTGTCATGTTTTTGTCAGATTCTAACCCCTCCCTTTTCTATTTCCCTTTTTCATTTATTCTTCTCTTCTGCTCATTGTCAGGCTACATTGTTTTTGAAGTGTCAGCTCAATGTGGACCCAGCTTAAATCTTTGGCTACAACAGCTACCTCAGTGAGAGCATGTAAAATCAAAGGACAGCTGTAAAACTACATATTTATATAAATTGGGTATGTAATAGCTATACTGAGGATTTGGACTTTATCTTTACTTGATGGGATGTCATCATTATCTACTCATAGCTATGCCACTCAGGACTGGAGAGGTCACCCCTACTTCCTGAATATAAATTCAGTGGACTTCACTTCTTGTGAAGTCTTTTGTCCTCTAAAAAGTTTCATTATAATCGAAAAAGACCTGTGATAAAATGTTCCCTTTCCTTCACCTCTGCATTGGTGATGAGACCTCACTCCTCATCCCCTGCAGTTGCAGAAGAGGCTGGAAGGGGCATGTGTATGTTCATGTTCCCCTTCATTCTCCACTGAGACCAGATACAGCAAGACTGCCTTGGCTCCCTTTTCATTCGCTGATGGGAGTAGCTGCAGTAAGACTATCCTAGAAGATTCATCTCTTTATTCCTCTGTCCCATGTCATATTACTAAAATCTTTTCTCCACTGGTTTTTGGTCAGAGGAGCCGCTGGCCCACTGACAGCCCCTTATGCCCTTCAATGTCATGGGCAAAGCAATGGCCTAGAAGTTCTCTATAGTGTACAGGAGAGAGCATTTCTTTCTCTGTGCTCTGTCCTTCATCCTGATAAAGGAGACATATTAGTGGGAGTTTTGACACTGACTTCAGTGGGACCAGGATTTCACTCATGGTAACCACTGCATTTCAGGACTTGCGCACCCACACATGGGTTCAAGATTACTTCCTTACGGCAGTTTTGCTGTAACACAGTTAGTGTAACAACATTTCTTTTTGCATAGTGTTGTTGTCATGAATACATATATGTGACCATTGCTGCCATTCCTGCTGCAATCTAAGGATTATACTGGTTTATAATCTCCTGTTTTCAATGTTCATAACTATTTTTTTAAAACTTGCACCTGTCAGGCTGAAATTTTGTAGCCTTGGTCTCTGCCTAAAAGTGATTTTTTTTCATGGGGGTGCAAAGTACAGTCAATGATCCAAACGTACTGTCATTTTGACAAGGGGGGTCCTGAGACACAGCCCCCCGGGGGAGAAATCAGGTTTTCTTAAAGCTGACACATTCTGGCAATGCTTCTTTGCTCTCAAATGCATACAGATCAGAACAGGGCTCAGATTGTCGGCCCACCATCTCAGAGCTCGGGGATTAGCCCAACATAATGCATGGTACCCACTATTCCTTTGAGGGAAATCAAATTTAAATGTTGTTTGAAAAGGAGTTTGCTTTGCCAGTTAGGCAAGGTAGGGGTTCGGGGACCTTTTCAGGTGCCTAATGAATTACACTGAACACGTGTGGACAGAGGAGTTAACAGGGTTTTTAGTCTTCGACGTTCCATACCAGCTGGTTCTGTGAAGGGGTTACACTGTAGTCCTTTGGACCAGACCATCCAGGTAGTCTATGTCCCTCCTTGGGCAGAAATTTGGCAAAGTTTCAAAGGCATATTGCAGAACTCTGATTCTGTAAGGCTTTTATTAACAGTAAAACCTGCCTTAGTGACCACTTCTGAAGAGACAACCTGTCACAAGTGACTACTTGGAGAGACCATGGAACACCACCCCTTTCTGGTGTGCAAACCTTTGACGAGAGACCACTTCTTACAAGAGACCACTTTTGCTAACTCCCAGGAGTGGTTGCTTTTGGCAGGTTTTACTGAATTTATTTGGGGGGAATGTAATGAGGGTTTTTTTCCCGCAACAAAAACAAGACGTGAAGGGAAGGACAGTTTTGTGGATGAGAAGAGTTTGGGGCTGCATCATGGGGAGGGTGATAAGAGGGGCTGGGTGTTAGAGGGGTTGGAGGGACACTGAGAAGAGGGTATGTGGGTGAGTGGAAGGGAGAATGGAGAAGAATAAGGAATGGGGGCCCCTGTCAGCTGCATATTCTCTCCTTCTGCATATGCATGCCAGGATGTTGGGTGGGGTCTGAGCCCTTCTCCCTATGCCCATATGGGCTGGGTCCCTACTCCAGGGGGAGTTTGAGCCTCACTTCTTGCCTTCATGTGTGCCAGGATTGGGGGGGGGGGGCTGCCTCTCTCTCCCTGCTCCTGTCACGTGAACTAGGATTTGGGGGCCCCTGCACACTGAGGTGTGCCTGTGCCCTGCTCATTGCCTCTGTGTTTGCTAAAATCTGGAGGGTCCGATAACCCCCTTCACATGAGCCACACTCCTGACCAATGCAGTTAAACTGACCTAAGCCTCGGTGTGCAAAGTGCTAGCTTGGTGGCAGAATTCTCCCCTTGTCCTAGCTACCGCTTCTCAGGAAGTGGATTACCTCCGCCAATGGGAGAGGCCCTCTCGTTGGTGTAGGTAGTGTCATCACTGAAGTACTATGGTGGCACAGCTGGACCACTGAAGCTTTTTAAGCATAGATAAGCGCTTAGCCTACTTTCCTGCCAAAATATGACACTTGAGAAATTTAACAACCACTTCACACTTACTCACAGGATACCATCTAAACCTGCCCTTTCCCTTACCTATTGTTAAACTCACAGACTGTCATATTCCACCTCTTTATTGACAATTCCCTTGGCAAGACCACCTCTCTCCCCCCTTGCTGCAGCGACAACCTACACAATTTTGCAATAGCTCCTCAAGGTGCATGATCCCCTTTCCTTCACTTGCACACATGGGGTGGGTGCAAACCTTGATCTTTTCATTACACAGCCACAGTTTTGTGATGCTTCTCCAACTAATCCCATCTCCTCAGGTCACATACACACCTCTGCCACTTTCCCACTGACTTCACCATTCAAAACAGTTACAGCTAACACCGTGAATACAGCTGGAGTGCATGCAGATAATTGCCAATGGTTATTGCTCGCTCCAAGAGGGAAGAGTTAAGGTTACATGAGTTTGTTCATTTTAGAAGGGCACAATGGGAAACATTAACTCTGTGCTTATGAAGTTTTTTGCCATTTAATTATATATGACCCAGATGAAAATAGCATGTGTATTTTTACAAGTTAACTATAGGGCTGAATTATAATGTTTTGTTATGCAGTTTTTGGGGTTTTTGCTGCATGCAAAAGAAAAGATGCCTCAAGCAACAATCCATAGAGAAAAATATATGCCATTCTCTACTGACTAAAATCAGTGAATCATCCTCTTATTTCTGCAGGAGCAGTTTCCATGGGCAGTGTGTAATCTGGACAAGTGAATTCAGTGAGCTATGTTTCTTCCATTTCACAGAATAGATATCTTTAGCTTTTTAGTGGAAAAACGTGACTTTTTATCTGCTATCTCTTAAAACCCTCTGAAAGCTAAACTACAGTATGATCTTCTTATGAATAGTTCATGTCTGCAGATGAGTAACATTGTGTAAAACTCAGCTTGAATGCTTTCCTTGCAGACAGAATCAGGAAAAAGCTTGATCTTAGTAACAGTATCATCCAAATAATAGAATTCAGTATGTAAACTTCAGGATATACACTATTGTAACTACAAAAAGTAAAAACTCTAAGCTAGTTCAGGATGCCATCCATGTCTTTAGCTGGAAAACTGTCATGTGTTCTTGCATAGTGTATCTATTTTTAATTTTAAATAAGTAGATCAACTATCATAAGCAAAACATAACTGAGAATAAAATCATGAAAAGATGATAGTCTGGAGTGAATTGAATGAATTCCAACAACCGGTTTAAGCCCTAAATATTAATGAATTCTCCAAAGCATTTTTAGAATTTGCTGAATCCTGTAAAGTCTCACTATTTTATATAAAAGTTGTTTGACAAATTCCATTGGGAGTATGGTCCTAATAAAGTGTATCAAGTTTTAACTTTCTGATACAAATTAAAATAAACTATAAGTGCTATTAATGTTTTTCTAGTAAAAATGGTATATGAAATCATTGTGCTTTAATGCCCTGATCCTGCAAACCCTTACACATATATTTAAATATACTGCCATGAGTATTTGTACTGCTTATGGCAGTACAGTTAAACATGTATTTGTTAGCAGGATTGGGACCTATGTGAAATATCCTCTTAGAAAATGCTATTTAACTTGTAGTAGGACTTAAGGACTTTAGTTGGTGCTTGATCATAAACTAAATAAATGGCAAAATTTTAATTATAAGATATCACATAGGTTCCAGTGACAAAAACAAGAGGAACTGTTCATTCCACAATGACACTCCAAATAAAAATCCAGAAATATGAAATATACAACAACATGAAGTGGAAATGAGATTATTTTGCAGGAAGTAATGAGATGATATGACAATATGTATTGAGCAAAAGAATAAATATGGGGTTAGAGATAATTGTTTACTGAGATACCTGCTAGCAATACTATAGTTAATATTCCTAGGTGAATAGCGTGACTATGTAACATTTACTTCTAATTTAATGCATCTGCACATTTTCCTAGGAAGGCACTATGCATTGTTCCTTCACAATGTGTGACTGTGCTAATTAGACACTCCCAATATATTGGAGCCATTACTGTTTGTTGTCAGTGAACTGAAAATAATGGGTTACTATGCAATTTTGAACCAAAGCTTTTAGATCCTTTCAGCAGTGTTCAAAGTATGATTTAAGGATGGATTGGTGTACAATTGTAAAATGCAATTTTAAATATCTTGTTGCATATGTCATACTCTGTTAGTAAGAGTGCCATAATGATTCAAACTGTTTTTGAAGTTTTTCTATTTTAAAATTGTCACCTTCAAGTCTGTTATTGAGTGACCAGGGAGGTTGAAGTGTTCTCCTACTGGTTTTTGAATGTTATGATGGTGTCGGTTGAATAAATATGTGGACAGAGTTGGCATCGGGTTTTGTTGCATGGGTAGGTTCCTGGGTTAGTGTTTTTGTTGTGTGGTGTGTGGTTGCTGGCCGTAGTTCGCTGCTCCAGGCCAATAGGGGCTGCAGGAAGTGGCGGCCAGCACATCCCTTGACCCGCGCCGCTTCCCGCAGCCTCCATTGGCCTGGAGCTGCGAACTGTGGCAAGTGGGAGCTGCGAGTAGCCGAACCTGTGGATGCGGCAGGTAAACAAACCGGCCCGCCAGGGGCTTACCCTGGCGTGCCGCGTGCCAAAGGTTGCCGATCCCTGCCATAAGGAGTGATCAGATAAATGAGGCTTAAGGTGAACTTTAAAGGAGGTGTTTGTTAAAGGAGCAGAAACGGGGGCTCCCATGATTGGCAAAACAGTGAGCCAACCCACCCCCTTCTTTATAGACCACCTTAACCCTCATTTGAGGGGGAGAGGTGGTAAGGTCCCAGCAACAGGTTGGCTGGGGACCAGGGTGGAAAAGGGTTGGGGGCTGATGGAGGCCCCCAGAGTAGATATTGAAATAATCATGAATTTACCTACACTGTACACTTTTATTTTCTGGGTACTCCCGGACTGTTGATGATAAATTTACAGCTTAATTAAACCATATCCAGTGACTCCTGGCCTCCTTCTGGTATAGCCGGAGAATGAATACATCTTAGAAGGGTGGGGAAACTGAATACCTTAGGGTGACAAACTAGCCACTGAAATGCATAGTATTTCTGTTCTATAAGATACAGATGAAGATACAGAATGTGTACATTTCTGTGGAATTCAGCATAATCTGGAAAATTGCAGGTCTCGTTTAGTATGGAGAAAGTATTGAGGCTCTGTCTCTGGGATATTAATTTGCAAATTAAATGTAATCCTAAATAATAGTGTTACAGTATTTGAGTTCTGCATCTTACTCTGATCCTAATGAGTGTGTCCAAGGCAGTTGTTTGTCTTATCAATTGCTTTTTTGATTGTTTATTTTTGGTTAACTTCTATTTTAAATATGATGGTTTAGTGACTGTAACCATGTTTAGTGATATTAATTCATCAATGTAAATTCTTGTATTACATGATGCCTGAAGTTAAAAGTTTGTAGAACATATGAATTAAAAATCTGGAAGCTAGTGTTCAGTGCAAAATTTGTCTTTCGTAAATCTATTATAATATTATAAGCTTTAATGTAAATATTGCTCAGGGGGCATCATTATAATATCCAGATTAGTTCTGACTATAAGAATTGTTAGTTCCTATTTTTTAAAGGGCATAATTTTTCCTTATTTCAAATGTATTTCTTTATCAAATAAGGCAAAATTATTTCCTTTAAAAATGGAAACACTATCAATTCTCCTATATAGAGGTTTCTGGAGCGTGAGTAGCAGACTAAAGTGCTGTCTGAAAATAACTGCAGAATCAATTAAGAACATTGTTGTTATAAAGACCTTTCCCAGGATTTTTGTTTGTCACTGGCATCAGAATCCTACTGGTTAAACTTATTTGTTTTACATTTCTGTACTTTGCTCTGAAATAACTTTTGTTGGAACATAGTATGTTCAGGTACTCTGAACATAAAAACACCTGAGAGGCAAGTGAAGTAAATGTTAAGGTAATGTTTTGCATTCATCCTGGAATCTTGATAACTGTACATTATACTAGCACACTCATTGGTAGTTTTGTTTGAATTAGACACTGTATGTTTCAATGCAGTAGCCTGAACTTTAAATTACAGTGAATCTTTATACCTTTTAAATAATCCAGAGTAATAAAATATAAATGTGCTTTAAACAGTTAGCTATGTAGGAAATCAGCATGGTTTATTTTAATAACACTGCAACAAATCCTAAATGAACCCATAGCTCACCGTGATCAAATAGAGCTCAGTTTCAAATCTGCTCTTTAGTATCACAATAACATTCCTTAATGAAGAATTCCTGGCCAAAACAGTTGCAGAAAATATTCTTGTTTCATATTTCCCTGGATGACTAAATCTTTATCTTAGATTTTATGTAAGGGAACTCTGATTTATAATGGAATATGGTGGGATTATTGTCTATTTCTAGTCCAATACTTGCCATGAGCACAAACAAAAATAACATATTTTGTGTGTCTTTTTTTTTTTAATATGGTAAAAGCAACAAATTTTGCTAACGTTTATTCTATTCCTTTTTTTCCTCAGCTGAGGCTTCTAGAAATTTACTGGAAATCAAAATCCTTTGTGTATATTGCAGCTAAAATATGATTGTGTTCTTATTTATGATTCTCTTCCTTTATTTCCTACTCAGCTACCTTCTCTAGGTTCAGCAAATACTGCACAGCAGTTAGCAGTCTGGAAATGTGTCTGGTCAGTCTCTCATTGACAATGATCTGTCATTTGCCTTGGTTCATGACAGTTGGATTGTTTTTAATGCGGCTTCTTATAATTTTGTGTGGACAACCTAGACTATCAATGTCTTTTTCTTTTAAAATTTATTTTTCACTTGTAGCAGCAAACTTTTGGTAGCTAGAAGGCCTTTGATGAAGATAGAAATAAAATACATCAAATTAAAATATTCCATTTGGATAGTTTTCTTAAACCACTTTAGATGAGTGCAAGAGACTACGGAGGCAGACCTGCCTTGTTGTTTGTTTTTATATACAATGAAACATTTTACATTTCATTTCATGTCCGACTGATGCTGTTGTCAATATGGAAACCTTTAAGGAATGCTGTGAATTTCTCTGTTGTTTTTTCCTGTCTCTTACCTCAAAAACATAACTGTCTGCCAAAACACACATTTGTTTTATCAGAAATCATATACTTCTCTTTAACTTGTGTTCATTAGCAGTAGATAGATATGGAATTTATTAGCACAAGACTTATAAATACACAAAAGCCTGATCTTGCTCAATGCATCAATGGGAATAGAATGGGTTTTCAAAGTTTCTTATTGATTTGCAATAGTATCCAATTAAGAGCTTTTCCTATCCTCTGTGAAAGCAATACTTTAATAAGATCATACCAAACTGTGGTTCTTTGCTTTCAAAATAAAGCCTAAGAAACATCTTTTCTAGACTCGTCCTAATGCTCTTCAAAGACACATTAACTTAAATTCAATATTTTTCCCAGCTTCTCTTCATATTTACTTTTTTGAACAATATTCATGGAACATTTTTTTTTCAGTGAAGGTATTACAATATTGTAAGTAGTAATACTATACATACCAACTGTTTTTGGGACTGCATGTTACCTACCAGAACGCTGCATGATCCGTCTGATTCTAAATGCCTCCTGTCTTCTAATAGATGCAAATAATAGTTGTTAGTTCATTGGAAGAGCAAAAACTGTAAATTATTCTCTAAACTTTAACTTATAGGGTGTGATCTCTCACTGGTTTCATGCCACTCTGTAGTCCTTTGACTTTAGTAGAATTGCTTCTGATTTATGCTGGTGGAAGTGAAATCAGGATCATAGTTCTTAACTCAACCAGTGGTGCTGAAAATCAAATCTCTGTACTAGCGCTGCTTATAATAAGTGTGCTGAAGAACACAGGGAGTTTTATTTTAAATGCTTTATTTGTTCTGGTCAGTGAGCTCCAAAAAATAAAGTGCCCCATTTTCTTTTTAGTCAAACTTCTCATCGAGGACATTAGAAAACATGAGATCTGAAAATGATCTGAGGCTATCTGTGTATAGATTTTCAGTGGTGCAGCAAAATACATGTCACAGTCTACTAATATAGATCAAACCTGGATTCAGAAAAAGTCAAGGAGAGCTGTGGATTTTGCTGTTCCTCTCGTGTTATGATTACAAACCTATTTGGAGTGGACTTGAATGACTTGTAAATAGAGAGGGTTGTTACTTTGCAGGTGTTCGAGTATGTGCATGTGGTGGGGTATATAAGTCCCACAGTGGTAGTCAAAGGGTTAATGTGAGCCTGTGGGCTCAGTTAGTTCACCTGGTTACACACCTCAATTTGTTATCAGATCCACAAGTTAGGTCTTCTTCATCAATAAATTTTGCTCAGAGGACGAGATCCAGGAGGGTGGACACTTAAGGAAAGTCTACACTACACAATTAAGTCGACCTAAGTTACATCAATGTTAGCCACCACAGTAATTGTATTGCTTTTGCATGTCCATACTACACATCCTCACCAGGAGCACTTGCACTGTTGTAACTGTCAGTGTGAGGCATTGTGGAACAATATCTGAAAAGCAGCAAGAGTTGATGTAAGTGGAGTCAGGAGTTGTCTACACTGACACTGCGTCAAGCTAACTACATTAGGCCTTGGTTACACTTGTGAGTTACAGCGCAATAAAGCCTCCCAGAGCGCTGTACCTCACTCACTGTCTACACTGGCAAGGCACATGCAGCGCTGTATCTCCGTGGCTACAGCGCTGCTGGTACTTCACCTTCCTGAGAGGAATAATAGCTGTTGCGTAGTGGCTGAGACACTGCTGTTAAAATGTAGTGGCTGCAGTACGCACTGACCGACCTCCGGAAGCTCCCTTTATTTTGAAATGGCACTTCTGAGTTGGAGTTCAGAGCTCCGTTCTGGGGGCTGCTTATCAAAAAAACAAACACAGCTAGTATTTGCTTTGAATGAGTGAGAGCCAGGCAGGCGGGCTCTGTTAGGAGTGCCGGCAGCAAACGGTAGCTTGAAGAGAGATAAGGCGGGGAGGAGGAGGGAGAGAGGGAGGGAGAGGGTTTGGGGTCCGTGTCGGTGATCGGCTGCCTATCTGCTCTTAAAACAAACAAACAAACAAAGCCCCTGCTGTTTGCTTAATGACTGAGAGAGAGGCGGGGAAGTGGGGGTGTGTAAACTTAGGAGATAATGAGCTGACAGTCTGTGGATACCCCCAAAACCCACTCTCTCTCCCCACACGCTCCATCACACTCCACCTCACCCCCCACCCCATTTGAAAAGCACGTTGCAGCCACTTGAACACTGGGATAGCTGCCCATAATGCACCGCTCCCAATACAGCTGCAAATGCCTCAAATGTGGCCACAACAGTGTGCTGGCAGCTGCCAGTGTGGACAGACTGCAGCGCTTTCCCTACTCAGCTGTACGAAGGCGGGTTTAACTCACAGCGCTGTACAGCTGCGAGTGTAGCCATAGCCTACATTAATCTAAGTGCTATGCCTCTCACAGAGGTGGAGTAATTAATTTGGTGTAGTGGGCGAGTTACATCAGTGGGAGCTGCATTTTAGTGTAGACACTTAGAGTTAGGTTGATGTAAGCTGCCTTATGTTGACCTAACTCTGTAGTTGTAGACCAGGCCTTAGGAGAAAAGAAGTCTAAGGTTTCCTCTCTCTGGGAAAGAAATCATGTCAAAACTCCTGGAGCAGGGGGGGGGGTGTCCTGAAATAGTGGTAAGGTAGATCTGTGGGTTACTGTTCCAGGAAAGGAACAGGGAGCATAAAACTCAAGCCTAGTTTAAATTACATTTTGGTTTCATTTGGGTTTATTGGGTTTTGCTGGACAAGGCCACAGGGAGGCCCAGAAACCTGTTGTGGTACAAAGGGAAGCAGCAGTGCTGAAGATCTGTCTTTATGTTTTTATGTTGCTGAATAGTACTATGGCTGTAACTCTTGAATATAAGTTCCAGGTTGCTGAATGAGAAGAGTCCCATTACTTTTTCTGAGGGAGGCTTTCTAGGGAATCAGTGCCAATCTTAATATTAATTTTAAGTCAGTCATTCCATTGTAAAATGAACCTCTATTAGTATTATCATATTGCTTAGGAACCCTAATCATAGACCAGGACCTCACTGTGGTAGGTGCTGTACAAACACAGAACAAAAAGACCATTCCTGCCCCAAAGAACTTGCAATCTAGGTATGAGGCAAAAGACAATAAATGGATGCCGACTGATGGGAGGCTACAAAGAAACAATGAGACAATATTGATCAGCATGATAGGCAGTGGTCTCTGTCTATCATGGAGTAATGGTCAAGGATCAAGGAGTAATGGTCTCAAGTTGCAGTGGGGGAGGTCTAGATTGGATATTAGGAAAACATTTTCACTAGGAGGGTGATGAAGTACTGGAATGGGTTACCTAGGGAGATGGTGGAATCTCCTTCCTTAGAGGTTTTTAAGGTCAGGGTTGACAAAGCCCTGGCTGGGATGATTTAGTTGGGGATTGGTCCTGCTTTGAGCAGGGGGTTGGACTAGATGACCTCCTGAGGTCCCTTCCAACCCTGATATTCTATGATTCTCTGTACACCAATGTTAACTTTTTTTTATGGGTATCACAGTGAAGGAGAGTTTTTTGAGGTGGCATTTGAAGGAGCATAAGGAAGTAACTTTGCAGATGTTTATGGGAAGCACCTCATGAGTGTGTGGAGCAGCATGGGAGAAAAATGGGCAAATAGACAGTGGAGTCTGGCATCATGGGTTGATTGGAGATGAACACTGACAGCTTGATAGCAAATGAGAGATGATAGGGTGGGGTTTGGCCATGAAGATCCTTGAAAGAGAATACAAGCAGTTTATATTTGATGTAATAGAGAAAGGGAAGTCGGTGGAAGAAGATCATTAAAATCATGTCAAGCCTATCAAAGGCATCTGACAAGTTAGAGAGGATGAGGGTAGAGTACTGGTTCTGAGCTTTAGCTATGAAGAGGTCATTAGAAACTTTGAGACTAGTTTCAGTGTAATGCAAAGGTTGGAAGCCACATTGGAGAGGCTCTAGAATGAAGGAGAGAAACTGCAGGCAGTGATTGTAGACCGTGCATTCAATTAGCCTAGAGATGAAAGTGAGAAGGGGAGGTAGTTGGAGAGGCAAGTAAGGTAAAGGGTGGTTTTTTTTAAAGAGACTAACCCATATTTATATTGTGAGGGGAAAGAACCAGAGGACAGTGAGAGGTTAAGGAGAAGAGTGACGAGGGGATGAAAGTGGGAACAAGGGAGATCAGGAAAATATGGGGGTCACTGGGACAAGTGGAGGGAATAGAGGAGGAGATTAGATGAGAAATTCCTTAATCTTTGACAGGGGAGAAGGAAGAAAAGGTTGTAGGGAGGGGAAGGGAAAGAGGAAGGTCATTCTATTGTCAGTTTTCTCTTGGAAGAAATCAGCAGGATCATATGCAGAGAGAGAAGTGTAGTCAGGAGGCGCAGAGGGTTTGAAGAGTGAGTCAAAGGTGGTGAAAAGGTGGCTGAGATTATAGGCATGGGATTCAATTGGGTTGAAGAAGTAGAATTGTTTAGCTAGCAAAATGGCACAGATAAAGGAGAAAAGAATGAATTTGTAGTGAGGAAGTAATGAGATTTTCACCAGACACCTTCTATGGCATGAGGGCGGGGATGAGCCAGGGCTGGGGGGGTCAGCAGGTAGACCTTGCAGTAAAAGAGAGAGGCAAGAGTGAAGCATGGAGAGAGTCAACAACCACATCAATGGGGAGGGGGAAGTAGGGAGGAAGGGCCTCATAGCCAACAGGGCATTATCAACACTTATAGTTTGGAAGTCACAGGAAGATTGAATGACAGGGCATGGTGGGGACTTGCTGATGGGTGATGCTGAAAGAGACCGGGCAAGGGGGAGAAGGCACTCCAGAACAAGAAGAAAAAGTGTTACTGGTTTATTTAAAAGTAGAAAGTTCAAGGCAGTGTATTGTTAGCAGATTTTTTGTACAATTCCATTTCTAACAAACCCTGTGGAATGTTTTCTTTATTGTGTTACCGACTCAGACTAGGCAGAAAAAAAGAATAATACTTAAAGCCTGGACTTAGGGAATCATAGAATTCGCTAAAGAAGTATAAAGAATTTCATATGGTGATACCTATAGTACGGTTTTTGTGAGTGGCCATTCTTTTCACTACATGGTAATGATGATAATAGAAGTTGCTTTATGAGCAGATGCAGTGATCAGTCATTGGAAATGGGATTTTCTTCTTGCCTGCATTTTCAGAAAGAACAAGAGCAGTGCATGATAGAGAAGGCTCAAAAGATATAGCAGTGTTAATATTAGAACTTCTTTATATAGTGTTAATGCTAAATCTTAGGATATTTCCCCCTATTTTCAATAGAGCATGAACATTTTGTCTAAATAATACAATCTTGCTTGCATGGGGTTTTTTCTTCTTGAGATGCTGTATAAAGCTCCAGAGCTCTATATGAGATTTGCTACAAAGCCCTACAAGAAAAGAATGCTAAACCACTTATAAAAATGTAGATTTTGCCAATAAATGCTTTGCTAAAAAAAATAGTTAGTGAAAGCAAGTTTTAAATATTTTTTAAAAATGTGTGCGATTAACAGATAGTGTTTTTTTTAATGTATTAGTATTATTCTGCGCTCATCATTCCCATTATCACATCCTCCCGTGCACTAGGCTAGTAAGTATAAATTTATAGTGCCACATAAAAATGTGAAGAGCCAAGAGTGTATTCTTTTGCAAAAATACAGTGCAAGCTGCATGTCAGCACTTTCTAAGAGTCTGTTTCCTTATAATCAGTACCGTTAGGGTGACCATATTTCTCTATGCTGAATACGGGACACCTGGTAAAATTACTCGTATTCAAGCGAGTTCAGCGGCAATCAATCAGAACTATGTAGTACAAAATGTTCAAATTATCATCAAGTTGACTGAGCCCCTGTTAAAAATAAATACTGCATAGTTGGATTCTTTTTCTTTACCTTTTTATCTTTAAGGTTTTACGTTTCACACGGGGAGAGGTGACTGTCTCTCTCTCACACACCCTCTCTCTCTCTCTCTCTCACACACGCAGGGAGAGTGACTGACAGACCCGACCATCCCTGCCCAGTGCTCTCCATCCTCCATGCCTGGCTGGGCCCCCTGGACAGACCCGCATCTCCTAGTATCTGGCGCCATCTTCCTGAGGCAATGCATGTGTGTGTGTGTGGGGAGGGGCAAATGTGCAAAGTCACATGCCCCCCCCCCCCCAGATTTCTGCCAGGGTTCATACCAGAATGTGGCCAGCAGCAGCCTTTTGGCACTGGGGGAGGCTGGGGGGAGAGGGTGACCAGATAGCAAGTGTGAAAAATCGGGACAGGGGATGGGGGGGGGGGTTAATAGGAGCCTATATAGGAAAAAGCCCCCAAAATCGGGACTGTCCCTATAAAATTGGGATATCTGGTCACCCTGTGGGGGGGAAGGGATGGGAGCTGCTTCCAGCTACAGGGGCGTGGCGGGAAGGGATGACCTGGCCTAAGTCTTTGCAAAGGTCATCTCTCCCCCCACCTTCCCTGTGGCTGGAAGCAGCTTGTACCTTCCTACCTGCACAGTGCCGAAAGGCAGCCAACACTTCCAGGCTGCTGCTGACTACTGACATAACCCAGCCGCATCCTGTCCCCTGGCTACAGTGTGGGAAGGAAGGGGTTAAGCCCTAAGGATGCATTGTGCACCAGGGCCCAGAGAACCTGTCTGCAGCAGCCTCAGCGAACCCAGCCAGAGAGGTAGCCCAACAGAGGGGGTGCCTAGGGAACGGAACAGCCCCACGCTCCCTGGGGGCAGGACCAAAACGGGGAGCACAAAGAGGGTGGTTATCTAAGTCCCTGCCCAGGGGGTTGCTGTGGAGCCTGCAGGGTTGGGGTGTGAACAGGCTGGAAATTGCTTCCCCCCTGCCACTCCAGATCTTAGCTGAGGGGTGGAGAGTCTTTCCCGTGCCAGTGACGTGTGGGGCTTTGGCTCACGCAGGGCTTGGATCCTCCTGGACAGTGCCCCAGGCTGGAGGGTCTTAGGCTTTCCTGGGGCACCGGCCCAGCCAGAGACAGTGGGGGAAGGAAGGAGTCCGCCAGCCATGCTGCTGGTGAGCTGAGTTCTCCGACTGGGGGCTGGTTCTCTGCACAGTGCTGGGAGCAGGATGTGCCCTGCCAGGGTGGGGGGGGGGGAGGAGGGAGGGGATGTGGAGGAGCAGCGGGGATGTGGAGGTGAAAGGGCAAACCGGGGAGAAGACAGTGAGAGGGGGAGCACGTAAGGGCCAATTGGTGGGCACCAGAGGTGACACATAACCGGCCACCGCCTGGTGCCTGCCCACACTCACCAGCCACCACAGTACGCCACCCATTCCAGCTGGAAATGCAACGAGCCCCTGCTGGCCGAGAGCCAGCATGCAGCAGGGGCTGCACTGATGGACCAGCATGGGGAGCGGTCGGCCCCATGTGCTGAATCTTCGCTCCACCATCAGCCTTGCACACCCACCCCCGTCATCAGCCACTGGACCCCCTCCCCACTTACTGTAGGGGGCTGGCGAGCACCAATCCAGCCAGCAGCAGGACCTGCAAGTACTGATGGGGGGCGAGGGGGAGACAGAAAATATGGGACAATATGCCCATTTTTAAGAAAGTCAGGACACCTGCAGGATGGCTTAAATACGGGACTGTCCCTTTAAAAACGGGACATGTGGTTACCCTAAGTACAGTAGATGTTCTGTTTATAGTCCTTCACACATTGCTTAGTCATTGTTAGAAAGTACTCAGGAAACCACTGTATTTTTCACCTGGTTAAAGGAGGCCTTACTCAGGAATCATTCTCTTTTTCCTATTTATTTAAATTTTTAAAATGTATTGATTCCTAAGTGTCTTACTCAAAGACTACTAAAGTTAATAGAGACTTACACTGACTTTACTGAGTTTGGGCCAGCCCTGCATGTACAAAATGTAAAACAACCATTCTGGTAGTGAGGTGGGAGTGAGAACAATGGCCAATTTGTTTAAAAAAAAAAGAAGCCTTCAAGGACATTCTTCATTAGACATTTTAGTTCTATAGCTAATAGCATGAAAGCTTCCTGTTTGTCCAACCTGTTTTTAAAAATCTCCAATGATGGGGATTCCACAACCTCCCATATAAGCCTATTCTAGAGCTCAACTACTCTTATCGTTATAACATTTTTTCAATATTTTACCTAAATCTCCTGTGACAGGTTGGATCACAGAAACCCTCTTTGGGACTGCCACCTGATGTGCCTAGACTACCTGTGAGCCTGTTTTCCCTGCCAGCTTGGGACTTCAGTCCATTGCCTGGTTTGAGCCAGACATGCTTGCCTGCTGCAAACACAGATCCAAGTCTGAACTACGTCCCCCACAAACTGCAGGCTTAACTGAAAACAGCTTACGAAGTGCTTCTGTCACCAGCACTCACATACCCGACTCCCACTGGGGTCCAACCCCCAAATAAATCCTTTTTACCCTGTATAAAGCTTATAAATTGTTCACCCTCTATAACACTGATAGAGAGATATGCACAGCTGTTCTCTCCCCCTCCTCCCAGATTAATACTTAATCTGGGTTAATTAATAAGTAAAAATGATTTTATTAAATACAAAAAGTAAGATTTAAGTAGTTCCAAGTAATAACAGATAGAACAAAGTGAATTAGCAAGCAACATAAAATAAAACACGCAAGTCTAAGCCTAATACAGTAAGAAAACTGAATACAGATAAAATCTCATCCTCAGAGATGTTTCAATAAGCTTCTTTCACAGACTGGACACCTTCCTAGTCTGGGCACAATTCTTTCCCCTGGTACAGTCCTTGTTCCAGCTCAGGTGGTAGCTAAAGTATTTCTCATGACTGCAGCCCCCTTTGTTTTGCTCCACCCCCTCATATAGCTTTTGCACAAGGCGGGAATCCTTTGTCCCTCTCTGAGTTCCCACTCTCCTTCTAAATGGAAAAGCACCAGGTTAAAGATGGATTCCAGTTCAGGTGACATGATCACATGTCACTGTAAGACTTCATTACCTACTTGCCAGCACACATGTATACAGGAAGACTTACAAGTAAACACAGCCATCTACAGTCAATTGTCCTGGTTAATGGGAGCCATCAAGATTCCAAACCACCATTAATGGTCCACACTTTGCATAATTACGATACGACCTCAGAGTTATATTTCATATTTCTAGTTTCAGGTACAAGAGTGATACATTTATACAAATAGGATGACCACACTCAGTAGATTATAAGCTTTGTAATGATACCTTACAAGATACCTTTTGCATGGAGCATATTCCAGTTACATTATATCACACTTATTAGCATATTTTCATAAAATCATATGGAGTGCAACGTTTCATCTCCCATGCTGCAAATTGAGCCCATTACTATTTGTGGACATGGAGAACAATGGATCACTATCCTCTTTATAATGGCCCTTAAGAAATTTGAAGACTTTTAATAGGTCTCCCCCTCAGTCCTCGTTTCTCAAAACTAAACATACCTAGTTTTTTTAGCCTTTTCTCATAGGTAAGGTTGCAAGTCTGTCATGGAGATCATGGAAGTCGCACATTCCGTGACTTTCCGGGACCTCTAACTTCTGCAGTGGACGGTGCGGCTGACCCCAGGACCACACCATGATCTATCCATAACTGTTACTAAAAATACCCATGACTAAATCTTAGTCTTACTCATAGTCAGGTTTTCTAAACCTTTTATCATATTTGTTGTTCTCTCCTCTTGTCTCTCTTGAATTTGTCCACATCTTTCTTAAAGTGTGGTGCCCTGAATTGGACAGAATACTCCAACTGAGGCCTCACCAATGCCCAGGAGACCAGGACAATTCCTCCCATGCCTTACATATAACTCTCGTTTTAATAATTCCTCAGAATATTAGCCTTTTTCATAGCTGCATCATATTGTTGACTCATTCAATGTTTGCTCCACTATAGCCCCGATACTTTTCAGTTAATCTCTATTTTGTAGTTGTGCATTTGATTTTCCCTTCCTAAGTGTAGTACTTTGCACTTGCTTTTATTGAATTTCATTTTATTGAATTCAGACCAATTTGTCAAGATCATTTTGAATTCCACTGTCCTCCAAAGTGCTTGCAACCCCTGCCACCTCAGAGTCACCTGCAAATGTTATGAGCATACTCTCCATTCCATTATCCAAGTCATTAATGAAAATATTGACTAGTACACAACCCACGACTGACCCCTGCGGGACCCCGCTAAATATGCCCTCCCAGTTTGACAGCAAACCATTCATAACTATTCTAAGTATGGTCTTTCAACCAGTTGTGCACTCACCTCACACTAATTTCATCTAGATCACATTTCCCTGGTTTGGTTATGAGAATGTCATGTGTGCGACTGTGTCAAAAGACTTGCTAAAATCAAGATATATCATATCTATCACTTCCTCCCATGCACAAGTCCAGTAACCCTGTCAAAGAAGGAAATTAGGTTGGTTTGGCATGATTTGTTCTTGACAAATCCATGCTGACTATTCCTTATAACCCTGTGATCTTTAAGTTACATACAAATTGATTATTTGTTCACCTTTTTAAAAGATAGGTACTATGTTTGCTCTTCTCCAGTGTTTTAGGACCTCACCCATCCTCAGGAGTTCTCAGAAATAATTGCTGATGATTCCAAGATTGATTCAGCTAGTTTAAGTACCACAGGATGAATTTCATCAGGGCCTGCCAACTTGGAAACATCTAACTTATCTAGATATTCTTTAACTTGGTCTTTTTCTATTTTGGCTTGCATTCCTTCTGCCTTGTTGTTAGTATTAATTGTGTGGAGTATCTCATCACCATAAACCCTTATCTTTCTTGATTATATACTCTTCTTCCCCACTAAGTGGAGGACCTACACTTTCCTTCATCTTTCTCTTGTGCCGAATATGTTTATAGAACCTGTTCTTGTTGCTTTTTATGTCCCTTGCTAGTTATAACTCATTTTGTGCCTTAGCTTTTCTGATTTGTTCCTGCATGCTTCTGGGTTTTTTGTACTCAACAAGTTGTCCATGTTTCCATTTTTGTAGGATTCTTTTTTGATTTATAGGTCATTCAAGAGCTCCTAATGCAGTCCTGTTTGCATTACCTTTGCATCAAAATAATTTGCTATTGTGCCTTTAATATTGTCTCCTTGAGAAGCTGCCAGCTTTCCTGAACTCCCTTTTTTCTTAGATTTTTCTCCCCATGGGATCTTACCTATCAGCTCTCTGAATTTTAGTCTGCTTTCTTGAAGCCCAGTGTCCTTATTCTGCTGTGCTCTCTTCTTCCTTTCCTTAGAATCATGAAATCCATGATTTCACGATCACTTTAATCTACATTGCCTTCCACCTTCAGATTCACAACCAATTCCTCCCTGTTGGTCAGAATTAAGTCTAAAAATCACTATCCCCCTGATTACTTCCTCTATTTTCTGGGGGGGGAAATGTTTTCCCCAATACATATTGGAAATGTGTTTTGCCACATTACTTTTCCAACAGATGTCTGGGTAGTTAAAGTTCCCCATTATTACTACCAGGTCTTCTGTTATTGGATATTTCCATTATTTGTTTTAGAAATACCTCACCCACACACGTACATATGCTTGTGTGGAGGCATAAAGTGGTTCTGACTATATATGGAATTTGGAAAAAGTCTGCCATCAGGTGACTAGAGAGCATAGTCAATGATTTTATGGGTTTATAATATGTGTTGGTAGAATTCACAGATCAGAATGAACAGCAGTAGATTGAATTTTGAGATTACGATGTGATTTTTGTACTGTCTTCAGAGATTATTTTGGGCATATGTAAGCATTTGATGCATGCTTCAGTTTTAATTACTATACTTTTAGGTTCCGGCTGTAACCCCAAGAATTGTATGGGATTAAGCTATTTAACTCCCATGGTTTTCAGTGGGAATCATGTGGCTAAATCCCACAAAACTCTTGAGATTTAGTACTGCTGTACCATTTCTTGTTTTCCCCACTAGATAAGGCTCTTCGTTCTATGTCTTAAAAATCATGAAGGCATTATCCCTTAGAACACTGAGTGTCCTCTTCACTAAGTAATCTCATCAGCTTCTCCTCCCTTGTCCACCTACCTCAAAAGGTACCCTTCCCACTCACTCGCTAACCTCTGCCTCTCTTTTCCAGTATACAGAGGACTAACTGTCCCTTTTGCGAAGTAATCTTTATGAAGTAGAGTAATTCCACACCCATAGACCCCATGCTCCAACTCCACCTACCCTAGGTCAAAGGTTCAGTTCTCAACTGTTCCCCTGGTCCCAGGTCTATGAATGTTACCTACCTAGCCTCATTTTTAACTTCAAATGTAACCTGCTTCCTAAGGGGACCCTCCCCTGTGTTCACTACACGCTTCTCCAACATGCAATGGTTAAATTAAAAATGATAGGAATCAATTTTAGTCCCATCCATCAGAGAATTTTCCAAATTCCTAAAAGTTGATAGTAAACAGTTATGGGTTGGACTCTTCATATATTAAACATGTGAGAGATATGGTGTAGGCACAGGCTGAAAACCAGGAATTTGAGTTTTGACCCTATCTCTGATGCTGATACTGACCCAGTAGCTTTCGGCAAGTCACTCAGCCTCAGTTTTGTAAACTGTAAAATGAACATAACACTTGCATACAAATCTGACAAAAGAGTAGAAAGTCTGGATCTAATTCTGCCAATCTGTAAATCACATTGCAGATGAAAAGTGTGAAATACTTGAAATAGAAAGTATAATTTTGAGGCATTTTTTCCATATAGTCAGTTTCAAAAAGTTATCAAAATGCCATTTTATTAGGTAATCAGGAGTGTATGTATCATACTAACAATTATAACATGGGATTTCAGTTTCAGATGCATGATGCACCATTTGTTTTAAAAATAGTTTGTCCTAATGTGCATAAAAGGACAACATTTCCTTTACTCGTAGCTTTTTTTCCTACTTACATGATTATTTATTTGTATTAGAGTAGCACCAAGGGACCCCAACTGGCCTCTCATCCAGATCCACACCTGAATTAGTGAGAAACACAATTTAGTTGCAAGTCTAAATAAAGACAAATCGATTCTCATGGTTTGACCTTGCCTCTACTTGCAATTCAACAGTGTTCAGCACCAGTTCAGAGTCATTGATTGTTAGCAATGGGTAGATTTTCTAGTATAGAGGCTTTTGTTGAGGCGTAAGCATGAAGAGAGTTTGCAGACAACCGGCTAAAAGTTTCTGCAATGAAGTGCATGCCTTATTCAAAATTATATAGAATAAGAAGAATGCTTTGGACCTGATTATGCAATCTTTACGCGTGTGAATGGTCTCATTTGTGCTCACCAGCCTAAGGATTGAGCAGGTAAGCCCTTATCATGTACACATCTCCTTTCAGAAGCATTTTACCTGTATACATTGTAAAGATAACTTGCTCATCACCCATTTCTGATAAGGAACATGTCAGCAATTTTTCTGCATCAGCAGCCTATACGTTTTTTTGTATGTGAGTAGTAATCTATCCACTACAACTACAAGGAACTTTGAATTAGGCAGAATGAAATTACTAGAGCTGATTGGGAACATATTTTTGTTCCTGTAAAAATATTCAATGAACATGACAAGATTTGTGTTTCTGTGGAAATTTTTCTTCAAAGTTTTTCTGATTTTGCGGTTTCAGATTCTTTGATTAAAAACCTGAAACGTAATAAAAAATCAGACATTTCCCATGCAAATTTTCCTTTTTATGCAAGCCTTTTTGTGTTTGGGGGTAGGAGAAAGGAAAGAATGAAAAATGTTGACCAGCTCTAGTAATCACTCAAATTAGAATTAACCAGGGCATTAGAGTTAACACTCCTATTCTTGCAAAAAGTACTAAGTACTCATCCTAAAAACAGTATGTTCCAATAGCACAGTAATCCCTAACCCCATGCTGGGGAAATGCTCAAAATGGTTTGTTTGACATTGTGAAACAAAACATTTTGACTTTTCATTTTGAAATAGTAGCAAGTGGAGCTTAAATAATATTGGGTAGCCTGCCTAAAGTCAAGGCTAGTTTCTGAGTCATTTGGCTGAGATGCAATAGTATTGTGGTAGGTTGAGTTACGCCTCCTTGAAGCTGATGGGTGTACTTGCTGCCCTCTGTTTAAGATAGTAGAAAGTTAAGCTCCTTTATGAAATAACAGCCATCTCTGCTTAAAACAAATGCACATCCAAGGCCATTAAAGCATTTGAAGTATGTGGGTGGGGAGGGGCTTTGCTGAGTGGTGTTTGAATAGGGTGGGAAAGAAACACCCAGAAAGAAACATTTTATTCAGATGAAAATATTTGAATAGTTTTGGTTGTGTTGAAATGGCCTTTTTATTAATAAACGTTTTGACTAAAGATTGTCATCCTGCTCTAACTTTTCCTCCTCTTTTGAGCATAGCTATTTTAATTCATTTTTGTCTTTGAGTCAGCCAGCACTGCTGTGTAACATCAGGAGAAATATAAACAAAAATGAATTAATTTTGGAACAGGTGCTCTGGGAGATGTCATGGGAGAGAATGCTATCATTCTACCCTCTCTCCCTGTTACTTTCGCTCTGTCTTCATTGCAATTTTGCTTTCCTTGGACATGGCAAAACAATGAAGATTTTATTTTTCTGACCTGTACTGAAAAGGAATTTGTCACAGAGCGCATTTGGTTCTTGGTGGTCTTGCATGTTTAGAGAGAGAGGTATTGAGAAAACTTAAGATTTTATATTCCGTTTTTTAGGTGTTGAAATTCTGCTATCAAAGGTACTCTTACGTTTTTGGTGTAATATCTCTCACATGATCCAAACTAAGATACTTACTCACTGCAATGCATTAAACTTTAAAGCTTTGGATTGACACTTGCAAACAAAACAACTGGTAATGTAGTTAATTATTTTTCATACTCAAAGAGCAAACTGATACCTTCCGTCATAATAAGCTTTCTTTGATATCAAGAGAAAAACTAAACAAGGAAGAATTGAAGCAACGTCTCCATGTGAGAGCATGAGGTCTTTGTTTCTTCTGGCTGTGTGTGTACTGATTACTGAGGACAAAATGCTTGCTTAACTTTTCACAGGAGATATGTAGAAGTTTAGTATACAGAAAACACATTGTGCACAGTCTTTTTCCCTTTGTTATCTACTGTACATAAGCAAATATACATTCTGCATATGAAAGCTATTTGTATTTGGAATTTTACTTGAGAAATTTGGTATGAAAATATAACTAAATATAACCTCACAAAAATACATATTGTTTTTAGATTTTCTTTTCAAAGGAAACAGTTTGTGTTTAGGTATCCTTGATCTTAGTGGACAGTACTGGATTATTGTGTGGTTTCCATAAATTAGGCTAAGGATCCAGTATTTTATTAAGACTAGCAGTTAGCAAGTGGAGCTTAAATAATATTGGGTAGCTTGCCTAAAATCAAGGCTAGGTTCTGAGTCATTTGGCTGAGATGCAATAGTATTGTGATAGGTTGAGTTAAGCCTCCTTGAAGCTGATGGGTGTACCTGCTGTTTAAGATAGTAGAAAGTTAAATCCTTTATGAAATAATAGCCATCTCTGCTTAAATCAAATGCACATCCAAGGCCATTAAAGCATTTGAAGTATGTGGGTGGGGAGGGGCTTTGCTGGGTGGTGTTTGAATAGGCTGGGGACCAGCAAAGAAGCACCCAGAAAGAAACAGATAAAGGAAGCCCCAAATGCAACCTGTACAGTGAAGGCATATGGCCCTGAGAGAAGCCTAAAGAGAGAGCGGGGGAGGACGGGGGAGAAGGCTAGGAAAGTAAGCAAGGAAACTATTTCCTGTTGTTTGTTTTCCCCTGTGACCATGGAAATCTGACTTTGTACATTCTTTGTAAACGAACAAGATTGCATGAAAGGTACCTGACTCCATCATCAGTTTCTTCTCCTAACTGAAAGAACCTAATGCCAGATTTTGGGGTAGCTTCTTGGGTCAAAAGGGGTAACAGACTTTGAATTATATGGGGTTTTATAAGGTTAACAGGTATAAAGACTCTCTTGGTAGCATTCAGTCAGCAAACAGTGCATGCTCATGCTGCTCTTCTGTTAAATCCAGATGCATCTATAAATCTCCATGTTGAGAAGTGAACGAAAGTTGCGAAACAGCAGTATAGAAAGAAACGTGAATATTTTGTCATTGGAACCTCTTATGCCGAATCTGTTGTAGCCTTTTCTATTCTGGTATTGGAGCAGAACTGTGGAAGTGGGGATCCACATATTTCTAATGTTAAAAAGGGATATTAAATCATTTTATGTAGTAGTTCTTTTCAACATTTTCGATAACAGAATGGTTTTGTTTTTCACTTACCTTCTCCTAGAATTTCTTCCTTGTCATGAAGGTTTTCTGTAGCAAAATAAAAAGTGTAATTTGTCTTGGATGTGCTCTTTTAGCAAACACTTAAAAGTAGTGGCCTTCTTCATATGATTTAGTTGTACTTAAAATTGTAATTGCCCTCTGTCATTTTGAGCTACCAATTCCATGAAAAAAGGATGTTACATTTAATCCCTGCTACTAGTTAACCAGTCTCTAATAAGATGGGATCAAACAATAAATCCAGATCTAACTTTCTAACACTCTAAATTTCACAAATGTGTGGATTTTTGATTTTTGGTTGCTTTGTACCTTTCTCATATGTATACTGTTGAATTCTGTTGAGAATTCTGATAAAGTATTAGTTTTGGAAGCATTTTAGAAATTTTTTGCATGACAACTGGAAAGAAATTAATGTTCAAAATTCAACTGCTATTGTATGTTTTCCTTTTCAATGTCTTGTTCTCGGAAAGAGAGAAACTCCTGAAAGAGGACCTCATGAGAAGACACTTTAGTCTGACATTTTCTATTGCAGTGACTGAGTTACTGCTCGAGCATGTGTGTTCCTTCACTTCATTTTCTTTGCCTTTCTGTACTCCTCTTTCAACAGGCAAATCACTAGACCTCTTTTCTAGGGCTAGTGAATGGTACTACTTTAAGCAGTTAATCATTGATAAATCCTCTTTGTGGTTGCCTCTATTAATTGTTGCATTACAAAGCATACAGATCGCTATAAAGACCTTTTCTACCCACTGTAAAATGTTACCACATCACTGAAGTCGTGCTTTTGCTCACATGTCCATGGGAGTATGAGAGGTTTTCCTGCAAGAAAAATTGTCTCTTGCTTTTAGGTAGTGCAACAACTGCAGCTGCAGTTTTTTGGTAAAATGGTTCAGGGAAAGATGTGGTGCTTATCTGAACCAAACCAACACACCTTCTGGAGTTCACTCATTACTAGTTTTGGTACTGTATGACATTAGATTTTGCAGTCCCTGGATATGTCTTGAATTTATATATTATTTGAGCATGTTTTTCTTTATGAACTAGTCTCAAATATCTGTCTACTGTATGTTTCATTCCATGCATCCGATGAAGTGGGTACCAACCCACGAAAGCTTATGCTGAAATAAATTTGTTAGTCTCTAAGGTGCTACAAGTTTTTCTTTCTTATTTTCGTTTTGCTGACACAGACTAACACAGCTACTGCACTGAAATCTGGCTGCAATGGATTTCTCGGTTCCTGTATTTTAGCATTCACCATGAGTCACTTTTGCTTTGGAATTTACTTACTTGGGGCTAGGTTGTGCTAGGCTGACTTCCCTACAAAGGCAGAAAGGCTACCTGCCCTATTCTTTTATTGTGATTGACAAGATGAAGGAGCTATTATTCCTTTATTACATGATGCCTAAGGGTCAACCAAGAATGGGGCCCCATTATGCTAGGCCCTTTACCAACACAAAGTAACAGTCACTACCCAGAAGAGCTGACAAACTAAATAGCCAAGACAGAGACATGATGGGGGAAGGGGTATAACACATAAGCAGAGTGAATAATGTAATGGCAGCAAACGTCATGTTAGTTCCACAATTTTTTTTGCGGGGGTGGGGGCGTTAGTTAGGAGGGGATACGCTAAATGGAAAGAAAGAGGAGACATTGAAGGGAAAGTAGTGAGGGGGAAAGGGAAGACAGAGTAAGGGGCAGATGTGAAAAGATTGAGAGAGGGTGAGGGAGAGGTTTGGAGCAAACAATCAGTCAATACAGAAAGTCTCTGAATGTCTGAAGATCCCTGTTTTGAGTCCTTCTGTAGCTGGTCCTAGTGGCTGGAGTCTCTTCCTGGTTCCTCTCCACTGTTTCTCCCCAAATCCATGCGTCAATGGGGAGGGGAGGCACCACCTGTGTCCTAGTGACTCAAAAGTGTGTATGGGGGCATCTCCCCTGCACAGTTTTGGGTACAGAGAGATTACTGATGGGGGAGGGATGGGCCTGAATGGGTACCTTTTTACCTCCTTCCCCCACTACAGAGGTCAGTCTCTGCTTTGGTTACTTCAAGTTCTGAAGCTGCTTTGGTGGCTGGAATCTCTGGGTGATTCCTGTCTGCAGTTTTTCCCAAGGCTGCTTGTTGAGGGAATGAGAAGGCTCTACCTGGGTCCTGATGTCCCAGATGGGAGTTGGAGGAGGAGAGGATCAAGAGGTTACTCATTTTGCATCAGAACTTGAAGTGAGATCATGGAAGAGGGAGACCAGATGAGAATGGCTGAAAGGTGACAACAGGAAGAAAGTGTGAATGCATGATTCCTGCACCGGTTGGAGACTGTAATGGGAGTGCTGGTGTCTTTCTAGTCTTGACAGTTCAGGGTGCCCCACGTAATTATACTGTTTATGAGAAGCAAACAATTAACTTGATGAATTTAGCCTGTCTTTTTCTGCTTGCAGAATGTCTCTGAGCACATTGCAATGAGTTCATTATTCAAATGTACTCAACGTTTTGGCCACATCTTGTTTATGCTAGTTCAAAGAGTACCTGATGCTCAATATTTGAAATTCGAGCCATGCTGGCTATTTGTGATTGGTGAAATAATATAGTTTCTGTTGCTTGATTGGTTGAGCATAATTCTTATTAAGAGTGGGATCATGAAAAGTTAAACATGTTCTGGGTTTTGTCATTTCCAAATAAAAATCCTTTAATTGTCTGGACTATGTTTGAGGGAATTTCTCTCTCATGCATAAACATATATCTCAACCTCTCAAAACTCTGGCAGACCCTTTGAGAACAGCCAATCAAATTCCACCCTACAGTTGTTTCCTAGGTAACTAACACAGCTACAGAAAGAATTTAAAATACTTGCATCCTTTCCTATTTGAAATGCTAAAAATATTATAAAGTATGTGAAAATTATAATATAAATAATTTACAAAACAGATGGAAGTAGGATTGCTATCTTTAGTGGTTCATGGTGGTTCTATGACTCATACATCAGTGAGGGGAAGCATATTGTACCACTGATATCCTGTGATGTTGCATTCCATATGTTTATGAAAATATGCTTATGAGTGTAAATATAATGTAACTGGAATATGCTTTATGCAAAAGGTCTCTTGTAAGGTATCATTCCATCCCACCATCAACCTCAGCCTAGACCAGTCCACACAAGCGGTCCATTTCCTAGACACTACTGTGCTAATAAGCGATGGTCACATAAACACCACCCTATACCAGAAACCTACTGACCGCTGTACTTACCTACATGCCTCCAGCTTCCATCCACTCTCTACAGCCAAGCTCTAAGATACAACCGCATTTGCTCCAATCCCCCAGACAGAGACAAACACCTACAAGATCTCTATCAAACATTCTTAAAACTACAATGCCCACCTGCTGAAGTGAAAAAACAGATTGACAGAGCCAGAAGAGTACCCAGAAGTCACCTACTACAGGACAGGCCCAACAAAGAAAATAACAGAACGCCACTAGCCGTCACCTTCAGCCCCCAACTAAAACCTCTCCAGCGCATCATCAAAGATTTACAACCTATTCTGAAAGATGATCCCTCACTCTCACAGATCTTGGGAGACAGATCAGTCCTCACTTACAGACAGCCCCCCAACCTGAAGCAAACACTCACCAGCAACCACACACCATACAACAAAAACACTATCCCAGGAAGCTATCCTTGCAACAAAGCCCGATGCCAACTCTGTCCACATATCTATTCAAGTGACACCTTCATAGGACCTAATCACATCAGCCACGCCATAAGGGGCTCATTCACCTGCACATCTACCAATGTGATATATGCCATCATGTGCCAGCAATGCCCCTCTGCCATGTACATTGGCCAAACTGGACAGTCTCTACGCAAAAGAATAAATGGACACAAATCTGACATCAGGAATCATCACATTCAAAAGCCAGTAGGTGAACACTTCAACTCAGTAACAGACTTATAGGTGGCAATTTTGCAACAGAAAAACTTCAAAAACAGACTCCAATGAGAAGCTGCCGAATTTGAATTAATATGCAAACTAGATACCATTACCTTAGGTTTGAATATAGACCGGGAATGGCTCGGTCATTACGTTAATTGAATCTATTTCCCTCAGTTAAATACTCTTAACACCTTTGTGTCAACTGTCTGTAATGGGCCATGTTGATTATCACTTCAAAAGTTTCTTTCCTACTGATATCAGTTCCTTTCAATTAATTAGCCATTTACAGTTGGTATGGTTACTTCCACCTTTTCATGTTTCTCTGAATGTATACATATCGTCCCACTGTATGTTCCATTCTATGCATCCGACGAAGGGGACTGTAGTCCACGAAAGCTTATGCTGAAATAAATTTGTTAGTCTCTAAAGTGCCACAAGTATTCTTTTCTTATTTTTTTTGCTGACACAGACTAACACGGCTACTACACTGAGATCTGAGTGTGTTCAACCTGTTTGTATGAATGTATCATTCTTGTATCTGAAGCTAGAAATCTGAAGTATTACTTTGAAGTCCTATTGTAATTATGCAAAGTGTGGGCCATTAATGGTGGTTTGGAATCTTGATGGCTCCCATTGACTAGGACAATTGGTTGTGAATGGGTCTATTTACCTGCAAGCCTTCTTGTGTATGTGAGGTGAGTAATGAAGAATGAGGTCTTATAGTGAGTCACAAGATACTGGAATCCATCTTAAACCTGGTACTTTTCCATTTAGAAGGAGGGATGGGGGACCCAGAGAGACAAAAGATGCCCGCCTTGGGCCAAAGCTAGAAAAGGGGGTGAAACAGAATGAAGGAGGCTGCCAGTCATAAGAAATCCCCTAGTTACCATCTGAGCTGGAACTAACAAGGTCTGAAGAAGAGGAAAGGATTGGGCCCAGACTAGGAGTCTAGTCTGTGAAAGAAGCTTATTGGAACATCTCTGAGGGTGAGATTTACCTATATTCAGTTTCTTAAATCTATTAGGCTTAGACTTGCATGTTTTGATTTATTTTGCTTGGTAACTTAGGCTACATCCACACTACCCGCCCGGTACGGCGGCTAGCGATCGATGTTCTTGGATTGATTTATCGCATCTCGTCTAGACGCGATAATCGATCCCAGAACCGCTCCCCATCAACTCCGGAACTCCAGCTCCACATGAGGAGTAAGCGGAGTCGACGGGGGGGCCTGTCTACTGCTGTGTGGACCAGCGGTAAGTACCTTTTAAAATCGATCTAAGATATTCGACTTCAGATATTCACGTAGCTGAAGTTGCGTATCTTAGATCGAACCCCCCCACCCCCAGTGTGGACCAGCCTTTACTTTGTTCTGTCTGTAATTACTTTAAACCACTTAAATCCTACTTTTTATTCTTAATAAAATCACTTTTGTTTATTAGTAAACCCAGAGTAAGTGATTGATTAATACCTGGAGAAGCAAACAACTGTGCATATCTCTCTATCAGTGTTATAGAGGGCTGACAATTTGAGTTTACCCTGTATAAGCTTTATACAGAGTAAAACAGATTTATTTGGGGTTGGATCCCATTGGGAACTGGGTGTCTGGGTGCTGAAGATGGGAGTACTTGCTGAGCTGTTTTCAGTTAAGTTTTCAGTTTTGGGGGTTCGGTTCGGACCCTGAGTCAGTGTTACAGCAGGCTAGAGTATCTGGCTCAACAAGACAGGGTTCTGGAGTCCCAAGCTGGCAAAGAAAATGGACTCAGAGGTAGTTTCAGCACATCAGGTGACAGTCCCAAGCGGGTCTCTCTGCACGAACGTGTCAGACATCCATTTACTGTTTGTTCAGGGGATAGGCGGTATTTGGAAGACTCGTTCTCAAAATGGGAAACTCCAAATTTGTCATGACAGGTATATCTAAGTAACAATTTCTAAGGTATTTATCACCATGTTTTCTAAGTGCTATAGCAAAGTAAGGGCTGGTCCACACTGGGCGGGGGGGGTTTGATCTAAGATACGCAACTTCAGCTACGTGAATATCTGAGGGCCTATTTCATGGTTCTTGAACAATGGTTAATAAAAGCCCTTGCTGACAGCTTGTGTTCTTCAGTGCATTGCCAATAACTTGACCATCCATAGTCATACAGTACCAAAAACTTCAGAGTGCATTTCTAAATAACTTTACCATTCAAATTTCAAATGAGATGCCCAACGTTTCTCTTGTGTAACTGAAACCTGCAGCATACTTCTATCCCAATATTCCTCCCCACGTAGAAAGAGTTATCTTTGGAGCTGGTACTCGAATTTTCAAAACTTACTATTCTGGGCTATTTAAGTGTTCAGTGGCAATGACTTTAGAATATTCATTCATTATCGCATTCCCTCCATTAAAAAACTGAAATAATTCCAAGTGGGTTCAGACTCAACTCTTACCACGGTATGCACTTTTGATCTTATTTTCAGGGTGCTATACGATGCTGAAGGTACTTTTTGCATTGGGCAGGTCAAATCCTCCAGGTCAAAATCAGGGTGTGTTAATTCTTTGTCAAGGTGGAAGATGTTTCTTGGCGGTCCCTCTAAAGAGGCTGGTGGATCCATTTAAGGTTTAGCATGTCTGCTTCATGCTGCTTCATGTCACTGTACTGCTCTGTTAGTGAAATATCATATCAATCATTTATCCATAGATGCTGACAGCCTGAAACCTACATGATCTTTACTTCTGCATGGTTTTCAAAGGTGGTCATGCAACTAATGAAGTGACAAGGAGAGAGGCTAGTCTGATGATCGTGGAAAATGCACTCCAAGTCAGATTGATTGCAACATAGAGAGTTTTTACATTCCAGTGCTGTGAGTGTGACAGAGAAAATAAGCTGTTGTTTACTCGTGTTATGTTACAGCCAGTAGAACAGCACAGAGTGATGGACAGTCTAGTGAAATCCAACTTGCCTTAGTATTGTTAGAGAGTCACAGTTTTTCTCATTGTGAACTCTGTTTACTTTGAGGAAAAGACTGAATAGATTCAGAATGGTTTGGCCAGTCTTCTGTGAGGAGTATAACAGCAGGAGGTTATAAATGAACTGCCTTTTTGGTGGAATTTTTATCCAGATTTGCTCAGTGAGGCATAAGATGTATTGAGGACCGCTGAGGAGGTTTGGGGCTTGATAATGCTTCCCTTTGTGGAGCCAGTCACCTTTAAACAGGTGGTGAAGCAACTGCTCAAGTAGTCACCACATCATTAAAACATTATTATTATTTGTTTTTCACTCTCTGACTTACCATTACAAGGAAGATATGTGAAAGTGGTATTGGAGCATATTTACTTACATCGTGATCTCCTGAGGGGCCTTAGTTCTTATCAGGCTAGCTTCTGACATGTGTATATCACAGAGATAGTTCTGTTACCTATGGTATACAAACTGGTTTTGGAGATGGACTCACGTAAAGTATCTCTGCTGATTTGTTAGATCTATCAGCAGTCTTCAGTTCCATTGACTATGCGATATTATTTACTCTTTTGGGGAACCCTGCAGGCAGGGCCGGTGCTAGGAAGTTTTGCATCCTAGGCAAAACTTCCTTGCACCAGCCCTGCGGCCCCCCCCGCCCAGCTAACACCCCCCCACACTGCACCCTTCCCCCGCCCAGCTAACACCACCCCCACCTGCACCCTCCCCCCGCCCTCCAGCTAACACCGCCCCCCCCGCAGCCAGTTCCCCCCCGGTGGCTCCCCACCCCCCACCAACCTCACCCCCCCACTCACGGCAGCCTCCTCCCGCCCGTGGCGCCCCCCCCAGCTCCCGGCTTGGGCGGAGCTGGGAGGCAGGCAGCAGCCGCGGCCAGCCGTCCCCCCGGCTCCCGGATCAGCTGTGGAGCCGGGCGGCAGCTGTGGCCAGACACCCCCCTTGCTCCAGGCTCAGCCCATCTACTGGGCTGCTAGGTTTATGTATCAGCTCGTGGCAAGAGGTTCTTATTGAAAGGGCCATGCCAGTGTTCTGCCAGAGCATAGTTTAACTCACTTCAGAGCACAATATTATCCTTGTTTGATCAAGTCTTTGAGAGAGACTTGATTTGATTTAATAGCAATATTGGTATTTAGTGGTGTTTTGTAAGCTGAAAGATTGGCATTGTGCTCTTTTGTGCGTGTGTGTGTTTTTTTTAATTAAATGTAAAGAACCATGGTGCTTGGTGAATAGCACTAACATCAATTGCTAGGTAAATAATAAGACTGGGAGTAAAATCGTTAAAATGGCTATTTGGCAAGTAATTAACCTTACAATGGAATTCACAATATTCCCTCTGCTATATTAAGAATAGGGACTTCCACTGTAATAATAAGAAAAAGTTCAAATGTGTAAAGAATTGTAATTTTTAAGCACTGTATTTGCCTGCCCTGTCAATAATTCCTATTCCTTCCTTGCCCACTTCCTTTTGTTCTTTTGCCATACCTCCTCACCTGTTGTCATGCAGCAGCTGCTGAAGAGGATTCTTCAGAACACCAAACACTTTGAATCTTGTGACACCTCCTTTTAAAGCCTGCACATATAGGTGTGAAGGATCCTGTAGTGTATCAGAGCATGTAAGATGCCAGCTGTCACAGCTCAGCTGAAAAGAGATTCCTGCTGTAAGCAACATCAAGGCTCTCTGGATTCTTTCCAATTTAAGAGTGAGAAATGGTTAGTTTGAAACAGTGGGCAATTTTTCACCTCCTCATGTACTATTATTACAAACTGTAGAATACTGGTGGCGCAGTTAGCTACATTATCATTTGTAAGGATGAATAATTCATGCAAATCACTACTAGGAAAGAGCATGAAGCTTGATCTCCCAGAACACAAGCTCTGCTCTATTTAGTGCCATACCAGCAAACACAGTACATAAGTCAATTAGCAATAGGTAACGTAAACTCTTGAATTTTCAACCCTTTCAACTGTCAATCTTTATCTTCTCTCAGGAATGCCCATTTAAAGGAGGTTGTAGGTTACTAAATGAGTAGAATTCTACATGCCACATGTCCATAGGACCTTAAAGTGCCTTTTTTGGTTCTATTTTTGGATTATATTTTTATAATATTTATAATTTTTATTTATAATAATTTAAAGATGAGGTAGTGTTTAAAACTGGATCTGGAAAATAGGCTCCTTTAACTGCAGGGGAAACTTGGCTTTGGTATTTGAATCTAAACACACTCACCCCCAACCTTGTCAAATCAAAAGTTTTTTTACTTGAGGGGCTGGTTCAGGCCCAACTTGAGGTTAAGAACAATGAGTAAGAGTTACACATAACACTAAATCCTGTGAATATAGGATGCATGCATGCATTTAGCAAGGAATGTGTTGATGATTTATTCCATCTACCCTGGGGAAATTCACCCATTTTTCTTTAAAGTTTCTTTCTTTGCAGTAGCTTTAAACATATTGGATGCAGTATCTTTAAACATATTTGATATGGCATATTTAACACTAAAAGAGTTGCATTGCAAAACTATAACACTGGGGAACTATTAGTACTGATTTGTAAGTCCTATTCAAAATTATACAGAACTTTCCATCTTACCCTCACATACAGAATGAAAACCATCATAGAAGAGAAGAAGTTGGAGCTTGAATGTTCCTATTAGTTCCTATCTCTTTGTCTGTACTGTAATGTCTGTCTTTTGTTTAGATGTTAAGCTCCTTGGAGCATGGACTATGGCTTCCTCCACATCTGAACAGATCTGAGTACACAGTCAGTGCTCATTAAGAACCTAATTTAGATAGATAATAGGGTACAGGTATCTCAGTACAATGCCAAGCATCCCCTCTCAGTAAGAGATTTACCTGAAGTCCTCACTCTTTATTCTCAATCAACTTTTGTTGATTTAAATGTGAGATCTGCCAGAATACGTATTAAATAGGAAGAGGAGGATAGGAGCCTTAATAATAATAAAAATAAAGTCACACACCGAGATTAAAGATAATTTACATATGAAAGATAATGTTCTGCAGCTTCCTTGGGCAGAAACTAGAGGAATGGGTGCCAGGCTTCACATTTACTACTAATATGTTGGGGATTGGGTGAAATCTCACTGAAGCTGATGGGCATAACAGCCAGTCTTCATTCAGGCTAGATGTAAGAAGGCATTTAAGCTCCTTTAAGGAATAAGATAGCTGAAAAAATAGAGCCCGCTATACAAAACATGGAGCTCATACAAAGCTGGTTACAATTCTGATCTATGTGGGCAGAGGGGTGTCACTGGGGGCTAGATGCAAATTCAAGAGGCAGGATATTGTTTGGTTGGAGCTGGTTGTGTGTGAAAAGAAGCAACATAGTAAGCACAGGAGAAGCTGACAGAGACAGCCAGAGCAGCACTTGTAGCATGATCCTGAAAAAAAAGCTTGAGGGCACAAGTGCTTTTTGGATAGAGTTCTAGCTTGAACCGGACTTGGAACTGTAAACCAAGGAATTGTCTCCTGCATCAAAGAAATACCCAACTGATCATCAATTTCTCCCCCCAATAGAAACAACCAGCAAGACTTCAACTATTGGCTAATCTCTCGGGTCAAAAGAAGTAACACTGTAATTATTTATTATTAGAAATAGACTTGAATCAAAATCGCTTGATGAACACCCCTAAACCGTGGGCCTCAGGTCCGTGCCTGTCTTTTATTATTTTATTTTATTGTATTCATTATGTTTAATATTTACAGAGTGTTTTACATTTTCAAAGCCCTTCACGAACATTGCACTCTGTTACATGGTAGAATATCAGTTTCCCTTTTGCAAATTGTTTGGGATGGTTAGTGGAAAGAGGCTGTTGTCTTTGCCCGGAAAAGCTGTCACATGGAAATGGTATCTGGTGTAATAGCAGCTTTTACTGGAGGAGTGACAGTGAAATTCGGTTTTAAAGTGGTGAGTTCATTTGCTGACTTCATTTTACTAGTTACTAGTTCAGAGGATAGCAGCAAAACTCATTTTCTTCTGTTTCTTTCCTTTCTGAATCCAGAGAACTGACTTTTAGTTCATGACCTTGATCTCTAGACAATTTTGCAGTAAATCAGCCTTTCTAGTGCCTATTCACTTGCGGTGGAAAGGATCTCAAAAATAATAAACACTGACTAAAAGCACTGAAAACATTTTTGTTTTCTTTGAATAATGCAAAAAATGAAAACTTTTTGGCATCTAATTAGCCTTAATTTGCATAGGAAAATTGGCTCCAACCCAGCAATATAGAGGTGGTGCTTTTTGTGTGTGTGTGGAGGTTGCTTAAAATTTTAAAAGATTTTTTGATTATTCAGGCGCTCCATGTTTGAGTATTATCACATGATGGAAATCCTGAACAGAGTCAGTGTTTGTAGTTCCAGTAATAAAAGCAGCAGTCAAGCAACATTCTGATCAGATGGAAAATGAGAATCGTAGAGATAATGTGAAGAATTCTTTAATTTCCCTTTCCCCTGATTTTACTACTCACTATCGTGGCAGCTTTGAGGTTAGTGTGCACAACTTTGTCTAGAGTGTCGTGGACTGTCTGGCAGGTGTGATGGGGTATACCAACCCCACACTGAGCCTGCAAAGATTAATAAATGTATGTGGACCTACTACACATCCCCACCGCACTACACCTGCACTTGCTGTCAGGTAATGAAGGGGCCCTTAAAAAGAGAAGAGGATTACTCTGTAGCTGGCTGACTGGGAACTGGCCTCCTGCTCCTTGCTTCATACTGGCTGCCTCTGCCTTTTGGAGGAAGGTAGCCCTGACACAGGGCTATTGAGTTTGTTTTCTTCATTGGACTCTTTCTTTGCCTTATTATAAAGGGATTATAGGGCTGTCTGTCCTTACGGGAAAGACCTGAAAGGCCTAATGACAATGTTGCAGGGAACCCCTGCCGAGAGGTGGGTATGGGGAACTGTCTCAACCTTGAACTTTTTACACCCCACTTGAGTTTGCCCTGTAGTTTGTCCTGGATCCTGACGTGTGGATCCTCACAAGGGTTTGGGGTAAATTGTTTGGCTGTTGTTTATCCTATCTAAATATGGTAAGGAAGCTGCCATGTAACTTACTCTCCATTTTCCAAAGCTTGGAATCACTGCACTTGGCTGGGCTGGGCCGGGCCAGGCTAGCCTCAATTATATAGAAGCATCCATACCACACTTAACTGTGTCTATCACACTGGGCACTGCATAATAATACATCCGTTAAATTATAATAAATCATGCCAGGCTGATATTTACAGATACGAAGGGAAATGTTCTGAATCTATATTAATAGGGCTTATCAGAGATGGTAATAGTGTTTGGGATGAATTTTAATGGCTTGTCATTTGAGCAATATAAATGCAAGGAAAGGGCAATATACACGATAAGGACCTTACTTTGTATTGAAAAATGTTTAACTGTTTGAGTTCATCTTGACTTTATTATGGCAAGTGAGAGCTCCAGGTATATAAAACCATGTAACTGTGATTGTTCTTTTGGTATTAGCAGATCAGCTGGACCTAGTATATGTTTGTGTTGCTGAAATTGTGCCTTTGTTTGGTCATCCTTACTGATATACTTTTTCTATTATTACAATTAAAACAAACTGAGCAAGAATTAGCTAGTTGTGGTGTCTAGAAGCTATGATTGATGAGTGCCTTTGAAATGTATTAATCAATGATATCACTATCAATAATCATAATTATAATCCCCTTTTGATGTTTGTTCATTCATACACTAATATTAAAATGAAGAATTATCAATGAGGTACAGTGCTTTAAAAAGCTTCACTAAAAGGACATATTCTGTTTGATCAAAACATCAATACAGCTACTAAGTGAATTCTCTTTGAAAGTTAAGCATTTTTATTTTTACTGTTCTTCAAAGAAGAGAGAAAGGAGAAGTAGCTATTCTGGATCACGATCTCATGTTCTATGTTTCACAGATCAGTCTCGTGTAAGCACAAGCAAAGACTTTTATACCTATAACATGTAGGGCAAATCCCTGCTTTCTGTAAGTGGTCTAATAGTGGGAAAGGGTAAGAGATGCTCTTCACTCTTATTTAGTAGGCAGAACAAGGGACCAGATCACCTTCTCCTGCTGAAAAGTCCACAGGAAAAATCTGCTAGGATCTCTCATAGAATCTCTTCCAAATTTTTCTAATGGTTGGAGTGTAGCCAGGGACTTTTTCCTTAAGAAGAACTAAAAGTTCAGACCCAAACTCTGCATGTCTTCTAGATCTTCTGGAGACACAGAGCATTATGTTCTTCGAGTGATTGCTCATATGTATTCCAATTAGGTGTGCGCGCGCGGCGTGCACGATCGTCGGAAGACTTTTACCCTAGCAACACTCAGTGGCCCGACTGGCGCCCCCTGGAGTGGTGCCGTTGCGGTGCCTGATATATACCCCAGCCGGCCCAGCTCCCTCTCAGTTCCTTCTTACCGCCCGTGACGGTCGTTGGAACTGTGGAGCGCAGCTTAGCTGATCTCCACCTCCCTAGTGCAGTTACCACTCGTTTATCTTGTTGATAGTTTTTAAGTACTTCTTAAGTAGTTGTTAATAGTTTACTGATAGTTCGTTTGTTGTAGTTAGTGTAAATAGTAGTGGGAGATAAGGGGCTTCTCCCCTGTCTCCCTCCACCCGGTACCAGGCCAATGCCTGGCTCTCCGGGATTCAAGCTGTGCTCGGCCTGTTTGAAGCCGATGCCCACGGGGGACCCCCACGACTCCTGTCTGAAGTGCCTTGGGGAGTCCCACCTTCCAGATAAGTGCCGTATCTGTAAGGCTTTGAAGCCGCAAACCAAGAAGGAGTGGGACTTTCGTTTAAAGCAGCTCCTCTTGGAAGCGTCTCTTAGCCCGATGTCGGCCCCGCACCGCAACCTGGTACCGACCTCCACAGCCGGTGTGGCGCTGGCGGCCCCGGAGCGCCCGAGCTCCAGTAAATAGCCTCGGCACCGATCACCTCAGGCCGGGACTCCCCAGAGGCACCGATCGATGTCTCCAAGACTGAGAAAATCGGGTCCGGGACTGGCTCCGACCCCGGCGCCGCTGCATCCGCAGCCGGTTCAAGACCGCGCCTAACCTCCCAGACCGGCGCCAGCACTGATGACTCTGGTACCGCAAGGACCGTTGAGCTTGGTGCCTTTGCCCAAGACGCCCGCACCACCAACTCCGGCTCCACAGGGGCTGTTGAGTCTGGCGCCGCCGCCGATGCCGGCACCAGCCCTGTCGACTCCGGTACCACAGAGATCGTTGAGCTCAGGGCAGCCTGTTAAGGCTCCGGTACCGACGACTCTGGTACCGCAAGGGCCGTCGAGCTCGGCAACTGCCAGCTCCCCGGTGCACGCCGAGGTAGAGCTTACGCTGCCGTCCACTCCGGACACCTTCTCGGCAGCGCAGGACTTGATTGCCATGACGGACCCGGCACCGACCCCATCTTCGGTACCGCCATTGAGAATCATCACGTCCCGTGGCAAAACGGCCATGCTACGTCCGGTGCCACATGTGGAGATCGGCCAACATCAGCCTAGATCTCCTCGACACAGTCCCGGCACCGACCACCTTCTCGGCGCCGGTCGTACTCGCGGCATCGATCCAGGTCAACCTCCAGACACGGTCGATGGTTCTACAATTCCCGGTACCGCTCCCGGTCCCACGGCCTGTCGCAGCGTAGATCCCTGGACGATTGACCTCGTTACCGCTTGCTGAGGCGTACGCGATCCAGGTCGGGCTCCCGGTACCGAGACAACCATCGGTACCGATCCAGGTCCCGGTACCGATCCCCGGCGCCACAGCACAGCACGGCTCTGCGGACCGGCCCTCAAGGACACTCTGCTCCGCCTTGGCCCTCCCGCTCGGCCTCTCGGTCCTCTAGGGCCGGTAGTGCCTAATATACGGACCAGGGCCACGTGGTCGAGGGCCAGAGCCACTTGCCAGACGAGGGACAGGATCCCTCTCAAGCCCCGATGCAGTGGCCTTTCTGGACTCCGATGGCATACCATCAGTCCCAAGGGGCCCCCTCCAGAGCCTCCCAGTCGGCTCATTCAGAGTCCTGGGCACCGGAGGCGACGGTGTCACGCCCTCCTCCGGAGGCCCCAGGCCCTGCAGCCCAGACATCGGCCGAGATCCCAGACCCGGAGGCCTTGGGCGTGGAAGCTCCAGAACTTCCGCACCAGGACCTACCCCAGGACCCTCTAGTCCCGGGATTGTCATTCTCCTCCTCCCCGGACGAGGCAGTGGCAGGAGCATCATCTTCAGGCCTGCCTCCCATCGATCTCCGGGACCACCAAGACCTGCTGCGCAGATTGGCTCTCAACATGGATCTGCAGGTCGAGGAGGTGGTGGAGCTTGAGGACCCGGTGATGGACATCCTAACAGCCGACGCCCCCACCAGGGTAGCCCTCCCGTTTGTACGGACTATATTTACCAACGCCACCTCAATCTGGCAATCTCCAGCTTCGGTGCCCCCCACTGCCGGTCGGGGTGGGGGGTGGTGGTGGAGAGAAAAGATATGGCGCCCCCGAAAGACTTCGAGTACCTCTACACTCACCCCCCACCGTGCTCCCTGGTGGTTCAATCTGTAAACGAGAGGGAGAGGAATGGCAAACAGGCACCCGCCCCTAAGTCCAAGGACGCCAAGCGCCTGGACTTGTTTGGCAGAAAGATCTACTCGGGGGGTGGGCCTCCAGCTCAGAGCTGCTAACCAGCAAGCACTCCTGAGCTGATACGGGTACAACACCTGGAACTCCATGCAAAAATTCAAAGAACTTGTACCCCAGGAGTCCAGGCAGGAGTACGCAGCGCTGATTGAGGAGGGCAAGAAGGTGGCCAGAACGTTGCTGCAGGCCTCCTTGGACATAGCCGACTCAGCCGTCAGGACAATAGCTTCAGGAGTCGCCATGCGGCATATCTCCTGGCTTCAGTCCTCCACCCTCCCTCCAGAGGTCCAGCATGCCATCCAGGACCTACCGTTCGAGGGGCGGGGTCTGTTTTCAGAAAAGACTGACGCGAGGTTGCAGACCCTAAAAGATGGTCGCACCATCATCCGCACGCTGGGGATGCACACCTCAGCCATGCAGCGCAGACCCATCCGGCTCTTCGCGCAGCATCCGTACACCGTACCCACACCTCGGCAGGATTTCTCGAGGAGACCACGTGGTAGGGGCGGTAGAAGGCGGCAGCCCCGTCGCCAGACTGGCCACAGCCAGGGCTCCCACAAACCGTCGTCGGGGCCCAAACAAAACTTTTGAAGGGATGTCTGAGGGCGGAGTACCAGTCTCAGTTCACAATCCTTTCCCCCCCCCTTCCGAGACAGCCTTTCCCATTTCTTCCGTGCGTGGTCGAATGTCACCACAGACCGCTGGGTCCTACGCACGGTGGAAAGCGGATACCAACTTCAGTTTGTTTCCCCCCATCCCTCCCACCTTCCTTCCCTGTCCCTCTTCAGGGACCCTTCTCACGAGCAACTCCTAATTCAGGAGGTCCAAACGCTCCTCTCCATAGGGGCAATAGAGGAGGTTCCAAGGGAGTTCAGGGGCAAGGGTTTTTACTCCCGCTATTTCCTAATCCCCAAATCAAAAGGGGGGGCTATGCCCTATCTTGGACTTGCGGGGACTCAACAAATGTATGGTAAAGTTGAAGTTCCGCATGCTTTCCCTGGGTACCATTATCCCTTCTGTGGATCCTGGAGACTGGTACGCTGCCCTCGACATGAAGGACGCATATTTCCTTATCGCGATCTACCCACCACACAGACGCTTCCTCCGCTTTGTGGTAGGCCAAAGACACCTCCAATTTATGGTTCTTCCCTTCGGCCTCTCCATGGCACCACGCATGTTCACGAAGTGCATGGCCGTTGTGGTGGCCGCCCTCCGTCGGCGACGGATTCAGGTGTTCCCCCTCCGTCGGCGACGGATTCAGGTGTTCCCCCTACCTCGACGACTGGCTTATCCATGGCAACTCCAGCAGCCAAGTCCAGTCGCACATTTTGACGGCCTTGAGCATGTTCAATCGGCTCGGCCTGCTCCTGAATGTAGAAAAGTCCACTTTGGAGCCAACCCAAAGGTTCGACTTTATAAGGGCAGTACTGGACTCGACTCTCGCCCGAGCTTTTCTGCCAGAGGCACGCTTTCAGGCTCTCATAACCATCATACGCGGCCTTCAGAGCTTCCCTACCTCGATGGCTTGCAGCTGCCTCAGCCGCTTTGGTCACATGGCGTCCTGCACGTTCGTGACCGCTCATGCCAGATTACGCCTCCATCCACTCCAGGCATGGCTCTCGTCGGCATACCGTCCACGCAGAGACAGCTTGGACTTGGTTTTGACAGTACCATCGCAGGTCCTAGCCTCCCTGAACTGGTGGCTAGACCCCAAGAAAGTGCTGGAAGGGGTGCCATTCCATCCGTCACAGCCATCCCTAGCCCTAACCACAGACGCGTCATCACTCAGCTGGGGCCTGTGGTCGGCGCAGGAACTAGCCCTGCACATCAACGTCAGGGAACTGCGGGCAGTGCGCCTTGCCTGCCAAGTCTTCTCCCAGCACCTGCAGGGTCATTGTGTCGCCGTACTCACGAACAACACGACAGCCATGTATTACATCAACAGGCAAGGAGGGGCACGCTCCTCCCCGCTCTGCCAAGAAGCAATGCGGTTGTTGGAGTTCTGCATAGCCCACTCCATTCACCTGGTGGCCTCCTTTCTCCCAGGGGTCCAGAACACCTTGGCGGACCACCTCAGCAGATCCTTTCAGGCACACGAGTGGTCCATTCGGCTGGATGTTATCCACTCTGTCTTCCGGAGGTGGGGATTTCCCCACGTAGACCTGTTCGCGACTCGCGAGAACCAGAAATGCCACGTGTTCTGCTCGCTCCAGGGACGCTCCCCAGGCTCCCTGACGGACGCTTTTCTCCTGCCTTGGTCAGGCCACTTGTCCTATGCCTTCCCACTGGTGCCGCTGGTCCACAGAGTCCTGCTCAAATTACGCACGGACAGGGCCCGCCTAATCCTGATCGCCCCGGTGTGGCCCAGGCAGCACTGGTACACCACTCTCCTAGAGCTCTCGGTGTCCGCCCCGATCACTCTCCCATTGTGGCCAGACCTGATTACTCAACAGCACGGCAGGCTCCATCATCCCGACCTGCAGTCTCTCCACCTCACAGCATGGCTGCTGCATGGCTGAACCCGTCCAAGCTACACTGCTCCGACCCTGTGCAACAAGTCTTCCTAAGTAGCAGGAAGCCCTCTACCAGGTCCACCTACTTAGCCAAGTGGAAACGTTTTTCCGCTGGTGCGGCCCTCGGGGTGTCAACCCTTCGCAGGTGCCGGTGCACACCATTTTGGACTACCTGCTGTCTTTGAAGGAGCAGGGTCTAGCGCTTTCCTCGCTAAAGGTCCACCTGGCGGCGATCTCGGCCTTTCACCCTGGCGAAAATGGGCGCTCGATCTTTTCCAACCCCATGGTCAGCAGGTTCCTCAAGGGGTTAGAACGTCTACACCCATTGGTTCGCCGTCCGGTCCCCACTTGGGACCTCAACCTTGTCATAACCAGGCTCATGGGGGCCCCATTCGAGCCTATGGCCACCTGCTCGCTCCTGTACCTCTCCTGGAAGACGGCCTTCCTCGTGGCCATCACCTCAGCGAGGCGCGTATCTGAACTCAGAGCGCTCACTTCGGAACCCCCTTACACGGTGTTCCACAAGGACAAGGTACAGCTGCGACCTCACCTGGCCTTCCTGCCCAAGGTAGTGTCAACTTTTCATATTAACCAGGACATTTTTCTGCTGGTCTTCTACCCAAAGCTGCATGCCTCTCCAAGGGAGCAGCAACTCCATTCCTTGGACGTCCGTAGGGCCCTCGCCTTCTACATCGAGCGGACGAAGCCCTTTCGGAAAACGACTCAGCTATTTGTCGCCGTGGCAGACCGAATGAAGGGCCTCCCGGTCTCCTCCCAACGCATCTCCTCCTGGATCACGTCATGCATCCGGACGTGTTATGACTTGGCTGGTGTTCCCACCATGAACCCTACTGCCCACTCCACCCGAGCTCAAGCCTCGTCCTCCGCCTTCCTGGCGCACATACCTATACAGGAGATATGTAGGGCAGCAACCTGGTCATCGGTGCACACCTTTGCCACTCACTATGCCATAGTTCAGCATTCCAGGGAGGACGCTGCCTTTGAAACAGCAGTCCTACACTCTGCAGTATCACAATCCGACCCCACCTCCTAGGCAAGGCTTGGGAGTCACCTAATTGGAATACATATGAGCAATCACTCAAAGAAGAAGAGACGGTTACTCACTGTAGTAACTGTTGTTCTTCGAGATGTGTTGGTCATATCTATTCCAAACCCGTCCTCCATCCCCACTGTCGGAATAGCCGGCAAGAAGGAACTGAGAGGGCGCTGGGCCGGCTGGGGTATATATCAGGCACCGCAATGGTGCCACTCCAGGGGGCGCCAGCCAGCCCATCAAGTGTTGCTAGGGTAAAAGTCTTCCGACGATCGTGCACGCCGTGCGCGCACACCTAATTGGAATAGATATGAGCAACACATCTCGAAGAACAACAGTTACTACGGTGAGTAACCGTCTCTTGCTACATCACTGCTTGCTCCTCTTCAGCTTCCTGATGGTGCACCCCCTCAGTCCACAGCTAATTAACTACCCCTTCAGTGAGAGAGTTCCTCAGCCTGGAGTAACTCAGGAAAGTTCTTATAGACTTAGGATGTATTAACTTACCTGTAGATGCTTCAGTGGGTTGGTGGGTGGGAACAATGAGCTTTTCCCTGCTGCTGCTCCTTCACCTCTCTGGCAGTGAATCTTGGTTTTTAATTTTGTCAGTGTAAGACACCAAGATTATATGCATTTCTTAAAGGCGCAGCTTATATTTGAAGATATTTAATAAATTTTGAAGGTAAAACAGATAGGTCTGCTTAATGCTAAAATTCTCTTCTGAAGAAATTATGGTCTGTTTCTGGACTCTGGTCAGCAACTCAAGATTGTCAGGAAGCAGTCTGCAGCACATTTGTGCTACATTGCTACCACCTTTTACTTGATAGCCTAGGCTTTCCTTCCATTTTACTGTCTTGCTAAAAACTCCTTGTCACCTAAATTGCCAATTTGTTGTAGATGTTTATGAATATTATAAATGTAAAAAGCTTGATCTTCAAGATAAACTTTATTTTAGTGGAATTCCTTGAATATGAAAGGGGAAAGGTGTAGAGGGATTTTTTTCAGTAAAAGGGCAACTGTTTTCAAAATACTATACTGTACAAGGAGGCGAAAATTGCTGTGGGAATGTCTTTTTCCCCCAGTTAAATTTTTACTAACCACAAACAGTGTTTCCAGTTTCCTTTCAATACGATTTAAAGGCCTGTGATGTGATGGTGTATTCAGGACAAATTGCTTTGCAAGCAATGTCAGTAAAGTGATGTCAGATTAGGGAATCTGATGTATTAATAATTACATGATACAGATAATAAGGAACTACCTCAGAGGTAGCCTTGTAAAGAGCACTGTATTAACATTATGGCTTTCAACTGTTTGCATTCATCCGATTGAGCACGTAGGTATGTAACCATGTGATCCTATAACTGTTACCTTCATTCTCCCTTCCTTATTGTTTGTTCTCACTTGATGTGTCTCATTTAAAAATACACAGTTAAATCCCGGTGTAGGGACAAAGTCGTCTTGTATAGTTGTATAGAGCTTATCACAATGGAGCAACAAGGTCTATTGGGGTCTTTGGGTAGTACTGCATATAAACATTGCCTGCCCCTCTCCCAGCAGCTTCAGACTCAGAGCTTCTTTTCTTGGGGCTAATTCCATCCATGAGTGGGGTTGAATGTTCTGGGCCTTATTAAAACAACCAAACATGTTTACCGTGTTTAAAATCTTCTCACCACCATCCACTTCTCTTCCTCCACTGCTTTCTCCTGACACCCAGGAATCACCAGTTTGATTTCCAGTGTGCCTCTCTTATTAGTCAACACTACCCTGAGGCAAACTATTGTTGCTTTTGCCTGGTTGTTTCCATTAGGAGGAGAAATTGATTGTCAGGTTTTCCCTTTAGTAAAATCCTGTTTATTTACTCGGTCCCATTTTTCTGAGTACAGCAAAAACCAACAACAGGTCGCAGTTTTCTTGATCACAATTTCCAAGCCTTCCTTTCCATCTGTACTCTGGCTTTGTCTCTGGGCCACACTCATGCTGCTCTCTGGCTTTCTTCTGGCTTGCTGGTTTCTCTCTCACACACATATGCATGCATTTATAACCTGCAACCAAATCAATGATCCAGCCCCTTTATCTGCAATCAGTCTGCAAGGAAGCCCCTCAGTCCACCTGGCTCAGTTTCTACTCTGGCCTTCCCATGCTGTCCTGTGCCTTGGTGGTGGCTTCTATTGTTTCAATTATCACTGAACAAAAGATCATGTCACCACTCTAAAAGTTTGGGATGACCTAACTAACTCAGTCACAGTATTGCCACTTGTGAATGATGTGGCCATGCCAAGCACATGGCAGTAAAATCCTCATAGAACATGACATAATCAGGTTTTCTCTTTCTCACTGCGGTTTTTCGATTAAGAAACTATATGCAGTTATTGCAAAAATGTCTCATTTGTATTTGGTTGTGTTTAAATTTGAATTCATTGGTTATGCTTCTACATCTTTTGAGTTCACTTTCTGTGAACAATCAAAGGATTGAGTTTTATTCTCACAAATGTCTGAAAAGCAAATATTAAATCCACAAACCTCACTGGAATTGGCATATTTGATATAATTACACACACATTGCTGAAAAAATATTATTTGGGTTGCAAAGTCAAGTGCTCAAATTAAGAAATACCAGAATTAGGGTGACCTGTGAAATTTTAATTATAGGCAGTGTTACTGTCTCCATCTATAATATGCTTGATGCAGCAGAGAGAGAGGTTTCCCAAAATCCTAGCCAGAGAGAACCTGATGCAGAGGCAAAAGGAAGCTATACAAAATCTAGCTACTCTTTGCAGTGATGACCATGCACATCACACAATTGCTTTGTAATAGTAAGGAGAGAAAATTTGAAACACGAGTTACAGTAGACAAGTCTTACTAGGAGTTGCTGGGGCAGTCAAGGAGAACTGTGAACACTTTCTAAAATTTCCTAATCATGGTTATCTGTTGCCTCTTCCTGATTTCAAAGCCCAAGTGGATTCTTCAAATGCTTCTATCCAGTACAGTTCCAATGCACCTCCTGTGGAAGTTTGTCAAGGTTCCCTCCCCACTCTGAACTCTAGGGTACAGACGTGGGGACCCGCATGAAAGACCCCCTAAGCTTATTTTTACCAGCTTAGGTTAAAAACTCCCCAAGGTACAAAATCTCCCCTGCACCCTGGTAGAAGATTCTTGCTGCCATCACCAAGTGATTGAAACAGGAATCAGGGAAGGGACCACTTGGAGTTCCCCTTCCCCCCAAAATATCCCCTCAAGCCCGTACACCCCCTTTCCTGGGGAGCTTGAGAATAATCTCCTAACCAATTGGTTACCCAGTGATCAAAAACCCACCCCGAGGTCTTAGAACAATGGAAAACAGTCAGATCCTTAAAAGAAGGATTTTATTAGAACAAGAAAGGTAAAAATCATCTCTGTAAAATCAGGATGGTATATATTTTACAGGGTACTCAATTTCCTAACTCAGAGGGATCCCCCTCTGGGGAAAACCTTCAAGTTACAGAAAAATGCAACAAAAACAGGAATACACATTCCCTCCAGCACAGCGAATTTCCCAAGCTAAAAACAGAAAAAACTAACGCATTATATCTAAACGCTCACTAACTCCATAGAAGATGGATGGTTACTTGCTTGATCTGTCTCCTACTGAGAGATCACACAGACAGACAAAAATCTTTCTCCCCCCTCAGATTTGAAAGTATCTTGTCCCCTCATTGGTCCTGATGGTCAGGTGTTAGCTCGGCTACCTGCGTTTCTTAACCCTTTACCGGTAAAAGGATTTTATAGTACTGCATCAGAGTCTCTCAACCCATTCCCTTTATATTTATGACAAATGTAAAAATGTTAATGTAAAAATCCTGTGTACTTGTTAGTTGGAAAATCCTTTCCAGAGTTTCACTTATCCAAGCAGAGAGAAGAAACAACAACATGTCAGTTGTGTTGCTTCACATGCTAGAGGACCGTACAAGTTCCTAGATACTTAGAACTAAAGTTGCAAGTCTTAAAACAAAAAAGAAATAAAATATTTTAATATAAACAAATACAAGTTGTATGTCACTGTGGTAAGATAATTTTTTTAAAAAAAATTAAGATGAAAGAAAATAAAGTGAGTTGTATTCTTGTTGAGAAAATTATTGGCAAGGTATATTCTACTGCTTTTATTAAATTGAAGTACATCATAAAGCACTTTTTGAGAAGAAATCTAAATGCCTAACTACTTGGAAATGCTCAGTTAAAATAGACTTATGCCTTAAGATCTTTTTTGTTTTGTTTTGTCAGCTAGCTAACACTGCTGCTGTTCCAAGTATCCAGTATCCCAGCAAATGATTCATAAGCAGACTGAGTAAAGAAATTCATCAAAAAATGTGAAGGAATCATTGACTCTCATTCATTGAGAATTATTGAGAGTTATTATTCACTGTGAATTATTGGCTCAGATCTAATATCAATGGGACTTGTTAGTGCTGCGGAGAGTTGCTGGTGCTGCAGAACTGTTAATGCTGCCACTGCTGCTGTTCTTGGAGCTCCAGTGTTAGCTGCACTAGCGGAGAGTGCAGCTTGCTGATTCAGCAGACCTCAATGTCATTCATAAAGAGAGGCCACAGGCTCGGTTCAGTGGTGAACGTGCTCAGCCAGGCCAGCAAAGCAGAGTACTAGCGGCCTGTCCGATGGGTCACAGAGACACTAACACGTGTACACCCGTGGCAAGGTAAAGGCTCAGTGAACACAATGGGATGCTGTCGCCTTGTTCGATACAAAGATGCCCCTCCTATGACTTCTCATTTTATACATTGATATGAACAAATTACATATTACGTTCCATATGCTTTCCATTATTATTCTGTACATTCTACCTGCTAGTTCAAACAAAACATCCTTATCCGTTATCCTGTCTTTCCCTCCTTGTCTTGCAAGGGCTCTGAGAGTCCCCCTATCATCTGCTAGGAATGTATTTATGCCGTTACTTGAAAACTCTGGGTGTTTCTGTACCATCCTCTCAGGTCAGGAATGTGCTTACTCAGTTGACTAATACCTAATGTGTTTGCTATTCTGCCAAGACCAGCCCTACTCTGGTTCACAGACTTTGGCTTACTGTTAGTTATGCCTAAAGCTCCAGCAAGGCCTAAACGAGTGAGCGTTGTTCGTTGTGAGTAAAAGGTTGAAGAATATGCCCAGAGAGAGTTAGTGAGATGGAGATGTACAAGTGCAACATACAATGTTCTCTTTTTAAATTCATGGATTGTTCTAATAATATTTCCCACGAAAGTACTGTGAATATAAGAGAGATGTTTTAAAGCCAAGAGAAATAAACTGTATTGAAAACTCACTTAGTAACACGAGGATGGATGCAGTGTTTCACGATCAATGGGGTACATGTCTTGAAGCCATGCATGCAGTTGTAGCTCTGTTTTGTACTTCAGTTTTAATTATCTGCTGAATTGCAGCACAGTGCTTTTACTGTGCGTGTGTGGGGGGAAGATAAGAGTTGATGAAGAAAGAGCAGTAAATCTTCCATGACTTCCTTTCAGTACACAAATGATCCAGAATAAGGCAAAAAGGAAAGGGGTTAATATGAAAATCTTTCAGGGTTTTATGTCAGTATCTACATTTTTAATATGTAGTTTTTTAAATCTTTTAGATAAAGGCAATAAAGTAGTTTTTCTTTCCTGACTTTTTTCTCCACTAAGTTGAATTTGATATAAATGTTTACATCAACATTAGTAGACGCAGGTCACAGAGAGAAGAAAAAGCAATTGATTGTGGTGTTAATGGTACCATTGCCATTTTATTGAAATAATTAAGGATACAGTATTGGGAAGTATTTCCATTTCTGTCCTGTGCAAGAAGTCTTTATAAAACTGACATGTAAAACTAAACATACACTAAAAATCTCTATTTCTATTGCAGGCTCTTATTTTCCAAACATGATAAGCAGAATAAGGGGCGTGTAAACAACAGTGTGTCACTTCAGTGGGAGCCATATGAACATCAGAGTGCAGAATTTTGCCAATAGTTTGAAAAAACAGCTATTTAAACAACTTCTGTTTTCATAACTTATATTATCTGCGGAGCGTGTTTTGTAGTTGAATTCTGGAGGGTCTGCTTTCCTTTCCTTTTATAAACATTACTCTCATTAAGATCAATGGGAGTTGCCCATGTGTAGACGAGAATAGGCAGTATCTAATTTTGGTTTTACATCACATTTTACATAGTTATTGAATTGAACTTGTTGCAGTGACGAGCTTACATAACAAATGTTAAGTGGCTTCACCTTTCATTAATATGCTTTAATCCACTAGAGGATATAATATGAATCTTTGTACATAGGTTGACGAAAATTGTTTTCAGATAGTAAATGATGTTTTTTCAATTTTAGTGTGCAGTAATCACAGCTGTTCAGAGTTGTTTTTGTAACCCTATCAGGTTTATAATTTGACTGAATAAAAGACTTCAATTTCACTATTTCCTACAATTTACTATATTTATTTACTTATCTGTATATTCCAGCTTTTTTTCCAGTTGTACCTGTCTGATGCTTAAGGCACATCACAAATATTTAAAATGTGACGTGTAGAAGATAACAGATTAATTGTAGAAGAATAGATCTGCTGAGAAAAAAGATGGTTTAAGCACTAAAAGTGAAATCTCTCCCATCAACCCTTTCTGGTCACCAATTAGCTCTTCCTATACTTGAGGGAAGTAAGGGAAAACAAGTGCATTTTACAGTGTGATTTTATGGGTCACCTAATCCAGGCTTTAGTGAGCAAATGGTGAAAGTTAATTCTTGATCCAAATATTGGGTAGATTTTTCTCATACTAAAATTTTGAGCCCTCCCCTTAAAATTTTGAGGCCTCCCCTTCCTTTTTATTCTGTTCCACAAGGACCAGGTCATATTTTATTCACTTTTATTGACTTTGAACAGTATTAACATCTTACTGTCTCTGTTAGACAACATAACCAGAGTCTAAGCAATTTAGTATGGCTGGCCATAAGCCAGGTTCATTGGATATTACAGTCTAGAATCTAGGCATTCATTCATGGATATATGTCATTTCAACTCTCCTTGACATTCAACTCCTTCAACTGATCAGAAGCCAAGAGTTAATGAATCAGTCTGTGGTACACAATCAATTGTAATCAAAAGGCCAAATTTTGCTGTTATGTAAATGGCATTGCATGGGTGGAATGGAGGGCAGAATTCAGCCCATATTGTTTCAACAGAACTGACCATATAATTTTTAACAGTGTGAATAAATTGACCATTTTCTAACTATAAAACAGTGCTAACGTTTGTACAGTCAGTCCTCTTCCATATCCTGTTCTTTTGGTCCAAATTAATGCCCTCATCGCTGTTCCCACTACCCCCATGAACCTAGGTTCAAGCTGAAATTAATCCCTTCCTCAGTCCCTCTATTTCTAAGAAGCCCCCCACAAAAAACTATCTACTGCTGCTGCTCCTCGTGTTTCCTCCTAGCCTCAAGCCATTAGCTCACTCCCACTTCACTCTCCTGTAGAGATAATGCCCCTCCAGATGCCCCATTCTTCACCATCTCTTTCCTCCTTGGAAAGATTAAAATAGGCAGAAGAGCTGTAGGTTCTCTCCCCTCCCTTGGGATAGGGGAACAAATGGGTGGAGCCTCTCCTGCCCGATTCTCCTACTGAAGAGCAAGGAAAGGCAAGTTGGGAGTGTTTTTCACTTGCAGAGGTGAGTGGGGAAGGGGGTTTATTAGGAGTGTGTTCTCTGTTACCTCCCTTCTGTGGCAAGAAGGGAGCAAGCAACAAGGACCCTCTGCTCCTTCCTACAGTGAGGGAGAGGGAGTCATCTGACTTTCGAAGGGCCCACCACATTTGGTGGTTTCTGCTCAGAGTCCTTGTGCTCAAGCAGGTCTCTGGTAATAATGCAGGCTGCAGGGATGAGTTGCTGCTAGTAATGCTGATGCATGCTTAATATACCTCCCTGTATCTAGTCCACAGCAAGTTCAAGGGATGTTGTGTAAGAACACATAGTGCTGTTCCTAGGAACAATTTGTATGGTGCTGGAACAACTTGTATGGTGGGGGGTGCTGTGAGCTATTGAACCAAACTTTAAACTTTGTATATGATGGAAACCACTTCAAGTAGGGGGTAAGGCAGCACCCCTAGTTCCATCACCTGTGCCAGCACTAATAGGAAATGTCTGTAGAATGGTATGGAATATACTGTTTGTTTTTAATACTGAAATATTTATAAGAACATCCTCCCTTTGATCTTGGAGGTGAAATTCAGAAGGGTTATTTGTACTGTTAAAAGTTTCTATAGCCTATGTTGAATGCTGCTTTTTGGATTGCGAAAATAAGCCCTCCACGCCAAAACAAAACAAGGCTGAGGCAACCCACTCTTTTTTGTGTGGCTGAAACAACCTAGCAAACCTTGTTACAAAGTACTACAATAAAACTGTGTGAATGAGGAAATTGTTAGATGACCTTTACAGTGACAAGGTGCATAGATTAACATTTCCCTTAATATATTTTTAATAATACGCGTCCTACTGAGATCTAATAGATGGGTCATTTGTACAGACTGATGTACTTGTTTTTTCCTTTGCGTACTTGTTCCCTTTTGAATCCTTGTCCTTCCACTATGTTAGAAAAGCTTTCATTAGAATATTTCCTTTTTTTTGTTAACCTGCTTCAACAGAGCACTTTGGCAGAAGTCGGAAGTATTAAAAGAAAATGTTTTGTTTTATTTTGACACTGATGATATCATCGCTGCTGGAAGTAGGAGGGTGGGGTATGTGTGTGTGTGTGTGTGCAGCCGCACCCCCTGGCTTGCAGTAGTTTCCATTATATCCAGGGTTTACAGTTTGGTTTAATAGCTCTCAGCACCTCCACTATAAAAATTGTTCCAGCACCACTGGATGATATGTTGGAAATGGTGAGGCGAGTGAAGTTCTTAGTATATAAAACCCTCTTATCCCATAACCTGTAACCCTGTCTCTCTGAGCAACATTTAATTTGAGTTCTTTAGTTGGATTTGTGAAAACAAGTCAAATTACATCCTGTACCCAACAGGTAATCTTAATCCCAGCAATCTCAGAGACATCCTGAGACCAGCCTAAATGGGAAGTTTTTCATTTTAAACCCTTCCTAATCCTATGAACCATTCATGCCTAAAAGGAAAACAGGCTAGCCAAAACCATGTGGGTGTGGTGGCTCAGATTCATAGCCCCGCTGTTGCTAACAGTGGGTGGGGTCCTCAAAGGGCTGATTAGAGTAATTTTGCTTTAGACAGAAAGCTCTCTTTCTCTATTACTGACTGCATGTGACATCTCTTATTCAGTTCCTAACCTCATGTTTTAGTTGGCAGCACAATGAGCTACTTCCCTGCAATTCAGTTGGCAGCAGTCCCTTTCTTATTTACAGCCGGAAAGTGTGATTAATACCCATTTGGGCTCAAGTCCTGCACTGTATGCAGAGTCATTGACTTACTCCCCTGTGTACTGCTTACAATGTGCAAGAAATTAAAAGCACCGTCCATATTCACCTCATCCCCTCCCACAGACATGTCTGAGTCCTTGGAGCTGGCTGTGGCAAAGACTAGCACCTGGAGGCCAGCCACAGCTTCCCATACCTGATGTTTGACCTCAACCACACAGAACCTGCAGTGCAGAAAGCAGTGTTGTATATGTAGTTCTCACAAACATAGTGACAATTTTCTTCGGTTCACTGTGTGTAAAGGTCAGGTTTTCTGCACAGCTATGTGAGAATCGCACCTTTCCCTTGGGATATCTCTCTCTCTCTTGCTGCCCCTTGCAGTTTCCTGAGGGTGGGTGCAGCTCCTGTTTTTGTTTTTGCTTTCTCTTTCCACACACATGCTGCTACGTTTTCCAGGCCTCTTGTTTTGGCGGTAGGGGAGAGATTTATCAAGTCACTCTGCTGCTGGACTGGCCTACAGTCTTCTGTGAGCACCTTTTCTGGATTTGGTTCTGATATTTGGTTTTTGCACAGTTTTTTTCTTATTCCAAGGCATGTCCTGTCTCTGTGGTTGTGCTGCCTTGTCAGCTGTCTGTAACATTGTCTGGCTATTGTAAATGCACACTTCTTCCATCCTTTTTTGACAGTGGGTGCTTTCTGTACCTGGATGCAAGCATGAGTGTGCCAGGTCCATTGTTGAGCACAAATGGCTTGGTACCCTGTGCTGTGTCTGGTGAGCTGCGATTGCCACTGAACAGCCGTACCTCCATATGGAATGGCTTGATCTGATATTATGCTCAGGTGATCTTCCTCTGTGTTAACTCTTACTTTGAGGCATGTGTGTATGGAAAGGACCTGCTTTAGTTCTAGTGTTTGACTGCCTCTTACAAAGTGGTCTCTTTCTCCCCTGTAACCTTTAGTACTGAGAAGAGATACAGAGTACTCTACTACCATGATATACCAGCCCTATTCTATTCTGTCCCCTAACACAGCAATTTGGGGGGGTGTAAGCAGTCTGTAGCAGGTAATGTACGCATAGGAGCTTCCTATTGGTGTGCTAAATGATATGCAACTGGCGTGGGATATGTAACAGGGATTGCTCCCCTGATTAACTGGTTTATGCACCAGAATCAAGGAGCATCTGCTTTATAGATATGCACCCTTTGCCCCAGAATGGGACTAGCACCTTAATCTCTAATTACAGCTTTATCTACACTATCTCATCAAACAGAAGGTTCCTCAGCTTCAGCCTCTTAAAGGCAACTAGCAGTCTTTACAATGCATTTCATGCTCACTAAACTTCAAAGATGGATGAATATTTAAAGATCACAGTCTTTGGCCTTATGTTTCAGGAGGGAAAATCATTTCAGTACAAGAGACTAAAGTTTTGGTTCATTAGGTCACCACATACAATCAGCTGCTCTTTTTATGGGACAGAGGTATTGCTCTTAAGGGATAGTACTAGGAAGCACAGGATATAATATATCTGTGCTGTAGTAGAGGTTACAGTGTTCTCTACTGATGAGTAAAATATGGGGAAACACTAAAGGTCAGTTGTGCAACCGAGGGGAAAGGCAACCATCCATACAAGTGGTGGAAATAGGCTTTATTCAAATCACCCAGAGAAACTGAGTGGAATGAATGTAGCATGTTGTAAAATAGGAAGAAAGCCATGTACATGAAATGTATTCTTACTTCAAATGTATTTATATCGTATCCATCACAAGAGGATCCTTATTAAGTCCAATCATTGGCTGCTGTTCCCCTCCCAACAAAGGCTATAAATAAAATATAAAGTCTGAGAAAATAATATTTTGTGGATGGTAACCCAATCCCCTTTGCTTCTTCTAAGCTCCTCTCACCTCCAACACTTTCTATTTTTGTGTTTTTCTTTAGGTAATATCCACTTCTAGGGACTAAACTTTAGTCTGTACACCTAACATTGGTGTACTGATTTTTTTTCAGTTTATAAATATCTGCTCACACAGAACTCTTGTCATATGTACAATGACTATAAAATAGTAATTAGAACTTGATTCTTACAAGTCTCCTAGATCTCCATGCCCAAAGCTCTTATTACTCTATCCATTAATTAATTCTCCCCTAGTCCCCCAGACAAAAGCCTAGAAGAACAAAAGGGCCATGCAGCCTGAGCTGCTGGTAAACAATTATGGGCTTTGGCAAACCCAGGAGGAAGAGGAAATGCTCATCCACAGGCACTTCAGCTACTTTGTCAAGGGATGAGGCTAGAAGCTGTTTGAGGTAACCAGAAATCAGCCCATTCAGAGCTTTCTAAATTAAAACCAACACCTTAAATTGCACCTGGAAATAGATACATAGGCGGTTTCATTTATATTATGGAATATGCTCCCTGAAAGAAACTGCTTCTAACAAATGGACCACTGCATTCAGATCTAGCTACAATTTCTAAATGGTCCTAAATAGGGCTGTCGATTAATTGCAATTAACTCACGTGATTAACTGAAACAAAATTAATCATGATTAATTGCACTGTTAAACAATGGAATACTAATTGAAATTTATTAAATATTTTTGGATGTTTTTCTACATTTTCAAATATATATCCTTTTCAATTACAACCCAGAATTTTATTATTTTATTACAAATATTTGCACTGTAAAAATGATAAACAAAAGAAATACTATTTTTCAATTCACCTCATACAAGTACTGTAGTGCAATCTCTTTATTATGGAAGTACAACTTACAAATGTAAGTTTTTTTGTTACATAACTGCACTCAAAAACAAAACAATGTAAAACTTTAGAGCCTACAAGTCCACACAGTCCTACTTCTTGTTCAGCCAATCTCTAAGAGAAACAAGTTTGTTTACATTTACGGGAGATAATACTGCCCACTTCTTAATTACAGTGTCATCTGAAAGTGAGAACAGGCGTTCACATGGCACTTTTGTAGCCGGCATCGCAAGATATTTATGTGCCAGATACGGTAAAGATTCATATGCCTCTTCATGCTTCGACCATCATTCCAGAGGAGATGCATCCATGCTGATGACACTCATTAAAATAATAATGCATTAATTAAATTTCTGACTAAACTCCTTGGGGGGGAAACTGTATGTCTCCTCCTCTGTTTTACCCACATTCTGCCATATATTTCCTGTTATAGCAGTCTCAGATGATGATCCAATGCACATGTTCATTTTAAGAACTCTTTCACTGCAAATTTGACAAAATGCAAAGAAGATACCAATGTGAAATTTCTAAAGATAGCTATAGCACTTGACCCAAGATTTAAGAATCTGAAGTGCCTTCCAAAATCTGAGCGGGACGAGGTGGGAGAATGCTTTCAGAAGTCTTAAAAAAGCAGCACTCTCATGTGGAAACTACCGAACCCAAACCACCAAAAAGGAAAATCAGCCTTCTGCTGGTGGCATCTGACTTACATGATAAAAATGAACAGGCGTCGGTCTGCACTGCTTTGGATCATTATTGAGCAGAACCCGTCATCAGCATGGATGCATGCCCTCTGGAATGGTGGTTGAATCATCAAGGGACATATGACTCTTTAGGACATCTGGCATGTAAATATCTTGTGATGCTGGCTAAAACAGTGCCAAGCAAACGCCTGTTCTCACTTTCAGGTGACATTGTAAACAAGAAGCAGGCAGCATTATCTTCTTCAAATGTAAACAAACTTGTTTGAGCGATTGGTTAAACAAAAAGCAGGACTGATTGGATTTGTAGGCTCTAAAGTTTTACATTGTTTTATTTTTGAATGCAGGGGATTTTTTGTACATAATTCTACATTTGTAAGTTCAACTTTCATGATAAATAGATTGCACTATAGTACTTGTATTAAGTGAATTGAAAAATACTATTTGTTTTGTTTTTTACAGTCCAAATATTTGTAATAAAATTAAAGTGATCACTCTACATTTTGTATTCTGTGTTTGTAATTGAAATCAATATATTTGAAAACATCCAAAAATATTTAAATAAGTGGTATTCTTTTATTGTTTAATACGGTGATTAATCGTGATTTAATTTTTTTAATCGCTTGACAGCCCTAGTCTTAAAGTTTAGCTCCATGCAGGATACAATACAGTAATTGAGGGACAGAAGCCTGGATCACAGCAGTGAAATCCACATCTGAAAGAAAAAGCTTGTTACCTTCTGGCTAAGTGCAAATGATAAAAATCACTTTTGGTCATGGCTTATTATCTGGTCACCCAGAAGCATCTGGGAATCCAACAGGGACTCGGAGGTTGCAAACCTGAAATTCATCCAGATGAAGATTATATCAATTCTGCCATTTATGCCCCTAAACTATATGTAGTAATAACCACTGCATTCACTGGCATTTCTGCAGAGTAAAAGATACATCTCAGATGTGTATTTTTGCAGTAACAAAGGAAAATATTCAAAATGAACTCTTTGTTGCTCAGAGTTTGAGGAGGAAACACATTAAAAGAAAAATATACAGGTGACAGGCAGGGCCCTCAAGAGTGGAAGGAGAGGTGTGTGAGTGAGAAAAAGAAAAGATCAGAATGCACAATGGCCAGGATGTTGGCTAAAGGGAGAAATGTGAATTGCTATGGCTCAGCAGCAGCTGCCGCCCTATTTTTTGACTTCTGTATATCTTATGAATTTCATTCCAATGGAGTCTAGACTAATAGCGACCCTTTTAACACCTCTCTCTGTTTAAATACATATCAGCCATTGTAAATTGTCAGTTTGGAATGTAGACTGGATGAAGGCAAATCCTCACCAGTATGGACAACTGAAAATAACCAAGCCTCCTTTTTTTGTTTCCAGTTGCCACCGGCTATTCTGAATTTCAACATGCATATGTTTACCTGTGTGCCAGTATTTAAAATGTTTGGCTTAAAATCCCCATATATTTTATTGCAGTCTATCTAATTAAAACATGAATAATTAAACTTTCTTTTGGCTCTCTGAAGAAGATACTGTTTTATGGCACTACTTAGCATAAAATGATTTACTGTGAGCTGGAACAATTGATTGGATGCAGATCATCACCTGTGTTTTCTGAAAGTTATTTTTTACTGTATGCTATCAGATTTTTTCCCATGGCCAGGAGCTTGACTTAATACAGAACCAAAATGTGATTTACCAATCTATATTACCTCCATCGCTTAATGTCAGTGCACTGATTTTTGCCTTTGTATGATGTGCACAAAGAGTAATAAATCATGTGTGACTGAACTGAGTCAACATTCTTATTGGTAAATATCAAGTTACATCTAATAAAAGTACACATTTTAGATAGTAAAGGTCTAAGATATTGGCTTACCCTGCAATATTGCAAATTGTAGCTTTATTGACACAATGGGTTGCTTATTGAAAGTTACCCAGTGTATACTTGATGTACACAAATTATTAAAACTCAGTTTGTTCTTGGTTTCAGGAGAGACTTTTCAAGTACATCTGACTGAACAGTGACATGCATTTACACAATACATATTTCTCATTTTTTAAAAAAATGCCTATTTCTATTTTTCAAATCTGTTTTTTAAACAAGGGCTTCTCTCATCCAGCCTATCTTCTCCTACAGCGTTTACCCAGGCCTCTCTTGAAGTTGATTTTATAACTAAAGAATGTTACCTCTGTGTTTACAATGGATAGGACTCAAGTATTGTACAGCTGTGTGCTGGCTCTCTACCCAGGAATGAATTTAACCCACTGTTCTTATGTGTTGACTATACAACGTAGAGAGAGTATCACAGTAACTCTGTAAAGATTTTGAGCAACCACTCCATTCATTCAGACCCAAACTTATGTACTTTGGTCACATCAGGTGCAGATACCATTCCTTTCATAACGTTCTCAAGGTTGGCAGGTCATCATAGTAGGAGATGACCAGAAAGGAAATGGATAGATGGTGTGCCATAGATCTCTGGGAGGTCAGCTGTTGACTCTTTGAAGTTGGAGATGGATCGAGAAGGCTTCTAAAATATCTGTCATGATGTCACCAATATTCAGAAATGAATAAATTGATTTTATTTACTGCTCTGTTGTATACTGAAACAAAGTTATAATGGTCAACTTATAACTTTGCATCTATGGCAATAGACTGTAATGCCAGGGTTAGGACTTCACTGCAGAAGCAAGACAGAGACACTGATCTGTAAAGCAGACAGTTCTTAAAATTCATACATCTGGGACAAACTTTGGAACTCATTTCACCCTGAAACCCAACTACGAAATCATTCTCTCTCTTCAGGTCCATGTGGGATGGGTATAGGTGATAGAAGGGAAGGGCACACAGCAGCTCGTATCAAACAGCTCCCAAGCACCATCCCTACTCATACAAGCACAAGTCCACTCAGCACACCCAGTAGCCCACAAACTCCTGTTCAGAAGCCAGCAACCCAGCAGCTCTGAATCCAGAACCAGCATTCTCACATGCTCCCCTTCAGCAGGCATTATTCCTTCAGTACCAAACCTAGCCCTGCCACTCAGTACAAGAATTCCTTCCACTCCTATATCATACTCCCTGCATCCCTAACCCTTACTATGCCAGCATTCCAGGTAGCAAGGTCCCTCCCGCACCAACATCCCCCACCATCTCCCACTGTGCATAATACTAATGCTGATTTCTTGCTCTTGGTTTTACAAGGCAGGCCACCTACACCATCTGTTTCTCCTTTTCCTCACAGCTCTTCCGTTCATGGGGTGGAGTCAGCAGTCTAGCTCTTCCAGACCAAAACAAGGGCAGTAGAAAACTTACCAATGAAAGTTTTGTATCAGAAAATGCTGATTTGACTGAATCAAAATGTTCTGTGGGAATGTGTTGATTCCATCAAGATGTTTGATGGAAAGTGGGCAGGCTCAGAGGGTGGGTGGGTAATGAGCTATAACGCATGTTGATTTCACACCTTTAGTTGATTCACCTTTAACTTTCTTGAGTAGACATGCCCTAAGCAAATGAGATCCTGCATTAAGTATCCACCCTAGCCTTTGTCTCAGGAGTTCATTGCCATATTTCATATCCTTACTCCCATTACCTGTGCTCCCTGTTCTCCCTGCTTAGGGGCCTTGCCACCTGGACAAAATTGTTTTAGTGGTGTTGTTTTCCTAGCCATTAAAGCCGATTGCTTCAGGTATTTGATAATGACCTTTAAGCAGAAACTGTTGGATGCCTTTTTAAAAAAAGAGCCACATCCCTCCTGCTCTTCAGTTCTGACTCAAAGAACCCGGCTAGTCCCTGGAGCAGGACATACATCTGGTATATCACATAATTCCAAGTTGCCACAGAGTCAAGTATGTTGTTAATAATTAGTAAATAACACCTCCATATTCATCTCATTCTATTATGCAGCCCCAGTAAAATGTGAGATTTAGATGTTTTATAGTATGAAAATGTTGGTGGACTTTGGTTCTGCATGGGAAAGAGTGAAAGACACTGCAATTGGTATACTGATTCTAATTTTTCTGGAATTCTATACACACATTTTCTGTCCATGTCTCCTTTCTCTGCAGCTTTCCTGGGATATTTATTGTCCACCTGGCATCCTTCAGAAAAGGGGCTCGAGCTTTGTTGGGAGGAGGGAAGGAGATACCAATTGCAGAATCTTACATCTTTTAGAAATTACAGCTGAGTTTCCTTGCATTGCTGTCATTAGTTTGTCTTTTTCAGACTGAGCAAAGTAAGAAAATCTCTATTCAGTCTAACTGATTAATCTTGTATCATTTTCTCATTAATCAATTAACTTTATTTTTTTAGAATTATACCTGTGTAGTGGACAAAAGAGCTGATTGCTAGCTTTGTCTCGTCCAAATTGTTTTAGACGTTTGGGAGTTATGTCCATTTCATCTGAGGGGGTAAATTTTAGTAAAATATTGCTGGAAAGATACATAAACAAATTTGGTTAAACAAATTAGTCATAAGCTGTGCGCCCCCTGCATGTCCGGTACATGGACTACTATGAGGATTCACATATTTGGCTGCTGTTGAGAGCTGTTTCATATTCTTGGTTCTTACCTTGTTTCTGGATGGGCTTTGACATACCCGACATCCAATATAAAAAATTGTTCCCAAAGAGGCATGCTGCTTTTCACAGTGTCTCACCGCCCGGCAGAATTGCAAACTATACTTCCCTCATCTGTAGAATGCTCTTAGATGTTAAGGCAGGCTTGGTAGTCATTGCAATGCAACGTAAAAGCAGTAGAGTAATAACATCCTGAAAAGACACCCTGCTTTTTGGTTTTCTTCTTTTAGTTTGGAAATAAATAATACAGACAGTATAAATGTAGCATCTCTTTAGCCTTGCTGTTAATTTCCCCCCAATTTATAGTTCTATGATGTGCTCCTTTTCCAGAGAAGCTTCTCTACGTTCTCTCTATGTGATTTTTCTGCTGTTACAGATTTCCCTGCAGTGTGTTAATGATGCTAACTGTTCTGTTGGGTAGATGTAGCAATGCTGATTAGCTGCAACCTCCCCTGTGCTGTATTTAGTACCTAACATTTATTTTGGCTTTAGCAGATGTTTCTGCCTGAGATCAATAGGGAGTTCATAGATCACCTTACACTTTCTGTATAGCAATGGAAACCAGCCTAAAGTGCAATCATGATGTTTTCACCTGCCAAGATTTAAAACAGTTCTGCACACTCTTATTTATTACTGTGTTTGGTCACTTGGATGGTAGAGAAGAAACCAGCTCAAATTACGCATATTAACAGTTTGAGGAGAGCAAAATTACTGTGGTATTTGCTTTTAGTGGAGGCTAGCACTAATGGGGCATAAGAAGGGGAAAACCTCTGTGGTTACCTTGAAGGATATATTTACCTTGAGAGGAATACATTGCAATGACAGCAGTCTAGTTTTCTAGTCTGGTAAATGAAAACAAATTCTAATAGTCTATTATGCTAACCACTAATCCAACTTTCTTCAAGAGTATTACTGCAAAGCAGGATCAGTTTTTCCATTTTTATATGCTTGAATGTACACCTGATTATTAGGAACGAGTGAACTGGCTAAAGTAATAAATGACCAAACTGAGCCAATCAAAACCTTTTAGGAAACATGGAAAAGTTCAGTAACATTTTTTTGTTACAAATTAGAGTGGGTTGGATATTTTCCACCATTTTTTTTCAGTTGAATTTTTTTTTTTTCAATTAAATGGAAAAACGTTTGGTTTCATTGAAATATTTTTGGGTTGTCATTTAAAGGGAAAAAATTCAAAGTAAATATTTTGACAAAAACATCTTTTGTTATTGAAATTTTTCACAAGGGGAAGAAGAAATATTTTCCTGAAAAGCTCTATTTTAAATATTAAATAGCAAAATTGAAATTGGAATGGAAATTGGATTTGGAAATACATAAATACCACTCACTGTAACTCACCAGAAAGTTGGGCACACTCTGAATCTCAAAAGAAAATCTAGTTTCATGAGGCCTTATTCTGCACCATTTGAAATGAATGGAAGCTTTGCCATCGACCTGAATGGGTTCAGAATCGAGACCATATTTTCCAGCCTAATTCCGAGACCCAAGAGATCTATGTAAGCTTGATTAGTTTAGTTTAACTTATCACATTAATTATTTATTAATAAAGCACTGAAAATGTGCCAGGAACACCAAACACAAAACCGAAGACAGTCTTTTCTCTGAAGAGCTTGCCACTGTTAATAACATTACTGAAGAGAAAATGAGGAGAAAGAGTGCAAAAGAACTTGATGAGATTTACTTTACAAATAACTAAAGATTAAGAACCCAAATCCCTTCACATTTATGACTCTCACCGAAGTCAGCCTATTTTATGTGGGTGGAGATAACCATCTGATGCTCTCAGTAGATACTGGCAACTAGCCAGGTAGACAATGATTTCCCCCTGCTCTCCTTATCTTAAGAGAGAACAGCATTGGCCCTAGACTCCAACAGTTTAAATATTCTGTAAAACACTTTTTTATCCAAGAGGTTTGACTGACTTAAATTGGAGATAAGAGGAAGAACTTTTACAGGAGAGATACTGATAGGACTTCAGCACAGAAATCTAAGGACATATAACTGGCTTGTTAGTATTTAAGGAGGACTATGTTGTTTCCAAATTATACAAAGAGAAATTGTCTTAAACACTTAATGTAGTTTCAGTGTAGTAGCCGTGTTAGTCTGTGTCAGCAAAACAAAAATAAGAAATAAAAACTTGTAGCACCTTAGAGACTAACACATTTATTTCAGCATAAGCTTTCGTGGGTTAATACCCACTTCATTGGATGCATGGAATGAAACATACAATAGACAGATATTTATACAGTCAGAGAAACATGATAAGGTCGAGGTGCATAGACCAACCTTAAGAGGCTAATTAGTTGAGAGGAACCATAACAGCAGGGGAAGAAAAACCTTTGAAGTGATAAACAAGATGGTCACACAGGTGTGAATGAGGATCGTTAACTTAAGGGAAATAGATTCAATTAACGTAATGGCCGAGCCATTCCAAATCTCTATTTAATCCGGAGGCAATGCAACCTAGTTTGCATATCAATTCGAGTTCAATAGTTTCTCTTTGAAGTCTGCTTTTGGAGTTAATCTGTCGCAACACTGCTACCCTCAAGTCTGTCACTGAGTGATTAGGGAGGTTGAAGTGTTCTCCTACTGGTTTTTGAATGTTATGATTCCTGATGTTAGATTTATGTCCATTTATTCTTTTGCGTAGAGAATGTCCGGTTTGGCCAATGTACATGGCAGAGGGGCATTGTTGGCACATGATGGCATATATCACATTGGTAGATGTGCAGGTGAATGAGCCCCTGATGGCGTGGCGGATGTGATTAGGCCCTGTGATGGTATCACTTGAATCGATATGTTGACAGAGTTGGCATCGGGCTTTGTTGCAAGGATAGGTTCCTGGGTTGGTGTTTTTGTTGTATGGTGTGTGATTGCTGGTGAGTATTTGCTTCAGGTTGGGGGGCTGTCTGTAAGCAAGGATTGGTCTGTCCTCCAAGATCTGTGAGAGTGAGGGATCATCTTTTAGGATAGGTTGTAGATCTTTGATGATGCGCTGGAGAGGTTTTAGTTGGGGGCTAAAGGTGACGGCTAGTGGTGTTCTGTTATTTTCTTTTTGGGGCCTGTCTTGTAGTAGGTGACTCCGGGGTACTCTTTTGGCCCTGTCAATCTGTTTTTTCACTTCAGCAGGTGGGTATTGTAGTTGTAAGAATGCTTGATAGAGATCTTGTAGGTGTTTGTCTCTGTCTGAGGGATTGGAGCAAATGCGGTTGTATCTTAGAGCTTGGCTGTAAACAATGGATCGTGTGGTGTGTCCAGGATGGAAGCTGGAAGCATGTAGGTAAGTATAGTGGTCAGTAGGTTTCCGGTATAGGGTGGTGTTTATGTGACCATCACTTATTAGCACAGTGGTGTCTAGGAAATGGACCGCTTGTGTGGACTGGTCTAGGCTGAGGTTGATGGTGGGATGGTGTTTTGTTTAGTTTCTATTACCTGGCTTTCCAGTAGTGTAAGGTAATGTGCCATCAACCACATTCCAAATATTATAATAGTGTAAATATCAAGAACACCAAGAATATCAATGATATAGCTTCAAACTAAAATAATTACTTAAAAGATATAAAGAGGCTTTTATGGCAAAGAGACAACATCTGTTGTTCTGGTGGAATAACCATCTCCTTGCCATAGACAAGGGAATATATCTGTACTCCTCAGGCTGAACTTCTCTAGGGTACTTTGATACTAATGATCACGAAACAAACCTGTTTCACCTCCAAGAAGTTGGAGAGGTGAGACATGGAAACACCAAGAAATGGCTCCAGTCTTTTCTCTCTGACCAAACCCAAGACTCCATCCCCCATATTATTTCACATCTATATAAAACTAATGAGAGACCTAGTGAGGCAACATGGGCTGAAGTGCCAGCAGTATGCAGGAGGCACCTAGTTTTACGTATTCTTTTTTGGAAACATAACCAGCACCATTTCCCTACTCTCTGAGTCTGGATATAGTTGAGCTGGATAAAACTGAATCCAGAAAATGCTGGAGTGATGCAGATGGAAAGAGAAGTTCTTTGAAGAACTTGCCTCCTTCAGGTCATCCCCCAACATGAAGGGTATCTGCCTTCAGATTGTTAAATCAGATCACAGCTTTGGCATCCCTTTTGACTGCTCAGTTCCCACTTCCATCTGCAGCTGGCCAAAAGATATCTTATTTTATAAGACACCAAATCTGGTTACTATGATCCATGGATTCATGACCTCTAGGCTTAAGTATTACAGTTTATTGATCCATGTCTTCCGTGACAAAAGACCAGAAGATGGAGGCAAAGGTGAGTTTCAGCCACATCTTGTGTTCTTCCAATTCTCAGGCCAGAATACTCTCTGGCATAAGTGATCTCTGATTTTTGCCCATTTGTTGTTGAGCAAAACGAGCCATTCACAAAGCCAAGAAACAGTAGAGTGGAAAGATGCACTCGCCATGTTGGCTATCCCTTAGTTATGTTGCCAGTACCAAGTGCTGGACAAGGAGGAGTTTGGTAAGAGTTGCTGAATGGCTGTATTCTATCCATGGATCTCCCTAGGTTAGGAGTTCCTTCCTTTTCTCTGCCTGTGGCACACACTAATTTAGTCTTCTGAATAATTTAGTCTTCTGTAATACTTTGGTCTAATTCTGGTTGTTGAGCTTGGTGTGGATGGTTTTGGTGGCCTGTGACATACTACAGGAGGTCAGACTAGATCTCCTGTAGTATGTCAGGTGGTGCCTTTTGGCCTTGAACTCTGATTCAGGAGGCTAGAGCTCCTGGGTTTATGGCTACTTTGTCATCTCTGAGCTGACCTCCACTTAGCAGAGACCAATTCAAGATATCAGTCCTGATATTCAACATCCTCTATACCATCTGAGATAACATGTTACCTATGTTGTCTAGCTATCTGAGATGATAACTCTCTTCCTCTGCAGTCATGGTCTCTGAAGATGCATTTCACAAGATCAATTGAGTTATATATGGGATGAATTTGACATATGTATAGTAATAAAATTGTGTGTGTGTATGTACAAACAATTTTAATACTACACAGATACTTTCTCTCTCCCATTCATTTCGGGTTTTTGTTTCTTAGTTTTGTGAAGCTATTAGTATTTTACATTATGCCTCTCTGTTGTGGTAAGAGATTATTTATATAAAATATATTATGAAAGACTGGGTGGACAAATCTGTATCTACTATAGCCGACATGCATTGTTCCACAAACAAAGCTTGTTTTTTGTTGTGTGGGACGATATCTGCCCACTTACGTGTAATTAATAGATAATGGTGAATGATGAATGAAAGAGAAACTGAGGTTAGCCCTTTGAAAAGCAGAACACTCGAACTCCGGTTATGTTTCAAGTGGGTACTAACCCACGAAAGCTTATGCTGAAATAAATTTGTTAGTCTCTAAGGTGCTACAAGTTTTTCTTTCTTATTTTCATTTTGCTGACACAGACTAACACGGCTACTACACTGAAACCTATTACAATGTGTGCTTCTCTTTACTATTTAGTATAGTACATACCAAACGTTTTTCATTTTAACAAAAAATTAATTAAAATTCCCCTGCCTGGTCAGTTCCAATATTTCACAGCATTATAGTTTCTAATGTTTGATTTTAGATAAGATCCTAAAATACTTCTAAAATATTTTCAAAAGCCAGGAAATGAAAAGCAGAATGCTGAAGAATAGGGGAGGAGCATTATGGCTAAAAAATCAATTTGAATAGCATAGTCCAACAGCTGTTTAAGGCAGATGAACAAAAATGCATCTTGTGTCCTAGTGAATTTCAAAGAAAACAACATAGTGTTGTGAAATATATCAGATTACCCAAGTGGCACAAAGGTTCTGGAAGGTTATGAAAGAAGTCAGGTTACGTTAGTGTTTAAAGATTCTTTAGTAACACAAATAGTTTATTTACTGAAACCCAGAAATTGTAAAGACAACATATCAACTACATTATTGTGTGAAGAATTAAGACTGGTGCAAGTTTAGGCACCATAATCTAAATGTTGTTGTGTTCTACTGTCTCTATTTTTGGGGGTGGGGGGCATAAAGCTGCCTTCTATAGGCAGCTAGGAATTCTTTGATCTTGAACATGACAATTGACTGCATGGCCTTCACTGTCCAATCATGTCCAGCCCCCTGTCAAGACAATTAATTACCTGATCCCAGTGCCCAGTCCAAATGTCTTGTTCCATTCCTGACAATTCATTCTGTCCCTACCCCCTTCTATAATAATAAAAAAAATCCCCACCCTCCACATTGTAATGGTCCTTTTAACATCTATTTTTATTAATAAAACATCAGAAGAATGGGGGAAAAACACCTTTCACTGTTGTTCTATGACCATTTTATGAGTGAGTCTCAGAATAGCGGAGATACAAATCATAGTAATGTAGGGCTGGAAGTGATCCCAAGAAGTCATCTCATCCAGCCCCCTGACACTGAGGCAGGATTAAGTATACCTAGACCATCAATGACAGCTATTTGTGTACCCTGTTCTTAAAAACTCCCAGTGACGGGGATTCCACAACCTCCCTGGATAGCCTGTCCCAGTACTAAACTATTTTTAGGAAAAATTTGCTAACTCTAATATCTAATCTCAGTCTCCCTTGCTGCAAACTAGGCAGAACTTTTTGTTCTACCCTCAGAGGAACAATTGATCACTGTCCTCTTAACAATCTTTGACATATTTGAAGACTGTTATCACATCCCTCCTAGCCCCCCCCCCCCCGACATCTCTTCTCTAGGCTAACCATGGGCCATTTCGTTCAACTTTTCCTCGTAGGCCATGTTTTCCCAAACCTTTATCATTTTTGTTGCTCTCCAGTTTGTTCGCATCTTTCTTAAAATGTTGGGCTCAATACTGGACACAGTACTCCAGCTGACGCCTCAGCCATGCCAAGTTGAGTAGAACAATTACTTCCCATGTTTTACATACAGAACTCCTGTTAATATATCTCAGAATGACATTTGTCTTTGCGACAGCATCACGCTGATTCATATTCAATTTATGCATTATGAACCCCATCTCCTTCTCTACAACACTGCATGCTACCCAATTATTCCCCATTTTTTATTTGTGCATTTGATTATTTTTTCTTTTAGTACAGTGGCACTTCCATCAGTTCCTGTACTGAACTCCTCTTGAGTGGATGGTTGAATTGGGCCCTAGACTAGACAATGCACAGTTTAACTTTGGAGAAACAAGGTTACACATCAAAAACATCCAAGGTATACCACAGTAAAAGCATCATTTTATGTGATATTGTCTTTTGATGGTACTGGTGTAAAAGCACTAGAAAAAATCTGAAAAATGTTGGCTTCCAGAGTTCTTTCCTGCAGTGCACCAATACATTGCAAGTGAGAGCGGTAAATTAGCCATTTTGGTTTGTGTGTTTAACAGTCCTGTCCAATTCCAACACATGTTAAATACCACAGTGAAGTCCCGTTCACAGCGATCAATCAAACTATTTATGTACTGATGCGTCAGGCTCATAAGAGTCCAATGACTCAATATTAAAAAAGGGGCAAACTGCACCTGTTAGGAAGAGCACTTGCTGGCTTTAAGGTAGATTTAAGGTATCTGGTGCCAGTCATCAGAGAGAGTGCAAATGGTTCCACGTTAAGGATCACTCAACCAAAACCTGAATTTTAAATGAATACAGAAGCTAGCAAGGGAGACATTTCTGTTGCAGCAAACCCACCTGCTCTTTTGGGGGAGGAGGATTTTGTATTTTGTTATTTTTTTTCATTGAGATTGAAACTTAGTATTTCTCTAGATAAGAGACACTAATATGAAAAAAAAAACCCTTTGCAAATATTCAGACGAGTCAGGAATTCATTATCTATGAAAAGTGTATGTAGTATTCTTCATTTCTATTATACAATCTTCATTTCCCCATAGAAAGCTCAGCACCAATATAATAGATGTATGAGGATGAGCTGACAATAAATCTGTTTATATCCTTCACCTCACTCTCTGATTTTAGGAAAATAATTACTTTTCTTGGATTTAATCTTACCTGTTTGAGATTCCCAAAACTGAGAAATATTAACCAATACGTTCTGAGATTGTCTAAATGTAAATCTAAATTGAAATTTATCTCAGTACACTTTAAGTCATCCATAATAAAAGGTTTAAGGATTATCAACTATGAGAATTTTAATGTTTGATCTTAATTACTTCTATGAGTTTGCCTTATTTAGTGTAATTATTTTAGCACATTTAGGAAAACATTCCCAGAAAAGCAGATTTTGTTTCTTTTTTTATCTTTTAAAAAGAAAATTGGGCAGACCTAAGAGCAAGAACACGAAACATGCCTCAGGCCCACCAACTCTCCTCCTTCCCTCCCTCTTGTCTCCTTGCCCATACCTGCCTGAGGCAGGTGGCAGGTTCACTGTCAGCTCGGTGAACTGTTTTTTTTCCATTTTACAGTCTCTTATCTAGAGAAATACTAAGTTTCAATCTCAATGAAAAAAAAAAAACCAGAATACAAAATCCTTCTCCCCCAAAAGGTTCACTGTCAGCTCCGCAGTTGCTGTTGTCCATAAACAACTTCTTACAGGTGCACCACCAACAAAATAGCAGAACAGGCTGTCATAAAGTACTGTCAAGTGCACAAAGTAAAATCTCATGTCAGTTACAATAATTTCAGGGATAACCTGAAACAATAGTAGGTTCAAAATTGGAAGATGGGAAGATAAGTATTAAGTTGACAGTGTCTTGTAAACGCACATAATTTTTTAAAGATTTTTTTAATGAATCCATGTTTGAGTAGAAAGAATTGGTCCCCTGTCTTTATTCTTCATTAGATTCGCTAAGCAACCAAAAGAGTAACTAGAATCCATGTAGCATAGGCAAGAAATTCATTCTGAGCTTTAACTGTGTTGTCACAGATGAAAAGTATTTGTTAATGAATTATGTCAAAAAAGTGAAGAGGTTGAGGTCCTCACAAATCACCTATATGACTTTAGTGTACACTTCATTAGTATTTCTCACTTATTACTGTCACAAATGTGTCTTGGAATTTCTTTTCTGTGCTAAATGATTTCTAGCTACTCCCTTGTTCTTCAAAGAAGACTTTTTTTTTTACCTGCTTGATGGTGTCCAGGAATATTGTGTAAAAGACCGCAGCAATAAACCTAATAGATGCCTTTCAAATGGTTTTATTAGGAAGGTTAGGAACATCTCATTTTTGTGCTTGCTCTTTGTTTTCTTATTCCCCAATTAATACTCTGTTTCAAGATGAGCACCTCCAGTGGCTTTATTCTCAGAGCATTGTCCTATTGATTTTAACCTTGTGCAACACTTGTATTACAAACTTGCTCAATATATTAGTATGGATGCTGATGGCAACGTTCCAAAACGTGAAGAGTATTCCTTCTATGGACCAAACAGGGAATTGAATTTTGTAGCAGAAGTAGATTATAGTATGTTCAGTTTGTAAGACTTTTAGATTCTGGAGCAAGTACTGTCTCTTTATCTGTGTTTGTATTGTACCTCTGCATAATGGCCCCCAATCCTGACTGGGACCTCTGGGTGCTACCATAAATTGAAATGTTTATGAATAATAATTTTGGGATCCTTCAGACTGTACCAGGGCTGTCTAGAAACATAAAATATTATAATTTAGATTTAATATAATTTAAGATAGAGACTGTAGTTCAGGATTTACTTGTGACTACTTTTGACGGTTGCTAATTATTTCTTATGCACTACACTGACACAGGTAGATAACTCCTTCAGTCTGTTTATTCTCCTGAAATAATTCCTTAGCAAACTGTGTTCACCCATGATAATCACAGTTAAATTGCTTTTCCTTTTAAAAGGGAATGATAGTTACTCCCCTTAGGGTACGTCTATACTTACGCGTCGCATCGGAGGAGTCCAATCGATCTTCTGGGTTCGATTTATCGCGTCTTGTCTAGACGCGATAAATCGAACCAGGAAGTGCTCCCCCGTCGACGCTTGTAATCCTACTCCACGAACGGAGTAGGCGGAGTCGACAGGGGAGCCTGAACGCCGCGTGTGGACCCCGGGTAAGTACCTTTTCATTCGAACTAAGATACTTCGACTTCAGCTACGTTATTCACGTAGCTGAAGTTGCGTATCTTAGTTCGAATTGGGGGGTTAGTGTAGACCAGCCCTTAGATAGCATTGTTACCCAAGATTTTCAGAACCCAAAGCACTGGTAACTTTATTGTTTCTCTCCAGGAGGTGTCAGGAATAAATCTATGGGGGCACAGCTTATCCATCTGATAAATTATTGCTATAAACAAGAGTGCTTTCACCTAAAACTACATTTTTATTAGATCTCAAGCAAACATACACACATACTGTCACAGTAGTTTTAGAGCATCTCAAAACATTTATATTTACTTAAAGTTAAGAGATGGTTTCAAGGAATCAGTGGCCAGGCTTCAGGAGGCCCTTCCTTCCATCTGACTGATGGAGAGCGTAGATGCCAAATCCTTGCCCAAAGAAAACTTCCTTGGACTGCTCCAAAGCATGCTTTCTAATTAAACTTTTTATAATTTTTTTCTAAACAAAGCTCATAACTTATAATAGCCCCTAATAAACTAACAATTTCCCTAGGAGCAGCAAATAACAATTCATTATTCTACTTATCAGAAAAGCACTTCTAATCATAATAATACAACTTACATGTCAGAGGTGCCTAAAACCAAAGTTGTCTATCCAAACATTCCTTCTGTTTTCATGGAACCTTAACTCCCTGTCCCAACCTCCCGTTCTGATTAGCAGAGCTGCAAAAGTGCAGCTGCATGGCTTTGCCTCTCAAATCCTAAGATTATCCCTAGCTATTTGATGTTTGGCTTCACCTGGCGTGGTTGAACATACAAAATGGCTGACTGCAATATTGTCAAATTCGGGGGCTACAGCATAAGTGCTTTACAAGTGCTTTACAAGTGCACTTAGTTTGTTTAGGGTAGAAATGTCATAGTAGGTTCAATGATAACATTTACAGGCAATTTAATTGGAGGAAAGAGATTATAGAAGGTGTGGACCATAGTCTATCACAGTTAAACCAGTATCTATCCAAAGTCCAGTGAAGTCAATGGAGTTATCATTTTTTGGATTTACAATTAATGGTGTAGCTGAAATCAGAATCTGACCCTGAATGAATTCAAGTAGATTTTTCATTTTTGTAACTCGGGCTATCACCCAATTTCTATGACCCACAGTCTTGTTTGTGCTATTCTATAACTCATTCTTTAATTTAATGTTGTCCAAGGTACTTTTACATTCAATAGCCAATATAGATATTATAGTGCTTCAAGTTTTAATCCACGTGTTTAACCCATTTCTTCTTAAATAACTTTACTTATCTTATTTTTCTCTGTCTAGCTTTTATTTTGCACAGTATTGCTCTGCATACCCATTTTGTGTTCTCTTGGGCTTTCCTTCACCTTCCCCCTAAGTGAATGGACTCCTCTCATCTAGGTTTTTGCACCAACATTCTTACCATTGCCCACTGTAAAATTCTTTTTTTCCCCCCAGGTACTCTCAGTTCTTCAAGGTTGCTCTCTGCCTCTAGCCTGTTACTCACCAATGTTGGTAATCAATTCCGTTGTTTCCTGTCTGTATTTTAAGAAGATTTTCCCCACTCCTCATAGAATCTTAGGATCAAATCTGTTCCAATCGTAGGAAATCCTTTTCTTTAGAGTAATTCTTGGTTTAAATCTAAGAATTGTTATTTTCTTAAAATGTTTCAGGCCTCAGAGACTCTACATGTTAATAGACTCTACAGGTCTATTTCAAAAGTCAGCTCATTCAGTGCCAAAAGACCACTACAGTCAGCAGTGCATGAAAATGTTCAAGTGCTAAGTATTACTGAATTGTCTGCTTTAGACCTCATGAAACTTGCCAAATATTCATTCACTATAAAGATGGACAATATTTTTATTTAAATTATGTTGAAAAAAATTATTTCCCCCTCCCTCCCTTTTTTAAAAGTTATCACTCTTGAAAGACTGAAACTCAAGCTTGTTTACATGAAACGTTACTGCATGGCAAGTCAGGTTGTGAAGCTACAGCACATCAGATTCTGGCATAGTAACATCCCCCGTGGGCACTGGTACATTGCACTAAAAGTTCTGTAGTGCTGTTTGAAACAGTAGCATGACAAAGTGCACTACGAACCTCTTAATGCACTGTAGCAGTTCCACATGTATGTTACTGTGTGACAAGAGCTAGGGAGAACTGTAGATTCACACTTTGGCTTGCAGCGCAGTAACTCTATGTAGAAAAGCCCTAAATAGAGGCAACTCTATGTTGCTAAAAAGTTTAAAACAACAAACAGAGGTGATGCAGCAACTCTTCATAGATATCCCTGTAGATGTTTTAAACTTCCCTTTTGGAGTATCCTTTCTTAAAATGTGCCTAAGATTTCCATTGGAACATACAATTTTACCATATTGGATCTCACCACTGGTCCATAAAATTTGTTATCCTGTCTCTAGCAGTGACAAATAAAAGGATAAAATAAGTCAACCCACCTGACAAATTGTGTAATATTGCACATGAGAGAATCTGCTAAAGAAATGGGTGTTACAATCTTTTGGTCCTGCTAACAGGTACCAGATTTAATTTTATTTAAAAGATTTTCTTTCAAATATTATAGGTAAATCTGATAACAATGCCTATTATTAAAGTTGTTCGGTATTTCCCTAAGACTTTGTTTACAACTGCTTGTAACTTTACCAAAATTCAACTGTTTTGGGGGCTGAAATTTCCATGCCAGATGTCCTCCTCAGGCTGACTTTTTTGGGGGGGAAATTACAGTCAAAATGGTTCAACCATTTCCATGAATAAGGCTAGGAAAAATGCATTGTTTTATTAATTTTAAAAATTCTGGCAACCTTTTATTTGAGAAGCTCTAATGCCCCCATGCTTTGGAGCAGGGACTTGAATTTTGTCAGGGGGTAACCTTTGTGTCAGGATGTACCTTTTGCCATCTCTGTGAAAATCCACCCAAATCTGAATTAGTTACACACTTTTTAAAGGCAGTTTGCATGTGCCCAGTACAGAATTACTAGGTTTTAGCAGCTAAATTGCCTGCAGATTCCATTTGTGCTGGACATGATCCACTCTGGAGCTGAACAGGACTTTCCCTGCAATTGCAGATCTCGGCTGTTGCCAAGTTGGAGTGCAGAATCTGGAACTGACAGTAGGGAGCCTGCATCTCTTGTGCTTTCAATGATTTCCACCTTCCTCCACCCCCCAATCCCCACACACACCTAGACCCAGGCAGCATGGGGGAGGAAGCTTCCTGATTTCAATGCAGAGGTGATCATTCCAAACTCGCCAGGGGAGGGGAGTAGATTGTGACAGGGAGCCGGAGGAGTGGAGACTGGGACTGGAGGCTGGCAGAGTGTAGATGGAAAGTAAAAGTGGGAGTTGCTGTTGGGGAGTCTGACTGGGCGCTGGTCAGAGGGAGGAAACTGGGACTGCTGGAGCAAGGAGACAGGGAATGCTGAGAGAATGGAATGGGGAGTCCGGAAGGAAAAGGGATCAGAAGTCTGAGGAGTGGAGACTGGGACTTTCTAGAATGGTACTGGAACAAAGAGCCAGGGATGGGGAAGAGTCGTGACTGGGAAATGGATAGGTTAGAAGGGACAGGGCAGAAGGGGTCATGGCTGAGGGGAGGCAGAAGGGTCCATGACCACCAGAGAGGAGTTCTTCTAGTGCCTGGAACGGACCACAAGATTCCCAAGTCTCACCATTCCTCTGCTGTCAGAAAATATCTGTGAAACCAACAGGAAAAGTATCCCATCCCTCTCTAGTGAGGGATCACATAGAGGATGACAGCCTACTAATGCTTACTTTGTTATTCAAGTGGCAGAGCTGTGTGGTATATAGAAAGATTCCAACCTTGCTGATGACCCATGTTGTTGTCAAGATGATGATGTGTGATCCAATGTCTGGTGTGTGTTTGTTTTTTTTCATTTTGCTTTTTTAGAACTTAGAAAACTAGACACTAAAAGCTACATTAAAACAATATTTCGGTTGCTAAGTCAAATACTCAAAAATTAGGGAATACCTAAATTAAAGTTTCTGAGCAAATTTAATTTGGCCTTTTGTGCATATGCGTTATCATCCAGTCTCTGTAATTATATAATCACATACCACTTTTTCCACAGGACCCCTGGTTCATTCAGTGCACAGGATGAATCTACTCAGGAGATGATCAGGGCTGTAGGCAGGAAGCTGTTGTCTGTAGGACCCCACTTCCATTTCTTGTAGAAGTTGTAAGTTTATAGTGAATAAGATGGGACTGCAGACAGAGAAAGGCTAGTTTCAGGGTTAAGGCACTTGAATTGTTGCCTTGGAGAATTACATTCTCCTCTTGTCTTTGTCAGTGTTCCTGTATGATTCTGGGCAAATCACTTAAACCTAACTTTTTTCCACAGGTAGTCACATTGTGTAATACCACCCATTTGCCTGACTGGAGTGTTGTGAAAATACATCTATTAATGTTTGTAAGGCACTCATGCTATAGTGATGACCAACATAAAAGAATCCATGAAAAACTAATAATTCTGCCTTAACAGAAGGATTTGAATAGTGTCCAGTAAATAAGGCATGGGCCAGTTAACAATGAGGAAGAAATAACAAATTAAATAGATGCTTACTCAATGAGCACAGTTCATCTTGTGAACAGAATGAGGCAGGGAGACTGTTGGAAAAATAGTATGTGATCATGTAACTAAAGACTGTTTTATAATGCATATGCACAAGGAGACCAAATTAAAGTTGTACAGGAAATCTTTGCAGCCTAAATAAAGATTTTAATGCTTTTTGTGTGTAATAGGCAATAATGGATCACTCCCACTTCTTGGAAGAACTCATCATTGTCTCAAAAGATGAAAGATCTAAAAGGTGAATAATAATTTGAATACTGACAATGCTGATAGATATTCTCTATTATATGCTTCCTCAAAATAACAAACTGAATATCAAAAAAAGATTCAAACCCTTCATTCACCGCATATTTTGATCCTGCAGGAGAAAAAACAAACTAAAAATATCATTTTTCCTGACATGAAAGGTTTTACAGTAAGATAGAAGGATATTATCACAGTATAGCAACAAACATCATACTGGTACAAAAGCACACTTCTGAAACAAAAGGAATATCTTACAGGCTGTCTAAAAGCAAAAAAGAGTTAGGGTGAGAGTCTGTTGTCTGCTGGTAAATTGCTGAAGATGTTCTTTGAATTAAAATAGCCTCAGGTAGTTTTTGATGCACTTCTTTAAATAGTAAGGAGGAAAAGTGAAAGCCAATAATATACCACTAGATTATTGGCCATTATATGAATTACATGCACACGGACAAATTCTTGACGTCAAGTTAATCTGTTTTCTTCTGCACAGGAAAGAGAAAATGACCATTTAATTATCAGAAGAAAAAATTATCTTGCTAATTGAGAGAGTCACATTAGGCCTATTTAGTTTATAGTCCGATTTATTTCAGAAAGTTGAATGCAATTCAGCTAAGGATGCTGTTTAATTTTTAATTGGATGGACTTGGTATGCTAAAGTGCCAAATGTTCCCATCATAATCCCCAAAAAAGGTCTTTAGCTTGTTTTTATTATGATGATTTCATTCTAGCGGACATGAGAATGTGCTTTTCCATAGTAAAACAGGATTTTTTTAAATGGAAAATTTCCCAGCAAGTATTGTGTCAAACTTTATGAAAAAGTTGTATTTTATGTATGAATACACAGGTGTGTGTCAACATATAACTAATAATGGGTCAGTCTGATGAGATAAGGTTTGGTCCAGTTTCATCAGGACTCAAACATTTGGATATTTACTCAAAATTTATCCAGATTTGTCCACAACGGTCCCTCCCATATTTCTCCCTAATCCTGTGAATCACTTACTTACTTATGATGATTTTGATGATGGTTCACATATACTCTTTCATTTTATAGAATTGCAAAGTGTTTTCCAAACTTAATATATTGCCAGAGACCACTTCATCTATCACTGAAATGCAACTTTTGAGTTAAACTGTAGTAACTGATTAACAGCTCACAACAACAGTACACAACAGGTTAGCACAGAAATAAAGAACATGCAACTGAGTCTACAGCTGTCTTTTCTTTCTTCTCCTACATCTACTCCATCTCTGTTTCTGTTTCTCTTTCTCTATTCCTGCCTTATTGCTTTCCACCTCTGTGTTTCCCTAAATTCTGAAGGATGTCAGTAAGGGAATTTGTTCTCGTCTTTTCCCTGGTCATGGGAGACCAGACTTGCCTTGTCTTCCAGGTTCTCTCTTTCTGGCCTGCTCCCTGCCCTGCCAATTGGGTTCTCCATATTCTGGATGGCAGGTAGGGTAAGCAGGGTTGGTGGCTGAGACTCCCACCACTCCTCTCTCAGCCAGTTAGGCCCTTTTTCCTTCACTTCCTCCCCACCCAGGGCCCTCTGAGACTGCAGGGTTCTTGGGTGGATGTAGGACTCTGTCTGTTCATCTCTCTACAGTTGGCAACTGGTACTGAGAAAAAAAAAAACAGTGCCAGAGAGGCGTTTGCTGAATTCTAGAAATTCATCAATGCTAAAAACGTTCATTGTCACCAAGAAAAGATTCATAAAGGACTAGTGTGGTTATGGTGAATGCCTCTCTTTATATTGGAATCAGACTGACTCATCAAAAGTACCTTTACTTTTGTGTAAACAACAATCATTACTAGTACAAGTCCAAGCACCAAGCTCATAGGCAGTAGCTGAGTATAGTGCTAGCTGGTGCCTGAAGCATGCTTTGAGTGTCAGAGCACTGATGGGCAGAAAGTGGTATTTTAAGGTGTTGAGCACCAAGTAATTTTTATCCCAAAATTTACTTGAAATTTATAGATTAGAGAAACAAGAAATGATAGGCCAAATCTTAATAGTTGTCTTTCTTAATGCCAATTAAGGGGCATGACTTCGATTTATTGTAGTCACTTCGGGGTTATTCTCACCATGTTTTAAGGGACACCACAATTAAAGACAAGCAAAATAATCACGATTATTAACTAAAGTATTTTATTATTGAAGAAAGGAAAAAAATGAAAACAAAACACAATAGAACACAAAGAATAAAGAATAATTTATTCAGGTACAATTCAGTTATTTCAGTTGGTCTCTCTGTGGAGAGATTTCAATAGAGATTACACATTTTGGGAGTGGGTCTACCCTGCTGTGGACACTCTGTTCTAGTTAAACTGAAACTTAAGTATATTATTCCCAAAATCAGAGTAAGTCCCTATATTATCAGAGGGGTAGCCATGTTAGTCTGGATCTGTAGAAGTGACAGAGTCCTGTGGCACCTATAGACTCTTAAGTGCCACAGGACTCTTTGTCAGTCTTATATTAGTGTACCCATGGATGATAGATATCTATAGATGGGCAAAGGGAGTTAATTTAAGGGTCAGTGAATCCTTTTTGTATAACCTGAACAGTTTAGAAATGGACAAAGGAGAATACTCTTATCTAAGACCTTTGAAACCAAAGAATTGTTTTAACTCATTTATTTAAAAGATGCTATTCAAGGAGTGGTCTTGAGACAGGCAAATTAATGATTATTAAGCAATTTACAACCACATTAAATCTTACTATTTCTTTGTCTTTCCAGGAACACCTAGTATAAAGAATCTGATATTTGACAGGGGAAGTTGTATCTTAAATTACAATAGAATTTCAATAGCCCATTGTAAATATTAAAAGAAACATTTAATCCCTTGCAGTGTTCTTGCTAACTCCATTTCATCAATGATGCTGAGGTCTCAGTGATGTCATTGTTACACTCTCTGGAGTGGTTCACGATCATGAGTGCCCACCTCAAGGCAGACTGTCAAAAAGCAGGCAGAGACCCCAAACTGGTTGTATTCTATAATTAGATTTCACCAACCCAGTAACAAATGTGAATTCCTGAATACAATCACAATATTGCCATGGAGTCACAAACAGTCCCCTTGGGCATTCCAGATCTATCTTGCCACCCAGGCAAGCTGGAATCTAGTGATAGTTGGTTGCTATATACCAAAGATCGTAAAGGATTCAGATTGCATCCAGTCCCAAGAGACCTGTCACTTACCCCAAGTTAATTCATACCTCAGACCTTATAGCAAAGACAATGCTTGTAGCTAATCCTATAGTAAATTTACTTAGGATTTGTTAATTAAGATAAAAAATAGTTATTTATAGGTTAAACCAGGCAAACATATACAGAAATGAGTCAGTCTATTGTTCTAAAAGGTGACAGAGCTATAGTAATCTGTCAGCACTAAATGTCTTTTAGGGCTAACCCATGTTGACCCTGGGGATTTCTGCTTCTGTTTCGTAGCTCCAGCCCTGTGAGAGTGCAAGCAACAAAAGAGATGAAAAAATTTCTTGTTCACTACCTTTATTTCCTTCTTCCAGAGTTTAAGCTGATAGGAAGGGCTCTTTTGTATATAGCCTCTTCATGGGCATTGAGGGGCAATAAATAAAGTCTTTGTATTGTGATGGCCCATTTAATTTTGGTAGACTTCTTAATGAGCAGGAGATGATCTCTTCTGACAGGTTAACAGGTCCAGAGCAAACATTTTTACAGTTAGAAAGCAAAAAGTTAAATATTACCTTATAGCAAGTTATAAAGATATTATAAGTGAGATTAATGCATGCAGCAATTTACCAAGCATTTCATAAGGTATAAACACTGAGCACATTACGTTCAATACCCATTTTAACCATACGAACACACAGGTGAAATGGATTGGTTTCCAGCAATGAATTTGGCAGTGCTCGGCTGAGGCCTAAAGCCTTGGCAAAAGCTGGCACCTGGTTTGCCAGCTTCACAGTGGTCATGTTGCAGAAGCAGTGCTAGGCTGAAAAGTTGCCTCCTGATGTTGCCTGGTGGCTTTCTGTTCTTGGCTGTGTTCTTGCTCCTGCTGTTTGCTATAGAGATGAGTTAAAAGGCTCAGGTGAGATACAAGTGCTATGATTGTAAGATAATAAGCATGTGTAGGAGCAGGGCCAGTGCAACCACTAGGCGAACTAGGCGGCGATGGCGGCTCACACACCCGGGAGCCGCAGAGCCCGAGCGCATTGAGGGGTGAGCTGGGGGGTGCATGGGGGCTGCCGCCCGCATGCATCTGCTGCAGGAGGCCCGGGGGGGGGGGGCACCGGGCAGGCGCGCCCCCGGCTCCCCCCTCACCGTGGTCAGGTTCTGCGACTCCCGGGACAGAGTGTGAGCCGCTGCTGCCTCAGCATTCTGCAGGGGAGGGGCTGTGCACATGGCAGCCCGGCCGTGTGTTGCCTCCACGTGGAGCCAGCAGCTCCAGCGGCCTGGGCCTGGTAAGGGGAGTCCCGGGGGGGGGGGCAGGCAGGGAGCAGGGGGAGGGTTGGAAGGGTCAGGAGTTTGGGGGGGCTGTCAGGGGGTGGGGGTGTGGAGAGGGGATGGGGCAGTCAGGGGCAGGGAGCAGGGGGGGGTTGGAAGGGTCGGGAGTTCTGGGGGGGTCTGTCAGGGGGTGGGGGTGTGAAGAAGGTTGGGGCAGTCAGGGGACAGGTTGGGGGTAGGGTCATAGGGGGGCAGTTAGGGTGGGCGGGGGTCTCAGGAGGGGACAGTCAGGGGACAAGGAACAGGGAGGCTTAGGTAGGGGGTGGGGTTCTGGGGGGCAGTTAGGGGCAGGGGTCCCAGGAGGGGGCAGTCTGGGGACAAGGAGCAGGTGTGGGGGTTGGGGGTTCTGAGGGGGGCAGTCAGGGGGTGGGAAGTGGAAGGGAGTGGATGGGGGCGGGGAGGGGGGGAGCAGCTCCTGGGCACAGCTGGCCCCTGGGGTCTACAAAGGCTCATTGGGATTTGCCCCTCAGTGAACTGATGTGTGGCGGTGGGGTGGGGGCACAAGGTGGAATTTTCGCCTAGGGCACAAAATACCCTTGCACCAACCCTGTGTAGGAGTGCATTAGGGTAAGGAAAAGCAAGAGCATAAAAAGTACGTCTTAATTCAGAGGAATTTATATTCTTCTCTTTCCATAGTCTTTCTGAAGGTGGAAGACTCATCTCCTGCTTTCATCTTTCACTGGCTCTGCACCTTCATTAGATGGCGTTGATAGCATCTTCAGCTTATGAATATGCTATCTGTAATGCATATGCAGCAGGGTTGTATTTCTTCAACTTTATGGTTATATTGTTTTTGTCTTTTCTGGTGTGAAATTCTCAGAACACTTTTAAGGTTGGAGTATTAACTCTTTCTTTTATTCAGTTCATATTTTGAGATATCCCTTTAATTCCATCAAGGTGTAATAGTCATTAGAATTCTGTTTCAAATTAATCCAAACACTCTTTTTCCTATATAAAAATCTGCCAGCTTCTAAAATGGCTTTTTTAAAACTTAAATGATCCCTAAAGAGAGTCTTTACATTTAATTGGTCATCAAAAAAGATATTATATTTTCTTAGTGTCCTTGGAGAAGTTCTTGTTTTTCTGAGTTTGGTAAGGAGTTGCATAAGCATTGACAGATAATTAATTTCCCAGATAATTAATTTCCCAATTAATATAAATATTTTTACTCAGATTGCTTCTTACATTAGTAACTAGTTATAACATCTAATGACCTTGCTATATTTGTACATAAAACATCTAACTATTCACAGGCATTTACTATTAGAAGAATGCTTACATTTAAAAACAAAATATTTGAAAATATGCCTGTCAAAAGAAGCTTATACTATCTTGAGCAGTTGAGACACAGCAAAGGTTTTTCACCTTTAAGTGGAAACATGAGTTGGATGTAACCAATATCTTTAATACATTTGTCAACCACAAGTATTCTCTTTAACATCTGAAGATTGCAAACTTTATTGAAGTGGATCTATTTTATTAAACACTAAAGATATTTCTAGAATTCTTCGGCTTTTTAAAAAAGGCTTTTCTCTTTGCAAAGAGGTAGCCTAAAGAACCCACTTTTCTGACTGGGTTTATAGCTGTGATAAGACATCCTAACTATCACTTCTTTTGGCATATGTTGTTTGTGAGAATGTTCTTAATCTTTTACACAATCAGATCTTTTTCTAAACATGAATATCTTACCAAGTTTTTTTATTCTCAAGATCATGTCTGTATGTCTTCTATAATGTAGTGTCTTCTATAAGGGGATGGTCTCCTGTTCTTTGAGAAGATGTTCTTGTTTAACTTTTAACCAAATAATTCTTAACTATACAATATGCTGTTTGTAGTACATTTACAATTTGAAGTTGGGCACACTTAACAAATATTCTGTACATGGTACAATTCACAATAACTATATATACATCCTTCAAAACCTAGTATAAGAGAACTGGATCAAATGTTAAAGCAAAATAAAAGTGATAAAGATGCATCCCAGAATCAGTGTGAACACTTGGAAGTAATAAATATGATTTTATGGCTAAGGAGATTCTCCTTGACACTTGGTTGACAGAAAGCAGAGCATTCCTAAGAACTTCCTCAGTTAGTGTGAACAGTTCATCCAATTAAGTAAGTAACCACAAACATAAGCATGCGAGCTATCATAGTCTCCAATCATTGTGTGTGAAAATAAGTTTACGTATCTCCTAAGATTCAGTAAATGTGAAGTGAAGATTGTAATAACCTACAAATATAAGAATAAATATTGTTAATAAACATCTTTGCAGCAATATTAAAGTCTGCCCCCATCAGCATCCATGTGTGCCCAATCCTAGACAACTGGGTGGTTCCAGGACTTCCTGCCTGCTAGAAGCTCTGGGATCCCCTGTACAGGGCAGTGCATGTGGTGGGATTGCAAGCAGCCACAGACCCTGGGAGCCCAAGCAGCTGCTGAGTGAAATTGACATTCTTGTCAGTTTCACCGTTGCTAATAGCAAGAATGTCAATTTCACTCAGCAGCTGTCTGAGGCCTGGGGAGCCTATTTTGTTTCAGAAACACCATGTGTTAGTGTTTCTGAATCAAAATAAGTTTGGGATTTCTGGTTTCAGCCAGCTTGGTTAAATTTACTCTGGTGTTTACCATATTCCCTATTCACAGTGTGGGGAATAGTCTATAAGCAGTAGTATGGGAACATATTGTGGGGCAGTAAATATTTAGATTTTAATGGTGCTCCATGGGAGTGGAGAGCTGAGAGTCCAGTCGCAGCTGAGCTCCCAGCTGGGAGCTCCACAGGGAGCTGAGAGCCCAGGCTCTCAGTCCCCTACACTGCTCCTCTTAAATTGTTGCAAGTGTTCCTGGTGAAGATGCGCACCACTGACAGAAAGAAGGTAGCATGGACATGAAAAACAGCCGTAATTACTGTGGTGGCAGTAAGTTGATCTAACATTGGTCGACTTAGTTGTGTAGTGTACACTTGCCTCAAGTAATACACCCCAAACGGAAAGAAAAGAAATAATTTTACAAACCTAAAATGGCACGAGGTTAACAATTCACATATATTCATTGTCTAGCTATTTTCATATCACCAACACAAGAATTTTATTTCAACCCAAATCTCTTTGGGGATTTCCCCTCTCTGAGTTTCCTTTCATCGTACTCTTGAAGTGTCTGTTGTTTTTGTGGAACTTGTTGGCTGTGACAGTCCCTGCCTATTCTGTCCAAGTGGGGGGAGTCATTACTGTCATGACTTTCCCAGCCTCAGCTTCCACAGTTATGTTCTCAGTTCCAGGTGGCAGCTATGCTGAAATCCTGTCTCTCTGATACCTTTTTAGATGGTTCCTATAAACCTCTGGGTTTAGTCCTGGGGCTCAACTATATTCTATACCCCCACTTCATTTATTTGGGTTAGTACTGTATAGGCTACCTCCCAAGGTTTATCCAGGTTTTAAGGCACCTGTCATTCTTTCTCATAGGATTGTGGAACTTGAGCAGGTCTCCTCTCTTAAAAGTTTCCCCATATGAACTTAAATAGAGTGTCCGTTTTATCAGAGGTTATTGTCTACTTTTTCCCAGCAAAGGGGTCAACTTCTTGAATTGTAGAGTATCTATAGGTCACATCCTTTTGTTCCTCTTCAGGAACTCAATACCAGAGGTTTGCTGGGGTCCTTAGATCATGCTTAAAAATGAGGAATAATGGGGCACACTTTGTACTCATTGACTACTGTTCCATGAGCCATCAAAAAGTATGGGATGTGCAGGTCTCAGTTCCTAGCCACCCGAACCCCCCCAAAGTCCTATTGAAACTTTTCACCATCCCATTCGATTGTGTATGTGCTGTGATTGTGTGTGTTTTGTGGATGCCTAGAATCACTCAAAGCTGTTAATATTTTGGATTCAAAGTTTCTACCTTGATCTGTATGCAACTTACCCAGGATCCCAAATATGGTGAAGAATTCATTCACTAGGACCTGTGCTACTGTCACAGCCTCTTGATTTCTTATTGGATAAGCCTCAGGCTGTTTTATGAAATAGTCCATAGCTACCAGCAAGCATTGATTTCCAACCTCTGTCTCAGGCCAGGGCCCAAGCACATCAACCGCAAAGCACTCTATTGATGGCCCCCTGACATATTACTACAGAGGAGCTCACCCTGTTTTAGGGGGAGCCTTCTTTGCAATGCATGACATTTCCCGCACTAGTTTTCTACATCCAGTCTGCATTTTACCTAATAGAAATTATCCCTTAGCATGGCTAAGGTTTTTGCAATCATAAAATGTCCAGCAGTTTTAAGATTGACATAATCTCAGAACCTCCTTTTTCAGTTTAACTGGTACAACCAGCTAGTACCTGTATCCATCTCCTCTACAATATTTCATCTTTAAATTCCAAGCTTTCCCACTGTGACCAGAAAACGTTTACTGTGGTATTGTGAGGGGGTTACTATATTCCAGGGTATCTGCATTTGCTAGTTGATTTTCCAATCACACTCTATCCTGATATAACGATCCTTTCTTTAGGAAATTTAGTTGCTCTAGGATCTGTTCCTGTAACCATATCCCAATCGTATGAACCAGGAACATGGGTACTTCTGTGAATTAGAGGAAGAGAGGTACTCCCATTTCCTTGAGCAACTAATTCCTTGCTCTCCTGCCTAGGGCAACGTTTGCCATTTGCCTTCCAACAAGGCCATCTGGAGAAAGTATCTGTATAAACATGCGTATGGCTACCAGGCCCATGGGTAATTGTGAAATCAGAGCACCGCAGTCTCTTCAATCACCTGGCATGCTGTCCCTCGGGTTTCCTGACTCTGAAAAGCCATTGTAGGGAAGCATGGGCTGTAAATTTCCTCTACAAATAGTGATGAAAACGTTCTATAGATTTAAACCTATAGGAGTTCCTTTCAGGTGGTGCAATAATTTCTCTTGAATTTATATTTTTGCTATAATAAGCTACCACCCTCTCAAGTCACTTGTATTCTCCTGTCAGTACTGCTAAACCATGAAGAACTAGCACCTGTGCCCAATATGAAAAAGGGTTTGAAACATGGATAAGCCAAGACAGGAGCACTTGCTAGAGCCTTTTTCAATTCTGAAAATGGTACATCACACTCTGCTGGTTTCCCTTTCTCATCCAACCTATGCAGTGGTTTTGGATTATTGGCAAATGTAAAAATGATCTTTCTGTAATATGTGCACAACCCTATAAAACTGCACATCTGGCCAACTCCCAAGACTCCTCTTCACCCTTTCCTTAGGGCTCCCTTTCTGATGGCTTGAGAGTATCCTTATTACTCAGCTCTTCAGCAACATGTACTATCACCATGTTATTCCATCTTTATTTTTCTCTAAGAACACTAAGCTGATAGCAGTTTCTAGGTTAGTGAATCAGATTAATGAAGTATTTCTTGTGATAATATACAAATAGACCCGATAAGGCAAAGACAGGGAGATTTTGCATTCCCACTTCAGTATTCTGCATAGATGAAACTACTCTTCATAATTCAGCTAATACTGATGCATGGCTTATCAGGGTGTGTGTGTGGCAGTGCATAGTGGTACAGTGGATTTTGTATGCATATATGACATTTCTAGTGAATTAGGTGAAAACAAATCTTTAAAAAATAAACAAATTAAATGAGATGTTGCATGAACTCCTACCACCTGTGCTGCATAAATGGGGTAAGCAGAACTGTTGTAAATTATATTCTTTTTCTGTTTGCATTCTTCTGGATGTTTTAAAATTAATTCTGTTTTGATCACAAAGCTATGGAGAAGCTGCCCCTAACACCATTTCTTTACACTACAGAGCCTAATCGAGCATAATTTCAAAATCTTCTATATTTTAGATTCATCTAATTTATTAGCTAAATGGATCTTGGTGCTGTTTTACAATTTAAAATATATGTACACAAAGCAAAGCAGAAAATCAGTTATTGGCTAGATCTAGTTTTATTGTCACTAGCATTCGCTTGGCAATCTGGGATGACCATACAAATCACCAGTGCTGTCCCTATCTCTTCTTTTCAAAGAAGGAAAAAGACACCTGATTGTTCAGCATTCAGGAATATTTTCCTCCCTAGATGGAAACATATAATTTCAATTAGCCTAATTAATTGCCTAATGTGGAGTTTGATCAGGACACGAAGAAAAGCATGGGCTGTATAAGTAGGGGCATTTCCAGCAGATCGAGGGATGTGATTATTCCCCTCTATTTGGCACTGGTGAGGCCTCATTTGGAGTACTGTGTCCAGTTTTGGGCCCCACACTACAAAAAGGATGTGGATAAATTGGAAAGAGTCCAACGGAGGGCAACAAAAATGATTAGGGGGCTGGAGCACATGACTTATGAGGAGAGGCTGAGGGAACTGGGATTGTTTAGCCTGCAGAAGAGAAGAGTGAGGGGGGATTTGATAGCTGCTTTCAACTACCTAAAAGGGGGTTCCAAAGAGGATGGATCTAGACTGTTCTCAGTGGTAGAAGATGACAGAACAAGGAGTAATGGTCTCAAGTTGCAGAGGGGGAGGTTTAGGTTGGATATTAGGAAAAACTTTTTCACTAGTAGGGTGGTGAAGCACTGGAATGGGTTACCTAGGGAGGTGGTGGAATCTCCTTCCTTAGAGGTTTTTAAGGTCAGGCTTGACAAAGCCCTGGCTGGGATGATCTAGTTGGGGTTGGTCCTGCTTTGAGCAGGGGGTTGGACTAGATGACCTCCTGAGGTCCCTTCCAACCCTGAGATTCTATGATTCTATGAAAAGCATGGCAATGATAAAGCAAATGTGGTCATTCCATTGACTCCCAGTCAGGTTCCACTGCCATTTTAAGACACTTGTGCTAATCGTGAAACCATTAATATATTTGGTTCCAGCTAATTCAACACTGCATCACCATCTACGATCCTCCAAGACAATTCTGATTATTTGGGACAATGCAGTTAACAAAGCATCTGAGAGCCAGACCCAAAGCCTTCTCAGTTAAGGGGATCCATATTTGAAACAAAACTCCAGGGAAGTTGAGGTGAATCCAGAATCTGACTACCTTAGGTTGCAGAACCTTCTATTTGATAAAGCTTTACACCATAACCAGAATGACATTCACAATGTCAAATGCTGTTTCTCTTCTCTTCTCCCTCTCCTCCCACTCAATAAAAAAACACAAAAACCTAACTAAAGCAAAGCTTTCCATCACCTGAAAAAAGAGAAGAGCCAGAGACTCCATGAAAGGGCTTTGCTATTGCCAATCTATCTTATGTGTAAAGTGCTCAGATACTGCAGTGTTGTGTGGCAGTACAAACCCCTAAGATTGATAGATAAGGCACAGTTTTGATAATAACTAGAGCTAACTAAAATAAGCTCATCTTGAAATTCAACCCATTTTCAAGTTAGCAATATGTCTGAAAAAATTCAGTGTTCTTCAGCCTTTTTTGTCTCAATTAAAATGTCACTTGCTTTGTTCATTGTTTTGCATTACCCAGATGTGTGTTGATAATCTGAAGTGTAATTTCAAATTTCAAGCTGGATTGATTGGCTTCATTACTTGGTCACAGAATCTCCTGGTATTTCTTCCAGTTTCCTGATTGGCTGTATCCACTCCATATGTTCAGAATATATTTTTCTCAGTGGAAGATTATGCCAACCAGAAAAAAAGAATCACAAGTGGATCAAATTAATTCTCTTATTTATATGTGTACTGCTCCATTTACTTTTTAGGAGATGAATTTGGCCTATTTTCCGTTTCTCTAGTATTTAACATTTCAAATTATTTAATAACTATACAGCTTGTGAACTGACTACTTTTTCTAGTATATGAAATTCTAATTAAACTACATGTTTATTGTATCATATTACAAGTGGGACAACCCCTGCACATTGCTTTATGTGCTGTGGTATCAGAGCACTAGTATATTTGTCTGTTTATTGATTCCTGCCCTCCCATATACTAGTGTCCTGTCTATCCTTCACTTACGCACTCTGGGAACAGATTCTTTGCACTATTGGCATTAATATTAGTATATTGCTCTGTAAGGGAACACATACCCCAGAAAAGAATTTGAATTATGTTCTGAACCAGAGGCATTCCTGACAAAATGAAAAGGCTGAGGAGATACCACAGCAGAGTGGGTCCTACATTCACAAAATCAGCATCTTCTCCAAACAGATACTACTAGAAAAGAATTGTACTGGGATGCTGAGAACCAAGCTTGGAAGCTACTTAAATAGCTTCTTGAGCACTGGCTTCTCTCAAACCAGACAATTCTGCCTCTAGATCTGTGGGAGATGATACCCAAAAATCTAGGTTCAATTTCCCAAACCCAACAAGGAGGTCCCTTTTGTCAAGGAAGCACTTTCCAGAGATCGACTGGGGTTCAGGTTGCCCATGGAAAAAATGAGGTGGAGGGAGGTGGTGTCTGCTGTTGCTGCTAAATTTAGAAAGGAGGAATTCTTGTGACAGTTAATCTGGAAATAGATGAACATGCTGCCATAGAATCCATGAGGAGGAACAGCAGGAGACTACTGGGGATTGGAAAACAAATATTAATTACTAAGAGATGGCTACAGATGGAGGTCAATCCACCATATACCAGTGCACTGCCAGTGACAGCATCTCTAGTTTTCAGGAAGCAGAGCAGCAGCTCCAGCAGCAAGATATGCACTGAAGTGCTGCTCTCACTTTTACATTTACTATGTCTTCAGAAGTGTTGGGTTGCTAGTTGGCATACCTCTCCATCTGAAAACACCCACATGTGCAATGCAATGTGTGACAGACCCAGAATGAAGGACACAAATATTTTATTCATGCAGGAAACTTAAAATGACGTGGAGATTCATTTCATTAGCAATACTGATTGTTTTTATAATCTTAATTTCATGATTCTTTATTTCTTATGTAATTTTTCAACAATATAAATGAGGAGACACCAAATCTGGGTGGAGTGCAAGTAATTTTGGGACTAAAGTGAGAGACATTACTCAAACTGAGGTAGGGGTGCTAATTGGGAGCAGTATGGAAAGACAAAACATGATAGTCTGTAGTCCTGTAACTAATGTAGTGTACAGCTCAAATTCACTGCTGCTTAGATTAATACCAGAGGAATTCTTCTCTTTGGGACAATGATAGTGTTCCACATGACATTACTGCAGCAACTCTGCTCCATATGCATGTACATATACAGTACCTTCTTCCTGCTCTTTTGATCCTGCTGCTGTTGGTGTTTGATGCAGTGTGATGCTCTTGATCTCTGTGCCCTTCCTGCTTTGCCTAAATTCAGTCATTCTCACTTTGTTCTTTTTGTTTAATGCTAAACTGACAAAAATGCTGGTACTTGACTTACCAATGTTCTCTCTTGTTGAGAATATATGTGAAAAAGACAATTCATCTTACAGCCACCACATGCATGGGACCAGATCCAATTGAGCAATGTTGAGGATGTGGCCCATTCACTATTATCAGATCACTGATAACAGAGCAGCAAGAGCAGAATTTCTCTCATATTATGTGCAAGGGATATAAACAAGGGGTAGAACAGAAGCAGTGCAGTGCAAGGTCCAAGTATTGGAACAGGTTTGGAACAGGATAATGGTTAAGGTGACTGTTGACACTGGACTTATGGACAGGATTTATTTTTAGGTTAAAAAAGCAAAAATCCATAACCACAACCATCTTCACTATTGTGTTATTTAGGTCCTCAGTAAGTGGTAATGCTGGAATTTTCGTGGCAGAGTGCCTCTGGTTAGTTTTGATACCACCTAGTATTTTGAAGTGTGTAATGTTTGTGATGACCCAAGTATAAGAAGACGATTTACTGTATCGTCTCATTTTTTGTTTGTACATTTGCTTTCCACTTAAGGGTTTTTTTAGTTGGAGTTGTGGATCCCTTCTGAATCAGTACTTTTATTAAGCTTTATGTTGTTTCTACCTTTTCCCTATCATAGCCTGGGATCTAGTTTTTCCTGGGCAAAGGCTTGTGATAGAATCTGGCCTTTCTCCTGTCCTGTCCTCTAAAAGAATTTGCGGGGAACCCAGGTCATAATTGAGGGAAGGAATGTCGAGTGGTTAGAGCACAGAATTGCCCAACAAAAGGCTGGAGAACGAGTGCTGGCTCTGCTAATAGCTTGCGTGACTTTGGACATTAAATTAACATCTGTGTGCCTCCTTTTTTTCACCTATTGTACATGGAGAGGATAGCACCACTCTACTCAATAGGTCTGTGAAGACTAATGTTTGTAAAGCTCTTGAAGACTCTCAGGTAAAGGTTCTATGAAAACACAGTATTACTTATATCATTAATAGTTCACAAAGATGTTAATATTCACTAGTGAAATTGTAGTTCTCAGAAATAAAAGAAGGCATCTGAAATGAAAATGCTGAGTTCAGAAAGGCAAAATCTGTCAAATGTGTTAAATACAGTAGTTGCAAAATACCTTTCTCATTATTCCATGCTGTAGATGTGGATTGTGTAAATTAAACTGTACAAAGTCTTCTTTCCTAACACAGAGCCCATTCTTCTATTCAAGACAATGGAAGTTTGGCTGTTGGTTTCAGTGGTTGAACCCATGTTATTACATGGATAGTGTACTGCCAAGATTCCTTTTAAAGAGCCTAGTCCTGCTAAATTCTTCCTACTCCATCCATTTTGTTAGATGCTCAGGAGGCTGGCTCAGCATCTCTAAAATCAAGCTCATATTCGTGGCAGTGAAAAATAAGGTTGTGGTGTTAATTGATTATGAATTGAGCTCGTCAGGAACCAAAACAATTGTGGTTAGAGTAGAACCCCAGAGTTACGGACACTTCAGGAATGGAGACTGTTCATAACTCTGAAATGTTTGTAACTCTGAACAAGACATTATGGGATGCTCCTCAAGGAGGACTGCTTGGAGCGGGGACTCACATCTGTGCCTGCAAACTTCAATGTCTTCACCTCCTACCTGTAAGTGGCTGTCGGAGGACATGTGGTGCAGGCTGTGGGCCTTTAAAACTTGGGCACCAGCTCCAGCAGCAAACACTCCAGGCCAGGTTCCAGTAGGAGCTCGGGAAGTTTCTTTCCCAGAGTGGGAGGATGGAATTGCACCTGTGGCTTACAGGAAAGCTTCAGACCCCATCATTATTCCTGCTCTGCCTGATGGGGGGTGGGGCTCACAGCTGTGCCTGTGAAACTCAGCGTCTTCACCTCCTACCTGTAAGTGGCTGCCCCCTGTGTGGTGAGTAAGGAGTGGTGGCAGGCAGCCCAGATGTGCCTACCTTTAAGATTCAGTATAGGCATAGTACAGTATTTGTTGGGGGAGGGGGTTGTTTTGGGGTTTTTTGTTTGTCTCCACTGCTGCCTGTTGTTTACTTCTGATTCCACATGGTGTCCAGTTGACCGGTCAGTCCGTAACTCTGGTGTTTGTATCTTTGAGGTTTTATTGTATTTCCAAGAAAAGCGTGAGACATTTTTGTAATAATAGGAGACATATAAAAACTGTGTGTGTTAATATCAATGTAAAATTAAATATAAAAACACTGAAACCCGAGGCCAGTTTCATCAAAATGATAATGGGTAGAAAACTTTGTGTGAACTAACGAACAGATGGATTCTCACTTGTTACAATTCAAATAACAAATGTTAATATATTTATAGAAAACAAACACTTTAAAGATAACTGTCACATGTAAATCTGGGAGATGCAAACGTCCTTCTGGTTTTTGTATCACAAGATGTCCTCCACAGCTTCTTGCTAGTCAGCATTTTGGATTCATTACTTATGTGGAATGTGTCCTATGGTCATTTTTCATTGTTAATAAAATCAACAACTTTAGTTTGCATTTAAGAACATAAGAACAGCCATGCTGGGTCCATCTAGCCCAGTATCCTGTCTTCCAACAGTGGCCAATACCAGGTGCGTCAGAGGGAATGAACAGAACAGGTAATCATCAAGTGATCCAAATGGGCAGGGAATCAAAACCATGCTCTGAAGTGTCCCTAGCTTCTGTTTGCCTGAAACTGGGAATGGGTGACACTGGATGGATAACTTGATGATTTAAATGTTGTTTGAGTTGGTAGTGGGGTTTTATTTAACAAATTAAAATTGTAATCTGTTAGAGATCCACAAAGAGAACATCCAAAACACTGGCAATTGATTAGCAGTTTCCATACAAAAACCTGGATTTTGTCCCTCAAATGTGCTGCACCTTTTAAATTCTGTATTTATCTATGTATCTGCTGGTTATATAAAAAAATCGGTGTCAGTCTTTATCAGTGAATAGTCAAACTCAAGGCCAGTTTTCTATTGTTAAAATTCTCATTTGTTGTTTTTTCACTTTTGAATAGAGCTGTGTGAAATTTTCTTAAGTCACTGGCTTTTTATTTTGTTATGAACCTGAACCTGTTTTGAGCAAGTTCCTGCCTTCCCAGAGATTTCAGGAAGCCTTTGATTTTATGCTGAGCTCTACAGTTTCTACTTGAAACTCATAGTGGAATGTAGTTGGTACAAACACACAAAAAACAAAACAACAGTGCTAAATTTTGTCATTCCCACTACCCATGAAGCAAAATTAGTCAATTTCTCTTGGTTCTGCTTCTGAATTCTAATGCATAAGGCAATTATTCATTCATTACCTCCTCCATTATCCTTTTTTTTTAAAAATAGCCTCTAAAAGGCAACTCTCCATCTTGCATATTGATAGAAAAGGCTACTTAAATATCAGAATAGTGAAGATGGTTGTGGAATTCCCAAAAATCAGTTGGGGCCATATTGTACCATTAGTTTTTAAACCAGTAGTGCCTTCCAAGTAAAGATTTCAAAGTACTTTGCAACAATTATCTAATAGTCCTCACATTACTCTACGGTAGAACAGTGGTACCTCTACTTTATAGATGTGGAAACGGAGTTATAAAGAGGTTAAGTGGCTAAGGTCACAAGGGAACTCTGTGGCAGAGCTGATAATAGTGTTGTGGCTTGTGACTAACTCTCAATCATATTTTTACCATATATAAATATTACAGTATATCCTTCCTGGAGAATACACAACATACAAAAAGAGAAAACAGTAAAAATATGAAGGTTGCAAAGGAGTTAAGGCCCCAAACTCTGGCTTGTGCTTGAGTTAGGTGACCCAGGGTCATATAGCTCCATCAAGGGGGCAGAGCCTCCTATGAGAAGGACTGCCTGTTTACACAGAGATGAGACTGGGACGGAAGAGGATGGTTTTCTTGCGGTAGGGCTAGAGTGGTGGCTTGCCAGGACTCAAACTATCTTGGTGGAATGAGAGCTGCGGGGAGCAGAAAGAGCTGAGAAGTATAGTGGACCAGTGAGCATTCAGGTGGAGCCATGATACATGGTTGGGCCAAAAGAAGTGTCTGAGGGCTAAAGGGAGCTTAATGGGTTCAGAGAAGAGCCAAGTGACAGCGGGAATGGGGATGGAACCTGTAACCTTGTCCAGCTAAGCTTGATGTAGAAAAATAGAACAGGAATGTGTGCTAAAAGGAACATGTGAAAACTATCTGTGACTTGAATGGCTAACAGAGATAACCAAATGTCTTACTACAGGAAGAGGAATGTTGATCAAAACTCCTGGATCTGTGGGAGTTGTTTGGAGAGTTGGAGTGGAAACTGAGGTGCAAACAGATGATTCGGTGGGTTATGCTGACTCTAGTAAAGTCCCATTCAGAGCTTTAACTCTGTCTAGAATGTTGGAACAATGGTGATACATATGCTATGTTCTATAATGATGGAGGGTGTTGGGAATATGCCCTAAACAAAATGTACAATGGATACAACAAATCAGAGTTAGCAGTTTTCAATAGCTTGTAACTTGTCCAAATCTGAACTTGCACCTATGAAGTCTTAATCTCAGGAGTATCTTCCTGCAAGACTTCAAGGGCCTTTGCAAGTCCCAGAGACTTCAAGCTTTTCAAAAAAGCTATTTTTGATTAAATTGTTTGGCAAGCAAACCCTAGCTTCTGCTACTCCCCCTTTAATAATATGGAAAAACATATTTGTAAGTTAGAATTGAATTAATAGTTTCAAATGGGAAGAGAGAAGTGAAATACACACAGAAAATTCTAAAATGTAAAATAAAGAGAAGGTCAAGTTCTAATCTCTTGGTACACCATTTCTACCAAGATCAGACTCTGGATGTATATTTCTAAGTATAAAAATGGGATTTGACATTGATTATAAACATAACCTGCTTTGTGAAGCAAGAGATGACATCTTGGACAGTGTGACAGAATTTATAGTGCTTTCAAACAATGTAATCTCTTTAACCATTACTGCAAAAATTTGGTGGCTTTATTTTCTCTGAAACCATTTATGAGCTGTAAAGAGTCAGGCAAACTCATTCACTTTGTAAATATTTGTCATCATCCTTTCTGCAGAGCACTCTTTGGAAACATCCATGCTGTAGCTCTGCGGAAACCCTGCAAAATCCTCTAATAATCCTGCAAAACTCTGCAAGGCTGTACCAAGTATGTACTTCCACATTCTGAATTTTTTTGGAGAAGCATTAGAAATTATGACATCTATTAATTGATCCGGTGAGATAACAGTATAGTAAAAGCTGTGTTATCTGGCACTTTACCACCTGGAAAGCTCTAGAAACCAGCATTTCAGATATCCATTAAAAGTCTGGTTGGCACGGGGCTGGCAGGCTCCCTACCTGGCTCCATGCAGCTCCCCAGAAGTGGCGGCATGTCCCTGCTGCTCCTTGGTGGTGGAACAGCCGTGGGGGCTCCATGCACTGCCTCCACCTGCCCCAAGCGCTGGCTGTGGGTGGAGGCAATGTGCAGAGCAACCTGGCCATGTCTCCGCCTAGGAGCAGCAGGGACATGTCTCCAGTTGCAGGGAGCTGTCCAAGGTGAGTGCCGCCCAGGTCTGGCACCCCAAAACCCTTCTCCCGCACCCAAACTCCCTCCCAGAGCCCGCACCCCAGCCCTGATCCCCATCACACATCCAAACTCCCTCCCTCTGTTGGTAAGTATTATTCTTAGTTAACTGAAATTTTTGACTACCCAGCACCCTCCATTCGCCCAACATGCTGGATAACAAAGCTTTTACTGTACATTGACTCAAACCACTCCAACAGACTAAAATAAAATACATCTTGGAATAAAGATTTTAATGCAGTTATTAAATGAAAAATTTCCAAAAGCTGTTCTCCTAAGGCACAGACAATGAATACCAGGAGTGAAATTCTGGCCCATTTGAAATCCGTGGCAAGACTCCCACACATTTCAGTTAGCCTGGGACTTCACCCTTGGTCTTCTATGCATTCTGATGTATTCTACTATACAGTCTAACATTTACACTCATCCCTCTTTATTATGTATGTTAATGAACACATTGTTTCCTGGGTATTTGGCAGTGGATGCTTTACAGGGAATAATCAGTGGCAAGTATTAATATCTGGTTTGAGTAACACAGTATCTTTAGACTTTCATTTCCCCTTTCACATTTACAGCATTAACATACAATTTATTTCCTGCTGTTATGTTAAGAACTGCAAAATCGTGCACCCCACATTGTACTGATCCACAGTAACTGGAAAACAGCTTCCCAAGAGAATTCCATAGAGCCCTCCTATGCGGCTGCAGCTGTTATCCATAGTAGTTCTACCAGTATTAAGCTATTTTTCTACAAAAGGGACATATAAGATTGTTTGTTTGTTTTTCTCTTTTGGGCAGGTTGTTTTTAATCTTCTAAAGCTCTGCTCTGCAACCGCTCTTCTCTGCAATGGCAGGCTGGTTTCAGTGCATGATAGAAAACTTAAATGAAATTAGATTTAACTGTTTTTATAATCTAAAGGAAAGACACTGCAATTTGTTTGAGGAAATGAGACAAATAAAATGTGGATTAGGTGTTGATGCTGCTCTCTGTGGTATTTACTGTACAATACTGTACAATGGAGGAGTTATCACAAGTAAGGTCTGCTTTTGTCAATTTATTGCTGTTCACATTTACCACATTTTTTTTACAGGAAAGCATGTGTAAGCTTTTTCTGTGTTGGCCTCGGTTTGGATCTTTAATTTATTTCATTCTACATAACAGATACATAATCTGGCACCGTGCCATTATTCATGACTCTATTTTTTTTTCTTTTTTGTGCTTCCCTATAGAGAACAGCTGCTTTCAGGAGTCTGTCAGTAGTGCATTAAAAGCAAATGACTCTAATAACAAAAGCTACTTGTAGCACTTTTTATTTCCCCCCCTATTTAATATATACACACAATGCTGGTATCTCATTGTTAATACAACCTACACAAAGCATGTAAAATACACGATTAAATGAATAACCTGATCCAAATTGTGATTTTTAAGGTGATTGTTTCTATACTTTTTCTCAAATATGAAGCTGAATTTTTCTTTCGGCTTGTTTACGCTCTCTGTTAGTGCATGGCAAGCCAGGGAGTGCACTCCAGCTTTTGCTCCACAATAACTGCCTGCATGTACCCTGCTGCCATGCATTAGAAGTTTTGTAGTTCACTTTGACATATTGCCATTTCAAACAGATCATGGAGATAAGCCGTTTCTTGCAGTATTTGTTTTGGTTTTACATCTTGTAGTTTATTTGAATAGCACAGAAGTAAATACACTCTGAGATTTTGATATGAGTTCCACCTTATCAGTTGCACAGCAGTGGAACTGCAAGACTGATTCATAGTTTAAGAATTTATTACATAAATACACACATGAAAGCAGCCAGTATGCAAGCACATGAGTGATCTACACAAAGAAGCACAAAGGAGCTACGTGCACCTATCCTACGCTCAAACACTTTAATAATAGATGTGTGTTTACAGTTTTCCTTGAATTTTTCAAAGCATCATGAAGGGCATGTTGGTTCTTCATTTTAAACAGCCTCCATTGTATTCAACTGTGGACTAGAAGTTGATATATTCAAGGTGTGTGTGCGTGTGATCAGTGCACAAATCCGTGCACACACAGGTGTGAATATGCTTGTGGCCAGTTGACTCTTGCGTGACCCAGTGGAGACCAATGATTTAATGTAAGCAAAAAAGTGTTACATTCATGTAAAGTGAAAATTGGCAGAGGTGCTCAGCTGATTACATCTCGTTTGTTAGTTTATTGTTATTGTTTGAGAACAGTCAAACATGAATTCAAAATACCAAACTTAGCTGCATTGATGTCAATGAGATTATTCTCATGATTTAAGTTAGGCCTGGGCTAAGCAGTGTACTGTATCAGTGTCTTGCAAAATGTCTGTATACTATACGTAATACAAAAATAATTTGGAATAATAGAAATGAAAAAGCATTTATTCTCCCATAAAAAACCTTTGCTTTAAAAACATAGGGTTGAAATTACATTTAATTGGAGTCCAACTAATATACCAATTATCCAAAATAACACTTTTTGTACAAAAATTGTACACCTTTAAAAATCACCCAAGCATTAAAGTCTGAAAAAGAACAGATTCTTCCTTCACTGCTCACTATAAACCTCATTCAGCAACTTAACATCAACCACCCCACGCACACATTTTAGTCCATGATAGAAATATTTGGTTGATGTTTACTGTTGAATTATTTGTTAAATATCTAGAAAGGAAATGGTATATTAAGTTTTGTCAGAATTCTATGTTTTTTCATAGTGTGATATGTTGATAGAACAGAATAATAATATGGATAGTATTGGAATGATTGTTCTGCTTGTTCTGAAATGTGTTTATTATAGGGTGGCTTAGGTTTATGTAGGCTTTGTATTCTTCAAGCAGATGGAGCCATGTATTTCATTTACGTGCCAGTGCACAGAGCGCACTGGAGTTGCCTAGCAGTATCCATATAAGGGCAGTACCACCCCGATTCACTCATTTATTTCTCACCACCCATGGCTAGAGTTCATACTCTGTGTGGTGGTTCATACTCACCTCACACTTTTGGTCTGTTTTCTGACAATTTTTTTTCATTTATATAGTACTTAGTACCTTATGTAAAATGTAGTGTTTAATATAGTATTAGAGTAATTGGCTGCCCTGTGTGATGCCATCATCGTGCTTCGGGGGTGGGGGAGGCAATTCCCACCAGTGATCCCCCACATGAGGTGCTTCTTGTCTCAGTGAAGAATGCATTAAAGACCTGTGCTCTATTTGCAAGTCATTCACAAAGAGGACTCGAGGTGAGATACTTGTGGCTGAAGCAACACCTTCTTGAGCAGGCTTTGAGACCTCCGTTGTCACCAAGGCCTTTGTCTGATCAGCAGTTGACTTCAAAACCAGCAAGTGATGTTGCTCCACATTTAGGCCCTGGTGTTTTCCCCCAAAAAGATGGCGAGAAAGAGGTCCCATAAAACAAATTGGGACTATTTCAGGGCTCAGGAAGACTCCTCCTCATTTACTAAGAGGAGTGCTGATGGGCACAGTACACCCTCTGGCACATAGGATGGAGCAGATCTGTCCAACCACTTCCTGGTATTGTGCCAAAATCAATGAAAGCCTGTACTCCTAACTCCATTACCAGCCATGAGGTGTCCATTGAGTCTGGTACGGATGATGCCAGCGCCAATTATTTCCACACTGACACAGCATACCAGGAGGCATCAGACCTGCCCTGAACCTGGGTCTGCAGGGTTTATAGGTGCAACCACGCTTCAACCCCCCTTCTGGCACCCTGCTGATGCCTGCCTACCTGGGACCTCTGAAGCTCAGCCCCAGTTTGCAATCCTTTTTGCCAGCTGCAGTCTTTTTTGCCAGTCCCAGAGCAGCTGATTGGCCTGCTGGCCCTCCTTAAGCCAGTAGCAGGAAAAGGTAGCTGTCTGAACAAATGGGCTCCACTCTTTTCTGGACTCTGTGCCCTGTGCTTCCTGCTCTCCTGTCTTGATTTCCTGGCATCTGTCTTGTGACTGCAGTCTCTGTCTTTGATTACTAAATCTGGCCACCCACACCCTGGCTGTGACACTTTGCCTCTCAGTCCTGGACTCTCAACTTGTTCAGAAGTTCCATGGCTCCTACCATCTCATCCGCTACTGTACCCTTGGCACCTTCTGGCCTCATCAAAGAGCTGCCAAGCTCAGGGTACCAGGGGCTCAGATTGTGGAGCTGAGGCCTACACCATGCCCGGCACCAAAGGCTCCCCCTCAATGGTGGTGCATCCTTGACCACCATCATTGTCTTGGCAGCAGATCCCTTCACCAAGTTTGGTACTGCCCTTAGCCTTGGTGATGGCACCTCTTCCAGTACCAGTTGGGAGTGTTTCATTTGGTATTGCCAGTATTGATCCTCCGTTCCTCCTCAACATTGATGCCACCCCTATTTTGGGCTTCAGGTGAGTCTGACCATTTGTTTGTCCCATCAGGGCTGGTTCCCCCATTGTTACCAGAGAACCTCCAGGACTCCTCAAGATCCAGGTTGGGGTCATCCTCCCCCCTTGTTGTCACCCAATAGGCACCTTTGATCACTCTCAGTACTGATATTGGCATCTGTGCCCCGGTTGGGATAGGGGTCCTTGGCCCACTGCCTACTGGCCACAAATGCCTTACCTGTATGCCCAGTGGTCTCCTTGGAATGCTTGGGATGCTCCTCAGTCCCTGAGGTCCCACCGTTCAACTTGCTTTAGAGTGAGATCATTGTTCTCAACACTGTCACCCACTTCCAAACCACCTCAGCTGCAAGCGACTGCTGAGCCTGTTCCCTCTGTAGCTCCAGGGTTATTCTGACTGGATCCTGTGGTGGTGCAAGAAAATAACCTGTTGTTGGCACAGCAAACTGCCTCTTCATCCTCTCCAACTCTACTGTGCCAGAGTCTGTCTTTCTGCTGATGTCTGAGGACTTTAAGGAATATCATGACCTCCTAAGGCATCCAGATAGACTTCCTTCAGGAGAATACACATAAGCTGTTGGATATTCTCCAATAATCAGCTTGGGGGCAGAGGGAGTAGGCATCCAAATAAATGAGGGTCTCTTGGAGCCTGGAAACACCCCCTGGAATACTCCAACCTCATTGCCTCCCACACTGAAGTGTTCAGAGAAGTGATACTTTGTCCCCATGAAGGGTTTTGAGGATTTCTACTCCCACCCGCCCCCTAAATCTCTGGTGATAACTGCAGAAAATGACAGAGCATGGCACGGAAGATATAAATCCACACTTAATGACAAAAAGTCCAAGAGGATGGACTTGATGGCAAGAAAGATTTATACGTCCTCTTCCCTGCAGATGTGCTTTGTGGACCAGCAGGTATTGCTCTTTAAATAGGACTTTGTTAATTGGGTGGCCATCTCTAAACTTGTGGATAAGTTGCCAGAAGCCTCAGCGAAGAGTTTAGAGAATTAATTTTACAAGGCTTATATGGTGGCCAAGACCTCATTGCGGTGGGTTCTGGATGTGGTGGATGCCTCAGCCAGAATTAAGAAATTGCCTGTGACCATGAGGAGGGCCTCATTGCTGCAGTATTTAGGCATTGCTCCCAAAGTGCAGCAGACAACCGAGAATTTACTTTTTGATGGATGAGTTTTGTTTTCAGAAAAAAAAGATGAAATACTGCACTCTTTTAAAGACTCCTGAGCTACATTGCATTCTTTGGGAGTATATACTCCAGCTGTGAAGAGACGCCACTATACGAGCAACAGCAGCAATACCGCTTGCAGCATTTATTTGGACAGTCCTCCCTTCCTGTAAGGCAGCGGGGCTACTCCAGGAAGGGCCACAGATCACAGAGGAGAAGGTCCTCTGGTTCTGTGTTTAACCAGCTGGCTTCCCCTCCCCCCTCCTACCCCATCCCCTGGCATTCAGCAAGAGCCCATTTTGATTCGTGTCCTGGACAGCTATCCGGTGGTGACCTCTCCTTCTCTGACCCTTCTGTTGGGAGACTGGCTGGCTTATTTTTGCTGTGCTTAGGACTCAATTGCATGAACAACCTGGATTCTAAGCACCGCCAGATTGGGTTATGCCATACAGTTCCTCTCCATCCCTCCTCTCTACCTCCCCCATGCCCCATTCCTCTTTGGGGACCCCTCTTACAAGATTCTGCTCCTCAAGCAGGTTCAGTCTCTGGTGACATTGAGGGCTGTAGAGAAGGTCCCTCTTCAGAATTGGGGATGGGGGTTCTACTCCTGGTATTTCCTGATCCCAAAGCCCAGGGGAGGGATGAGAACTATCCTTGATCTCTGTGATCTCAACAAATACATCAGTTACATCACCCTAGCAACTATCCTCCCCACTTTTAAATCACATCAACTGGTTTGCTGCCATGGACATTCAGGATGCTTATTTCCATATAGCAATCCTTCTGAGTTACAGGCCGTTACTCATGCTTGTCATGGCTGGCCAGCACTAGCAGGAAACTTTGCTGCCTTTCAGTCTGTCTTCCACCTCCTGGATTTTTATCAAGTATATAATTATGATAACAGCATATCTCAGGAAGAGGGGAATTCATATCTTCCCGCATCTGGATGAGGGAAAGTCCAGAGAAGAAGTCCTCTGTCATGTTCACTTCACACTATTCCTACTTGATCATCTAGGCCTAAACAGTGGGAAGTCAGCATTGGTTCCAACTCAAATAATTGAGTTCATTGTGACCCTGCTAAACTTAAGTTCAAGAGCATTTCTACTGACTGAGCAATTCCAGGCGATTTGCCACTTGTGTCTGGAGCTGCAGTCTTAACCCTAAACCACAACCAGGTATGCCTGAAGCTGGTAGGCCATATGGCTGCGTGCACACAAATAGTCCAACATGCCAGGCTGTGCCTGCAGTCCATCTATGATCTGATTCATCATCCCTTGGACAGTAGGTCCAACTCCCCCTCCCAGTCCTGGACTCCATACAGTGACAGACAATTGAGGACTATATTCACCGATGCCTCCTTACTAGGTGGGGGACCGAATCTGGGATCTCTGATAGTTCAAGGCCTGTGGTCAGAACAGATCTTTGAGCTTCATGCCATCTAGAATGCCTGTCAGATCTTTTATGATCACAGCAGGAACTTAGTTTTCATACTCTCCGACAATACCACTGTAGTGTATTATGTGAACAGACCAGGGGGAGCAGACTCCAGTGTGCTGCATCAAGAGGCAATCAGGATGGCCTTTCTTGCTTCAGAGAAAATATTATCACTTGGCTAATCATTTACTGGAGATTCAGAGTCACCTGGAGGTTCACCTCAGCAAAAATTTCCACCTGAATCACTAGTGGTCTCTGAAGCTCTGTGTCCTGCAGACCATTTTTCACAGTTTGGGGAATCCTGATGATTGACTTGTTCCCCATGAGAGACGACAAGAAAGGCTGTTGTTTTGCTCCTGAAGAGTTCTCAGTCCAAGCTCCTTGACTGATGCTTTTCACTTGAGCTGAGAATCAGCACTACTGTGCGGTTATCCCTCCCATTCTGATCATCCCACGGGCATTTCTCAAGCTGAACTTGGACCTTGTCAAGCTCTTTTCATTGCTCAATCATGGCTCAAGCCATGTTGGTTCTCCAACTCCTCATGTTATCAGTTCAGCTCCCATATCCCTTCCTCTTCCATCCCGACTTTCCGACTCACTATCCCAGTCAGGTTTTGCATTCAGCTCTCTGCAGTCTCACAGTGTGGAAGCTGCATGGTTAGATGAGGAAGAGCTTCTGAACATGGTTCCTATCTGGCAAATCTTGATTAATAATATGGCGCTCTTGTTGGGGCTGACCGCAAGTTACCTTGGCCTGTTATTACAGAATGGTCCGGGTGGAGCTAGTAGTGAGCTGGCTTTGACTGGCCAGGCTGGCTTGCAGCTACTCTGACTGGATAAACAAGTGAAGAGATAAGCGGGGCCCAAGAGTGTTAAGTGTGGGAATAGAAAGCAATAGTGTTTCCTGCCAGAGCCTGCTTGTAGACTCATAGACTTTAAGGTCAGAAGGGACCATTATGATCATCTAGTCTGACCTCCTACACAATGCAGGCCACAGAATCTCACCCACCCACTCCTGGAATAATCCTCTCACCTTTATCTCAGCTATTGAAGTCCTCAAATCATGGTTTAAAGACTTCAAGATGCAGAGAATCCTTCAGCAAGTGACCCGTGCCCCATGCTGCAGAGGAAGGCGAAAAACCTCCAGGGCCTCTGCCAATCTACCCTGGAGGAAAATTCCTTCTCGACCCTAATGATGGCCATCAGCTGAAACCTGAGATACCTTGTGGATGTATATTGATGATGATAAAAACAGCTATGAGAAAGAGATGATGATAAAAACAGCTATGAGAATTGCTTTAGACGAAGTATCTCACCTGTGGACCTTGGCCTTGTGAGTGTTCAGGAACTCCCAACACTGGAGCAGCACCTGCTACGAGCCCTCAAGGACAAGGCTGGAGGGTCTGGGACTGTCCATAGCAGAAGGGGCTTAAGCATTGATTCTTGCTTGCCTGCTTGGTTGCAGGAAAACATGTATTTAGTAACGGGTGAAGGCTGGGAAGCTTATTATATTTTGGCAATAAAACCGGCTATACTTATACACCTGGCATGGCTTCATTGAGTGTATCCAAGCCCCCCTTTTGCGTGACAGCTCTTGATCACAGCAGCCTATTCAGCCAAGTGGAAATGGTTCTCAAAGATGAGCAGTGTAGATTTTGTGAAAAGGGACCATTAAGATCATCAGGTCTGACCTTCTGCAAAACACAGGCCAGAGAGTTTCATTCAGTAATTCATGAGTGATGAAGAGTTGTATGGAATAAGGAATTGGCTATTCATTCATAGAGTTTAAGGCCAGAAAGGACCACTAGATCATCTAGATTGACCTCCTATATATATCGCAGGCCACCTCCACCACCCAGCGTCTGAGCACTTAACCCAACAATCAAAATTAGACCAAAGTATTATGACCTATAGAAGAGTAGACTATTATGTGCCACAGGCAGAGAATAGGAGGGAGCAAGGTGCACCAATGCCTGAGGCCCTCGCAAAGGCAGGGAGATGATTAAGTGAACTTCCCAGATAATCTGGGCAATAATAATTTCCTCATTATTTTTTTAAAGGTTTAGAAGTTTTGTAAACTGTATAATATTTTTTGCAAGGGTACTATATATGGATTCCCATAAAATTCATATTCAACCGTAACTGTGTTTTAATGACCGGGAGTGGGGAATGGGCTGTAACTTCTCATATAAATAATAGTTCATGATGCCACTCATGCCTGTTGCACCAGAATTTTCATGATGCATATGAAATTTCACTAATTCTTGCCAGCAGACATTCTGTAGAATGCCTATGGAATTGGGGGGAAGAAAGCTACCTTTGTAGAACCCTATGCCAGAAAGAGATCAATAGTTAAGGTGTGTGTGTGTGTGTGTGTGTGTGTACATGTGTAGGTATGGTTGGGTTTTTTGGTTGGTTGGGTCTTTTTTCTTCATTATTCACTGGTGTCTTGTTTCCCTTTCTTGTGATCTTTTGTCTCACTATAAATGGCAACACTGGGCATAATAACCATGCATCCCCCCCACACTTTACTATACTTACTTTTCATGTTGTCCCTTATGAATCAAACTTCGACACTATTTTCTAAACCAGTATGCACCTATTATGTGACATGGCTGTTTTCTTTCCATTTTCCTCCTCTGGCAGTCTTTTGTCTGAAATTGTTCGATGAATATAAATTGGCACTGACCTCCTTTCTCTCTCTGCAGCCCTTGCTTTTAAATACCCCGTATAGTCCTACTATATGTGTACTGTTGGTAAGCAGATAAAGCAGACTTGCCCGAGAAAGAAAAGATACTATAAGATGTGAATTAAATAATGGCCATGAGTCAAAGTAATTTTCCTTTTGATAATAGCTGCCTTATTCATGGATGAATGTTTCCAAGGATTATTTTTTCTGTTAAAAAACAGCAAAATTAGTCAATATGTTTTTCATGTGTGATGTTAAACCTGAATCTCCTGATTTTTAATACAAAACATCTGAGAGAACTTCACTTGAAAGGCTTACGTAAAATAAACTACATGTTGTTCTAGTGTGGCCATTAAGCTTTTGTCTCCATTAAGAAACTTCAATAATCAATACCTCTTTAGAAGCTTTATTATAAAATCATTGTTCCAAGGATTATGATGATATAATTCCCTTTCTGTAACATACTTTTAAATTAGTTTTAGAATTAAAGGGTTCTGGTACTCTCAATTACATTATATCTAGAATAAATTTTCAGAACGTAGCTGAGAAAAAAGCTTGCAACTTAAAATGGTATTTTTTCCCCCACAGATGGCAAGGTTGAAGTGACAAAAGAAGGTGTGAAACTGTGTACCATGGGACCTGGCAAAGTATTTGGGGAGCTAGCCATCCTTTACAATTGCACCCGGACAGCAACCGTCAAAAGTAAGACAATTTTAGAATTTAAAAGCTTCAAAATATTTATGCAGCTATTAATGCTCGGCTTGAGAACACTAAGGTCAGTTATCAGTTTCATAGGTGGTTCTTGATTGAAAAACATTAAAATATTTCAGCTTTATTAATTCAGTCACCTTTTTACAAATTGGTTTTGGATATTGTAGCATGAATATGTTGTACCCTGGAATGTGTTTCATTCTTTGCATTTCAGCAGAGTTGACGTTTTCTTTGCTGGAAGGATTTTATAAAAAAGGAAAGCCAAGTTTCCACCTTCTTAAGTTGTGTTGTGTCTGCAATAAATTTTCCTTCACTCAAACTCTTTAAACACATGAAAATGAGAGAATATTTTCCCATATTAAACAAAAGGATCTTCAGTAACCCAGTTGTCACCGAAGTACAATGAACAGTCCCTCTTCTGTATGTTGGAGAGGCTGGTGGCAGCTAATAGATGCAAACTGTTTTGGCATCGTCCACTTTATCATTCCATTGTTTCACTTTCTACTTCTGCTAGGAAAGTCAGACAAGGAGCTTCACTGACAGTGATTTCATTTGTTTGGGCTGAACGCCTTGATGTAGCTGCTTGTTTTATGCATTAATTTAAGTCTTTTTATGATGATTATTCTGTGCACTATGGATTTGAAGAAGAAAGGAAGAAAATTTCTCACTTGTGCAGGACATTCAGCTCTGATGTTGTTCTAGTAGAAACATCACACATTTGTGTTGTGACTTATGTTAGCTCATCCAAGAGAGCAGTCTGTGGCTAATTCAGTGCCTTCTCCTGCTACATTCTGAGGGTTAAGTGGGGGCCCCAAGGATCAGAAGTTTGATAGTGAAGAGTCTGGCTAGGATCATCATCATACCACATGACCACAGGTCTTAAAAACGTGGGTAGTTTTCTTTCTAAGGTTGCCATAGGATTTAGTATCTCCGTAGTCTCCCATTGCACTCCAAACCTGCTGTGCACAAGACACATTCTCAGCCAACACACCACACTGTGTGGAGCCAAAGGGAGCTTTGGTATGGGGATGGGTGCAGAATGGTACATCCCTGTCTTTATTTTCCCCACTCCATGGTGACTTATTATATGAGGAGGATGCTGAAACTTCAAATGTGGTTGCACCAGATAAGAAAATGTCCAATAGCTTACAGGTTTAGCCTTCAAAAAGAACTCTATAAGAATTGGAGATATGTATTTTTCTGGACAGGTCAATTTCAACTCTATGAAATAGCTGGTTAATGCAGATTGGAATGCCCCTGATTCTAAAAGTCCTTTTTTTGCAACACAAGCTGACAAGCAACTGGATGGTGCTCATCCCCATGTTAAATACAGTTGCCATTTTCCATTGTTCCTCTGTAAAACAATGTGTTCTAGGAACATGCTGTGCAGAAATGTGTTGAGAGGTGAGGGAAATTTTTACCTCATACATGAGAATTTTTTTTAAAAAAATCTGTCATGTAAAATGAGATTACAGGAGGTCATTCAGACTTGTGTTCACACATTCAGAACCAGGGATGGCAAAATACACTGACAGCCCTTTGTGATCTTGAAAATAAGAGGATGGTGATGACCTGTGAAATATAGACTCACAAGGTTTCTATAAGAGATAACAAATAAAGAATACTTTTGTTTTAAATACTGTCTTAAGGCAGTGGTGGTAGATAGGTAATTGGAAGAATATGGAAGAAAAAGAAAATATAGAAACCAATGAGACATGCCAGACTCTGTGTGGAAGAAAAAAAAATAAGCAGAATTATGGCAGAAATAACAGAAAGGTAAAGGTAGTTAAATGTCCTGGAAAACCAAAGCTCTTCACAGTCACAGACAATGTGGCCAAAGTAATCAGTGATATGTCATTGCAAGAGAAGGGGAATGAGAAGAGGACAATGAATTTCTAAAATAGAAAATAAGGAGATAGCTGTTTGTTTGTTTATTATTATTAATGTTGACTTTTGCATGCTGTTCATTTCCAGCCAGCAAATGAACAGACAACAAAACAGTAACTGTATTGCTAGTCATTGTTAGTTTTATTATACTTATTATTTCTCACTCTGTCCTTTCTCATTAGCCTTCTTCTAAACTGTTGATTGGTGCCTAGTTGTAACTGCATCTTTCTTTGCTTATTAAATATGGGGCACTAGTAAGGTCGTACTATTGCCACCCTGAAAGACCTTTTCCTTAAGAAAGAAGTAGGAAGCATTATTGTTAAGCATTCTCTTGCTTTCCCACTGGCATATTAAAATGGTAGTAATTATGCACCTTCTTCTGTAGGCAGCTGTTGTGAATGTAATCTCATTTAGAATGCTAACAAGTGACTTTAATGCAATTTCTCTCTCTCATTATTGCACTAGTAAGTGAGTGGCAGTCATGACTATAATCAACTCTATATCCTTTCAAGTCTAATGACATGTGAGGTCACCATTTGACTTTTTTTGGAGCCATTTTGGCTTGACCTACATGTACATATCCACGATTTTGAGGTGCATAAAACAATTTAGGAGACATTATTGACTAATAAACTTAAATTATAACAATAGTCACTGGCAATCTTAAAAAAACCACAGATGTTTTAATATTTTTTCTGTGTCTAAACAACAAGTAAATGTACTTGTTAAAACTCTAGAAAGTCAAGTGCTAGTAAGAATGATAAGTCTGAGGGGAATGATTCAGCTGAAATAAGTACCTTGGAGAGTAAGCTGCTAATTCTTTATTTGAGGAAGTAGGTTGACTGAATAACTGTGATGAAAGTAAACATTGATCTGATTTTACTGATGGTGATTATAAAATACACCAACGGACATATTTTGTCTTCTATGAAAAAAAGTTAAAAGAAAAACATTCTGTAGTAGACCACTGTCCCCAGGTCTCTCTCCTCCTCCTATCCAGGACCTCAAACTTAACCATGAGTAGATTAAATTTGGCAATTCTAACCATACCAGAAATTACTACTTATAAAGTTTGTAAAAGCAAGGTTTAATAAGAGGTACAACACTCTAAATACACTCACACGTGAATGTGATGAATGAATCTGTCTTACTGATGAAAAGTGTTCCATGGCTTGTTAAAATAGGGAAATAAACAGATTTAAGTCTCTTGTGATCAACTGGTGAATGCATGTCCTTTTTTCATCACTTCCATTTAAAAATAACTTGACTTGCAATATACAAGAAAGAAATTGTGATGAAAATGTTCAAGGCTCTGACAACTAAATCTGGGCTTTCCTTCAGCAACAACCAAAATCTGCTGATTTCCTAGCTAGATAGAGAATTGCAGGCAGCTTTCTCAGAAGAGGTCTGTCATTTTGTCTTGACATGGCCCAGACCTAAATTATAAAGGCAGATGAGACTACTATGATCATCTAGTCTGATCTCCTGTATACCACAGGTGATAGGACTTCCCTGAATGAATTTCTGTTTGTACTATAGCATATCTTTGGGGGAAAAAACAACCATTTAGATTCTCCGTTACTGGAAATGTTTATCACAATGCTTGGTAAGCTGTTCTAATGGACAGCTATCCTCATTGTTAAAATTTTACTCTTTACTTTTACTCTGAATTTGTCTAGCTTCAATTTTCAGCCACTGGAACTTGTTATACCTTAGTGTGGTGGGATGAAGGGCCCTCTATGCTCAGATTGTTTGTTCTTTATGTAAGTCTGTGATCAAGCCACCCCTTAACCTTCTCTTTGTTTAGATAAACTCAACTTGTTTATCACGATAATGCATATTTTCTATTCCTTTAATCATTCTTGTGGCTCTTTCTTGAAACCTCTCCAATTTATCAGCATCCTTCTTGAATTGTGAGCACCAGAACTCGACACAGTATTCCATTAGTGATCACGCCAGTGCGAAATACAGAGGTAATATAACCTCCTTACTCAAGATTCTTCTATTTATACATCCTAGGATTGCATCAGCTGTTTTGGCTATGGATTTGCACTGGGAGCTCATGTTCAACTGATTATCCATCATGAGCCCCAATCCCTTTCAGAGCCACTGTTTTCCGTGACAGAGTTCCACCAACCTGCAAACCTACATTTTGTTCTTAGATGTATGACTTCATTTAACCATATAAAAACACACATTGTTTGCTTGCATCCAGGTTACTGAGCAACCTAGAAAGCCCTCTATCAGATACCTGTCCTCTTTATTATTTACTATTCCCCCAATCTTTGTGCCATCTGCAAAATTTATCATTAATGGTTTTGTTTTCTTCCAGTTCATTAATAAAAATATTAAATAACATAAGGCTAAGAACCAGTCCCAGTATGACACCACTAGAAAAACCTAATCAGTGCTGCTAAGTAAACATCAGATTGAATGAAGGTGTGTTTCACTGGGAAAATAGTCCTAAGCAGGGTCTGAAGTTCCATGGGATGCTGGTGAGATTTCCTGATAATTCCTGACTGGTTATTCAGTTACCTCATGAAGTCTGAAGCAAGAAGAAATGACTCCCTTTCTTCCTTGTGCTCAGTATTGGGAATTTCCAAGCTGTCTGATGAATGCTTCTACCCCATCATGCATGAACCGATCATTAATATTCTGCCCCGAGAGAACAGGTCAGCTCATTAGATGTCATCAAGCTAAGCATGCCACTCAGGATAAATTATTGAAGGTTTTAGAAAGGGGTGATAGCTGATCATTCAGAGAAACCAGCATGTGTACTCTGAATTCAGTGTGTCAAACTGGTACTTTATCTAATAAGTGCCACCCCATGTTAGCATTACAGGAGTTTCAGCTGCAAAAAACTCATGCCATTGCAGAGCAATTTAAACAGTCCAGAATTCATTGGATGACCTTTATTGAAGCTTACTACTAGCACACATTTTAAACACTTTCTTAGAAGCACGAAACTGATGGCCTATGAAACAGTTAAACTATGAGACATAGGTACAATGTTTAGGATCTGTGTAATAAGGATTTTGTTTTTAGTTGTTGCATTGGCACCATGCATGGGCACTGCACTACATCACTCCTACTGAAAGTGAGAATCTTTGACTATTCCCTGAAATGTCCTGAATCTGCATTCACCTGTTATGTGTTCTAGCATAAAAGAGGATATTGTCTTCAGTAGAAACACCAGAAACATACCTTACAAGGTCAGGCTCAGCACCAGAGCCTTCAGTTGACTTATCAAGATAATTTGCTGAAAAGTCACTTTTCCTGAAAATTGAAAGCTGTTGTTCTTAGACATCCTCGGTCATCTTATTAATAAGACATAAGACATATTCAACAATTAAGTGTTTTCAGTTTGGTAGCTATTTTATGCCTCTCGTAGCTTTTAAAGTCATATCTATTGTGCAGGAAAGGATAAGAGCTTCTGAGAGGTGTGCACCTTATGTTGCAAGCTATTTGTAGAGATACCGTCTCAGTTGCATGAAATATGTGAATATTGACATTTCCAATTAGAGAAATCCAGTGTTGTTTCTTTCCCTCAGTGTTTTCCATGACTGATGTTTGGTCTCTAAATATCACAATATCTTTGAAGGCTTCCTTCTCTTGGCATCCAGCAGTTCAGAACACACTATGGTTTCAAATCAATTGTTCTATAATCAGTTTTCATTACATTTCAATATTTTTCTTTTTTTTTTTTTTTACTTTGAGCTGGCATTGGCACAAGTTGCCACTGTCCTTTTCACGAAATGTCCTATCTTCTTTGAATGAGAATAAACTTCTAACAAATATTGAATGGCACATGCAATGCAGTCATGTAATGCTCAACAGTGCCTTGGGCCCTCATGTGTTGATAGGTCACAAAATTTGAACAATCTTGTCATGTTTCTTTGTATGAATACTTCCACTTTGATTTTGTACATAATACTGTTATTAATGGGGCTACATCCTGTGTTAATCTACACCAGGGGTCGGCAACCTTTCAGAAGTTGTGTGCCGAGTCTTCATTTATTCACTCTAATTTAAGGTTTCGCGTGCCAGTAATACATTTTAATGTTTTTAGAAGGTCTCTTTCTATAAGTCTTTAATATATAACTAAACTATTGTTGTATGTAAAGTAAATAAGGTTTAAAAAATGTTTAAGAAGCTTAATTTAAAATTAAAATTAAAATGCAGAGCCTCCCGGACTGATGGCCAGAACCCGGGCAGTGTGAGTGCCACTGAAAATCGGCTCGCGTGCCGCCTTTGGCACACGTGCCATAGCTTGCCTACCCCTGGTCTACACTGATCCATTAGCAAGGATTCTCAGCTTACAATATAATGGAATTAAAGGGGTAAACTATTACAGAGCTTATATATCTCTTTTAAAATAGTTTAAGATGCATTGAATTTATATTTTTTGCAGGCAATCTGGGACACTACTTATGCTACACATTTTAGTTGCAACCCACATATTGGGAAAATCTAATCTAAGGGAACTACTACAGGATATTTCTTTATTAGATTAATATTTAGCACAATATTGTGAAAGTTTAAAGGAGGCTAGATTTTAGTCTTAAGGATGAGAGAAGAAATAGGGTCTTTTGCACTCCACCAGCATAAGCTGGCTGCAATGGTAATTTAACCAATGTAAGGGTGAACTGCCTTTTGGTGGCACAGAGCTGGAACAGGAGCTCTTATACAACTCAACCTCCCTGTTTCCAGTGAAGCAGAAAAAAGGGAGTTTAATCAAGATATCCTGTGCTATTCCAGGCCTCAGATGCAATATTAGTCCCTTGTAGCTGTTGTAGCCAAGCATAACTTACAGCATCGTAGAATAGCTCAAAAATGATGTAGGAATAATGGCCAGCACAGAGCACCATCAGAATCCAGGGAGTGCTGTGGAGAGACAAGGGCTATTTTTTACCATCGCCCTAAGGCCTATGTTCTATACAGAGGATCTGGCCTATTGAATTCAATGTGCCAAGTTCATTTTGACTTCAAAGGAGATGTTGGCCAAATTAGACCATTTTATTGGGGGGCAAAATCATTTGTTCTCACAACCTACAGTGCAAAATTTAAGTTAGAAATTAGGTGAGGAGGCAACGATGCCATAAACTCTTCCGAAAGAAAAGGAAATGATTATGCCAAATTTTTTTAAATAGGAGTGTAAACTTAAGCTTCTATATCCATATTTAAGTGCCTAAATTAGTGGCCCGATTGAAGTGTTGATACCCAACAGCTCCTATTGACCTCAATGGGTGCTGCTGAGTGCTTGGCATTTTTGAAAATCTGGCCATTTATTTAGATACCTAAATATGATTTTGGAAGGCTAATTTTAGGCTCATAATTTCAAAGTTTTTCTTTTGGTTTCCAAAAACTAGAGCAAAAAGAGGATGTGGAGAGTCTGCTTTATATGTCTCCAAGTGTGTCATTATCATGTTTTTTCTCAAGTACTGCACTGGCCCATGATTTCACTTTCACCACAAATACCTCTAAAGCAAAACTGACTACTACCGTTCTTGTATTGTGTTTCACTCAAAGTTCTTTGAAAGCCAAAAAACAAAACTTGAAGCTGCAGACAGCTGAAAGTAGAAACATAGCAGAAAGGACTGAACTTCAACAGTTCACACATTGGTTAATCTGGGCCTGAGCAGAAGAATGTGGTTTGAATGAAAGGGATTCTGGGAAAGTCACATGGAAAGACTCCTGGTATAGACACACCTTGGCTGCACAATCAGCCCAGTCGCTCTCAACTCAGTCACATGCTGAGCTACATAATTCAAAGCCACCCAGAAAACCAGTTGGAAGGACTACATAGAGAACAATCCCCTATTACAGAGTCATGTACCTTGGATACAAGCAAAGTAGTGTCCTTGAAGGGGATGGAGTGTATGTAAGAAAGACACTGACTTCCCCCTTTGTCAATTCTCCAGAGTAGACTTTTTAATTGTTATTTGGATCATGGCCTATAAGACCTACAAACAAATATGCTGTGATATGTGACACTTTGCTAATGCAAAATTTAACAGTAACAAATATTTTGTGGAAATGAAAAATTAAAATCTAGTTGCTGAATGAGAACTCAGTTCAAAAAGTGAGGAAACCTAAAAATCTTAGAAAAATACTATTAGGTCGGGATAAAAGGAAAAGCCAGAGCAGGTATTTTACTTCTAATTCAGCATACTAATTCACAGATTACACAAGCGTAATATTTTATGATATAGATGCTTCTAAATAAGAAACTGAAACAGCATGCATTCCAGGCGACTGACAGAGAAAACAATTAATTATAAATGCAGTTTTCTCTAGGTGTAATGAGGAAGAGTGATCCTGAACTGTCATATTTCTTCCACCACCCTGGTGAATAGATAAAACCCTGCTAATTAGGAACTTTCTCTGCATCGCAATAGGGAACTAAGTAAAGGAAAACTTTGTTCTGCTTATTCCTCTGTAAGCAGAGCCTTATTTGCTACTGGAAGAATCAGAGAGCGCGCCAGAGATAGATAAGATAAAAATTGAAATTGACTTTATTTATGAGGAAACATTAACAATGAGGCAGTAGTAGGTAGTGAGTCAAAGTGAAAAAGTCAACTTGTATGTACAATCAAGCTTTTTAAAAACATCAATATTTGATTAATGAGTAGACTTGTTTAGCAAATGAAAACTTGTTTCACACTAACAATGTGCAATGGTTGTTATGACTCTTAAAGAATAATCCCAATAGCTCTCAAACTCGAGTAAATTCTAAGAACAAAATAGTGTTAAGAATGGAATAGATTATCAATGCACAAAAGAAAGATGTTGTGTGTATTTGATGTATCCAAATTACACCTTTTGCTGTAGGCATAATTCTTTAAAAAATAATCCCTTGCCCCTTCATGAACCAAAAACATGCAGATGTAACTGTACTGAATTCAGTGGGGCTACGCATAACCTAAACCGAGATCCATATGTTTAAGAATTTTAAATATGAATAAAATAGAGAAGTACAAACGAAAGACGTTAAATTATAAGTTATGCAAGTCTCTGTTAGAACTAAAAATGCCTCTCTGCAAACAAAAGAATAATAGTTGCTCCAGTTTTTATGCCTATCAGCAATACTAATTGTACAAAAATCACCTCTACATTGCAGAGCTAGGGGAGCAATTTTTCTGTTTTGCTGCAAGCTAAGATAAGTTGGAGTTTTCCTGAACTGCTGTTTATTGAGCCCTCTGGATATCCATCTCCAGCATAATAGCCAGTTACATTTACAGAGAATGGCATTACATTGACAAAGAGTTTGGTACCAGTGATAATTTGCTGAGAAAACTAAGACAACAGACTTCCAGTTATCTATGAAAACAAATATAGCTACTCAGGGTAAGAACCATTTTAAAGCCTTAGTGATGGAACATTGTCTTTTGCAGTGTTTGTTATATAAACCTACCATGGAAAGTTTATTCAGTGCTCATTGAAACAATCAAATTGCTGTAAGAAAGATAGCAATGCATTCTAGGTATTCAGATACTTGGTTAAAGCCTATTGAGTATTACTTATATTTGTCAAAGAATAAAACATTGCAAAGCCTGCAATGAAGATCAGGCCTCAATACATTTTGCATTATAAATGTAATGTAAATGTAAAAAAGGATGTGTGGCCCTCTACGTGCTTCTGTGATGGGTAAGTGAGAGTACAGTACTTAGTTTATAAGTAAATTTAAAAAATCACTTCAATAAGTGGAACTAATTAGCAAGGTTGAAGCATTTTGGAATAGTGGAGTGAATAAACTTGCCCTCGTATTGTTGATGTGCAGAAACAGTTCTGGGGACAAGTGATTACTTCAGTCTCCAGGGCTGTCAGTCCATGAGTATTGCACGCACATACATAAGACTGTTCTAGACGTTTTCATTTTTCTCTCTTATATAAATGTGACAAAATTTTAAGTTCTACAGTAGTTTAATATGTCTCTGCTAATGCAACCTTAACTTAAAGTTGCTGAAACCAATCAAGAATATAAGCACTAGCCTAATCTTTTTATTATTATTATTTTATTATTTATTTGGAAATGGAGATAAAGACACAGAACTGAGTGACTGTGAAAATATTTGGATTTGGTTCTGATTGTGATTAAGCCTCTCAGAAATGTTGGCCTTTGTTTAAACTTGTATCCTTTCAACGTGGTTAAAACATTTTATAAGCATGATGTCAATTTGTAGCTTTGGATTTCAGCACTCAAATCAGTGAATAGAGGCAATGCATCATGACATGATCTCAGTGCAACTCCAGCATTTCCAAACTTTTACTGCAGATGGTTGCATTCCTAAATACACTGTACAGTTATTGCTCATCTCAAGTTTTCTTTATTTTCACCATAGTTATCAACTTTTACGCTAGAACTAGTCTCCAGCCCATGGACTGAATCAGGATTAACTGCTGCAAATACAGAGATAAATAACAGCAGAGGAAAAAGAAATGTCAGTGTATAAAAAGGGGGGAAAGAGATGTTCTCTAATTACGAGCAACTCAGCAACTGCAGCGTCTCATCTACATGGCTCCATATGGAATTCAAAACAGACCGGTCACTAGGTCTGTTCCCCCTTCCCTCTTTTTCTAATCCCTCTGCTGCGGCCGAGGGGTTAGAAGATACGGGAAGGGAGAGGAATTCCCAAACCCAGCTTGAGATGGACAAAGAGGGGCTCTGGGAACCCCGGGGGTAGGGGCTTGGGAGCCCGGGAATCCTCTCTGCATGGACAAGGGGCAGGGCACAGTACCAGTGATAGCAGGTCACACCATGGTCTGTCTCCCTACCAGGAGGATGCCGCTCTCTTGGGGAGTAGCTTGGGTACTCAGGAGGAAAACTGTCCCACTGCTGAACTAACTGTATTAGAGGTTGTGGTGCGGGGAGGGAAGTGCATCCAGGGATTGATTCAAGTTGTGCCTGCTGTTGCTTCAAAGGTTGTATCAGCAGCATTACAAGGTTTGTGGGTCGTACAGTCAGGAGGTGAATGAGCTACCGTCAGGACAGAGGAGGAACAGTATGAGAGGCACTGCTGATGGGTGTCTGTGATCAAATTGGGGGTGGTTGCAGGACAGCAGAGTTCAAGCGGGAGAGGTGGATTGTGCGTGTCAGGGGGAAGAATGGATTTGCATCCAAGAGATAATTATGGGACAGGGGAGGCATGTGATTGTGAAAGGGATGGTAACTCCAGTGTGGCAACTCATGATGGTATGGGGGACTGTGGTGGGGCTCAGGGCTCTTACCCACTGCTTCACATGGAGGAACTAAATGGGAGAGGGAATAATAGCCATTTATCCCCTCCTTGCAGGGCAGGGGACAATGAAGCAAGCAGGGTAACAGATTGAGCCATTGGCTAATGGAGGGAACTAGTGTCCTAGGTGCTGGGTCTGTAATGACTAGGGTAGGAACATCCTTTACAGAGGCAACTGGCATTACACAGCTGCTGCAGGCATCCAGCTGTTGAAGAAGCTCCATTGTAAGGAATCAAGAGGAGGTAGTCACAGACAACCAGAATGGGCCAGAGTTTGGGACCAGGCTATTGTCAGGTGGGGCAGATCCCTCGCCATGGGGTAGACATCCCTATGGTGCAGAAGATGTCTGAGCAACATGCAGATCACACATTGATAGGGAATGTGAATTTGTGGAATAAAATCGCTGCCCCATTGGTAGCTGGGGGCAGCAAGGCACAGACGGCCCCATGGTAGTTTGTCAGGAGTGTGGTTATGCTGGGGTGTCTGACCCAATGGGAGTTCACCTGCGTGATGCTACTAAAGATAAGATTTTTATCACTGTTACACAGGGAGGTACTGATGGAGAGTGAGCCAGGACTGGGTAAACCAGGTAATGAATTACCCAAGTGGCCCAGGGTGACTAGAACTTGGGAAAATTGGGAAGCTGCTTTTTTAATCTATGCAGGTGTTAGTGCAGAGGCATACTCAGACAGAAACCCAGCAATAATCAAGCAGGGATATGATACATTTAGGGGCATGGCTTGGTTTAATTATGATGAACAGTTTAGGTTGAGGGCTGCAACACAAACTGGATTCAGTGGGACATATCGTATCATACACTGTGGTTAGAGTGGATGACACCAGGAGGGCATGATGGTCACACTAGCAGTGACCTGTTCATTCTACGGAAAGCCAGCAGATGCCCGAGGCACATAATGACATTTGGTGGGCATTTGACAAAGGCAGGTGATTTCAGAGCATCTGCAAATTTAGACATTTAGACAAATGTGCCTTGGAGGCAATACAGCCTGACATTGCTATAGGAGTCAAGGGGGGCCGCAGTATGGTAACAGACTGGGATGGAAGTTGGGTGCCCCCCCCGCAAAGGTCCCTGTGTACAGGGTTGAGGAGAGGGCAAGTTGAAAGTGGGGCGCTAGACAAAAGCTCTATCTCTGATTAAACTGGAAGTGTTAAGGGTTCTCCCTATCCTAACAAAATAGATGGGGCATATTTATGGGACAGATTTACTTCAGGGTTTAGGATCCCCTAAACGCGGGGAAAAGAAGCCACGTAATGTCCACAAATAAGTTCTCAGTGGGGTTAGGTCATATTGTAATGAAAAAGATTGCACAAGAATTAAAGGCTATTAGAGTGGGAAGGCCATTCAGTCATTTACCTATAAATAAATTGTGGGTTTTTCCCCTAGGCAAACCCCCTAGGGTTTTGGTCCCTAAGAAAGCCCTGGGCAAATATTGCTTTATGCATCACCTCCATACCCACAGGGCAGCTCAGTTAACAATGGAATAGACCCCAGCTGAATGTTCCATTTGCTATTACTCCATCAATGAGGCTTTGTACATGGTTAGGTCTTGTGCTGAGGGGCACTGATGGTGTAGTGTGATATCAAATCTGCTTTTCAATTGCTGCTGGTGTATGCTTCCGAGTTTCACCTTTATGAGTATTTTTTCCAAAGGATTGTATTATCTGGAAAAAATCTAAGCCCATGAAATGTTCCTATCTGGCATTTGTAAAATTGAGAACAATGCTCCACTGGGCAGCAGTGTGGGAATCTGGTTTATGGCAAGAAGTGCACTACATAGATGATGTTTTGTTTGCGGGCAGGATGGATTCAGACAAGTGTGCTAACCCGATTGATACCTTCCAGGCTCTGTCTGATAAATTGGGGGTACCTCTTGTGAAGTTTAAAATAATGGGGTCCTCCAGTAAGCTGACCTACCTGGAGATTGATCTGGATGCACTGGCGGGTATGTTTTGACTCCCTCAGGATAAGCTTTGGGAAGCTACTGAGCTTGATTAATAGGTGAAGAACGATCAAGAAAGTTACACTCCACAAGCTGCAATCTACAATAGGGCATCTTAACTTTGCTTGTCAGGTGGTGGCTCCGGGATTTGCATTCTGCACCTGGCTTTTAGTGGCCATCACAGGAATATTTAGACTATAAAACCTCCATGATTTTATAAGAGTTACTAAAAAGATGAAGGTGGATTTGAGGTGTGGAAATAGTTTCTGGGCCATTTAAATGGAGTGTCATTGTGAAAGGAGGAATGGGTGCTTCAAGTGGATCTTGCAATCTGCCTCAATGCTTCAAGCGGAGTGGGTTTGGGGGTATTTTACCAAGGCAGGTGATGTGCTCAGAAATGGCCCTCCACCGGCATGCAAAAAGGGAAAGTGAAGGATACAACATTCCTGGAATATTTTCCCATTCTAGGTGTCGGTGATGATTTGGGGAACACAGTTTTCTAACAAAAGGATTTGTTTCTGGTGTGACAACATGGCAATGGTACATGTTACCAATTGCCAGTCCTCCAGACCACCTAGGGTTTTAAAGTTGGTGCGGGTATTAGTAATACAAATGTTTATTTTGCAAAAATGTGCCCACGATAATGGCATAGCTGATGCATTGTCTTGTTTTCAGATGGACAGATTTCAGGAGCTGGCACCAGGAGCCAGCAAGGAACCTAAACAGATGCTGCTAGAATGTTGGCAAATGATGGCTGGAATGTTGGCAAATGATGGCTTTCAGTGTAGTGCAGCAATCAGTGGTTCCCATGGATATTTAGGAACTATGAGAGAAGTTTTAATGGTTTTGTGCAATTTCAGGAGAGGGCCATGATGTGGCTGATCCTGAAAGAACAGGTGTGTCAGTACATGGTGTCACTGGCATCATTGACCATTTCCACTCACCTATTGGGTCTTACATAGAGAACATAAGAATAGCCATACTTGGTCAGACCAAAGGTCCATCTAACCCAGTTTCCTGTCTTCCAATAGTGGCCACTGTCAGATGCTTCAGAGAGAACGAACACAACAGGGCAATTCATCCACTGTCGTCCAGTCCCAGCATCTGGTAGTGAGAAGCTTAGAGACATTCAGAGCATGGGATTGCATCCCTGACTATCTTAGCTAATAGCTATTGATGGACTTACTCTCTATGAACTTACCTAATTCTCTTTTTAACCCATTTATGCTTTTGGCCTTCACAACCCTGTGTGTTGTGTGATAAAGTACATCCCTATGTTTGTTTTAAACATAGCTGCCTATTAATTTCATTGGGTGACCCCTGGTGTCTTGTGTTATGTGAGCGGTAAATAACACTTTTTTGCCACACCATGATTTTATAGACCTCTATCATAGACTGTATAGATTTTAGTTGTTGTCATGCTGTTTGGAGCGGCTCATGACCATGAGTGCCAATCTTAGGGCAGACTGTCAGGAAGCAGGGCAACTCCCACCCACAAACTGGTTGTATCTTCTGTAATTAGATTTCACCACCCAGTAACAAGTGTGAACTCCTAAAGCCCTATAACAATCTTACATGAAGTCACAGATAGACTGGAATACCCAAGAGGACTATCTTGTCACAAGGCAAGCTTGACTTTGAGAGAGATGGTCAGTTTACACCAAAAATCACAACAATGTTCAGGGTTACTCTCAGTCCTAAAGGACCAGTCACTTAGCCCAAATCCATTGTACTCAGATCTCAAACAGAAGATAACACCTGTAGCCAATCCTGTAATAAACTAACTACAAATGTATTAACTAGGAAAAAGAAATAATAGATGTATTTATGAGATTAAAGCAGGTAAGCATACACACAAATGACATAGTAATTACAAGTCATTTATGTGTATGAATTTTGCTATTACAAAAGGTAATAGCAACTTTTCATAAGCAGACTCTGTATATTTGTTAGGCGTAACCCAGGCAAAACAGCTGGGAACTCTTTGCATATGCTTAGGTCAGCTTACGGCAGCCTAATTATGTCAGTGCACACACTTCAATGGCCTTTCTCAGGCCGATGTAAGTGCCCTACTACACCAACATAATAACTTCACCTCCATGACAGGCAGAGGGCTTATGTCACTGTAGTTAGGGCTACGCAGTGTCTGTGTGTAGACATTGGAGGTTACTTACATTGGCTGTTGTCTCTCATTCTTGTCAATTTCACTGATCCATGCTGGAACTGTGAAATTAACATGAAAGCTGCTCATAACTTGGGCTGTCACCATGGAGCAGGTGGGGAGCGGTCCAGTTAGAGCCTGGCTGTCCCCCCTCCCTGGCTCCCTGCTTCCATCCAGGCTGCAGCCTGGGCTCCCTACTTGGAGCCGGGCTGCCCTGGGGTCTTCTCTCAGACAGGCTGCTGCTCAGTGTCCGGGCTCCCTGCTCGCAGGCAAGCTGCCCCTCAGACTCCCAGCCAGGCTGCTGCCCGGGCTCCCCACTCTGAGCCAGGCTGTGCCCGCCCCCCTCCCAGCTCACTGCTGGGAGCCCAGCAGCTTCCCAGGAGAGCCGAGAGCCCAGGCAGCTTCCCTGTTTGGTGAGTTATAGTTTTAGAACAAACATTTTACAGTTATAGAACAAACACTTATAGAACAAACACTTAAGTATTACCTTATAGAAGGGGATATAGAGGTTATAAAGTGAGATTAACGCATGCAACAGTTTACAAGCAATTCAAGTCTAAACACTGTATGCATAGATATAAGTCCAATAACTGTCTTCACAGTACTACACCCAGCTAAGACAGGTTGGTTTCCAGATATGCATTTGTCAGTTTTCAGTGAGGCCTAAGGGCCTTGGCATGAGCTGGCACCTGGTCTGCCAGTGAGTGTCTCAGTCGTCTCTTTCCCAGGCTGAACTGTCCCAAGTCTTTTTAATCTCTCCTCATATGGAAGCTGTTCCATGCCACTAATCATTTTTGTTGCCCTTCACTGTACTTTTTCCAATTCTAAGGTATCTTTTTTTGAGATGGGGTAAGTAGAACTGCACGCAGTATTTAAGGTGTGGGCATAACATAGATTTATATAGTAGTGTTATGATATATATTTTCTTCTTATCTATCCCTTTCCTAATGGTTCTTAACATTGGTATCTTTTTTGACTGCTACTGCACATTAAGAGGATGTTTTCAGAGAACTATCCACAATGACTTCAAGATCCCTTTCTTGAGTGGTAACAGCTAATTTAAACCCCATAATTGTGTATGGATAGTGGGATTATTTTTTCCAATGTGCATTACTTTGCACTTATCAATGCTGCATTTCATCTGGGGGTGTTGTTGCCACAGTTTTGTGAGTCTAACTCTTCAGAGTGTACTTTGGACTTAACTATCTTGAGTAATTTAGAATTGTCTACAAACTGTTTACCCCTTTTTTCAGATAATTTATGAATATGCTGAAAAGCACTGGTTCCAGCACAGATCCTTGGGGAGGAATCCCACTATTTACCTCTCTACTGTGAAAACTGACAATTTATTCCTATCCTTTTGTTTTCTGACTTTTAACCAGTTATTCCATGACTGCTCACTTTGCTTAAGAGCCTTTGGCAAGGGACTTTGTCGAAGACTCTCTGAAAGTTCAAGTACATTATATCCACTGAATCAGCCTGTCCCACATATTTGTTGATCCCCCTCAAAAAATTCTAATAGATTAGTGAGGTGTGATTACTCTTTACAAAAGCCTTGTTGATTCTTCTCCAACAAATCATGCTCATCTATGTGTCTAATAATTCTGTTCTTCACTATAGTTTCAACTAATTTGCCTGGCACAGAAATTAGTCTTACCGGCTTGTATATGGCAGTATTACCTCTGGAGCCTTTTTTAAAAATCGGGTTACGTTAGCCATCCTCCAGTCTTCTGGTACGGAGGCTGATTTAAGTGATAGGTTATATACAACAGTTAGTTGTCCTGCAATTTCATATTTCCTTCAGCGATCTTGGTTGGGTTTAACTGTAGGTTGAATGGTTACATGTATGTTTTTGGCACATTTTTAGTTTGAAGGTTTGAAATGGGGTTGTAGCAAAGCACTGGCTCTAGAAACAATCTGTGTCATTCTATCACTATTAGTATGTTTAGGGATTTGGTGCAAATGCTCAATCCCATATGTCCCTGTGACATGAGGCAGCCCTGTTCAGCATTCCTGGTTGCATTTTGGGGGACTTTTAGGATCAGCAAACTAGTGCCTGGGTCATGGAGGGATGCTTTGGAACCGAGTGATTTACATTGGGAGGGGCTATCAGTAATCTTAACCTTGAGGATTTCAAGGACAGATCAGAGAGACCGGAGTCACTGCATTATGCTACAGGCAGGCAACGAGGCAAGGATCTGCCCTTTGGGGGCCATGAGGGCATATATGGTGATAAGACCAGTTCAGGTTGGGCCCCTCTATATTCACAGACACGGGAGCACCCCCTCGCCCCTGCACACACACAACACGCCAGCTTTTTACAGGTTTCAGATGGAGCTGACGAGGTTGGAGCTTCCAGCATGTTCATTTGCTTCCCACTCATTCTGGATCAAGGCAGTGATGATATGAGCGCAACTGGGGCTGCAGGCTAGGGCAATTCAGGCAATTGGAAGCTGGCATTCTAATGCATGCAGGACACATCTGAGATCTCGGCTGGGAATCAGCGATAATTTTTCTTGCGTTTCTGTTTCAGACAATTGCAGATGCACCAGGCACATGGTGGTGTGGATCTGCAGGCAGGGTATCATTTACTGTGCACATAGGCAGGCTTCTGGGTCATTTGGAGGTTCTCAGTGGTAAAGTAATCCTGAGATGGCATGGCAGAAGGGGCATGCTAAGGGACCAGCTGAAGTCCCTTATATACTTTGTGGTGACCCAGGAGCAGGCACTGAATGTGATTGTGGTTCACCTTGGGGGCCAGGTGTAAAGGTGTTGAATCGATGCCCAGAGCCGTGAGGGATTTGAGATGTATCCTACTACTTTTTCCAGGAGTATAATTTATTTGGTCTGATGTTGCAACACAGGGTTAAGTAAGGAGCCGTGAAGCCCTTAAGGAAGGAGCCCTGTGGGTCGATGAGGCTAGGAGCTCTGTGAACAGAGAGTTGGCCAAATCCATATGTAGTCAAGGGGTCTTGGTAATTTATCATGCGGGCACAGTTTACGGGGCACCAGAGTGGTCCTGACTGGGGAGCTGATATATTTTTGGTTGACATTAAAAAAAGTGTAAGCAAATGTATGGAAACCCAGCTAGGTATGGGGAGGAGGCAGCCAAGCTAACTGCTTGCGCTTCCTGGTAGCAGATGTCCATTGCAGGTACTCCACGGGGAATGATGATCAGATAAAAGGATTTGTAAAGGATTTAAAGAACATATTCTTTGAAGAAGTGGAGACAGGGATCAGGGTTCCTACAACTGGTGTGGTGGGGAGTCAACCCCCTCACCTCTTTATAGCCCCTTTATCCCTCATATAAGGATGGGTTGCGGGGTCCCAGCAGCAGGTTGGCTGGGACCAGGATAGGTAAAGGAGAGGGCTGACGGCTGCCCCCTGAGTATATGGAAAATATTATGGACTTAGCTGCTCTGTATAATTTTATTTGCCAGGTACTCCCAAACATTTTAAGAATACAGTTGCAGCCTAATTAAAACCACATCCTTTTTCTGGCATAGCGGACCAATTGAAGAAGCTGAAGATCAGGAGGCACCATAAGTGATGGATGAGACTGGGGAGGAACAGATAAAAGGACGCTATTAGATGAGATTAAAAAAAACCCCAGTACTGTGCTTCTTTGGATGATAAACTCATGGATTTGTTGAGCTATGTTTTATATACTCCATTTCCTCGCTTAGCACTTGTAGGAGTCTGTAGCTGCTCTGCAGTTATATTAAAATATAGCATATGTCTTTTCTAACTGTATACAGTAATTTAGCATATTGCCTTTTGTATACTACTTCAGGATTATCTGAACAGAAGGGTTGGATTTTTATAATTTCATTGTAGGTTGAAGAAAATTATCCATTTCTCTTCAAGAAAAGTGGAATAGCTGCTCATCCTTTCACCTCTGAGGTTTCAGCTCTAAAGACTCTTACCAGTGTTTTTATTAAGCTAAATACCACTAGCTTCTGGTAAATAGTCAGATTTGGCAGAGAGCATCTGTTTCCTTTTAATAGAAAATTAGTAATATAGTAGGAATTAGTTGCTTTTCATTACCCACTAATTTTCTCCTTTTGAGGTTCATGCTGCTAAAATACTCATTACTCCCCACCCCCCCAAAAGCGTATGTTTGCCTATTGTGTTCACTCCTGAATACATTTCTTTATTAAAACGTGTGTCTGTGCATATATGCATGGGTTTGCGATGAAGTGCGGGATATGGGGGAGGGAAGGAAAAGGGTGAAATATGAGGTGGGGAAGAGTTTGGGTTTTTTTGCAGTATTACCATCCACACAAGTTAAAAAATGAGTCAGTTCCCCCAAAATCAAGAGATTGGCTTAAAACTCGTGAAATTAAAAATAAAATTGGAGGGAGTTCTTATTTCTTTGCACTGCCTTCATGTCATGTAAGGGCTAGAAACTTACTTTTTTTAAAAAGGAAGCCCACATTCATGTATTGACTTGAATCCAACAGGCAGTGCTTTAAGAAAAAAAACTAGTTATCACATGATTCACAATAAAAATGCAAGAGTTGGCAACATTGTATTTGGCACTTTCTTCAATAGTATATGGCCTTCCTGACTTCTGTTGACATTGAACATGTACCTTCAAGGGAAATGCAAAGAAAAGGCACTTTATTCACAAGCTTATGAACTTGTGTAGATTTTGTTAAATGGAAGCATGTGGTGAGTTGGCTGCTCATGATGTAATGTTGCTGTGTTGAAGCAGTGTTATTGCCTCCAGTAGTTTTCACTGTAGATTTTTTTGGTTGTTTGATGTTTAGTTTGATTTAAAAAAAAAAAAAAAATCCCTAAGACTAATTTTTCTCCTTTAAACAATTTTGCAACTAAGGTATCTCTCAGTATCTTTTTGCTTAGCAAGATTCTGATTTTCTTTTGTTTAACTTAAGTCCTTAGATCTACTGATTATTTTAAATTTATTTTAAAACTTTTATTTTTTGTTATTCTTCAATTTTTAATGCTATCGTTTATTATGTTGACCTGCAGCTGGCTTCCTCCTCCCGCCCCTCCGCTTTTTCCTAGCTTTTGTCTTGATGCTGGGAGTTTTATGATTTGATTTTATTATTTCCCTTTACACAGCTCATTTTACCTTCATTGTTTGTTTTTGTCTGAATTGTTTGCCTTCCTTTCACTGCCATTAAACTTATTCTGGATTACGTTTTTACACTGATTACCTGCTTTGCACATGCTGCTCAAAGTTTTCCCCTTGGCCCTTCTAGTTGATGATGTGTGTTAATGCTGCTGTTACCTTTATTAGATCACTTTGTATACTTTGGAGTGGGAGCTATTATGCATGTGTTCTCTATTAGCAGTGCTCATTAGATTGGAGGAGGAAGTGGTTATTGTTTTTGGAGCTGTGTGAGCTGTTTGAGTGAAGATATTAAGATCTTACTTCAAGGAAGATGCCTATGGGTGTTTTTGTCTGGCTTATAGGGAATTTATGATTCAATTAAAGTTGCTTGCAAAATTCAGAGACCCTTCTGCAGTAGAAAATTGGACTATTAGGTCCTGATTCAGTAAGGTACTTAAGCATATGAGTCCTGTTGAAGTCAATGGAACAATTCAGTTAAACTTAGGTACATGCATAAATACCTTGTAAATTGGGGGCTTAGGTGAGTTTTATTGTGTGCTGTTTGCCTGATAACTTTTGCAGTTGCCCCGGGAACTGGACAAAGGCTGGAGGAGGAGCCGGAGGGAGGCTGGGTAAGACTGCTGGAGGGGGTTTCAGTTTGGAGCTGGCTGGGAAAACGGAGGGAGCCCCAGGGCTGGGGGTCTAAGCTCCTTGCCCCCAAGAGGGACCTGACTGAGGGGTCCTGTTTGTACCTACAAGCTCTGTTTTGGACTGTGTTCCTGTCGTCTAATAAATCTTCCGTTTTACTGGCTGGCTGAGAGTCACAGTGAATCCAAGGCAGTGGGGCGGGGGTGGGGGGTGTGCAGGGCCCTGACTCCCCCACACTCCGTGACAGCCGTGTTTTCTAATTCTTATGGCTCTTCTCTGAACCCTCCAATTTATGAAAATCCTTCTTCCTAGGATAGTGTTCCCATCCTATAAGTGTGGCCTACATACTTTGTTCCTAGATGTGTATATTTCTATTTAGCCATATTAAAACGCATATTGTTTGTTTCCACCCTTACCAAGCAAAATTACTGTTTTGAGTTGACAATATTTTATTTACTAATATATTTTGGTACTTTAATTTTTTCAGGGTCATTCGCTAAAAAGTTCCATCACCATAAGTTAACATTCACAGAAATTTCTGTATTGGTATATATTTATTATATCTCTTATGTTTTATCTGTTGTTTACTGCACCATAGAACTTAAGAGTCCGTTCAGCTAGGTGTCTTACACTCCACCCCAGTAACCTTCTTCTAACTTTATCAACAGATCATAGAATCATAGATCATTAGAGTTGGAAGGGACCTTAGGAGGTCATCTAGTCCAACTCCCTGCTCAAAGCAGGATCAATCCCCAATTTTTGCCCCAGATCCCTAAATGGCCCCCTCAAGGATTGAACTCACAACCCTGGGTTTAGCAGGCCAATGCTCAAACCACTGAGCTATCCCCCCCCCCCCCATCATCTGCTGGGATGAATTTTATAACTAAGGACATCAACTAGATTAATTGGTACATTTCCTATTGACAAAATTGGGCCGGCAAACCTTTATTACCAAGAGTATTTCACAATATACATCACTGTGTACTTCCATTGACTTAGTAAAACTACACCAGGAAGTAAAAAATAAGCACAGCAGTAACCACATGCCCATAGTTTCTTGCAGTCTTTTTTGATCATCTCATCACCCAGCAGATATTTGATTACATACGTTAATCAAAATTCTGGCTGTATATTAAAGATGCACATGTTTGTTTTCAGTATGCATGCTCTGTTCTGTTTTTGGCCTCCACTTCTGATATTGTTTCCGCAGTGAAGTGGCAAAGCCTGGCTTACCATCATTAGTGCCTCTTTGATCTCAGTTCTGAGCTGCATCTTTCAAGAGATGTTGTACCTGGAGAGAGAGCCCAGGGGAACAAAGAGGGGCTTTATTCTACCTTTGTACATTATGCTAGGGTCTGATTCGGCTCCCACTGTAATCCAGAACAGCATCATCTGGGTTGCAGTGGTCCCCAGAGACTGTCAGGCAGCCTGGGATAGCAGGAAGGCACATCAATTTGGCCACATCCAACACTCCACATATCTCTAACATACTCCCTGACCTGTTATGCTGGTCCTGTGGTGCATTGGGAACTCCACTATACCAAGGGAAATCCTTAAGAGATGGGGGATCTGGCTGCTGAATATCCTCTGTACACTGCAGTAATGGTTTAAATGGCTTGTGATGCAGTCTAGCTTAGGGCTGCTGTCTTATGGGAATATTTCCTGTTATTTGAAGAGAGCATCTATTCTTTGCTGAAAAAAAAATGGTTTTTACCATGAAGAGGACCCTAATAAAAATATCTGTCTTTATAACTTATCCTCCATGGGAAAAGAATCTGAAAAGGTGAGACAGAACAGCAGAAAAAACCCTCTGTAAAAATTTCTGAGAGGTTTCAGTGGGTTTCTGTGAGAGGTTTTAGTGAGTTCCAAGTCTGCGCTGTTTCTGTGACCTTCTTTCTCTACTTTAATGCAGCATGGTATTTATTATAGCTCTGTCTCTGCTTAAATAGCTCTTCACATTATCGTTACTTTCCATCCATGATTATATCAGGCCTGATTCTCCCTTCCCTTATGCTCATGATCATCAGGAATAACTTCATTTACATCATATTAGTTACAAAATTATTTAAATAATGGAGCAATAGTCCAGCAATAGGTTGGGGATCCTATTTGATTTAGTGCCTATGTTACTTTTCAGTATATGTTGATTATGATTGTTTTCTTGTTAGTTGTAAAATTTCTTGAAGAGGGGTTGGTTGGTTGTTGTTATTTTGGTCCTATGTTGTCTTCAGCTTTCCTTCAGTATCTACCTTTAGGCCTTAAAGATGTATTATAATGAAAATACCTTTAAAAGTCACCGATAGCTTAAATAAAGAGGAATAGTTATAATTAATACTAGCTATGTTTGTTGTGGTTAGCATTTTAAAATGGATCACTGAGGAACTGAACATGCTTCCTTACTAATTTTATCTTGTAATGATTTTAAAGCACCTAGGAAAATATAGCACTGAAAAAAAATTCAGACCATTAAAATTCTTGAAGAGCATAAACCAAACTTTTCCTGAAAAAGCAGTTACTGTAGAATATGTATCTGGAGATTTGGAATTCATATGTGTTTTTATAAATGCTCTCCTGTGTAATAAACATGTAACCTATAGTCCGGTGTCCTATGGCAGACGAGAAACCTTTTTCTCTTCAATTATATTATTTAAAATAATTTTACTCCCTCTAATTTGAAAGGTATGACATTTTTATGTTTCCCTTCAATAAAGGAAGAATACTGGAAACTTTCAATGTAAATCCATCTTAAAGAACTATACTGAATCCTCTCTTTAGCTATCTCCAGATTAGAGCAAACTTCATCAAGTCTGATATCCAGAAGGTATCATTGCCATTTAAGGGAATTTAAGCATTTCAATAGATCTTTAAATACTTCTGAGAATGTATTTTTTTAATTGTGGTCTTAGATAATCTGGGAAATTTATACAGTTAAACATATTTACAAGTAGATTATGATCTTTCTCATTCAACCCATGAAGAAGTGGTGAATATTAAGAGCAGTTGTAAAATAATTACTCCTCGAGGTTAATTTTCATCTTTTTATTCATGCCTCTAAAACATTATTGATGCATGAAATGATAAGGCTAGAATAGTTTTGATAAATGAGATGATTGAACTTTGCTAATGATATCAAACCTTTGCTTTGAGTGGGATTTGACAACAAGGAAACACAACAGTATGATTTTCACTGCATGTTCACTTACATTCTCACCAACACATTGTTTTTCTTCCAGACTAAAATATAGACAAATGAGATTTTATGATTATATGGGCTCAATTCTGCCACACTACTATGAAGTAGTATATTAAACTGCTTTTATGCCTATTGAAATCATTGATCCTAACTGTGGAGTACAGGACTAATCAATGTTAAGATAGCAGAAAAAGACCAATGGAAATGATTAACCTATTTTTGGAACAAGAAAAACCTTTCCAAGTCTTTTTCTCCATCCAGAGCCACTTGAGAATATTCTGATAACATGAAATTAGCTCACACTGTATTACCAAACGGCCACAGAAAAGTAGATTATTTTTAATGGTATTTTTATCCTAAATTATCTGAAATCAGGTTTCCTTTGGCTGATAGCAGACGTATTTTTACATCTACATTTCTTCATTATGGGAACTACATTTTTCTCCCTGAAATACCTACCTATCAGGCCAACTCCCATTAAAGTGAGTAAACAAACAAAGAAATCGTACCTAACAATGGCCTTTACTGGAATAAGATTGGGCACTTAATTAGTCAAAAGAAATATGCCTGCAGTTAATATCACCTTCAATACCAGAGCACAGTACTGTATATCTCCGTGTTGTTATGCTGCTCATAAGAAAGGATCATTGATCACCTGGACAACCAAATAATAACAAATATCTAAGCATAGTAATACTTGAAGGCCCAGGCTCTTGCATTACAACAAGTATACTTTTCTGAGGGTCTTTTATTACTGAAGGTCTATCGGGCATCCCGATGACATCCATTCCTCCAACTTGAGCATTTTATGCCCAGGTATATAATGTGTCATTTTCAAAAAGTATAAACATGTTTAAAGAGAGTCACCTTAATTATTTAAGAGCATGAGTCCCAATCCCACAATTCTTTTGCTATTGAAATAAATTAGAGTAGTGCTTGACTGAGGACTGCACCTGTGGACCCTATGGTAAATTGTTAAATATTAGAGATATTGGGAAGTTTTCACTTTTTAAGGCTTGAGCCTACTCTCGGATATGCTGGTGCTGAAGAGAATGTATCCAGTAACATCAGCAACTGTGCTTGTACATACATGCTAAATAACTGATTTTTTATAATATACAGGTCAATGCAGCCACGAGTCTAAAAGAAGAATTGAGCCCTTAGCTTATCTGCTCTGATTTCATAAATGTAATATTCTTATATAATTACTTGTTGAAAACTTTAACCAGTTCTATTAAATGTGAAGAACATCTGGAGCTGTAGCTCATACCAATGACTTGACTGGGATAATTGTATTTAACAAACTCTTTGCTTGCCCACATAGCAGTCTCAAAACTGACCTCAAAAAAATTACAAGTACTCTCAACAGTGGCGTAGCCAGGTTTAGAGCACAGGGGGAGCGGAGCTAAAAAAAGGCTCTGGGAGCAAAAGGCGCCGGGAGCAAAAAAAAAAAAAAAAGCTCCGCTCCGGCTGCAGCGCAGGAGCAAAAGGCGTCAGAGCACAAAAATGGCGCTGATTCTGCTCAGTGGGGGAGCAGCCGCTCCCCCTGCTCCCCCCCCCCCCGGCTACGCTACTGACTCTCAATGTATTCTGAACCTTACTGGGCTCAGAATTTCATATGATGGCACAATGTAACGTTTCCTTCTTTTTTAAATTTATATCGCTATCAGTTTACTAGCGTTTAACTGTGTTTGAGCAACAATCCTTTTTTAATACTTAACAAATGTCATGATTGTGCTATCACAATTCTGAATTATAAAATATTACACAAGGCAAATTGGCAGGATTTTTCTTTCTCGCTGTCCTGAGAGAACAGTCATCACTTAACAAATAGAAAATCAATAATTTGCAGTTACATACATTGAGATATTAATTTTTTTAATTAAAACTATTCGTTCTACTTCACTTATGTCCTCATCCTACTCCCATTGATGTCAATGGCAAAGCTCCAAATTTCTTTGAAGGAACAAGATCATGACCACATAGAACATGAATTGAGCAAATGTAAAAGCAAGGTCTCTGAGTCCTTACAACTATGATATCCCTTAAAAAGTCAACATTACTAGCATTTAGCATATGCACTGAAATTGTAGCCACGTCATTCTCAACATTTAGTACACATTTAGTGTTCAAAGTTTACATAAGAACATAAGCATGGCCATACTGGGTCAGACCAAAGGTCCATCCAGCCCAGTATCCTGTCCACCAACAGTGGCTAACGCTAGGTGCCCCGGAGTGAGTGGACCTAACAGGTAAAGATCAAGTGATCTCTCTCCTGCCATACATCACCCCCCTCTGACAAACAGAGGCTAAGGACACCATTCCTTACCCATCCTGGTTAATAGCCATTAATGGACTTCATCTCCATGAATTTATCCAGTTCTCTTTTAAACCCTGTTATAGTTCTAGCCTTCAGAGCCTCCTCAGGCAAGCTTAAGGAATTACTGCAGTATTTTAAGTGAGAGTGTGAAACTGGTTGAAATGGAGCTTGCTAAAACACATGTGAGTCTTAAATCATCAAGAAAATTGAAAATAGAGCTGACTTTTTAAAAAATTCATCATGTTTAGAAATTTAAACAACATGATCCAGTGCTTCAGCAGCTCTAAAACCAATGAAAGGAGAAGCAATGTCTAATTTACAGAAGTTGCTGTTTAGATAATAGTAAACTTATGTTCTGCAAATGAACCATTCTTTCTTCCTTTGGTTCAGTGAACCATTTTGACACCATAAACAATTAGCTTGAAATTAGCTTGAAACCTACTTTCATGCTTATCTAAAAAAGCCTCTTCAACACGTTTTTCTTCCTCAATCTCCTTGCTCTTCGTACTCACTCAATCTGTAATTATTTTAAATCTTGAGGTGAGGTGGTTCTTCCCCTTTTATAGAATGTTCTCCCTCAAGTGGTAATCTCTCTTTAAAGCAAAATTTGTATGCAACACATGAACACTTGTATTTTTTTCTCACCACTGGTTAAAAAGCATCACTAGATCTATAAAACCATTTAAAGAGCACATACAAGATGTCAAAAGCACATTCATTGACAGATTGCCATAGTTTGTTGCATTATATCATGCTTTACAAGGGGGAAGAAGAGACATGAAGTGTAATCCAGTGCAATCTAAACAGATACTCCAGTTTACCTATAAGAGAAGCGCCCATTGTACAAAATCCAAATTATGTAGTGCAATAATGAAAAATCAAGATATTCATGATGTTAAGGAAGTTATGAGTTTCCCTTGCTTCTCATACTGAAGAAACATTGGCTGGGTATAGTAAAGTTGACAGTCAGAAACTACACTTTCCTTTACTATGGACATTCAAATGCACAAGCAAAGCTTACAGATGGGGTTGCCTCAGTCAACAGCTGGGAAACCAGTGTCTGACCAGATTGTCATAGCAAGGTTTACTACTGCCTAGAATAAATGTTTCATAACAGTGACCCGTTATGCACCAACAGAAGCAGTGGAAGAGGAAGCTGATTTTATGAACAGCTGGCTCACATTGCCGATGAGATTCCTGTTATGATTCTGATAATGGGAGATATGAATGCACAGGTTGATAGCAGACATAGTAAGCAAATGAATAGTGTTGGACAACATTGCATCAAGATAGCAAACAATAATGAGGAAAGATTAAGAGTTTGTTGTGAGAAGCCCAATCTGATTATTGACAAGTACTGGTTTTCCTCAAAAAAAATTTGCACAAGGTTATATGGAACCGCCAGATGGTCAAAACAAAAACCAGTTTGACCATGTTATTATCAGTAAAATACATTAGATGGTCAGTGTTAGATGTTAGGGCTTGTCTACACTGAAAAATTAGGTTGACTTAAGTTAGGTCGACCTACAGTCACTGTAGTAAGTAAATCAGCTGTTAGTGTCCATACTACCCTCGTTCTGCCAGTGGTCCACACCAGGAGCAGTGGCAGCGGGGAACGTAACTATACTAGTTTGTTGCAGAGAATCAGTTTGTGAAGACGGGAGACGTTAATTTTTAAAACAGACCTTCATGAATATGGACCAATCTTTTTAACTGCTAGGAATTAATGTTCTCAATAGTGTATGAAGTTGTGAAAAAATCTGAATAGGAAAAGGAGGCTTTTTTCCTCCTGTTTGAAAGCTAATTTTCCAGGTTTTGCAGAATTCAATCTACACTTCCACAATTAAAAGCTATGGTTAATCTCAGACTCACATAGCTGCATTTTCTGAAGATCTATACGTTCTGGTTTCAGTGTAGTAGCCGTGTTAGTCTGTGTCAGCAAAAAGAAAATAAGAAAGGAATAACTTTTTCGAAAGCACCTAAGTGATTTAAGAGCCTCGGGGCTTGATCCCAAAGAAGTCATTGGTGAAACTCCCATTGATTTCAGTGAAGCAAGATCAACCCCTAAGTCGCCTTTGAAAATTGGACTTTGACTCCTAAGTTAATTAGATGCTTTTGAAAATGTTGCTCTTAATTCAAACAGAAATGTGTTTGTGCTTTATTTAATACTCATTGGGCCAGGTTCATCCTTGATATAATTCCATTTATACTGATTACATTTCCATCAGGACTGAACTGTTCTTTTGATTTTTGTTTCACAAAGTCCATTTTGGATGATTCTTTTATGTACAAGGTATTTCAGAGAAGTGTTTTTTTAAGTTAGGGAGAAATGGTTGGGGAAAAGTAGTGACTATGTTAGCAAGCTTTCTTTTGAGATGCCATTGTGTTGCTGCAGTGATATATCAATTTAGAAAGAAAACTAGTGATTTATCCCAGTTGCAGTCGCTAAAGAAGAGAGATTTTCTGGTAGTAGTAGGCAGCATTTTCAGGGCCGGCTCCAGGCACCAGCTTTCCAAGCTGGTGCTTGGGGCGGCAATCCATGTCCCGCAGCGGCAATTCAGCGGCAGCTCCGCTGCTCTTCTCACCGTGGCGGCAATTTGGCGGCGACTGCTTGGGGCAGCAGAATTGGTAGAGCCGCCCCTGATCATTTGCATTTAAAATTATTTGTTATGCTTATTTCACTCTGTGTGTGTGTGTGTGTATGTGTGTGTATATATATGTATATACACACACACGCATGAACCCAGACATTGCATGAGAAGGAGCTAAAATCTTCATTACAATAATATTCGAACTATAAACTCATAATGAACAATTGATTTGTCGTCAAAGAAAAAATTTATAGGTTTCCAATATAGTTGGATGCCACAGCTGTGGTACTTAGCTATTAGTATCTGAATAATGTCACTCTGTAAAGTAAATAGGTAATATTTGTAATTTCTTTACACTTAGATTCTAAAAAGGTTCCTGGCAAGATTGGATTTAAAATTATTTAACCACCAATCTTTGAAATCCCTTGGATATGGATATAGCATTGTCATGGGGTCAATGGCCCTCCAGGAGAATTAGGTCCTAACTGGCCCCTGAGGACTGTGTGGGCTACACCTAGCTAATTAGAACCGGAGCAGCTGAATTAGAAGGCTGCTAGAATAGTATAAAGAGGAAGATGCCATAGGGAAAGGGGAACTCTTTGCAGGCAAGCTCTGTGGTTGCTGCGGGAGCCCACAGGAATTGGGGGGGAAACATGTCGTGAAGGAAGGTTAGGGTCAACAATAAGAGCTCCTAGAGAACCATGAGAGTCGCTGGGGCGAGGGTGATCTTGTCAGTAAGCTCCAGGAAGCAGGGGCTGATGTCTGGCTGTAGAGTAGAGAGGCCTACAGTCTCAGTCTGCCTCCAGAGAAGGGAGTTGGAAAGCTGAAGAATATGCTGTAAAATGAGAGAGACCCTCTAGAGTGGGGTGGGGCCAGTAACTGAGAAGTTAGTTCTCCAACAAGTATTACCTGATCCAGAGACTGAATCTCAGTGTGAGAGACAAGAGGGACTGCTGGCAATTTATTGATAAGAAGAGGTAAGGAGAAGAATAAGACAATGGTAAGGAAGAAACAGAAGCCTTGGACTGTTTCTTTGTTAGTTTAGTGGATGTTGCTAGATAAAATCTCCCCCAAATACAAGAGTGACAGAGGCAAAGCCTGAGTCGAGCCTGATTTATATGACAAAAAGGGGAGACTGAGGCATGGCATGGTGTCAGGGCCTGTGACAAGGATAAATTAATCACAGACTTTCTAATAAAACACGATCTCTTAGTATTACAAGAGTGAAACTTACATTTCATGAATTATACCTTCTCTCTGAATGTAATTAGAGTGGGAACATTTTATTTGTCTTACGACAGCCCTAGAAACCACCCAGACAATAGACTTTGACAACTGTATTTACTTCATGGTGGTGTTTGCAGAAACCTTTGCTTTTGAGTTGAAATGTAATCATGGTTTGAAATGTGTTTAACAGTTTTAATCTCTGTAGCCTCTACACAATTTCAAGTAGAATGAGATAATAAAACATTGTCATTATAATCATGAGAAGAAAAGGCAGATAGAGTCAGGAGGGAGCGTCAAACACATGCTTTGATAATTATCTCGTTTTCTCAATACTGATGGAAATCTGTGTATCTGACAACAACATAAAGTGCAATTAGCGCAGTGGTGGGGAGTGCACTAGAAATGTAAAGATGCATCTCCCACCTTTTATATGACCCATAATAAATATTTCAAGTTGCTGCTGTTGTTCATGGAATTTGGATTAAACTCAAAATCTCTGAAGTCAATTCAGTAGTTCATACTTCTGATAGAAATTGTTACCTTTTGAGAGAGTAATAAACATTTTTATATATTTTGTTTCCCAGTGTTCTGTTCTTGTATCTAGCATATCTGTGTTCATGTTCAACGAAAAATCCATAACAGACCCACTCAGATCCTCCATTTTTTAAATTTAATTTCTCTTAAATGGAAGAGGGAGGGGGAAGTAACCACTTCATGGCTTGATATCTGTGTTAAACAAGTTGGCATGTGGGGATTTATAGAAATTGATGCTGAGTGATTCCTGGCATGGCAGAGAATCAAGCTGGAGTACTTAGAGTGCAGCAGAGTGTGCATTGAGACACTTGATGATGGTTTTTATTTCCTTAAAGAGAGATCTTTTGGTTGAAGCTCTCTGGAAATTATTTCCCTGATGTGTGGGATGAAAATTACATTTATGAAACCAAATCATTAAAAGTACTACAAGTGCTCTAATTTAAATCATTTTGAGTACCAGTGAGTTACTCCAATAATGCAGTGCTTTGTATCAGTGTTCTTTGGAAATTTTTCAGGAGAACAGCACTTTCTCTATTGAAATGTTGCGACCAGCTTGGTGTATCTACCACATGTAATAGTTTCTATTCTGTCAAATCGTATTTGAGCTTAAGTGATTATCTTGCATGCTCCCCCCAACAAAAAAGTAAATCCTGTGAATCACAACCAAATGATAATGCAACATAAGCTACCTACAGTATGAGCCTAATAATATTCTGAATGGTTAATGTTTAACTCACATTTACAAAGTACTATAGAAAGAAAGAGTTAACTTGTGGCTGGAATTCCACCAGTAAAGGCTGCCTGGGGTACATGCTAAGTCAGCACACCTTACTCACAACTACACACACACAGTACAGTTCTCCCTCCTACCCCCAGTGAAAAGACCTCCCACTAACCCCGCTGTGCTGGTGGAGGCCTAGAACCTGCCAGTGTCACCAAAAAATTGGACAGCACGGTAGGCATGTGTGTGTGGCCACTAGTGTAACTCAGAACTTAATCAAATGTGTCATCCACAGGTGTCAGTGTTTTACAAAGATGAGTAGGTATTATCATCCCTTTATTAGAGGGGCTGAGGCTCCTGGCCAAAGGTTATGCAGTCAATCAGTGGCAGAGATAGCAATAGAATGTTTATCTCCCAACTTCCTGGATCATGCCCTGTCTAGTAAAACACATTCTGCCCTTGGAAAGGTGTCAACAACTTCCAGTTAAATCAGACAATACTTTAGATTTATTCTTCATGTGGTAAATCTCTTCAGTTGCTTTTGAAGATTTTCTTTTACTTTAAATCTGGTGTCTGGGTTTTTTTTTTAGCCTATGCATTTTAATTGTTTTTTTATCCTTTCCACCTGATCTGTGTGATTATTCCCTCCCACCCCATCATTGTAAGTATCCTAGAATAGTCTTATTGCTCTGAGATGCTCTGTGGGAAGAGTGAAGTTTGTTTTCTTCCATGGTTGGAGTTTTTTGGACTAAAAGTCCTTGACCACTTATCTTTTACAGCAATAAAACCCAACAGCGATTAATACTTCTAGTACATGTCTCTTCACACCCTGACAACAATATAACTATTCATACTTTAATAGATGCCGGGCCAGAACGTCAACTGTTGTAAAACAGCTTAGCTCCATTGTTGGATCATTTACAGCAGCTGTGGGTCTGCTCCATCACTGCTAAATGCTGCTGATCAGTTTTACTTCACATTCAAATGTTTGCAATTAAAGTCTGATTTGAATTTAAGAAATATATTTTCTATTGAAAAATTAATTACAATTAGAAACCGCGACCACACTTATGTCTTTATTTCATTACCATAGTTCATACTTATGCTTTTTGTGAAACAGGCTCTGCAAATAATGAAGGTTCTTCTTACAAAAAAATGGAGATATGCCAATCTCCTAGAACTGGAAGGACCTTGAAAGGTCATCGAGTCCAGTCCCCTGCCTTCACTAGCAGGACCAAGTACTGTCCCATGACAGATTTTTGCCCCAGATCCTTAAGTTTTGCCCCAGATCCTTTTTGCCCCAGACCCTTAAGGATTGAACTCACAACCCTGGGTTTAGTAGGCCAATGCTCAAACCACTGAGCTATCCCTCCCCCACACAATTTGAAACTGGCAATTTTTAGCAATCATTTTATATTCTATATGGGGAAAGTGTGTGTGTGCATATGGGCGAATTCAGTATGTCACTCTTTAACAGTTTTTAGTAGAGGTTGTCCCAGTTCAAAAACCCACATCTGGGTACTCCAAACCGTGGTGTATTCGAAATCCTTATCTGGAACTGAAAGTGATAATGGAATCTAAAAAGTTCCAACCCATGGAAACAGTCATTTTGCTGTTTTCAGTTTGGAAGACCTAACGACTCTTGTGCCTAGCAATACAAGTTTTTGTTCTGTAAGTCAAATCAGATCCAAGGAATAAAAGTTCCCTGTCAGGGAATTAAGCCTTTTATCATGTATTGCTTTTCCCACATGCCCCCCCAAAAGTAGTAGATAGCGATACACGTTCCGGATTGATGCCCCTCACACTAACTATACTTTCTGCTCACTCAGACACCTCTAGATCTACTTGCTGTACCATATGTAGGGGAGTCTAATTGGATCTAATTTATGTCCCAAGGAAATGGAAGAAAGCGGAGGTTAAAGTAGTTTTGAAGGCAGCTTTTATTTATACCCTCTTACATCAGTTCAAAGCATGTCTACATGGGGACCTTGTGGAAAGTTAAGATGAGTTAATTTAAGTGTGAAATAAAAGCACATTGGTGAAAGCCTATTAAACCCTTATGTGGAGGCACTCATTTGCTAGTTAGGGGCCTTAGTTCACTGTAGCTTAATCCAGAGTTTTAGTTAACTTGTCTTAACTTTCTTGAATGTCCCTGTGCAGACATGCCCTTCGATTCCCTTATATGTGGGTAGCATGGGGCTAAGCATGTGTAAGGGATTCTTATTGAATGTAAAGTGGTCTAACTTATACCACTTATGTATAACTTCAGAATATGGCTCTGGAAATCCACAACTATCACTGAATCTCATGCATCAATCTTAGTCTGGGTTTTCCATTGACTTAAGAAAGTACAAATGGAAGTGAGTTCTACCTAGCTGACATGGATTTAAAGGATTAGGTAAACACAAGCAAATGAAAGGTTGTCTTTATCCCCTTCAGATAACCAGAATCTGTTTCCTGTAATCAGTTTTTTAAATCAGGCAAGTTGGCAAAGAGGAGTGTAGTGCCAGTAACAAAGGGTTGAGTAGAAACCTCACAGGAAAGTTTTGTAGTATAATATTAACAATTTTGTTCAGTAAAGAACTCCCTAAGGAAACACTACAGAATGTTTCTTGAATAGTAACATTAGTGTAAATTGACAAGTGCCTGTGTAATCAGAGGAGTGGTGAGGGAGAGAAACAAAAGTTTCTTATAGGTTGGTATAAAATTGAGTTAATAATTTATAGTAGCACAATAGTTGTTAAAAGGTGACAGTTGTAGGTCTGCATGTTTGTCAGGCAAGTAAAGGAGTCCCTGAATCTAGTAACTACCTTGGAACACATAAAGACTATACTAACTGGATTGTGCAAACTTCCTAAAACTAGGGATTGGAACAATCTCCCTAGTTCAAGATCAATCAATTGGCCAATTTTTTTCTCTTTGAAAGCATCCTCAAATACTGACATTCTATCCACTTTCCTTGTACCGGGAGCCTCTCTAAAGTCCCACAAGTCTCCTTGGCTCCAATTTTGGCTATGACAGTTGGTTACTCTTTTGTAGTTGCCACAGGTTTTATGGTCCCATAGAATATATAAATAAAACTGAAATTGAGGTTATAAAATGTCTTTCTTGTTTACCTGTTCCCTCAGAAGTGGAGGATGATTCCTTCTTTATTTGTTTATAAACTACATTACTTTAACAGTTTTTCTTCATCATGCTAAATCCAAGGATCCATTACACTGAGTCATCAGTCTATTAATGGCGTAGTATCAGAACTAGAGATGGATGTGTAATTGAATTTTTTGGTTTGTCTAGCACACCAAAAATCAGGGGAAATCTTCAGTTTGATTCCAAAAATGTTTGGAACTTGTAAGAAAATTTGAAAAGTCCATTTCAGACCAGCAAACTATGTGTGTCCCCTTTTATAACCGTAAGCCCAATGTTTAGGGCACTTGCCTGGGATGTGAGAGGCCCAGGTTTGAATCCCCGCTCTGGAGTGGGGACTTAAACTCTGATCTCTCCCTATCCTAGGCGAGTATCCTAAACACCAGGCTATCCTCGAGGGAGGATCTCTTTCAATCTCTCCCATTGAAGCTGTTCCACTTTGTATAACTACTTAAATACTCATTGGACAAAAAGAGAGAGTGAGAATGTCTCTATAGCCTGCTATTAAAAGGCACTCATCTGTGAATCCATATCTCCTATCTTCCATGTGAGTGCTTTAATTACCAAGGGCTAGTCTACACTAGAAGCGCTACCTCGGTGCGTCTGGTGAAGACACTTTATGCTGACAGAGAGCTCTCCTGGAAACTATACAGACTGCACTTGAAAGAGCAAATGGGAGTGGGGAAGCATGTCTGGCTACAGTAATTACATTCTAACATATTAAGGGAACATACTTAAGTCCCAATTATCATAATTTTATTAGGTGTAAGCATAACTTAAGGAGTTTTTAGTTGTACTGCCATCATATAAAGGTAGAAGGACTAATGCGCTACATGTGCAAACTAATCTAAGACTTAATATGAAAGATCAGAGATAAAAATGGGAGAAACTGATCTGGACAACAAAGAATACTGATTGTGATGAGCATGAGGAAGAATATTACTTAAGTAAGAATTGTACTGAAAGCACTTGATGAGAGAAGATAATATATTAATACTCTAATTTTCTATCACTTACAAAATAGCACACCTATCATTTTAGTCAACATCACCTCTTAAACAGCATTTTAAAGGAAACTTTTTTATAGTGAAGTCATTTTTGTCAGAGAAGTACTTCACTATAAAAGCAGAGATTTCACTGTAAGTGGAATTGCAGTTTGCACCTTGTAATGTATAGAAACATCCAGGACTTTTATTCTATTTTAGAAAGAGTTTAGCTATAGCATATCTGAATTCACTAATAATGGATTTTTTTTAGTAAACCAACACCTTTTATGCATTTTTTCCAATATACAGTTGGGATTTAAGCAAATATTTTTGTTTTACCCTGTGCATTTTCATGCCAGGGAATGTATACTGAATGTACCTGATTGTTTTAAGAAAGACATTCTTTTTTCTGTTTTTATACCAGATTTATTCATGAAGCCAACTTTTTATATTTGCAATGAAATTATGGAGATGCCTGATGGAAACTCCAGAGATATAGTTATGTTCTAAAAATCCTGGTTTTCTCTCCAACTGGTGTGAAGTTTCATACAGAGTTAATGTTTATACCCTTTACCTTTTTGTTTTTTCTCTCTTCAAAATTTTTAATAGAGAATCTTTGAATTTGGACTTTGGCTGAAGTTTTTCTTTGGCAGTCGTACTTTCCATTATCAACTGATACCTCTTGACAAACATTGTCAACACAAAAATTGGTAGAGGTGAATCCTCAGTAGAACTCATGCAATGGATAAGTTTTTGTTGGATTTAGGGTCATTTTCAGTTGTCCTTCATGTTATAACTGAAAGTTTATGTGCAGAACACACACACACACACCCACCCACCCACCCACCCACCATGGAAGCCAGGAGCGCATTAGCCTGATGGACAGGGATCTGGTGCACATAAGTCTGATTGATGTTAATGGAGGCCGAATGCACGCAAGCCAGATTGATGGGTCTCAGAATGCATACAACCATCTCTGTCAGGTGCTACACTGTTCTGTCAGATTTTATTTTATAACAGAAGCCTTTACACAGCTTCTCGCATATGAGGGTGATGTGCAGGTACTCTTGGATAAATTATTTTCCATCAGCCAATTTTTTACTCCCCTCCCTCAGTCCATCTTCTTCTTTAACAGTTATTACTAAGCATTTAAAAAACAAAGGAAATTAGTAAACAAAAAGCCTTGGTTGGAAGCCATTAGCATTGCTATACACACAGTATATCTGACAGAAAAACATACAGTAAGGAAATTTAAAAGTTCAGCCACCTAGGGTACATACACTCTTCTTCTCTACCCACAGACACAACCATTAGCATACAGCACAAACTGCTCATCCCAGCCTTAACTTGAGCGATGCCAATTTTCTATCCACTCTATTTAACCACTCTTCTTCACAAAAACCTTTACCAAATCACCCTTTCTTAACACAACCAACTAATATACAAAACATTCACAGCTACTACAGTTGGGGAAAAATATATCTTGGTAAAGGTTTGTGTGCATAAGGGCAATAGAGGGATAATAACTAACTACTTCATAACAAATAGCTTGTGTATTAATTATAGTGGTGCTTTTGCTCATATTTCCATTCTACAGCAATAAAAATATTTTAAAATGTGTTGTATTTTATTTTTCACTGCTTAGAAAAGAAAAAGCTGATCTTGCTAATTAGCATATATGTATTTAACTTAACTAGGTTTTATTAAAGACAATGAGGAGTCCTTGTGGCACCTTAGAGACTAACAATTTTATCTGGGCATAAGATTTTGTGGGCTAAAACCCACTTCATCAGATGCATGGAGTGAAAAATACCGTAAGCAGGTAAGGCAACTCCCATCTTTTCATATATATACTGCTTACGGTATTTTTCACTCCATGCATCTGATTAAATGGGTTTTAGCCCACAAAATCTTATGCCCAAATACATTTGTTAGTCTCTAAGGCAGTAGTCCCCAACCTTTCTGTTGCAATAGCATATTCATGTTCCCAGAAGAGTGTGGCGGGCACCGAATGACCAGCCGCCAAAATGCCGCCAAGAAGCGGCATCATCGAGAAGCGTTGCCGCCAAAATGCTGCCGAGAAGCGCCGGCATTTCGGCGGCAATGCTTCTTGGCGTTGCTACTTCTCGGAGGTATTTCGGCAGCTGGTTGTCCGGCGGAAGTGCTCCCTTTTCAGTAGGCGGGTGCACATAAATGCCCCGGCGGGTGCCATGGTGCCCATGGGCACCACATTGGGGACCACTGCTCTAAGGTGCCACAAGGACTCCTTGTTGTTTTTGCTGATACAGACTAACACGGCTACCACTCTGAAACCTGTCACCATGCTAGGTTTTATTAGAAATCCCACACTTTTACCATACCGTTTTTCCATTTAACTTAGTGTCTTGCTTCTAGAGGATGGTGAAAAACTTCCATAATGCGCCTAATTCAGTAGCTCCCAAACTGGCATCTACATGGAGCACTTGCTGGTGGTCTGTGGTGAGGTGGCTGATCACATGGTACTGACTTGTCATCCTTTTTTTCCTACCTGCTTAATTGCTCTAAAAGACATCTAAAATATTTACTTTCTATCATGGTTACAGGGTGAGCTACATTTTAGACCCCTTTCAGACCCTCTTGACTGCCCTCTCAAACCCCTTTCAGACCCTCTTGACAGTCCTCACTTCTTGCACCTTTCTCAATGGTAAAACTGTGCAGTCAAAAACTCTTAGACTGGATCTCTGGGTTGCAGCCACCCAACTGTGTTAGCACAAAATGTTTGGGACCTGTAAACCCTTTACCTTTGGGAACCTGTGACAAGTAGCTGATTAAAGTGACTCAAAAACAGCTTCCTCAAAATAAAGCATTAATAATTTGCTCAAAGGCATATAGCATGCAGCGAAAACTGTTAAAACAATAAAACCCTATACTCCTATTTCCTCTTGTCTAAACCATAATCGTTCTCTGCAAGTTTTGAGAAGTTCTGTTCAGCCCAGTTACCTCCATCTTTGGGGTGGGAGAAGCAGACTGTACCTCAGCAGCATTTTCTCCATCTCTCTGTTAGAAAGCCACATACAGCAGCTGCTGCTAAACCATCTAACCCTACCTTTCTGCCTGCCTTCTTTAAGGTTTTAGTATCTCTTTGGATCCAGGTTTGGCTAGGGAAGAGTAAATGTCGCCAGCCTAGTTGGAGTCAGGCTGCAGGTATTCCCCAAATAATATTGTTCCCCATTGTTCCTGCAAGGACCCTTGACATTCTCTATCATAGGACCATATCTTTGTCATAGTTTCCTCCTTATAACCTCCTTTGATTTAGTGCTATGCAGTCAGTCACACAGGTAAACTGTGATGCACATAATATTTATATATAAAAAAGGGCAGATGTTTCCCTCAGTCTCCACACATTCCATGTAATGAGTCAATGAGTCACTGTAGTTGACATTGGCAATAAAATAATTTACCTATAAGAAGGAACGTGATCTCTACAACCACAAATGGAGAAGGAAAAAGGTCCATCCGTCTGGCTTTGTTTATTAAGATGTGGTTCTTGCTATGAAAAAAATTAGAAACTCTTGACCTAACCAATTGCCCAGTGCTGTATTTGAGGTGTGGAGAAGCTTCCTATCTCCTGCAGGTGATTGTTCTAAAAGCTGAGAATTTCTCTTTTCCACATCTGCTTTTCTTGCCCTTTAAATTCATCAATGCCCCTTAGTTCAGATATGTGTAGTAAGGGTCAAATGAAGCCTTGATCAGTTTTTACTATAGTCGTTGGTTTTGACACACTCAATCAAGTGCTTTCTAATATTTTTCTCTAGACTAAATATTCAGTCTTTAAAAATTCTCAGGGCATGATAATCCCTCCATATGTTTAACAATTTTAAAAGGGAAAATGGAAGGATGGAAAGAGGTTTCGTTGACCTCATTCGAGAGTTAGCCAGATACTCGTGATTCTTTTTAAAGGGGAATTATGTTCTTTCGAACTCAGATAAGCCAGAAGGCACCAAAGATATATTTAAAGCCTAGTTCCTAATCATTTTTCCTAATATACATTTTTATGTGAGCTGTCCAGATACCCACAATGAATGCATATGCCATGTATGTCTATCTTATCCATAAGGCTAGTCCTCATTCCAAGGAATTTTTAATGTATTTTTGTCTATAGCTGTTTGGAATAAGCTTTCTTGCATTTTAAAAACAAGAGTTTTATAATATAAATTCATATATTCAAACAATTCACTATAGCAGCAGTCAGTTCTATGGAAAATAATTCAATTTCATTTTAATAAATTGTGTTTTTAATTAAATCATTGCACACCTGTAGATTTTGTTTAGATTTATTTAAATATGCATTAAAATGCTGAAATCAAACATTTCCTCTGTCTAAATTTTTAAGATAAACAATCCAAAGCAAATATATTCTATTAAGAAATTTTTTTTCTCACCACAGTGTAAGCACATTTCAATCAATGATGCACAGTGGAGAAAGAAACCAGCTTGACTTTCAGATTCCAGGGTGATTTTATAGAGCTATAAAAGAACCATATTTTACTTGTAAATGGATAAAACATATTACATCAATGAGAAATGATGGTGTCGTTAACTGACATTTTCCATAATGTAACCACAGTTCAAGATAGTCTTCTCTTTTTCCCCTCTCTCTCTCCTTTTTCTTTTTTAATTTTCCATCCAATTTAGCATATCATTTAACAACCTCCAGGATCTGAAGGTCAGATGTTGCTTTTTCCATACTGGAACGTTCAATTAAGTTAGATAGAAATGTGTTTCTAGCTCATGTGGCTGGGGTGCTCAGGAGACAGGCTGTCGCCAATATGATAGACTAAAACAAGGTGGGAAGCATTTCTATTATTGCAAACTCTCTTATGGCTAGTCCTAATATGCAGCTGCTATTTGTATATTAGCAGCATCAGCAGCTTTGACTGTATGTGTTTTTGAAAATGACCTGACTCTAGGGGAAATACAGTTTTAACAGAAGTGGGTACTTTTTTCATTAAAAAAGATATAGCTTGATCAAACCATGAACCATGATTTTAAGATTTCAAAACTATGAAAACAGCTTAGTTAAAAAACAAACAAAATTGTTTTACCAGCTATCCCGAAAGAACAGGAGACACTTGGTATGGATTTAATCAGGCCACAACTTTATTATTAGGCACCAGCCCCGGAGCACCCACGAAGTCGGCGCCTATGACCACAGCCAATGGGAGCTGTGATCAGCCGAACTTGCAGATGTGGCAGGTAAACAAAGTAGCCTGTCCCACCAAGGGCTTACCCTGGTGGGCCGCATACCAAAGGTTGCTGTTCTCTGAACTAGACCCTTTTTAGTGCATATGCTATATCTGTATTACAAACTTTGGTTGACATAAGTTGTTGGCATAAAGCCATTGCACTTAGTATATCACTCATACATATATTCCTTGTGTCAGTGCTACTTATACTCACCAGGAATGCTTGTCAATGCACAGTGTGGTGCACCGTGGGTAGATATCCCAGTGTGGAATTTTCCATTATCCAATGCACTTGGGAAATTTTAGCAATGCGTGTGGAACAGAAATGAGCGGCAGAGCTGTGACTAGGAGCAATGGGCCAAGTTCTCATTGTGTAATTTTCTCCATCCCGTAATGCCATCCATATCCTTTAATTGTTGTGCCTTTAAAAAAAATACCACATAACTTCTTGCTGCTGGCCATTTCTGACAGAAGCATGGAGCCCGTACACCTCTGCAGTATTATGAACATTGCAAACACAGGATGAACATGCAGAGCCACTGAAAGAACTGCAGCAGTGGGGGACATGATGATTTTGTGAAGGACACATTGCTGTGGGACATAGTGAAAACCAGTTCAAGGTTGGTGGCATTCATGGAGCAGCTGCAGACAGTGGAGAGCCACTTCTGGTCCCGAGAAATCAGCACTGACTGGCGGGATCACATTGTAATGCAGCTTTGGGACCATGAGCAGTGGCTGCAGAATTTTTAGATGCAGAAGGCCACAGTCCTAAGATCTGTGTACCAAGCTTGCCCTAGCCTTCCAGCGCAGGGACACCAGAATGAAAACTTCACTGACAGTGGAGAAACAAGTGGTGATCACTTTGTGGAAGCTTGCAGCACAGGATTGCTACCAGTCAGAGGGAAATCATTTTGGTGTTGGAAAATCCACTGTGGGGGTCATTGTCATGCCAGTGTTCAGGGCCATTAATTGACTCTTGCTGCACAGGACTGTGACTCATAGAATGCGGACATATTGTATGGATTTGCAACAGTGGGGTGATAGACAGTATACATATACCTTGTTTGGCACCAGCCTGCCTTGCCACAGAGTACATCAAAAGACAGTGCTATTTTTCTATGGTTATGAAACCATTGGTGGATCACCAGGGATTCTTCACTGACTTCAGTGTTGGCTGGTCAGGGAAGCTCCATGATGCTCACATCTTGAAGAATGCAGGACTGTTCAGGAAGTTGCAATCATTTCTTTCCCAACCAGCAGATTACCACTGGCACTATCAAAATACCAATAGTGATCCTGGGGGACTCTGCCAACTATTGCTGCACTAGCTTGTGGAGCAGTACGCTGGCCACCTCAACAGCACCAAGGAAAGACTCATTTACTAACTCAGCCGATGCAGAATGACTTTTGAATGTGCTTTTGATAGATTAAAGGGACGCTGGCATTGTTCACTCACAAGATCAGATCTGGGTGAGAAAAATATCCCCCTAGCTATAGTTGCCTATTGTGTTCTGCATAATATCTGTGAGGCAAAGGCAGAAAAGTTGCTGCCAGGGTGGACGTGGAATGGCTGTCTGCTGGGTTTAAACAGCCAGTCATAAGGGGTATCAGAAGAGCTCTACATGAAGCTATATGGCTGAGGGAGACCTTGAAAGAGCAATTGAATAGTGAGCCACAGTAATGTGGTATGGCGTAATGTACTCTACCTGGTCCTGAAGTTTGGGGGGCTATTAGGAATTGCATGGAGCTAGGAGTACATTTATGAATCTAACACGGTCTGTTAATGCGCCAATTATTTCTGTGATGCTTTCTCTACATTTATACTTATGCTGTATTTATCACTGATCCTATGAGCTCTGCCATCCTGAACAGCAAAAAATAGAGGGTGCTTTCAGTACTGCTAGGCATTCTGCTTCATATGTTGCATAGGAATAAAGATGAATTATTTACCAAAAAAGTAAATGTTTATTGCATACTAAAATCAGTGCAAAATCCAATCTGCAATTAAAAAAAACAAATACAATAACCACTTCTGAAACAAATTAATGGAACAGAACTTAAAAATGGGAAAGAATAGTAGTGTCTCTTTCAGCGGTAGGGGTAGGAATGCATCCCCAATGCCATGTGGAATATTGGGGGTTTGGGAGGTGCAAAAATGGAGTTCTCCTTTGACTGCAAAGGGAGACAAGCGGATGATTGTTGAATCTGTAGTTCAACAAGATTTTGCAGTCATTTGTGTTTCCTGCTGGAAAAGCTGCATTATGTCCTGGTGCATTTTCCTCTGTGACTCCAGGGTCTTCCTCCTGTCTGCTATTTCCCTCTCCATACTGTCTGCAATATTAACCCTCCAGGCCCTCTTTTCAAAGTCCAATGATGTGCTGGATTGCAGGATCTCTTTGAATGCTCCCATGTCCTCTTCTTTCTCTACACTGGGGTCAGGCATTCAATGGTTGTGGAGGGGGGACCCCTCAAGGCCACAATGGCAGTAGTGACAAATAAAACACAGAGGTATTGTATGTATAGTTACAACAGAAGGCAAAAGGTAAGTTTCAGACCTCCATTCTCTTGCTCTCCTAAGGTTTTAAGCAAGGCATGTTGATTGACACTTCAACCTTGGAGCGCTTGTGTGGCGCACTGGTCTCCACCTCCAACCATGCTGAGTATGGTCCAGTGGAGGCACCAAGGGATGGGGGAAACAAGGAGGGAATTGTTTAGTTGTGTGAAACAATGCAATTTCAGCCGCTATTTCCATGCAGGGCAATTGCTTTGGCACTGTTTTCCATAGGGAGTGGTGATTTTAGCTGATATCTTGCTCCCGAAGGTAAAAATGGTACAGAAAGCACAGCAGTTGCTGGTATTCCAAAGCTGACTGGGCCTGTATGCTGCTAGCCTGTTTACTGCAAAGGTGCCTGCCAAAGTCATTGCAGACTGGCATGGGAAAGTGTCCTGCCATCAAGGAAGGAATAATGCAGCCACCCCTAGAAACCTTCAGAGAGGATTGCAGAGTACCTCCATGACAGTTTCATAGAGACTTCTCAGGATTCAAGGGACTTCCCTGTGTACATAAACAAACTACTTTGCATGCCTTCTCCCCCCATAATTCTACAGGGGAAAGAAAAGCAAATGACAATTCTAACTCTGTTGTACCACTACCTCTTCTAGTACAAGTAAATTAATGAAAAGTTAATATCTGTGTCCTGCTACGTTGAGGTCTGGAACCATCTGAACATTTGAACATTGAAATGAGAAATGCATTCATAAACTTACCGGAGGTTCCTTTCACTGCATTGGGGTTGCCCATGCTCGACTGGCTAGACTGTGGTGGAGTCTCAAACAGATCCTGGCTTGCGACACAGCCGGATCTCTTGGTCTCCTCCTCTTTGCTGTTCATGTCAGGCTCCTTGGAGGTATCCGTGGTGCTGTGCAAGGTAGGGTCTTCGCCAAGTATGATGTGTAGCTTGTTGTAAGAACGGCTCGGCCTCAGATTGACTGTTAGCTTACCTGGCCTTCTGGTATGCCTGCCACAGTTCCTGTGCTTCCAGTGCTACTTTTGATCCCTGAGATACCTCTTCACCTGAATCCTTTGTGCGGTCTGCATTTCCATGACTGCTCCATAGCTGTGTCTGCAGAGCCTCTTCTTCCCGCAGGTCCAAGAGATCCAATATCTCCTGTCTGCTCCAAGCAGGAGCCCGTCTGGGGTATGCAGTTGCCATGATTGATTGGGTTGCACACAACAAGGGTGTGCTTGCAGGATGTGCAATCAGGAAAAGGCATTTCACAAATATGCACACTTTTTTAAAGGTGGGGTGACTTCCAGTCTCCATGATTCCTGGGCAGTGTTCATATTTGTGACCAGAGTGGACAGTGGCTGGCATTGTGGGACAGCTGTTGGAAGAGTGTTAGGGCTGACATACGGTCATGCTGGGTCTACACTCGCACTGCATTGACCACAGTAGTTGGGACATGTCTGAAAGCTATTTGGGGAGGTGGTGTTTTTGCCTCACTCTAATGGGGAGATTACATCGGTGAGAGACACATTTGATTGTAGACACATACACAACTAGGTTGGCACAAGGTGATTTATGTCAACCTAACTTTGTAGGGTAGACCAGGCCATAGTAGACAAACTCACATCATGAATATTATTGTGACCGTTACATTTCCCAGTGGGGACACACTCCCTAATGAATTCGTTCAAGGAAATGACTGACTGCAATAAGTTCTTTTCCTGTGTGACTACTGCAGACTCCATTAGTGCATTTCATTTGTGACTGTCATGGTTCAAACTCAGACCAAAATTTTCTGCTTCTGTTGAACTGATATTATCCTCTTCATTTCCTGCTTGGACCATGTAGCTCCTATCTACAAATCCATCCCTTCATTTACTAAATCAAATTCCCTTCATCCACTTTGCCAGGGATTTCAGCTTCACTACTCCCATCATTTCCTTCTCCTTTTCTCCATGTGCCTGGAATAACAGCTCTCTCCCAATGTTCTGGGCTCCTCTTCTTTATTTAAATCCCTCTGGAAAACATGTTTTCTGAGAGGCCCACGAAGGCTAACCCACATCAGCATTACCATTATAAATGTCAACACAGATGTCCCCTCCCCAATATAAATGTTTTTTAAATGTTGACAACATTCTGCTGCCACTGTCCTCTGGGTCACCCAATATATGTTTGCCTAATCTTTGTCTTTTAGATTTATAGCCTGCAGATGTTATATATCTGCGTGCATCCCTGGGCCTGTGTGGAACCCTACTGAAGTGCATCTGGGTGATGAATTGGGAAGATGTAGCCCTTATGTTATAAGGTCCCCAGAGAAGTGACTGTTTTTGTTTTTCTTAAATGCTGTTAAGCACTTAGTGCTTAACAAATTATTATTAATAATAATAATTGGTGCTTCCCTGGAAACCGGCTTTGAGAGTTTCTGAAAGTTTGACTGAGCCATTAGGCTGGATTCTACTCATACACTGACAAAATCTATTTAAGTCAAAGTAGCAAAGCCAATTGATTGTGGATCTTCTAAACCTAGACACTCCTCCCCCCAAGTTCACAGTGTGTCAGAGAGGCATTCGGGGTTTTTTTCTGAGCTGGTTAACCCACCCATAGGTCTGTCTTATCACCTATCTAAAAAGCAATGGCTTGCTTTACCAGCACACACATCCTCATTTCAGCCTAGGACCTGTGTATAGAGTATTGATGTTCCCATTTAATAGATCCCTGGTATCCTTATTTCGCCTGAATTTTTGACAGATGCTGCATTTTTAACCTTTCCATGTCCCTAATACAGTTTATCAAGTAATTTATCAAGTTTATTGATTCCCTCACATAATCCATACTACAAAAGAAAGATGACTCAATTTCATTTAATAGCTGTACACAAACCACCTGTTGATGGATAAATTCTGTTAGCATCCTAATAGGGTTATATTGTATTGCTAGGAGATCTGAAAATGGTCCAACTATGCCACTAAATTCCTATATGAGCACTGCAGGTCACTTAATCTCTGTGCACCTCTGTTCCCCATCTGTAAAATGGGGATAATGATACTTCCCTATATTTAAAGAGGTTTCTGAGGGCAAATCCTCAGATAGTGTAAAGCAGTGTAGCCCCATTAACTTTGCTCTTTACCACATGAGGATCCCTCTCATTACTTTACTTAGGTTGTTCTAAAACCTCTTCTGATTATAATACACAAAAGTCACCAATCCCCTCAACACATTTGATTGTTATTTAAAAATGCTATAAGTACAAAAATGTTTCTGAAATTATAACATTATATGTTGATCAATAAACATAGGAGTTTTTTAATTACAGAACTAATCCTTCTTGGGCTGAGCATTCATATGGAAAACCTAAGTCCAGGGGGAACCTTGATGCCAAAATTATAAACCACTGCAAATAGCATGTATAATGAAAATGAAATCCAGACAAGATTGTCACTGATAGTAGCACTGCTGAATGCCACTACAATACATTACATCATATAATATTCAGCCATACAAGATAGAAACTAAAGAACAATATTTCCATTAGGAGTAGAACCAAGCAAATAACTTGTTGCCTGCTATTTTACAAATGGTGGAGTTCACCTTTGATCTGGAGATTATAGAGGAAATAAATTACAAATTGTGCTATTTCCAATGCAGACAGTTGATAATCATGATACAACTGACTTCTTAATGTTTTATAGATGTACCATAAATGGAAGATTCTTGTAAATCAATATCCATGCCAGCCATGAGTTCAAAGAATATGTGTGATGCTGGTGTATTTGTTGCTCATTGAAATGGACAGTCTCCCTGTTATGAGGGGCAAGCTAAAAGAGAACTTCCTGCCTTTTCATGCTTTGGAAAAATTAGACTGTGATTGGTTGTGCCATACAGACTTGTTTAACTTTCCAAGAACAGATATTTAAACTCACTCCTAAAGGCTGGCAAATAAATTAAATTTTAATGGGAATTGGACATCCAAATCCCTTCTGCGGCTTTGAAAATCTCACTTGTATAATCATGCAGATGTTTCAGACAATAGAAAGTGAAGTGATACATATTCTATCCTGTTCTGGTGAACAACAAATAATAATATGCAGGGCAGGGTAAAGTAGTTAATATATAAAAATATTTATGTAGTAGAAGACAACAGAAATGCAACAAACGTATTTTCTGCCTCATACCAAAACTAAAAGCAGGCAGGGGAGAGGGAAAGGGAGATCAATCAGATGTCACTACTAAGGCCTTAGCTAACACAACTTTTCAAACACACCACTTTTTCCCCAATCTAGACTAGACCTAATGGTGTGCATCTGAATGAGGTCCTGTGGAAAAAAGAGCATGTGGTCATGTACATGTAAAGATTGTACCATAATGTATATGCACGGGGAGGGGGGGCAGAATTATGGGTGTAAAGGCAACCTTAATTCTGGGATTTCCAAACTTTTGAGGGCTTTGCTTTGCAATTTTACTGTTCTTAGATTATTATTTTTTTATTTTTTGATTTTTTTTAAATTATTTTTTTGGTATGGAACAAACACAAACTACATATTTGGTGATGATAGCCATGTGATGCATTTTTTCACATACCCTTGATGACCACAACTCCACCCTGTCCAATGATCCATTTCCTTCAGAACTATTTCTAACATCTCAGCTCTTGAAGCAAATGCAAACACACAAAAAGCCTACTACAAAAATGTTTCCCACTTTTCCCCAAATTTAATATACAGGACTGAGGCCTGTTACTGATAATATTCATTGCTGCCTCATTGACAGATGATCAACATCTAATATTTTGTCACATTTATGCTTTTTGAGAAGGGAGATTCTCAGCTTTCCCATGGAACCCAACATTTTCTTATGCCACCGATTTATAAATAAAACTACCTTAGATAATGTTTAGAGGTTTTTAAAATTAATTACGGTTTTCTGTTCCCTTAACAATTGGATACATGACACACAAAAAATTTGGCTTTACTGATGGAGGGATACAAAAAGTGGTCTACAATTTTAAAACTTTTTAAATAAATGCTTTTGATATTTGAAATATATGGCCCATAAAGCACATACAATGGTTCAGTGTTGTATAAAGGTTTTACTGACATTTATTTGGTGTGACCTGCATATTATTCGTGGCTTTACCAACATCAGGCAATATAACCAACCCAAACTCATGCCAATAAAACCTTTATACCATAATACACTACTATGTGTTCTCTATTAATCACCTGTAAAAGAAACACAATGGGAAATATACATTTACATTGTTTCAATGCTAGGCAAATAGCTACTGTCATTCATTCATTCATTTAAAAGGCCCTGTATGATAGCAGTTGTCAGCCCATTTTGTCCAAGTCTTACTTTAAAATAAAGGAGGACAAAATATTGCCATTAGAACATTACCTTCGCCATCTTCAAAAGAAATGTCATTTTTCTCAATGGCAAAATGGCTGGACTTTGTTTTAAGGAAACAAATAATTGCTATATATAAATATGCCTCACAAATTACTTAAATATACATTTGTTTTGCTGCTGTTCTATTGATCTAATATTTGTTTTGAACTGAAGGACTAATGAATCAAGATAGATGTGCCTCAAAGTGAAAGAACAAATTTAAAATACATTTTGTCATTCATGCAAAGCTTTAACCGAAATACCATATTTTATGAAATAATTTGAATTTTGGCATTAAACTTTCCCAACTAATCAGTTAGAAGTGGAGATTATTTATCTGTATAGCACAAACTGTGTGCTATGCATGTTACAGACCAGTATAAAGATAAGGGAATAAATCCTGGTTTCATTATATTCAATGGCAAAACTCTCGTGTTTAGGAGGGACAGGATTTCAGCTAAGATTCCTGTCCAAGGACCTTACAGTCAAAATAGAAAATGTACAAATATAGAAAGAGGCATGGACAACAACAAAAATAGCATGAACAAACATTGAAGCTGACTATACATGAAGCAGTGTCAAATGTGCAAAGTAAATAAACAGGAAAAGTTGTGGGAAAACTTTGTTTTCTTATAAGCAGTTTTACTAATATTAGGTATTACTAGTAGAACTGGTTGTACATTTTTCATCAAAATGTTCTTTCAGTGGAAAATGCTGTTTGTGTCAAAATGGAAATGTTTGGGGAAAAGTTTATATTTTGACAAATATTTCCACAGGAAAAAATATTTTGAAATAAAAAAAATTGGGAAAAAATTATATCAGGGAATTCAGAAATTGTTTCAAATATTTGTTATATATTTTTACAATTTCTTGTTAGAATTACTACTGATATAATAACAATAGCTGAAATATTCTATTTTATGTTGTTCTTAAAATCATGAAGGCAGCTGCTTTTGAGTATTGATTGAACCATTTTCTTTTCTTTTCTTTTCTTTTCTAGATCCAAGTGTCTCTTGTTTGTGTTGTAATGAAACAGTTTGACATGTCTCTGTCTCTCTCTCTCTCCTCCAGTTTATTAGCAACTTGTTTACACTGCCTTTCCCCAGGTGTTGATCCTATAATTACACTCCTCATTTTCCATGTTCTAACTTGGCAAGGATTGACCTAACAAACTACTTTGTGGAGCAGTTAGTTCAAGACTGCATTTTAACAAACAGCTTATTAGGATCAATTTACAAAACAGTAATATTTCCTACTATATTTGAATAAGTACCTTGTATGACAGCCTGGGAGGGAAGGCTTGTTAGTAAACTGGAGCAAAGAGTATGCTGTAACGTAGTTTGTAAAATTTTGATTTGCTGCTTCAATTATTGCAGTTCAGTAAAAACTCGGCTGAAGTCTTTTCTGAGAGCACACTTGATTCCACTTAAGACAGCTAAACTCTCTAGTTTTTTCTCTGACAAACATTAGTGAGAGTTAAATCTGTTTGGAACACTGATTCATGTAATGTAGTCATGCCCCAGTGTGACCATATACTGACAGGAGATATAAGATCATTTTAAAAAGATTACAAATACAAATGTCCTGATCCATCTCAGGGGACAGGGGCGGAGGAAGGAGATCAATGTGTAAGTGAGCAGTAGCATCTCTTGGAAGACACTCTTCACACATGGAACTGCATTGGGATTTCTGTCTGTAACAGTGGCATAGGTGATTTGAGCTGAATGTTTAAGAACAATATAACTCTAACAGTGTATAAGATCATGACTATATCCTATTTCCAATGCCAAGGTTGGGTAGAATTGACTTCTGTTGGTTTTTTTGGCCTAGGTAAGTATCTAGCATGCCATCCATCTCAAGTCTAGGACCATTTTACAGATGAGCAAATGTTTAAGAACAATATAACTCTAACAGTGTATAAGATCATGACTATATCCTATTTCCAATGCCAAGGTTGGGTAGAATTGACTTCTGTTGGTTTTTTTGGCCTAGGTAAGTATCTAGCATGCCATCCATCTCAAGTCTAGGACCATTTTACAGATGAGCAAATGAGGCACAGAAGAGGGTAAGTGACTTGCCCAAAATAACAGAGGAAGTCTGTGGCAGAGCAGGAACATGAATCCAGGTCTCCCAAGTCCTCTGAGGGTATATGGGTTCCCTTTTTGATCGTTAGAGTGTTGAAAGGACAAACTTAATTGGAATGTGATCCAACATGAAAGGAAAATCAGTATGTCATGATTGTTATTGGGGATAAAATAAGTAAAGTTGGGTAGGGGGGAAGTACGGCCTCCCCTCTTCTAGTAAAAAGCAGAAAGAATCTCTGAGAGACTCCTCCTCTCCCTGGTTTGAGGGAACAACACTTCCACTTTGGCTGGTGTAGTTAAAGCCCCCTTTCCTTTTTCAATCTACTTCAATTACTACTTATGATGATAAAAATTCATATCCTAATTTGTTACGTGTAGTTTTCCCAATGAAAAGGAACATATTACTAAGGGAATGAACGAGGAAGGTTGTATATCATCATGTTGATTTATAGCTAAGCTCTACACATCTACAGGAGTCCTCTTGCAGATTTATGACCTTACTCAACAATCTTTTTAGGGGAGAAGGCTCTGCAGTCTCTCCCTCACCCCCCTCCAGCTCTCCTCCTAGAGTCATCCATACTGTGTGTGCAATATTGCCAACCCCAAAGGGTCAAAAACCATGAGACAGTCACTATAAAAACATGAAATTGCCCCCCAAATCATGGGATTATTTTTTAAGATTATATTTTGTTGTTTGGACTGTCGCTTGATTTTTGTTGAACTCCCCCTGCCCATCCCTGTGTATGTGACAACTAATGTTTTGGGGTAAGGTGATTTTGGCTCTCACTTCTACATGTGCCCACCCACTGTCCAGCAATTAATTCTGCCCCTCAGCCTCCACATCAGTTCTGCCTCTCCATTAGTTCTATCCCCAAAGCCCGCATCTCTGCAGCTCCAGGAAGTCTTCACCTGCCTCCCAGGACTGCCGCAAGGTCCCTTTTTCATAGGCTCATAGATTTAAGGTCAGAAGGGACCATCATGATCATTTAGTCCAGTGGTCTCCAACCTTTCTGTGTCCAAGAGCACATTCATGCCTTCAGAAGAGTGTGGCGGGCAGCAACACTTCTCGGCGGCATTTCGGTGGCGACGCTTCTCTGCCAGAAGCGCTCATTGGCGGCATTTCGGTGGCAGGTTCTCCAGCAGATGAGCTCCTCTCCTCTTCGTTCCTTGGTGCCAGCCCTGACGGCGGGTGCACATAAATGCCCTGGTGGGCACCATAGCACCCATGGGCACCACGTTGGGGACCACTGATTTAGTCTGACCTCCTGTATATCGCAGGCCACAGAACCTCACCGACCCACTCCTGTAATAGACCCATAACATCTAGCTGAGCTACTGAAGTTCTGAAATCGTGATTAAAAGACTTCATGTTACAGAGAATCCACCATTTACATTTGTTTAAACCTGCAAAGGAAGGTGAAAACGTCCCAGGTTCTCTGCCAGTCCGACCCAGGGGAAAATTCCTTCTCTACCGCAAATATTGTGATCAGTTAATCCCTAAGCATGTGGGCAAGACCCAACAGCCAGACACCTGGGAAAGAATTCTTTGTATAACTCAGAGCATTCCGCATCTAAAGTCCCATCACCAACCATTGAAGATATTTTCTGCTAGCAGTTGTAGATTGGCTACATGCCATTGTAGACAGTCTCCATAAAGTGTTCAAGCTCAGTCTTGAAGCCAGTTAGGCTTCCCCACTGCTCCCGTTGGAAGGCTGTTTTAGAACTTCACTCCTCTGATGGTTAGAAACCTTAATCTAATTTCAAGCCTAAACTTGTTGATAGCCATTTGTATATCCATTTGTTCTTGTGCCTACCTTGGCACTTAATTTAAATAACTCCTCTCCTCCCTGATACTTATCCCTCTCCACTCAGCCTTCTTTTGGTTAGGGTAAACAAGCCAAGCTCTTTGAGTCTCCTCTCAAGGTAGGTTTTCCATTTCTCAGATCATCCTGGTAGCCCTTCTTTGCAGCTGTTCCAGTTTAAATTCACCTTTCTTAAACATGGGAGACCAGAACTGCACACTGCATTCCAGATGAAATCTAATCAGCGTCTTCTATAACAGTACTAACACTTCCCTATTGCTACTGGAATACCTCACCTGATGCATCCTAGGACCGCATTAGCCTTTTCACAGCCACATCACATTGGCAACTCAGAGTCATCCTATGATCAACCAATACACCCACATCTTTCTCCTCCTTTGTCACATTCAACTGGTAAGTCTCCAGCTTATAGAAACTAACAAGAAGAATTTTTGCTCAGTGCATGACTATTAAATTTCATGCCATTTCTGTTACTCCAGTTTTCAAGGTCATCCAGATCTTCTTGTATGATATTCTATTCTGGTCCTCCTTTGTATTGGCCATACCTCCCAACTTTGTCTTACCTGCAAATTTTATTAGCACACTCACACTTTTTGTGCCAAGTTCATTAATAAAAATGTTAAATAAGATTGGTCCCAAGACCAATCCCCGAGGAACTCCATTAGTAACCTCCAGCCTGACCATTCACCTTTCAGTATGACTGAATGTAGTGTGGAAGAAAACAAGCCTTCACTCTGTGTTTGTTCGCAACAAGTCAGATAAACTTTATTTTCTTGCAATTGCTGACTAGTTGTGAACAAACACAGAGTGAAGGCTCGTTTTCTTCCACAATTTGGTGCCGTGACTCGGATGGCAATGTCCCCTTTAACTAGTTCCTTATCCACCTTTCAATTCTTGTATTAATCCCCATCTTCTCCAATTTAACTAATAATTTCCCATGTGGAAGTGTATCAAATGCCTTACTCAAATCCACATAGATTAGACCTACTGCATTTCCTTTGTCCTTTCTCCCCCTTTTCAAACTGGGGAGGAGCAGAGGAGCCATCCTGTTACTGTCAGGTTGGGCTGGAGGGGAAGATGCAAGCCACCCTGAGCTTCTGGGCTCTTTCTTTCTGCTCCCTCATACCCTCTTTCTTCCTATGAGAATTATGTCAGCTTCTGTGGGGAGGGGGCTAGAGCTTTGTGTGCTTCCTGAAGCAGCCCTCCTGAGTAGAATCTGATGCTTCAGAGGAGTATTGTGCTTTCTGGAGTGTACGGGCTGTTTAATAATACCCAAAGTGTGAAAGCAATAGTAGTGGGATACCAGGAAGAGAGAGAGAGAGGGAACGAGTTAACTGGACATTCCCCAAAACTACTGAGTCATAAATAACTCTCAATACTGAATTTTTTTTATTTCTTGACTCTCAGTTTTTGTCTTAGCCTTGATTAATTTATCACATTAAGTGATAGTTTAATTACACCTTAATGGTGGTAATACTTCATAAGTTGCCTTTTGTTTATTAAAATTCACGTGAACGGGTTAATATTTTGGGGGGCAGAGCCATCTTTTTGACTATTTGCTATCTTCTATGAACATTAAATGCATTCTGGATCCATTTCCAAATGTTTCAACTCATATAATGAAATTAATTAGTTGACTGAATGAAAAAAGACAGTGTTAATACATCATGTGTTTGACAAGTGTGAACACAAATGTGAAGTGAATGCAAAAGTCGTTTTGCTTTAAACTGGCAAACGGATTCTGAAAGCATAAGATATATGATGGATGTCAGGGAAATCAGCTCTACCTGACTGATATTGTTACACTTTTCTAACTTAAATTGTCATTTAGCAACTTTTACAATGACAAACTGTATCTTAAGATCAGCTTTCACTATTACTGGCCCATTCCTGCTGGTGAGCCAAAATTCTAAACTGTCTGACATGTCACTTTTTTAGCACACAAAACATTTCTAAATCAAGAATGATTGGCTCATGAGTATGCTGCTCGTATGGATTCACTCTCCACTTTCACAGCAGATGTACACTATAATGGTTTGCTGTCATAGCTCCTTATGGAAGGCACTGAAAGTTCAAATCAAGAATGCTCCTGGGCTCTGGGATTTTTTTAAAACAGGCTTTTTTGATCATGGAGAGGTGTAGACTGTAGCTAAGAGTTGTGGTTTGTGTGCATGTTTTTTCAAGTTCAGTATGATTCTGTTCAGAAGTCAAAACAATAATATGAAATACCTTAGAACTGTATATGATTGCTAGAAGTAGGAGGTCAGTTAATGATATTTGGCTCTTTTTTTTTACCTGCATCAGAAAATTGGGGAGGTTCATGTAATACTGTTGGATATACTCCCAGTCAAACTGTTGTGAGGCATTAATATCTCCCAGGAAAAGAAGAAAGAAATGCAAGGCACTATGTAAATGCCAAGTATTATTATTGTATTAATGCTCAATGTAGTTTTATGTCTGAAATCATAGAGCCAGAACCTGGTTCTATCACAGTCAGTGGGAGTTTTTCTATTACCAGGATTAGGTCTCCAATACCTAGTTATAACACTGGAATGAAAAGTGAAGACAGATGGAGGAACACATAATCAAGGCAGAGTAATAAACTGTAACAAGAGCAGAGGGGGAAGCTGTATGCATCCTTTTAACCTTGATACCTGCAGTAGGTATTCAGCTCTTGTTAAAACAGAGTGAGAAGAGATTACTAGCTTGAACAGTGACCAAGCTACGAGACCCAAAAGAGAAGTGCTAGCACTAACATAAGACAATATGCTTGATAGTAACGAAATGCAGCTAAGGACATCTTGACCCTAATAAACAGCATGCTGTCTTATTTTCTGGGTGCTAGAAAAAAACACCCCGATAAGAGTTTCAGATATCACAAAGAATGCTGTGAAATTCTCACTGATTATTGTCCACATGTCCACAATAACATAAATGAAAGAGATGCTATAATCATCCCCCCTAGTAGTCTACAGCACAATGTCAATTCCTTGGAATGAACCCTTAAATTCTGTGGCAAGCATCCCTGTGGCAATGTTAATTTATTCTTTCTCCATGAAATCTCCAGCCCTCTCACTCTACAAAAACACACAATAGAACTTAAAACTAGTCAATGCTATTTGGAGAGGAGGGGATCAGGGTTGTTGTGTTTTCCAGGCAGTATGTCTACTGTGGCATCAGGACTCACAAAGTTGTCCTGGAAGCCTGCATGATAGAGAAGGCAGAAGCTAGCTCCTGTTAACCATTTCCCTGGCTCCCCAAGCTCCAGACAGCTCAGGTCACTAGCCTACATTTTTGGTGACCCTGGTTACCTGGATGCATACTGGACTCCAACTTTGGTTCTTTGACCCCTTATTTTGCTCCAGATAACAGCGTCTGGGGCATCCTCTGTAATCCAATTAACTCCCCCTTCTGGGAAAAGATGGAGTGCAACAGATAGCTGGAACAAGATCTCAGTAGGTAGGTCTCAGCAAGGCAGAGAGACAGAAAACAAAAAGCTAGGTGCCTGGATACGACAAAATGCAAACTCCACAGCAAAAATTCTGAATTCCATAGCACTTTACAGTCAATTTAATCAATTCACAGCTATTTTTTCATGCTTTCAGGCAAACATCACTACATTGGTTTACACTAAGTTCAAATTTTTAAGGTAATCCTGTAATCATGAGGGCTAGAAACATTTTTTAAAAATAAAAACAAAAACAGATTTTGGAGCATAATTCTGGAAGGGGTGAATTCCACAGCAAATTCCTCTTCCACCGAATTGGAGGATATATAGGGTTCTGAGTATAGTCAAGAATTATGTCAGGAACTGCAGCGAAGCGAGACTCACTGCCTCCTGCTGGTCATCCAGGGAATTAGCTCTCTAGCACTCGGAGCGCCTCCTGGTGGCCGGTGTCTCCCCTGCCTCAGGCCCCATGTCCCTCCCAGACCCCGGTGCCCTTTTCCTCAGGTTCTGACCCAGCAGTATGCCCACACTCTGGGTCTCCCCTCTCAGGGGAACCCCCGACCCTCTAAACCCACCTTGTCTCAGTGGCTACTGCCAGTCATCATCTAGCCCCTCCTCACTGGGGCAGACTGCAGTCTGTAAAGGCCACTCATCATTGGCAAGGGGTTAGGACCTGCTGCCTTTGTCTATTCCCAGGCTACACCTCTGTAGCCCCAGTACCTTTCCTGGCCTTTAGTAAGGCCTGCAGCCTGGGGGTTTACCAGGCTGGAGCTCCTCAGCCTCCTTTGCCTTTCCCCAGCACTGCTCCACCTCAGGTACCTTCCTCTCAGGCACCTAGCCCTTCCCACTCCAGGGCTAGAGTAAGACTCCCCAGCTCCTGGCCCACAGCCCTCTTATCAGAGCCAGCTGGGCCCTAAGTGAGCTGGCCACAGCTGTGGCTGCTACTCCAATCAGCCTAGCTTGGCTGTTTTAACCCCTGTTCTTCAGGAGTGGGGCAGCTGCCCCACTACAGAAACATAGAGGCAAACTAGAACTCTGATACAGGTGATAAGAGACTTTTTTGCTCTCTTAGCCGTGAAAGAACACACAGGCTGGAAAGTAGCTAATGGGTGTACAGGTGATGTAGCAAGAAGGATGTGGACTTGACAACAGGCATAGTTTGACTTATATATTTTTTCAGGGGGGCAGCTCCAGTCAGGTCAATGGGGCTGCGTGGGAGTGTGGTGGAGGGTGGAGGACAAATGCCATGCCTGCCTGAGGCTTGCAGTTTGGTGGCGCAATGACCCTCCTTGCCCCTCTCAAACTACACCCATGGACTTGATATAGGGTTGGAATGCCTTCTGTGATGAGAACCTGTTCGCATTAGATGGTCTACACTTGAAAGGCTTGGTTACCATCCTCCTTGGTTCCAAATGGATGCAGCCTGTTAGGTAGGCTCTAAACTAAATAAAGAGGGAAGGACAGAGAAGCCTTTGCCTACCTCGGATTTTCTCACCCACACTTCCAATATAGTACAATACAAGGCAGAAGATAGAATTGTTTAGAAACAGAAGATGAAGAATAAGAAGAATGTTTATGTATTATATAGTCTATGTGAAAATGTGAGAAAGATGGGGGGGAAGAAACAAGAACTGTAAATATTGCTGAAGACAGAGACTCTGGTCCACTTGGAATAATTTAAGGCTGGTAACATGATTCCCATTATATTGTAAGTGGACACAATCTGCCTAAGGAAAAGGAAGATGAGATGGGGGAGGGAGGGTAGCATTAGGCCAAATGTATTCACAAATGCTAGTGAGTATAGTTTTACAGTGGAGGTGTGTGGCTGTGAAATTTAATTGAGAAAGATTACACAATGAAATACAGAGGAGAAATGGCAGTGGACATCTGTTACAGACCACGACAAACAAAGAAGTGAACAAAAAGCTAGCGGACCCGACTCTTGAAATCATAGGACGTTTCAGAGGACTTGTCAGCTATGCAGATATCAATTTGATAATAAAATGCAAAATATCTCAATAACACGGACCTCCTTCCAGTTACTACACTAAAATCTTACACAATCACTGATATAAACTTTTGTGTTGCTGTCTGCCGTATACAGTGTCTCCCCTGAAATCTGTACTCCAGTGACAAGTATTTGATGCGAACCATTGTCTATACTGAGGCAATAATAGTGCTCTTTAATAATAGTCCATTACACTGCAATGATAGGATTCTATTGAGACTGCGAAAACCACTGAGAAATAGTGGGCTTACGAGAGGCATTCAGCTTGTGCAAAAAACATCCATGCAGAACACCTCTAGGGATGCCTGCAAAACATACGCAGAAGCAACAGCTGCTTCACTTTTCCCTGCACTGGAAAGTTGGTCTACTTATTTATTTATTGTGGTTGATCTAATATACGAAAGTACCCGTTTACTACACAAAATGCCTCTGACATTTTTTTAAAACACCAATACAACAAAGACAAAATCAGCACCAACCCCCAGGAAAACTCCACTGCCAACAAAACCCCGTAGGTTAGACTTACCCCCAGGAAGCATCTATCCCCTATAAATCTCCCCCACCAACTTGACCACATAAAGAACGCTTGTTTCACAGCTGAGGGCCTCTCAGAGAATGCTCTGTCTTGAGCGCCTCTGTTAAATCCTGGGGGATCTGGCTCATGATCCTCTGCCACCACAGCTGTGGCAATAGGAGAGCTGGTTGGAACATTTTCACAATAATGAAAATATGCTGGGCCATCAAAGCCTGAATCTTTAATGGCGATATATGGGTTTGTATGGCACTTTTATTGGGAAGGTTTTTGTTCTGAGAGAGAATGAAAACCAATTTTAAAACCTTGAAAATTACCATGAAATGGAATTGTCATTCCGCAAACAGCTCTAGGCAGGAAAGCGGGAGAGGGAGGTAAAAGAGAGAGAGAGTCTCTTTCAAATAGGCAGATCCCAGGCCATTTAAGGCTTTATAGAGAAAAAAAACAATACCTCAAACACCACCTGAATAGCCAAGCAGCCAAGCAGATTCCGTTCTATGTGTTCTTGTTAGGTGTTCTTGTATGTGTACTACTTCCCAGGCAGACTGTCCCATTCTGCACTATCTTCAGTTTCTGGAGGGTTTTAAAGTGTAGTCTTAAATAGCCTCAAGATGACACATGCTGTAGAATTTGGGGTGTTGCTAGGAACATTAACATTCACTTTCCTTGCATTCACAGAGAACAAATGGCAGGATTCTGCTTTTCCTCTGCACATGTGCACCGTGTCTTTAACTTTTCTGCAAATGCAAAGGGAGAGCCAAAATCAGACCCATAAACTATGACTGATAACCTTTTAATCGGAAAAATAGATAGATGCTTTGCAAAAAACAGCCTGGAAAAAAAGGAGACAAAAAATAGACATGAAATAATAATATTGCAGTATTGCCAATCTCAAGCACTCAAAAATCCTGGGTCAGGCCCTAAAATCATACATTTGGCTTAAAAATCGTGAGATTTAATGAATAAATAAATCCTGGATTCTTTTTGTTTTGGCTTCTGATTTCTAAGTCTTCAGGAAGGGTCACATTTTTAAGCCTTTCTCTGCGACCTTCAGGAGTTGAAACTTTCTTTTTTTAATTAAAAAAAAGAAGAAGAAAAAGAAAAAGCCCAGATGCTCACACAATCACATGCCTCCAGGAGCTGGAACTCAAAGAAAAACACCAAATATCTGGAGATGTGGGATAAAATTGCAAGAGTTGGTAATGCTGATGTTGGAAACATTGAAAAAGAGCAGATATAATTTATTAGAAAAAAAGAGTTAGAAAGACAATAGCGAAAGCAAGGAGATTAATTTACTAAAAAGAGTAAAGAAGCATTGATATGATTTTGAAACATACTTAGCTAGAAAAGAAGCAGGAACTAAAAACAAACTTATTGAAATGGATAGTGTATTAGAAGAAAGTGCCATGATTCACAAAGATTTCATATCAAGCTCATTAAAAAGATAACATTTGATTGTAAAATGCAATTCAGAGGTTAGGAAAATGAACCTTTAAATGATATTTAAATCGGTATATTTTCATGTAATGTAACATAATTCATGAGGTTACGTTTAATGTATTCAATAGTGGGACAAAAATACGTGGTAGATCCAGACAAAAAAAATCTCCTTCACGGTTTACAATAAAAAGAATTATCTAAAAAACCTAATCTTTTTGTTTTGTTTTCTTGGAAGTAAATATAATCTCTCATGGTACTTCTGCCAATGCATCTTAATTTTGTAGGGTGCTTTCTTTTGTATTTTTATTAAATCAACAACAACAAAAAAAGAACTGCAAACTCATGATGCAGTTTGCTATATTTCTGCTGAGAAGCTTAAAAAACCAGGCAAGCCTTCTCAACTTAATGTTAATGCTATTTCATCTACGAGTAGCCAAGAATTAATAATTAACGTAATATTCCCTTTCTGCATTTCTTGGTTAAAAATGAGTAATTTAATTGTATAATGAGGTGCTGGTATAATTCATGAACTTCACATTACCTAAGCTACTGGAAAATGAAGGCCTGTGCAGCTAGTATTACAGATGTTTTCACAATAAACATTCCATTCTGATAAATTCTTAATTTATTTCCAGGTGGCCTTTGACTTGCCTAGGGATTTTCTTGTATACTAGTGTTAATCCATGTAATATTCATGTTATGTAATCACTAGTATTAGAACTGCAAATACTCTGTAGCTACAGTCACAAGATGGGATGATGGGCACATGCCCTTTAGAGAGAGTAGTACTATAGCTATGGGTTTTTCAAAGTGTGGGGCATGCACCACAGGGGCACAAACGTTTGACAGGCATGTATGGCAGATGAATAGAATGAAGTGGATAGGCTTTTAACAGCACATGGTAAAGTTGCGGGGTGTGTGTGAATGGTTTTATTTTCCTGAAGGGGGACTCAGCTTTCAAAAGACCAGGGCCATGTAAAGCTGCTGCAGTTGTTACATCATTTGCATTCATGTATACTTGGTTCCTTGTGTCGGTGGTATACGTATTCACCAGGAGTGCTTGTATAGATGCACAGCACAGTGCACCATGGGTAGTTATCCTAATGTGCAACTCACCACCATTCAGGGAACTACCCTTTGGGAATTTTTAGCAATACATGATGGCGTTGAAATGTGTCACGTGGAGTGACTGGGAGCATGGGAAATAGTTTCCTGTTTGCAACTAACTTCGTCCATAATGTGAACTGTATACCTTAATTTTTGTGGTTTTTTTTTTTCAAAATCCCACTGTCATGAGTATTGCAAGCATACTGCAGGTTCATGCACTTTATTTGAACTAAAATTATATGTGGTATGTCACCCAGCAGCCACTGAATCCCTCTGTCTCCCATATTGCTCTGATTCTGTTTCACTATCCGCTTTTCTACCTCTCATCCTTCTGATTCTCCTCTTCCACCTTATTACTATTCTTCCTCCCTGCACAGCTGCCATCATCTGCCTGGCACTCTCTTCACTCGTATCTCCCAGTTATCACTGCTTGTGCCCCTACCCCCCAAGTCTTGAATTTAAATTCATCAATAATTAACAGGTTAAAAGTAAAACAATTATTTCCCACTATCAAGGTGCATGTAGGTATATATATGAGAGAAATATCTAAAGGGCAGCGCCTTGTATTCCTTACAGTGGAAGGATAACTTGATTGTTTATTAAATTGCTACTTAGACACTCCCAAGCATTTTTTCATTCCAATATTAGTTCAACAAAGAGTTGCTAAGATTTTCAAACAGTTCATGGGGATTTAGCAGCATGGCTCCTATTGACATCATTGAACATTTTGTGGTTTAATGCATTCATACTGCTATGAAAATTTAGCAGTAAATGCTTCCAACTTACTCCTGCTTTTGTGGACCTTTACTATCTTTTTTAAACGTCTGTTTAAATTGCATCTTTCAGCCCAAATTGTTCATAATCCCGCTTTCAAGGGTATTGGGGGTAATTTAAGTAAACTGCAGTCTCTCCTCATTTAGTGTGTTTTCCATGAACATGTAGTGTGGAGTATACATACTATTAAAACTCGCCAAATCATGTTTTTGAAGCTATGTGTACAGATGGATGAAAGGTTTGTGAGGCTGGCAAAAAGTATATAGAGCAGTACAGAGTGGGCCATCTGAAAATAGATCCCCCCCCCCCCCCCCCCAAAAAAAAGATTTTACAAACTGCTTTGGATTAGTCATTTTTCACAGTTCATCCGGCTTCTGTAAAGATTATTATAACAATTTAAATATGTAATGTATAGCTCTGCTGTATTTTTAAATGATGATTGCTTTATTTACATTCTGCTAAAGCCTACAATGAGCAAGGCAATGCCCACACATACACAGCGGGGAGATAGTCCTGGCTCCCAAGAGCTCTCAACCTGAGAAATTCATGTATTATATGTTATGTTGGATAAACATCTGAATATCTAGACTAAAACAAAATACTGTTTAACCTTTCTCATCACTTCCAAACATTAAATTGTTAGAACTGTTATAAATTATACAGAGCTTTCTCATTATATATGTTTATAAGTGAAATGTGTTTTAGCATTGTATCCTCTGTAATAGTTCTTTCTCAGTGTAGTGTTTACACAGTGAAATGTGTTAAGACAGAAGAAAGAGAGACAATCATACAAGGAACCCAGTAGGTTTCTACCTGTTCTGAAATATCATTCTACCTTTAGAAAAACAAAGTGCAGCATAGGCCTCTCAGCCTGTTTCCCCCTCCTAGGGAGGGCTTGCAAGTATGAAAGGGGATCAATTTTTATGAATTTGCCAAGATACCAGTTAGATTTTCAAGTTGAATTCTAACAAACTAGGCTTTCCATTTGGATAAATGTTATAGCCAATATAGAGTAGAATTTAATGGGATAACCCCTTTTTTATTGAGTCCAGGGATTGTTAGTGTACTAATTTTAGCACTGAATTCTTTTCAGATCAACGTTTGACTTGACCAGTGTTTCTCCAATCAGGACACTTGCTTTTTCTTAATCAACCAACAATTTATTAATTCACCCAGATTAATTTACAATCAACAGTTCACCACTCCAGTGCGGACACAGTCAGTGTTCGAAGTGTGTACTACAGACATAATACAGTCTTGCAAACAGGGCCAATCAGACCCCAGGAAGGCCATTTGGCCTGGGCCTCAAGCTCAAAGGGGGCCTCAGATTTAGGCACTACTTAATTTTTTGGCATTTGATAAGTTTCACAACTTTTTATGCTTATCCCTATCAGACCAAAATGTGACACTCTCTCTCAGCGCCGAGCTGCAAATTTAAGCAAATAAGCGATGTGATTGGGTAAAAGACATAATTTTTTGTTAACTGATATAGATTTTGTCATATTAAAGAGTTAAAATGTTCATACATATTAATAAAATATATCTGTTCTGATGGCACAAGATTAGACCATGTGTCATCATTTTTTATTTTTATTATGGCTAGGGGCCTCAAAAGCTGGGAGTTGCCCAGGGCGCTCTGGACCTCTGAGAGGGCCTGCTTGCAAACAATTATCACAGCCTAGAGTTGAGACTCAGTAGTAATATCAAGGAACCATGCAAATGACACTAGTTTCTTATTACACTTAGTTATGATAATCATTTCTTTAGTACCTAACACATTTATCACACTTGCAAGGATGCACTTGTCTTTAAGGCACTTTTAAAAGTGTAGTTACTACTGTTTGAATGGATTGGTCCGAAAGGCACAAGCTTAGAATATCAAAAGCAATTGCTTAAAATTTTTTATTCAATCTCTCATAGGCCAATTTGTTTGGACTTATAAAAGGAGTTAAAATCTAAAATATGTTTACTTGAGGTCCCATTAGAGAGACCTCAAGTGGTATAGAGAGTGTACCTCAGCAAGATAACCTGCAGTTATTAATATTAAAGAAATAGAAGGGGAAATATAATATTTGAACTTAAACTTCATCACTGCTAACCTTGGGATGGTGGAGAGTCCTTTCCACACAGACTGGTCCAGGGTTTGGTCGCACTTAGGATTCTGCAGCTACTTGCGTGGGGTTCATTCACTCCTTTGAGAACATGATGACTTCAGTTTTATATACCCTAATCTCAGGTCACATTGGGGGGGAGGGCACCCTTTATTTCCATTGGATATGTGCCAAGTCAGTGCTCAGATTTCTGCTCTGTTTCCCTGCTGCTTTCACTGGTATTCAGTAAATGGTGCTGGTGTATAACAAATCTCTTAATTCCTTTTCTTATCGGAGGCTTTTTATGTTTGATGCATTTCAAGGATTGTGTTTTATTATTAGCCCCTACTATCAATTGGGATCCCCCATTTAAACCATTTCTCTTAATATTCCAATATTGTACCTTGATTAATATCATTCAACATTCCTTCTTCCTTATGCCAGACAATTCCTATTACTTCTAGAGTGCAACAATTATTTACAATGAAAAGCATTGTATAATGGTTTATAACCTTATAATATTCTATATTGGAGGAAATACTCCATATGTTCTTTGATTATACATAAGCATTTCACATTATTTGGGACTTACAATAGAATGAGACATTTTTCACATATAGAAGGATGTAAATCTGACTCAAAACGCTAACAGGTGTGTAGTTTCTAATCCTGGATGAAAGACAGATTATCTATGGTATATTTAATTTACAGTGAAAATAAATGTATAGTTTATAATTTGGGGTGAAAACACGAGGCTTGGATATCTTGAGGTAATAGGTAGTTCGTCCAATTTGGCCTTCAGTCTTACCAGTCATTCTTCAGTCTTCAATCAGTCATTGCCAATTTGCTTAACTTGAAGTTTTCCCATCCATCTCTTGATCCACTCACAATGTGTAGTGATCTACTTGGTATAAAAAGGCAGAGTGTCACTCTTGCTTGGTTACTTGGAGTTCTTTTTATCTAGTTTGTGAGGGATAAAAAGAGATTTTATCTGTATGAAAATTATAGAAGATTCTTGGCAAGGTGATTAACAGTATTCTCATTTTTAGCCGTTTTGGTTTCCATTGTTGGGGATAGGAACTCATAGCCTTGGCTGATCTGTGGGTCCTTAGATAAAATGTCTCATTTGGCACGAACCATTTCTTATTGTCTTTACTTCCTAGGTGGGTCCTATTTTGAGATAAACAGAGATATGTATAGCTTTTCTAATTTTTTTTGAAGGCCAGAAAGAATCAGTAGCTATTAATCATTCAAGGCATATCTGTTTTATATTTCCCTTGCATCATGCCTAAAGTTTTTTCAGGTTCTTCCTTCAAGGCACAGTTTTATTGTTGAAACAAAAAAACAAAATAACACAAACAAATCTATTCCCCTCACCAAAGCAGGCTGTACGAGCTTAAAAGCCTGAAAGTGAGAACTGGCGTTCTCATGGCACTTTTGTAGCTGGCATTGCAAGGTATTTACGTGCTGGGTATGCTAAACAATTGTATGCCCCTTCATGCTTCGGCCATCATTCCAGAGGACATGCTTCCATGTTGATGATGGGTTCTGCTCAATAACGATCCATAGCAGTAGGACAATACTACCAACCACCTGACCAGGATGATGATAGGGCTTGTGAAATGTTCAGGGAGGTTAGAGAGGCTACAAAACCAGCAAGTGCAATAATAATGGATGATTTCATATTGACTGGGTATACGTCACCTCAAGATGTGATTCAGAGATAAAATTTCTAGAGACATAAACAACTGCTTCTTGGAATCCTGGAATCCACAAGGAAAGAGGCAATTCTTGATTTAGTACTAAATGGAGCACAGGAACTGGTACAAAAGGTAAATATGGCTGAAGCACTGAGTAATAGGTCACTGAAGAGAAGCTAAATGAATTATTTGCATTGGTCTTTACTGCAGAGTATGTGAGTAAGACTCCCATACCTGAGACATTCTTTTTACGTGATGAATCTGAGGAGATGTCCCAGATTAGGGTGTCAGTAAAGGAGGTTTTGTAACAAATTGATAAATAGTAATAAGTCACCTGGACCACATGACATTCACTCAAGAATTCTGAAAGAACTCAAATATGAAATTGCAGAACTGCTAACTGTAGTACATAACTTTTCACTGACACAAGCCTTTGTACCAGGCTGGTAAACCTAACTTCAGTACTAGTTAAATTAGTGGAACCAATGGGAAAAAAATACAAATATCAGTAAGGCTGCATTTTAGTCATGGGTATTTTTAGTAAAAGTCATGGACAGGTCACAGGCTGTAAACAAAAATTCATGGCCCGTGACCTGTCCATGACTTTTACTATATAGCCCAGACTAAACCTTGGGGTGGGGGGCAGCTTGGGGGAGCGGCTCAGGGGGCGCTGCAGGTGTTGGGGGAGTGCCACAGGTGCAGGGGATCACTGTGGATGCTCGGGAGGGAGTGGCCTGCGGGGTGCCATGGGTGCTTGGGTGGGGGGGGGGCGCTCGCTGGCCAGGGGGTGACGCGGGTGCCTGCGGGGGTCATGGATCTTAGGTGGGGTATGGCGGGGTAGAGGCAGGTTCCCCATCTGGCTCCTGGGAAGTGGCAACTTCCAGCTCCTAGCTCCACATACTGTCTCTGCTCAGTCCCAACCCCCGGTTCTGCAGCTCCCATTGTCTGGGAACCGTGGCCAATGGGAGCTGCGGGGGCAGAGGCAGCATGTGGAGCTAGGAGCTGATGGAGGGGAGTTCCTGTTGCCCTTCCGGGGAGCCCTCCCCACAGAAAGCACCGCCCTGCACTCCAATCCCCAGCCTTGAGTCTCCACCCACCCCCCCCAAATCCTGCTGCTGGGGATGGGGAGGATGGTGTGACTACTCAGGTGGCTCCTGGGCCAGCCGCACGGGCTGCTACAGAAGTCACGGAGGTCACAGAAAGTCATGGAATCCATGATTTCCATGAGCGCTGTGACAAACATGGAGCTTTAATTATCAGACACATAGATGGACACAATTTGTTGGGAAACAGTCAGCACAGCTTTTGTAATATTTTGTAATTTTGTAGTTGATATTTTGTATCCAGGAAGTTTTTGGAAAGTGTAGGGGATAATTTCCTGGTGCAAGTGCTGGAGGAACCAACTAGGGGAAAAGCTCTTCTTGACCTGCTGCTCACAAACAGGGAAGAAAAAGTAGAGGAAGCAATAGTGGATGGGAACCTGGGAGGCAGTGCCCATGAGATGGTCGAGTTCAGGATCCTGACACAAGGAAGAAAGGAGAGCAGTAGAATACAGACCCTGGACTTCAGAAAAGCAGACTTTGACTCCCTCAGGAAACTGATGGGCAAGGTCCCCTGGGAGAATAACATGAGGGGGAAAGGAGTCAAGGAAAGCTGGCTGTATTTTAAAGAATCCTTATCGAGGTTGTAGGAACAAACCATTCTGATGTGTAGAAAGAAAAGTAAATATGGCAGGCGACCAGCTTGGCTTAACAGTGAAATCCTTGCTCGTCTTAAACACAAAAAAGCAGCTTACAAGAAGTGGAAGACTGGACAAATGACCAGGGAGGAGTATAAAAATATTGCTCAGGCATGCACAAGTGAAATTAGGAAGGCCAAATCACACTTGGAGTTGCAGCTAACCGGAGATGTTAGGAATAACAAGAAGGGTTTCTTCAGGTATGTTAGCAACAAGAAGAAAGTCAAGGAAAGTGTGAATGAGGGAGGGAACTTAGTGACAGAGGATGTGGAGAAAGCTAGTGTACTCAATGCTTTTTTTGCCTCTGTCTTCACAGACAAGGGCAGCTCCCAGATGGCTGCACTCCGCAGCACGGTATGGAGAGGAGGTGACCAGCCCTCTGTGGAGAAAGAAGTAGTTCGGGACTATTTAGAAAAGCTGGATGAGCACAAGTCCATGGGGCCGGATGCACTGCATCCGAGGGTGCTAAAGGAGTTGGCCGATGTAATTGCAGAGCCATTGGCCATTATCTTTGAAAAATCATGGCAATCGGGGGAGGTCCCGGATGACTGGAAAAAAGCTAATGTAGTGCCCATCTTTAAAAAAGGGAAGAAGGAAGATCCGGGGAACTACACGCCAGTTAGTCTCACCTCAGTCCCTGGAAAAATCATGGAACAGGTCCTCAAGGAATCAATTCTGAACCACTTAAAGGAGAGGAAAGTGATCAGGAACAGTCAGCATGGATTCACCAAGGGCAAGTCATGCCTGACTAACCTAATTGCCTTCTATGATGAGATAACTGGCTCTGTGGATGAGGGGAAAGCAGTGGATGTGCTATTTCTTGACTTTAGCAAAGCTTTTGATACAGTCTCGCACAGCGTTCTTGCCAGCAAGTTAAAGAAGTATGGGCTGGATGAATGGACGGTAAGGTGGATAGAAAACTGGCTGGATGGTCGTGCTCAACGGGTAGTGATCAATGGCTCCATGTCTAGTTGGCAGCCGGTATCAAGTGGAGTGCTCCAAAAGTCGGTGCTGGGGCCGGTTTTGTTCAATATCTTCATTAATGATCTGGAGGATGGTGTGGACTGCGCCCTTAGCAAGTTTGCAGATGACACTAAACTGGGAGGAGTGGTTGATACGCTGGAGGGTAGGGACAGGATACAGAGGGACCTAGACAAATTAGAGGATTGGGCCAAAAGAAATCTGATGAGGTTCAACAAGGACAAGTGCAGAGTCCTGCACTTAGGACGGAAGAATCCCATGCACTGCTACAGACTAGGGACCGAATGGCTGGGCAGCAGTTCGGCAGAAAAGGACCTAGGGGTTACAGTGGACGAAAAGCTGAATATGAGTCAACAGTGTGCCCTTGTTGCCAAAAAGGCTAATGGCATTTTGGGTTGTATAAGTAGGGGCATTTCCAGCAGATGGAGGGACGTGATCATTCCCCTCTATTCGGCACTGGTGAGGCCTCATTTGGAGTACTGTGTCCAGTGTTGGGCCCCACACTACAAGAAGGATATGGATAAATTGGAAAAAGTCCAGCGGAGGGCAACAAAAATGATTAAGGGGCTGGAGCACATGACTTATGAGGAGAGGCTGAGGGAACTGGGATTGTTTAGCCTGCAGAAGAGAAGAATGAGGGGGGATTTGATAGCTGTTTTCAACTACCTGAAAGGGGGTTCCAAAGAGGATGGATCTAAACTGTTCTCAGTGGTAGAAGATGACAGAACAAGGAGTAATGGTCTCAAGTTGCAGAGGGGGAGGTTTAGGTTGGATATTAGGAAAAACGTTTTCACTAATAGGGTGGTGAAGCACTGGAATGGATTACCTAGGGAGGTGGTGGAATCTCCTTCCTTAAAGGTTTTTAAGGTCAGGCTTGACAAAGCCCTGGCTGGGATGATGTAGTTGGTGTTGGTCCTGCTTTGAGCAGGGGGTTGGACTAGATGACCTCTGGAGGTCCCTTCCAACCCTGCTATTCTATGATTCTATGTAATATGCCATACCTCACCAATCTATTAGAATTTTTTGAGGGGGGGATCAACAAGCATGTTGACAAGGGTGCTCCAGTGGATATAGTGTACCTGGATGTTCAGAAAGCCTTTGACCAAATCCTTCACCGAAGGCTCTTAAGCAAAGTAAGCAGTCATGGAATAAGAGTGCATATTAAAACCACAATGAATAACACAGCAATAAAAGTAAAAAATATGTCACTGAAGTCTTAATTGTATTATTTAATCTTATCATTTTCATTAAAGGCACATTTTCTTCATGTAATGCAGAAAAGATTATTTAGCATTCAGCTGTCTGTTCTTTGTTTGAAGTTGGTCATTTCATGGCACCACATTCTGACATCTAAAATCTTTTGGCAAGAACCTCATTTATTATGTATTGTGAGTTTAATTCATTATTTGTATGATTTTATAAGGCGCAAAAGAAATAATGGATTATATAAACTGTATGACACTTAATGAAGATAAAGAGTAACTTAATTTCCATGTTAATTCCTTTGACTGAAGTGACAGTATGCAGCAGCATAACCTTTAAGATAAACTTAATTGCTTCATTTATGTACATGTATATGAAAATAATCTAGTTTAAGTTTTCATATACTCTGGATCCATTTTATTGCAGAACACCTCAATTCAGACCGTTAATTGGAATTTTATAAGTTTAAGGGCAACATTTCTTGAAAAACAATCTCTACTCATAATAGCTCTTTACATATGTGCAATGCATGTGATAGTAATGCTGTGAAGTTTTTTTTCAAAAAGTGAATGGTGGTAGGAAGAATTCCTGAAGTAAATTGTTCTTTTTATTTTTTTGTGGGTGCTCCCATGAGTGTTAAGTTGCTATAGAAACAGGTGAGTTTTTGTCATGTTTCATTTTATGCTTTGTAATTTCTAAGATTCCAAATGTGGAGGGTATATCAGGGAATATTCCCATACCAAGACAGTGGCAAGAACATTTTCCAGGTAGAAAATACATTTAGATGCTGTAATATGGTACCTTTACATAATTAGCTTTTACTTTTCACGTAGTATTTTCTTTCTTTAAATAGTAGCAGAAATAACTACAATAATTTTATTCTTAGGGCCCTATTCAGGATTTCTTTCTCAGGCAAAACTCTCATTGACTTTAAAAATGGTTTTGCCTGAGTACAATATTGGGCTTTTGACTGCAGTATTGCCAATTGTAAGCATTTTTAAAAAATGTCAGGCACCCAAAATCATGGAATTAAAAAAATTGCTTCCTTTTATTTGCCTTCTATTTTTTAAGCCTTTAGGATTAATGTTTTCAAGATTTTATCCACAGTCACAATGGCTAGAAACTTACTTTTTTGAAAAACGAAAGCTGAGATTCTCATATCATCACAAAACTCCAGGAATTGGAGCTTTAAGAAAATCATTAAATATCATGAGACTCCTGATCAAATTATGGGAGTTGGCAACACTGTGATTGGAACTAGTTTAGGAATTGATCTGGAAAGTTTTCTTACTCCCCGCATGGTGAATGTAACTATGAAGGTGTGTTTGTGTATTATACCTTTTTAAGGTATGTGTTTAAACAGCAACTTGGCGAGTCTTTGCCTTTGGAAGTAGACAGATGTTCCATTTAGCTTGACCTAGCACACAAAAAATAGCGATGTGGAATGCAGGGGTTGGGAAGAATTGTACTCAGGAAGCTAGCCTGAGCCAATGCCTGTGCCTCATTACAATGAACTGAGGGCCCAAAGCTTTGAGTCCAAACTGAGTTTCCAGTGCTCTGCATAGGGAAGAAAGCTGCATCGAGCATACTATATGGCCCTATAAGTTCTATTTTAGCATGTATTTTCCTGATTTTTTAACTGTTTTGATGATCTATGTAAGTCAAAAACATGGGCAAAATTCCAGTGCACTATGGATCATTACATACAATATGGCTTTTTGTTGCATATTTCACACTCATTCTGTGCACGGAACCCAGAGGAACAGCAGTGAAAGCTTGAGAGTTGTTCATGTGGAATAACAGTGAAAATAACTTTACTGAAGTTTTAAATTCCAAAGGTTACTGTCCATAAAATAACATCTACGACAGAAAAAATGGCTGAGTTTAACTCCTGTCAACCTAAGCTTCATATTTGAGACTTAGTAAAAATATAAATAGTGTTTAACCAAATACAGGTCTCAAATTGTAAAGGGTGAACTTATATTTGTTCATTAAAAGAAATATTTCATCATTGTTATAAAGTCATGTCATAGAACAGAGGCAAGTAGGCTTCCTTGATTTCCCCCCCACACACACACACACCCAGCAGAAGAGGGTATTAAAAATGCATTTAGCAGGTTGCATTGGAACTGATTTAGTTCTTAGTGTATTGATATCACCTACATAGGTCGATTTCTACAAGGCATTATTAGTATATTACAGACTTCATATCAGTTCCAAAATTACATATTTTCAACTTCAAATAACTGTTAGAAATTAATTGAGGATCTACGAAAATCAGATGAATGTGTCTACTTTGCCACAGTGTGTCTTAGTTACTCTAGACAGGAACAAAACTGAAATAACAAAATAGGAGTAGATGGGAGGTCCTGAATACTGAATGAGGCATTGGGATTCCCTCCAAGACCTCTTTCCACTCAGCTTCCCAAGAACTCAGCTTTTGTCACTCAGGTATCTTTATTTGGCATACAGCAATGCTACTCTGAGTTGATCAGACTCCAGCACTGGCAATGAGGGTGGATGCAGAATACATCACATCTAAAGTTACACAGAAACTCTCTCCCTTTATATTTGTTACACATCTCATTGCATTTACTATACATTGCATTACATATTTTTGGATTGGCTTGATTACTTTGCTAGAACCAATCGCTGGCAGCATGCTCTATCCAAGCATTTTCCATATGTGACCTACGGTTTACCTCATCGCTACATTCCTAATTTATCTTGTCCATTGTTACCTTGTTCATAGTAAATGGTTCCCTGGGCATTCTCCCTCTTATCTTAACTGGCTCAGACATTCTGTGTTTTAGCTTATTGACCCATTTACTTATTGTATTTAGCACAAACATTCTCTTTTAAGCTTGATGATTCATTAACTTCCCTAATCCTGTCTTCTGAAGAATGACCCCTCCTCTCCATGTCATGCCAGGCCCACCTACATGAGGCATAGCAGGGACTTGAATCTGAGTCTCCCATATCCATGACCAGTGCCCTAATCCACTGGGCTGTAGAGTATGAGATTCATTCTCATCTTTCATAGAATCATAGAATCATAGAATCTCAGGGTTGGAAGGGACCTCAGGAGGTCATCTAGTCCAACCCCCTGCTCAAAGCAGGACCAACCCCAACTAGATCATCCCAGCCAGGGCTTTGTCAAGCCTGACCTTAAAAACCTCTAAGGAAGGAGATTCCACCACCTCCCTAGGTAACCCATTCCAGTGCTTCACCACCCTACTAGTGAAAAAGTTTTTCCTAATATCCAACCTAAACCTCCCCCTCTGCAACTTGAGACCATTACTCCTTGTTCTGTCATCTTCTACCACTGAGAACAGTCTAGATCCATCCTCTTTGGAACCCCCTTTTAGGTAGTTGAAAGCAGCTATCAAATCCCCCCTCACTCTTCTCTTCTGCAGGCTAAACAATCTCAGTTCCCTCAGCCTCTCCTCATAAGTCATGTGCTCCAGCCCCCTAATCATTTTTGTTGCCCTCCGTTGGACTCTTTCCAATTTATCCACATCCTTCTTGTAGTGTGGGGCCCAAAACTGGACACAGTACTCCAAATGAGGCCTCACCAGTGCCGAATAGAGGGGAATAATCACGTCCCTCGATCTGCTGGAAATGCCCCTACTTATACAGCCCAAAATGCCGTTAGCCTTCTTGGCAACAAGGGCACACTGTTGACTCATATTCAGCTTTTCGTCCACTGTAACCCCTAGGTCCTTTTCTGCAGAACTGCTGCCCAGCCATTCGATCCCTAGTCTGTAGCAGTGCATGGGATTCTTCCGTCCTAAGTGCAGGACTCTGCACTTGTCCTTGTTGAACCTCATCAGATTTCTTTTGGCCCAATCCTCTAATTTGTCTAGGTCCCTCTGTATCCTATCCCTACCCTCCAGCGTATCAACCACTCCTCCCAGTTTAGTGTCATCTGCAAACTTGCTAAGGGTGCAGTCCACACCATCCTCCAGGTCGTTGATGAAGATATTGAACAAAACCGGCCCCAGCACCGACCCTTGGGGCACTCCACTTGATACCGGCTGCCAACTAGACATGGAGCCATTGATCACTACCCGTTGAGCACGACCATCCAGCCAGTTTTCTATCCACCTTACCGTCCATTCATCCAGCCCATACTTCTTTAACTTGCTGGCAAGAACGCTGTGCGAGACTGTATCAAAAGCTTTGCTAAAGTCAAGAAATAGCACATCCACTGCTTTCCCCTCATCCACAGAGCCAGTTATCTCATCATAGAAGGCAATTAGGTTAGTCAGGCATGACTTGCCCTTGGTGAATCCATGCTGACTGTTCCTGATCACTTTCTTCTCCATTAAGTGGTTCAAAATTGATTCCTTGAGGACCTGTTCCATGATTTTTCCAGGGATTGAGGTGAGACTGACTGGCCTGTAGTTCCCTGGATCTTCCTTCTTCCCTTTTTTAAAGATGGGCACTACATTAGCTTTTTTCCAATCATCCGGGACCTCCCCCGATTGCCATGATTTGTCAAAGATAATGGCCAATGGCTCTGTAATCACATCGGCCAACTCCTTTAGTACCCTCGGATGCAGTGCATCCGGCCCCATGGACTTGTGTTCGTCCAGCTTTTCTAAATAGTCCCGAACTACTTCTTTCTCCACAGAGGGCTGGTCACCTCCTCCCCATACCGTGCTGCGGAGTGCAGCCATCTGGGAGCTGCCCTTGTCTGTGAAGACAGAGGCAAAAAAAGCATTGAGTACACTAGCTTTCTCCACATCCTCTGTCACAAGGTTCCCTCCCTCATTCAGCAAGGGGCCCACACGTTCCTTGACTTTCTTCTTGTTGCTAACATACCTGAAGAAACCCTTCTTGTTACTCCTAACATCTCCAGCTAGCTGCAACTCCAAGTGTGATTTGGCCTTCCTAATTTCACTCCTGCATGCCTGAACAATATTTTTATACTCCTCCCTGGTCATTTGTCCAGTCTTCCACTTCTTGTAAGCTGCTTTTTTGTGTTTAAGACGAGCAAGGATTTCACTGTTAAGCCAAGCTGGTCGCCTGCCATATTTACTTTTCTTTCTACACATCGGGATGGTTTGTTCCTGCAACCTCAATAAGGTTTCTTTAAAATACAGCCAGCTTTCCTCGACTCCTTTCCCCCTCATGTTATTCTCCCAGGGGACCTTGCCCATCAGTTCCCTGAGGGAGTCAAAGTCTGCTTTTCTGAAGTCCAGGCTCTGTATTCTACTGTTCTCCTTTCTTCCTTGTGTCAGGATCCTGAACTCGACCATCTCATGGTCACTGCCTCCCAGGTTCCCATCCACTATTGCTTCCTCTACTATTTCTTCCCTGTTTGTGAGCAGCAGGTCAAGAAGAGCTTTTCCCCTAGTTGGTTCCTCCAGCACTTGCACCAGGAAATTGTCCCCTACACTTTCCAAAAACTTCCTGGATTGTCTGTGGACCGCTGTATTGCTCTCCCAGCAGATGTCGGGGTGATTAAAGTCACCCATGAGAACCAGGGCCTGTGATCTAGTAACTTCTGTTAGTTGCTGGAAGAAAGCCTCGTCCACCTCATCCCCCTGGTCTGGTGGTCTGTAGCAGACTCCCACCACGACATTACCCTTGTTGCTCACACTTCTCAATTTAATCCAGAGACTCTCAGGTTTTTCTGCAGTTTCATACTGGAGCTCTGAGCAGTCATACTGCTCTCTTACATACAATGCAACTCCCCCACCTTTTCTGCCCTGCCTATCCTTCCTGAACAGTTTATATCCATCCATGACAGTACTCCAATCGTGTGAGTTATCCCACCAAGTCTCTGTTATTCCAATTACGTCATAATTCCTTGACTGTGCCAGGACTTCCAGTTCTCCCTGCTTGTTCCCCAGGCTTCTTGCATTTGTGTATAGGCATTTAAGATAACTAACCGATCGTCCTGCTGTCCCAGTATGGGGCAGGAGCCCTCCCCTCTTGCACTCACCTACTTGTGCTTCCTCCCGGTATCCCACTTCCCCACTTACCTCGGGGCTTTGGTCTCCTTCCCCCGGTGAACCTAGTTTAAAGCCCTCCTCACTAGGTTGGCCAGCCTGCTTCCAAAGATGCTCTTCCCTCTCTTCGTCAGGTGGAGCCCGTCTCTGCCTAGCACTCCTTCTTCTTGGAACACCATCCCATGGTCAAAGAATCCAAACCCTTCTCTCCGACACCATCTGCGTAGCCATTCGTTGACTTCCACGATTCGACGGTCTCTACCCCGGCCTTTTCCTGCCACAGGGAGAATGGACGAGAACACCACTTGCGCCTCAAACGCCTTTATCCTTCTTCCCAGAGCCACGTAGTCTGCAGTAATACGCTCAAGGTCATTCTTGGCAGTATCATTGGTGCCCACGTGGAGAAGCAGGAAGGGGTAGCGATCTGAGGGCTTGATGAGTCTCGGCAGTCTCTCCGTCACATCACGAATCCTAGCCCCTGGCAAGCAGCACACCTCTCGGTTTTCCCGGTCAGGGCGGCAGATAGATGACTCAGTCCCCCTGAGGAGAGAGTCCCCGACCACCACCACCCTCCTCCTCCTCTTGGGAGTGGTGGTCGTGGAACCCCCATCCCTAGGACTGTGCATCTCATGCCTTCCAATCAGTGGAGTCTCCTTCTGCTCTGTTCCCTCAGATGCATCATTCACTCCACTCTCTGCACTAGTGCCTGTGGAGAGAACATGAAAACGGTTGCTCATCTGAATATGCGTTTCTTGTACATGGACTTGTCTCATACTCTTTCCTCTTCTGGAGGTCACATGCCGCCAATTATCCTCGCTGGTCTTCTGTCCCTGCTGCGCAGCCTGCTCTGAATCCTCACAACACTGTGCCCGCTGAAGCGTATCCTGACGTCTATCCAGGAACTCCTCATTTTCTTTTATGGAGCGCAGGGTTGATACTCGTTTCTCCAGACCTTGAATCTTCTCCTCCAATATGGAGATCAGCTTGCACTTTGTACAGACAAAGTCGCTTCTATCCTATTTCTTCCCCTAACTATTCACAATTGACCAGAGAAACATGGGACCCAAAAAACCTTTCCAATGAAAATGTTGAGGAAGTCAGTATATTTCTGCAAAATGTTTCAGCTTCAACCAAACAGCATAGGTTATTGATAATGTTCTGACCAGTTCTAATACCTAGCAATATAATATAATTTTTCATCAAAACTAGGAAAAAGACTATTTAAATTGAAAGTTGAATCATTATAAAGGACACTATGCTTTTGATCAAATATTTATTTTTAGTCCATAACAGTAGCTAACCTGGAAAATTATGACACCAGGTCAATTATATCTCATGTATCAAATTAAATTGAAATAGAAATCAGTCTGAGGAGCTATACGTTCTGCATTATTAACAAAGTAACACAATGAAAATTTAAAAAGAAAATATATTAAAGAGGTTGAGAAACTGCTGTAGCAATTTTGATGTCAAATTTTTGGCTTGGCTTCTGCATCAAATTTTATAAACCATAGTATTGCAACTGCTAAGGCTTTTGGATACTCGCTGAAATAAAAATGATACTCCGTAGGATATAAATAAGCCAAATGCTTATTTTCAAGCAGCAGGTAGAGTGGAGAAAGCAAACAAGCCTACCTTTGCAGGAATCAAGGGTTGACCATTAGTAGCAACTGAAGTACTGATTCAGGTATAAAATTTAACATATCTCTTCACACTTGAAATTTACTTAGTGCCCTCAGTGTTTGATATATATTCCTGATTACTGGGATTGAAAATTTTGTCATCTTTGCATTAGCTTGCCAAGTGAGATTCATAGTTAAGAGCTGTCACTTCAATAAATTTTGTTCATTGTTAAAGCAGTGTTATATTCAGTAGTTGGCAGTTTTATCGAAGGAATAATGTGGTCATGGCTCAGTGCTATAGGTTTATAAATGTCAAAAATCCTAATAAGCTTTGATTATGTCAGGATTTTTCATTCTTCTCAAGAGAAGCTATTCTACAAGGTTATTTATAATGTACCTGAAATGTGGAAATGGTATCCAAATTTATATGCTATTAGAGAGCAAAAACCTGAATTTTATTCTTTCAGTAGCATAGATTCAGAACTTCAGTTCCATTGACTTCCTTAATGTGATTCTCCAGTGAAGTTTGCAGATGGTACGTTGTTTATAGGTGTTTGCTGACTTGATATATTACTTTTTTCTTCCTCTCTACTTTTCTGTCTTTTGATTGGAGTCGGGAAGGAGATAAACAAGAGGATAAGTATATATTTTTTAGAATGTTATAATCCCCAAACTCAGTTCTGATTACTGTAATTTTTTTCTCAGCTTGATTGTCATGGCTGGAATCCAATGCTAGTTTGTGGTGTTTAGGATCTGTAGCATTTCATAACATTGTTATTAGTTGTCTTTGATTGCAAACCATACTCTGAAATGACAGTTTCCTTGGCACTAAACTGAGTTCTCCAAAATGTAAAGGTAGGACTTTTCACAACCTTTTGCTGCTGGCGAGGTCCCAACGTCACCAGTAGAACCATTAGCCCTTCCATATTCTGCGTCTCTGACACTAATGTAATTTGTAGATTGAGATTAAATTAAACCACATGTATACCGTTGTCCAAAGGAGAAACACCCAGCCGTACACAATCAGATGTATTAGCTTCTTACCCGACCAACTGTTATAATGTCTAGGAAGATCCTGGTGTGTTCTGGCTTTTCCTAGGTGTTGCTTGTTCTATCATTGTTTTTTGAAAGTCTGCCTTTTAGCTCTTGCTGCTGATCCTTTTTTTGTCTGCTTTCTTCTATTGTGAATCCCTTTGCCTGCTCGATGTCTGCTTCAAGTCAACTCTGAAGGGCATTAAAAAAAAATCAAAATCCAGATTTTGATGGTGGAATATTTTGCTTTTCAACGTTCATCCTCCCCATCTCTCTCTTGGTGTTTCAAGCCACTTTTTTCTGCAATATAGATTTCAGAAAAAGAAAACTCTGGTGGACCAGGCACACTAATCTGGAAGTGGTATCCCTCAGGCTAGTGGTGTTCAGCATTATGACCACCCTTCCTTCTAATGTAGACAATTGTATTACCTAATATGTTGTCAGTTCTGTGACCTCTGGCTGACATGTATATATCAGAAACCATCAAGAAGAAAAGACTTTGACTTAGTCCTTGTGCCAGCAGTTCATTGCTGAAATACAATTGTAGGTACAGTATTCAGGTTCCTGATGGAGGTTTGATGTGTCCACAAAAGCCACATTTGAAATGTATATTACTGTAACTCAAATCAGAAACAAAATAGTGTAATACAGACTTAATATCCAAGCAGTTACCTTGCATGTAAGTTACAGAGCTGTGTAAAACCCAAGTGTTCCTTTTCAGACTGGTTGTGTGTATCCTTGCTTTGGTTTTTGTTCATTAGGTTTCATACCCCACAAGTTTTGTTTGAAAAACCCTAAATCTCAGACTGAAATGCAAGAGAAATGTGATAGTTTTGACCATTTTATGATTTTGGTGCACAAAACCGCATATCAGTCACATTCAGTCCAGATTGTGTCTGAAAAGCCTAGAAATCTTTAGAATGTCTCTCCATTTATATGGTGTGAGTTCCAAGTTTAAAACAACAACTGAAACCAGATAGGCGAGTTTTATGATTTTCAGTCTATTTGTTAACAGTATATGAAGTGCAGGTTACTTAATACTGGAAGCACAGTATAATCTAACACACTGAATACAGAAGTTAAATTCAGGAACACGTAAGTTCTAATCATGGGTGTCTGCCACATGATCACAGTGTGGCTAGGGCAAACTATTTAATTTCTCCATGTATTGGCTTTCACAAAACTGAGTAAACATTTGCCTACACTCTGTGGGTGTAGTAAAGATTAGTTCATTATTTAATATTTGTACAGGACTTTGTCATACGTCCTAAATTCTGTAGAACTATGAGTTTACATTCAGAATTACTTAATTGCAAGTCCTGCTTTTTTTTCATAAGAATGCTATGAGTAACTTCAGCTTGTTTTGATAATTGATAGTGAACAGTTACTTCAAGATGTGAAATTACATTTTTCTCTTTAATACCATTCTCTTTGTAGTATTTGGAAATAAACTTTCTCCCTTTCATCCACTCTACCAGCCCCTTCTTTGTTCTTTCTGGTTTGAAATAACTTTTACCTGGTCACAAAAACATTGTATTAACAACAAAAAGTATAATATCTAATTTCAACTCTTTGATAAATATACAGTGCATAACATTCCCCAAGAGCAAAAGATATTCTGCAAAATAACCACTGGTAATTGAAATCCCTAAAAAGAAACACACAACTCTTTCAATTAGCACAAGACTTACATTTTCACTGTTTTCTCTTTCCTATAGTTTGGCCTTTTTTTATGCCTTCCTTTTAGGGTTTCCTTGGGAAATATATATTTTGTATTCCTAAAAACACCTTGCTTCCTCTTGAGGCAATAGGGTGGATGTGGGAGCCAGCCTGGTCCTTTCTCTGAATCTCCCCGCTCTCTCTTTTGCCAGGTGAGAAAGAGAAGCATGGTGAATGTCTAACTGCAGTACTAAGACAAATATGTAACAACTGGGAATAGCAAGTTGTAAAGATAATATATATTACACACATAAATCTTTGTTAAAAGACCATTATTAAGGTTGCAAAATCAAGCACACAAAAATTAGGAAATGCCAGAATTAAAGTAGTCTCTGCAAACTTCATTTGGGTTCCTTGTGTGCATGCATTATGATTAGAGCAGTTTGAATAACAGAATAATTTCATGCCAACCCAAAACAAATATTTTGCAGTAAACTGAAAAATATAAAAAAAAGTGGGGGGCAGTCATGCTTTGTTTGATCAAAATAAAATATTTTGGTTTGATTTTGAGTTTTACCTTTTAGAAAACAATTTTTAATAAAAATGAAGTCAAATTCTAAATTAAGTTGTTGTGAAGCAATAAGCTGAAGCTTTTTTATTTAGAAAGTATCCAAATGAAATATATATTTGACTTTTTGAGAAATATATATTTATTGAAACAATTCCGCAAATTCGACATGAATTCGCGAACTGTTTCTGTGAATCCGAATCTGTGTGTGTTGGTAGGAAAAAAAGTTTTGTCTGAAAAATGTTGCCCATCTATCTCTAATTATGAGGCAGTCTTTAATTACATATTCTTTTTTCCACAGAAAGCTACAGAATTTGCTCAGTTCAGTTTTCCTGTATCCACAATACAATAATCTTTGTTTCAGACAAACAGAGCATGTAACTCTATTACTTGATTACACCTCCATAAAATGAAGATCATTACCATTCTTACTTACAGTGCACGTGCTTTGCCCTGTCCTTGTATACCCGAGGCTAACAACAATGTATACATATATAGCTGCTCCAAGGAGGGTCTGTAAAAGCACCTCCTCCAGGAACAGGAGGGTATTGATAAATTGTATAGTCAATTGCTTGGCCACACTTGGGTTCATTATGAAGTATTCTTAAGAGGCTAAATAACTAATATCAGGTTTATTGCTCTAACCCAATAATAATATAGTATAGGGAAAGGGTTCTATATGATATCAGTCTCTGAGAAGCCATCTCATGCAGTGATGTTACATCTACTTTATGTAGAAGATGTGCTCCCAAAGTTATACCCCTAAAGCCATCTTTTTATCCCTACCTGCTCACGAGTAAAAGATACTGTGTACATGATCTAAAACTAGATTTAATCTTTCTACCTTTTTTTTTCTGGTACCATGGTCTACCCCTTATCTTTTTTGCTCTAACAACATGCATTTTAGGCACTAAAAGATGTGAAGTCACCTCCTAGATTTGTACTAGGGTAGATCAATCATATGTCTTGTCCTCTTCCTTTGGGATATTCCAGTACAGGCCTGTGAGAGTAACTCCCTTTCTGTTGCTATGGTAAAGCACTCATCTCTCGTGATCTTGACAGCTTCCCTATTTGCTCAAGCCAAAACTTATTTCCATGAATGCAAGGGATCATGGAATATGTAGCATACATGAGCAGGGTTATATAAAAATCATAGGCTAATTTAGGCTATGTAATTGCTATTTATGCTTAATGCATGCAAATTATATATAGTATGGGTAATATAATCATAAATATGATATATATTAGTGCACAAAGGCAGGAAATCTTCAGAGAAGGCTGGACCCAGGGTTCCAAGGCTGCATTAGTAGCCCTGAATGGGAAACTTTATTGTAACGTGTTAACTGCTGTTCATTGCTGATAAGGATTCCCTATGAAAAAAGAGACATGAGTAACAAACAGGGTTTTTTTCCCCTGAGTCATTTCACCTGTCATTGTTTACTTTCTTCAAAAGGATGTTGAGTGGAGCTGAGTGAATAATTTGTAACAAATAAATGACAATTTTTGTTTCATTTTCTGTTCACAAGATGCCTGTTTGCAGATTACAACTTTATTTATTTCAAATTTTACTCAGAATAATTTCTCTGAATGATTTCTGAGGCCAGATCCTCAGCTGGTGTAACTTGACATAGCTTCTTAGACGTTAGTGGAGCTAAACTGATGTTCAGCAACTGAGAACCTGATTCCTAGGCTGTAACTTGTTCACAAGAAGTTTGCTGCAGCTCTTCACTATTCAAAATTTTAGTTCTTTACTGGGGATACTAAGTGGCTTACATACCAAGTGTGTTTTTGTTCCTTGCTTGGGTGAGTGTAACTCTTAGACTCTGATATAAGTTGCAAATACTCATGATTATGAATTTGAAACTTGATTTTGGCAAACATTTACAATTTTCATTTAAAATTCACTGTTTTTGCAAACATTCCTATCAGTAAACTTGTTCACTAAAATATTCATGGACCGTGACGAGAAAAGGTCTGAGAACGCAAACAATTAGTTTTAAAATGAGGGTAATAGTAATGGAAAAGTCTGCTCTAGTCTTAATCCTGCAAAGACATGCCTACAGGGACACTCCTACAGCTGTTCAGAATCCCAGTAAATCAATGAGAATTTATAAGGGCATAAGGTATGTCTCTTTGCAAGATCAGAGCCTCTTTCAGTAAGGGCTTTGAAATCCATATATAGAAGGTACTATGGAAAGACTCCCATTGGGCTTGTTTGGTTTTGGGTCAGGCCCTATATAAATTCTAAGTATCATTTAATATTATTATTTGATTTTTATTATATGAAATTCCTTCTTTAAAGTAAAACCTTTATTGTGAGATTTTTTTCAGAAAGCTTCCAACTTTCACAGCCTTACGTCCTCACCCCTCCACAACAAATATTCTCACCTATTAACAGCTCACTTACCCATAAAGTCATCCACAAAGATTGCACAGAAAATTAAATGATGCCTTAGGATTCTGACTATAGAACAAATAAGAATTAATACAGGGTGTACAGTATTTAATAAGTGGAAGAGGATTGCTGCTATTGAATTTGCAGTGCATGTAAATTATCTCGATGATTGACTTAGTTATATTCACTAAAATTTTCTCATAAAATAAATATAATAGCACTTCCTTCTGCAAACATATGAAGTATTGGTGTTTCACAAATACTTGTTCAGTGGACTTAAGGAACCTTTTTCTAAAGCTAGTTTTGAGAAGCATTGGTCAATCATAAGGCAAAATTATTTTGCTTGCTGAAAATGAACCACTTGTTAAATGAACCATGATCCATGATGAGTACTTCTAGCATTCTTTAAATCAGTAGAAGTTGTTTTCATAACCCTTTGACAGTGGTCAGTGGTTTTGGATTTAATGCTAGTGTCCATTTTCAGTCATTTCTGGTGATTCTTTTTTAATTCTCAAAATGGAAATACAGTGGGAATAATTTCGTATTGTATTAAGATGTCTGGAAATGCCAGGTGATATTTTTTTTAAAAAGAATCAAATTACAATTGCTTTATAGCTTTAAATTTCTAGATTATTATCACTTATTTATAGGTCATTGTAAACTTGTACTGAGCAATTCATGTTTCCAGTTTTAAAAATAATATTTACCCAAAAAACTATATTAAAAGAAAATTATTTAGGTTGTCAAATCATGCACACAAACAGTGCCAGACTTATGGTTGCCTGTGCTATCTTAATTCTGTCATTTTCTGCATCCAGTTTGTGCAGTAAATGAAACAAGTGTCTGTGGAAAATGTAGTATGGGATGATGTAATTAGAGACTGTATCATAATGCATCAGACAAGGGGGAGGGCAGAATTAATGATGTATGGGTAAACTGTGAAACCTGACATTTCCTTACTTTTGAGTGTTTGTCTTTGCACCTAAATAACTAACTTTTTTGCGTTTAATTTTGTACTTGTTTAATGAAAAAAATAAAAATAAATTTAATTATATAGAGCTATAATAAATCCTCCCCAGCACTCCTCATGTATTGTCAGCAAGGTTTGGGCCCTGAACCTTCAGCAGTGTGTCACAGACTGCTACCACTTGAGCTCCAGGACTAACTATGTTAGTTGGCACCGGGGAAGGCTGTTATCACAGCCCGAGTACAGGCCATTGGCACTATGTGCTGGGCCCAGGGTTGGGTGAACCCAGCTTATCTCTTTCCCCCACTCTGGTAAATGGGGGAGCTCCTGTCCTATGTGTGCCTCAATGGGGCACTGCTGCTTTGGCAGCAGCATGAGCCTGTTTTGTTTTATTTTAAAGAGGCACAGTAATCTAGTGTTTGGGCACTAGCTTAGTACTTGAAATATGTGGGTTCAATTCACAAGGTTCCTGTGTAATGCTGGACAAGTCACTTAGCATATCTGCACTTCGGTTGCCCATTTATAAAATGGGGATAGTTGTTCTGCATTACCTCATGGGAGAACATGTTACAGGTAGTGAGGCACTCACATATTACAGTGATGGGGAACATATCAGTATTCAGTTATTTTGGCTGGCTGCTAAAATTTTGCCAACAAATGCAAGCAAGACAAATGTAATGGCAATTTTTAACGGTTTATAACTCAGAGAAATCTGAGACAAGATTAAGGCATTTCTTTAAGCTAAGGGTTTTCTCCTTTATTTCACAATGCCAAAAAGTCTCTCAGTGGAATAGATGAATACTTGTCCTTTATTTTAATGTCACTTTCATGATGATGTAGTTAATTCCATTAGAATTTCCATCAGAAATATATTTTGCAAGCTTTATCCAACCACCAGATATTTAGGGGATACATCACTTAATATTTTTTTTAAAAATAATCGATTACGCTTGCTTATTTTATCTTATTTTCTAGATAAGTGATGATGTGCATCTGGCTATTGCAGTGAAAGATCAAGCTTTAAGAATCCATAAATCCTCCCTGGGGAGGATCTCTGGGTTCAAATTATAGCATGTCAAATCTCAGCATATAGCATATTTGTTTACTCGTTTTGAAAAATATTTATTCTGTTTAAGGTCAGACCTGCCCAAAAGTATTGAATGAAATTTAAAATTGGCAAGCAATTACCCTATAATATAGTCCAATAATTTTTTTTAATGGCCATCTAGTTATTGTAGTTAAAAAGGTCATTGACTGAGTTGGTGAGCTTGGAAGTTTGACTTTACAATGATGTGAAATACTTGAGGGAGTTTATGGCTACACTTGCAGCTGTAGAGAACTTTGGGTTAAACCAGCCTTTGGAAAGCGCACTAGGGAAAGCGGTCCATCTGTCCACACTAACAGCTGCAAGTGTACTGGCATGGCCACATTTGTAGCACTTGCAGCGGCATTGGGAGCAGTGCCTTATGGGCAGCTATCCCAGCATTCAAGTGGCTGCAACGTGCTTTTCAAATTGGGGGTTGGGGGGAGTCTGTTGTGTGTATGGGGGGGAGAGAGAGCGTGGGTTTTTGGAGTGCGGAGAGTGTGTCAGCACGCTGTCTTGTAAATTCAGAACCCCCGACCCCCCTGTCTCTCTCTCTCTCTCACTCACTCACAGCAAACAGTAAATGTTTGTCAGATCAGATAAGCAGATAAGCAGCCGCTGTCAGAAACGGAGCTTCGAAAAGGCACTTCCGCATTCCTGCAGTGATTTCACAACAAAGGGAAGAATGAACACTTGGTTTAAGGGGATTATGGGACATTTCCGGAGGTCAATCAGAGCGCAGTAACTGTTCACACTGACCCTGGGGCGTCTCAGTCAATACGCAAAAGCCGTTATCCCTCTCTTGGAGGTGGAGTACCAGGAGCACTCCAGCCAGGGAGTCAGAGCGCTCTACTTGCCTTGCCAGTGTGGATGGGGAGTGAAGTAGAGCGCTCTAGGCAGTTTTATTGCGGTATAAACTGCAAGTGTAGCCAAGGCCAGAGTCCTCCTAATTCCCCACTTTCTTGCACTTCTAATAAATAAATAAAATCCTGCATTCTTTTATTTGGCAGCAGAGGGAGAAAGAATGTTTGTGTGTATGGGGCCCTCATTCAGACATCACGTTCCCCTCAAAAACACAACAGGTAGGTGAAAGAATCTCTCTTCAAAAATATAGACTGGGGTGGCCAAACCATAGCTCACAAACTGCATGTGGCTCTTTTACAGTTAAAATGCTGCTCATTGAGCCCCCCACACCTCTCCCAATTCTTGGCCTACAAGATTGGGAGTGGGGAGGGGAGAAGAGTTCAGGGCTCCTGCCGCCCTGCGGTGGGGTAGTGGGTCTGGGAACTTTTGTCAGAGACAACTGGTGCCTCCTGGGTGGGGCACAATGTAAAGATTCGTGCCCCCCACAACAGCTTCAGGTATGTCCCCCATCTTAATCTCAATGGCCCCTCCCTGAAGCTCCCAGGTGTTAACTTCCCATGGAGAGGCAGCAACAAACAGCGGGGAGCTGCAGGGAAGGGCCTCTGCTTTAGCTCCACGAAGAAGAGGCTGCAGCAAAATCAGAAGCTCTCCCTGCAGCTCCCCGCTGTTTGCCACTGCCTCTCCTCACGGCCACACTTCCCAGCTTGCGGGCTCTAGCAGCTGCCATGTAGGATGGGGGGCCGGCAGCACCATGTGACCAAGTGGGGCCAGCAAACCCTGGCAAATATCTGGGGGGCATGTGAGCCCATGTGCCCCCTCACATGTTGCCTCTGGTTTCTGCCCAGCAGGGATGGGGTGCTCAGAGCTTCAGCTCTGTGGGGCATGCATGCTAGGGTTCGGGGCTTCAGCAGGAGCGGGGCTGAAGCTTCTAGCCTGGTTAGGCACATCCCATGGGGCTGTAGACCTGAGACCCACCTCCCCACAGGTCTGAAGCCCTGAGCCCCAGCAGGCATGCCCGGCTCTTGAACTTCTGAATATTGTCGTATGTGGCTCAGAGGGTCAATAAGTTTGACCACCCGGATATAGACATCTGCTCAATTGCCTTTTATTTTACTGATGACTTTTTGTATAGATTTTAACTATCCACTGTATTCAAATTTTGGGTTTACTTCAGCCAAAAATTTCTTGTATTCTTCTCCCATCCTGGTTTTGTGTAAGGCTGACCTATTTGGAGGGAAATGTTGGCATGGGTAAATTCTTCCTCTGGAGCTAAAGCCCCAAGTTTTGGAGCACTGCAAACTTTCTCCTCAATGTCAGATACTCTGTTACCTTTCATCTTCTTCAGTCCCTCTTTCCACCCCTTTGCACCACTTACACAGCACAAAGAGGTCATAAAACTACCTAAACAGGGCACAAATTTCCCTTGCATAGCCCTATGCTACCCGCTCCTGACACAGGGATATGTTGGGGGTGGAAAGGGAGATGGCTGGAATATACTGAACTTTAGCAGTCCTGCTGATGTAGTGGTTCTTAGAGAGCTGTTGCAAACTGATGGAAGTTTGAGCAACCCTGAAAGGATATTCTGGCCAGAAACTATCTGTGGTTTCTTCAAAAAGTCTATTCTAATGAGACTTCTAGGGTAATTTCTAAGATGAAGAGGTCAAGATAAGTTTTTGATAGTCATTTGAAATTTTAGATGCTTATCCAAACCAAACTTTTTGCTATTTATAGAAAATAAATGCATAATGCTACATTTCAGAATTTTGAATTATCTTGCAAGTCAATTAAACAGGAGTCTTTGTTTCAGAGAAACCCTGTGTGCTCAATGGATATTAAGTATTCTTTACTTGCACTGCTGATTGTAAAATTTTACCTGGTTTTGATGTCTCTATTAGTATTCAGCAGGAGAAAAGAAGTATACACAACAGTGACAAAAGTTAATTCTTTGAATGCATAATCAAAATGAGGGGATGCTAGATAGTGCTGATGGAGTCTGATTTATAATTATACGTCTATCAGCATTTTGATTATTAATTACTAATGACCATATGTTGCCAGGAGTTCAGCTGTCTGTCTCATTAGAAATAGAGCAGCACTGTTCCTCCTAATATCCTATTGGGGAATTGCTTAGGGTTAGGGTTACTCAGAAGAAAGAATGCTACCTGTTAAATCACCGAAAATTCTTCCTGTATCATCTCAGTATTCTTTAGGGAGCTGCCATCCAAGAATTAATTTTGCCTGATCCTATTTAACTGATCTGATGGCTTCAAAGTATGAGGTTATATAGTAAGGCAAGAATTCTAAGTGTTGGATATTTGTATGACTTTTGTCAGTTTATACCAGATTGCTAACATTATTCAGCCGTATGGAATGGAAATCCATCAACTTCATTATTTTAACAAACTTTTTTGTAAAGAAATATTTTACCATTGTGATTTGCATAATGAATACATCAGCACAGCTTGCATTTTTTGCATAAGGAAATGGAATCTCTGTCTTCAGACTTGTGGGAGCTTACCCCTCAAAGCTTCTGGGTCATGCTTAAGTTCCCAGAAGTACTGGGTTGGAAGTTTGCCTTGTTGAACCTCTCTCTCAAAGGCAAAGTCTTGCTAACTAACAAGGTGGGAGGAATTCTATTCCTCCCCTTGATATCTATGCATATCAATGCAAATTATATGCATTTTGGTGAGAGAATTAACTCCTACCAATCCCAGACAGAGCAGTTTACAGGACTAAAGTTTCATCTTTTTTTTCTGATGAAGAAATTAATGAAGATTAGATAGAACACGAGGAACCTCAGCTGATTGATAACATTAATACAAAAGCCTATAAATTCATTCAAAGATAAACATTTTTAAAAGCATTAATCCACTGACATCATAACGTTATGATGTTGTCAGTCATTAATATTTGTTTGTGTACAGATTAGAAGAGCAGAAACTACATATTTATATTTTACCATTAGCTTTTTCTGAGAGACTGTAGCTAGACAACTAATTAGCAGGTCTTGAAAGGTTTTTAATTTCAGAAGATTACTTGATAAATTATTAATGCTTTCTGAATACAAGCAATATGAACTGAGAATTAAATTATTGTTTTGGATTACAGAAGACTAAAGCAATATTGGCTCTTAAATACAAAAGATTATCTTGCGTTTATATCAAAGTGGAGGAAGCAGCTTGCAAGTGCCAGTTAAAACTTTACCTTTTCATGTAGCATTACAAAAATAAGCTGTTTTATTTGCTGTTTTAGGATCTTCTTGGGATTTAGCAAAATTTACTATTTCTAAGAGCTCAGTGTAGTTTATTAAATGAAGCCCTCATCAAACTATTTTCCACCTACAAATTATTTCCTCCCTTCTCTAATTCCGGTTCCCAGATACAGGCTGATGTCAGTCATCTTGAAATTATGGTATAGTAAAATGCTATAGTGAGGTCTAAGCAGTAGTTGCAGTGGGGAACTGACCTGGTTGGTGGGTGGGGGAGGAGGGTTGTGATGGTGGTGGCTTACAGTTGAATCTTCATCCCTAACATATCCTCAATGCCCCACTTTCTTCACACGTCACAACTACCTCCTTACTGCTGAGCCCCGTTCCCCATCTTCTCTCTGATTCTAGCAACCAGACCACTCATGTGGCTTCCTCTCACCCCTACCATATGCAGCAATGAGATTATTTTCTGAGGAGATCCATGCAAGAACTCGGTGAAATTTTTTGCCCTAAATTTTTCTCCTCCAAAAAAAATGTAGATTAAAGTTGACTGAAAATTTTGTGAATTCGTGTTGAATTCACCACATTGTTTTGGATAGAGGGGAAAAAATCAAAAAAAGTTGAAAGATTCCATCTTGACACTCTCTAAATTAAACATTTTGATTTTTTTCAATGTTAAGTGACTTTTCATTTCAAAATATACTTCAATTTCATTTAAAAAAAATAAAAACATAAACATTTCAAACTAAATTAAACACTTTTGGGTTGAACAAAAGATTTTGTTTTACTCAAAATATTTTTGACTGTTTGGTTCACCAAACATTTTGAAAAAAAATTGTTTTGGGTTGACCAGAACATTTTATTACTATTATTATTTTATCTATTCAGAATGGCCATTGGGGAAAAAAAACCAGTTATTCACTCAACTCTAATACTTGCCCATCAAAAGATATCTGTGAAGGCTAGTGGAGGTTTCTCTGTAGTCCCATAGGTGGGATAGGGAACCTACTCTGCATCTTTTCTCACAGTACTCTTTTCTTCTTCAACTCTTATCCTCTGAGAACCTGTGGCAGCAGCTTTCTCTCTCAATTACTGCAGTAGTTGTTTTTGTTTGTTTTTCGTTTCTGTGTTTGTAGTGAGGAATACTCTTCTGATGTGGCTAAGTTTTCTCCTCTTCTTTCTCTTTTGGTCTGAACTCCTGCTCTCAGAACGTAACATTTCTGTTGGTGCCAAGATCAAATTCACCAAAAGGTGGGGAAAGCACAGGAACTTCTTCAGGAGAGCAGCCCGATAGAACTTATACTGTGAATTGTCCCATTGTCAGCCCTCAGTAGTGAAATGTAACCCTTCTTCCAGGATGAGTTGACAGCAGCAAGGGCCAGGTTCAGTATATAGGGGTCCCCTTCTCAACAATGCAATGCCCCCACCCAGTAACCTGGGAAAATCTTATACGCACCCCTGGGCACCTCAGAGAGGCAATACTTCCCCTCTCGCAAGCACAGAGCCTTGGTGTAACAGGAAATCTTTAATAGCAGCAGGTAAATGACACCAGCCTTAAATTGGGAAAAACACCACAACTAGGATCCATAAACCAAACGTTGAGCAAGACCCACCCCAGACAATTGGGCCATGTCCTGTCCCTTGGGTTCTTGAGTCCAGCAACCCAAAAGTCCAGTCCCAGAGTTCAAAAGTTCATCTGCAGGGTGCTACACGCCACCTGCCTGGGCAGCAATGGGGAGGGGAGGGGCACCTTACGTGGCGTGAAGATGATTGCCTCACCCCTCCGTGGGGCTTCGCTCCGCTCCGCCAGCCGTCCCGCAAGCCGCTACAGCTGTCTCCACGAACTGCTCCGCCCCACCAACAGCGCCGCTCCACCAGCCATCCGGCAAGCTGCTCCAACTGCCCCCACGAACTGCTCCGCTCTGCCAGCAGCACCGCTCCGACTGTCCCCACAAACTGCTCCGCTCTGCCAGCAGCACTGCTCCGACTGTCCCCACGAACTGTTCCGCTCTGCCAGCAGCACCACACCATCAGCTGTCTTGCCAACTGCTCCGCCAGCCACTCAGCAATTTATCTTCAGGCTCCCCCACTACTTAACACAGTGCTCAGCAATTTCAGCTCATAAGACTTTTAGCTTTTAGTGATTTCAGCTTGTAGTTTAGGGGAGCCCTAGTCCCCATTTGCACTATTAGCCCAGAGTGATTTCAATTCAGCAGCCTGAAACCAGACTCTCAAGGAACTCAACATTAGCTCTGATATTCCACAGTGGAGAGAAGAGGGGGTGCAATTGGTGTCTCAGACCCTCACAAGGGGGCCTACACCACCAGATTTAAAATCCTTGCCAAAAGGCCAGATCAAGATATCTGTCCCCAGCCTCTCTCCCCTCACTGGGCTTTGGAACCCATGTCCCTTGGCTGGTGAGTGCTGCTTAACTAATGGCGGATTGCCCTTTATCGTGACAAAAGGCCAAGTACATTTCCACTGTCCATGATTTACATAAGCAGTATAACAGTTTATTCTTCCTGCCCCAATAACAGAAATTCCTGCCCCCATACAAAAAACTGGGGATCCTACAGCAGCCCAAAATGCCCATTTGGGCCACTATGGTTCGTACCAGGCGGGGTGGGTGTGCCTATGTAAATGGGATCAGCCCCTGGAGTGCTTTGCCACCACTCACCACCAGATGTCAGGGTGGGGCTCATCCTGACTCTTCTTACAGAAGGAAGAGGTTAAGGACTATTTAGAAAAGCTGGACACGTATAAGTCCATGGGTCTGGATCTAATGCATCTGAGGGTGCTGAGGGAGTTGGCTGATGTGATTGCAGAGCCATTGGCCATTATATCTGAAAACTCATGGCGATTGTGGGAGCTCCTGGACAATTGGAAAAAGGCAAATATAGTGCCCATATTTAAAAAAGGGAAGAAGGAGAATCCGGGGAACTACAGACCGGTCAGCCTCACCTCAGTCCGTGGAAAAATCATGTGGCATGTCCTCAAGGAATCCATTTTGAAGCACTTGGAGGAGAGGAAGGTGATCAGGAAAAGTCAACATGGATTCACCAAAGATTGCCTTCAATGATGAGATAACTGGCTCTTTGGATATGGGGAAAGCAGTGGATGTGATATACCTTGACTTTAGCAAAGATTGTAATACCGTCTCCCACAGTATTCTTGCCAGAAAGTTAAAAAAGTATGGATTGAATGAATGGACTATAAGGTGGATAGAAAGCTGGCTAAATCGTCACGCTCAACGGGTAGTGATCAATGGCTTGATATCTAACTGGCAGCCGGTATCAAGCGGAGTGCCCCAGCAGTCAGTCCTGAGGCTGGTTTTGAACATCTTCATTAATGATCTGGATGATGGGATGGATTGCACCCTCAGCAAGTTTGTGGATGACACTAAGCTGGGGGGAGAGGTAGATATGCTGGAAGGTTGGTATAGGGACAGAGTTACCTAGACAAATTGGAGAATTGGGCCAAAAGACATTTGATGAGGTTCAACAAGGACAAGTGCAGAGTCCTGCACTTAAGACGGAAGAATCCCATACACTGCCACAGGTTGGAGACCGACTAAGCAGCAGTTCTGCAGAAAAGGACCTGGGGATTATGGTGGACGAGAAGCTGGATATGAGTCAACAGTGTGCCCTTGTTGCCAAGAAGGCTAATGGTAGCCATATTGGGCTGCATTAGTAGGAGCCTTGCCAGCAGATCGAGGGAAGTGATTATTCCCCTCTATTCAGCACTGGTGAGGCCACATCTGGAGTATTGAATCCAGTTTTGGGCCCCCGTCTACAGAAAGGATGTGGACAAATTGGAGAGAGTCCAGAGGAGGGCAACAAAAATGATTAGGGGGCTGGAGCACATGACTTATGAGGCGAGGCTGAGGGAACTGGGGTTATTTAGTCTGCAGAAGAGCAGAGTGAGGGGGATTTGATAGCAGCCTTCAACTACCTAAAGGGGGGTTCCAAAGAGGATGGAGCTCGGCTGTTCTCAGTGGTGGCAGGTAGCAGAACAAGAAGAAATGGTCTCAAGTTGTAGTGGGGGAGGTCTAGGTTGGATATTAGGAAAAACTATTTCACTAGGAGGGTGGTGAAGCACTGGAATGGGTTACTTAGGGAGGTGGTGGAATCTCCATCCTTAGAGGTTTTTAAGGCCCAGCTTGACAAAGCCCTGGCTGGGGTGATTTAGTTGGTGTTGGTCCTGCTTTGAGCAGGGGTTTGGACTAGATGACCTCCAGAGGTCCCTTCCAACCCTAATCTTCTATGATTATATGACTGTCATTTGGAATTATGGGTAGTGTGAATTTGAGGGATAGGGTTGTTTTCTCTTCCCAATCCCCCTGATCAGATACTGAATATTGGAAAAGAAAGATCAGGCACTTATTCATAAGCCAGACAACCATGAGGAATTCTGTAAACTATTTTACAGATACTTGATAAGGTATATTTCTTGTTTTAGCATTAAATTATAGTAATTCCATTGTTTGAATATTGTTTCTAATACCACAAAAAAAAATTCCAGAAATCGCTACAGTAGTTCAGCAGTATCTCTTATGTAGACAACCACTATTTATATAAAGAAATCTATAACACATCCAGGAGAAATTCTCTTGTTTACTTTGATAGTAAGTTTTTTCTTTGAATCCCATAAATATAACATAAGAAAGCAGCACCCAAAATATATTCTTTCTACTTCACCATGGAATACTTACAAAACTTTTGGGTAAATAGATGATCCACTTGTCTCATTTATGTTAAAACTCTTCTCTGGGTTTTGATCATTTTTCATATTTACATAAAATCATTGGTTGTATATCACATTCAAGTATTGTTTGAATTATTGCATCATAGTTTCCTTTCTCTGTATGAACTTTTGCAGTGTAAACAAATTACCAAGAGGAAATGTTTGTCATTGTGGAATGACATAAAGATTAGACTATCTGTCAAGTGAGTTGACTTAATGTGTGAATGCAATCAACCTGATCTAAATGACAGCACATTTACAAACAAATTATGCTTCTGAAAGATCATCATAACTGTTTGTTTTTTGCATTAGAACATCATTTACATTGAAAACTATACAGAATTTCAATGCTCTTCAAGTTTTCAATTCAGTGTTCAGGTGAAGTCATAAAAAATAGCTTTGTACAGACCTGTGATTGATCGATCACCACTTAAGTGACTGGTTAGCATGATGGCCCAGTGACTGTTATGAACCACCTACAGCAGCTACTTTCCATTTTCCTCAGCTAATGTGAGAGTTCTCTATTTACCTACAAAACCACTCTGATGAGTAGTGGAAATGCAAAATTCTTCACATTGTTATGCCAAAGTACCAGAGATCTGTTTTCTGCATGAAGATGACTCTCCACGCACATCCTGGTCTGACTTCTGAGACCACCAACAATGATAAAACTAAGTGTCAGTTGTGATGGAATTGTATATGTACCTGCCCTCTAAGAACTGGAATTAAAGAACTAAACTATTTCACATGAGTTACCAAACAGCCATCAGATGGTATCAATAATTACAAGTGGCAAACCTCAACAGCTTTATAGATTCGGTTTTAGTAAACACTCAGTCTAGATTCTTTATCTGAAATTCCTTACCCTGAAAAATTAGGCTGGAAATCTGATGAGGACAGGGTTTCTTGTAAGATTTCCCTTATGTTCTTGTCTGGCTAGAAATGCTTTAAGAACTATTTAAATGAATTGCCACATATGCAGTTGTGGGCTTACATGGAATAGGGTGTGTAGCAGTAAGCAACATGCAATAGTCATAATCATAATCAAAATGTAATAATTTTAAAACATTTTTTTCAAACTCCAAAGGTTTAGTTAAACTTTGAGTTGGTGGTTCTTTTATTCTAACAGATTTGCCGTTCTCTACTATTGATTTAATCATAGCTGTCATTTAATGGTACTTTTATTTTTGGTCGAGTCCAATACAAATAGTACCTAATTAATGCCCACAGGTGACGCTGATAAACATTGGTATTACTGTTTCATATGAGAGACAGAGAAGCTAAGTGACTTGCCTAGGTCACACAACCAGTCAGTGGCAGAGCCATGATTAGAATTCAAGAGCTCCATGATTTCAGGTTCATGCTCAGACCATTTGACTACACATCTGTCATACTCATGAGTTGGTTTTAAACCAGTGATCTAAAGGTGCAAGTCCATGATCCATTAGTTAACCATCATGCCAAAATTTTCTTCAGAAAACTATTTGAATAAGTATCTTCCTCACCTCAGATGCATCATGAAAAGAAATAGCAGCAATACGTCAGAATAGTGTTTGATACTTAATGCAGTGGAATGGTTAAGTAGCAGTTCCTTTGATGTATTATAAAAAAAAAACCCTCACCATGCAGTTTCTCAGAAGAAATTGTGCTAATATCATAAATGCTGGAAAATACTTTCTCATGCCTGCATAAAACTCTACATGTCTTATCTAAAGCTTGCCCCCTGGCATGGATGTAGTTCCTTTTGCTTTATAACTCATATATATATTTTCTACACCTTCCTTACATGTGACGAATTTAATGCAAAATTCTCCAATAAAAAGATATTTATATTATTAGTCTGTTGGTATGTTTATAGAGAAATAAGATCACTACACAATGAAGTGTCCTTGCTACCCAAAAATATTAATCCCGGCTTGGTCACTGGCACAAAGGATAGCATTTTGAGCTATTGTGTGAGAAACCAGGGCTTGGGGGTTGCCATGAAACTTTAGCTTCCTGGGTGACTGGAAACTAGGCATAATGCATAAAGGATGTACTTTGTGCTGAGGAAGAGGGGCTAGCTGAGTAGTCTCCATTTAGCAGAGAAGCTTTAAAGGTCACATAAAAAGCTGAGAGTTCTGGGATACAGAAATTGGCAGAGGTGTGGTGCCTGAGACATGTCAGGAGTATAATTGGGATTACTTAGAATGATAGGGCGTGGTTTTCTCTCTCTTTTTTGAATGTGTAGCCAGAAAAGCTGGATTTCTTTCCTAATCACTTGCCAGCCATTTGTTAACAATAAAATTCTGAAAACGTTGGTGTAGAAATAACAAAAGTGATGCCACATGGGGGAAAAAAGCAGATAAGTTGTTATGTTATGATACTACATACATGGTAACTTCTCTGCATTATATCTTCCTCTGAATATAGATTTCTAAAAATAACATTTCCTCTTTAAGGGAGAAAATTGTTTTGGCACCGAGGAAAGTGAGCTCTTTTACCTTCCAGAGCTAAACCTGAGGTGTACTCATTGCTCATTATAAGAACTCTGTGTTGTTTCTCATGCAGGAAGTCTGAACAAAGTTAATATCACTGTGGTGATATTCAGGCTTGTTATTATAGTTGTGCATCTCAGCTCACCCCTTTTAATCTATTTATTTATTTAGGAAGGTTTAACAGATGTGGAAATCATTGTCATATAAATATCAGAGACAAAATGATAATCATTACAACAGTAAGCTTTTGTTTAGAGAAACATTGTACTGTAATCGAATCATCAGATCTCTCTCTTTAGCAAGGTGTTACCATTTACTCAGTGAACCTTTCTACACTATGCAAGCCATGATGTTTCTGGTGATTTTTATTAAGTTACGTGAACCTTCTGATTACATCTATTTATCAAATATGGCATGTCAACAGGTGCACTGGGTTATTTTTGCAGGTCAATGTACTTTGCCTGAGTATTGAATAAATGGCAACCATATATCTAAATATTTATTTTCCTGTGTCTATTTTGCTGGGTATGTAATTGGGGTATTAATATTTTAGAGGCTTAAAACTTGATTATCAAAATGAACCGAGGACTAAATTTTGTCATATAAAATCTCCTACAAGAGACATTTTGTTTCACCAAATTTCAGGAAAAGTAGTTTATCCAGTTATGTAAATTGTAAAAAGTAGCTGAGCTGAGCAGATTAAAATAGGGAGTAAAACAATTAGCTTTTTTCAGTCTTTAACAGGTTCTGAGTGTATCAAACCCGTGGCTAAGTTTTAGTCTTTTCAGTCCGAGGTACACGGTGTGTGTGCATGTAATGGGTACAAAAGTGTTGTGATTTATCAGTGATTGGTAACACGCAATGTTAATAGCTTATTGAGGAAATGCACACAAGCACAAGGATTACCCCATGAACTGTGTACAATAGAAACCTCTCAGAGATTGCACTACACAATAGGAATTGTTTAACTCAGGCCACAGGAAAACAGCTTTCCAGCAGGTAAGAAGAAGATATAAAAGGGGGACAATGACATCAAGAGGGGACCTCACTCTCCCTGCAACAACACATCTGGAAACACCTGAGGGGCAAGGAGTGAACTGAGGGAAGTGATGGTCCAGGCTAGAAGGATCTTTAGCTTATGTATGAAAACCTGGGAAACCCAAAGCAACTTGTGCCTTAAGAATCTGCCAGCCTATGTATCACTCAGGGTGAGAATTTGCGAATGTATATCCTAACTATCTAGTTTGTTAAGATCAGTTGCAGTTTTTGTTTATTTACTAAATCAGGCATCAGCAACCTTCGGCATGCAGCTCGCCAGGGTAAGCCCCCTGGCGGGCCGGGCCAGTTTGTTTACTTGCCGCTTCCGGCGGTTCCGCCGATCGTGGCTCCCACTGGCCATGGTTCACCATCCCTGGCCAATGGGGGCTGCGGGAAGCAGCACAGGCCGGGGTATGTGCTGGCCGCCGCTTCCCGCAGCCCCCATTGGCCGGGGACGGCGAACCGCGGCCACTGGGAGCTGCGATCGGCCAAACTGGTGGATGCAGCAAGTAAACAAACCAGCCCGGCCCGCCAGGGGACTTACCCTGGCAAGCCGCTTGCCGAAGGTTGCCGATGCCTGTACTAAGGTAATCTGCTTTGATCTGTTTGCTATCACTTATAGTCACTTAAAATCTATTGTAGTTAATAAACTTGTTTTTGTTTTCTCTAAAACCAGTTTGTGGAATTCATAACTGGGAGGCACAAAGCTATGCATATCATCCTCCACATTGAGGGAAGGGGTGAATTTCATGAGCTTACGCTGTATAGTTCTCTGTGCAGCACAAGATGATACAATTCGAGGTTTACACTCCAGAGGGCAACTCTCTGTTTGAAGCCTTCCCCTGCAGAGCTGATTTCAGTGTCTGTGTCTTTCTGAAGTTGGGTGTGTCCCTACCTGTGTGTGTGCTGGAGGAGGCTTGAGGGCCTGGCTCAGCAAGACAGTGTAAGGGAGCCCAGGCTGATGGAACAGGCAGGCTCAGTGGTACCCCAGTACATCAAGTGGCACCCTGGAGGGTGGGCAATCTGTCACAACTAGCATAACCTCTAGGTCATAGCTGGTCCATGTGGACTGAGGGATGAGGACATAGACATGGCACCAACTCAGCAATTAACACCACCTTGTGCATGTACAATGTTTCTGGACATGTGCTTTAGCCCTTCTGTCTTGTTTGGAGAGCACAAGCTGCAGTGTTTAGGCTGTGTCCTATATGCAGACCTGATTGAAAATCAGAATCTCTGTCCCATTTGGAAATTCTGATATATTGCCATTTGTTTCATCTCGAAGTAGGTAAAAGTCAGATATTGAAATTTTTTGTGAAAAATAGTTGAGAAAAATGTTGATTCAGAAATGTCAAAATGTTTCTATTAAAACAAATCATCTTGACATTCCCAAATTGAAACTTTTCATGTTGTTGTGTTGAACGAAATCAAGCCATTTTGTTTATTAGAAACTGCATTGAAAAATCATTTGGACAGATAATTCCTGACCAGTTCTATCTGTATGGATGTGTGTCTTGGGGGGTAGCATGGCCCTTTTGCCCTTCTCCCATCACTTCAATGCAAGGTCAGACACAATTTGGCTTTAAGTGTCCTTTTGCTTTTCTTCGGTGTTATTGTGGGAGCATCCATTTGTGTGCACAAATCTGTTTATTTGATGTGCAGTTGCCTGAGCATAAATGCAAAATTTGAATATGAACATTTAGAAAAAAATGTTCAAATCTCGTTGAAAATCTTACCCAGCTTTTTTGAACAGTTAAAAGGGGATTCATAGAAAAGAAGGACATGTTTATTTTTTCCCCCAATCTCTGTTAGTTAAACAGCTTAGTCTGGTCATGAGTAAAATTTGACTTTTGCTACTGATTTTTAAAATTTTATTTTCAGAATCTATTGTTTGGATGAAACTGAGTAGGACGAACTCCTTGCAAGACAGAGTTTGTGGTATAAATGTCAAAATGTTAATGATCAGCATGTGCTATTTGCACGTACTTAAAAAACCCTCATATTATATTGCCTATAATATATGCAATTGCTTGGACATTTAGACCAGTGTGATTCAACCTTGAACGGTTGAACAGCCAATTAGTCACTGAATGGAGCTTCAGAAAACCATAAAATAATCATGGCCAACATTCTGACATTGCATTGATTAAATTGTCATCATTACTCAAAGCAAGAATGAAAACATTTCAGAACAGTGTCAGGACTGCTATTATTTTGTGTCTCTTTGCTATTCCAGTTGACATATTTTCTCTTTTTACCACACCCTTTCTGTTTGCTGGAAAAGACAGAGGAAAGCCTGACAAATTGTCCATTTTTGTAGTGCTCTCCATTCAGTTTTGCATGTATAACCTAGAGTGGGAAGTGTTCCTGTGATCATCAGCACTTGACTTCCTATGTGGTTAGAACTGTGGATTCATGAAGAGCCTGTATAAAACCCCAAAGAGAGAGTTAGGACTCAAGGAGGCAAATTCTGATCTTACTTGCAATCCACGCAACCCCAGTTAAATCAGACTTAGCCCAAGCCAGTGGGATATGTGATTCCTTCTCTCCTTAATGCCATAATGATGATATGTGAAAGGAGAAAAAGGAGTATAAGAAAAAAGACTCCAGTAATCTACACCTTCATCTTAAGATAGGGTTGGTTTTTTTTATAATTTCTAGTCTCTATTTCTGTGTGTGTCTAGTCTGTCCATGAATGTGTAATCAGGTCCATGACTGCTTTTGGGGATTAACCAGGATGACACTTAAAGACACAGCATACTGTGTATATATAAAATGAAGTACAACAACAAAAATAGAATGGAGATCTACCATCCTCCTAAAATGAGGACATTTTCACCAAAAAATTGTATGCTATTGTGGTTTTGCCTGCTTCCTTGAAAACTATATGGCCAGTGGAGGGACCAATAGAATATTCCATGCTTCAATAGGCCATAATAATGAATTCTTATTATAATATCTAGATGTATCCGTGCATGATTTTTTTCTGCCCTGGGCAATGGCTAATATTTGAGATTTCATAGGAAGGAGAGCCCCTTCCCTCAGTAATGTTCATAACCAGTTATGGATTCATAGATTTTAAGGCTTGAAGGGACCATTATGAGTAACTACTTGGACCTCCTGCACAGCACAGGCCATAAAATTCCATCCAGTAATTCCTGCATCAAGCCCATACATTTTCGTTGAGTTAGAGCATATATTTTTTAAAAATACCTCCTTTGTGCAATGCTTCCAGTACATAAGGGGAATATCCTGCCTGAAGAAGAATTTAAATTCTGTTAAAAAAGGATTAACAATGTGTGGAGATGAATGAAGCGTTCGTCTGCAAGCACACCTTATCCCTCGTGATTCTCCAACACATTACGTAGCTTGGGCTCCATAGAGCCTTTAAGAAAATAAAATAATGTCTTATATAGGCTGGCTAATGTGTTGCTGACTTATGTGATCTCAGGGAGATTGTGTATCTGTGGTTTCTTTTCTTGGTTTACAGAGTCCTCCTTAAACCAAATATTTTTACTGGGTTTATTGTGGTCTGGTAAAAGAAAAAAACAATTTTGTATGTATTGTTTACCCTGTCTTGTATATATTTTGATCTTTGCTTAAGACTCAAACAGACCTTTAGAATATGGGTGAATAATAAATACAACAATGTAACTGGGGCTCGGGGGGGGGGGGGGGGGCACACTGAGGTTACTTGATTAGGGCAAACTGCAAAGAATGGGGCAGCCAATCCCCCAAACTGATGGATATTCCAATACTTAAATTAACCAAACCAGCACAAAACAGCTTCTACAATACCTTACTGGTTGCACAGAAACCGAAACACAGTTCCCTTAAAGCAACCCAGCCTTGGGCTTCCACCCAGACACCCAAGTCAAATATGCTGAAGATTACTAAAAATCTTATTAATCATATAAGGAAGTTCTACCAATCCCAAAGGATTGGACACATTACCTCCCAAGTTAATGAATATTTCAGATCTTACCCAAATACACGCTTATAGCCAATTCTTATTAAGTAAACTGAAATTTATAAAAAAGAAAATAGAGTGTGCATTGGTTAAAAGATCAGTATACATACAGATACAAGTATAGTTTTGAGATCAGTTTCATACTAGAGATGGTGAGGTTTGTAGTTGCAAAGAGGTTTTTTTTCAGAATTAGTCACTAAGGCATAGTCCAATGGTCATATCCAGGGTGATCAAGGTTGGACTGGAGATCTCAGTTTTACGACCCAAGCTTCCCCTGCATAAAGCATCAAGCAGATCTGAGTGTTTTTATATAGTTCCAGGCCTTCTCTTGACAGCTCAGAGTCTGTAGGCGAACAATAGGCATTCACTGAGACCTTGAAGTAGACCTGTTTCCTAAGCATCACTGGTAATTAGCTGCACGGATTAATATAAGGCAATTGCCTGTTTTCCATCATTCGCAGGTGATGTGCTATATATTTCAAAGAGAAATCAATACAGTGATATCACTATATTTACAGTTCATTTCAATATTAAGATCTCCTTTTGATCTCTGAATTAACAGAATACAGCATAGATAGTAACTGTTGGATTACATATTGTTAGAGGATAACAATGTATGTAAGAATGCAAAAACATACATCTTATCTACCCATGCTCCTAAAGATTGAATTTGGGTCATTTATCCTCCAGGATGCTTAACCCTTTCTGGCCATGTGTCACACAATGTAAAAAAAGAAAAGAAAAGCCATGTGCTGTATCTATCTAGGCCACCATGGTATTTAGAAATTATCCTTAATTGCCTAATGGTGAAATAGTGACATTTAATATATTCTCTTTAGTATTTTAGAACAATATTTCCACAACGTTGTACTCTAAGCTTACCCAATATGAAATGCTCTATCTTCAAATAGTAGGGTACTTGAATAGTATCACAAATATGTCAGGCTAAACTGTAATATTACAATCTGGCCTTAGTATGAGGCATCCTATCGCTGGACTGCCCCAGGAACTGATTTGTGATTCAGTCACAATTTGGTCCTTATCAGCCCCTTGCTCCATGGGGTATGAACCCCATTCCAGCATTTTGCTGACTCAGTTTACTTCCAGTAATGTGCTCTCTTACCTGCACTGTCTGGCACATTAGTTGGGGATGGGAAAGCAGAGTCAAGGCTCCATCCACTTCTTGCCTGTGCTTGTACACTCCCTAGTCTCCCATGCAGGAAGTGGAGTAGCAGTCCAGCAGTTGTTCCTCTGTCCCAGGTTGCTACCCAAGATACAAGTAGAAAGCGTAGGGGTGTAGGAAGCACCTAAGGCAGAATGCCTGAGGGCCCTGCATTCCTGTTGACTTTACTAGGAATTGCAGGCACTCAGAACTTCGCTGGATTTGGCCCAAATTGCTGTTGAGTGCTTGTATTGAATGATACTGTGTGCCAGAAAAAGAACACTATAGTTACTGGCATTGTTTCCCTACATACACACAGCTTTGCTTATCTTTGGCATATTTGCTTAATTACTTTACAAAACTGATATTTTTAAATAAACAGAAGCAGTTTCCTTACTAATAACATGTGAAACCAAGAAGATACTGTTCTCCACCTTTATAAAGAAAAAAGATGAATGTCTGAATCTTTAAGTAAAGAAGCAGACTAAAGCTGAATGTCCTTAAACTTCCCAAGAAATTAACATTAAGAAAACGAATGAAATAATTGTTTCCAAGATAATTCAATAGATATAAAATCAATTTAAAGACTAAAAATATTAGTAAATCATCAGAAGGTCTGTGCTACTTTTCTAGTCAGTAAAGTCTATTTCTCTCAGGACTATAAAGTTAAATGCCAGTGCATTCTGCCAGTGTTTATAGCATATGAAATTAGAGTATAAGAACTTGAGAAGGTTAAATGTACAAGTTAGGGAGTAGTTTTTTAATGTAGTTTGATAGAGAAGAAAGAAGAGGGTTTTTAAAATACATTTATTGTTAAAAATTGCTATCAGCCATCAGAGTACTGCAGGAAAGTAAGGATAGTGGTTGTAAAGGTAGGTCACAAGTTACTAGGATGGGAATGATGCAAATGAGATGATGTAATGTTAATACTGGAATAAGTAGGCTAATACCTTTGTAAGCATCTGAAAATACACAGCATGAACCTGATGTTTCAAGAAGCCTAAGCAAACTGAATTGAATGTTATTAAAAAATGTTGCGCCTTCTTCATGGGAAAACATGATTCCTCAGTATTTACTAAATGCTCCATGATGTCAGAAATTATATCAAACCAAAGAGTGAGAAAGTGCTTCCTCCAAGTCCACTAGATTTGCTTAGAAAACCTCCCAAGAAAAAAGCCAGTGTAAGCAAGTGTTTGAAATATTTCTTTTCGCCATTGGGCTGCAGAGAATATACCTTCTGTTCAAGGAATGACATTGTTCCACAAGTAGGGCCATGCAGCATGCCAGCATGCACCATGGCCAGCCAGCAATCCAGCCAGCACCGAGTGAGTGGACAATGGCCTTGCCTCTTTCTTCTCCCTTTCTCCAGGGGATGCTAGCAGGGAGCACACATACTGCAATTGCACCTGAGCTCTACCCAAGAAGCCCCAGGAGATGCAGGCTCTTTGCACTACTCTCTTTCCCATTGTCCAGGAGGTGACCAAATATGCCATAAATGAAATGAAAAAACCAAACATCTTTATTCAAAGATAGGTCAACCAGTTAAAGTCCAAGCAGTGTATGTGCCTGTAGAGCAGCAAAGTATTGACATAGACCCGTTTGTAGTTAAAGTGACTCCATAGCAAACTACATCAGGCAAATTTGGCCCCTTAGGGTACGTCTATACTTATGCGTCGCGTCGGAGGAGTCCAATCGATCTTCTGGGTTCGATTTATCGCGTCTTGTCTAGACGCAATAAATCGAACCAGGAAGTGCTCCCCCGTCGACGCTTGTAATCCTACTCCGTGAACGGAGTAGGCGGAGTCGACGGGGGAGCCTGCGCGCCGCGTGTGGACCCCGGGTAAGTGCCTTTTCATTCGAACTAAGATACTTCGACTTCAGCTACGTTATTCACGTAGCTGAAGTTGCGTATCTTAGTTCGAATTGGGGGGTTAGTGTAGACCAGCCCTTATTAGTGACAGAGTCATGTCCTCTAAACTGGAGCACAACCTATGTTATTCCAAGGAAAATACATAATATAGTAGCTAGAGGAACTGTACAGAAATCTAAATCAAACTCTGTTTCATAGTGAGGAAAAATATACTAATAAAATTATCATTAAGTATTACAACTTGCGCTTGGCATCCCTTCATCAGTTACTTAAAGAGAACTATTAATGAAACACCTAAAAATAAGGTTAACTTCTCACCATATTGAAAAGGTAACTAGTAAGGATTTTTTTCTTCAACTTTTCAATTGACTTTTCACTCTGGATTTGTTGTTTAATGTCCCAATGTGCCCATTGTGGTATGTTGTAATATAATGTATCTTGTTCAGAATCAGAGCAAACATAAATGTTACAAAGTGTCACTTAACTTTCCAAACAGTAAATGCAGATGTATTAGGATGTAATATAAAAAACCAACCAAACAAAAAACAAAACCAAGAACCGTGCCAAGCCATAAAGTTAGTTTAAAAAAAAGTATTTGTTGGAAATGACACACAATCACCGCCCTGCACTTTAAGCGGGGGGATTTGTCTGGATGGCCGGCCGGGAGAAGAGGGCAATGCTTTCTGGCTTGGGGGCGGAAGGGAGACGTAAAACTGCTGGAAAAGCAGTCAGCATGGTGGATGACTCACCACCTAGGAATGAGGGGTTTAAAAAGGTGAGCCTGAGCCTGGACCTGGACCCTCCCCATATCACTTGAAACAGGCTAGGCAGCACCCACCCTCCCTCCCTATTTAGATCATAAATATGCCAGGTGACTAGCTATATCTGCTGTGGGCATTACGCTAGCTGTCCCGTTAAGGGGGCTGGGAAGGAATTTTGCCCTTACCACCATATTGGCCAGGTGCAGTGTGTGTGTAGGGGTGGGGGTTTCGCCTTCCTCGTCTTAGGTTCAGGTGGGATCTGTTCATGCATAGCATGACGGGCAGTAGGGCCATATGTCGCAACTCTTTATTTAAGTGTATAGTGGGTGTTCAGTGCAGGTACTCCACACATAAGGTACATAATAACAGATAAATGGCTTGGAAAAGGAATTAAGGAGAGGTGCTTGGTAATTGAGCGAGCTGGGGGCAGTTGGGGACTCCTGTGATTGGTACAGCAGGGAGCCAACCCCCCATCATTATAGTCCACCTTAACCCCTCCTACGAGCAGGGGTAGTCGGTAAGATCCTGGCAAGGGAATTGCTGGAGGGACCTGGATGAAAAGGGGGGCGGGAGCTGCAGAAGTCCTCCCCCCTCCCCTGGAATTGGCTGGAATTGGAGGTTCCCGGCAGTGGATCTGCTGGAGGGACATGAACGGAAAGGTCGGGGGGGGAGGTTGAAAAAAAGCACTCCCTCCCCCCCCCACCCGCCCGGTGAAATGTGGGGGGGGGGTTACCCACACTGCACTTTTTATCCGCCGGGTTAGTCCCAGACATCTAATAATAAAGTTGCGGCCTGATTAAACAGACAGACAGCAGAGCAGGAGAATTTTCAGATGTCTTCCAAGGCCTAACATGTCTGGAAGGAGAATATTGCCTTATGATAAACAAATCTGACTGATGTGATCCATCCACAAAGAAAAGTTACATTTGCTCTAAGACAAAAAGGTAAAAATTGACTTGATAATATAGAAAATTGGGAGTTCTTCGCTCATTTGCAACATGATGGGATCTGAAATTGTGATAATTTAGTTGTTGAAAATAACCTGCTGCAGTTGTTGAAGTGAATGTGCACCATCAACAGCTCAAGTTGAGGGAAGTAGAAAAGTATTTTCTTAAAGATACTCAAGAAGTTTTGATGTTGGTTTATGACCAAGAATCATTAGAAATCTATTTGATAATACTATATCAAATCTCTAGGTAGAAGAAATATGCAGTTCCAGTGATAAAACTCTCATGTGCTTTATTACCTCTTAATATCAGCTATAGATATCAGCTATTTGTATCTCTGACATTTTCACTTTTATTAAGCATTATTTGACAACTAATACTGATGTTAGTATATAAGGTATTTTACAGCTGTATATAAGCATTTGTGAGTGTGTTTTTAACTGGAATATGTGGAATTCTTCAGGTATTATAATTCATTTGAATGCCAATGATTTGTATACTGCTTTTTGGAGAGATTGTTTTGTTTTGAGTTAGGTTTTTTTTCCTGGTCAAAGGACAATATAACTATTCTTGTGCGATAGCCTATATAGATATAACTCCATAGAACCACACTAATCTGCACATTTTTTATAATTACCCTAAATAATGGTACTGTCTTCCCACTTATCTATAAAACTTTGCTATTATATCTTTGCTGAAAAGTTTTCTGTTGCTAAGACGTCCTTCTTTGGCAGAGTAACTGTCCTAGTGAATAGGGGGAGAAACAGTAGACATGGTATATCTGGACTTTAGTAAGGCTTTTGACACTGTCCCACATGACATTCTCATAGAGAAACAAGGGAAATATGGTCTAGCTGAAATTACTCTAAAGGGGGGTGCACAACTGGTTGGAAGACAGTAATCAGAGTAGTTTATCAATAGTTTCCTGTCAGACTGGGAGAGGTCCCACAGGGGTCTCTTTTTGGATTAGTACTAGTCAATATTTTTTTATTAATTACTTGGATGATGGAGTGGAGAAGTGGAGAGTATCTTATAAAATTTGTGGATAACAAGCTGAGAAGGGTTGCAAGCACTTTGGAGGACAGGATCAGAATTCAGAATTATCTTGATCAATTGAAGAATTGGTCTGAAATCAACATGATGAAATTTAATGAAGATAAGTGTGGAGTACTGGGCTTAGGAAGGAAAAATCAAATGCACAAATACAAAATGGGGAATAACTGGCTAGGCAGCAGTATTGCAGAAAAGGATCTGCGGGATATAGTGGATTACAAATGGAATATGAGTAAATATTTTGATGTTGTGGCAAAAAGGCAAATGTCGTTCTGGGGTGTATTAACAGGAGTGTTGTATGTAAGACATGGGCGACAATTGTTCTGCTCTGCTTGGCACTGGTGAGGCCTCAGCTGGAGTACTGTGTCCAGTTTTGGTCACCATGCTTTAAGAAAGATGTGAATAACATGGAATGAGTCCAGAGGGTGAGTAACAAAAATGATAAAAGGTTTAGAAAACATGACCTGTGAGGAAGTATTAGGCATGTTTATTTTAGAGACGAGAAGACTGAGAGGAGACAAGTCTTTAACTATGTAAAAAGTTGATATAAAGAGGACAGTGATCAATTGTTCTCCATGTCCACTGAGGCTAGGGGGAAAAGTAACCTGTTTAGTTTGTAGCAGGGGAGATCCAGGTTAGATGTTAGGAAAATGTTAAGCACTGAAACAGGTTACCTAAGGAGGTTGTGGTATCCCCACCATTAGAGGTTTTTAAGAACAGGTTAGACAAACACATGTCAGGGATGATCTAGATATACTTAATCCTGCCTCTATGTGGGGGGAAGGACTAGATGATCTCTCAAGGTCTCTTTCGGCTCTACATTTCTATGAATCTGTGGTTATTTTTACAAAATATATTACAATAAACCTTGGTAGCACTGTGCTTAAGTAGTGTGTTAATGTTAATAATTAAAATTAAACAACATAAAAGGACAAAGTACATTTTGTGGACCATATTCTTGTTTTTTGATTGATTGTTAACTTATTTGCTAATTTGAAAAATCCAGCAAATCCTGATATGTGTCTCGGCACTTAGTGCAATTTAGTGAAGTTATATTCTATAAACTTCACTATAGGATCCTTCAGGATAAACACTATATAATTAAAACGATAATTATTATAGCAAATTAAGTCTATACCAGAGGCACAACCAGCATTTTCCTAAGGAAGGGGCCAGTTCCTGGTCCTTACCTGCCAGGTCCTCACCAAGCTCCTATCTCTCCTTCTGGAGTAGGTCTGGAAGCAGAAGTGAAGAAAGCAGCATGAAGAGATGGCAGCCCAGGGTTCTGTGAAGCAGAGAACTGGGTCTGGAAGATCCTGGGGGTAGGAGGAGCTGCAGCTCCAATCTAGCTAGTCTCTGACAACTTCAGTTATCGCTTCTTCCCATCTCCTGCAATCAGCCCTGGAGAGAGACTGGCAGGGACCTCTTTTTCCCTCCCTGACCCTCTACCAGAGAGACCACGCAAGACAGTGAATTTGTGGTAACATCTCTAGTCAAAGGAGGGATCTGGGCCATTCCCTTGTTGCATCCCTAGTGTACACTAAACATGTGTTCCATGTATCTAATCCTTTGTATTACAATGCCCCTGACCTCAGGATTCCAGTAATTTGCTTAGCTACTCATTGCTGATTGTTATAGCACCAGTTAAGAACTGGTTACTGGTATATCAAGCCTTTACTTCTCCATCAGTGACTAGTTAACTGTATAGTGCAGGACTTAAATATCAGAAATAATTGCTTCATTAACATACTGTACATACGGATTACATATTATAAATTTACTCCAACAGTCATGCAGTGGGGACCTAATTTTGTATACTTGTAATAGAAGCAAAAAATATTCAATCATTTTAACAGGAGCCTGTTATTGTATTATAGTGTTTTTCAAAACTTGAGGGGAAAAGAGAAAAATCTTTAAATGCAATTACTTTGAAAATTCTAGTTGCTATAACAACATGATGCAGATCTTGATGAGTTTTCCATAATGTTTTTAAAAAGTTAAGTTGCCATAACAACAGGATTTTTATTTTTTTTGGTAACCAATATCGTTAGCTTTCAGAAATAAGCTGGGTTTCTTTAAAAAAGCACAAAACCCCACATGCTTAGAAGCACACAGTAGAATGTGGTTAATATTCAGATGCTCCAGTAGAATAAATAGCAATGAATACATTTAGCTGTATGCTTTTCTTTAAATTTGTAACGTGCTATTTACAATAATGAACAGACAGTGTTACATTAAATATACCTTTCTGGGATCTTAAAACCACTTCTCTTTCAAATAATGAGTAATTTTTAGAGGTACTCAATAGTTTCCAGCCTGTAGGACCAGAAATACTTTGCAGTGAAGTGGAATTTAAAGGCTGGAGGACAATAGAGTGGATGCCATCAAATTGGATAATGTAACACACTGTAGTATTTACCATTATCACAGTGTATTTCCTTAGTTAGAATGGGAAATACTAACAATATTGGATTATATTTAACTATGGCAAGTGATAAATGTTCAGTTTGGGCCATTTTGAGTTCAAAGAGAAATAACTGTACAATGACACGTTCTTCATCTTTTTTATTAGATTTTCTTTATGCCTTATTCAGTTCTTTTCAGCATCAACAATTTGGTCGCAGACCAATAATATGAAAAAGTAATACTATTTTACATAACTAATTTTTATTACTATACATTTTATTACACCACAAGAGCTGTTTCTGTATTGACAAAATCATTTTGATATTGCTGTTCTTTTTATCTATTGGTTCTATGGATGTCCGGGTTCATATTTTCTGTGAACTCAAATTTTGAAGTGATCTAAATCTATGTTATATAAATTTCTAAAGAATTATTGCAATCAATCATAGCTGGAACAGCCAGTACAACATTTTTTCAGTAGTAGGATCTCAAATTAGTAAATACTACATTTTTTAAAAGTTATATTTTCCTATATAATTTTTCTCTATTTTTAAAATTAGAGACATATACATATTATTTGAAAACCAGAAAAAAGTAACAGCACACTGAAAAACATCATTTGGTAACATTGCAGATTAACTATATGTAGTATTACTCTGTAACATTGCCTTTACAGCCGTTTCAAGGTTATCCAAAGAAACACAGTAAATAAATAAAACAAGGTAAATCATTCTTTTAAGTTGTTTTGGTTTAACTGTGCAATGTGATGTTGTTACCACATCATTGACTTGTCTAGGTTTTCTTATCACATCAGTCACTCCTTCCCCTGTCTGCCATTTCTCATTTTCAAGATGCCAAATCAAAGTATGCAGTGTGATTGTTGTCACATGTACAATGAAGGAAGTTTCTACTTTCTTTTAACTGACTGTCATTTTCCATCATTTCTATTTTAGAAATAGAAAGGGGCATAGAATGATCATTCGTACTGAATAACTTTTTCTGAGTTGTGGATAGTTTTGGTGTTCTGGCTGGTTTTGGAATTTCAGTGAATTTTAGAGTCATTCTAATTCGTGAATTTAAACAACGGATACTTGAAAGTAATTACCAACTTGATGACTGACTTAACTCACTAGAAGTTGGGAGCTTTTTTACAGTTTTCATGATAAAAAGGGATCTTCTTTTAAAGGTAGAATAAGTGAAAATACTATTTTATTTCTGCTGTAACTGTATTAATATAGGACACAATAGTGCCATTTTGGCATAGCCATTAATAAAGAGTGGTGAGCATTACATCATCCTTATGGTATCATGGGGAGAAATTCTGCTTCAGCGAACTGGAATTCTTCTTGGAATTTACCAGCTTGCTTATTTCTACCTCCTTCAGAAGATTCAGTTTATTCCCTCCACTGCGCTGTTCTGCTGAGGCAGTATAGAAAGAGGGCAGAAAATAGCTGTGCTCCTCCCTTGTCATTCCTGCCTACTTTATTGGGATGCTGTGTTTCTCACTTGCTGTAAAGAGGGATTATAGTTTTGCCTGGCACTTAAATGGCTTAGTAAATGGGAGGTTAAAGTTCCTTCCTGCCATTCCATGTCTGAAAAAGGGTCAAGCCCAGTCTTGCTCACAGAGTGGTGTTCTATAAATGCAGTTCGGGTCTAGATAAGATCCATAAAGAATATTTACAAAATCCAAGGGTTAATTTCTACCTCATCCCATAATTCAAAACACACTGACTAAAAATTCTATTTGGGTAAACTTTAATCTAGAGAATGATGTGCATTTAAAATATACTACATTTTCTTGGTCCAGAGCTCGGGGCTGCATGTAATTAGAGTATTAGGTCTGGTCAGATGCTTTTGATTCAAGACCTCAAGTGACTGTTTAGATCACTACTGTGTGACAGAAAGAGGAGAATTTTCATTACCTGGTCATTTTAGTTAATGAGGAGCAGGTTTTCGTCACAAATATAAAGTAATGGGAAGAAAGCATATTGCATAGGTCCCAATGGCCTAGTGCTAGAGGCTTGCAATAGAATTTGAAGAGACGTCTTTCATAGGAGAGCCTACTTGAAGAATTCAGCTGGGAAGCTTATTTTGCCTCATCCAAGTATCAGTTGTGGAAATAATATAAATCTGAAAGTTAACATTAACATAACACAGCTTAATTTGGGAAACCATTGTTAAGGGTGGGTGTTTTGTAGGCATTATGGCAAAGAATAATTTTAAGAAGGGAACTGAAGGCATGTAGCCCTTCTCCAGGTGGTGTTGGCAGCAAAAAGGTCCGGGTTCATACAATCACAGAATCATAGGATTAGAAGGGACCGTGAGGATCATCTATTCTAACCCTGCCAATATGCAGGATTTGTTGTGTGATTCAGTTTTCTAGGGGATTCCTTCTTGTGACAGTGTGCTGAGAGCTATTAGCTGACCCAGCACTCTGGTCACTTAGGCATTAACTAGTTTCCCCAGAGGCGCCCTAATTGAGGGCTGTAAGACTTAGGTATCTAATCAGACTGTGGGTTGATGAGCTAAAAGGCTAATTGTCCCATCATCTAAGAAGATAGATAAAAAGCACAGGAAAAATGCATGAGAGAGGAGAGAGGGCTAACAGAGCCCAGGGAAAGCCAGGTCTCCATCTGGTGAGACCGGTTCCTTTTCTGGAAGAAAGGGCTGATGATCGAAGGACCCTGTTGGTGGAAGTGCGTTGGGGGGATTGTGATGGTGTTTTGATGGAGGTAACATAAATTAAAAAACTCAGAGGTGTTGACAGTCAAGAGGTGTCTAAGACTGGCTTGTGAGGAACCCTAGGGAAATTGAGGATCCTGCTCTGTTACACTTCTGAAGACTTACGTAACACTGGCTATATTCCCCCCCACCCAGGAACCTGGGAAACTATATACACAGTCCTGGGCACCCAGGAATGGGCAATAATTTCCCCAAACACAAACACTGAGTCCAGAGGTTTAAAACAAAGAGAATTTTATTATTGGGAGGAGAGGGAAAACAGAATAAACTTGTGAAATCTCAGCAATTAATCAATTAACACATTATATGAGGTAATACTTCCCTCCTCCCCCAGATATCTTAACAATAGTCACAACCTCCTCTGAGAGTTGTGAGTGGCTAATGCATACTCATCACTTCCATCCTCCCCAGCTTGCCCACTCAGTTTGATTTCTTGGGTTGGGAATCCAAGGATTCTGGGAAGTCAGTGCTGCTTGGGCTACTCAAGGGTCTCTACCACCTGACCCAGCTGAAGTGATTGCAGTTTTAATTACTCGATAGGGAGGCCTGTACCAGAGTCCCTTAGGTAAGCTGTTGCACTCTTTGCAGCCTCAGTCTGGGGTGCCTCAGCCTGGGGTGCCTCAGCCTGCACCATCTATCACCTCAAATTTGCCTCAGCTCTGCACCATCCATTGCTGGAACTTGCCTCAGCTCTGCATTGTCCACTGTTTTGTGGCTGCCTCAGTTCAGCTCTTTAAAGAAGAAGCAGTGGTACTAGGACTCTTAACAGAGTCCTGATCACCAGAAAGGCACTCCTTTTTCAACCTTGTCCAGGTTTCCTCACCCAACTGTGTCTTGACTATGGTCTTGGGCAAGGTGACCCCTGGCACACTTGGTGTCGCTCTCTTGTCCCTTCACTTCTCAATAAGGTGAATAGGAATCTTAACTGTATTTTAACAAAATGCCCCACATTTCAACATAACTATAATGTACCTGAGGCCTGGCCCATTCACCCAACAGATGATGGCAGAGAACTTCTTTCTTAATAGAGCCCCTGCCTATCTGGAGTTCTCAAGCAGCTCTGGCCCATTATTCTCTATTCACCAACAGGTGCAATAGTGAGCTTCCAACTTTCTAGCACTTGAGACCACAAGGCTCATAGGAGGATAATGAGATATGTTTACGAAGAGTTCTTCCCAAGCATGAGGAGCAACATGAGAGAAAATGTAACAAGTGGGTGAGGGAGACTGTTATAACTAGCCAATGGGAGGTATGAGTCAACATTTCAGTAGCGAATGAGAGATGATAGTGTGCATAGGGCCCTGAAAGAGAAGACAAGGAGCTTGTTTGATATAAGAGAGAAGGGGAAGCCAGTGGAGAGATTCAAAGAAAGGGGTGTGTGACGGGTCTGCTTACCCCGCACTAGCCCAGACAGGGTTTAGCCAATGGGATTGACAGCAGAAGTCCCGCCCCCCTGGCAAGACTGGGCATGTTCCAAGTGTTCTTGGTGTATAAAGAGAGGGAGCCCAGCTCATTCAGGGGGAGAGACTGCAGGGGAAGGACCTACCTGGGGAGCTCCAGCAGAGGGCCACTCACAGCCACGGACTGCAGCAGGGACTGAAGCCTTTCACGGCCTGCCTGGATCCCCACGCGGGGAGGAGCCCACGACGAGGACCAGCCCTGCTGACCATGGAGGATCCAACACCTCGTGGGATACTCCAACACTGACTCTGGTAGGGAGTGACCCAGGGAGGGCGGTGGAATGGTACCTCCCACCCTGAGGAACTCAGCGTGTTTCGGCCGGACCCTCCCCGCTGTGTCAGTGGTGAGTTGCCGTGCTACTGCTCCGGCCGCTAGGCCGCGCTACCCTGCACCGAAGGGTAGTGCTAGAGACTCGGGCCACTAGACCACGCTACCCTGCACCCAAGGGGGGGCCTTATAGACTCCGGCCGCTAGGTCGCGCTACCCTGCACCGAAGGGTAGTGCTAGAGACTCGGGCCACTAGACCACGCTACCCTGCACCCAAGGGGGGGCCTTATAGACTCCGGCCGCTAGGTCGCGCTACCCTGCACTGAGGGGTAGCATCAGAAACTGTGACTGGTAGGCCGCGCTGCCCTGACCCTAGGGGCGTGGACCATCACACAGCGATGTGATCAAAATGGTGAACCAAAAAAACGTTTTTTTCCAGTAACATTCTGAATGGATATGAGCAGAACAAGATTGCATTTGTCAATGCCAGAGTCACTCATAGTTGAATTTAAATGATCAGAAATGCAAGGTTTGTCCTCTAAGTCACACCTATCTGTTGTGGACAGACTGATTGTTGAAGACAGTGTGCTGAGGTCTTGAGAATACCCTAGCAATTCCTCCTCCACAGCCAGTCTCCCATTACCTGTCTGGATACCTCCATATACTTTCCTTCATTCCTCTGGTATGGCTGTTGATCCCTCCCCTTACTTTCAGTGAAGTTGCACGTCAGTTCTCTGTGCACTACAAATAGAGCAAGCTCTTTCTTTTTGTATTAGCAAGGAAAAAGTCACCTAGTTTTTTAATCACTGTGTAAGGTTCCCGCCAACAAGGAGTAAATTTGGGGGGAGGTTTCCAGGCTATTTTTCCAGTTGTACAGCCACACCTTCTCTCCTTCTTAGATGGATACTTAACTTTTCATTTTCATGGAATCTTGTGCCTGGAATGCTCACTTCTGGCTGATCTGTTCCTCTGCCTTCTGGAATGCTATCCTCTGATCACTGATGTAACATTCTTCCCTGTCATTCACCTGTGTAGGTGCAGGGTGCCTTGCCAATTCTTGCTTCCTGAATATCAAGTCACAGGGAAGCATGGGTTTGCAGTGTCCAAAAATAACTTCATGAAGAAGTTAATGGATAGTTGAGTGCCAGCTGTTGTTACAGGCAAAGATGACAAAAGGTGACTTCATATCCCAGTCTCATTGGTCTTCACTGGCAAAGACTTTAAATATAGAACCAATGGTGCAGTTTACTCTCTCCACTCCCCCATTACTCGCAGAGTGGGCAACACTGGCCCTCACCTTGGTTATCTGGAGTTATCAGAAAACTTCATGTCACAACTGTGGTACAAATTCCTTCCCCGATCGTTGCAGATGCAGCTCAGTGGGCCAAACTGCAACACTACATATTTCATCAATGCATCAGTAACTGTCTCAGTCCTTTTATCCTTAAGGGGTGGTACCATCACATATTTTTAAATGGTGTCACAAACTACCAGCAAATAATGATTTCCAGCTGGTGTTCCTGGTAGTGGACCTTTCATGTCAATCTGTATGGCCTCCCAATCCTTACTAGGGTGTGGCGTTTCCCCTAAAGGAGTTCTGCCTCATCTTTCTGGTGCTTTCCTATCTTAACAATTAAGACAGGAAAGTACCCAATCCTTAACATCTGCGATTTGCCCATCAAATTTTTTTTTCTGATACCTGGCTTATTGTATTTTCATACTCCAGACAGTCTGCTGCTTCATAATCATTAAGAAGCTTCAGTACCATTCAGTGTAAGCATACTGCCAAAACAATCCTGTTACCTTCAGACATCAGCAAGTTGATAGCCAGATCAATGAATAATAGCTCATGAACTGCGCTGAACCTCCTTGCTCTGGGTCTCCTTCAGTAGATCTATTGGTGCATTGGGATCCTTAGACTGTTCTTGTCAGATATCCTCACAAAACCAGGCTGGGTCCATTCTCATTGCCCTGATCTAGCTAAGAACATCAGCCACCACATTTTGCTTACCAGATTTATGATGAACTGTGAACATATATTCAAACGGTTTGTGAATCAGTCTCCAAAGGTGTCCTTCTGGGCTATGCTTTGTAAGAACCCAATGGACTGTGAATTCTGTAGATATGAGGGCCTCCAGAAGAGCCAGACATGCAAGTGCTGTAACTGAATACTTGGTTTTCCTCTTTTAACTCGCAACCTCCAAAAGCCACCAGTCTGTGCCTACTGAGCTCATCAATTTTTCCAGTGCAAATCCAACACTGACCTTTTGAGGTATCACAGGTTACCATGAATGGATGGGATGGATCTGGGAATTCAAGTGCAGGATGATTTAAAAGTCCTTCAGTGACTCAAATGCTTTTTGATGTTCATCAGTCCAGACCAAGTTGTTCACAGTTAGCTGGTAAAATGGTGCTGTCTGTTCTGTGAAATTTTTTATAAATCTCTTATAGAATCCACAGAGACCTTCAACCCTCTGTATCTCCTTCATGTTTCATAGTTCACAGTACCTTTTATAACATTCCTTCTTATTTTCTCAGGAATAAACATGCCCAGTTTTTTTAACCTTTCCTTTTCCTTATAATGTATATATAGACTATGAATTTCACACTATTTGAGCTTATGCTATCCAATTGCTCTCATTTTTTCACTTATGGAAATAATGTTTTTACCATATATTTTGAACACTTTTGCTCACTATTAGGCAGCACATATTTCTGCTTCTTTTAATGCAGTCAGTGAAATGGGAGGGATTCAAACATCAAATTTTAGTTACATGTATCTCAGCTGGATCCCAAATATATCTGTTGTCAAGAAAAGGTTGTTCCTCACTATCAATTCTGTTGTCTCTCATTGTTGCCCTTTCCCCTTATGCATTCAGTGTAGTTTGATTCATCTGATGGTGCAAGGTAGTGCTTGTGCTCTGCATAATGATCATGAAGCTGTATTTGTCCCTGTCGTTTTCTTGATGGTCTTCTAAATGTTTCCCTGATTTACTTTGGCCTTTGTAGGCATATTAGCTTAATGTGTCTGACAAGTTTAACCCTAAATGGAAATATTAGTTTCTTTGCAATCATATTCCTTGACATAGATATATGTCAGTCTAACTTTTATCTGAAAGGAATATGTTCATGAGTCATGGGCCCCCAAGTAGACCAGTCCTGAAAACACAGAATTTTTAAAAAAATGTTCCCTTGAGAGTGGAAAATAACTACCTGGACTTCCAGAATGTGGCCAATAATAGCATTAATATCCCTATTCATAAGCTGAGTGATCCAGCAGCAGACACGAGACACAGGATTGCATTTGTTGCAATTGTAAAAAAGTATGTGTGTCACACTGTTCCTTGCTTGGCTCCCTGTCATCGCCATTCTTGTGATCCCTAGGGATGGATGGTGTGGCGAGCATGAGCTAATGTATTTGGCCTCTCTAACATCTTGGGAGATCTTATGCAAAGAAGTAATTCGGGCAATTTGTGTTGTTGTTTTTTTTAAATGATTACATTAACATCCTAGATGTGACAAGATGTGTCACCTCTGAGCATGGAGGAGGAAAATCACTTTGCATATTCCCTTGAATCAAGCTGCAGACAATGTTAGAGTAATGCTGTCCTATTTTATCTAGACTTTTGTGCCACACCCATTCTTGTGACATCTGAGTACCTTAACAGAATATCTGAGCACTTTATGGGTTTAGGTAATTTAGGAATGTCCCAATGAGTCAGATGATCAACAATGCGTAAGTGAAGAAGGTCATTTGCTGTCAGTCATTTAATTTGGTATTTACATTACTTCTCATCGTCGAGTGAAATACGGAATTAAGCTTCAGTAAAAGTTGTTCAATATAATGTCAGGGGGTATGGATCAGTGTTCACGTTGCACTCCCTGTCAGTACCCGGCCTGGGTTGGGGAAGCTAATGATCCAACCAGAGGACCAAATTCGGTGATAAATCCTGGCCACGTGCCACCTGATGTATGTTGCACATATGCTAAAAAGAATGTAAAGTCTACATAATTTTTAGAAATGGTTTTCTATGCTTCAGAATGCATACATTTTAGATCCAAAAATAAATGGTATAGCGAGAGAGATATTTACGGTAAACAGAATAGGAATGGCCTCTGTATTTATCGTTGCTTTAAAAAGCCTTCAGGAGGATTGAGTGTAGGGAATGGGAGAAAATGGTGCCAGATTGTGAAAACAGATTGTAATGATGTAGCCACATTTTGTTCTGGGATGTTTTCAATTCCACCCACTAGTTGGGTATTTTTCTAGCTTGGTTCATTTGATGAATGTTCTGCAAAGATCAAACACTATAGGAAAAAATCTCCCCCTTTTCCATGTGTCAGGATTTATAAATTTGTAAATCTGATACTAATAGAGAACTGGTTGCTGTGGTTGACCATTTTTTAACAGAAATTTAACACGAGATTCATATTGTGCACAAATGACATTTATTGACATAAAAACACATAAATAGTTAAACAACATAAGACAAAATTTCACAAAGTAACAACACAAGTGAGTAAAGATCATTTAGAATGAAATACAGTCTCTAAACTATTGATGTTTTGCTAACCTGGCCTGATGTTATTTTTTTCATTGATAGCTGGAAATGGAAAATGCTGTTTCCTTTGCTTGTATTTTGATATTTTATCAGGAGACACTATAGCCCAGTACGATGACGGGTTGAGAAACATTTTGTGGATGTATAAAACATTTAGACTGAGGCACTGGATCATAACTTCGCTAATGTTCTGAGATGTCAATCACTGTTCTATATTTTATCACTAAGTGTTCCTAGAACAGCTTTCCACTTTACATTACAGTCATCTAAAGTGAAGATACAATATGATTGAATTATCTTACCGATGGACTGGTAATGTTATTTTTACCATTGCCTAAAAGTTCCAGTTGCGTAGGGTTTAAGGTTTAATTCTGTACCACTATTTTAAAATTAATATACAAAGACAAGCAAAAACCCACTTCTTTTTCTCTCTGGGGGCATGGAAGTCTTTTCTACTTTAACCCATAGAGCTCATAGCTGAAAACAATTGGCATGGTACTGCATTTCATTATTTTCGTCATAGTGGAAAAATCCAAATAATACCATTCTTAGAAAAAAGTAATAGATCCAGACTGGGAAGTGAAAATAAGCATAAAATGCTTAATGCTTGCACAACACATTATAGTAATAATAGTATGTATATAAGCATGGTCCTATTGTTCACATCCAGAATGTGGGAAAAGGTAATATTTCACAGTTGTGTTCTCATTATCATTAAATCATCCTTTCTTATGCAAATGTTTTCAGAAATGAAAATTCAGGAGGCCTTTAGTAGAAATTTTTTGGAGTTTTTTTCTTTTTGTTTTTAATGTATATTTATAGCTCAACTAGTAGCATAGATTTTTAAATATTTGAGATTTTTTACAGTCAGTTTAATACAGAACATAAGAAACGGCAATACTAATAAATCCAGTAGACTCAAGTCTTATGTAGATATAGTGGTTCAAATCTATGGGCTGGTCTACACTAACCCCCCCTGTCGAACTAAGATACGCAACTTCAGCTACGTTAATAACGTAGCTGAAGTCGAAGTATCTTAGTTCGAACTTACCTGTGGTCCACACGCGGCGCGCAGGCTCCCCGGTCGACGGCGCTTACTCCTCGCATCGAGCTGGATTACCAGCGTCGACGGGGGAGCACTTCCTGGTTCGATTTATCACGTCTAGACAAGACGCGATAAATCGAACCCAGAAGGATCGATCCAGCGCCTCCGATCTATCCGGTAAGTGTAGACTAGCCCTATGATTCCTAAACACAGCACAGATTACAGCAGCCTGGGAGCCATTCTAAAGGTACCACTTTGCAACTTTTCCCAGGGGACTGGAAATCTTATTTTCGTATTTATTTTGATATGAAAAGAATCAACCACTTACAAAAGTGACTCAAAATAAACAAACTGATTAAATTAATTCTCCCAGATTCCCAGATCTAAGGTTTTGTTCTGTCAAATGTTGCTAGTATTGACTTTTGCATCATTTTATTTTTTTTAAAAATCAGTCAGAAAGAGGATTAAAGTGGCTTCTAGTTTTAAGAAAGTTATGCATAATGTTATTTTAAAGTTAACTGATGATTTACGGCCACTTTGTGTGACCTTGACTCTGTTCTGAGGAAGATGGGTATAGGAGCCACTTTGTGCCCCTGCTTGACCTAGGTGCATCGTGGGTAGCACTGCAGCATAGCAGGGAGATCAACTGCCACAGGGCTATTGCTCTCTCTCTCCCATTAGTGGGTCAGCATGAGCAAGGGCAAGGAATTGGCAGAATTGTGGCTATACAGCTCTCCCCCAACATGCTGGTCAGCACAGCTGAGCTAGTGCACCAGGAGAAGTAACTTGTTAATGGTGTTAAACCTGGGATATGCTACAAATATTTTAACACTGAGCTCCCACAAAAGTCTTCTCCTTTAGTCTGTGTTGAACTGTTTCCCTGGGGGTGAATGTGCTGCAGAGAGAGGAAGCGTGAGAGATTGGGGAATGTTACAGCATGTTGTTCAACTGTGTTCTTTGAAGGTTGAGACTTTGGGGGATATCTTCCATCAGGATTTTTTTTTAATACCTGCCATTTGGTACAATCTGGTACAACCAGAAGCATAACTTTGGTCTTCTGAAGTAGTCTTATGGGTCCTAGAAACAAATCATCTTCTACTGGGATAGTTAGCTGGGGGTGAACTCCATCACAGACAAGAAAATCATCCCAACTTTCCCTGTAAATTGGTGGCCAAGAACCCATAAGAGTCTGTGTATCAAACATCAGTTCTGGACTTTCATGTTAATATAATCTTACCCAATGGAACTACTATAGAAACATTTAAAAATAAAAGTGGGAGGGAGGTGAATTATCTGTACAAGCTATTACACACATTAGTTGGATTAGCCACTTGATTTAGTTTTTTTCACCGTGGTGTATATGTAAATGCAAACAACATAAAATCTGAGCTTAACATTTGCTTTTTAGTATTAAACTATTTAAAATAAATTCTGAAAGTAAAATTGCCATAACAGTATTCTGTAATTCCTTACCACCACGGTGACTGTTGGTTATCCTGTTTGAAAAATAGTCTGTTATACAATGTTTTAATAAGTTAGTTCAATGGGAGATAAGCATCTGCTTTGGTGTTTTTATATAAGATGTTGGAATGATGTTTGATACTGATTAGAGCTAGTCAAAAATTTTGGCTGGAATATTTTTCTATTGAAAAAATGACAATTCACCATAATCTAAATGTTCTGTGGAAACATATTGATTTTAACAAAATATTGTTTGGGGCAAAAAATAGAAATAAAGTGTTTTGACTAGGTCAAAAAGTTTAATTTAGTCTTAAAGTTTGACCTTATTGGAATGGAATGTGTTAAATGTTTAACATACAATATGTGTATTTTTATATTTTCTCAATTAATATACTAATTATCAATGATGAAACCCATCACTAATTTTAATTTATTTATATTATTTTATTGTATGTTATAATTTTAAAATAAACCCTATTTTAAAATTAATATATAAATAAACTCTTTTTTAAACTTGACAGTACTTTTTTAGTCAAGATTGAATTAAAACGTTTAATTTTCATCAAAATCAAATGTTTTGGTTGACCCCAAATTATTTTTATCTGTTAAATTAAATGTAAAAATTTAAATTTCACAGGAAATTTCAAAATTTGACTTTTTGTTCCAATTGAGGAACTTTTTTCTGTGTTCGAGTATCAGAATTTCCACTGGAAAGGAAATTATTTGTTTCAAGCAGCTCTAGTATCCATACAGTAGTGTCTTCAAGTGAGTGAATGAAATCACTTTGATGAGAGTTTCCATGGTTAGTCCAGGGATATTTAAAACCATGTTTTTCTTAGTAACCCAAGTTTTTAACCCTATGTTAGGTGGCTGAAATGGGTTTTTTTTTAAGAATAGAAAAGAGACTGTTTTGGCAGCCATAAATCTATAAGATCCAGTCCACTATAAATTCCACTTGTGAAGGGTACAATCCTTAGTGCCTCCTTTGCCATGCCCTTCATATTCCAGGGGCCTGATTCTGATCCCACATCTTTCCTCATACAGTTGTTAAGTGGGTGAGGAGGAGGGGTTGTCTCCTTATTGTGCCAGACATTAGGAAACCCACCCCAATTCCTAACCTTCTTCAGGAAATGCCTTCTTTTATTCTGTTTCCAGTGCTGGTTCATCAGGAGTTGATTGTGTATCAGCTATGGGCATCTGCCAAGATGTGACTAAATGCATTTTACAACTAATCTACCCACTGGGACCTTGAGCTACTGAGTAGAAAGCAAAATAAAACCAACACTTCCCCGGCCTTTCTGGTAATATGGAGAAAAATTTCTTCCCAGATCTAAAAAGGCAACTAGCATGATGCATACAGAAAACCCCCAAAACTGAATCTTACTCTAATCCCAAACTGAGCAGGTGAGAAGAGAGTATTAAATCCCAGAGCAGAATGGTGACCCAGGCAAGAGGAAGAGCTATCTAAGCCCTCCCTGTGGGTGTGGCAGGAGCCAACAGAATCTCACCCACCCATTCCTGTAATAAATCCCTAACCTATGTCTGAGCTATTGAAGTCCTCAAATCATGGTTTAAAGACTTCAAGGTGCAGAGAATCCTCCAGCAAGTGACCCGTGACCCAAGCTGCAGAGGAAGGTGAAAACCCCCCAAGGCCTCCGCCAATCTGCCCTGGAGGAAAATTCCTCCCGACTCCAAATATGGTGATCGGCTAAACCCTGAGCATGTGGGCAAGACTCACCAGCCAGACACACAGGAAAGAATTCTCTGTAGTAACTCAGATCCCACCCCATCTTACATCCCATCCCAGGCCATTGGGCATATTTACCGCTAATAGTCAAAGATCAATTAATTACCAAAATTAGTCTATCCCATCATACCATCCCTTCCACAAACTTATCAAGCTTAGTCTTGAAGCCAGATAAGTCTTTTGCCTCCACTGCTTCCCTTGGAAGGCTGTTCCAGAACTTCACTCCTCTGATGGTTAGAAACCTTCATCTAATTTCAAGTCTAAACTTCCTGATGTCCAGTTTATATCCATTTGTTCTTGTGTCCACATTGGTACTGAGCTTAAATAATTCCTCTCCCTCCCTTGTATTTATCTCTTTGATGTTATATTTATAGAGAACAATCATATCTCCCCTCAGACTTCTTTTGGTTAAGCTAAACAAGCCAAGCTTTTTGAGTCTCCTTTCATAAGACCCTTCTAACCAATCAGCTTCAGATGCCATAAGGAAGTTGAGTGCCCACAAGGATGGAAGGGGAGTTGCAATCCTTAAAGGGACCAAGGCTTTTTGTTCCTCCATTCCCAAGGGACAAAGTTTCCCAACCTTTGAAGCTGGGTGTTGGGAGGGCATTGTATTTATTATGGGCACAAAGGAACAACATGTTCTTAATAAGACCAGGGAGAGAAACCTCAAAGTAAGGGAAATGACACTAATCTAGGACTTGAGAGACCTATGTTTAATTTTCAACTGACCCACAATGGATTTCTTGTGTGACCAGGGCAACCACTTAGCCTCTCTGTGCCTTAGTTCCCCATCTGTAAAATGGGGATAATAGTACTGTTCTGCCTTTTGAGCCATTGTGAAGGTAAGTATATTAAAGATAGTGATGTGTGCAGATAATATGGGATGGGGGGAGGAGTCATAAAAATACCTTATCTCTAGAGAGATAGTTATTTACAATAAATTATAATTCATATGTAGCTGACAAAACATTAAGCTATGGATTTATGTTCATTAGCTTTACAATCATAATATCACAACATCTTTGGCGGGCTGGTAGGGTACAATAATTGTTTGTTTTCAAGTTAAAAATTGTGTATTAAAAATTAACCTATATCCCTTTGTTACTAATACCTTGGATTAGGCAAAATGAAATGATTTAATACATGTAATTTACATTCATCATTTATGCTGTTTGTGTACTTTGCTTTCAGCTGGTCATTTTCACTGTTCATAATCAGTTTCATTTTCTGGTTCTTACGTATTAGCAGTAGCACAAAATTTAAGCTACAAATACTGAAGGTAGACATTGAAATGATTTAAAAGTGATGCTTTCATTTATTTATTTTTTAAATGTCATGACATCTTTAAATTTTCTCTTTACAATTAGTAACATTCAGTGTTTTTAATGGACCTGAAAGATATAGGAGACTGTTTCTGTTCTCATTTATGCTGGTGTAACTGGAGTAAAAGAATGAACTCAGAGTTGGGACCATGGTGTGTAATAGTGTGTGCTTTTACAGAGGTTTCTAACACAGGTGAATAATATTAGGTATTTTTTCATATTATACTTTCATATTATACAGTGTTCCAATTCTTTGAATTTCTTCACAAGTTGTATTATATTCAGTGCATTTCTTAGAGCTCCAGCTCCTGGATTATGTGAGAATTTCAGCTTTAATTAATAAAATCTAGTCCTCATAGTTGTAGAGAAACTAGAAAATGTGAACCCTAAAGACTGGAACAAAACCAGAGTTCTAGACTTATCATTTTTCAAAGTGTTTTGATTATCAAATTACTATCATGCGTCTTTAGATTTTACATAATTTTTACTGTTTGGGATTCGGGGTTGGCAATATTGTATTTCAACTAATAATAAATAATTAGACTTTGTGTAAAATCATATTTATGCTCTAGAGGGTTTCTCTGTGGATGCTTTAAAAGATTCAATTTAATACTGTAGTCATCTAGCTAAGTGCTGAATTCATTCTGTTTGGCATTATTTAATTTCCAATGCAGTGAATGTCTAAGTTCAATTAAAAAAGTACAACACTATAGAGGGCTCAGCAAAATGCTACTTACTCACTCACTTTACATTTGCCCAGTACAATACATTCTTTTATCAAAATAATTCCATTCATTAGGAATTTGCATACATCATTTATTATATTAATATATATTTTCCATATTTTCTTCTGTTTTTATGGTGCCTAAAAATGTTAGGTTTACCTAATAGTATTTGTTATTATGTAGGTTGCAATAGTTTTCAATTAAGAGTGACCTATAATATGACATCTGTCAGTATAGGGTTTTTTTTTTTCCCCAGTAGCATTTTATTTGCTGTTGCTGGTGAGCATGTTGCCTTGTAATTCAGCCCACAATAAAGTTCATGGAACATAAAAGGCAATATAAAGTTGCCATAAAAATACAATAAAATATTCAAGCAGGATGATACCTTTGTATTGGTGCAAAAAATGTCTCTCTTTTCTATGAAGGCCTTAAAATCAGTTGAATTCATATTTCTTAAGAATAGCAGTTGGTGATAACAGTCAATTGAAATAAACAATACATAAACCACTAACACGCCCCCCCCTCCCTCGAGCTTATTTTCCCCTCCTTTCTCCCCTGTGACTGGAGAGGTATTAACTGGCCATTTCATCTTGAATGGTCCCTTGAAATATATGTTAAACAATTTGTTCCACCTTGTATTTAGCTGTGATACTCTTGAGTACATTTCCCAGACCTGAAGAAGAGCTCTGTGTAAGCTCAAAAGCTTGTCTTTCTCATCAGCAGAAGTTGATCTCACCCATCTTGTGTCTCTAACTGAAATTTTTCTCATCTCTTCAGTGCCTTTTCATTTGTTCATTTCAGATGTTAACTCCCTCCTTCAACGTATTTCTCCCCTCCCTCCCAAGAAAATTCAGGAACACGAGAGACAGAGAGAAAGAGTGTGTGTGTGTGAGAGAGAGAGGGGATATGGAATCCTAGGTGCTAGTGTGTGTGTGTGTATGTGTGTGAGAGAGAATGGGGATATGGAATTATAGTCTGTGATGGCAATTGCTTGGGGATTCGGTGGGCAGTGAGACAGGTTGCGTTCCTGAGCAATGTAGGAAAAAGAGCGGCACGAGGAAAAGACACAATGTGGTAGAAGTGTGCAGCCAGTGTGGGGTGAAACAGAGCAAGCCAGGAGTAGAAGAAGAGAGGGTAGCAGATGAGGGAGAAAAGGCTGAGAACCAGATGGTGATTAGTTACTCCCTGACCTGACATCATCATCATCTAAATGTTTCAACACTCCCAAAACACTGAAAATCTCTTAATCTAAGAGAGTTTTCATTATGTCAATGAAGTGACACTTTGGAACCAAGAAGTTAAGATTAAGTACAGGGCTGGCGCACCCACTAGGCAATCCTAGGCGGTCGCCTAGGGCGCCATGATTTGGGGGGCGGCTCACCGCGGCTGCCTCCTGGCTCTGTGGCTGAACTGAGAGCTGGAAGGGCGGCTGGCCACGGCTGCCTCCTGCCTCCCAGCTCTGCGGCTGAGCCGGGAGCCGGGGGGGGGGGGGGTGGCTCGCCATGGCTGCCTCCCTGATTAAGTAGACAGTATGCATCAAGGCACAATGTTTTGAGGTTTTCTTTGTATGTTTAATTAAATAATTCAGTTGCATTGCTTTGAGTAAAAGCAACACACGTCTTGCATGTTTCAAAGGCCAATTTACAGCAGATTTCAAAGATTTTGGAATAAAATTGGTGCAGTGTGGTGTAAGAACAAGACCAACTGGATCTCTTTGTGCACATCTGAAATGAAGCCCAGCAGGTAAAAGGATCCTGCACATTGGGAAATATATTGTGCATCGTGCATTAAACACGTTTTTTAAAGCCCTGTTGCTTCTCGCCAAATAGCAGCATTTCCCCAAATCCCATGAGAAAATTCTTAGAATCCCTGAGCATATTTGTAGCTAATATAGTATTTTATGATTTATATTCCAATAAAATATGAATATAATACAAATTATTATGAAATTGACCACTACCGAAAAGCATAAATAATTTGATAATTTATTCTAATTCCCTTAGCAAAAGTGTTTCTGCTTTGAAATTGATTGTATTAAGCACTGTCCTTTAAACTTTTCAATTAAAAAATCAATGCCTGCAATGTGCATGAATCTGTGTAGCAACAGTCAACATCACAGTAAAGTAGTAAATCCCCTTTGGAATCACAAGCATTGATCTCTCCTGGCCCACTGAAAACTCATCCCTCTGGCAAAGTGAGATCCACAAAAAGAATTACATTTCCAGCAGTTTTGTTTATGTAACTGTTAAACTGTTCAAAATCCTACAGCTCAGGGTACCAAGGGAGGATATTTATCAGTGGGAAAAGCTACAAAACAATAATACTGAGGCACTAAAGGCTTGCAGGAGAAAGATAACAGAAATGCTTAAAACAAAACCAAAAAAAAAAAAAAGCAGAATGAATTAATGCTATCCAAAGGAGTTAAAGAAAATAAGGGATTTTTTAATGTTATGAGGAAAACAGAGGCACTAGAGGGAGAATAGATAGAGTAGGTCATTATTAAAGTATAAGGAAGATGAAAAAGATTGATGACTCAAATCCAGCTGATGATGATTAAAATCTGTATTTAACATGAAATACAAAGAAGAGAAGTTTAGACAACTACAAAAAATGATGTTATAAACATAACTTTTGATAACTGTCAGGTAAGGGGATAATTAGAAATTGTGAATTTATACAAATCAGCCAGTCAAAATTATGCATATGCTATGATATGAAGGGAATTAGTTAATGAGTTTACTGTATCACCTACAATTTTCTTTGAAAAAGTATGGAACAATTTTCAAAAAAGCAAAGACGAGTGACCACAGGAATGATTGCTTCATAAGTTAACTTCTCCCTCAACAAAAAAAAGGAACAGCATTTTTGGAAGAAAAATTACTAGCACCTAGATTACTGTTTTGAATATTTTAGGAGTGGCCTTATGCACCCTAGCAGTAATAGAAGGCAGCGTTCTTACTGTGAAAGTCAGAAGCCCCAATTCAGCAAGGTGGTTAAGCCTTTTTGAAAATTTTTGAGTAAAAAAACCAAAGGATTTTCACTTTTCAGTTATCAAAGTTTTAGGTTTAGGGAGTTTTTCATGAAAGAGAGAAAGGAAAAAGAAAATCTGCTTTCCATGGAAAATTTAGACAATTTCCACACAAAAAACAGTTTCAATGAAAAATTTTGAACGTGCCCTAGAACCAGGGCCATAATTTTTCCAGGAGGACCAGGGTAACATGTTGAGCAACAGACTTGTTACATCTGAAGTAGAGGGGCACACTGTTGGCATCCTATGATCCCGTGCTCACACCTGCTGGTGGTGAGGATTGCAAGACCACTCACATTGCCTAGACACTTTCTATCTAGGCTAATGCTGCCAATGTTGATGATCTCAATGCTAATGCTAGTCCTCCACCCTTCAGTTTCCCAACACTGACAGTCAAATTGTGTGTTTTTCCTTATATAAGTGTACTAGAGGAAGGGGATCTTTGTGCCTTCTGCTAACTGTACTGCATCCATGAAGTTCCAGCCTCAATTTAGCTCTAAACATCTAGAGGTTAATGGATCTGTGAGCAATAAGCTATATTGCTATAGCAAGAATAAGACGACAGAGGCTTATTTAATAGAAGTATTAATTTAGTGGATGAAAGAGACAAAGCAGATGCAGTACATTTGGTGTTAAGTAAAGAAATTGATCCTGTTTCGCCTGTAGTCTTAATTAATCTCTTGGTTCAAATTAGCCTGAACAGGAAAACTGACTGACCGAAAACTGGCTGAATGAATGAAAAAAGGATATTAGATAAAGGACAAAAATATGTACCATTTCGTATAATTTCCACAAACAGAACACAATTAAACTTCAAGCAACACAACTCTCGCAACCTGACACAGTCCTTGTCTCTGGAGAGTCATTGCCATTGCCTCTAAGCCCCCGGCTCTGGGTAGAACCAGGTCACTGTGTCTGTAAGGCACACTCTCAGGTATAGACCCCATGTTTGTCATCCTCCTTTGGCGCATGGAGCTCTGCATCTCACCTTAAACCCCCAAACTAGTGCCTCAGTCCTCCCAAACTTAAACACGCTTCCTCAGTGTTACACCTTGCTATGAGCAATCTGAGTTTCTCAATCAACCCTTTTAGGGACAACATGGCAGGCAAGCCAGGAAGTTTTTAAACACAGTCACTTTTACTATAAAGCACTAGAGAGTTTACAGATCTGTGCAAAATAATAGTCCAGAGTGAGACTGTCTGATTTCACTTATTCTGTGAATCTGAGATCTGGTCTGTCCTTCAGGAAAGGCAAAGTCTCTTCTGCCTTCTCTTTGTTAAGCCTAATCTTCTGGCACGTGGTAGTAGATAGCCAGCTTTGCTCAGAGATATGCCTATATGTTCCATCTAGAAAATGCCATACCCTTTGCCAGTCAGGCTTCTTCCACTATCTTTAGGTGATGGGCCTGCAACTGAGAGCCAATCAAAGTTGATGGTTCTAGATTGCTCTATGATGGCTTTTCAGCCATAGTCATTCAGCTAGGTACCGAGCTGCTACTACAAAATAGGTGTTCTGATCCCCATTAGAAGTTACACTATGAAATGAACCTTAGAATCCAACATGGAGGTTTGAAATACAAATTGGAATTCACAATTTGATACAGACATACCCCACTCTTCCACAACAACATGAAACACTCGGCAAAAATACACTTGGGTGAAATGGATAATATGTAAATTGAGTTTTCCGGGGCTAGTTCTCCTTTCTCTCACAGGGTAAAGTAGAGAGTTCAAATCCTCTAGGCCTTATACCTCTGAGATTTACATAAGGACACAAGCAGATTGGAGAGAAGGCACTGTACTTTTGTTTACTGCACTACTCTGCCCAGACTTCTGGAATCATCTAGTTAATACTGAGCATACTTAGAAGATTAACATTTGCATTAGCATAATTGCTGCCTTTCTAAAATCATATAATCCACATTCCATAGCCAATCCAAGCTAATAACATGACACCTATCTGTATACACCAGAAGAGTGTTGATTTAGAAGTTTAACAGCAAGTTTGACTTTTAGAATTCCCTTATGGAGTTACTCAGATAACAAAAATCAGACTGGTTAACTTGTGTTAAGGTCAGGATTATTTCAATTGGGGAATCAGCTTGTGTTTTAGTGTTATTTCTTTGGTGCGACTCTCAGCAGGATTCTTTGGTTTACCCCTTTTCCCTAGATGTTGGGCAGTGGCATAAGATATAGCGAAAGAGAGGACAGACATGGGGGACTGGATCTTAGGCTCTGGCTCAGACTTCAGGGCAAATGTAATCGTTTGGCAGTTATGTTTGTCTTCAGGATTGAATTATGAATTACAACTAAATCTTTGATGGGACTGAGGCTTTGGACACATAGTGTGTTCTCTGTGTAGATGAGCAATACTGTGGAGACAAGAGATACCAGTTTACTGTATATTTGATTACAAGTTAGAGTTGTGTTCAGTGGCCTTTCAATCCAGTTTTGTGTAACTTTATATTTACTGTAGCCATCACAAGTTGTAATTGTAATGAGAGATTATTTATATTCTATAAAACATTTATTGGGTGACTGGAATAATAATAATAATTTACTCTAAGACCTCCAAAGATTGAAACCACTCTTATTTTTGGGTTAAAAGTTCATCTGTTATACTGAACAATATGATATTTAGGTGTAGATATTCCCCAGAGGTGTAACTTAAGTCTCTTCTTCTCTCCCAAGGGGTGGTATCACCAATATTTGGAGCAGCTTCTCCCCTCTCCTTGTGAAAGTTGAGTCCTGGGTTTTTGGGGTTTTTTTTTTTGGTGCCTCCGTTCAGAGCGACCTCCTCATATATCCAGAAGAGCCATCCCTTGAGAAATCAATGATAATACTAGTAGCTGGCAAGGAATGTAGAGCCCAGTACACAGGGGACAATAAAGTAAATAAAATAAGTGACAGCAAAAAAATGACCTATTAAAAATAACAGTATAAAAGAGTTGTGATCTTTAATGGAATGGGAAAATAGGATCCGGGGTTAGAAGGGGTAAAGGTTAATTAATAATTAACCAACAGTTATAAATAAGCGGACTCTTCAGCTTCCAACATTCCCAAACTCCTCAAACCCCACGTCCCTTTCTGGCACTTTCCAGAGGCAGATGGCATAGTTGAGGTTGCATGGCCTGAGGTGACATATTGTAGCACTGTGGCATTGACCAGTGTTGTATCAGTCAAGCAAGGTACTAACAACTTCAACAGGTCTTTATTTTTTAAAGTGGAAACCTCTTCACCAAGCTCTGTAGCTCTCCCAGCCTCTCAACTCCCTCCCCCCTTCTTCCTGTTTCCTGTCCTTTCAGACTCCCAACAGCCAGTGCTCCCAGTTCTAATAATTACAAACAACATCTAAACACCACAACCAGCTTAAACAAAAGTTACCTTTTTGTTTACCTCTGTGTGTGTGTGTGTGTGTGTGTGTGTGTGTGTGTTTATATATATATTTTCCTACTGTATGTTCCACTCTATGCATCTGATGAAGTGGGCTTTAGCCCACGAAAGCTTATGCCCAAATAAATTTGTTAGTCTCTAAGGTGCCACAAGTACTCCTCGTTCTTTTTTGCGGATTCAAACTAACACGGCTACCACTCTGAATACCACACTTTAAAATGTATTTATCACTTTTGACTAATAAGACATTTCATTAAAAGATACGAAACAAAAATGTTCATACACTAAAATAATCTTTGTCTTAAAAGAAGAATTCTCAGAAAAAAAATAAAACATCTTGAGGAATAGAAATAAAAAAACATAAAGGAGCTTATACGTACATGATATGTTTCTCCAATAGTAATTAGCTTTAATCTGATTTTTGTAAGAAACTAAATAAAATTAGGGACTAAATTAATTACTAAATATTTAGTAAAGTGTGTAGTAAAAGAAAATGATCATGAATTCTGAGTTAGGTAATGCACCTATGTAAATGCATAGATCCAGATTCAGATACCATTACTCATGTTGTATAGTACCTTACTCCATAAGTAGTCCCACTGTCCAACTAGGGTAGTGTGGTGTTAATTGTGAGTAAGCCCATATAAATTAAAAATAACATTCCCAAATACTTTGGTGTTTTCTGATTTTTGTTCAGTTCTGTTAAGACTATTTATAATGAGGGCTGGTCAAAAATTCTCCATCCAAACTGTTTTTGACAGAAAATTGAGTTTCTGACTAAGCCACATTTTTTCATAAAAAAGGCTGTCTGCTTTCTATAGAAAATGTTGAGTTTTTGTTAAAAAATGGAAGATTTGAATTGGAAATGCTGCCATGGTGCCTCATGAGGGTTATAGTTTTAGGTGCTTTGTGTCCCTATTCTCTTCTATGAGCTCATGAAATCAGGTTATCTGTTATAATGCATTGTGGCCCTGGGCCTCCCATGGTGCACTACTTGCTTCACGAAGAAAAGAGCCCAGTATGTAGAAGAGAATGGGAGCATAAGGCCTGCAAGTGAAAACTCCCATGAGGCACTTCAAAATCCCATTAAAAGGGAAAGAGAAAGTTACTCATGAAAAAAGCAGAAACATTATATGCAAATAATGTTGTGGAAAAAGATAATGGTGAGAAACACAGGAAACTGCTCATAGTAGCAGAGGGCCTTATCCAAAGGCCTTGGAAGTCAAAGGAAGGACTCCTATAGACTTCAAATAAACTTTGTACAAGATTCTTTGTGCTACATGGTAGGCTTTGAATTGTTTACAGTTCAATTGTCCCTTCTTGCAGGAAAACTCTCAGAATGAGACAGTTAAGGGTGGGAAGACTCCATGACAATTCTTTCATGAAGTTTTCACCAGATTGTGCTGCTGGAGGGGAAGAATGATCAATGGATATGTCGTCAAATGTCTCAGATCCCTGGGGATCTGCAGCAGGCAGATTTACAACTATGGACGATGGTGAGGTGAAATGGAGGCAGCACAGAGCTGATACACACAAGAAACCGGAGAATTCAGGAAACAGGGTTCCTTGCATGCTCTTACTGTTGGGAAAAGGTAGCCTTTGATAATTTTTTAATGACATTTGCTATTAGGAATATAGGGTGAACTTATTGTCTAAACCACTGTCTGCTACATTTTGTTGCTTTATTCTGCCTCTTCAACTAGCCAGAAGACAGATCTGATTGCTCGTTGTTTCACATCAGTGAGAGGTTGGGATTTGACTTGTCAAATTGTGTTACTTAAGAACTTTGTGACAGTTTCGATGTGATGTAGGGTGCAATCTTTACAGAAGATAATACAGTAAGTTTGAAGGCTTTGGTTGAAAATTGAAGACATGCCGATAATGATCAATGTACAAGACACTAATCTAACTGAGAATGCTAAACTAAAGATTTAAGAAATTGAATTGTTGACCTGGAAAACAGGCTCAGATTAAGAAATGTCAAGTTGGTATGATGTCCTACAGGCATAGGGACAGCAAAATTGAGATCTGGTTTTAGCGGAGCGTAACTAGAGACAGATAATTTTGGCCTTCTTCTGCAGTATACATTGAGTCATAACACGATTACATCCCAAACACTGTTTGTGACACATATATTATTTATATGAGACAAAACATTTTTGAATGTAGGATAAATATTTTTAATTTTTCATATACAGTTTGTATGTGTGTTCTATATGTTTTTATAGTTAGAAGCAGTAATCCACTCTGGAGGACACAAAGAAGTGAATCACCATGACCAAGTCATCATCCACCTTCTAACCCTTGAAAATCTTGAAATATAGGAATGTGAAATCATGACATTTATATGCATAGAAAAGCAAATTTGGGTCATTTTAGAGGACTCTACTGCTTACATTGTGACCTGTATATTTTGCACTAAATGTAAATAAAGCACCCAGCATTAGAATAATCCATCAATCAAAAATTCATGTTGATAAAGCCTTTATACAATATCACATTGTCTCTTCATGTACTCTCTATTTATTCTCATGCATATGTCCTAAGTGCCAGTTAAACTACTTCACAAAAATATACCATTATATGATACAATAAAAGCTATATTAGATATGTTTTTAGAAGTTTTAAAAATTACAGTGGGGCTTGTAACAGGGTGGCTTGCCCTGAAGGGCCTCGGGCTAGCCAACCCTGAATACAAAGGAGCAACCCCTGGGTTGAATCAGATGGTTCCACTGCAAGAGCAGCAGGATGCTGCAATGAGGAAGAAGCTGGAGAGAGAGGTGTGGTGTCTTGCCTTGCCATGGTGCTGTGAGAGTTGCTAAGACTGAACTCACGACCAGCAGTGTAATTGTTACGCTGTTTTAAATTTTTGTTTACGGTGTTGGGAAAATGAAAATGGAATAAAAGCCTGGCCAGAAGGGCCTGTGAGCCTTTTTTTTTTTTTTTTGGTGTGACTAGAATAGGAGAGTGGTGTGAAGAGTAGAGGAATTGTGAGCAGGGCACCACAATATGACCCCTGACTACGAGAGGGCACTCAGTAAATGGCAACCCTGCAACGGGACTATTTCTTTTATTCTTCTGCATCTAAAGCAAGTTACACAGGTCAAAAAGAGTCATGGTGGCTTTCTGTATGCAGATTAAGATTATTTTGTAGGTGAAGTCTCCTTTTGCTGAAACCAGATGAAACCCTATTTCTTTATATTCTTTATGAACTATTTCTGTAGTGACAGCAACATCAGGATAAAGGCATTGTACTAGATACTGTACAAATGACAAAAAGACAGTCCCTGCTCCAGAGAGCTCTCAGTCTAGGATTTAGACCGCATGCAACAGATGACTGACCAAACAAAAGGGAGGGAAGGGAGACAGAGTGACTTGTCACGGTCTTTATTTTTTCTTGGTATTTCTACTGATTCAGTAACCAGAGAGGTTGGAGAGGACAAAGTAATCGGCTAGGTGTTTTGGAGAAAGGTGGCGTGGTTAAAAAGTCATATTGCACTACCTGCAAAGCATTTCTGGGTGTTCTTGCCTTTCGGAAGCAAAGCTATAGGCAGGGCTTTCTGTTACTGACTTGAATTTATCACAAGGCCTGTCATTTCATGAAATATGCAGGAGGCTATACTTTACTGGGCAGGGCTTTTCAGGATCATTTGTTTATTTCAATTTCTATGTTTTCCTTTTATTTTATTTTTAAAATGTGCCAGTCCAAGGACCAAAGGCTGCCAAGGGCCAAAGATGGTATGACACTGACGCCTCATCTTGTAGATATGGAAATGTAGGACAAGCTACTTTTGAAGACTTATTTCTAGAGCCCTAAAAATCCGTGGATATGCGCAGACCATTTTTGCAGATAGTGGATCGATGCAAATACAACCACCCTGGGCTCTACTCGCTGGTGGTGCCTGGCCCGCGGCATCTGGCGCAGGCAGCCTGGTGGGCACAGTGTGCTCAAGGCTGGTGGCCAGCAGCCAGTGGCTGAGGCTGGGAAGTAGGTCAGAGTTGGGCCTGTCCAGCACCTGCTCACCGTGCCGCTTCCTGTCCAACTCAGGCCCTTCATGGAGCGCCAGCATCCCCACCGTGTCCCGGCCTGGCAGCAGTAGTTGTGCTTGTGCTCCCAGTCCCAAGCCCGGCCCGCCGGATCCTGGGCACCAGGGCCTGTGCCTGGCCATGGGGATTGGAACACCTCTCCATCCCACTGTGATGCCATTCGCACTGCTGCTGCTTGCCATCGCTTGCGAGCCCCCAGGAGCAGCATGCAATGCGACGCCCCTTCCCCCCAGCTCTCCCTTCCGTTCTGCCCCTTCTCCTTGAGACCCCACCATCGCACTGCCTCTTACCCCCAGTCCCCACCCTTGCACTGCCTCTTCCTGCAAGACCCCACCCGCCACTCGCTCCCTCCCCCATGTTGCTAGCCTTTGTGAGATGGCTTGCTGCTGCAGATACAGGAAAAGACGGCTAGCGTATCGCAGGTCAGATCACAGGTTGATCCTGGTGGATGCAGATCCACACTTTTGTATCCGCAAGGCTCTATTTATTTCTAGTAGTCATTGAATGGTGATGATGGGTCCACATGCCAGGCATAGCAGGCAGGGCTGGCTCCAGGCACCAGCCAACCAAGAATGTGCTTGGGGCGGCACCTTGCAAGGGGCGGCGCTTGAGGTTTGTTTGGTTTTTTTCCTTCGGCGGCAGTGCTTGGGGTTTTTTTTTTTACTTCGGTGGTGGCATGGGGCTCGGTGGAGGGGGGGTTGTTTCAGTGGGGTGGCATGGGGCTCGGGAGAGGGGAGGGGAGGTTGTTTCAGTAGGGCGGCGCGGGGCTCAGGAGAGGGGAAGAAGGGGGGGTTGTTTCGGCAGGGCGGCGCGGGGCTTGGGGGAGCGGAGGGGGGGTTGTTTCGGCGGAGCTGGGGGGAGGGGGGATTGTTTTGGCTCGGCGGTGTGGGGCTGGGGGAGGAGGGCAGTTGTTTCGGCAGGGCGGGGCTCGGGGGACGGGGGGTTATTTTGGTGTGGGGCTTGGGGGACGGGGGGTTGTTTCGGTGGGGTGGCGTGGGGCTCGGGGGATGGGGGTTGTTTCGGTGGGGTGGCGTGGGGCTCGGGGGATGGGGGTTGTTTCGGCGGGGTGGCACGGGGCTCGGGGGATGGGGGTTGTTTCGGCGGGGTGGCACGGGACTTGGGGGATGGGGGGTTGATTCGGCGGGGTGGCACGGGGCTCGGGGGACGGGGGTTGTTTCGGCGGGGTGGCACAGGGCTCGGGGGATGGGGGTTGTTTCGGCGGGGTGGCACGGGGCTCGGGGGATGGGGGTTGTTTCGGTGGGGTGGCACGGGACTTGGGGGACGGGGGGTTGTTTCGGCGGGGTGGCACGGGGCTCGGGGGACGGGGGTTGTTTCGGCGCGGGGCTCGGGGGGTTGTTTTGGCTCGGCGGCGTGGGGCTGGGGGAGGGAGGCGGTTGTTTCAGCGGGGCAGCTCGAGGGAGGGGAGGGGAGCAGAGGGGGGTTGTTTCAGCAGCTCGGGGGACGGGGGATTGTTTCGGCGCGGGGCTTGGGGGATGGGGGATTGTTTCGGTGGGGCGGCGCTTGGTGTGTGGGTTTTTTTTTTTTTTCTTGGTGCGGCAAAAAGGTTAGAGCTGGCCCTGATAGCAGGATGAAACTCACAATCCTCTTTGCTGCTTCTACTGATCTGGTGCTGTCCACTAAAGCTCTCCTGTTTACATAATTTTTTTTAACTCAGAGAATTGGTAGGGAATGTGGAAACTGTGGAGTACATTCGAAAGCAAAAGAATATTACAAACATGACAGTAAATATGGAAAAGGAAAGAGATATGAAATGTAATCCATACTAAGACACTTAATTACTAGCATTTGTTGGTATCACAACATGATATGCTTTGTACACACTACAACTGGAGAAAGCTATTTCTAAAATTCCTACCAGTTTCTTTCACTTACAATGCTGCAAATCAGGATCAAATCCACTGAAACTGAGTTACACAGGTGTAAAACTGGTGACAGTAAGAGGAGAATCAGGCCTTTGGGTTTGGGTAAATTAGATGTGGGTAAATTAGCTGTTTCTATTTACTGTATATGTAACACACTTCTGAACACGTATTCAATGAGGCCCTTGGGGAGACTTTGCCTTTTCATTGGGAGTAATGAATGGATATCATTTGATTGGATCAGGTTGACTTCGCTCAGATGGGGCCCAGTTTCTGTATTCTTTGTGCACCCACATCTCTGTGATTAGATTTCACAGGGAGCTTGTGATGTTCAAGCAGGAGTGCAGGATCAGGCCAATGAACAGTGCCCTCTGTTAGCAGACAGGGCAATAGACATTGTTGAAATTGGTACTTCCTGATGTTGCTTTCTATGTTTCTGTAATTCTTATCAGCTCAAACAGAGCCCTGCTTTAATTTAAAACATTTCAAGATATGAATTTAAAAACATTAATTTGATATCCATAAAAAATGACAGTAGTGATACACTAGTCTGTAGTAATTACAGAATAAGCTTCAGCTACTGTTTATGCTTTTATAAATAAAGATTAGTAGGCTGATTATTTCTGGTGGAAGGAGGATCATGTTTTAGTTGACTCCATCCCAATTGTAGTGCCCAACCCTTAGATGAAAAAAATACCAACAAGATCCTGTTCCCTGCTGAAGTATCCAACTGTCAGGTAGATAAAGACAAGCCATCAGAAGGACAACTATTATATCAGTGATGGGACCCTTGTTTACACAACGAATAGTAAGCAGCCCAGATGGAACCAGCATCACCCAGCAGGGGCTCTCTAGTACCATATATGAATAAGCTCCTCAACAAGTCAATACTTCTGTGAAAAGTTTTGCTTAAATTAGGGGGTTTTGCTTAGACTCAAATTGGCTTAAATATTAATATATGTGATATTCCTAGATATTGGTTTCAATAATAACTTTTAAAATTTACTATAAGGAAAAATCATAGGAAAATCTGAACCTGTATTATTGTATGTTTGACTTGTTTCCCTTTTAAGGTCCAAAGCATGAAACTAATTGAATTAATTAAAATAATTTATAAAATCAGCTTCTGTGACACTAGAATTCAACATTTATGTGATGTGCAAAACTTTCTAGAGAGGTTAATAACATCAGGTATCTGTATCCATTATGAAACTCTTGTAGTCATTGAGTCTTAGTTTAAGTAATAATCAAACTGGGGGAAAAATGTATACTAGAATGGAGAATTGCATTCATATAAGTGAGAGGTTATTTTTTTTCTATTGGTTTAATGTTACCGGTTTAGTACAGTACCATGGATGGGGAAACACAAGGATTTTACCAAATGATCTTCAACAAAAGCTAATTTAATCAATGCAGATCATTTTAATCACAGCATGTTGTAAATATCACTTAGAAACCATTAAAATTGACTAGGGAGGCACACAGAGTGGCCCAGTGAATAGGATGTTGGACAGGAAGTCACGAGATGAGTTTTGTTTTTTTCCCCTAGCTTGGCATGCTAACCTGCTGTGAGACTTTGAACAGGACAATTGAAACAGAGTGCGTGTGTGTAGCCAGACACCCACACACACACTCTATCTCTCTCTCTTCCCCCCTCCCCTCCCAACAGAGCTCGCTATTAAGAACTGAACATTTATTCACTTGTGAAATATTAGCTTACAGTGAATGTCTAAATATAGTAAAAAACGGGATCTCAAATATTATTGGGTGGTAATTTGACATACAAATATTGACCACTCTATTGTGGCAGTACCATACTCAAGGCTAGGTTCTGTTTTGCACTTAACATGGGAATCCAACCTCTGGGTTTTTTTTATGAAGATCAGAGTGCATCTACTCCAAATTTTCAGTTTATAATCTGAGTACACCTTAAATTTTTTGAAGATTTTCAAGTCATGTTAATTAGTTTGAGTTCTAATCTTTTAAAAATAAGCATAAAACAGTTTACTTTGTGAGTTTCAAAATCTTTCGGGTCTCTATAATAAAAACTATAAACAGTAAAAAGTCAAATATTTGTCCATAAGTGAGAATTTTAGGAGTCTCTCTGGGTTTATATAACTTTTTAATTATCAAAATATCAGCACTATTAATCATAACTGAATCTTAAACGCTGGCAGTTTGCCAATAGAGAACATGATTTATATTGACTACACATGTCCTTTGATGCAGTACGTGGAAGGCTTTTTGAAAGGTTTAGGAGAGTTTTGACTTATGCCTCTAGTAATATTTCTTTCATATAAAACTGGGAACCAACAGAGTGAATGGGCTATGGATCTGGCTAGTCCAGGGCTATGTTGATGAAGACTAGGATCTCCAAGAAACTATTTAGCTGTTTTAGGAGTGGGGAAATTTAAAAGAGAAATTCAGGATCCAAGATAAAGTTGATGGCAAGAAATTCATCCAATACTTTTGGACACTAGATAGTATAAACCATTAGAGGGACCAAGTTACAGACTTGTTTATTTATAGAGACAGATGGAGAGGAGGGAGAAAGTGTCACATTATGAATTATAATTCTTTTCTTTTGTGATTTGAGGGTCCTGCAGAGAGTGAATTCTCTGGTTTGATTGAATTTGATGTACAAATGTGGCCTTTTTCTTTCTACTATGGTTACCTTGATCAGCAGATTCTTTAAGGATAGTCCATCTGGATTTTTTTGTGTGAAGTGCACTACATTGCAATAATTTACTCAAATAGCTCTTAAATCAGTGCTTCTAAGGACAATAGTTTGTATACTAATTCACACACACATTAATGATCTCATGATGTTTGAGCCACTGAGCCCCTTCTGAGTAATGATGAGCATCATGAATTCCTGTTCACTTCAGTATGCATTGAAGAATGCTAAGCATATCAGAGGATTAAACCCCAGAAGCAGATGTGTCTTCAAAGGGAAATTGGTGTAGTTATTTTCTCAGCCAAGCATCTTATGATGTCTATACAAAATATTAAAAAAAAATATTTTATCACTTTTCAAATACAATTTGGTGGAACTTTTGAGAAATAGTTATTTTTTTCTTATACCATTGTATAGTTTCTTCATCTGCGGACACAGTGACAGTATGTAATTATATTCCAGTGTTCATCAGATAGAAATATTTTAATCCTGTTTTCATCAGACTGGTGAAAGATGAATTTTTATTGAATAGTTAAATGTGCATAGTTTAGTAATAATAATTTTCCATTAGTTTTACCTTTGTAGAGACTTACTTGAATACTTGAAAAGGTATTTCCTTTTCAATCTAGGTCTATTTCAGGGGAAATTAAAAATAAATAAATTACAGACTGAAAGTAGCAGAGAAGTTGTTTGACAGTGAATGAATCACAGTTATGCAGTGAATGCACCTGTTTTACTGAGACCAATGCCTCATTCAGGGTCTGCCCACTGTTGACTTCAATGGGGTTTGTAGCAGGGCAGGATTGGTTCTGCTTTAAACAAGGGGTTGGACTAGATGATCTTCTAAGGTCCCTTCCAACCCTGATATTCTATGATTCTATGAAAACTCTTAAAGGAGCTGATGGAGGGTTTTCACAATAAATATGCACGTTTTTCAAACTTCACATTACATTTCTACTGTGACATTGCAGGGACATTTACCTACTATTAGACTTTACCTACTATTAGGTGGCTTTTGAACTGTGTCTGTGGCCTAATAAGAAAATCAAAAGTGTATGAAAACTTTAAATATATAATTTAGAACAAAAACCATGTCCATTTATGCACAGATAGTGCTCCCTCTGTCATGAGCTAATGTTATATTTTAATGAGAATGTTGCAAAGATTAACATGTCATTTGTATTGCATGCTTTGATGAAAGCATGAATTAATATTCTTAACTTTGATCAATGAATAATAAAATGGAATTTTATATGTAGCAAAATATTTCTACTCTGAAATGTTTTTAATCTTTGTCTTGTTCTAAGATTCATATTCAAAGCTAGTATTCAAGACCATTCAGAATATTATAAGCTTCAGGGTTTCAATAGAAACTATGCAAATGAGTATACATTTTACTTAAACTGTCACAAAATATATTTTTTCATGTGTTGAGGTTAAATACTGTAGGCTTTTCAAATTTCAGACTAGATTACAGTTGGCAGGGTTCAACTGATTTAAATCCACAAAAGGGGCTTAATTTTGGTGAGGAATAAGAAATTAGAAACCTTGCAGCTATTGAGTATTTTTGGTGGATTCCCTGGAATTGGTCCTGAATTAGATACTTGATAATCTAAACTTGGTGGTCAAGAGTCAAAATCCTATCTATTTTCAGTAGGCTTTGCATATCCAGTAGCACTGAGACTAACTTTATATAAACAGTATAGTTTGTTAAGGCTAGTATAAATTCCATGGGAATTTAGATACCAGTGCTGACAAGTGAATCCTTGCAGGTGATACTTTGATGAAAATATCTATATAGATACTGATCCAGTTCTAGTGGAAAGAAAATTGTAATATAGCAATATTGTCACAAAAGTCTGTACAACTGATTTCCAGTTGTTGCATCTTGCTTCCTCACAGAGTGTAAAATAAAAGGAAATCAGATTGCTTGTGTTTCAGAATCCTTCCGTTTTAAGCTAACAGTTATGCTTCTGTGACTTCATGACAATGTTGTATAAGGAAAAATGGTTTTTTAGACATCTGTCAGCATAGGGTTTTGCTATGGTTTAGTAACAGAAATGTTAATGTGGCTTGGCTGCAAGAATAATAACTCAGAAAACCCAAGCGTCCAATTTTTTTAAACACTTCCTGGTTGGATTATAGTCAATACATTCCTAGAGGTAAATTTTAAAAATGTAAGGTTTAGGCGTTTATATATTTGAGGCAATAGGGCTCATGGGATTCAAAATGTACTTCCTTTTATCCATCAACCTTTGTCAACAGAGCTGTGCCATTGGGTGAATTCCAGACCCCACTGAAATCAAGGTTTGTTATGACTTCAATGGAGCAAGGATTTCAGCTGTCATGTTCAGTTGAGGATCCTCGGAGTCTTGTTCACACTTTCATTCTTAGTCCCATTCTGTAATACCTATGACCAACAACTCCTTCGCTATTACCTCTGTGAAGGAAAATCTGGGGGTCCCAAGACTTTGGCCAAGCTGTGTGGGCCTTAAAACTTTGGATAAGCTTGTTGCTAGGCTGTGTTGAACTTTGGTTCAGCTTGTTTCTGTGTATAGGAGGAAGGAGGGGGAGGCAGAAGTGGGAAAGTCCCCAAATAGAACAATTTGCAATAGCAGAAGTTTAAGAACTAGATAACTGCAGTTAGGAAAAAGGGTAGAGAGTGAATAACGGGAAAAGCCTAAATATGGAAAATGCTTGTTTTGCTGGCTTTGCTTTTGACCTGCATTGAATTTGCAATGTATTCCAATTAAGGTAATTAATACAGAAATATGTGTAATTTGTCTGCGGTTTTAACCTTTATAAGCTGGTTAAAGTTTAAGGAAGGCAGAGCAGCTTGCCACCTTGCATGGTGTTATGGTGACTCTCCTTGCATGTACGCTCGTATAAAATAAAGGAGTCTCAGGCCGATTCTGATCCAAACACAATGTGTAGTTAATTTTCCACAACACCTCTATCGCAGCAGCAGTAAATATGATACTTACATCCCTGTAAGGATACTTCTTGGAGAAAAGAGACAGGCACTGCAACCTGAAGTTGGTATGGAGGAGCAAAACAGTGTATGGAATTCTCCAAGTGGTCGTCATTTTTAATTTGTATGTATAAATGAACATGCAAAAACATATGAAATTTCTCAGTAAACAAAACCGAAGCCTGGACAGTGTCATTCCAGTGATAACTATCATTCGAAGAGACTTTTTCCCTCATTTGGTCTAACTGATTCCTTTTTGCTTGCTGACTGAAGAATAAAATTGCTATGGTGGATTTGAAGCAGCTGAATCTCAGTAACACCTATCACAGCTCTGAGAAACTGTGCCTTATTTCCCTTTCATGGTCCCCCAAGGGCACCCATTCTAGGCTCCCAGCTCCTCAGTAATCAATTTTCTAGGGTGGAGATCTGAATCTCTCTTCCCTCTGACCATGATTTTTCCCAGGCTGCACAGTTCCCTGCCTACACTGTGATATTCCCAGCAAGCCAAACTGCCTAAACAGTTTCCTTCTCTGCAGAGGTTATGAACAACATAATTTCCCACAGTTAATTTACCATACACCACTTTCTAAGCAAGCACATTTATTCTTAAGTTAAAAGCATTACAGAGAAAATGTCTTAAAAACTATAAAAGAATTTTCACACATACTAATAAGCTTTCTAGAGATCACCCCCACAACTTCCACAAGGGCTCTAGTAGGAGTCAGTCCTTCCAATCCCACAAAAAGGTTTTTCTGTGGTTACAAGTTTATAATGGTCTTAGCTCAGAACCAGAGCAACCATGAAAAGTTCATTCTTTCCTTTATACAGCTTGGGACTTTGAACTTGGCCTCCTGTAATAGGTGCTCATCAGACAAAAGCCCTTCCCCCAGGATGTAGCTTTTTTGCATAACTGTGGGGTGGGATATTTACATTCAGATCCCCCTGGATCAGGGATCTCAAACTCAAATTACCACGAGGGCCAGATGAGAACTAGTAAATTGGCCCGAGGGCCGCATCACTGAAACCTTTTCATACAATGATACAAAAGTATAGTAAAAAATGAAGAGTAATATAGTATTCTATTAAAAGTCAATGTATTAACTTTTTAAAAACTATAATGCAAAGAGGGGTTTTACTAAAATATAAACACTCAGTAAGGTTTGGAGCTTGGCTGCCAGTGGAGTTGGCGCCTATGGCGGGCCGCAGGAAATAACTCAGTGGGCCGCATGTGGCCCACGGGCCGCGTGTTTGAGACCCCTTCCCTAGATATTTCCCAGGAAATCCATTTCACATGTGTTGTCTCAAAAGACCATTCTTTTCTGCTACGTTGTTCAAGATAGTCCTTTAATCATCCAGGCCCACAATTATACATAACTTTTGTATTTAATATAATGGACTCCAAAGAAAGTTAATTCACTAAGTTTTTTCAAGGATATTGCAGGAAACTGCCATATTGGTCACAACAGTTTCCTAAACTGGAATGACATTTATGCTTTCACACAAATATGTTATGACAATGTTTTTTTTAAAATCCAGAATCCCTACTTTAAAAGAAAATAAGAAAGAAAAACTTGTAGCACCTTCTTCTTATTTTCGTTTTGCTGACACAGACTAACACGGCTACTACACTGAAACCTACTTTAAAAGACTTGCTGTTAAATGAATCAGCTATCATCAAATATATGTGTGAGGATATTAATTAAGAAGCTTTTCAGGGACCAAGTCATGTATTCTTTAATAAAATTTTCCTCACAAATAAACCTATACTTTTCAATACCCATCAATATCAATTTAATTTCCCACTTTATAACTGCACTCATGTCATTGATGTTTATTAAAATACTATATAATATATCAAATTTACATTAGAGCTACTAAAACTTAGCTATGTCTGGTATTTCAAACCAAACCTACTTCTGATTTATCCTAAAAGAAATGAAGTTGCTGTCTCTAGGTTCTGATTTTTTACAAACTACCAAAGTTAACAATAGGGAATGTTCTGTCCAGTTCAAAACTAGTAATACTATAAGAATTATAATTTTTATAAGTATATGTGTGCTTTAAATAACACATTTTGCCATATTTCCAATGGTTGTGTTTAAATAAAGGCAATAACCTCCAAATTCAGTAAAGCTCTTAAGCAAATGCTTAAAAGTAAGTACCTGCTTAAATCCATCACTATTCAGAAAAGCATTAGGAGAAAACATGTGCTTAAGGGTCTAATCCAGCTCCTGTTGGAGTCAATGGTCATTGTCAAAAGTCATTGATTCACTGGTGGAAGACCAAGTCCTAAATATTTTGCTAAATAGGGTTTGACTTAAGTAGATGCTTAAATATTTTGCTAAATTGAGGCCAATATCTTGACTTCTAGAAATGAAAAATACAGGAGCCATTGAATTGTGACCTTCCTTAAGTGATGCTAAAGTCATTGGACCTGATTGTCTACTGTCTTACACCTTATATGATCATTTTTTCCCGTATAAATTGAGTGCAAATTAAGTGTATAATGCTACCAAATCATAGTGGTAGCATTTTGCGCTCTTTTCCCAACTTAATGCGACAGATGCAAATGACTGCACAAGATACAAAGCAGTGGAAAATCAGGCCCATATTCTTAGGGATAAAGAGGAGAAAACACCAAGAAGATATGGGTTATGTGGGTATATGTTTAATAACCTGTGAAGTGCTATTTGTGCCTCCATGCCTTTAATAAGAACTTTGATTAGCTAAATCCCCTGGCTCAAGCTGTGTCACCTCTTTGTAGATTTTAATTTATGTCAACAAATGGAAGATTAATTGAAGTATTATGAAGTTTTTGTCTTCACTGGTGTAAATTAGGATAGCTCCATTAACTTCAATGGAGCCATACCCATTTACACATTTGGCCAAGTTTTTCTTGGAAATGATTTTTGTCACTGTAGTTTTATTGTCACTTCTGTCATTCTCTGCAGTTGAGTTTTCCCTACGGGGTGAGGAATACCACACACTCGGAGCTGAGAAATTCAGGCTTATTAATTCAAAACTTTATTTGATACAAAAGCATGGCCTTATGCTTATAATTACTATAAAAGCAATTAATGGCATAGACTAAAAAAAAAAAATAGATCAATTATTTTCTCCTGGAGCATAGGCAGGTCACAATGAACTTCTCCCATGAGGTTCCACCTATCCCCTTACACTCTAGCATTTGTATATCTTTCCATATTATATGACCATCCAATCAACATTAAGCATTGTGTCTCACATAATCTGTACAATGCACATGTGCAAGCTTCAGTTTACATAAGTTTTGCTATTTTCATGTCATCATGTCTGTTTTCCAGTTACTTATTTCCATTGACCACACTGATCATATCACCTTACTCAATTTAGGGACTTCCTTGTTTTTTTCCCCCCTAATACAGGGACTTTTTGGCAGAACACTGTATTTGTTGTACTAATTACCTTCCTCTGATCTGTGTCCTTCAACACAGTATGTTCCAAAACAAAACATCAACATTGTCCTGTACAACAATTATAAGCATTATTAAGCAAGTTCATGTAAGGAGAATTTAGTAAAGCAACATCATGTCAAGCAAAGATTAGGCTGAAGCCGGCTAGCCTAGTATAAATATTATCTGGACCATTGAAATTCTTTCACTATACTTGACCAATGCTTATGACATTTTGAACACCTGAAGTGAAAAATTCCATATTTTTTCTTCTATGTCTGGCATGTCTCAGTATTGAGGCACAGGACAGAGAATCAAGTATCAGAGGGGTAGCCTTGTTAGTCTGGATCTGTAGAAGCTACAAAGAGTCCTGTGGCACCTTATAGACTAACAGACATATTGGAGCATAAGCTTTCGTGGGTGAATACCCACTTCGTCGGATGCATGCAGTGGAAATGTACAGAGGCAGGTATAAATATGCAGGGAAGAGTCAGGCTAGAGATAACGAGGTTAGTTCAATCAAGGAGGGTGAGTCCCTCATCTAGCAGTTGAGGTGTGAACACCACGGGAGGAGAAACTGCTTTTGTAGTTGGCTAGCCATTCATAGTCTTTGTTTAATCCTGAGCTGATGGTGTCAAATTTGCAAATGAACTGAAGCTCAACAGTTTCTCTTTGGAGTCTGGTCCTGAAGTTTTTTTGCTGCAGGATGGCTTTAAATCTGCTATTGTGTGTCCAGGGAGATTGAAGTGTTCTCCTACAGGCTTTTGTATATTGCCATTCCTTATATCTGATTTGTGTCCATTTATCCTTTTGCGTAAGGACTGTCCAGTTTGGCCGATGTACATAGCAGAGGGGCATTGCTGGCACATTATGGCATATATTACATTGGTGGATGTGCAGGTGAATGAACCGGTGATGGTGTGGCTGATCTGGTTAGGTCCTGTGATGGTGTCCCTGGTGTAGATATTCGGGCAGAGTTGGCATCGAGGTTTGTTGCATGGATTGGTTCCTGAGTTAGAGTTATTATGGTGCGGTGTGTAGTTGCTGGTGAGAATATGCTTCAGGTTGGCGGGTTGTCTGTGAGCGAGGACTGGCCTGCCTCCCAAGGCCTGTGAAAGTGAGGGATCGTAGTCCAGGATGTCACTGATGATTCATTGGAGAGGTTTTAGCTGAGGACTGTAAGTGATGACCAGTGGAGTTCTGTTGGTTTCTTTCTTCGGCTTGTCTTGCAGCAAGAGGCTTCTGGGTACACGTCTGGCCCTGTTGATCTGTTTCCTTATTTCCTCGTGCGGGTATCGTAGTTTTTGAGAATGCTTGGTGAAGATCTTGTAGGTGTTGGTCTCTGTCTGAGGGGTTGGAGCAAATATGGTTGTACCTCAGTGCTTGGCTGTAGTCAATGGATCATGTGGTGTGTCCGGGATGAAAGCTGGACGCATGTAGGTAGGCACAGCGGTCGGTGGGTTTTCGGTATAGGGTGGTGTTAATGTGACCATCACTTATTTGCACCGTGGTGTCTAAGAAGTGGACTTCCCGTGTAGACTGGTCCAGGCTGAGGTTGATAGTGGGGTGGAAGCTGTAAAATCGTGGTGCAATTCTTCCAGAGTTTCTTTCCCCTGGGTCCAGATGATGAAGATGTCATCAATGTAGCGAAGATAGAAAAGGGGTGTGAGTGGACGAGAGCTGAGGAAGCGTTGTTCCAGGTCAGAAATAAAAATGTTGGCATATTGTGGAGCCATGCAGGTGCCCATAGCTGTGCATAGGACAGAGAATGTATCCGTTCAAAAACAATTTCTATTACAAATTAGCAGATATTTCATGTTGAACCTTCTCATTTCTGAGAGAATATTGTTTTGTCTGCAAACTCTCCACTTTGTTTCTGGTTGGTTACAGTGGTCTCCACCCATTCCCTTTTGTGTTTGGTTGTGTCCTGTTACTGTATTTTGTCCCTTCTGCCAAGAGATAAGCAGTGTTGGGTCTTTAGAATGCATCATCTCCTTGCTGGGAGAGAAACTGATGACACAGACTCTTGAATAAAATAAATTAAAGGGAAACGTCCTAAGACCTGTTTACATTAAGTAAAGAAGGCAAAACAATAGCAAAGTTTCAGAGAGCTTTTTTCCAATGCAGGTCAACTTTTGACAGCAGTAGCCAGCCTGGCTTTGCCCAGCTAAATGCTTTCAGATATTCTGACAAGTCACACTTAAGTTTAACACATTTTATGGAGTTACTATCTAATTATGGAGTTCATATCCAGTGTCCATTTTCCAAAAATTCCATAACACACATTCACTTCCACCTTTGCCATAACAATATTTATTTCACATTCCTCATTTTTTATTACTACATTCGATTAATTTACCCATTTATTAGAGCCACAAACATCAAAATAATGGAAGAACTAGTAACATAAAAACATAAATTTTTATAAGTGCTTTATGTCATTGTTTAAACACCGTATACTTCAACAGTTTTACATTACCAAGGAGCTTAGATTGCTATGAGCAAGTAGCCTGACAACAGGAGGTTATTGAATCCGAGTGCTCTTAAAGCAAATAAATGTGATGTTTAATGCTGGATTTCTACATTAAATGAACTGCAGGATTGCTGGTAGATACAGTTGACAAGAAAAATCTTAAGGACTTTTTACCCTAAGGGTTTTATCCTCTATTTCACATACAACAGGTATTGCTGGGGAAAATTTCAGGTTCGGAATGTTCTGTAGTTCCACTAAAAATCACAGCTATGATTTTTTTTTGGCCTGTTTTCTTTGTTTTTATTGTTTCCAGTGATCCTGAGGCTTAGCTTCAGTACACAGTAATCCACTGGGAAATTAAAAGGAAACTGATACTGGTAGTTCTCATGTAGTATCATACACAGAGCTTTGTGAACTGCAGAAACTAGCACTAGCATCTGGATTAGCAACCTGACAGGGTCTACAGTTTCCAAACTGGCAAAGGGGACAAGATGAATTAACTAGGCTGAAGTAGAAAGGTATTCTATGTGAAGGAGTGAACTCAGCATGGAGTTCACAATCAGAACAGCCTGGGGATAATCAAGGAGACTCCCTGCTTTCCTCTAGGATGGACCTATTTAAACAGAAATAGAAAACTGAGTAGGGGAAAAGAGACTAGAAGTCTGGAAGCTAGCCTGGCTAATCACAGAGACATTGTTTTGGATTTTAAGTTTGGTAGCTCTGAACCAGGATCCTGAGGTAAGAGCCTTGGAAGTGTCATTTCACATCCTCCTTCCATGGGACTTCAAAGGAGGCACACATCTTTTGAACAGTTTGTTTTGGCTTCTCTTTGTCCTGCTCTGTGCAAGCAGATTTATTGGTGTCTAGTTGGGGGAAAGTGACGTGGGGCTCACCCACAGTGCCACGTCTTTCCACAGTGGGGAATGTAGGGTGGCCTAGCCCTTCATACTTGACTCCTGTACATGGACTTTTGGGAGCTCTCGTCCATCAAGAAGGCTCATGGAGGAGGTCCTCTGGTTACTGGTGAAAAAGCAACAGGCAAAGTGTGACAGGAAGTGCTAGTTCCAGGAGGCACTGCTGGCCACCCAGCAATGTCTGCAAGAAGCACAGCTGGCACAGCATGAGGGTAACCAGCAGCAGACTGGAGGAAAAGGGAGCCTAAGGGGAGAGACCTGCCCTGGGGTTCACCCGAGCCTTGCCTTGACTGAGCCAAGCATTGATGATAACCCAGAGGCCTATTTGACAACTTCTGAGTGGGTCGCTACCATGGTCAGGTAGGAAAGCCGTTCTTGGGCAATGCAACTGGTCCCCTAGCTTACCAGGAAGGCAAAGCAGTCTATTGTGTGCTGAGTGTGGACAAAGCTCAGTTGTGTATGGCTATGAAGAGGGCCATAATGGCTCAGCCTTTTCCTAGAGCTCTATCAGAAGTTGTTTCAGGCTGAACTCTTCTCCATTGGGGCAAGTGCACATGCCATGGGCAAATGACCCTGGGATCCAATTATCTGATGGCTGTGTCTAGAGACCAAGACTGTGGAGAAACTAATGGACAATATCATCCTGGAGCAGTACTTGCACATCTTCCCAGTCTTAGTACAAGCCTGAGTTCAATGTTTTTGGCTGGCATCTACAGAAGAGCAGTGGAAATGATAGAGATTCCTGGAGGCTGAAGCACTTACAGCTTGAAAGCCAAGCCCCACAATGGGCCAGCCGAACCAGGAATGATGGTGGGAGACACCACCACAAGAGCTCAGAAAATGTTGTATGGTTGGTCCTCTCCAAGCAGCCAAAATTCTAGACCAGGGCCTGCCCATGACAACAGCCCCAGCTTGAGATACTAGCACCCCAAAGACCCACACCTTATGGGGACTTCCAGTTCCTGCCTTTGAAGGACTGGTGGTATGCTATTGCTTCAGGCAAACAGGGCATATCCAACATGAATGTGACCAATGAAATCTGACCATTTAGGATCCTACTTCAGTCAGTCTGGAGAAGCACATGGCCAGCTTCTACAGCCAACCATGGGATTTTTATGTAATCCAAGTAAAAATTGGTGGAAGGGCTGATGACTCGGGCTGTGGGCTGATCTTGCTTCAACAAGACCTAGTTTCATCCAAGTCCTTAGATCCAGAACAACCTGATACAAATTTTGTGCATTTATGGGGAGAGTTGAACATACCTCACTGTCTACATAATCTTGCAGTTGATGAACCAGCTAGGCTGTCTCCAAGTAGGAGAGGCAGATTGCTTACATTGGCCAATAATCCTGGGATAGGATCCCGCTCAGAGGATGGCTAGAATCTCTTCCTCATCATCCAGTGGGACCTTTTTGAAATTTCCCTAAAGTCTTGGAGCTTGCGAAAGCAGCAGAAGGCTGTGAAGGTTGGGCAAGTCTGGACCTGTGCTGAAAGTGACTCCGGGGAGCCTGAAGATGACCCTCCCCAGAGGGTAGATCCTGAAAAGTGGACTTCACAACAGACCAGATTTCTAATATCCAGGGAAGGGACACTGCAGAGCCTAGACTACAGTGCCTTGAGCAACAATTTTGACACCGTATCAGCCCAACATAATGAAGCAGACACTCCAGGAGTGTCTTACCCAAGTGGCAGCTATCAATGGAGTGTTCATGATGGATTGATTTACCCACCAGTTTCCCCACTTTGAGTTATGAAGAAAGATACTGTACTGGGTGAAGAGACACACTCATACCAAGGAGCTCTGATACCAGCGTCTATTTCCTAAACCTGCACAGTGGGAATTTCTAAACTGGCCCACACAATGACCACTGCTGCGCACCTAGGTAGGCTTAAAACCAGGAAACATTGTTGAATCAGTACTTTGGGTTCTTCTTTCTTCAGGCATATATAAAGAGGCAGCAGATTTCTGCGCCTCATGTCCTGACTATCACAGGGTAGCCCCAAAAGGCTGTGTCCTGCCCCTTTAACCTCCATACACCTCATTACAACACCTTCAAAGAGGGTTGGGATTGATATAACAGGCCCCTAGAAAAGAGCGCCCAAAAACACAAGTTCATTCTGGTACTCGTGGACTTGCCACAAAGTGTCTTGCAGTGGTTCCCTTATGAAATAACATAGCTTCCATGATTGTGCAGGAACTATAACAAGTATTTTCCTGGCTTGGACTTCCTTCAGATGTCATCACAGATGAATTTTGTGTCCAATGTACTCCAAAAGGTCGGGGACACTGTTGAAGAAAAAACTTCTTCATACCGCCATCTACCACACTCAGACCAGAGGAAAGGCTTAAATCTATGTTAAAGAAGTTTGTGGGGATGGAGGCTCCAGACTTGGACCAGCTGCTCCCCTATCTTTCATTTGTGATGTGGATAGTGCCGCAGGCCTCCACCAGTTTTTCCCTTCAAGTAACTTTATGGGAGGCAGCCCCAATGTACCTTAGATTTGGTTAAAGAATTCTGGGAAGCCCAACGTATGAGCATAACCAATAGCCTACAATATGTCATCCAGATAAGGGAGAGGTTAGAGCCCCTAGGCATAGGCGTGGAAACTAGGGGTATGGCAGTACCTGATAGAGGAAGATCCCAGGTTTTACTGTGAAAAGTTTGCAGGTGCTATCAGAATGGAACTAGCATTACTTTGTGATTCTTGAGATTCCCAGAGCTGTGCTGTACCCATGTGGTGTGAGTGGGAATTGCGCTTTTTCACATGGCCTTTGAACACACGTTTTAGTTTCCTTAGCTGGCTTTCAGCACCCCCCACTATAAAAGCCACTGTCCTTAGGCAATTTGGCCAGAAATAACCATTCTCAGGTCAAACAGGTGCAGCACTACAATAAAGAGGCTAAAGCTATAAAATTTCACTCGGGAGATCTGGTGCTCTTACAACTTCCCAGCTCAAAGAGCAAGCTCCTGACTAAGTGACAAGATCTGTACAAAGTGTTCTGTCAGGTGGGACCCGTACATTATGAGATTCGCTGCCTGGACAGATGGAAACAAAGACAGATTTATCATGTAAATCTGTTAAAACACTGGAGGATACAGGAAGACCTCTTCATTCACCTGGAAGAAGGAGAAGAAAGAAGACCGCCGGTGTGGAGGAAGTGCCACTAGGGAGTGGTTAACTAGCAAACAGAGGGCAAATGAATAATCTCCTGAGAGCCTATGAGGACGTGTTCTCCCCGCTACCAGACCCAGCTAGGATTTCTGATGATGTTTGGCCCCCAGCTCTATGGAAATCAAGGAGATGTTAAAGGTGGAGGAGAGGAAGGACTTCCATAACCCCTGGTGTAGTCTGGTGGTCCTTGTGCAAAAACCTGATGGGACTGTCTGGTTCTGCATTGATTTCAGGCAGGTAAACACTATCTCCAGCTTCAATGTGTACCCAATGCCCTGGGCTGAGGATCTGCTGGACCATCTTGGCCAAGCTCAATACATTACAACCTTGAATTTGTCCAAGGGCTATAGGCAAATTCCCTTTTCCCCTAACTCCTGGTTGCTACCCCAGTGTTCCTATTCCACTTTGTCACGCTGCCCTTTGGGTTACAAAGTGCCCCAGCTACCTTGCAGAGATTGATTGAACCAGCTGTCACACCCTCCCCATTGCTACACATCAGCCTATTTTGATGATAATGTGGTCTACGGTTGGGACTAGTCCACCCATCTCTGGAATCTGGCTGTGGCCCTGCAGGCTGTGAGAGGCCAATCTCACAGCAAACCCAAGAAAATAGGAGACTGACTTCTTGGGTGAATAAGGTTGAAGCACTGTCTAACACCCACACCCCAAGAACCAATGAACAAGTATGATATTTCCTGGGCCTAGGTGGATATTACAGAGGGTTTGTGCTAGATTGTGCCTCACTGAATGTGCCCCTCATGGACCTTGTCAAGAAGTCAGCCCCAACAGGTCACATGGTTGCCCGAGTATGATCAGGCATTTCAAGAAATTAAGCACCTACATAGTAATCCCATTTTGCACATCCCTGATTTCTTGTGATAATTTATTTTGAAGGCGAACACCTCACATTGAGCTGTAGGGGCACTCCTCTCTCAACATTCCAAGGCCATGAGCACCCTATCCTCTATATGAGTAGAAAGTTCCTGGACCAAGAGAGATGGCATTTTGGTCCTTGAAAAAGAATATTTGGCTATATACTTGGCAGTGAAGGTGCTGAAGTACTACTTGATGCACAATTTGCCCTGGTCATCAGCAATGCTGTTCTGTGGTGGTACAGACGCTGACGAACTCAAATGCCTGTATCACCCAATGATACTTACCCTTACAACCCTTTTGGTTCCAGGTGGAACACTATCCTGGAAAGGACCATTAGCATGTGAGACTTTTTCTCATGAACAGATGAAGATATTGAGACATTTGATGAGTGCACCGACTGGTCCACTCAAGGGAGGGAGCATTGTGAATAAATGTACTACCCCTTTAAGAGTCAGCCAAGTGCTCATGATCAGAACAGCATAGGTATAATCCAAGTAATTCTCTGCTCTGCCCTAGGTCTAACCTATTTAAGCAGGAAGCTGAGCAGGGGAGAGGAGACTTAGAGCTGTCTAGCTTGTAAAGAGTGGTGAGCTCTCTCCAGCTCTGGATGGCTAGCCTAACTAGGCACAGAGACATTGGTTTGGATTTTAAGTTGGGGAACTCTGAACCAAGGTCCTGAGGTAAAGGGCCTTAGATTGTTGTTCAAATTTCTCTTCCATGGGCTTCAATAATGAAAATGTACTTTATTTTGACTTAAGTGGGTTTTTTTTAAGGGGGCAGAGGGGAGGGGAGCTCCTTTGTCCTGTCTATGAAAACAGATTTACTGACACCCAGGCGGGGTGTCAGTACCACAGTACCACACATGGTCACAAAGGAGCATTTCAGACCCACCTCTTTATACTCTATCAAAAATGAGTAAACCTTCTAAACTAAAAATAAAATTAAAAAAAATCACCTTTCAGATTACATTGTCAAAGCCCATTCTCCAGAACACGAGACCTCCTTGGCTCGCTGAATTCCTTGGATTCGCAAAGCTAGAAGGCATAATCGTTTCACCACCACCACTCACTTTTAAAACTCTCCTCTGTACCAAATACATAGATTTCTTCTTTAATGTTTACTTATTATAGAACTGCTATTAATTAACTTTTTGTTTATAGACATAATATAGAATATTCATTACCTGATAAGACCATTGTTCAATCAAGAGACCAGAGGACAGTTATTACTTTAACAATACTGCATTTCAAAATGTTGTTATGGAAACTTTAATACGGGTAGTGATCAATGGCTCCATGTCTAGTTGGCAGCCGGTATCAAGTGGAGTGCCCCAAGGGTCGGTGCTGGGGCCGGTTTTGTTCAATATCTTCATCAACGACCTGGAGGATGGTGTGGACTGCACCCTTAGCAAGTTTGCAGATGACACTAAACTGGGAGGAGTGGTTGATACGCTGGAGGGTAGGGATAGGATACAGAGGGACCTAGACAAATTAGAGGATTGGGCCAAAAGAAATCTGATGAGGTTCAACAAGGACAAGTGCAGAGTCCTGCACTTAGGACGGAAGAATCCCATGCACTGCTACAGACTAGGGACCGAATGGCTGGGCAGCAGTTCTGCAGGAAAGGACCTAGGGGTTACAGTGGACGAAAAGCTGAATATGAGTCAACAGTGTGCCCTTGTTGCCAAGAAGGCTAACGGCATTTTGGGCTGTATAAGTAGGGGCATTTCCAGCAGATGGAGGGACGTGATTATTCCCCTCTATTCGGCACTGGTGAGGCCTCATTTGGAGTACTGTGTCCAGTTTTGGGCCCCACACTACAAAAAGGATGTGGATAAATTGGAAAGAGTCCAACGGAGGGCAACAAAAATGATTAGGGGGCTGGAGCACATGACTTAGGAGAGGCTGAGGGAACTGGGCTTGTTTAGCCTGCAGAAGAGAAGAGTGAGGGGGGATTTGATAGCTGCTTTCAACTACCTAAAAGGGGGTTCCAAAGAGGATGGATCTAGACTGTTCTCAGTGGTAGAAGATGACAGAACAAGGAGTAATGGTCTCAAGTTGCAGAGGGGGAGGTTTAGGTTGGATATTAGGAAAAACTTTTTCACTAGTAGGGTGGTGAAGCACTGGAATGGGTTACCTAGGGAGGTGGTGGAATCTCCTTCCTTAGAGGTTTTTAAGGTCAGGCTTGACAAAGCCCTGGCTGGGATGATCTAGTTGGGGTTGGTCCTGCTTTGAGCAGGGAGTTGGACTAGATGACCTCCTGAGGTCCCTTCCAACCCTGAGATTCTATGATTCTATGAACTTAATTCAAGGGCATCTGTGCCAATGTCCCAGACTGTACAACAAAAGCTAAAGAGTAGCAATAGTAGGACTTCAGAATGTTTCTTGTACTTCTCTATGGAAGACAGCCCACACTGAGGAGTGGAAATACTTTTGAAAGTGATCTTAAATAATGAGTGTATGGGAGTCTGTGTTGTGGTATGTGATGCCACAGCTAAGTTTTGACCCAGAGTTGCTGAAACACAATAATGTCCAGAAGGCAAAGGTAGAAAAATCTTTCTATAATTCTGATTTGCAGAGTACACAGAATAATATGTAGTGTTTCAACAAGGAGCACCTTAATCTTATAGTTTGTTTCCAGAATGCATAAAATTATATAAACCTAAAGTACATTCTGAGAATTGACATGCAAATAGGCATTCTAAGCCTTCCATTATGCTTCTGAATTTGTACACTTCTTCAAATGAACAGACTCATTATACACATTGTGTGCACCCAGTGGTTCCCATATATAGTCAATGAGTATTTAGGTCTTGAAAAAATAGCTTTTTAGTTTTTGTATTCAACGTTTTTATTTCTGCTATGAAAAATTTTACCTTTCTTTCTTCAGTAGGACACAATGTCTTAGATCTTTGTTTTTCTGACACATTGGCCAAATGCCCTCTTGTGAAAATGGATACTTTCAGGTTAGCAGACTGGGGAATTACTTTATTACTACATTGGCATGCTGCCTCAGTTTAGTCAACATAGCACTTACATAAATATCTGAATGCAACTATTGTCTCTGAGAAGAAAACAGCAACTTCTTTTATTTAAAGAGAGGAAAATATGACATTATTCTGAATAAAGTCTAATGAGTTCAGTTCTTTAAAAGTGATGTTAATGTCACAGTATCTTGGATGATTCAATTTCAAGGAACGATGCATTTCCTGCTGTATAAAAATTGAAGGTTAAAAACCTGAGTGCAGTTAGCTGGCACTGATTTATTTTTAAACTTGCCAATGTCATTGCCAGCTCTGACACTAGCTGAATATAATTAAACATATATAATAATTAGATTATTTTAATTTACTCTGTTAATAATTAAATGGAACTTGGACACCCCCCCCCCCCAAAATGCAAAAGTTGTTTTTTTAGAAATGTATTTATCTGGCTTTCACCATATTTGATACTTTAATACAAAATAAATATACCCAAAAAGGAAAAATTCATATCATTCCACAAAAATAGATGGAAATTCGTGTGCAAAAGCAGATCCCATTCAGTTTTCATTCTACTTTCTCAGAAACTGTTAAACTGCTTGTTTGTCAAATCAAAACCTCTTTTTATTTATTTAATTTTTTTGAATTTTAGTGCTCATCAAAGGGAGGGACTAGTAACACTGGATAGAATAAAAAATTAGTGGAGGAAGGTGCTGTGACAGTTTCTTCAGACTGAACTGCTGCTACCCACCTTAGTCTTGACTTTACAGTACCCCTTCTCTTGCAGTCCAGAGCATCTCTGGAGCAAAGACTGCCAATTCTGGTGACTTTTATGCTTTCTTTTTGTGGAGAAATAATCACATGGGATCAGGGCTGGATTTACACCTTACATGCCCCTAGGCACAGTATCTTCAGCACTCCCCCAGCCTACAGCTGACCTTTGTGTTGCACACAGTTTTAGAGAAGTAAGGTGTCCCTAGAATGCCGGTGCCCCTTGGCACGTGCCTACTGTGCCTAATTGGAAATCCGGCCCTACACGGGTTTAGGATGATACTATTGCGCTTATTTTCAATGGTGTCCTACATAAGATTGAAGTTGAAAGACCAGGGCCTCATCTCACAACAGACACCGCGTGGGCAGCCCCTGGTGCCTGTATGCAGCCCCGTTTCACCCTAGGCTCTGTGTGGGTGCAGGTTTTTGCCTTTGTGGAGTCCATTTCCAGATTAAGGCCTAGTTATGGTGCCATTTAGTAACTCACTCCCTCTCACCCCAAAGCATAATTCTTTTGAACTGTCCTTAACCAGTAGAGAAAATAAAAGTTCTCACCTGCCTGTCGGTTTTCTCAGAATAATGTGCCTTTTTGGTTTTGGATGGCTATATAGAAAACAGCTTTAACACGCAAAAATTTTTTTTAACTTCATCCAAGGTATCTTGGTTTATAAAGTGGTTAAAGAAATCTGTATGATAATCAATTGTTGTTGAATCCGTAAAGCCTAGATATATCTTCCTCTAAGGACTTGATTCAGCAGCTACTGTATAGGCAATTGTTTATTTCAAAGTTAGTTTTGCCTGAATAGGGGTTGCAAAAGTGGGTCCAGACTCCTACATTATTTGGGGCCTACTCAAAGGTGAAAGTGGGCTGGTACGGCGTACCAGTAAGAAGTGGCCGCCAGTACCAGCACATACACAGTCAACCTTAAAGAGCTGCCGCAGCAGTGCTTTAATGTCACTGCCCCTTTTCCGCCCCCCCCCCCCAGGGCCTCCAACAGGGGGCAAAAGGGGCAGCTGCCCCAGGGCCCAGTGATTTAAAAGGGCTCAGGGCTCCTGGCCACTGCCACTTCTGCAGCAGCGGCCGGAGACCTGGGCCCTTTAAATCACCACCGGAGCCGTAGGCAGCACGGGCCGGGCAATGTGGAAGGGCTGACTGGGGTAGGATCACCTCTGTCCTGCCCCCTTCTGCCCAAGGCCCCACCCCTTCCGGGGGCCCGGAGCCAGGCCCCCATACCAGTAAGTCTTTTATGTTACTTTCACCCTTGGGCCTACTCCTGCTCTTCAAGACAATGGTAAAACTCCTGTTTTCTTCAGAGGAGTTGTGTTGGACTCTTGATAATGTGAGACTTTGGTAAATGTGACAGAACTTATTTTGATGTAAAACCATAGAGAAGGGAAACAAATACACATCTTTGTTTATGTTGAAAATTCAAAGGATCTCAAATCATCCCACAGCCAACCATAAAAGATTCCAATTATGCATATTTACTTTCTTTTCTAACCAAACAAAAATAGCAAAGCCTAAATTAGGACCATAAAAGACTGATGCAGAGACCACATGCTCAAATGGCAAGTGTGTGTATTTCAATAGATTATTTACTGTTGTAAATACAGTAATACCTTGATGAAACCAATTGAAAGTCTCTTGATTTTTCTATTAAATTGCTGGAAAATGTTGTCAGAAAAAAACGTTAATATTTGTCTGATTAGGAAAGTAATATATTGATTTGATTAATTTGCAATATTGTTTATAAGCAACTTCAAAGATGGCATACAAAGAAACAAATAGTTGTGTTATCTAGATATCATTTTCAATAACTCTACTGAAAAGGGGATTTAAGAGCTAGCACAAAGGTCCTTTTTCATACAGTTTGGTTTAGCATGTTTGAGATACTGCATTTTTGTCTATTTTGTGCTTAAACAGGATAACTATTAAGGGTTCCTTAAGAGCCTTTGATGTTCTGTGAAGTGTGGGGGGGAAATATCACAGCTGTACTATTAAATCTTTTCAATTAAGATCTGATTTGCAATCTGGCCCAGTAGCTTATAAATAGTGTTGGGAGTTGTCACTCACGAGATTTGAGTTTTGTCCTACCTTTCTCACCCATTGCCTTATCTTTTTTTCTTGTCTCATTTTCTTGTTCCTTAAGCATTGCTCTTCACCTTACTGTTGTTAAGTGAAAACAATTGTTGCCAAGCAGTGAGAAAATACAGCATCTGGCATGTGGAATGCACAGTTATCCACTGTTTTTACACATGGCAGGCAATCAGGGAAGATTTCTGCCTGTGTGAAATTCTAATTCTAAGAAGCCAATTTTTGTGTGCTTGTCTCCTTTAATAGAACTAATCTAAATAGTCATTCCTGGTTAAAGAGATTTCACTGAATCAAAATCTTTAAACTGCCTTACATAGAATCAGTCAAAGAAAATTCCATGGGTTGCACAGGTTTGTTTTTAGACTTTAATAATCTGTCAACAGTAATCGTGTTTTGGCTACATGAAGAAAGCTAGTCTTTTCTGTGCTGTTTAAGTAATCAAGATCAATACTTAAGTTACTATCTCATCAGCACTACACATCTTTGAGTACTACACATTTTGACTGCTCAAAATAACAAATGGAAATAATCACCACCTATTAATTTTTGTTTGGGGAAAATGACTTTTTTCATTTTCCATTCTTAAAAGATTCATATTTGTATTTAAAAATCAAGACCATAACCAAAGAGTTTACATACTTTCATATGTGTAAAGCCTAATATACTTTTTTTCATAACACTTTACACAAGAGTGTTGTGCAACTCCATGTGTCCTGGCTAAATTCCTGTTTGATAATTCAAATAGTGTTGGATTTCTGATCTGTGGCCCATGAAGTAAGTGAAAAGTCTCCTACTGATTATGGTGGGCTTCGGATCAGACTCTTGGTGTCCCAGTCACAATGAACAAAAAGCTGCACATTTTTCATTCACTTTCTAAAGAAAGGGTAGAATATTGGAGGTCTTTATTCACTGGTACAAGTTGGGTTATCCTATGATTGATGCTCCCATTAATCATATTCAGGCCCCAATTCTGCAATCCCTTACTCACATGAGTTGTCCTTATGTGAGCAGACTCTTGTATTCATATAAGTAAATAAGGTTTTCAGGATTGGACCCCCACTGTTGACTAAACCAAATCTAGCATGTGTGAGCTGTCTTTATCTAGATAGTTATTTAATCTATCCTTCCTTATATCTGTGGTATTTGTAAGGCATCTATAACCTTGATAGCACAAATATCGCCCCAAAATGGGGAAGGCTCCCTGCTCCTGGTCACTAGGTTAAGAGCTCAAGGAGGGGATTTGTTAATACCAGCTCTAGTAATTAAAGTTCCCTCCTCATTGGTGTGCTGTGGATGTGTTCCTTCTAGGATGAGGGAGTTTAGGACTCAGGAGGGACATTATAATTAATATTTTTGTTTCACATTGGTCACTTGTACTGTTTCTCCACTCCTCATTAGTGATCTTGAGGTGGAATTACTGATATGTTATTCATCTACTGTCTAATGGGAGCAGGCAGGTAGACAGTGCAGCTGAAGATGGTATGGTAAAAGAATTTTTTTTTTTCATTGGTGTATTTAGTGCAAGGGGATGCCTGAATTTTTTAAAATATTTTTAGCGGGATGCATTTCTCTGCCTTCTGTGTCAGGGTTAGGAACAATGGCTTTACCTAGATATATGTGTTAGGTTTCCTCAGGTGCTGTGAGCTGTCGTGCTAATTCAAATAATTGTATTTGAGTTGTCCATGAATCAAGCAATTATACCCAATTAATCTTTATGCAAGTCTTATTCTGACATTTAGGATTCACTATTGCTAGGTGCTGAGCTTTCTGGCTCTTATCCAGAAAACAAGAGGCAACTAAACAATGGAATATGTGACAGGTTGGATCAGAGAAACCCCCTTGGGGCTGCCAACTGATGTGCCAAGACTACTTCTGCCCCTGCCTTCCCTGCCAGCTTGGGACTCCAGAACCCTGCCTGGTTGTGCCAGACATGCTTGCTGGCTACAAACACAGACCCAGGTCTGAACCATGTCCCACAAACTGCAGGCTTAACTGAAAGCAGCTTAAGAAATGTTCCTTTCTCTAACATTCAGATGCCCAAATCCCAATGGGGTCCAAACCCCAAATAAATCCATTTTACCCTGTATAAAGCTTATACAGGGTAAACTCATAAATTGTTCGCCCTCTATAACACTGATAGTGAGATATGCACAGCTTTTTGCACCCCCGCTTCCCCCGGTATTAATACATACTCTGGTTTAAATAATAAGTAAAAAGTGATTTTATTAAATACAGAAAGTAGGATTTAAGTAGTTCCAAGTAGTAACAGTCAGAACAAAGTGAATTACCAAGCAAAATAAAATAGAACACGCAAGTCTATGCCTAATAGAGTGAGAAAACTTAATACAGATAAAACCTCACCCTTAGAGGTGTTCCAGTAAGCTTCCTTTTATAGACTAGTCTCCTTCTAGTCTGGGTCCAGCAATCACTCACACCCCCGTGGTTACTGTCCTTTGTTCCAGATTGTTTCAGGTATCCTTTGAGGGTGGAGAGGCTATCTCTTGAGCCAGCTGAAGACAAAATGGAGGAGTCTCCGAGGGGATTAAATAGACTCTTATGGGTGGACACCCCTCCCTGCCCCTGTGTAGAATCCCAGCTGCAAGATGGAGTTTTGGAGTCACATGGGCAAGTCACATGTCCATGCATGACTCAAATTTACAGGTAGCAGCCATGGTTCACATGCTACCTGGAATATCCTCAAGTAGACTTCTTATGTGGATTGGAGCTTTCCAAGATCCATTGTCCATTAAGTGTTTCTTGATTGAACACTTAACTAGCAAATTCCTTTCTAAAGAGGCTGCCCAAATGCCTTACTAAGGCTACTTAAAATCAAACCAGTACACAGCCAATATTCATAACTTCGAATACAAAAAGGATACATGCATACAAATAGGATGAATAGATTAATTAGATCATAACCTTTACAGAGATATGTTACATGGCATATGTAGCATAAAACATATTCCAGTTATGTCAGATATACATTCATAAGCATATTTCCATAAAGTCTTATGGGGTGCAACGTCACAGAATAGTGATGATGAACACAGGAACAAGACTAAGGGCTGGTCTACACTAGCCCCGAAGTTCGAAGTAAGATACGCGACTTCAGCTATGTAAATAACGTAGCTGAAGTCGAAGTATCGTATTTCGAACTTCAAAGTACTCACCCCTGGTCCACACCGCGGCACGCAGGCTCCCCCGTCGACTCTGCCTGCTCCGTTCGTGGAGGAGGATTACCAGCGTCGATGGGGGAGCACTTCCTGGTTCGATTTATCGCGTCTAGACAAGACGCGATAAATCGAACCCAGAAGATCGATCTGACGCGTCCGACAGAGCTGGTAAGTGTAGACTAGCCCTAAGTAGTGACTCACCAGTATTGGATACTTTAAAATGACAGCTTCTGGCTATGTCCAACACAGCACATCTGCAAAACCTGACCCCAGTGATAGTGTGCTTAGCAGCTCCTCCCTCTCAATGCACCCTCTCACCATCCTCTCAATTGCATTCCCTCTCACAATTGCAATTGTCCCAATCTCCCAGTCTGCAGCTCCACTATCTAGCTCTGTATTAGAAGCAAGAAATAATAGAAAACAAATAGAAATTATTCTTAGAATTGCGTAGCGAATTACATCCTCTCAATAGCATTCCACAGGCTGATTTACAATTATATAAGTGTTGTTATTCACAATTAAAATCTATATGACTTTTCCCCAAGAGGTATTTCTGGGAGGCTGGAATTTGATGTAAGGCTGTGCTGATACATTCTAACAGGCCAAAATGATTATCATTCTCACAGTTTGAATAATTTATTATTATTTTATATTCACCAGTGTACTGAATATTTGATGTTTTGTCAATGGTTTTTAGCTAAACTAACTCATTAAAAAAAAAAAAAAAATTCAAAAGAGATCGTTAGTAGTTTCCTTGGAGTTTATTTTCAGCCCATGAATTCTGTTCTCTGACTTAAATTGACTAAAATACATTTAACTCCTCAAGGGACTCTCACAGAAGTCAATGGGAGTTTAACCATTAGGCATATCTTGCTCCCATTAATCTCAATCAGGGCATATTGTTAATATGACAACATAATTGAATAGAAATTACTGTAGGTATACAGCAACTGAATATGGAAACTATCCGTTGAGCATGGAAGAGACAAAGAATTAAGTAGTTAGAGTGTGCATGAACTAAACTTGGTGAAATTATTAGAAATCACTATGATGAATTCATGCTAACTAACAGCATTTCAACATATAGCAGTTAGTTGTCCTTTATGATGAAATTTGTTTTAGGTGCTGAATTAATTATCCAGTAATTTTTTTTCTGTCACTGATTTACTTCTTAGGCATTGCTATTGCTTGTGTTATACCCACCCAATCAAATAAAACAGTTCATGATGTCAAAACATTGTAACCTAATACTTGCCAAAATACCCAAGGTTTTATGCAGTATTTAATTATTACTAGTATTTGTTCACAAAAATATATATCTCTCTAGTGTACCACAATTAATTTGTAATATCAAAATATTGACATTAATGACATTCTATTTATCTTGTAGCACTACAGATTGAGGTCAAAACTGCTGTGATTATGAGGACACATTCAAATGGTCAGTTATGACATAGAAATAAATATATTATAAATTAATGCAGAATTATGCTTAATAATAAAGAAGGAAAGAAGATGCAAATATTAAATGAGAGTATAGCTGTAGAAAGGTGGGCCCTGGAAATGCGTCTCCCAGGTCCCTCTAGCTATAGTGTGAACTGAAGTTTACGCCAATTTCACTTCTACTTATGAAGCTGCAAGTTGTGCTTACTGTATTTGAGACCAAATGGTAGACAAAGTGCTAAATGGAATCACCTAAAATTCAGGTGAATCGTCTCATTTTCCCCCTTATCAGGAATATCTCCTTGTTTCACCACACTAATTATATAATGAATAAGCATAATGGATCATTAAACATTCAATCAGATATTACAAAAGCAAAGCTCAATTAGAAGTTCTATTCAGTATATTAAATACAAAATATTTATTAAATAGACAATTGGTATGCTAAGCAAGTTGTTATTTGTTAAATTTGTGCTAATGTATATAGGTAGTTTTGGCTACATTTCTCAAGGTTAATTAGATCTAACTCTTTAAACTTGGAATTCTGTAGTGAAAATTTGGTATTGCTACACTAACTTCAAAGTAATCAAGCTAAGTTTTGGTATAAATATTAATTACAGCTATCATGCATATAAAATAAAAGAATGACCATTGCAATAGCTATAGCCAAAGAGATGAGTGTCTTATGTAATCAGTAACACTAATGCATGGAAGGAAACATGTTGTACAACTCTGATGAAAGATGATAAAACTGCAACTCAAAGGTAAAATGCTTTTGCAAAACATCTATACATTGAATGATCCAACTTCTAGTAGTTTTGATCTCACAACTGTATTCATTAAATTATCCAATGACCAGCTTTTGGATTTTCTTTTCTTTTTCCATGTGTAAGGTAATACCGCCGATTATCTTGGGGGCAATATAACAGCAATCTCTCTACTTTATGAGATACTAGTTTTCAGTCAAAGGCTGAAAACTCATTCACAACTTCTGAGACTGAGGCCCAGATCCTGAGCTGCTGTAAATCACCAAAGCCACTGTCACAGCCCTAGTAAAGCTCCCCGGTGCTGGACACTCACAGGGCACCACACACTGGGCATTTAAGCTTTTAAGCTGCTTGAATCTGAGCAGAGTCCAGGCACTGTCTCTGGCTTTAGAGAGAAAATTCATTATCTCAGAATTTATATATTGTACATAGACATTCTACAAATCTTCAGAGCCCCTTTGGCTTCAGTGCAGTCCTGCCGGATATATATCTCAGGTTCTGACCTTTCAAGTCTAATCTGTGCATCCCTGTCGTAAAATGTCTAATATTTTCCATTAGGATAAATAAAAGTTTACAAATCAGAAAACTGTGACAGCCTATAAATCAAGTGCATTGTGAAGTTCCATGTTAAGTCGCAGTTAGGGTTGCCAACCCTCCAGGTTTGGCCTGGAGTCTCCCGGAATCAGCATCTGTCTCTCGGTGACTATTGAAAGGAATCCGGGAGATTTTAATAGGATATTTTAAGAAAATGACCTTACGTCATGTTGGGGGAAAAAAATCTCCCAGAATAGCTTCAGTCAGAGTTGACAACCCTAGTTGTAGTATTTGAAAGACCACAGCCCAGGGCTACACTAGGGGAGGGGGGTCGATCTACAATACGCAGATTCAGCTACGTGAATAACATAGCTGAAATCGGCGTATCGTAATCGGCTTACCTGACCATGAAGACGGCGGCGCGTCGATCACTGCAGCTCCCCCGTCGACTCCGCTTGCGCCGGTCGATGACGTGGTTTTACGGCGCCGACGGGGAGCGCGATCGGGGATCGATTAGGCGCGTCTTAGCCCAGGGCTACACTAGGGGAGGGGGGTCGATCTACGATACGCAGATTCAGCTACGTGAATAACGTAGCTGAAATCGGCGTATCGTAATCGGCTTACCTGACCATGAAGACGGCGGCGCGTCGATCACTGCAGCTCCCCCGTCGACTCCGCTTGCGCCGGTCGATGACGTGGTTTTACGGCGCCGACGGGGAGCGCGATCGGGGATCGATTAGGCGCGTCTTAATGAGACGCGAAAAATCGATCCCCGATAGATCGATTGCTACCCGCCGATCCGGCGGGTAGTGAAGACAAGCCCTTAATGAGACGTGAAAAATCGATCCCCGATAGATCGATTGCTACCCGCCGATCCGGCGGGTAGTGAAGACAAGCCCACATAGTCAGATTTTTAGGGGCAGAATGACCATTAAAATGATCTAATCTGATTTCCTGTATGACCAAGGCCATATAACTTTATCAAGTGTTTCCTGTGTCAAGACTATAATTTATGGTTGAGTAACAAAACCTCTAATCAAAATCACTTTGAATTTCAGAGGAGTTGGGATTCAAATCTGGTTTAATCCACGTGGAATGGATTAGTTTCTAGTTCTGATTCAGATGCAGCGGTTCTCATGAGATTTCACCACAAGTTGGCAGAAATAACACATAATGTGTGTGTGTGTAAGCAAGAATTCTGTCATCTAGGGCCTACATCTCATAAGAAAACCTCATTGGATTTTAGCACCACTGAATTCAAATTTTAACTCAAACTGTAGCCCTGGTTCAGCTTTAAAACTGAAGTTTAATCAAAACCTAATCCAGATCTGAGCACAGGCTTATTAACATAAGAAAATAAGAATGGCCCCACTGGGTCAGACCAAAGGTCCATCTAGTCCAGTATTCTGTCTTCTAACAGTGGCCAGTGCCAAGTGCCCCAGAAGGAATGAACAGAACAGGTAATCAAGTGATCCATCCCCTGCCACTCTTTCCCAGCTTCTGGCAAACAAGGGCTAGGGACACCATCCCTGCCCATCCTGGCTAATAGCCATTGATGGACCTATCCTCCATGAATTTATCTAGTTATCTTTTGAACCCTGTTATGGTCTTGGCCTTCACAACGTCCTCTGGCAAAGAGTTCCACAGGTTGACTGTGTGTTGTGTGAAGAAATACTTCCTTTTGTTTGTTTTAAACCTGCTGTCTATTAATTTCATTTGGTGACCCCCTAGTTCTTGTGTTATGATAAGTAGTAAAGAACACTTCCTTATCTACTTTCTCTACACCAGTCATGATTTTATAGACCTCAATCATATCTCCCCTTAGCCGTCTCTTTTCCAAGCTGAAAAGTCCCAGTCTTATTAATCTCTCCTCATACGGAAGCTGTTCCATACCCCTAATCATTTTTGTTGCCCTTTTCTGAACCTTTTCCAATTCCAATATATCTTTTTTGAGATGGAGCGACCATATCTGCACACAGTATGCAAGATGTGGGTGTATCATGGATTTATATAGAGGCAACATGATATTTTCTGTCCTATTATCTATCCCTTTCGTAATTATTCCAAGCATTCTGTTTGCTTTTTTGACTGCCGCTGCACATTGAGTGGATGTTTTCAGAAAATTATCCACAATGACTCGAAGATTTCTTTCTTGAGTGGCAACAGCTAATTTAGACCCTATCTTGACCCATCTTCAGTTATTGCTATCTAACAAAGCTGTGCTTGCACTTTTAGCTTAGTTTGTCAACAAAATATTGAGATCCCTAAAAGACCCTCAGCAGGAAGCATCAGTGCTTGAAGACTAATAGATGCTACACCGTTTATACCAAAGCAGCTCTGTGGACCCCATTATGTTGCTACTTTAAAGATCCAAAGACATTAAATGGTATTGTTACATCTCAGCCACGTTCTTTTTGGATAAATCTCTATTTCACACAGCATACCACCACACTTGGCATTAATTTGTACCTTTGTTAGTTCTCAGCAGAGAAGTAAAAAAGAGTGAATGTGTTTTGAAAGAGAACTATATTTTCAACCATATAGCTGGTCCCTCCAGATTAGAAGTAAGGATTTTATTTTAACAAGATCCCTTGTTTCCTTTCCCTTTAGCTTGAGAAAGTTTTTAAAAGGAGAAAACACCTTGTTTGACAGTCTTTTGGATGGTATTAAAGATGGTAATAACCTTTTGGAGAAAAAAGAAGACTTCAGTAATACAGCCAGAGGTTATGGGCCTATTGCAGGAGCATATGGGTGAGGTTCTATTGCCTACAGTGTGCAAGAAGTCAGACTAGGTGACTCTTCTGGACCTTAAGGGCTTGTCTACATCACAGTAAAACACCTCCAGCTAGCCCATGTCAACAGACTCAGGCTCACGGGGCTCAGACTGCAGGGCTATACAATTCCAGTGTAGACTGTTCAGGTTTGGGTTGGAGCCCGGGCTCTGGGACGCTTCCCCGGCCCGAGACCCAATGTCTATACTGCAATTTCATAGCCCCATGAATCTGAGTCTCATAGACTCATAGACTTTAAGGTCAGAAGGGACCTTTATGATCATCTAGTCTGACCTCCTGCACAATGCAGGCCACAGAATCTCACCCACCCACTCCTGGAATAATCCTCTCACCTATGTCTCAGCTATTGAAGTCCTCAAATCATGGTTTAAAGTCTTCAAGATGCAGAGAATCCTCCGGTAAGTGACCCGTGCCCCATGCTGCAGAGGAAGGCAAAAAACCTCCAGGGCCTCTGCCAATCTACCCTGGAGGAAAATTCCTTCCCGACCCCAAATATGGTGATCAGCTGAACCCCGAGCATGTGGGTAAGACTCACCAGCCATACACCCAGGAAAAAGTTCGCTGTAGTAACTTCTAACATCCCATCATTGACCATTGGTCCTATTTACCACTGATGGCAATTAATTGACCTTTGACTAAGATCATGTTATCCCATCAAACCATCCCCTCCATAAACGTATCTAGCTTAATCTTGAAGCCAGATAGGTCTTTTGCCCCCACTGCTTCCCTTGAGAGGCTGTTAGAAACCTTCGTCTAATTTCAAGTCTAAACTTCCTGATGGCCAGTTTATATCCATTTGTTCTTGTGTCCACATTGGTAATGAGTTGAAATAATTCCTCTCCCTCCCTGGTATTTATCCCTCTGATATATTTAAAGAGAGCAATCATATCTCCCCTCAGCCTTCTTTTGGTTAAGGTAAACAAACCAAGCTCCTTGAGTCTCCTTTCATACGACAGGTTTTCCATTCCTCGGATCATCCTAGTGGCCCTTCTTTGTACCTGTTCCAGTTTGAATTCATCCTTCTTAAACATGGGAGACCAGAACTGCACACAGTATTCCAAATGAGGTCTCACCAATGCCTTGTATAACGGTACTAAACACCTCCTTATCTCTACTAGAAATACCTCACCTAATGCGCCCAAGACCGCATTAGCTTTTTTCACGGCCACATCACATTGGCGACTCATAGTCATCCTGTGATCAACCAGGACTCCGAGGTCCTTCTCCTCTTCCATTACTTCCAACTGATCGTCCTCAGCTTATAACTAAAATTCTTGCTATTAATCCCTAAATGCATAACCTTACACTTCTCACTGTTAAATTTCATCCTATTACTATTACGCCAGTTTACAAGGTCATCCAGATCTTCCTGTAGGATATTCCGATCCTTTTCTGAATTGGCAATACCTCCCAACTTTGTGTCATCTGCAAACTTTATTAGCACACTCCCACTTTTGGTGCCGAGGTCAGTAATAAAAAGATTAAATAAAATTGGTCCCAAAACTGAACCTTGAGGAACTCCACTAGTAACCTCCCTCCAACCTGACAGTTCACCTTTCAGTATGACCCGCTGTAGTCTCCCCTTTAACCAGTTCCTTATCCACCTCTCAATTTTCATATTGATCCCCATATTTTCCAATTTATCCAATAATTCCTCATGTGGTACTGTATCAAATGCCTTACTGAAATCGAGGTAGATTAGATCCACTGTGTTTCCTTTATCTAAAAAATCTGTTACTTTCTCAAAGAAGGAGATCAAGTTGGTTTGGCACGATCTACCTTTTGTAAAACCATGTTGTAATTTGTCCCAATTGCCATTGACCTCAAGGTCCTTAACTTCTTTCTCCTTCAAACAATTTTCCAAGACAGGAAAAGCTGACACAGGCCAGTCGCAGGTGCTTTATTGCATTGTAGACATACCTGAAGTTTGAATCTAAGAGAAGCAGGGCAATCCTGCTGCATGTGCAGACATTGGACAAACAAGGAACTTCAGTGTCCAGCACTACCACCTGCCACTTTTCACAAACACTAACATTAAAGAAGTCCACTAATTTTAAACCAAAGTGAAACATTTCCTCCAACAACTTTTATTGGACTCTACTTTTACATAATTTCCGTACCAGATCATTTATATATTTTTTTAAATGGTCTTAATATGAAAATTCATGAAATATTTGTAAACTATTTTTCCATCATTTGTTAAAGTAATGAGTTAATTTCTTTTGAAGAAACAGTTGGTAGATGCTATAGTATGATATTTTGCCATTTCTTTTCAGATGAGTATCCAGACTGGCAGTAATAGATGGCTTGCATAGTAGAATAGCTAAGGTTTGCCTAATTATTAAATATGTACCGCACATTAGATTGTAAATATATGTACACACACAGTACTGCGGGATAGCACTTGAGATCTCATTTGCTCCATTTCATTTCAGGATTTAGATCCTTAGTAATTGTTGAATAGGTTAAGATGATTGGTGAACTATATCAGTTTGGAAAAAGCAAAGCCTTCCCAGACCTAACAATACAGTTATAATTTATGCATGATTACAAGATACTTGGTTTTTTTAAGCATGAACTTAGCCACACTACAGAGAAACAGAAAATGGATTCATTCATTACAGGTTTCAAGGAAACTATAATCCAGAGGCACATTGCATGTCTAACGAAAGGTTACAGTTTCCACATAATAATCATGGGTTTTGTGGTTGAATAATAAAATGGCTGTAAGACAGGGTCACCTTGCTGCCCATTAAAGAGAATAATTTCTTCAATACATTTTTTCATGCCTTTCCCAATGGCTCTTCCAGGAAAAGGAATAAGATGTCAGAAAAGAGTAGAGTTCAGAAAAGTTTTTAGGTTTAGAGAGTGTTTTTTGTTTGGACTGAACACAAAAATATGCTCTGAGGCATAACCCCAAGGGAATGTTTAGCACCTTTATCAGTTACTTTGTTTAGCAACTTGACAGGCAACTGACTGAAGTAGGTTCACTCTGTTTACTCTACTCAGCAAACACAGGGTTGCTTTGGGGCCATGAAGGCCCCTGAGCTGGAAATGTATTTTTAAGCACTTTTCAGCTTTTTTAATGTGAAAATACAAATACAAACTACTGAAGGTTCAATCACTTTATTTGACTGGACTACAGTAATTAAAAGTAATAAAACTTGCCACTTAAACATATGAGTGTTAAGAACTATGATGATGATATGGAACCCAATTTGACAGTGAGATATTCAGCAAGAACAGGGAAGGTGTCCCAGAGCAGGGCTACTATGCAGTTCTTCTACTTGAAACATGCAATTCTGTGCTGAAGAAAAAAACATTCCATGGCCATTTCCTTGCTACTCAGACCCTTATACAGTACACAGGCTGGAGGAAGTAGTTTCAGCTACACAGCAGAGATGAGAGTGTGGGCTGAGCAAGTCTGGCTCCCTCTCCATTACTCCCCATACTTTGTTGTCAGTGTGTGGTATGAACTGGGCAATATATGTAAAGTAAATAGTGATTCTTTTTACTAAAGCACTGGTGCAATAGGCATTGTGTGTAGGACACTTTGTCATCAATCCTGGTTGTTGGAGGGTCAAGACTATTTCAAAGACAATGTTATGCAGTCACTAATGTGCTGTCCCCAACAGCTGAAGAGCAAAAGAGCAAGGTACAGGGAAATGGCCTCCATCATAAATAGCTTATAGAACAGCCTACTGAAGTGTTAGCACCCACAATTACCATTTCACAGCATCCAGTATACTATAGTTATTTTATGTGCTTAGAAAAGCAAAGAACTCTGGGATCTCAGACATCATATGATGGTTACTTGTTTATGCGTGACAACTTTATCACAGACATGACCTCAGACTGAACTGCACAGAGGAAAGCAACAGGTGCTCCTAGGTGACCTGACTTATAGGACAATTGAGAGAAATTGAAAGATTTACTGTCAGCTTTGTGTGAAGGATGGACCCAAATAGGACAAACTAAAAATAAACATTATTATAACTTCTGCAAAACCAACGTGTTTTATCTCTGTAACCCAGGACATCGACTTCTTTGGCTCTGTTGTATATTCTTATATGGTACACTTGACACCCTCTCTTTTATACTTATGCAAGAAAATAATTTGTACCTATAGTGTGGTATGCCCATCCTGTCTTCCTTTGGGGAGTGGCGGGGTTGTGATACTATCATGGTTACAGTCTACCAGACAGTCTTTAAGCTGAAAGTGTCATGGTCCAGAGATCGGAGGCATTATGGGGTCAGGGCAGTGCAGCCCAATGGCCAGAGTCAATACAATGGCCCTTGCATTAGGGTGGCGTGGCCTAGCAGCCAGAGTTAATACGAGAGCCCTCAGACACAGGGCAGTACGGCCAATACCCGGGGGTGGGGGGGTGCCACCTGAGCGGGGGCACGGCGGCCTGCGTAGGGGGGCCCAGGCCCACCCAACTCCACAGGGCCCTGGCCCACCCAACTCCACAGGGCCCTGGCCCACCCAACTCCACAGGGCCCTGGCCCAGGGTCCTAACAGTGGTGGAAAACAGTCTGCCACTGGGTCAGCAGGGAATCCCACTGAAACACACTGACCTCACTCAGCTTGGAGGTACCATTCGCTCATCTTCCCTGGGTCACTTTCTACTGCATTTTCTGAAGCTGTAGTCCATAGGGCATTAGAGTCTCTGGGCTCCTCAGTGCGGGTGATTTCCTGAGGCTCCATTGACCACACGCCTCCTGTCCAACTCTCAGAATCTCTGGTTCTCACATGCAAGGGTTGTGATGGCTCCTCAGCAGGAGCCTCCACCAAAGGTCCTTCCCCTCCAGCAGTCAGCCTAGAATGAGCTGGGCTGCGCCCTTTTATACAGATGCAGCAGTTGGCGCGTGCCCAATATGGTCTGAGAGGCGGGACTTCTGCTGCCCATAGTGTGGGGTTAACTGTCTCTTGTTCAGTGCGTGGTATGCACACCCCATCGCAGTACCCTTTAACAATTCAGTTCATCTTTAATAAAATAAAGGTATTTACAAGTTAAACATTAAACAATGGATACTATGTTATAGTATCTAAGAGACCACAATTTCTTCTGAGTTTTATAGAGGAAAACTGATTTCTTACTTACCAGTACTGTTGGCAATTCTGACATTTTAATGATAACCATTGTAGCTTTCTGCTAGCTGCCCTTGTATGTCCAGCAGTAGAGAAGAGAGTCTGCAAAAATATTGGTTCTGCACCCATGCCAATATCCATATATGCAGATCAGCCAACCAGTACCTTGATATTTTCAATGCATCATTAGTGTTTTCTGAGCATATATGTTGTGCTCCACTATATGCTACATTAATGTTTCACCCTGAAATATTCTGGGTTTGGGGAGCAGCCATCAGTGCCTAAATTGCTGTTGATAAGTTATCCCTGTATCACACGCTCAAGGAGTCAGCCTCTTCCTCTAGTGTGCCTAAGCCTGCTAACACCGATATTAGCATTCTATAATTGTGTCTGATAATGTTTTGGAGAATGGAGTTTCCCTGATTTAACTTTTGCTTTAATGAATATCTAGAACAATGTACAGCTGCTTAGTTTCTTTCTTCATTCGACAATACCAAACTGCACCCAGAATGACTCTCATTATTAGTTAGACCTTGAAAACATTAGAAAACACCACTGAATCATGTCTCTTCCAGCTACGATCAGTGAAAATATTTTATCTCAAGAATGCTGAATGACTTAACTGGCTAGTGTATTTTTCTGCCTTTCCTTGTCATTTCTGCCTGGCTCCTTGACAATTCTCTGAAGAGAAGAAGCACATAACGGACAGCAAGAAACTCCAGCATTCGTGGCCACATGAATAAATGCTGAAATATTCCTACAAAAGCTTAATGCTGCAAGCAATTTGGGCATTTTGCCAAAAAAATGCAAGCCGCAGATACATTTTAAAATCAGGAATGCAATAATATATTAATAATCTAGTGTGGTTAGAAAGTATAGGAAACCCTATTGTGGCACATGCTTATGCCAAATATTTCTAAGCAGGTGAAATATGAAAATAGATTGCACCATAGCTGCGTTTACAGAGAGGGAAGAAAGGTAGCAAACAAAATGAAAGGTGCTTTTAATGTGTGAAATCCTGGTCCCACAGGAATCAATAGGGGTTTTGTCATTAACGTCAATGGGGCCAAGATTTCACCTAGTAGATTGCTATGAAAACTTGGTTCTGTGGAAGGCAGTAGGTATGTTAATATAGCAACAGTAAAATGTTTGCAGGTAAGTTGTATATTCTAGTAGAAAATCCATTAGTAAATAATACTATAGTTTTAGAATAAAATATTGAATATACATTTACTTTTTTTTCCTCACTGAATCTCGGAGGTGGATATAACAATTCTAAGATGTACTAAAAATCACTCTCTGCCATTTTGACTTGCTGACTACTCCTTTTGCTAATAGTTTCTTCACCCCAGATGTACTGATCCTTACATGCATTAGTGACACAACTTAACTGTATCACAGTTTTTAAAAGGAGATTTGTGAGGTAACATGATTTCCCATGAAATAATCAGAATTGACAGTTAAATGACTGTAGTTACTGAGTTGGTGCTATTGAATAGTGCACCTCATATTGTACACTACACTGTGCACATTAACATATTAGGACTCCTTAATTAAAAGCACAGGAAAAATTCAAATCTTTTTTGTATTTAAGCACATGCATAACTTTCTGCTAAAAGGTTTTAAAAACAAGAAGAGCAACACTACTATTTCCACTGCATGCATCCGACGAAGTGGGTATTCACCCACGAAAGCTTATGCTCCAATACGTCTGTTAGTCTATAAGGTGCCACAGAACTCTTTGTAGCTTTGACAGATCCAGACTAACACGGCTACCCCTCTGATACTTAACACTACTATAATCTTTCCCAGTAAGAGCTACATTATTAGGCCTTTTATCAACATTCTAATATTTCACTTAAAGACAATGAGACATCTCTGTAGGATGATCTATTACTGTACAGGACACCTAAGGTATAGGTACAGGACACTGTACCTATACCTTGTCCACAGACAATCCAGGAAGTTTTTGGAAAGTGTAGGGGACAATTTCCTGGTGCAAGTGCTGGAGGAACCAACTAGGGGAAAAGCTCTTCTTGACCTGCTGCTCACAAACAGGGAAGAAATAGTAGAGAAAGCAATAGTGGATGGGAACCTGGGAGGCAGTGACCCATGAGATGGTCGAGTTCAGGATCCTGACACAAGGAAGAAAGGAGAGCAGTAGAATACAGAGCCTGGACTTCAGAAAAGCAGACTTCGACTCCCTCAGGGAACTGATGGGCAAGGTCCCCTGGGAGAATAACATGAGGGGGAAAGGAGTCGAGGAAAGCTGGCTGTATTTTAAAGAAACCTTATTGAGGTTGCAGGAACAAACCATCCCGATGTGTAGAAAGAAAAGTAAATATGGCAGGCGACCAGCTTGGCTTAACAGTGAAATCCTTGCTCGTCTTAAACACAAAAAAGCAGCTTACAAGAAGTGGAAGATTGGACAAATGACCAGGGAGGAGTATAAAAATATTGTTCAGGCATGCAGGAGTGAAATTAGGAAGGCCAAATCACACTTGGAGTTGCAGCTAGCTGGAGATGTTAGGAGTAACAAGAAGGGTTTCTTCAGGTATGTTAGCAACAAGAAGAAAGTCAAGGAACGTGTGGGCCCCTTGCTGAATGAGGGAGGGAACCTTGTGACAGAGGATGTGGAGAAAGCTAGTGTACTCAATGCTTTTTTTGCCTCTGTCTTCACAGACAAGGTCAGCTCCCAGGCGGCTGCACTCCGCAGCACGGTATGGGGAGGAGGTGACCAGCCCTCTGTGGAGAAAGAAGTAGTTCGGGACTATTTAGAAAAGCTGGACGAACACAAGTCCATGGGGCCGGATGCACTGCATCCGAGGGTGCTAAAGGAGTTGGCCGATGTGATTGCAGAGCCATTGGCCATTATCTTTGACAAATCATGGCAATCGGGGGAGGTCCCGGATGACTGGAAAAAAGCTAATGTAGTGCCCATCTTTAAAAAAGGGAAGAAGGAAGATCCGGGGAACTACAGGCCAGTCAGTCTCACCTCAATCCCTGGAAAAATCATGGAACAGGTCCTCAAGGAATCAATTTTGAACCACTTAAAGGAGGGGAAAGTGATCAGGAACAGTCAGCATGGATTCACCAAGGGCAAGTCATGCCTGACTAACCTAATTGCCTTCTATGATGAGATAACTGGCTCTGTGGATGAGGGAAAAGCAGTGGATGTGCTATTTCTTGACTTTAGCAAAGCTTTTGATACAGTCTTGCACAGCGTTCTTGCCAGCAAGTTAAAGAAGTATGGGCTGGATGAATGGACGGTAAGGTGGATAGAAAACTGGCTGGATGGTCGTGCTCAACGGGTAGTGATCAATGGCTCCATGTCTAGTTGGCAGCCGGTATCAAGTGGAGTGCCCCAAGGGTTGGTGCTGGGGCCGGTTTTGTTCAATATCTTCATCAACGACCTGGAGGATGGTGTGGACTGCACCCTTAGCAAGTTTGCAGATGACACTAAACTGGGAGGAGTGGTTGATACGCTGGAGGGTAGGGATAGGATACAGAGGGACCTAGACAAATTAGAGGATTGGGCCAAAAGAAATCTGATGAGGTTCAACAAGGACAAGTGCAGAGTCCTGCACTTAGGACGGAAGAATCCCATGCACTGCTACAGACTAGGGACCGAATGGCTGGGCAGCAGTTCTGCAGAAAAGGACCTAGGGGTTACAGTGGACGAAAAGCTGAATATGAGTCAACAGTGTGCCCTTGTTGCCAAGAAGGCTAATGGCATTTTGGGCTGTATAAGTAGGGGCATTTCCAGCAGATCGAGGGACGTGATCATTCCCCTCTATTCGGCACTGGTGAGGCCTCATTTGGAGTACTGTGTCCAGTTTTGGGCCCCACACTACAAAAAGGATGTGGATAAATTGGAAAGAGTCCAACGGAGGGCAACAAAAATGATTAGGGGGCTGGAGCACATGACTTATGAGGAGAGGCTGAGGGAACTGAGATTGTTTAGCCTGCAGAAGAGAAGAGTGAGGGGGGATTTGATAGCTGCTTTCAACTACCTAAAAGGGGGTTCCAAAGAGGATGGATCTAGACTGTTCTCAGTGGTAGAAGATGACAGAACAAGGAGTAATGGTCTCAAGTTGCAGAGGGGGAGGTTTAGGTTGGATATTAGGAAAAACTTTTTCACTAGTAGGGTGGTGAAGCACTGGAATGGGTTACCTAGGGAGGTGGTGGAATCTCCTTCCTTAGAGGTTTTTAAGGTCAGGCTTGACAAAGCCCTGGCTGGGATGATCTAGTTGGGGTTGGTCCTGCTTTGAGCAGGGGGTTGGACTAGATGACCTCCTGAGGTCCCTTCCAACCCTGAGATTCTATGATTCTATGACTGTAATAAAACACCTATGGCTGGTCCATGGGGTCTCACAGCCCAGGCTCTAGCCCAAGTCTGAATGTCTACACTCCAATTTTATAGCCCTGCTGCCTGAGACCTGTGAACTCAAGTCAGCTGACATGGGCCAGCCACAGGTGTTTTATTGCGATGTAGACATACCATTAGAGGCTAATGAGAAGTTTTATTTCTGTTTCCGTATGCAATCTTTTTTTTTTTTTGCTTCTTGAATGAAGCAGATATTCTGAGACCAAAAATTTCAATTTTGTACTAATGTGTTGGTGGAGGTTGTAAATGTAAAAAACAACAATTTGTTCTATGCATTTTAATCTAACACTGATACAAAGCTTCAGATGATCACCAATACATGTTTAGCTTTGTAGACTTATGTGTTTTGACAAGGGGAAATTTCTCTAGGGTGCATATCCTTTTTACAGTATGCAAACAAAATGTATGTGTGTTGTTTTCTGTGTATTGTTTTTTTCCATAGTATCATTGTATATTACAATGGCACAGTTTCAATGCAAATAATGAAATTAAATTATTCATAGAATGGATTTCTATGCTATGAATCTTTATAGTCAAATTTTGTTCTCTGGTTATAACACTTCCTAACAATTTGCATGCAGAATTTACTGTACTAATACATTAAGACACTAAAAATGTTAAAACAAAGATTATAATTTAAAACAAACAGCGATAAGGAAAAAGAAAGTTAAAACATTTTTTTTAATTATTCATCTAAATTAATCACTGACCAAAAGTAAAAACTCTGCCCACAGTTCTGAAAATAAATCTTACAATATCGTCGATACAATTACATTCTGTAGCCCTTTCTTTAGGCAACCTGTGTACAGCCAAAATAATATTGCACACAGCAGGCTGTATGTATCATGGTCTGTTACAGAAAATAGTATAGGAGGAGAAATCTGAAGGGGGAAAAAAAAACAATGCAGCCCAACCAGTAGCAAGATTTGCTGCAGAGCATTATCTCAGAAGAGCTCCAACAGCTTATTATACCCAGTGGGCATTTTGACAAAAATACACATCCAAAACCCACTGATGATCCATTGAAAATAGTGCATTTAACAGAATGATCTTCCTCCAAAACTGCTAGCTTATAATGGAAATACAATCATCAAAATAGACTGACCAATCTTTGGTTGGACATTATAATCACTTGTTCTCTTTTATCATTGTCACATTGTATCACAATCAGCTTTGTCCTAAAATGTGAACTATAATATTCAGCGGATCTGTTGCTAATTGAATTGGGGGGGAAAGACAGCTAGAATAGTAGTGGTGGAATTCTTGCTCTGAGTTGAATCAATTTTGGCAGAAAAAGGTTTTGAAACTTAGTGTGCCTATGCAGGAGGCGGAGAAAAGTTTCTCTATCATATCACCTGCAAAATCCTAATAAGCAGACCTATTAATTACTTCATTAATCCAGAGACCAGGTGGGTGAGGTAATATCTTTTATTCGACCAACCTCTGTTGGTGAGAGAGATGTTTTGAGCCACACAGAGCTGCTCTTCAGGTCTGGGAAAGGTTCTCTTAGCATCACAGCTAAATACAAGATGCTAAGAGAGGGGAAGCATAGTGGCTCCTTTAAGGTTCCCTTGGAGTTTGGGAGGTTGGGTGGGTGGGTGGCTGGCAGGAGTGGGGGAGGAATCACCTGAGTAGGTGAGTGAGCCAATGGGGTTCAGGAAAGTCATTGGCCCCAGCACACCTGGGAGAGGGTATACACACCCTCTCCCTCCAGTCTGAGCCTCCTTCCCATGTCTTGAGCTCAGGGTCCTAAGGGGCGGGGGGAGGGGGGTTAGGAGGTGGCAGGTGTCCAGTGCAGATACTCATTTCATAGGGGGACCTGTTCCCTGATAAGACCACTTCCAATACCAGTTTAAGGGGAAGGTATGCTCTAAAAACCTGGGGAATAAGGCTGGGGCTCCTAATGTTTGGTATAGAGAAGAGACGGCCCCTTTTCCCCAATACCTTAGCTCTCATTTGAGGGGAGAGTGGTGGGGTCCCAGAAATGGTCTGAGAACAATTGAGGAGAGGCTGAGGGGCTGATGGCAACCTTTCATGAGGTGGAAATGAATGAAGGATTAAGGAAGGAATGATGACCTGCATTGTGCCGGTTATTGCCAGATGACTTAAATTAATAAAATTGCAGTCTAATTAAACTACGTGACTTGCATCTTGTCTTTCTTCCCTCATGTCTGGGACAAAGTTTTCTATGGTTCTACCCGTCAAACCTCTGTCCTCCTTTAGTTCCTTAAAATAAACTGGGTACCAAATGAATCTAGGGTGAAATTCAGTGGTGTTGGTTTTGACATATAAAGATTTTAATGATTTGAACCTTAATTGTGTGACATGGCAGCAGTTGCAATTGTCAAAAGTGCTTGAGTTAACAAACCCTCTGATTTAATTAGAAAGGCTTGTGACAGGATATTCTCTCTCAGATTCATCTCTTTTTGGTTTACTTTGGTTGCTCAGACACCAGTTTTGGCAACCTGCAAGACTCACCTGTTTTCCCAAGCTTTTCTGGTGGGAGCCAAAGGTCTACATTGAGACTAAGATTTGTAAGATGTGCCTTGCTATGCTCATGTTGTTTAAAATTTGTATTTCGAATGGGTGTAATGTGTTGAGAGAACCTGATGAGTGCAACTGGAAAGCAATCAGTATTAAATAAATAGAGAAAGAGGGCAATAGTGGAACGTGATATAGAAGGTATGATTATTAATACAATCATTATAATTTCTATCACACTGAAAAGGAACCTTGTGTATGCATAATAATGTGCTTGAGGCTTTTCCCACTATACACATAGGAACCTTTCTCGTACTTGTGTATAGTATGAATAGAAGTGTAATGTTCTGTTTCTTCCTGTCACATATTTTGCCTGAGTTTATATATACTATTGACACAAAATATTTTGATTTAACTGCATTTAGGGACAAATAGCACTTCTCTAGTCAATAATGATGATTATAATCATAGAATAAGTTACACTGAAGAAGGACAAAGTAATTGGGCTTCAAAAGAGTCTGAAAATCTAAAGGATAACATCTGCAGTGATTTATAAAGAATTTGCAACAAAAGTAATCTTAAATAAAGATATTTACATTACTGGAGTAAATTTCTGCAAACAAATCAATACTAAACTCATCCAAAAGCCTGAGAAATGGTGGAGCTGCCAACAGTCAGTGCTGATATTTTTGAATCTGTCGTCACTGCAAATGTGATTGTGTGAACCATGGCACCTCTAATTAAATAGTGCACTTTTCAAAATAGTTCAAATTCCAATATTTTTATTTTGGTTTGAAATGTCTGCAGAAATGTTTGGCTGAATTGTTTGATCGGTCCTGCATATTGACGTTGTTACCTTCAACAAACATTGAAAATATAATGAGAAAAACGTGGTAGTGGAAGATAATTGCTATGCTGATTTTCACAGCCACTGAGCTCAATATTTTCTATTTGCAGTAAAAGCAAGCAATTGATTAATTTTAAACATCTCTTCACAGAGATTACCCTACTTGGAGCTGGATAATTACAATGATAAACATTTTTAAATTAATAGGCCCAAATAACTTATACCCAAGAGTCCTAAGAGAGTTGACTGAGGCCATCTCTGGCCTGCTGGTGTTGATTTTTAATAAATATTGAAATACCAGTGAAATTACAGAAGACTGGAAGAGTGGTGATGTTTTGTCTATATTCAAAAAAGAGCAAATAGGATTACTTGGATAAATGTAGGCTAGTTAGTCTGACAATCACAGGCAAAATAATGGACACGCTAATTCAGGATTCAGTTGATAGAGAGTTCAAGGATAGGAATATAATTAATGCCAGTCATTATGGTTTTATGGCAAATAGACCTTCTCAAACTAACATCATTTTATTCTTTGATAAAATTACAAGTTTGTATGATAAAGGTAACTGTGTAGATGTTATATATTGTAAGGTATTTGGGCTGGTCTACACTAAACCCCCCTGTCAAACTAAGATATGCAACTTCAGCTACGTTAATAACGTAGCTGAAGTCGAAGTCTCTTAGTTCGAACTTACCTGTGGTCCACAAGCGGCGCGCAGGCTCCCCCGTCGACTCTGCTTGCTCCGTTCGTGGAGCAGGATTACCAGCGTCGACGGGGGAGCACTTCCTGGTTCGATTTATCGCGTCTAGACAAGACGCGATAAATCGAACCCAGAAGATCGATTGGACTCCTTCGACGTGACGGGTGAGTATAGACGTACCCGACTGAATACCGCATTACATTCTGATAAAATTAGCACTATATAATGCATTAAGAACAGGCTAACTGATCTCAAAATTTCAGTTGTAAATGGGGACCATGATCAAATAAGGGTGTTTCTAGTGGGGTTTCACAGGGATAGGCACTAGTCCCACCACTAGTCAATATTTTCACCAATGATCTGGAAGTAAATATATAATCATAAATATATAATGATAAAATGTGTGGACACAAAGATTCACAGAGCAGTAAATAATTATGAGGACAGGGCAGTCATATAGAATGATCTGTGTAGCACCCTGCATGAAACTTGGAGGGAGAAAGACAGGTTGCAGGAGGGATATGTTTGGAGGAGGCACAAAAAAATTAGTCTGTATGCACATGGCTTGAATGCTAGCTGCAGTTACAACACCTCTGTGAATAGTTCTCTTAATAAAGAGCCAGTTTAGCTTTACAAGCATGAAGTCCTTTGATTTTATGAATCATGGAGTCAGACATCAATCTAGTGAGATCCACAGGAAGGAAGAGAGTGTGATTAACAGGCAAACAAAGCAGCACCTATAAACAGAGCAAACAGGCAGCATGGAGGCACTCAGACTGCTGGGAAAGCTATTTTTCAAGAAAAAGAATTTTGCAGAAGCGGGGAAGCAAAAATTGATTTTGTATACAGCACGAACCATAGGGGGCAAACATGAAAAAATGAATATAAAACTTTTTTTAACTATCTCATTGATGAAAAAGGACAAGAAATGAATGAGACACTTTTGCCATGAATAATGGCAGAAACACTTGAACAAATGATAAAGGTGTTTGGTAAGTGCTGTGATCCCAGGAAGAAAGGCTGTATAGAGAGAGCATTTTTTTACCTGAAATCAAGAAACTGAAGAAGAGATAGATATGTTACAGAGCTGTAATCTCTGGTATTAACAATCAACGGTGGAGACATAAAGGACTCACTAATTAGAGACAGGATCATTTGTGGGACATTTGATTCCAGTTTACAGGACAGATTGTTGAGAGAAACAGAGCTAACCCTAGAAAAATGCCTCCAAATAGCATGGTCAACTGAACTGTCCAGGAAAAGGATCAAAACAATGCCAGCCACTAGTGCAGAACACGTACACTGGGTCATACTGAAGGAATCCAGATGACAGGACAGAGACAAAGCAACTGAGAATGAAGCAACATGAAAGGCAAAAGGAAAATCCAGTCTGAGACTGAAGGTGCAAGGGGTATGGGAAACAGAACCCTTTATGTTGCAACTACCCTTTGAAGAAAAAAGTAGCAGTATATGAAATGACTGAGGATGTAGAGACTTCAAATCAAGAGAAAGATATCTGCAGTGTGACTTTAATAGAGCCAAAGACTCTCAAAATAAGCTGCAGAAGAAAGCCGCCAGCCATTCAACTGCTATATTTGTATCTTTACTATTAGATCAGTGACCAATTGGCTGGCAGTTTTCTGACTTTGAATCTATTAAAATCACTCTGCAAACATCATCCTCTTCATTCAAAGTCTCTATGCCCTCAGTCAGCACTTGGCCACAGAATAGTTTTATTGACTGTCCCCAGCACTTGGTCACATTTCTCCATTCTAATATTGTTGCTAATCAGTGTTACTAGGATTACATTGCACTTGGCTCCACAATCCTAGCAATACTGAAAAGCAGCAATATTAGAATGGAGAAAACTGTCAATTAAACTGAAGATCAGTATTGATTCAAAATCACTGAACAGAGAACTGAAAAGAAGTAACTATCCATTACTAGTGACTGAGGACATACTACCTCTTCTATCCAGGTCAACAGTGTTCACTGTTTGTGATATCAACAATAGATTATGGCATATTGGACTAGATGAGCCATCTATCAACTTTTGTCATACCTTTTGGCAGGTATTGCTGGGTACAAAGGGCTATAGATACCTGCCCAGAGCCAGGGTGTTCCAATGTAAACTGAACCAGAGACTCCCAGGCATCAAGATTGTAGGAAATGAGATTCTTAATGTAGTAGAAGGAAATGTAATGGAAAAGGCAATCCAAGAACAGAGTACCAAGCTGCAACAACTCTTAAACGGGTTCTGGGAATAGAATATTAGGCTGAATGCAAACAAGCTGAAGCTGAGGATAACTGATGTTCCCCACATTGGACATGTGTTGACTTCTGTGGGATTCTAACTGGACCCAGGGAAACTGAACTATTAAGGAAATGTCCAGACCAAAGGATGGGAAGGGAGTCCAGTGATTTATAGAGATGGCCAACTATGTTTCCAAATCCTGTATGCAGCTATCACAAGCTTGTGAACCCTTGAGACAATTAAAGCACAATGATGCAGTCTGGGAATGGTCAGAGCCCCAAAAACAGGCATTTAAAAGAATAAATAAAATCATAAGCAAAGCATCAGTCCTACAGTATAGAAGAAGTAGCACTGAAACACAGCCAGAAGCCCATAGCATTTTCTGGTAGAACGTTGACAGACACAGAAAGGGGATATGTCCTTTAAGAAAATGAATTACTGGCTGTGCTCTTTTTGAACAGAACATTTAATTGGTTCACTTTGGGCACAAACTGGTTGTGCATTCTGATCACAAGCCGTTCATGAAGCCACTGCTGAGTGCACCCAACCAACTACAACATGACATTGATACCCCAGTGTTATGACATAAGGATAAAGTATTGCCCAGTAAAATCACTTCTGGTGGCAGACACACTGAGCAGAGCATACCTTCCAGAGTACAATATCATTGCAACTGATGTGAGGCTCCTGGCAACCAAACAGGATGGGGTGTTACAGGCAGTGAAATGATTCACACTCCAGGGTTTTTGCTTAAATAATATTAAGCACTAATCCCCAGCAGATTTAAGAGTTGATATCAAGAGGAGGGATATATGCCTCACTCCTGTGTATACTTGCTTGCCTAAGACAAACCAGAGAGTGTATCTATTGACCAGTCATGAATGTCCAATTGAGAGTGTACATGAAACAGTGCGAGGAATGCAAAGAGTTTAGTGATTGACAACAGAAAGAGACTCCCCAGCCCTAACCTTAGAAAAGGTGGGAACAAGCCTATTCACTTATAAAGAGAGGGACTACATGAGAGAGACAAGGTAGGTGAGGTAATCTCTTTTATTGGACCAAGTTCTGTTGGTGGCATGGACAAGCGTTAAAGCTTCTCGGAGCTCTTCTTCAGATCTGGGGAAGGTAACGAGTGTCTGAGCTAAATACAATTTGGGACATATTGCTAAGCATGAGGGGTTCACATGTGTTATAGGGACCATTTAAAATGAAATGACAATTAAGGGTTATTGGGCAGTAAGACATTCCAAGACACTACTGATTTGCTGTCAGGACCAGAACATGGGCCATCTGACCTAGAGGTTAGAGCAGGGTGGTCAAGCCTAGTGATCAGAGCCAGAGTCCAAGCCATGGGGTCAGACTTGGAATCAGAAACTAGAAACAAGCATCAGGTTCAGTGCATCAGCCAATCAGGAAGTCTCTCAGTTGTGCAGTCCTTGTCCTCAAAGGAAACCTGCACAACACCTTCAAAAGAAGAGCCTGGAAACTTAAATTCATAACTCTTCTGGCCACTAAAAACCATAGATTAAATAGAGACCCTGGTTTTATGGCTCATTACAACAATTTGTAACATACCCCACTGTCTGCTAACACTTAATTGCCCACTTCAATTTAAGTGGTTTCCTACAGCATGTGTGAACTCCTGATGCTGAATAATCTGTCCCAATTTGTATTTAGCTCAGACACTTTGGTTACCTTCCCCAGATCTGAAGAGCTCTGTGAAGTTTGAAAGCTTGTCCCTTCCACCAACAGAAGTTGGTCCAATAAATACATTCTCTCTCTCTCTCATAACCTGGGATCAACATGGCAACAACACTACAAGGAACTATATGGTCACAGTAGATTACTATTCCAATTTCAGGAAGGTGGATTAGTAACCGAAGGAACATTTTGCAAGGTATAGCATACCTGACACACTGCTCAGACAATAGGCCACAGTATATTGCAGCAGAATTCAAGTGATTCCCAAGTGGGAACTTGAGCACAAGACAACTTCCCTTCTGTGTGCACAAGGCAATGGGAAGGCAGAGTCATATTAACGCATAAAAGGATTTAGGGGTCATAGTAGACAAGCAACTGAATATAGGCTCCTACTGCAACTCTGTGGCAAAAAGGGCTAATGCGATCTAGGGATGTAGTGAGTAGCAGTAGGGAGGTGATTTTACCTCTGTATATGGCAGTGGTGAGACTTCTGTTTCTAGTTCTGTTATCCACATTTTGAAACGGATGTTGAAAAATAGGAGAGGACGAAGAAGAGAGCCACAAAAATGACACTGGGGCTGAGAAAATGCCTTACAATGGTGGTTCTCAACTGTGGTCCACAACTTCTTCAGGGAAAGCCCCTGGTGGGCCGGGCCAACGTGTTTACCTGCCGCGTCCACAGGTTCAGCTGGTCGCGGCTCCCACTGGCCGTGGTTCGCTGCTCCAGGCGAATGGGGGCTGTGGGACGTGGTGGACAGCACATCCCTCGGCCCGCGCCACTTCCCACAGCCCCCATTGACCTGGAGCGGCGAACCCCGGCCAGTGGGAACCGCGACCGGCCAAACCCGCGGACGCGGCAGGTAAATGCACCGGCCCAGCCCGCTAGGGGCTTTCCCTGAAGAAGCGGTGGACCACAGTTGAGAACCACCACCTCACAATAAAGGATTTAAGGAGTTAAATCTATTTAGTTTATTTAAAACAACAACACCACTGAGATATGCCTTCATTACAATGTGTACGTAACTTAATGGGGAGAAAATGTGTACTAAAGAATTATTTAATGTAACAGAGAAAGGCATAACAAGAACCAATGGCTGGAAACCAGACAAATTCTAATTAAAACTTATGGGCACCATTTTTTAACTGTGAGAATGATTAAAAATTGGAACAAATTACCAAGGGAAATAGTAGTGTCCCAATCTTGATGTCTTCAGATCACAACTGGATGCCCTTCGGGAAAATATCCTTTAGCAAAACACAAGTTATTGTTCAGTCAAACACAAATTAAACGCTCAATACAGGAGTAACTGAGTGAAATTTCATGGCCTGTGATATACTAGTTTGAGGTCAAACTAGATGATCTAATGGTCCCTACTGGCATTCAATGCTAAGAATCTATTAATTGCAATTGACTTTAAAATATAATTGAATTGGTTGTAATTTGATAGGCACAATTCAAGTTTAAATACAGGTTTCTAAAGTGAGTGTCTGACATTGAAAGTAATGAGTCTGCTGGTTCCCTTGCTGCACAGTGCCCTATGCTTTCCAGATGGGCAAAGTAAGAATGAACAATTCTGAAGATAAGGGAGTAGCTGAATGGGCCAAGTCTAACATGAAGTGAAATAAGGAAAGCAGCATGGAAATGACAGCATCTTCTATTGAAAAAAAAATCTTGCATACACAATTTAACACCAGTTTTACACTCTGCCCGGGAGGAGTACAATATTAACTTCATTTGAAGAAAGAATGATCTGCTATCTGACAGCAGGGGCCCATACATGTTTTATAAGAAATAAGAAGTTGGACTGCATAGGGACATTTAAACTAAAGTGGCTTTCAGTAATATCTTTGATTTGCAGTAAATTAGCCAAAATGTATTTGGAACATTTTGTACAGCATAAGCGAAACAAAATAACAAATCTCATAGCTGTACATCCTACAGCATCTATTATGCCAATGAAAATAATAGTGTTGCCATTAGAGACCGTTCTGTAGTCATATTTTGTGTGGAACTACAATGGTTAGTTTGAAGTTCAAGATTCCCTTTTGCGTAAATAAATTGTTAAGGGAAAATAACTGAGAAGTAAATAAATAAATAAATACTGCAATTATAACTACAGGCTGTAATCTTGTCCCATTTAAGCCAGTGGGAGTTTTGCCATTTACCTTAATAAGGCCTGATCTCACTAACAAGGTTTTAAAAAATAGTTAGTAAACATTAGGTTTCAGTGTAGTAGCCGTGTTAGTCTGTGTCAGCAAAACGAAAATAAGAAAGAAAAACTTGTAGCACCTTAGAGACTAACAAATTTATTTCAGCATAAACTTTCGTGGGTTAGAACCCACTTCATCGGATGCATGGAATGAAACATACAGTAGACAGATATTTATACAGTCAGAGAAACATGATAAGGTGGAGGTGCATAGACCAACCTTAAGAGGCTAATTAATTGAGAGGAACCATAACAGTAGGGGAAGAAAAAACCTTTGAAGTGATAAACAAGATGGCCACACAGGTGTGAATGAGGATCGTTAACTTAAGGGAAATAGATTCAATTAACGTAATGGCTAAGCCATTCCAAGCCCCTATTTAATCCAGAGGTGATGCTATCTAGTTTGCATATCAATGCGAGTTCAACAGCTTCTCTTTGAAGCCTGTCTTTGGAGTGAATCTGTCGCAACACTGCGACCCTCAAGTCTGTCACTGAGTGGTTAGGGAGGTTGAAGTGTTCTCCTACTGGTTTTTGAATGTTATGATTCCTGATGTCAGATTTATGTCCATTTATTCTTTTGCATAGAGACTGTCCAGTTTGGCCAATGTACATGGCAGAGGGGCATTGCTGGCACATGATGGCATATATCACATTGGTAGATGTGCAGGTGAATGAGCCTGTGATGGCGTGGCGGATGTGATTAGGCCCTGTGATGGTATCACTTGAATCAATATGTGGACAGAATTGGCATCGGGCTTTGTTGCAAGGATAGGTTCCTGGGTTAGTGTTTTTGTTGTATGGTGTGTGGTTGCTGGTGAGTATTTGCTTCAGGTTGGGGGGCTGTCTGTAACCGAGGATTGGTCTGTCCCGCAAGATCTGTGAGAGTTTTATTAAACATTGAATACCTAGAACATATATATCAATTTGACATCATACAGTGGACCAAATTCTGCCCTTAGTTACACTAGAACAAATCTGGAGTCGCTCCACTGAGAACAAATGCGGTACTCTGGATTTCCCCTGGTTTGCAGTAAGAGCAGAATTTGGGCTTGGATATTTATTTGCTACTAGTTTTGCTCATAATCAAACATTTATTACATTTATTCTTAGACTGTAAGCTCTTCAAAGGCAAGCATAGTGCCTGCTTGTATGACACTAAATCTCTAACAGACTTCACACGGAAAGACCTCTGTGCCCACTGAGAGCTTCACTGACTTCATTACAGTTGTGCCTCATACAATGTGGTCCCTACACTGCTCAAACCCTCTGTTTCCATAGTATAAATATTAAATAAGAACACTGAGTAATGTAAAGAAAATTGTTCTCTCAACTTGAATCCGTATTCCTTTGAGTCCCCCAGGCCACATGCAACGTCATGAGAATCCTACAATAGAAGACTTTGTTCCAAACATGTCTTGTTTTTGGAAAGTCTTTTTAGGCTTTACAAATGGGAAATTGTTGATATTTTTACAGTAAATTCTGTCTTTGTTGGCAGGAAATAGATTTTCTCTTTTGCCAGGCAAAGATTCCGAAAATATCCCTTTTATCTCATTGCCTAAAAAGTGTGTGGTGATGCCAACAGCACAGGAGAGAAGGTAGGCAATTTTAAGGAAGCAGAAGTGAAAACAAACTGCTGAAAATGTTCTTTCAATGCTGATCTTAAATTATCTATGTGACACACCGATTATGATAATGCATATGCCAGAATCAGAAGGTAGACAGATGTCATCTAGTGCATCATCTAGCTAATGCAGGATTTTTCCTGCATTGTCTTAGCTTTAAACATTTTGTAACGGTGTGACAGGATTTAAGATTTCCCACAAAGGGATTGCCAGGCTCTTCTGTTGACCCACACTGTCAGCAACAGAGAGACCCTGATGTAAAGCTGTTGCATACTTCTGTGTGGCACATTGTTGCAGGTGCAGTTGTTAATTTCTCCAGGATATAAAAAGTGTGGTGTGGCTTCCCTTTGTCACATGAATTAGGAATAGAGATATGGAGGCGCCCCAAGAAAAGCCGGTCTGGGGTGGGTGGGGAAACTGATTCAAGTTACCAGTAAAGTCAGACCTCAGGGAGGGTATAAGTTTGACATTTTACAGTATTGTGCAGACTTTATTTGAAGCAGAGAAAGAATGCTACCTGCTCACGCCATGTTAAAGTGATTTTGGAAACCTGCTGTATCTTCCCCACTGAAATATTGGAAGGGGCATTAGCTGTACTGTACTTATGTAATAGGAAGGATATGCTTTCTGTTAGTCTCCATCTTTTCACAGTTCAAATAATGTCCGGGCTCTAAATTACAAAACTGTGGCCATGCCTATTGATTTGCATCTGATTTATTCTTGAGAGTAGCTCAGTGAAATATTTTTATTACATTCAATGTCTTATAGATTCTTCTCTCTTCTGTCAAATTCATTGCCCTATCTGAACAAAAAGCAAGCTTCTCTCCATGTTACCATTTTTTTACTACTACTATTTGTGGATGTTTCCTGTGAAAATATACATATGCAGAGATAGTATGCCTCTTTGAATTAACCAGTTTGACATTAATCAGTGAAACATGGCCCAATTCTGCACATGTTCTGTGTGTGGAATGCCTGCAAGATTGGGCCCAAAGTTTGACAGACTGAAGGCTGAACATGACCTATTGTAAAATGACTGTTGCTTTGGACAGTGAGATGACTATCATAGTGTATTGTTTGCAGGCAGAAATAAAAATAACATTGCCTCTTAATTCCATGTGATACATAGATATGAAATCTAGTAAAACATATCAGGAGTCCACATCTCAATTATGTTTGCTTTTTCAAGAAAATATAAATATTGTGGAATCTGGACAACTATAAAGTGAACAGGTAAAAATTAAACTGCTAAGGCCACTGTCACTGATGTCTAATATTCTCTACAGTTTATAGATAAATAAGAGCAGATCTCTGGAATAATAAGACAAAAACAAGTTGTGTCCAGAACAGTTTGTTTTTAGCTTTTTGATATAGTGTAATTGCAAAAAACAAGTAAACTAAAAGCCTAGAGTAATGAAATGTGTAGATAATATTTGCTGTATCTTTTGTCCCCAGTAGGAACTACTCGGGGCTCTTGCTTATTCACAGAATATTTGCACTGGATTTCAGTAATCTACATTGTTTGCTGTCAATCAGATAATGCGCTTGAAGGATTTTTTTACATGGAAAATAGAAGAGAACTTAAAAAAAATGTATGATATAAATTGAATGCAGCTACTCAAGACACTTAGCCCTTGGATAACTGTAGATCCTTCTACCATTTAAATGTAATGTGTTAGCAAGATAAAAGCAGAGATACTGTTGCGGGTCAAGTGTGCCCCGTCTTCTGGGATCGATTTATCACATCTCATCTAGACACGATAAATTGATCCCAGAAGCGCTCCCCGTCGACTCTGGAACTCCTGCTCAGTGAGAGGAGGAAGCGCAGTCGACGGGGGAGCGAGCCTGCGCCGCGTGGACCCGAAGTAAGTAAACTAAGGGCTGGTCTACACTACCCCCCAAGTTCGAAGTAAGAAGTTGAAGTATCTTATTTCGAACTTAAAAGTACTTACCGCTGGTCCACACGGTGGCACGCAGGCTCCCCCGTCGACTCCGCCTGCTCCATTCGCGGAGCAGGATTACCGGCGTCGACGGGGAGCACTTCCTGGTTCGATTTATCGCGTCTAGACAAGACGCGATAAATTGAACCCAGAAGATCGCCTCCGACGCAGCGGGTAAGTGTAGACCTACCCTTAGTTCGATCTAGGAAACGTCGACTTCAGCTACGCTATTCTCGTAGCTGAAGTTGCGTATCCTAGATCGATCCCCCGCCCCAGTGTAGACCAGCCCTAAGTATTGGAATATCCACCAGCTTTGGGGGTTTGTCTGACCTGTTCTGTTTGCATTTCACCCTAATTGAGTGACCTCAGCTGACTCCCATGGGCAGCATCGTCACAGGCCCCTCGGCCCAGAGAGTAGAGTTAACCCTCTCAGTACCAGCGTGAGGCAAGTGCACCCTATCACACGTACCCATACTCCAACTCCCCATTTTAATATATATAGTAAGTCATCCTAAATACACTTGCATGCTGCACTAGCAAGCAGCAACCAAAATTACTTTATCAGAAAACAATAAAAATAAACATTAAGGATTAAATTCTCTCTGACCAACATAATGAAGACTCAGCAGTGAAATACAGGCTAGGATTTAGCCCTTTTATTGTAATAAATGAGATGCTAAGGAACAAGTTTGGGGTAGTTAGTAAACATTGTTAATTATTAATGTCTCTTCACTGTAGTCTCTGGCTGCATTGTAAAACACGCAGATTAAGAACATTCCCTTTCCTCCCTGTGCAAGACCTGATCCTTTTGGCAAAACTCCCATTGACTTTAGTGGTAGTTCTCAATCCAGCGAAGCATGTGAGTGCATGCTTTGCTTTAAGCATGTACATAGCACTAATGAAGTGAATGGAACTACTTGCACTCTTAAAGTTAGCACATGCTGAAGTGCTTCATTGGATCAGGTCTAAAGTGCTCTGCAGTGTCAGCGCTTTACAGGATTAATCCTTTAGGGAACAAATACATTGCAACTCCCTCCCTGTATCAAAAAGTCACCCACTGTGAAAGGACCTGAGACAAGGCAATCATAGCCTGTTAAGTGGGATTCCAAAATCTGCAGTTAGTATACGGATAGGTATCATTTAATGTTAGCATAGAAGTCTCTGTATTAATAAATCTCTGAGTATGGGCAGGGAGACATAGGTGTTTCCAGAAGCCTCAGCAGTCTTAGTTTGATAGGCTTCTGGGGCAGATAATAAAAGTATGATACCTTTCATATGATACCTGTTCATCTTGAGCAAAGAGTTCAATCTCAAATAAATTTATTATGGAACAAATAGACACAGAACTCCTCCAGGACTGGCTTGGACACACAGTCTGAACTATTTGAGCTATTGGAAGTGGGATTTAAAAGAGCCACCCTGTACAAAATAAAAGCAGATGCTTTTAGCACCAGACTTCCTCCCTCTCTCCTTTCAAATGCCTCCTTAAAACTCCGTTCTTCCCAAACTATCAGCTTTAAGCCAGCAGACTCAGAAGTGTCACTCTTCTTTCGTCTATTTTTAAAATGCACTTTACTAAATCCACTCTCTGGCCAGCCAGAGCATCTTGGGCCTGATTGTTCACCGTGTTGAGCACTCTTTGCACTACTCCACTGGTGCAAAAGGGCCAGAAACTTCATGCATCTGGACAGGTGCCAATTTCTTATGTAGGAGTGATGTCTGGGTGGCATAGTAGCTCAACACCTTCCTCATCTTTTCAGTCACTGGCATATGGGATATCCACACCCTGGCTATTTCTGGTTACCAGAATGACCCTGAGTATGCTGTACCTTATTCTCGGGACTAAACTAGTCTCCAGCTGGCCCCATAATCATGAAGCCATTTTTGTTTTTCCTCCTCCATCACCTCTGACCCCTGACACCTTTCCCAACCTCTGGTCCTATGCCAAGTGCAGTTCAGTCAGACCAAGTCTGATTCATATTATTTGCTTTGTACTTGTTAGCTCACTCTGGCTGGCTGTCTCTTGGCCTATTTCATACAGTAGCAAGCACACAATTGGCTGTCAGCATATTCTAAATAATAAAGATGAGAATAATTAAGATACTAAGAGGTACATAAATGGCCAAACTTTAACTGGGGTAACCAGTGCACAGGTAATCTCATTTCCTGGATGCCATTTGGGATCTAGCTTCAAGTGATATGTGAATTATTTAAACTTACTGTAGGTTTGTCAGAGGATGGAATAGGACTGGCGAGATTTGAAAATAACAAATAAAATATTATGATAGAAAGAATAAAGATTTCTAGAAAATGCTATTGAAGGGCTTACTGGTTATTAAATTGCTTCATTAGCTTCTATACTGCAGGACTCCATACTCCAACCACCAGTTTTCAGTAAGCACCTTTTTTCATCAAAGTAAAAATTATTTGTAATGATGGGATAATGCTTTTTTGAAGCAGAAACAGATTTCTATTCATCTTGTGCATTCATCAGAAGCTGATGTGTATGTGCAGCCCATACAATCCAAAGAAAGCAGAAGGAGCTGCATTTTTCTGACTTGCTGCAGCGTGTCACGAAAGGTTAGTTTTATGAAGTGGACAGTATTAGGATTTATATGATATGTACTTAGCTTAGAAAATAACTTCATATTTCACAGGTTGACATCCAAAAGAAAAGAAACAGCTACTTATATTTAAATAAGATGTTCTTAACATCTACATTTGAGGGTATAGTAGCAAGATTTCATTGCTCAAAATAAGCATCAATAATTTTAATTTGCACTTATATAGAATCATTTATCCAAGGATCTTGGAACTTTTTACAAAGGTGAATAGTTGTGCCATGTTACGGATACAGAAACAGAGGCACAGAGAGGTTGTGGCTCAATTCACAGCTTGTATCGAGGCTTGGTGCAGAGTCCTATTATGCTCCAGAAGATGGTGTGTTGCAGGCAGGCCTTTTGCCTTCTCGAGCGCAAGGAGGATGGGGCTGCTGCACCAGCTTTTCAACAGCGTGAAGCCTAGCTTCCCTCCCCTGCCCCCATACTCTCCATTGTGGGGCCAGGTTGTGCTGGCTGACACACAAGGGAGTCATCCCACGCACCCACTTTGGAGTGGCTGATGCTGCCAGTGGCACTAGCACACAGAGGTAACTGGTTTCTAGAGCTCAATGGCTGTGATTATGCCTGGCAGCTATGCTGGTTGGAAGGAAGGGAAAACTCATTGCACCTGCATAGGGCTAGGTACAATCTAGCCCTGGAGTTTTGTAAAATAATAGAATCCTGGTCTCACTGTCCCCAGTACTGTGCTCTGACCAGTATTTTGGAACATCTCTTATCACCATTTATGATTATATAATCATTCAAGGATTATTCAAATCATCCTTTACATGGCACTTCATCTTTCTTTCTTTCTTTGAACCCTTAGGGGTCACAATAATATCCCTCTGCATTAAGAAAAAAATATTGCAATACTGTGTAACGATAAAATTCTTGAGAGTTTACAGGACTTATTTAAAGGGGATACTACATATTACTTCTTTGATAGGGTAACAAGCCTTGTGGATATATTTTGACTTTGGTAAGGCTTTTGATACTTCCTCACATGACCTCCTCATAAGCAAACTAGGGAAACATAGCCTAGACTAAACTACTAAAAGTTAGGCGAACAACTGGTTGGAAAACTGTACTCAGAATATGGAATGGGGTCCTGCGGGGATCTGTCCTGGGTCCAGTTCTTATGAATTTTGCAGATGATACCAAGCCAGGACAGGTTGCAAACGCTTTGGAGGACAGGATTACAATTCAAAATGATCCGGACAAACTGGAGAAATGTTCTGAAATAAATAGCATGAAATTAAGTAAGGACAAAGGAAAAGTACTCCACTTAGTAAAGAATAATCAATTGCACAAATACAAAATGGGAAATGAGTACCTAGGAAGAAGTACTGCAGAAAAAGATCTGGGGGCGTAGTGGATCACAAATTAAATATAACTCAACAATGTCATACTGTTGCAAAAAAAAGCAAACATTCTGGGATGTATTAGCAGGAGTTTTGTAAGAAAGACACGCAAAGTAATTCTTCCACTCAGAACTGTTAAGGCCCGTTCTATACCAGACTTTTTATTATTATATGATTTATATTGTATTTAGATTGCAGTAGTGCCAACTATGTACTAAACATTTTTCAAACACAAAAGAAAGTATAATCCACTCTCCAAAGAACATACAATCTTAGAAAACCAAAACAAACAAAGCATGGGGGGAAATCAAAACATACAAGCAGAATCACAGTTTTACATTAGGCTATTTGCAAGCTTATTCTATTGTTCTACAACAGAACTATCAGTAAGTTACTTAAGGAATTATGTTTTTAGATAACACTTTTTTTAAAAGAAAAGGAAGGTAAGTGAATGTTGACAGACTTTGTTTATCCACAAAGCCCATACATCGTGGGTAAAAATGGCCAATACCTCCTGGCAAAGAGTCTTGATTTTGACCTAGAAAACAACCGGTAGGGCAGTTTGTCTTTCACAATTTAATCTATGCTTTTTTTTTTTTTTTTTTTAGTTCAGAATACTTCTGGAGTAGGATATTTTGGGATTATATATTATTATTCATAATAAAGTAACTACTAGTGAAAGTTTTTTTGTTGTGTGTGAAGAATTATTCTCCAGCAACTTAATGGAGGCCACCAACTCTTTTCATGTAGGCCATCTAACAGCCAACACATGGTGATCAGTCCCCATTGATCTAATTGGATTTAAAGCAGTGACCTAGAGGAGAGTGACCTATTTCCAATCCTTCAACCATCTAGTCTGCTGACGATAGGAATTCTTGGCTAAGAAAACAGTTCAGAATGAGAGAAACTCACAGATCAACACCTGGTGGTTCAATTTCACATAGGAATAATTGCTAAATCATTCTTATCCCCTGCTCTTATCAGTTATCAGATGCCTCTGGAACATGTGCTTATATAGCTTGAAAGAGACATATTTCTCCCCTAAACACAGCTATTTCAGCAACACTCCTTGCTTGGAATTTGACCTGTGATGAAGAGAGAAAAATCTTAATATTAGTCAGGGGGTCAAATTCAGCCTGGTTTAAGGAGTATAACTCTTTTGGCGTAAGTACTGTTGTTCCCACCTATACTAGATGTATATTTTAGCCTTAGCTTTCTAAATCTGCGTCATGCAGCTCTATTCTGTCATAATGTATGAGTCACAAGAAGCTAGCTTTCCATAATGATCCACCATACTGCCCTTCCTTTGGTGTACTTCCTTATCGAATGCAGTGGAAACTCCCATGTCATATGGCTGGATTTTATAAATTTAATATCTCCATTATGTAAGGGGCAGCAAGTAGCTGTGCTTCCTCAGGCATAGACCAAGGAGGGAATAATGAGTAGATCACATTGCTCTTCCTCGCTGTTTCCATTGCTCCAATGGGGAATTAATCAACTACTGGTCTTTATCAGTAGTAGATCACTTCCTCCTCTGCACCAACTTAGTTTCATTGACTGATGTTTTCTTGGGGGAGGTAGAGTCCATTTTCCTTGCCCTTCACCCTGTCCCTGCTGGGGAAGAGGAATAGCAGCCTGGTGAATAATGCTCTTCCCTCCATGTTGGGACCCACTCAACAAATAGATCATGTAAAGGAATAAGGAAGAAACTCACCCCCACATACCCAGCTGTATAGAAGCATCAGGCAATCTTCCCCTTAATAAATAAGCAGATGTTTAAACAGTAAAACAATACATTCTCCTTTGTTGTATTGAAATGGTTTCTTAAAACAATGAAAGAGTTCACATCCACTTTAACTACTTTTGGATATAATTATGTAGCTGTCAATGAAGTAATTATCATTTTAATATTTATACCCCCAAAATAATAATTTATTTTACTGAGTATATTTTAGTATAGACATCTGAATGTAGTTATTTGTTAATGCTGTGAAATCATGTATTGGTAAAATAAAAGAATAACAAAAACAGTTAAAATTAATGAATGTTATGAACATGGCTACTAATGGAAAGTATATCTCACAGCAGCTGTCACTGTCTGGAAACAAAAAAATGTATAATGTTTTAGTTTAGACTTTTTTAATGGACAGATTGTTTAGCATACTCTCTCCAGCTGTTCCACTCTGTAGGGCTACTGTCTATTATTGTACTCACCAGAAGTTCAACCTCTCGCTGTGCTTTTCCTGAAGAGGTATGCCAAGTGATGTTCCTTTTGTGCTTCACATTTTAATAAGCATTAGGTTCAACACATGCTGCAAATACAGCATCTGTTCATTATTAATTTTAAAAAAGCTTAATAGTACTATGTGATGTGAAGTATGTGTGATGTGAAATATGTTTTAAAAAATGTAGCTGAAACTTTCCCCCTCTCTTTATTGACAGGTTAGTTTGTCATAGTGTTGGCTGCTTTGTATTTTCCCAGCTGGTTTAAAACTAACACTGCTTTTTTTTCTCGATTATGCTTACATAGCTAGTATGCATACGAGATAGAGAATATGTGTATATAAGTGTGAAGAGATGGGAGTCACCATTTTTAATATTCTCTTTATTAATCAGTGTTTGAAACAGAAAACAAGTTACAGAAAAAAACAAGGTGATGGCACAACCAGTAACTTGGCACAAGTTTCTCAATGTATGCTATGTTCACAGCATACACACAGAGAAGTTCAAGTATTTTATGTTTTTATCTTTCTGAAAGGTTGCAATGTAGTACCACTGTATTTCTTAGAATCCAGGATTCTAACACACAAGTACCAAATACAGGAAGGGAGAAAGCAGCCTACTCCCTAACACAGAGAGGCACAATTCAGTTTGCTTTGGGCTAGGCTGGCTCTTTGCAGACTAACTGCAGAGGAACCAGATTGCATGCTTTCCTCAGAGCTTCCTGCAGGGAGGATATATCTTTGAACTTAGTGTTAGTTTGTAATTTTTACACAGTTTTCAATACACCACAATGTAATCCACTTTCTTTGAAAGCATTACAATCACTATACAGTTGTATCTTACTCTGCAGTTTTATCAGGTATTCAATGGTCTATGGATATTGAGATTAATTATGGTACAGTTGCTTTCTTGTACTTCCTGGTTTTGTGATTTGTTTTTTTCGGTCAAGCATTAAACCCATGTCAGTTCTTCTATCCATAGTACAGTCCTTGAAGTTCTTGAATCTTAGGTTTATCAAGATAGGGAAAGAAGAACAGAGGTAGTAGGAAAGTAGAGATAAGGAGTGGGAGAATGAATGGTTGGTCTTAACCTCTCCAGTTGAGGAGATAACATGGTTTTGCCTTGATGGTGAAATTCCTTACCTCTTTTTCAGCATGACCAATATATAACTTGGTTCCCATCTTAGTTTATGGGTGAACCTATGTTTTAAACAATATTACTATAGACATTCATTTGTATTTTCTGCTCTTTTCCATGAAGTCATCCTAAATTTCTTTGGGTAGTGTCATGTAGATAATCTATACATTCTTTGAAGGATTGTATCTCCCTCAAAGGCGGCAGAACTGTCCTTCAAAAAGCATTACCTCCTTGACACCCATGAACCTGATTTTTACCAGATTACCAGCTGAAAGGCTGCTGGATCTTCAGGAGTGGGGAAGGAGCTTGTAGAGTGAGTGCACCTCATTTTGACACTCCCCAACCCCAATTCATGGATGTAGTTTTTTTCTCTTGTGAAAATGAAGAGGAGAGTGGGGTTCGAAGCCATTCAATCTTAAAGCGTGGCTTGTTGGTTTACATTTTCTGAGGCAATCGAAGGTGATGGCCATAGGGAATGGACTTTTCAAATCCCATGATCGGAGATTTCATGGGACCATGAAGAATCTCACAATTTTAAAGAAATGGCAAACGAAATTAGTTTATTATATATTTTAAAGGAAGAGTTCCTAATATTTTAGGGGTATTCTAATAAAACCTGTATTTATTACAAACAGTAAATATTCTCAAGACAAAAATCTTCTGCCTTAATACAGTATTTGTGTGAGACCTAAAGAATTGATGTATTTTGATGCAGCAAAGAAGCAAAAGCTTTAACCTCTATTATCTGAGACTGCAGGAAGTAGGTCTAACAAAATTATTGAATTATTCAATTCAAGATGTTTTTTTGAAATGATAAGGAAACATTAGAAAATCCAAAGTATCCAATAGAAAAGGAAATACTGTAAATTACATACACTAAAATACCACTCTTTACTGACAACTGCAGCTTCTGGTTAGTATGCTTTTTTATTGTTTGAAAACACTAGCATGCCACAAAGTTTGAGATACAATTTTATTTGATTTTAGAAATACTGTTATTTAAACAGATGTCGAAAATTTAGGAAATGAAAAATCATTTCCATATTGCAATGGTTAAAAAGTTAAAAACTCTACTATAGAAAATCTAAATATAAGAAAAATATGGAGTATTTTGTTGAAAACAGTTGCAAAATCTGTATTTAAAGGAAATTAAATGCTCGTTTGATGGTACTATTTCTGGGTGAATTTCATATCCCTTTGAACAGATTGAAGTTTATTTGCCTTTCAGTTAGAAACTTCTGAATCAGCTTGGACTGAAGTGGGAAGAGAACAGTTTTCTCCAGAATCTGTTACATGACAGATCCTAGCACCCTTGTAACTTTAACACCTATGGATTCTTCTGCACACATTACCTGTTATAAGGCATCTTATTCTCAACTAGGATCAATTAGACTTGTAGCTAAACTTCAACACCATATATAAGGCAAGATTTTTTCAGCGCTGTAAAGGAGACAAACAGCAGGAAAAGAGGAATTTGATGATTAACTTAATAAAGATTTAAGTAGATAGGTTCGAAATGGGTCATATATTGTGGTGAGAAACAGATTCTGACAAAAATTACGAAAGTAGGAGAAAATTTTCCCCACTCTCTCACCACAGCAGAAAACCAAGATTCTAACCAGAACAGGAAAAATGTAACTGGGAACCCTCGTATCCCTCAAATAGAGATTCTGCCGCACTTCTGCATGTGTCCATTTTTTAGGAGCATGACATTATTTAAGTTAATGGTCTGAAGGGGAATTGTAGAGAAATGTGCTTTCTCTGGCCTGTAGTATTTAAATTATGGCTGTCGATAATCGCAGTTAACTCACATGATTAACTCCAAAAAATTAATTGCGATTAAAAAATTTAATCATGATTAATCATAGTTTTAGTCGCACTGTTAAACAGTAGAATACCAATTGAAATTTATTAAATATTTTGCATGTTTTTCTACCTTTTCATATATATTGTACTCTGTGTTGAAATTGAAATCAAAGTGTATATTATTTTTATTACAAATATTTGCACTGTAAAAATGATAAAAGAAATAGTATTTTCAATTCATCTCATACAAGTACTCTAGTGCAATCTCTTTGTTGTGAAAGTGCAACTTAAAAATAGGTTTTTTTGTTACATAACTGCACTCACAAACAAAACAATGTAAAACTTTAGAGCCTACAAGTCCACTCAGTCCTACTTCTTGTTCAGCCAATCACTAAGACAAACAAGTTTGTTTAAATTTACAGGAGATAATGCTGCGCACTTCTTATTTACAGTGTTACCAGAAAGCGAGAACAGGTATTTGTATGGCACTTTTGTAGCTGGCATTGCAAGGTATTGTGATACAGGAGAACCAGGGAGCAGTAGTAGAGTGTGAGAGGGGAAATATATAAGCCCTGGGCTAATTAAGGTGTGGTTCCCTGGAGACTAGGGAGGGTGGCTACAGGTTAATTGGAACACCTGCAGTCAATTAAGGCCCTCTCAGGAACCTAATAAAACCCCCTGCTTCAGGCAGACAGGGAGGAGGAGGAAGGAGAGAGGACTGGCATTTGGAGATGTGCTGTGAGACTTGAGATATCAGAGAACTGAAGTAAGGGAGACCCTGCCCAAGCAGGGGAGGGAGACTCTTCCCCAGCGTCTAAGGACTGAAGGTACCTCACCCAAGGGGGAAGAGGGCAAGAACCCACAGGGGTTGAGAGGGGCTGGGACTCAGAGTGAGGAGGAAACCCAGACCCCCTCCCCCGCTTCCCTCCTTTACCACCTTCCTGGGCCTCTAGCAGGGCCCTCGGCACCCCAAGAGCAGGGGCAAGGGGTGGCATCTTAGCCCCCCACCAAGGAAAGCGCAGAACCCACCATATTAATAGCGGCCATCTTGTCACAGTATATATGTGCCAAATATGCTAAACATTTGTACGCCCCTTCATGCTTTGGCCATCATTCCAGAGGATGTTTCCATTCTGATGAAGCTCATTAAAAAAATAATGTGTTAATTAAATTTGTGACACAATTCTCCCCCAAGGAGTTCAATGTCTCCTGCTCTATTTTACCCACATTCTGCCATATGTTTCATGGTATAGCAGTCTCGGATGATGACCCAGCACATGTTGTTCATTTTCAGAACACTTTCACTGCAGATTTGACAAAACACAAAGAAGGTACCAATGTGAGATTTCTAAGGATAGCTACAGCACTCAATGTAAGAAAACAAGTCTATAGGACAGAGGCCTTTCTTAAATTTTGCAGTTAGAGTGATTTCTCAGATTGGTGCCATTATCAAATTTCTAGATGGCTATGAAGCTAAACACATTACATCTACTACACTAGCAAATCTTAACTAAGTTGTAACATCAAGATCAACAATTTTAGAGGGGAAAGTACTGGAAATATGAAGGAGACTCTGGGGAACCCTTTAGTTCATGTAGCAAATTCTATATACTGGTAATGCCAAGTGTTTTCATGAATACCATAACTGAGAGAGGTACTGAAATGACTTTTTGCTGCTTGTTAGCATGTATAATAAATGAGTTTTTCTTTCTTTTCCTGATTTCATACACCTTTGCAGCTCTAATTAGAATGGATGTTTTTTAGGAGCTGTTGTAACAATAGAGATTGTTTTGTCAGAATGTGCCAGTTGTCAGTTTCTCATACATATTGAAGTCATACCAGACCTTTGTTTTGGGCTTTGTTGTTGTTGTTATTATTCATGAATTAAAGTATCCAGCAGTGCAGAATTGTAAGAGAAAGTGTCTAACTGTGTAAATGGATTTCCGCATGGCTTCATGCTGGTCTAGCTGCTTCAATAAGCTTTTTAGGAAGTGGGCTCTATTGGCCAGTCATTGTAATAAGTTCCCAACCAGTGATGAAATATCCCTGACATAGTGCCTTTGGAACAGAAAAGGACAGTAAAATGATGTTTTGATGAATGTTAATATAATTATTTTTCCTATTTTTTTTAACTGAGAGTAATTATTTTTATGTTCCAGATCTTTTATAGCCTTTTTTTGGTGATTATAAATGGAAAATGTATTTCCTAGTCTGGTGTGTTCTTGGTTCTCCTTCACTAACCAAATCCCAAAGCAAAGTCATCTCGGTACTCATTCAGAGGTGAATTCTCTATTCAGTCTTGCTTGAGACATAAAGCTGTCATTGAAATCAATGAGAGATTTGTCTGAGTAAGGATTGAGGGAGGGATCTTCTGAGCTGCCCAGCACTCTCGACTTAGTATTGAGGATATTCAGAACTTCAGAAAGATCCAACTCCATCACAGTTCTTCAGCACATGCTTAACATTTAAGCACAGAAGTCCCACTGAAGTTAGAGAGTCTACACATATGCTTAAGTATGCTGGATCAACATAAGGACAGCCAGCTATAGGATCAACATAAGGCTAGCCAGCTATAACACCTAATTACTAACTATAAAAGCTATTTCATGCCCATTCTACAGGGACTATATTCAATTCTGGTGATTATTCTGAGGAAGAAAAGGAAGGGATGTTTGCCACCAAACATTTCTAAGTAGCAGTGCTACTTTATATGATATGGGAGTTACAAATCAGCATATATTAAATGGTTTCAGAGTGGTAGCCATGTTAGTCTGTATCAGCAAAAACAACAAGGAGTCCTTGTGGCACCTTAGAGACTAACAACTTTAATTGGGCATAAGCTTTTGTGGGCACGAACCCACTTCATCAGATGCATGGAGTGGAAAATACAGGAGCAGCTATAAATACATGAAAAGATGGGAGTTGCATTACCAAGTGTGAGGTCAGTCTAATGAGACAATTCAATTAACAGTAATGAATTAACAATTTCATGTTGGAGTCTGTTTTTGAAGTTTTTTTGTTGAAGAATTGGCAATTCATCAACAACAAAAAACTTCAAAAACAGACTCCAATGTGAAACTGCAGAACTGGAATTAATTTGCAAACTGGACACCATCACATTAGACCTGAATAAAGACTGGGAGTGGTTGGGTCATTACAAAACCTAAACCTAATTTCCCCCTACTGTTACTCACACCTTCTTGTCAACTGTTGGAAATGGGCCACTCTCATTACCACTACAAAAGTTATTTTTCCTCCATTGGTATCCTACTGTTAATTGAATTGTCTCATTAGACTGACCTCACACTTGGTAAGGCAACTCCCATCTTTTCATGTATTTATACCTGCTCCTGTATTTTCCACTCCATGCATCTGATGAAGTGGGTTCCTGCCCATGAAAGCTTATGCCCAAATAAAATTGTTAGTCTCTAAGGTGCCACAAGGACTCCTCGTTGGTTTTGCATATATTAAATTATGTGGAACATCTTGTTGACATGAGACAGGAAGCATGTCTAGTTGATGGAGCAGGGAACTAAGAGGAAGGAAACTTGAGTTCTGTTCAAAGTGTCCCATATGATGATAGGCACGACAGTTAAGACTTCTGCTTATTTCCTCTTCTATGAAATGGGTATAATACTTTTATTGTGAGGCATAATTAATGTTTATAAATTACTTTAACAGCCTTAGAGGAAAAGCTTCTGTGTGAAATGTATTAGTACAATAGCAGCCATGATCTGGTTAGTAGACTGATTTCTCCTATCTTAGATCCAATACAGAGTAAAATGGTCTTTCTTCCAAAAGCGTGCTCCCACATACTTTCTAATCATTTTTTTAATATTCAACACTATTATGTGTTTCAAGAGCAACAGTTACTTTAAGAGAAAGAGCTATACTTTTCTGCAATGTTTTAAAAATTTAATTTCGCTCTACTATGAAACAAATTAATTTTGAGTCTATGCAACGATCTCTTGAAAATTCATCCCAAGTTCTATGCCATCATTTACTGTCTTGCTACTTATTTAAAAAGCCACATCTGATACTGAGTCATCTTTTGTTTGCATTTTGAAAGAATTTTTCTTTTTTGTAAAGTGACTTACACTGTCTTGGTTGATCCAGACTTTTTTGAGCAAGGGCGCTGGAACAGTTTGTATAGTGGGGGTGTTCAGAGCCATTAAACCAAACTGTAAATCTGTATATGATGGAAAACACTTCAAGCCAGGGGGTGCAGCAGCACCTCCAGCACTCCCAGTTCCAGCAGCTATGTTTTTGAGTTTCTGGGAAGCAGGGAGGAGAGAAAGCAAAGAAACAGTCAACAGCATAACATTATATCCATCCCCACTCAAAAGCATCACCACATACATAATTTTCAAAATTATTCAGCTACACTGAGTGCTTTTAAAGTTTTGGGGTGAAATCTTGGCCCATTGAAGTCAGTGGTTTACATCAATGGGGCCAGGAATTCAAGCTTGTTGTTTGCCATACTGAAAAATACCGCAGTATTGGGGTATTTCCTATACTTTAAATGAGTAATACCCCAAATACTGTGGAAAATTTAACAAAAGTATGTCAGAATTGTAATGGTAGAAAATATATTTTCAATCCATTTTTATTTTTCTCAGTCCTTGGCAGCAGTGACTCATTAGGTTATGAAACAAAGAGACTAAAGACCATGTTCATCCATTGTACTAGGCTTGGGGTTTTTTTTACTGTTTTACTAGCTAACCTACTCTACTGTCTCCAGAGATCATTTCCTGAAGTACAAGATTTGCATAAATTTCAAAGATGAGGTGTGAAAAAAATCTTTTCAGCAGCGCTAGCACAAATGATTTGTGTAGCCTGAAGTTTGAAAAAACAACTATGCACACAGCATATATTCACAGTAGCATTACAAAATGTTTGTTGTTGGAGAAAGCTGGAGGCAGAGTTCTCATTTACTAATGTATCTCTGGTACCATCCGTACCAGTTTCCCGTAAGATTAAAATTGCATATTTATGATACTCGTGGTTTTAAACCACTTTGACTAGTCAAAATGTACTGTACAGAGGTTTTGCAGATCCTTTACTAATTAGTTAATTACACTGTCATTATTTCAGTTTATCTTTTACAAACATACAGTACTATACTAAATACAATTTCTTAAATATTTTTCAGTTTAAAGAAAGTTTAATTAAAAACATGGAAAGACTTCCATATGAGGTAAATAAAAATGATTAAAGCTATATATTTCATAGAGGAGATGTATGAGGTGACATGCTGATGGTATGTAAAATAAGAATCAATTTAAAGACATAGACATTTTCCTGTGGCCAGATTATTTCATAACCACCCATTATGAAATTTCTTGAACCATTCTTTGAAGCACTTGGTACTGGCTATTGTTGGTGGTAGGATACTAGTTACATGGATCATTGATTTGATCTGGCAATGCAAATTCTATTATCCTATGTAATATGTAGCAACAAACTATACGTAATACTGAGAGTATAGAAGTTAATTGATCCAAAATTGTCCTCATAAATTGTCTTTTAAATGCTGATCTGCACACTGCAGATGAAATCCAGCCTTGCTGAAGTCAACGGGAATTTTACCTTGACTTCACTAGGGCTACAGTGTTTCCATCAATTAATTGCACTTGACTTACATCCTCTCTGCAGGTATTCCACCTTTTGTTGTGATATCAAGAGTTCTCAGAAGCAAAGGGGAATCAAGTCTGGTCAGCTCATAGTTGGGTGACCTTCTCTGAACATCTTGGTGCTGCAGAAAGTTGTGATTCACTAGCTAGACCTCTTCCCTCTGAGTCAAAAATAAGAATGAACAATACAGCATTGTGGTGGCTTCTGAGGGTGCCTAGGACTGAGAGAGGAAGATTTGCTTGTGCTTGACTGAGTGTCAGCTCCATGATACCAACAAGCTCCTGAGGGCTCTGCCAGCCCTTACTTTGACTTGCAGGTTAACAGCAGGTTAACGCTGCTCCCGTTTCCCTCTGAAATCATCTCCCTGTAGAATCCAGCCCCTGTCACTGGATGCTCACAGAAATCACCAGGTTTGCTGTCCCCAAGGGAACAGTATACATACAGTTTGACCGGTACAACTCAGGTCCTTTTTAACATCACAGCAATCATAAGTTCACCATCAAAGTAAAGATTAAAGAGATATTGAGTAAGGAAAATGAAAAGAAATGGTTACAGATAAAACAAAAATATAACATGCTCTTGGAGTCTAAACTTAACTTTAACAGGCTAAAATCCTTGTCTAAAATGGTTTCTCACCTAAACCAGTCTCCCAGTGTCACCAACCAGTGTTGCTGGGATTCACCTTTCATGAATGCAAAAAGCACTGTCCTTCTTCCTCACCCACTGATTGGTGACAAAATATCCTTGTGCTTCTCCTTATAATTCCCCAAAACTCTTTGTTTTCTCCCCAGAGTCAGAGTGGCCTTTGTGGGTCCTTTCCTGGTGTGGTGGCTCCAAGTTGTCTTCTCATACTAGTTTTAACTCCATATGCAAATCAGGTTTCCACTGTGTTCACTTACAATGCTTAAACTACATATGAACCTAGGCAAACCTTTTATCTGGTCACCCTGCCTGGGGGACAGATTCTAAAATACATTTCCACTACCTAAACACAACTCCTTAAATATCTATCCAGTGATTGAGAATCATGTGACATAAGCTTTTATTAGATACTTTACCTGATATTCTTTATGGATAATTATGAAAGCAGTGTGCTGGGTATAGTGACTTTGTCAGGCCTGTTAGGAGTTGCTGAAACAGAGTATTGAACCTTTTGCCTGTGGGAACCAATGGGCTTCTGTGTCACAAATATCCCAATACCACCAGAGAATATGTTCTAGATACAGGGCCAGATTCTTCTTTCAGTTATACCTATGCAAGCAGAATCAGCGGGGTTCCATAGGTATAACTGAGGACAGAATTTTTCCTTTAATGAATAAGTAGAGGAAGGGTGAAGGTGGATTGTATCTTTGGGTTTTGTTTTTGAGGTTTATTTCTTAATGGTACACACAGGCCTATTGATTTCAATGGGAGAAGGAGCTGGCCCAATTTTTCAGTGTGATTGAGTGAAGGGAATAAAATAAGTCTAATAATGAATTATATTAATTATAATTAAATAACAATTGCATTATGCTATTTATTTACTAATGTATTATTAAAGATACACTAGAAGCGACAAAGGGTCCTGTGACACCTTATAGACTAACAGAGGTATTGAAGCATAAGCTTTCGTGGGTGAATACCCACTTCTTCGGATGCAAGCAGTGGAAATGTCCAGGGGCAGATATAAATGTGCAGGGAAGATTCAGGCTAGAGCTGACGAGGTTAGCTTAATCAGGGAGGGTGAGGCCCTCTTCTAGCAGTTGAGGTGTGAACACCCAGGGAGGAGAAACTGCTTTTGTAGTTGGCTAGCCATTCATAGTCTTTGTTTAGTCCTGAGATGATGGTATCAAATTTGCAAATGAACTGAAGCTCTACAGTTTCTCTTTGGAGTCTGGTCCTGAAGTTTTTTTGCTGCAGGATGGCTACCTGTAAATCTGCTATTGTGTGGCCAGGGAGATTGAAGTGTTCTCCTACAGGCTTTTGTATATTGCCATTCCTTATATCTGATTTGTGTCCATTTATCCTTTTGCGTAAGGACTGTCCAGTTTGGCCGATGTACATAGCAGAGGGGCATTGCTGGCACATTATGGCATATATTACATTGGTGGATGTGCAGGTGAATGAACCGGTGATGGTGTGGCTGATCTGGTTAGGTCCTGTGATGGTGTCCCTGGTGTAGATATTTGGACAGAGTTGGCATCGAGGTTTGTTGCATGGATTGTTTCCTGAGTTAGAGTTATTATGGTGCGGTGTGTAGTTGCTGGTGAGAATATGCTTCAGGTTGGCGGGTTGTCTGTGGGCGAGGACTGGCCTGCCTCCCAAGGCCTGTGAAAGTGAGGGATCATTGTTCAGGATGGGTTGTAGATCACGGATGATCCGTTGGAGAGGTTTTAGCTGAGGACTATAAGTGATGGCCAGAGGAGTTCTGTTGGTTTCTTTCTTCGGTTTGTCTTGCAGCAGGAGGCTTCTGGGTACATGTCTGGCCCTGTTTGGTATTGGGTGGTGTTAATGTGACCATCGCTTATTTGCACCGTGGTGTCTAGGAAGTGGACTTCCCGTGTAGACTGGTCCAAGCTGAGGTTGATGGTGGGGTGGAAGCTGTTGAAATCGTGGTGGAGTTCTTCCAGAGTTTCTTTCCCATGGGTCCAGATGATGAAGATGTCATCAATGTAGCGTAGATAGAGAAGGGGCGTGAGTGGACGAGAACTGAGGAAGCGTTGTTCCAGGTCAAGATACACTGAAATTCTGTTCTTAATTTGGACCCTGAGTCATTTCTGCAAAGACACCTCCAATACTTCATTACAGACCTCTCTGTCTTTCCCGAGCTTTACAATGTCTCTGTGGCTAATGATAAGACCACAGAACCGAAATGGATTTTTTTGTAAATACTATAAATAATTTTATCCTAGGAAAAAGGTGATGAAAAAGGGATATAGGCAGATGTGGGCTAGAGTTAATGTTAGGTAATCAGACAAAAAATGCTTATACAGAATTGTACATTTGACACTGTACCAAAAAAAATAAAAAATACTTCCACTGGATTTGCTAAAACCTTGTGAAGAGGATTTTGTGCCTTCTGTCTATTCTTCCTGTTATGTAACAAATCTTTTATTTAATACATTTCCTTCAGTCATATCTTTTCCATTTGACCAAAGAAGTTCCAGTAGAAAGCTGTTTTGTGTTAAACCTGCTTATAGAAAATGTTTTATTTTAGTTATTTATTTTTATCAATTTATTGTTTTGGCAGTCAGATCAGATTAATCCATTCTTAGTTTGCTCATTTAGCTGTGCATCCAAGACCTTGGGATCTCTTCTGACCTCCGCATTTTACCTCAGAGATGACATGATATCTAAACCAGTGTTTGTTACCACATGTCCTGTCTGATCTGTTCCCATCCCATCTAAAGTAAATGTGGTGTTAGCACTATTTACAAGAATGGTGATTCCAGCATAAATAGTTATAAAGAAACCTTTCTTAAGAAATTAATGTAACTGTCCACTAGCCACTACTACCCTTAGGACTACCCAGTCACATAAGGCCACCTGTGTTAAAGACAGGTATGATAAAAATACTTTAAATAAAACACTTATTAAGAAGACTTAAATACAATAATGCCTCAATTAAACAAACATTTATAAAAAGACTCGTTCAGCCTTGATTTTCTTCGGGGTTGTTTTTCTTTTATTTTTATCTTAGCTCTTATTTACTTGCATTTAAAAACTGGGACATTTTATGGACAAAAATGTATCATCACAATATAAAGTTAGTGAGATCAAGCATACAAAAGTCAGGACATTCAAATTTATTGAGTGATGTTCTGGCTCCACTGAAGTCAATGGGAGTTTTGCCATTGACATCAATGGAGTTAGTATTCCATCCATTATTTCAATATTAACCAAGTTGTTATAGGTCCTGATTCTGCTGTTCTTATGCAGGAGAAATGCCCATTGAAATTAATTGGAGATTTTATTGAGAAAGGCCAAATCAGGCTGTCATAATATTTTCTACTGAAGTGGAAAAAGTAGTTTGTGCTCATGGAATTACACCCTGTCTCCTAATTCCTATTGCCCCCATCTCTGGCCCAGTGGCATAGCCAAGTTTAGAGTACAGGGGGAGCGGCGCTATATAAAGGGGCCTCCCCGCTCCCCCTGTACTCACCCCGGCAGCGCTTTAAAGGGCCCGGGGCTTCAGCCCCTGCGGAGCCCCCGGGCCTTTTTAATCCCCGCCCGAGCCTGACTCCGGCAGCGGGGCGGGGCGGGGGGGGGGCACTTTAAAAGGCCCACCACTCCCCGCAGCGGCAGGAGCTGCCGGCTTTTTAAAGCGCCCCCCCCCCCAGCCCGGGTCCGGCAGTGGGGCTGGGGGGGGCACTTTAAAGGGCCGTGGCTCCCTGCAGCAGCAGGAGCCGCCGGCCTTTTAAAGCGCCCCCCCCAGCCCGGGGCTGGCAGTGGGGCTGGAGGGGGGGAGCTTTAAAGGGCCCCAAAGCCCGGCTCCCGCAGCAGGGCTCGGGCGGCGCCTTAGCGCTGCTTCTCCTCACAGGGGGAGCAGCCCCTCCCCCTGGCTATGCTACTGCTCTGGCCCCCAGCTCCTGCCTCCCTCACTCTCCCACTGCTCATATTGAATCACTTTGCCCTGACTCCTGGCGCCCTCCCCATCTGCTCCCCTCCTCCGTGTCCTGCACACCTCACCCTCTGCTCCTGTCTAACCTCAGCTCCTGTCCTCCCAACTTCCACTGGCTTCTGTCCTCCAGGGGCCTTCTCTCCAACATCTCCAACCACTATTATGTCCCTCTCCATTTCTATCCCTCCCCGCTCCTGTCCCTGCCCCTCCCCATCCTCTAGTTCCTTCTACTCAGCTTCCCCCCATATCCTCCCCAACCCCACCCCATTGCTTACCTCTCTGTATCCCAGCGTGGCTGATTCTTGCTCCTCCTCAACATTGCCAGCAGACAAAGGGCAGACTGTCAACGTATAAATTCCTACTTTAATGGAGCTATGACAACTTATACCAGCTGAGGTTCTGCCCTATGTACTTAGTAAATACAACTAAACTAACCCTGAAAATAACTACTCCTAGATGGGTGAATATATGAGTTAAATATTGACCTCAGTTACACAAAATACGCATATGGAAACCCTGCCCACAGCCACATTAACACAAACAAATTTACCAAGACACACAGGACAGTAATTTGAGCCTCCTATAGAGTGCAGAATATCACCTGGTTTAAGTACATGGGTTTTTTGGTTAAAAAAAGGGGAAAACTACCTAAGGAGGTAGTATGATGCATTGATATATAGCACATGCTAATGATCCTGTCACTTAAAAAATCCTAAAGCGGTTTGCAACATAGATGTGTACAAATATGTGCTCGGATGTAGCGGAATATGCTGCCACAAATGAGATGGGGATTAGAGTCCAGTGTTGGGACTCACTTTTTTGCCCCTCTGTGGGGTTATCCAAGCCTTAGGATCTTTTCCCCTTCTCATTTTCCCCCCTTTTTATTCTCAATGTTTTGGAAGTGGCAGCTTCTTGTATGAGTAAGATATTAGACAAACACAATTGCTTTTTAAAAATGGATGTTATTTTTCCCCTTTATAAGCGGATTGCGTGATATAGTTAGACCTTAAGAAAATTAGCTCATTAGAACTACCAAGAGCAAAGCCATAACAGAGGCAGACACAGTGTATGCCTCTCTGCACAGCTCTCAGTGCATCTATCAGTGCTGTGCCTACAGGAAGGATAGGCTTTCATTTTTTATTGAAAATGTATACAAATCAAATTAGACAATATTTCATATATTGCCTGTAAACACTCCAGATATTCAAAATTTGGCTTACTTTTGAACAGCAATTACCATCACTGCTCCAAGTGAGCAATGTTGCTCTTTTGATACTCCCGTTCAGAGTGTATCGTGGTTTTGTAATGCATATATGTGTACATTTCTGACATATTTGAACTCAACTACCTGGAGATAACATTTATCTGATAGAACTAAACAAAAAGGAATAAAATTTCAAGGTAGGGTAAATGGGATAACCCATAAGATAACCCAGATCTGCTTAAGCTTAAATAGTTTAAGAAGGCTTGTAAAAGTTTGCATCTTACTTCAGCTGAGGAGGATTATTGTGAAGTGTTTATAATTACAAGGCAAATCCTGCCCTTTGCTGCACAGTAGTAATGGGTGTTGACACCTGCCCTCAGTGCACACATGCACAAGTGGGATAGAATTCCAACACAGCTGTAGTTAGAGCTAAAAATCCCACTGGGATTCCATGGCTACAATTAGACAGGGTATCTGCTGATTAGGAACCATATTCATATACCCAGCACACATACATCCATCACTGGAAATTTTTCAGAGCAGGTTAGACAAACACCTGTCCGGAATGGTCTTAGTCCTACCATGAGTGCAGGGGACTAGGCTAGATGACCTCTTGAGGTCCCTTTCCATCCTACTATTCTATGATTCTATACTAAGTATTGCAATACATGCTAGCCTGACATGAACAATAGCTCCTTTTAGGAGATATGGAGGTGCATCATTCAGTGAGATGCTACCTGGCCATCCTGTCCTCCATTGACAGAATGGCTCTTGTACACACTGTAACTTCAATGTTCTGATTCTCTCCCCTTTTCCTTTCCTCTTATCCCCTCTTTGCTTAGAGAGGTTTGGACATGTAAGGGTACATCTCCACTGCAACTGGGAGCATATCTGAGAGCAGGACAAGTGAGCAGGACAGGTGACACCTTGGGTTAGTTACCCGAGTACAAACCCCCCTGGGCCCTCTGGGTGTGTACTTGGACAGCTACACATCTGTTTTTTAGCACTCGAGCTCGAATAGAGCTAGTATGTCTATCTATTCATGCTGAAAAGCACATTCCCAGCTGACGTATAGATGTGCTCTAGGAGGTGCGGTTCAGTCCCTGGAATGCAATCAGTGAACTGTTTGCATAGCTTTCTGTGAATTTTATCAGTTTTGGTTACTGACAATGTTTCCTAATAGCAGAGAAAATGAAAAAAAAGCAGATTTTTGGTTTATTTCGTTGAAAATCAACTGTAGTCTCTGTTTGACTGAAAAAAAAAAAGGCATTAATGTTTTCCTGGGTTTCTGCAGCATAGTTTTATCTTTAGTCATGCAAATATAAAATTATTACACTTTTGCTGAATATTAGATGACAATTTACTACTATAGATTTCAGTTAAGGGAAGCATTATGACTTTATTCTAATACTAAACTCATATTCTTACTCACCATTGGTAAGTACAAAAGTGGAACAAAAGTGTTTTAGACTGCAGTCACTTATCTTTTTATTCTACTCCAACTAAGTAATTTCCCTCCATAGCACTCTTTGTAATATCCAGACTTGGAGTCTACTGGTAGCTCATTCGTGAGGTATTTGGAAAGGTAAAATAATTTTATAATAAAAGGTAAAAAGTGGTGCTTCTATTTAGTTAGATGTGCATATGCTTTCCATCATTATTTTATAAGATATAAACTATATAATACGAGTAGCTGAAAACCAAGGTCTCCTAGATCAAAGTAATTTTACAATAATTCCTCAGAAACTGATGATTAAAAAAAAGGGAAATTGCTTAAATTTCTGTTGGAAAGTTTTACAACTTGCTGCTTCCAAAACAACCCTGAAGACGCTAATATTTATTGTGCCTGTTTACCTATATAAGCTTCATCATGCTACTCACAGATCATTTAAACAACTCTTTGGATATCAAAGGTGTTATGTTCAGGGGCATAGTCCAGACCAGTGAGGAGTCGTGTCAGCACCTGTCCTGTAACCCCTAGTGCTTCAAAATGCTCTGTTGCTGTGATTCTTTTGTCAGGATGCTTCCAGCCCAGTATACAAGAATGCAGTATCTTGAGTGTCTGTGTGCTTTTCAGCCCTGGTTCAGTGCTCTGACCCCAGCAACCTGCCTACATCACAATGTCTCCACTTTGGTCTCTATAACCCAGTTACCATATGCAGGGGGGACACCAACATGCTCCCAGTCCTGAATTTTCCCTATACTGTCCACCCTGAAGTGTCCAGCCTTTTCCTGGAATACTCAGAGAAATAATAATATGGTTTGTTTGCTACCTTTAGAGAGACAAAAGCACATCACAGCTTATTAACTTAACGAGAGTAAATATACCCTTTGTTGTAAAAAAGTTTATTAACAAAAGGACATAGCTTAAGTGATACCAAGTAAATGGAATAAAGTTAGAAAGGGTTACAAACAAAAGTAAAACTATGCTTTCTAATGGTTAAGACCTAACTTAAGAAGCTCCAGTCTTTGTTCAAGGTCCTTACAAATATTCTATGCCCAGAGACTTCAATCCCCATGGTTGAAGGACCCATCTTTCTCATCTTGCAACAGCTCTGGTCCCTTGTGTATGTCCAGTGATGAATGCCAAGATGGCTTCTCCTCCTATTTTATAGCTTCCCAAACTTACTGTTTTATCCCCAGACTCAGGATATCAGCACGCTGTTCTTCCCTTCCTGTGGGCTTCCCATCCTCCATCTGATTTGTATGTAAATGGGGCTTTCATTGTTTTTGGTCACCAACTTTAAAGCATAATATCATTAAGTACCCATATTTCCTCATAAAGTGTTAATACGTGTATATCTTTCACAATCATATTCATCACCAGTGTGTCATTAGATTTCAGAAAAGACCTTACTTGGTACCCTTTTATAATACAGGAATATTGTATACAAGCCGTTGATTAAATGACTTACCATTTGATGTTCAGACCCCCGGTTTTTATAGCCCAGGTAAAATTTCTCCCTCCTGCTGGGGTGTAGATGCCATGCTGTCTAATCCCCCATGGAATAACTTTGTTTACCTTATACATAAATAGACCTTCATTGTGTCTTCCCGATGAGCAGGCTGGACAACAAACAAATACATGTTCCTTTGCAAGGGCAGACGGGCTTATGCGTTGCTTGCCATACACATTTTAAAAACTAAATTCTAGCACATATTCATAACTTTTTGTACATATCCTGTGCATACATCACAGACGAATATTAATGATCAGTGAGTTATTAGTGTTCGGATGACATGCCACCTTTTAGATGCAGATTATGACAACATTGTGTTAGGTGCAGTGAGTATGTCAGGCGTGACCGGAGCTGCTGACAGAATGGTGATCCACAAATGGGCCTGTGTGTCACAGTCGGCTAAAAGCTACATTGAGAACATGAACCCAATATACTATCCCAGGCAATGAGAACATTTAAATTCCAATAAAATATTCAGGTAGTGTAATAATTTATTTGTGATTGAGTCACTCAGTGATCCTTGGAAAAAATTGAAAGGCTTCACTAAGCAAATGAAAACTGGAATAGATAAGAGATTGCAAGTACTGTATGAGCAGCCTCAAGAATTTAGCTTGTTTTAAAATATTACAACTGTTTAGTGTTTTATCAGTAGGGGTTTGTCTGCATGGTGAAGCTATTGCAAAATAAACTGGGTGTGAATTTAAAGTACAATAGCTATTCTGCACTAGCTCCTCATCGGGACACTCTTATATTGCATAAAGGCTGTGTCTATGCTGCAGCTGGGAGTGTGCTTCCCAGCTCAGATGGACAGATATGCACTAGCTCTGCTCAAGCTAGCATGCTAAAAATAACAGTGTAGCTGAGGGTAGCACAGGTGGTGGCTTGGGCTAGCCATCTGAGTACAAACCTGATTTCCCACTCACCCCCGGCTATGTACTTAGCACCTAACCTGAGCAGCTGCCTGCGCTACCCCTGGCCACACTGCTATTTTTAGTGCACTAGCTCAAGCAGAGCAAGCTCACATCTATCTACCCAAGCTGGGAAGCACACTTCCAGCTACAGTGTAGACATCCTTTAAGTGTTCTTTTTGTGTGGTTTTAGGGCAGTATTCAAGATGTGGGTGTATCATGGATTTATATAGAGGCAACATGATATTTTCTCTCCTATTATCTATCCCTTTCTTAATTATTCCAAGCATTGTGTTCACTTTTTTGACTGCTGCTGCACATTGAGTGGATGTTTTCAGAGAACTACCCACAATGACTCCAAGATTTCTTTCTTGAGTGGTAACAGCTAATTTAGACCGTATCTTGACCCATCTTCAGTTATTGCTATCTAACAAAGCTGTGCTTGCACTTTTAGCTTAGTTTGTCAACAAAACAAAACGTTTAGCTTAGTTTGTCAACTTAAGGCTGTGGGTGAAATCCTGGCTCCACTGCTGTCAATGGCAAAATTCCCATTGATTGCAATTGGATAGGGATTTCATCCTGCATGTCTTACAATAATGCGATATGGCATAAGGCTCTGATCCTGCACTAAGAACCATGAGGGTGGACCTATTAACACAGGTGCAGAGATCCATCTGCATGCGTATTGGCACAGGATCTTTGGCTTACATTTTAACTCTTTGATTCACAAAACGAATGTCCCTGAACATATGTATAGATGTCACAGATGGTTACATTGCTCTCTGAAAGTGTGCTGTTATTTGGATATCAAGAAAACTGATGAAAGATGGTATGTTATGCTAATCTTTTTTTATGGATTCGTTGCTATGTCCAAGGTTAAAAGAACATTAAATATCCATTTAAAAATTACTTTTGAAGATACATAACAGCCACAACTATTTATATCTTTTAGGAACTCCATGGAACATTTCAAAAATAACTTCCAATCTCCTGAAATTATGCAAAGGCCATACATTCTTACTAAAGCCAACAGATTGAAACACATTTTGAGTTTCTAGTTAAGTTGTTCTTGAGGTACTACAAGCCACAAAAACATTGGTAAAATTTCCAAAGGTGAAGGAACTAAAATTTTTGTACTCATCTCTTACGAAAAGCCTAGTCCAATTTGCCTATACTTTCCAGAAAAAAGTTCACCCTAATATACAATCACAAATCAAAAATTTATACTGGATTGTTTTACTATGTTCCTCCTGAGCTAAAAGTCAGGTTTATAATGGAACACTTGAATAAACTATAACCATGGAGAGGTTACAGTGTCTCCATTGTGAACAGAAAGGTTCAGATGTATAGTTCAATGCTGAATGGACAAACCTATATTGACTTTTAAAGTGAATAGCAAGCTGCTAAGAAAATTAAATAGTTTTTTTTGTTCTGTTTTACAAACTAAAATTGCTTTATATAACATATGTATTTCAAAATTACTTTGACATTCTACAACCTAGAATCACGCCTGTTGGCTTGGAATACTATGTCCAGTTCTGGTGCCCATAATTCAAGAAGGATATTGATAAATGGGAGAGGGTTCAGAAAAGAGCCATGAGAATGATGAAAGGAGTAGAAAGCATGCTTTATAGTGAGAGCTTCAAAAAGTTCAATCACTTTTGATTGAAGGTTAAGGGTGACTTAAATACAGTCTGTAAGTATCTACATGGGCAACAAATATTTAATAATGAGCTCTTCAATCTAGCAGACAAAGATATAACACAATCCAGTGGCTGGAAGTTGAAGCTAGACAGATTCAGCCTGGCAGTAAGGTATACATTTTTAACAGTGAGAGTAATTAACCATTGGAACAATTTATCAAGGGTCATGGTGGATTTTCCATCACTGACAATATTTTTAAATCAAGATTGGATGTTTTTCTAAAAGATATACTCTAGGAATTATTATAGGGATGTTCTATGGCCTGTGTTATAAAGGAGATCAGACTAGATGATCACAGTGGTCTCTACTGTATTTAAATCCATGTATCTATGAAAGTATATTGTCAGCCGTGCTAGTGACACGAAGGTCTAGAACATGTTCCAGAGGCCCTGATTGGTTCCTACTGTTCTTTGTTTAGAACAACAAGGCAAGGTTAGTGCCTGAACACCTAATGAAGTTCTCAGAGGGAATCTAGAAATCTGTAAAAAAAATAAAAAATAAAAAAATAAAAATAAAAAAGAGAGAGACAGTTGCTTATCAGAAGGAATGGAATGTCTTTCAGAAGGTTAAGCACCACACCCACTAAACATTGGATTTAGTTATACTGCAAGAGGGAGGAGTTCAGTTTTTTTGGTTATGTTCAGTAGTTGCTTCTTTGTCATCCCCAACAAGAAGAAAGAAGAAAACTTTTCTTAACTAATACAATCAAAGTACTGTTGTGGTTGTCATAAGGAGGACATTATCAGTTGGTATAATCTTGATGTTCAAGTAATTAAGAGTATAATATAGAGCCAGATACTACAGTTTTGGAAGGGGAAAAAGTGAGGGGTGGTTGAATAGATTGTAATTTAATATTGTTTATAAAATAGTGTGTCTTGTCATTTAACATTAGCAGACATAAGAATGGCCCTACTGGGTCAGCCCAAACGTCCATCTAGTCCAGTATCCTGTCTTCCGACAGTGGCCAGTGCCCAGAGGGAATGAATAGAAGAGGTAATCATCCAGTGATCCATTCCCTGTTTCTCATTCCCAGCTTCTGGCAAACAGAAATGAGTATAAAAAATGATTTTGCTGAAATGTTTTCCTTACTATCTTCAAAACTTTCTCAGCTTGATTTTTAACGTAGCAACCATGTCACTCCAAGAATTAAGATTTGGAAGGGAAGTTTTATAAAAGAAATATAGATAAAAATTCATTTGTGGTCTAATTTTAAGAACTGACTAGTAGTTTTTTATAGATTCCAAGGCCTTAAGGGACCATTGTGACTATCTAGTGCAGGCCTGCACAACATGTGGCCCGGGGGCCGCATGCGGCCTGTATGGGCTCACTGTACGGCCCGCGGGGGGGTGAGTAGGTGGGCTCATTGTGCAGCCCAAAATCTGGGACTGTGTCCGTTGGTCCTTTTTGCTGCTTGTCTCTGGGCTGGGGGTTGTCCCAATGCTGCAAAGAGGGTGTTCCCAAAGGAAGGTGCTTGCTTCTAACCCCCGAGGCCGTCAGTATGTCTGCTCTTGTCTAGTCAGCCCACTTGACAAGTTTGATTGCCCTTGGTCTGGTTCCCATCCCCTCTCCAAGGGTTGCAGCTGTCTGGAGGTGCCTGCCTTCCATGCCTTCCTCATTCACACCTCATTCATTCAACAGGACAATTGAATACAAAGTGGGGGGAAGATCAATTTCTACTTCTAGCAAAAAGACATTTTTCTTTTATCTTAATTATACTACCTTAGGGGCCCGCTATAACATATTACCAAGGTTCAATACAAAGTCATATAAAAGTTATACAAAAATGCATAATGCAGAGATTTATCTACAACTGCATTGATTGACTGTTGTGTGCAGTAATATAGTGACCCCTGGGGGGGTGAAGAGGGGTGTGATGGTGGGGCCGAGAGGGGAGGGGGTGGGTCCTATTTTACTGCTGTGATCTGGTCACCCTAAGCGTGCTGTTTCTTTCGCCCTCTACAGGCTTCCACACCCCAGCGCTGGGGAAGGAAGGGTTGTTTCCGCGGGGTGGGCGGTGCTGGCGGGGGGGGGGGGTGTTTCTGCGGAGCCGGGGGGTTTCTGCCCTCAGCTGTTTTCTTTGGAGTAATATGGCCTTCTCCAATTTACGAGTTGTGCAGGCCTGATCTAGTGTGACCTCCATTGTAACACAGGTGATAGAACTTCCCCAGAATAATTCCTGGAGCATATCTTTAAAAACAAAAATAAATTATTGAAGGGTTTGACAGCAAATGACTTTATCATAGCAGAAAATTTTAATTTTCTTTAAATAGCGTTAGATTTACACCTTCAAATGGCATCACATATTTATAAGAATTCTCATTGTTTCTAAGGAGCAGGTAAGAGGGTGAATGCTTTCAACTCTACAATAAAAAATATGGAAAGCTCAATGCAAAAATTGAAGTCACCTCTTAATCCAAGATAAAATGTATGAAAGTACAGTCTATCCACTATTTCCATATTCACTTCATCACTATTTTTGCTATTCAGCACCATACCAGTATCCATTCATTGACACATAGATAGCTGGGTTTGCGATGATCGGGAGAACCGCATGGTGACTTGCCTGCCTGGTGCGAAGGTTGTGGATCTCTCGAGACATCTAGATAGACTTATGTGTAGTGCTGGGGAGGAGCTGGTGGTCGTGGTACATGTAGGTACCAGTGACATAGGGAAGGATAGGAGCAAGGTCCTGGAGGCCAAATTTAGGCTGCTAGGTAAGAGACTGACGTCCAGAACCCCCATGCTAGCATTCTCTAAGATGCTCCCAGTTCCACGCACAGAGCCAGTTAGACAGGCAGAACTGCAGAGTCTCAATGCATGGATGGATGAGACAACAGTGTAGGGAGGAGGGGTTTCGATTTATTAGGAACTGGGGAAACTTTTGTGAAAGGGGAGCCTATACAGGAAGAATGGGATCCACCTAAACCAAAATAGAGCCAGATTGCTGGCACTTAACATTAAAAAGGTCATAGAGCAGTTTTAAAACTAAGGGCTGGGGGAAAGCCAACAGGTGCAAAGGAGTACGTGGTTCAGACATCCCTTAGGGGAGGATCTATTAATAGAGAATCTCTATGTCCTAGTGAGGACGAGAGGATGGAAAATGATAAAATACAGGCTGGGTCTGATCAGAAACAGTCAAATAAAAAAGAGTCCCATTCAATTACATTGTGTAATGGCAGTCAGCTAAAAGGAGACAAGTTTTTAAAGTGCTTATATACCAATGCTAGAAGTCTAAATAATAAAACGGATGAACTAGAGTGCCTCATATTAAATTAAGATATTGATATAATAGGCATCACAGAAACTTGGTGGAATGAAGATAATCAATGGGATACAGTAATACCAGGGTACAAAATATATAGGAAGGACAAAACAGGTCGTGCTGGTGGGGGAGTGGCATTATATGTGAAAGAAAGCATCGAATCAAATTAAGTAAAAATCGTAAATGAATCAAACTGTACCATAGAATCTCTATGGATAGAAATTCCATGCTCTAATAAGAATATTATTAGGGATATATTACCGAACACCTGATCAGGATGGTGATAGTGACTGTGAAATGCTCAGGGAGATTAGAGAGGCTATTAAAATAAAAAACTCAATAATAATAATGGGGGATTTCAATTATCCCCATATTGACTGGCTACGTCGCCTCAGGACAGGATGCAGAGAGAAAGTTTCTTGACACCATAAATGACTGCTTCTTGGAGAATCTGGTCTTGGAACCGACCAGAGGAGAGGCAATTCTTGATTTAGTCCTAAGTGAAGCACAGGATCTGGTCCAAGAGGTGAATATAGCTGGACCGCTTGGTAATAGTGACCATAATATAATTAAATTTAATATCCCTGTGGCAGGAAAAACACCACAGCGACCCAACACTGTAGCATTTAATTTCAGAAAGGGGAACTACACAAAAATGAGAAGGGTAGTTAAACAGAAATTAAAGGGTACAGTGCCCAAAGTGAAATCACTGCAAGCTGCATGGAAACTTTTATTGACACCATAATAGAGGCTGAACTTAAATGTAAACCCCAAATTAAAAAACACAGTAAAAGAACCCAAGAAGAGCCACCGTGGCTGAACAACAAAGTAAAAGAAGCACTGAGAGGCAAAAAGGCATCCTTTAAAAAGTGGAAGTTAAATTCCACTGATGAAAATAGAAAGGAGCATAAACAATGGCAAATGAAGTGTAAAAATACAATTAGGAAGACCAAAAAAGAACTTTAGGAACAGTTAGCCAATGGCACAAAAAGTAATAGCAATTTTTTTTAAGTACATCAGAAGCTCAGGAACACTGCTAAACAACCAGTGGGGCACTGGACAATTGAGGTGCTAAAGGAGCATTCAAGGATGATAAGGCCATTGCGGAGAAACTAAATGAACTCTTTGCATCAGTCTTCACGGCTGAGAATATGAGGGAGATTCCCAAACCTGAGCCATTCTTTTTATATGACAGATCTGAGGAACTGTCCCAGATTGGAGGTATCATTAGAGGAGGTTTTGGAACAAATTGATAAATTAAACAACAATAAGTCACCAGGACCAGATTGTATTCACCCAAGATTTCTGAAGGAACTCAAAAGTGAAATTGCAGAACTACTAACTGTAGTCTGTAACTCATCATTTAAATTAGCTTCTGTACCAGATGACTGGAGAATAGGTAATGTGACGCCAATTTTTTAAAAGGGCTCCAGAGGTGATCCCAGCAATTACAGGCCTGTAAACCTGACTTCAGTACCGGGCAAACTGGTTGAAACTATAAAAAAGAACAATATTATCAGACATTTAGATGAACATAATTTGTTGAGGAAGGGTCAACATGGTTTTAGTAAGGGGAAATCATGCCTCACCAATCTACTAAAATTCTTTGAGGGGGGTCAATAAGCATGTGGACCAAGGTGGATCCAGTGGATATAGTGTACTTAGATTTTCAGAAAACCTTTGATAAGGTCCCTCACCAAAGGCTCTTATGCAAAGTAAGCTGCCACAGGATGAGGGAAGGTGCTCTCATGGATTGGTAACTGATTACAAAATAGGAAACAAAGGGTAGGTATAAATGGTCAGTTTTTAGAATGGATAGAGGTAAATAGTGTTGTCCCCCAGGGGTCTGTTCTGGGATCAGTCCTATTCAATATATTCAGAAATGATCTGGGAAAAGGGTTAAACAGAGAAGTGGCAAAAGTTGCAGATGATACAAAATTACTAAAGATAGTTAAAACCCAGGCAGACTGCAAAGAGCTACAAAAGGATCTCTCAAAACTGGGTGACTGGGAACAAAATGGCAGATGAAATTTAATGTTGATAAATGAAAACTAATGCACATTGGAAAGCATAATCCCAACTATACACATAAAATTATGGGGTCTAAATTAGCTGTTACCACTCAAGAAAGAGATCTTGGAGTCATTGTGGATAGTTCTCTGAAAACATCCACTCAATGTGCAGTGGCAGTCAAAAAAGCTAACAGAATGCTGAGAATAATTAAGGGATATATAATAGGACAGAAAATATCGTTGCCTCTATATAAATCGATGTTACACCCACATCTTGAATACTATGTGCAGATGTGTTCACCCCATTTCAAAAAAGATATATTGGAATTGGAAAAGGTTCAGAAAAGGGCAACAAAAATGATTAGGGGTATGGAATGGCTTCCGTATGAGGAGAGATTAATAAGACTGGGACTTTTCAGCTTGGAAAAGAGATGGCTACGGGGAGATATGATTTGAGGTCTATAAATCATGACTGGTGTAGAGAAAGTAGATAAGGAAGTGTTGTTTACTACTTATCATAACACAAGAACTAGGGGTCACCAAATGAAATGAATAGGCAGCAGGTTTAAATCAAATAAAAGGAAGTATATCTTCACGCAATGCACAGTCAACCTGTGGAACTCCTTGCCAGAGGATGTTGTGAAGGCCAAGACTATAACAGAGTTCAAAAAAGAACTAGATAAATTCATGGAGAATAGGTCCATCAATGGCTATTAGCCAGGATGTGCAGAAATGGTGTCTCTAGCCTCTGTTTGCTAGAAGCTGGGAATGAGCGACAGGGGATGGATCACTTGATGATTACCTGTTCTGTTCATTCCCTCTGGGGCACCTGACACTGGCCACTGTCAGAAGACAGGATACTGGGCTAGATGGACCTTTGGGCTGATCCAGTAGGGCCATTCTTATGTTCTTATGAAAATCTGAGCATGAAAGATAAATGACAACCATACAACGTGCCAAATACAAACAAATTTTAAATTTCTAGACCGATGAGATCACTTAATTTTTGAGTTTCTGCTTCTTCATTTCCAAAAGAAAGTGGCTGTTTTAGAAGGACACTTTTTCCTGCTTCTAATGAGTTTACCCCAGGAGGATTCTGCTGAACATGGAGGATGAAACAAAGTGACTAAAATCATCAGCAATGAATGGAGAGTAGGGAGGCATTCTTCAGACTTTTCCTGTTGATTTGCTAAACAACCTGCGAATCATTCCCTCCCCTTCTCCTGGAGGAGGCAAGTAACCTCCATAAAAATGAGTTATATTACTTGTATCTTTCAGTGGAGAGAATCAAAACACCCAGAAAGTAGATGCCAATTTCATATTAGTTTTCTTTTCTTCCTTGGCCTGTAGGGCACTATTTTTACAGAAATATCTTGATCACTATAATAAATAATACCAATTTTTATATTGTGCTCATCATCAGTAGATATGAAAGCACTTTACAAAAGAGATCAATATCCGTATCCCATTTTACAGATGGAGAAACTAAGGCATAGAGAGAGGAAGTTACTTGTCCACCATCACCCAGCGGACTGTTCATATACATTTGACAACAAAAAGCTAAATATTAAAATGTAGCCCTTGAATGTCTGTCTTTAATGTCAAAAAGACTTCAGATCTAGTCTAAGCACTTCCACAACATAATTTGGAGAGTCTAAAACCTTGTAAATGCGGCTTATGGTGGTTTCATTATGGAGATGATAGAATTTTTAATTAACCATTGTAACAAGTGAACATCATTCCTATTGATTAGGACATGCTAATAAATAAATAACAAACAGGGTTACTGCTAATGGTCACACTACTAACATAACAGACATTTAAACAAAATAAAAACGGAAATTCCCTAAAACCAGTATATTCAATTGTATTTTAAAGCTATTGGTTGTATGTGTATGTTGAAGAGCTCTCATCACTATAGATTGAAGATTTAAATATTGAAGATTTGAAGATTTAAATACTTATTACTGTATAAGGGAATTTCAGGGTCTAAATAATCAGATGATGCACAAATGTACTTCTCATTCAAAAAGAGTGATGATATTTTTTAAAAAATTGTACGTTGTTGAAAATCAGCTATCTACTGGAAATTGTAACACTAGCTCATATCTGCCAAGAATTAAGGGCTGGTCTACATGCAGGGGTGAAAGTAACTATAGGCACTTACTGGTACAGGGCTGGGCCGGGGCCATCTTTGGCCCACGGAAGGGGTGGGGCCTCAGGTGGAAGGGGCGGGGCTGGGGGGTCAGAGCCCTTCCTGGCCCGGTAAGTGCCTGTAGCTTTTCCCTTTGCCCCCCACATTGGCAGCAGGGTGGGGGGAAAGGAGCAGGGATGTTAAAGCGCTGACGTGGCAACGTTTTAAGGGTCCTTTGCTGTGCCAGTGCTTCAACATTGTTGCACCCCCCTACCGGCAGGGCCGCCGATGGGGTGGGGGGTGCAGCACCATTAAAGCGCTGCCATGGCAAAGGACCATCCTTAAAGCACTGCCACGGCAGCGCTTTAATGTCCCTGCCCCTTTTGCCTCCCCTGCCGGTGGCCCTGCCTATACAGACCCTACCGGCAGGGCTGCCGACTGGGGCTGGGGGCGGACAGGGACATTAAAGCGCCAGTACGGGTTTTTAACCAGAACACCATACCAGCCCGTACCGGCTCACTTTCACCCCTGTCTACATGAACATTTAGATCACATGAAGCTGGGATGTGACTCTACCACGCAAGAGCCTGCTGCATGCCAACTGTCCCAGTGGATCTTGCTGATGTACACTAACATTTCATTAATGTGCTTTGATTCAAACCCCAACTATTTACAATCTATATGTTCTTATAGACAAGCCTGAAGTCCTAGCAATTTCATTTGTTACCAGCAGTTTCCATTTTCTCTTCCCTTTGGACACACAATGTGATGAATCAGCCACTACTGTTGACATGATGTAGTACACAGATATAAAATACAGGCTGATATAAAGACCTATATCTGGGTTGGATTAATTCAGACTGTGTGAATACAAATGGCAGTTATGCAGGAATTTTATTGTATTTGTTAATAACTATTACCAGATAAACAATTGCTTCCTTGTCTACATGAGACTTTGGGGTTTTTTTGCACATATCTAAAGCTTTTAATATGTAATCTTGGAACATTACTGGCTTTCAGGGACATTTGGTCACAGAAACATACAGGGCCTTATTTTCAGAAGTCATAGGAATTGTAGATGCTCTGCACCTCTGAAGACGAGAACCACAGAACTATGCACTTACAAAATCATGAGTGAGCATACTCTCCTTGTTCACATTAATATTTTATTTTCATTCTTGGACTCTGACTCATATGGTTTTGGCAATATCTGTTGCCTTCAAAATTTCTCTATTTGCAGTTCACTATAATTCTTGACTGTCTCTTTATATTCTTATTGATTATTGACAATTCTGCATTTGAATGAGAGCAATGTGTTTTGTTTAGGAAGAGAAATGATGCCTAGCAGAAAGACAAATCACATTCTCAATTAAATTTGACCAGAATTGGGAATTTGGAGTACATAGGAACTTACTTTGAGAACTCCCAGACAAAAAATAAATAAAAAAGGAATTATGGGTGAGAGTATATAAAATATATTAGAGATATTATAATTATCTCAAAATCCAAGCATTATTAACCAAGGAAATTAAGAATTAAGCTTAAATTTAAAAGAAATCCAAAATGTTAAAATATGGAAGTGCACAATTAACGCATCCAAATAACCTTAACTCTGCTCTGACATCATACAATAACCGTATAATTATGATGACAGCACGTAGTGTGTGGTGCCAGATTATATTCAATTGATTTTTGAAGACATATTCAATGTTTTCTCCCTCATGATGTTTAGATGACCTATCCTTTATATGAAGTCTTGAGCCCCTTTTTCTAATTACAGATTACCTGCACACCTCCATACTTGTTGAATTAATCTAGAATCATAGAATCGTAGGACTGGAAGGGACCTCATCTAGTCCAGTCCCCTGCACTCATGGCAGGAGTAAGCATTAGCTAGACCATCCCTAACAGGTGTTTGGAGATTTTTAAGAGCAGGTTAGACAATGACAGAGATTCCACAACCTTCCTAGACTGCCTTTGCTGCAATTTAAGCCCATTGCTTCTTGTCCTATCCTCAGAGGTTAACGAGAACAATTTACCTCCCTCCTCCTTGTAACAATGTCTAATGTACTTGAAAACAATTATCATGTCCCTCCCCACTTTTCTCTTCTCCAGACTAAACAAACACATTTTTTTTCAATCTTCCCTCATAGCTCATGGTTTCTAAACCTTTAATAATTGTTGCTGCTCTTCTCTGGACTTTCTCTAATTTGTTCACATCTTTCCTGAAATTTAGCACCCAGAACTGGACACAATGCTCCAGTTGAGGCCTAATCACTGCAGAGTAGAGCGGAAGAATTACTTCTTGTGTCTTGCTTACAACACTCCTGCTAATACATCCCAGAATGACACTTGTTGTTTTTTTGTGAATAGTGTTACACTGTTCACTCATATTTAGCTTGTGATCCACTATGACCCCCATATCCTTTTCTGCAATACTCTTTTCTAGGTAGTCCTTTCCCACTTTGTATGTGTGCAACTGATTGTTCCTTCCTAAGTGGAGTACTTTGCATTTGTCCTTATTGAATTCCATCCTATTTATTTCAGACCATTTCTCCAGTTTGTCCAGATCATTTTGAATTTTAATCCTATCCTCCAAAGAATTTTCATCCCCTCCCAGCTTGGTATTTCTGCAAACTTTATAAGTGTACTCTCTATGCCACTATCTAAATCATTGATGAAGATATTGAACAAAACCGAAGCCAGAACTGATCCCCTGCAGGACCCCACTCGATATGCCCTTCCAGCTTGACTGGAAAATCACTGATAACTACTCTCTGTGAATAGTTTTCCAACCATTTATGCACCCATTTTATAGTAGCTCCATCTAGATTGTATTTCTCTAGTTTGTTTATGAGACAGTCATGCGAGACAGGATCAAAAGCCTTACTAAAGTCAATATATACCATACCCACCACTTCCCCCCCATCCAAAAGGCTTGTTACCCTGTCAAAGAAAGCTATTAGGTTGATTTAACATGATTTTTTCTTGACAAATCCATGCTGACTCTTATTATCTTCTAAGTGTTTGCAAATTGATTGCTTAATTATTTCCTCTGTTATCTTTCCGGGTACTGAAGTTAAGCTGACTGTCTTGTAATTCCCCAGGTTGTCCTTATTTCCCTTTTTATAGATGGGTACTATATTTGCCCTTTTCCAGTCCTCTGAAATCTCTCCCGTCTTCCGTGACTTCTCGAAAATAATCGCTAATGTTCAGATATCTCTTCAGTCAGCTCCTTGAGTATTCTAGGATGTATTGGTGACTTGTAGGGTGACCAGACAGCAAGTTTGAAAAATCAGGACACAGGGTGGGGGGGGTAATAGGAGCCTGTATGAGAAAAAGCCCCAAATATCGGGACTGTCCCTATAAAATCGGGATATCTGGTCACCCTAGTGACTTGACATCTAACTTGTCAAAGTAATTAACTTATTCTTTCCTTATTTTAGCCTCTGATCCTACCTTATTTTCACTGGCATTCACTATGTTAATGTCCAATCATTACTAACCTTTCTGGTGAAACTGAAACAAAAAGTCTTTTAGCACTTCTGCCATTTCCACATTTTCTGATATTGTTCCCCCACACCCCTTCATTGAGTAACGGGCCTACCCTGTCCTTGATCTTCCTCTTATTTGTAATGTATTTGTAGAATGTTTTCTTATTACCCTTTATTCTCTAGCTAGTTTAATTTCATTTTGTGCGTTGCCTTTTCTAATGTTGCCCCCATATACTAATCTAATCTAATGTGAAAATAATAAAAAATGTCAACATGGCCACTACAGCACTACAGGTGTGTATTTTCTCATAGATATTTGAGCTGGTATTTGCGATGCTTTTGCTTTTTGCAAATGTTATAGTTGATCAAACTCACAAATATGAATGTTTGTGAATTACAGGAGATATGAATATCAGCTAAGTGATTTTATGGCTTTTATTCACAAGAATATTTGTGAATTCGTTATGCCTAATTGCAGTTCCCATAGTCTATTGCTACTGAATATGAAGTTTGCTTGAGTTACTTCCCAAAAGCAAAAGTAGAAGTGGTGCTCTTTAAAGAGGAATTCTGCCTCCCTACATATTCTTATTTAAGTGCAGCACCATTAGAAATGTTTGTATAACCAAGTTTCTAAGGTAATGTATATACAATGAAATTTGAATATATTGTCTAAGACAAGTCAGAAGTTATACTCTCACAATACCGTTTTGGAGCCTGCATCTGTGCTTTCATAGAATCATAGAATATCAGGGTTGGAAGGGACCTTAGGAGGTCATCTAGTCCAACCCCCTGCTCAAAGCAGGACCAATCTCCAATTTTTGCCCCATATCCCTAAATGGCCCCCTTCACTTTTACTTCAAGTGAGAATACAACTTTAATATGACAACTTCTTTTCCTCTCTCCCATTGAGCACTCATATTTCATAAGACAGTCGAATTGTCTGAACATGCAACAGCAGTAATACTTTTCATTGTAGTGAACATTTTCTGAAGTCACTGTCAATCTTTCACAAATCATTTCTACAAATGATCATTTAATCTGTCTACAGCAGGGATTTTAAAAATATCATAGTATAGGTGCTTCTTAATACAGAGGTTGTCTCATGGCCACTGTACAGCCACCTCAGCTCCTATTTGAAGTTGTGTAGACCTTCTCCCCTCTCATTTGTGAGACATCCCTGTGGCAACTACAGCATTTGCCTCTGAAGAAAAATATTTAATTCAGTTTTAGCTGTCTCATAATGCAATTTGACAGATGAGAATAGGAAAGAGAGTCAGCACCATGAGACCAGCCAGCTCTCTGTGGATGAATGAAAGTGCTTTGTGGACCACAAGTGTTCCTCATTCCTTAGTTGGGGACTTCTGCTATAAAGTATATAATGTGTTTTAATAATCCATAATTGAGAAATACTCGAATTTGTCATAGACACTGAAACCAAAGTTTGGGGGGTAAATCCTCATTAAAGTAGGTTTCCCCATCCCCTTTAAAAGTGTTCTAACATCGAGATATAGTAGGACAGGTTCTTGAAAAACCCTTTGACGCCCGTGGAAATTTTACCAATTACCTTGATGGCAGTAGGATCAAATCCTACTTAACTGTGCTCCCTCTAAATCATGGATAAGTCTAAAACAATTCTCAAATCATGTGGTATCAGTAATAGTGTATATGACATAACTTATTATAGTGGTTAATAGAGCCCTTTTTCCCTTTCCTTCACCATACACTGTAAAAATTCCTATGTGTATTTACTCCAAAACTTTCTGATGGCACAGTTCTTCCTAAGGCATTTTCCCAAAAATTCACATACCATGATGAGATCTTTGAGTAAAATTAAATCTATTTTTGGATTGTGCATGTTCAGTCCATTGCCCAGTAGATTATTTTTATGTTAATAGTGTAAGTTTGTAAAAGCTAGTAATTTCCATGTTCTCATGAATAATTAATTTCCTCTGCAATTCACAAAAGTTTTTTCACATTTCAGATTTGCTAATTAAATTTTCCCCTTGTCTTGTTTTTTCCAGCTCTCGTAAATGTGAAACTTTGGGCTATTGATCGGCAATGTTTTCAAACAATAATGATGAGGACAGGCCTCATCAAGCATACTGAGTATATGGAATTTTTAAAAAGGTATGGCACACGTTTACTTTTTGAAAAATACATTAAAACTCCTGTCCTCACTTATGGCTTTTGGTGAGTGCAGTGTGTTGATTGTCTCCTCTTCTCCTCTTTCTAATATGTTGTTAAACCACCTATACGCCATATCATACAGAAAAAAGGAGGAACACTGGAGATAGTAGTCTCATTACTGTTCATTTCTTCTAATTGTAAGTTATTAGTTTGTATCATCATTTGCAAAGAGGACCACATCAGAACTGCACGAAAACACAGTTTGCATTTTAAAAGACTGAACATTTATGAGAGTCATTCAAAACTACCTCATTAAAGAAAATACATATCAAAGAAATGAATCATAACTTCCCAGTAGAAAAAAATCTAGTTTATATGCTGTTTAGGAAATTACTCAATGTAAAGTGCATTTTTGTTCCTCTGTCAAACAGCTGCAAAGGCAAGTGAAAGTTTTGTTGTATAGGCTTCCATGGGGAATGGGTCAGTTGACTAACATAAAGGAGTCATAAAGTGATGTCTTCTCCTTCATACCCGAATTTAATCTTACAAATTTGATTCAGTTTCTGCAGCCATCTCAAAGCATCATAAATCTGCCTTACTTTAGTAATGCATAATGCCCCAATAACTAAGTATATTATGGCAATAAAGAATGAAGTCAGCTTTATGTTGAGGAAATATGTTTTAAAAGGCCAAACCCTGCAGTTCTTTTTTTGGAAAAATTACCACTTGAGGTCAGGGTGAGATTACAGGTAGCTACTTAATCACTAAATACTTCATCACATGTTTTTCCCAGACAACAACCTTTCCCATAGACTTTAGTGCTACTGAATCATTTCCATTCCAATGCTGGTCCCTGTCACTGTGTGTCTCTCACACAAGGAGCTGGTGAGAGAGTAGGTGCTATGACTGAGGTGCTGAAAAAATACAAGGTGGAATCACTATTTCTCTCCTCCTCATAAAGTTTTGCGTGAGCAGGATTTGGCCTTTTCCAAAAATAAATGAATTTTATAAAATTGTTATTTTTGATTTTTTTTCAGTTTGCTTTCAGAAGTAATCATGACAATTTCAATAATTTTATGATTAAATTTATTTACAAGATATTTCCAAACCATAGTTATGTTATATCTCTATTCTTTAAAGATCCTTTTAATTAAATGCATTATATGATACAGAAGTGTTGGAAACAGTAAAAATTTGTGCAATAAATACTGACTATGTCTCAGATGAATAGACATTTTTAATGACAAATTATCCTTTCTGCTCTACATTTGTTTTCTTTTGTTCTAAGAGGAAACATATCTACCTTGATTCTGTGACATAGTGGAGCTTGCTAACACTGAGATCACTAATATTTTATATTATACAGTTTCATGTGGTTAATTTACTTTGTTTCTGACCTGCTTTTCACATATTTTCTTTTTTTTTAAGTGTCTGATTTTAAAACCATACAAAATACATTTACCGTTTCTTTCAAAAATATAATGCATGTAGAGGTAAGCTGAACTGATTCTGGAAAATTCAAATGAGGACCCTGGAAGAAGAAGGGGTCCTTTGGGGAAAAAATAGTATGTAATTATGTAGTTAAAGACTCTATTATAATGTGGGAGGAGGGGGCAAATTAAGGTGGCACAAACAATGACAAAGATCCATAACTGGAGCAGAAATAGTTCAGCATGACTTTAGACAAACAGGGAAAGCTGTCACAGTGGGAAGGTGTAGGAATTTGACAGTTTGTTCAGAATGCCTCAGTTTCACAATCAATGTGAGGTGGAACTAGGGTGACCAGACAGCAAGTGTAAAAAATCGGGACAGGGGGTGGGGAGTAATAGGCGCCTATATAAGACAAAACCAGGACTGGGACATCTGGTCACCCTAGGTGGAACAGTTCCACAAAGGACAGGGAGTGACATAATTGAGATTAATATTGTAATTAAACTCATGGCGGGAGTGTGTGGGTGGGGTGGGGTGGGAGGAGATTTTCAGAGGCACAAATGGCAGCTAGGCACCTAACTCCTTCTGAAAGTCAGTGGTAATAAGGCACCTAACTACCATATGTGCCTTTAAGAATCTCCCCCATAGATATCTTCAACTGTGAATCAAAAACCAATGAACTGGCCTGAACAACTTCCAAGTAGGACAAAATATGTAGCAAGAGGGAATTGAGACTACACTGGAAGTTGCCAGCTTCCTAAGAACTACCTGCAACCCTAGCCAGTAGGTTGTTTCATTCCCCCACATTCTTGGTTCTCTTTCTGATAGTGGGTGGGTAGCTCTACCTACCTGTCCTCTAATTTCTCAATAATTCACTAGGTTTGGGAATTAATTCTCTGCTTTTCAAGTCTTTCTATTGTATAAAGATCTACAATGGGCCTCAACCTTTTAACTTCTCATATTTCTGTCTTTTCTTTCTACAAACATTGTATCATTCATTTCTTTGTTTCATTATGCCTCATGGGGCTTCATCTCCTTCATAAGGTTTTCCCCATGCATGGAATGTTACCATCTTTTCAAAAGTTTACTTGAGAGAGAGAATAAAATCTCTAACTTGTTGTCACCATATTGAAGATTTTTCTAAAATCATGAACCCAGATGTTAAATGTTGCCCTTATGTATTCCAGTGGATTACAAAAGTAGATGAATGTAAAATCAGTTTTGAAGTTAGGGCTTTCTGATTCTTTTTCAAAGCAGAAGCTCTATACATGTTAAGCTCTTAAGCTTTGAGCTTTAATAGAGCTTTTCAAGAAGATTGTCAAGATTAATTTGGATGCACGTTTTACAGAGCTTGCCCAGCTTTAATTTGAAGGCAAGCAGTGTGAGGCAGAAATTGAGAAGAGTTTTCTCATACTATTTCTGAGATTTTTTCTTGCAGCCCATTACAGTGTGGTGTACTATGTATTCATTCTTATTGGGAATGATATTTAAAAGCAGGCAAATATATTTGTCCTTAAAAGTTGATATTTAGCATTCTGGCAGATGTTTCTATATGTTCATCATTTATAGCATGACAAGATATTTGCACAAATATCAAATTCATTTCCCACTTTTATCTCAAGCTCAACACAAGTGAAATTCTAGTTTTTCAGATTTTATTTTCAATTAAACATACAGAACATTGTGTTTGAAGCTGTATCAATCCTCATTTTTGTAATGAAGGAAACTGTACTTTAAATCCTGAAGATGAAGGCATGAAGATTTCATTTGTATAGCTTTTGTTACTAAATTAATTGTAAAAAGCTCTTGTTAAAAAACACAGTGACAATTCTTCTGATACAAATTTTCAAGTGGAACCTGTTCACATGAATTCAGTAATAATAAAGTATTATTTTATGGTTTCATGTTATCAAAAAGTTACAGTTTATTGCTGTGACATTACAGCCATGAAATATGAGAGTTTTCATCTTAATTAACATAGTTTTACTTAACAGAAAAATGTAATAGAAATTATGCTTTTGGTGAATAAATTAAAGTATTATACTCACAATTTCACCTGAAATCCACTGTGTTCCAGACTTTTCCTTTAAATAATGTTTCCCCTTTTAAACCACATTGCCTCAACTGGTTGGTCAATATTTGGAGCCTGGCTCGGTTGTTTCCATTAGGAGAAGTTGATGATATGAGGCAGGTATTTTTTTGGTGCAATTCTATTTATTTACAAAGAATGAACACAAAGTCCTGTTTCCCTGAATACCATAGGAACAAACAAAAGGAGGCAGTTTCTTTGTTCAGAAATCCAAGCCTGTCTTTCCAGAAAGTATTATGCCCAAAGGAACCCTTTCTCGTGACTTTCTCCCAGGGCCACACTTACCACTGCTTTTCTTGCTTTCTTCTCACTTCCCCTTGGCTTTCTAGTTGCTTTCTGCCGCTCCTGCACATAGCTGCAATCAATCAATCCACCAGCCCTTGTATTAGATTTGCAATCAGTCCCCAGGGAAACCCCTCAGACCATGTGATTTAGCTTCTACTCAGGCTTTGTCATGCTGCTGAGGCCTTGGGTGGTGGCTTTTATAGTTTCAGCTGTCACCACACAAAAGGGAATTTTATTTCTTTTTCCATTTAGCCTGAATGAAAGGTGCATAGTAACACCCATCAACTTTATCCAGGTCTTTGATTGATGGCAACCATTAACACCTCCAAGTATAACAATAATATGCTATTCAGCTGATAACTTATTAAAATAGCAAATATTTTATAGGACATGCAGAAAGATTTTTGTGCCCATTTGTGAGTCTTATCCTTCTAATCTGTAGTAATTAACACATGCTGTTTCCCTTAATTGTGTGCATCATAGAAGGAGATAAAGTGAACCCATGCTGGTTTTTATATCACCAGAAAGGAAGTGGAAAGTAAATGCTTGCCAAATAAAAAGGGAAAAATCAGCATGGACATAAATGTTACTTATCTTTTTGAGGTGATGTTGGTGGAAAGAGTTTTTCTTTTTCTTTTTTCGGTGGTTTGTTACTGGTTTTCCCAAAGATTAGATACAAAAACACTAATGACTCAGAAATGTTAGTGATAGTACCTTTTTGAGTTACTGAGTGAAACCAGGTATGTAGGGCATAGTATAATGGCTATTTGTGAGAAACTAGACTGTGAATCTGTTATCTTTGGATCCCTCTGAAATCAATGGGGGAGGTTTGCAGTTCATTTTAGTGGAAGTAAGATGGCTTGATCCTGCAAGCCTTGCTCTTTGAGGCCTTTTCAGGCCTATATTTACATATTTGTATGTATGCAAGAGTACAAGTTATACCAGTTATTCATTTATAAACATACGTTTCCAGCAGTTCATGGTATGTCTATAAATACACGCTCAAGGAAGGGATTTTCAAAACTAAGGGGCAGATTCTCAGCTTGACTTCAATCGAGCTATAACCATATACCAACTAAAGGTCTTCCCCATTGGACCTGATTTTTCAGCTTGTTGTGTGCAATGTCAGAGTTCTGTGCAGACTCTAGGCTCAACCTGCCTTCATCTCATAACAGGGTCAGGGCCAAAGTTCATAACAAAAATCTAACTAACGTTTAAAATTTATATAACAAAAATGGTTCATTTTGACTTTCAGTTCTGCATATGCAGCAATTACTTATGTCAAAGTTCTTCTGCAAAGGATTTTATTTTTTCATAATTAATTTGCATAGTTTAGTAAATTATTTGCAGTATATTTTATTTTCTTTGTAGTTATGTCATTCCACACCAACTAGGTTAATATAATGATCCTCAGTGAGAACTACATCTATACCAAAATCAAGTTTAAAACTTAATCTTTTTGTGGATCTGTTTAACAAGTAAAAATGTATTTCTCCACTATCTCAAATCTTATGAACAGCTGTAGGGATTTTTTTCAAGCTTGTAAGAAAAACTCATTTTTAGGCAGGAAACAAGTAAAGGACACATCTGTTCAAAAGGTAAATATTTCTGAAAAAAATTTTTTTTTGTGAAAACAGAAGATTAAATGGAAATTAAACTATAACAGGAATGCACAACTTCTTTTATAAAAATATACAGTAGCTAGAAGTCAAATTATAAAAGTTTTAAGGATTAGCACAAATATCTACTTCCCAATAGACTAGAATGTCTCAGAAGTGTAAATATTGTACTTTTATAAAAACTGTCTAAATGTTCCATGAAAGATTCCTAAATGTTCCGGCCCATTGTGTAAACACTGAGTCATCCAAGAGTCTGGAACAGATCCTAAGAATAAACTATACATGTTCTCTGTAACCTTTAAAGGAAGGACTCTGACTTTAGGATAGGAAGGTTAAAGGAAGTTATGCTCAAAAACCTTGATTTCTTATAAATAAGCCCCAATGGTATAATGCTAACAGAGGATAAAAAAGAAAATGAAAATCAGTAGTGTCGTGTCATTCAGAAGTTTTCATGTTCTGGCTTTGCAACATTAATGTCACCATTGTAATGTTACTAAAGCAATGTATTTTTGATATTTAATACTCTGTTATAGCACTCTTTCTTGATATTATCCCAATCCTGATGTCCTTTCTCAGGCCAAATTGGCTTCAGTTGGAAGCTTGATCTAAGAAATAACTCCAGGATTGAGCTGATTTTATGCAAGAAACAAGAAAATTTTCATTTAAGCCCAGATCTACAAAGGGACTCGGGCATTGGAACACTGAACATTGCAATACATAGCTTTTAGAAAAATCCCAGGGACAGCAACAACACAATCCACAAAATCTGAGTTAAGCACCTACGCTCCCTATACAATGAATGGGAAAAGATAGGTGCGTAAGAATGTGATCCACAACAACCAGCATGCTAGGCAGGGAGCCATCTAAGCTAGTCAATTAAAGATGCTGATCCACGGGGCCTACACATGCCTATCACAACGTGTGGTGTACCTCATCCTATACACTAAATGCCCCAATAACAGCTACATGAAACCATACAACCATTACACTTTCAAATCAACTCACACAGAAAAATAATAAAAGGCAAAAACATCTAATCACCTCTGGATGGGTGAATATTTTTTTCACAAAATGATCACTCTGTATCTGACCTCTGTCCTCAACCTCAAAGGAAATCTGTGCAACACCTTTAAAAGCTCAGGCTGGGAGCTTAAATTCATAGCTTTTCTAGATGCTAAAAAACATGGTCTTAATAAAGACATTGGATTTATGGCTTATTACAACAATCTGAAAACCATTAACCTCCCTTTTTTGTCCTTTGACTGCAGAGGTGTTAGAGAGGCACTTCACCTTGAATAGTCTCTTATATTATTTGTTAATTATTTATGCTAAACAATCTGTTCCACCTTGTATTTAGCTCAGACACTCTGAGTATCTTTCCCAGACCTGCAGAAGAGCTCTGTGTAGCTCAAAAACTTATGTTTCATCGACAGATGTTGATCCAATACAAGATATTACTTCACTCACCTTGTGTCTCTAATCCTGGGACCAACATAGCTACAACAACACTGCGCAGAAATCTACATAGTCATTGAGGTACTGGCAATTAAAGTATATTCACTTACTATAGATACCAACCTAACTAAGCCAATTTAAATCAGAAGTATCTTAGCCAAATTAATGATGACTATAGTAGCATGAAAAATTCTGCATAAAAATTGGAAAAAGATTTGCCTTTTCACCAGACTTTTGGGAAAGTAAAGAAAGCAAATTTCTGCTGGTGCTGTTTTGCTCATTTTCACCATAAATGAAAAGCAAGTATTGCCAGTGAAACTATGAGGTGTGTTCTGTGTATAATTATTTTAATTAAAACAGTACACACACACACACACAAAATGCCTAATCATGTAAAATAAACATAAAATATTAACTAAAGTGCCTTTAAACTATAAAAAGGAAATGGTGACCCTAAATGAGAGAAGATTTGGGTCAGAGGAACTATTAAATAAAGAGAGAAATCCACTAGAATTTTTCATAGCCTGAATTTGTATCCCCACAATAAAATCCTTCAACAAACCTTAGAGCAAAAAGTTAGTGATTCATATACAGCACATCCTATGTATCAGTTTAGTGATTCATATACAGCAAACGTAGGTATCAGATCAAATATGTGACCAAATGTATGTGACCCAAAATATTTCAACATATTAATGGTTTCTTCTCTATCAATCATACCTAAAGGTTATTTTACTTAGGTAAAGTGAAATTATGATGTAAGCACTGATGCTGCAAAGACTTAAGCATGTGCTAAACTTTTCACATAGAGAGGAATCCCAGGAACTTCACTGGGGTGCCTTCCTCACAGGGCGTAAAGTTAAGCATATGCATACATCTTTGCAGACCTTAGTCCTTTATTTTTCTTTTAGATAATTCATATATTTCAGCTACTGTTACTGAAAATAGGCATGTTACAGGGGAAGACGCACCCATGTTAGTTTTGTATTTCTCAAATTAGCTTTATACTGGTACTACAAGTCTGCATGGGATTGTGTAATGGAATGCTAAACTGTATTATACTGTTCAGCCACTATGTGTGTAACGTATCTTAAATCCACAACAAATAAGCATTCCTGGCAGTGCATGAAAGGATCTTATAGTGAACATGTCTGGTGTTTCTCATTGTGAAGAAAGCTCTGGTACAGAAGCCTGATGTGCTAGTAGTGGTCCTGCAATCTGTATGACAAGCTGAACATGATACAATGGCAGAAGTAAATGAATGCCAGAGGAGAACAGAAACACAAGAAAAACAGCAACAGAAGTTGCAGACAGAAGTGTGGGAGGAAGCAACAAAGGTTGCAGGATCTTAGCAATATGCTACTCCTCAGTGTGCCATAGACCTTTAGCATGGACAGCATGAAAGCAGTATTTTGCAAGATTTTGCATTGCTACAAAATGCCACCAGGAAACTGGAAATATTCAGGTATCTTTAATGTATGCTATGGGAAAACAGGCAGAGTATATCTTTAAATCCTTTGACTTTAAAGAAGACAGTTACAAAGATGATTATGAAAGGTTTCTGACTATGTTTGATGTATACTGTATACCTCAGATAAATGTGGGTTATTAAAGAGCTTGTTTTCACCAGAAAATTCAGGAAACAAAAGAAAATGCTAAACCTTTTGTAAGAGCTTTGCATGCGTTGTCAGAACATTGTGATTTTGGGAAAGCAAAACTTGAAAATGTCAGAGACAGGCTGGCTATTGGGTTAAGAGACAAGATCCTTTTTCAACAACTCCAGTTAAAGACTGATCTAACCCTGCCCATAGGAATCCAAATAACAAAGCAGTCTGAACTTGTGAAACAACAGGACAAAAGGCAGGAGCAACTTGAAAAACTGACATTAGTTTAGAATCTGTAAACTGACATTGCATGAGTACTAAAAGTTACCATCAAAGCTGTGAGGCTATAAAGAAATTCCAAACAAATTACAAAGCCTTCCAAAATAAATGTAACTGACATGGAAAAATACGTAGCCCAACAGGTGTATGTTTAGCCAAAAGCACAAGATGTAATAAATATACAAAATATGGACATTTTGCAGCTGTTTGCCATACCAAAGCTGTCAGGAAATGGCCTAATATTACAATCAAGAGCCATTGTTTCTGGGGTCTAGTATGTGGTGACACAGAGCCTGTCTGGAGAGTGAAACTTAATATTCACGATAGGACTATTAACTTTAAAATTGACTTAGGAGAGATCTCATTGTCATCTCAGAAGGGATTTACAGTCACCTTCAACCTCTCCCAGAGCTGAAATCAACAGACGCAGCCTTGATTAGTCCTGGAGGTACTCTGAATTGCATAGGCCAGTTCTTCACAGAAACTGCTTACAAAGACAAAAGCTCTGCATTGAGCGGTGCATGTGATCGAAGACCAACAACTTTCTCAGCTACAGCATGGTAGCCATGAAGGTGTAGGTGAGAAAACTGGAAGAATTTAACAGAGTATTTGATTACATGGGGCTTTTGAAAGGAGATCCACTACAAATAAAATTAAGAGACAATGGTGAACCATACAGGATACAAACACCTCTACCAGACAGATCTTGGAGGAGATTAGCTGCAGATTTATGCAAATTCAGAGCACATTATTACTTGATTATAGTGGATTGTTTTTCACATAACATGTTGCAGTGTTATCGAGAAACTGAAGTGCACTTTTGCTTACTATGGTATTCCAGAACAATTAATGATGGAAAATGAACCACAATTTACTGCATCAGAATTTGTTATTCCAAATGAAATACTATTTTGATGATATTACTAGCAGTCCACATTATCCACAAGCTGTACAAACAGTCAAAAAAATCTTAGAGCAACACAATCCATCCCTTGCTCTTCTGAGTTATAGATCAATACCTGTAACAGTTACTAGATATAGTCCAGCACAACTCCTAAGGGAAGACAACTAAGAATTACTGTTCTGACATAGGTTCTTTTCCAATCGGCAGAGTGGCAAAATCAAATAAAAGGGCCAAAAGGCCTTACAAATGCTTTTATAACAGATGTCACTCAGAGAGCTGCCAGGTCTAGAACCTGGTGACAATGTTTGTGTCAAACTAGATGAAGAACTCCAGCTATCATAAAGAAAAAGAATTATTATAGATTATGCCCAGATCATACATGACTGAGGCTGACAGTAGAGTTTTCAACAGAAACTGTCAATATCTGCAGTTTGTTCCTCAGAACAATCAAGCAAGGAAACTATGATGGCAGATGCAGAACAGGAAAAGGACTCAAAATTTCCAAACTAAGCACAGCCAGTTGTTGCAACTAGTGGACAGCCAGATCAGCTGTTACATGTTCAGGTTGTGTAATTAGAAAACCGGTATGATTCAGAGACACTTAACAGACTGATCTATACTGAATTTTAAAGATGGCATAATAGAGTAGATTTTGGAAATGGTAGGTATTTGAAACTTAAAGTGGAAGAAGTAATGGAATGCTAAACTGTATTAGACTGATCAACCACTAGCTGGTGCCAAGTGTAACATAACTTAAGCTCACTCACTCAGTCCTTCCTGGCAGTGCCCTAAAGGATCTCATAGTGAATATATCCTGTGTATCTGGCTGGGAAGGAAGCTCTGTAGCCCTTCCATATCTGGTACAGACACCTGACCTGCTAGTAGCAGCCCTACAACCTACTGTGTACAAAGTATACATGCCAGATGGCACCTGGGCCTGAAATTCAAGCAGCAAATAAGCAATGAGTGTGCTGATGAGGTACAGCTAAGAGGATGACTGATCTGCTGAGTCCCAGTCTTTAAAGGTAAGAGAAGGGAGCAGCAGTGAGAGTGACGTAGGAAACTGACTGAGGTGTATGTTCGAAGGGGATGATGATAATGAGTTATAATGTGGGGGGGAAAGGAGTGGGGACTGAGAATTAATTGGATGTCTGTTAGAAAGGAGTACAAGAGTTGGGCTAATAGTGGGAGGGCGGGAAAAGGCTGTGCTAGAAAATGGGAATTTGGGAGTGGGATTTGTGTGAGGGAGACCTCTGTAGGGGATGTTTGTGACTATACCTATGTTTAGTTTAAAGGCCTGATTCTGTGAGTGCTGAGTGTCCTCCACTCCCCCCGGGCCTACAAAACCTCTCAGGAGTTGCTGAGCACCTTGCCGGTTCAGGTCCTTATAGGATAGCTTGAAAAGAGATTGTGATGTGAGTTTTTTGTGGTATGTAAGTTAGGGGCCTAAGGGCAGGTCTACACTACAGCAGAGATTGACGCTCTGAGATCGATCCACTGGCGGTCGATTTAGCGGGTCTAGTAAAGACCCACCAAATCGACTGTAGATCACTCTCCAGTTGACCCCTGTACTCTACTCCTGATGAGAAGAGTAAGGTAAGTAGACAGAGGAAAATCTCCCATCGACACCCCCCCTCCCCCGCGGAGTAGACCCTGTGGTAAGTCGACCTAAGGTACGTCGACTTCAGCTAACTTATTCACGTAGCTGGAGTTGTGTAGTGTAGGTCGACTTACTGCGGTAGTGTAGACATAGCCTACGTGTGGAAAGGGAAGTATTTCTGAAATAGAGAGCACACAAAATCTTGCCTGACTGTTCTGTGCTGTTTTTACTGTGTTACTTTAAACTCAGTTTGCAGTCAGAACACATGAGGATATTTTGAAGGAAGGTTATGTTTGCAAGCAGCTGAATGTAATAAGGTGGTTTTCACTAAACCACAGAGCACAGCCAGCCAGTGGAGTGGAACTGAAATGATGTGCCAAAGTATCAAACTGTCAATTTCATACTGCCCTTTTAAAGAATATTTTTTTCTTTTTCCCTTGTGGGGGAGGGGTAGTCAGATAAAGAATTTCTTAATTGTGCTTATAGTGAGCAACTCTTCTAGCCATAATCCAATTATCTTAATCATAAATCAGTATTTAAAGAGTATGTAGAGTAGTTGGTGTCTTTTTTTTTTTAAGTGTGGAAGGTTAACACTGACTGAGCATGTTTCCAACGTTTAATCGAATGGAAGATTCTAGTGATGCCCATATCTCACCAGCGAAGGTGGGAGGAGGTGAGGAGAAGGGAATGGATTGTATGGTCCTGTTGCATAAAAAAAATTGGATCCCCTATTTCTCATACACGGAAATTTGAATAAAGGGTGTTAACAGATTTTCCTAACAAGTCTTAATCTGTCCTCCCTCTTTTTCCTTACTGGGAAGAATAGAAATAGCCAAAATGAATATCTGCCCAAGAATGACTTTTGTCATTAGCCTGTTGCCTTTCAAGGTTGCTCCCTTGCTCTTTGCTTAAATAAAAAGGCTTATCACGCAATCTATAATGGGATAAAAAACAACCTCGCTTGTCACACAAGACCCTTAAAAAATCGTGGGCAACTGCAGGTATGGACTTGCCAGATTTATATCTGTATTAACCAGCATTCCAAACACATCCTGGCTCCCCTCCAGTAGGTCAGAATACACACCATCCTGGGTTGAAATAAGAAAAAGCTTAGCTATGCCTTTGGTTCCCTCTCTTCTTTTATATGCCTTAAAAGGCTACCCATATGCTTAAGGAAAAATCCAGTCTTTATATCTGCATGGGGCATCCTGCAATGCGTTAAAATGATTACAGCATCCGATCTTACTAATTCTCTTCTCATACCACTATGGGATAACCTGTGCCTCAAGATCAAGGCCAACTCCATACTTAAGACAATTTGAATAGAAAAAGGATTAACAAAAATTACACACATAATACAGGATGATAGCAACAGATGTAGAATCTGTAATCAGGCAACAGCAGTAAACACTCGGATATATTGATGAACAAACAATTTGATTTTGTCAACCAACAGAAGTATCACAAGACACCTCATCTAGATTCTGAGATCTCAATATTCAGGGATTCAGGCATGTAACTGTAACTCCTTCAATTAGATGTGTTACAAATATCAGCTACCGCTGTCTCACACTTCTTCCTTTCAGTGGCTATGCTCCGGGATTAATGGAAGAATAGGGGACAATTGGTCTGTTTCAACTCTCTCACCTCTAGAAGAACATGTTAAGAAATATGGACACGAAAGTCACTTTGAAGGAATTACTTATAGGTGGCTTAATACTTTGCATTATGCTCTCAATCTCAGTCTCAAAGAAAAATGTGAAAAAGAACTTAGTTTTACTATCACCACAGAAACCTGGGAGGGTTTCAGGCTTAAAGTGAGATACACCATATTTAGTGCTCTCTCAAAAACTTTAAGCATTTCTATCTTTCCTTCTCCAAGCCTGTGTATTTTAGGGGTGCTGGAGGAGCTTATGTCACCAGTTAACATCAAGAAATTGATTGCAGTAACTATTTTAGAGGCCAAAACAGTTATTTTGAGCAAATGGAAATCTGCAATTCCTTCCCCATATACAGGCTGGCTTAGTGAGCTCTGTGCTACTGCATTAATGGAAAAAATGACTCTAATATAGATGCTTGGAAAAAATATGAGGGTATCTGGTCACTCATGAAACTATTGCATACTTTTGCAGATTAGTATATCCCCAGTACACATAGGTTGTGTTCTCATTTATCTATTTAGTCACTTTAATAATTGATGCTCTCCGTGACCGTCTTCAGGGGATTCTGTTTGTTTGTTTGTTTGTTTGTTTGTTTTTGTTTATTCTTCTTCCAGGTTTTACAAATAATGAACACTGAATTTAGTTTTTGTGTGGCATATCCATCTTGTGCATGTATTTATGTATGTTTTGTTTCACTATGTGTTTATACTTTATATAAAAATAAAGTTTAAAAAAATCTGTTAAATCTGCAGGGATTTATGTAACACATCACAGGCGTACCTAGAGGTGGCAGTCTGACTTTGAATTAGGTATGCATTGTATTTAGCAGACTAATTAATACAGACTTGGGTGGCTCTATATTCTCATCCTAATGTGGAGAGACTTCTGTGCATCACTAACCTTAATGTTACTGGCAGTTACATGAACGAATCCCTGAATATTTAGATCTCAGAATCTCAATGAGGTGTCCTGTGATTCCACTTTTATCACTGCTGTTGGTTGACAAAATCAAATTGTTTGTACACTGATGTAACTGAGTGTTTACTGTTGTTGCCTGATTATAGATTCTACATCTGTTGCTAAGAATACCATTAACATGGATTGACTTTCTTATTTTCATCTTGCTCTGCATATATTTAGTCTGCTGTCAGTAAAAGGATTCAACACTTAGGGTTTTTTATATTTCCATATGTACTCATTGCCTCTTAACAGGTGTACAGTAAAGCACCGGGACCCTGCTCCATTACACACACCTCGGACAGTGTCATTTAATTTTCGGATCTGCAATTAAGCAGTAAATAATTAAGTAGTACATAATTTACAAAAAACCGGGTGGTAGATAGTTAATTTTCTCCCTAGTGTCCCCATCTGTGGGGCAATTTGGGCTTTGCTAAAATGATGAATAGATATGTCTGGTAGGAAACACCTTGTTATACAGAACTGCAGAGTATATAAATGGAAGCTACAGCCTGTGCAACAAAGGCCACAGGTGGTAGCTGGTAATAAGGCATCTGTGGATCTTAAGGATTGTGAAGTATTTGACTTTTTTTTTTACTCTTCTTTCTCTATTCAGCCATGAGTTTTCTCACTGAGATAAGATCTAATTTGCTAGGGGGATTGTTGTATTATAAGACACAACATCTTCACATTTCAAAGGAAAACAAACCAAGAACCTTTTCTTTTTACCATGCAAGTAGTTTTTCCCCACCAAAGTTATTGTAGCAGCTGATATGAAAAAGCTCAAAGAACATGGCCCAGCTAGACACAATATTCTGTTTTGTATGAACTCACTTGTATCCTATTTTAGATTGTCTTATTTTACAGGTTACAAGTCAATGCAGACAGGTGTGTCATAAAATGGATTTTAAAATGGTACATGCATATATGACTATGAAGATTTAATGGGCCAATTTGTATGGAATGTGAAAATACTAGGTTTGATCTTTTGTCATATTGACATTACTGCATAAGATGTTCAAATACAATCAGAATATAGCTTTGTAACATTTCAGACATAAGAAGGCAAGATGAACTGTATTGTAAAGAGATGTCATCATATAACAGTGGAAAATAGACGCTGTGTCCTGGAATATCGATCCTGTATGATAAATTCAAAATATATTCTAAAAAGAATGTTACAGGAATTAAATGGATTTCATTATTCAGTGTAACCAGGATGTATCGGAAGCATCAACAAATCTTCAAATGAGAACATTGGCATAAATAATTCAGATGTTGCACATTGGTGTGTTCATCATCATCATCATCACTCCCATAACCACATTGGTTGTTGGGGCACCATCATTGATGAGCAATCAAGCAATTGTCTCCACTCCTGACGATTGTATGTCAGTGCTTGAGTCTCCATGAAGTCCATTCCTGTCCACTCTTTTATGTTGTCAATCCATCTCTTCTGTCTACCTCTTCTTCTCTTCCCCTGTACTGTCCGTTGGAGGATGATCTTGGATAGGCCAGATGATTTTGGATACGCCGTACCACTTCAGCTTGCACTTCTTCATGGTCGTCAGGAGGTCTTCATATGACCCAGCGCATTGGGTGATGATGTTGCAGACTTCTTCATTAGTGATGTAGTCGAAGTAGGAGATGCCCAGGATTTTATGGAAGCATCTCATCTCTACTACCTGTATCAAGTTCTACCGTAAGGATCCATGTCTCGCACACATAGAGAAAAATGGAGATGACCAATGTGTGCAGCAGTTTCTGTTTGGATTCCAGGGAGATGTTCTTATTCCTCCAAATTGACTTTAACTTTGCCACTGCTGCTGCTGTTTGTGCATTCTTGCCTGAATTTCTGCCTTGGATCCTTCATCAGTGACGATTGCCCCCAAATATTTGAACTGTTTCACTGTCTCCAGCTCTTGTCCACTGACAGTGATATGTGAGCTGATCCCATTGTATTTGTTTGTCATCAGCTTGGTTTTCTCTGCACTGATTTCCTGCCATATTTTGAGGAGGTTTCATCCAATCGTTTCACAAGGTTGGCAAGTTCAACTTCGCTGCCTGCCAGGCCATCAATGTCATCAGCGAACCGAAGATTTGAGATTGTTCGCCCCCCAATGCTGACTGTGCATGTGTGATCTGCTAGGGCATCACTCATTATGCACCCCAAGCAGACGCTGAACAGTGTGGGCGAAAGAAGTTGCCAGACTCCAATAGTGGTGCAAAACCACTCTCCTAGTGTTCCATTGACGAGAACTGCACTACTGGCCTTGGCATACAGTTGTTTAATCGTAAGAATAAGCTTACGACCAACATTGTACTTCCTTATGGTTGCCTAGAGAGCTTCGTGCCATACTCTGTCAAATGCTTTCTTGAAGTCAAAAAAGACTTGGTAGATGTCCTGCTGGTGTTGTAAGTACTTTTCACATAGAACATGAAGGTTGAAAATCAGTTCTGTGGTACTTCTTCCAGCATGAAAGCCAGCCTGTTCTTCAGCAATGATATTGTCTGCTTGTGGCTTCAATCTGTTCAATATGACTTTCAACATCACTTTGCCAGGTTGGCTAATTAAGCTTATGGTCCGGTAATTTTGACACAATTGCAGATTGCCTTTCTTTGGCAGAGTGATGATTAATGACTGTGTCCATGTGGAGGGCCAATCATAGGTCTGCCAGATCTTGTTGCAGATCTTGGTGAGTACACCTATTACTATTTCTCCTCCGAATTTCATCAATTCGGCTGGGATGTTGTCAATACCTGTAGCCTTTCCGTTCTTGTGTGATTTCACAGCTGTCTCCACTTCTTCACGTAGTATTGGAAAGTCCTCCTCCTCTGCTGAATCTAGGCTGTCTAAGACACTAGGATCTCCATTTGTCCAATGGTTGTATAGATCAGAGCCGTAGTTTGTCCACCTATTGATGATGTCCCTTTCTTCTGTCTTGAATTGTGTTAGCTTTGGTCTGTCTTTCTATTCATTAGTTGTCAATGACTAAAGGCAAGACAGTGTCCCACAATAAATTTTAACATATACCATAAAGTGTTTATAGAAATAAATGTAAGGAAAACTGTACTTTTGTTTCATGAAGCTAAATGGAAGCAAGCAGCCTTTGAAGAAATAAAGAAAAGAACATGCCAGACAGTTCAATAGAGGTGCACAACAACGGAGGCTAGCAACCACCTAAAGCAAGGTCAGAATTAAGACAGAACTTTCACCAAATCAAAGTAGTTCCATATGGTAAAATATCAGTATATTCTTTCTTGTGGTGTTAGCACCGGTGATGGTTGTTTTGATCAGAGGATTTTAAGGCCGTAGACTAAGGCTAAAACTTTTAATATTGGTACTTCTGGAGTATCTATAAAAACACAAAAACCTCTGTGAGAAATCACATGACCTGATTCATTCTGTATCCAAGAAAGATGAGGCTAGGGCTCTGACTGCGGTAGATCTGGGGATTAACTCAGGCTTTTGGCTTCTTTTATGTGTGGCCATAAGCCATTATAAGAATTTTTTTTATTTTGTTCCCCAACTCACATTCAGTCTTTTTCCAACCCAATGCCATCTTTATATTTCTCATTAGTTATGGCTTCTTCCCTTGCTGAATATGAACATTTTCACTTTTCAATGTGTATAAATTCTGATCTCATTTCCAGTAGCGTAAGCATCCTTTGGCATCAATGGTATTACTCTGGACTCATGCTCATGTAAATGAGAACAGAGTCTGGCCCCATGGCTCTATTTCAATGGCTCTTCAAGCCCATCGCTAATGGTTACATGTCTGACACCTCGGCTGTCTAGAGAAGGGAAACTGCTGTCAATAATTTGTGTGTCAAAAAAAGATTCTGTCTTGGTTTTCTCAGTACTAGCTACTGTTTTGGTGAACAGCCCACTGTCTGAGCTACAAAAGAAGCCAGGCTTATGGAGTACTTACAGACATACACTGCTGACAATGCTAGTAAATAAAAAATTAAATAGCTTGCCACAAAACATCAGACATACATGCACATATGATAAAGGGTTAAATTGTATTTCTAGTAATTGTACTAAACAAGATGATACTGTAGCAACATTCTGACAATGTTATGTGGACATCTGTTGCATATAGCAGGGAGATTGTCTTTTCAATTGTTAACTAAAAGTTAGTAGAGGTTTTGGGGTTTGCTTATTTAACTAGAAAGATGAAAGCATGAATTCACATAGAAACTGATTACATTTGAAGAGAATTTTAATATTATGTAAATCTACTGCAATGAGGCAGTCTGAACTGACAAGAGTATATTATGACTAAAAATGATAGACTGCAGAGGTAGCATGAGCTAGTGAACAGGCTCTGGGACAGATAGCTAGGAATTCCCGAGTTCTAGTCCTGGCTCTGCCTATCATTAGCCAAGGCCACACAGCAAACTTTATTATGCTCACTGGGCCTCAGTGTACAGCCTTTAGCGAGAAAAGTCTTACTGACTTCAGTAAACTAATATCAGTTCAGTGAATTAATCCTCTCATCAGACCCCTAAGATAGGCAATTTAATATTAATGTTAGAGAAACTGGCATAGAGGAGACTTCATTCTGGCATTGACAGTGCTCATTGACAATGCCATCTTCTCTATATGTAAAATGTGTCTGATACTATTTGCTAACATTCCTCAGAAGAGTATTGTAAGGACTGATTTTTTTCTATCAAGTTCTTTTTGATCCTTGTTTGTGTTGTCAGATGGCTACCGGTGTGGTGCTCTGCTCTGTTCAATGTTGATATCAGTTGGCTGCGTGCGTGTTCCCTCTGTGTGCTGCCCCAGCTCTGCGCAGATAGCTAACACAGCAGACCCGAGAGAACCCCCAAAGACCACAGACTCTACGTCGGCCAGGTTTATTGTCGAAGAGAAGCACAGTGATAGTTTCCCGTAGACTCTACAGGACATACTATGGAATTTGTGCCCCCTGGCAATGGACCGGCTCAGTCAGTGGCGGGACTTTCCACTGCCCCCTAGGCCAGACAAAGACAACTCCTCGGGGGTGAATTCTTATACACAGGTACAAACAAGTTACACATCACTCCTGACGTACTGAGGTGCAACCCCTCTACGTAACCAGGTACAACCCCTTCTACGTAGTAAGGTGCCACCTCCCACCTTGTACATGCTGGTTCGAACAAAACAACTCTATCCATCATATTACCCTTTTCCCCCTGTCTTTAGGATGGGCCATCCTGTTCCTTGTTATCTGTGTGGAATGTACAAGTGTTCTGGTACCTTTTAGGTTTGTGTACTTTTGCAACATCAGCCCTTTCCTTGCCAACTTCTGTGAGCAGGGCCTGCCTCTGGCTCACAGCTTAACTTTGCTTTATGTTAGCAAAGTCTTGCCCATTACTTTAGCTCAGGCCTTAGGCCTCATACTGGGCCTCTGATACAAGGGTTTATGCTCAGGGCCTCATCTTACTACAGTTTGAAATCACTCATGGCCAAATTCTGTGCTCAGTTACGCTGGCATAAGTCCAAAATAATGACCACAACACCAGTAGCAAGGAAGTGGTTGTAGTGCAGCTGTGCTCTGAGCATGGCAGTTTCTATGCTGGCAGACAAGTGGCTCTCTTCCCCATCCTCTGCCAAATACCTTTCCCACCTATAACTTGCAAGCAGCCAGCTCCATTTGCTGCAGCCACCTTTCACCTGAAACAGTGCTGAAAATGGGTGAGGAGCCTGTGCTATATACAAACAGGCAGAAGAGGAACAGCAGAAGGAGCATGGACTGAAAGTGTGGGCAGAAGTCAGAGCCATGGGAAAGAGGTATACAGAAGTGAGCCATGGGGGAGAGGGAGAACCATTGAGAAGTAGTAGAAGCTGAAATTTTACAAGGGTTGTGTCACTGGCACCACCTCCATCTTGTATCTCTTTCTTGGCCCATAGGTGGTTCCACAGATCCACCCATGGTGCATTGCCTTTTGAGACCATGCCTTTTACAAAGACATCTGCATGGTGTTAACTCTGCGGACATTCCCTTTACTGCTACTCTGTAGAGTTCAAAGACTTTGATCTCTTCTGGGGTGGCCTGCATAAAATGATCTGTGCTTTAATCCACGAATCATATATTCTTGTTAAAACCAAATGAAAAACAGGGAGAAAATCATATTAAAACAAAGAAGCAGTTTCACATCAGAATATTCTTCAAATTTCAGTAGAGTAGTCTGCCCAGAAGTTGGTCCAATAAAAGATATGACCTCACCTACCTTATCTCTCTCGGATGCTGGGACCAGCATGGTGGCAACAAAAACATTGACAATCTCTTGCAATGAGGGTGACCAGATGAGAAGACCCGCAAATCGGGACTTCTCGCCCAGAAGTTGTTGAGCAAAAAAAAAAAAACAGAAGAGCCTCTGCCGGCCGAAGTTGGTGAGAAAAAAAAGGAAGAGCCTCTGCCACAGGAAATTGTCGAGGGGAAAAAAAACCGGAAGAAGACTGAAAATCGGGACAAAAGGCGGAACAAATGATCAAAAATCGTGACGGTCCCGATTTTATCGGAACATCTGGTCACCATACTTGCAACAGCTATTTATCCAGTGGTGTAGTACCACACCTGACAGGCCTCAACGTTGTATCTCTTCTTATGCCTAAATCATCCTTTGAAGGTAGATATTCACAATAAATGTCTGAAAATATTTGCATTCCCTCATCAAGGACATCATCCAGAGGAGATGGCCGGGGAAGGGCTATTAGAGATGAGGGATTGTCTGCTTTTAAAAGCTTTATTTTCTGGCCAGATAACTCTTGGCCTGCTAAGTGATATCCATTCCACATTCCTTTGTCTATTGTTAGAGATGTTGCTCATGAACTTTCAAAAGACTTTTCACAGCATTCTGTTCTACGTTAATTATCAATTATTGACAGAGATTCTATGTCACAGAATGACTTTTCCCCCCAAGTAAAATGGGAGCCTGGAGGATGCTTAAGGATATAGTGTGTATCCTGGAGAATTTAGCTTATTTTTCCTCTATTTTTCTTTTCCTCCCCCACTCAAACCTTTCCACTCTCATATGATATCATCAGATCTTTAAGTCCTTTCCACTAGTATGTGAATCTCATGGTTATAATAACTGGTAATAGAGGGAGAGTTTGCTAGTGAGCCACCTCCTTGGAAATAGTAAATGTCTATCTTTAGAGAACATCTGGAAAAGTTTCTCATGTGCTGGGATTTCCTTGTCCCAGTATGTACAAACCAAACACTTTGCCTCTGAAACCAAACAAACTAAAGATATTAATAAAAATTGATGTGGAATATTAAAATCCGACAGTAGGAGAGGAACTTCTCTGGTTCTCCACACCACCATTAGCAGCAGATAATCAACTTCTCCTTCATTCCTAAAAAATAGATTGGGAGTTAAAGAATTAAAGTTAAGTAAGGTTCCTTACATGGACCTATGTAATAAAAATCATAAATTCATTTAACTTAGATGAGGCATATCATCTGTTTTATTTTTTTAATGTGCTTGTCACACACAGTGTCTGTGCTAAAACTTGCACTAAACGCTATCGTTGTTCTCTATGCAAGCTTGGTTTTCCAAGATCTTGAGTACTCACAGCTCCCACTGATGCCAAAGTATTATGTTTTTGTTATTGTGATTCAAAATTTAAATGAGTTTTTAAAATGTAAACACATTTAAAAAAAATGTTTTATTAAATGTAGCCACAATTTTTCAGTCTGATGCTTTGATTTGAAACAGTACATTTCTTTACATAAGAGCAATTAAAAAGATGATCTTTCCTTTCAAGATTACATAGCCATTCAAGCAAAATGCCACAGTGGGAGGTAATACTGCATTTGATGCCCACCACAAGTAACAAAAATAGGTCAAGCCATAGCAGCTTTGTTGCCATGGTGACTATTTAGTATCCAGTTGAAAGAGGGATGTGGGTGACTTAATGCATAAGTGCTAGGGTTTTTTACATTAGATGTACAATCCAACATTAGATTTTAAATCAAACAGATTATTTTTATGAAGACCTGGTAGGAATCAATATTGTAATGAATAGTAGCCCACTTCTCTAATCCTCCTTTTATAGTTTGACATCATTCTCATTCTCTTTTTAGAGTTTACTACACCAAAGGATATGACTGAGTTTGAATGATCTTTTTGTGTCTGGGGGCTGGGGGATTTTCTCTTGTCAGCAGTGGTGAGATTCTCATAGCCTTAGGGAAATCTTAAACTATGTCTGCATCTTCGCTAATTTGTAGATCTAACTCATTTTCTATAATACTGTGCTTACTTCAGACTCATAAAACCATCTCACATTTTAAAATTACACCCTAGAAGGTGTGAACATAGAAGCAAAACTCCCCAGAATAGTCACAGGAGGAAAAAAACACATTTGTTGACTTTTTATCCTTCTATTTGCAGAACCTACAACTGAAAAGACGCAATAAGATTCTTGGAGTGGAAAATACAGTAGGCAGGTATAAAGACACAGTACATGAAAAGATGGGCGTTCCCTTACCAAGTGAGGGGTCAGCATAGGCACCGACTTCTGCTCGTGTCAGTGGGTGCTCGATCCCCCCTCTGCCCCCGCCCCGACTCCACCCCTGCCTGTCCCCCTCCCGCCCCCTTCCAACCCCTTCCCCAAAGTCCCCAGCCCAACTCCACCCTCTCCCTGCCACAGCCCCGCCTCTTCCCCACCTCCTCCCCTGAGCATGCCATGTTCACTCTCCTGGCCCCTCCTTCCCAGAGCTTGCTACGCCACCAAACAGCTGTTTGGCAGCAGCAAGCGCTGGGAGGTAGGTGGTGGAGCGGGGACGCGGCATACTCGGGAGGAGGTGAGGTGAGGCAGGGAGGGGAGCTTGGCTGTTGCTGGGTGCAGAGCACCCACTAATTTTTCCCCATGGGTGCTCCAGCGCCAGAGCACCTATGGAGTCGGCGCCTATGGGGGTCAGTGCTAACAAGACAATTCAATTAAGGTGGAAGTGGGCTATTCTCAACAGTAGAATACTTTGTAGTGGTAAAGAGGCCAATGTAATCAGGGTGGCCCATTTCAAACAGGTAACAAGAAGGTGTGAGGAACAGTATGGGGAAATTAGTTTTTGTAGTGACTCATCCACTACCAATCTATACCCACTGCTATGGGTACCCGCATGGCCCCACAGTATGCCAACATTTTTATGGCTGACTTAGAACAACGTTTCCTCAGCTCTTGTCCCCTAACGCTCCTACTCTACTTGCGCTACATTGATGACATCTTCATCATCTGGACCCATGGGAAAAAGGCCCTTGAGGAATTCCACCAGGATTTCAACAATTTCCACCCCACCATCAACCTCAGCCTGGACCAGTCCACACAAGAGATCCACTTCCTGGAGACTATAGTGCAAATAAGCAATGGTCACATAAACACCACCCTATACCGGAAACCTGCTGACCACTGTGCTTACCTATATGCCTCCAGCTTTCATCCAGACCACATCACATGATCCATTGTCTACAGCCAAGCTCTAAGATACAACCACATTTGCTCCAATCCCTCAGACAGAGACAAACATCTACAGGATCTCTATCAAGCGTTCTTAAAACTACAGTACCCAACTGGTGAAGTGAAGAAACAGATTGACAGAGCCAGAAGGGTACCCGGAAGTCACCTACCAGAGGACAGGCTCAACGAAGAAAGTAACAGAACGCCACTAGCCGTCACCTTCAGCCCCCAACTAAAACCTCTCCAGCGCATTATCGAGGATCTACAACCTGTCCTGAAGGACGATCCCTCACTGTCACAGACCTTGGGAGATATGCCAGTCCTCGCTTACAGACAGCCTCCCAACCTGAAGCAAATACTCACCAGCAACTACACACCACACAACAAAAACACTAACTCAGGAACCTATCCCTGCAACAAACCCCACTGCCAACTCTGTCCACATATCTATTCAAGGGACACCATCATAGGACCTAACCACATCAGCCACACCATCAGGAGCCTGTTCACCTGCACATCTACCAATGTGATATATGCCATCATGCACCAGCAATGCCCCTCTGCCATGTACATTGGCCAAACCAGACAGTGTCTATGCAAAAGAGTAAATGGACACAAATCAGATGTCAAGAATTATAACATTCAAAAACCAGTCGGAGTACACTTCAATCTCCCTGGACACTCGATAACAGACTTAAAAGTGGCAAGTCTTCAAGAAAAAACTTCAAAAATAGACTCCAAAGAGAAACTGCAGAACTGGAATTAATTTGCAAACTGGACGCCATCAAATTAGGCCTGAATAAAGACTGGGAGTGGATGGGTCACTACAAAAACTGATTTCCCCAAACTAATTTCCCCCTACTGTTACTCACACCTTCTTGTTAACTGTTTGAAAAGGGGCCACCCTGATTACATTGGCCTCATTACCACTGCAAAGTATTCTACTGTTCAGAATAGCCCACTTCCACCTTAATTGATTTGCTCGTTAGCAGTGACCCCCCAACTGGTAAGACAACTCCCATCTTTTCATGTACTGTGTATATATGCCTGCCTTCTGGTTTTTTATTTACTCCATGCATCCGATGAAGTGGGTTTTAGCCCACGAAATGTATGCCCAACCAAATAAATTTGTTAGTCTCTAAGGTGCCACGAGTACTCCTTGTTGTTTTTGCTGATACAAACTAACACGGCTACCACTATGAAATAAGATTCTTAAAACGGTAGTATATCTTTGTGTGAGAGCTGTGTCAGAGATTTTGAACTGTTTATAGTTGCCACAGGAAATCTCTTATTTTTCAAAATTAGCCAAGTGTTTTTTGAGGAAACTGCAGAGAGGGCCTTTATGTGCAAATTCCATATACATTATAAGAGAGAAATCTGTATTAATGTTCTTAATTGACCTATTACACAGTGTGCTGCTTGATGCAAGATGCTTTAGGGACATATGGTATGGTGTTTGCTCCTCTAATAGAATTTGATACAGCAGCTGGTCCTCAGCATCAAGAAGGGTCTGGGAAAAAAAAGAATTGAGAGTTGAGAATTGGGAGGGGATGAAATAATATTGAAGTTTGAGTAAAAGGTATTAAAAGGTAAAGGATAAGTGTAAATGTAGATTTAATAGGCCATGAGACATGGCCACTGTCTCTTTGATGTCTGAAGATTGCAGTGTACTGGCCAAAATACACCTGCAGAAAGTCTGAACAAAGTGTTTGGACTCTGGGGTGACAGACTGAGATGTCAGCCTTTGGCAATATGTAATACAGAGCTCATAATGGCGATAAAATATTAACATCTCTTTATTTTGAGAGTTAGTTGTTTCAACTTGCTACAAAAGCTAAGGATTTTTTAGTGAACACTTTTGCAATGTTGAAGGCCAAGTTTGTTGCTGTTTAAGGTGGTTGTTCTAAATAAAGTCTGTATCAACCTGTTTGTTTTAGCAGTGCTGTTAGTACTTGTGGTGTAGTACAACCCAGAAAACACACCAGGATTGGGATCCTGTTGTGTTGGAAGCTGTGTAAACAGATCATAAGCGACATTTCCTACCCCAAAAAGTTAAAAATTTAAAACAATCCATAACAGGTGGGTGTGACACACTCAACGAGTAGAGGAGGGAGGATGGGGTAACAGTGATAGAAGCATAGAATCATAGAAATGTATGGCTGGAAGCAACCTTGAGAGATCATCTAGTCCACCCCTCTGTGCTGAGGCAGGACCAACCACACTCATTATAACAACCCTTAACACAGCGGTTATCAAACTGGGGGTCGAGACCCCAAAGTGGGTTGTGACTCTGTTTTAATGGGGTTGCCAGGGCTGGTGTTAGACTTGCGAGGGTCTGGGGCTGAAGTCATAGCCTGAGCCCCACTGACCAGGACCGAAGCCAAAGTCCAAGCCCCACGGCCAGGGCCCAGAGCCCAAGGCCTTCAGCTCTGGTGGTGGGGCTCATGTTATGGGCCCCCCGCCCTGGGCTGAAGCCCCTCTGGCTTTGATTTTGCCTCCCTCCTGTTCCTGGGATGGTGGGCTTGAACTTAGGCTCTCCCCTCCTGCCTGGTGCAGCAGGTCTTGGGCTTTGGCTTTGTTCCGCCTGCCCAGGGCAGCGGGGCTTGGGCAGGCGCAGGCTTTGGTCCCTCCTCCTGGGGTCGTATAGTACTTTTTGTTGTTGGAAGGGGGTCGTGGTGCAATGAAGTTTTAAAACCCCTTCCTTAATGTATTTTAAGACTGTTATCAGGTCCCTCTTTCAGTTGTCTTCTCTCAAGACTAAATATGTCCAGTTTTTTCAACCTTTTCTCAAAGATTTTCTAAACTTTTCTCCAATTTGTCTACATCTTCCTTAAAGTGTGATCCCCTTAACTGGACACAGTACTCCAGTTGAGCCCTCACCAGTGCCTTAGGGCTGGTCTACACTAACCCCCCATGTCGAATTAAGATACGCAACTTCAGCTACGTTAATAACGTTAATAACGTAGCTGAAGTCGAAGTATCTTAGTTCGATCTTCAAAGCACTTACCGTGGGTCCACACGCGGTGGGCAGGCTCCCCCTCGACAGCGCTTACTCCTCGCGGCAAGCAGGAGTACCGTTGTCGACATCGCGCACTTCCGGGATCGATTTATCACGTCTAGACAAGACGCGATAAATCGATCTCAGAAGATCGATTACTCGCCGCTGAAGCAGCGGGTAAGTATAGACGTACCCTTACATACAACACTCCTGTTAATACACCCCAGAATTATATTAGCCTTTTCACAAGTGCATTACTGTGTTGTTTCATATTCAATTTGTGATCCACTATAACCCAACATCCTTTTCAGCAGTACTGCCACCTCAACAATTAGTCCCCATTTTGTAATTATGCATTTATTTTTTCCTTCCTAAATGTAGTATTTTCACTTGCCTTTATTGAATTTCAGCTTGTTGATTTCAGACAATTTTCCAGCTTGTCAAACTCATTTGAAGTCTAATCCTGTCCTCCAAAGTGCCAGCAACCCCTCCCATCTTGCCATCATCCACAAATTTTGTAAGCATAATTTCCACTCCATTATCCAAGTCATTCATGAAAATATTGAATAGTACCAAACCCACAACAGACCCCTGTGGGACCACCCTAGATCACAGTTGCCAACTTTCACATGGTAAATAAGCACCCCCGACTTTCATAATAAGCAAAAAATCAAGCTAATCCCATTTCAAACAAGGCCAAAACAAGCCAATCCCTAAGAACACCAACACTCGGTTTGACTAGATCATCCTGGCGTGCAGTCTGGGATTGTGGTGGGCCCGCTGATTCTCTCCCCTCCTTTCCTCTACTTGCTCCTTTCCCCTGCTTTCCCCTCCTTGCCGAGAGCTGATAAAAAAAAAAGAGAAGCAACAAGCTACAACGATCTACAAGCCAAACAAGCTATAAGCCAAAAACTAGCCAACAAGCAACTCACAAGCCAATTAAGCCAAAAACAAGCCCAATTTCGGGGGGGTGGGGGGGGTTCACGGGTTTGGCATATCTGCCCTAGATACATCCTCCCAATTTCACAGCAAACCATTGATAACTGCTTTCTGGGTACAGTCTTTCAACCAGTTTTGATTATGAGAATGTCATGTGGGATTGTGTCAAAAGCCTTAGCAAAATCCAGATATATCACATCTACAGTTTCCCTCTTACCCATTAGGCCAGTAACCCTTGTCAAAGAATGAAATTAGGTTCATGAATGTTCTTGACAAATCCATGATGGCTATTTCTGATAACCCTATTATCCCCCAGGTGCTTACAAACTGATTGTATAATAACTTGTTCCAGTCTCATTCCTGGTATCAAAGTTAGACTGACTGGTCTCTAATTCCCTGGGTCTTCTTTGTTCCCCTTTTAAAAAATAGGTACTATGTTTGCCCTTTCTCCAGTCATCTGGACCTCACCTGTCCTCCAGGAATTCTCAGAGATAACCACTAACAGTTCAGAGGTTCCTTCAGCTAGTTCCTTAACTACTTTAGGTGAATTTCATCAGGTACTGCTAACTTGACTACATCTACTTTACTTAAATATTCTGTAACCTGTTCTTTCCCTATTGTGACTTACATTCCTTCCTCCTTTTTAATATTAATAGTGTTAAGTATTTGGTCACAATTTGACTTTTTAGTGGTTCCTTAGAGTAACTCTGTACAATTTGCAGTTTGAGTCAGTTTGTGATTTGAGATCTAAATAACTGAGATTCTAATGATATCTGTAATCTCTACTAGCCACCAGCTGTGAATATGAAAGGTTGTTAATGCAATCAAGATGAAAGTCTAGTTTACTTAGATAAGAAAGGAAAACCAAAGGAACAGTGATCTAAATTACATTTCTGAGGATTAATGAATAACTTCCCAGCTGGTGTCCACAGTGTAATATATTTTCTTCTATATAGTTGTGTGAGCATGATGAATTACAGTGTGTAAATGGATATCTGGATTCACAAATGAAAGCACACTAACAACTATAATTTAAGTGTGTTCAAATTGATTGTATGGAAGCCAGCTGATCATAGAGTCATAGGCTTTAAGGTCAGAAGGGACCATTATGATCATTTAGTCTGACCTCCTGCACAGCGCAGGCCATAGAATCTCACCCACCCACTCTTGTAATAAACCCCTAACCTATGTCTGAGCTATTGAAGTCCTCAAATCATGGTTTTAAGACTTCAAGGTGCAGAGAATCCTCCAGCAAGTGACCCGTGACCCACTCTGCAGAGGAAGGCGAAAACCCCCCAGGGCCTCTGCCAATCTGCCCTGGGGAAAAATTCCTTCCCGACCCCAAATATGGTGATCAGCTAAACCCTGAGTATGTGGGCAAGACTCACCAGCCAGACACACAGGAAAGAATTCTCTGTAGTAACTCAGATCCAACCCCATCTGACATCCCATCCCAGGCCATTGGGCATATTTACCGCTAATAGTCAAAGATCAATTAATTGCCAAAATTAGGCTATCCCATCATACCATCTCCTCCATAAATTTATCAAGCTTAGTCTTGAAGCCAGATATGTCTTTTGCCCCCACTACTCCCCTTGGAAGGCTGTTCCAGAACTTCACTCGTCTGATGGTTAGAAACCTTCGTCTAATTTCAAGTCTAAACTTCCTGATGTCCAGTTTATATCCATTTGTTCTTGTGTCCACATTGCTAGTGAGCTTAAATAATACCTCTCCCTCCCTGGTATTTATCCCTCTGATATATTTATAAAGAACAATCATATCTCCCCTCAGCCTTCTTTTGGTTAGGCTAAACAAGCCAAGCTCTTTGAGTCTCCTTTCATAAGACAGGTTTTCCATTCCTCGGTTCATCCTAGTAGCCCTTCTCTGTACTTGTTCCAGTTTGAATTCATCCTTCTTAAATGTGGTAGACCAGAACTGCGCACAGTATTCCAGATGAGGTCTCACGAGTGCCTTGTATAATGATACTAACACCTCCTTATCTCTACTGGAAATACCTTGCCTGATGCATCCCAAGACCGCATTAGCTTTTTTCACAGCCATATCACATTGACGGCTCATAGTCATCCAGTGATCAACCAATACTTCGAGGTCCTTCTCCTCCTCTGTTACTGCCAACTGATGCGCCCCCAGTTTATAATTAAAATTCTTGTTGTTAATCCCTAAATGCATGATCTTACACTTTTCACTATTACATTTCATACTATTACTATTACTCCAGATTACAAGGTCATCCACATCTTCCTGTATGATATCCCGGTCCTTCTCTTTATTGGCAATACCTCCCAGCTTTGTCTCATCTGCAAACTTTATTAGCACACTTCCACTTTTTGTGCCAAGGTCAGTAATAAAAAGATTAAATAAGATTGGTCCCAAAACTGATCCCTGAGGAACTCCACTAGTAACCTACCTCCAGCCTCACAGTTCACCTTTCAGTAAGACCAGTTGTAGTCTCCCCTTTAACCAGTTTCTTATCCACCTTTCAATTTTCATACTGATCCCCATCTTTTCCAATTTAACTAATAATTCCCCATGTGGAACCGTATCAAATGCTTTACTGAAATTGAGGTAAATTAGATCCACTGTGTTTCTTTTGTCTAAAAAATCTGTTACCTTCTCAAAGGAGATCAGGTTGGTTTGGCATGATCTACCTTTTGTAAAACCATGTTGTATTTTGTCCCAATTACCATTGAGCTCAATGGCCTTAATTACTTTCTCCTTCACTTTTTCTCTTTTCTGCTGAGAGACTGTATAACATTTTTGGGAGAGGAACTGCGGTGATGAGGAGTGAACTATTGCTATTCTTTGTGAGCTTGCATACAGAAGTGTTTATCCTTTTTTCATCACTCATCATAGATTATTCACAATCATCATACAGCTCAGCATGCCCATTAATAGACTTGAAAAAATTAATCCTAATAGCCCACCTGGAGAGGAAACATACTAATGCAAAAATGATAATTGATGAGATCTTTGTCCCTCAAGGGCCATTCTTGTTCCCAGGCCATTTAATAAACCTCTGCTAAAATTCAGTTAAACATGAAAGAATAAATAAGGTATTAAAGGATCTGATTACTTCAACTATTAACAACTGTTAATAAGCAGAAAACACTTAAGATGATGTTATGCCACAGAAAAATGTGGCTTCTGTAATGGAGACTCCATAAGGAAGAGTTCATGTTGCAATTTACCTTCTTTCAAACAAAAGTACAATAGTAAAACCACTAAGAACCTGTGACTACACTGTAACTAATTGTGACTTCATCTGGACATTGAAATCAAACATATTCAATTTAGTTAGTTTTGTTCGGAGAGAATTTTTTTTAATCTTTATAGAAGATCTGAATGAGATAGTTGATGATAGCAAAGAAATAATAATGTTAAAAAATAAAAACACATTGAGACTGAAGATAAGCACAAGTTCTTGGAAAGGCACCTGGGAGTAAAGCAAAAGCCACCAGATTTCTTGTATAGGTAATGAATGCTGAACTGTATTAAAGTTTAAGGGCCAAATGCAGAACTGTTGCTCTCATTACAGTTAAGTTTTAATTTGGTTATCTATTGGTAAGTAGGCAATTAGACAATTCTTTGAAACATTTCAGCAAGTAATATTGTGTGTAATTCTGGTTTCCACATTACATAAAGATGCCATAGCTACAGTCAGCGATATAAGGCACTCTGCAATAGAGATTCAATCTTTGGAGAAAGAGCAGTTAGTGTTTGGTGTATTTACCTGGGTTTAGTGAAATACTGCAGCAATATATGTTGTATAATATTAATATTTTTTCACATTTTTAGGCGTATAGGTTGAGAACAAAGACTATTTTAATGTACTATATTTGTACAACAAAGTTCCAGTATTAAGTCCTCTAAGCATTGTTGTCAGTATTTGTCTTGTTGTTTGTTCATTCTTGCTGATGTGGATGGAAAATGGTTCTGCTTACAGTTTGGTAGGCCTTATGTGATGGGTGATTTGGTAGGTGTGACAATTTGGGGGATCTGTCTGTACAACTTGTAAAATTCTGCTTGAAATTGTGGAGCTGTTCTTATGAACATCGATGTAGCATGGAATCTCTCTATCTACCCTCCAATGCTGATAAGACTGTAAACGCTCATCTCCAAGATGAAAGCCAAGGGGAAGTCATTAATCTTAAGAACTGTGCACTAAGGAGGTTGGTTGGAGCTGGGAGAAGCCACTTCCTCTAACTGGTCTATAGGGGGCTATGTAAGAACCTGCAACCCTGGGGATTCTGGGCCATTGATGCTTTTATATAGCCACTGGAGGCTTGGATTGGGTGTTTACTGGAAGACCCATGAAGCTAGGCTTGATAGGAAGCACTGCTCAATAGGGCCTGAGTGGCAGCCTCTCAGAGCCTACTGATTGGCTGATATTAGTATTTAAATGAGGAAGCAAGCCTGAGGAGCTGTCTGAACAACAACACAGACTGGATGCCTGCTTCTGCTCCAGACCCTGCTTGCGGTAGACTCTAGACTCTGGCATCTGACCTTGCTTAGGTCCTGACATCGCTATTCGATTGCTGTCTATAACCTGGTGCTGAACCTCAACTTCCTAATATTCTGACCCAGCTCGACCCCAACTCTGCAATTCACCTTATACCTTGGTGCTTGACCCCAGCTTCCTGGTATTCTGATCCAGTGTCACAACTGGAACGTGATTGGTCTGACCTACTAGTCGGAGCAGGGATTGGGAGTCAGGCTGGGTCAAATATCAGGTGGTCGGAGTCTGAGTCAGGCAAGAGGGCAAAACTGAGAGTCAGGTGTCAGGAGGCAGGCAGGGACAGGTTACGAGGAGAGTAGCAGCAGGTATTGCAGGTGAAGCAGTCTTAAGCAGGGAGAACCCAGGACTGGGGTCTTGTAGCAGAGTTTAGCTTCTATTCTGATAACAGTTTGCAGGTCACTGGGTGGCATATTGGAACTTACTAGCTCTGAAGAGCCCTACGGGGTAGGGTTAAAGACCCATGGTCCCTGACACCTGGCTTGACTCTGACCATGCTATCTGCCTGCAACTTGGTGTCCAACCCTGACTTCCTGGCATTCTGACCCAGCTCACTCATCTCCTGATCACAATTTAGCAGTTGACCAGGGCCCACCAGCCATCCACAGCTCAGCCCTGACAACTGTAGTTTGGAGAGTGGAAAATTACCACCAAAGGACAAGGGAACCAGATATTGGTGGCAGGACATATAAAGTTGAGGGATTCAGAGTCCTACGGGAAGCTTTGACATGAGAGAGGGGAAAACACAGGCAGGCTTTCACAGGAGGGAAACCCAGTTTAGCTGCAGGACCAACCAAGCTCAAAGCAAGCTGACTAGGAGAGAGAGAGGTTCCATGATTTGATGAGACAAGCTGGATGGCCCCACAGGACTCGTATCCCAGCAAGGGATGTTCCAGAGTGGTAAGGAAAGTGAGGAGAGGAAATGTGTTCAGGGCATGGATGAAAGTAACTTAAGGGGACTTACCGGTATGCAGGGCGGCTGGGGTTCCGAGCAAGGTGTGGGGGGGGGCAGCTCAACCAGAAGGGCCGAGGCCTCGGGCTGAAGGGGCGGGGCTGGGGCCAGACTCCCCCAGCCAGCCCTTCAGTATTGGGTGGCGATTTCAAGGGCCCAGGGCTCCCAGCCACCACCAGCACTATCCCAGGGCTCCGGCAGTGATTTAAAGGGGCTCCAGCTGCTTGTCTGGTAGCAGCGGCCAGGAGCCCCGGGCCCTTCAAATCATTGCCAGAGCCCCATGGTAGCGGTAGCAGCGGCGGCGGTCAGGAGCTCCGGGACTCTGGCAGCGATTTATAGGACATGGGGCTCTGGCTGCTGCCGGGAGCCCTGGACCCTTTTAAATTGCCAGGCCCAGGGAAGCTGCCCCTTTTGGCTCCCCTCATCAGCACCCCTGCCAGTACGGTTGGCTGTGTACTGGCTCTCACCGGTACACCGGGCTGAACCGGGCTGGCTTATTGTCACCTCTGGTTAAGGGTTTATTTCTGTATAGATCTCTGTGTTTCTCATGGTTTGGAATCCTATGCAAAGTCTCTGTGTTTTGTGTTACACCCCAGAAAAAGCACACAGCTTGAGTTCTGGGTGAGGGTGTGTTTAAGCTACAGGAAGAGTACTTATCCCAGAGGCTGGACATTTGGGCTGTGAGATTTCATGTCTCAGGAAGTTGTGCTAGATGGACAGTGTGCATCCTGGGAGTTTTCCTAGGCATTCCAAGCTAAGGAGAGTACATGGACTCTGTTCAGACTCCGGAGGCTTAAAGCACGTGGGATCCGGAGGTTGGATCCCCTTACAGCAGTATGAGAGGCCAAGAGGGGGCATTTGACTAGATCTGTAACAGTAGGCAAAAGGACAGAATCTAATGTAACTGAAAGTACACTTTAGCCTGACTATCTGCAGAGGAGTTAAGCCATAAAGATGGCAATCAGCAGCCTTGTTCTTGGCTTTTTCTACAAAAAACCTCTGAATACTGAGAAATACTGATGTATCCAGAAGGGAAAGATATAGTCCAGATTTCTCCTATGTGAGTTTTTGCTTGATAGTGCTAGCTCTCTTGTAAATAAGGTTAAAATTCACCATAATGTTATCAGGGAATGTCACTTAGATATGGTAATTATCAGTGAGATTTCAGAGGAGGTTGCCAGCCATCATGAAGTACATAAGATGGTCAGCCATGATTGTGATTGATTTAACATCTAAACATTTTGGTTTAAATGTTTCTTTCCATCTTGTAAATCAAAACATTTAGCTTCAGAGCAGTGGTGTAGCCAGGTTTAGAGCACAGGGGAAGTGGAGCTAAAAAAAAAGGCGCCGGGAGCAAAAAGCGTCGGGAGCAAAAAAAAGGCGCCGGGAGCAAAAAGAAATGCTCCATTCTGGCTGCAGCGCAGGAGCAAAAGGCGTCGGAGCACAAAAAAGGCGCTGCTTCTGCTCAGTGAGGGAGCGGCCGCTCCCCCTGCTCCCCCCCTGGCTACGCTACTGCTTCAGAGTCCTCTGATATGATGTCTGCATTGCTGTTTTAAGTTCTCATAGATAATATTGTCTTTGGAAATGTCAGTATGGTTGTGAATGGCAGATCTAATTGTTGTCCTGTATTTTCCTGGAAGTGGATTTTCCGGGCTTTACCCAAAATGTTGAGGTGACTAGTAATTGTTAGTAAACTTTTAGGAAAAATACCTGTATAATGTAAAGTAGATCTGCTTGATGGTTGATATAACTTGCCCTACTGTACATATAGCTTTTTGGAACATTTTCTAATATGAAATCATGAACTGATATCTGAAAATATGTGTGGTCATTATCTGTGCCCTTTTAGCCTCCCTCAAATCAGGAATAGGATGAATTCCATTTTCCCATCTCAAATACATATTTAGAAAGTGCATGCATTTATCGTCAATATTATGGAAGAAGTGCATGATTTTTTCCCATGAAACTATAGCATTTGAGGGAGAAGCTGACCCCAAAGTGAACTTGAGTTAATGCCCTTGCCTCTAGCATTCTTTCTTTTTGAGTCCAAAGAATGTTCTATGTGTTTGATTTTTAGTACAGCAATAACATGTTGATCTTCTATTTTTTGTACAAAGTATAAAACATCCTTGGATGTAGACTGAATCTATTAATGTACTCATTCAAAGACCATTGAAGAAGGAGTATCAAAGAGTTCAAAAGTCACAAAGAAAAAATAGTAATGGAATGTGCTTCATAGAAGACCCTGGGAATTCCCTTTGGACTCTTTCTCAGCAGGACAGGGGACAGCTAGTAGTAATATAACTTAGGTGAAGGAATCAACCAGCACCATCTATTGTGATCTGGTAGTTGGCTCTGAGGTACTGCTGACTGGAAAAACTGATATTACCATTCACAGCTATGAGGAAGATGCTGCATTCATGCAGAGAACTAGGGTAATTTGTAGAGAAACACTGGGAGATGGCATTATACTGTCATGCCATCGAACTACTAATGTGACATAGCACTCAAATGGGCAATATTGTTTTCCAGAATGAAACATGTTGAATAATACAAGTTCATGCTTTTTTTACTGCAGACTATAGAGTTAAGGAAGCTGATCTTTATGCTGTTTTGTAAAGCATTTTTTCATTAAAGTCTTTGCGGAAAGTGAAAATTTTTACCTGTTAATTTCTGAGTTTTATATTAGCAAAGTACAAGAAAGGTTAAGTATAGAGCCTTTTATGTGATTAGATAGAGCTATTTAGATGCATTTTCACTTATGATTTACAATTGTCTTGGGACCTGACAATTTGCCTGATAGAGTACACATAAAGAGCTTGCTCTAAAAGGGTTTAACAAGCTAAGGTATAAAGTTGTAGAAAGTATTAATTTAAAAATAGAAAAACATGATTAGCAGAAAATAAACTGTTGCAGAGAGCACGTATAATGACTGACCTTGTTTGGAGCTATGTATTAAATATAGTCTTGATAAGCCAACTTATTTCATTACATTATTAGCTTCCCACAGTAGACTTGATAAAATAATGGTTTTGCTTTCATTACCCTTTATTTATGATGTCATCCATTGTGTCACACTAAGTATGAAAATAGTCCCCATGTTCTATGAAATATTTTTTGTCTTTGTCTTTACTCTCATTCAAAATACTGAGTTGATTTTGTTTTTCACAGTTGTGGCTTTTGTTTGATGCACATGCTCAAATGTTTCAGGCTTGGTAAAGAAGCCTCCTGCCTGAGACAGCTTTTTCTTTAAGATGTCAGCTGCATCTTGATGCTATTATATTTTTATGTTAAGAATTTATATGACGTCCTTACTGGTGTGGGAACCTTTAGAAAATAGTTGGCTAAGACTTAAATTATGAAGCAACAAAGTGGTGTCATGCAAATTATTTCCCTGTAGAACCTGCCTGACACCAGAATGTGTTTTTATAAGTATTTAGCTATTTTTAAAGATTTCAACTAATAAATCTCTTTTTAACAATGTGCTTAAATATGAACTCCTAGAAATGTATCTTAGTAAGAATGGGCCATCAGCACCAGGGAATAATGGAGCATATAAATTTCCAATCCTGAACAATCTCAAAGTTCCTGAACGCTTTTAACTTGAGTTAGAGAACACTGAGAATTAAATCTGATCAGATGGTATTTTTCCCAATGTTTACTGATCAATCATTCTCAGTAGGGCTTGGCAGAGAGGTGAGGTGATTTTCTTGAAGTCACACAGCAATTCAGGGGAGGAGCCAGGAATAGACCCTGGTCTTCTGATAGCTAGTCTAGTTCCCTGACCACTAAACCACATTGTGTTTGTACATTTTAAGGTTCACATCTTACAGTGAGTATAAAATGAAGTCAAATGATAAAGGCTCAAACACTACAATGCACTCGATCTGGCACTTAGGAGACTTTGGGTTCTGTTCCTGACTCGCTGATTCGTCTGCTGGGTGACATAGGATAAGTCTCTTCATCCTCTCTACCTCGGTTTCCCCATCTGTAAGATAGGGATAATGATAGTAACATACTCTTAAGTGCTCTAACATCTATTGATGAAAAGTGCTATATCAGAGATAGGTGGTGGTGTTATAAATGGTGGTGTTGTTATAAATGAAGATATACACATCTATAGGAAAAGGGAAATGATCCGTGCAGGAAAAGACAGCCCCCCACAAATACAGCATACATAAATGGTGCTAAAATGTGCAAAATCTATTCATATGTACTCCATGTAAGGGGAGGATAAAGGTGAAAGGGCAAAGCTAAGGGCAAAATTCAAGTCTATTCCCCATGGGATTTCAATGCATGCTCAAAGTTAAAGCACATGCTGAAGTTCTGTCCTAATAATGGACTTAAGGAAATGCTTATGTGGTTTCCTGAATCAGGAAAACTGTTTGGCTTTGTATGTTCATCAGGAAAACTGTCAAACAATGTTTGACTGGCTACACAGAAGTACATGGGATTTGACATTTTGTATCTCATCAGTCCTTATGTCATGATTCTGATTACACTCTCTTATACACTGCACAAGTCCCATTAAAGTCAATGGCAATTACATCCATGAAAATGAGGGCAGAATTGGACTTCACATATAATTAGTACCAAGAGTGAGCTTTGGGCACTCTGAAAAGCTTCAATAAAGGGACCAATCTGAGAAGGAAGAACCTGCTAAATGTTTTGGGTTCTGGTCAGAAATTAGTGTCTTATCTTCTTGTTTCTAGTAGATTTGTAAATCTAGATTATAACTTTGTGTTTGTCCTTTGCTTTCAAGAGTTGATTTTTTTAATGTTCAGCCAGCAAGTGACAGTTGTATTCCTATTATAAGCATTTGCAAGAAGCTTCAAAACGTGGATTCTGTCTTTCAAAAACACAGGATTCTTTATGATCTCAGTCAGTATAAACAAATGGCTTTTCCATACATTCAGGAGGGAAAAAATGAATGTGTTGTCACTTTCTAAAGGCCACAAAGACCTCATGATGGTCTGATTAGGGAAATGTGAGGTAATTATCAAATGATACATTTGAAATGTCAGACTAATAATTGGCTTTCTGCTGGTGTACCAACCATTTTTGAACCAGGAATTCAGGGTCAGTGGCCAGAAGGGTTAGAACTTAGAGACCCTACTCAGAATTCCACAGGGATCATAATGTAAAATCAGCATTTCATCAGTAATTCAGCCCAACATGATATTACACTCAGGGCCGGCTCCAGGCACCAGCTTGCCAAGCTGGTGCTTGGGGCGGCAGGTGAGAAGGGGGCGGCAGTCCGAGTCCCACGGCGGCAATTCGGCGGCAGGTCCGCTCTTCCCGCCGCCGAATTGCCACCGCGGGACTCGGACTGCCGCCCCAGTCTCGCCTGCCGCGGTGGCAAAGGGGCGGCAGGTCCGCCGCTGTCCCCTTGCCGCTCCGGAATGGGACTGCCTGCGTCGGGGGCGGGGCGCCGCCACCCCTGCTTGGGGCGGCAGAATTGTAAGAGCCGCCCCTGATTACACTCCACCTGCATACAGTGGTGGCTACAAATGATCCAGTCAGTAATTCCACTGCCAGTACCACCCTAGCCCTGAACCAGGACCAGTCAAAGTGTAGCGATTTTGATGTGACACACTGTTCCTAGTTCTGATGACACCAGGTCAAATCAGCCAGCTGGGAATTCACACCCTTTTAATGCCTGAGGCTGGATACCATCGGTTAACCTTGATCATCTTAAGAACCAGCAGAAGGCCACCCAGAAGGCATGCTACAATCGGAGTCATGGGCTTTAGCAAAGGATGGCCAGGACATAGGCCAGGTTGAGAGTTTAAAAATACACAGCTCCATGACTTCCAACCTTGACAGAGAGGTTTTCTAACAGTCCCTTGCCCTCTGATATTTGCAAAACCTATGAACCATGGATAGGTCATTATGTCCAGCTCTGCCTGCTTTTCACTGCAGTCCATCAGGGTAATCCACTGGCGAGCCACCAGACAGTTTATATACATATGCATGGCTGCCTGCAGCTCCCAGTGGTCGCAGTTTGCCATTCCCAGCCAATGGGAGCTGCGGGAAGCAGCAGCCAGCACGTCCCTGCAGCCCATGCCACTTACTGTAGCTCCCATTGGCTGGGAATGGCGAACCACAGCCACTGGGAGCTGCGGGCGGCTTTGCAAATGTAAGCAAATTGTCTGGCGGCCCATCAGTGGATTACCCTGATGGGCTGCAGGTTGCCCACCACTGCTTTGGGTTATTTAGGGACACCTAAACCTCTGAGTGTCAAAAGGTGGGACTGGATGACATGGGATGGATCACTCGATAAGTTGCCCTATTTTGTTCACTCCCTTTGAAGCATCTGGTCTGGTCACCAGGTCTGGCCACCAGTTGAAAGACAGGATACTGGGATAGATGGACCATTGGTTTGACCCAATATGGCCATTCTTACATTCTTAACCTCAGCCAGCAAGGCAGAATGTCCAAAAATTACCTCCTCTGGGGGAACACTAGCATGGAGGGGATGGAGAGTTGTCCAAAACGTTCAACCACTATGCACTCCCTTTTGCATTACTGTGCACACCTTTTGTGCATGCCTTACATACTGAGTACAATACTGTATTTGGAAAATCAGTTTCTTGATGTTACTAATAACTGGAAATCACATAAATTACTGAAAACTAAGAAGGATAGTAAAAAACTTTAGAAGGACTTCATGAAACTGAGATCAGGTAGCATGTGACATAAGGTATTAGATTAGTAAGATACAAGGTAGTGCAAATTGGGGAAATAATTTGAACTCTTTATATAGACTGATGCTGATGAGTTCCTAGCCAGCAGAATTCTCTCTGTAAAAAGATCAAGAAGTTCTCATAGCTCCATGAATGTGCCTACACAATGTGCATCAGCAGTTCAAAAAGCAATTAAGATGGTTGGTTGCATTTAATATCTTTTTTTGTATTAAAAACAATGCTACAGCACAGCCTTATCTGGAGTGTTGTTGAATTATGGTTGTATCAAGAAAAATCTAGGTGAGATTAAAATACCCAGAGAAAGGAAATGAAAGTGGCTAAAGGTTAAGTGGTTTTGCATATTACAAGTGACTGCAAAGAATGAAATTATTTTCCCTAGTAAAGAGATGGCTAAGAACTTATTGGCTGAGGTATAGGACAAATCAATAAGATACTCCCTTTTTTAATACAAAAACGGAGATACTTAAAATTTATATTGTACATTTAAAATTAACAAATGGAAACACATACTTTCTGTAACACTGACACAGGAATGGAATGACAGGATAGGTTACTGAGAGAACTAATTTAGCAGGGTATTTGAAAGGTCTGAGCATTTGCCAACATAATTTTTAGGAGCATAACATTTGGAGCTCTGTAAACTAGAGTAAATAAATGCCTTGAAACATCAGAGTCCTTTCTCAGGACATAAGATGAGTGCACACACCTGGGCTTTCCCTGCATGTCTGGCAATTTCAGGAGACATTTTGATTCCCTGAGGCAATATATCCCCTGGAAATCTACCCATACCAAAAGCCAGTGGCTTAAAGGCACAGGTGAGCCCAATTTATTTAGAACTATAATTAGGAAATGTGTTAACTCTATGGCTGTTTTCAGATATTGTTACCATAATAATGAGAATTTGTTATGAAACAAGTTAATATTTTGCATTACATGCCATTTATCATGACATTAACATTAGTCGCTTTTATATATATATATATATATATATATATATATGTGTACACACTCCTTTACAGGAAGTAGAATGTCTCAAACAACTAATAGAATCCCTGCCCCCAAAAGCTTACACTATAAACAGGTACAAGCAGATGCGACACTTAACAATATTCCATGGTACAAGCTGAGAGTAGCTCATAATTGTTTTATGTTCTTAAACTTCTGTCCAAAGAGGGATTTCAGAATTCAGCCCAGGGTCCAGGAAGATGAAGAGTGGGATGAAAAAAAATGCACTACTTTATTGTGTAAATCTGAATAAGAAAAAGCTTTGTATCTTCACAATTAGGTAATACGCTCTTTGGGGCAGGGACTGTGGGTTTTTGGTTTGTTTGTTTAATTCTGAAAAGGGTCTTAACACAATAGTAATAGTCATGTCTGACAGAATGGATGTCTAGGTTTTAGGCACCATAATATTTTTCTTGCTGTGTTACATGTATATAGTATATAATATGACACTTCCCCCCGCCCCCCGATTATATACCAATATAAAAAAAAAGCCTGGTGAATAGCCCTGGAGGGATATTTAGAAATTAGACTGCTAAGCACCCATGCAAAGCCAGAAATTCAGTGTTGAAAAGTGAATGTAATTACTTTATACCTTGTAAATCAATGTCCCTGTAACATATGCTTCATTGAAGCACTTGGAGGCTAATTTCAAAATCAGATTTGCATTCTGCTTACATCCTATCTGCAACAGGAGTTTTTTTTTTAACTGCTACCTTCTAAGTTTGTCTCCCTATGTAAATATCAGCCTTCTTGATTCATACTGAAGAAATACCTATTAAAAAGTCCAGAATTCTCAAATTAGGTTGTACCACTCATTGGAAACAAAAACAAACAAACAAAAAAAGGGCAAAAACTTTACAGGTTCAACCAAGGAAAAGCAATATAGACACCAAAGAGTCTTCTGTTAGTTTGCTCAGCCAGAAAGAAATTGATTGAAATAGCAGTTGCTTATGCTGAGAGGTATTTATGAAATACAATTGTGTTTTGTAATCTGTAGACTAACAATCCATTAACTCTAAATAGAATTGCTTGATTTAAAAGCTTCTCTAATAATTGTCAGTCAGTTATATCTAGTACTCAATTGCTTGGTTTTGATGTGTTAATATCAGAACTGTGCAATAAAAACAATGTAAGATCTGTGTTGCTGACGTCAGTGAGGTAATAGGAAAAAATAACACGCATTGGGTAGAATTTAAAATTATACATCTTTTCCTTTCAAGGGGGGGATGGCAGACTTGGGCTAGGCAAAATTGATGCAATGCACCCAAGTGAGATCTGATGTTCTTCATGTCCTTTAAATAAATTATCCATTTTGAAAGCAAAGAATAAGTAAATATTTGGAAAAGTGATTGATGCTAGATGAATGGAGAGTTTCATTTCATAACTTAAATTGCATTTCAGGCATTCTTACGTATATTTTTCCAGTTAACAATTTCTTTGCTTTGAATTTATTTATAATATTTTGTAGCTGTGTTTAAATTGTGTTTTCAGAGCAATTGAATTTACAAACTTTATTTTGAATACCCTAAGCTTATCCAATTATTTCTTCAATAGAAACTATGATCTAATATATAAAAGCTGGATGTTATTTCTTTGTTGTTGTTTTAAATTTCTTATATTGGAAATATAATGTAACACAATGGAGGTATACTGTCCACTGATAATGTCAGACACCTGAGGAGTAAGGATTATACTGGCAGGATAAAAAAAATATTGTAATTATAGGCAGCAAAGAAGCAAATTGTTCTTCTACTTTCTTTAACTCAGTGGAAGGGATGAAATGCATTCTACAGGCAGGGTTCTCAAACTGGGGATCGTGATCACTCAGGGGGTCGCGAGGTTATTACCTGGGGGATCGTGAGCTGTCAGCCTCCACCCCAAACCCCGCTTCACCGCCAGCATTTATAATTGTGTTAAATATAAAAAAGTGTGTTTTCATTATAAGGCGGGGGGGGGGTGTGTGTGTCATACTCATAGGCTTGCTGTGTGGAAGGGGTCACCAGTACAAAAGTTTGAGAACCACTGCACTATGGGATCATGCCAATTATAGAGAAAAGGAAAAAAGGGAGAAGAGAGTTGGAGAGACTTCCTACTGTTTTCCCCAAACGAAAGGTATCCACTGGAATAGATGTAAAGCTGCTACTTACGTGGAGGCAGCATGACTCTGCACTTCCTCACGTTCCCAGGCCATCCATGGTTCTCTTGGCAGCAGGACCCTGATGCATCTAAGCTGCTCATTTTCTGGCCAGTGTGCCTGGCACACATTGCAGTGGACTTCCTGAGTGCCTCAGGCAGTGCTGATTCTATGAAATGAAGTGACTTTGATGTGTTGACAGGACCATAATATGCCCACAACTTTAAGGCATAGAAGAGATTAGGGTAGCACAGATACTGGCCAAGCTGACCTTGTACACAAAAGGATTGGGGGAGTGCAGCCAAAGCAGCAGCATTCACACTAGACCTGGTCAGGATGTTTTCAGCAAAACAAGTTTTTGTCAGAAAATGCTGTTTTGTTCAAACTGAAACTTTTTGCAGGAATGTGCCAGATTTGACAAAACTTCCATTGAATGGTTCTCAGGTCCAGGCTGACCACCTGCCACTCACTAGCCTGGTATTAGAGTACTCAGCTGGAATGAGGGAGATCCAGCTTCAAGTCCTTGGTCTGACTTGCACCAAACGGTGATTTGAACCTGCGTCTCCCACATTCCAGCTGAGTGTCCTAACTGCTATAGCATTGGCTATTTTGGATTGCGAGGGCTGGTCTTTGTCGCTCTCATTTTTTATGAAAAACTTCAAAAGATCTCAGTTTTGCCCTGATGCAGAACCAAGAAATTTTCAAAATCACAAACATTTTCACTACGTGGGAAAATCATTTCCCACCTATATCTAATTCCCTCCCATCCCTCAAGTGCCCCAAAACACTGCATTACTGGGGCTCCATCCCATTTGGGAGGTGGTGTCTATCCAGAGAGGTTGAGTATAACTGAGGATCAACCTCCCTAAACAGCATCAGCTTCAGAATTTCTATTTGATAGTTCAGTGTGATTTAATGTCTACAATTTCATCATTAACTCCTGAACTGTTTGTCAACATGTGGAAGGGTTCTGACATGTGGAAGGGTAGCATGCCAATGGCAGCACTGCTTTTTGATTATCTATTTTGCAACAGTTCCTGGGGAATAACATAGAAAGGATGTAATTGGAGGGCCACAATATAGGCCCATCTTACAAACCTCTCTCTGCAGGCAGAATAAATTGGTTTCCCCAATAATTTTCCTCCTTCCATAGGAGATAATGATTTGTGTGAGAGCTCATAATTCTGTAAAATACTACAAATCTTATAAAAGGTGCTATATACCATAGATTAATTTTTAAAATGGACCATATCCAGCAGTCTTTAATCAGTCTTCATCCAGGCAAAAGTCTGATTACCTTCAAGTGGAGTTTTGTCTGCGTAAAAATTAGGGTCTGTAGGATCTGTACCAATAATAATACTAATAAAAGCAGCTATAAGCAGTGAATAAAGAAGACAAGCCATTTGTTAGTTTTAAAAAATTCATACAAGGTAAATGTCCTGAATTACAACCTAGAGGTCAGTAATGTCTTTTCCATCACTACCTCTAAAACCAGCAAATGAGCACACAGCAAAGACACTAACACTATTCTTCAAATAGTCAGGGACTTGCTGCCAGTATATTATTGCATCTGGCAAATCTTGAAGTCAGCATTCCTTCTGTATCTCAAAGCAAGGATCAGTTATTAAAACACACTGTTTAAGATGTCCTTGTGGTGGTGCAGGTTAGAAATTTAAGAAGATATTTTTGATTTCTGCTGATAGGTTAGTGCCATAGTAATTATTTCTAGCAAAAACTTTTTGGATATCTTGCAACACCTGTTGAAATATTCATTGCTTTCACAAAGACAGTCTCTGAACATATCTGTTAGGCTTTCTAGAGATACAGAACAAAGGTGTATATTAACATCTGCTCTTTTTTCGGATGAGTCTACAGAAATCTGGTTGCCTTATCGTAGTGCAATGGAAAGGAACATCTTGGTTTTTTACACCTCTTTTCTTCATAACTATATAAAACTAACTATTGTCTGGTGAGGAGTGTACTAAGCAGCTTCCTCTAAGGCCATTACCAGTGATGTTACATAGATCAAAAGTGCTTGTATTTGTATGAGAGTTGTTATTGTCACCCTACCCATGGCATTTAATTAGCATAAGATGCTCTGGCTCATTGTATGAGAAACTCAAGTTCATTCGTGAAACTAATTCTCCAGCAATTCAGCATGTGGTATCATTGGTAAACTGAGGGTAACCCATACAAGCTCTGTGTTGTTCCCTAATAAGAATAGTTACATCTGTGCAAAGCATTTTGCGAGTATCATTTTTTCATTATCCATTGTTACAACATGCAGTTCTGACCATTCTTGGTGTCATTTTGAAAATATAGACACATATATTTTTTTCTCACATTTGCTTAACCAATAATATAATCAGTCAATTTACCAGAACTTCCTGGAGAAATATTTTGTTTTCAAATTAAGAGTCTAATCCTGTGGAGAATTGAACCAAACTGCAGCTCCCTTTGGGACTCAATTTGGTTTCAACGGCTTTGCAGTACTTTTCAGTCTGAGTCCACAACTGTGAATTTGTAATAATATTTTTTTTTACATTTTTCAACACATTGCTCCCATATATAATTCTGGGAAAAAATGTATGGTGAACTTGTAGAAAATATTCCTTCAGTGACATTGGAAAAGCAAAATATAACTATCAACAACAACACGAGGATAGTATTAGAGCAGTGAAAATAGCATGACAAATAGCTTCTTTGTGCACTGTGGAAATAATATTGTCACTGTCTTCACAAAACAGATGTTATTATGGCAATTTACTGTCAAGTGTAGTAGATATATCCGTTAGACTGAGATTAGATGTTGACAATATCTTAAACCAATTTAAACTGAGCATCTAATTTTGGGAAACATAACAAATGGTCCACAAATACATATATCTAACTTATCATTTCTTTTAAACTCACATGTACTGTGCCTCCAAAAATACTAACCACTCTTTAATGACTTTTTAAGTACAAAATTTAGAAATAATCCTAGGAAAATTCCTTTCCTTTATAGTTTTAGCATCCACTGACACTAAGGAGATAAATCAAAGCACATCATGACATTATCTAATCTATTGCTGCAAAGAAGTGGTTTTGTTTTTTGTTTTGGTTCACTGCAGTGTCGTAAGAAGGAATTCTGGTTAATCTAATACAATTTTGCATCCTCATTTTAACAATTTTGTGTCAGGATTTTCAAAGTTGCCTAAGGGAGTTAGATGCCCAAGTCACATTAGATCTCAGTGAGATTTCAGCACCTAATTCTTTTATGATCTTTTAAAACCATTTTACCCATGGGCCATATTTGACTTAGCCTTGATTATTTAGGGAGCGTTTAAAAGATAAACTCAGCTTGATACAGTAGCAGCTAATTGTACTGGGCCACAGAAAAAAATGGTTTATGACTGACTTCTGAAATGTGAGGATTGTGGAAATGAAAGGCATACAATATAATGAGACCCCTAGGTGTCTTAAATTGGGCATCCAAAAATTGATACACTCAAAATTTGTGGGTACTTTTGAAGAATGCTGTCCTTTCACTAATGAGACCACTCCTGGGGATTTCTAACTGTTACTCAGAAATAGTCTTTCTTTATTATTAGAGACAAAACACATGAAAAACGGATTAATGGGTTTATATACCTGCCTATTATTCCCCCTTTGGACATGACAGCAGCAGCTTTTTTTAAAAATTGCATTACTTCCCCCAGGATTTCAAAATAAGATGTAGAGAGAGGGCTGTCTTTCATAATGAGCCACTGTCAGGCCTGGAGACAGGGTGAGAAAAAGACAGACTCAGGAAGAAAAACTAAATTAACTTCTGACAAAAGAGAATACCTGAGTAGCCAATTAAAAATTAGAACTTTATTGACCAAAATGGGGTGATTAATCACATTAACTCGTGCTTTGAAAAGTAGAGTCTAGTATTGTGATGTCTGCCCTGTGATTACCGCATGTCCCTTGCATGTGGTGAAATGACCATCGGATTGACATAGCTGTGAATCCACTGACCTTTCCCCTGGCCTGCCTCACCCTCAATGCAGTCAAAATAATACTGTGTGTTTGAAGCCCTGATAGAACTCTCTTCCACAAAAATTAAATGCTTCAATGACTCTGTATAAACCCCTCATATCTGGTCCATACAGACATGCATACGATTGAACCACATTGGTTTTACTGCAGCCAGGGTCCTCTTTGCCTGTGGAAAGGGGAACAATGTTTGTTCCATAGTCAATGCACACTGCTTTCATAATAAAATATGTGTGCTGTAAATGATCAAGATTTGTTCAACATACTGTCTATTGGTCACTGTAATCCATCTGTCAATCTAGGTATTATCTTTTCACCACCAAGTATGGATGGAAATTGGTAAGAGTTCTAAGAAGAAGAACGTAGTCTTTCACTCTCATTTCCTTTCATCAGTCTCTTACTAAAATAAAAATCAGTGTAGCAGCTCATCTAATTATTGCATCCTTCACACTTTTCTACATGTTTCAATCTTTAGTAGATACACAGGTAATTGTTTTTGGAGAGAAAAGTTAGTATGAACCACTTTCAGTAATAGAAGTAGTTTATTTACCAGAATAATGTCTATGTTATGGTTGGCAGAGCTTAAAAGGCTTTGTAGCCTTTTCATTTTCATTCTCTTCAAGATGAATGAGTGTGACTGATTTTAGTGCCATTTTAGCTTTAGCACAGCAGGCAGGTCATCTGCGACAATCACAGAGCAAATAAATTCTCCTTTCCTAAAAGTGGTGGTATTGAGCTGTTTCCCGAAACCAGATGCAACTAATTAATGTGTGAGCTTAGGAGCTCCACATTTCTTTGTCTTTTTTCTAGCAAAGTAAAGTATACTGTGAGTATACAAAGTAAGCAAAGTAAAATATACTGTGAATTTCTGCAGGAAGACTGGCCTTGTCTTATCAGTCATAATTGTGATAGAGTATATATGGAGTCTTTGGAGAGCTCAGATCAAATCTTAATTCATCTTTTTGTGGGGTTGTTTTTGCCATTCTGTTCCCATTTATTACCTCCCCTCTTCCTCCCTTCCTAGAATATCTGTGACGTTGACAGAAAGGAGGAGTCATGTTTCATTGTTTTCATGGTGAATTTCAGTGTAACATTTGACAACACAGGGCTGCCACGCATCAAATATCTCATGTGATACACACTTGGCAGCCCTTTCACACATTCCCATAACTAGGCTGAGATATTGACCTATAAGCAGGGCAGCAGGGATGACCTGTAATTGCTACTGCCAGCTGCCTGGGGCTGCTGATCCACCTACTAGATTAGAGCAGGGCAGGAGCAGCCAGAAGTGGAGGCAGCAGGAGCATCAAAAGCAAGCATGAGTGGTGACAGAAGGTAAGGGGACTAGGCCTGGATCTAGGAGCCCTCATTTCCCCCACCCTTCCAGATTCTCCTCCCAGACACCTCCACCCAGTCCCTGGTCAAACCCCACCTTCTCCTCCCTGGACATCCTCACCAGACTCCCTCTAGCCATCCCCAGCTGGCTTCCTGCCCAAAAGGCCTCCTGTTCATCCCCAGCACCTAGGTACAGCCTCCAGACACCCAGCCTCCACCCAACCCAGACATTCTAGCATCCCCCAGACACCTCTCAGCATGCACCCAACTACCTAGAACTTCCAGACATCCTCCAGCACAGATGCACCCACCCAGCTTCCCATCCACCATAGCTGCAATGATTTGTACATTTCCATATCCTACCCCAAACTGGGGTGAATTGATCATAATCTGAAGTGTATAGTTATATACAGATTTCTTACAAATATGTACATTGGCTCTTTAAACATTTACATGAAATATCCCATGTGGAGAAGCACAGAATTTGGCAGCTATGGAAATAAGGGCCTGATTCTATCAGCCTTTCTCGCATTGGGTTGTACTTTACTCCACAAGCAGTCCCACTTATTTCTGTTGGATTGTGTTACACATACCAGACAATATGTGTAAAGGTGACAGAATCTGGCCCTCAAGGTAAAAGTAGAAGCTAAGTCTCTACAAGGCTATTTTCCATGGAAAGCGGTGCCAATATTCTACAGATAACTTCCTTGATTATTTTTCAAAAGTATTTTATACAAGCAGATCAGGTAAGCACGTAAAAAGTAAATCTAAAAAGAACAGAGGTAATAATGGAGAAGGTAGTTTTAGGTCTGTGCAGACACCAGCTGGACTGTGTGGTGTGCCGCATTGATACACTAGTTCCAGAAGGCTGAGGGAACACAAAACCAACGATATCACAATAAAAGTATGTTTTCAGACTTCAGTGGGTAAGGGTCAGCTCAAGTTATTTCCTTCTCATTTTAAGGCCATGATTTATCATGAGTATGAGTGCACCAGCAATTTATTCCTTGACACTACTTGCAGACAACTGGACAGCTGCCAGTTGGATGGCATTTCTAGCTCGAGTTCTTTTGAATGTAGTTTTTTGCCAGGAACCTAAATCAAGTGTCAGATTCTACTCGGCAATATTTATCTTGAAGTCTTTGAGCTCAGAAAGGCAATGCCCTTTTGGCAATAGTGGGGAAGGCACTTGCTATGAAGAAAGGATAAGCACCTTAAGATACTTTGATCCTCATTCCAATGTGTTGATACAAAAATTAGTTTCAGACAATGCGCACAGACTGCAATTTTATTTCCTTGTATTGATTTATTTTGAGTATTAAAATGCACCTAACTATGTGGCCTAGGTGAACCTATTGTAACAACAATTGCATTTATTACAATATAAACCAATGGGAAATTGTGAAGTCTTCCTTTCGTAATTAACCGACTAGGACTATCTGTAATACACACTAATGCTATACATACTATCCTTTCAAAAGCTTAGGAAAAAAGATTGTGCAGGTTTTGCAACATGCTCTTGAAAGTCAATAGACCTTTTTCTTTCTTGAATTGAGAAGGGAAGTTAGTCAAAGGCATCTTACTAAGAACACCCTATTTCCAGCCTACTCCAGTTTAAACCATGCAGTGACTGCTTTAGCTGATCTCAACTGCTTTGAACCACACACGGAGATAGGTGGCTTCTTGGAATCTAAACAATTTAAATGCTTTTATAGGTCAAAACAGCACTTTGAATTGAACCCAGAATGAATTGGAAGCCATTGCCAGCCTCTGAGCAAGGTGTAGTATGATTTCTGTAATAGGCACTACAAAGCAAGCAGCCTTCTATATTCTGCACTTCCATGGAGAGCACATAACAGTAACCCAAAAGGAAAAAAATAGTAATCTTAGGTATCTGATACCAGAACATCCAGAAGGAGTTTGATAGCCACATGAACTCAGATCACAAACAAGGGAGCCAAAACAGCCTTCTCTGTTTCTTCTTGTTTGTTCCTGAACCTACAAGCATGTCCTCAGCCTTCCCTGTGTTGCGTCTCAGCACTAATCCAAGACTTCTTTGTACAGATGTGTTGAACAGGTGGGGCCAAAGAATAGAAACCTTTTGAATGCCATATAAAAGAACCCTCAGAGCTGATGAGTAGTAACACAGTACTACTCCTGATATCTTTCAAAAAGAAAGGATTTGCCAACGGAGAAGTCGTCTACCCTGCAGTGTGTATTGGCAATCAAGCAACACGTTGTGATTAATGGTTCTGAAGACAGCGGATGGACCAAAAAGTCTTCATGGACATTTGAACTTCATTCACCACTAGGAGGAAATTATCAGCCAACACAACCAATTCAGTTCTCTGTGCCATACCCAGACTTAAAGCCTAAAATCACTTGTTCAAGGAGACTAAAGGAATTCAAATATTGGTGTTCATCATGGCTTCAATAATGGCAACAATTGCTATCTATTCTGTTAATTCAGTCATCATTTTGACAAAGCTTAGTATGCCAATTGGTAAAAGACCGAGGTTTATTGGCATTTTTGGTTAAAATTCAGTTTCCTTACACTGTCTTGAATGATGAAAAAACTAACCAGGTAGAAATCCATACAGAAGAGGTGTAACATCTTGTCAGTGCCAACATTTCATCTGTGACATTTCTGAGTAAAAAGCTGCAGCTCCTCCTGCTCAAGCTTTCCAGACTCAGCTGTCATTTTGTAAATGTAACTCTTAATCACACACTACCACTGCCTTTAAATGTTTAGCTTAAATGCATCTATTCATTGGAATTGGTGTAAAGTTTTTCAGGAAGGTCATTTATGTTGCATGCTATGGTTTCCGACCATGGTTCAGAACTGAAGTACCCAAGCAGAATTTTATATTCAAGTGTCAACAGTCCACCAGGTCAGCTAGTGTGAGCTCTGCAACAATATATATACCCAATTATTACTGTCTACAATGGTTGTGTACATTGTAACTTGATGTCATGTAGAGCAGACACTAGGGGATGGATTTTCAGAAGTGCCCTGCTCTCACTTCTACAGCTGATGCCAAAGGAAGCCGTGGGTGCTCAGCATCTGAGAATCTGGATGTGGGATTGAACAAAGTCTCTTATCCAAAAGCCCTATATAAGATGTATAAAATATCTTTGACTACAGGACTTGGCATATAATCATTGAGGAATAGGTAAAAACTATGCAAGCCAACTCGGTTTTAATGTAAAATCCAGGAAATTAAAACTGGTGATCGTAACATAAAAATGGAATTAGTAGCTCTGATCCAAAGCCTCTTAGGGTATGTCTACACTACGAGACTAGTTCGATTTTTGTGAAATCGAACTTGGTAACCCGATATTGCCAGGTCGATTGTTCGAATCCACATCAGGGATCTTAATTCGAATTTCCGAGTCCACAGTAAGGGGGCAAGCGTCGACATTGCAAGCGGTGCACTGTGGGTAGCTATCCCACAGTTCCCGCAGTCCCCGCTGCCCACTGGAATTCTGGGTGTAGCCCCCAGTGCCTTGTGGGACCGAAATTGTGTCAAGGGTCGTTATACGTAAATTTCGTCACTCGACCCACACTTCCGCCTTCCCTACGTGAAAGCGCCGGTGGGCAATGAATTCGCACCCTTTTCCTGTGGCTGATAGCTCGGACGCCACAGGACAGTGAGCATGGAGCCCTCCGCAATTATCGCTGATGTTCTGTCCGTTGCCAACACCTCGCGCCTTATAGCGCACCTTTTCCAGACTCAGATGCAGAGAAATCGGGAGAGGAGACAACGGAAGCTCCGGGAGTACTTGAACTCTGAGAGGGGCATGGACCTCTCGCAAAGCGCTGGACCCCGGCCCCTAGACATCATGGTGGCAATGGGTCACGTTGATCCTGTGGAACGGCGATTCTGGGCAAGGGAAACAAGCACTGACTGGTGGGACTGCATAGTGCTGCAGGTCTGGGATGAATCCCAGTGGCTGCGAAACTTTTGGATGCATAAGGGCACTTTCATTGAACTTTGTGAGTTGCTGTCCCCTGCCCTGAAGCGCCAGGACACCCGGATGCGAGCAGCCCTGAGTATCCAGAAGCGAGTGGCCATAGCCCTGTGGAAGCTTGCAACCCCTGACAGCTACCGGTCAGTAGCGAACCAATTTGGAGTGGGCAAGTCTACCGTGGGGGTTGCTGTGATGCAGGTAGCCCATGCAATCGTTGACCTGCTGCTCCCCAAAGTAGTGACCCTTGGAGACGTGCAGGTGATCATAGATGGCTTCGCTGCGATGGGATTCCCAAACTGCGGTGGGGCCATAGATGGGACACACATCCCTATCCTGGGACCGGAGCACCAGGGCAGCCAGTACATTAACCGAAAGGGCTATTTTTCTATGGTACTGCAAGCATTAGTGGACCACAAAGGATGTTTTACGAACATCAATGTGGGGTGGCCAGGCAAGGTTCATGATGCTCGAGTCTTCAAAAACTCTGGTCTGTTTAGACGGCTGCAACAGGGGGTTTATTTCCCGGACCGCAAAATCACTGTTGGGGATGTGGAGATGCCAACAGTGATCCTAGGGGACCCTGCCTACCCGCTAATGCCATGGCTCATGAAGCCATACACGGGAGCCCTGGACAGTGTAAAGGAGCTCTTCAATTACCGCCTGAGCAAGTGTAGAATGGTGGTGGAGTGTGCCTTTGGCCGTCTCAAAGGCAGATGGCGAAGCTTACTGACTCGCTCCGACCTCAGCCCTAAAAATATCCCCATTGTGATTGCAGCGTGCTGTGTGCTCCACAATCTCTGTGAGATCAAGGGGGAGACGTTTATGCTGGGCTGGGAGGTTGAGGCAAATCGCCTGGCAGCAGATTACGCTCAGCCGGATACCAGGGCGATTAGAAGATCACAGCGGGATGCGCTGCGCATCCGGGAAGCTTTGAAAGCTCGCTTCCAGACAGAGCAGGGTAACCAGTGACTGTTACACTTCCTTAAACAGATACTGAACCTTCCCCTGTTTCTTTACAAAGTTTCCGTTGCCCATCCTCTCCCATTACCAGCCCCCTTCCCCCTCCTTTGCTCAACGCTTTAAAGGAACAATAAAGGAAACATTTTTCTACTTGGGACGTCTCCGGTACTGGTTTCTCGGTTATGGTTTTAACCGTGGATGCATACCGCGGTTGGGGAGCGGGTGGAGTGTGGGAAAGTACGCTTCAAAGCTTGGGGAATGACATGCTCCTGCTCCCAGAGCAGTCCTAAGTGCTGGACTGCTTGTTTAAAGGGAGCCATTAACCTCTCCTAATCGCAGGTGTGTGTGCATTGCTCTATCATGCAGGCTATTGCCAGCCGCTAAAGATCAGCGGCCACCCTCCTCCACCAGACAGCGAATCACCCAACCACCAACCCCACGTAGAGAACCTGAAAACCCACACACAGAATGACAAGTGTGCTTACTGCATGCAAGTGTTACTGTGCGTTTCAGTTGATCTGTTACCCTGTCTGTACCCTGGGTTGTGCTCCAGTCCTCTGCACTAACGAACCCCGTTAACAAATAACCCGAAACACAAATGGTCCCGTTCAAGACACTCAGGGAAACATCAATGAACCAAAAAACCAGTTTTATTAAACAGAGCTGTTCTTTAACATGGAACCTGGGAAGGGGGGTGTTGAGGGGTGCGGCTGGAGGGATGGGAAGGAACAATCTATGGTTTGGGGAATGAGAGCCTTCTGCTACTGGAGCAGTCTGCAGGGGTGGAGTGAATATTTCCACGGACCCTGCCTCCCCTTGTCCTAGTGACTTTGGGTGAGAAAACCACTGGACTTGGTGGCGGGGGTGGGCGGTTGGACAGAACATATAGAGGGGCTCTTTCCTCCCGTCTCCTGTCCTGGAGAACATCCACCAGGCGCCGGAGTGTGTCTGTTTGCTCCCTCATTAGTCCCAGCATTGTTTGGGTCGCCTGCTGATCTTCCTGCCGCCACCTGTCCTCGCGCGCTTCAGCCCTCTGCTCCCGTTCCCTGGCTGCTCGCTCGGACCGTGAGACGTCCTCTCTCCGCTGTGCCGCCTCCCTTCGGGACCACATCATCAATTCCGAGAACATGTCGTCCCGGGTTCCCTTTTTGCACCGCCTTATCTGTAGTAGCCCATGGGAGGGAGAAACACGGGTAGGGCGGGAGACACTCGCAGCTGTGGGATGAGGGAAAGGGAGTGAATTCCTCAGAAAGATACTTTTTCCAGAACAATGCCCATACTCTTTCACCGTGAATAGGACCAAACACAGTGGCTATCACATGTAAACGTACTACAAGGTCAAATATTATGCCTTAATGCTGAGTGTCTGGGGTCCCGGTATACGGATCCCAGAAGCCTTGCCGAACAGTGAAAATCACCTCTCTGAAGACCATGGTAAGGTGATGAGTTAGGACTGCTGAGAGATTGCTTCACAGCAGTGCTCTACTCCCATGTCTCACTCACTGTTCCTTGCGGCGGGCAGGAACTGCTGCTGGCCAAACCACTAATATACCGCGGCTTTCCTAACCCCCCCCCCTCCGCGTGGTCGCTCCATGGAACCTAAAGTGGCCGCGAACCGCTCATCAGGAACGGCTCGCCTACCCTTCCCCCCCCCTCCGCGTGGTCGCTCCATGGAACCCAAAATGCCCGCGAACCGCTCATCAGGAACGGCTCGCCTACCCTTCCCCCCCTCCGCGTGGTCGCCCCATGGAACCCAAAATGCCCGCGAACCGCTCATCAGGAACGGCTCGCCTACCCTTCCCCCCCCTCCGCGTGGTCGCTCCATGGAACCCCAAATGCCCGCGAACCTCTCATCAGGAACGGCTCGCCTACCCTTCCCCCCCCTCCGCGTGGTCGCTCAATGGAACCCAAAATGCCCGCGAACCGCTCGGTATGAACGGCTCGCCTACCCTTCCCCCCCTCCCTTCACGTGGAAGCTCCAGGGAACCAAGATCGCCCGCGAACCGCTGTGTTTGAATGGCTGGCCTACCCCTTCCCCCCCCTCCTCCCCCACCCCACCCCTGTTCCTGTGTGCGCTCCCGGGAACGAAGATTGCCCGCGATCCGCTGTGTCGGAACGGCTCGCGTACCCTTTCCCCGCCCTCGCGTGGCCAGTCCCCAGAACTGTCCCTGCCCGCGCACCGCTAAGTACTAATGGTTTGGCTCCCGACTCCCTAACACCACGCGTTAACGGAAACAGCCGGGTGTCTTTCTTTAAAGGGAAAAGGAAGCATTCACTGTACTAATTATACCACTCATTCAAACCAGGACCCCATGACTGATATCACTCTGATGAGGATTACCGAGACAGAGAAATACTGCATGCTGCGTCAATGCCAGCAATCCCCTGGGCCATATGCTGCCATGCTATGCAAGGCAATGATACCAGAGTACCTGCAGCTTGCATGGCGCGGGAAAGTATCCTACCATGGAGGAGACAATAAGGCCGCTCTCCCAGTGAACGTGCTAAACAAGCTCTCACTGTACCTCAAGGAGAGCTTCGCGGAGCTCTCAGATAGGGATTACACCTCTATCCCCATACATATTGACAGACTTTTCGAATAGTTGCACGGGAAAGCGACTCCAAGCTGAAGCGCATAAGGCCAATTAAGGCACAGTTACACAGCGCTAACACACCATAACTATTGTATTGCAAATAAATGTCTAACACACTGACCTGATGATCCTTCGCCTGATTCCTGGTCAGGAATGCTGCCTTGGGAGTGTTCGTAGGGCAGCTCAGTCAGGGTGAGGAAAAGTTCCTGGCTGTCTGGGAAATCAGAAGTGAGACCGCTGTCTAGTGACTCGTCCTCCTCCCCTCCTTCCTCTTCTTCGCCGTCCGCGAAAACCTCCTCCGACGTGGCCGTAGATAAGACCCCATCGTCGGAGTCCACGGACACTGGTGGGTAGTTGTTGCAGCACCACCGAGCATGGCATGCAGTGCCTCGTAAAATCGGCAAGTGTGTGGCTGCGACCCGGAGCATCCGTTGGACTCCTTGGTCTTTTGGTACGCCTGCCGCAGCTCCTTGATTATCACGCGGCACTGCGTAGCATCCCGGCTGTATCCTCTCTCCGTCATAGCCTGGGATATTTTTTCGTAAATCTTTGCATTCCGTCTTTTGGAACGGAGCTCGGCTAGGATTGCTTCATCTCCCCACACAGCGATCAGATCCAAAACTTCACGATCACTCCATGTTGGAGCCCTCTTTCTATTTTGCGATGGCATGGAAACCACTGCTGTAGAGCTCTGCATCGTTGCCAGTGCTGCTGAGCTCGCCACGATGTCCAAAGAGGAAATGGGATTCAAAATGGCCACACAGGAAAAGGGATTCAAATTTTCCCGGGGATTTCTCTGAGTGGCAGGTCAGAGCATCCGAGTACAGATTACTGCCCTGAGCGTCCACTGAGTGGTGCACTGTGGGATAGCTCCCGGAGCTATTAGCGTCGAATTCCGTCCACAGTACCTCGAATTCGACATGGGCATTTCGAATTTGGCGCTACTCCCCTCGTCGGGGTGGAGTACCGAAATCGATTCAAAGAGCCCTTTATGTCGAAATAAACTGCTTCATAATGTGGACGGGTGAGGGATTAAATCGAGTTAACGCTGCTAAATTCGACATAAAGTCCTAGTGTAGACCTGGCCTTACAAACACTGCTATAGATATGTTTGAATTAATAAACACTAGGTACTTCTCTTGCTGTCTTTATTAGTTTGCTGCATACCTTTTGAAATCAAATCTGAACTGGTTATGTACAACTTCTCTCCTCCCGTTCTTAATCACTAGTCTGAAAATTAGTTACTATGCAGGGGTCCCATCTCCGTTCTCTGAACAAGGATTTCAGTTGGATTTTGGGGTATGCAAGTAATGAAGGATCAGCCTAATCAAGCATTAGCATTCATTAGGAACAGATAGAGTGAATACCTCTAAGAGCATTCCATCTTTGCCTTATGTAGCACCATCTCAATACCCGCAGTGTTTACTACTTTTAGTACAAGAAATGCCTACGCAATAACATAGATGTTGACAAAATGTGATATTATCTAAGGGCTGGTCTACACTAACCCCATAATTCGAACTAAGATACACAACTTCAGCTACGTGAATAACGTAGCTGAAGTCGAACTATCTTAGTTCGAATGAAAAAGCACTTACCCGGGGTCCACACGCGGCGCGCAGGCTCCCCCGTCGACTCCGCCTACTCCGTTCGTCGAGCTGGATTACCAGCGTCGACGGCGGAGCACTTCCTGGTTCGATTTATCGCGTCTAGACAAGACGCGATAAATCGAACCCAGAAGATCGATCCCGCGCCTCCAACAGGACGCGTGAGTATAGACGTACCCTTAGGGTACGTCTACACTACAGAATTAGGTCGAAATTATAGAAGTCAATATTTTAAAACCCGAATTTATGGAATCGATTGTGTGTGTCCCCACTAAAGAGCATTAAGACCATGAGGTTGATGGACTGTGTCCACAGTAGCGGGGCTAGCGCCGACTTTTGGAGCGTTGCATTGCGGGTAGCTATCCCACAGTTCCCGCAGTCTCCGCCGCCCATTGGAATTCTGGGTTAGGCTCCCAAAGCGATCCCAAAGCCTGATGGGGCAGAAAACATTGTCGCTGGTGGTTCTGGGTACATGTCGTCAAGCCATCAAACATCCCTCCCTCCCTCCGTGAAAGCAATCTTTTTCGCGCCTTTTTTCCGGGGTTTCCGGGTTTGCTACGGAAGCCTGCTCAGCTCACAATTACCGTACATCTCCAGCGTACGTCTGGACATTAGGTCTAGTGGGGATTCAGTCATGCTGTAATACGGGCAGAGGGATAGCTCAGCGTTCTGAACGTTGGCCCGCTAAACCCGGGGTTGCAAGTTCAATCCTTGAGGGTGCCGTTACGCCTGAGGCTGGTAGTCGCGGGACTACACAGCATAAGCTCCTTTCCTTCTAGCAGCAGATGGTGCAATAGGCCATAAATGATCGTAGTCGCGGGACTACACACATAAGCTCCTTGCCTTCTAGCTGCAGATGGTGCAATAGGCCATAAATGATCGTAGTAGCAGGACTACACAGCATAAGCTCCTTGCCTTCTAGCTGCAGATGGTGCAATAGGCCATAAATGATCATAGTCGCGGGACTACACAGCATAAGCTCCTTGCATTCTAGCTGCAGATGGTGCAATAGGCCATAAATGATCGTAGTCGCAGGACTACACAGCTGCAGATCGTACAGTATGCTTGAAATTCGTGTGCTCCTGGCTGGCGGCCTATGGTGTGGCTGGCCGGGGGCACTTGGACATAAATGGGAGTGACCAGAATGACTCTGGTCATTCTCTTTTTTACGTTTTGTTTAAGGAAGATTCAGTACTGCCTGGAACACGGGCAGAGGGATAGCTCAGCGGTCTGAGCATTGGCCCGCTAAACCCGGGGTTGCGAGTTCAATCCTTGAGGGGGCCAGGAGATGGTTATCAAGCCTATTGAACCATCTGCTGCTAGAAGGGAAGGCGCCTAACCCTTACTTCCCAGCATATTACACCATCTGCTGTTAGAAGGAAAGGAGCCTAACCCTTACTCCCCCATCCCTCCAAGAAAGCAGCGGAGGGGGGAGCCCAAAATCCTTTTGCGCCTTTTTTCATGCGGGCGCCATATTGCTGACACCATTGTTATCCACCCGCCACTTCTGCTCCCACTCTGCTGTCCTGCAGACACCATACCAGGGAAAGCATGGAGCACGATCAGATCACCGCGGCTGTTATCGCTGTTATGAACACTACGCGCATTGTCCAGGAGTATATGGAGAACGAGAACCAGGAGCTGCTACAGCTACAGCAGGCGAGGAGGCGACGACAGCACCCTGAGGCAGCGCCCTGAGGACATGGACACAGACCTCTCTCAAAAAAGACCCCCCCGCAAGGTGGACATCATGGTGGTAATGGGGCTTGTTGATACAGTGGAACGCCGATTCTGGGCCCGGGAAACAAGCACAGACTGGTGGGACCACATAGTGCTGCAGGTCTGGGATGAATCCCAGGTGCTGCGAAACTTTCGCATGCGTAAGGGCACTTTCATGGAACTTTGTGAGTTGCTTTCCCCTGCCCTGAAGCGCCAGAACACCAAGATGAGAGCAGCCCTCACAGTAGAGAAGCGACTGGCGATAGCCCTGTGGAAGCTTGCAACGCCAGACAGCTACCGGTCAGTCGCAAATCAATTCGGAGTGGGAAAATCTACAGTGGGGGCTGTTGTGATGCAAGTAGCCAGGGCGATCACCGAGCTGCTGGTACCAAGGGTTGTGAGTCTGGGAAATGTGCAGCTCATACTGGATGGCTTTGCAGCAATGGGGTTCCCGAACTGTGGTGGGGCGATAGACAGAACCCATATCCCTATCTTGGCACCAGACCACCAAGCCAGCGAGTACATAAACCGAAAGGGTTACTTTTCAATAGTGCTGCAAGCACTGGTGGATCATAAGGGATGTTTCACCAACATCAACGTGGGATGGCCGGGAAAGGTACATGACGCTCGCATCTTCAGGAACTCTGGTCTGTTTCGGCTGCTCCAGCAAGGGACTTTCTTCCCAGACCAGAAAATAACCGTTGGGGATGTTGAGATGCCTATAGCTATCCTTGGGGACCCAGCCTACTCCTTAATGCCATGGCTCAGGAAGCCATACACAGGTAGCCTGGACAGTAGTCAGGACCTTTTCAACTATAGGCTGAGCAAGTGCAGAATGGTGGTGGAATGTGCATTTGGGCATTTAAAAGCTCGCTGGCGAAGTTTATTGACTAGGTTAGATCTCCGCAAAACCAATGTTCCCATTATTATTACTGCTTGCTGTGCGCTCCACAATATCTGTGAGAGTAAGGGGGAGACGTTTATGGCAGGGTGGGAGGTTGAGGCAAATCACCTGGCCGCTGGTTATGCGCAGCCAGACACCAGGGCTATTACAAGAGTACAGCAGGGTGTGTTGCGCATCAGGGAAGCTTTGAAAACCAGTTTCATGAATGGCCAGGATGCTGTGTGAAAGTTCTGTTTTTTCCCATTAATGAAAAGCCCCACCCCTTGAATCACTCTACTTCCCTTTAACCAAACCTCCCTGCCCTCCCCCCATCAGTCACCGCTTGCAGAGGCAATAAAGTAATTGTTGCTTAAAAATCATGCATTCTTTATTAATTCATCAAACAAATAGGGGGAAATATGGGGGTAACTGCCATGGTCGCCCACGATGGGTGGTGGAGGAAGGGAAGCACCAGGATGGGTGGTGGAGGAGGGGATGAGGGAAGGACAAGGACACACAGCACTTTAAAACTTATTGAATGCCAGCCCTTTCTTGCTTGGACTGTTCTCTTGGCTTGAGTGGTTGGGTGCACGGAGGCCACCCAAACGCGTTCTTGGGCGTCTCGGGGATGAGGTTATGGGACTCGGGAAGGAGGGCTGTTGGTTACACAGGGGCTGTAGTGGCGGTCTGGGCTCAGGCAGCCTTTCCTGAACCATACGCCTTTCCTCAGCCATAAGCCGGAGGATTTCCGTTTGGTCCTCCAGTAGCCTCAGATTTGCATCCTGCCTTCTCTCAGCATGCTGACGCCACCTACTCTCTTCAGCACGCCACCTCTCCTCGCGATCAAATTGTACCTTTCTGGACTCCGACAGTGTCTGCCTCCACGCATTCTGCTGGGCAGTTTCAGTGTGGGAGGATTGCATGAGCTCTGAGAACATATCGTCTCGAGTTGTTTTGGTTTTTTACTTCTAATCTTTGCTAGCCTCTGGGACGGTGATGAAAGGGGTGGCGTTGAAACATTTGCAGCTGCGGGAGGAAACAAACGGGAGAGGAGTAGTTTAAAAGACACATATTTAGAGAACAATGCTCCAAACATTACATAGCACATGTGCATTTGGTCCAAGGTTGCACTTTGCCTCTTATATTGAGGGTCTGCCGGTTTGGTGTGAGAGATCACACAAGCAGGTCCGGCGGGCAACAGAATTCGGCTTGCAGGCAGCCATGGTAAGCCACAGTCTATAGGCTTCTTTAACCTTCATAACATGTGGGATTGTTTTCAAACAGCAACCCCCTCATTTCCCATAACAAACAGCCGTTGGGTTGGCCATTTAAAACGGGTTGGCAATTGAAAAGGGAGGGGCGGCGGTTTTTGGGTTAACGTGCAGCGCGAACCTAATGGACACCCCCCCCCCCCACACACAAACACACATTCAAGATGTTCGCTGTTCCCCCTCCCCCCACCACGTGGGTCACAGCGGGGAAGATTTCCGTTCAGCCACAGGCAAAAAGCCCAGCAGGGACGGACCCCTCTGAATGCCCCCTTAATAAAATTCCCCTATTTCAACCAGGTGACCATGAATGATATCACTCTTCTGAGGATAACACAGAGAGATAAAGAACGGATGTTGCTTGAATGCCAGCAAACACTGGGACCATACGCCGCCATGCTTTGCAATGCCATGGTTCCAGACTACGTGCTACTGGCCTGGCGTGGTAGAGTATGTTACCATGGAGCACAGGATAAGGCTGCCCTCCCCAGAAACCTTTTGCACAGGCTTTGGGAGTACATCCAGGAGATCTTTCTGGAGATGTCCCCGGAGGATTTCCGCTCCATCCCCGAACATGTTAACAGACTTTTCCAGTAGCTGTAGCTGTACTGGCTGCGAATTAATCATTAAGCACGCTTGCTTATAGAACATGTATTAATTTCACAGAGGTACACTCACCAGAGGTCCCTTCTCTGGCATCAAGCACGCCTTGGGTGGGTTCGTAGGGTACTGGCTCCAGGGTGAGAAAGAGTTCCTGGCTGTCGGGGAAAAGGGCTTTTCCACTTCCTTGCTGTGTCTGTGCGCTATTTTCAGCATCATTATCATCATCTTCCTCTTCCCGACCATGCTCCTCGGTGGTTTCTGATGATCCACATACAGAGTCATACCACATGGGTGGGTCAGTGCTGGCTGCACCCCCTAGAATTGCATGCAGCTCATCATAGAAGCGGCATGTCTGGGGCTCTGACCCAGAGCGGCTGTTTGCATCTCTGGTTTTTTGGTAGGCTTGCCTGAGCTCCTTAATTTTAACGCGGCACTGTTGCGCGTCCCTGTTGTAGCCTCTGTCCTGCATGCCCTTGGAGACTTTGGCATATGTATTGGCATTTCTTCTTTTGGACCGTAGCTCTGCTAGCACGGTTTCGTCTCCCCATACAGCGATCAGATCGCGTACCTCACGCTCGGTCCATGCTGGGGGAGGAAACAAGCTCGTCTTCGGTTCTGGGACTCCATCATGGTCACCTCTGCTGATGAGATCCGCACTCACCTGCAGCTTACCACGTTGGCCAAACAGGAAATGAAATTCAAAAGTTCACGGGGCTTTTCCTGTGTACCTGGGCAGAGCATTTGAGCTCACACTGCTGTCCAGAGCAGTCAAATGTTGCACTGTGGGATAGATCCAGGAGGCCAATACCGTCGAATTACGTCCACACTAAGCCTAGTTCGATTCTGCAATATCGCTTTAAGCGCTAATCCCCTTTTTGGGGGTGGAGTGGCGAGATCGATTTTAAGAGCCCTAGAAGTCGATGTTAATGGCTTCGTTGTGTGGACGGGTGCATGGATCAATTGATATAATGCTAATAAATTCGACCTAAACTCGTAGTGTAGACCAGGGCTCAGGCAACTGGAAAAAATGTGTTCACTGTAAATAGTTCAGGAGGAAACACGAATGTGCTTGAATGAGCATTGCCCATCTGCTATAATGAGGCAGCCTGCTGGAGGAGTCCATGAGGTGTGAGGTGATAGTCCATTTGCTTCTACATGGCCGGCCAAAAAGAACTTTGTGGATCAGAAACCCATCTCTGGAGTCAAAGGAGAATCGGTACCATTTGTTTCCAGATAGCTGGTAGAGAAAATCCCTGGCCTTCAAAAGCTCCTCAGACGCTGGCGGGAGAGGGGAAAGGAGAGGGATATCAAATTTCTCCTGCTCCCTGGGGAGAATATCTACAGAAAACGGGCAAGTGAAAGAGGTTGGGATTAGGTTCTCCTGCAAGTGTGTTGAATTTTGTGACCTCAATGGTATCACTCCCCTAGTTAGCATGAACTGATGCCTTTCCATTTAAGATCTTACTTTAAGAGCTTGCATTCTAATCTTTCTTTTTCTGAAGATAACGGATCTTTCTTTATAAATTAACATTACAACCAGAATAATGTTTATTCTGTTTTGCATATTTTCAGACTTTGCCTTCTCCAATTTTAAGCAACCGACAAAAATAAGGGTTTTTTCTGCTTGCAGCCTTCTGAAAGCATTGTTTGTAAAAAGTTAGAAAAATATTAATATTAAGCCTTGTATCACCCCAGTTATTATCTTTCTACTATATATCTTTCTCTTCATGACCACTTTTTTCTTCTCTCTTTGCTAATGCTGTAGTCCTCACCTATATTACTCTTTTTGAGTTTAGCCAAAATTTTCAAACATGGTTGACTAAATATGGGTTTAGATGCCTAATTGAGGGTGCTCATACTTGAAAATATTGGTCTTTGTAAGTAAATCTGTTGTATAATATATAATATAGCAGGGGTGGCCAACCTAAGCCTGAGAAGGAGCCAGAATTTACCAATGAACATTGCCAAAGAGCCATAGTAATATGTCATCAGCCCCCCATCTGCTACCTCTCTCCAACCCCCAGTACCTCCCGCCCACTGGCAGCCGCGCCAATCAGCGCCTCCCCCTCCCTCCCCATGCCTCCTGCCCACCACAATCAGCTGTTTTGCAGTGCACAGGAGACTCTGGTGGAGAGGGGGGAGGAGCAAAGGCATGGCAGGCTCGGAGGGAGGGGCAGGGACCTTGGGGAAAGGGGTGGAGTGGTGGCAGGACCTGGGGCAGAGCAGGGGGTTGAGCAGTGAGCACCCCCGCAGCACATTGAAAAGTTAGCAGCTGTAGCTCCAGCCTCGGAGTCAGCGCCTATGCAAGGAGCTGCATATTAACCTCTGAAGAGCCGCATGCAGCTCCGGAGCCACAGGTTGGCCACCCCTGTAATATAGTATCAAAAGTTTTCCTAAAATCCAACTATGTCTATTGTTTTTTCCTTATCTATGAATTTGATAACATCAATGGAAGAGTTATTCACAATTTTTTATGTATCAAGTTAATTATCCAATACAGAGTTATACATTTATACTGTTGCACATTTCATAATCCTTATTCACCTTCATAATCTTGTTGCTTATCAGTGTATCATCATCATCTCACGTTGCCATCCTCATAAAATCAGGCTCACAGATCAATAATTGTTTTTTCTATCCTGTTTCATAAATATATTCTTTCTAAGTTTTATAAGCTTGTCCATCTGAGCATCTTCCACAATGTAAATACAAGCTAACTATATTACCACCCTCCAGTCATTTAGAAGCACCCTTGTCCTTTCTGAGCTATCATAAATCCTTTCTAAAGGCATTCTGTTTACTAAGATATTAATTTTGTAATTCTGGGATATAATTTATTTGGGACTTGTGCTTTGTCAACATTTCTAATTGTCTAATTATCTGCTCCGTTGCAATGAAAAAGCTTTAATCATTTCTTCCTTCCTTCACTCTTTTATGTTGTGAACTTAATTTGTTTAAATACCCTAAGCTTTTGACAATAGGACTATTTAGTTCATTGAGATTGTCTGATACAGCATACTCAAAGCCATTTCTCTTACCTGCTTAAGGAACAGGCTTCATAAAGGTCTTTTCTCTACAACTTAAACTGTAATGGATGTATTACCTTCATTGTAGCATAGTTTTTGCAGAAGATTCTGTGTCCTAAAAGCGAAATTACTTTCATTAAAATCGTGGGGTGCTAAATTCTGTCCTAATTCTGATTTAGGTGAAGTTTTACAGTGCAAAATGTTGGATAACTATCTTTTGTAGGAAATATTACTCTATCAGTTCATTCTTTTGGATTCTTCTTGTGAGAATGGTAAAGCTGGAATAATGAATGTCTCTAATGCATGAAGAGGCAATACATAATTTCTGTCCCATCTCTTTACTTTGGTCCACAGTATAGTAGCAGTAGTGTACCTCCATTAGAAACAGTGTTTTGCAGAAAAAATACTGTGAATGACAGAAGCTTGGACTCACATTTTGGCAAATTTAAGGGGTTTTTAAATATATTTATTACTGGAACAGCAAGCACTTAATTACTCTGAACACTTTTGCATCATTATTTTTATAGACTGGATGGGATTCATATATTTAGATTTTTGCTAAAGCCTTTGGAAATTACTCTCCGTATCTAAGTGATCCAAAACCCATTGAATTCAATGGAAAGTGGAATGGAAAATGGAATTAAATTATTTCAGTAGGCTTTGGAACAAGTACTAATTGTACATGTTATTTATATCATGATTTAATAAGTGGCCAGTTGTGCCTCAATTAGTAATTAATAATACACAGTTAATTTATACATATTTTACTAATATTTAATAAATAATGACTGCTTCTGTCTACTTTAAGAACTTACTATAAACCATGTCATAGAATACATTAATTTTATGCTCATAAAGGGACAAATCCTGGTAAACGCATGCTCAGAAATGTTCATTGGGAGTTTCACATGAGAAGGAGATTTGGCCCCAAATAGGATACTGTTACTATTTGGTATGGAGCATATTATAAACTACCATAAATAGTGTTAATGTTCTGTTAATTTGGGGATTTATACTAGGAGTATTTAGCAGCCACAACTCCCATAAACAGCTATGGGAATTACAAATGCTTCACTCCCTTGCAGGACTGAGGACTCACAGGAGCCCAATTCTGTGAGGTGCTGAGTACCTTTAACTCCTTTGGTGTGCAACAAGAACAGTCAGCACCTCTCAAGACTGGATCTACTCCACCTGCATAGAACCAGATGGATGGAATATTGACCAGTTAGCGAGGTGAAATCCAGCTCAGGTCCAGAGTCCAGGACTGCAAGCACTGCCTCTTTCACCCCTACCCTAGCATTAGGTTGCTAATGTGGGCTACAATCTGTGGGGCATGGTACTCAAAACAAGTATAATTGGGGACTGGGACTTTGGGATCTTTGGTCCCTCCCTGGACCGTCTCGGGGTTACCCCTTGGCTTTCCACACTGGTCTATATGGGGCTGCCAGGAAACAATCTGTGCCTCATGTGGGTGTGTGCACACCCATGTGTGGCTGTTCTGCCAGCAAACCTCCAGCAAAGTCCTTGTGGAGGGTTTCTGTGATGCAGAGGGCCTTCTGTTGGCTCTCTACACTATGGAAGGATTCCATTTCTGTGATCTAAAAAAAGCCTGAACCCACATCTACAGAGGTAAAAATGACTAATCCATTGAGGGTACAATTTACCCTGTATAGAGGGCCCACCCAAAGCCTATACACCACTCATCTCCTACCTACTTTCCATCCTGACAGTTAAAGTGGAATGTAAATGATTGGCCTTGGGCAGACCCTTTGCACAGGATGAATTTCACCCATAATTTGCTGCACTACTAGTCCTCACTAATACAAGTATTGTTAAAATGAAGAGACCATAGAAGCCTAATATGTCACTTAGTATGATTATACAAATATTTTAAATTGGCATTTAATTAGAAAAATAATGTATTTACCAGCGAAGCTTTACAATGGTGTTAACGTTTAAATCTAAAATAGCACTGGAAAATCCCGTTAATCAAAGTTAATGAAGAGTGAGGTGGGGGAGGGTTTAAAATGTAACACTTTTAAAAAATCATTTGAAATGTATTTCAAGTGGTTTAAAAGATAATTTAAAACATAATCCCCATGTGAACACATCTCTGTGCTCACCCTGAAATGAACATGATTCACATGAAGGAAAAATACTGTGATGGGAGCAGAGACAGGTTACGACCAGGGATTACAAATGGTAGTGGGTATGAGCCACCTTTTTAATGTTTTTGTTTACTCCTGCTTGGCAATCAGAGCCAAGATTTACATAAATAAAACCCTAACATTAGTCTCCTATATCCTGACTTTGGCTCCTAAATAGATGGGCTAATTTTCAAAAGTTTGGAGCATCCAGTAGCTCTCATTGACGTCAATTGGGAGCTGCTGGGTGATCAGCAATTTTGAAAATCAACCTAATTATTTAGGAACCAAAATTTAGATTTAGGAGCCTACATTTAATTCTTGAGTTTTGAAAACTTTGGCCCAGGTGTTGTAGCTCACTCAAGTGTGCATAAGAGCTGCACTTAGAAGAAAGTCAGAGCAGGGGCAGCCAAGAAGACAAGCCACTCAGAAGAGTTTGTAGCATAGTTTCATTTAGCTGATTCCCAATATGAATTTTTTAGAAGATAATCACATTTCACCTTATACAGGAAAGGTGTAGCTTCAAAATGTTTATTCCATGAAGCTTACTGTCCTGTAACCATGAATGCCTAAATTAAACATAGGGAGACATAGGGAAATAAGAATTCACTGTGTATGCTGCTTTTATGATGATCAATCCTGAAGAGTTATGCTTATTAAGCTAAAATTGGTATTCTGGTCTTGATGTTAGGAACTACAGTACAAGATTGAGTCCACATTGATTATAAATAATAAAGTTGTTTGGCTCTCGTGGAACCTTCTTGATTAACTGACTTTATGAAATAAACTAACTTTTTAATTAAACAATAGTTCTTTTCCATTTTATATTACAGTGTTCCAACATTTCAGAGTCTTCCTGAAGAGATACTCAGTAAGCTTGCTGATGTTCTAGAAGAGGTAAGTGATTTTAATTCTTGGGGATAGTATGAGGTCCATGGGTCCTCTTGTAAGAAAATCTAGGCTCTCTTCGGAACCCACAGCTTCACAGTTTTGTACCAGATCATGGTTATCTGTTCCATTATTTAGACATAATGAGCTTGATTAAACCCTGAAGGTGCAGATAGTAAAACTTGCATCTTTCTGCATTCATTTGGAGGACAATATTAGCCTTGGAGAAGGGTGGTAACAGTACGTCTGTTGCCCTCCCATTGAGATTACAGCAGGGTAGGGCAGATGTGTCCAGATATAACAGATGCCCTGCTGGAAGGGTCTGCCCAGGAGCTATATCGAATTATTTGTTTTCCTAGATGAAATCCTGACTCTGCTGAAGTCAACAGGATTTTTGCTACTAACTTCAGTGAAGCCAGGATTTTACTGCTGTCCCCTTCATATCTTTCTGGTCTGTCCTGGCTGACTCTGGCCCTCCCCCGTGGAGTGGGGATTGTGGCCAGCCTGCTCCACTGCTCCCATCCTCTGGCAGACTTTCCACCACCAGGGGCCAGTAGCCTAAATCAGGCTCAGCATACAGTTTTGACTCATTTAGTCTGAGAGGGAGATAAGTTAGCATTTAGGAAACTGATCTTGGAAGTTTCTTTGCTAATTTAGGGCCTTAGCCTGCAAGTTGTTGAGTGTTTTCAACTCCCAAAGCAGTTAGTACATTCTAGGAATCAGGCCATTTCAATACTCTTTTGGCTTATGAATTTGTTTTTACTTTCCTTCTGCTTTGTACATGTGCCACACAATATATTTTGATTTAGTCTTTGTATAAAATCTAGCAATAAGACATTTGATATATTTAGTGACTTGCTTTTAATGAGTCTTCTTAACAGGACATGCAGCATTTTGGGGGTCCTGTTTGCTCTCACAAAATTAATTTAAAATAATTGCATCGCATATAGCATAGTTTGTATTTGCCTACTTAACTGCCCATTTTGCATGTCAGAATTACAGAATTCTGAATATTATAGGCACAATTAATGAGACCCATTAAAAACTTAACCTGGATGCTTAAATGTGTTTGTTGTTTTTTCACAAGCACTTGACCAACAAAACCAATCTTATAGCCATGTAGCAAAAGAATGAAGGCATAATACTTAAATATTCATGAAAAAAGCTGATTTTTTAACTTATTTTTAGTTCTGCAACCTCCATTAATATGCTGTTGCTTTTCCTTTGCTTTCTTTTAGAAATCTAAGCAAAACATACATTTGTCAACCAGCACAATAAAGTACTCATGGGACCTTTTTATTTCCTGTGCTGCTGCCAGAGAAATGTTTGTAGTATATTGAAAAATAGCCCTAATAATTCAGAATGCTATAAATAAACCTGTGCCAAATTAAATCTGTGTATATCAAAAATACATGCTTAATTCGAAATAGTTTAATTTATTTGGATCATGTTAACAATATTAAACTCTATACATCAATTTTAAATGAAAACTTGTAAAGTCAATAAAATACTTTTCTAGCTACACATTAGCTATCAGGAGAAAAAAACATGATGAACAAATGAGACACAAAATATAAAAGTAAGTATCCCTGGGAATGCTTATCTAGGATTACTTTCTGTTAATCTTACATATATAAGTAAAACTAGCAAGATTTGGCTCTTTAGTTTTATGTTGATCTCTTGCGTTACAAGAAAATAGCTATCAAGAAAAAGGGTGAAGTATAGAAATAAGATGAATCCTAATTGGAAAAAATAAAAGAAACACAAGTTGCATAATATTAATGGAAATGATGTTAGTGCTTTGGTAAGAGAATATATCTTTTTCTTTTTAAAGTGGTTTTCCCTGTGTAACCGTTACCTGCATGGAGTCAATTATTTAAGGCTAGCCTGTACACTCCTCTATCAAGATAACTGGAAGTTAATCACATCTAGTCTGTACTAGATGATCCATTAGAGGAGTTTCCAACAGACATTTTTATATTTCCTAAGTGGTGAAACACATTTTTGCTTTTTACTGTGTTATTTTTTGTTTTCATGTAACAAATTCTTCATAAACTATAGAATCACCTGTAGTGCTTACTGCAAGGCTATATATTTAATGTTTTACAAAATCAAACATATGTAAATGAACAAGGTAATTGTATTTTTATCTTAGCTTTTACTCTAACAAGAATTGAATGAAAGTGACTGACTTGGCACAGTGTGAGGCAGGGAATAATCTCACTCTTAATGTCACAATTTAATACACTGTTTCTTCTTAAGAAACTCTGTGAATAAGGGAGCACAGGTGCACTACATTTTTCTAACAGCTTCTAAAAGAGCCGTTAGCTAAAACACAGAAACTAAAGACCTGCATTTGTTATCCATTATACAAAGCAATTGTGGAAATGTTAGGAAGACAGTGAGAAAATGACTATATATGATAACATGACCACACCTTTAAAGTTGATTGAAAAATTTAAATGATTTATTTAGCAGAGATAAATTGAATGTGAATTAACAAATCATGAGTGTAATTCTCCTCTGTCTTCTAGTGGTTTCAAACTAATGTAACATCACTGCAGTCGCTCATGATTTATACCAGAGTGAAAGCAGAACCAGGCCCATTGACTTGAATGTGAGCAGATTTGAGCCCCAATTAATAATTTTTATAGTTTTGTCATCTAATGTATTCATATTAACTAGGTAAATTTGATCTTTACCTGCACAGAATGAATTTGACTACAAATGCTGGGCGTAACCCTGTACTTGAAGTCAATTTTGCTCTGTTACTAACCCAATATCGTTTAGAGCAGTCTCAAAGCTTCAAACTGCACCAACTGGTAGTGGCCCCCAAGGGCCATTATAACAACTGGGGATCACCAAAGAACGCTGCATTCTAGACATACCCTGGGCAAATCCCTAAAGAGACACAGAACCAGAATTTTAGCTAGCTGGTTCACACCAACCTTCTGCCCTTTTCTGATGCTAGAGTGATGAAAAGAAGCTAGAACAGAGCAAAGGAACTGCTGTTTTTTTGTTAAAATGATTATATTCATATATTTTTTGAACATGTATGAGACTGAATTTTTTATTACCATTTTTCAAAGTGTTTGGTCACAGCTGAATTTTTTTTTCATTTATCTCAAAACCTGAGAACCTTTATGTTTTCAGGGTTTGATTTATGTTGTTTTAAACTAAGTCACAGTTGTCTGTGTTGAAGCAGATCTTTCTGGTCTCTGACTTTATTGGGTTATTTGTCCTTGGGGCTTGCCAAACATGCTAACTCTGTCAATGAGTACTATGTTTCTGTGGCTTATATGAGTCTTGAACCTATTTTTTCTTTTGTGCATTGTGGCTGTGCATATCATCTTCTAGTTGGTAGTTGTTTATCTGTAATAATAAAATATATAGATATTTTCTATATGAAAAATGCTGTACATATTATCAAAAAGTTATATGGCTGATTCTTTAACATGACCAGTACATGCCAAATAGGATGCATAAATGTACTGTGACTCTGAAACGAGTTGGGATTTTCCATTTGGCTTATCCAGAACATCTCATCCAGTTCTGAGAGGAGACTTCATCTAGTTCTCTGGGAGCCTGTAGTGGGGTGGCTACCCCGCTCCTGCCCTGAGGGGCTGGAACCAGCCCTGGGAGAGGGCTGAGGCTGGGAGCAGGCTGACTGGGGAAGCAGCTGCAGCTGGGCCACGCCCCAATCAGGCCACAGCTGGCCCTTATAAGAGGGCAGTGGGCCTGGAGCAGACAGACTCTCTATGCCTTCAGAGGGAGGAGGGCCTTGCTGCAAGGGGGAACCAAGGACCTAGTTGGAAGCACAGCTGGGAAAAGGCCAGGGGAGCAGGGAGGCTCCAGGCTGGCAAACCCCAGGCTGCGGGGCCTGGCATAGGGCCCAGAGAGGTACAGGGGTTCAGGGCAGCATATCCAAATCCCCCTTGCCTGTGATGACTGGCTAATACAGACTGCTGTCTGCCCCAGTGAATGGGGGCTTGATGATGACTGGCAGTAGCCCATAGGCTGAGGCAAGGTGGGGATAGTGGGTGGGGGTCCCCCTGGGAGGGGAGACCCAGACTAAGGAGGGTATTGCCAGGGGGGAAGCACCCCAGACAGAAGGGCACTGGGGTCTGGGAGGGACACGGGGGCCCGGCGGCAAGCGGGACACTGACTGGCAGAGGGTGCTCCAGTGGCTGGCGAGCTAATTCCCTGAATTGACCAGCAGGAGGCGCCACCGGGTGAGTCTGCGCACGTTTACAGAGCCCAAAAAATTCAGTTCAATTCCAGCTCATCATACAGGTTACTTTATTAGGCATGTAACAGATCTGTGCTCATGCTGGACCAGATGTAAGGGGGTTAGGTACATAGAGATAATACAATTCCAGTTCATGTTACACACCACACAGTTTATATACATTTTGCCTAACTACTAACATCTGAATTTCTTGACTCTAATTGGTTTGGACATTGTATGGATCATGTGGGAACCAGTTTTTTATGTCCTTCCCTTATCTACATTTCAAGTTTTTCAGTTATCCCACTTATCTCAACTAGCCCTGGAGATACTGTCTCCAGCACACAGTCTGTCACACCCTGGTGTACAGATTCACTCAAATTATATGGCCTGTCCACCTTTGTTTACAGTTTAACCTTTCACTCAAATTTTACTTATGTCCAGCAAGATCTGTGCCTACAAAATGGTACCCAAATACTGGCTTATGAACTCTACCAGAACTATTATGCAAACAATACACCACAATATAAACTCTGCTTCCATAGGCATACCAGCCCACAACTTCTTCCTACCTGTCTCCACTCCAAATTGACCAAGATTTTAGCAGTAGAATGGGCAGATTAAAGAGATGTTAAAAAAAAAAAAAAGTGGTGACAGAATTTGTCAAGAGCCTGGACAGGAGGGGGAAGGAGAATAGGTAAAGATGGTTGTCTGCCTACATATCTACATCAGCTATATAGTCTTGTGTTTGCCTACTACCAATGTAAAATCTACTTTCCAAATAATCTCTGTTTCACTGAAAGAAACTATAAATATTCAATTGCTATAAATATTCATTGACCATAAAAATTATGTACAAAAAGAGGGAAATTCAGTGAAAAATGAAATGGTTCACAGTAGTTCTATAGATAAGATAGACATTTAAAAGTCCTTGAATATATAAAGCTGAAACACCGCATGCAAATATACTGGAACTCCCCCCCCACACCCCGTTTGTTGAGGGATTTGTTTTTAGAGAAAGTCTTTGTTTTTATAGTTTCTGTTTCCCTTATCATATTATAAATTGGCATCACTTAGCATAGGCGCTGACTCCATGGGTGCTCCGGGGCTGGAGCACCCATGGGAAAAAATTGGTGGGTGCTCAGCACCCACCGGCAGCTCCCCGCCAGACTCCCCACGCCCAGCTCACCTCTACGCCTCGGCCTCTCCGCCTCCCTCAGGCTCCGCCCGACGTCAAGCGGAAGCCGCTTTTCCTGGCTCCAGCTGGTCGGCAGCGCCTCGGGGGAGGGGTATGGAGAGGAGGCGGGGGCAGGGATTTGGGGAAGGGGTGGGGCCGGGGGTGGAGTTGGGGCAGGGCTGAGGGTGCGAGCACCCACCGGCGCCGACTAAAGTCAGCACCTGTGTACTTAGTTTTCCCTCATCGTGCAGTTAGTACCCCGCTTAAATTAATGTATGAAGAAGACAGATGATTTTTCCTATTTAGGAAACTTTAAAAGAAAATGTATTAAACAGTTCCCTTTTAATAATACGCATAACCAGTTCTTGTCTTCTAGCAATTCTTTACCATGTATGCAATTTGGAAACAGAAAAGAAGTCTTTGATGAGCTCTAAATCAGCTCTGTTGAAAATGTTAGAAAGTACTTTGAAGAGCCATGTAATATGCATAGCAATTTACTGCAATTGATGTGCTTTGCAAACAAAAAATGACTCTGTGATGAACTGCAAATGAGTTGCCTACTATCAACATTTTGAATTCTATTCACAAAATATTTACGGTATTAAAGCATCCCTCATATTATGGTAAACTGTGGAAATGTTTTTGAAAACTGATTGGTACATCAAAATCTGACTTTCTTCCTTAGTTATACCTGTAAACCAATCTACCAGAAGTTATCTCTGGTCTCCTGGGTTGTGGAACAGGCCAACTTCATACCACCACTCTATCTCTGTTTCCCTTCTTTCCACCCCCTTGCTCCCACATACACACAGATACTTCATGCTGGAGCCTACCCAAGTTATTGGAAATTCTAGTACCATAAAGGTCTGTATAGCCTCTTAGTAGAGGCCTATTTCCTGGAGGGCTTCAATCTTGAAGACAGTGAAAATTTTAGCCTCGTATACTCATGTGTTTTGGTGGAAAGAGCAGGGGGAAACTTTGACAGCAAATACTTCTTTACTTCCTGGCTGAGCTGTGGAGCAACCCAGAGAAACATAATCCTTGGGTCACACAGACGTTTAAAATTTCTTTCCTTGCCTAATTGGGGGCATCAGACAGAGAACAAACTCCCACTCCTGCACCCTTCAAGCAGATATCACTAAGTGTTATTTCCATGAGTCTGACTGTCTTAGTTCAACTTACCTGATAGAATCTGTAACTGCTCCTGGGAGTTCTACAGCTACTTCTGAGAAAGAAACACCCCGCCAGAACAGAGATCAGCCTCCATGGGTGCACAGTCAGTTGTTATTGAAAAGACGATCACAGAGCTATGTAGAAATACTACTTTACAGTCTCCAAGCTTCAGATCCTCTGTCTAGTAGGCTGAAGCTTCCACTTCCATTTTTGATGTAACCAGGAAAAACAAGGATTTTGCCATATTTGTTAGGGTGCTCTCTTGCCTGAGTTATTTTTAAATAAACGCAGTTAGCAAAGGCATAATGTTGTAAAAGGAGCAACCACCAACTCAATGTACAGTTACAAGGGTGGCAAATCTTCAGTATCCTGCACTGCCAGGTGGTGTAGTTGCCTTTTACACCTTTGACTCCGATGAGGGAGTGCTTCGTTTGGCATTATTTTCATTCTACATAGGCTCAGGCTTCTGTCGTTCATGGACATCATCCCTGCTCGATCAAATAGAGTAGGGATTGATAAAGAAATGGACCCTGCATAGTGGGAGCTACCAGACATTCCCACAGGAAAGGAAGAAAATGAGGCACTACCTCAGGGAGGGTAAAAGAGCATTGATTGGATCCCTTCCCGCCTGAAACATGCAGGAGGAAACTGACCCTTCCTGAGGAACACTTAGGGTAGGTCTACACTTACCCGTCGCGTCGGAGGCATCGGATCGATGTTCTGGGTTCGATTTATCGCGTCTTGTCTAGACGCGATAAATCAAACCAGGAAGTGCTCCCCCGTCGACGCTGGTAATCCAGCTCGACGAACGGAGTAGGCGGAGTCGACGGGGGAGCCTGTGCGCCGCGTGTGGACCCCGGGTAAGTACCTTTTCATTCGAACTAAGATAGTTCAACTTCAGCTACGTTATTCACGTAGCTGAAGTTGCATATCTTAGTTCGAATTGGGGGGTTAGTGTAGACCAGCCCTTAGTGCTGTCTGGGAAGTGATAATAAAGGGACTAATAACTGGGAGAAATGTAGTTTGTCTTTACCACCAAAAAGGTGTGTTTTTACCATTGGATATCCTGCTGTAAATACCCAGTCAAGACAAGGCAGTATAGTTTTACCATGAGGTAAGTGAGGGCATGGTCAACCATCAGCATGGGGCATAGCGTCAGCATGTCACCTAGCTATCTTGAAGTAAGCTATCTTAAAAACTACAGATGCCTTATCTCCTCCAGGATTTTACAGTAAGATAACTATCATATATTAGTTATTAGGCTGTAAAAAACCCATTTTTTTAACCTAATAGTGAAAACAAATTCACAGAAGTGGTGCACTTAACTGAAATGGCAAGGGGAAGAGGTGGCATTTCTGTCCACTCCATCTATTTAAGAAGGAGAAATGTAAGGCTAAGGCCTTCTGTCAAAAAATAGCACAGCTTTCTAGTGATCCCTGCCAATATGGTAACAAGCAGGGAGTTCTGGAGAAGAAAGCATGCTTAGTGGTAGCCAGTTGGGGAAGACAAGGATGAAGCATATTGAAGACAATAGAATGACTCATGTTAATTTCAGATCGAGATAAATCAGTGAGTGGAGTTTTAGAGGAGGTCGTATTTCATTTATTTTTATTAAGCACTGGGTGCTCTTTTGATAAATGTAGACATAGATTATGTAGAATATTTGTCCACAGGTGAGTGTTGAAATATTAATAGGCTAGATAGTGCCCTGTCACCATGTGAGTATGCATTGGGGAGGATGTTAAGGACCCTTTGCCACTTTTCATGCTCATAAACATCTAAGCATAACTGCATTCCTTAAATTTCCTGGCATGCAAGGACTACGCCAGACAAGCTCCAATGGTGACAACAGTCATTCCACAGAGACCAGAAATGGACAGGAAGGAGGAGGCCTACCCTAAAGGAACACACAGTCTGTACCTTTTTAAGGGGTGGTACAGTGCCTGTTTTTTCCTTATTTTGATGAACAATGCCTAAGAAGTGTAATCAGTCACATGTGTGGTAAGGCAAGAAGCGCTGAGTGATATTAGTATCTGAAATAAAAATAACTGTGGGGTCAAGCACTGGCAGTGAAAATCACATCCTACAGAGAGGAAGACCAGAAGTGGATTTGTTTTTCACATTAGAGAGAGAGAGAAAAATGTACAAATACCCAGGAGCAGAAAAGTCTGAACCTTTATTTTGTAACCACATCCAGATTCAGTTGTAGAGCTAAGACAAGTAGATATTAAGCCTCTCTTCTAAGAAAGGGAATAGATTTAAGTAAATAAATAAAAAAGAAAGCCTGTTGGCTTCAGTAGTAGTTTATTAATGTATTTATTATTTGGATTTATAAAATATATAAAAAGCACCTATCCAAGGCTCCAGATGCCTTTGTCATATACAGAAGCACAGTAATACTACGACAGAAAATTAAATAAAGGTCATTCCCAAAAATCAGGAAGGGAGAAAAAAACACTTGACCCACAAATCCTCAATGTACTCCTCATTCCCCAAAAGTGTGAGAAAAGAGATCAACTGTTCAGTGTCCTAAAGTCAACAGTATAACAGATAACATTCAAATGAAACATTTTCTCCTGGGGAAAATGGGTTTTCATTAAAATCAGATTTTTCCACCAGAAAATATTTGATTTTGATGGCATATACCATGAGGAAAATCTAAATGAAACACTGTTTCTGGTCAGGTTGACAGTAATCTCTGTGTCTGCCAGAGCCACTATGGTACCTCATGGGAATTTTAGTTGCGGGTCCCTGATGCCCCCATGCTCGCCTGCCGGGTTTTTGATCAACTGTAGTCAACAAATTTGGGCTTTTGGAACAAGGAGGAGAGTAAGTTCCAAAACTGAGAAGTCACCTACTACAGGACAGGCGCAACAAGGAAAATAACAGAACACCACTGGCCATCATGTACAGCCCCCAGCTAAAACCTCTCCAGCACATCATCAACAATCTACAACCTATCCTGAAAAATGATCCCCCACTCTCACAGGCCTTGGGAGACAGGCCAATCCTCGCTTACAGACAGTGCCCCCAACCTCAAGCAAATACTCACCAGCAACTACACACCACACCACAGAAACACTAACCCATGAACCAATCCCTATAAGAAACCCCATTGCCTTCTCTGTCCCCATATTTACTCTAGTGACAATATCATAGGACCCAGCCACACCATCAGAGGCTCATTCACCTGCACATCTACTAATGTGATATATGCCATCATGTGCCAGCAATGCCCCTCTGCCACATTCATTGGCGAAACCAGACAGTCTCTAAGTAAAAGGATAAATGGATACAAATCAGACACCAGGAATGGTAACATACAAAATCCAGTAGGAGACCACTTCAATCTCCCTGGACACTCAATAACAGATTTTAAAGTATCCATTCTTCAACAAAAAAACTCCAAAAACAGACTTCAAAAAGAAACTGCAGAGCTACAATTCATTTGCAAACTTAACACCATCAATTTGGGATTGAATAGGGACTGGGAGTGGCTGGCTCACTACAAAAGCAATTTTCCCTCTCTTGGTATTGATATCTCCTCATCAGTTATTGGGAGTGGACCACATCCACCCTGACTAAATTGGTTCTCCACTTGTAAGGTAATTCCCTTGTCTTCATGTGCCAATATATATTTACGCCTGTATCTGTAATTTTCACTCCATGCATCTGAAGAAGTGGGTTTTTTACCCACGAAAGCTTATGCCCAAATAAATCTGTTAGTCTTTAAGGTGCCACCGGACTCCTCATTGTTTTTGTGGATACAGACTAACACGGCTACCCCTTTGATACTTGGCTCCAAGAGCATGCTGTCTAAGTAGCTCGCTTTCTCTTAAAGTTAGAGGTTCTGGATGGGATATCTACACTGATCTCAATTGCAGCAATATATGTGGTCTATGAAATAGGCAGGCGCCAAGATACTTAGAACTTCATAGGTCAAAACTAATATCTTAAACTTAACAGGTAGCCCATGCAAAGCAGGGAATATGTATATCATTTAAGAAGTGTGTCACCACAGTTTGCACTAGCCTGTTTTCATGCTGATTTAAGATGCAACATGATGGAGGTCCTGGAGGCCCCATTTAGGCTGCTAGGTAAAAGATTAAAGTCAAGGAGTTTGATGGTAGCATTCTCTGACATGCTTCCAGTTCCATACACAGTGCCAATAAGATATGCAGAACTGCAGGATCTCAATGTGTGAGTGAGATGATGGTGTTTGGAGGAGGGATTTAGGTTTATTAGGAACTGAGGAACCTTTTGGAAAAGGAGGAGCTTATATAGGAAAGATGGGCTATACCTAAACTAAAATGGAACCAGATTGCTGGCATGTAAAATTAAAAAGGTCATAGAGGAGATCTTAAACTAAGGGCTAAGGGATAGCTGACAGGTATGGAGGAGCACACAGTTCAGACAGAGGCAACCTTTAGAGGAGGATTTATTAAAGGCGTTTATCTATATCCTAGTAAAGAGGAGAGGTAGAAGTTGATAAAGTACAGGTAGAAACTGAAGAGAATCAGTCAAATGAAAAAGAGTACTATTCAGTTACATTACATGAACACAGACAACTTAATATTGACACATTTTGAACGTGCTTGTATAAAAATGCTAGGAGTCTAAGTACTAAGATGAGTGAACTTGAGTGCCTAAATGAGGATATTGATATAATAGGCATCACAGAAACTTGGTGGAACAATGATAATCAATGGGACATAATGTAATTAAATTTAACATCCTTATTCAGTGGGAAAAATACCATACCAACGAGACCCACCCCAGAAGCATTTAATTTCAAAAAGGGAATTACACAAAAATGAGGAAGCTACTTGAAGGGAAATTAAAAGGAACAGTCACAAGATTTAAATGCCTGCAAGCTGCTTGGAAACTTTGAAAAACACCACAATAGAGGCTCATACTAAATGTATACTCCCACTGCCCCTCCCCCCCCCAAAAAAAACGTTAGAGGACCCCAAAAAATGCCACCACGGCTAAACAACAGAGTAAAAAAAGGCATACTTTATATTTTGGAAGTCAAATCCAATGAGGAAAATAGAAGGGAGCATAAACTCTGGCAAGTCTAGTGTAAAAGTATAATTAGGCAGGCAAAAAAAAAAAAAAGACAAAAATTAACAGCACGTATTTGTTAAGTACATCAGAAGCAGGAAGTCTGTCAAATAATCAGTGGGGCCACTGGACAATCAAGGTGATAAATGAGAACTCAGAGAAGACAAGACTGTTGCAAAAAAAGCTAAATTAATTGTTTACATCAGTCTTCTTTGCAAAGGATCTGAGGGAGATTCCTACGCCTGAGCTTCAGAGGGAATAAACAGAAAAGGGCAATTGTTGAGTGACCCATCTCCTGTGACAAATCTAAGTAACTGAGCCAGACTGAGATGTCAATAGAGGAGGTTTTGGAAGAAATTGATAAATTAAACAGTAATAACACCCAGGACCAGGTGGTATTCACCCAAAGGTTCTGAAGGAAGTAAAATATGAAATTGCAGACCTGCTAACTGTGGTATGTAACCTATCATTTAAATCAGCCTCTATCCCTGATGTGTGGAGGATAGCTACTAAAATGCTGATTTTTAAAAAAAGACTCCAGAGGCAATCCTGGCAATAACAGGCTGAACTTCAGTACTAGGCCAATTGGTTGAAACGATAGTAAAGAACAGAATTATCAGACATATTGATGAAGATGATATACTGGGGAAGAGTGACCTTTGTAAAGGTCTATTAGAATTCTTTGAGGGGGTCAAATAACAGGTGAACAAGGCCCCTTATCAAAGGCACTTAAACAAAGTAAGAAGTCATGGGTTAAGAGGGAAGGTCCTCTCATGGATTAATAACTGGTTAAAAGATAGGAAACAAAGGGTAGGAACACATGGTCAGTTTTCACAGTGCAGAGAGGTAAATAGCAGTTCCCCCAAATATTTGTACTAGGACCTGTGCTGTTCCACATATTCATAAATGATCTGGAAAAAGGAGTAAACAGTGATGTGGCGAAATTTGCAGATGATACAAAATTACTCAAAATAGTTAAGTCCAAAACTGACTGCCAAGAGTTACAAAGGGATCTCATTAAACTGTGTGACTGGGCAAGAAAATTGCAGATAGAATTCAATCTTGATAAATGCAAAGTAATACATAATCCCAATTATACATACAAAATGATGGGGTCTAAATTAGCTTGTACCACACAAGAAAGAGATCTTGAAATCATAGTGGATAGTTCTCTGAAAATGTGCACTCAATGAGCAGCAGCAGTCAAAAAAGGTGAACAGAATGTTGGGAATCATTAAGAAAGGGATAGATAATAAGACAGAAAATATCACAATGCCACTATATAAATCCATGGTACACCCACACCTTGCATACTGCATGCAGTTCTAGTTGTCCCATCTCAAAGATACATTAGAATTGTAAAAAGTCTAGAGAGGGCAACAAAAATGATTAGGGGAATGGAGCAGCTTCCATAGGAGGAGAAATTAAACAGACTGGGACTGTTCAGTTTTGAAAAGAGACTTTGGGATATGATAGAGGTCTATAAAATCATGACTAGTGTGGAGAAAGTGAATGCACAATGAAACTGTGGAACTTGTTTCCCAGCGATGATGTGAAAGCCAAAAGTATAATTGGGTTCAAAGAAGATTTAGAGAAGTTCATGGAGGATAGGTCCATCAATGACTATTAACCAAGATGGTCAGGAACACAACCCCATGCTCTGTGTGTCCCTAAACCTCTGACTGCTATAAACTGGGACTGCGTGACAGAGGATGGATCACTTGATACATTGCCCTGTTCTGTTCATTCCCTCTGAAGAATCTGGCCTGGCCACTGTTGGAAGACTGGATACTTGGCTAGATAAACCATTGGTCTGAACCAATATAGCCATTCCTATGTTCTTACCATGTACACAACATCACACTAGTCTAATCTCAAGGTGATGAAGGCATGGATCACAATAGTTATCTTTAGTTGCTTCATTTAAAATCTTGTTAATCTTTTTGGTGGTTGTTTTTTGGTTAATACTTCTTTTTAAACAAAAAGCTGATAGAACTGAGTAACACAGGAAAAGATCTGAAAATGATCAAACAAACACGGTGAGGTGTGTTTATTAAAGATGGACCATGCTTCTGAATTACTGACATTGTTTGCTGTAATAAGAAAAAAAGCTACATCACTCAGTTTAATGATATTCCTGTCAAATGCTCAAAGTTCTCACCTAGCTTTTCCTAGTTAGAAGCCTGAGCCAAAGAAACATGAGACTTTCCATTGACTTCAACACACTTTGTATCAAGCCTTTCTTCCTCCTCCCCCTCCCCCCTGTTGTACAATGTAACAGTAATACATAGCACAAATTCTCATGATTACAGTGTTTAACTGAAACAAAATTCTGAATATAGTCTCCCCCCCAGCCTTCCTAGGCAAAGTTATACATGAACACAGATTAGAACAAGAAAGATACATAGTGCTTGTGCTTAGCATTTCCTGGTTTTGCAAATATTTAGTGCTCTCTCTGCCTATAATCTCTTTCTTGGTGAATGCTAGGGGTCAAATCTCAGGTATCAGGCAATCAGATATCTGTAATTCTATGCTCTTCAATGCATCATGTCACAATTACCTTCTAAATTTAGAACCCACTGAAATCACTGCATGGCACAGAAGATGATGCCTTGAGCATATTTAAATAATAACCTTAGGGGGAAAATGGATGTGAGAGAAATTTCAAAAAAAATAAGGGGCGAGGATCTTTTTAGAAGCAGCAGCAGCATAAATGCTTTCTCCATTTTAATTCTAAAAGATAAAATATGGCATTTGTTCAAAAGAAGTGACTGTAGTTTATGAGCATTCTTATTGCCAAAGGAGGCTGCGTATTATAGTTAGAGCTGGGCTATTCGTGGGAAAGATTATTCCTAAACGTTTTGTCAAATTTTTGAAACAAATTTCAATTCTCCATGTTTGCATTCCTTTGTTAATAGCTTTCCAGGAACATGCCTGCAAATGAAAGTTTTGTTTGTACAAATGGGCAAGGAAAAACACATTTTGGTCCCAATCCAATTTTTTTATGACTAATCAAAATATAGTAGTAAGTGGTAGTGTAAATAGTTTAATAGCCATCTAAGGTAAGACTTCTAAATTCAATGTTAGCATTATGTAGCAGAGCAGCAGCCACCCACCTCGTTGCACATGGAAGTATAGAGAGAGAAATACTCTAGTTCACCACAGGATACCGGGCTGTATACAGGAAATTACTGGATGAATTTCTGCAGTCTGTATTATGCAGGAGGTCAGACTAGATGATCATATCGGTCCCTTCTGGTCTTAAAACTTGAGAATAATTGACTGTGTAGAAGATCTCACAACATCCTGTTTCTTCGGGAGCTTACTCCTTGTTAGCATCAGTCCCAGTGTGTTCTGATCTGACCCGATATGACGATAAGCATATTATGCTTCCTTTTCCACAGCAGAATGCAAATATTAATGAAACTTACTGCAATTTCCCCATGCAAAATATGTAAGAAAAAAGGGGAAAACTTAACAGGGCCACTTCTCTCAGGCATTTTCTGTTCTTGCGTATATATGAACGTGCAGGTGAATTCAACTCTCATGTACTCCTGTCACAAAAAACGGAGAGAGGCACCAACAAAGCTACAACTACACGGCATACAAAAAACCCCAAAGATATTTGGGGGAGAAAGGAAAAATAGATATTTTCTCTGTGGTCTGCTTAGGGTGACCAGACAGCAAGTGTGAAAAATTGGGACGGGGGTGGGGGGTAATAGGAGCCTATATAAGAAAAAGACCCAAAAATCGGGACTGCCCCAATAAAATGGGGACATCTTGTCACCCTAGGTCTGCTGCTAGCAGAAGTGCCACGGTGTGGTGATTTAACTGTGATTTAACTGTGTTGGTGATGCCAATATTAGAACTTACCCTGGTGCCTGCATTGGACTAAAAGGGATCATTTGGCACACACTTTCCTCCCCTCAGTTCTCTTCTCCCACTGTGAGTAATGATGACTTTAAAGAAATAGAACCATTCTTATATAGCACAGCAGAGGGAGAGATTTCTTTAAATATCCCCTGGACCACAGCTAGAGCACTGATATGCAGACACTTGTGGGGATCTGCTCATGCATGTCTACCCCACAATGAATGTTTTGTTTTATTTTGTTACCATGGTGAATGGTAACAAAAATTTGGAGATCAACAATCCAATAATATGTTTTGAAGGTGAAAAATCCAAGTTTGTTCACAAACAATTTACAAAGTAAAACAGAATTTCATCAGAAAAATGGTTCAACTATTCAGTCTGAACTATCTCATAATTATAACATAATCCCCTTTTATTTTAATTTAGCAAACTCTGTTAATTAAAACCAACATTGAAGACACACTGCTACAATGAAAATTAATTAACAAGTTGAATATGGGATTTAACTTGTTAGCTCCTTTTTAAAAAGTAACTTCTTATTTTTGGGGATTACTATGCCCGCTGTAGCACAGAGGAAATGAAAAACAGAGAATCTCAGTGAGTAATTGAGTTATTGATTCAGGGATTGGTCACATAAATTGTACCCAAATATACTTGTTTTGTTCTGTGAGAACTGAGTGAAAAGTCTGGTTTGCTCCAAGCATCACTAATCACTCTAGAAACAGAATTCAACCAGGTAATGTCTTGCGTGAATAATTTGGACGGAAAGTTTGAGAGAGTGGAGCAGCATGTCTCACACACAGAAACTGATCTGAAAACCCAAGACAAATAAGGGTGAATGTTTATTTTAACTTATTCAATAGAATGGTGAAGAACAATAAGGGAGAGTACTGCCATTTACAATAGAGGTGCTGGAAAGTCAAGCTATGTCTTATTCCTTGACTACTGATGAAGAAAAGGGAGACAACCTTATTGCTTTTTTTTGAAAGAGTGAATATCACATTCTGCAGCTAGAAATTGAGGATGATCTGTCTCAGCAAAGCATATAGATTTCTGTAGGGAAACAGCAGTGAGGGAACTATAAATGGGTAAACCAATAGCTCCAAAATTTTTGATCTATGAAATAAGGGTAGGATTTTCAGAGGAGTATAAAATAATCCCAGTAGAGAAAATGTCATAGTCCTTTTTTCACAGATTTAAACTCCAGCTTGCAGACTAAAAAAGAAGCTCTAGCTTCATGATGCGATAGAGTGGGATAAGTCTGTACTGAATTATGAACTCCAGTTTGTATTATATGTTGAGCACATCTTAACTTGACTGAGGTCATCTTACTGAATTGCTTTTGAGATGGTGCCCTGCCCAGGAAAGGGGCTAGGCACCTTGTTGAAGGGCTATGCCTTGCTATCAAGACTTCCATCTAGGGCCATCAACTTTGAATGACTCTCGATGGCTGGTTTTTAGTCTACACAAGGGCCCTCAGGTGGGGCATGCATGACTGGGGGGAGAGGGGCTGGAGCATTCCAGTGGAGGACATGGCAGAGACAGAGAGACTACTTGACAGTGGGGAGTCCACCATCATCACATGTGAAGTGGACTTCCAGGAGAGTGAAGACAGGATTCATTCTAGCTTGAAATGCTGACAAACCTCAGACTCACAAGAAGGGCTGAGACTGGACCAGGAGAGGGTGTTCTCTATTATTTTTAAAGATCTGTAACTCTCAAATGTTCTCAGAGTAAAGTTTCTGTGGTGAGGAAGTGCCTTGGTTAACCCTTTATTCCTTGATTGCCTTCCATGTTGTCCTGGATGGGTTAAATACCTGGAATGCCCATAGTTTCTGTGGTGCTCTGGGAGAATAAGTGACTGGGGGTCTCGGGAAGCCTGATGCTGACTTTGGGCAGCTGGTCAGTGGCACTCTGTGTGCTAAAAAAGGATATCAGACAAGAAATCTGGGAGCCCTAAAGTTCCAGAGCTAAAAACAGCGATTAGACTCTATACAGACCCAGTTGGCTTGGAAGCACATCAGACCCACCAGTTGGGTCCAGTTGCAACAGATTGGTGATGAGAGTGGTGTAAGGGGCCAGGTCATAATACATTGTCAGGGCTTTGGTGAGAAAAAAATAGCTGTTTTGTACCCTGTAAAACTGTCTTCTCTTTATAAAGCATACTTGTTTTCTATGGGGCACTGCAGCATTGCAGCTGAGATTTTGTAAGATTAAACTGGCAAAACTTTGAGACAAATACTGAACATGTGGAATAACAACCCTGCCACAGTTCTTTCCATCTTGATATTCTGTCACCTCAGTTAAATGTACTCTTTCTTGTCATCTGGTAATTCTAAGGGACATATTATGAGATTGATCAAAAGCACAATGTCCTTGTTATCATTTATTGTAGTGCCACTCATCTGTTTTGTTCACAAACACTGAAGCTGAATGCAGGTTAAGTTGAACAAGTGCAACTTTATTAAACCCTGTGCACCACTCTGTCCACATGGCTGAGTTGCTTTCACCTAACTACCCATATTCCCTGTTCTGCTGGTGCCCTGTTAATAGCAATAACATTCACTCCCAGGAAATGTGGACCCATTGACTCTAGTTCTACCGATCATGATAAATCTTTCCTGGTTTTCAAAGACTTTAATATAAACAATAAAAACAATATTAATAATTTACACACAGGCCCCCAGCCCATGTCCCTTTGCCAGAGGTTGTTAGCACACAGCTGAGTTGGAGTCTCATCTTTACCACAGATTCAGCTGATTACATAGTCTTTGAGATAGTTTGGTCTTGTCAACAGGGGACCATACAACAAGTGACCTAGCTCTGTTTTCCTGTTACCTGTCTCTTTGTCTAGCAAATTATTTCTCTGTGGAGTCTCCTCTCTCCCTGTGGGGTCGGCCTCTGGATGATTCTGTTTCTCCATTCCATGATGATTTCTGTAGGATACTCTCTGGCTGTTGTGTTTGCTGGCTCGTAAGTGCCTCCTGTTCTTTGGATCACTGTTTCCTCTTGCATAGTCACTTCATATGACCTGGGTACCACTGCATCCCTTCTAACTCTTTTAGTCCACTCCTTGTGTGTCTGTTATACCAATAAAATAAAAACCAGCAGGATCTTTTTAAAGGGGATAAGACAAAATGTCACATTTATTGTGAATACAAAAAGAATCATAGTAAGCAGTCAGTTATAGCTATAACATTTAATTCAGTTTCACATTCATTCACACACACACACAGAGGTTCTGTATAGATGTCATAGTTACCAGCCTAGAAGTTGCTCATGCCAAGTTACTGGCCAGGTAACCTGGGCATGAGGGTGGAGCCGAGTCCTTGTCAGATTCATCTGATGCTCCTGGAGGTTGGCAGCAGAACCAGACTCAAAGTCCTCCATGTGTAGAAGCCATTCTTATAGGAATTATTTCCTATGTTAGTCTATGGGAACTGTTTCATCTTGCTGTTGCTAACTCAATCAGCAGATGGCACATTCCTGATGTTTGTGCTGTCAGATGTTATCTTGTTTTGCCCATCCTTTGAGCTGGTCGGGTGGGATCCCAGTTTATCCTCCGGGGGGTGTTGTCTGGTCGTTCCCACTTGATGCCGCCTTCAGCCGATGGTCACTGAATTCCTAGGCTGGCACCTCCCTGCTCATTCATTCATGTACACCAAGCATTTATCAGCAGACATACTGTCTCCACCACTTTCGGGGTGTGTACTAATTTATTTGAGACTCCCTGCCCTTTGAGGGTGGGGGTCTTTCTATGCTGTTTCTAGGTACAAAGCATGCATAAAGAACAAAGTCAAATAACTTGTTTGCAAGTTTCTCATAGCAATACAGTATCTTTCTGAGAACAGATACAATCAATGGTTTACACAGACAGTAGCTTGTAAGTTTTAACAGGAGACCCAAGAGATCTTTTTACTTGGTAATGCTATGAGGTTTAAATTGTGGGGGACAAATTATGGGGAGTTACTTTCACTTGGGGAATAACTACCCGTACCTTCTTTAATATCCCTACATGTCTCTTTAATGGCTGGATCCTCATGACAGAGCCTGTCTCCAGGCCAGTAGGTCCTTGGCTGGCCTGTCATATTCTAGTGTCTGCTTTCTCTGATAGCTGGCAATATCCTCTTGGTATCTTCATTCTTCCGGCTGCAACAGGTCTCACCTCACTGATAGCAGGATTTTAGTCCTTTGTCCCATCAGTGCCTACACTGTACTGTTCTGGCACCCTTTTAAATGGGATATTCCTGTGTGCCAAAAAATGCTAACAAGGGTTCTGAACCAGAAGAAACACCCTAGCTGTTGTTTATTCTATCAGGCAGATCATCTACCTCCCAAAAAATTGAATATTAGACCACTGTAATCAATTACTGCTGTCCCTTAAAGCTAAATAAGTCCACTCCCACCTTTTCCGATCATTGGGTGGACAGCTCATGTAGTAACAGTGTCTCTTTTTCCTGGTGTTTACTGTGTTTTTATCTAGGAGCAGAACTGTGTACTCATTCCCCACCAGTAAACATGCTTTTAAGCCTGTCTAAGGCACCTGTCAATGCCTAGGTGTGAGGCATGTATTTTTTGCATGACATCCTTATGTAATGAGGCAGGGACACCAGCTCTTTGTCCTGGAAATATCATTGCAGGACAAAATGTGATTCTGCTCCTACCGGTACTTGGCTTTTGTCTTCTGGCTACACTGCTAGTATCACTCTCTTGACTGTCTGCAGTTGAATGTCCTTTTCTGTAGCCTCTTTGATTTCCATCAGGTTCACTAATGAAACTGGGAGATAGTGCAGCATGTTAGTGGATTCAGTGCCCTGATCCCATTTCCCCCAACTCTCTGATATTGGGTGTACATGTCCTTCTCAGGATGTCGGCTAACCCCAGTAATCATCCTGAACAATATCTGATCTCTACCTGGTAGCGCTGGACGCATATCAATATGCACTGCAATTTCTTTGAATGACTAAGGAGTTTGTCTCTAGGTGTTTATGTTCTGATTGTACTATTACTGTGTGTGGCCATAGGTACTTATGGAGTTGTTCCATTCCAAATACCATAGCCAGAAGCTCTTTCTATTTGGGCATAGCCCTGTTCAGTCTCTGACAGGGCTCCATAGTGTAAGCAACCAGCTGCTCCTGCAAAAAGAGACACACGCAGTCCTTTCTCCAGTGCATTACACTGGAGTATCGGTGAATGTCCTGGCTGGTAGTACTTCAGGACAGGGTCAGCCATTATCCTTTGTTTCAGTGGGTCAAATGTTTGCTGTTGGGGATCTGCCTGGTCTCACTTGATATCCCACCTTGTGAGCTGATGTATGCTTTCTGCTACTGCAGCCGGGTGTGAACAGAATGTGGACACAACAATTATCTTTCCTATGAAGCGCTGTATACCTTTCACATCCACTGGAGCTGGCATGTCTCTGACTGCCTTGATCTTTTTGGCATCTGCTTTCAGTCCCTCTGCTGTGAGCAGATATCCAATGTCACCTCACTCTATTTGAGTTACATTTTTTCTGGGGTGAGCTTTATGTTCTTGTCCCTGCATCATTATAGACCAGCTTGTAGTTGTGGTCTCATTCAGCTTCTTTTGTATCATTGTTCACTTCAGCATGAGGATATCATCTGCACTTATTTTCACCCCAGAAAGTCCTTCCAGCACATGGACGTCTTTTCTGGAACACCTCAGGAGTTGGGCTTGCACCCATCATCATGTGTAACCTCTGTAGTGACCAAATATTGTTGCAAAGTTGTCAGCAAGCTGGACTCTTTATCCAGGCTTATATGCCAAAACCCATTCCTCACGTCACAGACAGTAGAGATTCTGGCTTTGGAGAGTTCTGGCAGAATGTAAACAATTGTGGGCAGTGGTTAGTGGCATCTTTTCAATGCCTAATTCAGTGGCTTTGGGTCTATACCAATGCATAATTTGCCTGATGGCTTCTTTACCACCACCACCACCATGCTGCCTATCCAGACTGTACTTGTCTACCTGCTCTCAGGCTTCAGATTTCCTTGCTTAGTGGACTACATCGTGCCACTGCAATTTTAATTTATAAGCATGAAGATTTCACTGTGGAGTCTACTTCCAGTCACAACTTGCCTTCAAGGCACCTGTCTCCTTTGAAAACATCCCCTTGTGCTTTTAAAATTCTCTGTCTACGGGATGCCTAATTTCCCTTCTTACACTGAAGCTATAAATTCTGATGCTGCACCCAAATTAGATGCATCACATCTATGGCTGTATTCCTCAAGAGGTGTCTGTGGTGCTTACCATCCACCACCACAAACTTCAGTTGGTACCATCTGTTATTTTTCAGGTTAGTTACTATGAGTTTAAATTTTCCTACAGGCTGCATTACGCTTTCATTGTACAATGTTTGATTGTGCCTGCTTTCTGTAATGGGTGTTAATTTCCCATTCACCCTGAGGAATCACATTGCAAGAAGCCTCACTATCAAGCTGCAATCACACAGAGTGTTTCCCTATTAACATTGTTGCATGCTAGGAAGTTGGTATTGTCCCTTGTTTTTTTCATCTCTTGACATTCTGAACCTGATATACTCTCAGATTCAAGGAGAGACCCATGAGGTCATCCCCGCTGTCTGATGTGCCATCTCCCTCTTACACAAATCTAATTGAATCTTCCTATGACCTTCTTCTGCTCTTGCACACACTGCTAAAATGGTTCAATTTGCCACATTCTTTACAATGCTGTCCCAGTGCAGGGCACTTCTCCTTCACCCACTCATGCTGTCTCCCACCATAAATGTCTGTGATTATGTGTATTCAATTAATCAAATTCAATTTACTAAATGTATTCAGTTTATCAAATTCAATGTTGATAAATGCAAAGTAATGCACATTGGAAAACATAATTCCAACTATACATATAAAATGATGGGGTCTAAATTAGCTGTTACCACTCAAGAAAGAAATCTTGGAGTTATTATGGATAGTTCTCTGAAAACATCCACTCAATGTGCAGCGGCCATCAAAAAAGCGAACAGAATGTTGGGAATCATTAAGACAGGGATAGATAATAAGACAGACAATATCATATTGCCTCTATATAAATCCATCGTATGCCCACATTTTGAATACTGCGTGCAAATGTGGTCACCCCATCTCAAACCAGATATATTGGAATTAGAAAAGGTTCAGAAAAGGGCAAAAAAAATGACTGGGGGCTTCCGTATGAGGGGAGATTAATAAGATTGGGAGTTTTCAGCTTGGAAAGGAGACAGCTAAGGGGTGATATGATTGAGGTCTATACAATCATAATTGGTGTGGAGAAAGTAAATAAGTAAGTGTTATTTACTCCTTCTCATAACACAAGAACTAGGGGTCACCAAATTAAATTAATAGCAGGTTTAAAACAAACAAAAGGAAGTATTTTTTCACATAGTGCACAGTCAGTCTGTTAAACTCTTTGCCAGAGGAGGTTGTGAAGGCCAAAACTATAACAGGGTTCAAAAAAGAACTAGATAAGTTCATGGAGGATAGGTCCATCAATGGCTATTAGCCAGGACGGGCAGGGATGATGTCCCTAGCCTCTGTTTGCCAGAAGCTGGGAATGGGCAACCAGGGATGGATCACTTGATGATTACCTGTTCTGTTCATTCCATCTGGGGCACCTGGCGCTGGCCACTGGATACTAGGCTAGACAGGATACTGGGCTAGATGGACCTTGGTTCTGACCCAGTATGGCCATTCTTATGTATGAAACCCTAATCACCTGCTCTCTTTTCTGTTGTCTAACACTGCATGTATTTCTGGGGTTTTATGCTTCCTAGAGTTTTTATGCTTTGACTAGAGGCTTCCTCTGCACAACCCACGTCTAAGCATCTGTCTACTGTAAGATCACCTTCCCCTTCCTGGAGTGACTGCTCCCACAGTCAGTGATCCCAAGTGTCACAGACTACCCTGTCCTGACTCAGGGAGTCTGTAAAAAATTGCCTATGGCCGCCAGTGCATCTAAGGCAGTAACATGGGGATCTATCTCCTCCCCTTCAGATTGGTCTCTAATGAAAAACCTGTGTTGCTCCCCAGTTTTGTTGTGCTTTGGGGAGCAATAGTTCCCCAGGGCTCCTAGAACTGCTATGAGGCTTCCAGCAGTGGTGAGATTCAAAGTGGTGCAAAACTCTCTATCTTGTTCCCCAATAAGGTAAAATAACAGTATTGCTTCCCAACTGTTGTCCTCCTGAATGGCCAGCTCAGTGTACAGCTCAAACTCCTCCTTCCACCAAGTCCAACGTGGGGCTGTTTGTGTCTGCAAAATCCAGGGCTCTGGGGGACTTCAGACAGAGTTCCATGACTCTCACTGCCAGCTGCTGCATGTCAGAAAACTCACAGCTCTGATATTACCACCATGTTTCATTAACAAAGAGCAAAGTGGAATGCCGGTTAAGTTTAGCAAGTGGAACTTCATTAAACCCTGTCCGTGTGGCTGAGTAGCATCCAACTAACTCCCCCATTCCCTGTTCCACTGGCGTCCCATCAATAACAGTCCCTGCAGGGAACATGAGCCCTCTGATTCCAGTTCCACTGAAATTAATACATCACAAGTGGTACTATGTTGCCCTAAATTTTCATCTCCAGACTATATTGAATCTAAAACTTTATTGGATTTACTTTGCCTGGTATTAGGGCACTGCCCTAGCAGTTTATTTTGTTGCTATTTCTGTTAATTTTCATATTTTTCTAATTCATTACAACTGTTTATTTGAGTGAGGTGACTGAATTTGAACCATAATCCTCTATGGGCATTAACAGTCGTATATTTCCTTGAGTCCATATTCAAAATATTTTCAAAAGTACTTGTGATAGATATTTTACAAACATACTCCCATATTTAAAGCTGTTAGGAGGTCTTTAGTCTTGATCAGAGGGAGGTATGTGTGCATATCTAAGAATGGGTTTATTGTGATTTTTCTAGTCTGAACATTTATCTTTCTCTATTATTGGTACTATTACTTCTAATCACTCGATTGTTTGCTTTTTAATGATCTCTGATTGTTCCAGACATTCCATCAGTACATTTTTCACGCCGATCAGGTGCATCAGTACATGACATGACATAAAACCTTGGAACAGTAGGTCAAGAACAGACTCTGGTTTAGTTTGAAATTAATTTATTACACCCGTGCCTTCTTTAGAAGTCTCTTGATGCTGTCAGTTTTTTCAAGTAATCTATATTTAGAGTTAATTGTATGTTAAATTATTTACAATCTGTTTGTATCTCTTGGGAATAATGCTGGAAGCTCCCTTTCTGCAGCAATCAAAAGAGACAAATCAGCTTTTAAAATCCCCAGATTGGACTTGAGCCACAGTGTGACCAAATTTTGAATCTCCCCAGTGTATATTTTGAGCCGTATTGCAGCTCAAGATACCTCTTGCATTCAAGATATGCTTAGACCAGTGTCACACATGTTGCTGTATCTGTTCCTATCTCAATGTTTTCCATTTATAACAGCTATTATTTTAATTTCATCAAAATATATGCAGTACATTGGCAGTTCTTTTTCACCTTGACTGTTATCCTTTGCCATTTTAGTGAGACTGGGTTTGTCTTCTTTAGGTAATGCTAGTACATCTTCATCTGCTGACTATGTGTTAGTTGGCCTTTTTTTTGCTCCTTCTCTGAAAAGTTTCCAGTATATTGGCTTCTCCCCTTCTCTGTTTTTAGGTAGTTAAATACTAACGAGTCTTCTTTTTCTACGTTACAGCTATTGTAATGATCATAAATGTGACCACTCCACTTATTGAAAGTAACTTGTCAATTTAAAATGTCCAAGCTAAATAAACTCGATCACATATAAACCTGACTTTTCTTTCCCCTTTATATATTTTTCAACAGTTTCATTACTCCTTGTAATATTAAATGCTTTGTTGTATGAAGTCAACCCCGGCTAAGTGTCTGCACCGGATGTGAATGTTAAGTGATCTGCAAACCTATGGTCATGAAAGACTTCTTCACAATATACATTAAAATCAGAGGGCTCTGCTGATTTTAAAAAATGCTACCATGAAGAGATAACATCCTTTACTTTTATGGAGTGAATTTTAAAATCTCTCAGGAATCAGATTGAAAACTCCAGCAGCTCCAGATAGGTCTCTTCAAGAGGCTTTCCAGGGGGCAGATAGATTCCACCACATAGCAAATGAATTTTTTATTATTTTAGTTGATGAAAAGCTTGTTCCATTTGTCCAATATATTCTTGGGGTGGTGGTTCTCGACTGTGGTCCACTGCTTCTTCAGGGAAAGCCCGTGGCGCACCGGGCCGGTGTGTTTACCTACCGCATCCGCAGGTTCGGCTGATCATGGCTCCCACTGGCCGCGGTTTGCCGCTCCAGGCCAATGGGGGCTGCAGGACACGGCGGACAGCACATCCTTCGGCCTTCGTAGCGTCCCACAGCCCCCATTGGCCTGGAGCGGTGAACCGCGGCCAGTGGGAGCCACGACCAATCGAACCTACGGACGCGGAAGGTAAACACACCGGCCCGGTGCGCCAAGGGCTTTCCCTGAAGAAGCGGTGAACCACCATCTTGGGGGAATTCTGCACCGAAAAATAAAAAAATTCTACTCACAATATTTTAAAAATCTGCAAAATTCTGCATATTTTATTGTCAAAATAACATAATATAATCATGCCAGTTTCAATTATTTTGGTAATTTATTTCAAAATACCTGTCAGCAAGTATGTCTGTAACAGAACAGACAAAAAGTGATTCAGGAAATGTTTTTCTGACAAATAGATTCCTTACTAGGCATAGTAATAGAGAACTTTGAGTAATTCATTTAAACTACAATACAGAAATGTATTCCCTGCACCCCTCAGAAGCAGTGCAAAGGCTTGGGGAGTTACGGGTAACAGAGGAGCTGAGGGATAGGGAAGGAGCCTGGGAGTGAACCTGAAGGATTATTGGATGTGGGTGGGAAAAGTATGGAACAGCGTTTTTTTGTTGTTTTTTTAAGGGGGGAATTTTAGGGAGTTGGGGAGCTAGGGGTCAGCCATGCAGACCCTGGCTGACCCCTAGCCTCTCCCATTCAGTCAGGCACATCTGCCCCTGTCCCCCTGTGTACCTGCACCTCCTACCCCCTGTGGCCCTGCAGCCCTCCTCCCATTCAGCCCTGGCCTCAGTGCTGTCACCCCACTAGCTCCTGAGCCCATGCCCCAGTCTGTCTCCCTATTAGCCCTTCCAGACCCCACAGTAGCCCCATGTACCCCACTCTGTCCATCCTGTGCCTCCTCACCTGGCCCTGCTCTGAAGAATGCAGTCTCTTCCTATCGCTCTCTTCCCGCTGGCTGCCCTTTCTTCTGGTGCCACAGCAGCCCTGGTGGGCAAAAGGTATAACTTCAGTGCCTCTCCAGCAGAATCTATATTGTGCAGAGAAAAAATAAATTTGTGAGGGGACATGAATTCTGTACATGCACAGTGGAGTAGAATTCCCCTATTATTCAACACAAACTGTAAAATCCATTGAAGTAGGATCATAAAGTTCAAGGAACTCAGAAAGAGAATTCCACATGCCATTGCCATTTGAAGTTTATCAAGAAATACCTTAAATCCAAGCCTTCCTCCTTCCTCCTCCGCCCAAATACAGATGCTCTTTCAGAGCCTGGCACACTGTGGATTTTTGAACTGAGATTACTCAAACACTGTCGGTGCAACACAATAGCTCACTGTGTTCTTCCAGAATATACACCAAAAGTCTGAAATTCTTGCAGGAAGTTGCAGTATATAAAATGGAGCTAGAATAGCCAACTAGCTTAAGGTATGTGTACGACAATATTATGTTTACCAAATGTAGAATCCAATCATTGTGTCAAATATGAACTGCTTTGGTTTGGCTATAGTAGAGGAGTTGAGGGCTCAAGGAGCCTCTTATCCACATCTTATCTGTGCAAGAGGTAGCCATAGTTTCATTGCAAAGTGTGAGAGAGCTCAAGATAGGAGGCTGGGCAGCATTGCTAAAGTGTGGGGTCAAGCATATAGAACAGCACTGGAGAAGCACATGTAACAATAAATTCACAGGTAAATGCACTCAACAACCCTGGAGTCATTATGCCTGCTTCTGGCTTTCAAAGACATGACATCTCAAAAGGATCCTATTGCTCCTTCTCCCCATTCTGCTAGTGAAACTTTGTCAAATGCAGCCTTAGTAATTCCCTTAAAGTCTATCAATATACCAAATACCTTTCTGAATCCACATTGAATTATTGCGGGCATTGTACTAACCTTGGAATCTCTTAACAACAAACATTAGGTGCTTAAAAGAGGGGTCGTAAAATGGGAGCCTCCCACACCAAATGAGATGCTTTGCAGATACAGTATTTAATTTCATTATTTAATAATTCTTGCGTCATCTGTAAGTGTATTAGCATATCCTATTCCTCAAACTCTCCATTCTGTGTACACTGTCCTTTCCAATTTATTTTAGCACCCTGCTACATTAGATGTACACAGATAACCCTTCCCCCATTAATAACCGTCTTAAACCCAGCTCAGCTGGTAGAAGGAGGCACTCATTAGACTTTTTTTGTGCTGACCATCAGGGAATAGGTCACAGGAGTGACACACCTGTAGTTTCCATGGCACAAAAAAGAATGAATGCAGTGGTGGTTGGAGTTACAGTATTCCAGTTTTCATTAATATATTTACAATAGGATTGTGTACACGCACTAATTAAAAATTAAATCAACGGATTTTAAATCCCTTCTGTTATCTTTCAGTGATAAGATCCTAATTTGTAAAATTCCCACATTAAGATCACAGGGTCCAGTTTAAGCAACTTTATAAGCATGCGTGTTTGCCATTTGATGGGATGGATTTCAGTAAGCTGTGGCTATCTGTGGAATATATTACTATATGATGTGGTCTGGTTGTTTCTTTCCCAGGCCATATATCCCAGCTATTAAAAAAAATCTTCAAAGTTGCTATTTTTTATTACCATTCTCAGATGTGTTCCTAGGGATTCTCAAATATGAAGGAGGGATTTATGTAAATCTGTAATTTAGTGTTTACACGTGCAGACTGATATCTCTTCACAAATTTGCAAGATGAATGTGAACTTTTCAGTGAATACAGAACAGGAAGGTCACAGATAATCATGTGATAGATCATATGATCTAAGTAAATATGTCCCCAGTTAGCAGGCTTTGCACTTTATTTCCCCATACTTGGGTTAGCTAATTATTTGCAGTTTTTATCATCTGAAATTTCTCTAATCTCCCACAGGTCTGGCATTCAAGAATCCCTGGTGTGTGTGATGGAGGGAGGGGGAACAGAACCTTGTAGACTGTGTATCAGCCAATTATCTCCTTGAAGTTAACATTAAAGGATTTTTATTAGCTATTCATAATAATTATTTTATATAGGTTAAGACCTTTCTGCTAATTCAAAAGTTAGCAGTTCTATAACAAACAACATACATTTAGAGCATAACCACACGTTTTGACCGAATTAGGGCATGCTACTCCAAAAACTGTGGTTTGGGTGGAAATGGAAACGTAATATTGATTTAAAATTGCTTTAATGTGTTACGTTTGCAGCTCTTTGTTCTATTTAGGAAAAACATATAAAGAATTATACCTTGTTGTAAATACATTTGCCTCATTTTTCTGCAGACAGTTCAAAATTTGTCTGGCTAGAGCTGTCCTTTATTTCTACTGTTGATCTGCCTGTTTGTTCCAGTTTTCTGACAATCCCATCATAGGCAGTCTTTCCTCCCAGGCACTGAAAAGAAGTGCTACTTTTGATAGTGTCAACTCTATGCAGGTTGAAACAAAATCCAACAGCTAATGAACGTTAATGACCAAGCAGACATCCCTTTAGCTGGTATGAAGCATTAAGCAAATCTGTTTTTCAAGTGAAGAGAAGCAACAAAAAAGCAAATGGTGTGAGGCAGCGTGAAACAGTGAGAAATAAAAAAAGGCCAAAACTATTCAAAGGCAGTCCAGTCATATTTAGTCAGAATTTAGTTTCAGATTTACCTGCCACGGGAGCCTGATTCTGCAATATGCAAAGAACCCTCAACTCCTGCTTGGCCTAATCCTGAGAAGTGCTGAGCACTTGCAACTCCCTCAGGTGGGGAACTGAGAGTGGCAGAGCCCATCTGATAGCCATGTAGTTACAAGATTGTAGAAGAGGAAAAACCTTTCCAATCTTAAATCATCAGGCTGTAACCTGCAGCTGATGATTTCCAAACAGAGGAAAAATAGGTCCTAGAAGATGGCCCTCAAGAATGGCTCACAGGGAAACGTGAAAAACATTCTGCCTAGAATCAATTCTGCTTATAGCATTTTTGAAATTTCTGTAGCTTTGTTGCTGTTTACGACTGTACATTGGTATGAAAAAAGAGTGCAGATTTTATGGTGCAGCTTGACTGGGTTTGGTGCAAGACTAAATGGGGATGGGCCTAAATGATAGTAAGGGTTAACAGTTACCTTTTGGTCCCTGATGGAAAATACAGCAGAAAGTGCCTTGTTTTACTTGAATTGCCAACAGTCCCTGACACCATTCCACCATCCAGGCATCACCTGGATGCAGGGTTACAGCATCACACACTTTCTCTCGGGCTGCCCTTGCACCTACTGAGGAGAGTGGGGCTAGCACAGGAGCTACTATGGCATGTATATACCACTGTAGGATTCCTCCACACTGGGGCCATCTTTACATGCACAAAGCAGATTTAAGAGCCCAAGAATTGGGTCCAGGATCTTTGTTCTTTGAATTTTTCTCTGAAAGCTTATTCCAAAACTAAAATTATAATCCTCTCTTGTGATATCATAGTTGACTGTATAATGTCACAAATGAAGGTTTAAGCTTTAGATTCTGTAGCTAAACATAGCCATAGGAGCAGATTTAGTTTAATAAAAAATGTCTTCAGATACTTCCTAAAGTATCATAAAAACATCTAGCACACAGGCGGAATGAATTGTTTCTTAATTGCTTGCCAAAGAAGTTTAGTTTTCTTGCTGCTTCCAGACACCGGTCATCCAGGGCTATTATTTTTAATCTTTGCAAAAATGATAGGCACTGGATCATTCCATTTTGGCAGAGAAAAACTGGGAGTGCAGGGGCACATAACTCCTAAGTTGTATTTAGAGAAACAAGTTTGCCCTCCCTTTACATTAAGCTCCATCCCACTCTGACTTCAGGTGTCTTCAGTGAATGGGCAGGTGGTCCACTGACCTCTAAATCCCAGGTATAGTACTATCGCCTCCTGAAGTGGGGGGGGGGGGAAGGGGCAGGTGGGCTGCCTACTTCCCCTTTCTGCATCAGTGTGGAGTACCATGAAAGGCACTGCAGTCCCACTGCTACCTCTTAACTGGCCTTTTACTTTATTCTCAAGCCAAGATATCCCAAAGTGCTCCACATTAAAGGAAAATCGATTCTAGTTCAAGAAATTAACTTGGTTTCAGATTTTGTCCTAAAAGTTTTGTACGGCCCTAATTGCTACCATATAGTCTTTCATCAGTGTTTGATAAATGCACTCACTTTCTCATCCCACTCCAGTTGTTAATTTTCCTTTCACTGACTCTTCAAAGGACCTGACATAAGTGTCATTAGAGAGGAAAAGAAGCATTTGCTGGTGGGAGGGTATCTGTCTCTGACTGGGAAAGGGCAAAGTCACAGCTACCAGATAAGCACAACTTAAAGGGAAAGTCATCAGGGTCAGCTGGCTTTCTGCCATCTTTCTCCCCAACTTTAAGTCTAGGAGCAGCCTGGACTCAACTTGAGCTTCCAGCACAAGATAGAATTGCCCATCATGGGTTGTTTATCTAACAGCACGAGCTAGCCATTTACCCTCCCTGCCCCTTCCCAGTCCCTAGAATTCCCACTACGCTGAAACAGAAGCAGCTGACATAAATGCCTTACATAGCAGACCAAAAATCATTCTGTGTATCTCAGACCCAGCAAACATCTTTATTCTTTTTTAATGAATTTCTTTGTTCATGTGGGATGAGTAAAGGGGTCTATGGGACACAGTAAGAAATTAGATCTGAGATGTAGACTGAGGTGAGCTAGGGTACGAGGTCTGGAAGGTGTGCTTGAAAAGTTCAAACTTGATTCAATGAGGTGCCTGAGAGCTCCTGAGGAAGATAACTTTAGCCTAATAATGCAAATAAGCCTCCATGGATAAATTATGCTGTAGTGAGGCGGAGTGGCCTCCCTCCTCCAGGGGGAGCGACGATTCACTACACTCCCCTTGGAGGGCGGAGCCTAGATCACCCCATCCCCTTCGCCAGAAGTACATGGGTGTGGCCAGAACTAGAAAAGGCCAGCCCTGCAGCCCAGTGGGGGCAGAACCTGCAGAGGAGAAGGATGCTCCACCTCTTCTGCAGCAGCCCAGAAGGGATCCTACACCTGACTGGAGTAGGATGGGCCCACATCCCCCTGCCCCACCCCGGTGGAGGGGCCAACTCCTGCCGGGCACTGAGAAGCACCTGCTGTGAAGAAGGTGCCTCCCTCCCCAGGCATCCACCTTGTTTGCTGGCTGCCTGAGCCCCTTCAATCCCAGGCCCCAGCCTACCTATAGACTGTGGTTTGCTGGCTGCCTGAGCCCTGCCCCGGCAAAAGCCAGCTGCTTTAAGACTATGCTGCTTTCTGGCTGCCTGAGCCCTGCCCAGGCTAAAGCCAGCCCTCAAGACTGTATTGTTTGCTGGCTGCCTGGGCCCCTTCAAGCTGAGGCCCCCGCTGGCGTTTAGACTGCTTACCTGCTGGCTGCAGGAGCCCCACCCATGCTAAAGCCAGCCCTGAGATTGTTTGGCTCCGGACTGCCTGAGCCTCCTCAAGCCCAGGCCCCAGCCCACTTGGAGCCTCAGTTTAAGCGATGAAAGTTTTAGTCGCACAGATCGAGCTAACCCCTGACGGGGACGGTGTGTCGCCCTGCCCCACTGGGGGCCCTAGACTGTCCTGCGACTCTGGTCTTGCCCAAACAGGACTGGACCGAGTGGCCTCCCTCCTCCGGGGTGAGCGAGGGTTCATTATATATGCCAATATGATTTTTTCAGATTTTTCTCAAAATTACAAGATCTTTTGTAATATACACTCTGCGAGATATATATAGATAGATAGATACACACACACACACACACATACACACTGAGCTCAAAGTGCTTAACATACATGAATTTTACCTCAGGTGACTATTTATACTCATTTTACATTAGGTGAAATGAGGCACAATGAGATTAAGATCTTGAGCCTACAAGGTGCTGAGTGCCCTCAACTCTTGCTGCAGTCAGTGAGAGTTTGAGGGCATTCGGCACCTCACACGGTGTTGCTCAGCATCTTACAGGTTCTATCCATGTGTAATTTGCATAACAGTATGCCAGAGACAGAATCAAATCCAATAATCTTGGTGTCCAGTTCTCTGCAATAAACTCTGCACAACACTCCATCTCTGGTTTGTATCTTATGTTAGAAAAGTTTATATAGTAGTAGGCAATGGCATTTGGACTTATTCTGATTTATTATCTGACTCATTTCTTCATAGAGACATTTTCTGTCTTATTTTGTGCATAAAGTTTACTAAGTAGTTTCCATCCTATATGTCTTTTCATCTTGTCCCAGTGAGAATAGATTGTTACTTTGAGCTCCGATTGATATTTTCAATCTATGAATGCCAAAAATGAAAACAAATGTGAAATGCACCCTTCTCTGTGCCTGTTCTGTTCAGAGAATGCTCTTCCACCTGGTTTGTTTGAATAGCAGTTTGTGAATATCTATTGTTCACATGTCTTGGAATATAAAATAAGGCTATTTTTTGTATTCAGCTCGCCTGATTCTTTCTTTTGCAAAACTGTTAGAAACAAAATGTAACATTTATGTGGAAAATTTGTCCTACTGCAAGTTACCATCCTGATGCTCTATGAGTTGAATAAAATACAGCATTAATATGAAAAATAAAATTAGTGACTATATTAGAAACAAGGAACAATTAATTTGTAATATGTTTTGTGTTCTATCCCAGTCTTCTATTTCTCTTACAGAGTTCATCCAATACCATTGCCCACAGTGACACCTTCTGGTACCTTTAAGAAAGCCACTCTTGCAGACTTTACCATAATATACCATTTGTGCAGTCACACAATTAGTTACTGTCCCCTTGATTTTCCTTTCTTCATGGAGACAAAAGCAGCCAAGGAATGGCTGTCAACTGCCACACCAAAACTCAGAAAGATGTTATACACTCTATGCTAGGATGCCCATCTTAAAACTTACTGGGGCAATTAAACAAGATCTTAAGAGCAGTGTGTCCAACAAGTTAAGCCTCAGCTCTGTGCCAAGCAAAAACTAGAGTTTTTAAAATGGTGAGATATTCAGCTGTAGAGAATTCGGTGGTGCAGGTAAAATATAACCGCTGGCAGGCGGGTGTTACTGCTTAGAGGTTATTTTTGCCTTAGGAAATGAGTACCCTTACTTGCCCTCATTTGAGTAACTTTCCATTTGTTCACCATCAATGCCTGCATATATATTAAACATTCAGTTAAATTCTTAAGAATGTATAAGTGATAGAATCTTATTTTCTAGCACTGATCCAGTGCTTTGATATGTCATAGTTCTAATAACGGTGGTGACTTAAAGTGCTTTTATGATAGCCGAAATAATTTTCACCCTCAATCTTTGAAATACTGGCATTGGACATCTTAATAGATAGCCACCTGACTAAACGGCTGAAGGAGAAAAGGCATTAGAAATGGAGTCAGTGATGTTGCAAAAATTGAAATCTTCCTATTTCCATATTTCACAGCATGCAACATAAGGGTATTTGAGATAGATTTCATTTGTCAAGGTGGGTTTTTTTTGCTAGTACAGGACTTTAGTGAAACTCAACCTGGAATGACTTTCCCACTTCTCTATGGACCAAATCCTGACTTGTAGTCCCAATTTGTGACCGGGACACAAATACAGAAAACATCAGATTCACCATAGTTCCATTGCCCAGGATGAGAAGAAGCCATAAAGGGGGACTTCACATTCTTTGTGCATTGTGGATCAGATCTCTATGACAACGTAATCTGGGATAGCATGCAAAGGTGTTGGGGTGGTGTCAGGGTTCCCTCCCCACTCTAAACTCTAGGGTAAAGATGTGGGGACCCGCATTCAGAGTCCCTAAACTTATTTTTACCAGCTTAGGTTAAATCCCCCAAGGTACAAAATTCCCTGCACCCTGAGAAATGCTTCTCGCTGCCACCATCAAATGTCTAACAGGAATCCAGGAAAGGAATCACTTGAACTTCCCTCCCCCCCAAATACCCCCTCAAGCCGTACACCCCCTTTCCTGGGGAAGCTTGAGAACAATCTCCCAACCAATTGGTTACACAGTGATCTAAAAACCCACCCCCTGGGTTTTAACACCATAGAAAACAGTCAACTTCTTAAAAGAAGGATTTTATTAAAAATAAAGAAGGTAAAATCATCTCTGTAAAATCAGGATGGTAACTATTTCACAGGGCACTATATTTCCAAACTCAGAGAGATTTCCCCCTCTGGACAAAACCTTAACGTTACAGAAAACCATGAATAACCCCCCCCCCCCCCCCCACCACCACCACCACCACCACCACCTTGCCCCTTCTAACACAGGGAATACACCAAGCCGAAATTAAACAGAAATCTATACGCTATGCTATCTAAACTTACTTCAGAAAAGGGAGGTTTGATTTTCTGCAGGTTCCTTCTGTCTTCCAAGATCACTCTCTCTCAGACAAAGACACACACACTAAAACCTTCCCCCCTCCCAAAGTTTGAAAGTATCTTGTCCCCTTATTGGTCAGATGCCAGCCAGGTCAGGTGTCAGTCTGGCTACCTGCATTTCTTAACCCTTTACTGGAAAGAGGATTTTATAGCACTGCATCAGACCCTCTCCCCCTTCCCTTCATATTTATGACAGGTGGGTCTGCAATTATGTCAGTCCACTGGCCAAAATGCATATGTAGTAGTGGCTGACACAGAGCAGCTGACTGTATCAGTCTTCATGTCATGGATGGTCCCAGATTGGGGGAAGATTTTTTTTCCTAACCCCTATGTATTTCCTATCTGCAAGCCTGTTTACTTGTCTTCTCTCATCAAATACCTGGGATGCCATCCCTTCTTGCAACGTAGGGAAGGCGTGTATGGAGCCACAATTGAGGGGAAAAGAGAAGTGCATCTGGAGCACAGAAGTTATCTGACAATCTCCATTTACCAGAATGGTTCCTGGGGTTCTTTTGCAGCCAGGTGCAACTTAGAACACCCCTGAGATGTGTCAAGTCAGAGAAAGTTCAGTCAAGAGCTATAAGAATGAACTGGGAAACATTCCTTTCTGGCAGAGACTAAAGGAGCTCAATCTATTTAGTTTAAAGAGGGAAGGTCTAGAATCTTAGGAAGAAGGTATCTAATACCAGTTAGCTCTTTAATCAAGCAGACAAATGCATAATAAGATACCATGGCTAGAAGTTAAATTAAGCAAGGTTCAAACTGTAAATAAGGCACACAAATGTTTAACAGTGAGGTTAATCAACCGCTGGAACAAGAATGGATATGTTTCTAAAAACGGTAAGCTCTAGCTCAACTACTGGGTTACATGCAGAAATCAGTGTGTGAAATCTGTGGCCTGTGTTACCAAGGAGATCAGACTAGATGATGATAATGATTCCTTTTGGCCTTAAAAATCTACAAAGTGAAGGAATCTGATACTAATCTACAAAGTCTTCAGTGGGTTGAGCCCAGGCTGCATCAGGTTGTGCCATTCACATCCAAATCATGAACTTCTATGACAGTTATGATCCTCAGGGATAATGGAAGTTTTAGCTGCATGAATTTAGGCTTGTGAATGTAGTAGACAGAGATGTTTTGGTGCATGGCTTTAATAGATAATAAATTAGAATGACCATGAAATTTATCACCACTGGGACAAAATATAAGATTCATCTTTTCGGTGTAACTTCCTTAAAATATTGATATATATTACACATCCTTCCCATCAAAAGGAAGATCAGGGAAAAGAACCAAAGATCCACACTCATTGGAATATACATACATTTTTGTAAAGTACTCATATACCCAAAACATGAACAAAGTATATATACTGACAGAACATCAAAATTTGGCCAAATGTTACAGTTACAGTTACTGTAACAGCAACTAAAAGTTTGCAAGTTCATTACATGTGTGTGTTAGGATTGGATGAATTTTACAATATAGTTATATTTGCAACTGTATATTGTTGGCTTTGCATTATCTTATATAATATTAGATATAATAGTTTTTATCTTTATTTCCACTTTACAAAATAAAAACTTTTTTAAGGGAAAGAAAAGAGTTGGACTAATGGAAAATAAAAAAATTGCAAAAAACCTTTGTTGGGTCCACACAATATGGTCTGTTTGTTTGTCTGATTGTCAGATCAGTTTTCTGTTCATGTACTTTGTGTTGTAGATAACTGTTTATTTTAATTCTACCTAAACTGTGTTAAAACTGAATTAGAAAGACATATTGCAAAGTACACTATTTATTCTAGCTTCTAGAACAACAGTTATTCAGGATGTGTTGGGGGTAAAGCCTGTTGCTGTCTCAGAGGATATTTATTTTCAGTTCATATGTACCTGATTATTCATACATTGCTGAATAGTAAACATTGTTAAAAAGGGAGTGGTGTACTGTAGAAATACCCACATACTGTAGCCTTGTTTGCATTTCTCAACTAAGCTTCCAGTAATGCTTTATTGTATGTATTTAAAGTACATAAATATAAAGTAAATTGAGAATCTGACTTGTTCCGTTGCTTTAATGAAACCTTGATGTTACTTTTTTGGACATAAAACCAAACTGTCATCTAATACAAATTAAGTCTTATTAAAAACAAGAGAAATCTCCTGAAATCTGCAAGAAGTTGCATTGACATGCTAATAAAATCAGATAGGATTTTTGTGGGAATTCTTCATAGGCTTTTCCTAATTTCTCTTATTTCCCACACCATGGCTGATATACATGCCATTCTTCATTCTACTGTAATTTGACTGAATTTACTCTCTCTTTTTTTTTTTTTTAAAGGCAGAATTATTTTGCCCAGCTTGTGTGTGTATAGAGGTTGATTGTAGTTTTAATTAACAGGCGCTAAAACTATTGTTTTTCACAAACTGTCATAAATACACACAATATATATGTCAGAAAAAAGCCCAAAGTCTTTGCCTGCTGGTGTTCTATTTATTCTGTTGCTCTTGGCATTAGCAACTTTAGCAAGTTGTATTTTTATTATTTAAATTCCAGTCATTATGTGGATGCTTTGCATTAATAATATTCACAGGCATGCAGAATGAAATACAAATCCTAATGTGCTTGCTTTAGTCAGACATCTTCTTTCATCACTTGGTGTGTCAATACTGGAAACAATTGCTTGCCTCCATTTTTGGCCTCTGGTGTAGCTGATCTGTCTCATATGAAAACATCATATACAATTAGAATATGATTGCATAAAAATGACTCTTTAAACATGCAAAATGTAATAGAAAATATGCCTTTTCTATAGAACTTTTAAACCAACCTATACATTTAAACAGATCTATAGCCTTGCTATATTCTTCTGTGTTGTTGGTTCATGTGACAAGATAAGGGCATTATGGTCTGTAAAAAATTAACAGGTCCCTGTCTGTCACGTGGCTGCTTAGGAAAAGATATAAAAGGAAGAGGAAGCTGGGTCAAAGGGGAACTAAGGAGTAGGATGTGCCCTCTCCCCTCCTGGTTGGTTAAAGCAGGGAAAACCTATGGAAATTGTTGCCCAGTGTTTTCCAGTTGATTTGGGTTTTTTTTGTTTTGTGGACAATAAAGGAGAGAGCCTTAAAAAACTCATGTGTGAAGCTTTCTATCCCTTCCCTGGCCTACCAGCCTATGATTGGTTTAAAACCTCTATTCAAAAGCTATAATTCTCATTAAATTGTACAGGACGTTTCCATAAGGGGTGTTCCCAGTAATAGAATTTCTTAGTCCACTTTATCCTTTATGACCACCGTAGGCGTAAACAATTCCTGGGCACTACAAAATGTAAAACATTTTTAAAAAATAAAGCAAACTAGTGTTTCCCCTAAGTGAGCAAGGTTAGTTTGCTTTATGAATCAATCACCCCGAGGAAATGGCAATATGCTTTTGAATAAGAAGACAATAAATTCCTTTCCTACTTTTTGCCAGTGGTGCATAAATGGAATTTACCTCTCCTGCGGAAATGTTACCCTGCTAAATAAATACATGTGATAATTAAGATGGGATGTTTTATGTTCAGTTAAATACTGAAAAGCCAAAGAGCCAAATATTTTTATCTTCCCCGCCCCCAGTCCTGGAACTGATTTTTGGTTGGTGTGACCTCCAATACAGTTTACTATTGCCTCAGCAAAATCGCAGCAGTGCTCCAGCCACATGCCTGCCATGATCTTTTAAGCCAAGGACGATGGGGTTAAGGGGGTTGGGCGTGATATAGAATAGTCCCAGCGGTCATTTTCTTTTCAATTGCTTTGTGTTGCTAGGTGGCAGAGGATCTGGAGAGGGAGAAGCTAACTAAATGGCCAGCTCTGCAGCCCTGCTTACCTAAACCACCAACAGAGTCCAGTGAAAGTTTTTGGTATAGAAAGAAAGAAAGGGTCAGACCTCAAATGAGAAATGCTGATACCCAGTTGCAATCTGAAATTATCACCAGGATGCTCCATGACATTTGTAACGATGAGCTGACTTGAGGTCATTCCTGTAGTAATCTCTACCAAATGAAAACTGAGATGAAAATTCTAGGCACTAACTTGTTGGTGGGAGAAGGAAATACTAATATAAAGTGCTCTCATAAAAATGGAGAGCATTTTGAAAGCAAAACAGAAAGTGGGAAGGGATTTTTTTTTCTACAGATAATTTTCTTAGTACTTTATTTTAGTCATACTTAAAAGGTTAGTATTTGACAACAACAAGAAAATCTAGCTGTGCAGTGTAAAAACCTTAGTCATTCTTACATGTTATACACCAGATGCAAGGGCAAAGGTCAGAATAGTATGAATCATGTTCAGCCTCTCTCTGTGGCCTCTTATTGTACACAGTAAAGAGAACTTTGATCCCCTGATTTGAGTTGTTAGATTCTTCATCATCTGTGAAGCTTTGATAACAGATGTCTAGCATTAGAAATGAAATATTAGCTGCCATGATGACTCCATATGCTTGGGGGCTATAACATCTATAGTCTGCTTCATTTTTCATATTCACATTTCCCACAGTTAGGTCAGAATTCACAGCTGTAGTATCAGGAAGGCTCTTGATCTCAATGCTGCTGACAGTGCATCTGTACCTCTAGGAAGGGGAAAGTTAGAAAATTCCTCTATCTTGAATAGGCACAGTTGGCTGACATGATTTTGGTCACTTGTAGAGTGATCTACTTGGGAAGTCTGTAAAGTTACTGTAGGATGTATTACTGACCATTACTTTATAAAGAAGGTAAATAAAATTAAAGAACGTTTTCCAGTAAAAGTTAAATAAAAGCTGTCACCTCTTTTGAGTTTTAATTTTGCAAATAGTTTAGCAAGTAAAATCTAACCTAATTAAAATATTGTTAGCCAGTTAAGTGACTCAAGATTGTTGTAATAACTAGAGAGGAAGGATTGTCCAGTGGGTAGGGACTCACCTCAGATTTAGGAGATTGGGGTTATGGTTCATGCTCTGCCACAGACTACTGGCTGTCAATGGGATTTTGGCTCCTAAGTAAGTGCCTAAATCATTTTTGAAAATTAGATTTAGTCTCCTAAAACAATTAGGCATTATAGTACTGAGGTCACCAATGCCTAAATATCTTTAAAATTTGGGCTTTAGTCTATCTGTGCTTCACTTCTCCATCTGTAAAATGGGGATAATATTTCCTGACCTCACAGGATAAATATATTAAATTTTGTGAGGCCCCCATTACTGCAGTAATGAGGGACATATAAGTACTTTAGATATGTAGAACTTGTGATTTGGTTCAGATAGTAACCATCAATTTGTACTAAGAGACTTCTGTATTAACAACTGAAAACTATAGCTGTATCTGCCCAAACATCCCAGAAAGCCTGTTATAAGCACAGCTATGTAGAAAGATTAGTTATGAGCAGACTTCTAAATGTTCAGAGGTTTGGTGTGACTTCACATTCATATGTCTGGATGTTTATCTAATTTCATGGGTTGGGAAATAGGACCATGATTTGGTATTTCAGCCTTTGGTCCTGACTGCAGAAGCATCTAGAAAAAATACACGAATGATATTGAAGCTCAAAAACAATTTAGATTTGATGTGAGTTTGAGGAGAACTCAAGGTTCATTTTATCTAGTATTCTGTTCCCTAGCAGAAAGATATCCTAGTATGTACATATTTGCCCGTTTATGCTTTAAGATTCCATAATAATGCTTGATATTATTTTTCAATACGTAATTGAATCAACCCACTGACAGGGCTACCAATAGCAAAGGAAGTATTTGTGGGGGAGACACTGCAGGAACAAATCCAAAGGTAATCTTTATTTACTCTACTGGACACAGGTTGAGACTTTACCATTCCTTCTGGAACTTGAAGACTAACGCATCTTTGGGTGGTGAAATGCCACTGTAAATGATATCCCTAAAACTTAGAAATCATGGAGAAAAAGTTGGCTTTTAAACTTGTGCTGCATTCCTCCGCCATCTACATTAGATTTAGTTTGTATTGAAAAACACAGGAGCACTAAGCAACTCAAAATAATTCAAAATAAGAGTAACCAACTCTTTAGGCAATGGGGTTAGTGGGGGGAGGGAAGATGCTTATTGCTAGAAAAACTCATGACAATGCTGCAATGTCCTATTTCAGAGCTCTGTAGAAAGCTTCTCCAGGAACGTGTACTATTACCTTCCCCTCCCTCTATCTCTGTGACCTGTATGAGCCACTTTTCTATTGGGGACGTGGCAGATTCTAAATAAAACAATGTTGTTAAATGTGCCTAATTGTTTGGTAAGCGCCTTTTACTAATGTTAAGGATATTTATGATCTTTCCTGCCTATAGCAATGCTTACTAGGAGACATTGTGGGTGAATTCCTTGATCCATTGCAGTCCATTGCCATTGATGTCATGAGGGCAGGATTTTCCTCTGTATGTATATGTTTGTAGACCCAGGTTTTGACATACAGATTTCAAAGATATTTAAGTATGGCATGACAAAGAATATTACTTTCTATGGCTAGAAGACCAGAAGGCAGCTAAACTAATTCTATATCAGTCTTGGAGTTCTCCATGCCACAAAAATCTTTAGTGGCCTGTTAAGAGGTGCTTTATGGCCCCTTTGTGTCACTGAAGTTGTACTTCAGCCCAGGATTGGGTCCAGAATATATCTCATGCTATTACTCTGCTTTCTGTTCAAATCTGATATGGATATGTACTTAAAAAGAAATTTTAAACACTATAGTTGGTCTAATTAATTATGTAGTCATGTAACTGATTTAACAGATCAGAAAAGAGACAACTATGGGCAATTAATGATGACAGCATAGCTGCAGTTTTCTACTTATAAATCTATTTTAGTAATCTGAATAGGATGCTTAATTCATAATACAGTTTTATTTTAGTTTCATGTTTCATTGCCAGTTGGCTAGAAGGCTGAAACGGTTTTTTTTCAGAGGATTGGTTTAGTTTAATTTTCGCTGCAGTAAGATTATGGCCACTTCCTGAAAAACACATCTAAACCTGTATAAAACCTCCATTTCTTGTTTCATGTGGTATTTTGTACAAGCAAGTTGCATCTTAGGCGCATTTAACATGTGCGAATTCAGCTTTGTGCGGTTGGCAAAACCAGAAAAAAAAAGAAAAATAACCATTTAAAAACTCCATCGGTACTGTGGGCAATTCCGTCCGCCATTCAACTCAATGGCGTTTCACTATACGTGGTTTTCGCTTTACGCGCGAACCGCAGAACGGAACCCCCGCGTAAAATGAGACTTGCCTGTATTTGAAAATTGGAAACTTGTCAGTATTCATTAACTTAATCCAAGAGTGACATTCATTTGTCAGTGAATATAGGTTGAGCTCTTTTTGGATGTGGTGGGTGTTTTTTGTTTTTTAGTTTTTGTACAGCAAAACTGAAATTCTCCCCATGAGGCACAATCATACATTTATCCCAGACAGACTTTCAAAGCAAATTATTCTCATGGCAAAATGACAATTTGACACTATTGAAAATTATCATTTCTTTTGTAATTTTTTTCAGAGCAGAATCAAGAACGTTTTGTATTTTCATACATCTTTGGAAATGTAATTTTTAGGTTAATTTTGCAAGTTTTGTCATTGGTAAGACTGTTGTCACACAACTTCAGATACCTTATTCCATTTAGAAAAGTTGCTGTTTCATAGAAACCTGATCTGCTTTTAATTTCTTTCAGAAATGTAATGAAAATCATTTTGTGTTTTCCAAATCAGGCGCCAAAACAACTCAATGGTAATAGATTAAACTTATACACTCTGGGCTAAAGTCTGCTCTTGGATACACCAATGTAACTCCATTGATGATAATAGCTACTCTGGATTTACACTAGTTTATCTTAGGCAAAATGTGAACCTCAGTACAGAGTGTGTGCAAGCTGATAAACATTACAGTTTATTCACTGTACACTTTTTGAGAGAACATATTTGTAATTAAAATGTTATTTGATATCAGTTGATAGTATCCATAGATGGATAGAGAGACCTATATGTTGTAATAACTAGTGTTAAGTTTACCTGATTTCCTACTCTTCAGGTATTAAGTCCTAGCAGTTTTTACATCTAGAAAAACTAAAGAGATTGCAAAACTAAAAGAAACTGGTGTGATTATTGTTTAGGTTGCGAGGATTAAGTGATTAAGGTAAAACCTGATTCAGAATGGATAAACCTTCCAGTATCTCTGCAGCTGCCAATTTGTAGGGTCAGCTCCCACTGACGTTTCAGGGAGTAGTATTTGCATATGGAGAGGGGAATACATTCATTGATTCCAACCTTTAGAAGAAAATGTTTCTTGGCAGGTCATTGAAAAAGTTTCTGAATATCTCAAATTAAGATGCTTTTTTATTCACTGTAATAAACTAGAAAATTAGTTTTGTTCCTCATGGCAATGCAGCTAATTTGTCTGAATAAGCATGAGAAATTTGTTACAAATTAAGGAAAATATATGCATTAAAATATGTTGATTTGCATGGTTTACTACAAATTTCATCTTTGCAAGAAACTGATTGCCAATTTAATTCTTGTGGAACTGATCTGTGGCTTTCTGGAGGGAAAATTAGTGCTCCACCATTCTCATTATTCCATTATAAAAGGAAAAACAAATGAGAGTAATTAAGGAAACAGGGAAGGAAAGCACCACTTGAAGAAAAGTCCTGGTGTCATTCTTGTGTTTTTACTGTACTTCAGTTAAAAATAAAGCAAGATATACATTTCTTAAAAGGTGTGTACAATCTGCTATGGATATTTTACAGTGCTGTGGTACTAGCAAAATATGAGCAGTCTGAGTTCAGATTGTAGGTCTTCAAAACAAAGATATTCTATCACAAGTCAAACTGGAAACCAGACTCCATATACTGTAATATAGACTAGGAATATTTTTTGGACAGTATAAACAATGTAATACAAAATGTCCTTTCTCATCTGTTAAGTATAACTGTAGAGCACTTAAACAAAGCAAGAGCTTATATAGGAAAAGTAAGTATAAAAAAGAAGCAATTTAATCAGTCGTAGTCCTGAGTGATATCCTGTATGAATATTTGGAAATGGACTAAAAATGGGTAATCTGATTAGTTACCATGAGGATATGGGACAGTGGATGTACAGATGTAGGTCTCGATCCTACAAAGATTTATGCACATGCTTAATTATGAGAACATAAACCATTGTGACTACTCACACGCATAAAGTTAAGCACTTTCTTCTGATCACAAGTATCAACCAAAATAATTGATTTACTCAGTGTTAACTGTCTCATTTCATACGTTTTCACCTGCTTAATTGATTTTCTGCTTATTGATTTAACCTGATTTAAAAAATAGTTGAGGATTAACTGATTAATTAATATGCTGCCTGTGTATTCTACACCTAATTAGTTTAATCACTCGGCGAACTCCTCACCTATCTAGTTGATAATACCCCAAACACTTACTATCTGCTAACTCCAATAATTTAATTATTCCATCCCAAATAATTGATTACTTGATTTCCTAATTCCACTATCACTGTATTCCCAACAAAATTGCTGTCACTAGCCATCCAAGCCATTACCTCACCCTTCCTTCATCATCTCCTTTCTCCTTCTCCCTCATAACCCTCCACTTTCTCCTACCGCTATCTCCACCTCCCTTTTCCTTTTGCCCATTCCATCTACAGCTCCCGTAGGCTTTACAGTCTCTACACTCCCCCCTGTGCCTTATCCCTTGTCTCTGTTGCCATCTGTCCTGACCCATGCCCTCCTTTCGTCTCCAGTCTTTCTCTTCCTACACCTATCTGCATCTTCATCACCATCTCTGTCTTTAGAGACTTCCCTTCAAATTTCAGATCATCCCCATTCTCTCTCCTCCTCTCTGCTCCCTCTGGAATGTCTGTTGCATCTCAGAAAACATGACTCCATTCATGACCTCTCTATATCTGTTTCCCTCTGTCTTCTTGCATTCACAGAAACTTGCATCTCTCCCTGTGACTACTGCAGCTGATCTCTTATTGTGGTCTCTCTTTAGCCATCCTCAAACGAATGTGTGGTGGAGGTGTTGAGCGTCTCTCCTGTTCCTGATGCTTCCCACCTTTTCTTGCTTCCACTTCTCACTCATACTGATTTCAACATCTTTCCATCCAATTCTTTTCTTCTCTCTGCACCTATGTTGCTGTCTTATACCCTCCCTTTAATCTTCCACCGTCTACTATTCTGTCTTCTGGTTCTTCCTCCTCTTCTTTTGTCCTTCTCTAAACTTCATGCTCACTACTTATCTGCTCAGTTAGACAGCTGCTTCCTATGCCTTTGTCTGTTAAGTAACACTTCTTAGCCGCAATCACTACCCTTCTGTAGATTGTATACATTTCCTGTACAAAAGATAGTCAGGCTCCTCTGTCATTTCTCTGTAGCCTGACCCCCAGTGGTTTCAACTCTCAGCGCTAATCATTAAGCCATAGTAGCAAACTGGACACCAGGGACAGAGTATGATTAAGACCAGCCCCTGGACCTGTGGTCATTGTAATAAATGTTGAAGACTTGATCAAAATCCCAGTTGGAAGTAGAGAATATACATACCTCAGCACCAGTGAGTGGCAGTAGCTGTCACTAAGGCTATTCACAATTTAGCGGAACTGCATTCTAAAATAGTCTTTCATTCTACTTATAGCTATAGTATGGATATAACTAAAGTTAAAAGCATTGTTTTCAATTCTTTGTGTTTATTTGGGTATCAAACCTGTTTATTGGAGGTACACTAATTTTTAAATAGATATTGTCTTTCCTCCTTCTCCTCCTGCAAGGATACAAGCTGCATCCTTGGTATGCCCACACCTTGAATACTGTGTGCAGATTTGATCGCCCCATCTCAAAAAAAGATATATTGGAATTGGAAAAGTTCAGAAAAGGGCAACAAAAATGATTAGGGGTATAAAACGGCTTCCGTATGAGGATTAATAAGACTGGGACTTTTCAGCTTGAAAAAGAGGAGACTAAGGGGGGATATGATAGAGGTCTATAAAATCATGAGTGATATAGAGAAAGTAAATAAGGAAGTGTTATTTACTCCTTCTCATAATACAAGAACCAAGAGGCCACCAAATGAAATTAATAGGTAACAGGTTTAAAACAAACACAAGAAAGTATTTTTTCACGCAACGCACTGTCAACTTCTGGAACACCTTGCCAGAGGGTGTTGTGAAGGCCAATACTATAACAGGGTTCAAAAGATTCATGGAAGATAGGTCCATCAATGGCTATTAGCCAGGATGGGTGGGAATGGTGTCCCTAGCCTCTGTTTGCCAGAAGCTGGGATTGGGTGACAGGGCACAGATCACTTGATGATAATCTGTCTGATCATTCCCTTTGGGGTACCTGCCGTTGGCCACTGTCAGAGGACAGGATACTGGGCTTGATGGACCTTTGGTATGACCCAGTATGGGCGTTCTTATGTTCTTATTAAGATATGAAGGTATCTGTAAATTCAACTGCATCAATAAAGGTAAGTCTTAATGGGCCTATCCAGCCCAAAACACCATATCTGCAAAGTCTGCTGATGTTCCACAGTTTATTTGGTATTCTGAGGGTCTTTCCTCTTGGAGGTAGCATTTATGCACAAATCCTCATTTGTCCAAGACAGTCTATAATTCAACCAACCCAATGGCTTTGCGATGTCCATAAACATGCTCATTGTTGCTCTGAGCCTCAGTGCCTTGATAGGGGCCAGACTTTTCCCTGCCTGCCTGCAAGTCATCTGGGAGACAATCTTAGAGGCCACGTGATCTGAAGACATGCCTCCTGCCTGAAAAATTGATTGTGGGACCGGAAATGTCAACCAAAGAGGTAACAGGAAAAGGAGGCAAATTAGTCCGAGGGGCAGGGGGGAAGGGAGGTCTCTCCTAATTGAAGGAGACCCACCAATGAACTCATGCAGGTCAGAGGATGGGGGAGAAAATCCCAGCTACATGTAATTTATTTGAAAGAGGCATGAGGGGCAAGAGAGCCCTCTTTTCCTTCACCAGGGTTGTAATAACTTCCACTTCCTGAGTGGCCATGGGATGGGATGGGATGGGGGATGAGAAGGTGAGTTTAGAATCAGGAATGGGAAGTCCATTTACATACTTTTCCCATGATACACCTCTGACCTTTTGACCCATGGACCCTGAGCCAACCATCACCAAATATGCCTTCTTACATGGTCTCCTGTCATTTATATGCCGCATAAAATTGCATTTTATGAGTGATGAATAGACCCCACTTGAATCTAGAAATAAATATTAGGAAAAATTAAAAAAGACAACTTTGGTCTTTTTAAGGATAGTGAGAGGGTTATGTGATTGAAATGTACACACGCTTAATGCAATCATTCTTTTGCTGAATATTATTTGGCTTAGTGTGCTTGTTCAATAATATGTGCGTATTTCTCCCCCAAACCTATTGCTATTAGGTTTCACACAACATACAATGATAAAAACTCTTATGTGTACCCGATATATAGACACAAAAATTTTGTAATGTTTTGACTGCTCTGTTTGTATACCAATGACTTCTAGATAGATGGACTCAGAACTGCTCAGGTGTGCTTCATAGGCCCTGATACTAACAGACTTACACACGTTCTCTTTTTGCTCAAGTGATGGGGTATCTGTGTTTGAAGGGGAAGACTTCAGTTCTATTCCTGCTGGCACCATGACATTCCAAATGGTCTTATTAGTGACAATTAAGAAGCACCTAGATTGCCACAAATGTATTATAATAATTACACTAGAACTGTGCAAAGGTTTAGACTTGAAATCAGCCTTGGTAAAAATCTGACCTATATTTGTGAAGCAGCAGGACATTGGAACATTGCTTGTGTCCATTACTGTCTAATAGCTCTTTTAGTTTAAGGTGTTTTGTGTTTTTTTTATTCTTCTTGGACATCTACAGTCTTTTCAAAATTGTTATTCATGCTGTATTTTAAGTTCAGCTCGGATTAATTGGAATAGATCAGATGAGGCTGTTCACATTTTCTATTATCACTGCTAGCCAGTTCTGCTTCCAGTGAACCAGGAACCCAGGAAAATGTATGCAAACTATCAGATGCAAAACTTGCCTGTAGTTTTACAAGAATTGAATGTGTGAAAGACAGATTAATTTGAGTGTGAACTTCATGCCTTTCTTTTCTCCCTTCTCTCCTTCATCACAATAGAGGGAGCATCAGGGATGGGTGGGAAGTGGAAGGGTCTGGCAGATTCTAGTCTCCTTCAGTTCAGCACCATAGAATACAGTCAAGGGAGGGAAATGCTGACACTGTGCAGTCTCTTCAGTTGAGCAGCACCATAGATTGCAGTCAGTCAGGGAGTGATAAGCATGGGGGTCTGCAAGCTGCTAAGAATGCTCTTCCCTCCTCTGAAAGCCTGGCTGAGATCAGGACATGCTCCAAGGCTCCCTTCTTATTCCTATTTGGAACCAAACAAGATTTTCCCTAAACGTCTGAGCAGATTCAGTGCAGAACTCTATCCCCACCTCTAGAGCAGTACCAAGGCCCAGGATCAAAGGGCGTGAGGAACTGCCCACCCTGCTCATATTTCAAGGAGGCACCCAGTAGGGATCTGTGACTAGTGGACAGGGAACAGGTCCCTGTGACCCAAGAGGATAGAGTGTGAAAGAAGGAACAGGGGAGCCTGTGATCTGACAAGGGCAAAGTGAAGCATGGGGCAGTCATAGGCCTAGGGGTGGGGAGGAAACAGGAAGTGGAACAGAGGAGGGCTACTTGCTCTCTTTTAAGAGCTGGGAAGGAGTGGTGGGAATTGCTGGAGAGGAGCTGTTTGGGAACAGTTTTTATTGATTGGGGGAGGTGGAAGAGTTGGTTGATTTTTATTTGAGACATCAGAAATGACTGTTGGGGGGAGAGGAAGAGGAGAGACATCAGAAATAATTGTCAGGAAGGAAGAGGACAAAGGGAAAATTCAAATTGCCAACTGCGACAACCTGCTGGAGCTCCTAGAACTGTGGACAATGCTATTACCCCTCTCAGCCTCAGCAAGTGAGAGCTTTGCTGTTGTTAAACTATGTATCAGCTCCTTGACACACCAGCCTGTCTGCCTTGCCAGCAAACTCTTCAGGACTTTGCCTGTCCAAACTTTGCCTAGCAGGTAACAATCAGTTAACCCCAATTCCTGAGTTCCTCAGAGATGTCTGTCTGCAGTGCTCAGCCCCTCTGTCTGTAGCACTCTCAAAACTTATCAAATTCACTGCTCCTTTAAAGAGACAGCATACAGAAGCTTATTAACTTAACTGGGCTTGACAAACCCTCCACTTCACACAAAGCACTGAGATGATGTATGTTAAAAGTAAAACAAGTTTATTAACAAATGTTGTAGGTTTAAGTGGTACCAAGTAGAAAGAATAAAGATAAAAATGGTTACAAACAAACAAAAGTAAAACATGCTTCTGAGACTAAAACGTAATCAGCTATAGTTGTTGTTCAAGATGGTTTCCCTACTTACAGCAACATCTTAAGCATGTCTGGCTGTTCTATCCAGGAGCCATCCTTACGGAATCAAAATGCTGGGTTCTTTGTTTCTTCAAGAGATAGATAACTTGGGGGTTTGGTCCCCTCTCTTTATAGTCCAGTAAACCTTTGACATGTACTCTTCTGAAGCGTTTCCCCAGATAAAGTTCCTTTCCTCTGCTAGGTATAGTGGCCATGCTGTCTGGTGTAGACTCCATGATGGTTCTTCCCCAGCTGGTGATTTTTACAATGTAAATGATCTCTTGATACAAATGAATAGCCCACTGAATTTGGCCACACCTGAGCTGCGGTTTTGGCCTCTTTCTTTTGTCTGGTGAAAACCTGTTTATCAACCCCCGACATGCCTGGTTTAAAAACATTTTAGTCACCTATTTCCAGGACATCTGTAAAGTTCTTTGTGAGTTAACCATACACATGCCAGAGAAGAATATTAATGATCAGTGAATTTTTAGTGTTCCAATGATTATATTGCATGTCACCTTTTGGGTAATATCATGACAACGTGGGCCATCTGGCATTCGGGTGCTCTTAGGGTCACACCAACCTCAGCTCCACCACTCATAAAGGGCACCAACAAGCACTGCGTAGCATACTTCCCACCCTGCTAGGCACGCAGCTGGGTCTTCTTGCAGTGTTCGAATCTTGAATTATAGAACTACCATGCCAACCCCCAAAAGATGTAAATATGAAATTAAAGCAGTGTTTAATCTGAGAGCGTAAAACTGGGAACATTTATCATATTTTAAATGTTAGAGGTGATGGAATTTTTGTGGGATTATTTGTTTGGAATCTAGTGGACTTATTTTGCACTGTGCACATACTTCATTTAAAATTAGTAATATTTGGACATACCTCTCAGATCAGACGTTTGTTGGGCTGCACATTAAAACCTAAAGAAAAGAAAAAGGTTAAGAAGTTATGTCATTCTACTTGTTAGTCTAATTGGAGACACTGAAATAATCAAATTTTGAGAAGCATGCTATTTCTCAAGTGAAAGGATGTGAGCATTCAACTCCGTTTGTTCCCATAAAAAGGTATTTGCTAGAGTAACATTTTGCCACTTTCTGTTTGAACTACAGTTAGTGATTTTTGCAGTGTTCATTTACTGTTTTATCCTGTGAATCACATATGCTTTTCCTAAACTACAGACTCACATTTTGGAAAGATACTAAAGCAGCTGCAGTGGAGACAAGTAAAAACTCAACATTTCCCATCCTGTAGTGATTTACATTACTACAATATCTTCTAAAGCTCTTATGCTATTTTATGATAGTCCTATTAAATATAGTGGAACTATTGATATTCAAGAGGTAGCTTACTAATGTAAATGTGTGCAGAATTGGGGCCTGAATCAAGGAAGACACCCAGTTACTAAAGGTACTAGAGGTAGTGAATGCTGAGATTTTAATGTGATTTGATGTGGGAATGATGAAGATGTGTATTATTTTTAGCTCCATTGTTTTACTGGAGGGCATGAGAAAGCCACAGTAAATAAGCCCTATGAAAATAAAATGCTTACTTCGGAAGCTTCACAAAAATGAGTACTCTAAAATTTAATATAAAATAGTTTTTGATCTTAATGTGCACATAGGCTCTCCTTAGTGGAGCTACCAATCTTATTTTGAAGGAAGATCAGTGGATTTTATAATCCTTTAAGAGAACAATAAAGTTATTGGAGAATAAGCAGTGCCAACTGTGAGAGGGAGAGAGATTGTGCCCCCAAGTTGCTGCTGTTCCATGCACTGGAATTCCCACTGAAGTTAATGAGAGCTTGAAGTGGCAGGATTGTGTTTAATATTTATGCCTCATACAAATCATAGTGACCAGTCTTATCATGGGCCAGACTGTGCCAGCCCGCTATTTGGGTGCATGGGGCAGCGGGTTCAAGAAGCCACCCACTTTGTCTCCTGTGTAGTTTTAAGGCAGTCACTGTACTCCCGAGAATGCAGGGATTGCCATCTACATACATCCCTTGGGGCACAACTAAGGGAGCAGGCTGAGGGGCCGTCACCCCTACAGAATGGCCAACTAAGCCGCTCAGGTATGCGGAGGTTGAATGCTGCACTTCCCCTCCCAACACCTCAAGAAATATAATAGCCGGCATGCTCCTCCTGTGTGCTAAGGAGAAAGTTTCCCCACCCACAGTTCTCTCTGCAGCGATAGGCTTTGTATTGCCCCCTTATGTGGTATTTTAAAGGCGATGATTGAGCCCACATTTGTTCAAATACTACCTATCTTCTGCCTATATCTAACTTTTCTATTCTACTCTTCTTTTGGGTGGAGGGGAGGGGTAAATTTAGTTGATGTTCGAAGGGACACTCGAGTCTGTAAGGCCAAACATTAGACCCACCAACTGCAATTTGATTTATAGGGTGAGCTAGCAGAGCAATGAAATATTATAACAATTTGCCCTTCAAATGCTTGAGTGCAAGATTCCTATATATTTTGCTACCCTTTTGGCTCACAAGAATGAAACAGAGTCAAAGCTGACGGTGAACATGTGCAATGTGATCCCTCAAGAATATCACCATGAGGACACTCAGTAATCTGAGCTTGTTTTTGAGGAGTCTTCAGGAAAAGAAAGTTTGATGCTTTATCAGTACTGCAGTTGTCATTCTGAAGAGTCAATACATTGTTTCAGATGAGATGTACATAACAGAAACCAAAGTATTTTGAAAATTGGTTACATTTAGAGCCCTGTCAGTGTGCCTTTAAATATTTCTTAAACCGCCAGTAACATAACACATTTAAACATATAAAAAAACCACTTCTTAGTATAAATGGATTATATATTCAGAACTGTCATCACAACCACATTACCATCACCTGTGCATGTGGTGCAAACCTGTGGCTTATTAGCAGTGCAGTTGGCTGCAGTGTGTGAAGCAACTAGCTTCAAAACTAGCCTTGTAGTTTTGTTCCCCTTATTTGACCTTTCAACATGTTTTGGCCCAACCACTAGGCAGCTGATGTGTGCTACATTGAATTTTAAACATAAAACTTATTTTTCATCTTTTTAACATGTTCTGAATATAAATGCAAAAGTAAAAAGAATCCAGAATCCAGGAGAAAAACAAAGTATTTTTTAAGTTTAACCATGTAGACGGTCTAAGGAGTGAAGCCTTCTGTTTTAGGCTTGACCGAGCATTGACATAGTACTAAAAGCTTCTCAGTTTTTGATGCACTGTGCTGCAACAGAAACTCTGATTGAGGCTGCTGAATGACAAAATAGGCTCAGATAATCATAATGGACAAAAGGCTGCTCCCCGCATCTCCCATACACACTAGAGTGGGTGTTCAGAGCTAGGGAAAAAAGCAGGCTTAAAGTCTTCCTAATGAGAGGAAAATGGGATTGTCCTTCACCTGGCCTCATGCTGCTGTCCTTACTCAGAAAAACTCCCATTAGCTATAAGGTATTAGTGTGTGCAAAGGGGGATTATAATGGAAACCCTTTTGGAAACTTGGAGTCACAGTGAGTAGTTGCTATAATATTTATCAAGACTAGAAATCTGGACCTTATACTCTGGTCTTAATAAAAGTGTGTTGATCACTGTGCCCACTCCCAGACACCACCTTACCTTTGCAGCCCCCTCCTCCCCGCCCCAAGAAAAAAAAGAGTAAGGTTAAAGGAAGTTCAGTGTGAGGTCACATTTTATTTCTCTTTTAATGTAGGAAATAAATTGTGCCAACTTTTATCTTCCCTCATGGGTGCTGTAATGCATACTCACTGAGAATCTCAGATGTGCTTAGACATAATAAGCCAAAGTATTGTATACAACTTTTTATAACCCATTTTATTTCACCTAATTAGGTTTCATTTGGAGTTTTCCCTGACTAAGGACTTGCAGGTTCGGTCCAGAGATGATAAACAGCTAATACAGGGCTCAATAAAATAGTTATTGTCAAACTCTGGTGCAGCTTGCTACTAATACTCTAGATAACACAGTAGAACCTTACCATTCTGACTGTGTCAGTCTGCAAATTAGGTAATTCTCGCAAAAATCCAACTACTTCTTAGAAAAGATTTAATCACCGAGGGTGGAATTCACCCTTGCATCATAGGCTATATGCTGGCACTCTGCACAAGGGTGCATTTCACCCAGAGTGCTTTAGTGGAATCTCATACTAAAATTTCATTACTTTTCCAAAATATACTACAGTACATTTTTAGCACAAAAAATGGACTCCATCCTGTGAAGTGCTAAGCTGTTCCTATGAGGAGTTCATCACCATACACCCCTATGGAGTGGGTTGAGCATCTCAGAGGAGCTAGTCTGTATCTCACAAGATCCAGACCAATGAGTATAAAATATTTCCTATGTAAATGTGTGCAACATCCAGGCCTAAAGTAAACTGGGTCTTTTGCGGACAGAGGTACTTAAATATTACAGTGATGTGCACTATAGAAAACCTTAGGATAGACAGGCTGGGTCCAAGGATCATTTTTTAATGACCTATATGTAAATTATGCTGATGGTTCTTCTAGGTTGCAAAGGGTTAATATTGATCTTAAAAGCCATTTGATGAAAGATTTCTTGACTAACAAACGTGTAGCGGGGTGGGCATCTATGTCTTACTTGAGAGGAATAAAATTGCCTTGTTATGAGCTTTTAGTTTTACATTTTTGATGGGAAGATGATATCAGGCTTGAGATCAACACAATGATCACTACTTTTATGGAGATCTCATTGTTTGAGATCTTGATTAATATATTTTTGTGTCTTATACTGTAAATATCTATACATATACTCATATAATAGAGTGATTGCTGGGAATGGGACTTCAAAACATTTTCCATCATAATTCCCTTTTTCATATACTTATGCCTACCAAGTCATGAACCTTTTGTATTAATAGTACTATGCTTTGTCTTTGAACAAAGATGAATTCATTTACTATTTTATTTTATTTTATTTCATTTTATTGTAATTTATCCTTTCAGATTTTGGAGTGTTCGGAAGAGTAAAATATACACTTTAAAAAACCCAAAAAAAACTTGAACCTTTTTTTAGCATTAAAAATGGCTGACGTTTGAAACTGAGTACTCATAATTGTATATAACAAATGCATGTATTTGAGATATGGGGAAAACAATTAAAAGCAACTGAAAAATCACTTCTGAGCATACTCCTTGAACATATCAAGGTTTTAGAAGAGTCCGAAAAAGCCCAATCTCCTCCCACCTTTCCCTTTGTGAAGTCACTGCACATTCACTCTGTCTAAACTAGCAGGTAGAGGGGCTTCTGCTGGGACAATTTGCATGAGGATTATTGTAATTGTGTCATTAAAATAAACTCAGCAAAATCCAAAAAATATCTGCAGGAGATAGCTAATTGCAGATGAAGAGAAAAAAAGTGTTCATCTTGTACATTTAAGGTCTCTCTGGACTTCTGTTGTATTCTGCATTATTTTGCAAACTCTGAGCTTTCATTTAAAACCAACGCAACTTGCTATATTTTTCTCTTGTGAAGACACAGCCATCACAGTGTAACTAGTCTTCAATGGCCCTGTTAGCAAAATGATTGCAGAAGGATATTTCTAGTCAAGCAGCCACTGAAAAGTTGTCTGAAATTGAAAGTATCCATTTAAATGATGACATTAAGCCCAGGTCTACACTAACCCCCCCTGTCGAACTAAGATACGCAACTTCAGCTACGTTAATAACGTAGCTGAAGTCGAAGTACCTTAGTTCGAACTTACCTGTGGTCCAGACGTGGCGCGCAGGCTCCCCCGTCGACTCCGCCTACTCCGCTCGTCGAGCTGGATTACCAGCGTCGACGAGGGAGCACTTCCTGGTTCGATTTATCACGTCTTGACAAGACGTGATAAATCGAACCCAGAACATCGATCCCGCGCCTCCGACGCGACGGGTAAGTATAGACATACCCTAAGTATAAGCAATTTTCTTTCTTTTTCCCTGTAAAATTAAATACAAAGCAGATAAAAATGGTTCTTATGCAATATTAAGGTTGTCCAGTTAAAAATCACAAAAAGACAAGAAAAACATTGTTTCCAATAGCAAGATTAACTTGGGGTTTATCTACATGGGTTAGGTAATGCACTCTACAGTGGTATTAATATGTTACTAATTAATTCATCCCTGTAGACCTTGCTGGTGTACTTTAATATAACGCTGTTTGAAACAGTACTATGTTAAAAGTACCAGCAGGATCTAGACGGACCAATTAATAGACAAGACGTTAGTGCGCTTTAGTAGTCATACCCTGGTAGAGTGCATTACCCCACCATATAGACAATCCTTTGGTTGTATTCCTCAGACACAGTATTTTCTTTTCCTGTTTATTCCTGTTAAATATTTAGCTTAATATATTGATTTTTATATAAAAAATGTGTAGTGTATAGGATAGGATATGCAATGGAGTTCCAATAAAGTTGCTATTGTGAACTTACCTTTTGCATTTTCTAACATTGTTTTTTTAATTTTGCAATGTTAACACTGCATTAACATTGGACTGGTTTTGCTAGTACTGTTTTGAGTTTACAAGTGTCCTGACCTCTCATGTCCTTATGCTGTTCTTTGGAAAAAATGTAAATTATCTTAGATATGGTTCATCTAAACCAGGGTTACCAATTATTGAAGTTTTCTAAGGACAAGCAATCCAATGACTTGAATGGCTAATCAAATCTAACCTCCCTCAGAACACAAACATAATCATTGGGATGAGTATCCAGGACCCTCCAAAAGGGTTTTCTTTGGCAATGCTCATAAGTACCTGGCACTATGCTGTACTCTTGGCCTCTTATGTCTGCTAGGTCAGAACGCAGTTAAATAAGGAAGCATTTTCGTGTGCAAGTCCATTTATTGTATTTGATATCATTATATGCAAACAGATATTTGAAAATACTGTAACTTTCACAACTATTTATTGTAAATAGAACATTGTATAATAGATATGCTGGCTCAGGAACAAGAGAATAGACTAAGGGCAGATCTACACAAGCCCTTATTTTGATATAACTTAAGTCACTCGGATGTGGAAAAGCCACCCCCTGAGTGGTGTATGTTACACTGACTTAAGAGCCGGTGTGGAAGTGCTATGTCAGCTTCTCCCACCAACAGAGCTACTGCCACTCGGGGAGGTGGAGTAATTATGCTGACAGGAGAGTTCTTTCCCGTCGCCATAGTGCGTCTGCACTAGCAGTGCTAGAGCTGCTGTAACGATTCTGTGCAGACTAGCGCTAAGCTATTTCTCAGAACTTGGTGGTAAAGTTTAGAGAGGTAGATATGTGCATGTGAGCTGCACAAAACTAAGGTTGAAATCCTGGGTCTGTTGAAATCAGTGGCACATTCTCCACTGTCTTCAATGCATCTAGGATTTCACTCTGAATGCTGAACACTTAGAGAGATTATCTTAATGAAAACTTTGAGAAGTAAAGAATGAATCAATACCACAAAATTCAGATCTGGATCCTAGTTCAGATTTTGAAACCATCCTTCTCTCCTAAAGTCAGGGTGTTCAAATCAGTGGCTTGAAACATCTTCTGAATTATGTACTCCTGACTAATGGGCTACATTTTGTGATGAGCCTCCATAGTTATGGACAATTTTATCCCCAGAATTAATTGAAGGTACAGAATTACAAACTCAATTAATTGTGCCAACTGCTGAAGCTGACCATTTAGATGCCTAACTATCTGACTATACCCATTTAATCAGACACAGACAAATAATTAGCCTTCTTAATGGGTGCAGTTGCAGGTTCCAAAGATTATGTGGATACATAATTATATGTCTGCATTTTATTACAGATGCCAAATTGTGCCTGTGAGATTGGAATCCAGGTTGGCGCCTGGTTAAAAAATCAGGTCATATATATGTGTTAGTTTATATAAAAAGAAAAGTAGTTTCAATTTCTGAGAGGATTAATTTTAAAGCAGTGATTTCGTTAGCCCCATTAGTAAGAGTTATATTTATTATAGCAACACTCAAAATAGCATTTATGTGCGGCAGTGTTTTTCAGTTTTAGGGCCAGATCCTGAACACCACTCAAAAATAGCATTTATGTGCGGCAGTGTTTTTCAGTTTTAGGGCCAGATCCTGAACACCACTTCATCCTGTTTGTGCCACTCCAGCAGGGCAAAAGATGTTAGAAAATGGAATGAATTAGCTGGCTGGGGGTTCCTCTAGCTCTATAACACCTGTTCCAGCCTCTCATACCAATATAGGAAACATGTTGGAGGTGGAAGCAGGCATAGCTGGACAGCACCATAACTCTGGTCATTGTGGGTCAGTGGAATGATCTCTAGGGATTCAAGACACCCCCTCCTGATACACACAGCTCATGTTTCAGTCAGGAGAGCTAGTTGTTTGCACAGAGAATCTGTGGCAAGCTCTTTCATCCAGGAGCTTTGGGAGACATTTTGCAGATTGCCTCCCAGTATTCCCTTTGGTACGATGTGACTCATCACAACCCCCAACATATGGCTGCATGATACAACCTAGCCCTCAGTTTTGCAGGGACATGCACATTGTTAACAGTATTAAGAAATGTAGTGCAGCTGCACAAACCAACTTTCTGAGATTTAAAACTGTCATTTTCTTTAAGTAATTTCTTATCCATTGTCTTTTTCTTAAAAAGTAAAAGACACTTTTAAAACTGTGTAAGTAACGTGTTACTGCTAAATATCATTAGATTAACATCTTTTTTTCTATACACAAACAACACCTACTAACATTTTATTACTCTAAAAATCTTGAACTTTTTTTTTAATTAAAATATTTGCTTCCAGTCCAAGATCTTGCATAACAAATTGCAGACTGGACTGCATTGTTATTTATATCAGTGTTTTATAATTAAACCATAAGTTTCATAGCAGAAATTCAGACACAATCTTAACTATACTGACTGAACTCCACTATATTGAGGGTGATATGTAAAGCCACCTTCTTGATCCTGCCTAACGCACAAATGAAATCTGTTTTCAAAGATAGTAGCAGGGGATGACATCTTGTGGCAAAGGTGCTGAAGGAAAAAGTTGCTCAGACTGGCTATAGTTTCCACATACTGAATTCTGTTCATTCTGTCCAGTACTCTTAAGTTGTTATAATATCCTCTGATCTCAAGAATTTCTTTTACCAGAGGGAGATGTGTTAAATTCTTTTTATGGTATGATGGTGAAAAGACTAAATAAATGAAAATACATCTGACATTAGATAGACCTCACTGGTCTTCAGGAATGTTTTCTAGCATGCTGTGTAGTTATTTCTAACAAGCCATTTGCAAAAATCTTCATTTACTTAAAATGAAGCTATTGTGTCATCACCCATTAAGATTTAAGCAGAAACGTCTTGTGCTCATTCCAATGTAAAATGTTTCCAAGAGTTTCCATATATTGATAACAAATGATGAAAGTGAACTCTTGGACACTGATCTTGAAAAGACTTACCGGTATATAAAGCAGTAGCTACAGATATCTAATAGTGTTTGCAGGATCAGGGTCATGAGGTTTATGTGGATAATAGTTAACTGAGACAAATAGTAAGAATTAAAGTACTAACTAATTTATCTGATATGGAATTTGAAAGGAAGAGAGAGATGAAGATAGAGCATCTGATTCTCAGATGGTGTAAATTGATGGAGCTATGCTGACTTACTACAGTTAAGGAAACTGATCAAGAGACTTTAAAAAAGCTAATAATTGAATTGGATTAACATTCTCATTTTACTTTTCCTCCTAAGAGGCTTGATTCAAAGCCTACTGAAGTCAACTGAAATCTTTCGATTGACTTCAATGGACTTTGGAAAGGGTCCCTGATGAATGGGAATCTGAGGTTTTTGTAATATATTCATAATATTTATTATATTCAGATGAATATTTTTGTTCATTTGCCCCACAAAAATATGCTTTGAATATGGAACTTTTCTAAAAAATGTTCAATCATTGAGAAGCGTTATTAATTTATTTTTTTTCTGACCTGTTTCTTTTTGTAAATGTCATTTTCTAATTTACTCAATCACTTTTAAGTTTGAGACTCATTGAAAAATGTTCGGGGACCTTGAAAGTCAAAGCTGGGTGTTCATAGCTTCTCTCTCTCTCTCTCTCTCTCTCTCTCTCTAATATGAAAAATATTAGTTATGTGCTTACAAGTATCACAACTTCAGGGTCAACTGCACCTTTGACCCTCCCCCAGTTTTCCTCTGGGACACCCTCTTAAGATTCCTGGCTCCCACCCATCAATTCTCCTGGGCAGAGATCCATGTCTCTCACCCTCCAGATCAAGAGTTTAAGCTTGCAGTCCCTCTGCACCTCACTTTGGTTTCCTCGGCTGGTCTGACAGGGTCCAGCACCTGTGATTAACCTCTCTCCAGGGACTATAACAACATACACCAGTTACCCACCAGCCTTCACAAAGTAAACTGCATTCATTCTTAAGATAAAAGCATTACAGATAAAACATTTATAAAAAATGAAATCACTTATACACATGCTAAAAGCTTGCCAGAGTTCACCACAACTCCAGCCTAGGTTCTCTGGTAGATGTGACTCTTTTAAACCCCACAACTCGGCTTGCCCACTTGATTACAAGTCCGTGTCAGTTTTCAGAACAGGAACAAGAACCCCATCTGTCCAGTTCAGCTGTTTCTTTATATAGCTTGGACCCTTGACTGCCAGTCTTCAGGAACAGCTATTCACCAGTTAAATGCCATCTCTTCAGGGCATAGCTTCAAACGCTGTTTTTTGTTTGTTTGGTTGGTTGTTCGCATAACTGGAGTTGTGGAATTCACATTAACCACTTCCCAGGGATTTTCCCACTCAATAGCAATTGTCCCAGAAGTCCATGCTTGTATGACACGTCTCAATATAGTGTTGTGAACTTCTTACACTTTCCAGGACTCACATCTGTCACAACAGGATTCTAGCAAAGGACTCTACAGTACATAAAATATAAACCACTAACCTTATAGGAGGAATCCAAAGCAGCTGAAGATTTCACTCTTTGGAGACTTTAATTATTTTTTTCATTGTACATAAAGGGAAACTAAAAAACATCAAACAATGAACAAACGTATTGGTTACTTTATTAGGAAGAAACACATTGGTTTGAGCATTGGCCTGCTAAACCCAGGGTTGTGAGTTCAATCCTTGAGGGGGCCATTTGGGGATCTGGGGCAAAAATTGGGGATTGGTCCTGCTTTGAGCAGGGGGTTGGACTAGATGACCTCCTAAGGTCCCTTCCAACCCTGAGATTCTATGATTCTATGATTCTGTTTCTTCTTCTTTACGTATTTGTACACATGGATCTCATTCTTGGTATGCATGCATCCCATGCTCAGGAGATCAGAATCTTTTAACCAGCAGTGTCCATTAGGATTAAGTTTGCATTTTGCGTCACTCACGCTACCCCTTCCAATGGCATAAAGGGAAGAGCGCCCCTAACTGTCGCCATTCAGTTCCTTTTTACCACCCAGGACAGTGAGACTGGACAGCCTGTGTCCTCTTAGCTACTGTAGACACACATTTTATAGTTGTTAGTGTAGTTACTGTACTTACCTTCTTTTATTTCTTATATTTTTGTTCTAGCCTGTTGCTGCATGTGCATGCGCGCACACACACACACACACACAAATAAAGATAGTGTTAGGTTTCTGTTAGCTAGCTGCCCCAGTACTGGGGCAATCAACTCTAGGGAGTGAATCTCCCCTGGCTATCCCCTGGAATGATGGAGACATCAGGTGTATTTTTTTGCGTAGGGGAGGGTCATATCCCCCACTCCCCCATGTGCACAGTTTGTAAATATTTTTCAAAACACCCACAGAAATCCAGCAAGGCACGTTTAAAACTGTTCCTGATGGAAAAGCCCATGAGAGGAGCATCTGACTTTGAAGTTCTCTTAAGGCAGTGATTCTCAAACTTGTGTACTGGTGACCCCTTTCACAAAGCAAGCTTCTGAGTGCGACCCCCCCCTTATAAATTAAAAACATGTTTTTATATATTTAACACTATTATAAATGCTGGAGGCAAAGTGGTGTTTGGGGTGGAGGCTGACAGCTCGCGACCCCCCACATAATAACCTCGTGATCCCCTGAGTGGTCCCGACCCCCAGTTTGAGAACCCCTGTCTCAAGGGAAGAAGCTCCTGTTCCTTCTTCAAAACTTCACTTATTTCAGAGGCTTCAGACAAGGATTCTGGGTGTTGAACGAACTTAGTGGCAGTTGAGGTCGCTCTACCTTTTATACCCTCGGGACAGGTAGTGTGAGTGACTTCAATGGACACTCAATGGAGGTAGTAGTGGCCTCAATGGACTCTGCTGATTAAAAGACTCTGATCTCCTGTGCATGGGATGCAGGAGCTCAAAGAGCACGGTCTACATGTGCACAACATCTTTAAGAGCCATAGTTACTTTAATATAACCCTTCTATTGTCCTCTGGGATAATCACACTTCTGCTTTAACTTCTTCTGTGTTGGGCTAAATTCTGCCATTCATGTACTGCCGGACCCAGGTATTCCACTGAACCATCAGACCAATTTCTGTGGCAAAACACACTAAGTTATGTAGCAGTGATAATTTATTCTATTTCCATGAGATAACCTTCATCCCTATTGTCCGATGCTTACAAAAATACACATTCGTGGTTCTTGGTATGTAAAATTAGTTTATTATTTTCAGCAATGACTAATTTCAACTTTTTGCTGTTTTCTTCAGATGACTTGTCTCCATGGGCCTCAGACATCACATGGTTGTCTAGGTTGCCCAGCTAGGGGAGGGGCTCATCTCCCCAGCTATCTGGGCCTTGGCTGCTGTACTGTTCTCCAGAGAACCAACCTTAACAGCCTACATTTCTAATTTCTCCTGCTCCCTAGCTAAACTGGACTCCAGCGCTGACTCCCTTCTATCTAGCTTCTGGAAGTAGTGCATCAAGTATACAGTGTAATCCAATTAACTTTCTCTGTGTGGAAAGAAGGGACATCATCTGCTTCCAGAGCATTATGGCCTCTTTCTCCTAAACTCTCTGTAGAGCACTCTGTGGCACTGGATTCCCTAGAGTTAGGAAGCGACAAACACATAGTAGGCTGGAGGTGGAGACTGAGTGTTCACACATTGAGTGGGAGAAGTGTTAAGTGAATGCATAGCTCTCTCTAGTTTGGTCTCATAGAGATAATGCGGGAAAATACATAAATGCTGAACTTGATCCTCCAAACCATTAGTCATACAAGTAACGCTTGATCTCACAAGTAGTTCCATTTGTCACTGGGACTACTTCAGGAATAAAGGTTATTTGCATGAATAAGGGTTTTCAGAAATTGGCCCATGTTGTTAAAAAGCAGTTTAAATGTATTTACTTCCTATGTCCTGCTTTAATAACATTTTAAAATTCATTTTCTGATCAAGATCAATGTGTGTCTTGGAGTCTTCTCCCTCCTAGGAGATGTACCTTAATCTCCTAAGTAACACTCAGGTTTCATAGAAATATACACAAGGGGATGAATTAGGTCTCTTCACCATCCTGGGTGCACCCTCTGAAAAATACAATTGTTGATATATTGCTACTGTGTGATCCAATTTACTCTTTTCTGCAGTAAGGCAGAGTCTGGAAGTCAAACACTTTGGAGTTCTAATCCTGATTGGTCATGACTCTATTTGTAGCCTTGGACAAGTCAGATAACCATTATGCTTCAATTTTCCAACAATAAAATGTGGATATTAATACTTATATACATACCTCATACTGGTGTTTGGGGGATTGTTTACTTAATGTGTGTAATGGGCTTTGAAGATAAAAAATAATTCTATAAATGCTGAATGTTTGTTTATTTTTAAAGGCCCCCTTTCCAAATAGACTGTCTCTAAAAATTTTACTAAAGAAGATCCCTTAAAAATTAGGTCCTTTAGTGTAGACAAATAACAATCCTAGCAGAAATGTTAGTTGGCTACGTCTCTTACCTGCTTAGCTGGTGACTAGGACATGAGAACCTCATTAAACCTGCTTGTTCTCCTTCCTCTTTTTTATTTCAGTTTTAATTCAGACTTAATTACTTCTACATGTTTTACCATTAAAACTTTCAGAACTTTATTTTCATACTTTTTCATTCAGAATATTATTTCTATACTGTCTCTGGGTTGGTTTTCTGTAGATGAAACTGAAATGCTAATGGTAACATAACACATATGAACCAGCTATAAAAAGTGTTTTGTTGGTTAGTTCAAGTCATGTTGAATAATAATCCCATATACATGTGAGCAAATATTACCATCTTTAACTTACCTGACAAACAAGAAAGGCTAGGAAGATCATTATTAGTTCTATTCTTTCATATAGCATAATAGGGGAGCATGGCACTTTGCACAGATTCTTGCACCAAGGAGCATACAGTCTAAATAAATACAGTCTAAGTAAAATTAAAAAGATGAAGCATGAAAATGAGCAGAGCTGATTAATGATAGAAAGTGGGAAATTCTGAGAAAGAGTTAGCAGATTCTTGTGTGGTGTAGTGTGAAAAAGAAATGGAGTCAAGCGTGAGAGGAGAAGACAAAAGAAAATATAGGGAGAGCATAGGTCTGGAGAGAGCTTGCAAATAGAAACAAGGGATGAGTTTAAGCAGCATGAATGCTATGTAGAAGCATAAGCTGGTGAGCAACAAGATTGAAACTGATGTGGAAAGATATGATGTGATGTGGATGCCAGTGAATGATGGAATTCAGTGAGGAGTCAATGATCAGGATGCAAAGAGAGCAAGAGCTACAGTGTTTTGGATGGCCTAGAGACTGAAGTGCTTCGAAGGTTGCAAAGAAAGATGATATAGTAAAGAAGGCAAGAGATAGTTATGTTTCAGCAGATGGGAGAGAAAGAAAGGGAGATTTTAGAGAGCCTGGAGAGACAGGATTTGGTGAAAGCCTGAATGTGGGGGTAATTAATAGGAAGGAGTCAAATATGACAACTAGCTTGTGAGTCTTGATAACGGGGAGGTTAATGCAGAGGCAGTGTGTCCTAGTGAATAGAGCACAGGATTATGACTCAGACGTTCTGGGTTCTATGTCCAGTTCTGCCACTGGCCTGCTGCGTGACCTTGGACAATTCACTTCACTGCTTTGTGCCTCAGTTTCCCCATATGTAAAATGGGAGTAATGATACTGACCTCTTTTGTAGAGCATTTTGAAATCTATGGATGAAAACACTATGTAAGAGCTTGGCATCATCATTATTATTAATAATATATTATTTATTTTGTTTATTAAAAAGGAGTGAAACAAAAGAGCTCGTGAGGAACGTTTAAGTTTAGCTTTTGTCACATTGAGTTTAAGGTGTTTGTCAGACTTCTAAGATGAACTATGATGCACTCAGAATGACAAGAAGAGATTGGACAGATGACAGAGAGCATAAAAACAGTAAGATTTGTTGACAATGAGGGGATAAGAGAGGGAGCATGGGGGGATAGGAGTTTGAAGGTATATGATCAATAGATAGTTGAAGGATTAGAGGCAGATAGGAGGATCACAATAAATAGGAAACGTTAGGATTAAATGCAATTGTTCAGTACCCTTGTGCTACTAGAATGTCACCTGAACATTGCTCAGCAGAGAGATAGTTCTTTGAGGCAGGTAAAAAGCTCTTTTAGAAAAAATCAATCTGCTCACATGTTTAGATGCCCTGTGATTGTTCATCCCAATCACCTTTCACCACCACCTTTCAAAGGCTGAGGAAAGGTCACATCTCTCTTAGTGCTTTTGTTTACATCTTTCTGTTCATAGATTTAACAGGGATCCAGTGCACCAGTCGCATTGTGAAGATTAGCTTCCCAGCCAGAAGTTCTGGAAACTTCATGCCCAACATTTTCAGTGACTGGTGATATTCCTAAATTTTTGGGTCCCTGTCTTGAGGAACCATGAAGGGGTTACATTTTTAGAGAATAGTACTGAGCACTTTCTAAAATTGGCCCCTTCAAGGGTTTCAGGTTGTTCATGAAAAACTTTATGAACTCAAAATCCCCATCTCAAGTCATTCCTGTGTCAGGGACTGGGAGCTCCTGGGTTTGTTCTTGCAGAGTTTCATGGATTCCACTTGAATATTGTTGCTTTTCCAACTTTGCCATTTGGGGGGGCAAGAAGGGAGTTCAGCGCCCAAATCCAGAGGCTCATGAGAGACTCTCTCCAGAAGCCAAGGCCTTCTGCACAGTATCCAGAATCACGTTTCCATGGACTTTCCCTTCCTGAAGAGCCATGGAGAATTATTCAGCATTGGTGACTCAGCATAAATTAATATCCCTTTGATTATATTTTTTCTTTAGATTGTAACGGATATTCAGAAACTGGAGTTACCGTCTGATGCTAAAATTTTCAGTTTTCTCTAGCATTTTTGTCATGCTCAATCAATGCAAACATTGTACAAACCTGTGCAGACTCAAACTAATTGCTTTTTAGGAATAAAATATCTTTGTCAATTGAGTTATTGTTTAATTAGACATGAAAACTTGCCTCTCCTACCACAGAGCTATTTTACTTTATATTTACTAGCTCCTAAATCTAGTGCTTCCACAACAAAGATTTTTTTCGCAGCTATATTCAGTATTTTACATGGATCCTAAAATATCCCTTTTCATGGTAGAGTGTTGTTACCTGAGTTCAAGGGAGACCCAAAAGATTGAGGGTGAAAATGATATATCAACAAACTGATTTGGAAAAAATAAGGATAGGTCCAAACCTCAGTCCATTCTGAAGGTTCAGATTAGTTAAAATAAATTCCTTCATCTTGAGTCAAGGTCTTTTCCACCTATACTTCTGCTGTTATACTACTTTGAGAACACAGCAGATCTGGCAGTCTTTGCTGGGACTTGCTACACTCTTCAAAAATGCGTTCACTAGAACGTACTTGTTTCAAAGGTTCATATTGCTATCTGGCGGAGCACAAGAGGTCTGAACAGGGCCGGCGCGCCCACTAGACTACCGTAGGCGGTCGCCTAGGGTGCCAGGATTTGGGGGGTGGCTGGCCACGGCTGCCTCCCCAGCTCCCGGCTCTGCGGCGGAGCTGGGGGGGCAGCTCGCCGCGGCTGCTTCCCGGCTCCGCGGCTGAGCCGGGAGCTGGGGAGGCTGCCGTGGGCGGGGGGCTGAGCTGCTGGCCTGCGGGGGGGTGGGGAGCCACCGTGAGGGGGGACTGACTGCCGCGGAAGGGGTGTTAGCTGTGGGGGGCGCAGGGCTGGTGCAAGGAAGTTTCGCCTAGGGTGCGAAACTTCCTTGCACCGGCCTTGGTCTGAATACAGCATTCACCACAAAAGCCTGATACGGTCACCACCATTTATTTAACCTGTGGGAAATCTAGGTCAAAATTTTAGGTGGGATGCTGTAACTTGACATACCTCTGCATTTGCCTGTTATTGATCTGCAATCAATTGGTGCTGCTGACACTCAACACCTCTGAAAATCATACCAGTTATTTAGAAGCCTAAATATGGATTTAGGGACTTAGCTTGGAACATTCTGGATTTTATTTATTGGTCTAAATTCACCCCTGGTATTATGACATTGATTGGTGTAATACAAGGAATTTCATCTAGCCCATGTTTCGACACTCACTCCGACTGGATAGGAACGAATATTAGCAGTGAATTTTAATATAAACTAGGGTCAACAAATCCAGACTAATAGTAAAACTGATTTTAAGTAAAAATAACTGCTAAATAAAGCCATTGATAACAAGAGTATAAAATAAGATTAACACCACAACCACAGATAAAATTATTTGGAAAAGGACCACTGTTAATAAACTAAATAAAGCAGTTTATTACCCATAGTTTTGGTTTGTACTGGATGCTCTTCTGAAAAATTCCCATGTCTTGTTCAATTAGGATACATGGATTGAGGATCTGAGGATAAGGCATCCAGAGAAAAGCTGGCACTAACAAAATAATAAGAAAAATGGGCAAGACAAAATGATTTATTTTTCACTGTTATATTTCTTGACATAGGGTAATTCTTAACTCATGACAGATGTCAGGCTTGGATAAAACTCATTCAAGCTTACTGCCTCCCTAAGAGTTATCTTGTGAAACTGCTGGACTGCAAACTGAGTGACAGTCTGATTCCTTTTGTTCTTGTTAATTTTTTCACAGACGCACTATGAAAATGGAGAGTACATTATCAGGCAAGGGGCTCGAGGGGACACTTTCTTTATAATAAGCAAAGGAAAGGTAAGTTGTTGTCACCCCTTTCAAAGCAAATGTGTTGTACAATGATGGTGTAACTCTGGGAATGCAATGTCAATCAATCCTTTTCTTGCAGGGCCACAAAGGTTACAACATTTCACATTTAATTAAACTTCTTGGCACAGTGTCAGTTGGGAGAATGATGTTAAGTAAAATATCCACACACACCCCAAAGGCAGATCTCACACACTGTTTTACACGTACTCACAATGAACACCTTTTGGTTCACGAAAACAGTTGTTAAGCCACCTTGGTTACATGACCAGCAAGATCAAGACTTTCTTTACAGCATTTCTGGTATAGACATAACCTAAGACTGCCAACATGGGTGCCGGTTATGTTGGTAGGTCTTGTAACATGGATATATGCCCTCTAGGAATGAGACATAACAACTGCTATTGAGTTACATTTAGTCAGTGTGAAGTTGGGCTAGATTTGATCCAGAAATACATATTTTAATCCTTGTTCTAAATATAATAATTATTAATTATTATTTCTATTGCTGCAGCACCTATATGTATACACCATAGATAGAACAAATAAACACTGAGTGAACACTTATTTTTTTGTTAAGATTTAAATCATGCGGACCAGGGCCAGCTCTGGCATTTTTGCCGCCCCAGGCAAAAAAGCCGCTGGCCGCCCCTCTCAGGCTGGGCGCTGGCGGGGAGGGTGGCATGCCCGCGGTCCTGCTCCCCCGGCGGGGGCGTCAGCGGGGAGCGCGGCATGCCCGCCACTCTGCTGCCGGCCGGGGCGATGCCGCGCTCCTCGCTCCCCAGCCGGAGTGCCGGGGGGGAAGGCGGCATTCCAGTGGCCCCGCTCCCCCGGCCCGGGCGCCGGCAGGGAGCGCGGCATGCCCGCGGCCCCGCTCCCTCGGCCGGGGCGATGCCGCGCTCCCCACTGCCCCGGCTGGGGCGCCGGTGGAGAGGGTGGCATTCCCGCTGCCCCGGCCGGGGCGCAGGTGGGGAGCGCAGTATGCCCGCCGCCTCTCTGCTCCAGCCAGGGCGATGCTGCGCTCCACGGCCGGGGCGCAGGCGGGGAGCGCGGCATGCCCGCCGCCCGGCTTCCCCGTCCGGGGCGCTGGTGGGGAGGGCGGCTTCCCCGCGGCCCCGGCCGGGGCGCAGGCAGGGAGCGCGGCATGCCTGCCACCCAGCTCCCCCAGCCTCTCCCCGCTGCCTCTCCCCGCTGTCCTGGCTGCGGCACCAGCGGGGACCAAGGCATCCCCGCTGCTGCCCCGGCCGGTGCGCCGGCGGGGAGGGTGGCTTCCCTGCTGCCCCAGCCAGGGGGCCGGCGGGGAGCGCGTCTTCCCCACGGCCCTGCTGCCCCGGCCGGGGCACCAACGAGAGGGGGGGGCGGCTTCCCCGCGGCCCCAGTCCCCGGCCGGAGCGATGCCGCTCCCCGCTGCCCCAGCTGGGAAGAGTGTTTTTTTGTTTTGTTTTTTAATTTAAAAAAAAAATCTCAGCGCCGCCCCCCCTCCAGGTGCCGCCCCAAGCACATGCTTGGTCGGCTGGTGCCTGGAGCCGGCCCTGATGGGGACCCACAAAACTGCTAAGCTATCTTTCTGAACTAAAATAAAATATATTGTACCATATTTCTATTGAGCGTTTACTAAAATTTGGTGCCTGCTTTGATGCCTTAGCCTCTACTCGGCAAGTTACAAGGGGGAAAATGCTCTTTGTTTTCCTTCACAATCTTGGTAGATTTAGACAGTCCTTTTTTGCCTGTTGAAAATTCCATTTTATTTGGTGTTAAGCTAGGCAAACACATTGCACCTTACCACAGCAGGATGCAGATGTTCAAGGAAATGCACTGCAATTTCCCACTGCAGAGAATACATACTGAAAAACAGATAAAACTAAACAAAAGAGGACAGATAAATGTTTGGGTCAATCCCAACCTTCTATTTACAGTTCTTATATTTGTGCAAAGTCACAGGTTAATACAGGCAATTTATTATGAAAGGCAACAAAAAAGCCCAGATATTGGAGAAGGAAAGAGAGTTGTTTAGTTAGTTCTGACATGACTGCCACACACGCAGGAATGTCTTCTGAGAGAGAGTGTGACATTGCCAGCTCACAAGTACTGAAGCTAGTACTCTGTCTTGCTCAAACTCTCTCTCTCTCTAACCAATATTTATCAAACAGCTGAAGTCAAATGTTCACTAGAAGAAAAAAAAGCCGTGTATTTTCCATGTGAATAAGTGGGAGGTTTTCTAAATGGAGTACATTATGGGATATGCATTTATTTTGAGGCCTCAGAAAGATCCTCATGTTATCCTCCCCCTCCTTTTCCTGTTCCCCCTCCTGCCCCTCTCTCATGATACTCTCAAGCTTTTCCAGCTTCTTCTGATCAGGAGTAACTGATCCCATCATAATCTTTTCCTTACCTCTCTGAAGAAGGAAAACCATGACATAAATGATCCCCACATGAACATTCCTCTCCAGACACACTGGCCTAATCTGTATCATACTGTACTCGAAACAGGCTGCACCCTATCCTCTGTACTCGGAAGAGTCCCTAGGTCCCTGATTGACAGATTTACCAGTCAGTGTGCTAAATAGACTGATATTTCTGTGCAGCCAATTGTCATGGTCTGCCACTAACAGCAATGCCAGAATGTTGTGGTGGTACATTGACATCCACATGGGGTCTAAATGTTTGTTTGGCAGACACCCTTTTCCCTTTATTGCTTATTCCCATGTTGACTGTGAGAGCTGATAGCCAGCCAAGGCAGTTGAAATAAAACAATGCTTGTTATAATAAAAACACGCAGTTCTAGGTCTAATCGCCCTGTGTACAGATAAAAACCTCACTAGGTCCAGTAAACAGGCTGTCTTCCTTCTAGCCTGGGTCCAGCAATCACTCACCCCCTTAATGTCTTTGTCCTTTGTTCAGTCTCTTTCGGGTGTCCTTGGGGGGTGGAGAGTCTCTCTCTTTAGCCAGCTGGAGACAAAATGGAGGGGTTTCCCAGGGGTTTAAATAGATTTTCTCCTCTGGGTGGACACCCCTCCCTCTCCCTGTGTAGCATCCAGTTACCAAATGGAGTTGGGGTCACATGGACAAGTCACCTGTCCATGCACAACTCAGTTCCTTCTCAGACCAGCCACATTCCTGGCAAAGCTCAGATGTGGATTGGTGTCTGCAAGGTCTATTGTCTGTTAAGTGCTTCTTGATTGGGCACTTAACCTGCACATTCCTTTCTCAAGAAATACAACCAATATTCATAACTTCAACTACAACAATGATACATGCATATAAACGGGAGGAATAAATTCAGTAGGTCATAACATTCACAGAGATATGTTACATGGCACATGTAGCATAAAACATAGTCCAGTTACATCATGTATACATTTATAAGCATCTCCCCATAAAGTTTTATGGGGTACACTGTCACACCCTGGCACTAAAACAGTTAAATAAAATGGATTATAGTATATGACCGTAGCTTTCACAAATGTGGCCACCCAACATCCCAAACTGAACCCTGGGTCAGACAGTTAAATAAATCAAACAAGGATCTGACTGCAGCCCACATGCCTGGGCATGTACATGCTGCATGCAATTAATTGGTTTGAATATTGTCAGAGACCATTAGTTGTAAAGCTGTTTCCAATTTGTGATATTCATATAGCTCAGTGTGTCCAGCAGTGATATCTTGGGCAAAACCTGGCAAAACTGAACAAGAAAGGTCCTAAAAATTCCTTAATCCTGCCAGCCTAGCTCCTCTCACAAATTAGTCCTTTGGTCTCCCAGGATATATCTACACTGCAATTAGAAACCTGCCGCTGGCCCATGCTCGCTGACTCTGGTTCGCAGGGCTTGGGCTAAGGAGCTGTTTAATTGCAGTGTAGATGTCCAGGCTCAGGCTAGGATCCTGCAAGGTGAATAAATTGTTTACTATCAACAGTTTGCACTCTTCTGCTCACCACATACTGATCGTCTAGCACCGCTCAGTGCTCAGTCACTATAGTGAGATCATTTGCCATGCTGTGCTGTAGCATGCCATTTTTCCTGTAAAAATCAATGTCACAAATTTAACAGGTGCATTATTGGTGCCATATAATCTGGTGATTAATGTGTATCATCACTTTAAAGTATGTGGCAGCCCTGTAATCCCTTGTCATTTCTTTTGTAGGACACACAGAGGATCACAGAGAAACAGATTAAAATGTATTAAGACTTTCTTTACTTACTCAGTTTTTTTTCATCTGCTACAAACAGTTTTATCCAATCTGTTACACTTTCCCTACCCTCATCTGATCTTTGATGACTCGCTGCAAAAGTTTATTCTAGGCTGAGTGCTCATTAATGACTCAAAACCACTATGTTGAGCATCCATAACAAGAGACAGTAGAAGGTAGAGGAAATGGTTTTTTTAGGTTTTCACAACAAAATTAAACTAGAAAGCTTTCCATATCCCCCGTGTCAGAACTAAATTAAACTGTTTGAAATCCCCAAATGCTTTGTGAATTTGCATATGCAAAACCTGAGATTTTCACAAAATGCAAGTGGGATTTGCAAATTTGATCTAAGGGTGAAATGTTGCCATTTTCCTCTGCCCACTAAATTTATTGCACTGGATGTTGCACTTAGGCCAGCATCCTCTCTCAATCTGCCCATTTAAAAACATTCAGATTTGACCCCAGTTAAATCTAGGTTCAAAGAAAAGAATTGCCTCTCGTATGAGAGTCATATACATCCCAGATCTACCTATCACCTTTTTAAGGGGCTTCTGAATCGTTGGTTGACTAATAGAGTGTGCTGTATCATCCTTAATACTAGTGGTATATCCAGGAAGGATTTGTGGTTGCTAGGAGTTTACCAATTTGTCATGGAGAGACAACAAGCTACAAGGAAACCAGGGTTTCTTACTGTTTTAATGCAAAGTAGAGTGGTCTTCAGAAGAGCAATTAGAAGATGTTAGATGAAAAATTAAAAATTAGGACCTCCAGTGCTGGAACTCCATCTCCTATGGATGTGAAGACCTCCAACCATTGTGTATTGCCCATATATATTTTTTTAAATCTGTGCCTACATCAGCTCACACTATGCATCGTTTTTCAGATGGGCTGGAAATCAACTTTTCATCTGCAAAACCTGTTTTTCTTTTTCACAGCAAAAAGAAAAAATGTCAAGGCACAGCTGCAGACTGCCATTTTTCATTCGTTATATTGGCAAAGGTGGTTAAAGGCTGTTAAGCCACATTTGCAGTTTTTAATTTTATTATATTGCTTTTTATTTTCATTTTTTAAATCAAACATACGTGGAAGTTCTTTATTTCTGCTCCAGCTAGCATTTGGGGTCCATGACCGTGTCCTTTCATTGCATTTAGTGATTGAAAGAGGAAGGGTCTTCATCCTGTAATGTTCTCTCTTCATTTCAGCTTGTAGACTTGTTTCCTGATTCGTGAATGGTGCAGAACAGAATAACCTGGAACTCTGTAAAAAGAAGCCCACATAATAAGTCCATCTTGTAACATAAAAGATTTGGACCTCCAGTTCTACAGTTGACTCCATTCAAACAGACCCCTGCGCTCACACAGTCAGTTGCAGGGTTGGGGCCTCAAACGCTAAAATAAATGAGAGGGCACAATTCATATTAGTATTTTCAATAATAATACATCCCCCAATAAAAAGTAATTATACATTTCCATGAATGGCCTAAGAGGCTTGTATGGGGAACTGGCCATAGCACTATGTTTGATTACACAGAGCTAAAATGGTGATTGGCAAGGCTCTAAGGAAGTTCAGGATACAGGAATTATCAAGTTAACCAGATAGGAACCTGAATCAGGGCATTAATAGAAAATGCCATAAGTTACTCATACATTCCAAAATGAGTGGGCTTTATTAATAAAACGTTGTTGTTTTTTTCTTTTCCACAGGTAAATGTTACTCGTGAAGATTCACCCAGTGAAGAGCCAATCTTTCTCCGCACTTTAGGGAAAGGAGATTGGTTTGGAGAAAAAGCACTTCAGGGGTAAGTACTACAAATGATATAGCTGTTTAACTGTGATTCACTGCAGATGGGGATTCTGCAATAGCTTATTGGGGTCTTGCAGCTAGAAGACAGAACTGAATTCTAAGCAATCTTGCTCAGTCATTATCCTGGAGGCACTGGTAGCCAGTCTGTAGTGAACGTTGGTTGCATTGGAATATGTCCTTAAATTGGTAATAAAATCCCTGTTTCGTACTTAAATGTCTGAATCTAGACCTCAATTTGGATCTGATAAGCTTTTCTTATTTTTAAAATTTCCCACCTTGTGGTATGTTTCATGTGTTGGGTGAGCACATAACAGCTGATTGCCGGTGTTTTGTTTTGGGGTTATAACTATGCTTGGAGGGAACTTAAAGATGTAAATAACAGTCCACCATACATGTTATATGTCCACCATATAATACTTAGTCCTGCCATGAGTGCAGGAGACTGGACTAGATGACCTCTTGAGGTCCTTTCCAATCCTATGCTTCTATGTTAATATTAAATTAAATAGGAGTATAAAAGTGGAATACTCCATTTCTTCAATGGTGTACTAAAGGTAAGTAGGAAAGGCAATGTAGAGATGGGTTTTTATAGGTTTAGATGTACAGTAGAACATGCAGGGATTTAGTTGCATGACTCCTATTAACGTTAGAGGGCACCATACAGCTAAATCTCCCATTCTTAAAATTTACTTCTGCCTATAAGCTCTATGGCAATCTTTCTCATACTGTAACCTCCACATTCAGTCATTCACAAACCAGTCTTCCTCAAAAGAGCCCCAGAACCCTTTTGGCCAAATGTTGTGGTACTTCTGACATCTAGAGAGAACTGGCCAACATTATTGCCCATCTCAAGTGTACAAAACTCATGAGTCAGAGGCATGCCCAACAAAATCATAAGATCAGCTTTAAAACCATGAGCTTTTTTAAATAATAAATTTGAGGTTATTTTAATTTGCCTTGTGATTTTCTAACCTTTATAGCATACTTGAGCAATATATCCAAGCTTTTCTCTGTAGCCATGAGAGCTAGAAATTTTTTTTAATGAAAACTGAAATTCTCAGAAAATCACATGACTCCAGGAGCTTGGGTTTCAAGAAAAACACCAAATATCATAAGACTTGCAATAAAATGTTGAGAGTTGGCAACATTGTGCCAAATAAGTCTGGAAACAAAGAAGTCTGAGAAATAGAAGGAGGCTCGTAATGCACCTCCTCAAACAACTTCTAATAATACGACTACTCCAAAGTTTAGGTTCTTATTTTTCAATAATGTATTTACAAATATTTTCAAATATTTTCAAATACAGTTGTGTTTGTTAGATGCCTTAGACTAAAATGAATTAATTCACAATAGGTATTTAAACAATTTGTATATTTTAAAATATTCAGTATAAAATGGCTTTGATCTTCTGAAATTAATCTGAAATCTTGCTATAATTGGCATAATATTTTCAGTTTATAGAGGCAGGGTAATACCCAGATGCTTTTTGAATGAAAGTGTACATATCTGAGATACTGCAAGCCCAGTTTACTAGTAAACTCAATAATGCTGTAGCTAGATTTAAATTTGATAGTTTGGAAGTATATCTGCAGCTAGATAAATAGCTGACAAATGTTTATGTATATGATAAATGTTTAGACATCGCTGTTGTTTACAATGCAAGATGTGTCTATACACTTCTATGAAATGTGTTTGTGAATATTAGTTTAATATAGATAGATATAGACAAGCAGTGCATATTTTCTTTTGATATTTTCTTTTCACCTAGTTAGCAGTTAAAGATAATTTTTCAAAGCTTTCTTTGGAATTTTTAGTCATGTGACACCCATTGACATCAGTTGGAATTGTTCAACAATAACTCCATCCAACGCTGTGAAAATTTACCCCACAGTGATAATGTGTTAAAAATAAAAACTGAGGTTCATGTGTAATTTTATATGCATATTATCCAGTTACAACTAATAGCAATTGGGAATATTTTGCAGTTTCAGAAATACTGAATAGTTGCAGTCTTCATTACGCATACTGCTGCACAGAAGAAACTTGGATAGAAAGTATTTTGTATGATACATTGGAAATACTTATGCTGACATACAAGTTCTGTGATGACATGCATTATCCTATTTTTCTAGCCATTACATGATACACTTTATTTCACACTATCCCAGTCACAATAACAGAAACAAAACAAGTCACAAAATTACCATAGCCATATTCCTTACAGTAATAGTTAAACTTCCCAACACATTTGCCTTTCAGTTTCTTGTCTAATTCAGTCTGAGATGACAATATATACTGTAGGACTAGAAATAGTCACTGTGCATTAATTTTTGCAGTATTTCATAGTTAAATTAATTTTTGACAATTTTTAATATTGATTGTTTCTAGCTACAGGCAGGTGGCAGGACTCATCTATAGTCCAGCAGGGAGCATGAAAATAATGTAATGCAATTTCGTGGCCAACATCTGTTGCACTTAAACAGCTCTATAGTAGCTTATACATTCTGTTGTGCTCTTTCTGTACCATACCAATGGGAAATAACATCAGCAGCTGAATTCTAGCATTTTCCAAAAGTGTGAGATACAAGGGATTCTAATCTGTACTGTCGATACACTAGTGCAGTAGTTCTCAACCTTTTGTGGCTCAGGAACCATTTGTAAATGTTTATGGCCTGTCACAACTCAGTAAGTAGTCTTGGGGCGGAGGCCCTGTGGCAGAACTGTAACTAGGCATTTTAGCTCCTGGGGCGAGCAAGCATATTTTGCGCCCCCCACCAGAGGTGAGATGGGAGGAAGGCCCCCAATTTTTTTGTTGTGCCCCCCCAACCCAGACAGCCTGGGTGACCTGCTGAGGTGCATCAGGGGGTGGAGGTGGTGCTCCCCTCCCAAGCCCCACCTCCTGGCATCACCTGCCTGAGCCACCCAAGCTCTTGTGCTGTGAGGCTGGCTGGGCTTGGCTCTCCACTCCGGGCATTGCAAACTCCAGGGTTGCAGCGCTGCTCAGGTTCACCCCTGCCTCCCTCACTGGACCAAATTTGTGTGAGTGAAGTTGTGACCTGACTCATGAGGTTGCAGTGCCACTCACTCAAATTTGGCCTATCCAGACTCCAAACCTGAGTGGCGCTGGGACCACAGAGGTTGCAAGGAGGCAAGCCCAGCCAGGCCTTTGGGACAGGAGCTGCCATGTGACCCTTTAAAACCTTCTGGTGCCCCAATTGTGGGACCCAACTCTCTGGTTGAGAACCTCTGCATTAGTGTACCCCTTTCAGAAATCCAGTGTCAGTGCTTCTAGAATATGGTGTTCATTAAACCCATCTTCCTTGTTCCCCCTCTTTCCCTTCCTCCTGAAAGCTTCAAAATGTTATCTCACTGAAGCTCTCAGCTCTTATTGACTAAGGATCCCAACAGTCACTTCCAGACTCTCATATGCCATATGGCAATATAATAGCCTGCCAGGTCATTAATAACCATTGGTAACTGGTACAGAACCTTGGCAGTACATTTTTGTAATTCTCAGCAGATTGAACAAATATCATTATTCCATAAGCTGTATGAGTACAGTGTAACAGCCTATTACAATTAACACCTGTGAATCAAAATATCCAGTTGTACTCTTTATTTTTGCTGCTCTGTCATTTCTGTAGGTTAACTGCGACTCTTAAATTAGGGATTTCCAACCACTTTTGATATCATTAGTATATTTTTTATGCTGCTCTTCTTTGGAACTGGCCAAACCATGCCCCTTAAAATATACAACTTCATCCTTTAATTTTCCCATATATATTTTTTTAAAAAGGAGTTGGCAGTCAATGGAAGGATAGAGAAACAGTGAAGGAAGAAAAACTTTCCTGAATTTTAACATTCCAGTGAAATCATGTAAAAAGAAGTATTTTTTCCATTTAAATCTTTGATATGGATGGAGGGAGAATTGTGAGGAGCTGCCCTTCTTGTGGGTAGATGAGGAAGGATGTGGCACTCTATTTGTTTAACCAGACATTTTGAGCCTTACAGACTTTCCCCATTCCTAAAATTTCCTATGTTGTGAATTTTAGTTAAAGTTTCAGTATTGCCAACTTGCATTATTTTTAATGTAAGTCTCACAATATTTGAATGTTTCTATTATTTATATATTTATTTGTATTACTGTAGTGCCAAGGAGGCCTAGTCATGGACCAGGATCCTATCCTGCTAAGTGTTGTACAAAGACAGGGAAAAAAGGCAGAACAAAAAGACAGCCTCTGCCTCAAAGAGCTAACAATAAGACCAGATTTCAGTGTAGTAGCCATGTTAGTCTGTCAGCAAAACGAAAATAAGAAAGAAAAACTTGTAGCACCTTAGAGACTAACAAATTTATTTCAGCATAAGCTTTCGTGGGTTAATACCCACTTCATCGGATGCATGGAATGAAATATACAGTAGACAGATATTTATACAGTCAGAGAAACATGATAAGGTCGAGGTGCATAGACCAACCTTAAGAGGCTAATTAGTTGAGCGGAACCATAACAGCAGGGGAAGAAAATTCTGTATAAATATCTGTCTACTGTATAAATATCTGTCAACTGTATAAATATCTGTCTACTGTATATTTCATTCCATGCATCCGATGAAGTGGGTATTAACCCACGAAAGCTTATGCTGAAATAAATTTGTTAGTCTCTAAGGTGCTACAAGTTTTTCTTTCTTATTTTCGTTTTAATAAGACCAGAGACAACAGATGGAGGTGTACAAGTAAACACTGAAACAATATTGGTCAACATGATGGGCAGTGATCTCTGCACACCAATGAGACTAAACATTGTTAAGTTTTCTGTAGGCATCACAGTAAAAGAGAGTATTAAGGAGGGATTTCAAGATAGATGATGAGGTAACTTTACAGATGTTTATGGGCAGTGCCTCCCAGTTGTGTTGGGCAGCATGGGAGAAAGCACAAAGTTGTTTGTTTGAAAATTTAACAAGTAGGCAGTGGAGACTGGCATCGTGGGTTAAAAGGAGGTGGACATAAAAATCTTGACAGTGAATGAGAGATGATAGGTAGGGTGGGGATTGACTTTGAAAGGCCTTGAAAGTGAAACAAGCATCTAGTGGAGGGATACAAACAGGGGTGTGATCGCAAATGACAGGTGAACCCCCATTTTGGGAAGGCAAGCCCACTTGCCATGCCCTTTCCACCTAAGGCCCCATCCCCCACACACTGGAGCACCCAAACTCCCATAACGGAGCCCTGAGGGCACCTCCTATGACTGGAAGATCCCTGGCCTGCCTACCCCAGCCAGGCCAGGCTGCCCCTCTCCCCAAGTGCCAGTCTGGTCTTAGCCACATCGGGCTGAGCCACCACAACCCCGCCAGGCCGGCTACGCCGGGCTGAGCCACTGAGCCGAGCCCGTGGCCACGCCAGGCCAAGCCGCTGGGCCAGCAACGGCCATGCCACGGCCCCGAGCCACTAGCCCCTAGCCACGTTGGGCTGAGCCGATGCCCCTCCCTTCTCCTCGCCACACTGGGCTGAGCTGCCGCCCCCCCCTGGCTGTGCTGGGCTGAACCGCCGGCCCCCCTAGACACATCAGGATGCACTGACGGGCTGTCCCCGGCCACGCCGCCCCCCTCCTTGAGCTGCCAGCCAGACTGAGCCCCCGCCCCTCCGAGCACTGGGCTGGGCACAGCCACGCTGAGTCGGGCTGCTCCTGGCCAGCCCCAGGACACGGAGCCGCCTCACACCCCCGCCTCAGTCTCCCACCCACCACTGGCTCGCCGTGTTCCCTCCTCACTCCCCCATCCCCGAGGAGGAGGGACCTGGCAAGCAGTGGCAGGCAGAACACCTGCTGGTGGGGGAGTAGCACTATATGTGAAAGAAAGCGTAGAATCAAATGAAATAAAAATCTTAAATGAACCAAACTGTACCACAGAATCTCTATGGATTGTAATTCCATGCTCTAATAATGAGGATATAGCAGTAGGGATATATTATCAACCACCTGACCAGGATGGTGACATTGTCTGTGAAATACTCAGGGAGATTAGAGAGGCTATTAAAATAAACTCAGTAATAATGGGGTATTTCAGCTATCCACATAATGACAGGGTACATGTCACCTCAGGATGGGATGCAGAGATAAAGTTTCTTGACACCTTAAATAACTGCTTCTTGGAGCAGCTAGTCCTGGAACCCACAAGAGGAGAGGCAATTCTTGACTTAGTCCTAAGTGGAGCACTGAATCTGGTCCAAGAGGTGAATATAGCTGGACTGCTTGGTAATAGTGACTATAATATAATTAAATTTAACATCCCTGTGGTGGAGAAAACACCATAGCAGCCCAACACTGTAGCATTTAATTTCAGAAAGGGGGACTGCACAAAAATGTGGAAGTTAGTGAAACAGAAATTAAAAGGTACAGCGCAAAAAGTGAAATCTCTGCAAGCTGCATGGAAACTTTTTAAAGACACCATAATAGAGGCTCAACTTAAATGTATACCCCAAATTAAAAACGTAGTAAGAGAACCCAAAAAATAAAATGCCACCGTGTCTAAACAACAAAGTAAAAGGAGCAGTGAGAGGCAAAAAGGCATCCTTTAAAAAGTGAAAATTAAATCCAATGAGGAAAATAGAAAGGCGCATAAACTCTGGCATATAAAGTGTAAAAATATAATTAGGAAGGCCAAAAAAGAATTTGAAGAACAACTAGCCAAAGACTCAAAAATTAATAGCAAAAAAATTTTTTAAGTACATCAGAAGCAGGAAGCTTGCTAAACAACCAGTGGGGCCACTGGATGATCGAGATGCTAAAGGAGCACTCAAGGATGATAAGGCCATTGCGTAGAAAGTAAATGAATTCTTTGCATCGGTCTTCATGGCTGAGGATGTGAGGGAGATTCCCAAATTTGAGCCATTCTTTTTAGGTGACAAATCTGAGGAAATGTCCCAGATAGAGGTGTCATTAGAGCAGGTTTTGGAACAAATTGATAAACAGTAATAAGTCACCAGGACCAGATGGTATTCATCCAAGAGTTCTGAAGGAACTCAAATGTGAAATTGCAGAACTACTAACTGTGGTCTGTAACCTATCATTTAAATCAGGTTCTGTACCAAATGACAGGAGGATAGCTAATGTAATGCTAATTTTAAAAAAAGGCTCCAGAGGTGATCCCAGCATTTACAGGCCAGCAAGCCTGACTTCAGTACCTGGCAAACTGTTTGAAACTATAGTAAAGAACAAAACTGTCAGACACATAGATGGACATAATTTGTTGGGGAAGAGTCAACATGGTTTTTGTAAAGGGAAATCATACCTCATCAATCTACTAGAGTTCTTTGAGGGGGTCAACAAGCATGTGGAAAAGGGAGATCCAGTAGATATAGTTTACTTTGATTTTCAGAAAGCCTTCGACAAGGTCCCTCACTAAAGTAAGCAGACATGGGAAAAGAGGGGAGGTTCTCTCATGGATTGGTAACTGGTTAAAAGATAAGAAACAAAGGGTAGAAATAAATGGTCAGTTTTCATATTGGAGAGAGGTAAATAGTGGTGTCCCCCAGGGGTCTGTACTGGGACCAGTCCTATTCAACATATTCATAAATGATCTGGAAAAAGGGGTAAACAGTGAGGTGGCAAAAGTTGCAGATGATACAAAACTACTCAAAATAGTTAAGTCCCAGGCAGACTGAGAAGAGCTACAAAAGTATCTCTCAAAACTAGGTGACTGGGCAACAAAATGGCAGATGAAATTCAATGTTGATAAATGCAAAGTAATGCACAATGGAAAACATAATCCCAACTATACATATAAAATGTTAGGGTCTAAATTAGCTGTTACTGCTCAAGAAAGAGAACTTGGAGTTGTGTATAGTTCTCTGAAAACATCCATTCAGTGTGCAGCGGCAGTCAAAAAAACAAACAGAATGTTGGGAATCATTAAGAAAGGTACAGAAAATATCATATTGTCTCTATATAGTTCCATGGTATGCCCACATCTTGAATACTGCTTACAGATGTGGTCACCCCATCTCAAAAAAGATATACTGGAATTGGAAAAGATTCAGAAAAGGGCAACAAAAATTATTAGGGTTATGGAACGGCTTCCGTATGAGGTGAAAATGACTGGAACTTTTCAGCTTGGAAAGAGATGACTAAGGTGGGATATGATAGAGGTCTATAAAATCATGACTGGTGTGGAAAAAGTAAATAAGGAAGTGTTTTTTATTCCTCCTCATAACACAAGAACTAGAGGTCACCAAATGAAATTAATAGGCAGCAGATATAAAACAAATGGAAGTATTTCTTCACACAACGCACAGTCAACCTGTAGAACTCTTTTCCAGAAGATGTTGTGAAGGCAAAGACTATAACAGACTTCAGAAAAGAACTTGATAAATTCATGGAGGATAGGTGTGACGTGTTGGGATCACAGAGACCTGCTTGGTGCTGCCACCTGGTGTGCCAAGGCTACTTCTGCCCCTGTTTCCAGGCCTTTTCCAGCTTGGGACTCCCGAATCCTGTCTGTTTTGAGCCAGATTCCCCTGATCTGCTGCAAACACAGACCCTCAGGTCAGAACCAAGTCCACTAACAGCTGTAAGGCTCCTGGAAGTGCTCTTGCCTTTGACACCCAGGTGCCCAACTCCCAAGGAGGTCCAAACCCTTAATAAATCCGTTTTACCCTGTATAAAGCTTATACAGGGCAAACTCATAAATAGTTCGCCTTCTATTTCAAAGATAGAAAGATATGCACAGCTGTTTGCCTCCCTGGGTAACAACTCGCACTCCAGGTAACTTGATAAGTAAAAAGTGATTTTAATAAGTATCAGAAAGTAGGATTTAAGTGATTCCAAGTAGTGACAGACAGAACAAAGTGAATTACTAAATAAAATAAAATAGAACACGCAGTTCTATGTCTAATCACCCTGTGTACAGATAAGAACCTCACCAGGTCCAGTAAACAGGCTATCTTCCTCCTAGCCTGGGTCCCGCAATCACTCACCCCCCTATTGTCTTTGTCCTTTGTTCAGTCTCTTTCAGGTGTGTCCTTGGGGGGTGGAGAGTCTCTCTCTTTAGCCAGCTGAAGACAAAATGGTGGCGTCTTCCAAGGGCTTTTATAGCCTTTCCCCCGCCACTCCCTCTGTAGCATCATCTTGCCCTGGAGTTTTGGGATCACATGGGCAAGTCACCTGTCCAAGCACCCTAACCAGTCCAGCAGGTTGCATTCCTGACCCAGGCCCCGATGTGGATTGGGGTCTGCACCTTCTTTGGTCTGTTAAATGCTTGTACTTAACTTGCACATTCTTTTCTCCAAACCTGGTCCCATGCTCTTACAAAGGCTATGCATAAAACGAGCAAATATAAAACCAATATTCATAACTTCAACTACAATAATGATACATGCATACAAACAGGAGGAATAGATTCAGTAGGTCATAACTTTCACAGAGATATGTTACATGGCACATGTAGCATAAAACATATTCCATTACATCATGTATACATTTATAAGCCTCTCCCCATAAAGCTTTATGGGGTACACCATCACAATAGGTTCATCAATAACTATTATCCTCGATGGCCAGAGATGGTGTACCTAGCCTGTTTGCCAGAAGCTGGGAATGAGTGACAGGGAACGGATCACCTGATGATTACCTGTTCTGTTCATTCCCTCTGGGGCACCCGTCATTGGCCACTGTTGGAAGACGGGGTACTGGGCTAGATGGACCTTTGGTCTTACCCAGTATGGCCGTTCTTATGTTTGAACGTTTGTTATTATTTGTGTTGTAACTTCTACCTTCTGTAACCTCAAACATCTCTGTAGTGTATTATGCATCGGTACACACAAGCAATTCACTTTAATGTTAAGAGTATTTATATGTAAGTAGGAGTGGTAAATCACCTCTATGATTGCCCAGAAACTTTTTAGGCCAAATTTCTACCCTCAATTTAATTTTCTCAAATCACTGTGATCATAATTTAGCCCTATTCATCTTTATAGATATGGGAACCTGTGTTTAAAAAGAGGAGGAAATAAATCATAGAGCTGTGTTGGAGTGAGAATTTGCTTTGGGAAGTTAGAAATAATGCATGATGAAATGTTAATGCTTCTTTAGATCTCGAAGGCATAGTCTATAGAGTATCAAAACTTTAAGATGTTTATCTGGATTAATGTAGGAACCACATATATTCCCTAAAAAGTTTTCTGAACATCTAATAGCTGAAAGGCCTATGACCAAAATCAATATGTGAAACATCAATAAGACATTACAACATTGACAGCACTATTGATTTTTTTTGTATCCTCATTTTTAATGTAATGTTCTTGTTTGCTTTTGCTGTAGACAGTATTATGAGTCCGTTGCCAGAATAGTGGTTACTTTCATTTTATCTGCCCACACATCATGAATGTTGCTGGGGATATTTCTAGAACTAACTGAGCTTAGCCCTGCTATAATTCTAATATTGTTTATTTTTTGCCTTTTTCATATTCCTTACACAGATGGGAAATCCTCAAAAAAACAAGGCAGTTTGGTTCAGATAAGACCCAAAATATTTGGATGTTCATCCAAAACTTAAATGTATTTGAACCTTTTGAAACTTGCTTTCCCTCTTCAAAACTAACCAAATCCTTCTCCCAAGATAACCTTTTCCACCCTAGCTACCTGATTCTCATCATCTCACTTCCTTCCTGTCCGACTCTTCAGCTGAACTCCTCTCATCCTGGAATCCCTTTCCCCTAAGTCTTTCCTTTCCTAAAGCCTTTATATATCTATCTGCCTGTGCTGGTATCCTATGTAGCCCTTCAAGAGTTATTTGGTTTGGCTTAATTAATTATCTAATCTGCGATTGACTATTCTTGATTTCTTAATGCTTAGAAATGAAGTAATTTGTACAGTGAAACTGAGTTGCATGTTATATTGTTCATTTCCCTCTTCTAATTTACAAAACTCCCCACTTAGTGAATTTAACACCTCCCATGTGACCTGACCATGTCCAAAGACAAAATTCAGAAGGGGAATGAGTCTCTTTTTAAAAAATAATAATAAAATTCAATATGCTATTGAGATCAATCTCCCATCAAACAATAGAAAACAACTGTTCTCTCTCTCACTTACTTATCAAATATTTATTATTTTCCCCTTCATTTAACACAAAGAAGTTGGGAGCTTATTACAAATCTCCTGTAGGGACAGATAATACAAGTTTTAATTTACTAAATTTATTGCCATTTCTCTCAGCCCCTGTTTTGCCTGAAGAGTTGTGTGTTGTAAAGCCTTTTGAATGTCCTTGAATAAACTTATCATTGAATATCAGTATGGTGTATCATGTTAGTTGGACATTTTGATTGCACAGCACTGTGCCTTCCATTAAAATCTTAGCAACAGTTGACTTGTTAACCTGATTATTTTAGATTTTGTGTATTTTTGATGTTGCTACTGGAATATTTTATTATAATCTGACATGTACTAGTAGCTTGGAAGTGTAATGATCATTCAGGTGTGTATGTGGCCAGCACTAGTCTGAGCTCAGATCAGGTTGTTTGACAGTATAGTTGGGTTCAGGTTCTGGAAAGGAAAGAACTAGCCTCCCTATTTTTTCAACAATGCATGCTGTACGGCATACTGGTTCTGTCCACTGGCTCATTCTGTGCTATGCTTTGACTGTGCTAATATTGTCCTTACCTTCTGTTATTTTCAGTAAAAACATTTTCTTCTGTCAATGTCTGTTATGAATTTAGACTATTGGAAAGGTGTGGGAAGCTTTCGACTGACCAAGAGTGAGGAATTTGATCACAGTGGAGATTTAAAATTATCTATTGTCTCATGGAGATATTACTGGGGGCAGGAGGGGTGTGAATCCTGGTCCCCGAACAGAACAGATTATATTCCTGAATACATCTGTTTCCTGCATTATTGACTGTATCACTGACAGGATTAACTTGTATTATGTAGCTGTAACACTAAGAACTCACTGTATTGGGCTGTTCTCATATTGTTGAGTTCATTTCTGGGACTGGTTCCCTTTATTCCTGAGCCACGTTTGGCAGTCACAAGAGTCGTACCCTCTAGTTCTCAGACTCTGGCCTGTGAAGAGATGGCTGGTCACTTTGTACTGGCTCTCTTTTTCTTCCCAGCTGCTAAATTGTATTAAAAGACAGCTAAAAAATATATTGAACTTTCATAATTTTGCTTTTCTATGAGAGCAATTGCTGCAGTTGCCACAAGGGTGTCATTATCATGAATGGGAAAGGAAGTGAGCCACACTGTGACACTGTAAGGGGTCCTCTTGATTAAAAATTAAAGGGTGTCATTATCATGAATGGGAAGGAAGGTGACCTGAGCAATTTTGTATGGGAGAGAGGGTGTTCATGACACAATTAATCTATAAAGAGTTGATCCAAATTATGAAAATATTGGAGAATACCACCCCTACAACAAATGGATTGTGTTGATAAAAAACCTTCATCCCATTGCCTTCTTCATGCCCAATAGGAGCTGGAACATTTACCTAGGTGCTTTAATCTCTGAAGGAGGAATGTTAAAACTACAGTTTTAACAAAAACAAAATCTATAGCAGTAGCAGGTTTTTGGACGGTGGTTGAGTTTGGACAAAATAGCCACATTTGAGCTGTGCAAACATTTTAAAATATATTAATCTTTTTATTAACCTTGCAACATTTTTTTAGCTATATCAGCCAACATACTTCAATAAACAGGCACTGTATCTCCATCCCCTACTCCAAATAAATCTTCAGAACCTTTCCTGTACTTCTCTCTCCCACCTGATCCATCAGAAATGGATTCATGCTGTCAGGGAAACTGGTTGTGTTGCAGAGCTTGGACCAAGGGACTCATTTCCATCAATACAGGGCTCCTTGAACTCCTACCTCAGGCTTCTAAAAGGATGAAATTATAGTACAAAAATATCTAGCAGAGATGAAACACAGGGCTTGAGGCTACAGTACCTGTTTAGAAAACCGGCGGTGAAATAAGGCGTGCAAGACTGGACAAGCAATAGTAAACAAAATGAGGGATAAACGCATAAGGACTTTCAGCTTTTGTTTTACAGGGTGTAAAACTTTGGGAAATGTTTTTTTTAATCTCCTACCCTCCAAAGAAACAGAATACTGATTTTTTTCCACATAATTACAATTCATAATGATTTAGCATTCTTTCCTATGTGCAGCACCTATTATGTAGTGAGGATAACTCAATATATACATCTCTCTGGCACATGACCCGTAAAAAGTAATTTGGCCTATCAGCTACTCTTTACTTTTATACTAAATTTTACACCATCTACAGTATCTTTTACTGGACTTTACATGGACTTTTTTCCTATTACGTTCTCCACTTAAGATAGACTAATGCATGTACAGTATAAAATTACTAAAATCAAATTTTCAGAATGTTTATTTGTAATTGATGATCAACTGTTTCTACTGGTCTTTGCAGAGTAACTGTGTTCTACCATTTGTGTGTCCAACTCCTGGACTCCAAGCTGGATGACCTAAGAAGCATATATATAAATTGTCCACCAATACTAAGATGATGGGGAGTTGTACTGTATATCATAAAGTTTTGCTTGTGTTGTCCAGTGATTCATTCTTGTTCCCAATTAGGGAATCTTCTTGTAACCCTTTTTGTATTTGTATTGAATTTTGTATTTTTTCATTATTGAAAATGAATATTGGTTACTTAAATAACATTTCTCCACTCTTTGAAGATAATAATCCCTCACTATTTCTATTTTTCAAATAATGCAATCTGATGTTACATTTGGCACATACTGAATTTTGCTCTTAACTTCTTCCGTTCATTGACTCATGTTCTTAATTCTGTGTGAAATTCTCTGGCAAGCTATAGGTTTCTTAATTAAAGTCAAGTGAAAAACTCACACTGACTTCAGTGGACTTTTGTTCAGGCCCAGTGTTATTTATGATAGCAGGAACTTCAATATAGTTTTGTAACTTAAGGGGATAAGTCACTTTGTAGTCCCTTTATTTAAGCCTCCACTACTGTAACAAACAGTGAACAGAGTATGAAAAGAAAGGGGTCACAGGATGTATTGCTTGATTTTTAAGAATATCCTTCTAGTGATCAACATATCATTATTATGGGGATGTAGTTCACATCTAAAAAGGATAATGGAAATTCAAGAATGTGATCAACACATTCTCTCTCAACTACATTATTTACTCTTAAGTAGGCAGGCACCTGAAGTCATCTCATGTGATACTATAAATGTGATAATATCTATTTAAGTTCAAACGTATTTAATGTTTGTTTTTGTAAGAGGTATAAAGTAAATGTTTTATTTCCACTTGGAGCTCATCTTAAATGATGTAGTGAAATTTGCCGAACTGGAATCTCACATTTCCATGAACTTCTGATCATCACGGAGTACCCTTTCTATAAAGGTGTTCTGGAAATAGCAACAATCGATTTCAGTATCACTGTTGTTGACAAATAATTGTTTGACCAGTGATTTGTGTTTTGCTAATCCATATGTTGGTGATATATGAAGATAATACCCAACTGCTGTTTGCAGATGATGTTGACTTTCATATTTGTGTCTGAAAGTTATACAACTTTTTAGATTTAAGCCAGCTGGCAAAGAACAGTACTTTCTCTTCCAGGTCTAAACATGCTAAAGGTTTCCTCAGGACAAAAGCATATGGCAAGTACAGCACTTGAAAAACAATGAGATGTAGATGAGTTGCAAGTATCAGAATAATACATACAATCTGTTATCCTAGTTCACATCTTCTCTTATAATCTTTTTGGTTTCTTCTTTTTGGCTTTAGGAACCACTTTTTTAATATAGCTTGCTTTGTAAAAGTGGCTCACAACATGGATATTAATCTGATCAGTTTGCCCAGGCAGAGATAGCTTTAAAGCCATTACAAAATGCTCTTGCCTTCTCATGTTTCTTTTAGTGTGTTGGATAAGTTGTTTAGGGTGATAGCTTTTAGTCACCTAGATTTCAGTCACACCACCTTTTGGCACATCTCACTGACTGAAACTTTCTTGGGGATGACTTCTCTAGTTAACAATGCTGAAATGGATTTTTTCATGCTTCCTTCTCCATGCTTTCAAGTGCAAAAACTGTAATTATAATTTGAAAATGATCATTTGAGTGAGCCCCGTTCAATGGCTCTGTTTTGATGGGCACCTAAAATGACTCAAGTAGCTATTAGATTTATGCAATGTGAGTATAAAGCAGATTGTTTTTCAGCTGCCTCATATACCTTCCCCAAATGTCTTGCCTCAAGACTCTTGGATTGATGTGAAATTGCCTAGGAAATTAGATGTAGATTTCTTTTATAATAAAGCTGAATAAAAACAAAGTGTTCCAGTCCAACAACATTAGTAAATACTGCACTAAGGGTTAGGAACAAATGAATATATACTGGAGCTAGAAGATCAATGAACACTAAAACTGGAGTCTTTTGTGTCTTATCAGTCATCTGCCTTCTGTGCTGAATTTCAAATAACCATTTTGCATTTCAAAAACATGTTTACATAAAATACATAATAATGAAAATAATTTAATACTGATGGAAAATAGAGAATCATGTTAAAAAATTTGCAAATAAAATATTTTCTATGTGCTATAACAAAAATCACAGATTTTTAATTTACTCCATCAAACAGAATTTCCTTTTGACAAGAGTCCATTAAAAGGAGTCCATTACCGGTCTATCTAAAATGCCTGGATAGGTTGTTTATATACTTTTGTTAAAAGGAGAGTAGCAAAGTAGCCTCTCGGCTTGATACAAAACCACATTTAATTTCTACAGTAAAGTAATGTTCAAAAACAGTATAAATCAAGTGAAACTAACAAATAATCATGTCATATGGAAGGCAGGATATTAATTGAATGTATGATTGAACAGAATCAAACCCTATGAACTAAAATTTGATGATACTTAAGAAAGTATTATATATTGTTTTACCTAAAAGGCACAATCATACAATCTTTACTCAAGGAAAACTGATACTGACTTTAGTCGGAGTAGCAACACATAATAATGGGCACTGAGATTTTGCCAGGGTAAAGACTGCAGAATTGGGTCATCAGATATTACTATTTTTTTATTATGAATATACTGTTATATTTGAATATATACTGCATGGTGATTGCTCTTACCAACTTTACTCTTGTGTGTGGGGTTTTTATTTTGCCTTTGTTAATGTTATTTCAGAATTTGCAATATACCCTATCCCTAATCTAATCAATACCCAGGAAATATTGCAGATACTGAGGTACTGTTGTTTAGTTATCTGAGTCATCTGATAAGTTTTAAATGGTGACTGCTGTTGTACTGGATATGAAATACATATACATATTGTAATGTTTGGCAGCTGGGAGTGAGTCATAGGTTCATTCCTGGCATGTGAAACTCTATAAGGTGAGGACAGTCTGTTGTTAGGGGGACCATATCTGGCTGCTTTCATGTGTTTAAATAAACAAAATAGTGTGGTTATTTAAATGCGTAATCATTAGATCACATAGTCAATTTTAAATTTCATGTGCTCTGAGAACATACACCCCAGATTGCAGTTTGCCTTTCACAGTGTACAGAATATGAAACTGACAACCTGGCAGCGCAGCGCTAAGGAGATCAGTAAGGTCCCCAGACATGCTGGTCTGTTGCCAGTACTGGGTGCATCCTCGTAACTGCTCTCCTCGCCTTTCAAATGGCATCAGAAGGGGCCCCAGCTGAGGCCTTTCTACTGGGTTTTGGGGGATGTCTATTTTAAATCTCTTGCATTGTGAAGTAGAGCTGTTTGGAAAATGGATTTTATAACCTGCAACAAAATCCACTATTTTGGTATTTGTTTTGAACCCGAAATGGGACAAAGTCAAAATATATGAAGAACATAGGCAGTTTTGAGATTGTAGGCATTTCAAAATGCTGAAATGCCAATTTGAAAGTTAAATATTTCATTTAGAATTTTCCAACATCAAAATTTCTGAAATTTTAGTTGAAATAAAAAATTTCCCATGAAAAATGCCCGTTGTCAAAACCTCGTGTTTGCCTGGAAAAATGTTTAAAATGTCAGCCAGCTATCTCTCTCAACGACACCTCACAAAACCCCAGAGCATGTGAAACCTGAACACAACGTGATATACTTATTGTTCTATAGCAGCTCTTTTTTAAAAGTCCCATTATAATCAAGCCACTGGTCTTGAATGGCTGACCATTCTTGGATGTTACGTGGGTGAACTGACTTTTGCTGCTGAATATATAGTAATTCTGTAAGATTACTTAACAATTCAGGGCAAGATCCTTAGCTGGTGTAAATCAGCTATGTTCCTTGATTTTAGTGAAGCTACATCTTTATAGCACCTGATCATCTGAGCCATTATGTTTAGATGAGAACACCACTGCAAGTATAGTATGTGGAAGGAGAAATACTGGTGGTTGACTACAAAAAGAAAAATAATATCCCCAATATTCTGTTCTATTCTGTTATACAATCCCATAGCAACATCAAAGTGGAAGCACAACAGGGAGCTGGTAGACCAGACATATTCTGAATGTTCTGCAAATCCTCCAGGTGAAATCCTGGTCCCATTGAATTCACGGAACTCTCACTGACTTTAGTGAGGCCAGAATTTCACCCTCCATTTCTATCAATATAATTTAAATAATCAGCACTGGAGGGCTGTCTTTCTAAAACTTTGTAATTTACAAAAGTCAATAAATAGAATATCTTTAGGACAATTTAAGAAATCTCCTATGTATGAGATAGGACAGCAACATATTGTACTGCTGCCATTATGGATTTCTGGAATCTCTGGGCTTGTGTGTAGTTGGTCTCCTGTGGGAAGAATGCAAAGCAATTTAGTCTTGGAGCATTTTCTTCCTTTGTTATAAATTTTTTTCTTTCTCCATATTTCTATGAGGCTCATTACTATTACTAAAAGATACTGAACATGAAAACAAACTTTACAGGTTTTTAGAAAAATCCAACTTTTAAAGAAACATTTGTAATTTTAATAAAGTTTAGATTTTGCCCAGGTAACTCTGCAGAGAGGAGGAGTTAATACTATAATAGACTTGATATTTTTAAGTATAAGTTTCTGTAACACCACTGTGAGTACATGCTGTCCCTGAACAACCTAGTTCCCTTTTTAAACTGCTATCATCTAGGTCAAGATCACAACCCTGGAATTTGCCGCATCAAACATTAGCTTCAGATTACATTTTAAATACAATATTCTGCAATCCAAATGTCTTTATTTTGAGTACAAGATTATTAGTATACAAAGAAATAATTTCAAAAAGCATAAAACCAAATAAACTAATGCTAAAGAAAATTAGTATTCATTTAATAATTCTGCAATACTAAGAAATATTACATGTGTTTTAATGGAAAAGGATGTGATCAGATCATATTATGATGGAAGTATTGGCTTTATTTTCTATTGGATAATAAAATTATTAAGTAAGTCATGGTGCCTAATAACAAATATCATTTTTTTCTAGAATTTTATCAGGTCCAGACACAGAAATGCTCATTCTCTCTAGTGCGCTCTCTCTAGTGCGCTCTCTCTCCCTCTCTCTCTCTTTCTCTCTCTCTCTCTCTCAGAAACAATAATTTCTGTCTAAATAGCAGGGTCAATGGTTGACTTCGGTGAGACATGCCTAAAGTCACATGTTTAATGTTAAACATGAAAGTGTTTGTAGGATTGGAACATTAATATAAACAGAGGAGCAGAACTGATCCCTATTTGAATACTTATTCCAGGATCTCTCTAAATAAAAAAATAATTTAAGATCACCCCTTTCAAGAAAGACTTATTTAAAATGGTAATGAAACCTTCTATAAATAACAATCCCCTTTGGCAACACTTAATTTAAGAATTTGCTTTTGCCTGAAATACTTAACAAACAGATTCATAGATTCAAAGTATGACCGCGGTCATCTCCTCTGACCTCCTTTATAACACAGGCCATAGAACTTTCCCCAAAGAGTCCTTTTTTAAAGGATTTGGTTGGGTTGGTAAAGTTTTCAGGACATTCTTGATGTTGAGCTTAAGATTCAGCAATCTCTCACAGGATCACATCCAGTGAAATAGGAATATAGATGCCTAAATGAATCTTAATGCAAGCATGTAAAACTTAGTTGCATAAATATCAATTCCTTCGTTAGCTTTTGGTCCTGCAAATTGTTTTGCCTTACTCTTGAAGTCAGTGGTATTCCGTATGGGCCACAGAATACAATGGGATCAGGATTTGTCCTATATGGTAAATAAACAATATATTCTGTACTCAAAACAATTTGGGTCAGATTCTGATATCCTTACAGTGATTTGTACCTTGTACAACAAGTAATGCTACTGAAGCCAATAGAACTACTTGTAGAGTGAGGTACCACTTAATGTCAGTAATCTGAATCTGTCCCCTAAAGTCTGTTTTGCCAGTTCCCTTCCTTAATCTGCCAAGAAAACACAGCCACATTTTGGGCAATATGACCTTCATCAGAAATGTCTTCATGGTTTCACTCACAACAGGGGGTGTTAATTACTCCCTTGCCCATGCACTTTTAGAGCAAAACTTAATGGAGCAAAATAAAATATTTGTTTCCTACTGTTCAGCTCTATTTATATTCTGCTCCATTCCTGTCAATGGCATCACTAATATCCATAGAGCTCCTGAACCTTTTTGTTTTTCATCCAGTGCCTGCACCCCCAAAAAGTTTTGCAACTGGCAGTATGAAAGGAAGTCAAAGCTGTTTGGGGTGGGTTGGGCTACTGCAAGCAAGTAGGGAAGCTTAATAGATCTGAGAACACTGTAGGCATTTCAGGCCCTCTCTGGGGCGGCTGGGGACCAGACCGCCCCGCTATACCGTCACGTTTTGGGGAATTAGCGCAGTCTGTTGCTGCAGGGTCAGCCGTTCAGGCCCTCCTGGAGAGGCCCGGGCAAACAGACCGTTACTCGTGAGCCCAGGCCCTTGGACAGGGCGGGGCTGAGCGAACAGTAGGTCACTAGGCCCTGGCCCTTGGTCAGGGCAGGCAATAAACAGTTCAGGGCTCAGGCCCTCAGGCGGGGGGCTGAACAATCAATAAGGTGGTGGCAAGCCCAGGTCCTGGCTCTGGAGGACCTGGGAGAGGGGGACGCTGCCACCCACACGGGTGGCAGGGGGGATGCAGGCCCACCCACTCCACTGCGTCCCAGCCCGGGGCCCTAGCTGAGTCAGTGGGGATCCTGGCCACAACACACTGACCTTGGCTCTGGCAGTGCTGCAGCCAGACTAGAGTCGGCTGCCCCCGGGCTACTTCCACCTTCCGCCTCTACGGGTACCTGTATCAGGGGGACGCCCTCGACGAGGTCGCAGACCATCGGCACCTCAGAGTCGCTGGCGGGCGGCAGGCCTGGCGGCTCCTGGGGGTAGCAGGCTGGCGGCAGGCCTGGCAGCTCCTCGGGGTAGCAGGCGGGCAGCAGGCCTTGCGGCTCCTCGGGGTAGCAGGCGGGCGGCAGGCCTGGCGGCTCCTCGGGGTAGCAGGCGGGCGACAGGCTCGGCAGCTCCTTGGGGTAGGAGGCCACCGGTAGGCCTGGTGGCTCCTCGCGGTAGCGGGCAAGCGGCAGGCCGGGAGGCTCCTCGGGGTAGCGGGCAAGCGGCAGGCTTGGCTGGCCCGACCAGTCCTCCGGTCGGCTGCTGGTCGCTGGGGTCTCCCAGCGGGGAGCTGCACCACTGGCGTCCGGCCTCTCTGGTGGCTGCCGCCCAACTATGGTTTGAGAGCCGGCTTTTATACTTGAGCGCCCTTGAGGGGCGGGGCCAGGATTCTCCGGCTCCGCCCACTTGGGTGTCTGGGGAGGCTCCTCTCTCTCTGGGGCGGCTGGGGACTAGACCGCCTCGCTACAACACAAACATGAGATTACTCTCTAAGGAAACTGGGGAGCAAATCTATTGATGTGAGATGTAAAGGCTCCATGTTACATTGTGCTAAAGGACAAAAATGTTCATCAAAAAATTGGACAACAAATCCTCATTTTTATTTAATTAAAGAGGTGGGTATTTTACCTAGAATATGTTTGGTATCCGCTGTTTGTTCATCTGATGTTCTAATGACATTTTTTCTAGGGTTGGGCACACTAACCATAATTCATTATGCCGAGTAATGGTATGTAAACAGTTGAAATGGCCCTGTGGAAAACACAGTATGTGATTATGTTGGTTATGGGTCCTAGATTAAGAGAAGGATTTGGTCCATATGAACCAATCTTACCTATAAACAATGCCCTAATGATTGCACTTGTCGAATGCTGTGTGGCAGCATGGGGCTCCAGTCATCATTGTGTTAAGTTGAACTCAGTGATCAACTCTGCCCTTCGTATCATCATTGGTGCAACCCAGACAACTTCAGTCTCCAACCTTCCAATCATGGACTGGCATTGCTCCTCCGGCAATTAGGTGTGAAGGAAGGGCCCTGGCCACATTACTGTGTCCAGCCAACTGCCAAGACAACTTACATCACAATATCATCTCAAAGCCACATCAAAAACACTGGTTAAAATCAAGACGCCCCTTTTCTGAAACAGTTGAGCCTCTTCAATTGTACATCAGGCACAAACTTTCTAAGGAACAGCATCAAAAGGTGATGCAGGACTACATTTTGGATTGATCATGGCGCATTGCTTGAGTGATAAACTACTCAGATCTCCATCCCCTAGTCTTTCTGGATTAGCCCTCGCACTCTCTTCAGAACAACTATATGACTCAAAAGATCCTTCTACGTTAAAACAGGATATGTTGTCATCACAGGCAGTTTAACTTACATCTTTACCTTGGGGCTTCTTGAGCTCCCTGTCCTGCCCCTGTGGAGCTCACAAACAAACAGTGTGTCATCTCATTATGCACTGCCTTCTTTATTATCTTGGTGGTGGATGGAGGTGCTTCATGTCTCCGGATGTATGAAAGGGTGGCTACACTGACCCAACATGTAATTCATTGTTTGTGCCATCAGAATCCATATGCCAGAAAGGAGACCTATAAACCGAAGAAACAAAGTCATTTTCCTTTAGTCTTAGAAAAAATTATCTTGTGAGACTAGAGTATGTCTGTGACTGAGAGAGTACAACAAATGCATAGGAAATAGCATTTCTAAAGCATTTTGAAACAGTAAGTATAATTAAGGCAATTAACATGGAATAAATAAATGTTTCCTCACACCTGTTTAATCTTCTTTTTAGTATAAATGACTTTTTTCAGATGGATTCATATCCATTTTGCAGGTGATTGCACAAGTGATTGGAAATAGGATAGGGAGCTTTTCACTGCTAAATCAGTGGTTTGATCCAGCCCAGATTGCAAATTACTGGCACAAACTATTTAAAGAGTGCTTGGTGACCTGTCTGAAATAAGCTAGTGATGTCAGACTAATTTCTAGTGGGCAAGTTCATGTCACAAAAGTTCATGTCACCATCACCTGCTGTGGTACCTTTGTTTGCCGTGTCAATAGAGAAGCCAAGGACTGAACAGGTTTAGAGTCTCTGATCCCTAAAAGTGGCTTTTCCTCCTCAGGATTGAGGCATAATAGTTAGGAGATGTGGAGCAAGAGCTGAAGGACTGTCACACAAGCATTTTCATGAGTACTACACTTTTTTTTAAGGTGGGTTTTAAGACTAACTTCATATCCCCTCATGGGTTTCCTGTATCGAATATGGATCACCCTATATCTTGACAATTAACAGCATATTAAAATGTAGTTTTCCATGAATCCTTGTCATTACCATAACCTTTTTAGGACTCTAAAACTGGTCTGTTCTTCTCTCCTTAACCTTGCATAATGCTTGTTTGTGTCAGTGATAGTTGGAGGCATTTGTCCATAAAAAAGTAAAGGGCTACATTTTCAGTTACAACCTCTAAACGTGAAAAGTCACATCAAATATTTATGTACATGAGGTATCTAAGCCTCCTTTTGTCCAATAACTGAACATAAATAGATGTGTGTCCACTCCTACAACTGGCACCCCATTAACTTCAGTAGGACTCTGCAAGGATGGGGGGGGACTGCCTTCATTGGAACCACTTCAGACCTTAGAAACCAATTTGAGACTGGTTGGAAATGTCTTCTTGAGTGTTTTGGTATTTAAAAATAAATAGACTGCATTATCAATATACAAACCCAGCCTTTATTTTAAGCAATCAAGAAATCTCACATGCCCTTCCAAATGTGCTCTAGTGGTCTTATTACAGCAACAGAACTCACGGGCCATGTCACCTTTATTCTGATTAATGCCATCATTAATGGTTTACAATTGTTTTTTATCTAGTGATTTTCAGACAAAAATATCCTGGGTATAATCATTTAAATCCTCCCACAAAAGTTTATTAACACAAAAGACCTAAATAGTTAAACCCTGCAAATATTTAGGAATATTCCATGTTCATATATGCTTGACAATCAATTAACATTTAATGGGAAGGCAATGATAACTCAAAATACTCACACAAATCGTGCTTTTGGTTTCCATTTAAAAGGCCAATTTACCTTTGCTCTTTTAAGACCTATTGTTGATTTCCTAGAGTGGGATTTACGTAGATCGTCTGGAACACTTTGGAAATCAGTCAGTCTGTGGAATGGAAGCCATACTGCCAAGTTCAGCTATAACCTTCATAGCTTAAATTGTGGGAGAACCTAGTAACATGAACTAAAAAGATATTTATTATAGTGTTGCTCAGTAGCGCCACTGCAGACCAGGGTCTTTCAGGCTTTCCTTTGTAATTCTTTATTATGAAAAATTTGTAACTTGCTGGGAAAATACCTTCTGAGCTTAAACTTGTCTAATAAGTATTTTAATGAATAGGAAAAATATGATGCAATGGTTTGAGTTATAGAAGAATGTAGAAAGAAATAATTCATTATTTATTCTGGGTTGTTCAGTTCTAGGATTCCCACAGAGCAAAAAAGAAGACATTTAAAAGTAACAGGAAGCGTAATTAGTCCAATATGCATGCTAATTGTGCTGCTTTTGTTGAAATAAAGATTTAGGAATAATTTATTTTTTAAAAACAAAGAAATGTCCTGGGTGGGAGGGTTGTGTGCATTGTGGTGAGTTGTAGAACTTAATAGATAATTTTATAAACATTAACTGTTTAATTGTCACAACCCACCTGCGGTTGCAAATGTGGAATCTGAGAGAGAAGTTAATCAACATTTTCAAATGAGTGTATAAAAAAAAGACACCTAAATCCATATTTTGCCAGCTAAAAAACAGTGCCACTCACCCAAGGCTGTCACACACCCCTCATCTGCACCATATCATTTGTATTCCTCTCCCTTCTCCATCACCGGCTCCATCTCTCCTTCCTGGATATACTCACTCTTCTACAGTTCCCACCATTTCTACCTACATCTATTCCTTTCTCCACCCCAATCTCTCCTTTCTGTGCCAACATAAATCTAGATTCCACATTCTCCTCACCTCTGGTAACATTTTTCCTATTCATTATGATCTCAAGACATCATAACCATCCATGACCTCTTCATATCTTGCTCCCTCCAGCTCCTGGCTCTCACAGAGACCTGGATACCTTTGTCTGACACTGCCTCTGCAGATATCCTCTCTTACGGAGGTCTCTCACACTCCCCACTCATGATCAAACTGTGATGGGGGTGTTGGCAGTGGTGTTGGAACAATTTTTATAGTGGGGGTGCTGAAGGTGGAAGCCATGTATTTGGGTGATTGTTACTACCTCAAGCATCTAGATTTAGCATCTATGGGAACTAGGCTTCTTCTCTTCCATTCCTGCTGTTCCAAACCTTCTCTTTTCTCCCTTCCCATTCATTTGAACACCACTGCATCCAACTTTCCTCTCCTCTCCTCTCCCTCTCAGTGTTGCCGTAATCTACCATCCAGCCAAATCCTCCCCATCAGTCTTTCTCTCTGATTTCAACTCCTGGTTCTCTCTTCCTCTTCTTACAGTCTCCCACGCTCATCCTCAGTATGACCCATCCAACTCATTAGCTGCACTTTTCCTTGATCTCACATCATTCAACCTGCAGCCCTGGTTCCCACTCTCCAAAAGACTTGACTTAGTCTTCATCAAGCACTTCACTCTCTCTGATCTCTGTTGCTGAGTTCCCCGCCTTCAACTATCTCCTGGTCTCTTTCAGTATCACGCATCAGCCCCCCTCCTTTCCAGCCTTTCACTCAGTTTTTCTATGATTTCCAGTCCATCAATGTTGATGACTCCTCATCTACTATCAGCCCTCTCTCCTCCCTCAACTTTCTTCCCTTTTTGCATTGCATAGTGGTTAATTTTCTCCATTCTTCACTCTACTCCATCCTTAGCTTGTTTGCTCCTCTCTCCCATCTCAAGACCTGGCTCAATCCCAACATCTGCTTCATCTGAGCTGCTGAGTATCTCTAGTGAAAATCCCATTACTTCCTCCACTATAAAATTGTTCTCTTCTCCTTCAATTCTGCCATCTTCTTAGCTAAACAACAATACTGCTCCAATTTCACTGAATCCCACACCTGCAAACCTACCTGCCTTTTCACCACCTCTGACTCACTCCTCAGACCCTCCTCTCTTCCTGCCTCCTTTGCACACAATCTCACTGATTTATTCCAAGAGAAATTTGTCAAAATATGAGGTGACCTTTTGTATTAATGTAGAGGGAAGTTATAGGCCCCAGAAGTAAACAGTATTAACATGACCTTGCCACTGTCCAAAAGTATACAGTTTTAAACAAGGTTCAGGGTTTGGTATACAGAGATCTCAGGCTGCTTAGAGCCATGGCATACACACTATTAAAAATACCTTTGGTCTTTTATTAAAGATACAGAAAAGAAGAGAAAACTGTTAAAGTATTTGAAATGTAAAGTATTAAGAGAGACTTTTAATTTTAACAGCATCCCTTGTTCCCTTGCCTTTCGCTGGAAAAAGTTTTCTAGAAGAAAACAAACCCTCTTGTCTGACAATCTCTTAAATGATATTAAAGATGGCATATGACTAGTCTTGTGGAGGAAAGAGAAGAAGTTAGTTGAGAACGGCTGAAGCTGTTGTTCCTGAAGTCCAGTCCCATTTCCTAGAAGGCAAAACTGGACAAACACACAGAAAAAGGAAGAGATAACAATAGCAAAGATTGAAAATGAAGATTCTGTTTCTGGTGTTGACTCTTACTTGCAACCTTGCTGCTGGAAAAACATAAGGATAGGACATGGTCTTATTAGCCAATTGTACTAGCCTGAGGCTGTTTGGGGCATTGCTTTTAGTTGTCTTCTGGTCACAGGTTTACAGCAGTGTTGCAAAAAAGACCGCCTCGATTGGCTAAGCCCAGACTCTTATAAGACAGAAGGAATAAGGAGGGAGGTAGGAAAGAAAATAAATAGGTAGGGAAGGAAAAGGACACATGGGGGAGGAAGAGACAAAGTTTCACATCCCAGATAGTGTTCAGGATTTAGCCAGAGCTGGTAAAGGTGGCAGTGTCATCTGTATTCCTCTCTCTGGCCCTATCTGGTAAGAACATCTCTCAGGATTAGGGCAAAGAAAGTCATGGGTTCCAGGAGATGGTGAGGGTGGCAGCCATCATGGTGACACTTGTTCCTTCCCCTTCTGTCGTTTTCCAGTCAGATAGCCTTGTGGTAGCCAGCTTCCCCCCCCCCCCCCCCGACCCACCCCAAAGTCTCTTTTTGAGGATTTAGAAAGGAGAGTGGTGGGTGGAATAGCCTATCCCTTCATTATTTTGTCCACCAATTAGGCTTGATTTCCAACAAGCCAATTTTGGTCCATTGATTTCTGACACTTTTCCTGTTTACCAGGTGTGATCCCTAAGTTATATAAGTTGGCCTTTTTGTTTGGACTAATTCTGTCTCTCATTTCCATCTTTTCCCATCACAATTTATTGTTATAGGTTATTGTGACACACTTTATTAACTTTTATTCACTTTTCAAAATTGAGCTTACAATTAGGGTAAATTCCTAGGCCCAATTATTACAACAGACTTTATCTTACTCCTTCCTCTCCTTCTGCTCTCTCCTTCTCCCCTGTCACAGGCACGGAAGTTTCTCATCTGCTTTCCTTCTGTAACCCCTCCAGTGATTCTCATCCCATCCCATCCCCTGAGTTGTGCCAACTCTCAAACTCTCCCTTACTCTTCTTCTTAGCTTCTCACTCTCCTCTAGCTCTTTCCCCTCATGATGAAAACATTCTCTAGTCTCTCTTCCATCTTTAAAAAAAAACATCCTTGTCTCCACTTGCCTCTCTAACTACCACCCCATCTCCCTTTCATCTCTAAGCCCACTGAATGCACTGTCTACAATTACTATCTAGAGTTTGTCTCCTCAAATTCCATCCTAGATCCTTTCCAATCTACCTTCCACCCCTTGCACTCAACTGAAACTACTCTTGTCACAGTCCCTAATGATCTGTTCATAGCTAAAGCTCAGAACCAGTACTCCTTCCTCATTCTTTTTGACCTGTCAGCCACCTTTGACGCAATTGATCATGATCTTCTTTTTGAAACCTTGTCCTCCCTTGGCTTCCATGACTCTATCCTCTCCAGGTTCTCCTACTCTCTCATTGCTCCTTCAGCATGTCTTTTGGAGGACCCTCCTCATCCCCCGCCCCTCTCAAATTTTCTGTGGCGGTTCCATAAGGCTCTGTCTTGATTCCCTTCAATCTCCCTCCAAACCTTCTATCTGGTTCTCCACTGTAAACACTACCCACCATCTCTATGATGACAACTCACAGATTTACTTCTCTCTACTCAAGACCTGTTGCCTTCTGTCCAGACTAAAATCTCATCCTGACTTTCTGACATCTCCTTGTGGATGTCCAGCTGTTAACGCAAGCTCAATATGGCTAAAACAAGGCTTGTAATGTTTCTCACCAAACTCTCACCTTACCTCCTTTCTCAGTCACTGTGGACAACACCACCATGCATCATCTTTAACTCAGACCACTCTCTAGGTCCTCACACCAAACTGTATCAAAACCTTGCTGATTCTTTCTGAATAACATCTCTAAGATACAGACTTTTCTAGACATCTGCTCAGCTAAAATTCTCATCATGTCATGTCTCAATTACTATTCTATTTCATATAGGTTCTTACACCATGCTTATCGCCATAGTGTCTGAGCACCTTCCAGCAGTGTGTGCAGTATGTGCATTAAGCAACATGAATAACATCTCTCATCCTCTCCACAGGAGGAGCAGTGTGTGCAGTGGTGTGCTACAATATTTAGGGCCCAATCTTTCACTGTGATGTGCAGCAGTTTACCACTGCACATATACGGAGTCCCATTGACTTCACTGGGGGCAAGGGGGTTAATTCACCTGAATCACAATACAGAATTGTGGCCTAAAAGATACACCAAGTGCCCTCTTTTGGACAGCTTGAAGTTCTAAGAGTCTCTGAGAAAGACATTAATCGTTTGGCATTTTGCAAGAGAAAATTCTACCTAAGAGACTTAAAAACAGTTTGAGCACTGAGACAATCTGACTCTTTTGTACTGTTGGTTTATTGCCCTGCTGCTACAAAGCAATTGCAAAATGTTTAGGTTTTATACTAATCCCAATGTGTGTCTTTGTGAGAGATTTGACATTTTACAGATAAAGGCACCTTATTTCTAGTCAAGAAGTCACAGTGGAATACAGATTAATTTAGAAAAGTGTTTTGTAGCTGACAAAACACGGTACATGTTGGAGGTTTTTATGAAACATCTTACTTAACCTTTGACAATATTCTTCTTTTTTCATTTTCCCTCTCTTGGAAGTGGAACATAGATTCCCCTTGTGGAGATCCTGGATTAAGGAGATCAAAGTGAAAAGGGAATTATCTGAAATTATCCCAATTATCTGAAACCTTGAATCTTAATAAGGGGACACTGTCACTCTGACTCTAGGCTTCAGTGGTAGACTAGGCCATTTCAGAGTTCATATTGTTTGAAAAAAATTTCTAGCTGGCCCTATTAGCACATAAATACAAAATTTGGATTCAGATTTAACCCTCTCCAACCTCCAAAATTCAGGAGCTTTGTTTTCTGCTAATCTCTATTTTTGAAACAACTTTATTTTATAGTTATAAGGGCTCTCATCTTATGCATGAAATTCCCATTGACTTCAGTCAGAGTTTTTGGTGCATAACTAGGATAGCATACTTTATAACTTTAAATTTCAAGTCTAGGTAGAAAAAACCCACATTTCTTAGGACTTTTTGATATCAGTAAACATCAGAGCTGAACTATTAGAACTGAGGGAGTTTAAGACATTAAATTGAATAAAGTGACATAGGATTTTATTGGTATAATAAAGAAAATGTACATAGTTTATAGGAGATAATTTGATCACCATATCTGTTTTAGTTTGACAAGATAATGAGGTAGTATCTTTTATTGGACCAACTTCTGTACTATTTTAGTCTGTCAAATTTGCATGTGTTTGAGACAAAATAGAAGAGAAGGCTATAACTTAATACATCTCTTCACCACAATGGATAGCTTAAAAATATCTTTCTTTGATGCACTGCTAAATGAGCTTACAACAAACTCAGTACACTGACATGTTGTCTCACTCTGCATACCATGCTCAAATGCTCTATTGTTTTATGCATGCAGGATTTTCAAATTTACAGATTATCAAATTTACTACTTCACTGCTTTTCTCTTTGCCTGTGTTCTTAGAAGTGAGCAGGAGGCTTGTCTCATATATTCAATTATTCTCCTTATTTACAAAAAACAAAAGACTGACTAATTAGTATAAAGCATGTCAAAATATGCATTTAATTTAAAACAAATTTGGTAGGCTTAATGTTAGGCCTACTAGCCTTGACAATGCTTCACTACCATTCAGTTCTGTTAGGAGTCAGAAACCTGTAAAACTACTGACTACTGTCCACAACTTTTAAATGTAATTTTCTGACTTAACTCTTCAGAGTGGTGTGGCCTTTAAGTTGCACTGCCATTGGAATATTACCCTAAAGGCATTGTGCTGGATATGCATTAAGATGTGATTTTATTAACGCATCTTGGAACTGGGGCAGTAACTAATACAGTGCAGGTCATCCTTCCTTCTGGTGGTGGGCTGCTCCCCATCCCTTCAGATGTGGTCCTCAGCCCTTTACTGGGGCTGCATCATCCTCCCCTCATACGAGGTTTTTAAAGTGCTGGGGAAAGACAGTAGGAGCCCCAGCTTTTACAGGGGATATTTGAAGTTTTGGGGATCATAAACCCAGTAAGTGGTTCTGTCATGGACTAACCCGGGTGCCTTAATGTTATGCTGATATGGCTCAGAGCCCTGACACCAATAGCCAGCCTACACGCATAAAGGTCTCACCTCAGCTTCCACCAGCCCAGTTACTCCTTGCAGGGTGATCCCAACAGCCTCTTCCAGTTCCATGTGTCCTCAAGTCCGTCCACCCTGAGTTCTTAATTTCCAGACTCCTGGACTCTTCCCCTCTGGTTCGTCACCCCCAAAGAAGTGAAACCTGCCCCCAGTTATAAATTCACTTTGGCAACTACGTTCCACACAGTTTGCACAACAAAGAGCCACTTGGGGTAAAAATAAACAAAAGGTTTATTTAATAGAATAATCACAGATTCAAAGATGAAAGAGTAAGGCAAAGCAAACACAAGTTACACAGAAAATAAACATAAATATGCAACTTCAGCCTGTACACGTCTATGTTAGATAAATTCCCTTTTCTAATATGTTTCCTATTGCCTCTGAACAGTTTCCCAGTGTATCCCCATCACAGAGGAGATCAGTGTTTCATGGACAGCACCCTGCTTACATGCTGGTCCCCAGTTTCTGGATGTCCTTCATTTCAAACCCCTTCTTTTTAAGGGTTTGCAGGGTTGTTGCTTTTTTATTTTCTCTCAGACAGTGATTCATGGTGGGGGAAATTCCTTCCTCTCCTGGTTTTCCATTATTGGGGTTTTATTTTCAGTTTCAAGTTGTTTCAATGTTTTCCCATTAACTCTAATGATCCACAATTGTCTCTTCCCGGCTGGACAATGGATGGGTAAGTAAAGTCACTTTCATGTAAACAACAGGTTTGGGCCTAGCCTCTCCCTGCTCTACGGGGTACTTGAAATTGCAATACCAGTCATTAGCATACTATCAGATATGCATAAATATATAGATTAATAACCACAGTCTGTATACATGTCTCATAATGACCATCAAGTTCAGAACAGTACAAGCTTTCATAAAAGATCTTACTTGGCATATTTTATACACAATAACATTGTATAACACCAGTTGATTCAATTGCTCATTCTTGGGGTTCAGACCTTTTCCTGTCCTCTTGGGGTGTCTGGACTCTGATTGTCACGGGATGCCTTCCTCTAAATTCACTTCCAAGTTAAATTTATCAGGAAACTGGACTGCACTAACATCTTCTAATCCAAGCATGAAAAGGGACTCAGGCTGGATAGACAGGGTTTGCATCCCCTTCCCTTGCACGCCACAGGGGTCAGTGGCTGCCTCAGTGGCCTCCATCCCCAGCCAGCCCACCAGTTCAGGTGATTCAGGTAACTCTTAAGATACCTTTGCACAAACCCCTCTGACCTGATTAAACATACCCCAGGATTTTACTCCATAAATTATATTTTAAATTCTTTAATTGTATAGCATTCATATGTTATGTGGTATGTGCCTTGTAAATGTATAAAATACCTATTTAAAAAGTTCCTCTTAAAAATCGTTTGTCTTTGCATGCATTTAGCGCTTACAAGTACATGCAATACCTTCATGTAGTACCTAATTTTTGTCATATTTTTGACAACTTAAACCGGTTCCTTTTTTCTTCAATGAGAATTTTGCTTGAGTAAGGAGTGAAGGATCTGACGTGAAGGTAGTAATTTTATAAAGTTTAAATGTATCCCAAGCTTTCTAGGTTTAAAAAAGAATTACAGCCATGCCAAGCAAAAAAACCTAACCAACCAAGCCAAAACTTTTCTTAACCTGACTGTTTAATTCTTTGTAAGTTAATCAGAAGAGCTTTTTTTTTTTTTAAAACCAGTCTTTGGTCTGAAATTTTACTCAGGCTATTTAATTAGATGAAACTCAGTTCATTAATATATTTTGCAAATTAATTGATTCTCCAATAATAGGACTTAGTTTCCTCCCAGTTAAAGTCTTTGATCTCTTACAAGATTTAGTTATCAATGCGTTCCAAAACTAAGCAATTATAGAAAAGGGATTGACTTTTAATACTTTATAATGTGCATCCTGATCTCTGATGACTTTTATTGTTAAGTATAAGTTGAAGTGCAGCTGTACTGTTCTCCATGGCAACACCATTTCAAATTGCTTAGTATACCAGTTTCCATTGCAATAATTTATATAACTACTGTTCTGTAGCTCTGTAGGTAATATATGCATATTTTTGCGGCATGCTGTTTTTTTTTTATTGCCTTTACAAAAGCTGTTCTGACACGAGTCCCTGTTGGCTCTTAGTCTGATCAGATTTTGATCTACAATGTGAGTGAGAACAGGAGGAATAGCAACAAATGTCCCTATGATTTCATTCAGTAATACACTTTAAAAAATGACAGCACGCCTCTGTGAATCTACATGTACAATGTTTTACTGAAATAAACTTTGTTCCTTACATGTTTTATTTGCACCCCTTCAGTGGGAAGTAGGACTGCAGTTGAAAAAGACACACTAGTGTTTGATAGTAAGTTTGTTTTGAGGAAATATATACATATTTTTAGGCACATTGCTGTCTATAGGGCTGCCTGTGTCCTGTGGTCTTTTGCTAATTTTGTGTGATCTGATCAAGGAATAATGTAGCTATGTAACTTTTTAATTCCAGTTACAGATACATAGGTTGTGAAGGCAGAGTGATGCCCTGAGGCTATAATTTGTAGAACTGTGCAGAATGGCACAAATCTCAGTGCATTTGTCCTTGAATAACGATAACTGATGACTTATAGACAGCAAAATCACTCTTTCGTCCACTTTCTTTCTGCTGGTGCATATGTTATGGTATTTCTACATTTTTAAAAGATGGTTCCATGAGGGCAAAGTGTGTTATTTTATACCTTTGGGTTGTTTCAGATAGGAAGCATTATTAATTTCTTTCCAGTGAACTACTAATTTAATGTGGCAATACTGAGAGTAACGTAAAGGAGTAATTAATTTAAACAGTTAATAGATTTGATGGATAATTTGGTATTAACAACATAGTATTAGCTTTACTCCATTTGAATTCCATTTGTCCTTCTATTATATCCATTTAAAATCCTAATCACATTTTGCCAGTGAAAAGATGTCAAGCTGTAAATGCTCATAGCCAACTGCCTTAATGTTTCAGTTGCATTTCTGTTTTCCTTTCCAATACAAAGCACTGTAGATATTTTTCAATGGTTTCTTCATAGGCATTGGACCTGTTCTGGCAGGATTAGGCCCTTCAAGATCTGTTTTCCTATCATTGCGAGAGGGATCTCTGAGCACAACTTCTGCTTGCTTAATGAGAGCTGTGAGTGGCAGTCCAGCTGTTGGGGAATCTGGTGCTGTTTGTGTAACACCAGGGCCGGTGCAAGGAAATTTTGCACCCAAGCGAAACTTCCTTGTACCAGCCCTGCACCCCACCACCCTGCCCAGCTAACACCCTTCCCCCCCGCAGCAGCCGCAGCAGCCGGTTTCCCCACCCCCCCGCGGCAGCCGGTTTCCCCACCCCCCCGCGGCTAATGCCCCCGCTCACGGCAGCTCAGCCCCCCGTGCGCAAGCCACGGCAGCTCATCCCCCCGCCTGCGGCAGCTCCCCACCTGCCCGCGGCAGCTCAGCCTCCCTCCCACGGCGCCTCCCAAGCTCCCGGATCCACGCTCAGTGGCTGAGCGTGGAGCCAGGAGGCAGCCGCGGCGAGCCGCCCATTTCCTCGCGAAGCCATGCTGAGCCCCAGCAGCACGGCAACAACCCTCGCCACAGCAGGTCTTCGTGAGGAAGTGGGCAGCTGCCTCCTGCCTCCCGGCTCGAGCATGGAGCCGGGTGGCAGGAGGCAGCTGCCCGCCGCCGAGGGCGGTGAAATGCCACCCCCCCAAATCCTGGCTCCCTAGGCGACCACCTCGGGTCGCCTAGTGAAAGCACCGGCCCTGTGTAACACAGCACTTCAGTCCTCTACTAAAAAATCCAGACTGGGGCAGTTGCTCAGGAGCTCTAGTTTTTATAATGTGGTTCCCATCCTTTATTGCGGCTACATAGTCAATGAGCAGCAAAAGACTGAGCGATTTGGTTAATTGGTTAATGTATGTGTGTGACATGGTCCCCGGGGTGCAACCTGGACTGTGGGACCACTGAGCCCTCTGTCCTACCAATCTGGGTTGCCTTTCACACTCTGATGCTGATGTCAAGCTACAGACCTCCGACAGGCACTGCACTTACACAGACATCCACAGGCAAGGATGTTACATGAATGATCTCCCAGTCAGTCATAAACCATCAATAGAGATGCTTCAGCCAATCCCCCCCAGCTCCAGCCCTACACCCCAGAACTGTACCATCTTGCACAGGTCAGAAAATTGAACCATTGTGGAAAGTGAACCAGTGGGGAAGAGAAAGAATCAAGTAGTAAGAGAGAAAGAGACTATGGTGAAGAGAAAATAACATGGAAGAGAGATTTGGATGGAAGGAGGGAAAGGAAGGGAAAAAACATTGCAGGTACATATAGGGTAAGGATGAGGTTTAATTCAATAGCCTATTCAATAGTCATGCGCACACATCCACAGAAACATTACTCGTAGAGCTACTTAGAATTTGGCAGCTGTAAGTGGTAGCCCTAAAGTCTGTTGCACATAATTATAGAAGCTGTCTCACTAGAATGTAATTCCAACTGCTGCACTATCAGCTCTCCACATCTGCACAATCAGAGTGGGATGTTGCTCCCTGTAGAGACTGCTCTCTACGTGAAAAAACAGGGCTAATGAAATAAGAGTTTTCTGACACTGTTCTCAGAATTTGACCCATAAATGATCAATAAGCCATGCGCTCCAGAAGGAATTTACTTTAAATGAAGGATTTTTCACTAATTATCTATTAGTTTCAACAAACAGGACACAGGCTGTTTGGCTGTGATAGCAATTAAATTATGCAGAAGGAGGCAGAAACAATGGTTCCAATAAAGTGAAGAAAAGCACCAAATGATACTGCTTATAAAAAATGTAAAAACTTGCATCGGGTTTCAAATCTCTCTAAAATTGTAAAGAACCGTGTTTCTGAAAAGCAAAGGAGAGAAAATTGTAAATGTGTGGTTTTGTTCCGTAACTTCTTGAGGTGGCGAATCATAAATTTTAGTGTTTGTGAAACCTTTGAATATATCCAGGAGACTGATAATTTGTGCAGAAATTAAATTATAAATTATGGATTTAACCCCAAACCGCATGACTCATTCTTTATCCAGCTGTCCTTCAAAGTACTGATACCGTGGATAAAGACAGCAGTGTAAAGTTTTTTAATAATGTTTAGACCCCAGTCTTGCAAACTGATCCAAGCAAGTGGAACCCTGTGCCCATATGGAGCTCCTTTGACTTCCCATCTATCTTGCAGGATCAGGGACTTAGTTAATTATAGCCCATTTAAATTAGGAAGGTAGCTGTTATTAAATATAAAATATGATTAAACCAAATGCAAGCATAGTTTTATAAAAGTCTGCACACATTAAATATGCTTACTTAGCCAAACAATGCTGAAATGGTACTATTGTTGCATTTTAAACTTAGCATAAATGTTGTAGGAAGTTGTAAAGTTTAGTAATTTTAAAAAAATCCTGGTTTGCTGCACTGAGGTTGAGCCAAGACAGCTGTCTCAAAGACTGAACTTGGTGTTGATGAGTTTGGTTTCTATGAACTCTCTTGTAGTTGATGATGCCTATGAAAATGTGCTTAAACCATATACAAGTCTAAATTGTGCAATTTGTGCAAATGCCTGCACCTGGGGGCTATTACAAAGCTATAATACCCTGCAGAACCATTGGGGGCTTTTTGCTTAAGGTGCAATCTTTATGCCATCCGTTCTTCAGATTTCTAGTTATAACTTCATGTGGTCAAGAGATGATGTTGCAAAGTGCAGATGGTCCTCTGCTGCACTTTTTCTCACACCCAACATCCTGCAGTGCCCTAGCCCTGTGGAAAGAACCCATCAAGGGGAAAACAATTTCATTGAGCTTACATTCCACACTTTTCCAAGCCCCACAACTGGATCAACTGGCAGTTTCATCCTCTCCTTCCACGAGGATGGAGATGGCAATCTGGCCCTTAATTCACTTATTCTTAATCTTCCTTGTACAGCTCATTAATAAAGATGTTAAGCAGTTCTGGACCTAACACCAACCTATGTGACCCTCACATGAGGCATCTCTCCAGAGCTCAATACATTTGTCATAACCCTAATTTATGGCCCTTCACACAGCTTTTATTCCATTATTTTATGCAATTACCATCCCTCCATTGACGAACCTGATGTAAAATGATGATGCAGATAATGAAATCTTCTTGAGACTCGGTATTTTGTTTTTAATTGTCCTGGGAAAGAGGAAGGGGAAGAAATCTACATGACGGCTATTAATATATGGAATGGGGTTTGATACACAAACTTGAATTCTAATTTTCAGGCAAACAGAAAACAAATAAGATGAAAAGATTTTAAAAGTTTAAGGTTTAGCAAATAACAGAATCTTTGTCATTAATATGGGTAAAGTTTCTCACACATGACTTGTGGCAAATGCACCTAAACCAAAAATAAATTCTTTCCTAATGAGTACATGCTTTTGAACAATTGAATTGAATGTTAGGATAGTAAATAGGTTTGAGATAGTGACAAATAACGTTGAACATTATAAGGTCTTAAAAAGCAAACAAACACGGGGGCTCTCTCTTCATTCCAAGGAATGTAATGGGAGAGAGAGAGAGAGAGGAGGGAGTCGTAAGGCTAACACTTGAGAGCACAAGGGAATGTAGAGGATCATCATGGAACTGCTATTATTAAATAACTCTTTTCTTCTGGGAAATCACTGTTAAAAATAGGAGTAAATTAATTGGATTCTAAAACTGCTGTTGAGTGGAACTAAATTCACTACAAAGAAATGAAATTAAGTTTTGACATCCACCTCTTCCAAGATTATCATAATGATCTCTTGCATAACACAGACAATAGACCCTCACCCGGCAATACCTTATTGTGAATTGTATTTGATTTACACTTGATGCTGAATTAATAAAATGATTGTCACAGGCATCTACTGAAGGATCTTCAGGGGGATGCAAGAGACTAGAACTATGGTGAGATCTTTGCAATTACAACATTTTACAGCAGATTTCTTCACTCTTGAAAGACTGTGTGTACGAGTGACTTGCACTGAGGACCAGAGTACTCATTCTCTGATCCTTAGATATGTGCTCTTCACTGATCTACCTCTGTGGGCCATTCCTTCCTGACCTGATAAATCATCTAAGAATGAAAGAAGATAGACAGAGGTCATGTGAGGAGCACTTGTTGGGTTGAAGAATATTGCTTATAGCTGGGCAGAGCAGAACCACTTCAGACAAGAGTCTTGAGCTGTTTCGTCTTCAGAAAATTCCCTGAAGCCCAGCACTTGACTCGCAATGCATCTGATTCCATACACACATCAGAAAACAGTTAATATGTTAATCCAAAGAGGAGGGTATATTATAAGCATTAAGAAAAGGAATAATTTTTCAGCGAATAATTTTCAATTTGGTGTGTGTGTTTGTGTTTTTCAAATGCAGCTTTGCATCTACTAAGATCTGTACATGCAGTATTTGAGCATTAACACTTATGTGAATGAATGAATGATAGATTCTGTCACTAGTGTGCACAGGTGATGGAATTTACACACACATACACATATGGAAGTGCTCTAAATGTGCGCACACCGGTACTGGTGCTTGAAAAGTGTGGAATCTACTTTAGACTATTGGACTTTAATTCTACATCATGATTCACTTAAATATAAATCATTGATGGAGATATGGGGGATTACAAAGACTGAGATGAAATTTGGTCAAATGAATGTTCACAATAAAAACAAGTTACTTTTCATAAAGTAAATAAAAACAAGTTACTTTTCAATATATTTGTCCTGTACTGTTAACAAGGCATTGTTAGTCATTAGCTTTTTTTATGAATTTAGTAAAGATATATATCCTAATTAACATGATAAAATTGTACTGACTGATTCAAGTCAAGTATTTGTAATAAGATGTCACAGGTACAGTAATATTAACCTGCTAAAAATTCTCTTCACGTGGAAAGTAAGAAAAAAAATGTAATCAATATCTTAGTCAAGTTTGATGAGACTGGTGTTTGTAAAGAAAGGTTGGGGGAGAGATGTAGGACTCTTGGGCTCACTCAACTCTAACTCATATTCTGTTGACAGCTTTCCAATTCCCTTGAAGACATTTTGGAACTGGTCCTCAATGTATGTGACACTCCTCTAAATAATACATTTGGTATAGGGCCCAGGGTCTGACATGGTTTCAACACTAGTATTGGTACACTTTTACCTTGCACAATTACAAACATTATCCTTTTCACATTGTCTTTGACCTTTATTTCAAGCTCATATATGCCAACAGATGGAATCAGCTCCCCACTGTAAATGCTGAGCTTTACTTGTTTTTTTCCAGTGTGCCTTATTTCCACCTTCCTCTCTTCCCCACTCTCACCTGCCTTCTTTAAGCCTGTGTAATAGATTCTGGCACCTCATTTACTTGTGCACCAGTGTCCAACTTAAAAAGTGACAAAAGTTCCATTTGTTTCTAAAGTAATAGTCCAGTCACTTGGTGCTGCTGTTTCATGTACAGTTCCTTTGAAGAATTCTTCTTCACTAGTGCTTGTGCTGTTCTCTTTGTGGTACAGGGTGTGTACACTTCCTTTCTGCTTGAGCACATGTTATTCCTGTCTGCAAACTCTTGCAAAGTGGTTCAGTTTTTTGCAGTTGCAGGCTTTTCTACATTGCTGAGGCATATGTCTGCCATCACAAGGGGTGTAGCTCTTTGTATTTCCTTTTGGAAATTCATTCTGTTTTGGTTATTTTTCTGATTTCTCTTTAGATCTCTCAAATCTATTTGGTCTCTGTAGCTACTTTTCTATAGCTTAGCGGAGTGATAATCCTGTCTACTGTTTCAGTGTATCTCTTTCCCTCCAACTGCTTCCATCTGGCCTCTGTAACCTCAGATGCCTGGCAAATTCTGATTGCCTTTTCTAAATTCAAGTCGGGATCTTCCATCAGTCTCTTTCTGAGCTTTATGTCTCTGATCCCCATAACAATCTGGTCTCTAATTAGGAAATCTGTGAGCTTTCCATAATTACATGATTGACTCAGCAGTCTGAGAACAGTCACAAATTCTTCAAAAGTTTCTCCCCCTTTTTGAGCTCTTATGTGAAAGTTGTATCGTTCAAAAGTATCATTTTTTCGGGGAGGGGAGCATTATTCCTTTAATTTTTGCAGCACTGTCTCATAACTAGCCTGCTCTTCCTGGCTTAACTATAGAATATTTATATACTCCTAGTCAGTGCATCAGGCTCAGCTATATTAAGGAAAACAGCTACCTTTCTTTATCTGCTTTCTCAGTTGCTCCGCTTTCCAACATGTAGAGAATGAACTGCTGCTTGAAACTCTCCCATTTGTCTGCTGCATTGGTGAAGAGTTTGAGCTCTGCTGGGACTCTGAGCTGCTTCATTTGCTGCCTTTGTCCTCTTCACCTATTCCTGTTACCATGAATATTCATGGGGTTCTTATGAAGGAGACTTCACTTAGAGCTGTGAGAGATCGTTCTTCATTACAAGTAAGACCTAGACCATCTGCGAAGTCTGACCAGTCTCTAAGAGTCTCTGTCTCTCCACCTCCTTGTGCTCAGTCAGACTAGATGGAGCCAGCTCCCAAGGATGGCTCTCTTAAAGAGAGATCCTCAGACAAAACCCCCTCAATTTTGTATTTTAGGCAAATAATGTTTTTAATGGGATTTAGACCCAAATGCTAAACCTTAGCCAAAATATAATGCTGCTTCTGGATGCCACATCCTCAGCACGGAGGTGAAACATAACTTCAACAAAACATTTTCAGAAATGTTTGGTCTGGCCAGTATAGATGAGGCCAACTTGTTTTAAAATCCTTTTCAGAAATACTCTTCAAGCCTAGACCCCTGGCTTGTCCCTATCTACACTCATCAACTAACTATTTTTGAAACCTGTCAGCTGGAATCTCTTTTAAACTAAAGATGGGCTTGAGCAACACACATATCAGATCCAGTTTCAAACTAAGGTGTGGATTTTCAAGATCTCTCAAACAGGGCCGGTGCAAGGAAGTTTCACGCCCCAAGTGAAACTTCCTTGCACCAGCCCTGTGCTCCCCTCCCTCCCCCGCAGCCAGCTCTCCCGCCTGTGGGCCGTGGCAGCTGAGCGCAGAGCCGGGAGGCAGGGGTGCGGCTCTCCATGGCTGCTTCCCAGCTCCCCGCTCAGCCGCTGAGCGGGGAACCGGGAGGCAGCCACCAGCTGCCCCCAAATCCTGGCGCCCTAGGCAACCGCCTAGGGTCGCCTAATTATAGCGCCAGCCCTGCTCTCAAAGCTGGTTTAATTCCTATTTGAAGTTCTGATTCAGCGCATCAAAGAAAGCGATTGTAATCAGAACTTTTGGATCTGAGTGTGAGTCACTTGCTCCTCAAAGTACACAGATATTTGGATTCAGGGTTTCTTTTCAGGTTAATTTGTGGTTTAAACAGAGTTCAAATTTGGTTTACAAACATGACTGAAACCTACAGGGGGCGTTAGAGGGCAGAAAGAGAAACCATGGGTGAACAGCCAGGGAGAGGAGTGAGTGAGATCTTCTCATCTGAAGTGACCCACAAGAAGGATGACCTCATCACTGCACCAACATTTACCATTCTTATAGTAATTGATATGTGACTGTTTCCAGTATAAATTCCCTATTTCCAAAGATTCAGTACTCAACACTTTAAATTCACATCTGGCTGAAATATATCAGACAGTGTTTTAAAATGCATTTTGAAAAAGACCTATTTGGCCCATTTAAAATACAGATGTGAAAAAGAAAGACTAAGTTTCTGAAGTGATATTGTGGTTTAAAACATAGCTGTAGCACATACGGTAACCACTTACAATTGGGTTTTTACTGTGTGTTCTGTGATGCTAGTCACTGAATCCTGCATCCTGGTATGTGGGTGCTCAGCAGTGCATGTCTTGTAAAACCAGTGACTGAAGCAACAAAATCCCACTTCTCAGGGGAAGAATTCAGTCTAGCGCCTATGAATTCAGAAGGGAAATAACTTATCAGCATGCTCAAAGCTGATATGTTAAAAAGATACAATATAATGGTACACGGTTTGACTAGTTTAATAGAATTTTACAAAACAATTGCTTGGGAAAGGTTTCCACACACAAGAAGTTGGAAAATGGGACAAATTAGGTAAATGGGTGAAGAAAAGTCAGCTGTGGTTAGAAATTTACGTACAGCAGGGTACTGAAGAAATCCTATAATTTGGAATTGAAAGAATGGAGAAGAGCTCCTTTAAGTTCCTGCTTTAAGTTAGTGTTAAAGTAATATAATATTCATCAACAAGACATTATGTGTAAGACATGGGGCCAAGAATGAAAATCCATTTTATTCCTCTTGGGAATATGGCAGGTGACAACCCTAATTGCCCTCTTAACACTTGTATCATACACCCAGCAACATAATTTCCTGTAGGTCAAATGAATGGCATCCCCACTGGAGCCAGAAACTAGTTCATTTCTTTTCAAGTCAGTTCTGTTCCCTGGATAGGATTTTTAAGATGACAGACCAAAGCTGTTCACATCCAGTATTTATGACAGACTGGTTGTAAAATTTAATTAAATATTAAGGCTATTAAAACTCATATCATTTATATCAGCATAAAATAATTCTTGCAACTGAGATTTTTTAGATTCATAAGGGGAAATTCCGTTCAACAGTGTGTGTTTAATCCAATACCTTGTCATTTTTTCTTCTGCAGCTACTACAGAGTACAGCTGGAGTTTGTAAGAGGCAAATAGGGAGTCAAATATTTTGCATATTGCATATTAATTCCATGATTCTTCATTATTATTAATTTTGTTATGAGTATAATAATAAAAAATTGCAATACAGTCAAAAAATTAGGTTTACATAATCCTACATTAAGTTAGACTTCTTAATGGTTGTGACATGACAGAACAGTGTGTACGGAGGTTCCCCCTCAGAGCAGGAGCCTTTCGTTGCTGGCTGGATGTTGCAATAGCTGAAAAAAGAAAAATAAAGTACATTTTTGGTAGTGTATCAAATTCCTTTATTTGCTTTGATTTTTAATTTGTTGTTATTAATGCCTATTTAGCTCGAGTCTTTTAGATAAAGAAAGCCTCTGTTAAAGATTCAGCACCTTCACCTCTTCAAGTTAGAGTCAGAACTCAGAATAGAAATGCCTAAGACCTCCCTGAGGTCATCCAACAAAGCCAGGGAAGACTGCAAAGAAGGCTTCAAACCATCTTAAATACCTAATAGAGGATTCCGCCTCTGTAAGACCCTTTGGGATAGTGGACATGTCTGGGTGAAGGGCTTGGCCATTGCTGAGCATCAATTAAACCAGCACAGCCTGCTTAGCCAGACCATAAAATCTGCCCCATCATGTTCTGTATTGAATTAGAGGAAAAGATATAAATTAGGCATCTAGTAATGTTTAATGAAATCCTGCTATCAATTGATGAAGATCTGAAGACTAAGTACTCAACAACTCTCATTAACTGATTGACTCTTTTAATATGTATTTCTTACATTTCACAAATCTGTTAAAATGTTGCCAAGGCTTTGTAGGAGAATCCACTTTCTGTTTGTTAAATGAAAGTGAAAGTTGTACCATTAATGATTAGATAGAAATTGGGCCAATCCCAGAATACTATTGCATTGACACCCAGTGTGTTTTGTAGTGCAATTGTATCTCAAAGGAATTGAAGCATTAGTAGTTCAAAGAAGCCCTGAAAATAGTATTCTCAATCATATTATTTTTTTAAATTTAGAGATTTATAATTGTTACATCTAGACTTTGAATCACTATGGCAGTCCAATGGTTTTCTTGAATAGTTTCATAAGAATATAACCTTCCCCACCCCCCAAATATGTTTTAACTAATAAAGGAAAAGGTAAGCAACTCCATATCCATCTTGTTGTCTGTGAGCTTACCTGCCATGGTATTCACACTTTAAAGTAAAATATAGGTTACATCTAAAATAAAGAAATTAGCGTGTGACATTTTAGGGAAATAAATCTAGATTAGACAATGCTTATGAGGTTTAAGAGCTGCCAAATTAAAATCTGAGGTGCACGGGAGGCTAAGAGAGTACAAACTCTGTTAGTGCTAGTCCTGTCAGCAGGAAGGTTTCGCGGCTCCAGTGAATTTTGTGCTTTATTGGAGGTGGGATGTGTGTGGGGTGAGTCACAGGTCTTATATAGCTGGTTTGAGATGTGTCTGAGTAAAACTGCAGTCTGAGAAAGGAAAATACTACTGAAGGAAAGGCAGCAGCAAGTCCTTTCTTATCTATATTCCTGCACTGCTATTTGCTGTGCAGCTGCATCAGCAGGCTCCAGGATTGTGGCACACTTTTCAGGGCTCCTTGCACCTCTCCATTCCACCCCACAAACTTCCTGTGTGCCATTCTTCCATCTGCCTTTATTTCAGGGGCTCTCTGCAACTCTCCCCCAATCCTCCCCCCTCACAGGAGTGTTGTATGGCTCCCTTCTGCCTCCCCCTTACCAAGGTCCCCATTCATTCTCCCTCCCTGGCAGGGGCTCTGTGTGTTCCCCCATTCTTCTCATGCCTTCATCTCCTATACCAGAAGCTCCCCCATACCTCTCTTTCTCCCAATGCCAGGGTCATCCACTCTCTTCCTCCAGGGGGAGAGAATGGGTGACCCTAATATAGGGAGAGAGAATGGGTTACAATGGGCTGAGGGGAGAGACATGCGGGACGCACAGCACTCCTGGCATAAAGGAGGGGAGTTGCAGGCAGCCCCTGAAATGAGGGGTAGCACACAGGAAGGTTGTGGGGCAGAGGAGGAGGGAATGGAACTGTGCTACATAATGCCTGGTGCAATGCCATCACCCATGGTCACTCTGGCTGGTGCAACAGTCCTTAGTAGGAGGGGGATGGGAGGGAAGAATGCAAGGAGCCCAGAGTATGTGCAAGAAGCTCAGTCTGGTTATTATCACTCAAGGATCTAGTGGCTTCATTTATTTATTGATTAAAAAACCTTCAAGGATAATCAAATAAATGATTGTTTAAAGTTATCAGAAGAAAAATCTTGATGTATAAAATGTAATCAGCACCGTATCTCAGTAAGAGACTGAAAGCCCCTCCTTCCCCTCCAAAAAACACCTTCCATTAGAGCTGTCATTGGTGTGAGCCAAGGAGACAGAAGTCACCAGCAGAAAAAATAGTTGCACAACTTGTCCTGTAATTGACATCCCTAAAGAAGTTGTAAATAACACTTCGATAACCCATTGCAACCATTTCACCTTAACTAGCATTTGAACAGAAATATTGTTTTAAATATATAACCTCAGTTTAAAACTATCAATTAATTTCAGAAAAAAAAGTTACAAAAATGTTATTTATTGGAAAATGTTTTGTTATTTCCAAAGAATACAGCTAGCTTTGGTATATGATATATATGACTTGGTATATGGTGTTTATTTTAATAGACAGAACCACTGCTTGACACTTAAACATGGTAAAGACTATGTGATCCAAAACATCTGACATGTAAAAAAGCCAAGTTATAACAGATCAGCCATATAAATAGTTTGAGAAAAAAGAGTTAAGTGTTGCTCTGCTCTTGCAGATAGTAGACACACGAGTGCAGGCACTTACCCAGGTGGAGTTTCATTAAAGAATCTTCTGTATGGGTGTAAGGGTTACCACTTGTAGCATGGGTGTCTAAATGGTGACAATAATATAAATAAGACACAATGAGGAATAACTTGTTCCCCCCTCTATGTGTGGCTTTATGTAAGGAATAAGTTAAGCCCAGTTGAGGTAGCATGACATAATAGTTAAAGAGAGGGACTAGCAGCCCTCCGTTCTATTTCTGGCTCTGCTAATTACTGGCTGTATCATCTTTGGACACATAAGAACAGTCATAGTGGGTCAGACCAAAAGTCCATCTAGCCCAGTATCTTGTCTTCCAACAGTGGCTAATGCCAAGTGCCCCAGAGGGAATGAACAGAACAGGTAATCATCAAGTGATCCATGCCCTATCACCCATTCCCAGCTCTGGGCAATCATCGTCTACCTTCAGGTCATCAAGGGCCTATGCCCATTACTCTAATAGCATCTAGCATCCAAGGTCCCACATTTGTTGCCTGAAGCCTGGACTACTGTAACACCCCGTATGATAGCTAGGGCTGTCATTTACAGTCCGTCATAAACTCTGGCGTGTACAAATTTAGAAAAAAGCCTTTTGAACACATCATGCCTGTGCCCCTTTCCCTCCACTGTTAAGAACATAAGAACAGCCATACTGGGTCAGACCAAAGGTTCATCTATCCCAGTATCCTGTCTTCCGACAGTGGCCAATGCCAAGTGCCCCAGAGGGAATGAACAGAACAGGTAATCATCAAGTTATCCAAACCCTGTCGTCCATTCACAGCTTCCGGCAAACAGAGGCTAGGGACACCATCCCTGCCCATCCTGGCTAATAGCCATTGATGGACCTATCCTCCATGAACATATCTAGTTCTTTTTTGAACGCTGTTATAGTCTTGGCCTTCACAACATCCTCTGGCAAAGAGTTCCACAGACTGAATATGTGTTGTGTGAAAAAATACTTCCTTTTGTTTGCTTTAAACCTGCTGCCTATTAATTTCATTTGGTGACCCCTAGTTCTTGTGTTATGAGAAGGAGTAAATAACACTTTCTTATTTACTTTCTCCACACCAGTCATGATTTTATAGACCTCTAGCATATCCCCCTAGTCATCTCTTTTCCAAGATGAAAAGTCTTATTAATCTCTCCTCATACGTAAACTGTTCCATACCCCTAATCATTTTTGTTGCCCTTTTCTGAATCTTTTCTAAATCCAATATATCTTTTTTGAGATGGGGCGACCACATCTGCACACAGTATTGAAGATGTGGGTGTACCATGAATTTATATAGAGGCAATATGATACTTTGTCTTATTTTCTATCCCTTTCTTAACGCTTCCCAACATTCTGTCAGCTTTTTTGATGGCTGCTGCACATTGAGTGGATGTTTTCAGAGAACTATCCACAATGACTCCAAGATCTCTTCCTTGAGTGGTAACCGCTAATTTAGACCCCATCATTTTATATGTATAGGTGGGATTATGTTTTCCAATGTGCATTACTTTGCATTTATCAACATTGAATCTCATCAGCCATTTTGTTGCCCAGTCACCCAGTTTTGAAGGATCCTTTTATAGCTATTTGCAGTTTGCCTGGGACTTAATTATCTTAAGTATTTTTGTATCATCTGCAAATTTTGCCACCTCACTGTTTACCCCTTTTTCCAGATCATTTATGAACATGTTAAATAGGACTGGTCCCAGTACAGACTCCTGCGGGACACCACTATTTACCTCTCTCCATTCTGAAAATTGACCATTTATTCCTACCCTCTGTTTCCTATCTTTTAACCAGTTACCAATCCCTGAGAGGATCTTCCCTCTTATCCATTGTTTCCCATTGGCTTCCAGGTCCAAATCAAAGCCCAAACCCAATCTTCAGGATCCTCAACAGTTTGGCACCAGGTAGGGCCATCCCTAGCCATTTTGGTGCCCTACACAGCCCCTTGCGGAGGGGCTGTGTGGGGCTCCAGGCCTCTGTGGGGGGGGAGGGGGAGCTGGTTTGGGGGGCAAGGTGGGAAACCACCCCCCAGCATGAGCCAGCAGAGCGGAGCGGGCTGGGGACTGGTTGCTCCACTTCCTGTCGCCCGGTGAGTGCAGGGGGGGCTCAATCCCACACTCACGGGGCAGTGGGAAGTGGAGTGACCCGGCCCCAGCCCACTCCACTCTGCTCCTCTGGCTCCCAGCCTTGGGGCTTGGGGAACAGGGGGGAACTGCTCCCCAGCACTCACCAGCAGAGCGGCTGCGAGCCAGGGGAGTGGAGCAGGGTGGGGCTGGGTCGCTCTTACCACCACCAGTGAGTTCAAGCCTGAACCCTGCTGCAGCCCTCAGGGGAGTGGAGGCGGGGCTGGGGCGGAGCAGGGGTGGGAAGAGGTGGGGCTGGGGCAGAGCAGGGGCTGGAGCAGCACGCAGCTGCGTAGGGCACCAGGAAATTTGGTGCCCCAAATTTCCTGGTGCCCTATGCAGCTGCGTACTTTGCATATGGGTAGGGACGGCCCTGGCACCAGTTTACATCTGCAGCTGTTTTTTTTCCATTTGTAACCTGCCAAGACAACTGTATCTATCAATGCCTGTAACATTACTGACATGAACTGTGACCAAATAGATCATGGTTGCAACTAAGGTCCAAATTGCACCAAATCTTGTACAAAGGAGGTCAAGTAAGGTGTCTATGAAAAGGTTGTAATTTGCTGGTTATGATTATGCTGTCTGTATGTGTGTATCATGTTTGCATTTGAAGTTATGAATGTTGGCTATGTACTTGTATCTCAATGTGTTTCATTTTAAGTAGCATTAGTGAAGCATTTGGTCAGCTTCTTGAGAAAGAATTCTTCAGATTAAGTGCCCAATCAAGAAACACTTAACCTACAATGGACCTTGGGAGACTCCAATCCACATATGAGGAGCTTTCCTGGGAACGTTCAAGGTAGCATGTGAGCAATGGCTGCTCTACATGTAAAGAACTGAGTCATGCATGGACATGTGACTTGCCCATGTGACCAATGTTCCCTCTAATTTTTGACAGGCCGTGTGCACACAAAGATGTCTTCTGTGCAAATTTTTGACAGGCCATGTGCGCAAAAAATGTCTTCTATACAAATTGTGGTGCTTCTGTGCAAATTTTTGTGCACACGGGCTGTGACTGCTCTGCTCTAAGCAATTTGTCCTTAATTGATACTCTCAGTTGTGTTCTGCCAGAGGCTGCATCCTTACAGCCTCTAAGCATCTTCAGTGTGAATCCCACCTACCTGTCATAAAAAATGAAGCTATGGAGAGAGAGAGAATACAAAATTAGGAGGCTGGACAAGCTTATTGACTCCAGATCTTACAAGATTAGCATGAGGCTCAGGTCATGACTGTCTCAGTCCCGTGGGGCTGTGGTGATTACTGATTGAACCGAGTTTGGATATAGCTTTTAGTGATAATCTTTTCAGGCTTTTGCTGGCAGTTCCTCTATTTATTTCTTCCTATTGCAAATTATGTTTGGGAAGGATGCAAGATTGATGTTGGCCCAGTTGGGAGTGGTGAGATAGGTAGGTACGTAGCGGCAAGAGTGCTCAAGTTACAAGGGGACTAAGTTAAGGTGAACTGTTGGTGAAGATGTGAAGTTGTGCCAAGTTCCCACAGTACACCAAGTGGTGTTGACACATCTGGGCACTGTGCTGTTTGCTGTGGGAAGGAGTAGAGGTAGTGAAGCTTCACTCCAGCGAAGTGGACAGTAGCATTGCAAATGAGAAACATTTTTATTTTTAATTCACAGATGTTATTTGGGTGTAGACTGCATTTACCTTACCTATGTTCAGAGGTATTGGTAATAATTGTGGTGCCTTCTGGAGCAGACCCAGGAAGTAAAGCTGCTGAGCTAGTTCTTAGGCTTTGTCTTCAGTTGGAAAAAGGTTGAGTTGAAAACAGTGGGGGAGCCCTGGGTTTACCTTGACCTGATAAGTCATGTGAAAACTACAAACTGCTTTGTCTTCACTAGATTTTTTTCCTGTGTTTAGTTAACTTGTGTTAAGAATACACCTTTTCTCCTAGTAAGGATGAGGTATTGGTGACAGGGAAGAGGCTCCAATCTGCTTTCTATGTTCCTGCCTGTTGGTTGTTTCTAATACATAGCATCTAAGTTCTGAGTCAGTGCATAGGACTCTGCATTAGCACTTGGCCCACAACTGGATACAAATTAAGCTGTTCGTTATCATCTGTAAAGTCTTGAATAGTCTGAATCCTAGGCATCTGAAAGACTGCCTTTTCCACTCCCCCCTGCTATGGTTGTTACATTATGTTGTATAAGTCTTGCTGTCTGTCCCCCATGGTTGAACTCCTGGGGCCTGGCTTCAGGGCATTTTCAGTGGAAAGATCTTGACACTGAAATTTTCTCCCTCTTACTCTTTTCCGCAGTCCAAGATTAAGAATTTTAGGGAATCAGTGCAACACATTTTTCACATTGACTTTTTTTTTTTTTAATTTAAGCCTGAGTTCAGAAGAGTATACATCCCATTACAGAGTGCGGGTAGTAACGTTAGGGTCAGTTTAATTTGTACCAGTTACTGCCAACACTTGTTTGTATTAATTCCCTTTATATGTAATGATGGGGACAATAAAAATAAATAAAACCCCTCTATTGCAAAAAATAACATCATTGCTTTGGTTACATAATTCAGTCCTCTATAATTTCAGATCTACTGTACGGCTAATAACAATACCTAGCTCTTATATAATGCTGTTCATCCGTAGCTGTCAAAGGGCTTTCCCAAGGAGGTAAGTAACATTATCCCTGTTATATAGATGGGGAAATCGAGGCAAAAGCAGTGAAGTGACTTGCCCAAGATCACTCATCAAGCCAGTGGCAGAACCGGGAATAGACCCAGGCCTCCTGAGTCCCAATCCAGGGCTCTGTCAAGAAGGCCACACTGCCTTCCAAACAAAAATGAATAGTTAAAAATAAATACAATAATTACAAAGTCATAATATTTTTCTTTTAGAGCTTTTGTAAAAAAATATTTAAAATAAGACATTTCTAATAGACTGGAATTAATGTGCATCATTCACCAAACACTAAAGAATCAAAAGCACCCTGGCATTTTCTTATGATCCATTCTTTATAAAATAATCTCCATAACTGTCATGAAACAAAAGGTAATTCACAGGTCTTACATACAATCTTGGCAGGATTTCAGAGCATCCTTTGTGGTAGGATTTTTGAATTAAAATTTACTGTGATATTAGCAGTAAGTGTCTGGAGTCTCAGCATGATTTTAGAAGCTTCCAGCAGAGTAAGGGAAAGAGCAGAATTTTTTGATAGAAATACCTGTTATCTTGCTGGGCCCAACAGGGTCCCTGGAAAAATTGTTTCAATATGACCCCCAAATCTTTAACTTTAAAAGCGTTAAAATAACAACAGTCAGAAGGAGCACACACAGCTATCTCTCTTTCCTGTAAAATCCTCCCTGAGGCTAAATCTTTTCAGTTGGAATCCACTGTGAATGCAGCTAAATATTTGGAACAGGAGTCCAGAATAAGTACTATTTATATGCTACCAGATGGAATAGAGCTATGAATTACTGTAAGCGGCTGGTACATTTTTTCCAGACTATACAGTGAATCATAAAACTTAATTTTAATGAGTAGAGGAAAGGAAGCTATAAATAATGCCTGTAAAACTTTGTTGTTGGACTGAAGTGAAATGGTGGGCTGTAGGAAATGTGTTCCTTTTCCAAAGCAGGTGTGAATTGTTGTATGAGCTAATTATATAGCAGTGTACATAGTGCTGCCTCTAATGTTATTTCAGTCTGTGCCTTCAAATTTATGGTGTTTCATAACCAAGTGTCTCTGGGATTGCATTTCTTTCTTCTTCCAAAAAGTTGTAATTTCGTTGAATGCATTTTTTCTACAGCAATTGTATTCTTTATCTTAGATTTAAAAAAATCATACAGCTGAAGATTTTTCAGGTTGCACATTTCACTGGTTTTAGATGAACATTTATTTCCATATTTGGTTACACACTGATTTAGGTGTATAACTATTATTTAGGCTAACTGAGAGTTATGCTCAGACATTGCCATCAAGTTGAGAATGTATCCCCAAGGTTTTCTTACCAGCATCTGCACTGCTATATACTTACTACTTTATGAGAATACTTGACAGATATAACTTTACAGCAGACATTGTTACATTGTTTTTTCTTTTCAACATTGTGAAAGAACATGGTCTTCCATGGTTACATTTTATAAATTCAGGAAAGAATAAAAAACATTTTATGTCTATAGGAAACTATAATATTTAGAAACATATCCCCAGTTTATAGGGGGGAATCTTTTTAAAAGTGTAAACAATCACAAGAAGCATAGTTCTTGCAACTCATGAAACAAGGGAAGAATTTGACTTGGAGCTACTGAAGTACTCTTGATTTGCAGGATAATCTGAGAAGTGGTCTTGTAGCCTGCAGCAGCTTAAAAGAGGAGCAAAGACCTCTTTGGAATTAGAAGAGAGGACATTTCTAAATAGTAGTAAAGGGATTTCAGAAGCACCTAAACTACAGGTCCCTTGGGATCTATGAATTACACACTAGTGACCAGTAATTGCCTACTGTATGAGCTTTAATGTGGCTCTGCTTTGTTGGATACAAATTGAATTTTGCTAATATTACATGGTAGCTTGTTATGCACAGATGGTTTCCAAAAGAATAGTTACATTACCTTCATTACAGTTCAGTTGGAGATCTATGCTTAACCATATTTCAGTAACAAATAATACAGTTTTTAGGAAATGTGGCATAAATTATATTCACAGGGTTTTATGTAAATTAGATCTATTTCCTCTCCTACTTCCCCCTACTTCCCAAATGTGGCATGATGGATGGGCTTGGGAGCGAAGGCTCACTTTTTAGGATCTTCAACAACCTTCAGGCAGCAATACTTTCAGGAGATATCATTTGTAATTTGATTTCATTTCCCCAAAGAGATGTGGTGGCAATCTACACTGGTTTTTGTACTGGGGATGGGCCAACGACACTTTCCTCTGATGACACTGCTAGCACACAAACACTGAAGCTAAGAGAAAAAAACTAAGGAAACTGGAGAGCATATGGAGAATGAAAATATCACTGATCCCTGCCCCCTTTGTTTGGGATGGCAAACAGAGAAGGTGCCAGGAGCAGTTAATTGATTTCTGGAACTTTAGTGGTTAATGGCAGGAGCCCAGCTTGTGAGCTGTGATTTTTCCACTTTTATTTTCAGAAAAATGACAATGACAGCCCATCTTAGGGTCAGAATCTGATACCCTTTCCATAGCAGGATTATTCCTGGAGCAAGGTACTACCTGACATGATTGGTTTGCCTTTTGAAAGCTCTTGCTACATAGAAAAGGTCCAGGTCAAAATTTTCAAGCACCTACGTCACTTTTGAAAATGGAACATAGGCCCCAAGTCATTCAGGTGATTTTGAAAATTTTACCCTTAGTTTTTAAGTAAAAAAGAAGGAAATAAAGCTTCAGTATTCACCAGTCATAGGAACACTTCTTAGTCTTTTGCAGGAAGAACAACCTTCTGATGTTCCTAAGATGCTAATGTATAACTTCCCAAATATACCTTTCTTTATTTCATCACTGGTCCTGTGCACTAGTTCTTGTCAAGATCTTCTTAATATACCTGATTTAAAGTTTGTAGAATGAGTCATTTGAGATAAGTCAAAGCAAATAGAAATTAGGAAAAAAAATTATTGATGCACAAAAATGTTCAGTATTTGTACTGTGTCCCAATTTAGGACAAGAAAAAAATCTCAAGCTCTTGCAGGATGGGGGGAAAAACATTTCCTGCCCAGCTCTAATTAGTAGGTAACTTTTTACAGGACTTGTCTTCACTGCAGTATTAGCTGGCAGTATAACTCAAGTGTTGCCCTTAACCCACTTCTCATCCACGTACAAAAATCTCTATCTCCAGTTAAGTTGTGCTTTAAACTCAAGATAGTTGGCCTGTTGTGGAGTATGGGTTGCAGCCTGAGTGTTTCTGACATTGGAGATAGTAATGCAGTGAGGATAGAGCTGCGGGCTACACCTCGAGTTAGCTCAATCATCATCAGCTAATCTAGTCACTTTGTGCTGCTAATCACATGACTTGTATAGCTCTAGTGTTGTTTCACAGTGTGGCTGCTGTCTCACTCAAGCTAGGCTAACTCAAGAGAAGTTAACTCTGCAGTGGAGACATACCCTTAGTGTGACAATCTATTGAAGATGCACTCTTTTTATGTTCCATGTACCACTTTTCACTTTCTCTGTAATGAGAGAGAATTTTGGATCCTCTGATCGTTATTAGTGCTGGCAAATACTGAAAAACATTTTAAGAACTATTCATGTTTTTAAATGAATTGCTTAATTGTGTTTGCACCATTTTTTGTGTTCACTTTCCACAAATATTCTAGAACTGAGTTTACTGGTAACACAACAGCAAATTTTAAGCAAACTATTCACTGGATAAATAGTCTATTTCAGTACAATTTATTTTAAAGATTACACTAATTTGATTATTTTGTATTATGGTAGCACCTAAGAGCCAAGTCATGGACCAAGACCCGTTTGTGCTAGGCATTATACAAACACAGAACAAAGAGACAGTTTCTGCCCCCCAAAATTTACAATTTAAGGCTTTGTCTACACTAGCACTTTTTTCAGTCAGGGGTGTGAAAAAACACGCCCCTCACCGACGTAAGTTTCACAGACAAAGTGCTGGTGTGGACAGTGCTATGTCAGCAGGAGAGGTTCCCCTGCCAACATAGCAAACACCGCTCATTGTGGGTGTTCTAATTATGCCAACAGGAGAGCTCTCTCCCGCAGCTACATGGCAGACCTTACAGCAACAGAGCTGTAAGGCTGGGTCTCTAAACTGTCCTGCAGTTCAGTGTTCGGGGGTGGGAATAGCAGTGTGCACCAAAGTACTACACTGTAACTCTCCAGTGTGGATATTGCTGGCACAAGCTAAAAGGTTCCTAATTCACACTAATGTAATCCTATTCAAAAAGGATTACATTAATGAGGACTAAGAACCTTTTTGTTCATACCTTCAACATCTACACTGGGGAGTTACACACCGCAGTTTGGTGCATGCTCCTATTCACACCCCTCTAGTTCAAACTGCAGAGCAGTGTAGACAAGCCCTAAGTAAATATAATCAGGGAACAGAAATGTACCATGTAATCTATGTCACCAAACAAAACTGCAAATTTCACATATGAAATATTTCACTATATTCATGAGCCGTTCATTGGAAGACCAAGAATCAGTCACAGAAACTATTCACAACTATGTTTAAAAACTGTTGTTTGTAGGCAATTTGTCAGCAGAAAAATGATGAAATTCACTGAACTATACATAGTGAATTAATCACCCAGCTCTAAAAGGTTAATTCTACCTGTATGCACACCTATTCTCCTCTAAAATGACCCTTAACATGTATTTCAGTAGTAGTACCCTGATTTATAGTGATACAATACACCTTTAAAAGTTCTAGTAAACTTAGATCATATTTTTCCTTTTAGAATTTTCTGTTCATTTTATCAAGTATCTTAATTTGGAGAAGAATCCTGCTGACCCTGTGACTAGAGACATACGTTTGTGGCATTGTATGAAATTGCTGAGCTTGATTCAAAATAATAATAAAAGGTTTTGGCATTCAGATTAGTTTGTCCCTATGTGCAGGTTAACAGGTGTCTGCTTAAGTATGTGCTGGCAGAAAGGATTTGCTACTATGTCTGATGACAGCAGGCACATTGCACCAGAGCTCTAAGAGGGAGTACCAGTGATGAGAATACTGCCTTCTTGCATTAAGTATATGCTTCTTTGTGGCTCAGCAATTTACTCTGCTTACAGCTCCCAGGGATACACAGTAGATATCCCCACAGCAGCTGTGACCTTTTCCAAGCCTAGAAGTTTTAAGTTCCAGAGCTAGTCCAGAGGACAAGATTCAGCAGCTGGGCAGAAAGAAACAGCAGTTTTCATAAAGGCAAATGGTGGATGCGAACACTACCTATGGATTATTCAGACAGTAAAAGTGACTCTTCCGATGAAGAGTGCTGTTTCTCGGGAAGTAGTGAGGAAGAGTCCAATGATGAAGTTGAGAAAATATCAGAGTCAGTGTTCACAAAACAATACTTAAAAATCATTTCATGTTGGATTGTTTGCTTGTTCTGCACTGTAGCTAGTGGCGACCTTTAAAAGGCACACTTTTAAAAACTTTTGACTGAAAACTTGATTTATTTTAACATGTCTAAAGTTTTATTAATAATCAGTTGCATGTTCGTAGCTGTGAATGCAATTTTTATAACCTTAACATTAACTAGTATCATAGTAAGAGAATGGGTATTAATGTGTACATATGTTGTAGAACAATAATATATGTACTGTATTTTAAGGTCGATATGCATATTATACTGTACTTGTACTAATGTTTCTGGATGACTAAGAATACAAATACAGTCTTTTTCGTCTGCTTTTGAAAATTTGAATAGGTATTTAATCTTAACTAGAACAGGACTGCCAACACCAGTTAAATAAACTCAGTAACATGGCAGTTGGCCAAGTATATGATATCCTTTTTAAAATGATTAAGCACAAAACTTACGGTATAGTACTACAAAGGTTTTTGCAAAATGCTGAAAAAGCAAGGAAATTCTGAGCTTTCCTATCTCTGTGTGGTGGTCAGTTTTTAACATCATAATATTGGAATGGTTTTCTTTTTTTAAAACAGTCGTGCCATAGTAGCCTATAGACAACTGAATGGATATTGTTTCATTTTTACCTAATAATGGCTCTTCATCAGCAGAGGTGGAGTGTTGTGGAGGCAGTTTTCTCAGTTTCTGCAGGAAGAGAGCACCTGCTTTTCTTCTCCAGCATCCCCTTTGGCTGAAAGTGTCTCCATAGATTAAGAGTAATAGTTATTCCATCATGAAGTCCCATATAATGAAAATGTTATGGCATCGTCACATGGCCTGGAGACTTGCACTAAAGTAATTTCCCCAGTGTTATCTAATGTTGTAACTTCATAGTATGGCAATGATACAAGAGTCTCCAATTGCATGAATTTTAATTGTTTGGCTTTTAAATTTAACATAAAATCAGCTTCATATTTAGGTCCTCATAAACTAATGTTAATATTGTTTTGCTTTCCTAATTGTATATCATAACAGTATTACAAAGAGACCAGCATAAATTTCATTGCTCCTGCTACAATATGAACTCACCATGTAAATGTATCTCATGTGTGTGGGTTTTTTTTAATTGACAAGAAACGTATCTCCTTGCTCAATACACTGAGTTTTTCTAAACGTATGAATATCATGTTCTGGCCTGATTCACCACTACTTTGTCATCATTTATGCATATGTGAAGAGTGTGCTTAAAAAAAAAAGACTCTGAGTACCAGTAGTAGACTTTTACACCCACTTTGCACAGGTTAGAAAGACTAACCAGGGTGCACAGCAATGGAGAGCATCCAGCTCAATTGCCAATGAATTTTCATCTGTAAAAATAATGACTTAGTTAATCACTATAAACTGAAACCAGAACCATCTTTATTTTTACCACTTTATAATTTGTAAATTTCAATACATTTAAACTCTCTTTTATTTATGAAGAAAAAAATTGCATCTAGGGTGACATTTATTCTAAGCTTTAGTCAGGACTAATGAACAGCGAAGGACTCAAGTCATGAACCTGTTTGACTGAAATCACATGTTATGATCTGTAGCCATGTATTGCAGTATGATATATGACAGGAGATACAAAGGGTTCGTTAATGAAGATTCAGAAAGTAAACTGAATGTATTTCTAGGTGAATGTATGGTTTGAAAGGACACGTTTTATTTCTGCAATGAGATACTATAAGGTGAAGTAAGGAGCAGATATAATGTAGTTTATTGGGGAAGACATGACTCATAGCCCTGAATATATGTATTTTAAAAAAATCTATGTGAATGTCTAATTTTCTGACAACTATGATTGTTATTGGTTTATATAAATAGTATATAGTAAAGAACAAGCCACTCACTAGGAAAGTGAAAAACATGGCACATACCTAACTGAATATCTGATGTTATCTACAAAGGGAGATTATATTTCGGTTATTTCATTTGTATGAAATATTTTTTTAAACTTGAACATGCTTAAAACTTATGTGAATTATGGACACTTTTCAGTGATCAATTAAACATAAAACTGTGTAACATACAGTCTCTTTCACGAGACACTTTAATAATGACTCTAAAGTATAAAGATTGTTAACAGAAAGTTTTATCTTACTTAAGAGATGTGTTTTTCTTTCAGGGAAGATGTCAGAACAGCCAATGTCATTGCTGCTGAAGCAGTAACTTGTCTTGTCATAGACCGAGAGTAAGTATATTGTTTTCTTATCATACGATACTGAATATCTCCAGTTGATACTCATTACAGTTCTTAACTAGTGAGTTTGATCATTAATCAGGGAGATGTTGTTTAACTTTCATTTTAAAGAAATTGATTAATGACGTTGATTGATACATTTATAAGATATTAAACTGCAACTGAATAATGCTTTTAAAAAAACCCTTCCTGTATACAATTTAATTTATGACCAATTACAAAAGCACCAGGGTTCTAACCAATATACACAAACGGTGGACATTAGGACTGTCAGCTAAATAGCTTTCTTAACACATTCACAAGCAAGGTATACATTACATAAAATAGACAGCATGCATCCTCTTTCCTTGGGGATAAAGGGAAATTACTTAGCCCAATCATTTTAGCAAATATACATTAAGAAAACTATGGAACAACTTTCACATTTTATCTGAACAATTCTGTACAGACATTTTGTTTGTCTTATGGCTTAATCATAAGTATAATTAATAAATATAGTCATTCAAAAATTAATCCTAATTGGTTATAACCAGTTGGTCATTTTCCAGTCTAATATGTTTTCATTTCACCATTAAAAATGTTCCGGAACTAGTAAGAAATCACAAATTTAAATTTAAACTTCTAAGACAGTAGTTAATCTACAGTGTATACCAGAGATTCCAAGCAGTGTTCTGCAATTAAGAGAAGAGTGGTTGCATAATGCTCAAGGCAAGCATAACTGTTCTGTGGCCCTAGAGAGTCGGATTTTGTTGTCAGTATAGCTATCAGCTTTAATTGATTATTTTATATATGCAATGGTAAGTGGAGAAGCTTATTTTAGTACAGTGAAAAATCTATTTCGAAGTGTATAAAGTACATATTTAAAGCCTTGGTTAACTCTTTATATTAATACCTAGAGGATTTTGTCTCATCTTATATATTATTCAAGATGCACTTTAATTTTAGAAGACACATCATATATTTCATTTTCCACTGGATTATAGTTGTCTATATTATATTGTTATAATATCTATATTATATCTATAGTATTGCCTCTGCTTGCAAAGTTACCAGTGTTGTTCTAAATTAGCATTTTTCTAATTTCAGTAATTTTTTAGTTATCTACATGCAGAATTTCTGGTTAGAAAATACAGGGGTTGCATTTAAAAAGTCAACATTTACTAACAACTACTGTACTGTGGCATATATAGTAACCCTGCATTTATCTATACCTATAGAACATTAAATTATTTGGATATTTCAGATGCTGCAGTCTGATAATTGTTGATAAATACTGTGCAATTACTGAGTTCTCATTCAAGTAACTTTGAACTCAGGCACCAGTTTTGTTCAGACTTTCCAAGAATATTTGCCTTTGGGCTGAATTAAACATTAAAACATTAAGCCTGAACGGAATTTGTTTGACAATGTGAGCAACAGGAAGGGAGGTGTCAATGGAAATTAGGACTCTACTTCACCTACAGTGACTGATACTGTGCCCTCTATTATGGACAGAGCTGGCAGCGATGCCTAGAATTAAGTTGCGACAAAGAGTCCTGTGGCACCTTATATACTAACAGACGTATTGGAGCATAAGCTTTCGTGGGTGAATACCCACTTTGTCGGATGCTTGCATAATAGAGGGCACAGTATCAGTCACTGTAGGTGAAGTAGAGTCCTAATTTCCATTTACACCTCCCTTCCTGTTGCTCACATTGTCAAACAAATTCCTTTCAGGCTTAATGTTTTAATGTTTAATTCAGCCCAAAGGCAAATATTCTTGGAAAGTCTGAACAAAACTGGTGCCTGAGTTCAAAGTTACTTGAATGTGAACTCAGTAATTGCACAGTATTTATCAACAATTATCAGACTGCAAGCATCCGATGAAGTGGGTATTCACCCATGAAAGCTTATGCTCCAATACGTCTGTTAGTCTATAAGGTGCCACAGGACTCTTTGTCGCTTCTACAGATCCAGACTAACACGGCTACCCCTCAGATACTAGAATTAAGTTGTCTGACAATTTCCATTAGAAGACCCTCTTTTAAGTAGCTTATTACTTTGCTAAACTTTAACCATTTGAGCTGAAATTTTTCATGCATGTGTCTGCCTCAAACTGAATTGTAATGGAAAGTTCCAACAACAATGATTAGCCATCTCCAGTAACAAGTAATGAAAAAATATATTGTTTTGCCAGTGTTGAATTCTTATATCAGATTTATTGAGAAGCTCTAGCACTTCCTTGCTTTGGAGCAGGGACTAGAAATTTGGCAGGGAGGTTACACTGTAGTCAGAAAAATGTCTTTTGGTATCCATGTAAAAATCCACACAAATTTGGCCAAATTATAGGCCTCTCAAGTTTCTGCTTGCACTGAGCATGCTCCAGCCCTGGGTTGCAGGGGCTGAACAGAACTTTCCCTGCAACTGCTCCTCCCTACTGCCAGGATCCGCTGTGGTGCCAGGTACCAGAATTAAGAGCAAGGATATTGTTTCTCCTGTACTCTGAATGCTCCCTTCCTGGAACCTAGGCAGCATGGAGTAGGAGAAGGAAGCACCTGGAGCCAAATAGAGAATGGTGGAGAGTGCACAGAGGCACAGAACTATGGGGGTGATGGTAGTAGTAGAAGGGTCCAAAACCACTAGAACACATTCCCTGCCAGACCTTGTAACAGAACCCAAGATTCCTGAGTGTCAATAGTTCTCTATTGTCTAGCAAATAGCTGTGACACTAGTTGACAAAATATGTATCTTATCCCTCTCTAGTGGTAAGATTGAGGATAACAACCTAGTCTTGCTACCAGTTACTCCAGTAGCTAAAACAATAGAAGTCTGCTATTAATTTGAAGTTTCCAACCCTGCTGGATTCATGGACCCCAAACTAGAGAAGACTTGGAGTGTGTCAGTTTCCATGACAAATCCTACACACTGGCTATGTTCCAAATAACGTTTTGGTGAAGTTTGTGAATGTGGACCAAGTTTAGAGTGAAATTGGGTTACGTTTCAGCTGCTGGTCAGACTTTTGGGGTTGGGTGGAAATCACCCAGAAGTCTTGTTTTGCAAGGTTTAAGTCCAAACCCAGGTCAAAGCAAATAAGTTTTGGATGAGTTCATTTCAACATTATTTCAAACCTAAAGAAATCAAAGTGTGAAAGAAGGTTTGCATGAAATCATTGTGAACTGAAATCACCAAGTGAAACACAGCTAGGCAGTTAGGGATTGAACATACAATGAAGTAGGCCAAAGGGTATCATGTAACTGTGCTTCAATTACCATACGTTCACTCTTCAATCCTATTTCATATCTCAAGAAGCTTTCATTTTAGTTTCCTTGTAAAGTAATAAAGCACTCACAGTGTCAAAAGATTACTGGCAACATATGCTCTGCAACAAAACAACTAACGTGGTCAGCATGATGTGATTATTAGCTTGCATGTTTATGTAAAGTTTGTCTTTGAACAACATATTTCCAGCAACATCTATTGATCTACATGTCAAGAGACTAGAAAACTAATATTCTGAAACACAGAGAAGGGGAACAGTGTGCAAAGTGTTAGCTATTCAGATTCCATTAAAGTCATTTGAGTTCATGCAGCTGAAAACATGTGCAATTCTGAAAATGTACCCCTGCTGTTAAGGGAGGTCTCCATTTTTTATTTCTGTCAGAGGCAAATAGGGAAGATGGAGATTTTACAAAATTCATTGTGAATCACCACTCCTACACCATTTCTCCTGTCACTACCACCAGCATAGTACAACTTACACCCAGACTCAGTTCTCAAGTTGCATTTCCTGACCATCTGGTCTCCTGAACACAGAGTATATCAGTGTTTCTTCAGACCATCATCTTGGCCAGCTTCACGCTTTAACCTACCTGTTAAGGATGACACCATGAAAGTAACAACTCACAAACTTTTGTTAATAATTTGTTTTGCGATCTTATTGGCCCAGTGCTGCCAGGTTTGAGGCAAGCAAACTCCCAGTGATAGGCCAAAACAGCCCTCCCACCATTTGGGAGTCCCTGGTAGAGTTATATGCAGGCTGGATGAGCCACCCCTTAAAGCCAATAGCTATTTCCATCCTTTAAGTGCAAGGTGAAAATGAACAAAGATCCAGCATGTCATCTACTGCCACAATCTAGGTCTCTGGCTGGTGAGGCCTGATAATACCCACAGCCTGGCTGCTGCTTCTCCCTTCAAGGGTACTATACCAGCCAGTTGGTTCTCAGGAGTGTATATGCTGTTTCTATTTGTCTCTCCATAAGAGTACTACTGCTGCCCAGTACCCTAAAAATATGTCTTCTGTCTTGCGAGGGTTTAATTCAGTTTTCCTTCTCCTGGGTGAGTTGTCTGCCCCTGAGCAGCCTGAGCAGGCATCTGATACTCACTTTTCACACCCCCTCTTTTAATTTGTAAGACCACCTCCACGAGAAGAGAAGTGGTAGGACTTCAATTGTCAGAGGTTGTGTGTTAGGCTGCCCATTTGGAGTATTTTTAATAGGACTGAGAGCTCATCCCTCACCAAGCCATGGCCACCTTTCCATTATCATGATGGGGAAAGTAAAATAAGAACTTGAGATGACAGAGTAAATGAGGATAACAGCCTACTTAAAGGAAACCACTGCTTGGGGTGCTGAAGTGTTCGTAGTGCTTCCACCTAATGGTAACATAAAGATCCATGCTGATCTAACAGAACTGACAAGAATGTCATCCGGAGGAGAGATGTTCTTTCTGCCATCAATGAAATATAGGCCCAGTTGCATAGTTACATGCTGAGCTTGGAAACCTTCAGCAAGCAGGTTTGACATTGAATGATAAATGCCAGCTCACAACAGAACAAATAAAATGTGTTGGTCACTTCATTAGTTTCTGTGGGAAATAAATTTATCCAAATTATATACAGCCCTTATTAGAGCTTCAGGAGCCAAAAGATGTGGTAGATATCCATAGGATCATGGGAATTGTGAACTACATGGCAAAGCTTATATCACCACTTGGTTGACCTTACAAAACCCTCCAGAACCGTTGAAAAGCCTAGACATGGGATTTTCAGCACCAAAAGGCATATGCAAGAAGAAAAGGTTACACGGATAGCTAGGGAGTAGTGGAGCACTTGCGAACAAGAGACCACTGTTCCAACGACCGTCACGGGCGGTAAGAAGGAACTGGAGGGGGGTCGGGCCGGCAGGGTACTATATAGAGCGCCATTTCGGCGCCACTCCAGGGGGCTCCCCAGCCGGCCCGACGGGTAGCTGCTAGGGTAAAAGTTTCCGACGTCCGTGCATGCGCGCGCGCACACACCTAACTGGAATAGATATGAGCAACCACTCGAAGAAGAACTCCATTTTCTTGTGATCAAAGGTATGGCATAGGTAAACATAAACATTTATGGTACTCTTTTAGTTGTCAGGTATCTTTGCTTATTTTCCCTTGTGGATAAATTCTACCCAGAATTGCAAGGTTGTACCGTGTGTATGTCTAAGGGAATATTTGCCTGTGTATTGTGAAGCCCCGTCTTAAATCAAATCAAAATGGTTACTGTTAAAATATTTCCTCTTGTTATACTTCTGTTCATCCAGTTTAAATGGAAAGAGGCTTGTATCAGGGAATTTGTCTCTGGAAATCTTTGCACCCCTGGTCTGACACAGCCTGAGTTTAACAGTTAGTGCTCACTTAAAAGATTAGATAGGCTTTTTGTGGAATAAGGATGCATAAAGAGGAAGACTTACTAGTGCTGATGAGTAGATTGGGAGGGTTTTGTATAAAAATTGTGTAGATAATTTACACACTTTCAATATGGGAGAGCTGTGTTTTATAAACCAAATGAAAGAAAGAAAGAAGGAAAGGATTTAGTCGTGACCATTCTGCATGTAGAAAAAATGCAAGAAGGGGAAGGGTGAGAAATCCAAAAATCATTCTTGGTATGATTTTGAATATAATTCATCATGAAACTGCCATATATTGCTCATCAGGTATAGTGAGAGGGAATTTTGGCATTTGTGCCCAAAAGCTGAGCAAAAAATATTTATAGAGTCTCGGGTTTCTTCTGCATGTAGGGGTGTTTGAAAGTTCTGATGAGGCCCATCTTTTATTTATATTTGCCATTTTAATGACATTTGCATTTACACTTGTAATTATCTTTTTCTGGTGTCCCAAGATGAACTAAATAGAAATGTTCAGGGTAAAAGAAGCACAAAATCAACAGGTGTAAATGCTTCAAAGCTGTAATATGACAGCCAATAAAACTTGAGCCACAGCTACTCCTAAAGTAGCCTGTTCATGATACAATGCTACATGGCATTTGCAGTTACAGAACGATAGATGCTCCCTTGCATTTGACAGTATGCAATAAAGTATAATATCGTTCTTCTTTTTCTTGGTTAATTCATTGAGCAATGTTAGGCACTTAGTCAAATGCTTCATCCTTGTTGTCAGCCCTTTAACCAAATGACTAGCAGGCTTAATCATTTGGCTGACTGAGGGCCAGATTTTTAAAGGTATTTGGGTGCCTAAAGATGCAGATAAGTGCCAAGTGGGAATTTTCAAAAGCAATGGGGGTTAGGCTGCAAGGCAGTTTTGAAAATCCCATTAGTCACCTACCTAATCTTTATGTGCCTAAATACCTTTACAAATCTGGTACCAAGTGACTAGTATAACAGAGCTGTTGTGACATATATGCACTGTAGTTGTATCCATGTCCGTCCCAGGATATTAGAGAGACAAGGCGGGTGAGGTAATACTGTATCTCTTATTGGACCAACTTCTGCCGTCTCTCTCACCAAAAGAAGTTAGTCCAATAAAAGGTATTAGCTCACATACTTTGTCTGCTGACATATATCTTAAACTATTGATTTTACTCTTCTGAGTCTGAAGAAGAAAGAAGCAAAGAGAATAGTTAAATTGTTCAGTTTCTCTTCACTGTCTTCTTCAATTACACATGCTAGTTGCAGCAAAATGTCTTAACAAAACAGACCTTAAATTGTTCAAAGGCTGTTACCAGTGAGACCCTGATTGTGATGGGGCATACAGGCCACCACTCTGGCAAGGAAGAGATTAATGAAGGCTGATGGACCCAATTGGATTCATTCTGCTAAACCTGTAGCAGATATCGGGTACATATTGGTGCAGAGGGGAATTATATGAAGGAAGTCCCACTGAATTTAACGCTGACCAGGAAGGAGAGCAGAGTTCTCAGCCAAGAGTCTGAGACAACTTGCTGCTTGCATGAGCCTCCTTGTGGATGGGATTACCAGAACCAGGGAGACTGACCAAAAGGATTGGCTGCATGAAGACAAACTCTGAGTAGAAAGAAAGAGTCCTGGCAAAGACTTGTCGGATGACCCTGTTTTGAGCTAATAGTATTCCCTTTCTTTTGGAATTTTAATAACTCAGCAGCTCAAATATTGGAACTTCTATCACAATCAAATCCATACATACACCTGTGAAAATCAAAGAACAAAATCTGTTAAGAACGAAGCTGAACTTCTAGGCAAAGAGAGCCACTGTTACTGAAATTTTGAATTATGCACTGTTTTCTTCAAAAAGAAGAAGATTGTGACAATGAGAACTCTCAAACATATGGTATCAAATTTAAGAATAAATCTATTTTCCTTGATTTCCTAACACACTTAGATATAGTATCATGACATATTTGTATTTAAGCAGGAGGAGTCTCCTCCACTGACCATCTTTTTCTTTAGTTGATTCTGCTATAAAGTCATTTGCATGATGTCAATCATTTTTGTTGAAACTTTGATATCATAAACGCATTTATATGTTTCTCCTGTTTCTACTGCTGTGTCCTGGGTTGAAAGTTCGTATTCAAACACAAATATCATCAGCAATGGGAGTACAAAATATTGTTTCAAAAAAAAAAAAACAGCATTGTCTGAGAGGGTACAGAAAGCATCCTGCCACACTTGTGCCCCTGCTTTGAAAATGAGCGGCTGGTGCTACATATCCTAGAAGGGGGTGAGCTTATGACCTTCCCTTCCTGCCAACCTGCAGATCTGGCCTCACTTAGTGCTGCATTCGCACTTAGTTATACTTATCACATAGGTGTATTATATTTAATATATTCTGCATGTTAGTCTCTGAAATCCATCTAATACAACTCAAGAAAAGATACAGCGGTGATGGTTTTTGTTTTAATTTTTGTTATTCAGTAAAGAGTTCAAGGTGAAATTCAAGAGTTCCATTTATTTGAGCCACTATCAATATGAAATCTCACAATACGAAGAGATGTTTCTGGCCCCTTTCTGAAACCTGTCAATGCCCTCTCTGTTTCTCTTAAATAGAGAATAAAATGGTATAGGTGTGCTGAAGCCACTCTGAATATTTACAGAAGACAGCAGAACTCAAACTATCAGACACTTTGATAAATCTGTCTTGTCTTATCATGTATAGCTGTTTATGTCTCATCCATCATACAGAATCCGAGAGAGAAATCCTGGCCCCACTAAAGTAAATGGAAAACTTTTCATCGACTTCAGTGGAGTGTTTTGTAAAGCAACCTTAACCAAAATAGGTATATTTTTCCTCCCAACTTCCCTAAGGCAATTGGGAATGTTGTGGGCATGGGGGGAGATTCTTTTATTCCTTCTTTCCTAACCTTCTCTTCTGTCTGTCCTTTCATTCCTGTCTTCTCTTTTTCCTCTTCTTCCACAACCTACATTCTTCATTGCTGTTTTCCTGGCAATTGTGAGAAAGATTAGACAAAGAAATGAGTCTTCTACTTCAATTAGAAGGCAGTGAAATTTGGTCATTCAAAGCCTTGAAACAGTTGCTGAGAAAGCCATGCTCTGTGCCATTCTGGGATTCACCATCAAGGGTGACAGTTTCATTCTTCCTGGGGAACTTTGCTGTTGAGGCCTGTCCCTTCACCATTGCAGTCAGTGGGAGTTTTGCCACTGAGTTCAATTTGATCAGTCCCTAAAATAGCTTGAGGAATCAGATTGGGCCTCATTTTTAATTTATTTATGTGTTATTATTTTTTCTTAAACATTGATGAAAGTCTTTTGAAAATGAAATGTGAGGTGAGAATATTAGTTCTCGATTCTTTTCTCTTTGTGTCCTTTCCCAGCTTCTGTTATTCATATTTGTCCTTCTTGATATATCAAGGTCAAGATGATGACATGCTGTTGAATAAACATGTTTTTGTTGTTTTAATTCCATACTAGAAAATTCATATATCTTAGAAATGTCTCTTTATTCTTACAGCTCTTTCAAACATTTGATTGGAGGTCTGGATGATGTTTCCAATAAGGCCTATGAAGATGCAGAAGCAAAAGCAAAGTAAGTGACAACTAATGATTTTGGCTTTAACCAATTAATCTCAATGTACTGCCTGTACCCCATGTTTTTAATTGAAATTATATCAAGAAATGTTTAAAAACATACACTTTTTATCACATGATGCTATAACATAGGAAGTGAAATGTCTGATAGGAAATAAAAGAAATATAGTATAATGCTATGTTAATCTAAAGAGTTTAAGTTTAAAAGTGGTCGGCAAATAGTTGTCATGAAATATTTTAAGGTAGGAAATAATGTATATAAATTCTAAACTGATAAAAAAACTCAAGATGACAAAGACATTACTGCGATATAAATTATTGATATATTTTGAGCTATTTTCAAACTGTCTTGACTTTTTACAAACCTTAGCAAATAAAATATGTTCTGTAAAAGAAGGTTGAAGAGGAGAAAGTAGAATAGTTTTTGAATCATGCAGGTACTTTGCTATGGAATAATATTTCCATCCAAAATACTGGCTTAAAGTATTCCTTCTAGAAGTTAAGACTAGTGTTTAATAATGTTAAAATGTTTTACATAATAAAGGTGCTAACAAACAGAAACAAGAGCTGCAACAATTCCCACTTGGTCAACATCTTGTGCTTAATAGAAAGACTTCTATATGTTTTGACTCTAGGGATGGAATCCATGAAAAGACTTAGGTGTTGCAATGCTGAGCACCTTGGGTGCCTAGAAAATTCACAGGAACAAGTCTGATTCACAAAGCCTAGTGAGGCTCTCCCTAATGGGGAGAGAGAGGCACCTTTGAATGTGAGCCACAAAAGCCAGCATGCTAGGTGGCTCCCTGCCTTCACTAGCCAATGGAAGATGACAACGTGCTAAGCAGTGGCCTTTTCTCAGAGATAGGCTCCTAAGTCCAGGCTACAGGCAGTGGCATAGCCAGGTTTAGAGCACAGGGCGAGCGGAGCTAAAAAAAGGCGCCTCCCCTTGCACTCACCTGGCGGCAGCTCCAGTTGTTCGGCGGCACTTCGGTGGCGGGTCCTTCACTCACTCTGGGTACCGAAGTGTCTCTGAACAACTGGAACGCTGGCGGGTGAGTGGTTTTTTTAGCTCCACTCTGCTGGTAGTGCCGGAGCACAAAAAAGGCGCTGCTTCTGCTCACTGGGGGAGTGGCTGCTCTCCCCCTGGCTACGCTATTGGCTACAGGAAGGCACCTAGCTCTACTACAGACCCACAAACAGGAATTTCTCTCCTGGCTTAGGTGCCTACATAGTTTCTTGCAAGAATAAACATAGAGGAGAAGGTGGTGGTTGTATCCAACTTTATAACTTTTGGCCCAGTGCTTAGAACACTCACCTGGGATGTGTGATACCCACATTCAATTCCCTCCCTTCCTGGCAGAGGGGGAGAAAAGATTTGAACAGGGAAGTCCAACCTCTCAGGAGAATGCTTTGACTACTGAACTATGGGATGTTCTGATCTGGGGCTCCCTCAGTCTCTCCTACTGAAGCACTCTGGTTAAATCATTACATAGTGATTGGGGAGAGAGAGTGGGAATGACTCTGTAGTCCAGTTGTTAGGACACCCACCAAGTTTCACATATACCAGGTGAGCACTCTAACCACTAGTCTAACCACCATCACCTCCTACTCCTCTTCTGGACAGCCTTTGAATGGGGCCCAATCCAGTTAACCAGTGTGCCCAAAAGGCCCTAACTAGATCCAGCCCCTGGAGCAAGTTAGGTGAATGAACGACTGTCTTCCCTGGTTCATGAATCATTCTGGGACTTAGCAGGAGATACGTGTCCAGGTGCCTAGAATTAGACAGCAATGCATATGCCCAGAAGAAAAAACTTAAACACCAAATGAGTGTAGACACTTACAGGGTTCAGTAGGAGTTGTGTGGCTTACAGTAGGGGACTTAGACACCTAATTAGCTTTGTGGATTTCACCCTAAACCTTTAGCTGGTAAGCCTGGAATATCCTTCTTAACACTTCAGAGTAAATTAATAAAATCAAGATTTGCTCAGATAAAGGTTAATATCGACTTTAAACACAAGTGGCTCTAAGTCAAGAATAATTTAAAGAGAAACTGAAGCTATTGTATGAAAATCTGATGTTTTCTCTTTTGCAGATCTCTTTACCATTACCACATTAAGGAAGGGAAATGATTAGATATTGGGGTTCTTCTCAGAATCAAACAGTTGAAAAGTGTGACTATCGTAGCCTTTCAGTTCTGTTGGCCTAAATTAAAGGTTACTACTAAAATATACATAGTGGTTTCGCATTAGACTTTGGAGGCTTAAGGAAGTCTGTATGAAGAATGTATGTTTTTATCATGGAGAGAAATGGAAAGGAACTAAATATTATTAGTTTTATAAAAATTTAAACTCAAAATTCTTCTATCATATAATAAGTCTGTGTCCCATTTTCAGTGTCTTGCATTAATTTTGGTAATGCTGGAGTGTACCAGTAGAATAAGAGACATTTCTGTTTATCACTCCAAACACCATTTTTAACCTATTGCACCTCTCTAACAAGTTGCTTTTCTCCTCATTATGCAGAATTATGGCCCCTTAACAAAATATATAGGACTTCATCCTGGATTCCTTAAATAAATAAAACTCTCATTGCTTTCAATTGGAATTTGGGGTACAGAAGAAATGCTGAATCAGACTTGAAGTGATGATCTTGCAGCAGATAACTAGGCAGACCTCCTAATTTTATTGTAATGGTCAGTAGCAGTTTATACAAAGACCAATTTTATGAAGTTACATGTAGTCCAGTAAACTAACCACAGGCAACTAAACATTGCTTTGGGGAGAGAGAAAGAGTTACAAATATGCCATGTCAGTGCTACTATTTAGATTTCCAGGGGGATAATGTGGGGAGGAAACTTGGTAGTAGGAGTGGGGATTTGCTGAGCAATATCATTCTATTATTGCATACACAGCCTTTGTAAGACCTTCACTTTCTAATTCATTAGCAGCTAGTATAAGCTGAAAAAAAGTAATGCACTCTCTTCATCATTTAATAGAAAATCCTCTCAGGTTTATATTATTTTCAACCATGTTTCTGATATGCAGTATGTGCTCCTCAGATACTGAGGTGAGGTAGGTGGGTGGGTGGGGTTTAAAAACGTAAACAGATTAAATTACATCGATATGCACGTCAACATAAATATCAAGCAAGAAAGTATTTTCTGTGTCCATTGACCACTTTTAAGGCCTTATGATCACTTGGCTCATTTAGCCCTAATCCTAGTAAAACTCCCATTGACTTTAGTAGATATTTTGCTTGAGAAAGCACTGCAGAATTGGACCTCTTGTGGAGCAACTCTTTTTTTTAGAAGCTAGAATGTCAGTAGATAGCTTTAAATTCTGCTATACTTTTATCTTGTGCTTTTCCTTGTTTGTGTTCTAGTGCCCAATATTTCACACAATGAGAAAGGTGAGGCAGAAGATTCCTAATGTTAGAGACACCTTAATTAGGTGGACAGTTTCACAGTAAGAAGAGCGGACAAGCTGTTATGGCACCTTCTAGGTCCTTACCTGCAGCTTTACAAGTCAGGGGTTAGCCCTTGCATACAATCCCAAGGTGCCAGAGTTAGCAATCCTGCCATTGCCCCCCACATAGTGACATTTTGACTTTAAAAAGCAGAAGTCATCAGTGCTGTCTACCTTTACAAAGGTTATAAAGGAAATGTTCTTTCAAAAGCTATGGCCTTTATTAGTTAAATACCACATTTGGATTTGCTTGACTTCTTGAAAGCAATTGTCTGGAAAAGGCATGAATAGAACAGTAGAAATGACTGAAAAGCTATGAGTAAAAGGAGAAATTTTGGAACCTGCTTTGTCACTCAACAGTTGTTATATCTATGTCTGACAAGATAAAATTCCCCTTGGAGAAAATCTACTTGGCAGAAACTTTAACCTGGATTATTTTTCAAACGGCTCTTAATTAACTTCAGCTAATTGCCCTTCAAGGGTTTATCTTTTCAAAATTTAAGATTGTGAAGTGAAAGAGCTTGGCATAGAAAGCATGAGACACAATTGTGCTTTTGCAAAGTGCTGTGCGTTGCAATAACTGAAAATTGCATAATAGTATTTTGTAAACAGTAAATAGTAATGTAAATAGCAAACAGTAAATAGTAAACAGTAAATAGTAATGTAAATAGCAAACAGTAAATAGTAAACAGTAAATAGTAATGTAAATAGTATCATTGTAAACTATAAATAGTAAGGACCTCATTCTAAGGGGTGTTTACCACCCTCAACTTTAGTTCAACTGAACATTATATCATATTGATGTCTGCCATTACTTGCTATAAAATTATGATGGATTTTAGCAGCTCAGAAAGCCAACAGTTTTTTATATTTTAACCACAGTGTTTTATTAATTTAATGCATACTATGCCCTCATGTAATTAACACATTTATTAAGCCATCGGGAATAGAAAATGTGAAAATTATAAATATTGTTTCTGATGTATTAGAGATAGGCTTATTTACCAGAAGAGGTAGGCTTATTTTTGATTAGAGATAGGCTTACTTACCATAAGCACACTCCAACTCTCAAGCCCTCTGAGTGTCTCCTTGGAGTGTCCAGACCCTGGTCCACTGGACACTCACAGTATTCAGATTCAATATTTAAAAAAAAACAGTACAGTTTACCAGTTCTACTTCTGATTATTGTTCCATTTAACACACACAGTACTTAGATATGTTTATAATGAATTCATGTATAAAGTTTCATAAGTTTATTTAGCAAAGCATGGAGATTCAAGTAATGAAAGTATTGGGAATAAATGGTTACATAGAAAACAAAATTATAACACACATTCTAGAGCCTAGACTTACTTACCTAGAGACTCTCATCCAAAATCCTTGCAGCACTTTTTAACCAGACTTGGCTGGGATCCTCCTTTCATGAGACAAGTATGCTGTCAACTTGCTTCCCTGGTGAAGGATCCAGTGTGTTCCTTTGCCTTCCAAGATATAGAAGTTCTACCCTCTGTTTTTGTTTCTTCCTGCAAATGTTCTCTTTCTTGTAGATTTCACAATTTCTTGACTGGCACCTGGCTTGGTATACAAATAGGTCTTCATTGTGTGGCTGACAATACACATATGATGAAACAGGGAGGTGGGTGTCTGTTAGCTCCTGCCTGGAAGGAACATGTCCAAGAGACATCACCTTCTGGTGACCTTTCTTGACTCCAAGACCTTAAGAACCTAATTTTCAGTGTAGACAAATAACTTCTTAAATATTATCCATCCTTACATTTAGGAATGATTATGATGACCAGTGAGCTACTGGCTCTCAGTGGAGATCTCACATGTCACCCTTTGGTGAACTATTACATATATACCTGACCATGAGGATTCCTGTAAAATCCTATGAACCCACTGTGCGCTCTGCCAGTTGGCACGAAGAGGTCCCTGGGTCACAAAGAGAAGCATATATTTAACAGGAGCAGTCCCCTCTCCCCGTATATAGGCAGGCTGGCAGAAATATATGCCACCTAGTATTTTCCCCAGCAACCAGGACATACATGCTTAGTGGGCCAAGTCCCCGGCATGCTTCTCCTCCTGCCACACAGAATCCTCTGCTGGGGTGGTATTGATGGGGACCCCCAGGCAGTGTGTCATGAAATTAACACCCTGTTGAGATACATGCAGCAGTTCACCTATCTCTGAGCTATTGTTCCAGACCATCTGTAGAATCAGGCAGATGTTGTTTTGGTTATGCTCAGATTCCATTTTAAAGTTTTTGTTTTTTACAACCCTGAGGGCTTACTTTTTTTAAATTAAAACTGAGATTCTTCCCTCATTACCTGATACTACGAGCTGTGGCCCAAGGCAGGGGCCTATGTCTTAATCCGGCCCTGACTAATAGCTCCCCTCATCTTTACATTAGCTGTGCTTTAAAATCTGTAGTTACAGTCACTGTCCTTTTTTCTAAGGGGGCTTAGATGAGCTGCATCCAAACCTATCAATGTTTTTCTTTAACTGACCAAAGGAGTAACTGTCATTTCATCATTTCTCTTTCATCACTCTTAGAAAAATCTCATTTTTCATCCATCTTATTGACTTATGTTTCAGTGAGTTTTTTTATTATTATTTTTGCTGATATATTTACATTTTACAGGTCAGATTTAAATTCTCTCCCTGAAGTTATATAATTTCTCTTTCCCTTAGGCTTTAATAATAATATTTATACTGGCATTGCTATTTAAAATATAGTTCTGTGACTTGAGCAAACATGATTTTGCTATGCCTGTTCTGCATTCTTTTCATTGGCTGCCTATAGAGTGGCAGGTTGTCATTAATTTAGCATCACGGATTTTTAAAGCCCTACTTCAGCAAAGCATGTAATTAGTTAATCCATAAATGTGCTTAAAGTTATAGTGTGCTTAGCTGAACTGAAACTTATTCCTAGTACTACAGGTATCGTGTCTTTGGATGCCATCTGCTTTTTAAGGATCCCCGCCACCCCCATCTCCACCCCCCCTCCACACATTGTCTGAAGTCACTCTTGTTGTGTGAGTTTTCTAATATGGAACTCACTGTGTCCTGAAATCCATCTAATTTTTCTTGTTTTAAAAAGATAGAAGTGTTGCTTTTTTCCTTCGGTGTTGCTTTTAGAATCACTGCTACTTTGTATTATTTATTTATTATCTATATGTATTACCTTCCTTTGCAATCTTTTCTTTCCTTTTGTTTTTTATTAGACCTTCCTCGTTTGTTTTTGTGTGTTTGAAGGATAAAAAGAAGGTATTTTTTTAGGTTTTCATTATAGTACCTTGCTGGAGTCACAGGGGAAGGGAGAGCAATGGCTGCATTCAGTGAAACACATAACCAAAAAAGGCAATTACTGTTTAACTAAATGGGGGAGGGATAGCTCAGTGGTTTTGAGCATTGGCCTGCTAAACCCAGGGTTGTGAGTTCAATCCTTGAGGGGGCCACTTAGGGATCTGGGGCAAAAAATCTGTCAGGGGACAGTACTTGGTCCTGCTAGTGAAGGTAGGGGACTGGACTCGATGACCTTTCAAGGTCCTTCCAGTTCTAGGAGATTGGCATATCTCCATTTATCTTATCTTTTATCTTAACACAAACTAATAGTTGTATTTCAAGGTTAAGGCTCACAGTCTGGTTTTCACTCATGGATCCTCAGGAAACGTAAAATTTGGAACTGTTTTTGAAAATTTAGGCTTTAATGCATTGTACTTGGGGACATTTAGGGACAAATTATAATTTGATAATTATCAAAGGGCCCTCGTAAATGATCTGGTATATCAGTTTGTGTACACAAATGAATTTGTGAATTCAAAGGTGCACATTCTGGTCACTCCCTAAACACATGGGTAAAGGTTGGAATCTGCCGCCACCTTCTTGCTCAGATGAAGGTAGTGGGGTGCAATGGGCCTGCCAGAGTGAGTGACTGGTAATTCCAGTTAAGTCAGCCAGGATTCTTTCTGGGGACTCCAGCTGCTGTGTGGCCCTTCAGCTCACCACCAATTCATATGTGGTAATGCAGGGCAAAATCTAGCCCCAAATGGGCAATTCTCCGTTCAAGTAGGGTGACCAGACAGCAAGTGTGAAAAATCGGGACAGGGGGTGGGGGTAATAGGAGCCTATATAAGAAAAAGACCCCAAAATCGGTACTGTCACTATAAAATTGGGACATCTGGTCACCCTACGTTCAAGTGCCTTGTTTGTTTGTGCAAATGGGAAGGATCTGCATATGCAAACTTTATTTCCAAGTGCATTTTTGCAAACCATATGAAAATATGGTCCTTTAATATAAAGTGATAGCAGTCCATGGATTTTGTAGTGAATATTAGCAGAATGTTATTAACTACAGTGTGTTAACAGAACGTTATCAACGTTATCCGTATGTATACATAGAAAGGGCTTTGTTTTTATGTTTCTTAGAAACATAAGCCTGGGAACATACTTAGCCATGGCTGAAAATCAACTTTTTAGAATCAAGTTCAAAAATAGCAACTATGTGCCAATTAAAGAGAATAATTTAATTAGGACCTTATGTTTTTGCTGAGCCTCAAATATTTTCTGAAATAATAGACTTACTCATGGGATCAGGGGTTTTTCTATTACAAAAATTATTTTCTGGCTCATGGCAGTGCAAATATTTAGACAGTTTGAGCATGTGGAAATCATTTTTTCAACTTGGCTGAAGGCAGTGCCAGGATGTTCACACACACAAGTGTAGCCTACAAGTGCAAAAAGCTTTGTTAATGCTATCAAAGCAGGATTTTCAGTTTCCTCTTTCAGGTCATGCAAATAATGAAAGTGACTCTCCTAATCAGTTAGTGTAGTGGAGAAGAAATCTTGTTTGGCCACAGCAGTTAAAAAAAGTGTACTACAGACATTTTATTAACTAAAATTGTATGACAGTTTTAAATATATTAACACTCTGAAATGCATATCAAACCCAGTGTTGTAAATGATAGATTTTAAAGTATTTGGCAAACTGAGGGATTTTTTCTTTTCATTAGAGAGCTTAGAGTGTAACAGGATGATCTGGAGCTCAATTATTTGTAGCTTTTATGTTGCAGCCCACTGTTAACTGTAGTTTTTATCCTAGTATATCAGTAGGATTTCTTGTTAAAATTGATGTAGTCAATAGGCATATATGTGGAGACAGAGAAAAAAGGAATGGAATTGTCAAATTATTTTAAAAGATAAGACCTCATCGCAGTATACTGCAGTATGGTCATTCTTGACTGTATGTAGTGAGGGTTGCAAAATGAAGTGTTTCCTTTTTAAATCGGAAGACATTGCATATTTTAAGGCTGTTGTTATTCATGAAAAGGCTTACACCACATATATTGTATTTGAAATTCTCGTGTGTCATATGAAGGCGCAACAACAAACTATTCAGATGCAAAGAAAAGTTAGGAAGAATAGTAAGAAGCCAGTATGGCTCCATCAGGAGCTCTTTAATGACCTGAAAATTAAGAAGACCCTCACAAAAAGTGGAAACATGGAAAACTTGTGAAGGATGAGTACAAAAGAATAGCGTAAGCATGTAGGGACAAAATCAGAGAGGCTAAAGCACAAAATGAATTACACCTTGCAAGGGATATAAAAAGTGATAAGTTCTATAAATACATTAGGCGAAAGACAAAGATGAAGGTAAGTGTAGGCCCTCTATTGGTGGAGAAGGAGAACTAATAACAGATGACATTAAGAAGGCTGAGGTATTTTAATATCGATTTTGCTTCAGTCTTCATTAAAAAGGTAATTTGTGATGACATACTTTAGGCAATGAATGTTAACAACAAAGGAGAAGGAAAGCAAAACCAAAATAGGGAAAGAATAGGTTAAAGACAGGTTAGATGTATTCAAGTCGGCAGGTCCTGATGAAATTCATCCTAAGGTACTTGAGGAACTAGCAGTTATTTTTCAGAACTCATTGAGAACAGGTCAGGTCATAGTACCTTTAAATTGGGGAACAAAGCGGACCTGGGGAATTGTAGACCAGTTGTTGTACCTTACATACCTGGAAAGATATAGGAACAAATTAAGTGATAATAGGCTTATAAGTAATAGCCAACATGGATTTGTCAAGAAGAAATGACAAACCAACCTCATTTCTTCTTTGATGGAGCTACTGACATAATGACCGCCCCGCACCTTTAAGCAGGGGATGCGGGGGGTGTTTGGCTGGCTGGCCGAATGAAGGGAACAGTGCTTTATGGCTGGGAGTGGTGGGGAGATGAAAACTGTTACAAAAGCGGACAGCGTGGTTGCTGACTCATTGCCTAGGAATGCAGAGTTTAAAAGGGGCAGCCCTGTGCCTGAACTCCCTTTTACATGGAGCAGTCTGAAGCAGGACCCACCCTACATCCCCTTTATGTGGTAAAATACCAGGTTTGGTCAAGACTTGCTGTTGGCATTATGCTAGCTGCCCCTTTTTTAGGGGGTGCTGGAAAGGAATTTTTCCCTTACCATCATATTGGCTTGGGTGCAGTTGGGATTTTTTTGCCTTCCCCACAGCAGGTTCAGGAAGGGCTCTATTCATGCATGGCATGAAGGGCGGTAGGCTATATGGCACAACTCATTATTTAAGTGTAGGGCGGATGTCCAGTGCAGGTACTCCATAAGAAAAGTATACAATAACTGGATAAATGGCTTGAGAAAGGACTTAAAAAGAGGTGTTCATGAAAGGAATGAACAGGGGGCGATTGGGGACGCCTATGATTGGTACGGCAGGGGGCCAACCCCCCCATTTTTACAGCCCACCTTAACTCTCCTACGAGGAGAGTGGATGGTGATGTCCCGGCGATGGATTTGTTGGAGGGACCTGGATGGAAAAAAGAGGAGGAGCTGGTGGGAGCCCCCTGGGTATGGTAAGGTCCCAGCAATAAATTTGCTGGAGGGACTGGGATGGAAACAAGAGGGAGAGCTGGTGGGAGCCCTTCCCCCTCCCCCAGGTATGGTAAGGTCCCTGCAATACATTTGCTGAAGGGACTTGGATGGAAAAAGAGGGGGAGCTTGTAAAAGCCTTCCCCCTCCCCCGCGTAATTACTGAATAAACATGGGGTTACCTACACTGTACACTTTTATCTGCTGGGTAGCCCAGACATCTAATAATAAAGTTGCAGACTAACTAAACCCATGTCAGATGTCTCCTGCCCTTCTTTTGGTATCACCAGACAATGGCTAGGAGGAAAGAAGACATAATATATCTTGTGTTGGGAGATTCTCAGATAAATCTTTAAAATTAGAGTTTTAATTATTTTTATTCAGTCAGTTTTCTGACACATTTCTTCAGTTTCATTAGTGTTTAACAGGTATTGAAATTGTTTTTAACAAGTCCAAACACTCCTGTTCTTTATATAAAGGGTTTTAATTCACCAGTACTCATTTAAAATTAAAAATTTCTTTGGGTCTTTAGTTTAAATTGTTAGTAAAGGAGTTGTTCATTCGCTATAACAACTGTTGGAGAGATGATAATTCTTGTTTTCCTGAGCTGGGTAAGATAGTTACTTGAACACTGTCAGTGATCATTTAATTCTATATTAGTATACATGTTCTATACTTACACGGCTTCTTGTATTAGTAATCAGATTAGCAAGGTCATTAGATTCCAGGTGAATACATAAAGGATTTTATCATTTATATAGCAATGTTGTTAGGAAATTATATTAGGAACTAATATATTTGCAAGTTCGCATTTCACAAAGGTATTTGCCATTTCAACATTTAAGAAATAAACAAAAGTTTAAAAATATTTCCAGCTACACATATATTTTCTAAAGTTTTAAGGACACAATCAGATCTTTTGCTTGCAAAGTGGGGTTGTTAGAGGCCCACTTTACCCCGAGATTTCATTGCTCTGATAATACATGTCTATGGTCCTTTTGCAATTAAATGCATAAAGAAAATCCTCACATTCTTTTACAGGATGTGACCAGGTTGCCTTTGCTATGACCCCTTGTGGCTCATCAAGATATAACTCACTCTGTTGGTAGGACACTGTCTCTGTGAGGTCCAAGATAGCAGTGCTTTAGCCCTCCAGCCAAAGTACATTTCACTCCTGCCCCTTCAGGGAAGTTAAGGTCCAAAGGACATCTGGAACACAAAATAAGCACAACTCAAAACATCTGACAAACCTTTAGTGGGAACCCCCCTTCTACTCCAGACTTGTTTCTAAACAGTCCATGCTTCCACCTATCCCATTGGGTCTGATTGTCCCTTTTAGCTGAGGCTTATTCATCTAGCAGTCTAACCTAATCTCTGAGCAGCAACTAGGCTTCTCTCCATTTAAGAGAAGCAGAACTCTGCTCTCCTTCCTGGTCAGCCCTGCCATTGTGTAGGTGTCCTCCTTTTAACTCCCCTCTCCACATCTGACATTTGTTGCAGGTGTAGTGAGACAGAGCCAGTTCGGTCCATGGGCTCTTATTAACCTCCTCATTGCCAGTGTGGAGCCTATCTGCCCTATCATGCAGGACCAGGGCTTTCCTAAAACAGTTTCCTTTACAAAGTTTGTTTTCTTGAGATGAAGGATTATAGCTATACCAGACTGATATCTTGTTCAAAAGGGAGGTGTCCTGATCTAGATGACAATCTCTTTGTTTATCTCTTTACCCAAGCTCTTTAGAGTTACAGTCTGTTTGTTATAGCAGTTAAGTTTCTATTAAATATTTTGTGCAAAGCAAAAATTTTAATAACCAATACATCTTTTAAACATAGGACAAAATAAAATAGTATAGAAGTTGAAGCAAAGTGAAGTTAAAAAGCTGCCTTTTAAAGTTTGTATAAACACACTCTAGTGGTCATAAAGTGTATTACAACCAAGGAGGTGTTATCTTCCTCCTTGGTTGTAATTGGGGTGCCAGAAACCAGAAGCCTTTTGTGATTTCTTCTGAATATTTTATAGCGTAACTAATTAAAATGTAAGGAGGTTTTTTTCTTGCCATGCATTCTTGTAGCTAATATTCAGTAAAGGCCCAGATAAGTTCATAAAATATCATTTTTGCATCAATATCGATGCATCACAAGGCCCATACTAGTTTAGAGATGAAGAAATCAATCTTCAGCACAAGGATTTGTAAAGACCATGAATAGCATTCTGGAGAAAATAGAAAATATTGCTATAAAACTGAAACTTGAAGAGTGCCACTGATGCATATGTATCCCACAATAGGTCCACTGTTATATATATATATTTGTTTATATAAAGTAATCAGAAACATACGACCATTACTTTGAACATTTGTCTAAATTATTTTATTTTTTTCTGGAATAATTTTTCCATGGGTTAATGCCAAGAATATCGTCCTGATCCAGTTAAGGTCCTTACAGTTTTGCATAACAATCTTGGGAGGAAATAGTAGCTCAAAGCAGGGGACCTTCAACACAGATCTCTTCTGTACCAGAACTCAGTTCAGCACTTCTGAGGAAGGCTTTAAGCCACCTTTTCATTCACCCAAACTCTGGGGCTATTTGTCCCCCAGAACAATTTAGAGCAGTCTCAGCACTCTTCTAAATTGCACCAGTTTGTAATGAACCCTATGGTGATCTTACACTATCAAGGATCACCGGGGTGCTGGGTACTTTAACTTTACTCCCTCTCATTACTCGGACTTAATTTGCAGTACAGGGGACATAAAGCAGCCTCTCTAGAGGCCAGAAAATGGCCTGTTCCGCTTACTTTCTCTATAGAATGCCATGCACACCTAAGTTTACTAGATCACAGGCCCTGGTTCTCATGGGGGACTTCAATCACCCCGATATCTGCCGGGAGAGCAATACAGCAGTGCACAGACAGTTCAAGAAGTTTTTGGAAAGTATAGGACACAGTTTCCTGGTGCAAGTGCTGGAGGAACAAACTAGGGACAGAGCTCTTCTTGACCTGCTCCTCACAAACAGGAAAGATTTAGTAAGGGAAGCAAAAGTGGATGGGAACCTGGGAGGCAGTGACCATGAGATGGTCGAGTTCAGGATCCTGACACAAGGAAGAAAGGAGAGCAGCAGAATACGGACCCTGGACTTCAGAAAAGCAGACTTTGACTCCCTCAGGGACCTGATGGGCAGGATCCCCTGGGAGAATAACATGAGGGGGAAAGAGGTCCAGGAGAGCTGACTGTATTTTAAAGAATCCTTATTGAGGTTGCAGGAACAAACCATCCCGATGTGTAGAAAGAATAGTCAATATGGCAGGCGACCAGCGTGATTTAACAGTGAAATCCTTGCTGATCTTAAACACAAAAAAGAAGCTTACAAGAAGTGGAAGACTGGACAAATGACCAGGGAGGAGTATAAAAATATTGCTCAGGCTTGCAGGAGTGAAATCAGGAAGGCCAAATCACACTTGGAGTTGCAGCTAGCAAGGGATGTTAAGAGTAACAAGAAGGAATTCTACAGGTTTGTTAGCAACGAGAAGAAGGTCAGGGAAAGTGTGGGCCCCTTACTGAATGGAGAGGCAAACTAGTGACAGAGGATGTGGAAAAAGCTAATGCTTTTTTGCCTCTGTCTTCAAGAACAAGGTCAGCTGTCAGACTATTGCACTGGGCAGCACAGTATGGGGAGGAGGTGAACAGCCCTCTGTGGAGAAAGAAGTGGTTCAGGACTATTTAGAAACGCTGGAGGAGCACAAGTCCATGGGGCCGGATGTGCTGCATTCAAGGGTGCTAAAGGAGTTGGCGGATGTGATTGCAGAGCCATTGGTCATTATCTTTGAAAACTCATGGCAATTGGGGGAGGTCCTGGATAATTGGGATAAGGCTAATGTAGTGCCCATCTTTAAAAAGGGGAAGAAGGAGGATCCGGGGAACTACAGGCCAGTCAGCCTCACCTTAGTCCCTGGAAAAATCACGGAGCAGGTCCTCAAGGAATCAATTTTGAAGCACTTCGAGGAGGAGAGGAAAGTGATCAGGAACAGTCAGCATGGATTCACCAAGGGCAAGTCATGCCTGACTAGCCTAATTGCCTTCTATGATGAGATAACTGGCTCTGTGGATGAGGGGAAAACAGTGGAGGTGCTATTTCTTGACTTTAGCAAAGCTTTTGATACAGTCTCCCACAGTATTCTTGCCAGCAAGTTAAAGAAGTATGGGCTGGATGAATGGACGGTAAGGTGAATAGAAAGCTGGCTAGATCATCGGGCTCAACAGGTAGTGATCAATGGCTCCGTGTCTAGCTGGCAGCCGGTATCAAGCGGAGTGCCCCAACAGTTGGTCCTGGGGCCGGTCTTCATGAATGATCTGGAGGATGGCATGGATTGCACTCACAGCAGGTTTGAAGATGACACTAAACTGGGAGGAGTAGTAGATACCCTGGAGGGTAGGGATAGGATACAGAGGGACCAAGACAAATTAGAGGATTGGGCCAAATGAAATCTGATGAGGTTCAACAAAGACAAGTGCAGAGTCCTGTGCTTAGGATGGAAGAATCCCATGCACTGCTACAGACTAGGGACTGGGTGGCTAGGTAGCAGTTCTGCAGAAAATGACCTATTGGTTGCAGTGGACGAGAAGCTGGATATGAGTCAACAGTGTGCCCTTGTTGCCAAGAAGGCTAATGGCATTTTGGGCTGTATAAGTAGGAGCATTGCCAGCAGATCGAGGGATGTGATCATTCTCCTCTATTCGGCATTGGTGAGGCCTCATCTGGAGTACTGTGTCCAATTTTGGGCCCCACACCAGAAGAAGGATGTGGAAAAATTGGAAAGAGTCCAGCGGAGGGCAACAAAAGTGATTAGGGGGCTGGAGCCCATGACTTATGCTGAGAGGCTGAGGGAACTGGGATTATTTAGTCTGCAGAAGAGAAGAATGAGGGGGGATTTGATAGCTGCTTTCAACTACCTAAAGGGTGGTTCCAAAGAGAATGGATCTATACTGTTCTCAGCAGTAGCAGATGACAGAACAAGTAGTAATGGTCTCAAGTTGCAGTGGGGGAGGTTTCGGTTGGATATTAGGAAAAACTTTTTTCACTAGGAGGGTGGTGAAGCGCTGGAATGGGTTACCTAGGGAGGTGGTGGAATCTCCTTCCTTAGAGGTTTTTAAGGTCAGGCTTGACAAATCCCTGGCTGCGATGATTTAGTTGGGGCTTGGTCCTTTGAGCAAGGTGGATGGACTAGATGACCTCCTGAGGTCCCTTCCAATCCTGATATCCTAAGATTCTAAGGTTTCCGATTTTGGTTGGACATTTTCCTGGAGGTTTTATCACATGACATAATTTTTAATTAAAGTCTAATCTTTAATTCCTGGAGACTCCAGGACAATCCTGGAGGGTTGGCAACCCTATACACACCTTTAGTGCTGCAAATTTCTAATACTAATAACTGTCAATACATTACCATTAAAACTCTTCACTGATGCTTCCAAGTTACGTTTTAGGAGTTGCTGATTTCAGAAATGCTAGGGTGCTAGAAATATTCCCAGAATCATTTGCTATTTCCCTTATAAAGAATCTAGCTGTTGTTGAAACCAATGTCAGATAGATCAGGCCGCAAATTTGCAACCAAAAACTGTGTAAGGGGACATTAAAGAGAATGCTGAGAGAGGAGAGAAAGAAAACTATAGATGGGGCTACTTGTCAGTCTTTCTATGTTAATAGTCTGAAATCAGAATAGTCAGCCAAAGAAACGGAGCTCTCAGCTGTGGAGAATTAGTGAGCAGGGCCAGGAAGCCAGAATTTAGATAGGCATAGAACAGGACTCTTTGTTGTCCACACATCCTCCTTTCATTCAGGGGTGCTGGGGCTGTGTGTGAGGAGCAGAGTTAAAGAGGCAGATTGGGCAGCATCAGAGGGGGAAATACATGGCAGATATTGACACATCCATTGGCTTTTCCTAACACATGTGAAAAAGGCTAGAGCACATAAAGAAATAACTTTGTTTAACTGGAAAATGTTCAGAAAGGTCTGTGTCTCTGGTATGATAGTTATATCTGTGTGTGTGTGTTATTTAAGTTTGTGATATCTGTGGCTGTTTAGCTGGAGGAAAAGGGGAAAGAAGTGAGTGTGTTAGGACCAAATTCCAAAGGTGAATGAATATGAATTGTTTTCTCTGGAAAAGTTAGTAAGTCTGTTATCCAAACAGTGCATAGCAAATTCAGTTGACCCCCTCAATGGTAATTGCATTGAATTTGGAGACTAGCGTCAGTCACCAAAGTGTGAAATAGAAGGATTTTAATCCTGCTGTAAGTGAAAAGCTCAACACAACCATAACTACAGAGTCCTACTGACACCTCCATTATATTAACAGCCAAGGCACCAAGTCAAATTAGTTTATCCTTTCCTTTCTTTCTACATATTTCCCACCTGAAAGCTCAAATATACTTTCAATGTATTGTATTAAAGTTTTTTTTCTGTATTTCTAATTTCAGTCTACTTAAAACATTAAAAAACGAGATGACATCAGCATTCAACCAAATATAGGTGGGCTGGTAATTCTGCCTATTAAGTTTTCCAGACGTCTTACATTACAACAGCCTGTTTTTGGTTGCTTATAACTCTGCCATTTGATCATTTGGACTGAATTTTCCATGCCATGTGTCTCTGTGGCAGGCTGATAGTTAATTATTTTTGAAATTTTTAGCCAAAATGGTTCAGCCATATCCAAGATGAGGATAAGGAAATGTATGTTGTTTTGCCCATGTTAAAAATTTCTTGCAACCTTTTCTTTGTAAAGCACTAGCACCCTATGCTTTGGACTTGAAATTTGGCAAGGAGGTGGTCTTTGTGTCAAGGATGTGACTTTTGCCACTTCTGTGAAATTCTTTCCTTTGCACATAGGAAGTAGAACTTCTTAGATTTTAGCAGATAAATTCCTTGAATATTCCTTCTGTACTGTGCATTTTCATCCACGGGCTGAGCAGGCCTTCCCTGCTGCTGTGAGCCATGATGGGTCCAGGCATCTGACCTGATTGCAGGGAGCCTGCTTTCAATAACCCCTTACTGGGCCCAGAGAGCGAAGCTGCTTGATTTGAATGCAGAGTGAGGGTGTGGTGAGGAGTAGATTGGGACAAGGAATTGGGGGACCAAAATTGCGACTGGAAGCTGAGAGGAAGGGAGAGAGAGAAAAAAACAGACTGGGAGATGAGGTGCAGGGGAGGGGGGAAACTGGGACTCGGAGCCAGGGAGGGAAACAGGCTGGTGAGGATTGGAAACCAATATGTGTGAGGAGACTGAGATCATATGATAAGCCCATGGAATGTGTGTGTGGAAACTAAGATTGGCTGGGCAATGAGATTGAAGGGGTAAGGGCACATTTGTAATGGCTGGGCAAAGAGACTGGGATTGTGGGGAAGGGGAGAATGGACCTGGGACAGGGAGTCCAGGAGGTGAGACTAGCACTTGCTGGGTGAGGAGACTGGGGCTGGGATGAGAATCCTGGGGAGCAAACACTTGGACTGGCTAGGTGAGCAGCATGGGACTAGGAGAAGGAGCCAAATGTGGGAAAGAAGCAGTGCGGGGACATGGACAGGTTGGAGGGGACAGGGCAGAAGGTGTGATGCTTGGGGAGAATTGGCAGAAGAGTCTGTGCCTCAAAGAGCACTCTCATCTCCAGAGTCTGGAATGGAACCCGTGTTCCTGATCACACCAGTCCTCTTCTGTCAGGAAATTATCTGCAAAACCCACTGACAAATGCCCCATGCCCCTCTAGTGCTGGTCCTAATCAGTTAGCTCAAGTGGCAAAGATTTGTGCAGAGGATCTAAAGTTTCCAACTCTGCTTCTGGCCTATATGCATGTCAATATAATGTCTTTTTTCAATTTGCTTTTTTAAAAACCTAGGAAATTACAACAAAAAAACTACACTAAAAGAAAATTATCAAGGTTGCACACTAGTCACTAGGTGGTCACTAATGGTGTGTTCCTCACTTTCTGGGTACCTAACTTCAGACCGGGCCTAATCAAGTGCTGAGCACTCTCAGCTGCATCTGAAGACAATATGAAGGATTATAGAATGCTAAATACTCTGAAAAATCAGGTTCTTGTTATTTTAGTGATACTTTTTTTACCTTAATCTCTCCATGTTCCCTTTCTGTAAAGTGGAGATAATACCTGCTCATCTCACAGGAGTGTTGTGAAAATATATTCATTATTATTCATGAAGCTCTGAGTACTATATTCATCTGTTTCTCACTTTCCTTCTGGCAATTCCTCATCATCTGCTGTTGAAAGGATAATAAATTGAGCTCACAATTTAATTAATCACACTTTTAATTTTTGTATTTAGACTGAGATTAGAACTTTTTCAAAAATTTGAGAAAATGAAATTTGACCTTGTAGGAAAACCAAACTTATGTAGAATTTATAGTAAATCCGTCAACATCTAATCTGCCCTATCTGCCTGGCTATTAACATAAAATTATCTGGATGTTTAATAGATTTATTCATCATAGCTACATTAAAAGACAAGAGAATTTATCCACAGTTGTATTTCAAATACATTTTTGCTTTAGTAATGGGAGTTAATCAGTTCTCCCTCTCTCTCTCATACCCACACACATACACACTCTAACCTTTTGGTTTTTAACTTGTGTTTCCACTCCATGAATCCTTTTTCAAATTACATTTCCTGGGGTCAATACACAATACCAAAAAACTTTGCTTTCATAAATATATAAAGGTAATGTATTTTATTGCTACCAAAATAATTATCTATTTAGCCTATTAAAATAATGTTAAACCACACACTGTATCTATAAGTGCAACACCAATTTCATTTGTGTACCCCAGGGAAGAAATTGATTCACTGAATATTGATTTTGTACTACTAATTACTGTGTTGTGAATTAATACACCATCAACCAAATTAATCTAAACCGCAGATGCATTTTAAAATATGTAAATATCTCAGTTTAAATTAAATCACAAGATTTGGTAGATTTCCAAACCTTTGTTTTAAGATGATTTCTAATAAAGGTGCATTTCTTGCACACTGTTATCTTAATGGATAGCTCTTCTTTATTTCATTTAGAAAATTTGTGTGCATGTAGGGAATATCATTGAGCTTTGATGGTTGCTTGTGTGCTTCATCAAGTATTTTGAATTCATTTAGGAACCAATAAGTAGAAATACGTTGGCAATGTGCCAGGTAAGCTGACTGTGACTACTTTTACATTTAAGAAAGTGAGGAGCAGTCCATGTTTTGATGTCTTGACTCAGCCCCCGGAGATACTATTGCTGGGGGAGGAGGAAACACCTGACTTTTGGGACTCTTTGGCAGCTGCTTAAAATTCAGTATCTTCATAGCTTGTATTCTAATTGCATGCACATATGGGAGATGAATGCTCAAGTTCATCATTTCAGGATTTGAAAACTGAAAGATGTTTTATGATGTTCTAATAGCCTATGATGCCTACACATTATTTTTAATATTTATGTAAAAATTTAAATGCAATATATTTGGGTTTAGTTTTAGGTGACCATTTAGTCACTGAAACAATGTTCGGTAGGCTCACTCTTTGTTATTTTCCATAATATGTTATCAGCAAGAAAATAAATCTCTGAAGTTCATGTCTCGGGAAAAAAAAAGCCTTACATGTAAATTCATGCTGTTTCAAATGCTCCCTTGCTACAAATTAAGTTTGACATTTGAAAAAAAAATAGTTGTAATCGTTTTATTGGTGCAGTCTTTGCTAAGTCTCTGATTAGACCATGAAGAGCCAGATTCTGCAAGGTAAGGACTATTTGTGAGGTGCTGAACTCCATGAACTTGATTTACACTCCATGGGAGTGGACCATGCTCAGCATCTTACAGAGTCTGGTCCAAAATTAACCACAACTGGACAACTGACTTCCAATTTATTAAATAAAAAAGCAATGTCAAGGGAACTTTCTCTCTAAGAAAACATAAAATGTGTCTTCAACCTGTTAGCTGGGGAAGTTACTGTCTCCTTTTGAATGTCTTCCAGCATTTTGCAATATTGTTTTGAAGTTGAAAAAACATATTCAAATGTTTGTTTGACCTGCAGCAACTGCTGAGCCATTTAACAGAAAACCTAACATTAAAACGCATACTTTTGGGCATGCCAGAGGCCATAACAGTCAAGAAGGCAATAGAAGCTACAAATAATTAATTCTTTCCTTGATGTCATTGGATATCAAGTTTTGACTTTAACAAAAAAGACTGAGTCTAAACTCACTTGACCTGCATAAATATCTATTTTATTTCCTACTAGTTTTGAACAGAAGAACATCAAACACTCTGAGTGCTAATAATGAAGGGTGAAAGCCCTGCACTAGACTTTTTCCATTCCACATAACCCCTGTGCTAAGGCAATACAAGGAGGCTAAGTGGCCATGCATGGAATTTCTGCATCCTCTGTGTGCTATGGCGGTGTCGCCACATAGACTGGCATGAAGAGTGGCTTTAGAGGTGTGCTGGTTGGAGGCTAGAGAATTGTGCATGGAATCTGCAATTACATTGATTCAATGGCCCTAACACCTCATGTATCCAGGTTGGATGGATGAGCAATGCTATTCTAGTATATAAGATGGAGTAGTGGCTGTAAAGGGTAATTGTGCTCCACAATTGACTATTTATTGTTGTCTGTTTTGACCCCGATAGCTTCAGTGCACTTCATCAACATGAAACTTAATTACTGGTTTCACACAGGAAGTTGGAGCAGAGGCAGGAATTGTACCTAGTTCTCCTGATTTCCACTCCAGCACCTTAGCCACAGGAATATCCTTCCTTCCCGAAAGGATGCTCCTAGGAGCTGAATAACTTTCTATGAAAATCTAAGAATCTTTCCAGGACCAGCGTATATAAGGGGATTGACTAAATCTGCTCTATATTTCTTCAGAGACAGCCTCCAGTTTCTCATGGGTGGCTTCCATATGGGATTATGCCTCAGTTACCTCAGAGTATGACTGTGCCCTGTGCTATGAAAAAAGAGATTTGCACGGTTCCCAAAGAGAGCTTTATGCCATCTTTGGTCTCCTTCAATCCTTATACAATCTGCACTATCTTCCAATGTGGCCCCACATTCTGGCTGCTGTGGCTACCACCCTGCACTGGCCACAAAGAGGGCAGTGCCTCTGGTGGCCTTGCAGTACCCAAGGATCCCTATACAGAGAGGACAATCTCTAATAGCAGATCCACTGGGATTAGTGCTGTTTTGTGCCAGGGGAAAAGCACAAATGTGCTCTAACCCACCAAATAATCATGGCCTATAGTTGTAATTCTACTGCTTTTTTCAGTTTTGTAAGTCCTCGCATAGAGTCAGAGGGTGGTGCGAGCTGCAATTCTGCTAAGGGACACATTAGTTCAAAGAAGAATGGGGAAGGGAGTAGAAACTTTATCCCATGTTACTATTCTAATCTATGAGTAGTCTCCTGACCAGTGAATTCCCTCCATTATGAAAAATAAATATCACAGGTAAGTTTGCTAATTTCCCTGTTTACTTCTTTATTGCTTCTAACAAGGGATGTGCCTGCTATGTAGTGCCCCCTCTTGGCAGAGTGTGGCTCTGTAGGCACTCCTTGCCTCAGTATCCTCCTCCCCAATGTTTTCTGTCTTCCCCGGGATTTAGGTGTGTCAGCTCTCTGGCTGGGTCACTTTGATATCAATCTCCATTCAGGGTAACAAAACAGGAGCTTTAGGAACATAAGACATAAATTGGAAGGGACCTCCCCAGGACTGCTGAACTCTGCCTCCTACCATCACAAGTAACCCTGTTCTAAAATTCCACTCAGAATTTTGTTCATCTTTCTCTCAAAACTGATTAAGTTGTTTGCCCTCGCAGATCCTATTTCATCCCATTTCTGTCACTCCAGCGCCATCCAGATCTTCCTGAATACTATTCTGATCCTTCTCTGTATTGACAATGCCTCTCATCAGCAAATTTCATTACAACACTCCTACTTTTTGTTCCAACATCATTAATAAGGGTATTGACTAAGATTGGTCCTTCAAGAACTCTCCCTAGTAACTTCCCTCCAGTCAGATAATTCACCTTTCAGAATAACCTCTTACATTCTCTCATTTAGTCAGTTCCTTATCCACTTTATAATTCTTTTACCAATCCCCATCTTCTCTAATTTAATAATTTTCCATGTGTTACAATGTCAAATGCTTTAGTCAAAGTCCAAATATATTAGATTTATTGCATTTCTTTTATCTAAAAAATCAGTTATTTTCTCAAAGAAGGAAATCAGGTTAGTCTGGCATAATCTATCTTTGTTAAATCCATGTTGCATTATATCCTCTTTTCCATTTACCGCTAAGAATGTAATTATTCTTTCTGTCATAATATGTCCAAAGTCTTGCAAACTACTGAAGTTACCCTAATAAGTCTGTAATTGCCTGGATCACTTTTTTCACCCCTTTTAAATATAGATACTATGTTAGCTATTCCCCAGTTATACGGTGCTACCCACAAAGAGATAGATGTATTAAAAAATCGTGCCACCAGACTAGCAATCTCATGTGCCAGTTCTTTCAGTATACAGTTATGGAAATTATCCAGTCCCCCAGAGTTGAGAACATTAAGCTCTTTGAGTTTTGCTTCCACTTCAGATGTAGTAATTCACATTTCTATATGCTAATTTCCATCAGTCATCCTGCCTTCATGCCTAAATTCCATATTTTCATTCTTACTGAAAACTGAGGCAAAATATTCATTTAGTTTTGGGTCTGTACCTAGATTATCTTTAATTTCCTCTCCTTCCACACTGCATTGTGGTCTGACCTCATCCTTACTTATTCTTTTTGTATTTATATAGCTAAAAAAACTTCTTATTTATTTTAATTTCCTTGGCAAGATCTAATTCACCTTGACCTCTAGCATTTCTCACTTTATTGCTACGTTTTCTAACCTTCAGGATATACCTTTACTAATCAATCCCTTTTTGATTCCCTTTAGGCTCTCTGCTTACTCTTAATAATCTTTATGAGGCGGTTATTCTATCAAGTGGGGTCTGAAGGCTTTCCCAATAGATTTTGTCCTACTTGGGCTCCTCTTCAGCACACTCTTTGGGTTCAGTTCCCACTCCCTTCTTGGTTACCTCTCAGTCTCTTTCTCCCTCGCTCCTTCCCTGGGGCCCCCTCACTATCTTCTGAAGACCCTCACTCAGGACCCTCCACAGAAGCTTGCCCACTCTGTGTGGTTCCACTCTCAAACAGAATGTTCAGTCCTTTTAAAGAAATCACCCAACCGATAAGGCCAGCTGTGTATGAGGGTGGCTAATCTAGCACAGGTGTGGCTGAGCACAGCCACCCTTAAAGCCAGCCAACCTATGACTGCTTCTATTCTTCTTCCCTCATATGCAGACAGCAGAGCTCTATGTCCAGGTTCTATAGCTAGATGATGGCCTCTATATCAAGGAAGGCTAGACATTGTAAACTACCCACCCCCACCCCAGATGTACAGCCAGGCACGCTTCCACCACATGACATATTGTCTACAATACTGCCCCATAGTCACAGCATGCTGGCACATACTTGCAGCAACTCCAGGATGAGCCAGAGAATAGCCTGTGAAGCCTTGTCTAGGATCTGTGATCAAGTGGACAAGGATGCAGATGCAGCAATGGACTCCTGTATTTACTTACTATGTTAGACTCTCTTTCCCACTGATGATTTCAGTCTGTAAGGATGTAGTTTTCAGCTCCCTGGCAGCGCTGGTCATCCATACCTGGTAAAGGGCAGGTAGCACTCTAGTCCAAGAGTGCACAAGCTGCTATAGCAAAGGCATTTTGAGAGATCAGCGATGGTGTCACACCCTGGTTCACAGGAGTGGGATTCCTCCCCTGAATCAGTAGCGCAGCCAGGTCTGGAGCGCAGGGGGACCGGTGCTATAAAAGGCGCCTCCCCCTGTAGTCACCCGGCGGCACTCTGGGTCTTTGGCGGCACTTCGGCGGCTCACTCCGGGTCTTTGGTGGTACCCCGCGCCAAAATGCCGCCGAAGACCCGGAGCGCCGCCGGGTGAGTGCAAGAAGCGGCGCCTTTTTTTAGTGCTGCTAAAAAAAGGCGGTGCTTCTGCTCAAGGGGGAGCGGTCGCTCCCCCTGCTCCCCCCCTGGCTATGCTACTGCCCTGAATATAAGCAGACCTTTAAATTGGCACTACATATTTGTTTCCTGTCTGAGAATGGGGCATCAGTCACCTGGAGATATAATAGGTTAATTTCATGTGTTGCAACTCTCCAGGCAAACTTAATAGTAAAGACATCTCGTCGAAGGTCTGGCAGACCTATATCCACTAGTGCATACAGACTAAAGATTAGTTTATAATTCAAGCAGCCATAATAAGAGTCGATGAATTCACCTCCATCACAACAAGCTGAGTGTGCTGGCGGCACCACAGACTGCAGTGAAATATTCAGCTGAACAAACACCAGGATCCACACAGAAGTATGAAGGACCAAAGGTCTGCTCCCCGATAGTGTTCATATCAATGCGGTATAGGAAGAGATTTTCATGTGTTCCAGGTGAAGCCAGTATGTCAGGCTACGGTTGAGTCTTACTCACAACCGTATGACAACTGGATGTAATGGCGGTAGCTGTTCTTGGACATGGATTGAGACAGGGTGGTTGACAAGATGTTTATTTAGATGGAAAGTAGTGTCACTGTCTTGTTTTCATTGAGAATTAGTCTCCATTTCTGAAAGTAAGTTGTCAAAGTATCCATGTCTTGGTTCAGATTCCCTTCAATCCTATGGAAGTCATTTCCGCTGTCAGTAATACAGATGTCATCAGCATACACATACTTTTTTACCTATGTTTCAGGAAGCTCACATATATATATTGAACAAAAGGGACACCAAAACTGGCCCTTGAGGAAGGCCATTGGGGAGATGTTTAATTTTCTCCTCAGCTTGCAGGATAAAGCTTTGATTGCTAATCATTTCTTGAATAAACCACACCATCAGTTACAAGGAACAGCTTGGCAGTCAGTCTAACATGCCACAAAGTGTCATAGGCTGCCGTGAGATCAATAAGAACTGCACCAACTTTCTTTCTTGACTCAGATGCATTTCCTATACCTTGAGTCAGATAGAGAACCTGATCTTGAGTGCATCGTCCCCTCCTGAATCCAGCCTAAACGCGAGGCAACTGAGGATCGACTAATTTATTATTCCACTTCTGTTAGCATGGCCAAACCAAGACAGCTATGAAAGAGTAAAATGGATTATCTTCTGGATTGTGCATCATGAGCAGAACTAAGGGCCAATTCTACAGATTTGTAGTGAGAATATACAGCATCAAAGCCTAGATTCTAGTTTCATGTCAAATTTGGCCCTCAGTTACGCTGGAACAAGCCAGTTGTAGATAATGGGATTACACAGATATAACAAAGGCTGAGTTTAAGGACAATGAGGTTGAACAGGTGCAGAATCTTCATTACTGATGATTATAAACAAGCCAGAAAGAGCACAGCTTGACTTTCAGGTCCTAGAATAATTTGCAGGGCCTGAGTTAATTGTAAACTGAGCATATTTGATATAGAAGACATTGAGAGACAGTAAAAAGGGAACAAACAATGATATATGTATACACATTTTTTTCTAGAGTAGAATCTCTTTCTAATGGCCAGGATTCTGATTTCATTTAGACTGGGGTAAACCAGAGTGACTCTGCTGAAGTCAACTCCAGTGGCATTAATGGTGTTACCCTTTACACTAGCACAAGTAAAATCACAATCTGGCTCTAAGACTCTAGATTAAATCTTAAAATATAATATATTGCTACAATCCTGCACACCCAAAACTCCAATTGTAATAAACTGTAGTCAGTGGTAATTTGGGGTGCACAAGGAATGCAGGATCTGTCCCTCACTTGTGAAAGCAAGTTTTAGTATTTTAAAATGTCTAATTTTTATTCTATAAAAAACAGTATAACTTTCCTAATAGTAAACATTAACTGATTTCAGACTTGAGAATGTGTATCTCATTTATTCTGTAATATATAGTGTTATTTGGCTTACTTATTAGAATGCAGCGCATCCGTAGTACCTACTGTTTGCATTTATATGTCTAATGAAACACAACATTGTCAGTTTAGACCTGTTCATTTGTATTTTACGATTTCACTCTTTAGTCCCAGTTTCTATGGAAACCCGAATTGGTATGACAATAGAGAATAAGAAATGAAGACAGTTCTTCAAAGATATAAATAATCTCAGTGCAGAATTCCCAGGATTATATAGCAGCCAGAAACAATCAAGTATGAGTTTGTGAGCTGTGTATGTTGTGAAAAGAAAAATACATGCAGGTTAACTTAAACTGTAATGAGTGTAAAGTGTAAAACTTAATTTGTGATTGGCTAGCTTTTGATAATGTTTACCTAAATGTTAGAATAGTTGTGTGATGAGGAAATATATGGGGAACACAGAAACCAATCATCAATTTCAGATTTTATTGCTATTTCATTAGAAGGAACTCCAGTGCACCAAAAAGGCTTAAATAATCAGGTCTCCCCCTATTTTATATAGCTATTAATATGTTATGACTTGAAAATACATTATATCCAGTTAAGGACACATTAAATTTGTAAGGAAAAAATCCAATATTATTTAGTGTCTGTTGCTACAGTATCTGCCATGTATATGAAATAACTAGAAAGACCTCCTAAAAGCACTTCTTATATTCTGTGATATATAAATAAATCCCTGGGTCACTTAAATTTCAAAGGGACTTTGGGATACGTATGAATTTAACAATTTGAGTATATCAGCTATACCGCATTTCAAATAAAGTGGTACTCTTAGGAGCTTATGATGTACGAGAGGAATATGACACCACTCAGCAGGTCTGGATTTACAACAGCATGTCTTCTGGAGTGCTTCTCAAAAGGATGTATGCAGAAGGATGTAATGATGCTGATGACTATTCTCTGATGAGGCAGTTACTGGCAAGATTCATAAAGCTGCCCCTGAAACATTTCAGTGTACTATTTAGTTTTGCTTTTAATGTCCACATGCATCAAGGCCACAGTTTTTCATCTGTGTCCCTAAATAGTTAGGAATGTCTCTCATCACATCTCTGGGTATTTCTCTGAGAAGTAGTTGTGGTGTGTACAGCACTTTGAAAATAAAACAGTCTACAGAATATTATATCTTATTATTTTATTGACAAATTCAAGTCTGTTTCAGCACTTCCATTTTGAAAGCCTATTTTGTACGGTGTTATGACTCAAATCATACAAAGTTCTTCTAGATTACAATGTGACATACAAGATTTCTCTTGTCTGCACTAACTTCCATTAATACTTTAAAAAAATATATGTTTCTGAGTATCACAACAGCCCTCAGTTTCCTATTAATTTGTATCTCTCGCGCCTGCTGGGGATGTTGTGCCTCTGTGCTTGTCAATGTGCAGCACAATATATATATGCCAGTGTAACAGGAGTGCCTGTTCTCTTTGGCTGGGCATCTGATTTATTTGTTCCTCCTCCCCAGAGGAGGCATAGCACAGCTTATTTCCTGCTCGGACTTCTAACTTCTGTGCATTCATGGGGCAACCATATGCGAGATGACCGAGTTTTTGGCAGATATCCTTAAGGGAGTTGATTTGGAGTGGTCATGCCCTAGCTGCCTTAGAGAGAGCAGATTTCCCACTGGGTGAATGATCCTCCATAACCCCACCTTTTGAACCTGTTTTGTGCCAATCCTTTGTTAACTCTTTATCTACCCCAGACCAGCTCTCCATATATACATGTATGCTTGTTTGCCTTCCATGGATAGTGTTTTAGGGTTACATTCAATAAGGCCTGCTCTCAACTCATGAGAATACAGTTTATAGAACTGCTTTATTCCCATCACCTCAATGGCCTCTTCTGGCATGGAAACCCCTTTACCATACATCTGTTCCCTTATATACTCTCCCAAATTAGTTGCAAATTGAGACTAAATCTCAAAACTCTTTTTCTGAGCTCACTGAAATTCTTTCTGTATTCTTCAAGGGTTATTTCAAATGTTTGTAGAAAAGTGATGTTAAACTTATTGCCATATATTCCAAACAGTACTCATGGGTGAATGAGTGGAGAGTGCCTTACCATTCAACAAAGGAGCTAGAAACCACATCTTATTAATGCCAGTCACTGGGTTAAATGTGCACCCCCTTTAAATAAAAATCTATACTATCCCCCTCTTATATTCATATATTATCCCTGTGGTCTGTGCAATTAGATGTCTGGTTTCTGTCTCTATTTGCAATCATTCTAGCTCACGCTGGCATCCCCTTCTCCGCTGTGTGAACTTCTTTCTCCCAACAGTCATCTCTCCCAATATAACCTGAACTTATCCAGGGCACTCAGCCTGGATGAGTTTCTCCCATTGGGGTAGACACACCTTTCATCTTCGCAGATGATGCAGTCTTCCTCTGCACTCCCATTTGCAATGTGCAGGAGGTTGGACTAGATGATCATGATGGTCCCTTCTGACTTTAAGTTCATGAGTCTTCCTCTGCTTTGAATTCTCATGGTTAGCCTGAGTGAGTCAGTATAAATGTGTGTGTGTGTTAGATAAACATTGCAGTACTACTGTCCTGAACTGGATATCACATGTGGAATGCAGGAGAAGACAGAAATGCTGTATGAATTTTGATTTTGTTGAGTATCGTGTTTAGGGGGGGAAACAGTTTAACTGATTTAGTACTACTTCGACTACTTTACGTAAGAATTCGGGGCTTGGGTGTAGAAACATTGCATTCTTCTATAATGCTTTATATGGAGATTCTTTCATTACTGCCTGCACCACAATGGCTTTCCTTTCTGATGTTATTGTTATGAAGAATGTAGTCTTCAGGGACATGTCATGCAGTAAACACTATCATGAAATTTCCAGTGGAGATTCTATCAACTTGTTGAGAAGCAGATGTAGATCCCAAGAAGGTTGTTCATGCTCAGATACGATAGTTATAAATATTAAATGTAAATCAGTCATTTTAGACATTTTTTAACCTCTGGATGTCTGAATGCAGAAGATCTCTGAAATAAATATGTTAGGCTGATGTGATTGCTAGATTAACTTTGACTATATACAGTATTTAAAAGGTTTATTTAATGATAACAAATAGTCCAAAATAGCAGATATGGAAAGAAAGGCTTGAGTAAGTTGTCTTTGAAGTGCCCAGATAGAAAATCATTTCCATTTTGGTGCAGAGTAGATAGTTTATGACTTTCTAAGATGATTTTCTGCATCTTGAAAGAATACTCACAGTTCCAGTCTGCCAGGGTTTTATGATCTAGGCAGCCAGTTCTAGGGATTTGAAATTTAAAAGGAGAATTTGACCATCTTTTAGAGAAGAGATCTTGAAGAACTGGGAGCAGGAAAGAAACTTCTCTGTCAAGTTTAGGAGGTCTAAATACCAGATGAGAGAAGTTTGAGGTATCAGTAAAACTTTAGGTCTGTTCTGTCTTCCTGATGACTTATGAATTTAGAAGGTTTAGAAGAAATTCATATGTCTTATGCCACAAGAAAAACGTCATATGGAGCTAAGAAAGTTTCATAATTTTCTGTCTGCAAGGTTACAGAGGAGCATGACTTCCCTCCCAGTACGTCTAATCTCCTGACTTACTTTGCTTGGGCAGATTTGTGGGTTATGTCTGGACCAGCCTTCTCATTGAGCTGTAGGTACTACTAGGGAATTTAGTTAGCGATATTTGAGGAAGAAGTCAAAGCCAGTCTGAGGGTATTAAGAATGGAAAGAAGCTTATTCCCCACTTATACGTTGTGATCGAGTCACCCCCTAATCTTTTTGTTAAACTACATAGATTGAGCTCATAAGGCATGTTTTCCTATCCTTTCATCATTCTCATGGCTCTTCTCTGACCCCTCTCCAATTTGTCAACATCCTTCTCGAAGTATGGACACCAGAACTGGACACAGTATTTCAGCAGCAGTCGCACCAGTGCCAAATACAGAGGTCAAATAACCTCTCTACTCCTACTGCAGATTCCTCAGTTTATGCATCCAAAAGTCACAATAGCCCTTTTGGCCACAGCATCATACTGGGAGCTCATGTTACTCCTGGGGGAATTCTGCAACAAAAAATTAAAAATTCTGCATATTTTATTTGTCAAAATAACAAATATAATCACACCAGTTTCAATTATTTTTGGTCATTTGTTTCAAAATATCTGTCAGCAAATATGTCTGTAACAATACAGACAACAAAAAAGATTCAGAAACTGTTTTTTGACAAATAGATTCCTTACTAGGCATATTAACACAGAACTCTGGGTAATAATTTATTTAAACTTCAATACAGAACCGTATTTATTACACCCCCCAGCAGCAGTGCAAAGGATGAGGGGAGTCAGGAGTAAGGGAGGAGCTGAGGGAGAGGGAAATAATTGCTGGGAAGGAGCCTGGGTGTGAACCTGGGTGTGGACTTGCCCTTTGGTGAACAAAAGGCGGAACTGCAACAGTTTTTCAGCAGAAGCTTTTTTCTGTGCAAAAAATTAAAAATATGCACGGCTCATTAATTATGCACATGCGCAGTGGCGCAGAATTCCCCCCAGAGTATCATGTTCAGCTGATTATCTACTTCCATCCCAAAATCTTTTTCGGAGTAACTTGCTTCCCAGGATAGAGTCCCAATGCTATAAGTATGACCTGCATTCTTTGTTCCTAGATGTATACATTTATATTTAGCCATATTAAAACTCATATTGTTTGTTTGTTTGCCCAGTTTACCAAGCAATCCAGATCACTCGCTATTAGTGACCTGTCCTCTTCATTATTTATCATTCCCGCAATTTTTGTGTCATCTGCAAACTCTCAGTGAGGATTTTATATTTTATTCTAGGACTGGTCATTAATAAAGACGCTAAATAGCATTGGGCCAAGAACTGATCCCTGGAGGATCCTGCTAGAAACACACCCGCTTGATGATGATTCCTTCTTTACAATTACATTCTGAAACCTATCAGTTAGCCAGTTTTTATTCAATGTAATGTGTGCTATGTTAATTTTATATTCAAGTTTTTTAATCAAAATGTTGTGCAGTAACAATTCAAACGCTTCACAAAAGTCTGAGTATATTACATAAACACTGTTAACTTTATCAAACAAACATGTAATCTCATAAAAAAGATACCTAGTTAGTTTGACAGGATCTATTTTCCAGAAACCCGTGTTGATTGCCATTAATTACATTACCTTTTTAAAATTCTTATTAATTGAATACCATATCAGCTGCTCCATTATCTTGCCCAGGATCAATATCAGACTGACAGGCCTAATATTAGGTGGGTCATTCTGTTTACCCTTTTTAAATATTGGAACAATCTTAGCTTTCTTCCAGGCTTCTGGAATTTCCCCAGGGTTCCAAAATTCATTGAAAATCTTTATTAATGATCCAGCAAGCTCCTCAGCCAGCTTTTAAAAAATTCTTGTATGCAAGTTATCTGGACTTGCTGATTTAAAAATGTCTAACTTTAGTAGCTTCTGTTTAAAATCCTCCTGAGATATTAGTGGAGTGGAAAGAGTGACTACATCATCTGTTTGTTTTTCCCCAAATACAGAACAGAAAGATTTATTGAACATTTGTGCCATTTCTGCATTATTTTTGACAATTCCATCATTCACATCTACTAATGGACCAATACCATTGTTCCTAAAATACTTAAGAAAGTCCTTCTTATTTTCCTTAATTCTGCTGGCCTTAGATTTTTCCTTATGTCCCTTTGTTTCCCTTATTAATTTAATGTAATTCCTAGCATCTGATTTATTAATTACAATCAACTTCTCCCTTCTTCCATTTGTTATATATCATTTTATAGCTTCCTTCATAGAATCATAGAATATTAGGGTTGGAAGAGACCTCAGGAGGTCATCTAGTCCAATCCCCTGCTCAAAGCAGGACCAACACCAACTAAATCATCCCAGCCAGGGCTTTGTCAAGCTGGGCCTTAAAAACCTCTAAGGATAGAGATTCCACCACCTCCCTAGGTAACCCATTCCAGTGCTTCACCACTCTCCTAGTCAAATAGTGTTTCCTAATATCCAACCTAGACCTCCCCCACTGCAACTTGAGACCATTGCTTTTTGTTCTGTCATCTGCCACCACTGAGAACAGCCTAGCTCCATCCTCTTTGGAACCTCCCTTAGGTAGTTGAAGGCTGCTATCAAATCCCCCCTCACTCTTCTCTTCTGCAGACTAAATAACCCCAGTTCCCTCAGCCTCTCCTCGTAAGTCATGTGCCCCAACCCCCTAATCATTTTCATTGCCCTCCGCTGGACTCTCTCCAATTTCACCACATCCCTTCTGTAGTGCGGGGACCAATACTGGACATAGTACTCCACGTGTGGGCTCACCAGTGCCAAATAGAGGGGAATAATCACTTCCCTCGGTCTGTTAGCAGTGCTCCTACTAATACAGCCCAGTATGCTGTTGGCCTTCTTGGCAACAAGGGCACACTGCTGACTCATATCCAGCTTCTTGTCCACTGTAATCCCCAGGTCCTTTTCTGCAGAACTGCTGCTTAGTCAGTCGGTCCCCAGCCTGTAGCGGTGCATGGGATTCTTCCTTCCTAAGTGCAGGATTCTGCACTTGTCCTTGTTGAACCTCATCAGATTTCTTTTGGCCCAATCCTCCAATTTGTCTAGGTCACTCTGGACCCTATCCCTACCTCCAGCATATCTACCTCTCCCCCCAGCTTAGTGTCATTCATTTCTCTCTCATTTCCTAGATTCTGGGATTGTGGCTTTGGGGACATCTAGTAAAGTGTTCTTACACAATTCCCAATTATCATTCACCTTTTTTCTGATTAAATTCTTCCTACCAGCTGATTTGGATCATCGTTGTTTTCAGCTTTGTGAAATTGGCCTCTTTTAATGCACCAACTATGTATATATATCACTATCCAAGAAGGGGCTTTCTGTAAATCTGGAGTCACCGAGCATAGGAACCAACCCAAGCTGTGGTAGCTACAGTACATGGATCTAAGAACTCCTGAAATGAACCTTGGATTCAGATGCCATCGAGCCTGCAGACCCCTACCTCAAATAACATAATAGGTGAGGCATACATTTTGGCTCTGTGGGGCTCTGTTCAGGCATACAGAGGAAGAGTTGGATGAAGGAGACTGGACAGTCTTAAAAACCCATAATCATTATCTGGAAACCTATTGGCACTTGGATTCAGATTGGCCATCTGCAAAGTATTGGTAGATGTTTCTTTCCTCCTGGCTCAACAACTAGTTGCTGAAGTACTCAGTTTGCTTGGTTTCAGAGACTCAGTCTATGCCGAATCCCCCCTCAAATCTTAGCCTTTCAGCTGTTTTCCTGGACTTCGAATGAGGATACAGGGGCATGGTGGTGTTTTCTCCTCTTGTCTTTACCACTTCTCCTCAGAGCTAGGGAAAGGCAGATAGAGCCATGCTTATAAGCTATTTAGTCTTCTTGGTCCCTCCTGGCACTACTTACATTTGGAGTCTGACTTTTCCTGGTACTGGGACCGATATCAATCAAGCACCAAAACTAAAATCTTCCAGAGAGGTTCTCAAGGCCTCCTCCATCAAAATAGACAAGTGTCAGGACTCATGATCGCTTCAAGTACAGAGATAAAAATAAAACAGAGTGAGTTAGTAATCCTACCCCAGAAAATGCAGTCAAAGCAAGTGGTGATTGTTGACTGACATCTTATCCCTGCAATGATGGCAACCACTTGAAATCTGTCGCTCTTTCATATTCAACCAAAACCAAAATGGCTGTAAAATAAAGGGAATCACCACAGTCAAATAAAAATATGTTATGGAACTGATAGTACAAAACTGTGACAGCCCAACGGTGCTGAGACAAACAATGAAACAAATACTGACAAGAAAAAAAAACTAGAAAATCTTACCTAATGTAGTAAAGAACCAAATGAATTTGGGAGTATATGTTATTCAAGAAAACAGTAACACAAAAAAGTAGAGGGCTACAATTAGAGGCTGTAATTGCATTGCTTCAGTGATTGGAAGGACTTGGGGCTGCAACAACTACAGTATATCACCTCGGGTCCGAATGTTCAGTACCATAAAGGAGCCTCTGTGGCCCCAACATTCACCGCTTGCTATGTGGTTCCAGATTCGGTGCTGAGTGTGTATATCAGTGGGGATGTATAATGACAATACTTAATAGTCTGTTATTTGGAGGAACATGTATTTACACTGTCTAAGAAGTTCATTTTCTAGACAGCCAGTATCAAGAAAAAACAAAGAAAAAATGCTTTGTGACAGCATTACACTCCAATTCAAAAGAAAAACAAATAATAATTGTATACTAGCCAGACACATTGAGAAAGCAATAGAAATAATGCAGAACAATACATCAGCTGAGCAGAGACAAACAGCATACGAGAGAAGAGAAACATAATAAAAGGAAAGAGAAAACAGTGTGTTTAGTAGTAGTGCAGCAGAAATGAATGAGAATCCCTGCCTGCTTAATAGCACTTAACTCTAGTTATTCGTTATGGATGAAATTCACCTTCACTCCCACCTACACAAAGCATAAGCAAATGTGATTTGTGCTGCGAACTAAGCGAAAGGTATGGGAGAAAAAGGCCTTGAGCAGACCAGGGGCTGCATCCCAGCCTTTGGATTGGAGTGGAATAGCATTCTCTGGTCCCTCTGTGTACCCTGTGCAGAGATTCCTGGCCACTGGATCTGGTGGCTCTATTCAAAGACTGTTGAGGTCCCTTTCCTGGTCACTATGCCAGCAAACCCTTCCTACACTGGGCTATTATAGGAACCCTGGGACCAGAGAGTTTTGTGTGGGTCCTCTTCAAAGGGATATATTCTGTACTATGAGGGAAAATATATATTTTATACTAACATTGACTAATACATTAATATCTATTTAGAAAGTAAGTGCTTTTTAGCCTTGATAAGTGCAGACATTCAGTATCATTATAATTCCCTTGTGTAACTTAGAAATTATATCTGAACTTGCCTGTAGCTCCTTTTACAACATGATTGAATTCCTTATTATTAATCAGGAGTCAGCTGTGTTTTACAGTAAAATGTTTTACAGTAAAATTCTACAATTATACTTGTTCGACATGTAGCTGAGTTTAGCCCGTCTCGTATTCATTTTCAATTCTGCCTTGCAGCAATAGGAGCTAATTTGAAACCACTGTTGCTAATACCAGGAAATGTAGAAGCCATTAAAGTTCTTCTGGGAGTTTCAAGTGACGATGTGCCCATTAATGGAGAGGAAATGTAGAAAGATGAGCTTCAGAAGAAAAGCAGGTGTATGGCTAAATAGTAAAAGTCATTTCTTTTTCCTTTTGGCTGATAAGTGTTTTTGTTCCACTATAGAATAAATGTTGCTGTATATCAGGTCTCTTCATGCCCTTGGAAGAAATTGTAGAAAAATTACCTAGTATATTTTTGTAGTTTTACTGAAGACAATATTAAGAAAAAAGTTCCTTACTTATCAGTGGATGCACATTATGTTCTCTGTGCTGGTGTGTGTGTGTGCATGAATGTGCATGTGTGCAGTGTGGGTGTGGGTTTGTTCTTCTTTTTAACCAGCAGTGGCGGCAACTTTAAAATATTTTAATGTATGTTTACAATAATGCTGAAAATGATTTAAAGATTATATTGGACAGTATGTTAGACGGGCGTTTACAATGAAATATTGGATCAAAAAAAGACTTGTGATTTGGGTCTTCATATACTGAAATATCACATCGTGGAATAAGGCGGTAATACTCTCTTTATCTATGACTGGTCAGGCTACTCTTGCAAAACCAGTCCTGGGCACTTCATTACCAGAAAAATATAGACATATTAGAAGGACTTCAGAGAAAATGATCAAAGAAATAATAACCACCATAATATTTAAAATGCGGTGGGTGGATTCTCGACCCTGGTCTCTTTGCAGCACTGAAGAGCTACAAGCATAGGGTAAACTTACCACAAGTCTCTTGCTGGGGATACCTCTGGTAGGGAGAAGTCCCTAGCAAGAATGGATCCAGCTCCTACACCTCCTATCCACAACCACCAATGCATAGGGTGTATGGGGCAAGAAATGTGTATTGAGAGGGCAGGCACAGTGGCCAGAACATGAAGCATTCTGGCAATCCTCATATGGCAGAGGACCATAGTCAGCTAGCATAGTTTAGAGCATCCCCTGGGATGTGCAAACCTATGAGGCAGCGAATTTGAGAGCAGGAATTGGTAGCTGACAGTCCAGCCCCTCTGCGTCATCTGCTGTGTATAGTTTTGCCAATTGACAATATTGCCCAGCCAGTGGGAAGAGTATCATAAGCAAAACTGATTTCTTTGAAAAGTATCCTGCTTCTCCTAGACTAGAATTTCAGGCTTTACAATACAGCCCGTCTACATTAAAAATGTATCAAAAAGCATCCAGTAGAGTTTTGTGTTTCTTGGCTGGCCCCTTTAACTTCTCATGTTCTACCTCAGTAACTGGCCGAGCTTGTCTGTTATGATTAGGGTTAGCAGAATTCAATTTTTAGTTTTGTATAAGTTTGACAAATAATATTGATGTTTATTTTTAAGCTTTCCTTTTGATTTTTATTGATTTACATTTTCATAGTTGTGGGAAATTAGGGCGGGGGGAGAGACTCAGACAACAATTATTTAATGACAGTAGATGTTGAGATTCAAAAAGTTAGTTTCCAACCATTAGAACACAAACTGTCAACATAACATGTCAAAATGTACAAAATATACTCGTTAAAACACATTATAATTCTCAAGCAACATTTTTCTTAGTTTGCCTATCTGTAAATTCAATTAGTATCGATGGAAATATTTCTCACAGGTGAAATCAACATTTAATGATAAAAATCTAATCCTTCCAAGCTTAGTTATGCCCTTTGTGCCATTCTAGTCAGTTGCGACTGGCATGTTATCTTGCACTACACTTCCCAGGATCATCATGGTCTGTGGAACAGCTTGACTTTGTAAAATTTGAGGTTCAGTTGAGCAAACAGCTTCACATTCACCATCACCAGCCCTCTGTGATCTTCAGGGAAGTCAGGCAGGAGCAGAAATGTGGCAGAACCCCAGCAGGATGTAAGGTTCCCCTAAATATAGTCTATAATTTAATAATAATTTTCCCTTCTATAGCACTGTCTCAAATGGTTTGCATATATTAATGAATTATGCCTTATAATGCCCTTTTTAGCAAGCGTTTTCTTTATTTTACAAATGAAAAAACTGAAATACAGAGAGGTTGTGTCCAAGGTCACACAGGAAGTCTGTGGCATAATTAGAAATAGAACCTTATCCGCTGCCTCTTAGTTTAGAACTCTAACCAATTTAATACCACCAATCTCTTTGTTGCTGCTCACTGTAGTTGAGGGAGATAATTTTTGTCAAAGGAGTGAAAAATCAATTTTACCTGCAAAAAGTATTGATAAACTGATACATTCTGGCAAATGTAGAATTTTTGAAAATTTGGTGTAAAAACCCCGCCCCCAAACCTGCTTGTCCGGGAAAGAAATAGTCTTAAAAACTCAAGATTTAAAACTTGTAACAAAATAAGTGGAATTTATTTTTCTCAATAAATTGTACATACATTCTCAAAATACACTATGGGTATCATCATCTATATTCAAATGTACTTAAATTTGGAAAATATTTCTTTAAAGAAGAAGAAATTCATTATTTTCCTAAACAATGTCTATGAATGCAGGTATTTTCAAAAAAAATCTCTTTTTGTGATAGAATAATGTTTTACTATATTGTGTTAATCTTGAAAATGTCAATGTAGTGAGTTGGGAACAAAAATGCCTTTAGAAGGCCAATGCTACTATAGTTTACAAAAATTGAATTGTTAGCAAATGTAGAACACAAAAATAAAGCTTGCATCATATATAAGAACATCTGCCAGAGGCAAGAAGTAGACTAAAGTATTTAAAACAAACAAATATGTAGACATGAGCTTATATTTTGCTTGTGAAAACCTAATACACTTGTGCCCTCCAGTGGAGGTATGAGAAAGTACCTGACAGAAGCTTTTATTGGGCGCTGAAAAACTGATGAATGGGAACCAGCAAAGAGGCATCACAAAACAATAATGAGCTTTTATTAAATTGATTACTGTACATCTTAGTGCTTCTCAGAAGATCCCTTTACCTTTTTTTAGTTCACCCCACCCACTCTCAAAAACATACCCTCACAGCCTTCCTTTACTCAACCATCATCTGAGGAAGACTGAACTGTGGAAAATATCAAAGCAGTTCCCAAACCAGCCAGTTGTCTAAAATAACACAAGACAGTGTGTTATCCACTCTTGTTGTTTTCCAGGATGGACACTCTTCTTTCTGTAATACTCACATCCCTTCTCAGCCTAAGGGTGTGTCAATGTTAGAGGAAAAGGTGAGGAGTTTTACATGTTAACTAACATTTGTAACATTCTAGTGCTGACAAGGCAGTTGTAGTTTTCACATGTGCTATCCTGTTGAATTAAACCCTGGGCTCCTCCCTAATGCTTACATAGACCTGCTAACGTGAAAACTACAGACTGTCTTGTCTACACTAGAATGTAATAACATCATAGTTACCAGAGAAGTATGCATTTTTCACATGTTAGCAGATCTAGGTAAGTACACAGGGGAGAATGGGCAGGGGTGGGGGGGATCCCTAAGCTTACCTCAACCAGCTAACATTTGCGAAAACTACAACTGTCTCATCCCACTAACATTTTACTACATATTAGTTACCATGTGTCGGATAATATGTGGTTAAAAAACCCCCAAAACTACTTCTTTCCTAGTGAAGACATGGCCTAGAGTGAAGGCGTGAGTTTGAATCTTCCATTATAATCCTCAGATGTGAGTAAAACATGAGACAGACAGGCTAGGACTCTGATACAGTGAAATAAAACTCTTTTGGTGATCTCATTTAGTGGTGAGTAACTTCTAAGGAAAACTAAAACAGAGATGTTGATGTTCTTCTCCATAGACACAATTAATCATATTAGTTTTCTAAACTAAATGTTGTTGGTTCACAAACATAGTGACACAGCAAGTATCCAAATCTTTACAGCATTTTATAAACTTGAGAGGATTTAGCACATTAGCAGCAATAATAGGGCTAAATATATGAACCTAATAATGTTTAATGCATCCCACAACTTCATCTTCCTATCAAAATAAATAAAACAAAAAAAAACCCCTTCCTGCCTATACCTATTTTATATTTTAGTACATCCATATGCATAAATCTATTTCTTCCCAGCTCCCATCCTTCTAGAATGTACTTCTGAAAGATCTGGGAAAAAAAATATTTTCCCAAGCACATTTAGGAGAACTCACACACACCACTCTATGAAGCAATTTTTTTGTTTTTTGATCTCTCTGGAAGAGAGGTCAGGCATGTCCTTCGCACTTCAGAAAAATCTTCTACCTCCCCTTTCCTAACAGAAGAGCATGTAGAGGAATAGATGTCATGCCCCCCTGCCATCCTCTCTGGATCTGCCTACTAACAGACTAGGCACATCATGGGGAGCAAGCTGGAGGGTGCCATGAGCACATTCCCCTTCCAAGGACGTTCAGAGATTAATTTTTCTTTTTTAAGCACAATCCCTCCATGAGCATCCCTGGAGGGAGTACAGTGCCACATGACCTCAGATTCAGAGCTGTATCCCATAGGCACAATCTACCCTTTACTACTCAGTTATTTTGTTGCTGCCAATAGGAACACAAAAATGGAAACTATTGAAATGATATAGACAAGGATCACGACACATTTTGGATTTGTTGTGTTTTGTTGGCAAAAGTTTAGTGATGGTATGTGATTACTGTGATACAGTAGGCTATTGGTATTATTGAGTTAAAAGAATATTCATGTGAACTTACTACTGATTAGTAAGAGTTTGACTCTCATTATACCTTCAGCAAATATCCTACCTAGCCTGTCAGAAAGGATATTTCAAGTCTGTCCAAAATATGTATATAATACAAACTTTTTATCATATTTTTAATAGTTGCAGCTCTTCAGCAAATAATTTTGAAAAGTGCTCCACTGTTGGATATACAGTGCAGTGCAAGAACACTACTAGCATCTCTTTTATAAAACTAATGTTTTCCTAATCATCTCAGAGGATGTCGCAGAAGTTCACTCGAGAGAGTCTTACTCTTTCCTTGAGGGTTTTTAAATGTTTCCAAAATTTAAAACACATGTCATTTATTCCAGGTATCTACTGATGTTTCAGCCATTGGAGCCTTCAGCAGCAAGGCCAGAATGACTGAAATACTGCTTAATCTCTGGAATGAATGAAGGACTTAAATGTATTAAATAAAGTTTTGGAAACTTCTGAAACCCCAATACAACAAATAATTCTCATTGGTGACCTTTTGAAAATGTTTATGATCTGCTGAAAGCTTGTCAGGAACCACAGACCCCCACCCATATTTTCGTATCTGCTAAAGCAAAATTGTAATGCTCTTACAATAAACCCAGGTCTCCTTAGGAATTTACAGTAAATTATGCAGCCCATAGTACATGGAAATGTTCTCCGCACTCCTTGATAGGTGAGACCATGTGTTGGCAGTTGACTACTAAGTGTTGAATCAATCTTTAGCAAGTAAGTCTTTGCCTGTAAAGGAAAACCTTTAAATGATGAACAGGTTAATATGGCTGTTTCACATAACACTCCTAGAGCAGAAATCCAATCATGCAGTATTACTTGATACCTGTGTGACTTCAATCGATAAGTAATTAATGAAGAACATGGTAAGTTGCACATATATATGTATAATATCAAGAGGTCATGAAAACGAGGCCGAGGGCATCTGATCTTTTCTTCCCTTTCCTTTTTTTTTTTATTTTTTCTTTAAAAAGCAATCAAGTTCTTCATCAGAGCATTGCTGTTGTCATGGTGAACATTTACTTATGCAAGCAGTGCAGTCTTTTTACGTTCAGCCTAGAAACAAGGGGGTCATCAAGTGTTTACATGCTTAGATGAGCAGATTGTAAGTTCACAGGCTCTAATTAGCAGTATGCAATACATTTATAAACTCCTGAGATTTTGTAAAGCAGTACAAAAAAGAACAGAATTAACTGAACAAAATGACTGTGATTTGACCAATTGGAAGCTGTAATTATACTGCTTTTTCCTTGAGACTACATGCTACTTATTGAGGAGGTGTTAGCTAATGTTTTAACACCAATGCACCTTTTCCTTGCCAACTGCTGCAAATTACCTTTGAATAAGTATTTTGCTCTTCTTCCATGTATGGTGTCAGGCACTTGCATTAAGTCTATTTATTGATCTTAGATATTCTTGAGGTGATAGATTCGCCATTAAAGAGCACAGTACGTGCCATAATCAAAGTAAGTACCTCAGGACTAAAGTCGAAGTACACAATTCTCTCACCTATGTATACAACCATCTCCCACTGAGAATAATATATGGGGTAAGGACAGAATTATACATGGCATATAGTATTCAGGGATTAATTTCAAGGATCAAATAGGTTCTCAGCACATCCATAAAGAAACAGAAATTTATACCAGGTGAATTAGATTAAATGTTTAACAAAATGTTCAAGCAATTTCGAATAAAATGTCCTCGGGAGATAAACTTGCTATGGGGGAAAATAGCAGATACCCAGTTTTTATAGATTAGAGGCTACATCATCCCTTCTGTTGTGCAGCAAGGAGGGTATCAGAATAGCAGAAATTCTGTTGCAGTGGGTCCAGAACTGACAGAGGGAGAGAGAGATTGCATAAGGCTCACCTCTCCCTCAAACGCACAGAAACGCATCTGCACAAACACTGGTTAGAATTTTATTAGCTTAGGTGGCATGGCCATCCAAAGGAGTCAGATGTGGGGATAGGTGTTCTACTCAGCCGTGTCTTCATAGATCACTTTACCTTTCCCCAATCCCTGCTGGTTGGTAGAATATATTATTTAACAACAAAACAAGGATTGATGAGTTAGAAAGAGATTAGTTTTTCCTCAACAGTTCAGGATGGGTGGAGGTGTCTCAATGTTTGTAACGTTAAATATGTTTAATTTTCCATTTGTCTGTGTAGGGGATTCTAGTACTTTTCCTTGGCACTTTCTTTTAAATGGAGATGCCATTTGGTGCATTCCAATGGCAAAAAATAGTGGTCTTCAGATATTTCTTTATTCATCTAAATTATGTTAATTTCTTTCAGTCCTGTTCCCTAAGGATTTTTTCTATAGAAATCAAATGGGAGGATGGGAGCAAAACTTGAAGCCTTATCTTCCAAACATGTTTTTCATATGCACGCTCAATTATAGAAAAGACAAAATTGATGAATGGGTGGTGAGTAGTAAAAGGAGTGTAATGAATTACCTCCCAATCCTGAGATTTTTGAAGACAGGTGGGAGCAGGTAAAACTAGTGAGCCTAATACTTAGAATGTGAGACTTAATTTACTACTTCATTCTAATAATTTAAAAATTAGATTTTGAATACTAGACTCTACAGTAATACCTGGACTCTAAAATCATGCCTCTCACTAAATACTAATGAAGATGCCCAGTGGCCAAACCCTGGCTAATGCAGTTTATGTCAATCTCTTGCTATCTTGCCCTCCTTCATATCTACCAGCCTAAAGGGCCTGGATTCCTCACTTTCCAAAGGAAGTTGCTATCAAGCTGCAACACTGAGAAGTGAAGAGATTAAAAAAAAGGGAATTTAACCTGTGGGTTTAAGTCAGCATTTAATATTTGTTGTGTTCCATTAACTAGAGCTAGAGGAATGGAAATGGATTCAGCAATTGCAAACAATATTCTGCAACCAGTACTAGCAGAGCTGTCACCTACAGTGATACTCCCACTGACAGTTGTGTCAGCTCTGCTGGAATCAGTAAGGATACTGTAGGTCTCTGTGCGGTGCTAAAACGTTCATAAAGCCAAAGCGGGAGCACTGCACTCGCAGTTTATGCTCATCTTCTGTGCAGACAGGCTTAGCATATCACTGAGCCCTGCACACATTTCTCTGCGATATTAGTCTAACACTATACCCCTGTTGAAACAAGGATGGCTGAGGAAAAGGAAAACATCTCTACGGGGAGTAGAGACTAGGTATGGCCAGGGCATAGAGGCTTAAATGTAATCCAGTGAAAATAAATTATGTGCATAGTGGCCATTTTTTAACTTCTGCCAACAGGACTAATGGCTCACTGGAGAGTGCTTAACACCAGCATTGAGAAGAAAGTGATAGCAGGGGCAGCTTTGAGGACCAGCCATTGGCACAGAATGTGTTTGAGGTTTCTAATAAAACAGTATCTCTCCCTGCCAGCTGCTGGTGATGTATGCTGGGCACAGTGTCCTTGCCAGTTTGCAGGCCCTGCTCCTCTCAACTTATTTCCTGTATCATGAGTAAAGCGGGAGAGAAATTTTGCTGATTCCTTGAATGCAAAATGTTTCACGGAAATGTGTCCATTTTGACAAAACTGAAAATATGTGTTACAGTTTTCCATTAGAAAATGATGTTTCTTTTGTTTGTTTTTTTAATTTTATAATATAAAATGAAGAGCGTCAAAGTCATAATGAAATGTATTGATTTTATTTAAACAAAAATTTCAGTTGCTCCCAAACAGTATTTTTTCAGAATTTTCTTTCACAGGAAATTTCAAAAATGTTTGGTTTTGTTCCATTTCTGAACAGAATTTTTTTTTGAAAATCCTGAGAAACAAAAAATCTGGCTCCCAGCCAGCTCTGACCCTGAGACTCAAAGCGCCAATCTCAGCAGCCCTGTGAAAGGCTGTTCTATCAATCCCCACCTGCACTCCTCCAGAGTGGACGCTGATCCAAATCAGTGGGAATCTTCCCATTGACTTCAATGGACTTTGGACCAGGCCCTTTATGAGCTAGCCAGAGACAGGATCAAAAATATCTTTTGCAGGAATGCTTTAGCAATAGAGGTAAGGGAAATGAACTCTACCACAGGGAGGAACTGTATCAGAGGCATCCTTACGCCCTTACAATCCAAAAACTGAGTTTTTATACGTTCATATATTCAGGTATGTATATAAAATTGACACAGTAGAGTATATCAGATGCTCTGTAGCCATTATGGCCCTTGGTTCATATTATGGAAAGATACAGTGTTAAGAAAAATGTCTTTATTAAAATTAAGTAATAAAAAAAGTCTTGTTATCAGTGATGTTCAAATTTTAACTCTGCTATTTTAATTAAAATAATCAAAATCCCTTGTTCCTACTAAGGGCTAAAATTGTGCTGTATGAGAAGTGCAAAAATATGTTGGAAACTGTTATAAGCTTCTTGTTTTGTTTTGTTTTAAATTCTCTGGGTCTAGCCTAGTTTCTAATGAAGTCAGTGGCAAAGGTCTCAGACCAGGCCACGGCACTCTTAAAAATCAATATGAGGTTTTAAAAAAACTTTGCACATGCAAAAAATAATTGGCTCCAGGGCGGAACCCTGCCTGACAAACTCCAGCTGGCATCACATGTTTATGGCTGAGTTTTAAATAGTGGTTATACTGAAAGTGATAAAGCAACTGTTGGATGGATGAATTGGTTGCAATGTCAACAGCAATGTTCTGTTTAATTGTTCTAAAGAAAATAAAAATACCAAATAAAGGTAAAGATACTGCCTATTTAATCAGTCACATATATATGGAACATTATTGAGTGTATTCTTTCAGTTAGATAGATAAAGTTCCATTGAACCCAATGGAATTTCATATTTCATTTACTTGAATTATTTGTGTACCCATTCTAAACACTAAGCACTGTATTAAACCACAAATAATATTTCATGACACACTATGGGGAATTCATGTAGGCACTGCAGCCCTTGTATACAGACTTCATTATAAAAAGCTCAACATGTCACTGTATGCTCAGTGCCCCTTGGAAAATATCCCTGGTGTAAGAGTTTCCCCAAAAGATCAGCATAGTCAGCTCTACACCACACCATACGGGACCCTTGAGTTTTTTCTAAGCCCAGGCTATTTCCAGTGGTACCCATAGGTTTGGTTATAGCCAAGACACAGCCCTCGAGTTTGCCCTAACATTTGTCTTGTGCTAAACTGGCCCTGGCAGTCCTAAGATCAGGGACTGATACCCTCCCCTTCAGCTCTTCACTGGACTCAGTATCAGTGGAGAGATGATTCTCCATGCTAAGTCATTTCAGTAGGTTCAGTGAACTGCCCAAGGGGGGAAAAAACCTACCCCCCTTAACATCAACACCTAAGCAGTCCCACTACCTTCCCATCCCAGCAATCCATCTCCTCACCAAATGCCCAAGAAAGAAGGTGGGCTTTTTAGTCTATGTGAGTAGCAGGGCAGAATTTGGCATTGAATACTGTAAGTACATGATATAACTATTTCTGGGTGGCATTTTCAAAAGCACCTAAGGGAGTTAGGCATTAAGTTCCCATTGATTTTCAATAGAAATTGGGTGCCTAACTCCCTTAAGGCATTTTGAAAATCCCATCCTCTGTCAATAGCATTCCATACGATAGCTATAGAATTTATAATAGCAGGAGGAATTGGTGTGAAATATCTTTTGTGAACTCTTGTTCAGTTGGCACAATAAATCTCAGCCTAGAGTAGAGCTTTAATTCTGTTTCATGTTAAACACATGCATTGTAAGGATTTTCTTACGTCAAATATATTTGGTGTCTGAACTGATTACATTAAATTTCTGTTGTTCTCAGACATATCGAATGTACAATTTAACATTTTAAGGAAGTTACCAATTTTATTAGAGGACTGCAAGTAAACCCATTAATACTGTGACCAAAGATTTGCTTTGGATTTGCGTTGTCTGTCTTTACAGTAAGACTGAACCAGTGAATTGCTTTGTTGTTTTTTAATCTAATTGCAAAATTTTCATAAAAATTGGCCAGACACAAAATCTATTCCCCAAACTTTACAGTTAGGATGATAATGAAAAAAACATTTTACTCTCTCATCAAAAAAATTATTTATTCCTGACAAATGGACAGATACAAGTTTGTAAGACGGCAATAAACAGTGTGTGAGCCACCTAAACAAATCTTGTTGCAATGAGGAATTTCAGTCATAATACACATTTTTTCCTGCCAACAGGTTGAATTTGGACTCAGACAAAAGCAAAAAACAGTGACGCTTTTTGAAAAGAATAATGTATTTTTTCACTTCAGAAGAGAGCAGGTTATCGACTTAGCAAACAATAGGATGAGATGAGCCATTTCTGGCAATCTTTCTCACTTCATTCGCAGGGTTATCAGGTTTATTTTTCAATTAAGGCTGATCAAGTACTCTCCACACATTATTTATCCAGAGAAGGAAGGTCCTCTTGATATAATCCTACTAACTTCCAGTCATAACACATGTAAAGTACTATTAGACATAATCCTTTTACTAAGGAGCTGCTATTTTTTTTTTCATTTAGAAATACAACTGTATCAGCTTGAAATAAGATATGACTTTGCACATAAATAACAGGAGAAGAGCATTCTCGGTTACTGTATCTAAGATAAATCTGAGTGGATTCAATGGCAGCTCTACGTAAAACTGGACACATTACAATACCTACTCTGCAGTGTCCTTAAATTCAGACTTATTTAAAACATTAAAATTATTATGAACTAATTGTGAACTTAGATACTACATGCATATTACTTAATAATTCTACTACCTAAGTAATGTAGTTTGAAAATAAATAAAAATATTTTTTCTAGTGAAAAGTCACTTCTCTATTAGTTTTAACTTTATGTTTTTAATTTCAGATCTCCTTCCCCTTCCAGAGGAAGTTAGTGATGCCATAGCTTTAATGTCTCTTTTAGCTGCAACTCAAATGTTCACTTTCTGTTAGAAAATCTAAACTAGGAGGTATGCTATTTCTCCTGATTTGGAATTCATTAAAGGCAAGTACGCTGTAAATTAAAGTGGTGGTAGGTTAAACCAAAATGCATAGCTTTAGCAACATTAACTTGAAAAGAAAGAAAACCTTTCTTTTTAATGCAATTGTCTGTGAAGCTGTAACTTTCAATTGCATAGTTGCCACAAGCACAATAAGCTCACTATTCATTGCTTTTAAAATCCAAATATAATCTCTCTGATTTGGATTTTCAGTAGAAAGTAAAAAGGGTAAAATGAAGTGGTAGCAGCTAAACCAGGAATTAAAGCCACTGCACTGCTGACCTCAGAAGTATCTTGGTCTGGAAGAAGGAGACCTGAACTAAAGAAAGGTTTTATTATCCTCTTCTTTTAGAATATTTTTCCTGCTAATATCTATTTCTTTCTCCCTTTCCTTTAATATTAATGAAAAAGTAAGAATAGGGTGAAAGATTAATGTGATGGTTTCGTCTTTGTTGCTGGGAGTGCAGCAAATACCTGTCTGTTACTGTTTAAATAAGTAAAGATCTGTTTTTATTTCAAGTGTTGATCATGTCTGTCCCCTGTAGATATGGTCTACCATGAGGACAACAAATAAGTGCAGAAAATGGACTGTATGGACGTACTAGAATGCCTCCTGTTCCATATGCATGTAGAAAGGGCAAAAGGTTCTGTTCAGAATCATAGCAATAACAGGCCAGCCCTTTCTGGTCCACAGCACTGGGAGCTGTAATGGACAAAAATGACAATCCTGCAATAAGAGGATGTCAAAGTCTTGTTGTGTCATTATTTTTATCTAACAGTGCAGTGTCTTGTTAGAATCATTTTGTCTTTTCCTATAAATGGAGAAGTCCCAATTTGATTTTGTGATACTGTATTAATAAATGAACTAATAAACTAATCTGATGTAATGGTACATTACTAGTATGATTTGATGGGCCATAAAAATGAATACAGTTTTCTGTACTACCATATAATGACTATATATTTGTCAGTAAAATAATTGAAGAAAAGGCCTCTTTCTTGACATTTTTATCTTACCAATGGCAGTGTTCATTCAAAAAGATCTGTATGAAACAGCATTTTTGTGCCATGAAAGAGCATCTAAAAAGTCAGTTAACGGGTACCTGGAGGTAGGAGATACAAAACATAGGCATTACCTATACAAGTGTTTTTTTCCACTCAGGAAAATTCAGTCTACTGCTGTTGCCTCTTGTACTCAGACTTGGACATCTCAGCCATCACTGCACCTAATGATAATTTGGGGTCAATCCTGGGAGGTGCTGAGGTCCTTCATCCCCCATTGAAGCCAGTGGGGGCTGGGGATGCTCAGCACCTTGCAGGACTGAATCCTGAAAGAGCAATATCATCTTCATAATTCTTTGTACTACAATGGTCCATTAAGGGACATCTCCACCAGCTGTGTGTAATATTGAAGATGACCAACACACTGAGCATACGATAGAAGATCACTGGTGCCCACATATAGGGTGGGAGCTCTGAGAGGATGACTGACAACACCTCTGCAGCTGTTCAGCCTTATAAAGAAACACAAAATTCCTCTCAAGAATCTGCTTACAGGCATTTCCAGGCTCTGGATCATGCTGCTTGTAATATATTCTGTCGATCTTCCGTACTTCTCTCTGTTGCCTGAATGTGGCTAAGGTGTGCAAGTTGATTTATCGTCTGTGCCCCACACAAACAGGGCATAGTTGAAGGTAAGGATCTCATGCAAAACTGACATGAGAAGTTTATTTTTTGCTTTTGCCCATGTGTTCGTTCATAAATTCCATATTCTCCAAGGGTAAATCACATATAGTAGAAATAAAATATTTCAAATTTGACCTTTAAATAAATATCCTGATCTACATTACAAAAATTGGACAGTCAATAATACAGTTGGAATGCAAACAATAATACCATTTACCTCTTGTTTACATTACTAACAAATATGAATACTCATTGCTTGAATTTAATCCACCAATGCCTACAATTGCACTTCTATTTACCAACTGGTGTACACAATTCCAATCCAGAAAATGTACCTAGAACTGGGGTTGCAAGTTATCTGTATAGACATCAGAAGCCATGGGAGGGCAGCAGTTTGTATATTTTACAAAGTACAGTGTGTGTGTACTAGATAATAGAGAAAAGAAGTGAGAAAATACTTTATTATTGAGATGATAAATTCTTTTTCATAAACTTTGTTCTTAAGTGTTCAAAGTTGCAGTTTCATTAAGTGAAATTCATTCTTTCAGTAATTTCAACCAGCTTAACACCTTCAATTTACTTACCCTAAAAAGCAGGTTCATTACCATCACTGAAGAATCTGTTGCTTGCTAACAAATTTTCAATACAGAGTTCAGGAAAACAGCTCCTCCTAAAACTGTTCTGGTGCAGGAGTTGATTGACTGTGTTATTTAATATAATCAAAATGAACAGTTTTAGAAGTTCTTGTCATATTACAAAATACCCCCAGCTACATAAGCACATGTGTAAGTTTAAGCACATAAGTCCTAATGTATTCAATGGAATCCATTCACATATTTACAGCTACATATGTTAAAGTATCTTGAGGCCTTAGAGATGACCGTAAGTTGCAATGGCTTTCCTTCTGCTCCCTGTGTAACACAAACACAAGATTCTGTAGGGATGAAATCCTGACCTTAATTAAGTCAATAAAAGTGTTGCCATTAATTTCAGTGAGGCCAGGATTTCACCCAGGGAGGAGATTAGGTGTAACTTGCTTTCTGAAACAAATCATAATCATTTTGCATCAGTCCCTTTTAGACCAAACACATCCCACTAGTGTATGTCTAATTCTATACACATATATAAGTATTCCAGTGGCAGAAAACTAATGTCAAAGATGGCAAGTATGCCACTTTACAAAGCTTTTGTTTAAAGCACATGAAAATCAGTAGGAGATGATAACCCACAACAAAATAAAGGTCTGGTCAGTGATATTGAAATTGAGATAGCTAAGGTCACAATGCATAGAATAAAGAAACTTTTGTTTTACTTCCTCAGATTATTTAAATTACATTCTTTAAGCAGAGTGTTCATAGAGAGCTAAAATATTCTTTTTGACTATTAGGAAGAGGGAGCTAGACTACGAATATTTGTTTTATTTAGGTTGTGTTATTGAATGTTTTTCTGATTAAAATACAGGTTGATTCCTGCATTCAGAAGAAGTACTAGTTAGCACTGTGCAGCCTTCTGCACTAGTCCAACAAATGTGCCCCCTCCGGATCCAATTTATTGCATTTCTAGAATCTTACTGAGCAAGCAATATTCATTGTTTGGAAATATGTTTTGCTTTTGCAACATTGTCCTGCACCAATTAAATAGGTTGAGATCATAAAGGTTATTACATATTACACTACATATGTGACCTACTGTAGGCCAGACTTAAACAGAGTCATCCAGATGCTAGAAAGCTAGTTTATCTAACATTCTGCAAAGAGTCCAAAAATCTCTTTTGCAAAATTGCACTGAGTATGGCAAAGTAGCTAGAGTATGGAAACAATTCAGCTGGCCAATAAAATGGAATGTAATACCCAAGAAATTAGCCATTGAATAAACGGATATCATTGAAAAGGGCACAGAAATTCCTTTTTTTTTTTCTTTAAGGTCATTTTGCTAGTTTCAGTGAGTTTAGTGTTGGCTCCCAATTGGTTACAATTTACATCTAGTTGACAGTGTACATGGAATTAAGCCAAGTTTTGTATTGGAGATGACTGCTTAGTAACAGATGTCTAATGTTTCCCAACACATTACATTCATTTATTAGCTAGCTCAGTAAAACTAAATAATAGGGTAATTACAAATTTCTGTTCTTGTGTCAGTTTCTCATTCTTTTTTGAGTGCCTGAGTGATTAAGATTGTGGTGACTCTTGATACATTTCAAGCCCTACTTAAAATTTATTTCAAAGTAATTCTTTGTGGTTTTATGCAGCAATCTGTTAGTTAAATAGTTGGAAAGTGGACATTCCAACATACTATGCAAATGGCCAAAAGCTTTCCTCACCGCAACCTCCCTGAGTATTATACAAATACTTAGGGCTTGATTCAGTGACTGCTGTTTGAAACGAATGGGAAATTCTGTGCAATGGGATTTCTGCACGGTGACCAGCAACAGGTTGCGGCCTCTTGAAAACTTTTTTTTTTTAACATATAACTTCAGATAATACTAAATGTGGTATAAAATCAGGACACTGATTGGAACTCTTTGAATTTTGGGAAGGAGGTGGTTTGGATACAAGCCCCACAGACCAAAACCTGCCAAAACAAGAACCAGAAGAAGCCTGATTTCTAGTATTTGTTTTGTTTCCTGAGATATCAAAAGGATAACCATTTTCATGAGATTTCAGAAAAATAAGGTGGCAAAATTGCTTCTATGCAGATTTGCAAAAAATCTTAGTAGAACAGCTCATGAGATTTTGTCACCATCAAACCTGAACTAGGCTTATGTTTTATTTGGATCTGAATGCCTCCTTTTCTGTCCATCTCTAACATAAATGGACATTAAACATCCACGGCAAGGAGATTAGACACCTAACTATTTGCAAAGACAAAGGGAATCTCTCCCATTAAAAGAGCCAGGTATTATCTTTATCTAAGGAAAAAAAGATCTTGAGGGAGTTAGGCAAACAGCTTCCATTGGAATTCAGTAGGTGTTAATTATTACCTAACTCCCTTTATCTCCTTTGAAAATCACTGCCTAAATTCTTGAAAACGCTTTAAAAGAAGAAGTTTGGTTGCCTTGTATTGATAACTTCGGTTATAAGGCATGTTTGTTTTTTTTCCTTCTATCAGCTGAATACTTTGGTGAGAATTCATGTTCGCTAAGAATAAGCTAACTCCCCCTTACACATTTGACACATCAACTTTTGTTTGTTTGAAAACGTTCAATCCACTTTTTTCCCTTTGTGTTCTCACTTGTCATTTTCCTGGCCCTCTGCCTGGTGGTTCTAGGACCAGAAGTGGAAATGCATAAATAACTTGAGAAAGGTTGTTCTTTAAATATTTCTTAGCCCAACAAAGGAAAGAAGTACCAGGAATCTCAGTATAGCCAATTTCTTTCAAATTCACTGAGCTGCTATCCAGATCCAAGAATTTCTGAGCATTTGAATATGGTTCAGATAAGTATTTGGACCTTTTCATACTGAACCACAATTCAGAACCTCTCTGTGGCTGCTCATTGTACCTCTATACATTAATTACTTTATTAAATTATATAACTAAATATTATTTGTATGGCTGTCACCAACCCTTCCAGAGGTCAAAAAGATCATGGCTAGTTCAAACAAACCTGGAGACCCCATTTACAAGGTCAGATATCTAGTGTATAACCGTCTCCCCTAACCTACCTCAAACACTTCTGCAATGCCAGCTGGAGAAAGGTTTTAGAATCTCTGTCATGGAAATTGTTAAGAAATATGACCAGAACTTGCGTGTATATTTTTCCAAGAGGATTCAAGTTATTTCACATTGTACAACACACCAGTTACCACTAGAGCAGGAGTAATAAACATCCCACTAGCATTTCATCCTGTTCCTGCTGGGGTGGGTTCCCAAGGACCTGGATGTCTCTGGCAGCAGCTGGTTCTTTGAACTGCCTCAAACAAGACATGCCTCTGTACATACATTATTTAACTTTCACATGTATCTGTATTTCATTGAACTGCCCTTCTATTCCTTTATGACTAAATGCACTTTGGAGAATATTTTTGGAATTAAGCAAATTCACTATAGAGTAACTTATGTAACATGTAGTTGGTAAAATTATAAGATACTGCTTCTCTTTTACATGAAATTGAGAAATCTTATTTCAATGTTGTAGATGGAATGGTTTGAATGTACTATATTTGCCCATTGTCTGCCATTAGTAGTGTGACTGAAACTGTTTCTGAGAGAGTGCACACAATCAAATTAATGGATATGAAGAAAGTAGACTGAAGTCATATCCTTTTAAGGGCAACTAGGATAAAGGGTTTATTCCTAATTTATGGCACGAACAGGCATGTTCTCACTCTGATATTTTTGTTTAGATTATATTATAGATTTACTGCTAGTAGCTCTACAGCTAAAACCCAGTGCAAATCTTTGACTGTTAGAGGTAGGGGCTAAATGTTCTCCTTAGATATGTTCAGAAAGCTTTCCATGGCCTGTGGGCCAATCTTTTTTTAACTGACATCCAGGAAATCTGAAGTAACTGACTTCAGTGAAGTTACTCCAGACTGACTTCAATTTTTTCAAGGATTTACATGCACATATATAAAGGCAGAATTTGGCCCTGAATAATTTTCCTTAAGAAACAGAATAGGATGAGAGTCTCCTTGTATTGTATTGTATTGGAGGTTGAATGGGATTAGAGTTTGACCTTTACTTTTAGGAATGAAACAGAATTAGGGTGTAATTATCATTGCTAAACACAATAGGATTGTTGTCTGGTCTGTTTGCTTTCATTTACATATATTTTTGTTTCAGGATATATATAATTCATTTCTTTCGTTTCTATAATGCCCATAACAAAGTATCTAGGACACTGTACAAAATTTGCTCTGCAGTCTTCATTGAACTGACTGTAGAAGACCAGCCTATCTACCAAATAAAAATTAGCCAAAAAGCAGAAAAAATAAAGAATACATTGTAGAAGCTTAAAAATATTTTCTTTTAATTAACTTTTTTTTATTAAGACAGAAAACCCAACTTAAAAGCTGTCAGTAGAGCATCAATTTTTGTGACTCTACACAGAAAGATGAAGAATATGTGCTTGCTGCAAAATGCTCTTTTGTACTGAGGGTTTTAAAGAGGGTTTGTGGAATACCCAAGAATCAGAAAGAGCACCTGTTCTTCTATACTCTATTTTGGGATGTTGGGGCTGGCTTTCTTCTCTCAAGTGGAATTGTAGGAACTGTACATAGTTTATGCAGTACTTTGCAGTTTTTCAGCATAAAAGGCATTATAGAAATGAAAACGATTTATTCCATGTCTTTCCTATGTAAAAACTGATCATGGAGGCCTTAACAACACTTAAAATGCACTTAGCATGTCAGATCCCCTGCTTCCTCAGCATTGGGGAAATCCAATCAAGTTTCCCAGGACTAGGGAAGAGGGCTGGACTACCTGATCCTATGCCTCCCTGACATCATGGGTTGGCCAGCATGGCACTATCACATGTGCTATGCTGTGGAATAAATGACTTGGTGTAGTACATATAGAACTCCTCATTTGATAAACCTCATTTGATAAACCTAGTCACCACATTGTCTTGCTCCTTCCCACCGCACCATTACAAAATGAGTTTCCACAGGTATAGGACAGAATCAGGATGGCTAATGTGGTGCTTTGTGACTTGGAAATGGGAAGCATTCCATCAGTTGGTTCAACCCTGGGGTGCAAATCCTTGACAGGATCTCAGCCCTACCATTACATCTAAACCCTAGAAACTATTAAATGTAGCAAATCAGCCAAAAGGGCTAAAACATTAGAAGTCACAAACTGTAATATATTTATAGTTTAAATTAATCCAGGCAGCCAGACTGAAGTAATCTTTCCTGACTGGATTGCAACGGCTAATATAATTTGTTCTTTGTTATTTAGAAATAAGGAGATTTATAAGTAGACCTTTTATTTACCACCAACACTTAGGTTTTATGTTGCCAGTTTAATATGCACATCATGGCTAGTATAAAATGATCAATAAGCAGCCATGCCATGCAAGGTTATTCCAAGTACTAAACAGACTCAGCACCGATTAGCTTCCAATATCAGATGCAGTCAGACTGCTATGGCCATAGGCTCAAGGTTATTGAGAGAATCTGATGACATTATAAATAATAAAGCAGAACTCAACTAATTTGTCATCAGAAACCACAAGATAGGATTGCCTTATATTATGCTTTAATTTGGTCTTTGTTATATATGGCCATTCCAAACGCCTTCCCCGCCCCCGTCCCCCTAGCCCTCTTTTTCTGCTCCTCTCTTACCTTGGAACAGGTTAACTGCTGCTTTCCCTGCCCTCACAATGTCCTTTCACTTTTAAAAAGAATAAAGAATGCTAGGTTGAGGGGAGTAAGGTGGGAGTAAATCCATTCCATTCCATTATTGAATTAGATTAGATTATTCAGTGACAGCCCTGACAGTTTAGATAGATAGATTAGCTACATTAAAAAGAGAGGTGGATGGATAGGTGTATATGATCATCAATAACATTATGACATTTTATCATGACTGTATTATTATGAGAAAATATTAAAACCTTATCTGTAGTGAGCCATGCTTACTTGTTATGTTATCATGAAATAGCACTTTGTAGGCTATTTGGATCCTCTAAATGCAAAATATGGGCATAAAATTAAATGTTGTATATCGGTAAACTCACTAAAAAATTTCTATCCTGCATGCTTGTGTTCATAATCCTGTCAACATTACTTTCACATACAATTCTGTGTTCCTGAAGGTCAAAGATTGCATTTGACTATGCACATGCACTGAGGACTTTTTTGGCAGCTGAATGCCTCCTTGTCCAAAGTTTATTAAGCGGGTGGATCCTGTTCATCCATCTGCCTTCTGAGCCTTCTAAAAATACCATAACCCTCAACAAGGAGATATTTTAAGGGATTCATATTCACAAGTATATTTGTGGGAAGCTTATTTTGGCAGGCTTGCATGTGTCAGATTTGCATGCTTGCATAGTTAGTGCTTTGTGAACTTTTATTGCAAGCCACTTGTATGCAGGCTAAAGAGAGAGCTTCAGGACTGTGGGATACTAGGTGGGAATTTCTGCTCTAAGTAAGCTTATAAATGTAAAAGAAGAGAAGATGCATTTTTAGGAATGTTAATGTGTGTCTGAAGTCATTCATTTCAGACATTGGCACGCCAGCCCTCAGCTTATTGGATCTGATTTCATATAACTTGGCTGTGATTGCTCTCCAGGGACCTTAATGATCTTGCTACTTTCAGTAAACATTTATAGAAACTACTGCCAGCCTGTGGATAAGGGAAACTCATGAGAGACTTTATCTTCCAAAAATACTAAAAGGCAAAACAGTCCTCAGCAGAAGATTAATAGGAAGTGTCAAAATGTAGCATTCAATTGATAACTGGAATTGAATTACAGTACAAAAAATTTGTTTTATAGACATGCAGTAGAAACTTTGATTTTCCTACTTTGGGGGAAAAGTGCAAAAATATGTTATACTTTTCAATTGGGACCAACAAAACTATGAGTGTGAACAAACACAGACTTTGAGACAAGATGGAAGTTAAACAGGTAAATCCTGTTCCACACTCATGCCATTCAGGTACACTTTTACGCAATACCCAGGTTTGCACCTCTAAGAAATTTCCATTTTTTCACATAAAAAAATCCAGATATGAAGCCGAAGCTGCCTTCTTCGCGAACCTGAAACTGTCTGATTTCAACATCATTGACACTCTTGGAGTTGGAGGTTTTGGACGAGTTGAACTGGTAGGTAACCTTCCTTTGTTTTTTAAATAACTTTGATGTCTTTATAATTGTATTGTTCTAGAACAAATGCAGCTTTCCCCTCTTTTTAGTCATTCCTCATTATAGGACTTGATTTACTGTAAATTATCTACATCTAGGATTCTAACATTTCCAGTAACTGAGGATAGCTGCATTAAATTTTAGAATGAATAGGAATGAATGCACTTCAAGCAGTTTACTTTAAGGAAATCCCGTCACTAAGAGCTGCATTCATTATATCTTGATCCTCCAGTGTAGTCTTATATTTAAACAGTACTACCTAAGAACATAGCTTACATTTTATTAAAAAAATATGATATGGATGAACATACAAACGTTAAACATAAAATACAAGTAGAAATCTAAAATCTTAATAAGTGATGATTGAAAAAACAATTCAGAAGCAGAGAAAACTGTATTCTGTAGCTATTTTGTAATATGTGTTTTAATTGTAATAACAGAAATTCACAGAAGAATGTTCTTTGCTTGCAAAATCTGAAGAAATATAAATGATGCAAAATCTACCTGTGCATTTTGGCATGTCTGCATAGTTTGTTTGTTAAAGGCAAAGATTAATCAGGGGAAAACATGAGATGTTATCAGTTGAATGACCCATTTGAACTATCAAGTGGATAAGAAACTTATATTAGTAACTGGAGGTTAGTTTATATCACTGTGTTGACCAAGGAGACCCTGATATACGACACCAGTTCAGTACGTTAGGAACTCCTATAAGTTATGTACAGTGCAGTAAACAGAGTTACTGATGTCATCACAAAACTGAAAGGGAGCCCCCGTTCCATAAATGTGTAAGGATAAAGCACTATTTTTACATTAACCCCTTAGTGCTGAGATCTTGAAAATCAGCAAAAAAACCCTCAAAACATATAGCTAAGAATCTGCATTTGTATTACTACTTATGAAATATTATAAAAATAGCACTGGAATGTTTGTGAAAGTTGCTAAAAGCCAGTAAGTTCTATGTTAAAACTGTGACTCTTTGATTTACATCATTTAGTTGTGCCTTGTGATTATAGCTCATATGTTATGTCAAGTCAGAGTACAGAGTGTCAATGAGAACTTTGACTCTCCTGACTTCTGTTAGTTTAGCAATCTTAACTTTGTCTCAGCATTTTGTAATATTGAATGACATATGTTTAATTTGTTTGGCTTTATTTTTGAGAGGGTTTTATTTGGTTTGTTTTTATTTTGTTTTTGGACTTTCATTTTCATTAAAATTTAACCAAAGATGATTCTTCATGGGAGTCTGTAATAGGTGTATCTTTTAGAGTTGTTGTTTCTAGGACCCTAATCCTGTAAAGATTTCTGGACTAGGACATAACTTGAACTGTGTTATTCATAGCCAGTTAAGATGTCTGTGCCTCCAACTGGTTATAACATTAGTCAGAAGTTATATCGTGTGGGCAGGACCTAAGTCAATACCTATTATAGTATACAAAACAGAGAAACAAGAGCAGACACAGCAACATTGGTGCTATAATCTCAGTGTCTATGTAATATAGGAAAGCTATTACATTTAACACCGCAAAAAAGAATCAAAAATTTGATATTAGGACTTTATACACTGATGATGAAATACTATCCAGTACAGAGGGCAAAAACCCTGTTCACCACTAAGCACATGCTAAACTTGAATGAAGACTCAGTGTTCACGTGGCCTTATGGGGATCCTCTTCACAGGGGAATTTAACCTTAACCAACAAAACATTTAAGATAATGTTGTTTCTGAATAAATGTCAAGTGTGTTGCTGAATTATACAAGATCCTTTCTATTTTCTAGTCAACCTGCCCCTCGTTCTTGATTCAGTCACAGATGACACATTTCTGTGTTTGTGACATCAAAATTATTGACACCATAATTACAGTTACATTCATTGTTGTACTAATACTTAATGAACCAGCCAGTAGAAGGAGGCTGATTGGAAAAGAGATGTTTTCTCTTCCCAAAAGTATCTTGATAATCAACAGTAATTAGACAGAAAATACAGAAAACATATCTGAAAATTTAAAAGATTTTGGATTTCATATACTAAGGGACATTAGCCACAGATCTGGTCCTAACCAAAATGCACACACACTGGTTCTAAACTGCAAACAGGACACCTTTATATAAGATTGTAAATAGAGATCTAGGTGCCTAGCTGTAGGTATCCAATTCTGAAAAAGTTGGCCTAAAAAAGTGTTGCATATAATTGAATAGTTATGATATATATATATTACCACTCAAGTGATCATGATTGTTTTTGATAGATGATTAGCACTTTGCATATCAAATTACAGACATTATTATGATTAGTGCTTTTAAAATAAGTACCAGAGTAGCTTATAATTTAATATAATTCTTCATCACACTAGAAAATATGTAATATAATTTTTCTTGATTTAATTTAGTTTTTTGAAGTTTTAAACACTTTTCAAAAGTTGTCATCACTGTTCCATATATTGGTAGGAAGGCTGGCTATAAAAGGATGACTAATTCTCCTTCTCATAAAGACCAAGCATATCGCATCATCTTGCATTGCCACCTATTTCAGAGAGAAATCTATCTTGCCTACAAAAAAGTGTGATATAAATTTTACAATATGAACCTATAAAGTGTTGATGCTATATGTAACAAGGAAATCTATTTCCATCTTTTATTACATACACGTAATAAAAATGTTATACAAGCTTGTCATCATGTAGCAGGGGTGAAATTTGTTGCTCAAAAATGTTATAATTATTGTGCTTCTCCAGAAAAACTGTGATCAAGTTATATTGGAAAGAACAACGTTTATAGTTTAATCTCAACTTTTGCTGTGATAGCTTTCCCATCCCCAATGTGTGACTTCAAGCCCTTCAATAGTGTACCCAATAATGAGGTTAGAAATTGGAATGTCTGAGATTCAAATCCTGGCTAAACAGCAAGAATGTTACTATTGGACTGTAGTTTAACTTTCACTATGTTTTGTATAAATATAAGGATGAACTCCAGACACCTCTGTGAATGCTAGACTGTTTTGAGAGTTCATCCCTTGAGTCAATTTAGATGCAGGTACATGTCTCTTGATGAGACAGTCAGTTACTTAATTGTCAATCCTATGGAGATTAGAGTGGAATTGATTGATGTTTTTGGTAGCAAAAAGTTGAAATGTAGCAGTCATATAAAATCATCTGTAATGAAAAATCTTAGCTGTCAAATATGGTGATGTGGTCTTTCCTGTGTAATTTTGTTGTCTGTGTAAGTTAATAGACATTTCCAGTAGGTTTGTATTGTTATACATGGAGTTTGCACAGTTTTTGTTAGATATCTGACCTCGGTTCCATATTACTCTTATCATCATGGGTGCCATTTTTGTCCTTTGTCTTTGCCCCCAAACGGACTTCCTCTGTAGTAAGCATCTATCAAAGTCTTTCATTGGAAGGAGGGACCAGAAGAGGCTCCAAAGTTGTTGTCGCTGCTGTTCCAGTTGTTTACAGTCTTCTTAGTTTTAAAAAGAATGACACATTTCAATTAAGCAAAAACCAAACTAAGTTTATGCTTTTCTATCAAGCACACACCATATGCCAATTCTTTCCTTCCACATAGAACCATTAAAGAACTCTTGGCTACTAGTAAAAGGGACTGTCCATTAATTCCAATTTTCTTACTCTTCTTCTACTGGCAGTTTGTTGGCTTCTACATTGTTTGACCCATTCACTTAGGAACTCAGTCCTCCCTTCCCCAGTCACTCTGCCCTATATGTACATCCAAAATATGGTGCAATACTCTTGTGATCAAACTAGTGCTCACTTTACCTAAGACAAAGAACAGCTATTGAATTAATGTTGATACCACTAGGATGTCACTGAAGTAGGAAAAAAAGAGCTGGAGCTTCACTTTGAACTGCAAGTGAACATGGAAGTGTTTAATGCTGTGTAGCTGGGACAACAGAACCAAATGTTTTTGGTTGTCATAACCAATGGAAACTATAACCAGAGCATTCATCCCTGAAAATTACTTAATAGATATATTCATTCAAACTTACTTTGTATCAGCATGCACCGTTTACAAAGTTAATTGCCATTAAACTCAATTCAGTGTTTACATTGTAGTGCACTCGGCTGGAGCATGGCTAGAGCGATACTAACATGTAAACATGCAAATAATAGCAGGTTTTTTCATATTGCAAATAGAGACATAGAACGCACATAAATACATGCTAACATGAATTCACAACAAAGATGTGATACCTGGTGGAATGTACAGACTGTATAGCCCTGGAGGCAAGTTTAGAGAACAACCATAAAATCTCACCATAAAATAGACAAAGTAAACTAAGGGTTCTTATTTACAAAGAGTTGAAATTGTGTCTATTATTCCTAGTCCAAAATATATCAAAGATAAACCAAGTAGGTAGAAACTACTCCAGGAAATATCTTCCGCAACTTGGTATCCAGGCCCTTGGACAGCTGTCCAAGGATGTGAGAAAAGGAAGTAAAACAAGATATCTAGATAGTCTGTTTTTAATTACATAACCTAACAGGAAAAAAAAGCGTTCACACAATGATGCTGATTCTCCTAGGACATCATTGTCGGGGAAAAGAAGGAGCTTTTTGACCAAGCCTAGCTGTAGTCTACAAAGGCAAATCCCTCAGTGCTATCTGTCTCTCTATCTTACTGTTGATTCATTTATTTACATGGCATTCATCATTGTTATATCTAAGAATCTTCCACTGAGGCGACAATCTGCTCATATGGTGTCTGAAGTCAATTTACTGAACATTAAATTGATATGTAATATAAAGAAACATTATGTAAAATAAAAATGTCTTTTTGTGTTTTTTTCCTGAAAAATAATACAATTGTCTTATTTTCAGAAAAATATCTGGCACATTTTCATTCTTTTTGGGAGACCTAAAATTTAAATGAATGTTATTACCCATAGAATGTCATTTTCCATTAAGGTTTACCACATGTTCACCTGCCCCCCCAACAGCAGGTCATATATTCTAATGTATTTATTACTGTTATTACTGCTCTCTGGTTTCATCCTAATTTCAATCCTTTTTTAGAACTATCTGCCCCAAACTCTGCATATTTTAGACTTAAATGCAGGTTATTCTTGCCAGCATGGAAGAAGCATATCAGTTTATCTAGAGATATAAATCTAAATTCAAAGCGGCAAGAAAACAGAGTCAAGTGAAGGGGCACTAGCACAAGTAGAGTAAAAATCAGTTCCTTTGCTGAGCACATTTCTTCAGTAAATTGACTTATGCAGTTATCACCTCAGAGATGCATCACTATCACTCAGAGACCTTGCCAGATGAATGGCCAAGAGAAGGCTTTAAATTTATAAAGCTGTGTTTATAAAATTGCAAAATTAGTACCACTACTCCACACCTAATCATAGACATGAGTGAAACCACTGTCCAATTTGATATCATATCTGAAACTATAGTCAACTCTTTAGGTCCTGTATGTCAATCAAAACTATTGACTATGAAAAGCTCATCTTTCCCACTGTCTTAATGGATATATAAGTTGATATACCTAATATTCAAGTATAAAGCACTGCCAAAGGGGAGTTATTGGTGACATGGACAAAGAGATTGTGAAAACTAAATGATAAACAACTGGGTAAATTAGTCTGGTCTTCTAGTTCTCAGGTCAGCAACGCATTTAATGATGTGTTTAACACTGCATGTACTAATGTTCCATTACTGTCAAGCACGTGCTTAACTTCTTTGCTAAGATGGGATGGACTTAGGCATATGGTTAAAGTTATGCATATGTTTAAGAATTTTGGATCTATACAAAACAGATTTTAAACAGACAGTATGGGCATTTTTCATGCTAATTTACATTTTAAGAGATAGCTGGCCATGGAATTATTCCTACAACATTATTAAATTTGCTGCAGCCGCTAGGCATTCTTGTAAATAATCCTTTTTATGGGTTTCCAGAAGTCCTGCTTGATTAATTAGCTGGCTTGGGAAAATCTAATTTTACTCCAACAGGATGACAGAAGTGAGATTCTGGCACTTATTTGGGTATATTTCCAAGTGCATAGAAATTCTCTCTGTTTTTGTATAAACAGGCGTTTCTTCCTCCCTCTTTTTTAGTTTGCAAAGAATAATACAAGATTTTTAAAAAGCAAGTTTTGAGTGTGCGCGCACGCGTGTGTGCACATATGCACACAAGGAAACAACTAAGGGCCTTATCCTGGAAGATTCTGAATCCCTTCCTTAAAAAGAATGGGTATTCTGAATGGCGTAATTGGCAAGGAAGATGAAGTTCTGTGAAGGAACTTGAAGATTAGAGATCTGAGTAAGAACTCCACATAAAACTGACAAGGCAAGCCCACCATTTTAGCTGAGGCTGAAAAAAAGTTTGTTTACAAAGCACACACACACTATACAAGAGGCTGGATAATTATTTTTGAAGGCTTTGAGTGACAATATCATACTAGGCTTGAATACTACAGAATGAGTACATTTTCTTTATTTGTCTTTCTCTGATTTTTAATATTTATTGAAAGCGTTGTATTAAAATACTTTTTGAGTGTTACTTTTTATATGGAAACTCTTACCCAGAAGGAATGACATGGAGTTCCAAAAATGATGAGATATTGTCTGTGGCACATCTATCAAATCTAACATTTATGCTTAATTTTCTCAACTGTAGTGACTAGGTGGATATGAAAAGGGAAAAATGAACAAGGAAGAAAGAGTTTGATTGCTGTTGTATTTGTTTTTTGTTTTTGCCAATTGGCCTTGGTAGGTTGAAAAAAAAAGTTAAGATTAGTGAATGAAATGATTTGAAAACTTTGCAATTTACAATCTGTTTGGGAGTAATAAGTCCAATAAATATAAATACTGAGTGAAATCCTGGCTCCATTGGCATCAATGGAAAAACTCCAATTGACCTCAAAGAAGCCAATGTGTAATAAAGCTTGCTTTGACAACAATGTGTAGAAAGAGGATTTGGTTTAAATTTAGATTTCTTAATTAAAATGGGAAATAAAATTGAGTGTGTGAATGACTGTAGAAGTGAATATTATTTTCAAGAAACCCAATAATGTGATTTTTATTTTGTTTAATATATATTACCTAAATAACACTTATTCTGGTACTTAACTTTTATTGGGATGATTTTATGCATGGAACAGTATGTATTACTCGCATGTTTTCTTCGGTTCTCTCTAACATCTGACTATAAGACTTGCCTCTAAGGTTTATCCTGGGACAAAAAGTTAAATAAGTACCCTCTGGTAAAAGAATATTTGCACATGTTGTCAAAAGCCTGAATATAAATTCTTAGTACTAGAACCAAAATATATTGTTAAAAATTGTTAACAAAGTGCAATATTTAATTGAGCATGAATAATTAAATAGGCAAATTAATTTTAATAGGATCATTAGCATGCTTGTTTACGAACACATGTCCGTACAATGTATAATTTTACAGGTGATTTCCTCCCATGTTCCATAACATTGAAAATTAAATTGTCTTGCATAACAATATGACAATTACTTCTCTCCACAACTGAGGTTTGTCATTTAATTGAATCTAATCTTTTTCAATAACAAGGAAATAAAGCCATTTGCAAATCCTGGAATTACACTGCTATCCATCACAAACTCAATTCTAACTTTTTTTTTAAATTTTAATCATCACACAATTAAAACAAAGCCAGAATCTCTAAGGGCCAGAATCTGGCACCCCTTACTCACACTAAATAATATCTTGCTCTGTGAATAGCCCACTTTAAGTGGACTACTCATGAGATAATGTGCTGCTCAATGACCCTGATCCAGCAGATTTAAGCACATGCTTAACTTTAATCACATAAGTAGTCCCATTGACTCCAGTGGAATTACTTATGTACTTATAGTTAAGAACATGCTTAAGTGCATCCTGGATCAGGGCCAATTTTAGTAAGGGTGCAGAATCAGGCCTTACATAAACGGGTACAGTGCTACATTCACTGTACCAACAAATCTGAAATAGTGAATGCAGAAAAATACTTTGAGGCAGATATCTTCCCACAAAATTTTTGCGAGCACAATTTGTAAAGCAAAAGAGTACTATTAATAGAGAAAACAATTTCATGTTGGGACAACATGAATACTTTTGGAATTAAAAATATGTACTCTTTTACTTGGGAAAAAATATTTGCTACTCCTGTTCATGCAGCAGTTCAGCTGTTAGGATTAAGATAACTCAGCTTGCATTCTCTTTAGCCTGTCTGTACTCTAAATGCTATGCTCAGTGACAGCTGCTGCTATTTTAGTTGGTCAAACATATATATTTTGGAGACCAAAGAAGCAGTAAACCTTGTAGATGGCAGGAGAGAAAAGGCACTTGAATTTTAATTGGTGGATAGAATTTTTGAGTGGGTTATTACTATCACGATAAAGAGATAGTAGGATGAGCATGTAGATTTAATCTGTTCCTGTCCATAGCAATCATAGTTTTTTTAGTTTTGTTATATCAAGATATCTCTATTAACTATATTACAGGGTATCTGCAGACAATTTCAGAAGTGTCAGATGATCCAGCTGATCCTCTTTTGTTGAGAGGTATCACCTGTGCTAGCCATTTACAACACACACTTTGCTTCTCTGCAGAGGAAAAAGGACACTAAACTATCTAAATTCCTACATGCCACAAGGGGCCACAACAGTGGTTCCCTTAACTCACCCAACAATATTGTTAATCTATCCAGTTATATACTCTTAGCACGGCAGAAGAGTCTGTCCTATCTCGGGGCCTCACTTTCTGCCCCACCACCCCCACAAACATGATACAGTTCTGCAGTGACCTAGAATCCTACTTTCGACATCTCCGACTCAGGGAATATTTCCAACACACCACTGAATAGCATACTAACCCACAGAAACCTTCCTACCAACGCTACAAAAAAGGGGGGGGATTCTGTGTGGACTCCTCCTGAAGGTTGAAACAACATACTGGACTTTTACGGAGAGTGCTTACGCTAATGTGCATGGACTGAAATTGTGGAAAAGCAGCATCACTTGCCCTATAGCCTCAGCCGTGCAGAACACAATGCCATCCACAGCCTCAGAAGCAACTCTGACATCATAATCAAAAAGGCTGAAAAAGAAAGTGCTGTCATCATCGTGAATAGGTCAGAGTATGAACAAGAGGCTGCTAGGCAACTCTCTGACACCACATTCTACAGGCCATTACCCTCTGATCCCACTGAGGGTTACCAAAAGAAACTACACCATCTACTCAAGAAACTCCCTGAAGACGCACAGGAACAAATCTACACAGACACACCCCTAAAGCCCAGACCAGAGGTATTCAATCTGCTCCCCAAGATCCATAAACCTGGGAATCCTGGATGCCCCATCATCTCAGGCATTGGTACCTTGACAGCAGGATTGTTTGACTATGTAAACTTTCTCCTCAAGCCCTACGTTACCAGCACTCCCAGCTATCTTCAAGACACCACTGGCTTCCTGAGGAAACTACAATCCATTGGTGATCTTCCAGAAAACACCATCCTACTAGCCACTATGGATGTAGAAGCTCTCTACACCAACATTCCACACAAAGATGGACTACAAGCCGTCAGAAACAGTATCACCGATAATGTCACGGCAAACCTGGTGGCTGAACTTTGTGACTTTGTCCTCACCCACAACTATTTTACATTTGGGGACAATTTATACCTTCAAGTCAGCGGCACTGCTATGGGTACCCACATGGCCCCACAGTATGCCAACATTTTTAAGGCTGACTTAGAACAACACTTCCTCAGCTCTCATCCCCTAATGACTCTACTCTGCTTGCGCTACATTGATGACATCTTAATCATCTGGATCCATGGGAAAGAGGCCCTTGAGGAATTCCACTAGGATTTCAACAATTTCCATCCCACCATCAACCTCAGCCTGGACCAGTCTACACAAGAGATCCACTTCCTGGACACCACCGTGCAAATAAGCGATGGTCACATAAACACCACCCTATACCAGAAACCTACTGACCGCTATACTTACCTACATGCCTCCAGCTTTCAGCCAGACCACATCACACAATCCATTGTCTAGAGCCAAGCTCTACAATACAACCGCATTTGCTCCAATCCCTCAGAGACAAACACCTACAGGATCTCTATCAAGCATTCTTAAAACTACAATACCCACCTGTTGAAGTGAAGAAACAGATTGACAGAGCCAGAAGGGTACCCAGAAGTCACCTACTACAGGACAGGCCCAACAAAGAAATTACAGAACGCCACTAGCCGTCACCTTCAGCCCCCAACTAAAACCTATCCAGCGCATCATCAAGGATCTACAACCTTTTGAAGGACGATCCCTCACTCTCACAGACCTTGGGAGACAGGCCAGTCCTCACTTACAGACAGCCCCCCAACCTGAAGCAAATACTAACCAGCAACTACACACCACACAACAAAAATACTAACCGAGGAACCTATCCCTGCAACAAACCCCGTTGCCAAATCTGTCCACATATCTATTCAAGGGACACCATCATAGGACCTAACCACACCACACATACCATCAGGGACTCATTGACCTGCACATCTACCAATGTGATATATGCCATCATGTGCCAGCAATGCCCCTCTGCCATGTATATTGGCGAAACCAGACTGTCTCTACGCAAAAGAATAAATGGACACAAATCAGGCATCAAGAATTATAACATTCAAAAACCAGTCGGAGAACACTTCAGTCTCCCTGGACACTCAATAACAGACTTAAAAGTAGCAATTCTTCAACAAAAAAACTTCTAAAACAGACTCCAATGAGAAACTCCAGAACTGGTATTAATTTGCAAACTGGACACCATCAAATTAGGCCTGAATAAAGACTGGGAGTGGATGGGTCACTACAAAAACTAATTTCCCCCTACTGTTACTCACACCTTCTTGTCAGTTGTTTGAAATGTGCCACCCCATTTACATTGCCCTCATTACCACTCCAAAATAACTTTTCCTCCCTTGGTATTTTACTGTTGAGAATAACCCACTTCCACTTTAATTGAGTTGTCTCGTCAGCACTGATTCCCCACTTGGTATGGCAACTCCCATCTTTTCATGTACTGTTAATTGAATCTATTTCCCTTAAGTTAACGATCCTCACTCACACCTTTGTGTCAACTGTCCGCAATGGGCCATCTTGTTTATCACTTCAAAAGTTTTTTTTCCCCTGCTGTTATAGTTCCTCTTAATTAATTAGCCTCTAAAAGTTGGTATAGGCACTTCCACCTTATCATGTTTCTCTGACTGTATAAATATCTGTTCACTGTATGTTCCATGCCATGCGTCTGATGAAGTGGGTTCTAACCCACGAAAGCTTATGCTGAAATAAATTTGTTAGTCTCTAAGGTGCCACAAGTATTTCTTTCTTATTTTCTTTTTACCTGCCTACTGTTTGATTTTTTTACTCCATGCATCTGATGAAGTGGGTTTTAGCCCACAAAAGCTTAAGCCCAAATAAATGTGTTAGTCTCTAAGGTGCCACAAGTACTCCTACTTGTTTTTGCTGATACAGACTAACACAGCTACCACACTGAAACCATACATTAAAGTAGTACCAACTAGCTCATTTAGAATTAACGTATGCAACACTATAACTGAGGTTTCTATACATCAATAAAAAAAATCACTCTGATATAATGTTTAAAAAAAAGGGCCTAGAGAAATCAGTACTTTTTACTTAAACAAATTCAATTTACTGTGTATCTTCACTTACCTAGAAGCCAGGATAACTATTATACATAATTTCTTTCTTCCAGGATTTGTAGCTAGTAAGTTAGGAGGATATGTGCAGATAGTAAGCTAGGATGGTTTCTTACTGAGAGTAGCTTCTAAAAAGTTGCAGATGAGCAAAAACAGTTAGAAATTTAATTTGCAAATACTTTTACATACATCAAAAACAGCTTTAAGCTTTTCAAATTTTAATTTTTAAAACCAATGAAATTGCAAATCCAATATCAGAATACAAGACTATGAATATTAAAAGTATCATTATTAATAAAGCTGTCAAATTACTAGGAGTGACAGTTCAGCCATCAGCACATGCTCCTGCACCAATCTGGAGGTGTCAGAGGCATAGATCATTTTATGGAGATCCAACTCCACATTCAACAGGAAATGTCAGAGCCGTCTTACCAATGCAGATTGGAAAAAGCAAAAAGGATTCGTGCTATCTAGATATCCTCAATTGATTCTGTATCTAGCTAGACCCTCAAGCTGTGAACCAGAAATATAGAAAGACAAGCAAATTCCCTTTTTCAAGGAAGCTGATATAACTTCCACTATTGTTTCTCATTATTTCACCTAGCTAAGCAACGTTACCCTTTGTCTTGTCTTTTTGGACTTGGGCTGCCAGGTCTCAGCCATGCCTGAATCTCAGCTGGATGCTAAAAGAGATGAGCAACTTCACCATCAGGGTAATGAAACAGAAATAGAGCTGAGCCTTATCCGTGTATTGGAGGCACCATAGCCCATATCACCTTAACTAATAATCTGCACAGGAAACAGGAGCAACAGAATATAATCTATAGTAACCCTCAGAAAGAAAGAACCGAGCTATTCAAGAACAACTTTGTTGCATCCCTGCCACAGTCCACAGGCATTTCAATAATATCAAAGATATAGTAGTCAAAAAAAATTGCACAGTTATCTGACTTCCATTCATCACAAGACCAGTGCAGTCTCTGCACCATACTGTAAACCCAGATTATGACAGGAGTCAAGAACATCACGAGGACTCCAGGGCCTGCTTTAACTAATCACAACCTCCTCAGTAATATTCACTAAAAAATCCTTCCTTTGGAAAATTATTTCACATTATAGTAAATATATATTAAGGGTTAATTATTCAGAAGTATGACTAACATTTTATCAATACAATTCTCACTGAAACTACATACACATTAATAATACATCATGGAGTTTCTTTGACTATTTTCCCATGAAGGCCCTTTTCCCCCCCCATGCTAACCATTCATTTGGCTGGAAGTCTGAAAAATGTTTTCAGGGTTAAAATGTTTATTTGTCTGTGAATTATAACTGTCTTAAACAAAAACAGTCTTTGCATGCACTGTGTGTCTTGGAAGCTAAAGCATCTTACACATCATAAGCAGAGCAGTAACTTTGGAGTGGTTCCAGCAGAGAAACATTTCACGTTAAACTGAGTGAGCCGTGCAAAAGCCAATTGAAGTCTAATGAAATAAGAATTCAAATGAGTGAGAGAGGTAGATCTGTTTTCTTCTGTTCCCCCAGATGTTAGCAACTTGGCCTAACTGATTTTGTATGGATATAGCTCTAATTATTGAAAGCTCTTCACCTCTTTCTGAATGGATTTTTTCAAAATGTCTCTACAAAGCTCTGGCTCTAATCCTCAGGCTCTGAACTGTCATTTTAAAACATTCCAACAGCCAAAGAGCAGAAAACCCTTGAGCTGTTAAAGACATTTTGAACAGTAATATTTTCTCAAAGCAAAGAGGTTAAAAACTGTCATGTGAATTCATAACTGTTGGCAGCATAGTGATGCCTATTTCAGTGAAATGTCCTCATGTTTTCTTCGAAGGAGCTTGTCACATTAATGGACTTTCAGAATCTGTTCAGGTTGGCTTAAAAGAAACCTATTGAACTTGAATATTAATGACTCAAAATATTGTAATAAACAAATGATAATGTGAGTTGGCTCGTCACAAGGAAACATGGCATGACTGGACTGCCATGTGGAGTGGTAGTGGTGTCAGCTTTGTGTATGGGCAAGGGCTCTTAGTTTCCATACCACTGACCCATTCATGGATTTTGGGGACAAATCCCTGGCCCAGTGGCATCCCCACAAAGCAAGAGCAGCTTATATTGTGCCTCCCAGGCATACAGAACCATTTGCACCTGTTTGCTTTGCCCCACCTCCCCTTCCCTTGTTTTGTTCTGTTTTTTCATTTCCTGTTTTTTACTGCTAGATTTCCCATTTTGCTCTGAATTTCAGCCAGCTCCCTTTTAAAGCTCTTCCCGCATTGCAATGAGGGAGTGGGGAGGAATTACTTTCCCGGGAGTACACAGGAGGTTTGGCTAGGGACACTGATAGTTATTTATTGCAACTGTAGCAGGTGCCCAGTGCAAGTTAATTGAGGTAGCAGGAGGGCCAGATTTGCTGCTGCAGTCCAAGGCAATATCAGGGTGACATCGAACTGCATTTTTGCTGCACATTGCCTGGAAAGGTGAGGGCTACACTGTCTGGTGCAGAAAAAGACTTCCTTTACTGAAACCCATATTCCACACATGAGGATATGGGGCTTGCTTGGTGCTGATCATGAATTAGATTTCGCATGAACAGGTGAGGGATAGTCTCACGTTAAGAATTTACTTTTGTTTGTTTGGGAATTGTTCTGAACTTAATCTGATGGGTAGCTTGTGTGGGGAGGAGACAGCTGGCTGTTCTCCCTAGTTCTGTTACTTTAATTTATGCTAATTAAAACTGCAGCCACAACTTTACCAATCTCTATATTTGGTGTCCTATTCACTGCAGTCTCTGGGCCAATGGAAAATAAATTGAAACAATTTTTCCGATAGCATTTCTGTTGTTACCATTGCAGACTGATTTACGTTTAAACAAGGTTTCACCTCGCTCTGTCATTGGGATGTAGTTCATTTGCAAACGAAGAGTCCTTCAGAGCTGTCTAATCTAATCCATCTAATCTAATTTTATCTCTCAACCTAGATTTTTATACATCACCCTTCAGCATTGAATCTGAGCATGAGTTCTGGCTCCACTCTCTGCCTTATTCCTTTTCCTTTGCATTTTAGTTAGAATGCACCAGTGTTACTTCAGTTTGCAACTGTGTTTACTGAAAATGTGGTGGAAAGAAAAACAGGAATTCTGCTTCATAATTTCATTTGAAACAAACAGATCAGAGAAAGAGGAGCAGTGCTCAGCAATACCTTTTAGGCTTCATGTTTTTAACAAGCTCAATGCAAAAAGGACCTTGCCCAAGACATACGAATAGGGACATACATTCCTCAGTATACTCGAGCTCTCTAGACTGCTCTAATACCAGGTCCAGTGTTCAGTCTGTTTTGCATTCCACTCAGTCTGTGCAGATTAGAGGGAGCACTGAAGTAGTGGACTAGATATCAGAACAACATGGAGATCTTTGAACACAGTGAGAGGTCTGAAGCGCTGCTTGGATTGGATACACACACACACACTATGTCTCTGGAATCCTGGGCCCTTCCGTGAATATAAATTCTGAATATTGTCATTGCTTAGCTGGTTCCAACTTCTCTACACTTTTTCCTTACACAGTCCCTGCCCCTTCACCGATTTAAAACACCATAATATTTAAAAGGCTCTTTACATGGGTAGTGAGAGTTGGCATCCACTTCTGGAGACAAGTCCTTTGTTCAGATCTATGTTGCTCTGAAAGCTGAGAAGACTGAAAAGAAGACTGTAGAGGGGCAGAAGGAAGGATAAATGACCAGTTTGTTTTCCAACCTGTAAAGAACTGATAGGGAGAAAGGTCAGCCAGTAGCTACTGTGTAGACCTGTGTAGACAGCTACTGTTCTGGCCACAGGAACAGGTGATTGGTGTGATTGATGTAGTTCTGCCCAGCAGGACTCCCTCTGAACCTGCAATTACTCCAGGGCCTTTGAAATTTGCTGTGTTCATAGAATCATAGAATCTCAGGGTTGGAAGGGACCTCAGGAGGTCATCTAGTCCAACCCCCTGCTCAAAGCAGGACCAACCCCAACTAGATCATCCCAGCCAGGGCTTTGTCAAGCCTGACCTTAAAAACCTCTAAGGAAGGAGATTCCACCACCTCCCTAGGTGTTGTTAAAGGCAGGTTTTTAAATTCCAAAAGGATGGCTCATTTGCAAATTTCCCCAACAATTTTGCTTCATACATTCCACTGCAAAAATATTTGGCAAATTTTTGTGGTGGGTTTCCCAGAAGGCTGAACTTTCTGCTGAACATGTCAGCCTTCTGATGAGTTGGGATATACAAACATTTTTGGCTTCTGTATCCTTGTGTGGCATTTTTTTGTCAAAACTGTGGGCAAATGTTCTTGGCTGCCCTTGTCTCATTTGGTCAATAGTGATCTTTATATGGAAACTTTAAGCTTTTTTTTTCATTTTAAAAATTGTAATAAAAAAAATCTGAAAAATATATGAAAGTCCTATTAAGTGTATGACTTAATTAGGGGACCACATCATTCAGAGGGTTGTTAGCGAAAGATTAATCTTTTCCCATTTAAGTCACTGGGCTTAAGAAAGGTCAGTAGTTACTGAAAACCATAACAAGATGATGACTGTTCAGTGGATTAATAGAAATGAGTTGGTGGTCTCAATCCAGGAATTTACATCATAATCTCAACCAAGACAATTAGCACTATTTGACAATCTCACCAGAAACACCAAAGATGGATTGGGCATGGAGATTTATCAGGTTTGAGGCTCCCTGAAGAAGGCGGGGAAGTTTACAGTGCCAATACCTGTACTTTACCTGTAAACAAATGCAGGATTTATATTTCCAGGCTGTAAAATCGGCATTAAGTTTACCTCCAAAAGGTCTGGCAAACCCGTAGGAAGGAAGCCTCTAGGTCTGGAACTCACTGGTTTTGTTTTGGTGTTTCAAGAAGATACAATACAAATTAATCCCACACTGATCTCAAACTCTTGCAATACCTATGCGATTTAAAGTAAGTTAGGAATATGAGTAGAAAATTTGACTGAATTTTCTTGTAGCTGTAGGTCAATGCCTTACATTGGTTAGTTGTTGCTTTTTGTATGTTCTGTATGGAGGTGAAGGTGGAACTGCTATTAGATAATAAGAAAACTGCTGACTTTTTTTGTGTCCAAAAAGTAACTTCTCTTGCACTATTTATTTATTTTGAAGCTTCCTTGGAACCTTCAATAAGTTACTTGCATCACTAAGGCCAGTCATTAAAAAAAAAAAAGGTCTTTGATATAAATGACATAACCCTTAGCAAAAATCCATGCTATTAGAATGACCTACTAGAAAGGGAAGAATGATTTATTGTTATTACCAGTCATCATAACATTTTAAAAGTTATTGATCTGAAAATCACTCAGATCATTAAAAATGTTTATTATATGTCAAAGTTAAAAATAAAGGTAGGCAGTAGTAATACCCTACAAATAAAATTCACATATAAAAAATGGAACACTAAATATAATTTTAAAAATTCTGTGATTCAGATTAGGCTGAGACAGGTTGCTGGTACTTTAGCTTTTGTATTGAATCTTCTAATGATTTTCTGTTGACTCCATTGTTTACATATTAGTTGTCTTTCTCTGAACTATTTATCTATAAAAAATAAATGACAAAAGAAAACAAGTCCTATTTGTAATGCTTGCAGTACCACCATGGATGGTGCTGGCTTTTGTTTGAAATTATTAATGTTGGCAGCTGTTTTCTCTTTATTGAATGCATAATTCTGATAGAAGACTGAGCAATTTGGGTACCTGACAGAGCAAACTAGATTTTGCAATGTCACTGTTACAAAGAAAACTATGCTTTATTTTCCATTTAGTCTCTCTTCAGTGCAGTCTTGGGGGGACAGGTTTTACTACCTTCTCCCCTTTCTGGGTGCAACCCTGCAATCCTACCTCTCTTAGATTGGATCTCTGGGCTACAGACTCCCTGTTTCCCAACTTTGTTAACCCAACAGGCTCAATTATGTTTGGCACCGGTATCCTCTGGGAACCTTTGACAGTGACTGATAAAAGTGACTCAAAAATAGCTTCCTTAAAACAAAGCAACATTTATTTATCAAAAGGTATATAGTACGCAACAAAAGGAATAAAAGAAAAAAGTCCCATGTGCATATTTTCCCTTATCTAAGCCTTACTGTTGCCTTGCAAGCTTTGGTATGTTCTATTCAGCCCGGTCACTTCCATCTTTGGGTTGAGAGAGACAGTCTGCTTGCTGCATTTCTGTCAGTGTGTCTCTGTCAGTATCTTTCCCTCGGAAGTTGCTGACAACCCTCTCAATCTGCTTCTTTCAGGATACTATTATTAAGGTTTTAATATCCTCTTTGATCCTAAGCTCAGGTCTGGAAAATGTAAACTTTAGAGACAGGTAGGGGCATTTGTCAATTAATAATTTCTCCATTGTTTTCTCGAGGGCCATTGGTATTCTCTGGACTGGACTATACCTTATCTTTGCCATTGTTTTGTTTCCTCTTTGTTCTCCCACTTTGAGCCTCCTTTGATTTAACTCTATGTAGAATAATATCAAATGGCTGAGCTGAGGTATATATGATATTTATGCAAAATAATACACATAACTCCCTCATTTTCCACATGCAGTAAATCCAGAACTATTCCCCTCCTCCCTGTTTTTAAGTTGTATAGGCATAAGGCATAGCAGTGCGGCACAGTGCAGTATAAATGTAACAGAGTAATTGGGAAACCATGATGGGTGAGTGACAAGAAATGTTTTTCTTAATTTTATGTGGATTGTATAGGTCTCCATACCCAGTCTCTCATAAAATGAGATGGCAAACATAAGCTTCATGTAAAAATAATAATTGAGAGTCTTGGTGTGGGAAGCAAGAACTGTTTTTCTGGAAAAACAAAAGTTTCATGTAGGACTGAAAATGCTTGCAACTATGGAGAAAATAAAAAACCCACAAATACCAGGACTTAAATTATACTGACACAACAAGAGGTTTTTAAGAATGGTTCAAAATTTAAAAACAGACTTACAACCACCTAAGGATATATATCCCATTTATTTCAAAGCAAAGACAGGCAACCACTTGTATCAGTGCCAATGGGAATACTTATAGAACATCAGCATATCAGTGTATGCCAAGAGCAAGAAATATAAGCCAGCAAATCAGAGTCTGAAACAAGGTGCTTCCATTGCAACTAGTGACAGGCATATGTAAAAGTGAAACCCTCATAAGGGTTATCAGACGGGTCTAAGTAATGCTAGGATGTTCAATCCGTCTTCAGATTTTCTTGATCGTATTAGAATTCATCAATCTTACACTGTGTCATACAAACTACTTGTCATGAGATTCTGTAGCCTTTTTCCATGAGGCAGCAAGCAAATGTGACATGTCTCTAACAAATGTGAAGAACTATAATATAACCATTTCTGTAGAGACAGACCCGCTTGCAGAACTCACAGGTGCTAAACATAGCACCATAGTAAGGGACAATCTTCAGCAGATTGGCTGTGAGTACAAACCAGAGTCCAAGCACGCCCTTGGTCTTCACAGTTTACCTAAAACAGTCAATCATGCCAGTAAAATGGACATTATAGATAAAACTTCTGAAGTAGAATTAAAAAATCAAAGAGTTTATGATAAAAATTGTATATGTATAAAAATGGGTTGTCATTTATTAAACATTGTTGCTGAATCACATGGGCAAGTGTTGCTCTTTAAGTAGTGCTATCTGGTGTACATTTATACCAGCTGAGGATCTACCGCTTGGTTTAAATGTAGTGTATCCATATGTGTTTCCCTGGGTTTAGAGAGGACAGCTGTTATGTCAGTTTAATTTCCAGTAAAAGCTCTGATTCTGAGCAAATCAATCTACAGATTTTTCCACTCTGTTATTACACAGTTGGCATGAACTGAACCATTTAAAGTGTCTTCATAGCCACTCAGCAAGGATTGATGGGAAAGTGGAAGGATTTAAAGATTATAGTTTTGAAAGACAGGCTAGGAAAAATTTTGAAGGTGACTTTTCTTAGATCAACCTAGATCTTTTTTTTTCTTTTCTCTTAAGAAAATATGGTTGTCATTTTTTTAATAAAAATGATTAAAAAAAAAATAGGCTATGTTGCATCCACATTGCCCCTCCCTCAGAGACAAACTAGAGTTCTGATCTGGCCTGCATTTCAAAATCCTGGGTACATTGATAGAGAGGTTGTAAAATGAAACCTGAAAATGAAAGCTGGCTTCATCTCTGTGTTTTCATAAAAATTGCCAAATAGCATTTGTATCATACACTGCACTATATGGAAAAAAATGAATTAGCTATGTGCACTCTTCACAACGTGACAACGTGATGTGATTGGTTTACTGTAACAAGAGGAGGAATTTAGCAAAGTAGTAGGCCAGGTGGGCGAATTATCAATTTATTATGTCATTGGTGATAGCTACAAAGAAACTGGTTGGCGGTCAATTTTCCTTTTCAACTGCATAAAAGATCATGTAAATCAGTCACAGCACCTAGGATTATTAAGTGCATGTCCGCTTGTCTAGCAATTTGTAATTATATTCCATTTGTTCAGCATGGGAGGTTTTTGTTTGTTTGTGGTCTTGGGTGGCTAGACTGTAAGATATCACTTAGCCAGCTCCAAAAAATCTTACTAATTTGTGGAGAAGGGAGGAGACAGGACAGATCCCTTCTGTTAGTTCTGCATTCTTGAAAGCCCCTCAGATGCCATGCCAGTAAGTTCTTATCTGTGAAAGCAGATTAATATATCAGGCCAAATTCTCTGTTGACTTAAACACTATTAAACTCCATTGTCTGCAAATGGATACTAATGTCAATTCACAGGATGTAAGTCAATGCAGAATTTGGCCCACTGCATATACAGAGATGTTCTGAGGGATCCTAAGTGATTCCTGTGCTTAGGCTAAGCAAAAAAAAAAAAGCTTAAACTTTACAGGCATCTGTTTTCTTAACAAGAAAAATAGATCAGTTGACGGTCAAGGTTAAAAGTAAAGACACGCAGAGCAGCACCATTGAAAAGCTAGCTTTTCTAATGCATTTAAACCTTTCAAGGACTATATTCCCTTGTCAGAGTCAGTGGAAATGTTATAGTTATAGAAAAGGTTTTTATTAAAGTTGTACAGTTATTAGAACCAGCATCTTTATGCTGTGAGTATAACTGAGAGAAATATATAATGCTGGTGTGGCTGTTTTTCCCCTCAACATAGAAATTTGTTGTAAATGGCTTTTCAATTCAATGGCATATCGTACTAGCAAATGTATCAGTGGACATGGTGTAGCAATATGCCACATGTTTAGAAATCTGGTTTGCAGTGAACAGATCCAGTGAGTTAAAACTTGTGTTTTATTAAGGCATAAGAAACTGGCTAATTCCCAAATGGTTATTCCCTGGGGGGGGAGTTAATTTCCTAAGAGAGAAGCTAGGGAACACTGTGCTGGAAAGAAGGGAGGGTTCCTAGCTCTTGGGAGCTGAAATGGGCCATAACTTATGCCTGAATAAATTCTTGCTGCTACAAACTCTCCTCCTGTCCTTCCTCTGGCCTGGCCTCTTAATGTGACCCATCTACCCATTCTGCCAAATCCTTCTCTTGGCCTAGAAATCAGGAGTGGGAGATAGTTTGCACTGGGGGTGTCATGCTAGGAAGAGGAAAAATCGATCATGAAATTCAGAGTGGCTCTGTGCAGGGAGGTGGGGTCAGTTGATGAGAGTAAGCATTCCAGGAGTATGAGACTGCTGTTCCACCGAGGAAGGGGTGTTCTTGTGTGCAGTCATGAGGTTGGAGATTGTTAAAAAGGTGGGAGAAGGAGACAGCATATTTGTGGTGGGTGGAGGAACTGAAGAAAAGTCAATTTGTCAGTCCCTGAGATTGCAGAATACTGTAGACAAGAACAGTCATCTTTAGTGCTCTAAGAATTAGGTTCATTTTTGTTTCAGTTTGTTTAATTATGTTTATATCCCCCTATGAAATAAACTTTCTGTTCTCCAGAAGATCTAATATTTTTGGAAGGAGCTAAAATGTGCCCATCTAAAATTCCAGATTGTTAGGGAGTTACGGGCACTGGTTCTAACGAATATATTTGCCACTTTTATTCAAGGTCCAGTTGAAAAGTGAAGAATCCAAAACATTTGCAATGAAGATACTGAAGAAACGTCACATAGTGGACACAAGACAGCAGGAGCACATACGCTCAGAGAAGCAGATAATGCAGGGGGCTCACTCAGACTTCATTGTGAGGTACTGTCACTACACTTCATAAACTCATTTCAAGTTGAGAATTTTCCAGTCTTGCTATTGTTTCTTATAAAATTGTAGTGTGTTATGGAATTGGTTATGAATTGTCCCACAAGCACTATAGGTAAAACACCTTTTAATTGTAGTTCGTCTCTGTCAAGGGACTCTGCAAGTATGGCACCATAGTGTTCCATGTTTATTGTCTCTCGATGAGTTGACAAGTGTGCTCAGTATTTTTAACTCTTAGCCCTGCAAACTCAACCTAGATTCTGGAAGTCAAGCTGTACTCTTTCTGGATCATGCAGCAACAGCAGTAGTAGAAGGTGCCATTATATAACAGCTAGCAGATGAGATGCTCCCTTATGTATTCAAGATTATTGTAAGAGCCTTGGACAGTTGAAAAATCTGACATTCTATAAATATTGCCAAAGTATTGGCAATATTCTTTAGAAAATAAGGTAAATTAATAAAATTATCATCCAAATCATTCTCTCTGTGGTAAAATCCATACACAGGTCTGTGGGGGATGAACTCTCCAGGAGGACACCCTTACAGAGATTCCCCCCCCCCCACCACACACACACACGCATAACTCAGCTGGGAGTGTCTCCTCCCCAGCAAAATATGCTGCAACACCCTACAGAAACCTGGCACATACTCTGATTCATGTGCCTTTGCACCAGCTCTGGCCTTTGGCAGAACTCCCACGCCCTGGTAGCTCAATTCCACTGGAGATGGGGGCTCGGCAGAAAAGATAATATAGCATGGGGCTTTATTGTTTACCCAGGTAAACTCCACAGGGCTGGAGCACAGATGATGTGTCCCTAACATACTCACTTCTCCCCCGGCTGTATTCTCATTTCCTAACTCTGTGCAGAGCTTGGATGGCAGAGGGGCCTCTGTGAGGTTTGAAAGAAGAGGGAACAGGAGGCTGCTGAGCCTTACTTTCACTCTGGAGGAAGGAGAGCTGCACACAAAAGATTTCTCTGTGCCTGGATCTAGACCTCTAAGAATAGCAAATACTCTCTCCTAGTATTGAGATGAAATGGAACAATAACTTTGCCAGGGAGTTAGTTATCTGTATATTTCTGATGAGTAGTGATTTAGTTTCCTGTACTCTACGTTAGACATCAGACAAAGAAAAATGTTTTCTAGTATCTTATCTTACATGAGCATTAAATTACACAGGCTTGAAATGAAAATTGTATATGTATACATTTTATTAGGGATTGAAGCACCATCTGTTATTGCCTTTGTAATATGTTTATTTCAACCTCATGCTTGATTCATTTGCCACAACAATTACTGTATGAAGTAAACAGGGTGGCACTATGTAATGCTTCAATTATCTTACACTTTGCTTTTCTTTCATATTTGATCCATAAAAATGCCTCAGTTATCTAGATTTGAGATAGCAGTGAAATTGCAAGTACTCCTTATAGACTATATCAGCATACAAATTATTTTCTAAAGTTTTTAATGTGCTACCCACTGTCTGAATCAATATACTAATGTAATGGAAGGTGCCATTATATAACAGCTAGCAGAACATGTCCACTAAAAACATAAAGGACATTTTAACATAATTGAAAGAGAACATATTCTCAAGATTAGGAGCCTGATCCTGCAAACTTTCACATGACTAGTACCATTGACCTCAATAGCTAATGAAATATATACTAATCAACGTTTTGCCTTCTTTTTGTGTGTATGTAATGCTTATGTAAGGTAAACAGAAATACTTTCCAGTATCTTCTCTTCAGGTCTATGCAGAATACTGGAAAAGAAAGCATTAAAATAAGACTGCTCATGTAATGAACTATTTGCAAGACTGCTATAAGGATGGGTAAACCTAAAGATGTTAAAATTGATCAGAAACTGTTTAGGTAGGTTTATGCTACATACTTCTTAAGGCAGCATGTAGAGTATATACTCAGTATCCCCCTCTCTCCCTCCCCCCGCCCCCAGCATGGGTATAAATATCAGAGTATCTGGTGAGGCATGGCTTAGGCGAGTAGAGTAAAGACATGCCCAAGTACATGCCCTCCATGGCTTTCTACTTGCCCAAGTCATGCCTCCCATCTACATTGCTGTTTTTAGCAATATATTGTCCTGCTGCTGGAGCCTTTCCACCAATCTTAACCATAATAAGTAGTTAACTAAATGACTCTAATTTTGACTGACACTACAAATTTATACTGAAGCCTGAGAAGTGTCAAAATAAGGTGCAAAATTTACCAGTATTTAAGTGAGGATCTAAAAGATGGGTTTCTTTTTCTTTCTTTTAATCTTTTGTGACCACATATGGTACTTTTTAGCGATGGTGACTCAAGACTAATGTTTCACAAGTAGAGGCGCATTTACTGTTTTTAACTGTTTTTTTCTGTGGCTATTGGCATTCTTTAAAGCAAGAGGCAAGTAACATTGACTCAGGCAGACTTTTCCAGCCTCCTCACACAGGTCAGCAAGTGCTCCTCAGTCCTGACCTGGATCATAAGCCTCAGACTTTTCCAGTGAGGTGAAAAGATGAATAGTTATGCCAAAATGTGTGATAGTTGTTTTATTGCTATTGTTGTTATCATTATTACCCTAAGTGACATTGTGCTGTGCGCTGTACAAACATAGACCAAAGACAAAGTCTGCCCAATTTTGTGATGTAATGTCCAATAGGGACTATGTTGAGACCAACACATTTCATGTTACCTAAGCTAGTATTTAACCAAATGCCTAGGGTGACCAGATGCGAGGACCCGAAAACCAGGACTTGTCCGGGGGGGGCGGCGGGGAGAACCTTCCCACCCGACTTGTTGAGCAAAAAAAACCAACCCTCTTCTGCTGCCGGACTTGTTGAGCATCCCAACTCCTCAATTCAATTCCCAACCATGCATCGGTCGGGACGCGGGACAAAAGAAGAAAAATCGGGACTGTCCCAATTTTATCGGGATGTCTGGTCACCCTACAAATGCCTCCGAAAATAAAAGATTAATGCATTAAACAACTGCATCATGATCAATTAAGCATCCAGCTAGTCTATCCCTGCCTCATGGCACATGTCACACAACAGCTTCTTGAGAGGTATAACAAAGTATGTTATTTACTTTGAACTGCTCAATTCTGCAACACCTTCTGTTTTCATTGTAGTCACTTGAGATTATCAGGCCCATAATGCTTAACATATACAGAGCCCTGTGCATGGGTGTAATTGCACAGTCACAGACTATACTACAGATCCACTCATTGCTGAAGAATTATGCTCCAGAATCTAACCTTTTGAGATTTTTTAAAATAACGTACTATATGATGTGGTTGCAAAGAAAACCTTCCAAATGTGAGATCTGAGTGTAAACAGACATAGCAAAGTGTGCATCTTTCTGCAGAGAGCCTGAAATAACAACTCTCACAGACATGACAATAGGTCTGAGAATAGTTCGCCTCAGTGCTGTGGTAACTCTGAAATCAACTGATGATTTAAATGTCAACATTGGGAGCTAATGTACTTATCCAACAAACCCAAACTGTATCCCAGATCTTAACTTCCCAGGAGCCAAAAACTCCAACGGTCCTCTACCCATCTGCCAAAATGTACAGCTTCCTCCCAGAAAGATTCTGCAATGCAGCTGCATGTTGTCAGTACAAAGCTATTCAGCGCCTTTAAAATGAAAAATATATGGGCAGGGTAAAATTAATTTAGTTTAATATCAAATGACATAATACAATAATGTAGAATTCCTTGTATTATTTTCATATTTAATTAAATAAATAAACTCCATTTATTTAATTTATCAGAAGCTGGTACACAATTTCCAGTCTGCTTCACAAGAATGTTGCAGAAATGTGTAGAAAAGAATGTTTTCCCATAGAATTTAGGTCAAGCCTGACATACAGTACATGCTGAATACATGTTACTTGCCCCGACTATCTCATTAGGCAGATTTTCCCACGTATTCAATCATCCTGGATGAGGAAACAAGCATCTTTTGATATTTTTATAAGGTCTATTAAATGTATTAGCAAATTGTGTTAAATTCTTACATGAAACAAAATTAAGGGACATTCTTTTGAAATTATTAAATGAAAGGAAGGCTTCAGGTATACAGATGGACTCCTTACTTTGAAGAATAAATGATCTACTCATTACAAGAAATAGTGTACATATTGTCTTGCTTCTCTTTCAAGTGATCTTGGAAAGTAACAACATCAGGCTAAGTAGTTAGAAATGTCATGCCCTAAATTTAGTTCCCAGAGTAGCAACATCATCCTCTTATAATACACTTCAACACTAAAATACTGCATCTGTTCTGCTGAAACATTTCAAGTATGATACAACAGAATGAAGACAGTAAGTGATATTCGTGGTTAATAAGGAGTGTGAAGTATCACAGGAATACCTTTTACCAAAAAGAATGCTTTAACTTTTATTACATTTTCTTGTTTGCAAATAATAGGCTATACAGGACATTCAAGGACAGCAAATATTTATACATGTTGATGGAAGCCTGTCTAGGTGGAGAGCTTTGGACAATTCTCAGGGACAGGTAAGAAATTTTAGAAACCTTCTATCTGAAAAGGAAAAGTATGTGTCAGTGTGAACTGTAATATTGTATATCTTTATTCCTAGCAGACAATCTCTAACATACATGGAAGACAAGATCCCTGAATCTCACCAAGCTGTGCTTGGCACAGGACACAGAAAAAGTGGAGAAAGCCTTTCCACACCGCCCACCCCCATCCTGGAGATGACCAGGGACTAAAGTGGCCCCTGTCATAACTTGGAGTAACCAAAGGGCCGCTCTAAATTACACTAACTAGGACAATGATCACTCCACCAGCTAAGGATTGTTCTCTGCCACCTTACCATGCCCCCTTTCAGACCCTTGCACTTAGCCCGAGCCTCTTAGGATCCATAAAAAAGGAACAGAGCAAGGGGAGAGGATCTGATTGTGATGAGTTGGGTCACAAAAACCCCTTTGGGACTGTCATCTGATGTGCTGAGACTACCTCTGAGCCCATTTTCCCTGGCAGCTTGGGTACCCTTCTTCGGTAACCTGTCTTGTTGAGCCAGACACTCTAGCCTGTTGCAAACACAGACCCAAGTCTGAACCACGTCCCTCAAAAGCTGCAGGCTTAACTGAAAACAGCTTGAGAAGTGCTCCTGTCTCCAGCAGCCAGATACCCAGGTCCCAATGGGGTCCAAACCCCAAATAAATCCATTTTACTCCGTATAAAGCTTAAACAGGATAAACTCATAAATTCTTTGACATCTATAACACTGATAGAGAGATATGCACAGCTGTTTGCTCCCCCAGGTATTAATATTTGTTCTGGGTTAATTAATAAGGAAAAAGTGATTTTATTAAATATAAAAAGTAGGATTTAAGTGGTTCCAAGTAATAACAGACAGAACAAAGTGAATTACCAAGCAAAACAAAACAAAAACATGCAAGTCTAGGCCTAATACAATAGGAAATTAAATGCAGGTGAATCTCACCCTCAGAGATGTTCCAATAAGCTTCTTTCACAGACTAGACTCCTTTGTAATCTAGGCCCAATCCTTTCCCCTGGTACAGTCCTTGTTCCAGTTCAGGTGGTAGCTAGGGGATTTCTCATGACTGCAGCCTCGTTTGTTCTGTTCCACCCCCTTATATACCTTTGGCACAAGGCAGAAATCTTTTATCTCTTTGGGTCCCCATTCCTCCTTCTAAATGGAAAAGCATCAGGTTTAAGATGGATTCCAGTACCAGGTGACATGGTCACACGTTCTGTGAGACCCCCCAACCTTTCATTCTTCCCGGCCTGACTCACAAGAAGGCTTGCAAGTAAACAGAGCCATCTACAGTCAATTGTCCTACTTGATGAGAGCCATCAAGACTCAAACCACCATTAATGGCCCACGTTTTGCATAACTACAATAGGACCTCAGAATTATATTTTATATATTCCTAGTTTCAGATACAAGAATGATACCTTCATACAAATAGGATGAACATACTCAGTAGATTATAAGCTTTGGAATGATACCTTACAAGAGACCTTTTGCGTGAAGCATATTTCAGTTACATTGTATTCACACTCATTAGCATATTTTCATAACATCATATGGAGTGTAACGTCACACTGATTTATAGTGTCCTAAATTGCAGAGAGTGTATTCAGAACTGACTTTCACCAAAAATATTTTGGGAGGGGGAGTAAGGGACACAGAGGCAGTAGCCTCCATTATAACCTTTAGACTAGCCCAACAGTGAGCACACTCACCTAGGGGATGTGGGAGACCTGGGTTCAATTTCCCTTCCCTGATGTGAAGCTGGAATTTGAACTTTGGTCTCTCATATTGCAGATGAGTGCCCTAATCAAAGCTATTGGATACTTTTAACCTTAGTGTGTCTGGCCCAAATCCACAAAGCTACTTAGACACCTAAACCTGAGACTTAGTCGGGTTTAGGTGCCTAAGTCCCAGTTTTGGCTCCACCATGATTCACAAAACTCCTGCTGAACCCCTTAGTCACCTAAACTCACTCAGCACCTAAGAGTAAAAGTTCCCTATGTGCTGCCTATATTCCAGCCTCTGATAACGTGTGTTGCTGCCTCCCTTTAGGAGTATGTGTACACTGCAGTTAAAATCCATGGCTGGCCTGTGCCAACTGACTCGGGCTCATGGGGCTCAGGCTAAAGGGCTATTTAACTGAGGTGTTTCGGGCTGAAGGGCTATTTAACTGAGATTTTGGGCTCAGGCTGGAGCCTGAACTCTGGGACCCTGTGACAGGGTCCCAGAGCTGAGACTCCAGCCCAAAGAAACATCTATACCACAATTTTACAGCTCTTTGGCCAAAGCCCTGCAGGCCCAAGTCAGCTTACAAAGGCCAGCTGTAGGAGTTTAACTGATGTGTAGACATAGCCTTTGTGGCTCCCTTCCTGTGTGTGTCAGTTCCTCATCTGTAAAATGGGAATAATAGCCCCTTACTCCATAGGGGTTTTAAAAAGATAAATTCCTAAATGTTTTTGAAGCACCTCATACACGTAGTGATGAGTGCCATAGAAAAGCCCATGCGGGAATTAATTTTCTCGTCAGATCAGGATTTGAATAGAGTGTAATCAATAAGGGATGGGCCAATGAACAATGAGGAGTACACAAGCTGCTCAGGCAACTTTAATTCTGGTATTTCCTAACTTTTGGTTGCTTTACTTTGTAACCTTAATAACCTTCTTTTATCTTAGCTTTTTGGGTGTAATATATATATTACATATGAGGAGAGATAACCATGTGATAAACTGTACACAAACACTCTATAAATATATGCACACAATTAGAAATGAAATAGACATGATTAAACATGTAAATTGAATGTTGTCCTCAGAGTAAACAGGCAATTTAAACATTAAAGGAAAATGGAGCAGAAAACAAATATAAAACTGATATTTTAATTATCTCTAATAAGTTACTTTTATTATTATTTTTTATATTCTGCTTCTTCTAAAAATCTGCCTGCCCTCAATATATTTAAAAAGCATTACAATTCCAAAGCTAACAGGTGTCTGGATTTATTCTTTTTAAAAAAAATTTCAGAAGTCTGATAACTTCTTTCATTCTTTTGCTCTTTGAATTGTGGTTTCTACTGCCATCTAGCTTACAAGCACATTTATTTTAGTTTCAGTTAGTAGCACTTAAACAATTCTGCTGTCAAAGTCTAATTATGATTTCAAATAACTATAAATTCATTCCAAAAGAGTGGGAAGTGATTCACTTCTTTAAATAGTTTCCAAACTGGTAATAAAATAAGAATACTAATTTATTTTATGCTAAATTTGAAATTAACACTTCAAATCTCAAGTAATAGCTTTTTATTTTTGTCTGTCATAAACAGTATCTAACATTAATCTTTGATCCATTTTAATAGATTTAGCTCAAAGCTATATTACATAAATATGAAAGATGTATGATACAATTTTTTCTTTGAATATTATTCTTTTTTTGTCATATTTATTTCATAATTGTGTCTAATGTAACTTAATATTTGTGTTAAGTTTGGAACTTTGGTTTAAAACAATGCTTCATGTGAATTCAACTAGTGGGTAAAATGCTAACCTCATGAGTGGAAACCAAACAGAGATGAGTTTGCTAATGACTATTTTCCAATTAGCAGAGGGCTTCCAAACTGTGTATATATTATATTGATTAGATCAAGTAAAGTGAGAAAATCAGATTGGCTATTGAAGAAGAGTCTGTTAGTAGGAGGAAGTAAGTGAGTCTCCCTTAGGGGTTGCTAGCTCTGACTGAAGCTATTCCGTGAGATTTTTTCCCCCCAACATGACATAATGTCATTTTCTTAAAATATCCTGGATTGCTTTCAGTAGTCCCTGGGAGATCGATGCCAATTCCGGGAGACCCCTGGCCAATCCTGGAGGGTTGGCAACCCTAGTCTCCCTAATTGTTAATATAGAAGACTTGTTTGGTAGCTAAAGAGTAAATAGCTAAGCAAACCTACAAGTGGATAGTTGGTATTCTCCTGATCAATTTGAGATACTGGTATATTCTCTTTTCAGATCTGAATAAAACATAAGCACAACTTGAACAAAGATTTCCTTATTTATCTCAAAGCTATAAACTTGCCTTTCAACAAACTAAACAGACAAACAGAGAAACATGATTGTATCATATCCATACAGCTATTTCACAGTATGTTTCCTTCTGGCAGCTAAGGAGTGGCTAGAGTAAAATCATAAAATATGTGAAACGTACTGTCTTGATGCCACAAGTCCTTTAGGTAGTTACAGACAAAACTTTTTGAAAAATATGGTTTCATAGTGAAATTGTTTTGAACTATAATTATGTTTTAGGGCTTGATCCTTCAAGGTGAAGTAAGTGGGACTATGCATATGTTTAAGAACTTTGCTGGAATGGGCCAGAGTACTAGCATCTTGCAAGATCGAGGCCTTAAAATCTAGATTAGTAAATCTATGTGGTCTTGCTTCCCTACATGCACAGCAGCAGAGGTTAATTCTTTTTAAACTTTATTTCATTGCTGTAATCATAGTGACATGCAATAATGGCATAACCAATATACAACATTAAATGCAAATATTCTGAATGGCCTCCTGACCTTTTTCTATTTTCTTTTATATAGAGGTTCATTTGAAGATTCTACGACCAGATTTTATACAGCATGTGTGGTGGAAGCTTTTGCCTATCTGCATTCCAAAGGAATAATTTATAGGGACCTCAAGCCAGAAAACCTCATTCTAGATCACCGAGGTTATGCCAAATTGGTAAGTGCCTACAATGTCTTTTTTTCTGTGCAACAAAAAAATACTACAGTGCCATATTTACTAGAGTTAAGTCTCCATTGCCTTTTCATCAGAAACTCCTCCTCTAAGGAGTTAATAACTCACCCACAAAATAGTATTTCTGGCTGAAACTTAGCATTCAGAGTTGCAGTCCCAGAGCAAATTATTTAAAGAGAACTAGGAAAAATCCATCTAACCATTTTGATGCATACAGAGGCAAAAATAGAAGTTTACAATAAATATGTCAATATTTTATTTGGCTGACTCTCATGAATCGCTTTTATTTTTTACAGCTTACAGCCAAATTTTTGCAGGCTACTAATGCCTGAGGTGAACAAGTTTCTTTGCTTGTTTAAAAAAAAAGATTTATTTTATGGAGATATTAATCACACTTTGTTCAAGAAATGATTACTCTCATTAATTGTTTTAAATCCCCAGGCTTGTCCTGCTAAAATGCAGCTAATACAGAATGTTGCTGTAATAAGAGTCTTTTCCTATTTAGTTATATTTTAATATTTTTAAGCCTAAATTTCTAGATGAAGGCCCTACAAGCACTTATGCATGTGCCTAGCTTTAGGCCCAGGAGTATTCACTTGATTTCAAGTAATGTCCTTAGACTGTTGCTTTGAATTTAGTATAGCCACTGACACAGACTAACACGGTTGCTACTCTGAAACCTCACATGTCTAATGTTAAGCATGTTTGAAAGTGATTGCAGGATCAGGCCTAAGTAATCTGAGAGACAGGTAAAACAATATTACTACTGCCAGAGTTCTTACATATCTGTGTTACCTAATCTTGTTACTCCCTTTTTGAAATCTTTACATTGGTCATTAGAGAAATTCTACATCGTCAAAATGTAGCAATGTGTATTGGGTTTCATACAGATTTGCTTAACAATGCAACTAACAGGCAGGGGAAAGGTAACCCAGATTTGTAAAGTTGACCTTCATTTTTTGTGCTTACAGTTTAGTTAGTGGGCATAAATAATATCCATTTAGAGATGTTAATTACCGGATTTCACCTGCAAACTAGGAAATTAAATAGTCAAATACCATTATTTGCTCCTGCAAAAGCAGAAGTTAGGCTGTAAAGATCTGACTGGCTCTCTGTAAAGTATCGGCCATTAGACATGTGCACGTGAATACTAAATATTAAGGATTGAATTATGTCCCTTCATGGACAACTTGCTAGAAGAACGAGGGTCCAGAAAGCCTTTCCTTACTCATTTATGCCCCACCACCACCACCATACACACACACCTTAATCCCTTCCCAGGCAATGTGTAAGCATAAAATGCTGCAGAAAGTATTTTTATGGGCTTTAAAAATCTTTTATTTTAGTCAGAAATTATTGATTTGAACCAAGAAAACACCTGCATAGTAGCATTACTACAATATTCACCCTGAACCTACTAAAATAAGGGAGGGGGGTTCAGGTTGTAGGCCAACCAAGCAAACATCATCCAGGAACAGAAAATGTTTGCAAAACTGGACATAGGCAATTCCCTTAACCTTGGGCTTCCCATCCCCACACTCTTGTCCAGAAACATTTTGTGAACCCTAAATGTTAAAGTGACTATGAGGGAAGACAACTGGCGGGGAGGAGATTTTTCACTTGTTTATCCAAGATATTTGCTGCTGAATTACTGCTAGAGCTCTCCAGTTGGCTGAGAGAGTCATAGGACCTCATGAGTTCAGAGAAGCTTCAGTACTTGACAACTGAAATTCCACATCTTTTGACAACCATTTTAAAATGTAGTATAAATGAAGTTTTTAGTTTATTGAAAAGGTGATCTCTAGATTGCAGTCATGCCCTCGGTTTGTGGCTTCGAGCTTTATATCACATTGTCAGCCACTTTTTCAAATTGTGAAGCAAACACTTTCCACTATAAATCTCCAGAAAATGTCTATATTTCTATATATGGTCAATAAGAAGGTGGGATTCTTTTCTTTCTTTACCATCCATGCCTTTGTCACCACAAGACTGGATTATCCAGAGCTCTCAACATGGAGCTATAGCTTCAAAATATTCAGACATTATACCCAGGGCAGAAAGCAGCAACCTACTTAGTAAGAGTACATTGTACTTACATTTCACCATCCACCCGGGCTACAGAATGATTTTCTTGGTGAAATTTAACATGTTAGTTTTGAGCTAGAACCATAAATAATTTTGTCCTGACAACCTGGGAGAGCATCTGACTCCCAATCTGATACCGTGGCAGTAGCAATCATCGGAGTTGCTTGAACTCCCTAGTGTAAATAGGAAGGGATGGATGGCAGAAGACAGATAATTCCTATTTTAAGGACCTAATGTCCTTCATCCAACTATGTCTGAATTTGGTGATCTTCTTAACACACTGAAAGACTCACCTATTTTCCTGGGGAAAAAATATGGCCAACAGAGATGATTTTTTGTCATTATTTGCTCTGCCTAAATTGTAGTTCTTGGGAATTGTTCAGATGGCATGAGTTACCATCGGAAGAGGAGAGCAAGCACAGATTGCAGGACAGGACCTGTTCATGCTGTTCTGAACTGATGCCTATCCTTTGATCTGGCCGTAATAAACGGACATGAATAGTTCATTACTCAGACAGGAGTTTGGTATTAAAAGAGGGGGAAAATGTGAGCCATGTGCAAATGTCCAACATTACCTGAATAGGGCAGACATGAATGCAATAATTCATTAGAACAGATCTAGTAACCACTAACTACCAAGAGATGTTTGGTTCATTGTCACTCTTTCTTCTTACCTCAAGAAAAGTACTTGAGTTTATACTATGAAGGCTAACTCAGGAAAAATGTCACATTGTGGTTGCGTTTTATTTTTTAACAACCAAGTATGCTCTGGCTTATGATAATATTCCCATGAGGAAACAGAACACATTACTGAAATGTCCTTTATTTTTCTGCATTGATGGAATTCCTTTCCTTTCACAGGTCGATTTTGGCTTTGCAAAGAAAATAGGATTTGGAAAAAAAACATGGACTTTTTGTGGAACTCCAGAGTATGTAGCCCCAGAGATCATCCTAAACAAAGGTCATGACATTTCAGCAGACTACTGGTCACTGGGAATCTTAATGTATGAACTCTTGACTGGCAGGTATGGGCATTGGAACTGGAACTGCTGATAAAAATAGATCAGCAAATTACAGAATATTTCTGCCTTTGTCACTTTGATTAGAACACTGGAAGATTCAGAGCTGGCATCTGTGATGATGACTTACAACAATCTGAAAACTTTACTGTTAAACCTGATCATTATTAAGAGCTCTCAAATGACAAGGAATTTTGTCACTAGGCAGTTTACAACTTTATCATGAAACATGTAAAATGATACCAAAATCGTGGCTATACTCTACCCTCATTTCCCCCCAGAATTCCTAATGAGAAAGGTGGAGCTGAATTTGCTGGGAGATGAGGAGAGGTTTGCAATGCAGCCAGTGAGATGCTAGGGCAGTGGAAGCTAGCAGCATCTGAAAGAGTAGGCAAACCTAATGTGGTACAGCATCTTCAGGTTTTTTCCTATTATAGGCAAGAATTTACAACAAAATGACACATGAATGCTGTCACCTCATCCCCCTTAGACTCTACTGTTGCCTGTACTCATTAAGCATTTCTCAAGGCATCAGTGCTTGAAGGGCTTCCCTGGCACTGCTGCCTCAGCTTTCCAGCACACGAGGCAGCAATGCCAAGGGAGCTGAGTGTGTCCGCCCTGAGGCATCAAATCATCAAGCTCAACCTATGGTCAGAGTTCAGTGATGCTTCTTAGTTGTTTAGGATGAGGTTTGAGATATATGCCAGTGGTGGACAAAGGAGAATACAGCAGGCTCTCCAATATGCATCCTGCCAGCTCTGCAGGAGGGGAACAGGGACATGGCCCTGTCTCATCCCTTTCACTTAAAGCTAACTTCCTCCGTGGGCCAGGACACAGGCATGCCCAGCAATTTGTGTTTCTTAGCTATTCTGAAGGCTAATCTACACTTACCCGCTGCGTCGGAGGCGTCGGATCGATCTTCTGGGTTCGATTAATCGCGTCTTGTCTAGACACGATAAATCGAACCAGGAAGTGCTCCCCCGTCGACGCCGGTAATTCTGCTCCACAAACGGAGCAGGCGGAGTCAACGGGGGAGCCTGTGCGCCACCGTGTGGACCAGCGGTGAGTACTTTGAAGGTCGAAATAAGATACTTCGACTTCAGCTACGTTATTCACGTAGCTGAAGTCGCGTATCTTAGTTCGAACTTGGGGGGTAGTGTGGACCAGCCCTTAGTCAACAACTAATGTTACTTCTATTCCTCGCTGAGAACAGCTCATTGGTGGCATGAAGGACAGCAAGCTCCAGAAAAGTTATAATACACAAGCTATAATATTTCATATTGTGTGGGGTCATAAACTACTCCTCCTTTGCCTACCGCTGTCAATAGGAGTTACACACATGGAATAAGGGGAGAGTTGAGCCATTAACATTGAAATAATGCAGCTTTTTCAAATGAGAGTCTCAAGCAGGTAAGTAGCCCAGTTATAGTCATCTAGTGTCTTCTGCAGAATCATTTGAACAATTTTTAAAATGTTTACTTTAGTATCTGTTTTATACATAAAAGGTTACTAATATTTCCATGATTCAGAAATTTATTAGAATGTTTCCATTTACATACAGTTCCCTAAAGGATCTAAAAAAAACTCATTAAAAATACCAGCAATGAATCAGGTTTGGGATAGAAGATGTAGAACAAACTCAACAAGCTAGGTACAAAGTCAGTATTATCATCACAGACTCTGGATAGTTCCTGAACTACGACAAAAAGTCAAAATTAAGTTTCCTTTAAATTCTATAAATAAGATAATTAAAAAGGCATATCCAGACTCCACTTTAGACAGTTCAATTTCTAATCCCTATGGGCACTAAGAACTGAAAATAGATCCCATCAGCACTTGTTGCTAAAAAAAAACCTGCATCTTTTTGGAGATCTGTGAATGGACACAGGAAATAAATTATACAATCAGAACAAACTCTAGAGAGCAAACATCCTATTGAATAATTTGTTTTTTAAAGTTAACTTAAAACATACTCATTATCTATAATTCAATTCTTTTTTAATAATTTAAATTGATAATATCAATATTTATTTTATGAATGTTTTCTATTTTTATCCCTTTAAATTTTCATAGTTGTGGGAAGTAATGGGGGTCAGATAATAGGGGAATCATCAGTAATTATTAAATTACAATTGATTTTGAGATTCAAAAAAGTTAAAGCTTTATAACAGTTAAAATACAAATGGTCAACATCACATGTCAAAATAGACAAAAGTAAATTTCTTAAATCAAACTCTAAGTTCTCAAGCAGCGTTTTTCTTGCTTTGCCTATCTACAGATTTAGATTATCAATGGAAATATTTTTCATTGTCTTGTGTGTGCATAGTGAAATCGAAGTTTACCAACATTTACCAATCAAATTCGAATCCTTCCAAGCCTATTTATAATTTAACCAAATTCTCTGTTAAATGTTGTATGTGCTGTTAATAATTATACATAGATTTGTTTAAAAACCCACAAAATATCACGTGGATTTTATTATCATAGTATAAAATGGCATCATCTGTATGTTTAAATTCATTTTATGCACATACTGCAGGAACACAGCATTTGTCATAATGAGCCATTAACTCTGATTTCCTGGTAGTGGCTTATATTATTTGGCTTCAGCAGGAGGTAAAAACAAAGTTGTACACGGCTAAGGCTAAGATTTTGTCATGGATATTTTTAGCAAAAGTCAGGGACAGGTCACGGGCTTCCGTTAATTTTTTTTTATTGCCCTTGACCTGTCCCTGACTTTTACTAAAAATATCCATGACAAAATGGGGAGCCACCCAGCAGCTGCGGGGCTGGCTGAGAGCTTTCCCCCCCCCATGGTGGCTCGGAGCACCAGGGTCCCCCTCCACCACCTGCAGCGGCTGGGAACTGCAGGGGGGCTAAGCCATGAGCTGCAGGATCCCCCCCCCCGCAGCGGCTCGGAGCCCCCCACTGCCCAAGACAGCCAGGAGCTGCAGGGTACCCGTTACTGGCAGCCGGGAGCAGCAGGGGTCCTCCTGACGCCCACGGCAGCTGGAAATTATGGGGTCCCTGTCGCCTGTGGTGGCTGGGAGCTGTGGGGTACTCCCATTGCCCGCGGCAGCTCGGGGACCCCAGCTGCCTCTGGCTGAAGTCGCAGGAGGCAGCAGGATGGTGCAATTCCCAGCTGCCGCAGGCTGAAGTCATGGAGATCTTTGGAAGTCACAGATTCTGTGACAAAATTTTAGCCTTATACATGGCCAATGGGGTTGGAAAATACTCCTGATATGCACTTTCCCATGGCACCAGTTTTGAACTAATATGGCATCTTAGAATCACATACCACCCTCAACCTGTGTGTTAAATCCCCACTAGCCTACATAGTGTTCTTACACACACATTAAGGATATCCTTTAAAATTGTTAACCTTTAGCATAGTTATCTATGTTGCTGTTATTTGTCCACCAATGTAGATCCCTTTAAAATATCACAAAACTATTTGAACCAATTTTTGAAACTGAATTTCACACACACTTTATGTAAACATATATTTCCATATCAGTTGTAAATTTTGTTACCTGTCACTTTTCAATGCTCTAAATATAGCATTACAGACAAGAAGCAGCTAGTGATTGTTTCATCTTAACTAGACCATTTGTTACTGGGAATATATCTATCAGGTCTACCCTTATTCTTGCTCACTCCAAATTGAGAGTATCCACGTTGTTTTTTTTCAGTTCTCATGTAAAACTTTAAATTCAAAGAAATATAACAAATTTGAATCTTACTTTTGGACACTGAACTTCTGTACAGAACATATGCATTTTTAAATACATTGATATTTTCTTACATAACACTATACAATAACTTAAAAATCTAGGCAGAACGACATAGTATTTCACAATATTACATGTTTAAAAACAATTTTTAAATATCCCTAGATGACTGTGCATCAGAGGAATACATGCATTTAGTCTTATAAACTACTCTTGCTGAAGGTACAGAAACTTCTGTACAATGTCTCATTACTCAAGGTCTTGCTACTGAAAATACTATTCCCATATATTTCTTTGAAGGCTGTTTAATGTAACTTCAAAATTAATTAATATACAAAAACCTCTGTATCAAATCATTTCAAAATACACAAAATCTTTCAGATTTGTATTAGCTTTTGAACAAAATTCTGCAATTTTTTTCTACGTTTCCAAACCATATGCAGTCTGTTTTTCAATTATAAATTACAGTCATTCATTTTTGATGTGATGCATAATTTATGATGAAAATGTCATCCTATGTTTGAATATACTGATAAAATATTTCATTCAACATATCAAACCCTAATCTTCCCTTAAATAATGTGTATTTATTCTGCATTCCACATATCTCTTAGCCTCTGCAATTCTCTCTCATAATTACCAATTAAAAACTACATTAGAAACTTTTTTAGACATTAGTGGAGTGTTAACATTTTTCCATTTTATTTATATTTTATTTTTATTTATTATTGAATGGAAGCTCTTTATTTCACAAAACTGCTATCAAATAATATTTAAGGGACAAATTCTGGTCTTCTGCACAAAGCTCAGGTAACGGACTTTCCATCTGGCTATCCATGGGGGTTGGAAGGAGTAGAATCTTCTCATCCTCAGGAGCTGTAGTACTATCTGCTGCCTATGTGCACCTCCTATGCAATAATTTTATCCAGTGGAGCTACACAGTGACACACTGGCCATACACCCAGCCTCCCCAGCTGCAGAGAAAGACACCAAGGATCATAGGGCCCTGGACTGTCCCCAGCATAGCTTTGTTACATTTATCAAAATTACACAATAGCTTCATTATGCCCTTTTCCTCAAAACATTCCAAAAGAGGATGGATATTGTTTTTTATATTGATACTTGTCCAAATTTATCATGCATAGAGGACCTAATGGTTTAAAGATGTGCAAATAAGTTAGAAAAGACTCTTTGAGAATATAGATTGTACAACACTTCAGTTTGCTAGCTCTATAAAATGCTTTTTTTCTGTAGGATAGTGAAAATTTAACTGTCAAGATGGGTCTGCCACTGGTGTTGGATGAATTTCCCCCACGAGACAGGGCTAGATTGTGACTTTAGGCACAGCCCTACGTGGTACGTAAACTGCACTAACCTTGGAAAATATTGTCACTCAGAGAGACACAGTATGGAGTCACAGCTCTTTCCTTGCTTCTTTCTTATTCTTGGGGGTAATAAGCCAGCAGTAAATTACTCCTCACTCTGTGCTGTCTCAGCTATTCTGACCATTGAGCAAGGGATCTAACTTTTTCTCGCCCCTTCTCCACTTGCTTCTGGTGGGGAGGAAGCAAGTGAGTTAACCCCACTTATTCCTATGTACCTGACCCCAAGACCTGGGTAACCTGCATTAAGGTGTAAGAGGGGATTTCTTACTCTCTGATATGGGTTTGTAGTACAAGTCACAATCTAGCCCAAAGTGAGCAACCCGTACCATCCATATTTAAGGGCATTTTGTTCACCTATCACTGTACTCTGATGCGTCTTTGTGCTTTTAAACAAGAGAGTATTTATTCCATCCTCTATCCAGTGTCGTTTGAAAAGCGATTATATAAAAAGTCTAGTAAAAAAGTAAGTCAGGAAACGGGACCCGAGATCAGGACTGAGTCCAGCCCCTTGCTTCTTAGGCTGGCAGGACATGGGATCACGGCTGAAACAGGATGTTTAGCCCATACAGAAGAAGCACTGCCTTAAATCGCTCTTTAATTCCCTCTCCTGGCCAACCCCTGGAGCAACATTGATGAAGTCCAGACAAAACCACGCCCAGAACTCCTTGGCCATAGAAAGGATTACCATGGCATGGACTTTGGAGATGAAAGGGAACATCCTGGAGAACTTCCTAAAGGATATAAAATAAAATGTTAATGGTCCAGCCTTTCGATTTTCCTGAGAGCACAGGATGAGAAATTATTACTTCTGTAATTTATCTCCTCTGATTTGTTGTATAATAGGATGGTATGAGATTTATTTTTTAAAGACAGACCTTTAACTTTCACTTTCCACCCTCCTCCCACTTCCTAAAGTCCACCTTTCTCAGGCCCAGATCCCATGAAGACCTATAACATCATATTAAGGGGGATTGACATGATTGAATTTCCAAAGAAGATTGCCAAAAATGCTGCTAATTTAATTAAAAAACTATGCAGGTAAATACTTTAAATACAATAACCTTTATCTTATGAGTAAAGAAATAGGTCCTTCTGAAAAAACATTATTAAACAACTTTGTCGCTCTCTTTATAGGGACAATCCATCAGAAAGATTAGGGAACTTGAAAAATGGAGTAAAAGATATCCAAAAGCACAAGTAAGTGTGTTTCACAACTATCAATTACTTTCATTTGGAAAAAATGTTCATTTCAGACACAAAACACTTTTGATAACATTTCTCTTCTAACTTGTTCTTTGGATGTTAGGTGATTTTACATTATGTCAGCAGTCTTTTCATATTTTGGAGTCTATTCTATCCTTCCTTATGTGGAATATAGGGTGGTATGTTGAGTGAAAGAGCTTTTTTTACTTAAATTTGCATCCAAATGGCATTTTGCAATATGGAAAATTAAGTCACCATCAATTTATTTTTAACCCCCTTGTATATGCCACCAGTTTCCAAAGTCATCTTTTGCTTTTTAACTGTGCCTCTGCCCCTGTGGTTAAGTCTATAGTTCCTGTTGATCCTATTCCATTGGCACTGATAGTATAGAGCCTCTGATTGATATTTCACTTGCTCTTCTTGGTCTCAGTAGTTCAGTGATACAGTCTCCTCCCTGCTTGACATATAAATAGCAGGTGAAACAGAGCATGGAGTGCCAGCACCTATTGGAAGGAAAGATTTTGCCTTTCCACTCTGCCCTGTGGAGTCCTTCACTGCTTCCTCCTTGCTCCAGGAGGGTAGCACGGTTGACTGTTCTCCCCCACCTCATCCCCAGTCAGTTTAGCTGTGCTGGCCAGTATTTTGGGTGGCGGAGCCAAGACTCTACCCACTCTCTGCTTAACTGTTTGAGCAACCCCTTACTCCTATGCAACCTGACCCAAGGTCTGTGGAGGCCACACAAAGGTGTGGGGACAGTGCTGTGCTACTTTCCCTTATAATCTGTGCAGGCTTGCAGCCTGAGCTAGTCTGGCTCAGAGGATCTGAATAAAGAATGTGGGACCCACAAAGACCCTGCAGGGGGTAAGAAGAAGCTGTCAGGACACCTGTAGTGAAGACTGGCTAGGTCACACCCTTAGCAGTCAGGAGGATGTCATCTAGTGCAATTTTCAAGTCATGTGTAACGTACGCCACCCTTTATATCACCATGAGATTTCTGCGCATATTTTGGTTTGAATAAAGAAAAACTTCAAAAATGTATTTCATAAAATCAACAGAAAAATTATGATGACTGTAAATCAGATGATCTGAAGAAAGTGCATATAGGAATTAAAAATCTGTTTTAAGCTATTTGAATCATGTTTTGTGTGTTACAGTGATATTTGAGCAGTATATCTAACATCTTGATTTGTCCTAATGTTATCCCCTTTCTAGATGGTTTGAGGGCTTTAACTGGGAAGGGTTAAGAAAAGGTACATTGACACCTCCTATAGTACCAAGTGTAAGTACACTTCTTACTTCTGTCCTTGCCAGTCAATCAGAAATGGTTTGCTTTGTGTCATTTGTGTAAAGTTCCAGTATGCCTATACCTTAGTAAACGTACTAGTAGCATGCAGCGAAACTTGTCTGAAGATACTTGCCAAAGACCAGTAAAAAATAGATCACTTACGACAGATTTTCTTTTATTAATGTCAAATACATTTTGTCTTGTGGCTGAGTCTTCATCAGGAGCCCTGTGATGAAATGTTCTTTCCAGCAGCTGAAGTGGGATGAGCCTGTCACTACTTAGCCCAGGGCTACACTGGGGGGGGGGTCGATCTACGATACGCAGCTTCAGCTACGTGAATAGCGTAGCTGAAGTCGGCGTATCGTAATCGACTTACCTGGCTGTGAGGACGGCAGCGAGTCGATCGCTGCCGCTCCCACGTCGACTCCGCTTCCACCTTTCGATGAGGTGGATTTCCGGAGCCGATGGGGAGCGCTTTCGGGGATCGATTAATCGCGTCTAAACGAGACGCCAAAAATCGATCCCCGATAGATCGATTGCTACCCGCCGGGTAGTGAAGACAAGCCCTGAGTTCTTCTTTCTCTTTGCCTCTTCTCCTTCTGCACCACTTGGTTTTTGATCTCTCCACATTTCCTATCTTTTTTCACCTCTTCTCTCTGTTCTGTCTTTTTTTCTGTCTTTTTGCTCTTCTCTCCTTTTGGGCTTTTCTCTATACACTATTTCCCCTTCCATCCCTCCTTGTGCCTCTTTTCCTTTTTTCAGCCATCATATACTATGTGAAGAACTTGTAGACAAGTCAGTTACAGTTAACTGGAAAAGGACGCTAGAGGAAAGAGGCTACAATACTAGTTAGCAACAAAGGGTCCTGTGCCACTGTATAGACTAACAGAGGTATTGAAGCATAAGCTTTTGTGGGTGAATACCCACTTCTTCGGATGCAAGCAGTGGAAATACTAGTTAGTTTCCTTTTGCAGCAGAGCTCCTAGGCTGATGCCTTCCTGGGAGCTCTTTACCCACAAAGCCTGAAGGAAACTGAATATTCAATTTAATCCTTTTCCCATTGTTCATCTTCAACACCATCAGCATCAGAGTGAAATTTAACAATCTTATTTAATTGCACTTTGCTACTCACTTCACCCATAGAGTTGGGCAGCACAGATACATCAGCAGATGTCATAATCATTGTACCAGGCTGTATGACCCTACTTCAGTCCCAAGTTGTTCCTTCTCTTAACTGTGATAGAGCAGAAGAGTCTTGTGCCCTCCCCTCCCCACTCAGTGGCTGAAAGGATTCTGTACCCCCAAAAAAAGGTTCAGAGTAAGGGGCACTGCCAGTAATGTTTAAAATAATATTTACGAGCATAAGAATGGCCATACTGGGTCAGACCAAAGGTCCATCTTGCCCTATATCCTGTCTTCCAACAGTGGCCAATACCAGGTGCACCACAGGGAATGAACAGAACAGGTAAGCATCAAGTGATCCATGCCCTGTTGCCCATTCCCAGCTTCTGGCACACAGAAGCTAGGGACACCATCCCTGCCCATCCTGGCTAATAGCCACTGATGGACCTATCCTCCATGAATTTATCTAGTTCTTTTTCGAACCCTGTTAACCCCTGTATTCTATTTATTTACTTCTTAAAGACAGTAACAGATATTAAAACTGATTCTTCTTTTTTAAAAATCTGTTGTTCATTCTGTTTGTTAACTTTCAGTCTGGCCAATGAAAACAAACTGGACAATTTCACTTGTTTGTCAATTTCTATTTATTTCATATTTGGGCTTATGTGCACTACTAACAGAATGCTGCAATGTTTAGGTGGAAACACAAGGAAGTGTTTGTGTTTAAAAATGTTTCTATTGGATTTTTAATGTAATAGAAACATTTCTATAGTTGTTTTGTAAATATTTGCTTATATAAAATGTATATATTTTGTGTTAAATCTGACTTGACAATGTGTCTTTAACAGTTACTAGTTGCACTGCAAGGGAGTTCACTGTAGATATGATGCTAGATGACGGGGCTAGTTTGTGTTCATCGCTTAAAGCAAGCAGTTCCCTATGAAAGATTGTTGCTAACAAAAAATTTTACTGTACTGTAAAACTATGCATTCCACAGTCTTCAATTAAACTGTTCACATATATTTCAAAGAGGCAGACATATGTTTTTAAGGCTCATAATTCCTTCCAAGATATATTAAGGAGCTAAGTATTGATGCAAATGAGGAGCACTTACTAATTTTGAGTTGAACCCTTTGATTCAGTTTAGATGTCTGTGTGCCATCCAATAACAGCCCCCCTCAAGAGGACATTATGCCATCCAAAGCTCAACTATATCCCTTATGTTGTAGCCCTTAGATTGTGGAAATGCACCCTACAGATATTACACTTCAAATAGGGTTGCCAATATTGGTTGGTCGTTTCTTCGCATGACATAATCTTTAATTAAAGATTAATCTTTAATTCCTGGAAACTCCGGCCAATCCTGGAGGGTTGGCAACCCTAACTTTAAATCAACCTGGAAACTGATGCTGGTGCAAAATGTGGTAGCCTGCTTAGCAGTCCATCTTTTGGGAGCACAGTGTCTTGGGATCTGTATTGGCTACCTCTTATTTTCCAGGCAGAGTACAAGTATTGGCTTTGCTTTAGAAATAGCTTGGAACCTGCCCTATTGAGAGACAACCCCTCTCCCTATGCCATACCACTTCAATTGCATCAGTTGAGCTACTTAAAATGGCTCTCCTTTCCTATAAAAGAAGGGGAGCTGTCATTGTGAACTTCTTTGGTGGGCCCTGAGCTTTAAAATTTACCCCCTCTGTGGTTTAAAATTGGCCTGTCTGTTGGCATACAGGGCATGCTGTAAAGTCCATCTTTTTACACTAGATTTTTTGTATGGGAGGAGAATGATAATAACTGGTATTTGTGGGAGTGGTTGAACACTGTTGATATGCTTTGTTTTTATGGGTGTGGTGGAGTACTCTGGGGGTCTTATTTGATGTTATATCTTTGGCTATTTTCTTGATCGGAGGAAACCACTGGATTTTTTTGCACCAGCATCGTTTTTTAATTATATCAAATGCACATAGAGTTCAGAATAGTCACTTTTTAATTTTTGTTATACAGTTCTAAAAAAAACCCTAAATAAATACCCTAGCAGTGGTAGCTTTTAGATGACAATATTGTCAAGGGACAAATGTATTTGCTCTCCCTTTTCTTTAAAAGCTTTTATTAGTCATATTTAACTAGTGAGCTTTTCCACAGATAAAATGTTTTAGGTCAGTGAATGATGTTGAAAGAGCATTGTTTTGAGATAGGAAAAATGGTCTTTCTAAAGGTCCCAAAACAGAGATTTTGTTAAAATCAAAAGCAACTGATGCAAACACATTAACTTTTCATTTGATAGGTTGCATCTCCGACAGACACAAGCAATTTCGACAGTTTCCCTGAGGACAATGATGAACCGCCACCTGATGACAACTCAGGATGGGATATAGACTTTTAATGTATTTCTCTTACCTGCTTCTGCCTTGCTGAAGACAGCTTCCTGAGACATGGCTGCCAGCAAAACTGAAGGAATTGAGGAGGATTAGTGCTCGGGGTCACCATGATGCCTTGATTGATGCTGCTACAGTAACTACAGTGGCATTAGGACTTATTGCTTAGATGACAATAGCGCTCTTCACATGTTTTATGTTTGAACTTATAATAGCAGTTGACATGGTGGTCCTGAAGCAAGCCTTTTCACCAGTAAAGAAATATGTTTTATATCACTGCAATTATCTTGCTATGCTCTAATTATAATTTGAAAGATAATAGTGTAAGATACACTTAAAGCCAGTATTTTACAGCTAGAATTATCAGTAGGATCAAATAGTAACTTATTATGTACTATAGTTATCTATGGTACAGAATGTGGGGTACTCCCACACTTCAGAGTGAGTTTGTAGGGTCTTTTACTGCAGGCCAGTGTGAATACAAAGGAGGACCACAAAACTACTGGTCAATGAGTTCATGTCAAAGCAGTGCTAAAAGTTGTCCTTTTTTCAAGCAGTGTTCATGACAAGACTGAATGTTATCTTTCCTTTTTCTTTCTGACAGATTTTTTAAACTGATACAACAAAAGCACAACTGCTACAGATTCTGTTGAGAACTGTTAAGGCAGGTTTGGGTCGGTTTTCGCATACAACTGAGAACATGATGTAACTAACATCTTTTTTTTTCTTTTGGTACAATAAATATTTGCATGAAAAAAATCATAATTATTCATTCTACATATTAAAAAACTGTGCTTAAATAACGGTCCTAGAAATAGAATAACAACAACCAACTGGTCTTATTATTAGAAATAAAGACTGATCTTAAAATAACCTTAGCTTTTAGAACCCAAGGAGGAAAATCTAAGACCCGTAACATACTGTATAGGTGCTATGTACGTCTTTCATCTGTGAATATAAATGTTCAGCAGTCAATAAGCATTTAAGAGATATGTAGCAAGAGACATCATCTTCAGTGATGCTCTAAAAACAGAGAATCCTTTAAGTCTCCACATTTGCATCTTCTGTGCTTTTACTCTGCAATATTTGGGAGCATCATAGTATTCTTACTTTTCCTGCTTCTTTAAAAATATATCAGTACCGAGGGCAGTTTGCAGATGACCTGGCTATATGTTTTATCACTATATTTCAAAATGTAACTAAACCAATGTTTTTGGTTACAACACAGTATTATAACAATGAATCCTAATACTCTGCCTGGAGTAATGGATGGGATTCTGATGGCATATTCCACATACGTGGAAAACCAATGTGAGAGCAACACAGGTCTACTGTTTTTGAGATCTGCTGGCATGTATATTTGCAGTGCACAGACACGTCAGTGATTATACTGAGGTGCTGCAATGGCTAAAGAGTTACGCCACCATAAACTGCAATAAAAAAGAGAGAGGAAAAGGATACTATAGGCCTCAATACTTTTCTCACTTCAACTGCTTTTACATCACTGTAACTCTAGCACATCAATGGAGTCACTCCTGATGTACAATGATATGAGAAAAAAAATCAAACCTTATTTGCCAACGAATCAGAGATGGGTTAGATTGAATGTAAGTTTACCCCCTCACACTTATAAGAGGCATTAGTTTTCAGAACTTGCAATAGATTTTACCAGGGCCCCATTATATTCATTGGAGCAGCGTATGATGCCACATCTGATTATACCATGTTATAGAGTGAAAATATGTGACTTAATTTGTTGTGCTCCGACACATTATGTATATATATAGAGAGAAACCATTAAAAGATCAACATTTCCCACATTTGGTACCACACAGTCATTATGGATATCTCCTGTTCTAAATTTATGGGATGACTATGGTAATCCCAAATAACACTGTGCGGTAACAGTTAGCAGATGTTGTGGTGAACACTGTACGTGTCCTAATACATTAGCATATTAATGGCATACATGATTTTTCAAAGCATTGGAATTTAGGATTTGATCTTATCCCTTTGAAATCAATAGGAGTTTCACTACTGATTTCAACAGGAGCAGGCCCCTGTGAAGATTTTGTGGCATTTTTGTCTTTACCTTTAAATACAGGAGAAGCAAATAGTAGAGGATTTATCAATAACAGAATGCCTACCATGAATACATTTTAGCAGGTTTTCATAGTCATGAGGATATACATTTTAAAGATAACATTGTCAAATAAGTAGAATAATAAATATACCAACATCATGTCTACAATTTGCCAGCAGACTAGAAAGCCTCACTTACCACAGTTCCCTTTAATCTATTTAATTTATTTTACAGTTCAATATAGTAGGATGAGGCAATATCAGCAGCACAACATAACTGCAAATTACTTCTGCTATTCATTAATCGTGTGGCACTGCATTAAGATTTGTACACTCTGAAGCAATCATAAAAATAATAATAATTACATCCACCAGGAACTACTTGTATACAACAAGTATACCATATACTTAATTTTAAACATTTAACTTAGGGATTTAAAATACTGTCTGAAAGCAGACACTAGATACTAGGGCTAAAACAGTCTCATAGTCATCTTAGTAAAAAAAAATGTATTCACCTTATTTCTGCATTAAAACTGGATCCTTCCACCCCCTTTGTCTGACATGGAGTGATGTGGCTACATTGGACAGTGAAACTTGTTTAATTTGTTAACTGACTTTCTTGTTATACATAAGAACATGAAGAACAAGAGTTTATCATCTGTCTCAATTCTAAATAGTTATTATGGTATGAATACTTGGGATTCAACTATCAGTTACAATAAACTGAAGAATTTCCAAGAAAAAAGGGGATCACGATATATTTTGGGTGAACTGAAAACAATACAGGAAGAATGTTTTAAAATAAGCTTATCATCAATTACTTTTGTTTGTTCCTATCAGTTTTGTCCTTGTGCCACATACAATAATATCCGAATCCTATGGCATGCTGTGTATTAATATAAATTTATTTTGATATAAATCTTCACTCAACTTTCATCTTCTTTACCAAGTATATTTTAAATAACTTAAATTATCATATGTATATGAATAACCCCTTCATTTATAATTAATATATTTGATTTACATCTATACATTCACATAAATTGATTGCCTGAGTATTTCCACTTGTCTTTTTTTTCTTTATGCCTCCTTTATGATATATGGAAGATGATGTATTTACACAAGGAGAAATCAGCTACCATATTTAAAACAAGTGTGTTAGCATTGGGTTCATAAAATACAGATGATCTGTAGCTCATTACACTGCTGCATTATTCATTAAAAAACCCTCTTATTTAACAATAGGACCATAAGCAAATATTTATGTAAATAGATATTTTCGTGTTGATATTTTGTGGTACTCATATAACTTTTTATTTGGAGTTTCATGGCATTATTACTTCATTTTTTCTTATTTGTAATGTAATGTTTTAGATCAAAGTAGACTTGAATTAATGTCATAATTGTCAGTATTATTGAACTTTGTCAACTGTACTCTTATTCATCTGTTCCATAGTTTAGAACATGACCTAGCTATTTGGCATTGTTGCAAGTGCCTTAAATTCATGGCATCCTATAAAAATACAAATTTGGTGTTATGCTGCATGATGAAGACAAACACACCTCAAAATGTTGTCCTTTCTTAGCTTGCTGCGTTTTACAGTTCTTTCTGCTAACAATTTATAAGCCTTTATTATATAATATTGATGAATTACAGAAATGATGAAGTTGTTCTCTTATTTCTGTTAAATGTACCAGAGCTGTGAATCTGTTAATGAGATACAGCGTCATTTCTGTGAAATGTTTAAATGTACGTGCAGGTCAAATTAATATATGACATACTATCAGTCTGTATACAGGTATTCCTGTTTTGCTAAGCTGTGCAGATTAAAAAAACTATAGTGCAGTAAAGTTCTAACATATCATATTTTATAAACTCCATTACAAATGTTCCACACAGACAAATGATTAGCAATTAACTGTAATTTACACCAAACAAAATCACATCTCAATGTGAAACCAATGTCTACAAAAGAAATATCTTGTTGCACCACTCAACAAAACAGGATCAGTGCTTTATATGAGCTCTTGTATATGCAAATCATTTCTGAGGCAAGCTCTCAACACACCTAGAAAGCTAAATATTGAAAGTATGTTATTAGTTCTCTTCTTCCATAACTGTCTACTACATAAACAGACATAGCACTGAGACTTTGACAATTTCTCAAATGTTTCAGGCTTTACTAGCAAAGGGAAATTTCATTCAGAGTTGCCTACCATACTTATTCCAATGTATGCTGTTTTTACACTGGTTGTTTCTTTTGTATTCTTATGGCTATAATTCTTTGGTTTTCTTCTTACAATGGATTCTACATGAAAGAGGTTTTTTTGTCTGTCAAAATACAATGTCTGTCATCAAATGGTCATTGACCAGTTGCACTCTTTTGATGTAGATTTAAGAACATTTTTTCATAAACTTAACTGCTTTTGTTTTGCTCTGTATTTTCCCTGCAGCTGTAATTGCTGAGTGCCTGTTGTATACTTTATAGAGTTGAAATAAAAATAATTACTTTTGAACATTGTTTTGATGTGTTCTGCACTGTCAGATTTCTAGTTTTGTACAAGTTGTACTTCAAATCAGAATCTAATCATATTTTATGATGATACGTGCTGACACACGATCTAACAATTGTTAGAAAGTACTTCTAGATTGAGTACTCTTAAAGCATGAATGGAGTCATGTCCTTATCTAAAATAGATACAAGGTGACCATGCTGAAGAAGTGAGATGTCCATGGTGACTGAAGTGTGATGTTTCATTTGAATATCACAGATATGTTAGATGGCATACTTGAATGTATTTATGATACCATCTATTTATGTGTACAATTATTAGAGGTTGTAAAAGAATTATGTACCTCTACTTTTATATCTTTGTTTCTCTGTCTACATAAATATATATGTAACATGCATACTGAAAACAAATATACTTCCAAAAGAAGTAAACTGAATCCCAAAGAATACCGTTTGGCCATAAATAGTATATGTGCTACGAAAATGAATATAGATGGATGACGATAAAACAAAAAGTAGTCTGTTATGGCTATCCCTTAAGATACATGTCTAGAGATAGTGACTGATCAACCATGGACAATATGCCAGGAAAATGTGGATTACTTCAAACCTACCCACAGACAACGCTGTAATGTAGGTCTCAGCTTTGTAAGTAGAATGCCATGAGTTCTGCAATGCTGAGTCAGGGGTGCTGGAACAGCAGCCTCCCCTGCCTTGAAGTTGTTTCCATCATATACAGGATTTATAGTTTTGTTCAATGGCTTTCAGCACCCTCGCTATATAAATTGTTCCAATGCCACTGTGCTCAGGATATGAGGAGTTACTGCCAGATCTCATCATCTCAGTAGTAAATGTGGATCTTGCAAAATAGCAAGATTAGGGCCTGAGTTTGTGTGCTAAAAGTTCAATGTGTACAATAGCTGCCCTTCCCTATTGAGCAAATCATGTAAGCATCTGTGTAAATCCCACTGAAATAAAAGTCAAGCATATGCTTAAATGTTTTGCAGCAAATACTGAAGAAAGTGAAATAAAGATCCAAGTAAGAGAAACTATCCTTCCGCCTCCCCACTCCCCCCTTTCCCCAGTAAGGAAAGCCCAGCTTGAAACTTTATATATGGGGAGATACTGAGAAAATATCATGAGTGCTTTTCAGGATCTGGTTACTACAAATGTTGAAGTATGTAGACAGAGCCTTTCAAATAGGGCCATTTTTATCTAAGTAGCTCCAAGTAATTTACAAAATTAATTAAGTACCCCAACCAACAGTCCTATAAGCTAGAAGAGAGATACTGTATACAGGGATGACTTCATACACTACGGCCATGCAGCCACATCTGACATAGAATGCAACAGCTGCTTTACAGCAACAGTTTAGGACATGAAGTAAAGATTAATTCAGTTGAAAATTACAAAGATAATTTAGCGTCATCATATAATTACCGGAATCAGATTTTGGCCAGAGGTGATGTTAGCTATTCTATGCTAAAAATAACGAAGTCCTGGGTTCTCTAAAGACTATACAAATGTAAGGATCATGGTTTCACATCTCATCTGAAAAACAGCGGCACAATACGTATAACACCATGCTCCAACAATGTTTCATCACTGACTCAAAGAGAAGTGTCTTGCCTACACCACTTCCTGCAACACCTGATGTGTTCTTTGAAGGATGCCCATCCAATTACTGACCTGGCCTGATCCTGCTTTGCTTACAAGATCTGACAATACCCTAGCACAAGGTAACAAGAGTATCAATAACGCTGTATGTGGGTGGTCAATACTGTAGTTCTAATTAAAGGGTTGTATCTTCTGAAGTAAACACCCAAGCCTTAAGGGAATTAGCATTTATGATCTGCAAAGCTTTGATGAAGATGGTATAGTTGGAGTATTTTTTTAACCTCATTTTACTTTCAAAACCATCTTTTAATACCATTTTCATGCTGATGATAGTTTAATGCTATTTTTATCTAACCTTAGTAAAGGAAATGAATAAAATGAATAAACTGCACTCCCTGTTAATACAGAAAGTCTGTTCAAAGGAATCAGAACGAATTAAGTAAATTGGCCAGGTGGAAAGAAAATGAATAACTGCTGGAGCCCCCCACCCACAGCCACTAATGCATTTTATTCCACCACCATTGTGATATATCATTCTGTTTTAACAGATATCTGCCTGCATCACATTAAAGATGTCACTCCTTTTTATAGCTTGGAGTGATTCCCATAATAAAGCCCAATCCAGTTTCAGATGAAATCAAGAGGAGTTTTGCAGTTGAATAGGAGTGGAGTCAGATCCTAAGAGACAACATTATAGCAACAATGCCACTCTTGAGCAATGTTATTGCATGGTTTTCCAAGTTCACGTTTCAGAAGCAAAATAAATTCTCAGTAAGAAAGTCTATTCTCTTATATTCACACAAAGTAAATGCCATCAGTTAATCACCCAAATGCAAGCACTTTTCTACTCTCTTCTACAATCTGCCTGCTGATAGGGGGAAAAAGGAATCTCAGAGAGAAATTCACTCTGGATAGAGGAGACAACTATCCCATGAGGAATAGTTATAGAAAGTGTTTTTTCACTACCTAGCTCCTCCTTTTTCCCTCACGAAAATTATCATTATATGACGCTTATGAAAAACCTCCTGTGTACCAAGGGTCCTGAAGCCTTCACATCTCTGGAGATACTCTGCAAAGTTATGTACTATCCCCAAGTCACTGTACATTAGTGTCAGGAGAAACCATGTGCAGTACTGTTCTGAGGAATGGAGCTCACAATTACTAGATCCATAACATTATTGCTGCTATCCTCAAGACAGAGTTTATGGATTATAGCATAAAACAGTAAGTATATAAATCGCTAATTGCCCCAGCCCTTGTGGTTCTCAAGTTCTATATTGAATTATTTCTCCTTCTCTGCCAATGGAATGAATTATGGTAATAAAGTCTCCTTGTTACTTAGGAACTCTCAATCCCAACTCAGAGAATGCCTAACCTCCAGCAACTGGACAAGAGCCACACAAAGAGGGTCCCAGGTAACCAGTTGCAGTATTTTATTTTATTTTGCCTCATTTTACTTTCAAAACCATTGTCATGCTGATGATAGTTTCAGCTGACTAGTTTGTTATAACTGTCTGCCAGGCTTCCCCTACAAAATTATGAAATTTAGCAACATTTTTTCCTCGCTCCTCTCTCTATTGGGTGGAAATGCCCGACTAACAATTTAAGATCCTGCCTCCTGTTGTTTCAAAGGCTTTCAAGGTGTATTGTTGTTTAGTGAGGTAATACTCAAATTTTAGAGTGGAGATGCCCCCAGTGTCAGTATCGGGCTTACAATGGCGCCAGGCCCACATTTGGAAGGGGCCCATAATGACTACTTAGAAGCCCACAAAGGGTTAATCCAGCCCTGGCCAAGCCAAGCAATGTCCTGCAAGATGTGCTCGGAGTTGTAGTTCACAGGAAGCTGCCTTCCACCGGGGCCCTTTGACCTGCGCTGCCAGCTACACTAGTGGTCTCATAATGCCCAGCGCCATCTTGTGAGCTGCCCCAGTTGAAGTGAGTGGCAGGGAATGGACCAAAAAAAAAAGAGGAAATGGTGCAGGGAGAGGGTTCCCGGTGCTGATCCTGCCGCACCACCCTCCCCATGGGGCACAGGGTAGGGGTTCCTAGCTTGCCCCTCCCCCCATGCCTCTGAGTCTCCCCCGCTGTCCTGGGGCAGCAGCAGTGCTGTGACTCCTGGCATGTGGCCCCCGGCAACCCTGATGCCCAGCTGTGGGCTCCTGGGCACCGTCTACTTTTGACCCTGCAGCTTCAGCCCGTGTGTGTGTCTCCCTCTCCTCGGCCACCATTGGGGGGCAGTGTGGGAAAGGCTTGTTCTCTGTGTCCCTCAGGGCCAGGGGGCGGTGACAGTGGGACTGGCTGCCACCAGTGAGAATGTCCAGAAACTTCTCCCTTGCACTCCGGGGAGGGGTAAAGTGCAGTTTGGAGGGAAGGGGCAGTTGTGGGGCAAGTCCAAGTGCGACAGGAGAGCCAGCGGTGACTCTTTGGGGAGGGGGGAGGAGAATCAAGTTGTGAAAGTGGTTGGTTGGTTGGTGGAGGGGGCAGAGGGAGCGAAGTCTGAGTTGAAGATGGGGGTTGGCACTGTATGTGGGAGCAGAGGGAGGGAGGAGAGGCTGAAGGTGGGGTTGGCTCTGTGGGGGGCAGTAGAAGGAAGGGTGACAGCCCTGGGGTGAAAGTGGGAGGTTGGCAATAGCAGGGTGACTGAGAGCCCATGTGTGAAGGTGGGGGTTAATTGTGTGTGGGAGGACAGTAGGAGGCATGGGGGGAGCCCAGGTGTGAAGGCTGGGGTAGGGGCTTACGGCTGGATTGTGTTGGTAAGTGCGTGTGTACCTGTCTGTCTGACCCTTTCTCCCTGCAAAAGACAGGCACCAGCAATTTTTTCCCCCAAACTCCAGCACAGTAACTTTACTGTTTCACTTAAAGTCATGAGGCAAAGGGAGAAATAGACTAAAGAAACTGTTTTTATATTTAAACATTATTGTATCAAAGTAGAAAATCCATCTTTCAACAAATCATAGAATCTCAGAGTTGGAAGGGACCTTAGAAGGTCATCTAGTCCAACCCCCTGCTCAAAGCAGGACCAATCCCCAATTTTTGCCCCAGATCCCTAAATGGCCCCCTCAAGGATTGAACTCACAACCCTGGGTTTAGCAGGCCAATGCTCAAACCACTGAGCTACACCCCCCCCCAATGTGTATTGTGTATTGTGTATTGTGTATTTTGTATTTGTGAAACAACTTTAGGTGGAGGAGGTGGTGTTGGGGAGCTGCAGGTGCAACTCCATTGACTGCTACATCCAGGCTTTATATGGCTCATAACTGTGCTAAACGAACACTTGTATTCAGGTCCCCAAGCAGGTCCTGAGAGTTTAAACAAAAAAGCCAAAATTAACAAACAATCCCTCCCGCACAAGTAAACCAAAATCAAGAATATTCTGAGTATACTGATGATCGCCCACTTTGTTCTCTATGGGCTCAGTGGAGGTCTCATCAACCATGGCTTTAAATATCTTATTTTGTTTTTGAATAAATGTTTTCCTCCCCATCCCAGCAGTCCCATGGCATCCCGGGTGCCCCGGCCCACAACTGGCGCCGGGTCCACAAAAGGTTAATCCGGCCCCGCGTTTTGCAGGTGTTTTGCAAGCTGGCGCTGAGCGACCACAGGGGGGCGCTGAGCGCGTTATTTTTGACTGTCCCCTGCCAGACCGTGCCCTGCAAGTCCCCAGGAAACGCTTCGAGCCAATCCGCCTCTGCGAGCTGTGGCTCTGTTTGGCCGGCCGGAGACTGACACCGCAAGCCAACAGCGCGCGCTGTCGTGTGACTGGAGCTGCGGCCAGGCAAACGCTGCGCTGAGCACAGTGGCTGCGCAAAGCTCGAGCAAACGGACTGTTGATTAAGACCTGGGGTGCCCGCCCGGCGCCTTTGATCTCCGCTTAGCAAAGCGAGCCCGCTGCAAGCGTCGCTTGGCACGCTGAGCCAACGCAGCCCCGGCCCCAGAGACGGCGCTGAGCCGAGTCAGCTGCCGAGCCAGTGCGCTGGACGCCGCGTTGTGCGGGGAGCCCGGCAAGCCGGGTCCCCCCGCAGCCCCAGCCCGCGGGGCCCAGAGGGCTGCGAACCAGCCCCACTCACAGGGCGGGAGGAGAGGGGGGGGGGGAGAAGGCACTGCCCCGCCCCGCCCCGTGCCCAATCGCTCTGAGCGGACACCGCGCCATGGGGGGGCTGCGCTAGGCTGTGTGTAACGTGCAGGCTGGCACGGTGCCGACCCTGCAGCGCTGCGCGACGTGCAGGCGGGCACAGTTCCGCAGTCATGAAGCGCGAGCGGGGAGATTAGCCGAAGTCCAAGCCCATGGCCAGAGCCTGTGCAGCGCAGCCCGCTCGCTTCCAGGGCTCCTAAGTACCCAGCGCGCCTCTTCCGGAGCACGTCCTGGGCAGCCCGCTCGGCTTTTAGGTAACCGAGGGGCGCTGATTGGCTTGATTTGGAGCCAACTGCTACAGCCCCGTGGACGCACAGGGCTGGGAGTCTTATAGGAAGTGCCATAGGGAAGCCCCAGGGAAACAGCGCGCTCAATGAGAGCAGAGAGGCGGGAATGCCCGCCTTTTAATGGGTGAGAGCGCGCAGCCAGGGCCGGGAATAAAGTGATAACTCGGTGTGTTCTTGGGGATTGATGTTACTGTTTGAGGCCTTAAAGGGACCTCCTGAGACAAAAGGGCTCCGCTAACAATGCTGAGTAATACAGCAGCTAATAGTGTACATTAACTGAGTCCTCTAGTGGGAGCCCACCTAACCTATATAGAGGCGAGGCATCTTTTCACACCTCTCAGCACCATGGTTTGCCTAGATGCTCCATTATAAAAGAACACTTCACCTGCAGCATAGGCCGTTAGACACCAAAACCCAGAGCTGAAGAAGAGCTCCGTGTATGCACCAAAACTTGTCTCTTGCACCCCGTTGGTCCAATAGAAGATACTACCTGACCCACCTTGTCTCGCTAATAGCCTGGGCCCCACACAGCTACAACAACACTTGCAAACAAGTGTTCGTCAGACATGGCCTACCTGTTCAAACAGATTTTATTCCTCATGGCAAAGCTCTAATGTGCTATGCCAAGCCTTTGTTTATTTCCTATTATCCGAGATAAGCTTGGCTGGAAAATTTAATCTCACACTACAAGGCCCGATCCTGCCTCTAATTACACTAGTAACCCTAGAGCATGAACAGTTCCTTTAAAGTCAATGTGCGAGTAAAGGCTACAAATCGAGCCCATCGTTTGCATATGCCGGGGTGATGCAATGTGTTTTTAAAGCACCAAACAGCGCCACTCTATCCCATTAAGAGCGGAAAGGGATTCTTTGGTAGCTCAAAGCCTGCCGGGCAGGTGAAAACCGCACGGTCCAGGCCTCTTAAATGCGCAACGCGCCCTCCCCCCCAACAAAACCAACCAGAGGGGGCTAAATCGTAGTAACAATATACAAACACTTGCTGCTGCGGCTATTGAACATCCGGCTAGAGCGAGGGCAAAGCACGGGAGCGCTAATCGTCAAGTGGCCCGGTCCCCATGAGGGATGCTAAAGCAGCTCTTTACAGCAAAGGCTTATTTTGTAACTTCGTCCCTTTACACTCTCGAGTCAGAATAACCCAGTTTAATTTATGTCACAAAGTTATGAACTATTAGTGCTACCCAGTGCCCGAACGACAGTTAAAAGGACCGGCAGCCGCGCGTTATCACTACGTGCAAATCAATTTAGATTTGTTTTAGGGGGCTTCGACCAGATAATTAATTTGGCAAACAGTTTTCGGCAGCTTGGCGCTGTACTGGCCTTTGATCTTCGTTGTATGTTTAACCAGCGTCTCCCGTTACACCGGGGGGGGGGGGGGGCAAATCCTGCCGGTTGAGGAAAGTATTTGAATAAAGTTAAAATACACCTCTGTAGAGGGGGACTAGACCGCTTCGGACTCTATCTACCTCGCCTTCCTACATTTGTACAGGATAAACCATCCTTGCGCTAATTTGTAACTAACAGATGCCAAGCTCCCTCTAAATATCCCATGCAAGGGTAATTAGAAAGCGTGGCCTCCATTCTTACGCACGTTTGATGTGGAAATTAGGTGTGTTTTGTTTTGTTCAAATAAGATTATTTACAGTGAAAACCGCCAATTCAAACAGCACCCTCCAGGAAAACGATTGTGCCTCGTTAAATGCCATACTCACACCTAACAGAGCCGAGTAATGTTCGGTTTCCCCCCTGAATACACAAAAGTCCCCATTGGGGTTACTGGTAACGTTGATTGGACAGCTGATCCTGGGCACAGCCTACATCCAGCGGCCCCGAGGGAGGGTGGGGGCTCGGCGCTGTGTGACAACATGTTTTAAAAGGAGGGATTTAATTCACAAAGTCTACGCGATTCCCACGTAACAGGCAGCCCCTGGTGCCCGCAGCTCAGCGGGAGACGCTGCTCGGGGCTCGCAGCCGCGAAGCGACTGGTGGAAGCAGCAGCTGCCTGGGAATTCATTGATAATTGCCACGGCGGCGATTGCGAAACCCCCCTCTTGGGGCTCGGCCAATGAGGGAGGCTTTGTGGGGGGCAGCAGCGCAACCCCCCGGCTCTCTTTGAAATCCCATCTTCGCTTGTGGCGCCCTCCCCCCACCCCGTAGGGGCGGGACCACGAACCAGCCCCCGGGAGTATAAAGGCAGCAACAGCCAGCCAGGTAGCCGCTACTAGTGGCGGGTAGTTGTACGGAACATCCCTCTGCGCCACCTAGGGCTTGCTCCCAGCTTGCGCTCTCCAGCGGCGCCCCAGCCCACCAGGAGTACAGCTACTGCGCGGGTCCCTTACCTCGTGCGGGGCGGACCTGCCCCCTTGGCTTCAGCTCGCTACCGCTGGGAAGATGCTGCTGTCCGCGGAGGGCGCGGCCCGTCTCTGCGTGGCGCTGGCGGCCGCTCTGTGCTGCTGCTGCCCCAGGGCGGTCTCGGCGTCGAGTGCCGGGCTCGGCCCCAGCCTCCTCAACTCCAACGCCATCAAGAACCTGCTACCAGGCGGCGGCGCCGCCGCCGGGCCGGGGGGCTCCTCCGTCAGTGCCGCCCCCGCAGACTCGGCCCTGCTCGAGGGGGGCAACAAGCACCAGGCCGTCGAGACCCACCAGGTAGGTGCCCGCCCCGTAAGCGGGGCGCCAGGGGCTCCTCTGCCCTCTTTCCCCGCCCCTCCCCCGCCTTACTGGCGCCGTGTCTCCCTTGCAGCCTTACACGTGCTCGGAGGACGAGGACTGCGCCCCGGACGAGTTCTGCTCCAGCGCCCCGCGCGGGGCCGGCCCCGCAGTCCCGCTCTGCCTCGCCTGCAGGAAACGCCGGAAGCGCTGCCTGCGCCACGCCATGTGCTGCCCGGGCAACTACTGCAATAACGGTGAGCGGCTGGGTGCGGTGCGGGGCCCTGCCGCGCTCTTGGGGCTGGGGGAGGCTGGCCATGGCCCGGCTGCAGATGCCATAGCTAGACTCCGTTGGGTCCCAAGGACCGTGTGTCTGGACTACTTTGGGGAGCATGCGCCTACCCCCTAGCTGCGCACCTGCGGGGTGCCCTACTGGGGTGGCAGCCTGGAGCGGGGCCCTGCAGTGTTACCCAGGCTGTTCTGACTCCTGCCCTGCTTCCCCTCTCAGGGATGTGTGTGCCATCTGAGCAAGCTCACTTTCTGCCGGGGGAGATGGAGGAGACCATCTTCGAGAGCTTCAGTCCTGACCATGGAATCCCGGACTTGCATCCCAAAAGGACCACATCTGCCTCCCAGCTGCACCACCTGAAAGGTAAGGGGGCCTGGTGGCTCTTACAGTAGCAAGTGTAACGAGGTGGGGTGGGTTAGCCGGAAACCTTGCTTAGGCTTCCCCCTATTCCTGCAGTGTTCTAAACCCATGTGTAAAAGGCCTTTAAGTAAGGCACAGCCCAACTGAGGTATCTGCTAGAAATACAACCTGAGGAAGGAGTGAGGCTAAATGCAGCCTTCCAGCTGCTAGTCTGTGCCTCTCTCCCCCTCAACTACTTTCTGACAAGCCCTAGACAGAGTCTGCCTCCTATACTGCAATTGTTTGTTCAAGTCTCTGCTGCAATGCAGACAATTTACCACAGGCTTTTAATCACGTTCTCCTTTCAAAGGTCAGGAAAGTACCACCTGCCTCCGCTCTTCCGACTGTGCTGCTGGATTGTGCTGTGCGCGTCACTTCTGGTCCAAGATCTGTAAACCTGTCCTTAAGGAAGGCCAAGTATGCACCAAACACCGAAGGAAAGGCTCTCATGGCCTGGAAATCTTCCAGCGATGCTACTGTGGAGAAGGTCTGTCCTGTCGGCTACAAAGAGATTATGCAACCACCAACTCTTCCAGACTGCATACTTGCCAAAGACATTGAACACCACTCCTCACTACATATGATGGACTTTGGAGAGGGTTTCTGGGCAGTGCATTGTTTTTGGCAGCTCATCTTTAAGGATGTACAGATTTGAAGGTTACACTAAGTACTCTATTTCCCCTTCCTAAAGCTGGAGTACAAGGCTTGTTTCTTTAAGAAACTTTCAGTGATTAATTGCAGTAAATTACTGTGTTGTAAATACTCAGTGTAGCACTTAATTGTACATATTTCAGAATTTAAATTTTTTTTCTAAAGGTGCTGCATGATCTCTAGTCTGCTATTGTGACACATTTTGTACACACTGGTTTTATATCTTCCTAAGTCTATGAATTGTCCATGTGGAAGCGAAATAAATAACTTTTTTTTAAACAACTGATAAATTTCTCCCTACTTCTGGTCTAAATGAAAACCCATCTGAAGTTGAGCTTAAATAACACTACTACGTTGTTAGTCTACAACGTGATGTCCCAAATGGATGTACACTTGCCAGAAACAATGATATGCATATAAACTGAGATGACTCCTTTTCTTAAGGATCTGCATAGGAAGAGGTCCAGAGTTGGTTAAATGAGTGGGGAGCACTGTAAATAGTGGTCGTCTCTATTTCCTTTCCCTTAAAATAGTTCAGTTGCCCTGGAAACCATAAATCCTAAATTGTGGGTGCTCTTAATGGGGAGGAGAGAATCCTCTTTTTCCCCAAATGTGTGCATTTGCGTTCACTACCCCTATGTATAAATAACCATAAACCAGTCCTTTTGTCACAAGCAAAATGCATTTGATATAATTCCCATGTATGTGGAGATCAGATATCATCACACTCCTTGGAGAGCATTCAGGAAGGCCTGAGTAGGAGAAGGCTAAACCATCCCTACTCCTTTCTGAGAGATGAGGTGGTTGCTAGCACTCTACTCTACAAATGAGTGGAGAGAATGTGTAAAAGCTGGCTAGCTTTAGCTCCTAGTGTCTTCTGCAGGAGCCTGCATCTCGGCCATTAAACCAAAGAAACTGCAGCCAAGTGATAGAGCCTCAGCTGCTGTGAGTTGCCATTGGCTCTGTGGGTACTCTTTAATCCCTCCAAACCCACATACAACTGTTGTGACAAGTGTCTTACCTTTCTGCACTTCAACGCTAAGCCAGCCTGTGAGAGGGGCTCAGGAATCTGGGTTGCCTGCAAGTGTTGCAGGATAAATCTTTTCTCCAAATCACTGTTTTGCTTTGTTTGCCTTCTGAGCCCAAATCTCTGTGATTGCCTCTTCTAGGATGTGTGGAAGCAGCACTTTATTAAATGTGAAGGCAGCTTTAATGCCTTGTGAAGTGCACTCACATACAAATGCAGCCTTTTCCCTACATTGCTTTAATGTTACTGAAGTGAGTTCAATTTCATCTCAAGGGCCTTCAGCCAATAATGTCTAAGGTTGGGGCTTGCTTAATTCAGTGACCAATGGGGCCATATCAAAGCACAGGAAATTGGTGTGTTGTGACACTGCCTTTTAGTGGTAAATTTCACCTCTGAGATTGAAATGCTCTTTCCCCTTGCAGAGCTTTAAGCATCAGGAAGATACAGTTCCTACTGATCTAAGGCCAGGGTCTCAGGAAGACACACTAGAGGGGAGTAAACCGGAAACCACTTGCTGCAAAGTGAAGAAAGAGAATCCTTCTGACTCAGAGGAAGCCGCAGCCAATTCCTGAAGGGGGAAGTGCACTTAAGTTATCCTTCAAACCACTCCACCCTTAGGACTGGATTTTAGTTTTACCTAGCAAATGGTAAGGGGGTTTCCAGATAGGAGGGCAAAGATCTTGATGTTTTACCAGGTAATATGTGGAACTGTTTCCACCCACTTGGTTTTAAGGCCATTCATAGCAGCCTCTGAATAATCCAGGGTTGGTTACAATGAGCAACGAGCCAATTGTGATCTAGGTTACTATAGTTAGATTAAATCATAAATCAGGGAAACACATTTCTGAAGCAGCAAAATTTCAGCAGCATCCTGGCAGCATTTCATTTTGTATCTTATTTTTATTAGCACCAAAAGCATGTAAGTAGGGTGACCAGACATCCTGATAAAATCAGGACTGTCCTAATTTTTAATTTTGTCATTTGTCCCGATATTGCCGTTCTGGTCGCTCTTTTTTTTTTTTTTTTTTTTTTTTTTTTTGCTTCCCCCATGTGTCCCGATACTTTGTTGGTTTCATCTGGTCACCCTACATGCAAGATACCAGTGTAAAATAAGGGGTTTTTTTACTTTTGTTGCAGTGAGACATGTATCTGAAACGCTTCAATAAGCAACTCAGCATTTCTGGTCAAGAACGTAACACAATTGAACTATGGTGCTAGGTTTTTTTTAATGCACTGTAATATAAGTGGCATTTGAGCCATCAAGATAACTTGGTGAGAGTACAAAAGTCAATGCATATTAGGCTCAGTTGAGCAGTGATGTTAATGGTAGTGTAAATTGCATGTACAGACAGTATGTTCAGAAAATGGGTGTACGTGGTAAAATAACTGGTTTTGGCTGGTGTTAAAAATGAGTAACTTTGAGGAAAGCGCAAGTGTAAACTGTGTGGGTGTGGATTTGCAGTGGGACAGCATACTTTACCATGCATAGTCTTGTACCTTTCTTCTATAGTCCTTCCAAGTTGTCCCCTGGTTTTAGTATCTATTTGATGCTTTTAAAGGGGCACCCATCATTATAGTATCAGAGGTCTGGATTCACAAAGGTACTTAGGCACCAAAGTCTGGGTTTAGGCATTTAAGTCCCAAGTTTCGGCTCCAATTCATGAAAATCCTGCTGAACCCTGAAGGCATCTGAACTCACTCAGCACCTACGTTTTTGCAGTAAAAAGTTCCCTGGGTGCCTATGTTTCTGCCTCAGGGTATGCACAGTGCTGCCTTACTCTAGGTATCCAGATGCTTGTCTCCTGCCTGAGCCCCAGAGCAATTCACAAACTCAGCAAGATAGGGTTTGGCTGCCTAATATGTGTTTGGGATCCTACCTAATAAGCATGCTCCGAAGTTCACACAGAACAGCTGGGGAGTGGGGAAGAGGAGAATCTCCCTCTAAGTTACCCCAGTGGTTAGGTTATTCAGTGTGTCACATTACCTCGCCACAAGAGGGGAAGGGATCTGTCAACTCTCAGGTGAAAGCCCTAACCCCTGGGTTATTGGATAGTCTGATGTGGGGCACCCTCAACTGCTCCTGTTGAAGCTGTTCCACATTGGAGCAGAGGGATTAGACTCCTGCATCTCCAACATCTGAGATAATGCTGTTGCCTCTAGGCTATAGAGTCATTCTGATGTTAACATGTTTTCCCTCTCTCTCTCTGCACCCAGTGACTCTTTGTGGGATGTGGCAGATCCCTGACAAAAAGTTATGAGGGAGGGAGCTCCTCCTCCTCCCTCTCCACCACTCTGGCTTCTTACAAAAAACTCCTTAGATGCCTAATTCCAAAGAGGGTTCATTGCTGACTTCTACAAATTATGCCAGTGATTAATTTGGACCATTTTTTTCATTCGGGGTTTTTGTTTGCTCCATTTCTCAGCATACTAACACCTAGTGTTTCTTTTCCATTTTGAAGATTTTTGAGAGGGTGCTAAAAACACAGTGCTTTAGGGGAAGAGGAAGTTGGATATTGTGTGTGTGTTTTCCACCCTAGTTTACTTTTGTTTACCTATTATCTTTCAAAGAGTACTCTGACAAAATAATGAAGAAACATCAAAGAAACCTTCAATAATAACTTTTGAGATCTGAAAAAATGCTATATAAATGAAAAGCACTTTCCACACAGACTGCCTCCACTATTCATGACAGATATACTAAGCAGAAGTTATAAAAAATGAAAAGTTATTATAATTTTAATATTCTCCTAAACTCTTTCTGATGCTTTTTTTTTACCATTTTTGTTTCCTGTTGGAATTATTTTTGAAATGTTATAATCTTTTACTTTCCAGACAAATCTCCGCATACATAAACAAATGTTTCAAATAGGTCAGTAATAAAATCCCTTCATAAGAGACACTCTTTGTTCAGTAACATGTTTTTACATTTGAGATGATATCATTGTTTACACAAAGTCATGCTAATCTTACTGGCATGTGGTGAAATGAAGAGGACTTTACGTACTGCAGTTTTCACTATGTCTGATTATTGAGTGATTCATCCTTAGAGTAAACATCTTATTCTTTAGATTCACCTCCCATTTTTATTCTTCTAAACATTATTTCTGATTTATCTTATGCCCAATATAGAGATGCATCCTTGCTCAAGAAAACATTTAAGTATGTGCTTAATTTCCATTTACTTCAGTGGGACTTAACTTTAAGTGTGATCTTAAGAAGGTGCTTAGGTGTATCCTGAATTGACTGCATTGAACATACAGTGATTAATTAGTCCAGGCCTCCTCAAGTTCAATCTCCCAATCTACAAATCTAGCCACTAGACACCAATGACTCCTTTAACAGATGAATGTATTTTGCTAGAGGGCAGTATATCAAGAGTACTAGCATCAATAGTAATGTCCATTAGTATAACAAGCAGTGTGGCGTGCAATTAAAAAAACCACGATTGTCTTAAAATAATAAATAAAACTTCCACTATACTGCTGTGGTGCAAGAAACAGTAATACGTGTTTTATACTTTTGCTTCTGACGCAGAGCCACCCATAGAGATTTCAGAAAATATTAAGAAAAGTTTATTTTTATATAAATCGTTTGTTGATCCTACAGAGAACGCAGCATGCAAGTGTTTCAAAAACATGAAAGCACTGCACTCAGAGAGCAGGTGAAAAGCTTAATGGAAGTAAGGCTATACAGAAAAGCTGTTAACTACAAAAACATTTACCCTAAACCACCTGCTTAAGATGTTTTTACTCTCTTCTAATTTGTTGGATTCAGGTCTCTGTATAATTGAACCCTGATGTCATTTGAGTTGGGAAAAATCTATACAGTTGGCTTAACATCTAATTATTTCATTCATAATGAAAGGCACAGGTGTAAAAATATAAATGTTGTTTTCTTTATGTTATGCAGTAAGTCACGTTTCTTCTTTAAACAAAATAGCTACATCTCTTGTAATCCAAAGTGATGTTTATGGTTCCTTTTACCTAGTACTGTTTCTTGTACTTGTTCTTTATCTGTGTCTGATTTGTGTCCCTAATTAAAGCTTTTAATTGTGCTCGAGGGTAATTGAGAAACTGATATGGAAGGCAGTTCTAGGCAGCAGCTCTTCAGATCTTTGATCTTCTGTTTCACAGACTTTGTGGTTTGTTTTCCTCTTAGTTACTAACTTTTTATTAAAGATAAGCAATTATTAAGAGTACAAGGCGTTTCCTTAAGTATTAAAGGAATTATACAAAATTAGGGAATACAACAGAATTGTGACAGTATAGGTTGTGCTACTCTAAGTACGCACCTGCCACTTCAATGTTACACAACTCGTGAATCAGAAAGGAGTATCAGGCCTGTTGTTTTTATAAAAGTTTGCATCTATCCTTTATCGGTTTATCTTTCCTCAGCTAGTTCTTCTATTCATATTTCTGTTAGTTGAGCTGTGTGGCTTACTGTGTGGGCTATACCTGCATTTGAGGATAAGTGTGGGTCCAGGTTTTAGGCTGGCAGTGGCCTTGAGTCTCAAAAAATGCTTTACATGGGGACCTACACTGACAGGATTCCACTACATTTAGGCAAATGGTGGACACTATCAGTTTGGTCACCTTAATTTGTGTTACTACACAAATACCCTTCATACATCATTTGAAAGCTTATGACTACTTTAAGATGTCTGATCTGGAGCTTTAAAGTGGTGCTTTTACCATAGAAACTGATATGACACTGACAGTCAACAGATTACAATGACCATTTTGAAGTATTTGCATTTTTTTCTGTTAGTTTAATGACTTGTTTCAAGACATAAAATTGGATTTCTTTGTGACCTCCAAGCATCACAAAAACAATTGAAAGGGTTAAACAAAACCTAATAATAGAATTGTGCAGGTATTATTGAAATGTAATAGTGCTGGTGATATTTCTAGTCAATATTATCATTGTCTTGTTCATTATGATCTCTATTTTCATTGCCTTAGCACATACACAGTTTTGTGCAGGGAAGATTGTGCAATCAATTATCTGTAGTCATAACAGTAACATTTATGTTGTCACCAAAAAGAGCGCCTCCAAAATGGTAAAGATGTAACACTAGGTGTTAGTGTCCTGCGAAATGCAGCAAAAAATCCCTTGAATACAGGAAGTAGTTAATCATCCACATTTTTCCATTCATGTTGCAATGATGATCTAATATCTAGTATACCTATGTAAATAGTGGTAGTTTGGCTAGTAACTTGTCTTTTTTTTTGATAAGTAGATGGAGGCACAAGTTATTCAGGTCTCTGTGGGTTTCCTTTTCTTTCTTGCTCTGGTCATATAGTTGCCAACTTCCTTGCTGCAGAAATTATGGCTTGTCTGTCATACTCTCCCAATTTGTCAAGATATCAGAAGCTTCCTTTGTGTGAACAATATCAGTGTCATTTGGTAGTGGTAGAACAGCATGACGTAGTAGGAGAAACCTCAAAGAGCATTCATTTGTAGGTGACAAGAGTTTATTTTCGCAAGTATTTTTTCATGGCAACTTGATTCTGGATGTGTTCTAGGTTTTTCAAATGCTGCACACAGCATGAGAGACTGATTGCCCAGGGAAAATAAGAGACTTTTCTTTCCCAAACTTCCTTGCACCAGCCCATTGAATAGAAGGTATTCTTTCCAGCAGTGGGCTCTACATTGATGTCTACATTATCATCTTCATGGATGCGATTTCCACCTGCAGGAAGTGGAACATTCCATTTGGAATGAACAAACCTTCCTGGAGTCTTTCCACTTCAGTGTTTGCCGCATTAGTGATGAACCGCCTCAGCTCATAATTGATACAGAATCCATGAAGCTGTAGTATGTCAACATCATCATTGACCCAAACTCATGATGTAATTGTGCAGCAAGGCTAATGTGTAGTGGTGTGATCATTTTGGAACCATTAAATACCATACACTCCACAACTGAAAAACGCCTTCTTTAAATGTCTTCTTCTTGAAACTTGTAATTGGCTGAATTATATGTTTCTATATCTATATATATATGGAGATATGCCTATCTCATAGAACTGGAAGGACCTTGAAAGGTCATCGAGTCCAGTCCCCTGCCTTCACTAGCAGGACCAAGTACTGTCCCCTGACAGATTTTTGCCCCATATCCCTAAATGGCCCCCTCAAGGAATGAACTCACAACCTTGTGTGATGTTATTGACTATAATTGGGACCGTATAGATCATTGTTGCAACCAAGGTCCTGTAGTGACACCAAATTTTATATAAAGGGGGTCAAATGAGGTGTCTAAGACCAGGTTATGCTTGGCTGGTTATGATTATGCCATTTATATGGATGTATCAGTTTTGTAGTTGAAGTTATGAATATTGGCTCTATACTGTCTGTATTTCAAACTTGGGCTGTGCTTCTGGGACCCCAGACAAGCTATCAGCTCTGCCAGGCCTGTTTGATGGCCTATTAAGAACCATCAGCGATACAACGGACCCATTGAGAGCAGGCAGACACGCCTGTGACTCAGCAAGGTAGGCAGGGACATGCCTATGGCCTGAACTCTAAGGTTTTTTTTTTCTTGCCATGTGCCCCAATGGTTGTCATTGGAACAAAGAAAGAGAGGCCACATGATGAAAGGCTATAAAAGACTGCTGCAACTCCTCCATCTGGTCTTCTTTCCTGCTTTTTGCCTCTGGAGGGACTTTGCTACAAATGGAAGCTCTGAACAAAGGACTGAATGACCCATCCCAGCTGTGGATGTATTCCAGAGACTTGATTTGAACCTGCAGTTTATTCCATCTCTGCTACAAGCCTGAACCAAGAACTTTGCCATTACTGTATGTAATTGATTCCTTTTAACCAATTCTAGCTCTCGCCTATACCTTTTTCCTTTTATGAATAAACCTTTAGATTTTAGATTCTAAAGGATTGGCAACAGCGTGATTTGTGGGTAAGATTGGAGTTGTATATTGACCTGGTTCTGGGGTTCGGTACTTTGGGATCAGGAGAACCTTTTTTATTTTACAAGGGCATTGGTTTTCATGACCATTTGTCCCCATAACGAGTGGCACTGGTGGTGAGACTAGGAAACTGGAGTGTATGAGGGGATTGCTTGGGATGACTTGTGGTTAGCCAGTGGGGTAAAACCAAAGTCTCCTCTGTCTGGCTGGTTTGGTTTTAGAGGTGAAAAAACCCCAGCTTTGGGCTGTAACTGCCCTGCTTGAAGCAATTTGTCCTGAACTGGCATTCTCCGTTGGGTCCCGCCAGAACCCAGCATTGTTACACCTGGGTTTAGCAGGTCAATGCTCAAACCACTGAGCTATCCCTCCCCCCAAACTGCTGCACCACCCGGGGCACAAAAGTAGCTGACCTCTCTAAACTACAATCACCTGGCTTTGAATAATGTTCTGAGGCTTTTATTTTGGCCATTTCAGACCAAAAGATTTAAGTGGCTTCATATAAAATCACTTGTTTATTTGAAAGCTGTTCATCAGGCTCACTTGCCAGAAAAACATCCACAAAACATTTGGATGACTTAAGTCCCTGCTTCAGATTACTAGCAGCTTGTATAGCATCAGCTAATGTTATTGCACTGCATAGAAAGATGGTAAAATTGCCTCGTCCATGCTGTGCATGGAATGAAATTGCACAACCATAGTATTTGCGTATGGTTGTCTACTGGAATCGCTTGTCATTTCTACATCAGGAGGAAATAGTGTTTTATATCTCTGTAGCAGCTTTCTTGTTCTACATAAGATCTGTCTCTTCACTCAAGGTGATTGTTGCAGTGTAACTAGATGGTTTTGCTTTAATATTCGTTTTACTCAAGTAGGAATAAAGGCATGTTGAGTGAAACTGCATCCTTTGCAATCCTTTTCTACATGCAAATATCTCAGAATGCACAGCAGTTACAAGTTACAAATTTCACAGGGAGGGGAGGGATAGCTCAGTGGTTTGAGCTTTGGCCTGCTAAACCCAGGGTTGTGAGTTCAATTCTTGAGGGGACCATTTAGGGATCAGGGGCAAAAATTGGGGATTGGTCCTGCTTTGAGCAGGGGGTTGGACTAGATGACCTCCTAAGGTCCCTTCCAATATTCTTTGATTCTATAGGGAGTGTTGGCAAGAAGAAGCGTGAAGGGTTGCCAGAGGACTGGAGACCCAGAAATATTTTCCCAGGTCACATCATGATGCTGTCTAAACTAAGAGTGACCTGAGGGAAAGGAAGGATGGGGCTGCAGGGAAGTACTCTAATGACGGTAAGGCTGATGAGCAGTCAAGCCAAGATATGGTCATGGAGAAGCCCGATACTTGGGACATGGGGGGGAGAAAGGGGGTGTGTTTGCTACCTGTATCGGAGGGCTGCTGTAAAAATTAATTGTTTTGGGTTGAATATTATTCCATAATTGGACAGGCCCCAAGGCTGGAGAGGAGTAGGGGAACTCACGATGAGATGCATACTCAATTCCAAAAGACAGTTTTCAGGAAAAATGAATTAAGAACCTGCTGTGATTGGTGTTAAGGGTTAATCTGCTGAGCTATTCAGGGGGGGTACATTTTCTGAAGGTGGGAAGCCAGGTTAGGGAGGCAGGAGGAATGTGATCAGGGAAGTTGCTGGGCTGGGAAGGAAAAGTCTGCAAGGGAGGTTTGGAAGTGTTGCAGCATCCGAAAGGATTAAGGCCTCAATTATCTTTACTCCATCCTTAGAGGCAAAGAAAGAACAGTTAAAGAGATTATAATTACTCTTTTAAAATAAATTTATTTACATTACAAGAGTAATAATAGGTGAGGAAAGAGCTATAATATAAACACTAGCATCGTTTTCAAGGTTTTTGTTTTCAGTAATATCAACTGCTTCACTGAAGTCTAGGAGGTTAATTATTGAAGATCATAGAGCAAGAGTTGGACAGACGTTGTTAAGCATGTTGGGGTTCAAGAGTAGGCTTCTTGAGATGAAGCAATAGCAGTAGTTTAATTTTGTCAGTCTTCCCTCTGCCTCACACACACATCCCCAGATAATGCAGTATGAATGGCAGTGTTAGTTTTTCTAGAAGTCCAGAACGGGTGCATTGGCAGAGATGTGTGGAGAACCCTGTACAGTACCAAGCTGCGCTACTGCCGATGCTAGCTAGTAAGCTTTAATTTACAGTATTTAAGTACCCAGTGAGTTGTCAGTTTAAAAAGTCTCTCTGTATCTAGTCAATTTGCTTTGATATGAGATTCTCGTGCAAATAGCTGTTACCACTTGCATCAGTTGTTCTTAGCTATATGGTAGGTTCTTAAAATATGTTTCCATCATTAGTAATTCCTAAAGTGCTATATGGAAAAAAAAAGCTTTAGCTATTGTCTAGCCTGCTAAACCTTGTTTGGATATTGTTTTTAGGCTGGCAGATTTTTCTAGCTAACTTGAGATAAAGGATTGTTATGGCATGAAATTCTTGTAAAAGCAACTGCCAGTCAACTGTGGTCTTGATTATCTAATCAAATCTTGTCTTTCAGCTAGGCAAGTTTATTGGTCCCAATTGTACTATGACTGCCTGTTACCAAACAGGCAGTGCCGGCGCTTCCACTAGGCGACCCTAGGCAGTCGCCTAGGGCGCCAGGATTTGGGGGGCGGCATTTTGCTGCCCTTGGCAGCATTTCGGCGGCGGTGACTCCCGGCAGCGATTCAGCGGCAATAAAAGCGGCCGCCGAAACGCTGCCTAGGGCACAGCTTCAGTGGAGCTGCTGGTGCCGGCGGAGGTGAGCTGTTGCCACGGGCGGGAGGGTGGGGAGCCGCCGTGGGGGGATGGAGAGCTGCGGGGGGTGGGGCAGGTGGCTGCCACGGGCGGGTGGGGAGCCGGCCGCTGCACCCCGCGGGGGGGAGGCTGTCACAAGCGGGGGGGTTAGCCGCCGTGGGGGGGGGGGGGGGGGTCTGGCCACTGCGGGGGGGTGGGGAGCTGCCTTGGGCAGGGAGCTGGCTTCTGCGGGGGGCTGGAGAGCTGCCGCCGGGGGCTGGCTGCCACGGGCGGGGGGGTTAGCTGCCGCAGGGCGGGAGCTGGCTGCTGTGGGTGGGGGGTGTTAGCTGGGGGGTGTGCAGGGCTGGTGCAAGGAAGTTTCGCCTAGGCCGCGAAACTTCCTTGCACCGGCCCAGCAAACAGGCCTCATTACTGTACCACAACAGTTTTGTAAATGCATCAGCAAGTCTGTCAGAAGACCATTGACTTTCTGTGTTGCAAATGTTATACATCTCATTGATTTAAATGTATTTAGTGATAACTTTGAACTTCTGATTGTGTGCTGCAGTCTTGATTGATATTTGAATTTCATTATTAAAATACAGAAACTAAATGTTACTAAAATTGGTATAAAATGCTGCTAACATTTAAAAGTTGTCTGCTAATTCCTGAATATTCTGCGAAAGAGCAACTGTACATATTCCACCTCGGTGGTATAACTGTTATTGTATTGAACCTTGTTTTCTACCTTTTAAAGCTCCATCCGTTTCATTGAACAGTGGTACTAAATCCAGGGAAAGGCACATTTGTGTGCTAGTAAATTTTTTTAGGTGACTGTAAAGGACACAGGGCCCAACCCTCAGGTTCTGCAAACTGTGCTTAGCACAGGCCCTCAGATGGGAGAAAAAAGCTACTCAGCTACCTCGCCCCTATCTCAGGTGCCCATTGCAGCATTTAAGCACAACGATGCTCTGGCCAGGCCTCTGTCCCCTCCCTACACCGTTCCCTACATTTTAGAATTCCCCTTCGATTAGGGGCTAGTTTCATTCTGCTTTTTGGTGCAAGAGTTGCAGATGTTAGTGGGGTCATCGCTCACCCCATCCCATTCAGGTTTTCTGGTGCTGTCAGCTTTACTGAAGTGCCGAGACCATTTAGCTCCACGAACACAATGAGGGGGCTTGTGTCTGACTCCTGCACAAAGTGAATGGAGAAAACTCTTTGTGCCCTCTTCACTCTTCTTGTGTTGCTGTGCCCAAACGGCGCACATTTCCCTTTTCACAGTGAGATACACTTCTCTTTACACCCTACTCATGTCCACAGTATAGGAGTGTTAATCTCAATTGCTGTGCAGGAACAGGGATTTTGCACACTTGTGCTTATTTTAGCAGTCATCATCATAACTAAATCTGCCCAGTTTAATTCGTTTTCCTAGATTTCTATATTGAAAGGATTGATTTTTTTTTTAATTCATTTTAACTTTTACATTTTGGAGATGAGTTAGAAAAGGAGGCTGTGAGGCGCTCACAAAATTAAAAATGCCAAAGAGGTAGAGGAATCAAGGCTGGGAGGAATAAACCTTCTATTGACAGCAGCTCCCACTCTCCTTCTAAAACATTTTTTAAAGGCGGAGAAAGTCAGATGCAGATCGTGGAATGACAGCAGTACTGGAGGAAGAGTCGGCTGTTATAATGGAGTTAACTAAGGTGGGGGCAGACAGTGCATTGGCAGGAATGGCAGGGGTAGGAGGGTAATGGAGCAGATGGCACATTGCCAGGGATAAGGGAGGGGACAAGTGGTGGGAGGCAGAAAGAACACTGATGAATAGTAGAGACAGCTGGGATACTTGCAGGAGCCATAGAGTGAAAGGAAGCTAAAACATTTGGCAAACATTTTGCTAACTTAGTCCATTCTATTTTTAGCACCTTTTGAAACCTAATTTCATATTGGCCAAATGACTTTCTTAAGCTGCTATTTTTCTCTCATTCATTTTTTCTACTCAGCCATTGTGTTTCTTTTGTGTCACTTTGAAGTAGGCCCCACTGAGTCACACACTATTTTACTATCAAAGATATTCTCTAGTCTGTTCGAATTCACTAAAAGTCATAGATGATGGCGGAATCTACAGAACTCCCAGGAATGAAAGCAACACAAGTGTAATGATCCACATCACAGATGGTTAGCAAGCCTTCATCCCAGGTTTCTACATTGTTGGAGCCAGCTTCATTAGCAGTTAACGCTTATCTTTGCTGGCTCTTGGAACCAGAGGATGGGATCACACACCCTACTAGTTTGTTATATGTCACTGGGGCAGGGTGGGTATAGGGATTTGTGGGAGAAGGCTGAGTGGGTTTGGCAATTACAAAGGCGATTGGGTGAGTGCTTCTCGTAAGGGGTTTTGTGGGATGGTTAGCTGGCTGGTAGAGTCAGTTGGGTGCTTGTCACTCCGGGTTGTGGGAATAAAGAATGTCATGATGGAGGAGAATTTGGCAGCTGGAATGGGGTTGTCAGATCATTGGCTAAAAGAGAGCCAGTACATCTCTAAACTAGTGTCTCGGCAGGGGAGTGAAGGAGAATATATATTTTCAATATTTTGTTCTCCAGTATGTGTCATTTTTATTCCATGTAATATTTTTTCTCTTAAATACGAGTGTACTTATTTGGGTTTGTTTAGCCTTTTTAAATATCATGTCAGTTGACCTCTAAGCTAGTTGCAGATAAGAAAAATCCATTGGATGGTTTGTTATAAGGAATCCTAATTGAGCATGACCAATTGAAAGAAAGCTGAAACATGTCAGTAGTTCCTAGAATGACATTCTAGAACTATATCTCTGTAGAATGGTATCTGAGGAGCCACATTACTGCATTTTAGTTATACCTTGGCTTTCTATTTTGTAGAGTCATCCAGATGTGACCAGTTCAATATGGAAAATTTAAAAAAAGAATTTATGAACATCTCTTCCAAACACTCAGTTACATCCTTTATGACAAGAGGGAGACATATGAAAATAATTGGAAATAAGGCATAAGAGTTAAACAACCATTGGAGCAATTTACCAAGAGTCATGGTAGATTCTCCATAACTGACAATTTTAAATCAAGATTGGATGTTTTCCTAAACTACATGCTCTTTCAATTATTTTGGGAATGCTCTGTGGCCTGTGCTATACAAGAACTGAGACTAGATGATCACCATGGTCCCTTTTAGCCTTAGTACCTATGAAAAATGTCCTAAACATTATTCCAAATAAGGTTATTTTTCTCCAAATGAGACTTCATACACTTGTACAGTGTGATGAACACATTTAAAAGCATCTGAGATAAACAGGAAGGAGCAGGTTTGATTTTGCTAAGATGTGTGGAACATCATGTTAAATGTTGCTGATTTTCAGGTTCTTCGGGTTTTTTAAGGAGAAAGATTATGACTCAGAATGTGACCATAACAAACCTTCTAAAGAAGTGACTGTCTCATTCCATCTTGATGATTTTTAATGTACAAACATTATTCTTCTCCATCTTCATCCTTATCATTCCTCGAATGAAGACGACTGATGTGGTATTTGAGTAGATCTGCAGCTATGGCTGTAACCTCTGTCTAGAAAGCTTCTTAAAGCTCTTAAGCTATCTCCTTCGTCATTAGGTCTGCTTTTTATCTCAAGGAGGAATGTACTAAAAATCATACAAAGTCATCAGACAATTCTTTTTTTTGGTTGTTTTTTGGTTTTGTTTTTATTATTACAATACAAAGCTAAAATTGTTGTTGAACCATATCAGAATGAGCTTGCGGCAGCATGATTTCTTTCTGAAGTGGGAAATTTTTCTTGGTGTGTAGACAAGCCTAAGATGCATATTTCAGTGGCATTCAGAGGGCAGATATTGGATTGGAGAGGGTCTAGTAAAAAACTGAAGGGGAGGAACTCCAGATAGTTGTTCTCAGCAAAGTCACTAATGACAGTTCCAAAGCTCAGAATTGGTACTCCATCTTCCTTGACCTGTCGCTGCTTTCAACATGGTCAGCCATGCTCTTAGTCTCAAAATCGTGTCCTCCCTCAGCTTTCGTGACTTTCCTTTCCTGGTTGTCTTTCTATCACATTGTCACCATTTCCTCATCCCTACACCAACTTTCTGTGAGGGTCCCTTATGGCTTTGTCCATGTCCCCCAGCTCTCCTACCTATACGGACTGTTTCTGAGTGATCTCATTCATAAAAACCACTTCAGCTGTCACCTGCATGCTGATGATTCTCAGATCTCTCTCTCCACTCTTGACATGTTTCCTTCCGTCCAAACTAAAATCTCAGCCTGTCTGATGTTCTTGTGGATGTCCGGCTATCAGCTTAAGCTTGTTGTGGCCAAAACAGATTTCTTAATCTCGTCCCTTAGACCTCCCCATCATTGTGAACAACATCACCAGCCTTCCTGTCACTCAGGACCTGTAACTTGCATATTGTTTTTTAATTAGTCCTCTCTCAACTCATTCATTTATTCAGGCTATATCTAAATATTGCTGCTTCTTTTTGCATATCATGTCTTAAGATCTGGCTTTTCCTCTCTATCCACATAGTTAATCCTTTCATCAACACATTTCTTGACAATTGCAACCTTCTCTCTGGCCTTGACATATCCCACTTACATCTATTCAAAATGCTGCTGCAAATATCATTTTTCTGACTTGTCATTTTGACATCGCCCTCCTCTTTGCATTCCTTCATTGGCTCCCCTTTTTCTACCATATCAAACACAGACAATTCATCTTCACTCTGAAGAGCCATCATGGCCTACCCATATTCTCTCTACCACCTGAGATGATCTCCACCTCTACTCCTCTAATGATGCCACTCAACTGCCTATTTTTCAAATTTTCAAAGAGGCATCTTGGTGCTTTCTCCCATACAGCATTTTATACATGGAAGGAACTCTACATTAAAATCCACCTCATTGTCTTCCTTTATATTTTTCCTTAAAACACTCCTCTAACATGAACCCATTACAAAACAAACAGACAAACAAAAACACCTTGACAATGGTTATGCAACTGGTGTGCTGTGATTGCTGCTTAGTAGGCTGATCAGTATCTTCTCATCACTAGCGCAGCCAGGTCCAAAGCGCAGGGGGAGCAGCACTATAAAAAGGCGCCTCTCCCTGTACTCACCCGGCGGCGCTCCGGGTCTTTGGCGGCACTTCACGGCACTTCGGCAGCGGGTCCTCACTCACTCCGGGTCTTTGGTGGTACCCGCCGCTGAAATGCCACCGAAGACCCAGAGTGCCGCCGGGTGAGTGCAAGAAGCGGCGCTTAAAAAGAAGCAGCGCCTTTTTTTAGTGCTGCTAAAAAAAGGCGCCGCTTCTGCCACTTCTGCTCACAGGGGGAGCAGCCGCTCCCCCTGCTCCCCTCCTGGCTACGCTACTGCTTCTCATCTATTATTCTGTGCTCCCTCTACCCCATCTGTTTGGTGCAGCCACCTGTTGTCTCTCTTACCCTTAAATGGTAAGCTCTTCAAGGCAGGAACCATCTATTTGTTATACATTTGTATGTTGCTTAATGCAATGGGGCTGGGCTCTCTAGTTACCAACACAATGGAAATAAATAATGATGCAAATGTTTTGTGTTTCTAAAAAGTGTCAGAGAAAGGGGGAAGTCCAAAAGCAACTTGTTAAATCATGCACTTAAATGATGAAGATGGGAAGGAAGCATGCTTATTACAACTTAAATCATTTGCATAAACCAGAGAAAACTGGAATTCTAGAGCTGAACCAAAACACTCAATGTTCCAGCCACCCATGTATAGTTGTTAAAAGCAATCTTGCCTGTTAGCTTTTTTTCACTGACGCACATGTTGCTCCTAAATAAACATGATTATACCCTATGTGGAACTGCAGTTTGGTTCAAACACTAAAAATAAAAACAGTTAACATGTAGATGCTTTAATCAGATGCATGCTGCTCAACAATTTAACTTCCAATTGTCTTGCAGCTATTCTACAACTAAGAACGGACCCTGTTGAGTTTAAAAGAGATTGACCATCTATGAAAATAGGCATCTGAAACTATTTTTGTGACAAAATTCTGATCTTTAGTCAAATGACAAAAAAATGTGTACATAAAAATCTCACACAGACTGTATGTTTGCCTACTATTTACCTTTCACTTGGTGTTATTTCATGGCTATTTTGAGCATGTTGATATTTGTGGGTAAGATTCAGCTCTGTATTTCTTATTCATCAAGGCTAGTTTCTATGGTCTCTCTTTGCTTTCCTCACTTAATTTGGGGTCTGGATGAAACGGAATTGGTTGAGACTGGGTCTATGCATCACTAAAGTGGTGCTAACTGGCTGGCAAAAGCATCCAGCTCTCTGTTGAAGGAGAGTGGTCATCATCCTACTATGGTTTGAAGTCTCAGACTCTCTTCTCAGCTTATCCTTTCCCAGCTATCGTTTATTTAGTTTGATTTTATTTTAATTTACTGCTTCTTCCCTGCGGGATGCATAATATAAACACTTAAAAATGTTCCAAATAAACTAGTAACAAATTAGCTGTTTACGCTGTCTACTGCAGCTGCAGATAAGGGTGGGGCTAAAAGGGTACAGGGTTGGACTTGGGTGGAGCATGAAGGCTGAGATTCCTGGTTGCTGCAATAACTCACTGTGTAAGGGGAATTTGTCTCATTGGAGGCCATAGAAGTCTTCTCTTATTTGCTATAGCATCAGACTGAGTGTTGCCAACAAAATGGTGCTTATGGCCATACAAGTTAGGTCATGTGTCACAAGGGAGAAAAAAGTATCAGAGGGGTAGCCATGTTAGTCTGGATCTGTAGAAGCGACAAAGGGTCCTGTGGCACCTTATAGACTAACAGAGGTATTGAAGCATAAGCTTTAGTGGGTGAGAAAATTATATTTAAGTCAAAACCAAATTTGTTTATTGTGTAGCAGTAGTTATCTTTCAAGCCCCACTGACCACTGCAGAATTAGCTAGATACAGCCAGTGGTGCATCTAGCACATGTAAAGGTATATTTTAGCCTTCATTTTGCTGTAATTGGATTTGGTCAGGATGGCAGAGCACTCCCCAGTGGACTCTCACGCTGCGCTAGGAGTAGAAAGTAACGTAACTGTGCCGTGGCCATGGTAACTCAAGCATCTTTTCTATATTTGTAATAACAGGTACCATTTTTAAAAAGAGAAAAGCATGCCAGTCTGACTTTTCTGGACACCTTGAAGTATTGCAGAGCAAATCATGTGCCAAGCACAGAACATTCAGCCTTACAGCATTTTGCAGCTGGCCTCCAGAATGGTTTCATCATTTGCCTGGAATGAGGAATAGTCCATGTAAGACCTTTCCTGGGACTGATCCCCATAGCAGCCTCTCCATGCCCACAACAATCCGATTAAAATAACCAAAAATCCTCTTTCCTGTATTTTGACAGGCTCCCTTGTGCTGTGACTGTGCCACATTGTTTACCAATGAGGAGCCTTATCCAGAGGAAATTTTAAGATTTCAGGAAAAATTGAGGAAAGAGAATGGCCCAGCCAGCCAATATCTCTCCTTCTCATTATCCAGCTGTCACAGGGTCCACTCACCACTCGGGTTCCTCCTCCTCGCTGCTCTGGGGATTAGCAACTTCCAGATGCTGCGCCCCCCGTTGGCAGTCTCCCAAGTTGTCTCTGCAACTTCAGGTGCTTCTTCTTCACAACTTGGCCCTCCAGCCAGGTCACTATACATGTTTTCCCCTTCCGGAGTAATCTGTCCCAGGCAGTCCACTCTTCACTCCTGTGCCCTGTGGCTGGTAAGGGAACCTGGATCCACCCTCTACTCTAGATTCCGGCTCAGGGGCCCTCTCGTCAGCACAGCAGCCAATCCCATACCTTGCTGATTTTCCCCTGAGCCTCTCCTACCTTTCCAGCTCTCCCCCAACTCTGGTTTGTCGGCCCAACTCCTTCCTCCCAAGGAGTGACTGTTCCTTCCATCTATAGCCCCAGACAACCTCCCTTCTCCAAAGGAATGACTGCAGACCACTTCCCTGCAGCTTCTGGGCTTTGTACAGGCCCCTACTGTTCCCATCCAGCTGAGCCTCATCTAAATAATCCCTGGCTCCTTCTCCAAGTGCAGCCTGGGCAGTTGTTATCCCTCTCTTCCCCCGGCATTCTTAACGCCTTCAAGTCTTGTGGGGTGGACACCCCATCACATAATCTAAATGTGGTTATAAAATTGTCTTTAACAGAATACGGTTTTCTTCCACCAGTGTCTAGGTTATATTGCCTGAATCTCATTCCAGTAATCCTTGCAGTGGGAGCAAAAATGATAAAGTACCATTCTGATCTGTGGCTTTTCTAAGGTGTAGGGCAGCAGTGGACATTATAGCTGGATAGCACAAAGAAGCCCCATTTTGTGTGAAACTGAAATCAGTGTGCACACCCAGACTTTACCCACATAGAGTTCTGGTTTTATTTTCACCCAGCCTCTGCAGACAACTAAATCACTTGCCTGTAAACTGCACTGCTTAAGTGTCCAACATACTTTGAAAAGTGTGGTCCTGAAAATCTGAGCACTTTCACAAAGATAAAGGTGGCACTGAGTGCAATTACAAGAAAATGTTTATTCCCTTATATTAAGGAAAAAACACAGTAAAACAATACTTGTTCTAGGTTGGATGAAATTCAGTTCAAGCCCTCTGCTTGAAACCATGTAAGGACAAGATCTTAGAGCCAAGCCTTACTTATGTAAGGCGTTCTTACTCAAATAAGTCCCACAAAAGCCATTGTATTTTGAATGTTTCATTATTCAATATATATTAATCCTATAATTATCTGACTCATTTCTAAAGCTGCATAGACAACCAATCATGTCATACACAGTAGAAAAACAATGATGTGATGTTTGTTTCTTGGGCCCATATTCTTATACTGAAAGTAAAAGTATACAATGAGTCATAGTGGTTAACAAAAGGTGAAGGCAAGTGTCTCAACTGCTAATAATTCACACATTAAGTAATGACTAAGCTATTGTAAGGTAAAAGTCACAATTGTGAGAAAATGGTCCTTGGATATTTGCACATAGTACAGATAACACCAGGTGACAGCTCTGCATGACAAAAGTAGACATTTAAGTAATTCAAGCTGTTACTATGAATTTAATCTCCAGTGAAAGTTCTGTCTTCATAAAGTATGATTTATCCGTATTGTTCAACTGACAGGGCAAGGGCATGTAGACTATACCGTTCCACTCACTAGCATAGAAATTAGGCTAGCTTTTCAAAAACAGCAACAACAAACAATTATTACCTCTTTTCTCTAATGAGTACTAGGGACTCAAAACATTACAAAAACCTAACTTTCATTTTCTCTGTTCTTAGTAGTCACTATCTTTGAGCTAGTTTATAAATACGGGTATTATATTACAATATATTGTTGGAAGACAGGATACTGGGCTAGATGGACCTTTGGTCTGACCCAGTATGGCTGTTCTCATCTTCTTTAATAATGTCTCAGCGATATTATTATATTACAGTAGAATTGAGAGGTGTCATCTAGTGCTAGTATTGCACAAACTCATAGTATGACACCATTCCTGCCTCAAGAAGTTTATAATCTAAATAGACAGGACCAAGAAAAGGTGCTAATTATCTGCACTTTACACATGGGGAACTGATACAAAGAGTAAGTGACTTGCCCAAGGTCACATAAGATGGCTGTAGCAGAGACAGGAATTAAACCCAGAGTTCCTGAGTCCCAGTTTAATCCTTCATCACAAAACCATCCCTCCTTTCATGGTTGCAATTAGCAAAAGGGCTGATGGCCACAATCCAGAGAAGGGTAGCATTATGCTCTCTTATAGATCTCCTAACTTAAATAGAACATGAGATGCCAGCTGCTGGAAACCTACCAGATTAGCTATGACAAATGGAAAAGTAACTAAACAACAGGAACAGGAAATAGCTACCCAAGGTTTGCCAGCTGTCAGCAAAATTCTAACCTACTTGGATAATTTTCTGGTCCAGTTTACTAAAAACTGATCTGGAGTTAAACATAGCATGATGAAAATAACATAGGGTAAGAGTTGGTTTGGGAAGTTTATGGAACTTGGAATAACAACAATACTCTCTCAGAGGCCCGATAAAGCATTGTGCTGAGCATCTCCTGTGATCTTATGAGCACCCATGTCTCCGTACAAATTAAAGATGTTCAGCACCTCACAAGACTTGCAGTAACAGTCCCTTCATAGTAGATTACTGGTTCCCCAAAGCACACACAGTATATTTGGGAATACATTTAAATGAGACAGCGGAGATGCACACATCTGAGCAAGCCAATTAAGCACGTGGTAGCCTTTCATAAACTCTAGACATGAACACATTTGATGAAGTAGGCTCCATCAACAGCTCCTTGGGGACAACAAGTAACTGGTTCCCAAACTACTTCAGCAGGGCTCCCAAAATGTAAAGTGACTTTCGGGCTACTACTGTGACAGTGTGTCAGAGTATCCAGTATGGTCTCTTGGCTCCTTCAAATGCAATGCAGAAACCTAACTTTCATTTTCTCTATTCTTAGTAGTCACTATCTTTGTATTTTGGTCACAGATAATAGCGTTAATCAAGATCTGCCAAAAATTCCATGCTCAACATTATTATTCTGAAAAGTTTGTAGGCAATCATTTGATCACATGAACAATGAGGTATTAACAGTCTCATTGTCTTTAAAAATCCAGCTAGAGAGCTCATTAACTCTCACACAGCTGAGCAGTTATGATAGGGAATCATTTTTAGGCTAAATCCTCTGCAAAGGGGCCCTCATTTTTTTCACGTTAAAAACAAAAAGCCTCAAGAATTGTTTGCTTCACTTTTGCTCAGCAAAAGTCAGAGACATATGATTGTGGGCAAGAAACAATACACTGTCCAATACTTAACTACTCAAGATAGTTAAGTCCAAAGCAAACTGTGAAGAGCTACAAAGGGAATCACACAAAACTGGGCAACAAAATGGCAGATGAAATTCAGTGTTGATAAATGCAAATAATGCACACTGGAAAACATAATCCCTACTATACATATAAAATCATGGTGTCTAAATTAGCTGTTACCACTCAACATAAGAATGGCCATACTGAGTCAGACCAAAGGTCCATCTAGCCCAGTATCCTGTCTTCCAACAGTGGTCAATGCCAGGTGCACCAGAGGGAATGAACAGAACAGGTAATCATCAAGTGATCTATTCCCTGTTGCTCATTCCCAGGGTCTGACAAACAGAGGCTAGGGATACCATCCCTGACTATGCTGGCTAATAGCCTTTGATGGACCTATCCTCTATGATTTTATCTAGTTCTTTTTTGAACTCTGTTATAGTCTTGGTCTTCTCAACATCCTCTGGAAAAGAGTTCCACAGGTTGACTGTGCGTCGTGTGAAGAAGTACTTCCTTTTGTTTGTTTTAAACCTGCTGCCTATTAATTTCATTCAAGAGAGCGCTCTTGGAGTCATTGTGGATAGTTCTCTGAAAACATCCACTTAACTGCAGCGGCAGTGAAAAAAGCTAGCAGAATGTTGGGTATCATTAAGAAAAGGATAGCTAATAAGACAGAAAATATCATATTGCTGCTATATAAATACATGGTACACCCACATCTTGAATACTGCATGCAGATGTGGTCACCCCATCTCAAAACAAATATACATTGGATGGGAAAAGGTTCAGAAAAGGGATACAAAAATGATTAGGGGTATGGAACAGCTTCTGTATGGGGCAAGATTAAAAAGTCTGGGACTTTTCAGCTTGGAAAAGGGTTGACTAAGGGGGGATATGATAGAGGTCTCTAAAATCATGACTGGTGTGGAGAAAGTAAATAAGGAAGTATTATTTACTTCTTATAAAACAAGGAGTAAGAGTCACCAAATGAAATTAATAGGAAGCAGGTTTAATACAAACGGAAATATTTCTTCACCCAACACACAGTCACCCTGTGGAACTCTTAATTGTGAAGGCCAAGACTATAACAGTGTTCAAAAAAGAACTAGATAACTTAATGGAAGATAGGCCCATCAATGGCTAATAGCCAGGATGGGTAGGAATAAGGTGTCCCTAGCCTTTGTTAAGCATGGAATGAGCGATGGGATTGATCACTTGCTGATAACATGTTCTGTCCATTCCTTATGGGGCACCTAGCACTGGCTACTGTCGGAAGCGAGGATACTGGGTTAGATGGCCCTTTGGTCTGACCCAGTATGGCCGTTCTTGTGGCTTGGGTTAAGCTAAATTGAATCCACATCATTCAGCTCTCCAATCCTTAACAGGCTTCCTACTTTTATTGACTTCTCCCGCTGAAGGTATGATAATCCAAACTGGCTGCTGTTTCTAAATCCCTATTCTTCACGAAATATCAGGTCAAACTGATCCATGATAGCCCTAAACCATGAAATTTGAACAGAGTAGACTGGGGTGGGCAAACTACGGCCCACGGGCCACATCCAGCCCATGAGCCATTTTAAGCCGGCCCGTGAGCCGCACTATGCGGCTTGGCCCCCACCCGCTCCAGCCGGGGCGGTGGGTTGGGGTGGGCCATACCACACGGCTCGGCCCTGCTCCGGTGCTCCTCCCGGGGCGCAGGGTTGGGGGGCCGTACCACACAGCTCCCCGAAGCCGCAGCATGGCCCTGCTCCTACATACTCCAATGAGAGCTGCAGGGGCAGGGCCTGTGGACAGGCAGCATGCAGAGATGCCTGGCCACGCCTCCGCATAGGAGCCGGGGAAGGGACATGCCACTTCTTGGACCCGCTTGAGGTAAGCGCTGCTTGGAGCCAGCACCCCCTGAGCCTCTCCCCATGCCCCATCACCCTGCCTCAGCCCTGAGCCCCTTCCTGCTCTCCAAACCCCAATTTTGTGAGCGCTCATCCCCTGCCATACAATTTCTATTGCTTCATGTGGCCATCAGGCCAAAAAGTTTGCCCACCCCTGGAGTAGAGAGATTGCAGCAGAGGGCAACACTCATGAGAGCTCCTGGTGAAATACTGCAATTAAAAGGCAGAGAACTTTATGAAAATCAAAAAGAAAAAGTTGTGTCTCGTGATGTTGGGAGCAGGGGAAGCGAAGGATAGGGACAGAGAGATGGAGCTGGTTAGCTCGGATGAAGGGAGGGCGGCAAACATCAACAGATTTTTGAGATGATTTAGAGAAACATACAAATGTTGAGGGACTCAACTGAACCACTGAACTTTGAGGATCACCACCCCAAAACAAGGTGCCAATAATCAGGACTGACCACCAAAGCTTCTGTCTCTCTCTCTCTCACACTCACACACACACACACACACACACTCACACTCACACTCACACTCACACACACTCACACTCCTCTCTCTCTCTCTCTCTCTACATGACACACCTTACAGTGGCACAGCTGTGCCGCTGTAAGGTCTCCCGTGTAGTCGCTCTATGCTGGTGGGAAAGAGCTCTCCTACCAGCATACTTAAACCACCCCAATGAGTGGTGGTAGCTATGTTGGCGGGAGAGTGTCGCCCACCACCGCAGCACTGTCCACACCAGCACTTTTCATGGTCAGGGTGTGTTTTTTCACACCTCTGACCTACAAAAGTTTTACTGATTAAAGTGCTAGTGTAGACAAAGCCTTAGAAGTTGACATTTGCCAAAGTCCCTGACTGGAAATTCTCACTGATTACCACCTGTTAACTGTTCTACTTGGCCAATAGTTTTTGGCTCAGCACATCTATTAGCCTCCTGGTTCCTGGGTCAACTGGGCCTCCAATGGACATCAACAAAGACTAATTGAAAGAGTCTAATAGAACCCACTCCTTGAAGGTATTTAGGCACCTTACTCCCATTGAAATCAAATGGTAGTTTGGTGCCTAAATACCTGTGAGGATCTTGGCCTAATTCAATTCCAATAGGGAGAATGTATTCTAAATTTACCTTTATTTTTTAATTTATATTCCAGAATGTCACACTAGCTAGCTCCAGCTGGGCTGTGATGCCAGAATGCATTATTCGATGATGTCACACATACCCGGAAATTTGCTGAATTATGGAACTGACCTATAGAAGTACAGTTTAGTAGCTTTTTTATTTCACGGCATAATTTTTTTTGGGGGGGGGGGATATTATTTTATATTCCACATGTTCCTGTGTGGACCATGGAAGCAAGAATTATTGACGAAATAGCCAGGCTTGCTGGGGTCCTGCCAGAAGTGCAGTAGGATCTTGGAGCTCAAAGGATGAGAAGAACAGAAAGGGAGTGGCTGAAGCATGACTGCAGGGTAGGGTGAGTGGGAAGATCAGCTAAAGAGGCGGGTGCAGTGTAAGGTAAGATTTATGGAAGCTAGAAGCATTTATAAATGCAGTTGTGTGAACTGAAAAGGATCAGACTGAACATGGGACGCAAGGAAGCGAGACAATGGGATGTGGGCAGAGGCAGAAGAATTCTATGCATTTGAGTAAGTTTGGGGGTGGGAAATCTGAATTGTTGAGGTTTTATGTAAACCAAATGCTTCATCTTCTTGAGATTCACAGATCACTACTGAGGTTTCTTTGGTAAAGTCATTTTTCTCTGAAGTAAATGATTGTATGCCACTAACTTGCCATACCTGCTACACTAGCCATTATGAAGCATTGAAATCTTCAAAGCAATTCTGCCTCCTTCTAAGCATTTTACAAGCCTACTTACAACTTTTCCATCTGTCTCCTAGACAGTCTCCAAGGATGAAAGCCTGGGCTGTTACATCTGCTGTTTGAACATGAAGCTCAGTTTGTAAAATTGAAAAAAAAAATCTGGCTTGGGTTTAATGAACCCCTTCATGAGGATTATCAGTCTCTTCCGGTTAAAAAAAGAAAATGCTGAACTAAACAAGTCAGGCTGTCACCTATAGCTGACAGTTCTAAAATTAAGATGATTAGAAAAAAGATCATTTTATTTTAGTTACAAAAGTAAGTACTTAGCCATGTCATTCTTTCCTATTAGCCTCTTCTGCATCCCGCTGGCTAGAAGGGATATTTAAACTGCTCAAAAAGCAGCTGGTTTTCAAAGAGAAAGGGAAAAAAAGGAATGTAATAGGCAAAATATATATTTATCTGACCATTTAAAGCAGCATACATTCCCATAATAAATAGAAATTGACTATTTACATTTGGCACAGAAAACTAGGAGTCAATGAAGGAAGCTGTCACAGAGTAATTTCCTGAATAGACAGGTTGCACTTTTATCCTCCAATTGTGATGCTGTTTTGGAATCTCCAAAAAAATTTCACAATGGGAAGAAATTATATTGTATGTATGCAATATATCAGTATATGAACCATACCACTTGCATTGGGTCACTGAGAGCAGTGTAGATGCCTGTCCTTTTGCCTCTTATTTCTAATGTCAGATAAACAGCAATTATAGCTGTCCAGGGTCTGGAAGAAAGGTTTACAAATGGGCATCTTGTTGATAATCATTGCTTATGAAGGTTTTAATGCCTTCTTTTTAAAGTATCAGGCATAGGCCATAGTCAGTGATCACTGTTAAAACTGGCCCATTGTTCTGACCCAGTATGGAAGTAACCATGTTCCTGTATAGAACTGAGATGTGACTGTCTATGTTGACTGAATATCACATTGAGAAAGGTAAAGGTGTATTGCCATTTCTTTTATTTATGCTGTACCTCTTCTGCAATAGAGGACTTCAGTTTCAGAAACTGGCACTTTTCTCAAGGTCTCTGAGGGTCAGAAGTATAGTTAATTCATGAGATGCTTCAGTTGTCTAGCAGAAGGAAGGGATTCAGTGATATGGTGTAAAATCAAAAGTGACAGTATTGCTTTCTTTTCTCACATTCAAAACAAATAAGGTTCTGGCAAAACAGTTCTTGACATTTGTATGTGAACAGTGGTAGCCAACATTGTAAAAGCACTTGTGTGGGCAGGGCCTGAATTAAAGTCCATCCTCCCCACCCTCCATAATCACGTGTATACACTATGTAAAAGTGACACCCATAGATAGTCTTAATGAATATAAAAATAAAATAAATTCATAAAATGGATGCATTTAATATAAACACAAAAGGGGAATAGAGCTATGGTTGTATCTGAAGAATAACACTTTAAAAAAACAACAAAAGAGAAAGCGTTGATTAGTTAACCTTGCATATCCTGTTCTGAGATCAAAGTGGCTAATTTGCAGGGATCAAAGAGGGAAAATATACTATGTAACACCCTTAAAATATATATATTATGCCTATGATGTGATGCAGCACAATCGGTACCATGCCACATAGTATCTGCAGGGAAAGAAAGAAAATGGTCATGAAAACTTCTTCACTGGGCAGGTTCATGCACTACATGCTTTTTTTTTTAAAAGGACTCAGACAACCCTAACAATTAAAGTTGGGGATATCTTTGCAGAATATCAACTGGTTCTGTATAAAAGCAGGTCAAGGGCTACACATAAGACTGATGCTTCAATACCAGAGTTACAGCCTAGAATGACTTTCAGAACTTTCTGTATCCTTTATAGTAGGAGCAGTAATGGATTTAGGCTGGAAAGTAAGTTCTACAAGTCAGCAGAAAGACCTGAAAACCATCACAGAATGGTCAGCATTCAGAGGTACTGATCCTGCAAAGTGTTCAGGCAGCATGCTACTCCCATGTGGAGCCCCGCTGACTTCAGCAGACTGCCTGGGTGCTTTATGTTGTAGGATCCAACCTGAGATTGTTAGTCCCTGCCCCAAAGAGCTGTCTTTTCATTGTATGGGTATGTCTACACTACGATAGTAGTTCGATTTTACTTAAACCGATTTTTTGAAACCGATATTGCAAAGTCGAACGTGTGTGTCCACACTAAGCACAGTAATTCGACTTTGTGAGTCCACAGTAACGGGGGAAGCGGCGACATTCGAAGCGGTGTACTGTGGATAGCCATCCCACAGGTCCCGCACTGCCCAGTGGAATTCAGGGTCAAGCCCCCAATGCCTGATGGGGCAAAAAATGTGTCGCTGGTGGTTTTAGGTAACTGTCGTCATTCAACCCTCACTCCCCCCCTCCCTCCGTGAAAGCGGTGGCAGGCAATCATTTCGCGCCCTTTTCCCTTGATTGACAGCACAGACTCCATAGCACCACGAGCATGGAGCCCGCTGCGATCATCGCAGCAGTTATGGCCGTTGTCAACACCTCGCGCCTTATCGTCCACCTTATTCAGAGACAGATGTTGAGAAATCGGGCGAGGAGGCTACAGCAGCATGGTGAGGACGGTGACGATGACACAGCCCTCTCACAAAGCAAGGGACCCTGCAACGTGGACATCATGGTGTCAGTGGGTCAGGTTGATGCAGTGGAACACCGATTCTGGGCCCGGGAAACAAGCACAGACTGGTGGGACCGCATAGTGCTGGAGGTCTGGGATGAATCCCAGTGGCTGCGAAACTTTCGAATGCGTAAGAGCACTTTCCTTGAACTTTGTGAGTTGCTGTCCCCTGCCCTGAAACGCAAGGACACCAGGATGCGAGCAGCCCTGACAGTCCAGAAGCGAGTGGCCATAGCCCTCGCTTGCAACGCCTGACAGCTACTGGTCAATCTCGAATCAGTTTGGAGTGGGCAAATCTACCGTGGGGGTTGCTGTGATGCAAGTAGCCCATGCAATCATTGAGCTGCTGTGCTGCTGTCAAAGGTAGTGACCCTGGGACACGTGCAGGTGATCATAGATGGCTTCGCTGCGATGGGATTCCCAAACTGCGGTGGGGCTACAGATGGAACGCACATCCCTATCCTGGGACTGGACCACCAGGGCAGCCAGTACATTAACCGAAAGGGCTACTTTTCAATGGTGCTGCAAGCACTCGTGGATCATAAAGGATGTTTCACCAACATCAATGTCGGATGGCCGGGCAAGGTTCATGACGCTCGCGTTTTCAGGAACTCTGGTCTGTTTAGACGGCTGCAGGAAGGTATTTACTTCCCGGACCAGAAAATAACTGTTGGGGATGTGGAGATGCCTATAGTGATCCTTGGGTCCCAGCCTACCCACTAATGCCCTGGCTCATGAAGCCGTACACAGGCGCCCTGGACAGTGAAAAGGAGCTGTTCAACTACAGTCTGAGCAAGTGCAGAATGGTGGTGGAGTGTGCTTTTGGACGTTTGAAGGGGCGCTGGAGAAGCTTACTGACTCACTCAGATCTCAGCGAAACAAATATCCCCATTGTTATTGCAGCTTGCTGTGTGCTCCACAATCTCTGTGAGACCAAGGGGGAGACGTTTATGGCGGGGTGGGAGGTTGAGGCAAATCGCCTGGCCGCTGATTACGCTCAGCCAGACACCCGGGCGATTAGAAGAGCCCAGCGGGACGTGCTGCGCATCCGGGAAGCTGTGAAAACTAGCTTCCAGACTGACCAGGGTAACCAGTGACTCTTACGTTTGTGTAAACAGGAGGTGAACCTGCCCCCATTTCTTTCCCCTGTTAATATTGCCTATCCTCTCCAATTACCAACCCCCTTCCCCCCCTTCAAATGCACCTTCTTTTAAAAAGAGAATAAAGGCAACATTGTTCAAGAAAACCATCTTTTTTATTAAGGATTTTTCAGTAAAGGGAGGGAACTGGGACGGAGGCTAGGGTGGGGTGCGGGTGGAGGGAAGGAAAGGACGCTTCTAAACTTGGGGAATGAGAGCCTTCTGCTACTTGAGCAGTCCGCAGGGGTGGACTGGTTGTTTCCACGGAGCCTGCCACCCCTCCTTTTTGGGACTCTGGGTGAGGGGGCTATGGGACTTTGGGGCGGGGGAGGGCGGGGGAGATCTGCTGCAGCGGGGCTCTGTCCTCCTGCCTCCGGTCCTGCAGAACATCTACCAGACGCCGGAGCGTGTCCGTTTGCTCCCGCATTAACCCAAGCAGCGCCTCAGTCACCCGCTGGTCCTCCTGCCGGCACCGATCATCACGAGCATCCCTTCTGTCCTCACGAGCTTCCGTCCTGTTCTCACGGGCGTCCCGCCTCTCCTCCCGTTCGCTGGCTGATCGCTTGTATTGCAAAATGGTCTCTCTCCACTCACTCTACTGTGCTGCCTCACTGCGGGAGCAGTGCATGAGTTCGGAGAACATCTCATCCCGCGTTCGTTTCTTTCGCCGCCTTATCTGTGCCAGCCTTTGGGAGGGAGATGCCGGGGGAACCCTAGAGACAGTTGCAGCTGTGGGCTGAAAAAAAGGGAGTGAATTCTTTAGAAAGATACATTTTCCAGAACAATGAATATAGTCTTTCCTTGTGAACAAGACCATGCACACTACCTATCGCATTTGCTTTCAGTACAAGGTCGCATTTTTAATCTTTATATTGAGTGCCTGGGGTCTTGGTGTGCAGATCACACAAGCGGGGCCAGGCAATGGAATTCGGCTAGCAGGCAGACATGGTAAGCTGTAGACTTTTGGCTGCTGAAAGCTTACTTTACAGCAGCGCCCTCCTTTCCCATTCCAAGCAGAGCTCCTACAGTTGCCCAGTTACTGCTGCGCTGTGCGTGTTAACGTGCAGCGGCAGAAAGCACAGTAACCCCAGCCATCCCATTCTCTGGGATGGTCGGTTTAGCCTTCACCTTACTGCGTGGCTGGTCTTGGGAACGATCCCTGCAAGCTGCCTACGAACCGCTCAGCATGAACGGTCTGCCTCCCCGCCCCCACTGTGTGGCTGGTCTCGGGAATGATCCCTGCAAGCTGCCGGCGAACCGCTCAGCATGAACGGTCCGCCTCCCTGCCCCCACCACGTGGCTGGTCTCGGGAACGATCCCTACAAGCTGCCGGCAAACCGCTCAGCATGAACGGTCTGCCTCCCTGCCCCCACCGCGTGGCTGGTCTCGGGAACGGTCCCTGCAAGCTGCCGGCAAACCGCTCAGCATGAACGGTCCGCCTCCCTGCCCCCACCGCGTGGCTGGTCTCGGGAACGATCCCTGCAAGCTGCCGGCAAACCGCTCAGCATGAACGGTCTGCCTCCCTGCCCCCACCGCGTGGCTGGTCTCGGGAACGGTCCCTGCAAGCTGCCGGCAAACCGCTCAGCATGAACGGTCCGCCTCCCTGCCCCCACCGCGTGGCTGGTCTCGGGAACGGTCCCTGCAAGCTGCCGGCAAACCGCTCAGCATGAACGGTCCGCCTCCCTGCCCCCACCGCGTGGCTGGTCTCGGGAACGGTCCCTGCAAGCTGCCGGCAAACCGCTCAGCATGAACGGTCCGCCTCCCTGCCCCCACCGCGTGGCTGGTCTCGGGAACGATCCCTGCAAGCTGCCGGCGAACCGCTCAGCATGAACGGTCTGCCTCCCCTCCCCCACCGCGTGGCTGGAAACTGCTTGTTAGATTTTTTTCAAGGAACAGGAAAACAGTCCCCGTAATAAAATTCACCTAATTCCAACCAGGTCACCATGACTGATATCACTCTGATGAGGATTACACAGACTGAGAAATGCGTGAATGCCAGCAAACACCGGGGCCATATGCCGCCATGCTTTTCAGGCAATGATACCGGAGTACCTGCTACTGGCCTGGCGCGGTAAAGTTTCCTACCATGGAGGACGCAATAAGGCCGCTCTCCCCAGAAACCTTCTGCAAAGGCTTTCACAGTACCTCCAGGAGAGCTTGATGGAGATGTCCCAGGAGGATTTCTGCTCTATCCCCACACATGTTAACAGACTTTTCCAGTAGCTGCACTGTCCACGAATGCAGCTAAAGTGCCTAGGTCAAATTACTCATTAAAAACCCATTGCTATAATACCATGTCTATTCTATTCAAAAGATATGTTTTGAACACTCACCTACTGATCCTTCTCCTGATTCACGGTCTGGGTTACCGCCTTGGGAGGGTTGGTAGGGGATCTCCATCAGGGTAATGAAGAGATCCTGGCTGTCGGGGAAATCAGCGTTCAAAGCGCTGTCGACTGCTTCGCCCTCCTCATCTCCTTCATCATCTTCCCCATCCGCGAAAACCTCCGAGGAAGCGACCGTTGAGAATACCCCATTGTCGGAGTCCACGGACAGGGGTGGGGTAGTGGTGGCGGCCCCACCTAGGATTGCATGCAGTGCCACGTAGAAACGGCATGTCTGGGGCTGAGACCCGGAGCGCCCGTTGGACTCTCTGGTCTTCTGGTACGCTTGTCTCAGCTCCTTGATTTTCACGCGGCACTGCGTTGCATCCCGGCTGTATCCTCTGTCAGTCATGGCCTTGGAGATCTTCGCGTAGATCTTTGCATTCCGTTTTTTAGATCGCAGCTCTGAAAGCACGGACTCATCTCCCCACACAGCGATCAGATCCAACACTTCCCGATCAGTCCATACTGGAGCCCTCTTTCGATTCTGGGATTGCATAGTCACCTCTGCTGGAGAGCGTTGCATCATTGCCAGTGCTACTGAGCTCGCCACGATGTCCAACCAGGAAATGAAATTCAAACTGGCCAAACAGGAAAAGGAATTCAAATGTTCCCGGGTCTTTTCCTGTGTGGCTGAGCAAAGCATCCGAGCTCGGACTGCTGTCCAGAGAGTGGTGCACTGTGGGCTAGCTCCCGGAGCTATTAGCGTCGAATTCCATCCACACTGACCCTAATTTGACATGTCCATTTCGATTTTAGCGCTACTCCCCTCGTCGGGGAGGAGTACAGAAATCGATTTAAAGAGCCCTTTATGTCAAAATAAATAGCTTCGTTGTGTGGACGGGTGCAGGGTTAATTCGATTTACCGCTGCTAAATTCGACATAAACTCCTAGTGTAGACCAGGCCTATGTGTTTACAGTGCCTAACACAAAGGGCCCCTGATTCCTGATTGGGTTCTCTAGATGCTACTACGCTATTAAAAATAATAAAAGCATCATACTGTATTTATTTTAAACTCTAACATGATAAAAAGAATTATGAGGACCTGTAAACATATAAGACAGAGGCACAGTGTGTTCAACCATTTTTCTTAGTATAATGAAGTGCATCTGTCTTGTATTTGTGTCCTCACAAAGTATACATATATACAATATTAGATTGTATGTCAGCTATCAGTTAAAGTAATACTATCATGAGCTGCGGAGGGTCTGCCAATACACTGGGTTTTAGGTCCAGATCTTCAAAGGTATTAAGGTACCTAATTTCCACTGAAGTTGGCCACCTAAGATCTGGGTCTTAGTGCCCTAAATGCAGGAGGGATCACTAACACCCTGTGACAAAGTGACAGGCAAACATCTTCTAGCTAAGCATGATTCTAGCTTGATGGGATGATCATTTTATTTAAATTTCTAGTGATGTGCTGCCAGTGTTTTAATAAAGACTCTCACCAAATTTCTTGCCTTAGCTTGTGCTAAACCAAGGCTACCTAGAATAAATCCAGTTCCCGACACATGTGTTCTGCGAGTTGAATAAGTGAGAGACTGGGGTTTCTACTCATTTATATTCCCATTGAAACAAAAAGTGCTTTTTGCCAGTGACTACACTGAACTTGTGTAATTTGATCCTGGTTGGGTGTGTCTTGTGAGGCGGGGGGGACCCTTCTTTGAGGCCTTTTTTTTTTCCTTTCAAATAATGTGGCACGCTGTGCAATCAAAGGCAAATGTTTACTCTTCAGAAGCATATTTATGAGCCCAAGGGATGATTTAGCAGTATCCAGAAAGGGCATGAACTCCAGCAAAGGCAGGGAACTCAGCCCCAACTTTCCTTCATTTCAGCCCTTCGGCACCTCAGTCTCTTGTGCATTACAAGTAGTTTTTTTGCTATGCCTGTTATTTCTCAAAACGGTCTTGGGGGTGTCTTTTTTGGGGGCTGTGACATGATCCATATCTTGTTTTTTTAGCTGGCTCTAGCATTCATGCAAAGATCTGAGAGCTTGTAAAATTCATTCAAATTGTATTTGTTTTTAAGTTCAGCTATAACATTTCTCTGTATATATTACTTTGATATTTTAATGGGATATTGAAATGATTAGTGTGCAAAGTTTTATTGCTGGCATTTTCAAAGCAGTACTCCAGATTCCTCATTAAATTTGACCTTGTACAGATAGATGCGATAGACAGGAGTTAGAATTAGGCCTGCTCTTGAATTGCAGCTACCAACTAACCTTTTTATTGCGGGGAGGGGCCAGCGGAGGAGAGAAGGTGGAGGACGTGGATCACTGCATAAGGTGATCCCGGTTTGGGATCCAATTAGATCTAAATCAGGGGTGGGCAAACTTTTTGGCCTGAGGGCCGTATCGGGTTTTGGATATTGCATGGAGGGCCGGTTAAGGGAGGGGTTGTGGCCTGGCCCCCACCTCCTATCTGCACCGCGCCACCCCCACCCCCCCCCCCCCCCCCGGGTCTCCTGCCCCATCCAAACTCCCAGTTCCCTGCCGGCCCCCCCGGGACTCCTGCCCCATCCACACCCACCGCTCCCTGTCCCCTGACCGCCCTTGGAACCCCTGCCCCTGACTGCCACCTGCCGCCCAATCCAACCCCTCCTCTCATTCCTGAGTGCTCCCATTCAACCCCCCTGTTCCCCGCCCTCTGACCACCCCGACCCCTATCCACACCCCCACTCCCTGACCACCACCCCAAACTCCCCTGCCCTCTATCCAACCCCCCCTGCTCCCCGCCCCCTTGTCGCGCTGCCTGGAGCACGGGTGGCTGGCGGTGCTACAGCCATGCTGCCCAGCTGGAGCCAGGTCACGCCGCTGCCACCGCGCAGCACAGAGCACCGGGTCAAGCCGGGCTCTGCAGCTGTGCTGCCCCAGGAGCTCCCAGCCCCGCCACCCAGAGCATTGCGCCAGCGGTGGGGCGCGCTGTGGGGACGGGGGAACAGCAGGGGAGAGGCTGGAGGTAGCCTCCCGGGGCAGGAGGGTCCCACAGGCCAGATGTGGCCTGCGGGCCGTAGTTTGCCTACCCCTGATCTAAATCCTGGAAAACAGTCTTCTAGGTTTTGGAGGTGCAAATGCAGCCTACTTTGCCAAGACTCCAATACACGTACCCTTCTCCTAATTCCCCAGGTCCGCTACAAACAGTTTCTGTATTCTGGGAATACAGGCCTCACCTTCCTCCCTGGCCGCTTTTTTGTTAAGGAGTGGGAGCACAACTGCTGACTCCTCTCCCTATTGCTTTTTCAGTGGGCTGCCACCTCAGGCTTCATCCTCAAGAGGGGCCTCTGCGGGAACACTGGCCTTCTCCCCACTTTATGCATCTATAGAGAGAAGGGGGATCCGCCAGTTTTGCCCTCCCCCGCTAGTGCTGCACTTAATAATATGTGGTAGGCAGCTGTAAATTTACAAATGAGGACTAAGTTAACTGGGTTTGTTTAACTTGACTATTTAAACAATCAACCCTCTAATAAACATTATTTTTATAGTTATCACATTAAACAGTGAATAGTGGGGCCCTGTATGCAAACACCTATTGTAATAAAAACCCTAAGTAAATAAGTATTGTGTGAACACATACTCAGATATTACATATCACTGTAGTATGTGAGGGTCATAATAAATGTGCACTTTATGTACTATACATCAAAGTCCTAGCCTCTCATGATGAGGCAGCTCTTCAGAAACCATTTTTGTGCATGTAAAGCCGGAGTTTGGCCTAAGAGCAGACAAGCTCCAGCTTGCACAGCTTCCTTGTGTTTCTTATTTAAATCTGTAACCATGTTTGTTTCTGGTAAGCCTAAATTACAACTCTGTCTCTTAAACAGTACTGCTTTTCCTCTGACTATGTCCAGTCACTTCTCTTTAAGATGATGCTCACTGACCTGTGATATTTCATGCTCAACAGAACTACAAATCCCAGAAACCATAGGGCGCTTGCTACCTATGAGGCCTTCATACCAGAAGCCAGCCATGGTGAGTGGAGTCTAGAGGAGGTAGAAATGGTTTATACAAGACTGATTAAATGTTTCTCAATATGCTTCCTTTCCTTAAAGCATAGTATGAACTTTGATCCTGAATTTAAATTATACTAAAACTTATATTGGTGTTTTTACTTCTCTGCTAATTTTTGTAATATGACTCAAAAGCTCATTTTTCAATATATGTGGTACAGATCTCCAAAAGTTGTGAAAAATCATGTGGGTTCTCTGGCATTGTTAATATAAGCAAAAACCAGTGGTCAGGAAAAATAAAATAGTTATAATGTGGTAAACAGAAGATTGGGTTAGCAGCAAATTAATGACCACTAAGTGTCTCATCATTGGATCAGCATTGCATTGGGTTTTATCTAAACAAATATACTGATTGTTAATCCTAAACAGCTCCAAAGAATTTTAGAAAGCATATTTCTTCAACACATGAAGAAAGTTAAAGTTATAACACTGTGCTGTAAAAATATCAGTTTGCAAATTCATCTGTTCATCATTTACTCTTTGGATGGTGCAGTCTTTGGGAATAGTGTTTATGGTAGGTGGTCCCTTCAAAGCTTTTCATTTCTTTGGAACATTTTGATTTGCCGTGAAAGGCTCTCAGAAACTTTTCCTTTAACTGTATCCAAACACTGCTATGAACTAGTGCAAGAATGGCTACTGTTATCATACTTCCTGTTTTAATATAAGACGACACTTTGAATTGCAAGACCATAGGGCTTGTTTTTCCTTCATTCCCCAAAGAATGGTGTTTTTTAAAAGCCTTTATTGAGCTCTCAATCCCATAACAGCTCAGATGTTCTAATTTACTACAGAAAAAAAAGAATGTCTGTTTCTGCATTCTGCAAGCCGTCTAAAGCCCTGAAAATCCCATGGGTCCATGCTAAAAAGAATAAAATCCTCCTGTCAAGTAGATTTGTGGCCAGCTTTTGTAATTGTCTGTGAATCTCTTATATAGATGTGCAGCCAGTTCCTTTTCTGCCTGCTATCTGGTTCTGCCTATGATGTTTCTGACTGAAAGAAACTCCCAATTCCACACTCCCCCTTCATGTGGTCAATGTTCAATAAGGACTTGATCCAATGCCACTGAAGTCAATGGGAGTGTTTCATTCCATGAAATTTCATTCCATGAAACACTGAAGAGATACCAGCCCAATTGTCCTGTGGGGAGAGTTTTCAGTTTCATAGCTCCTCTCCTGGCTGACAATTCTTTCAGGGTTTTCACCATGATTTTGTTCTATATGTTGCATTAGCCTAGGCATCGGCAACCCTCGGCATGCAGCTCGCCAGGGTAAGCCCCCTGGCGGGTCACATGCTGAAGGTTGCCAATGCCTGCATTAGCCCTTTAAGATTGCTTCTGGTTGATTGTTAGTGAGCTAGGTGGAAACTGCCCCACCTCTAGGGTGACCAGATAGCAAGTGTAAAAAATCGGGACGGGAGTAGGGGTAATAGGTGCCTATGTAAGAAAAAGCCCCCAAAATCGGGACTGTCCCTATAAAATCGGAACATCTGGTCACCCTACTCACCTCAGGAAGAAAATAGGCATGAGCACTGTTTCTCCAAAGTCATCTTCTAGGGCCCAGGAGAGGAGGAAAGGAAATGAGGTGAGTAGCCATGGACACTTTACACATCAACCACCTTAACAACTGAGGCACCATCCAATTGTTAGGAAAAGTCTACCTCTTAAAATGATATTTAGCAATTTCTCCAATACTAAGGACTTTATATTGTGAGGCACTAATATAAAATTTCATATTCTTCAGAATTTACTTTGCTTCACCAGGTCTCCGGCTGTTTCCTTGTCCACAGTACCAAATTATTAATTTTTAACATTTGCATTGTGGCAGTGCCTAGAAGCTAACAAGGTCAGGGTTCCTCTGTATCTGATGCTAAACAACGTATCATATGAATATAGGTTATGGAACTTACTGCACATTTATTCTTTGTATAATAAAAAAAATAATTTTAACTGTGCATCAAAAAAGTCTTTTTGATTTAGTTGCCACTTCCTGCAGTAGAAGATTTTGTGCTTCAAACAATCTTGAGAAAACCATTATCTAAGAATGGAACTTTACAAACTACACATTATAAGAATATGCAAATACAAACAAAACAAAAAAGCCCAAAATATTTTCATCTAAACCTGGAGAAAGTAACATTTAATCCCCTTTAACAGACCACATTCCAGGGAGAAAGCCTTTCTCCAAATTCTTTGCTCTTTACTACTTAAGAAAAAGTGACAGTTAGAAAAGTATAGGCATGCTCTTCTTTAAATAGCCCAGCCTGGTTATCAGACACTTAACATGAACATGCCTGCATAGTGTGATATTAAGGCAGTCTCCATACACCATAGTGAATTAACAGATACATAAATACAGAGCAGTAGCAAAGTGAAGGATTTGGCACTTTTTAACTTTGCATTCCATCAAAAAATTTTAATAGGAAACATTTAAAACATTACAGTATATTTTCTGATTTAATCTAAGCCTGCCTTTAAAGAATGAATTTACATTCAAAGTATTCAAACTGTATGAAGATAAAAGCTGCAATGTTTTTATTTAGCTTTATTTTACTTTTCTTAGAGGCCCTGATTTTGCAATTCACTGTATTACTTCAATGAGACTTCATGCAGGCCCAGTAAACTGGGAAGATGTGGTCTAAAATAATAAGGCCTACTCCAGTAACCCTTTCTCACACTTGTAAGTCACATTAATTGATTTAAATGGGATATCTCATTTGCGTGAGGCCTATTCATATGAGTAAAGATAGCAGAGTTGAAGCTATACTGCTGTGAGCCCAATACCATTTCCACTGAACTAGTGGCTAAACTCCCAATGATTACAGGTGGAGTAGGATAAGGACACAAGTAACTGCAAAGGCAATACTCAAAGTGAAATTGTGATGGCATGTCAAGAATAGTTTCTCAGGCTGTCATCTCAGAAGTATTTCCTTTAGGGACATTTTCTATAAAGGCATTAGCTTACACACTATCTCTTTAAATGGCACATGAAATTTACCTGGCATATGAATAGGCTGATTTTTTCCTAGGGTTTCTTTAAAAAAATATCCCTAAGTTACTTCCCTTCACAGAACTTTAATTTATCCTCAGTCACAGAGATCACAATTATGTAGCCTGGAGTGTTTTTCAGTTCAGCAATTGCTATAAAGGCAACTAAATCACATGCTTGCATCCTCTCCCTCATACTATCCATGGAATGAAATGTCCCAGCTGGACTGTTCAAACTTATTCAGAACTTTTGTGTGCTACATAAAACCTCATAAATCCCCATGCTCCTGCTTTGTGACCTTCTGACATGACCAGCAGATAGGAAGATGCAGGAGTGTGAAAGAGAGTGCCCCTTAGCAGGTGACTGATAACTAGGAAGCTATAATTTAAAGAAGTGAAAATGACATGTCAGAATGTAGCAAATATATTTTATACACTTATTTCTTCTGAGTACACCACAAGAGTGCACATACGGGGCTGGATACACCACATTAAGTTTCATTTTGGCTGATCTGGCAATGCAATGGGACCTTGAAGTGGATATAAATGTAAAAAGAAAAGTGTGGGTAATATTGTAGTAATTTTATCCAATTACAAAGGCAAAATTGGAATGGTTTTAATGCTGTACATTGTCAATATGATGATTTTTTGACATAGTATTTGAAATGCAATTTATACCCACTTGAAGGCCACTTTACCTGTCACAGTGATGGAATGGCCTTAGTGTAAATGAGGATCAGCCCCATAGGCGCCGACTTCCTCAGTTCCTCAGCTCGATCCTTGCTCCCACTTCACCCTTCCACCAAACGCCCACCCCAGCCTTGCCTCTTCTCTCCCCCCCCCCCCCCCCCCGCTCCACCCCACCTCTTCCCACCCCTGCTCCTCCTCATCTGCCCAACACCTCCTGCAGGCTGCTGAACAGCTGATCGCGGCGGGTGGGAGGCGCTGGGAGGGAAGGAGAGGTGCTGATCTGCAGGGCTACCAGTGGATGCTGAGCACACACTATTTTTTTCCCGTGGGTGCACCAGCTCCGGAGTTCGGCACCTATGACCTACAGTTTTTATAAAGCTGAAAACTGTGGTACAGAGATAAGTAATCATATGCCTTTTAGACGGTGCATTCCTTTTATCCATTTAGAAACCTGACTTCCCAACAACTCTCTGTGCCCTCTTATCTTTTATCTGTTCCCCTCTCTCCCACCTTCTTATAGTAAGTTCCTTATAAGAATTTTTGGGATAATACTAATCCCCTTGGAATGAGGAATGAAAGTATTTTTGAGCCACAGATACATTTATAAGAAACTTTCTTATTTATGAAATAAAATTAAATAATTGTCCAAATTGTTCTCATTTACGTCTATGCAGCCTCACTGGAGGGGAGGGTTAGATTTTTGTGTGTGTGTGTATCATGTCCCAAATACTGATACTAATATTTTTTAAAATTATGTTCTGAGGGGGTCTTAGAAAAATTGGCTAGTCTAACCTCAGGTTGTCACAGAGCTCCTAATTTTTTCATATTATGCTTTGGCTTTATTCCACTGGAATTGCATTAGACCTGAAAATGTTCTGATATCTTCTAAAAGCAATACTAAAGTGGGAAAGACAGTCTGTAAATTCTGCTGTAAACCACAATATTCAGCTAAAATTCAGTATGTGGGTTCAGCTCCTGGGGGTGAAATCCTGGACCCACTGAAGTCAATACTGACTTTGGTGTGTCCAGGATTTCACCTGGGAGTTTTGCTACTAGGTCAGAAGGAGTAGGATGAAGTCGATAGTATTATGGATTCCACACTTCAACCCTTACAGGAATAATGATTACTTGGCTACATAGACACCGACTCTGTGGGTGCTCCGGGGCTGGAGCACCCATGGGGAAAAATTGGTGGGTGCTCTACATCCACCGGCAGCTAAGCTCCCCTCCCCTCCACGCCCCACATCCCACCTCACCTCCACCTCCTCCCCTGAGCGAACCGCATCCCCGCTTCTCCTCCCAGTGCTTGCCGCTGCAAAACAACAGTTTCATAGCGTAACAAGCTCCGGGAGGGAGGGGGGAGGAGTGGGAATGTGGCACGCTCAGGGGAGGCGGCAGGGAAGAAGTGGGGCTGGGGCGGGAATTTGGGGAAGGGGTTGGAATGGGGGCGGGGAGGAGGTGGGAGAGGGAGGGGCAGGGGTGGAGTCGGGGCAGGGGTGGGGGCAGAGGGGGGTCGAGCACCCACCAGTGGTACAGAAGTCGGCGCCTATGCTTGGCTACCAGTGTAAAGCTCCTAGATCAGGGTGTGCAAAGGTGGTTTTGCCCCTCATTTCACCTTCGTGCCCCAAGCTGCAGCAAGCACAGTCCATGATCTGGCCATAATTTCTAATAAGACTGGCTCCATAGTCACTGGAATCTCATCTGTTATTCAAACTACTTTTAGAGCCATACTGGACAGAGTATAATGGCAAGTCTGAAGTACAGAGGTTGCTCTTCTTGTACCACTTTTCCATGGGAATTTTTAGCACAAAAGTATTCTTAAAATTGAGGAAAATGTCTCCTTAAGCCAGTAAGAAAATAATGTTGAATATATTTTCAAGACCAAAAAAACCCCAACACATTATGAACCCCAAGGTGGCCTGCTAAACCACAGGAATCTAATTTAGAAAACTACTAAGTTCTCTCTGTATGTATATATATATACACACACACACACGTATATCATTACTGATGTCTCTCTGTGTGTGTATATATACATATGCCTCATGCACATTTATACAGACATCAGTTTTGATATAAAAGCATCAAGCAGTGAACTGAACAAATGTAAATATTCTGTACCAAACAAAATAAAACCCTTATGTTGATGAAAGTCCAATGCATACAATTATAGCTTCACAAAGGACTTAATAAGCCCATATGAGTGAAGGCCCTCACTATGAAGAAAATATAAATATGAGGGGAAAGTTTTAAGTCACCCCAAAGATGCCAGAGATTTGCAGTGGCACCAGGCACACTGGGGACAGAGTGGTGACTATTCTCCACTCCCCTGTGAACATCTTTGACATATTCAGTGGTGCTTAGGGGCTCTGGCAGCAGCTAAAGGGGCTCCGTGGCCCCCATCCAGCAAAGTGCTTAAGAGTGTTCTTAGCTTTCAGCAGGTAAATAGTCCCATCAAAGTCACAGGGAATAATCATGACTGCAAAGTTAAGCATGTGATCAAGTGCTTTGTGGGATTAAGGCCCTTTGTGAGCAATCTTGGCATAGAGGCTGGGGGTTAAGGACTTCACAGTTCTAGTGGCCAGACTGGGGCCAGAGCTCTCGCTTACTACTAAATTCAAGTAGTTCATATGCAAGGTGTCAAACTATTACTTGGTCAGATAAAAGTTTGCTTTCCTCCCCATTTAAGATCCAGGTTACCAGTCTCATAAAGAGATATGTAATACATACACATACAATTAAAGTTATATTAGGAATAACAGAAAAGTCCAATCACAATCACTATGACTGGCAGTTTCAACAACTCTCAAACTTTGGGGGGTGGGGTTTCTGTTCATTTTCCCCACATCTGCTTATTAACCCATTTGGAATAAAACATAAAAATACCACCCTTACCCCTCTCCAGAACATGGTTAAGAAACATTGTCAGGACAGTGTGGATAAGCTCACCTGTCAGTATTCATGTGCCAGTTGCTTACCTTTCTCACTTGAGTGTTAATGAGTTACTGTTTGTAAAGTGCTTTGAAGTTGAAAAACACTATAAAGTACTAATACAAGTTGTCCTGTTCGATGGATTAACAGAACACTTTATTTTCGAATGGAGCAACTTTCAGGGACATTAAATTCACTTTAGAAAAAGAGCCTATTCAGATTCTTTCTACCCTTCTGCCATTGTTTGCATATATGAGAGAAAACAAATTTCATAGCTGATATTTTTTTGCTAACAGTTCAATACACAAAACATTTCTTATTTGCTCTTGCAGTGTGCTTCTGAGATATCTCTAACTGTGTTAAGTAGGTTAATTCAGTTACTGCAACAAGCTGTTAGCTAAAGTAAAACTATAACCTGCTGAGTAAACATTTTCTTATTGTTTGTACAGATTAATAACACAGAAGTATGTTCAATCTATCTTTGTGTATTGGTAGATTTTATCAGACATGAGTATCGTCCTCCTGGTATCAAAGTATCTCACAATGACATTAGCTCTGACGAAAGCCTGCGTAAAGTCAACAATCTGATATGGTCATTAATCTCACACTTCAAAAGAAGCAGGACATTAAATAGAAAAAATCTCACATCTGGTGTTCTACTTGCTGATAACCATGGCCTGAAATCAGATAATGGATTGTTCTGAGATCATCCATACATGCTAGACACTGCAGAATGCAACAATGACAAAATATGAATACTTAGTCATTTTACTTAATGATTTAACCATTTTCAATCAATTGTTTCTTAGGGACTGAGTTCAAAGAGGAAATCACTCTTTTGTCTCACCTCCAAAGAAGCAGAACTTGCCCTGAACCGATTTTCAATTTTTCATACAAAAGTGCATTCTGATGGATTTCACTTTAAAAGTGGGGCTAAAGTAATAGAAAAGTTTGCTAACTTTGGTCTACTTATGAAACATTAACTGGTGAAGCTCCACAAATGCAGTCTTACTGTTTGGTACTATATACAAATTTTCAGCCCATTTACACTGGGTCTCTGAGGTTTATGCCACATGGAAGCTCCAGTGGGTTCAACATGCAGCAGCCCTCCACTTCGATAAGACAAACTGACAAAAGCACAGTGCCCTAGAACTCCACAGTCCTGGTTCTAATCTTTAATTAGATCCCAGCTCTTCCAGAGGCCACCATAAAAACTGCATTTATTGAGAAATCTATGGCTCAATGATGAAGCTCTCAGCGGCTGGGGACAGTGTGTATTCAAAGGAAGACGCCTCCATTGTGAAACTGCCTGACAACAAAGATTAGTGTGCCTCAACCTTGTCATGTAGAGCTTAATATGTGACCTCTTTCTTTGGTCACAAAGAGCCTTCTCTTAAAGGTGGCTGCAGAATGTAACCCAGAAATATATTTATGAGACAGACAAATATTCCCATTTAAGAAAGTGGGGGCAAACAACGGATGGGTGGAGCAATATGATGCTCTCACAGCAACTGTCTTTTCTTTTTTTCTTTTTTCTTTTTAGTACCATCCACACTCATGGTACTGTATAAATATCAATTAATGGTAAATGTTGTTTTCCTTAACTATCTAAATAATTTCTAGATAGCATGGTGATTTGTATATCAGAAATGGACAGATAGATTTACTAGCTAGTTCATCAGTGCTAAGGTTTGCACTGTTTGGGTCAAAGGATATGTAGCTGAGAAAAAAGATGTCCATAATTAGTTTTAGGAGTGCGTCACATTGAGAAAAGTTTCTAGAGGAAATTATGGTCGGAGACTATAGCCCAGATCTTCAAAGGTATTTAAATGCCTAACTCCCATTGAAATCAGTGGGAATTAGGCACCTTTACAGATCAGGGCCTACGTTCCTATATTCCAGGTAGAAAAATAGGGTACAGGGGAACACATGAATTCCATATGTGATCAGACCCATGGTTCATCTAGTCCAATATTCTGTGTCCTACTGCAGCCAGTACCAAATGCTTTAGAGGAAGTTACAAAAGACCAGAGAAGGCAGACATGGGATAATCTCCTCCCACTGAATGTCTCATGCTAATCACTAATAGTTAGAGATTGGCATAAGCATTAGGTGCATGTTCAAAACAAATAAATAACCATGACTTGCCTGCAGTTATCCTTATTAATCTTGATGGGACTTAACTTAGTGCTGGTCTACATGGTGGGGTAATGCATGCATGAATACTATGGGGTGGGGGGGTGATGTCTAAAGCTCACCAATGTATTGTGCAATAGTTAGTTTATGTAGGCCCTGATGGTGCACACTAAAGATTCCCTAGTAATGTGCACAATAGCCTTTAGTGCACAATAGCCTAGCCTACTTGGCTCAATTAATGTACAATCCATTAGTGCGCTATAGCCATCACAGCCCGGTAGTGTGCATTATCATGTAGACAAGCCCTTGTTTCAGATCCTCTCCAGCTAAATCTGATTTCCTTATATGGTAAGCAGCCATTTCAATGGGTATGAGAAAGTAAGGCAGGCAACACCACTTCTATGGCTCAAGGGGGAAAGATCTTCTCATTTAAAAGAAATGAAAACATGGTTTAGAGATTTATCAAGATCTAAGTGTTATTTTTAACAATAATATAAAGGAAGGAAAGAGGGGGGAATGAATGAGGTAAATTACTTTTTTCCCCATAGGCCACCTATTTATTTGCACCTAAAAAGGAACATGGGGAAAATAGTACAAATCCCCAAAAGTATTTTCTTTGCATTTTGGTCTTGAGATGTATAGCTATCTACTAGACCTGAGCTAAATCTTTTAAGTATGTTTGTTTATATAACATGCAGCAAGGAGAACAACACAATCTTTACAATAGTCTCTTTCCACTGGGCAGGAGGTTTTCATTTCATGCATCATCACTCACAATTTGCTACAGTGATTCCCTGAAGTCATTTCATAACCTTAAAACGAAACAAGGAAGAAATATTTGGTGGTACTGCTTTGGAAGTTAGACACATTGAACACAGACTTCATTTTTACTATTTTACAACAACACAAACCACATTGACTGCAGTTACATATTCATAGCAAAAGAAGAATGCAGGATATATTTGAGATATTCTAGCCACATTTGGCAATAATTCTGTTTCACTGCTACTGCACAATTTGCAATGAGAGCCCAGTTACCATAGAGACATCTTAAGCACACAATAAATAAAAGTAGGTTTTAGAAAAAAATGTATGTTTAAGCTCTGAAAAAGTGTTGCTGTATTTGCTATACCTGTTAACAGAAGTCCTACAGAGCCATACTACTAATATAGCTAGTCCTGGCCACTCAAAATCCAGCAAGATGCCATGGATGCCGGAACAAGATCTTGTGAGTCTTATGGGATTTCCTACTGAAGTGATGAGGAGACTCTTGGGAATTGCAAGATCTTATTCTACTAACCCTGTTAGTGCCTGCTGATGAATCCTAAAATATGAACAGGAAAATATGCTGAGAAAAAATATATTGTATGATCTTCTAAAAGGGGAAAGTAAATACATTGGAAAAAAATCACACAAAAATAATCCAGTGCTAATGGAAAGCCATGTGTATTTGGTGATGGCAAATCTTTCCAATTTCATCTTTAGCTACCGGGACAGTTTTCTAGCTAATGGAAGCAGGTAGGCACATAGACAGAAAGATACGTCATGTAGCTTGTGCTATAACTCATATTGCATACTTTGAAGGCAAGACATGATTAAAAACCAGACTGGGGGAGGAGTGAAAAAATGGGGATACCTATGATGGAAGAGATTCCCATTAGTGCTAGTGGATAAAGTCTCTGTCCCTTTCTCTCTTTGTCTGTGAAATAGCGGAGTGATTTTTCTAAAGAAACGTGGATGTGGGTTTCTAGCTGACCAACTAATAAGAAGGCACTGACATTGAAACACTTGTGCCAGTAGAACTGTACATGTGCTATTTATATAGTACAGCTATGCTGTATGCCAGTTTCCTTAGCTATAGTATGATATGAAAGGAATTATTTAGAATGCAAATGTTCACAGCACATTCAAGAACCACTGCCTAGGGAAATTATGCTAACTTCAGTTTGGCCATAATGCTTTGTATATAGCACTGCTTATAGTCACATAAGTGACTCGAAGAAGAACTCTATGTAAGCATGAAAGCTTGTCTCTCTCACCAACAGAAGTTGGTCCAATCAAAGATATTAACTCACCCACCTTGTTCTCTAATATCCTGGGACCAACATAGCTACAACAGTATAAAGTCACATAGCACATTCTGCATACTGCTTATCCATGCCCCATTGTAACTCCTATGAACTAGTATACTGAAAAATTATTAGCACTACTATTACCGAAAACAGATATAAAGGAAATTTTAAAAATAAAGGAATAGGTTATAGTTATCACTGTTTTTAATTCCTTCTCCTCCACAAAATAAAGACATACTTCTCATTGCTCTGGTATGTGAGTGTGTGTATATATGTATATGTGATACTATGACAGAGGTGTGAATGTTGCAGATCAAGATGATGTATTTTTCAGCTCTTTTCTTCAGGCAATAAAATACCAAATTTGAGATATTTTCAAGTACTAGTAGTTTGGATTGAACCACAGGGCCCAATGGTATTCGGGTAGCGAATTTAGTGGGTGAATTGGATATTTCAGTTCTAGCACATATCCTTTGCATATCACACACACTTCCAATATAGTGAATTGATTTTTCCTTCAATTTTATTGGATTGACTAAATTTGTTTTGCACACAACTGAACACAATAAGATAAAAGAAAGAACATAAATGTCCTCTAGTGTGTAAAATATATGGATCAAGCAAAGAGAGACTGACAAGTTGAAAGATGCCTTTACGTATGTGTATACCATTCCAGACAAGTCACATTTTACGGGGGAATGGTAATAGTTATTTTAACTGCTCGTACTTGGGTTTTGGCACGTTGTCTTGCACACAATCAGTCATTAGCATTTCAGAATGTCCCTATGGTAATACTAAGCAAATTCCCTCATTCGTGCTAATATTAGTGACTATGATCTTTTAAAATTGTAATTGGCTAATGTATTTGTAGTCATACGGCTCGAGCAGTTATTTACCTCTTTCATCATAAGCTCATGTGGGCAAGGAGCAAAATGAACAGTATTGCATGATAGAATGTTAGATCCATCCTGTTAGACAAAACTTTTTTCCCTCCCCACCAAATAGTTAGGAATTCTGATCATTTATGGTCTCATAGGGCTTTTGGAACACACAGGAAAAAAAGAGAGGGGATGTGTGCAAGAATAAAGAACTTTGGGCAGGACAAGCTGAAGTTAGATAACAGTGTTTATCAGGCTAAATCTGTTGAGCTAGGAATACTATAGGAAATTGAAGGGTTTGGAAGTCTGTCTCCATATATAGCAATACCACTGTTATTTTCAAGGATCACAGAGGTTCATTATTAAGAGCAATTACAGAACTTTTCTTTCCGCCATGCTTAAAATAGAAGGAAGGGAGGGAAACTGACATTTGAGAGATCCCTTTTGTTTTTAACCCAACTTGCATAGCTAATTACAGAAAAAAGTTATCCTTTGGTATCATGTCTTCCTAAATAGTAGACATAATTTCACCATTTGTTCTATGCAACATTAAGATTTGAGTTGGGAAGAGACAATTTAAAGGCGTCTCATTTGCTCAGCCATACAAGTAAGTAATTGCAGAAAGAAAAATCTTTGATCTCAGTGAGGTGCTAATTTGTAAGATTTTGGGGTTGTTAGGACCTTAGGAAGCAAGGATCAGTACATAAACAATGGCACTTATCTGGCAGGCTATTACTGACACATTACTATCTCGACACTTATTCATTTACACAAGTGTTTGAAGACAAGACTATGTGTCAATAAAGGAATTAGACCAGACACCTTGAGTCCATCAGGTTTATCTCAGTTTGCTGACAGGAACAGTAGGTGACAATAAGTAACAGAAAACACTTCAAAGATTCACAGCCCTAGGTTTTCCACTGAGGACAAACAACATTTACTGCTTTGGTAGCAACAAACAATGAGTAGTAAGACTGCAGCTGGAAGATGAAAGGCTAGCCCACTTAGCAAACACAAAGCTTTCACATCCACTACTTTTTAACTGTACTTAATTCAATTGTGTGGGGTTTCTTCTTTTTTTAAATGATTTGAAACTTTCATCTTGGACATTTTAAAAGGAACAATATTTTAAAAGGCAATAGAAATAAATGTGTGGATTTAAAACTACAAAAAGTCTGATGCTTTGTTACCTGCTGTTTATACAAATACAGTGTTGGGTAGAAGATAAAGGCTGGAGGATTGTTTTACAGGGAAAAAAATATCTACCGTAACAGTTTGGGCTTCCACAAGCAAACTTTCCCTCTAATCCATCTCCCCCTCCCTCATATGAACTTTATATTGTTATGTGGTGGTAACACACACATAACGTATATTACCTTCACTTTGAAAACAGTGCACATTTGCTGAAGTCTAAAATCTTACATAGTAAAATGTCTAGGCTATATTAGGCAGTGGAGTGCTAATGAAGGGTTAGGTTCTGCCATCCTTACTCTTGTGGAGGTATTATTCAATATGAGTAAGGCTCTACTCCAGGAGCTAAGGTACTCAGTGTAAGTAAAAGTGGTCCAATCTATCCCCAACTGAGCACTTTATCCGTTAGCTAACATGCATTGAGACTTGGCGAGTAAAATATTTTGAGGTAGGTTACTATAGGTTGTAGACAAAGTAAGGCTGATGCATGGCCTGCTTAATTTATTATTCTTGAACATATCACATAGACATTTTGGAAAGCCTTTTCGTTTTTGAAGAAGGGAACAATACAAAGACTAGATCAGAATACATATTGGGCATCAAAGGGATTTGAACTGGTTTCTCACTGATTAAATCCAGAATATCTGAAAACTGCTCATTAGCTTTCAGTATTGTGAATTTTAAAACACAAAAATGATAACTGTACTTTTAAGAGACCTCCCCGCCCGAATTAGGAATTTTTGTACAATACCTTGCATTTCCAGTTTATCTTGATATTTACTTAATCTGTAAAAGAGAAATTAATGGTTTCTCAAACTTTTAAATTGAACTATTTAAAAATTAATTAAAATTCATACTTCACCCACTTCTATTTGTGATAGTACGTTATCCAGATTTAAGAGATAAGCATAGATAGTGCCGTTCATGGAGTGCCTTTATTTCCCCCCCCTCACTACCATAGTGTCAAATGGTTTCAATAGGCACTGATGATACCAATGTCTCTAATTTCTACCTCTGAATAATACTTCTTGGAGCCTGAGTGTTCTCCTTATTATATAACTTTAAAGAGCTTCATCATTAGAGAAAGAAGTGACGTGACAATCTTTCCAATGTGAGAAATAAAGTGCAAATAGATATGAATAATGAATACGCTTGTAAAGTCACTGGAAACATTTGCAAATAAAAGCAAGCCTTTTAAAATTCTGGACCAGCATTTGATTTCCTAATGGTAAGTAACTTGTGGTTTGGGTAAGCACAGAGGAGGGGTGGGTATAGGGTTTAGGAGATGTACATTGTTTTCATTTCAACCCAGGCTGGATGTTCTCAGACGCTCATATGGCCTGAATGTGTAACTCCTGAGAAGAACTTTCCTTTGCCATGGAAACTCGCAGTGTGGCAGGGAAAGAGGTCAATGCCTGCAGAGAAGCCCTGTCAATGCAGCTCTACCAGAGCCTGACAGGACTCAGGGAAAGTTGGGGGCCGCAGGGGCAAATTCATGCACCTAGGATGTTAGGCCCCACTTCTTCACCACCCCTCAAAATATATGTCAAAGGAAACTCCAGCAGGAAAACAGTACTGAGTTTTCCTCTTTCTTTGGGAAGGGGTGAGTGGTGGTCACTTCCTGCCCTTGATACTGGTTTTATGCAGTCTGAGATTGCAACTCCTGAGAGGAAAATGCAGTAGAGTCTCACCTTCAGGAGCATGCTGGGGTCAATGCCTGCTGGGATTCCCCTCCGAACAGGGGACTTCCCCTACCACAAATTCAAGGAGCTGGCCCATTGTAATTTGGAAGTCATAAATCAAATGCCTAGTTCTCTTCCACTCCTGGCAGAAACAAAAACGGTGATGTACTTCACTTTTTATTTATTTATTTGTGTCTCTTACTTGTGGTTCCTGAGCTTTTGCAGTCTTTAATTTATGGCCATTCACTAACCACTAGTTGTGGGACTGCAGCGAGCAGCCCCCTTCACAGAAGCTGTTCTCTGCCACCACAAAAATGTTAGAGAGTCAGGATGTAATGGAATATTTACTCTAGGATTGTTTTACAACATTCTTTGAGAATTCGAGCAATCCTGGTAGGACTCTAAGCAAGAGTCAACTTTTGAAAATAATGTATTAGGCACTTGACAAATATAATTGTTTTGTTATGCAGAGTCTGGGAGGCAATGAATAGTCGGGGGAAAGAATTACACAATAATTATGTTATCCAAAGCAGATCTGGAGTGGGGAGAATGATAATGATGATGGTTGTTGTTTAAACAACTCATAAATCACTACACTCTAAGATCTGTAAATCCCATGACTTTCCCTTATTTAGTCAGTGAGACTGAACAGAGCTGAAATATTTCATTTTTGTTTATTTTTTGCTTTTACGGAGAATAATCTGACACAAAACTAGGGATGGGATGGACCAGTGGATTTGTGAGCTGTCTGGGTGCACTTCTCATTTTTCCTCACAGAGAGAGCAGGAGCTAAGAGAGGAAAAATAATTTCCAGTGAACACTCTGCATCACATATTCAATATTCCTCTAATCTGCATGCTTTCCAAATCCTTTCCTTTGCCATCATAGGATTGAAATGCAGTGTTGGCTTTCCTTTACTGCGGTCAAAGGGCTGAAATATTTATGAATCTTTCATTATGTACCATAACAGGAAAAACAAGGCAAGAGCAGGTTCTGTTTGCTGGAAACCCTCTTTGGAGAGCTTAAGTGGGATTTAAGTGATGCATAGGCCATGTTCTGGCCCTCTGCACAAGAGTGCATTTCAGCACTTACTGTCTGGAACTGTTGATCTATTTCATCTTTCCAAGCCTATTTAGTGTATATATTTGGTATCCATTTCCATTTTTGCACTCACCATTACCTTTCAGTGGGCTTTAAAAAAAAGGGAGGGTTTTACTGCACCTAAACCCTTTAGACCCAGAAATTGCCACTATGCACTACTTGGGCCATGCAGTGCGACAGAGATAGTGCATTTTCTCCAGTTCTTGTGTGCTCTCTTAGTGCAGAGAGCCTCTGTTTTAATGATCCGATTGACAAATATTAACACAGTTAGGTGCTAAACGACAATGAGACAGTGAGGTTGTAGTGGTTGCTGTTGCCTGAACAGCAGTTCTGTTTTTCCCTAATTTGTTCCTGATTCATATCTAAAGATTGCAGTTCTTACATGTAAAAAGATTCTTTCAGGTTCCCTTTGAAATACACTCAAAAGCCAATTGGCAAATAATGAGTACCCAAATTGAATATATATATATATATATATTTTTAGAAAATCATGATTTTAAACCAATCTCATGCTATCAGGGGCCTGGCTCAACTTTTGAACACTTTGGGTTGGCAATACTGTTACAATCTAAGGCCCTAATCCTACAAATAATTTTAATCAAAGAGCAGTACCATTGATATCCCATAAAAATTAAACCTATGAATAGTTGCAGGTTTGGGACCTATGAATGCACTGAGAAATAGCCTTTCCTAGTTGTTTAATTTCTTGTGAATTAAAATTGAATAGTTTTTTTTCTTTTATGAGATAACCATAAAGGTGCCAAAGGTGGTAGAATTTAGCATTGACACTACAATTCGAAACTACATTAATTCTGGTAGGAGTAGTTATATCTGACTTAATTGGAAAGTCATAACATTCCTAGATGATGTATTGTTTCTGGTGAAGTGCAAATGCTCCAAAGATAATGTATTAAGTCTCAAGATGTCAAGCTTCCATCCCCTGCTCACCTTTTCTACTGACAGCACCTGTTCTCCAACTTTCCTTTTGTAACATTTTGCACTTTGCTGTGCATACATCTGCTCTGAGATTGCTGTTTAAATCACATTATTACAGCCTGATGATAGAACTCATATGTTCATGGGCATGTGCTCAGGTGAGCATTTGCTCCATTGACTTTAAATCAGACTATGTATCTGATTAAGTGGTCACCAGTGCATGTAAGGGTTCCAGGGTTGGGCCACTTGTTTGTTTTTAAAAAAAGGTATATAGATGTGGTTATATATGGGGGTTATAGATGTGATCTGTATTGCATTGTTTTCTACATTATATTGGAAGATAAGTTAGTCACTTGCTACAGATTTGTGCTTCATTTTAATATGCAACTGTGTCAAGAGAAATATACACTTAGGGTTTAATCTTGTTCCCATTGATTTCAGCAGAAGCAGGATTGGGTCTTTAACAAGTTCTACATGAGTGCCCCTTTTCACATTGATTACCCATTAATTTCATCATGCAAAAGGCATGGTTGTGTATTCTGGATACAAGCAAACCATGTGTATGCCACATAAAATTATTGAGCTCCTTACTGTTACTTTTGATATAACAATATAAAGTTATAGACCCATAATTGTAATTCATAACAAAAATGTTGAAATATTGTTCTATTGGAACAGAAATCTAGTCAAAGAGAAAAGGATCTTAAACCCAAATAGTGGATTGAGCAGAAATTCAAACACTAAACCACAACAGATCAAGATCTGTAAAATAAAACCAAGTATCAGAGGGGTAGCCGTATTAGTCTGTATCCACAAAAACAACAAGGAGTCCGGTAGCAGTTTAATAAATAAAACCAGTTTTCGTACTGACATGAAATTATTTCATTCTGTACAGCACAGGCTACCGGGATATATTTTTCATAACTCCCCCTCCTCCCTTAGCTTTCCCCTGAAATACAGGGCAAAATCCTTCCCTGACTGGGGCAGTGAGTCAGAGGAGAGAAAATGCTAATCATGTAAACAAGAATGGTGCATGATGGTCCCTACTAGTGCTTGTTGCTATCAGTGAACACTAAGGCCAACTGGAAATAGTGAGTATGATTTTGAGCTCCCACCAGTTTTATGTTGGTATGGCCCCAATGATTCAGTAGAGTTATTCTAGCTTCACACTGGTGTAAATGAGGTCAGAACAGATTAAATGTCCCATGTCCCCAGGCAGGGCCGGCTCTACCGTTTCTACTGCCCCAAGCAGCGCACTGAATTGCCGCCGTGGACGGCTGAAGAGACAAGCTGCCACTGAATTGCCGCCGCGGGTGGCTGAAGATAGCAGCTTCCGCCGAATTGCCGCCGCCGCGGGTGGTGCATACAGCCCTAACGGCACACGGATTGCCGCCCCTTCCGGATTGCCGCCCCAAGCACCTGCTTAGAACACTGGTGCCTGGAGCCGGCCCTGTCCCCAGAGGGATGTAATGTTTGGATCAATACCTTAGCCATCTCTCATTCTTATCAGCCCGTTAAGTGATGCAGAGAAATCCTGGCATGCTACTCACGGGTAGTAAGATAGTCTCTGTGCTTTTCTTCCTGTTTTACGCAGAGGCCAAGAATAGAACAGAACCTAGGCCATAGTATCAGTTTCCCTTTAATCTGCAGCATCTGCTTTTGTACCATGTAGTGTCCTACCAGAAAGTTAGCACACAGATGCCTGAACATGTATGCAAAGGGAAAGTTCTGCATATTATTTAAAGCTACCCTATAACAAGACCATTCACTCTGTACAGCACTATTGCTATTGGAGTCTGCACTCTGGGCATTTAAAACCCAACTGAAGCTCTAATTTTCTATGTGATTTCAATGCAATATATAGCATGTACCAAACTATTAAACTGAGGTGCAGGTTGAGAATACATATTAGTAATTTAGGAGTTTTAATCCTTTCAAAAATGCACTCATTAAAAAGCCAAGACTTTCAAAGTTTGTTACACTAAGAAGGAACTCAGACATTTGAAAACGTGGAGTCTTCAGCCTCCAACCCCTCCTTCTTCATGGGTGGAGTATCAAAAAGGGACAACATAAAGCTTTAGTTTATTATATATGCACAAGTCTCTGCTACTGATTGCAATGCTTGGTCACCACACTAGCTTTTGTTCTTCTCGTGTAAATGCTATGTTTTCATGTTGTGAACTTAGGTGGTTTTAAAAGTTCACAAAGTTAAAATCCTGCATCCCTCCTCAGATAAGTACTCCAGTCGCCTAAAGATGAATTAGTGCCTCGTGCAACGGGTGCCCTATCAGCCCCATAAGTAACCAGAGCCACATTGGAACCTCAAGTGTCTGGGTAAATGCACTGGTGCATGGAGTACCTTAGTAGGCTCATCAGCCCAACCAGTGCTGGGAAAGTGCATCAGTCCTGTAGTGCCTTATGAGGCTCATCATGTCCATTGCCTCACGAGGGCCACAAGAGGAGAGCCCTTCACCTACCTGCCTTCTTGTGTGTGAGAGCAAGTGGAGCACTGTAGCTGAGCCAATGGTTGAACAAACTTTGTAAAGTCCATTAGACATGGGGGAGTGGGTCTCTGGGGGGTGCTGGGCTATGAGAGGGTGGGGAAGATGTGTGTGTTAGGGCACTAGGGAGTGGGGGTTCTGTGTGGGGTGCTGGGCAGTTGTGGTGGGGCTGTGGGGAGGGGGGCACTGGGCAGGGGTGGTGTTGAGCAGGATGTTGTGCATTTGTGGAGGGGGTCTGGTGGGGGCCATAGGGAGTCGGGAGGGGGGTGTTCGTGTTGGGCGGGCAGGCTGTGTGGCGTGGCATGGGCCCGTCCCTGAGGGGAAGGAGCAGGCTGACAGCAGAGGGCCAGAAAGGCCACTACATCTGGCAACTGCCAGTTTGTAAATAGTGCCCTTGCAGTGGGCTGGGCGGAGCAGGGCTGCCCCTGCCATGCCATGCCATGCCCCATTGCCCATGGCTGGCCGCTCGCTCTGGGGATTGACCTCCCCACGCCATGCTCCATTGCCTTCATGGGGGCCCGCAGATATGTTTGACGCCGGGTCTACAATAGGTAAATCTGGCCCTGCCCATTAGCACCTTACTGAACTTGCGATGGTTCATCAGAGCCCCTGAATGTCTTACAAAAGAGGTCATAGCTCAATGCGTAAACCTGAAGTTCCTAATTCAGCATTAAGTAACTTAAAATGTGAGTAACATTGCAGAAATTTTGTTCGGTGAAGCACGTCTCTGCTAGCTGAATCAAATAATTTTAATTGTTCCCGACTTTCTATTCTCAAGCAAGGATTTGGCATAAAACATCAGAAAAATATTTTGTGATGTACACTTCTTTTTTTATCTGACTTATTTTACAGACAAGCAGTTTGCCTGATTAGCTTCAGTTTTGGTAAAAAAACAAACAAAAAAAACCTCCATCTTCTTCAACAACCTACCTAATAAAGTCTTGAGGTTGATCTCTGCAAGGAAACGGGGTGAAGACACACTTTTTATTCTAAGCAAAAGTCTGGGTCTTTGTTAGTCATTTGGTGGCCTGTTTTAGGCCCATTAAAGCTGATGTGACATTGTCCATTAATATTTTAAATATTAACTTTTAAAATTAGAATTTAATCAACTTGACTTTAGTTCTGAGCACTAGATTTCAACTAGATGAGATCAGGAAGCAATTTTATATCTCCTTCCATCTCTGCAAGGACGTACATAGAGAGAGGGAAAATGATAGAAGGTGTTGGACTCTGATGAAGACCAGGGATGAAATCCTGACACAGTGAAATCAATTGCACAATATAGGTCAGGATTTCACACCTGTATTTAGTATCACATAATTTATAAACCCCAGTCCAATTTACTTCAAATCTGATAGGAAAATACTAACTTGGTCACAGACGACGTGAAGCCCATACTTGATTTCTTATGGATATTAGAGTGAGACCAACAATGGCTTTATAATGGAAAATTAATCACATCCTTAACCAGAGAGAGGCTACTGTTTCTCCATACCCACCTGGGCAATACTTTACATGAAGGGCATTCATTTATTGCATTCTAACATAAAAAGATTATATTAAAATATCATGCAACAATTCAACAGAGCAACTTTTGTAAGCCTTGATACTGCCCGCCCCCTCCATCCCACATGCTGCCAGAGACCACTCAAGACAGTCTGCCCTCCTAGGCAAAACTTCAGTGTGCTGCCCCCCACCTAACTCTTAGGACAGAGGTTCTCAGCCAGGGAATGCATCCTTCTGGGAGGGAACAATTGAGCCTTCTGATAGTTCTGTGGTTTGGGAAGTTGGGAAGCCAAGCACCAGATCACAGAATGGCTAACCGGTTTGGACCAGCCACCCCCTCTGGCATGATGTGGGGCAAGTGGGCTAAATTTGAGTGAGTGACATTGCAACCTGGTGTGCAGGGTCACGGTGTCACTCAAGTTTGGCCTGGCTGCTTCTGCTGTCCAAGGCTGCTGCCTAGTTTGCCTATAGAGAGAGCAGCTTCTGTATGCCTCACATTTATTCAGCATAAAGGCAGTGGAAGAATGCCATCTTAACCCAGTTTTGGGGATTCTCCTAGGATATGGAATTTCCAGGTGGCACGGGGCTGGATCTATACAACCCCTATGTCATCCCTAGCATAAAGGGTGCAATCGGAGAGGCCTGCCAAAGTGGGCAGGATAAAGCTCCTCTGGCAATTCCTGCCCGCAGAACAGTCCTTTGGGGGGTTGTTGCAGCCAGGTGTAATTTAGAGCAGCCTCAAATTCTGCTCCTTACAGATTTGGATCTAGCCCTTGAATTGCTACATGGAAAAGTTAAATTGTTAATATTTCTCCATATTTATATTATGATACAAGTATAAAACTTCACATCTATTCCTAACTGAAATACAAAAGTAAACAATTCCACTGTTTTAATTTTTTCACCCCACCATAAATCTAGGTAATGAATAAAATGAATTATGAACTCCTACAATGTTTGAAATAATCTCAGTAACTATACCGAGCATAACATCAAAGACCCTTCCCTGTATTTGGATATTTCTTGGCACAGAGGCATACGAATCCCAACAACATTTTTCTTTTTAAGTTTTGGGCAATCAAGATAATTGTACTGTAGCTGTCAAATACTCCTAAACATGATATTGCTTTTGAATTGAGAAGCTAGCCAAAAACGTAAAGTCTAGTTGGTTGTTCCAGTTAGAAGGAGAAATTGGCATAGTCAGGTATTTCTTTGATGCAGTTTTGTTTATTGACAAAGAACGTACAAAGTCCTGTATCCCTGAACATAGACGGAATCAAATAAATAGCAGGAAACAGCTTCGTTTGCTTATGGCACCAACAACTCTTTTCAGCTGGAACCCCTCACTCAAAAACCTTTTCCAGGGTCAGCCAGCATACTTTCAGCTGCGGCTTCAAGCTCTCTCTCACCGTCTTTCCCACTTGTCTGTTCCACCGTCCGTCCCCCCTACCCCCGCACACACACATCCAAAAACAATACTCACCAAAAGTTCACATACTCCTTTTGCCTTAGGTGGGGGAGCTTAACCTTCCAGTTGTGTTAACTGAGGTGTGAATTCATAGCCGTCAATCTCAAAGAGATTTTAAGTAAACCCATAACAAGGTTTCACTCTGCTCATAACAGTATCAAAGGGAACGGATATTAACCATCTGTAAAGATTAATAAGTACTCAAAATGCATAGCTTCAACTTTAAGAAGATGGTACTACTAGGTGGCAAGGAATTTTATTTCTATGTCAAGTAAAGAGTTATATTAGGATTCACTTAAATTTGTTTTGAAATAATACATGCATGACAACAAATCAGATTTAACCTGCTAGATGGGGAGCAGGTTCTCCAATGGGGCCCTGGAGCCTCTCCTCTCTCCCCTCTTCAGTCAGTGTGGGTAATTTTCACCTCCTCCTCTTGTGGGGAGCCTAATAGTTTTCTCCACCCCAGCGGGGAATCCATTCCTCATACTCATTCCCTCCACTTGCCTCCTAGGCTATCTCTGCTAGCTGAGCCTTACACATGCAGGCCTAGTATTGGTGTTGCACTACTGCTGGCACAACTGCTTGAGTTCCAGGGGTGTTGCTGCTGCTGGATGCTTATTCTTGCCACTATCCCCAGGTTGGGGAGAAAGGTTTCCCTGAGACCACAACTAGGCCCTCTTGCTGCAGAGGAGAAGTGAGGGGAGATTCTGAGAGTAAAATGGGTCATTCAGGCATTATTTTCAGGCTTCAAATTTCTGTAATGGACCACTGAAACTCAGAATTGTCCTGGAAAAGTGGGGCATCAAGTCACTAACAGTGTAGATCAAACAAATTGATTTTCTGTTCCCCAATACAAAAATACAGAAAAAACCCACACACCTAAAAGTATCCCCCTCCAGAGCAGGTTTGAGAACATGGGATTAACGTAATCACACAATCACGACTGTGATTGGCTAGTTTAGAGATGTTTTGGATTAAGATATAAACTTTGGGCTGCTTATTCAAACAAAAAGCAGGCTCCAAATCTTTTTTTGGGGGTAGTGGGGTTGTACACTGTTTATAATATTTTTTTAAATATATTTGTAATGATACAATGGATTTTTTTAATCATAAACAGATTTGAAGATCTGAGTGCAACTTCATTTACCCTCATTATTTATGATTAACTCAATTATGTATTTGTATTGCAGTAGTGCCCAAAATTTGCTGGGTACTTTGCAAACAGAGAAAAACCATAGTCCCCAATGAGCATAGAAAATAGCTGTTTAACACTAGAAAATGTATCTGTCCTATTCATTTCTTAATTATAAATGGAAAATAAAGTTAAATGAACTTTTATCTAAGCCAACAGTTTAACCTTTTTACAAACCACAATGACTTGGGGCTAACTTTAGGGATTTTTTTATAGTTGATGTTGTTCATGTGTATTTAATATGGCAATTCCATTTTTCCTATATCACCACGTGTGAACAAGAACATTAGCGTTTCATGTCAAAATCTTTTTCTTCTTTTATTGCATGCTTGCTCAGTCAGAGGTAAATGCATGTTTCCTGTATCTTAAGAAGGCTGTGAAATACAGTTGTCTTTTGTCAAGTGAATTGCTGTCAAGATAAAGGATCTAGTTCTTGAAAAGCTTCCATGCTGCATGAGAAAATTATGGAATTTGGACATGAAAATTATTCAGATGCTAAAATCACTTGGATTTAAATCAACCTGATATGAACCAAGTTTCTGGAGGTAAAAGAGAATGAATTTTAAAAGCCACATGGCAGTTTACTCACCTAATAGAGCTACATTTAGCTTTTTACTTATTCTGTACCTCTGACAAGTAATATTCTAGAGAACCTGAGGGCTGACTAGCGATGCAAGATTTGAACCAAGGAGAGATTTAGGTTTATAAAGAGATTATGAGATGTTCATTCTGTAGGGAAGGGACTATGAGAAAGAAAGTGCATTCTCTATCCCAATATGGAGAGAGAAAATGTTCCCCCAGAATGTGAAAAATTGTTTGGTTGATGGTGACTGGAGTTAAAGGGGACAATGGCAGGCCAGAAGAAAAAGACCTTTCTCCATTACACACACATTTCAAATCACACTTTTAGTCCTTACCTTTGATATATGTCCTGGTCAGGTTTATGTGGGATAAGGGAGAATCCAGTTTGCTCCAATCTTGCAAAGGATTAGACACATGTTTAACTTTACACACGGTGACTTGTTCCATGGAAGTCAATGGAGCTACTCACAGGTTAAGCACATGCACAAATCATTCCCAGATTGGAGGCTGACGTTGTTTGGGGCTTCTGTAGTACCAAAAGAACAGAAGGGAAAGAGATTATGAGCCTAATTTTTAATCCCACTCTCTCTGGTTTCACACTCGTATAATTCCATTGACTTCAACAGTGCTACTCCTGATTTGAAATGGCGTAAGTGTGATCAAAATCAGGCCTTACAGTATATGCTTTAAATGTCTGCATGTACAGTAAAACAAAATATAATATTGGCTGGATATTTTCTGTCCCTCCTGTTTTCTCTCAGTTTTCTTCACTACCAACTGTGTAAATGCTTAGCCCTCAGCCCAGGAAAGTTTAGCATAAGTGGTAGAACTAATGTAAACAGAGAATTACATTATTACAGCTGCATGTGGTGTTATAATTCTATAAGAATGCAGCTCAGCCACGGGTGCATCATATGCGCCACAGTGTCGCCAAATTTGCAGATGTTCAAGCTTACTTATATTAAGCATGACAATGCCCAGCAGGATCTATTTTGTCTGATTATACTCAAATGGAGAAGAGTATTAAAAGGCAGGATAATTAAAAATATATGCCTAAACAAAGGATGTGCCTACAATTTCTTTTTTAGTGCTTTGAAATAGTTCAAATTTCTCGGCATATGTATAGGGAACCAAAAGGATGTCTTAAATTCAGACATATGTCTTCATTCTGTTTAATGTGCCAGAACAAAAACATAGCCCGAGACCACCATGAATTGATTTTTAAGTGATGGCTCGACAGAGTGCTCCTAATTCCACTGAGCTGTATGCCATCACAGATGTTGCAAATGCATGCTAACCTTTGTATAGGAAACCACTATATTCTATTGGTACATTATCTGGTGGGAATAATTCAGATATGTTTTCCTTGAATAAATCCCTTAAAGTCTGGGCTGGGATTGTTTCCTCGCTATTCTGATTTACCTTTTGGAAATGAAATATCAGAGGAATTCAAATCAAGCAGTATGGAGCAGAAAATGGTCTTGACAATAGCAATTATTTCATTCAATAATCAAATAAAGTCAGGAACAGGAGCATCACTTAAAAGTTTCAAAGTCTGAAAAAAAAGGAGAAAAAACAAACCTTATTAGAACAACTAAGCTCTCAGTGGGGCAAGCAGTTGAATAAATGGAAAGGAAAACGGACACAAGGAGATTTAGTGAGTTCAGTAAAGAAAGACAGAAAAGAAATGAACTTTTAAAGTCAGGAATATAAAATTATAGCTGTGAGGAGCTATAATGAACAGGAAAGAAGTGAAGACTGAGTCAAACTAGAAATTAGAAAGCAGAGCATGAAACGACTTGGGGACGGGAAATCAGTGAGGGAATTTGTTCAGCTAGTGCTATGAATGGCTTCCAGCTACCTGTGCGTACTCACAAGTTAGCAATAATGGAAACAGATAAGCCATAATATGGAAACAACAGACAGCAGATTTAGTCAGGCAGCTAAAAAGCACTGGCCAGGACCAGTGCAGTTGTAAATGCTGTGAGGCTACAAAATATTGGTAAGCATATTAGACAACTAAAGAATGGGAAAGAAAAGACCGAGCAACAAAATAAGCTACAATGGGCAGGAGGATGGATGAATGAACTGTAGTTCCTCACTGAAGTGGATTGCAAGGCATTCGGTATCGAGGATAATGAATATTCTTGGCATGGAGTGTGTGAGAGAAGAAAAGACGCTATCTGAATAGGCTAGAAGTGGCAGTGGGTACACAAAGGAAAAGAAAAATCCACATTTGTGAATGGCAGGGGAAAACAACAATAAAAATAATCACGGAAATAAGCTTCCTGGAGTGTGTGGGGGTGGGAGGCAGCTTGTTTTAAGAAAGCTTCTCCTGTAAAAATGGTTACATATATTTCAACTAAAGCGATGAAAATATAATAGTACAGGGTACTGGAAAACATTTCAGTGGAGAGTCAGATACCTCAGGAAGAAAAGCAGTTCCATTTGTGTAACTTTTTCTTCAGTTTCTCCATGTAGTTGTTACTGCAATAGAATATGTAGCTGTATACAAGGACTGGAATTACATTTATGAACCCTCAAATTTTGTTTCTCATAACACAAGGATGGAGTCTGTGACCTTAAGTGTCTCTGGGGCTTGGAGCCGGTCCTCATGTCTGCTGCTGAGAGAGGAGCCAGCTAGCCTGTATGTCTGCAGCCTGGAAGCAGAGCTGGCTGACATCTCCCACTGGGACAGATGCCAGAGGGACACAGTGTCTGCTGCTAAGATGGGAGCAAAAGGAGGAAGCAACTTGGGGGAAAGTCATGATCCCACTAAAATGAATCGAATTTTGTCATTTACTTCAATGGGGCCAGAATTTCACCTCAAGTGTCTGGCTCCTTTACCTGTAGACTACATATTGATGAAGAAGGAGGAGGAAAGACCCCATAAGCTGAAATCTCCTGAACCCCTAAACACCACTTTTATTCAGTGCAGGAGAGAGGGGGCTCAGTCCACCCTTCAAAGGATTCTATTGTTGGGACACTCAGAACCTACCCCTAAGAAGCCTATCCCACGTCCCATCTGGTAAACCTCAGACCTTGATTTCCCTCCAATGGATAGTGTTCCTGATAATGGGAGAGAAAGTCTATAGTCCAAAACACAAAACAGATAAATAAAATGCAAAGATATCATTAATTATTAGTAGTATTACCACAGTGCCTTGGAGGCACATTGTGGTATGCATTGTACAAAAAAGAACAAAGACAGCCCCTGCCCCACATAGCTAACAATGAAAGTACAAATAAGTCCTTTGACTGTACATACTGCCCTTTGCCTTTGGCTTCAGGGAAAGTATCAGTCTCAAGCTTTTTTTTCATCTTTCAGAAACATTTAATATTTCATATATTTAACATTTATATTAGAGCAGCACATAAGCCTGTAACCAGTTTAGACCCCTTTGTGCTGAGAACAATTAATAATTAGTGTGCCAGAGTATTTGGATCTAAGAAAGACATCTACTGTATCTATTACCTAAGTACTTTACTTAATTTACATCCATTAAAACATACCCTTATTTTTAACATTACCTTTCCTATGCTTTCCAGAATTGCTGTAAATTATGCAGTTGAACGCTGAAACAACAAACCCGTAGCACTGGATGTGAGTAATTGTGAGATATAGATCAGACGGTTCCCAGGGCACCCAGCACTGAAAGTCATCTTGTTACCCACTGCACCAGCGAGAGAAGTCTTTCTTGGGTTAACTGGGTGTCATCTCCCTAACACCACCAGCCTTTCAGCCACTTACACATTCTCCTCCAGTCTGTGCCTGCCCAAACTTTGCCTTGCAGGTTAAACAATAGGTGCACCCCAATCCTTGAGTCCCTTTGAATTGTTCCGCTCTGAGATCCAGCCCCTGACAGCTCACAGAAATTCCAGATCCTTTGCACCCAAAGTGCAATGTAACCCATTTTACTAGTTTTACCTGAAACCACCACTCCTGTAAACCTGACAGCACTTGTGAGCACTTCTGATAAAACAAAAGTAGGTTTATTTAGGAAAGAATAAAGGTTTAACTAGAGATAGGAGAAAGTGATGGAAGCAAATGGTTACAGCACAGGACAAAACCATAAACCGTGAACTTGGGTCTACACTTATCAGTAGTTACCTTTCCTATATTAGGTTGCCCTCGCACTCCCTGAAGTTCAGTCTGTTTCAGAGCTGACAGATTTATCAAGAACAAGGAGCCAAACATTCAAGAAAGGACGCCCCCCACCCACACTCATTAAGGGTGTTCCTCAGTAAGTGAATCCAGAGTACCTTTCCCTACACTCTGTTATTGAAACAGTCTTTATTCATAGCCAGGGTGATCTCCTGTCAGCTTCAGTGTTTCTCTTACCTCCAAGGGGTATTGCTATTTTGCAATGGTCTTTGATAGTTTTCCATTGATTTTGTATGGAATGTGGGAAGGGTAGACACCAGAATTTTGCATTACCTCACCAGCTGAGAGACGGCGACAACCCCCCTCTTCCTTGAATGGCTCATCAAGGAGATACATAACTCCTGCAGTGACTGATTTTTACTGAAGGTCCATAAACCTTACTTTCAATTCAAATACATTATCCCTTAAATATTACATATATGTACATCTTGCAGTGGTTATGAATCTTGACAAGTTACAAGCTTTCTGTAGATACCTTACATGCTACTCTTTCTGGCTATATATCCTGTAAGAGATGTTTGGTGGAGCAAGTTTGTTAGGTCTCAGGTGAGAGATGATTGCAAAGAACCAGGACTCCTTTTCCAAAGGGTCTGTGGCACGACAGGCAAAATACGTACGTTTCAGATGGAAGGCCAGAGAGGCAGAGAGATATAGGGAAACAGTTTCAGCTTACAGGGACACCAGCTGAGCAGTTTGCACTACTAGTGACAAGATTGTGGAGGACAGAGGAAACCACTGTGAGACGAAGCAGAGAAAGTGAGGAGAAGCAACTGAAACAACGGTTTCAGCACAGAACAGGCAGAAGCAAATGCATGGATGATGCTGAAAACAAGGAGGACAAACTTGAACCGGCACCTTACATGAACGGGTTGGAGTCATTTGCAGTTGATATTGTACTTGTCGTACATGTGAAAGAAAAATAACTATTGCAAAGTTTGAAAAAGTTATTTCAGTCTTGAATATGAGGTGTCACATCAGACCAGACCTTCAATCCCTCCATTTAGATTATATTCTTCTGATAGCAGCCTCAGAGAAAGGAAACAAAAAAAAATCCATATTGCAATTGTGCAATAGTGGGCCAATCCTTTTATTGTAGTCTGCACAGGGATTTAAGGGGGTACACTAGATTATCTAAGAATTATGTTTCAATATAGTTTCATCTCCTACCAGCATTCCTGTAGGTCACACCTTTATTATACCAGCCAGCACAGCTGTCAGAACACAGATCAGAGAAAATGCAGCATCCGCTTCAAGGCTGGGAGATCCAGCAGCAAAGAGGCTCCGTCCAACATGCAGCATGTACTATGGTCCCTGGTTTACAAATGCTTTTCTATGTGTTACTTCATTTTCCCGAAAAGCCTTTATTACATTTTCTGGGTACAGTAGCAGTTGTATCTGTTCAGGGGTTCACAGAATAAAGCCAATAAGACCTCATATAAAGCTCTACTCCTGAAATTTCTAGGGCTCCCTTGAGAACCTTATTGTTTCAGTACAATTTTGGTATCTTGTTAAAGAGTGTGTGTGTGGTGGTGGGGGGGGGGGGGGGGGGGGGGAGGTAGGGGGAGGGGATGATGATTCTGCTGCTCCCTGCAACTAATTTGGAAAGCCTTTGGAAAGTTCATTACCATCTTAACTCCATCAGCACAGTTCTCAATAGAACTATCAGGAAGGTAGGAACACAACAGTTTTTCATTGCTATGCAGATAATGCATTCCCACTGTTAATAAATATGCCCTTTTACATTAGTCCTTGGAGGATCTGTCCAATGTGTTGTGCACAGGGGTAGAGTAAGTTGTTAATTACTCTGGCACACATGCATATATTACCTGTACTTCTTACACAATATATTCATGAGCAGGAAACACTTTTCATATGAGGTCAGAGGAAGATAATACAGCCCTTCATATTTGTTGTTTTCTACCACAAATCCCAAATTCACAGTTGGACACACTGTATTGCTGTGACTTAAGAAGATTGTAAGTTCCCTGGAAGTGTTTATTATGTCTTGGTCCATGTGGCAGAGAGCAATTTTCAATATGAAGCCTGCTTTAGCACTTCACTGTATTGATTTAATTCTTTTGTAGTCCCCCAGCCTTTCCCTTTGTATCCGTACAACTGCCAGAGCAAGAAGATGAGTCACATTAAAAATACACATCAGTCTCATTAAGCAGCAGTATCAAGGAACATCCGGTTGGAAGCATTTTGGTGGATGATTGATTTAAAGGCAGTGTTCAGTCAGTCAGCTGGGAGTTTGAAGGATCTCTTCCTTCCCATTATCCCTCTCACCTTGCAGTAAGCACTGCTTACTAAGCAGTCAGCACACTTGGGACTTCATTTCCTAAATGTCTTTTATTGCCTCTTCAAAAGCCTAATGTAACCCAGCCTGCAACCTTACCTCCAGCCAGAGACTGGGTCTCTTTAGGATTGTGTATTGCCACTGAAGATTTCATCCTTTTGATATGCCATTCCCTCTCTTTGGAACACTGCCAGCTAGAGCTGTACGTAACTGTGGTTTCAGTTCCCAGGAGTTCAGAGAACTTGTGCTGTTTTGGTCCAAGTGGGTTAGTGCCCCCTTTGAGTTTCAGGTTCAAAGAATGCTGAGTTTAATCTTAAACCATAAATCTCTCCCATGTGTGGATAGTAAGAAGTTTGCTTGAAATTTGGCCTACATCAATGCAATTCTTATTCAGGTTCACTTGAAAAGTTATCAAAGGCTGAAACTAGGTGATTTTGACCCAGTTTTGGGTTGCGTTATAAAAGTTTCATGCAGCTTCACTGCATGTCTCTCGCTCCTGCCTTTAACAATGAATCTCCATTTCCTTGTGCTATGCAACCCTTATGCCTCTTGTGTTTGTGCCAGAGGCTCTCATTCAGGAATTCTGTTAATTGTAAATGGATTTTTCAAAAACTCAGTGTTGGCAATTTTATCACTGGCCTCTGTAGGAGCAAAGTTAGCCGATGCCGAGTTTTTTGAAAATCCCACCCTACATTTTTAATAAATTTAATTTAGCTAGAAGTCAAGTAATCAGCATTATGAGGACAACTTTCACAGAGTTTTATGGTGAAAGTGATTAACTGAAATGTATTATTGAGCATGCTGCTACTAGTGGATGTGGCAAACAGTTTAATGTTTAGCAACTGATTTTTAGGGAAAAGTTACTTCAAATAGTATGCAGTTTTAAAGTCTATTAACTTTGGAGTTACTTAAATCATTTGAGTTAATCTCCATATAAAAATCCCAGAGTACGAGATATGTAAATAGACCCTAATAGACCAGAGGGTCACATTGCAGTATGTGAATTTTTAAAGATCCTTAAGTGCAACCATTCATAATCCAATCTCTGAAAAGTTAGTAAGCATGCATTTATATGCTGTACAATAATGCCCACTGTAATTCACCAATCTCATACATTTCTAAGTGTTATTTCTCCTTTTAAATTATGTCAGGCAACTTTAAGATTGCAATGGAAGCCAAAAAAAAGCAAGACCAAAAAAAAGTTAAAGTTTATCTTTTTCACTTGTGCTTATATACAGTGCAATGATTTCACATTAGTGAATGATGTCACAAACATATATGCACTGCAATATTATAGTGGAGACAATGGTCTTAATTAGAGAGGCCCCATCCTTACCTACAAATGTAGGATTTTGTAGACTGTGCCATAACCTCAACATTGATTTTATATTAATATAAACCCTTGTATTGGTCTTGAATGAGCCACAGCCCTAAGACTGAATGATAGTTCAAGAATTCAGTGGTGCAATGTGGTATTTTTATTACAGAGCAATGGATTTATTGTAGACAAAGGAAGGAATTGGTCCTTCAGTGTCCTCCTGCAACTGCTGTGCTTCACCATCTGATGGAGGAGGGGACAAATCATAATATGTTTCACAGAGGAGGGGAAGTATTACGGAGTGCGTAATGTAGTAATGTAAAGAGAGAGAGAGTTTAGAGAGAAATTATCAGTGGTTTACAAGAAAATAAGCCTTTTGGATAGAACATAAAACAAACTAAATAAATAATCTAAGTAAATCTCATTTAGCTTTGACCATTAAAGCAGCATTGATGCTTAGAGAATGATGGGAAAAGTGCCAGGAAAAAATAAATGCAACACATGGAATAAAAGCCCCAAGGTCATGCATCCAGTCTGAATTTTAGATGCAACATAAAGCTAATAATACCCCTTAGATGTAAGTTAAATTACATTTTATAAAATTTAGTGATGTAACTGTCTTAGAATTGAAAACCATGACAGCTTCATAAGAATGGAGATGGGTGGTGATAGGAAATATGACCATTTTAAGTGGAAAAACAGCACTTTAAAGCCTAATTGTTAAAAGAATAACAGGGTTTTTTTTAAATGTTGTTTTCTTCCTTTGGTGATAATTTAATGAAAAGCTTTGTAAATACTGGATGCAAAGTGTTTGGAAGGCTGAAAACCATTATAAAGGAATTTGAGCGTACTTTTTTAAAATGAAGAGTGTGGAAGGACCATATCCCATTTCCCCAACACTCAGACATCAGTGGATTTTTGTTGGCTATCTCTTAATGTGCATCAGAAGGGAGTGGGAACTGTTCCAAAAATCTTGTAATAATAAGCTATTGGAAGAATATGATATATATCATTTCCTGGCATGTTCAATGCAGATCGTACAATATGTGTAAATAGCTTATTACTCTAGTCCATTTCTTTTGGAATAGGTGGGTTTTTTATTGTAAATAATGATAAAATAACCCTTGCTTAAGTAGCACAATAGATGCTCATGTGTTTGGCAAAGGAAAAATTCCATACAGCTTAAGCGCTCATACAAAATATGCATTTAATTATGTACTGTACAATCCAGCTAAACACTCCAGATAGAAATTAAGTAAGAAAGGAATTGTATGTGACAATTCAGTGTGGGTTTTTTGTTTGTTTTTGGCTTGTAACGCTTGGAATAATATGTAATTTTGCAATACCACTGACATATACTATAAAATAATATGACTACAAACAGATGTGCTCAAGGAAAAGGATTTTTTCTTTCATAATTTCATTTCCTTTGTCCAAGCAGCTTTAACCATCACACTAGTTGATATAATCGACTTATTGTCTGCAGTGGAATTTCTTTCATTAAATAAGTTTCCTAAAATCTTGCAAAGTTTATGGGTATGCCTGGGGAAACCTATAACATATAAGCCCCTCCCCACACAAACAATAGCATATACAATACCTGAGGCTGGTAGATATATTAAAATAACTAAGGGCTAGATCACAAAGGGACATAGGTGTCACAATGCTTAACTTTTAGGGTCCTTGCCACCAAGCAGAATCCACAGCTTCAAGTTAAGCACCCAGTTTCCCTGTACAATGCATGGGAAGAGTTAGGTGCCTAAGAATATGATCCATAAAAGCCAGCCCACTGAATGGGGAGGTGCCTAAGTTAGCCAATAGAAAATAACAAGGAGAGGAGTGTGACCTAACTCCTTTTGAAAGGGTGGGGCTTAAGTGCCTAAATCCAGGCTGGAGGGAGGGATTCTCTGCTGTGTTTGGGATTCTCTGCTGTAAATCCCCTCCTGGAGTTAGTCATTTAGGCAGGGGTTTTTTTCCTCTAAGAAGTGCTTCCACTACAGGAGGTGGTGGTCCCCCCCCCATAACTTGTAGCCCAGTGGTTAGAACACTCATCTGGGATCATGGGAGACCCTAGTTCAATTCCCTCTGCCTACTGTAGAGCAGGTATTTGAATTTATATCTCCCCCTTCCACGAGAGTGTCCTAACCACTGGGCTATATCTCATTCAAGCTTGCCTGTTGCAACTGTTCCACTTTGTATAAATAATTAATAATTCATTGGGTCAGACTCAGTGCGAAAGTGACTCTTTAGCCCAGTGGTGAGAGCACTCACATCGGAGGTGGGAGATTCAGGAGAGATTGAAGGAGACATAACCCACTGACTAGTGGGAGTTACTCACCTAAACGTATGTCTACACTGCCCATGTAGTGGCATGGGCATGTGGCATGGGCAGTGTAGTAGGCTGTGGCGTGGGCAGTGTAGTCACTCTTTATTGCCAGGGGAGAGCTCTCTCAGTGATAAAAAATAACCATCCCGAACGAGTGGTTCGCCAGGACTACTTTATTGCCAGGAGCATGGCTCCCTCCCAGCAATAAATATACTGTACTATCTATACTGGTCCTTTTCAACGCTAACATTTTTGTTGCTCAGGGGTGTGTTTTTTCACACCCCTGAATGACTACAGTTTTAGAGCTGAAAGTGGCAGTGTAGACACGGTCTAAGTCTTTTTGTGGATCTAGCCCTAGAGGTCTGTATTACAATACTATCAATAGCATGACAAACATACACACACATATGCAGAGTTCAGGATGACACACCATCTGTTTTCTATCCTTAATGTTTGTAAGTACTGGCAGTGTCTTCAAAGAATAAGGGATATTAGATAGCATTACAACATAATAGGTGAGCTAAGGTTGGCGTTTCGATTTTGTGGGATTAGTCATACTTATGGGGCAAAATATGTCCTGTTCTTACAGAAGTGGAGTGAGCTCTTTCCTCACAGCACAGATGCTCAATGGCATACACAACATAGGACCCTGGCTCTCTGCACTCTTGAGGGCATGGCAAGCACTCACCCATTCTTCAACCCAGAGAAGAAAGTAGCTGAAACGGGGTGTGGTAGGACAGAGTAGCAGCTCAACATGCTAGGATGAGCATCCCGTGTCAGACTAATGGAGGTACCTATCCCTAATTCACACACCCAATTAGGTAAGTGTACTCTCCCCATAATAACCAATGCATTTTTTTTCTTAGAAAATGTTTTAGATTGTTATTTTGGTGTCAGTGCATAAAGTATTTTATGTTACAACCCTTATGTTTGCTGTGCTCTTCTTTAGCAAATGGACATCACACAATGCATATCAAAGGTGATAAGGTTGCCTTTTCTGTGTATGACTAACTGGATGCAAAGAACACAACTCTTGTTTGACACACAAACTGCAAAGATGTTCTCTAAACATGATTTTTTCTCCTGGTCTGACAGAGGGGATGAGAAGGAAACCTCTATTTCCTCTCCATTCCCCCTCCTGACTATAAGTCAGACATTAAAAGTCAGATATTACATTTCCTTGTTTAATTTTCTGACTCAGGAAGGTGCTCAGATACCACAGTAGAGGGAACAGCATCAGAACTTGAATTGAATTGCCCTCCCCCACACACAAATGTGCTTTAGATGTTTTTAGCCTCTGTTACTGTGAACTAATATTCTATGTGATACAAGATGGAGAATACAATCTTAAAGCCAATTCCTACCCCCATAACACAGGTGCAACTCCCACTGAGACCAATTGGAGATGCAGCTGAACAGAGTATGCACAATGGGGCCAAGTGGTTCAAATTCAGACCTAGTATAAGTAGGTCAAACACCATTGGCTTCACTAGATTTGGGGTCCAACTACAAAGAGTCTGAATTTGACTCTCACTATTTAATTTTTTCAAGAGTAAAATTTCCATTTGGAGACTTTTTTTGTAGTTAGAAATAAGAGTTAATATTTATAAACAATCAAACTTTTGCCAGTCTATTTTTTAACTGCAACGTTTTACAGCCGTTTATGCAACCAGGAAATAACATTAACATGAATGTGTTTATTTTTTAAGGATTTTGAAGAATGAAGTTCAGTCTAAACTGATCATTCCAGCTAATGTTTACTGCTGTATAACAAACACATAGTGCACTTGTCATTAAATCAGTAGTAGACTTTCAATGCATCATCTTGGTGGCTGACAAATAGCTTATTTGTTGTATAGTCAATGATGCAGAATTAATTGTCCATTGCACATACTGACATATTAGAATTGTCAATTAGCTGTCATAAATGTTTCACTGCTGGAGACACTGATATAACTTGTTCTCTGCACGCTATCCAACATATAAACAGTCTTCTGCAGATTCCAATTTGTAAACTATTAGTACAGATTCTCTAATGCATACATTGTTCTGTGCATGTTCTCTGGCTTGGATTCATTGAAATATCACAGGAGTATTTCAGTACTGTGATAAGTGACAAAAGTTAACTGTACATATTTATTTCCTTGCTCTGGCTGCTGACACATACCTATCAAATTCAGATCACTGATGTATATATTTCACTACCGGAGGAAGTGATACAAAATGTTCAGCTGAGGATATTCATTTATTTTCTCTATTGGTGAGACATACCCATTCAAAATTGTCTTGTCATTGATGTAGATGTGCAAGAAAAGAGGAAGGAAATGAATTTCCGTGACTACATTTTTGTATGTTATTACTTGCAGCAGTTAAATAGCCATTTGAGTATTATATCGCACTTATTTCCCCTCTGGTATAGGGGCCACATTGAACAGAACGTGGGCCATCATTCAGCAAGCTTTGTTGATAGGATAGTTGCATTCCTTTTACTCGGGCTATGTATACACTACAGCTTAGGTCGCTCAAGGGTATGAATAAACCAACCCCTAAGCGACGTAAGTTATACCAACCTAAGTGCCAGTGTGGACAGTGCTCTGTTGGTGGGAGAGTGTCTCCCGCTGACATAGCTACCGCCGCTTGCCGGGGCTGGAGTAATGAAGTTGATGGGAGAGTTCTTTCCCATTGGTGTAGAGTGTCTGCTCTAGCAGCACTACAGCAGCCACATTGGTGCAACTGCGCCACCATAAGCACGGTAGTGTAGCCATAGCCTGAGCGGAGTCTCCCAATCCCTTTCTTCCTCCTCCCCTGCGTTCCCCAGTGCACATTCCTTCAGCTGATCACTGACAGAGCTGAGGATCAATTTTTTGATCCTGTGCTCTTTGAAATCAACAGTAAAGCTCCCACCAACTGCCATGGTGCAGGATCATCTAACGCTGAATATTGTATGATCTCCCAGATTTCTGAAGACTTATTCCTAACTAGACTGATGTATATTCTGTTTTGCATAACTGGAGTGAGACTTCCTAGGGTACATTTACAAAAATTGCACAGTGTTCCAGCCTCATGATTCCCACCCTAGAGATCCACTGATTTTAATGAGCGCCACAGGAACCAAACACAGGTAGCAATTTTAGAAGTATAAAAAGAAGTGTGATTTGTGACACAGACTCAACAGCACAGCATCTGGGATGATGCCAGGCTTTTCTAGTGCATATTGAGACTTGTGTTTACATCCTATTGTCTGACATATAAAGTATTTTTTTTAATTGTAAATTTTTTTTTAAATGTTAATGTTGGAGCAAATCCTTAGGATTTTTGAGTCAGTGGTCTATAATGATTTGGAAAGAATTTAAAACATACTGTGAAATTATTCTATATAACATCTTTGCAAAATTGTATCTGTATATATGGTGACTTGTTTCAGAAAAATCAAAGGACTGAATCAGAGCTTGCTTTTCTTCAGGGAACCATTCCTTCAGTTTAGATGTGCATTATTGTAGCTTTAATGAGCTTTTAAATAACTAGCATATTTTAGTTTTTAGCTTTTCCAAGACTGTTTTTATGTAAAGTCACTTTCCATAAAGTGACTCCTTTCACAATAGTTTTGGGTTACGAACAAATTTGGTCTCGTCAACTAGATGTGTGGCAAGTTTTCATAAAGCCATTAGGAAAACCTAACCACGTCTAAATCGTGGTGTAATGTCAAGACTCTAAAGTGAGATGAGGTGGTGAGGTAATATCTTTTACTGGATCAACTTCTATGGGTAACAGAGACAAGCTTTTGAGCTACACAGATTAGAGTTATGTGTAGCTTGAAAGCTTGTCTCTCTCACCAGTAGAAGTTAGTCCAATAAAAGATATTGCCTTACCCATCTTGTCTCTCTAATATCCTGGGACCAACACACCTGCAAGGAGAAAAGTCTACTTAATTCTATAGGTGAACCTGCTGAAAATCAAAGGGTAAACTAAGCGGCCAGAAAAAAAATGGAGGGTCTATCATTTTCTACAAAAATGAAATTGACATCTTATCTGTCTCCCCACCCCCTCATCAATTTGGCTCCCACATCTGTACCTCCTTCCCTCCACCTCGCTTCTGCTACTCCTGCAGCTCCCACGGTTCTTCACCCTCCTTCCCTCAAGTCTTGTGGGGAGTGCTGCAGAGTCCCAGTACCTTCTCCCACTTCCCAGATTGGATGTTGCAGAAATGGGAGAGGAGCAGAGGTCACAGGAAGGGAGGGGAAGAAGGGAGCAGAACTCCCCGTTGCTGCTGGGATCTTTCTGTTTCCCCCTTCTCTCCTATAAGAATAGGCCAGATTGTGCCAAAATTCAGGCAAAAGTTATCTATTATTGAAAGTTACTAGGTGATACCTATACTGCTAAATCAGGCTTATAAGGAAAACTCTGTCTTAATTTAGCTATTTTACCTCATGGAACTCACAGTCTACACTCAAGTTTCTCATACCTTCCACAAGAACTTTGACTGACATTATAAAGTTAATAGATGTCCTTCACACAGGCCCCAGCAATTCAAATCAGAGAGGGTAAAATTTTTGTGGTGGCTGAGGTTTTGTGAACTCTGTAAACTATATTTCAGGATCACAGGGTTTGCTTGCTAATTTAAGTTAGCAAAATGTATTCCATTATCATTTAAACCTTGGACAAAAGCACTTTACACAAGAAACATACATGTTTTTCTACCCCAAGGGAAGCATGTGCTATGTAACAGGGGTAGCAGAACACCTCAAAAGGCAGACCAGCATAAGCGGGTGCTCTGTTTTTGAATGATGTATATATTTCCCTTCCCTTCTGCTCATTCTACATATGGTCTATCTTTCCACATTTGTTTTTCCACTCTGCCCATTTTCTGCTCCACTTCTCACGATGTTCCCTCTAATTTTTGACAGGCCATGTGCGCAAACAAATTCTTCTGTGCAAATTTTTGACAGGCCGTGTGCGCAAAAAATTTCTTCTGTGCAAATTGTTGAGCTTCTGTGCAAATTTTTGTGCGTGCAGTGTTTCGCCGTGTGCGCGGGGTTTAGGATCTGTGTGCGCACGCACATGCGCACAGCTTAGAGGGAACAGTGCTCACAACCTTACCGTCCTCCTTGTTTTTTTTTAAAATCTGTCCTAAGTGAAACACCAACCTAGAACCATCTGATGAGTAACTTGTGAACCCATATGTCTGAGTGGATTTGAAGTTAGGTAGAAGGAGTTCACCTATCCTCAGTTCAAATTTTCATAGCTACCAATTTGAGAATGTTCCACCCAGCCTTAATGAAAGTGGACCTATATATTACATCTCATGGAGGAATAATGTAGAAAACAAGTATGAAGAATTTACACTAAGCATTTTAAGGTGTGTTTTTTTTAACACCAAAAACATGTTTTGAAAAAGTGAAAAGTAACAAATGCCCATGACTCAGTTTTGCTCATGATTCTCCCCCCAGATATTTCTTCTGGTCTAAAAGTCAGCATGACAAGCTCTTTCAAGTTAGAAACACAGTGCTAACTACATATACAACAGCAATCACATCACATGTAGTGAGAACCATCAAGCATGAGACATTTCATGCTGAGGGATTCAATGACTTCTACCCCAAAAGGTAGCTGTGGGATTTGGGAGGCATCAGAATTGCACTTGTATTCAAAGTTGTCCACTGTCATAGTTATGGAGACATAGCAAATTGATAGCATAGACCTCAGTGGTTCAGGAGCCAATTAGCGATCAACATGACCCCAAAAAGCCACAGTAGTGTGAATTCATTGTTGCATTTAATATAGTGCTATATATCCATAAACAGTATGACAGTGGAAATATTTAGTTTATTTATATTATTCTCACAGTAAAATGATTGACCAAGTATTATCTTATCCACTACAATTGGTTAATAACATAGTAAAAGCATCCTGACTGATTCATAATTAAATCACAGTATTTTAATATCAGGTGCTGCAAAGAGCTGCAGGAGACATATTAAAGAGCCACTTGCGGCTCACTAGCCTCAGTCTGAGAATCACTGGCCTAAAGCAACAGCCAACTTTCTGCAGAAATACACAGACATGCACGATATATTACAAATCTATTACATTATTTCTACATTTAGCCTCACATATAGTGGGACTGATCCATATTTACACCAATATGACATTGGACCAATTTCTCATTAGAATTTTGTGTTATCTATAAGTATAAATCACAAATGTAATATTCCTGGTATCAGAATATTTAGACATCATGTTTGCAAATTCACAAGATAAAGAGAATAAGATATAAAAGCCAATGGTCATTGTCACAGGACAAGGCTTCTCTTCCAAACACTCACTGTTCCACTCAGTCACCCTTAAATGGGTTTATTTTACAAACATAGGTGAATAAAAACAAACACATGGTTCTTTAGCTCACCTTTTGTTCAAGGGTTTCACAGTCTCCCTTCCCAGAGGTCTCTGGTGATCCTGCTTCTTGCGGCTTCCCAGTCCCAGCCAGCTCTGTTCCCTTCCTGGAACACTGGCCCCAGGTCTACCTTCCTGGGCACCTCGCCCCTTGCTCCAGGGCCCAACCACAGGAGTTAACCATGGCTCCTCTCCCCAGGACCAGCCGGTCATAACAATTCTTCCCTTTCCTACCCTCTGACAGGTCTTTGTAGTCCCAGGTGTAGCCCTGCCCCCTTTAATTAGGTCAGTTGGGCCTGCCTGCTCTGATACCAGTGCATTGAGCTTGGTCTGCTTCTAGGAACCAGCTACTGCCAGTTATTTTTTGAGAAACTTTCTATAGCTTTCAGAGTAGCAGCCGTGTTAGTCTGTGTCAGCAAAAAGAACAGGATTACTTTTCCACTGCCTGCATCCGACAAAGTGGGTATTCACCCATGAAAGCTTATGCTCCAATACCTCTGTTAGTCTATAAGGTGCCACAGGACCCTTTGTCGCTTCTGCAGATCCAGACTAACACGGCTACCCCTCTGATACTTGAGGATTACTTGTGGCACCTTAGAGACTAACAAATTTATTTCAGCATAAGCTTTCATGGGCAACAGCTCACTTCATCAGATGCATTCTTTTATTATGATAAATGTACTAGCATAGCACATTTGCATTTATATCTTGTGATAGCTTTAGAATTAGCCAGGAAATGGCATTTCCGTCCCATGAACAATACATTTTTGAAACGAACACTGTCCTGAATCTGGACAAAAAGTAAAAAACTGGGATTTTTTTGCAAGACTGAAAATTGGCATATTTTTTTTCAGAAACACCAAAACGAAATATTCTTCCAGCTTCACAGACTCCCCGTGCCGCCATGCTTCCCAGTAAGTTGGCAGTGGAACTGGGCAGCCTGAGGAGCCAGCTAGCCAGCCTGGCAGCCCACCAGACAGGCTGCGAGAAAACAGGGTTTGGGGGAGCGTGGTAGACTTGCTGGAAAAACTTCCAATTGGACTTTGAAAGTTTTGACAGAATCAATGCATTCTTGCAGAATGTTTAAATTCTGTTGAATCAGCATTTTCAGATGGAAAAAAAACTATTCCATCAGAAATTTTCCAACAAGCTCTAGTTTGCTCTTATGTCCTTGAGACATTTATGAGTCTCCCGGTTTTATTTGGGTGGATTTAGTTTTTACATATAGTTCAATCATGTTTTGGTGATAGGTGAGACTACATCCTCTACTGTGAAAGTTGGAGAAGCCTTCCCCCTTTCTTTTTTGAGTTATTAAAACTATTCTTCACATTGTACATCACTAACATTGTCTAGTGAACCTTACATTGACACTAGAAATGATTCTGTTGATGGAGGCAGAAACAAATTCATCCAAATATCAGAGCATTAATTTAATTTTCGTCTTTTAACCAATTTGTCTTTCTGAACTGACGTGGCTACATCATCTGCTGCGATCTCAGTGCTGATACAAGCTCAAGTTGCCTGTGGAAGCCTGTGCCCTTTCTTCAAAAGATAATAAGTAACAGACCTCTAAGTGTTTGTTGAAAAGAAGAGAAAAACTGCTGTCTGCTTCCCCATTCCCTAGGGTGTTTCTGCTATTGTTGGGAAACAGACAGACCATATGCACCAGTTGAGACTTATAATGGCACATGCTAGTGACAAGAGACATAACATCATAGCAATGGCTCCTGTATGGCTGAAACTATTCATACAAGTTGTATAGACTAGTAGTTATTGCTACTTCAATTGAGACTGCATTCTGGATTGTAATAAGTACCATATAAATGTTTCAAATGTGCCCCTCTAAGCCCAATTAAAACTAAATTCAAAGGCTATTAAATACTAGATACTGAAGGCAAATATTGAAATTTTATATCGAAACTTAAGTGTCTATGGAATATTTTATTTTCTACTTTATTCATTAACATGTCAACATATTACAGTTTAAACAAGCAAATTGCTTTCCTTCAACCCATTTACTAACACCACCTTAAATTATTAAACAATGAAAGTATTCACACATTCATTTTAATTTTCACTGTTTATTCTGCTCATTTTGGGCCTGATCCGCACCACTGCAGTCAACGGGATCATGCTATTTGGCCCCAGTTCTGTACTGGGATGTGCTAGCACAACCCTCTGCATTAGTGATCTCAGTAGGGTCCTCACTAGCAGATTCCATGAAAATCAGGGCCTTACTTTGTGTATTTCTCTCACCATGGACAATGAAAATTGATGCAGTCAGTTTCACTTTTAAGCATTGAACTGACTGATGTTTTGGCTGCAGACTGCAAAGGGATGAGATTTTGTGGTACCATGTTTAACTGAAATGTCAGGGATTTAAGCAGACATACAATGGAATGTTGTAATTATTTGAGAAAGAATATGGCCAAGACCCTCTATGCTTATGAAAGACCCGATGGTACTTTTTTTTAGAACAAGTGTTCAAGTCTTTGGTTTAATGTCTCATCCAAAAGAGGTCATCTCCAGCAGCACATTGACTGACACACGCACACACACACACAATATTTTTAGGCAGCAACAAGAAATGGAGCTATGGCATAACCCCTACTCCTGGTTCTGCCCAATTCAAGCACTACTGGAATATTGGTTGCATACTGACTCAAAGGGCAGAGCACCACCTACTAAGCCACCAAGGTCACTTCCAGGAACAGCTCTAGGTTTCCTGAGGTCTCAAGACTAGTAGGACCCCACTTACCTTATGGACTCTGACAGGATCACAGCACAGGCTGGCATAGTTGCATGTTAGCTAACATACCATTGTTTCGCTGCACAGAAAGCAAAGGGCTAACAGTTGGCTGAAAAACTAGGTTATTTTGGCAGTAAACTACAGATCATTTTTCTTGCTGAAAATGAATTTGGCCTATTATATTTTTGACAAGTAGCTCCCACTGCATTATTGAGAATGCTATATAATTATGTAAACAATAACTGCTTTTGTAAACAAATGCCAGCTTTTGCATTTCCAGTCGCTTATGGCCTGATTTTGAGAGTGCTGAGAACTTGCAGCTCTCATTGAATTCAATGGGAGCAGCAGGTACTCTGCACTTCTGAAAAAGCAGTAAGGATCAAGTAGAGGAGTTCAGTCAGTCAGGTATACGTGAACTCAACTTTGCCATTCAATGTGCAGACTGTTTACAGATGTGTAGATACTGCAAATTTTATTAGCTAGTTCGATATTGTCACAGCTATGTGATGGTAACACAGCTTTTGATATTATGGTTCTGATTATTATGTCAGAGCTGTGTGGCAGCTCTCTACAATGCGCAACTGGGACCTCATCACTGAACCACACAAAACACTTCCCTATTCCCAGTGTGTTAGGCTGGGGCAAGGGGAACTGTAAGGGGCACACAAAGCAATGAAAATATACCATGGAATATGAAACGGGCATGAAGGAGTGAATGTAATTGTTTTAAATCTACCTCCTCCCATCTAGTGGGACTAGCACTGCCAAGGGATGAAGCAGCGCTGCTGGGGTTTACAGCTGAAGGCAGAGCACAGGATCTCCATATGGATCATCTTGGTTCCAGCAGATCTACCAGGTTTGAGGCTGAGCTCCAGGCCTTTACCACAGAAGCCAAATACTCTTTAAACTCACTGAGATTTCCCTATTAAAAAGGTCCCTCTTGCAGCTTTTCGTGCAGGCAGGGATGATTTGGCCATTATCATTTGTTATTTTTAAGTGGTTAAAAGCGTGCAAGGTGTTTTATAGATATAAATACAGAAGTGGTCCCTTAGCAGAAGAGATTAGAAGAGGCACATGGGCCTGCCATCTTGGGGCTCACTGCAGGGCGAGGGCTTAAATTCGGAGATGAGGGTAATAACTTAAAACAAAACAAGAGTAAAAATGAAAAAAACAGGGCAGGAGACAGATAAAACAAGAGTCATAAAACATGAAAAATTACAAAATTGCAATTGATCAAATGTGAATTTGGCGAAACTGACTAAATTCTCACTGAAAATTGGCATTTAAAGAAACAGGACACACGCACCATATGTTTACTAGGAAAAGTAATTTACAAACTTCCATTTTCAAATTGAAATGCTGTAAAAGCATCTCACTTTCTTCTTGTCTGAGCTACAAGATCAATTTTCTCAACTATGTCACAGGGCAAAATGGCACAAGGCAGCTGGAGTGGACTTCGCTGCATAGGAGCAGAATGTCACCTCTTTCTTTTAACACTCGCTGCAAACTGCAACATACAAGAGGGCTAGGCAGGGCCGGCGTTATAACTAGGCGACCCTAGGCGGTCACCTAGGGCGCCAGGATTTGGGGGGCAGCAGGCGGCTGCCTCCTGCCTCCCGGCTCCATGCTCAGCGGCTGAGCATGGAGCCGGGAGGTAGCCGGCGAGCCGCCCCCTGCCTCCCAGAGCCAGGAGGCAGCTGTGGTGAGCTGCCCCCTTCCCCCACGCTCAGCCGCTGAGCTTGGAGCCGGGAGGCAGCCGTGGCAAGCTGCCCCCCCTACCTTCCGGCTCCATGCTCAGCTCCTGTGGGTGGGCAGGGGGGAGGGGGCTGAGCTTCCGGGGGTGGGGGAGCTGGCTGGTGGGGGGCGGCATTGCGGGGAGGGGGGGGGGAGGGGCGGCGCTGGGCCCGTGCAAGGAAGTTTTGCCTAGGGCGCGAAACTTTCTTGCACAGGCCCTGGGGCTAGGGCTGGGTTATTGGAACTGTAGCCAGTAACTGACCCTTCCCTAGTGCTCCAGAGTCTTAGGTTTAGAATCCTGCCTGCTGCTCAAAGAAGATGCTACTGGCACCCTTTTCTCTCTTTCTTGTATTCCTGCAGCAGAGACAAGCATTTTGCCCTAAGTGGATGATGCCGTTTGTAACCTAGAATCCAATTCTCCTGTTACTATTTTGTCAATTGTGTCTTTGTAGTTCTTCCACCTCCCTAGTATATATACAACTGTGAAAATGTTTAATAATTATCCCCACATAAATACTTTACAGAACTAAATACCTATTTTAGGTTTACCACACAAGAAACACACTTTCAGGGTGATTTTTTTTCTTTTAAGCCACATTGTCTTTTCATTGGAAATTTGATGTTTTACAATATTGCTGTGTAGACTTCCAAATAGAAGGAGGTGAAAAGTTCAGTAAGACTTTCCCATGCAATCAGGTATCTAAAGGTGAATATTTTTGGCAGTTTTCCATTTCCTTGTGGACTTTGTTCACCAGTCCCTTATTAGTCACCAGAGCCTCATAAGGGTACACAGACTTTCATCATCTTCCCAAGAAGATGCAACTATGAAAACTGAGCCCCACTGGCAATCTGGTACTACATCTTTGGAACAATAGTGTTAAGATGATGTGTTATACTAATATACTATTAGCGTATTATTAATACTCTACTCATATTATTAGTCATATATCCATGTCAAGACTGTGCCCTGGTCTGATGCAGCTCTGAAAGGGAGTAAGATCTACTTCAAAGGTAAAGCTCCCATTTACTTCAATGGAAAAATGATCAGGCACTGTCTTTCCTTTTTCAGTATAATTTTAAGTCTGACTTTTAAACCAATGTTCTTTCCTCTACTAGTTGTAATTATTTGAGCCTAAGTTCATTAATACTTCTGCTTGATAAATGATGCAAGTAACAATTACATCTCAAGACCTTGTCTCATCTCATTAGCCAGAGCTTTTGCATCTGATGCCCACAATACTTCAAGTGAAGAATTGCTTTCTATTAGCTGTCATAAATAAGAATCATTATACACAAAATCCCCATTTTTCATTTATATATTCTGTTTGCTCACTCTGGCAGACCTTGGGCTCTTAATACCAGTAGATTCTATGTGCCCTGATATAGTATTTAAAAATCTTTTCTGAAAATACTTCTACTGTTCATGTTTTCTCTAGTCTTGGGTTATTAATTACTATGGCTGCGATGTGCTTTGATTTATTTAAATCAAAGCATGCCTTTCTGGCTTCAGTTGATCTCAGTTTAACTTTAAATAGACATTGCTACAAGCCTTACTGATACAAAGAACATCTGTTTTTGATAAATGACATCCGGAGACTCATGGCACTAGTGAACATGGAGACTCCAATAACATCCACAAGCTACTGTGCATCATTATACCTGTACAGATTTTGTTTAGTGGTTAAGTAACTATGAAACGAGACTTTTTTGTAGTATTTTATGAGACCTATGTGTGCCTCAGTTTCCCCTATATGTTACATTGCTACCCAGTGGGGGAAAAAGATTAAGTTTGCTCTCAGGTAAGACTAAGACATATGGGTGAGTAGGTCACCTATCCCTATTGGGTGGAATGAAAAGTTGGTAAGGAAGTGGTTGAAACCACCCCAGCTCAACAAGGGGGCCAGAGAGACAATGCAAGCTCAAATGACTCATGGATGTCCCTGCCTCTCACCAGGAAAGCTGAGCAGAGACCCTATCTTGAGAATAAAGAGTTAAGAGGTGTGAGGTGGGGGAATAAACGGTTGCCTTTTGGAAGGAGTCTAGGATTTCAACTGGGAACTGACTAAGGAAGGAAGTGAGAGAGCACCTGAAATGAAGTTCACTACAGATTGCGCTGGTGGATTGCTCTGTAATGATCAGAATGGACTGTGCTTTAACCTTCAGTTCCCTATGCTACCCTAAGGGCTTCCTATGCTATGTTCCGGTTGACTAGTAAACACTAGTGTAGAAGTCTCTACCAGAAGTCTCTTTCAGTTGGATTCACTGAACAGGGCTCACAGTGTGAAGCAGCAGGTGCTGAACCCAGAGTTCCATTGCAGGAGGCGGTGTGGCCACGTGCCTTCCCTGAAGGAAGAGTGACACGACTTAGGGGTCTGGCACATTGAATGGTGCTTCCAAGAGACTTTCAAAGTTGGGGGCATAGCACTGATCTTGTGGATATGTGACAATAACTAAACATAAGACTAAGAAAATATGGTCTCCTTTCCTGGCACGTATGTCTGACCACCTGGACATCCTGAAAAAGGAAAGAACCCCAATACAATAGCTGCTTAGATAAAGACTAAGACCCTGTTCTCATTTACACAAGGGCTTGTCTACACAGCGCTGCAGTGCAAACTAGAGGGGTATGAACTGTAGCATACTCTAATGTGTCCTGCTCTGCCTATCCCTCATTGACCCTGCTGGCATGAACTAAAAGATACCTAGTGTGTGCTGTGTGCACTAGATACCTTTTGATTCACACCAGCAGGGGGTGCACAGCTCAGTTAGAGCACAACATGTTAGAGCATGCTATAATTCACACCCCTCTCGTTCACACTGCAGCTCTGTGTAGAGGGTATATCTACCCTGGGAGGCGTGATGCCCAGCATGAATAGACAGATTCAGTGGCAGCATAGACCTTGTGGTACACATGGTGGCTTGGGCTAGCCAAGCGAGTTCCAACCCAGCGGGGTGTGGGGATGCATGCCACAATATCCACACTGCTATTTTAAGAGAGTGAGCTAGCAAGTGTCTATTTACCTGTGCTGGGAATCACACCTCCCAGCTGCAATGTACACATCCCCTAAGGCTCCTTTATACCGCTCTCATAAAGGGGCCTTAAAATGGGTGGAAATTACAGTTCTTCTTCGAGTGATAGTTCATGTCCATTCCAACCAGGTGTGTGTGCGCCGCCTGAACACCAGCCGGAAGATTTTTTCCTTAGCAGCGTCCATAGGGTCGGCCTGGGCGCCCCCTGGAGTGGCGCCTTCAGAAGGAGTAGTGCCGTATCTGCAAGGATTTCCATCCCAGAACCCCCCAAAGGGAACAGAGACTAAAAATCCTGCTGGACCTTGTGGGGGGGCCACCTGCTCTACGTTTTCCCACAAGTTCTGCTGGTCCACAAGGTGCTCCTCAAGATCCGCAGGGACCGGGACCGAGTCATATTAATAGCGTCGGTGTGGCCGTGCCAGCACTGGTTCACGTCACTCCTGGAGATGTCTGTGGCGGCACAGCTCAATTTACCGCTGGTCCTGGATCTGATCACACAGAACCATGGCCAACTCCGGCACCCAAACCTAGAGTCACTCCACCTCACGGCCTGGATGCTCCATGGCTAAACACCGCGGAGCTCTCTTGCTCGGAGCAAGTCAGACAAGTCCTCCTGGGTAGTAGAAAGCCCTCCACCAGGGCAACATACCTTGCCAAGTGGAAAAGGTTCTCCATCTGGGCGAAGCAATGCAGTCAGTCGCCTTTGCTCGCCCCCATGCCATTCATACTGGACTACCTCCTTCACCTAAAACAGCAAGGCCTGTCCCTGTCTTCAATAAGGGTCCACTTAACCGCCATCTCCACTTTCCATCCGGGCACAGACGGTTTCTTGATCTTCGCAAATCTTCTAGTCAGTCGTTTCTTCAAGGGCCTGGAGAGGATCTTCCCGCAGACATGTCAGCCTGTCCCAGCCTGGGACCTTAATTTAGTCCTCTCTACACTTACGGGCCCCCCATTTGAACCACTGGTGATGTGCTCTCTGCTCTCTCTCTTGTACAAGGTTGCATTCCTCGTGGCAATTACCTCGGCTAGATGGGTATCGGAGCTCAGGGCCCTCACGTCTGAGCCCCCTTACACAGTTTTTCATAAGGACAAAGTCCAACTCAGACCTCACCAGGCCTTTCTTCCCAAGATTGTATCCCAGTTTCACATGGACCAGGACATCTTCCACCCAGTGTTTTATCCCAAGCCACACTCCTCCAGTAGGGAGTGCAGACTGCACTCTCTGGATGTAAGTAGGGCCCTGGCCTTCTACACTGAGAAGGCTAAGTCGTTCCGGAAGTCCGTCCAACTCCTTGTGACCATGGCGGACAGAATGAAGGGTCTCCTTGTCTCTTCTCAATATATCTCATCGTGGATCACATCCTGCATTCATGAGTGTTACGGCACTGCCCACTCTACCAGGGTCCAGGTCTCCTCAGCGGCGTTCCTGGTGCAGGTTCCCATCCAGGAAATCTGCAGGGCAGCTACATGGTCCTCAATACATAGGTTCATGATGCACTGACTATGCAATTACATAACAGGCCAGAGACAATACAGCCTTTGGATGCGCTGTGCTCCAATCCATGAATGACTCCGATTCCACCTCCTGAACTTTGGCGTGAGAGTCACTTGGTTATACTGGACATGAACAATCACCCGAAGAAGAAAAAATGGTTACTCACTTTCTCGTAACTGTTGCTCTTCGAGATGTGTTGTTCATGTCCATTCCAATACCCACCCTCCTACTCCTCTGTCAGAGTAGCCAGCAAGAAGGAACTGAAGAGGTTGGGTGTCGGATGAAGGCCGACCCTACATACGCTTCTAAGGGAAAAATCTTCCGGCTGGCATGCATGCGGTGCACACCTGGTTGGAATGGACATGAATAACACATCTCGAAGAAAAACAATTACGAGAAAGTGAGCAATCGTTTTTTTATATTTAAAGTGATATAAATCTGGCATGCAGCCATATTTCTCCCTTACGTAGCCATCATCAAGTGCAGTTCATCCAGAGCCCAAGTCTGGGCCACAGTCTTTGAAAATTACTTCTATTAAGCAGGAAATACTTTTTCTTACTGAGTTTACACTAGGTAGTTAAAAGATGGTGGAATAATGGAGTCAGGATAAGTTCCCCATTATGTCTTCAAACAGCAGAAAGCTGTACTCCTCCCAGAATGGCAGCGTACATATCTTTCATTTTCTACATTTCAATGAACGACACTCCTATTCATTAAACGCAATAGTGACTTAGCGGATCAGGGCTAAGGGGAAACAGGACATGGCCAGGTCTCTCTTCCACCACAGCAATCACTGGCTGCTATAATGGCTCCTTAGCCTACTGTCTTTCAGGAGTCTGATTTGTCTTGCGTACCCCCAAGTTTCACCTCACTTAAAAACTACTTGCTTACAAAATCAGACATGAAAATACAAAAGTGTCACAGCACACTACTACTGAAAAAATTGCTTACTTTCTCATTTTTACCATATAATTTTAAAATAAATCAAAAGGCGATTCAAAGCACTTTCTGTGGACTGCTCATCCACAGCCAAGGATCAAAGCCGTTCAACTGAAGTTTATAGTAATAAGATGAGTCTAGAGCGCACAATTTGGATCCAAGTCCAAAATTTCCCTAGTATGATAGGGATTGATTCTAGCCCACACACATTAGAACATGTTTTCCTGCCCAAAAGAAATGGGAAAGGAATTTGATACTCCATGACTCTTGGAGACTGATATAGGGAAAAAGAATGAATGTGAGAGGCTTGAATTTAAAATGATATCACGACTGTTTGATCTTATTTCTGGTTCTACTTTTAATAGTATTTTTAGATCTTCACATGTAGTAAGGTGTGTTACACAGATTCATGCAAAACTATTAGTGTAATAGAGCTTAAAATCTATTAATATATTTATGATCTCTCCATTGTCTAAATATTTAATCAGTTCTCCCCTTTAGACATTTTATTAATAAAAGAGGAATTATCTGAAGCAACTGGTCCAAAAAAAATTCTGTTAGTCAAAAAAAAGAAAGAGACTAACTTTTAATAGCAGTTTGAGGACAACAAATTAGCTCATTAAAGGCTACCCTGGTGGAGATCTATAATCCATAAAATTATTTCCTGGTTCCAAGTACTCATCTGTGGATGAGATATTCACTGTGGGTGCAACTCAAATAACCTACGCCTGCTAAAGTCAGAGGAGAGATGCAGAAAATGGGACAATCTGCAGAAGTGATTCCATATGGAACTCGGCAAGAATGCATTCTTCTGCTTAGTGGAAACTCCTTTAATCTAGGGGACACAATCAATAAATGATAAGTATTCTAGCAACAAGACAAGTAAGTTCCTCAAGATAACTCTGAAAGTTCATAAAGGCAAAGGCCACAAAATAGAATTAAAACATTCTGCAGGGTTCACCACTAATCACCTCATCCTCTTTTAAGTTGTGGAGTCTCAGTGTAATCAGTTGGTCAGATCATTTCCTGGAAGGCAATTCTCAATTTTGACAAAGCATTAGTTTCTTTGCAACCTAAACTAATTATAGCACAGTATAAACATGTTAATACCATAGGCATGAGGAACTAAATTCAGAAATGGATCAAGTGGGTGCAATTCTGTTGAAATCATTGGAGATATACCAGTTTTATTCAGATGTAAATATGTGAAGTGTTATATGACCCGTCACCCGCAAATAATTTAACTCCTGACTGTGGCATTTGTAAATTTTGGGGTACGAAGGAAGAAGAGAGGCAGGGGAATTCACTCAACGTAAGGGTGATACTTCTATGGCTGTCTATGCTGCTTTATACTAGAGCATAATGTGGCCCCAATACAGGAGAGAACCAGAGCCATCATCATCTTGTAATATGCAATATTTGGCATTCATTTAATTAACATACACACACACAAACCTTACATAACAATTACAAGAAAGATTTTAGCTCTCCTCCCTAACTTTACACTATATGCCAAATTCTGTTCTCCAGTGTAAATCTGGAGTGACTCTACTGACTCCAACAGAATGACTTTAGAAATACAACTGTGTACCTGAATGAAGAATTTGGACCATATTCTTAATTATATCATCAGAGAACTGTTTATAAAAAAGAACTTGAGATGTGAATACATGCCAATAATTTTCCATTCATTATTTTAATAGCACTAATTATATATCCGATATTAAAAAGTGTAAAGAATATTTTCATGTCTATCAATGCCCAACGTGTTCAATGTCCGTTGAAAAAAAAATACTGCTTTGCTTATTGGTAAAATACCTTGAGAAACACTGTTCCCCTAACATGTTATTGTAGACACATTTCTTTCTAGCTTAGATCACAGATTGAATATTTTCCACCTGTGGCTATCATATAATTTTGAAAAAGAGAAAGTCACTAGGTTCAAGGGTTTTAGTTCAAAACCTGTGGCTTGATCTTTGCACTATGCTCCTGTTAAGTTATATGAGAAACAAATTGCAATGCTTTAATCAAAGACACACTGGAATTGTTGCTCACATGAGATGAATATCCTTAGGGAATACTAAGTGGAGATTGTTGAGGGTTTTTTGGCTTTGTTTTGGTCTTTGGTGACAGTAACACAACTGTGTTGAAAAGTGACTATTTGGGGACATGGTGAGTTCCTCTGAGATCACCAAGAATGACTTAGAGGGGGAAGATGGACTGGTCTTTTAAAATGATTTAGAAAATAACAGAATACACATGCACTTCAGCAAAAAAATTGAGTGATCCATGCTAATTGAAATATGAATGGTATTGCTGTCAACATGAAGTACATGACAGCTCCTAAAACAGGTTTCTTGAATTCCTGTTAGGAAGCCCATACCTGAATACAAGCTCAGTATGCAAATATCAAGTCCAGAAATTGCCATTAGTGTATTGGTAATAGAGCTAGGTGACATCTTTTGGCCAAAACTTATTTTTGGCAAAAATATGAAGATTTGGCTACAACTGAAACGTTTTACAAATTCATGTCAGTTTTGCCAAACTATTCATATTTTTAAAAAAGCAATTTTTTTTTGAAAAAGGTCAAAATGGTTTGTTTTGGTATTTTTTATTTCAATTCAAAATGACTTTGTACAAAATTTCCTTCAGTTTTTTTTAAATGTTAAATAATGCTTAAAATTTTAAAAAAAGCAGTTCACCAAATCAATTCACCAAAAACAATAATAAAATTTAGATTTGCGAGTCATCCTGAAACATTTTTTTAATTGTCACTAAACTGAAAAATCAGATATTCACATAGCTCTAACTGGTAATTAATATGTACACATTTTAACTTTCAGGTTTCAGAGTAACAGTCTTTCAATGTCACTTCCATTTGAACCTAAGCCAGTTCACATTCTTATATTGGTCAGACACTGTGAAACAGATAAAGAAGAGATCATTAGCACATGAACTGATAACTTATCAATGTTTTCGGTTGTAAAATACATGAATTATAGAGACAGGATTTAAAAGGTTCCTTTTTTGCTCATTCAAAATATATACATGCATTTAACATACTAGCTCCATAATATGACATGGAATTTTGACATTAAGTACTATTTATGTATCCCTTATCAGACACATGCTTATGTTAAAGCAACTTAATGGCAGCTATAATACCTGTAATTGCTGTAACTACCATAGAATTAGGTACTGAACTATAATTATCAATTCTCTGGAGGAGACTGCCTTGAGGAAAAAGGAAGTGAAGTGTGCAGGATATAAAATAATTAAACACATGCCCGGACAGCTCCCTGCAGATGTCATGGAATCTATGCATTTATTTTATTTTATTTGCATATTACAAACAAAATTTTAACACTTATTTATATTACAGAGGCATGTATTTAATTTGAAAGTATTCACTATGCTTCATAATTAAAATACAACAAGCCAGATTCTGATCTCAGTCTGCTATAAATCTGGCATAACTTCAGTGTAACCAATGGAGTCATTAAGGGCTAGATTCACAAAGGGACTTCAATGACTATCTGCCACTTAGTTGCCTAAATCCCAGAATCAGGAACCACTGATATTCACAACTCCACTACCACTCAGCTGCCGCCTAACTCTGTAGGCACATAAACTCACATGGCACCTAAGTTTTTGCAGTAAAGTTCCTTAGGCACCGATGTTTCTGCCTCTAGGCACCCAGATGCCTAAACCCCAGTGCAGTTCACAAACCAGAGAAAGATAAGCATTCTTCCACCTAACTGGTCTGCCAGGCCCAATCCACTAATTGGGCTCTGAGGAGTAGATGGGATTTGAACAGGGCTCTACCATCTTTAAGGAAAGTACCCTAACCACTGAGGTATGCAATATTCTGAGATGGGTCTCCCTCAATCCTCTTTTATTGAAGCCGTTTCACTTATGATAAATTATAAGTCAGAGAGAGAACTCATGCATGAGAATGACTCTATAGCCTGGTGATTAACACACTCACCCAGGATGTGGAGATCCAGTATTCTGCTCTAATGATGCTTTAGTTATTTATCCAAAGTGGAACAGCTTCAACTAGAGTGATCAAGGGATCCCCACATCAGACTAGCCCATAACCCAATGGTTAGGGCACTTACCTGGCATGTGACAGATTCCTATTCAAATCTCTTCTCCTTATTAAGCAGAGGGGGGGATTTGAACTGGGGGTTTCCGGCATCCCAGGTGAGTGGCCTACCTAGTGGGTTAACATTTTTGAGGGAGGGCCTCCTCCTTCCCCCTCAGTGTCTTGTAAGGAACGCCTTAGACGCCTGACTTCAAAAGAGGGTTCAGAGCTCAGAATCCCATGCAGATATAGGCACCAAACTTTGTGAATGGGGTGGGCCTTAGAACCCATCTCTCTCCTGGGCATCTCTCACTAGCTAGTTCAGTTGGCTGCCCACTCACATGGCTGGCTTTTGTGAATCCCATTTTTAGGCATCTATCTCTCACCATTCATTGTATAAGGAGCCTGAGTACCTAGCCCCAGGCTTTGTGAATTCCAGTAATTTTCTAAGTGCCTAAAAGTTAGCACTGGTGACTCTTGGCATTGCAATGCCTAAATTCCTTTGTTAATACAAAGATGGTTTTAATCCTTCTGTGCATTAGGTCAGTTCCCTGGTGTAAGTAACAGTAGCCTAAAGGAAGCTCTAATTTAGACCAGTTGCCTATGACCCTAGGCAGGGTCGGCTTTAGCGGGTGTGGGGCCCCATGTCAATAACGATGGTGGAGCCCCGCCGCCGATCAGCTGAGCAAAAAAGAAAAACAACCTCCAGACGCGATTGGCTGAGCAAAAAAAAAACTTCCAGACGCGATTGGCTGAGCAAAAAATCTGGGAATCAGCGGAATCGGCCTAAGGCCAGCCCTGACCCTAAGGTCCTGTTATGGCAGGCAGGGATCCATGGGGTAGGGAGCCCAAGCCACACCCTTTCCCCCCCACCCCAACTACACCCCCTATGCTGGTCACAGGCGGGCATATGAACTGCTATATTGACAGTATGCTGACACAGGATCACCTTAGATTAGGGTGACCCTCCCATGGCCAGCTGTAAGGCCGCAGAGCCACGTTGAACCATCCTCCTTCCCTCTGCTTTGGAGCTGAGTGCCATATAAGGCTTCTGGTGTTAAAAGCAGTTATACACTCAGTCTGTGGAATGTGGAGTTCAAGGGACATGTATATGCCCCTCAGAGATATCTGTTGCTCAAAAAGGTTCTGTGGCTACATGGATAGGCTTGCAGCTCCTACAGTGTGGCGCTGTGAAGGCAATACATACAGGGTCTGAACTTCAGCTGCCCCCACTGAGGTTCATAAAACTGACTTCTGTGAGAGCTAATTAAGAGCCTCAACGAACAAGAGTTTCCTTGGTAAGTAACCCTTTTTAACTGTTGGTACTGAACTCTACTGTATACCACCAAGATAACTTATGGAACTATAGAAATGATATAATAATTTATAAACTTATAAAGAATCTTTTTGGTTTAAGTAGTTATAGTAATATATATATATTTTTTTAAAAAAACCTCTTTATAAAGAATACAGCAGAGGGAACAAGAAGGGGAGGCCATGTCTGACAAGTAAAATTGAAGGTACAATATAAAAAGAAGCCGAATAAAAGTTTCCAATTAAAATAATGATATTACTCGGTGCTTTCCACAATGCCAATTTTATACTTTTGTAATAAGCTTCATAATTTAAATATATGAAAAGAGAATAGGTATTATATTTGGAATTTACAAATCTGTAGCATAAAATATTGGCAAGGATGGATTCCTGGGCAAAACTATCTTTTAGCTTTTACTGTAATCAAACTCTGTCTAAAAGGACAAAATTATATAAAATGGCAATATGAAAGTCACTTTGCACATAACTCTTGAAATATTCAGAATACAACTTGCAGCCTGGGGATGTGAATGCATTTCAACTTGCAAAGAACAAAGCGGGAAATAATACATAAAACCTGCTGATGATGTCATGATCCGGAAATGATTATGCAATATTATAAATATTAACAAATGTGCCAGTCACTCACTTGCAATGTAAAGGTTCTTGAATTTTATGGCTGCAGATTTATTTTTTTTTACATACAAATACTAACTTGACAATAAAAGACTGTGCACAATAAAAAGCCGTGCTTTTATCTGTCATGTGATGGGTTCAATTAGCATTATATTAAACATGTGTAGTATATCCTATGAGATCCACTGATATACTACGCAAAAAGTAACTGGTACATTAAATAAAACTAAGGGCCCAATCCTGCTTTTGTTGAAGTCAATAGTAAAATTCCTGCCAAATTCCAGAGAAGCATGTCTCTGGCCCTGAGTCTTTTTAAATGTAATGTGCTCAACATATGAATAAGTGTTCTGGTGTGCCCTGTAGTATTTTGAGCCTTTCTGTTGTTGATTGACAGAATCAGTTTTACAGTGGCCCTTTAGCTGTTCTTTCCATTTAAGACATAATGACAGAAAAGAGGTACAACAGAAGCACCTGAGAATGATGGTGGGGATGAAAAATCTCTCTTCTGGACTACCCTGAAAGAACAAAGTAGAGCATATACTCTACATCTTTCCTGCTAATAAGCAAGCAAATCTGTATAGGGTCGTGCTGGTAAGACTGTGCTCTACATGTAACCTTTGGGTGGGCTAGAGGTCACTTCATTGCCCTTCTCCAGCGCCTTAAAAAACCCAACTCCCATAGAAAGACCCAGAGTTGATTTTCAGCAAGGATTGCACAGGGCCAACCTCCCCACATTCAAGTCCCAAAAGGAATAAAGAAATGAATTTAATTAAATAACTTTATAAAATCTGAACTGTTCAGTCCCCACAGAAACATAATGAGAAGAAACAGAGTTCCCAAAAGCTTAGGTTTTGTTCACCTAAGTCTCAGTCTTTGATCACCAAATCTATACAGTCTGCTGAGTCTAAAACAACATCTTCCCTCCACTGGCTTGTAGGAATCTGCAGTTGGAATCCATGCAGACTCCTCCTCTCCTGTAATCACTGCTAGCCAGTCAGCTAACTGATTAACCAATCACTCAGTTAAGTGTCTAGATTTAAAGAAAACCCTGCTGCAAAATGCTTCAGAGTTAAGGGTAACAGCCAGCTTTCTGCTCCTGGGCTCAGCTTCTCCCAACTCACACAGGACAGATGGCCCTTTGTAAAGCAGCTGCCTTCATGGAGTCTGACCCTGGCAACAGGGAACCTAATGGAGCATATCCAAAACTAACACACCCAATTCCAGAAGCTTCTGGATGTGGAGTGCTTAATCTGCCTAGCAACAATGAACCAGACACAACTCATTCCTACCTCCCCCCAATGGGTCTCTTAAAGAGATATTAGGCACATGGGTTACATACACATAGGCTATTTATGTTTCCCCATGCTGCCTCACCAATAGTTTGTACTATTATGTTATGGTATACACCAGTAGCTCTCAATCTTTCCAAACTACTGTACCCCTTTCAGGAGTCTGATTTGTCTTGCTACCCACAAGTTACATCTCACTTAATAACTACTTACTTACAAAATCAGACATAAAAATACAAAAGTGTCAGAGCACACTATTACTGAAAAATTGCTTATACGGTAAAAATGAGAAAGCAATTATAAAATAAATCAATTGGAATATAATATTGTACTTTCAGTGTATGCAGTGGTTCTCAAACTGTTGTACTGGTGACCCCTTTCACATAGGGGCGGCTCTACTAATTTGGCCGCCCCAAGCAGCGGCCACCGAATTGCCGCTGCGGCGAGCACAGACTGCCGCCCCATGTTTGATGCCACCCTGCTAGTGGAGTGACATTATCTGCGGCTTTGCGGGGGAGGCTCTGCTTCTGGATGCGGGAGGGGGCTGCTTTGGGGCAGCACTTTAATGCGAAGCCTGTTTTTGGATGGCTCTGGGCCACTCGCTTCTGGTGCAGGGCAGGATTGTTTGTAACGGTCAGCGGGGTGGGAGGGGCTCCCCAGGACTCCGTCTGGAAATTAGGCGGGAAATCCCTGTGGAACGTGGGACTCTGCCTGGCTGCCGGTGGAAGCCCCGAGGACAGGAGGGAGGTGTAGGGGCAGTAGCCGGTTACTCACCAGGAGGCAGGAAGGAGGCCTGGATCCTCCCCTCTCGCACCGGGATCCTCCTCACCCCGTCCCGCAGGAAGCCCTGCTCGTGGGCACCCCGGGCCAGCACCCGGGTGGAGAGGGGCCCGTGGCCCTCGAACACCTCCAGCTCCAGGGGCTCTGCACATCCAGCTTCACCAGCTGTTTGAAGGGTTTCTGGGGCTGCAGGGACCAGAGCAGCCCCATGGGCTCCAGGCTGGAGAAGCTGCCTCCCGGCAGCGCCGGGGAGTGGGTGAGATCCAGCTCCCCGCTGCTCTCTGCCTGGTAGCGGGCGCAGGACTGGAAGAGCTCGCCCCCCTCGTCCTGCAGAGACAGAGGGCGAGTGAGCTCTTGCTGCAGGCACAGCCCCTGCACCGCCTGCGGCTCATCGAACCGGCTGCGTGGGGCGGGCGAGAACTGAACACTGGGAGCCATGGAGGTGGCAGCGGCGGCGGCTCTCAGTCAGGGGTGGCTCTATGACGCCGAAACCGTGGGACCAGCGGACCTCCCGCAGAAAGGCCACCGAAGGCTGCCTGACTGCTGTCCTCTCAGCGACCGTCACGCCACCCCCCGCGGCTTGCCGCCCCAGGCACGCGCTTGCTGCGCTGGTTCCTGGAGCCGGCCCTGCTTTCACATAGCAAGCCTCTGTATGCAACTGCCCCTTTTAAATTAAAAATACTTCTTTACATATTTAACACCATTATAAATGGTGGAGGCAAAGTGGGGCTTGGGGTAGAGGCTGACAGTTCGCGACCCCCCATGTAATAACCTCATGACCCCCTGAGGGGTCCCGATCCCCAGTTTGAGAATCCCTGGTGTATAGTATATAGAGCAGAATAAACAAGTCGTCTGAAAATTTAGTTTGTATTGACTTCATTAGTGCTATTTATGTACCCTGTTGTAAAACTAGGCAAATATCTAGATGAGTCGATGTACCCCCTGGAAGACTTCTGTGTACCCCAAGAGGTATGTGTACCTCTGGTTGAGAACAACTGATATACACTACCCCCTCTAGCAACAAAGACAGACACAGTTCCCATGCTCACAAACTTCAAAGTGTAGCAACAACCCTTTGTTTTGCAATCAGTGTGAATAAAACTCATTTCCTAGTTGGATTAATGAAGCATAGTAGTGCTATGAGAGTGTTCATTCTCTTAAGGCTGTATGCACAATGCTAGCCCATTACTTTCTTTGCCTTGTATCCACCAATTTACAACTCAGAAGTAGCAAACAAACAATCTGAAAGATCAAGTGGCAGACTGACAAATGCAAGGAGTGAGAAAAGAAAAACAAACAATCTCTATGCTAATTAATTTGTGGGCTTTTCTTGATCAAAGAGTTAAAAGCCTAGCACTCAAAAGACACTGGATGACTCTTCCCCCATGGTATATTGTAAATCACATGTGCTAGATCACAGCCGCCCTGCATTCGGATTTAGGAACCTCAAACACATTTTCAAAAGGGATGTAGGCACTTAGGAGCCAAAATCCTTTGGGATTTTGGCTCCTACGTGCCTTAATTTGAAAATGAGATGTAGGCTCCTAAATCAGTTAGGCATTGCAATGCTGAGCACTGCAAAGCTTAAATATTTTTAAATATCTGGGCGATAGAGTGGTTCATAGATAGTATGTATATATTGAAGTAAACATGTTTTAAGATTACCAAGCCATGACAAAAAATCCTGGATGGACGTCTCCCCTGAATTACTGGGGGACAGTAGGAAAAGAAAAAAATAAATATATAGAAGATGTAGCATTAGTAACTGTCAAAGTAGCATTCCACAAAAAAGTTTGCAAACTCATATTTAATGGTGTTGATAAAGAACCATTATTTCTGATTATGGGTCTGTCCCTGGCATTATGGAGCACACAATTGTCATTCTCTTTTGTTGCTGTAAGAGGCTCAGTGTAAAGTTTTCAAGAGTTGCATAGGCTCCTAAGCACCCAAGTGACATAAAAAGTCTCTGGGACTTTAAAAGTCATGTAGGAGCCTGATTCTTATTCCCATCCTCAATCACTTTAGATATTTATCAAAAATTGTACCCAGTTGCATATGAAACAGTCACGCACAATTTCTAGCCAGCAGATATATATACCCAGGAAACAAACAATATATTTAGTGTACAGCAGAGATCGGCAACCTTTGGCCCGCGGCCTGCCAGGGTAAGCATCCATTGGCCTGCGCCGCTTCCCACAGCCCCCATTGGCCTGGAGGGGCAAACCGCGGCCACTGGGAGCAGCAATCGGCCAAACCTGCGGACACGGCAGGTAAACAAACCAGCCCGGCCCGCCAATGGGGCTTACCCTGGTGGACTGCATGCCAAAGATTACCAATCCCTGGTGTACAGTATAATTTGACTAATAAAGAGACTACATGCTTGAGGAAAATGATGCATCATTCATATTGAAAAAAAATTCTCCCTTAAAAAAAAGTCTAAAGTCCTGATCCTGTATCATCATCCTGTACAGATTTCAATGAAATTGTGTACAGATAGAGCAATATGCTTGCTTGGATGACAATGAAGGATTGAGGCCCAAATCCTTAAAATTGATCTATTGTTGAGAGTGAACCATTCTCCTAAAATGCAACAGTGAAATAAGCAAATCATAAGGAGATAATCTGTTTGAGATTCACTTGCTTAATACTCATCCTACTCTCTCACTTCTTTGATAGAATATCATGAGAAAAGTACTTCTCATGGCATTTCCCACTACCACCACATGGTTTTAATCTGCGAAGTAAACCACAAGAAGAAAACCACATGTTTACAGCTTGGGAACACCAAGAGGAGAAACCATTCTTACGGCATTTTGAACTAGAAGAGATACATTATAAGGTTTCTTGCTAGTCTTGCACCACTGACATCTCAGTTTTAGTATTAACTTGATCACACAGCTTAGTCAGGTTAACATAAAAGCAATACATGCCAGGAAAATTGGAGAATGGAGTGAAAATGAACAAATTTGTCTGAGGGAAGTGAGTAATATTTTAAATTTAATTTGCATAAATAGATAGTATTTGAATTTGTGAGAGTCTTATTTAAAAAAGATACAGCAGGTTGAAATGCCAGTCACATACAGGTGTCCCCAAAATCCCACTGAATAGACATCTGAGCAACTAGACCTATACTGTATGTAAAAACGTTGCTAAATAGTTTAAGTATCCAAACAAAATTACCTGATCAGACTGCAAGCTAAACTAAAAACATAGCAGTTCCCCTTGATCCTATAACATTTATTCATGCAAGTAGTTCCATTGATGTCAATAGAACCATCCATGTGAGTAATGCACTATCTGCATAAGTAAGGAGTGTAAAACTGGACCCTAACATAGGTGAGCCATTGCCCAAAGGGGAGGCAATAACACTTGCTATTTGCAGCTAGGGGAGGCCATGGTGAACCTGATCAAGAATTGAAGATCAAAAAAACCCATGTAAAATAAAGATGTCAAGATACTATCAAATTATACTCTGATACTCATTGTTGAATTATCTTCCTCTCAGGACAAAAATCACCTCCTTGTATTCATTTAAAAAAAAAAAAGAAAGAAAAGAAAAAAAAGGTAAGGACATTTCCTGTATTCATAATGTACTAAGAACCATCAAATTATGCAATTTGAAAAAAGCTCCACAATAATTCTCTTTATTATTGAAGTCAGTGAGTTCAGAAAGTAGATTAGCTGCTAGCTACAAGAAATAAAAGTAACTTGATTTCACCTTAAAGTGCATGCTTAAATCTGTTTAAGGCAATGGAAATGCTCACAGGCTTAAAGTTATACATCCGATGAATAGTTGTTGGGAATGGCGCTGGACTTAAGCATTTCCTTAAGTGTTTTCCTGAAGAGGGGATTTATTTCCTTGGTAGGCAGCCATGCAAATAGAGAAAGGAGTAAAAAAGCCACACAGGCAAAATGCAAAAAGAGCATTTCTTTTTATATCTGCCTGCTGTGCTTAGTGGGCTGCCTTAACTACATCTGAGCTAAACATTATTGAAAATAGCACGGTACTGTAGTTATTTCAAGGCACAGTCTGCATTTGCTCTGTGCACTGGGTGGGCAAGAATTTTCATTACATAAATCACTTTCAGTTAGACTGTAGGCTATAAAAAGGGAATTTTTTTCCTTAGTGATTTTAGTTTTGAAAGTTCTGAAGTGTCTAGATATTGGGCAATGTCCAAAATGTTCTTTTTACTGTACTCATTGCTCTCTCTCTCTCACACACACACACCCACACACACACACTCTGGTAGCAACTCCTTTACTAGAGAGTTGGATGCATACACTTCAATGTTTATGTAGGCCAGTGTATGTTTATGTACACCCAGTGAGAAAACAGCATATTAAGCTATTGCCTCTGATGTGTATGCAGCACCAGGGGATGCAAGAGATGCCTCTGCCTGCAGCCCCAGAGGCTCTGTGGATCTTAGTAGGGGAAATCAGGCTTTTCTGGTTTTCCAATTTCCACCAAAATTAATAGGGTTCTGTCTACTGATGCCTAGAACATTCTCTGACATTTTGGAGTGAATTGGATGTGGTGTTCAAAAGCTGACACGTTGCAGATGGACAGACAGATAAATGAGATTGGGTTGGCTGCAAGGCCTCAACTTTGCTCAGCCAGTAAAAGTTGCCAAACACTTCCCTTTATAGTCCCTTGTTTATAATAGCTTATGAAACTTTGCCAATCTTTAATGGTTCAGACTGAAATTTTCCTTACTTGGTCTTTGCTTCAGGTAGATATACCTTTTTTCCCTTTTGAAAAATGTGTTAGCAAAACCAATGAAGCCATTTCCAAGAATGATGTTTGAAAAAGCAGGTAATTTTGTCCATATTAGCCAACTTTTCTGACTCCCCCCGCCCCGCCCGCAATTATTAATAACACTACGTAGCACCTAGGGATTTTGGATCAGAAACATGCCTTAGAGATTTGGGGGAATTAGCAGCAGATAGTTGATGCCTTGTGTTAAAGATGGGAGGATGCATCATTACACTGAAATGGGTTTTCTTTTATTCTGCAGAACAGACTGATAAAAAGGATACATTACCATCATTAAAATAGATATCACACTTGCTCATCCCCCAGAACCACCTAGAGCCATTAATTCAGAAGTAATTTCAAATACTGAATACCTAGTTATCACTTTTTGGGTAAGATTTCACAGTATCTGTCCACATTTGTTTAAGGAACAGCAATTAAAAGCCAGATTCAGTGGCTCCATCAAAACTTCCCTGCTAGATTATCTTTAAGATTGGAAGTAATTTACAATGAGACTTGTTTTAGTCCAAATTATCCTGCCCTCTATTTTTACTATATAAAGGGGGGCAGCCTTAAACACATCAATACACATTTTTAAGGGCAATATTGGAGGAAGTTTTTATGCCTGCAAAAGGATGGGCAAATTGGTATTTATGTCATTTCTGCAGACAAAAAATCAGAGTCTACAGCAAAAAAATAGACAATTTCATACCAAATTCTACTCTGTTACTCATAGTAACTCTGCTGATATTAGTAATGTTGCACTGATATGCAAAATTACTTATATTGGATTTAAACCAGCATAGCTATCAGCAGAAATTGGGTCTTGAAGTGTAGATTAGTTTCCCACATTTGGGATGAAAGTGTCTTAGTAGAAGAAGAACACACACCATCATCAAAAACTCTGAAGCCAATTTTTCCTTCTTCTTACAGCTAACAAACCCCACAGATTTTAATTTTGCTCAGTTCACATAACCAGTCTCTGACCTGAGCCAGTATTTTAGTGGTTCTCACTGTGGTTGAAATTTCACTTCATTGTATTAACTGGTATTGCTTTAGAAGGAAACATCAAATGCTGTGAAGGCTCCTTTTATATTCAAACCAAATCTTTTAATTTTCCATGGTAATTGTTAAGATGAATCATTAAACTAAGGCTGCCAGCTATGTTCCGTTAAAATGCAAACAAGTCTCCCCTGCTCAACATTTTCTAGCTGGTTTTAGTTCAGTACATTTGTGATTGGATTTTCATGAATTTGTTGGGTGATGAAGTTTGCTTTTAGGCCTCCTGCAACCATGCAAACCACACAATAAGGTTAACCATTGTAATTTGATGTAAGGGAAAAACAAAATGAGTTATGTGGAAACTCATTGGTTTTATTGATGATATACTGGCTAAGTTCAGTGTGGTTGTTTGTGTGTGTTGCTTTGATCAGAAATAAAATCTTTGAAAAGTGAAGCCACAAGAAAACTAGCCCCAAACCAAGATTATGAAATGCAAAACTATTGATTCAAGGTGAGAGTTAAACAGCAGAAATTGCCTATTTTCCACAATGGTGTAAACAGTTAGTTCAAGAGTGCTGTTGCACATTTAAAGAGAAAACAAGTCTGCTATAGATCACATTTAAAAAGGGAAGAGTTCTAAACCTCAGATGATAATATTTCAGTTCTTAAAGTGGCTGGACATAGCTCCCAAACCCCAAAGAAACCACAACTAGATTATATTATGTAATAAGTGTAGGGTACATTCAGATTTTCAAGCGCTGGGTGTTAGAGCACAACTCTCACTAAAGTCATTGTTTTATAGAGTCTGATCCACATTTTAAAAAGGATTTCAGCCTCACTTCTGAGTTATGCATGCAATTTGGATTCAGCAATTTGATCCGGGTGCAAAATTATAGGCTGGGTGGGGTGGGGTGAGGTGGGAAGAGGGAATGTTGATTTCTGTATGCTTGTAAAGTGCCCTGGACATATGTGGCACCAAGCCCTCATATACCAAGATATGAGCATACCACTTAGTGTATTCTTTTTGATCCCAAGTAGGCCATAAACTTTATGTTAAAACCAGAACTATGTGAAAAATGGGACATATATTTAGAAACACACACATTCTATCCTTGAATGTGTGCGCAGGACTTCCATTAGCTTTAGTGGGAATTTCACACACTTATCCAAAGAACAGAATTTATGAAACCAGTGAAAGTTGCCTGGTGGGGCAGTTTCACAAGGCATGTAGAGTTACTTGCGGCTTAGTTGTAATTTCTTGACGTTTCTGTAGTTGAGCAGCAGTTTTTGCTGGCAAAATGACTTGTACCTAGAAACAGAAATGGGCATAGCAAAGCCAACATTGAGAAGAAATAGGGCAACTTATTTCCATGTAAATCTCATTCAAACCCTGATTCAACAGCAGCAATAGCTCCTGTGATACATTTTGTATTAATGCCACATACATAAAAAGATTGACAGAGATCCCATATCCAGTTACATTGTTTCAGCACATCACACGGAAGAGTGAGCAGTGAGAAACATACCATGCTTGGAGCAATCCAGTGTTGCTTTGCACTTTAAACAGCACTTCAACATTCAACCTAAGTTGTTCTTCTCAGGGGAGACGCAAGAGAACTACCTGGATTGGAAGTAGATATACTTCAACAGCATGAATTGGGAATAGTGGTGTATAACATATGGAGGCTGCTATGAGAAATCAGCTTGTTCTTAAAATTGAAAAGTGTGGCTCAGTCAAGTGCCATGCAGAAACTGTGACTGGATTCTTAATTCTCACTATGGGCTTCTTTTTCCTTGCTCGGGGGGAGGGGTTAGTAATTTATTAGTAGCAAATTATCACTTCTCTGTATGGATTCAGCTGTGCTGGCTGGTGCATTGGAAGGTAGAGGGTGTGGAGACAAGGTCCCAGGCAGCTACTCCATGCCTGCTTGCTCAGGGATAGGGGAGTTGTTGGGATGCATGCTCAGACCCGAGGTCCAGGTAGCCCATGAGGAAACTTACTTTAAGTTACACTAGTCTTTTATGAGCCAGAAGAAGCTGGAATAATGTTATGAAGTCAATTTTGGGGAAGTGCCGGATATTGCTCAAAAGCAACCCCTCCAGACAACTAAGGAATTTTGTTAGTAGCCTGTACACTGAGTTCCAGACTGACTTAGCTGGCAGTTCACCTGAAAAAGGGCTACTTCTTTACAAATATTTAAGAGTTCTGAACAAAGTAAGCCTTCAATGGTAACATACTAGGGTATGAACATATTTTCAGTCACGCCTTACTGCTTTTTAATGATTCAATTCCCTGCCAAACATTTTCTCAGACAGTTACTATAATTCCTCTGCATTCCCTTAGGTTTCCACACCTGGCCATTTTCAGAATGGTAACTTAAAATAATAGATACATTTAGCTTTTAGGAGACTGAAGCTTTGTAATTAGGCCAAAGGGTATGCTTCCTCCTATCTGTAAGAACACAGCATGTAGACTTCCATCATAATTATTTCAGAAACAAATATATTTAAGAATACTTCTTGAGGAAATGTACTCTTTTTTTTAAACCATAAAGCTTGGAGAACTCTCAAAATCAATTATATTTTAAAAGAAACCAAACAATTACACAAAAAACTCAGTATAACTAACATTTGATTTTTTTTATAGACAGAGACAATTACAATCTAAATGTAAAAGTGTTCTAAAGATACAATTGTGTCTATTATTTAGAACTGAGAATATATGCAATAATATATGAGGATCAGATATACAGTTTTATATTGAATCTGAGACTCCTAAAAAACCCTAAAAATGATTGTCTATATTTTAAAATTTAAAAAGCCAGCTGTGCAGAATCTGTGATAAGTTGAATACTTCTAAACACATAGATTTGAGTAGATACAGATGTAGAATTGATCCTGGAGTGCTTACACACAGCTATACTAACTATTCTTCCAACTAGAGCTGTGCATTTAAATCAATATTTTGTGGGCAAAGGGATTCTGCTTTTTTATCAAATATATGGAACAAGGCAAGCATTTACTTTTGTCTTGGTGTAATTTTTCTAATTTCAACATTAGCAACAGATTTTTTTTTAAATGATAGATTTCATATGTAGGAACAACTGAAGTCATGCATAGTAATACTTAGCACTTAATATAACACTGCACTGTCAAGTTTCATACTTATTAATCCTGCCAGTACCCATGTGAAGCACGCAAGCAAGCGTGTGCCATCCCAATTTCTACAGATGGGTACGTAATGCCTTTTAGGAACATCCCTGATCCCCAGGAGTGGTAGACTTCACTTATTCTGAGGTTTTTGCTTCTTCTCTTCTTCTGTTACAGAGTGCTGCAGGGGGAGCTGAATTTGCTCCTGAAGCTGGAAATCAATCATCTGAAGCTAAGTCCCTTCCTCTGAACATTCAGACTGTCCAAACTCCATGTACATATCTCGACAGTCCCAGCCACATGCAGACACGTTAGAAATTGGTTACCCTGATGTGTCAGGCTCCAAAACCAGTAACAACTCCTCCTCTTTGGCCTGGTTATCACAGCCTCCAGATATGGAAGACCTCTATGGTCCTTATCAGCTTCCAGCTCAGTATTGCAGGCAAAACATGTTACTTGACCATTTTTCTTCACTGCTGTTTCTGGGTTGATGCTTGTGGACGCTGCTCAAAGTAGCAGAAGGAGGTACGGGTACATTACAGTAGAATCCATTCACTTTCTGTTTGAACGAAGCTTGTGAGGAAGGCAGTGCCTCACATTACTCAGAACAATTGGGAATCTGCATTGATTGACCTGATGTAGGAATACACCTTTGAGAAGCTACTGAGACTAAAAACGGGAAGCAGTTTGCATCTCTTCAATCCTGGGGGGTGGGTTAGCCCCGGCCTTGGATAGATCAGCCCCCTAAGCTGCCCTAAGTTGCACTCTAGCAGCAACTACCCCCTATGTCTCTAAGAGTGGGCCAGCACCCTTGATAAAAGACTGCTTCATTTCATTTATTTGTTTTCATTTCCTTGTTAGCTTTCTGGCATTAAGAAATCCATAGCATTAAGAAATAATAATTTGATAACTAATTATAGAACGATTCATAAGCATATTTAAATTACATTTCAGCAATCCTTTATCATATTATTTTCTTCAGTTTTCAGTCCCAGCAGCACCACCTATTGCTGAATTCCCAACAACATTCTTGAATAGAATTTGAATGTGCCAGTTTTCATATTAAAAACAGCACAGATTTTAATACTCTTTCATCTCCTTCAGCAGTGACATAGCATCCTGTGGTGAGGCTTTGGAATGCTATGCCATCTTTTATAGGATATGCAATACCTAGATCTTGACTCATGGGATTCAAAATATATCCTGAGAAATGTTTTTGACAACATAGTAAATCTATGTGCAAAGCATAAGTATTCTACTTGTAGCAAATTAACATTTCTATGCATCAATACAGGAGTCTTTAAGCTTCAATATCATCCTGGTTAAAAAGAAAAGTTTTCTCCTCTAGCTTTAGTGGGTTATAGATGCATAGTTGTGTGTGTTTTTCTGTTGGGATAGAGGGAAGAGTCACCATTACTGAGGGAAGGATGAAAGTTCATACTGATAGTAGCAATCAGTTCCACAGATAGGTACCCTACCTCCATGTGTCTGTCACCAGCTCTGATTACATTTGTTCTCAGCCTCTATCGTAATAGTCTCTGGATGGTCCAGAAGGAGAAATGGTCCTCCATATATTTGGGCTCTTGCCTATTGTGGGCTTTGAAGATGAGGGTTGTAAATAGGCTCTGAATTTGAATGGGGATCAAGTGCAGTTAGCAGAGTACCGATATGATGTGATGTATCACACACAACAGTGAAATACAATAAAGCTAAATTATGCCAGCCATATCATGCCAGCCATATCATGCTAATATCTGAGAGAAAAATACTGTATTTTGAGTGGAACTGGCTATTCAAATGACTTCTTTCCCTGTTGTGTGGAAATGTGATTGTGTCTATTTCATAGACACAAAGTTACGTAAAATGTGATCCTGGTTAAGATATTCAGATCTATTATTTATACCTAATTTGTCTTTGTGAAATATTTTACCTGTAATGCGTCACAACAAAGTAGCTTAATTTAGTCTGATTGCATTTTTAATTTGGTCACTCCCTCTACTGGTTGCTTTGTCTTATGGTTTAACTGTTTTGATTAAATGATAGAGTCACTCCTGGAGGAGGACACAAATTCAGCACTTTTTATGTTCTATCTTAAGGTTTTAGAAATGTATGTTCCAACACAGTCTGCTTGGGCACTTGCAGAGGTTGCAGTGCTATGCCAATTAATCTCCTACCAACCACAAGGATATGATCACCATGTAGGCGGTCACTGTATCATCCTAATATATAGGCATAGAAGTAGGCAGCTTCAGTGCTCCAAATACGTTTGATGGGGCAAGTTTTCCAAACACAGCAACATGTAAACAGCATTTTATTTTCATGTTTACTCTCCACCTATAGTTCACAGAATGCCATTATGATAATCCAGTTTCAGAATGGGATTAATTTTAAAAAATTAGCTTCCAGGGCTGTGCAATTGCAGTTTTATATAAATCTGAAAATGGAGCAGAGGGCACATTCCAATTGATTCTGCCCCGTTTCAGTTGAAAGGGTGGAGGTGGTGAGGTCAAAATCAGTTTTTGTAACCTATCTGATTTTCACTGGAATAAATCCACCTGATACAGAATCCTGTTTTGTAGGCTTTCAACCTACCCCTACTCAGCACATCTGAGAGCGAGTCTGAGGAGGAAGACACTACCATGGTGGATCCTAGAATGGAGAAGATATTTTGGTCTTGATCAGCTGAACCAAGGGAGAGCATCACTTCTTCAGCCCTAAACCCCATGGCGGAAGTATATAGACCCATTGCTGGCACACTCGTGCCGCCAATGAGACCACCCTGCGATGACACATCTAGATTATTGGACAGTGGAAACCTAGATTATTGGACAGTGGAGACCTACAGGTGGAAGGTGTTCTGGATGCCTTGGACCTTCCACTATTAGAATCAGAGCTGCAGGGTCCTATGCCCATAGCCGAGGGATCCTCAAAGGAACCCTCACCATCACTTGCCCAAGAAGCTGTCCCCCTAACCCCTGCATCACCCTCCCTCAAGAGGCAGGACAGGGCTATAAGGTGAGTAAGCCAGTTAATTTATGATGTGGCTAGTGAAGAACCAATACACTTAGTTCATAGGCTTGTGGAAGCCATAGTTGGTTTCCTGAGGCCCTTTGAGGGGAATTAATGAATTTGGTATAATATGGAGTGTGATTTGTCAGGATGACAAATTCTCTGCTTGGGGTGGGATGTAAGCCGAGTCTGAATGAGCTTTCCCCTGACATCTAGTGGCGAGCTGTGGAAAAGGACTTCAGGAGCTGATCTTGTTTTCATAGGCGTACTCTCTCTGCCTAGGTGCTCAGCATGATGGGATTGCTTGCCCAAATGATCACTTGTGGCTGGTGTTGGATCCCCAGTCTCCTTGTTATTGGGGCAGGAGTAATAAAGGGTTGTTATCCTTGTTGTGTGAACCGAGGTCAGCAGAACTGTACCTGGCATACCCCGGTGGAGGGACTCTGAACTGAACAGCACTCGCTAGGCAGAGGACATGGGTTCCAAAGCCCAATGAATTGAGAGAGGGTGGGGACTGGTACTTGTACCTGGTGGTGTGGGCCCTATTTAAGGGTCCTAGACACCATTTGACCACATCTCTCTCCACGGTATAATAAAAGAGCTCATTTAGACTCAATTGAGAGTCTTGTTACATGCTGCAGAGCTGAAATCACTGATACCTAGGTCTAATACTTAGACCTACTTCGGGCCAGTGTCTCTATTGTAAGAGACTGCCCACTGTTGGAAGCTTCCATCTAGGCTATTTTAGGTTTTTCTAAGGTGCCTGTCACTATGGCATCATGGTCAAACAATAAGGTAACACTGAATGTGCTGATGTGAATGTATTTTTTCCCTTCCTTCCCTCCATTTCTTCTTCCTGTCTTCTATCCTTATATTTCCTTCTCACACTGTGGGTTGGTCTGAAGATGTCATTGCCAAAGAATGGCTTTATCAAAGAGGTGGATTGTGCATTTAGACCTTAACATGGTCAGGTTCAGTTTAATGTTGTCTGGAAGTTAGTTCCACATCTGGGGTCCTCCCACTGAAAATAATTTGCCTCTAGCATATAGACTCATTTTAGGCCAGGTTTGTTTTCAGCATGGCTGTGGAGTACAACCATCTTGGCGGGTCATGCCTCATGAATGGACAGGTAGACTATCTCAGGTAGCTTTACCGCAAGCCCATTAAGTGTCTTGTACATCAGGACAGGGATGTTAAATTTAATCCAGAAAGTGACGGTTTGAAAGTTAAAACATTTGAAAAGTTTTAAATTGGTGAGTGTGAGTTTAAGTACAAGAGCTAGGCTGTTCAATAAACATCAGAAAAAACTCAAACAACCATGGCCAACTATAAATCTCCCTTCTCTTCTTCGGCTATCCCATGATGCGAGGATGATGTCTGCCCAGGGGGTTCATTAGTGGGTTTTTAAGTGGCCGAGCACAATTCATGCCCTGCAGATTTTGCCACAGAAGTGACAGGTATAATCTTGGAGGAGACAGTTGTTGGCTGGACTGTTGTGTCCTTTCTTTCCCCCTGTGTCACTTCTCTCTCTCATGAGCATGACTATTTTCCTCTAAGTGAGCTGTGGCTTGGTGTATGGTGTGGTGCCACTGTAAAAATACTCTGTCCATATCCTTGTGCCACTAGGTGGTCGGAGAATGTGATAGACTAGATTTCTTGTAGGGATGGAGAGCTCGCACATGCTCCAGGGTTTCACCATACATGATGTGTACCTTGGGATTCATTTTAATATCGAAACCTAAGACATCAGTAGCAACGAGTGAAAAGGTTACTGGGTTCCTTTTGTGCCTGACTGCTTAATCAATCTCAAACCAAGAGTCAAATCTAAGGCTGAACTGGATCATTTTTTTTGCCCCCTGAAGAAGATTCATTTGTCCCCACAGGAAACTTCCCACTGAAGGTAAGTGTTAAGAAATATTTTATTAACTTTAAAAAAACCATCTATTTGGGGTTTGTTTTGAAGGATGCCTCTGAATTCTAAATAGCAATTTCATACAAAATCATTTGCCAATCCCACACAGGACACAATTAACCCATCAATCTTTACTTTCTCCGTACCTTTCCAGGGCACAGCAAGCTTCTGCTGCACTTTTAAAATAAGAATCCACACCTCTAAGCTATGTCACCAGTAGATTGCAATCACTCATTCATGACACACAAAAAAGCTGCATTATGGGACTGATCCTGCTCTCATTGACTTCAGTGGTGGAAGATGAGTCCCTTGAGTCTCTCCTTTAACAGGATTCAATCTTTTGCCATTGTCAGTTGCACTGTCACATGCTATGTCTGATCTTTGAAACATCTTTTCATAACAGAGGTGCAACAACATAAGTAAAATTGGTGGGGGGGGGCAGGGAGGGGCAGAATGACATGAAGTTAATATACTAACTTGTATGGTACATGTATAACAGAGCAAAAAACTGAGGGAGACATGTCCCTCCATCTTCCTCCTCCCTCTCGTCCAGCTAAGTGAAATGGACAGTCAGATTATGGAGGTCTGTACAGCCTACTATGAGTGACAATTCAAGCAGTCAGAGTTTTGCTTGTGGGGAGAGCCCCCTGAACCAGACATGAAGACCATAAACCATAAATGGAGGCTGAGAAAGGAAAGGCATAGGATCTTAAGCCATGGACTAGGTTGTGAAGGACCCACAGAAACATTACCAATGCATTATGTTCCAATGAGAAGGGCTGACTTAAAAGGTAACTGAACTCATTTTTACCCATAATATAAAAAACCCCCAAAGTTCTGCAATTTCAGATAAAAAAAATCATAATCTATTCAGGTTCTCTTGACTGCTTTAGAAGCTTTTGCCCCTGCTACTATGTCCTTTGCAATATTTGCATCTACATAAGTGGAAGCTGGAGTTTAAGACTAATTGAGCAAAAAGTATTTTCCAGATATATCACAATTTTGGTAATACCTCTACCTTCTGATTAGACACTATCAAAATTTACAGTTCAGACCTATTATAAACTGGTGCATCGCCATTAACTACTCACATCAAGTCAGAATTTGGCCCACTGTGTTTCATGGTTCTTAATATTTCTCATCTCTTTCAAATAGCTGACTGTTCTGTTGCACATTCAGTAGTACAAAGAACATAGAAATGGGACTTTTTCATTTTATGCCATTTGCAAAATACACCTGTGCTATTTTATTTCTCAAGCATATTCTGAGCACTGAAGGTTTAAACGTCTACAGAAATACCATGTAAAGAATAGACAAAAATCTTAAGAGCCCCACTCAAGAAAACAATATGTAATAAAAACCTTAAGACTCGAGGGAACAGCACACCGCCACCATACAGGTTCCATGAGCTGTGAAAATGTAGTTTGATAAATTGTGATGACTGGCTATCCATATGGTCTTTATTCAAAGAAGCATTTGTAAAGAACACCTAAATATGAGACTGATTGACAAGTAGTATTACAAATCTTGAAGCAAGTTAGCAATTATATCTAAAAAGACTATAAAAGGGAAGACACTGTACAGTTTTTACAACCCTTGTTGTAAAAGAGCATAAGGCATTACTTGACAGCTCTGGTGAAGTGGGGAACAGTGGCCTATGGGCTCAAGCACCATGAGATGTCTTGCCAACAGAGGTTCTGACTGGTGGAGCCTACTGAATTCCACGACTGGCCCAGGCATGATATTTAAGGCCTAGGGAAAACATCTAGAGGCTGTCTGTGCAACAGGGTGGATCCCTGGCTTGCTGCTGCAAACAGACCCTGATGCACACCCTGAGCTCCAAAAGTTTAAATATGCTCAGAAACCCCATGATAATTTACTCCTATCTAGCTTCTCTCCTGGTTCCTGGTCCTCAGCTCCCGACTCCTCATCCTGCCTCAGTTCCTGGTCCCCTGCTCCACTCTTGACTCCTGGCCCTGCCTCTGTCCCACAAACCTTAGTTTGGCGGATGCACTTGACTCTGCCCTGATGAGGCTCATTGACCTCAACTTCAACCTAATCCTACAGCATGATAGCAGACAGACTGCTACTCCTGACTTTGACCCTCTCAACTGTACTTGGACCAAGTCCTCTCCAATGAAGGCCCTGGCCTCGACCTGTACCCTGTAAAAGTCAAGGTCCTGAATACACCAATATTCCTGTATCACCTGGAGGTTTTGCATTGTTCTGAACAGCAAAGGAATTCAGAACTCTTGAACTTCATTTTCAGAAATGTTGAGAATCCATAACTCAGTGGGAATAAATAAAAGCTGTGAAAAGTCAGGCTGAAATCACCTCTAATGCCATCCTTGTTAAGGTAAAAATAAATTATACAGTTGATTATTCTTCAGAGAAAGGAACTGTCCAATCTTGCTAAGAATTGTCAGATGGGCGTCAAAAGTTGTAAGAAATTTTAGGATCTTCCTCATCTGCACCCAACTGCATCCTGTAATTTCAGTTCTGGTTGCTGATGCTCTAAATCTGGTCAGCAGAACATAATTTATACACACTTATCAGTGATTCATCCACATACTTAAAGATCTCAAGAATGAATCATGTCTGTCTGCTGAATTCTTATTATATAGTCTAAAAAAGGCCAGCTCATATCTATGTACTATAGAACACAGTGAGCAAATAAGGGAGACTTTGATGTTGAAGAATTGCCTAGTTGCCTGAGCTTTCTGCAGAGGATTTAACTTGTAAGTAAAATCTTTGTTTTCAGTATCACATCTCCCCATTTTAAAAAGTGCTTCAGTTTTACAGAGTTAATAAAAAGGATCGATATAATAAAATGTTCATTATTAATGTACGGTTTAGAATATATTGTTATAGCTGTTATGATAGCCTGTCAAACCTGCTTGGAGGAAGAAATATCACTGAGCACAATGGTGCTGCCCGCAGCCTATATGTATAAATTGACCTAAATCTACTCTTTCAATGTCAGATGACAAAATCAAAATGAGAGTGAGTTGGCAGCATAAATATAAGCTATACATTAAAAGATTTGGCCTGGAAACTCTGCCTTCTAAAGTCAGAGTTCTAAACACGGAAACAGCACAAAACTAACGATAATTGATATCACATGTTCTTTATCAAAGCTTCCTCAAGAAAAGCAGCTTAAGGGAAAATCCATAAATGTGTCTTGACCACAGTCTACCAATCTTCTTCTACATTGGAGCCTTTAGCTAATTTGTTGGTTTAATTATCATAGGCACAGGAAAGTTTGCAAAAGTGATAATCTTGCATTCTTTGATTGTTGATTATATAAAGTGGTCTTTATGAAGTAAAAATAAACCCTGACCCTTAAGTATAATATCTGAACTCTAAAAGTTAGTTTCTCTGTAAATCTGGAAGCATAATCTACTACTACTGTCTATGAAATAAAAGTAGAAAAATAATAAACACTGAAGTTCTGAAATCAATGAGAGACAAGTTTAGCTGCTGTCTATGGAAATTTGGGATTTAAGATGGGCCAAATTGGATAAATGGGGTTTTGGCCTTTGTCATCTCAGGGAATATAGAAGGTTGTTAGGTAGTTAGAATAATAGAATATTAGGGTTGGAAGAGACCTCAGGAGGTCATCTAGTCCAATCCCCTGCTCAAAGCAGGACCAACACCAACTAAATCATCCCAGCCAAGGCTTTGTCAAGCCAGGCCTTAAAAACCTCTAAGGATGGAGATTCCACCAACTCCCTAGGTAACCCATTCCAGTGCTTCACCAACCTCCTAGTGAAATAGTGTTTCCTAATATCCAACCTAGACCTCCCCCACTGCAACTTGAGACCATTGCTTCTTGTTCGGTCATCTATCACCACTGAGAACAGTCTACCTCCATCCTCTTTGGACCCCCCCTTCAGGTAGCTGCTTCTACTGTGCCATTTACATATCTTTAATTGGATAGGAAGTATGGACTACTGCAGTATTCTGAAGGAATTAGCAGAAGGTCAAATGGAAAAGAGTTGTAGAGGGAGGAGGAGGAGGAAGTAATTGAAGAGACAGAAGAGGATTATGAAAATCTTTAAGGAGTCTGCGTCTGGCAAGATGTAAAATAGGTCAAGAAGCAAAAGAATGGGAGGTCAGTCACTTTTGCTAGAATACCCCACGCCCAAACATTCCCATATATATACAACCCATATACAAAGGATAAGGGAGAAGCGGTGGATGTGGTATACCTAGACCTTAGTAAGGCATTTGATACGGTCTCGCATGATATTCTTATCAATAAACTAGGGAAATACAACTTAGATGGGGCTACTATAAGGTGGGTGCACAACTGGCTGGATAACCGTTCTCAGAGAGTAGTTATTAATGGTTCCCAATCCTGCTGGAAAGGTATAATGAGTGGGGTTCCGCAAAGGTCTGTTTTGGGACTGGCTCTGTTCAATATCTTCATCAACGACTTGGATATTGGCATAGAAAGTATGCTTATTAAGTTTGCAGATGATACCAAACTGGGAGGGATTGCAACTGCTTTGGAGGATAGGGTCATAATTCAAAATGATCTGGATAAATTGGAGAAATGGTCAGAGGTAAACAGGATGAAGTTTAATAAGGACAAATGCAAAGTGCTCCACTTAGGTAGGAACAATCAGTTTCACACATACAGAATGGGAGGAGACTGTCTAGGAAGGAGTACGGCAGAAAGGGATCTAGGGGTTATAGTGGACCACAAGCTAAATATGAGTCAAAAGTGTGATGCTGTTGCAAAAAAAGCAAACTTGATTCTGGGCTGCATTAACAGGTGTGTTGTGAGCAAGACACGAGAAGTCATTCTTCCGCTCTACTCTGCACTGGTTAGGCCTCAACTGGAGTATTGTGTCCAGTTCTGGGCATCGCATTTCAAGAAAGATGTGGAGAAATTGGAGAGGGTCCAGAGAAGAGCAACAAGAATGATTAAGGGTCTAGAGAACATGACCTATGAAGGAAGGCTGAAGGAATTGGGTTTGTTTAGTTTGGAAAAGAGAAGACTGAGAGGGGACATGATAGCGGTCTTCAGGTATCTAAAAGGGTGTCATAAGGAGGAGGGAGAAAACTTGTTCATCTTAGCCTCTAAGGATAGAACAAGAAGCAATGGGCTTAAACTGCAGCAAGGGAGGTTTAGGTTGGACATTAGGAAAAAGTTCCTAACTTTCAGGGTGGTTAAACACTGGAATAAACTGCCCAGGGAGGTTGTAGAATCTCCATCTCTGGAGATATTTAAGAGTAGGTTAGATAAATGTCTATCAGGGATGGTCTAGACAGTATTTGGTCCTGCCATGAGGGCAGGGGGCTGGACTCGATGACCTCTCGAGGTCCCTTCCAGCCCTAGAATCTATGAATCTATGAAATCCCCCCCTAGAAAAATATTAATTACATTAACAATCAGTAATGGTCCCAAGCCAGCTATTGATATTACCAAGCATGGTAATGGTTTGGAATTTTATGCTAGAAATAAATACTACATTATTTATACAGCACAACAATTAACCAAAGAAGATGAAGTGTATATCTGAAGGCACCATTGCTGAAATGCTTTTTAGAAAAGCAATATTGACTAGAATGAGAAAATTACATGAAAACTGATAATCTATGGTCAAATAGTTTTATATCCATCATGGCTCATTTGAGAACATTCTAGTCTATCACCTCTAATGTCTCCAACTCCTCCAAACCAAATGGTCATCAGGAAATAGATCTTTGTTGCAAAATTATTCCTTAGAAAAGATCATACCATGTGCTGTTAGGAGTTCAATAAAAAACAATAGGCGAGATCTTCAGCTAGCATAAATAAGTGTAGTTCCATTGAAGTTGGTGGATAATTGAATGGAACAAGAGAGGCAGCTTGGCAACCATTTTGGGGGAAGGTGTTCTGAACATATGGGACAGTGAATACATACATGCTGGTGAGAGAAGCAGATGAAAGGCAAAGTAAGCGAGGATGGGACAACTGAAGTGATGGATAAGAATGAGGATTTTGGAAACAGCATTTTGGATGGACTGAAGCCTTGGGGAAAGAGGCTGGCAAGACTGGTATAAAAAAAAATAAGGAAAAAAGACCTATGCTACTACATGATTAGAGTAAAGACAAGCAATCTGTCAGCAGCCGGGACGGGGAACTGCAGCCAATGGGAGCTGTGGGGGCATTACGTGGAGCCACGTGCCCCCCTCTCAGGGGCTGCAGGGATGTGTAGGCCGCTTCCAGGAGCAGTGCGGGGCTGGGCAGGGAGCCTGCCTTAGCCTGACTGCACTGCCGCTCAAGGTAAGTGTCGCCAGGTGGGAGCCCACACCCCTCCTGCACCTCAAACCCCCTGCCCCAGCCCTGAGACCCCTCCCAGAGCCAGCACCCCATACCTCCTCCTGCACCCCAAGACTCTGCCCCAGCCCAGAGCCCCTGCCAGCAACCAAACTCCCTCCCAGAGCTTGCACCGCTCACCCACTCCCCTGCCCCAGGCTCAGCCCGGAGTCCCCTCCCACACTCTGAAACCCTCGGCCCCAGCGCAGAGCCCACACCCCGTCCCGTACCCCAACCCCCTGCCCCAGCCCAGTGAAAGTGAGGGAGGGTGGGGGAGAATGAGTGACGGAGGGAGGGGGGGATGGAGTGAGCAGGGTGGGGCAGATCTTGGGTTGCACTTGAATTCAAAAAGTGATCTTGTGCGTAAAAAGCTTGGAGACCACTGATGTACAGTGAATCAGATCAAGGAAAATGACATTGCAATTACAAAATCTGATGAATTTATATGGATTACAAAAACAAAACATGTCCCTTATCTGAACCTTTCCAGAAACCCTCTGGCACTTTTTTCACAAATTAACACTGAAAAGGTATTTTAAAAGGTGATGTCTTCTTTGCTTTTCCCATTACCATGATGTGAAATCATACTCTTGATTAGTATCTTGCCGTGTTTATGTAGGGACATCAACTGCATAAATCCTTAACTATATCAATAACTCCTTCCTGAATATTTTGGAATTAAAATCACATTATCCGAACTACTCTCAGGGTATTATTTTGTAATAGGTACCCTAAACAAACTAGAAATAGAATATTTTGCTGATGAAGAGAAATTAATGATAAAAACACTGAATATATAGATATTGAAATACCTAGTATTTGACTCAGGAAACTAGTATCTAATAACAGCCACTCTCCTTGACACAATAAAATGTGAAGTCTTGAAGTATGCCAAATAGTGGGAAAAGGACATCTTTTCATGCTGCTTCTCCAATTACCCACATGGAAATCTCCAAGGTACTCCATAGATGAATTTAATTTGACATATTTTCAGTGGCAACTGGGAGCTGTCGGGGACCATGTCTGTGGACAGTCAATATCAGCAAAATATTTCGCAGCCCGCAATCAGATTACCCTGATGGGCCGCATGCAACCCGTGGGCCACAGGTTGCCCACCACTGTTCTATGCCAATGGGAGAGCGCTCTCCTGTTGGCATAATTACTCCACCTGGGAGAGAGGCGGAAGCCATGACATAGCACCAGTATGGACAACGCTTAGGTCGCTGTAACTTGCTTTGCTCAGGGTGGTATTACACTCCTGAGTGATGTAAGTTAGATCAACTTAAGCGGTAGTATAGACCTACCCTCCAGCTCAGAGTTTTATACTGGTTCCAGCTAAGTGTCACAGTTAACGGGGACAAATTGTATTTAAACAAAATTTGAAAATTGTTTTCTAGCCTAGTTGTATATGGAAATTTTCCCAATCGATCAAATTCATGTATGTTCGAAAAGTTAGCCTGGAACAACTTAAAAATAGGTTTTAAACTGGTTCAGTAAAAGTGGTTGCTATCCGAGTACTGAAGATGTTTCTGAGGTAGCCCCAGTAGGACCAAGAAACAATGTAACAGTGTGTTAGGAGCAGAGAATCTCTTCAGGGCAGAGATAGCCACAGGTATGTCAGGAGGAAGCAAAGAATGATTCAGGAAAAAAATCAGGAGGCTAGTGGCATATGCCACTTAAGATCCATTTAAAGCAGACACATGCACTGTTTCAAAGTATAACATGGCAACTAAGCATTGCTAGCACCATTAGTGCCTCAGGGTACTGTACCACTCCTTTTAAGACCACAAGAACTGGCAGTGACTGAAGCATGAGTACAGGATAAGTTAAAGATACTTATTTGGGGAGTGTTAGGAAATTTTAACTAGTGAAGGTATCTATAATTTCACTGTAATTTAAGCCACTGATGTTGCTTCTTTTGTACAGCTCCTGAACTGATGTGCCAACCTGGGCCACAGTAAAGTACATACAATTGTTCATTTAGCATTTTCATTTTTAAAAATATTGATATAATTTTTTCTATTTGTTCCTGTGATGTTATCTGATTAAAATATGACCATATAGATCATTGTTACAACCACTGATTTGAAGTAACTCCTTGCTTGACGTTGTAGTTCTGTTCCTGAAAAATATGACTTTAAGCGAAACGATGTTAAGCGAATCCAATTTCCCCATAAGAATTAATGTAACTGGGGAGGGGGGGTTTACGTTCCAGGGAATTTTTTTTCACCAGACAAAGACTATTATTATATATATATATATATATAAACACAGTATAAGTTTTAAACAAACCATTTAATACTGGTACACAGCGATGATGATTGTGAAGCTTGGTTGAGGTGGTGAAGTCAGAGGCTGGGATATTTCCCAGGGAGTGCCTTACTGCTAAATGATGAACTAGCAATTGGCTGAGCCCTCAGGGGTTAACTCATTGTTAATGTACCCTCACACTCTAAAGGCAGCACGAATGGAGGGAGGGGAGACAGCATGGTAGACAGAGACACACCCTGTGTGTGAGAGAGATGCGCATTGCTCCTTTAAGTATGATGACCCCACTCTAAGTACACTGCCTTTTTAAGTTGATCAGCAAGCTGAGATGGCAGCTGCTGCCAGGAATCTCCCTCCATCCTGAGCCCTGTCGTGTGTTCCCCCTGCTCTATGGAAGATGGGGGTAAGTGGGGTGCAGGACCAAGGGGGAGGGAGACACGTGACATTAGCCTCCCTCTTCCCCCCACCCCCCAGCAAGCAGGAGGCTCCAGGGAGCAGCTCCAAGGCAGAGGACAGAAGTAGCACATGGCAGTGTGGGGAGGGACAGCTGAACTGCCAGCAATTGATAGCCTGCTGGGCGGCTGCCACACAGGGAACTTAGGGGAGCAGGGAGCTGATAGGGGCATTGCCTGTCCACCCTGGTTCCAAGCTCCCACCAGCTAGCTGCAACGGGTTGCTCTTCCTGCAAGCAGTGGACAAAGCAGGCGGCTGCCAAACGACATTATAAAGGGAGCATTGCACAACTTTAAACGAGCATGTTCCCTAATTGATCAGCAAGGTAACAACAAAACCACGTTAACCGGGACGACTTTAAGTGAGGAGTTACTGTATTTGCAACAAATCTTGTGCAAAATGTGGCATGTAAGATGTCTATGAAAAGGTTATGATTTGCTGGTTATGATTATACATGTATCATTTTTGTATTTGAAGTTATGAGTATTGGCTCTATACCTGTATTTCAAATGTTTGCTCCTGGGGCAACCACAAGGTAGTTATCCAGAATATCTTGGAGGGACTATTCAAATTGAGTGGCCCATCAAAAGGACACTTAACTCACAATGGATCATGGGAGACGCCCATGGACGTTCCTGTGGACATTCCACCTGAAGTGTAGGTAATGGTTTCCTGCAATGACTAAGAGAAATCGGGCATGGACATGTGACTTGCCCATGTGACTCCAAACTCCCATCTTTTACCTGTAATTATCCACTAGCTGTGCTGAGGACTTTGTTTGAAACAAAGTGTTTCCCTCCACATGGCAGAAGCTATAAAAGGCCCTGAAAACACCTCCATTTTGCCTCTTTCCTGCTCAAACCTCTGGACATATACTAATGGGAGCATTCTAATCAAGGGACTGAGGTCCTTCCAATGATTTGGAAGCAACCAGAGACTTAACAAGCCAGCAGTATATTCCATCACTGCTACAAGCCTGAACCAAGAACTCTGCATTTATTGTATGTATTTAATTCCTTTAACCAATTTTAACTCTCACCTTTCTTTTATAAATAAACATTTAGATTTTAGATACTAAAGGATTGGCATCAGTGTGATTTTTGGGTAAGATCAGAGTTATAAATGGGTGCATGTGGTTGGTTCTTTGGGATCAGAAGAACCTTTTATTTGATGAGACTGGTTGTAAAGAACCAGTCATCTTTAAGTCTAGTGTTTTTGGGGGTGATACAAGGCCTGGAATACCTAAGGAAACTGTTTTTATGATTTCTTGTTAGCCAGTGTGATGAAACAGAAGTTTACTTTTGTTACTGATTTGGTATATCTCATGGGAGACTAACCTCCAGTTTTGGGGTGTTTCAGCAGTTTGTCCTGAATTTGGTATATTCAGTTGTGACCTACAAAGGCACGATTACAGTTCCTTTTACAGAAATAGAAGAAAACTGGCCCATAATTAGTATCAATTCAAATAAAACTGTAGAGTCTAATTATTTTATTTATATTGTATTATGTTCAGCTTATTCTTAAATGGTGTTTCTCTGGCAGAATAGACACCACCGAGGCACTGATTAGGTTGCTCTGAGGCCTAACAGAATGGAGGGTTGGGAGTGTAATAGAACTGAGAGCACGCGAGCATTGTCTTGACTATTCTCAGGTCTACTCCTAGTCCTGTGTAAGGGAGAGAGCAATGATCACATTACACCATCTCTCCAGTCCCTTTTGATCTTGTGGAGAGCCAGAGGATGTTCAGCACATGATGCATTTTACAGCAGCTTCCAGGCTGCTTTAACTTATGAAGATTTGTAGTGGCTCTGTATTCTGTCTTGCTCTCGAGGATGGCCCCTGTGCACAGAGGAAGGGGCTAGAAGGAGGTGGTGTAGAGCTAGCTCCAATCCCCTTCTTTAGGGGAGCTTTAAATTCACTTTGCCTGCCAGAGTAGTGCAAAAAGGCAGTATCTGATCAGTAGTGTTTTCTAGATATCTTAATGCGTGTTGGCAAGACCTCTTTTCTCTAGCACAAACGGACTTCTACTTATGTGTATTACATCTGGTATCAGGATGCAAAAAGCATCATGGTATATAATGGACAGCTTTAAAAACAATTTGCCTTTATAAATAATGTTATCACAGTCTTACCAAAACTTTCCTTAGTTTAAGGAATATTGAAATATGTTTAGTCACCTCAGTCAATGTAAAATTTTTTAGGGGGAGCTCTGTGATAGCACTAAATTAGAAAGTTACAATTAACTGTTCCTATTCAGTTACGTGGGGACTGATTTGCGTTATTTCTTGATGGGAAGAAAATTAGTGAGATTCGTAAGTCTAAAACCAAGCAGAGTACACTACAAGTGTACTACAACAAGGTAAAAGGGCCTTGAAGTAGGTGTAAATATAATTTAAATAAAAGAACATTTATGTAATATTGTGGCAATGTTACTTACTTACAAAGGCAACACTGGAATGCTTTTAATGCAGAAATTTATACTCACTTTATAGACCATTTACACTTCCAGCATCGAAGAACAGGGCCATAAAGGTAAATGAGGCTCAAGTCCTAGAAAGGGATTTTTATTATTTTTTTACTCATACATACGGATTTAGAGTGACTGTTATTGTGACAGACTGCTACTGCAAGCTTTCCACATTCATCATTTTCTGAGAGCTACATATGCTTTATGCATAGTAAGCATTATAAATGTTATGGGCTGGACTCCCCAACTAAGGTTAGCCAGATAAGAGGATTTGTCCAATTTGCACTTGGATCTCTGAAAGTGTTTATATGCAAACAATATGTATGGTGAAAACTTCAATGTGAAATCAATTAAAAACCGGTGTAAAAAGTTGTTCATAAAACAAAAGAAAGGCAACCGAGGGTGTGCATGTTTGATTTCTTTGTTACTATCCTTCGCTAACACATGAAGCTGTAAAAAACAAATAAATAAAAATCTAGGGCAATTTTTCATCTCAAACATTTTATAATGAACCTAGTATGAGAGAACCTTCTGCTTCCAGTTTATAGCTGTAAGAAGTAATCATTCCTGGGAAACAGTCTCATCTGTCCTTTAATTTGTATTTTTGTGATGTTCTTCCAAACACTCCAAATGATCTGTACCCAGAAAGTTAGCTTTTCTTTCTTTTTTCTTTGGGGGGGGGGGGGGAGGAGAGGGGTTATTAAACTTGAATGCAATTTGAGAGAGCGACTTCAGATCTCACATTAGCTTTAACTGCTTGAATTGTAGACCTGCTGGCACCATTAAAACAAAAGAGGAAGGTTCTGACATTGCGTGAAGATGCTCTTGTTTCACTGGCCAACAAAGAGCCAAAGGGAAGCCCTATTATTAGTGCTAGTGAGACCAGATTTACCATATGATTAATCACTGAAGTCTGAGTCAAAATTCAGACTGGCTCGCACCTACTTTGTGGGTCAGAGTTTTCCCAGAGCTCATTAAGCACTCTCTGGGCTTGTAATTTACTCTTTCCACAATAAACTTTTCCTGATATACACTAAAAATAAAATGCAGGTGATGTTTTCTATTTGGTATTGTTGTGGCCAGTATCTCAGGGTATGGCAGAGGTATTTTGTTTTAATGTTCAGTGACAGTCATTCTTCAAATCCTTCAAGAGAGAATGAGCAGAAACAATGTTTTTGATCTTTGTCATAATATTGTGAAGTAAAACAGTTGATGCAAAGTTGATGTGCCATGGAAAGGTCACTCAAATAAATGGTACCCTTTCCTCAAGTCTTAAAACTCTAGAGTTCACTCTATGGCTAATTACAGTATGTTCAGAATTCAGGCTATTTTTAGGAATAGGATTGGGTCAGTATACATCCAGCTTATTTATTTAAAGAAAGAGAGCCCTAATGGTGAGTTTCTCATGTAGTGCAGCTAATAAATAGGTAGCAGAATGACGTCTCTGTACTTTTGACTTAGATGCTATGGCAGGGAGGGACAGCAGGAACGTCTCCTCTCTGGCGTCAAACAGTCCCCCTGCAGCATGCATTCAATTTATTACGAGGCAATGTTACAAGTATGAACCCTGGCACAAAATAAAGTAATTATATTTAATTAGTCAGCCAGAAAAAGTGATGGCCCGAGACTCACTGCCTTAGATGTAGCCTTTTGTTGACTTAACATAGGACAGGTAATGAATGAAACTTCAAAGTGTAAGTAACTTAAATTGCTCCTTAATTAGTGGAGACCAAGTCAGAAAATGCAGCAAAACAAAACCCCTCAATTTTCTTTTGTCGAAGGAATTCAGATAAAGATTCCATGTCTCATGGAAGACCTGAAATTAGGATTGTTCCTCTTTTAATCAAGATCTTTAATATGTACTCATGATCAAAATAGAATATTTTTGTTTTAGTTAATGTGGTGCTCACGAGAAAGGTGTTAGATTGGCAGCCCTGGAGTCTAAAGTTTACTAAAGAGGACTTTGAATACAAACAAGAAATCTGATCCTAAAGCTTACCTGCCTGTAATATTTGAAGTACAGCTATTTAACCCATTGAGTGCCCTAGATCTATTGTGTATGTGGCACTAAAGAAACTGGTCACAGAGGGACAGATTTTCAGAGGCTAGTGCACACAAACAGTGTTTGCATGCACATCTGGCGATACAATGTATCACAAGCAGCATATACAAAAAGATTATGACAAATTATGTTCAGCTAAGCAAAGTGTGTGCCATGCAGAGAGCACAAAATGAACTCATTTTGAAATGCACTGTTAGTTATATTATTCCCAGCATCCTAAACCAATCTGCTGTATTACCTTATGTTTCACTTTTATTAAACTGATTCACCACAGAGGCACAGGCGCCGACTTCCGGTGGCGCCGGTGGGGGCTGACGCCCACCCCCGACACTGACGCTGCGGGGCCCCGCCCCCGACGCTGACGCAACGTCGCCCAGCGTCGGGGGCGGGGCCCCGCAACGTCGCCAGGTGCTGAGGTGAGTTTGCGGTGGGTCCCGGGGCTGGCGGGGAGCTAGGCGCGGGCCCCGGGGTTGGCGGGGAGCTGCCGGTGGCTCCCTGCCAACCCCGTGGGTGCTCCAGCCCCGGAGCACCCATGGAGTTGGCGCCTATGCGACAGATGTCAGGTATTTTCAGAACAATAAGTGGCTATAAGATTTGAAAATCATGGAGGTTCACAAATCAGTCATCAACAGATGTCCAATGAAAGGTAGATCTGTGAGGGAGTTCTGGGATGGATGGAGGTCAACATAGATGACCCGAAGTGGCTGTTGCTTTGTTTCATCAATTTTCTGTATTAATTTGTGACAGTGTTTGCTAATATTTGGTTTTACTTGTATTTGATTTTCAAAACCAAAAAACCAAAAATGTGACAGTAATGACTGGAAACAGTAAATATAGACCTGTGGCATGAGAGAGGGGTATAAACTTTTGTAATTCTGATCTAAAATCAGATGACTGGGCTAGAAAATAAAGATAAGTGTGCTACACCTTTCTTGCAAGGCACAACTGACCAAGGCTAGGTCTACACTACCACTTATGTCAGTATAATGTATGTCGCTCAGGGGTGTGAATAAGCCACCCGCTGATCATCATTACACAGACCTAAGCGCCAGTGTGGACAGCATTATGTTGGTGGTAGAGCTTCTCCCGCCGACATAATGCACTTCCAATGAGCAGTGGCAGCTAAGTAAGTTGACAGGAGAGCTTTCTCCCGTTGGCTTAGAGCAGATAAGGTGCACCACTGTAAGCTCTCTAGTGTAACCATAGCCCAAGTGTACAAATACACATGCTCATTTTGCACACAGAATCACGGTATTTACAGATGCCCATCTTTGGAAATCTATTTTATCACACAATTAAAATAAAGAGATGAGGTTTCTGAAGTGGTGCAATGGGTCAGTGAACTAGTTTCATTTCTGGACCCAACTTCTAATTCTAACTTGAATCAGAGGAGAAAATCTATTTAGAGTTCTCATCCCAGCCTTCATTTCCTCACATTACACAATTTCAAATGAGGCTGGAAGTCTCTGCTCAGGAGATGTTCCTAGAGGGATTATTAGCAGGAACATAACATGTCTGGATTGAGAATCCATAGCAAAATTGGAGTATGCAGAATATACATCTCCCTGCAGAGGCCCAAAGGCAGATAAACATTTTATTACCACCTCACTCTCCTTTTATCTCTAATATCCTGGGACCAACATGGCTATAACAGTGCTCACATTTATTTTAAAAACTGTTAGTTATCTTTCACTACGAACAGTTTTACTCATCTTTCTCTCTCCTCATTAAAGTTTTCCCCCTATCCTGCCCATAGGCGCTGACTCCGTGGGTGCTCCGGGACTGGAGCACCCACAGGGAAAAATTGGTGGGTGCTCAGCACCCACCGGCAGCTCTCCACTGGCCCCACGCCCGTTACCGGAGAACTTACCTTTGCCCCGGACGCTGGCCGACGTTGCGGGGCCCCGCCCCCGACACACCCAGCGGAGCCGACGGAAGTCGGCTCCTATGATCCTGCCTCCTCTCTCAACCGAATACTTCCCCAACTCCATTAATTTGGCTCACTTAGGTCATTTATTTGCTCCTTCTTCCTCAGTTTTTTCTACCACCTCTCACACTTTTCTCACTTATTTTCTTGATCCCTCACATTAGACTCATACACTTTAAGGCCACACGGGACCGTCATGATCATTTAGTGTGACTTCCTGCACATCGCAGGCCACAAACCTTCCCATCCTACTCTAGTTGTTTATTTCCCCAATTTACATGAGTCATTTATTCTTCCTATTTGCACTCTCCATTGCAGACTGCAGAGCTGAGGTAGGGAGAGCACAGCTTGCAAGGATACTTGGCTGAAAGGTGGTTCAGGAAAGAAATGTAGTACCTCAGCCCCTATAATCATGTTACATACAAAAAAATCCCCATACTTAAAAAATGTTATTTAGATTGTGTAGTCCAGGCTTTAAGTCCACCTTTGTACTCCTCTGATTCCCAGGATTGCCCTAGCAGCTGCTTACCTGCAATGGTTCCCAAGGGGGCATTTTATAATTAAGGGATTGCTAACCACAGTCATGCTATGTATTGTACAGAGCTGACTACACTTACCATACAAAACAAATACATTAATAATTGGGATATTTCAGTTCAGCTCTATTTATTTCACTGCACTCAAGCAAGTGTGTACTGCATATACAGATTAGAGATACATAAACAACCCTGGCACTTACATTTTCCATACTTATAATGCATGTTTAGCACTTGCTATTTCAGACAGCTTCATGTTGAATATACTTAGCTTAAACAATGGTGAAAGAGAAACATCACAAGATCATCCCCACAGTGAATCAAATTGCATAGTTTACTGATGCTTGAACATTCGGGCATTTTGTATGTACCTCCCATTCATGTTAAGAGTCATTATAGGCATCAGTTCATTCACAAAACAGAAGAGATTTTTGTTGTTGTATTTGTTTGGTTTAAAACAAGAAAATAACCGAAGTGATTTGTTCAAATCACCCTATATACTTTATAATAATTTCTGTTTAAACTGCAATACAACGAGTGTTCTACATATGTTTCAACCTAGCAGAATAGGAACACTCTAAATGGGCAATGTATTTAAACAAACAACAACAACAAAAGATGGGTGATAATTATGTAACTGCTTAGTGGTTTGGGGTAAAAATTTCTTTGAAAATTTTCAAAGACTCATGGTAGATCTACACTACAAAATTAGGTCGGCTTAACTTAATCGCTCATGGCTATGAAAAATGTCATGCCCTGTGGGATGTAATTAAGCGGACATAAGCCCTAGCCACTGCTAGGTCCACCGAATAATTCTTCCATTAACCTAACTACTGGTTTTCAGAGAGAAGGACTTATTACAGTGACAGAAGAACCCTTTCCATTGCTGTAGTGTATATATTACAGTGCTGCAGCCGTGCCGCTGTATCATTTCTAGCAGACATACCCTCAGGCTATGTCTACACTAGGAGTGCTTTACTGGTATAGGAATTCTGATACACTAACCCAGCAAAGCATTCCTTTTGTGGACCCAGCTATACCAGCAAAGCTGTGCTTTGTACTGTCATAATAAGACCACACCCCTGTCCAAACACAAAACAATCTATGCTAGTGAAAGTGAAAATTCTTCCAGTTGACTTAGCTACTGCCTCTTGGGTAGGTGGATTACCTATGAGGATGAGGGGGGGAGGGATAGCTCAGTGGTTTGAGCATTGGCCTCCTAAACCCAGGGTTGTGAGCTCAATCCTTGAGGGGGCCATTTAGGGATCTGGGGCAAAACTTGGGGATTGGTCCTGCTTTGAGCAGGGGGTTGGACTAGATGACCTCCTAAAGTCTCTTCCAACCCTGATAAAAAGGGGGGGGAGGGATAGCTCAGTGGTTTGAGCATTAGCCTGCTAAACCCAGGGTTGTGAGTTCAATCCTTGAAAGGGTCATTTAGGGATCTGGGGCAAAAATCTGTCAGGGGACAGTACTTGATCCTGCTAGTGAAGTCAGGGGACTGGACTCAATGACCTTAAAAGGTCCTTCCAGCTCTAGGAGACTGGCATATCTCCAATTATAGTGGGGGGGAGGGATAGCTCAGTGGTTTGAGCATTGGCCTGCTAAACCCAGGGTTGTGAGTTCAATCCTTGAGGGGGCCATTTGGGGATCTGGGGCAAAAATTGGGGATTGGTCCTGCTTTGAGCAGGGGGTTGGACTAGATGACCTACTAAGGTCCCTTCCAACCCTGATATTCTATGATTCTATGATTCTATGAGAGAACCTGTCCCGTTGGCATAGGTAGTGTCTACACTGAAGCATTTTAGGTGTAGATGTACCCTAAATCTCAACTGAAAGTCAATGACAATTCTAACTTTTGTCTATTTTTTAGCTTCTTCATGTACTATAGATTTTCTTTGATCACAAAGAGACTTGTTAATATGAAGATGCCCTTGCTGCAAATTTGCTAGATTAAAACATAATTATTTGAAAAGTTAGAACTTTAACTTTATCAGAACTAGTTTTACAAATTTGGGAACCAACCCCACAGACTTAGATAAGCAACCTTCACTTGGTCATTTGTCCCAGTGAAAATAAGGGGACTGAAGTAAGGAATCCAGGATCAGGCTTTAACATAGCATTAATAGAATACGGTATTTCTTGTATTAAATTAATACTAAATGATCTTTGTTCCCTGTATTTTAATAAAAAATGTTTTAAAACAAATACAGACAGCGAAGTAGGGAAGGATATTTTACACGAGTCTCTTCATTGCACAACTATTCACTGAACTATTTACATGAGCAGCTGTGACAATTCCTGAGCTGATAAATTGTTTTTAGTTATTTAACCACAGTGAAATTGTCTTACAGCATGTCCCTCCCTAGTGCAAAATACATCCAACCCATTGTGCTCTGGGCTTCCTGTATGTGTACTGCCACACAGCATGCTGCTCTGTCCTGCTCCAGGCAATTTATTTGTACTAATGCCCATGGAGACAACAACATGCTTACGCCACAAAACATCTGTCACCACATGATTTGTGTTTCGACTCTGGTTAATAATATCTGAAGGAGGCACCAGGTCTCTTCTCCCCTCCGCCCTCCCCAGCAAGGAGTCTGGATGCCAGTTTATGAAGAGGCGCTTTGAAGATTAAAAACATGCCTCTGACAGTGATGTGTGGTTGTGAAGAGCAAGAGCATAAGAGTTGACACTGTCACAAGGATAGAAAGTGAATATCCATGACACGCACAATAGCATGTTTAACTGATTTATTCTGCTGTCACCAAGCATAGGATGTCAGCTTTTCAAAGTTGTCTGGTTGACAGTTCCAGCTTTAACTATTAGTATATCCTCTTTGCTTATAACTCTACCAACCCTAGTCACAATGAGCAGTATTTAACTCAATATTCTCATTAAAATTAATAGGGCGACTTCTTAGTAAAGTGCTGTTCAAAATAAGGAGTGACAGAATTGGGCCCAAAATTGTAGAAAAGTCAGTTCCGCAATTAATCTGAATTATGGATTAGTTGAGATAAAAAATGGGGACTAAAGTAAAGTGGGTCATTTAATTCAGATCTTGCTTAGATTATAGATCTCACACTTCTCTACAACCAATATTTAGAAATAAACCAATTTTTTTCAAAGTTCCAAATTTATTATATCCTTTTATTTTAACTTCTGCTATTCAGATTGGGCTGGAACTGGAAAAGGTTGAAATAGTTAAGGATTCTCTCATGTTATACACACTTCGATTCCTTATCTCAGCAGTGGTTGAATCCCCAAATTATTATTAAGGTGTGAAGGAACTTGATTATAGTATAATATAGTATAACTTGCTATAAAAAGTACAAGCTATAAAAAAAACCTGGGGTACCAATTCAAATATGTGCACTTGGGAAGCACAGACATTGCTATTACTGGTTAACATTTAGGAATATTTTTACCCAATAGTCCTTAGATAAATATTGCTACTGGTTCCCTTTGCTTCCTCTTTAGCATTAAGACAATGCAACATCATAGGATAAACCTATATGAATTCAATATTGTGAATGTGTGACACACATTATTATCTTTTCTAGGATATAAAGCATTATTTCCAATTGTACATTATTCTGCATGCAGCTATAAGTATTTGCATACACCACCAACTCACTCACAGCTGCAGTGCCAACTTAGTAGGTACACATCAGGTGCCCAATTCATCTATTGTATAATATTTTAGGCATACCTTACACTGTATTAAGGTTAACGACTAAAGTATTCAGTAAAACAAAATATTCAAATATTAGATTAGAAATCTCCTTACAAATCTAAACTTCTAAAAAAGTTAAAATTAAAATGTGTAATATGCCCAAGCCAGGCCTATAACTTGTTACTGATTCTGTCATTACTCTGCTTGAGAAACTTCAAGGTGACTTAAATGACAATTCCATCCTCAAAGCACTTACAGGATTGGACAATGAAAATGGCAAGTGAATAATTACATATAAAAAAATGTAAATGGGTCCCCCTAACTCATTTATCTGCAAAATTCTGAGTTTGGGGTCCTGCAGTAATAAATAAATACTTCACCAAGACCGGGGGGAGCGGGGGAGAGAGAGGGTCACAGACGACAAGAGTGAAAAGAAAACTGAGCTGAGGGGAAATTACTTGTCACCTTATTTCTCTGGAATGCAAAAATATAGAGAAAATAATTTTCCTTTTAGCAACAGATACTACCGTTGCTTATGATACAAAGGTAGACGTTAAACTGTGATTTAGTATCATTAGCAACACTGTGTTCATACAGTACATTGGGCCTCTAGGCACAGTTTGAATATTAGCATAGGGAGGTATACTTAGGCACACTGTCTTCGAGGAGATTATGGGAGGCATTTGTGATGCTGGCAGACCAGGTGCCATCTCATGCCAATGGCCCTAGGCCTCACTGAACACTGATGAACGCATAGCTGGAAACCAGTCTGACTCACCTATGTTAGTATAGTTAAAAGAGATGTTAAGTTTGTAAGAATGTGTTCAGTGTTTGGACTTTAGGACATGCTTGTGAGTTGCTGCATGCGTTAATCTTACTTACAATATCTCTTTCCCATGTTATATGGTAATATTTAAGTGTTTGCTATGAAACTGGAAACCACCACAGTCAGGAGAGAAGCATTACCAAGTGTGAAATATTACTTGGTCACAAGAAGGGTCATCTCCTGCCCAACAAAAGCAGGCCTACAGAACCAGATGAACCGTTGTGGAACATCAGTGGACAAAAGACTTTGTTGATTGCTCCTCCCCACACCCATGAAGAGGGGACATGCACAAACCCTCATCCCATCACTGTTTGAACTCTGGGGGAAAGGAATAAAACTCCCTAACCAGAAGGAACTGTATTACTATGCTGCTTGGAATTTGGAGAGGGCAATATTTCTAAGCTTAAGCAAGGGATCCCCAAGCTGCTTAGCTTGGGCTAGCCCTACAGGACATATAGAGCTTGCATATTACAGCAGCCTCTATTACTGTTTGAAACCTAAGACCAACTCATTTGTGTGTGTACATTTACCTGCTTTAACCCTGAAAACAACATTTCTTTTTCCTAGTTAATAAATCTTTATATAGTTTACTTCCGGATTGGCTACATGTGTCGACTTTGGTGAGTGATCTAGGGTAAAAATGGCATGGGGTCAATGATTGGTCCTTTGGGAGTAACCTGAATATTTTTGTGATTTTTGGCATAAGAGACCATCTATCGCAAAGGCAGGCTTGCCTGGGTGGTAAGATAGACTGGAGTTACTCACTCTATGTCAAAGCTGTTCTAGTGCTTGAGGAGTTCACACTCGATACTCGGTTGTTGAAATCTAATTAGAGAACACACAACCAATTTGAGGTTTGTGCTCTGGTTTGTAGCAGTCTGCCCTGAGGCGGACGCTCATTGTTGTGAGCCACTCCAGACAGTCTGCCAATACGGAAAGACTCCTTCCCTCAGCCTAGGCTGTGTCCATACTACAGAGTTATGCTGGCACAGTTATGCCAATGTAGCTAGGGTAGTGTAGTCTCTGTAGTACAGACATATCTCACAGACATCGCTCTGAGGCATAATTCCTCCCAGGACTTCTCCCTTACACAGGTGTCTGCTACACCCGGATAAGCAGTAAAATGTACATCCCCACATTACTGCGTATGTTAGGATTCCATGGCTCTGCCCCCTCTCCACCCACTCTCTGCCCTTTTGCTTCTGGTATAGGGGGGAGCATCTCATAGGCAATCCTCAAAGAACTGGGAGCCACAACAAGATAGCCTTCTCGATCTTAGTAACAGAGTAGACATACAAGGAATTTCTGCCCTTTTTTTCTCCTTTATCCAGTCTCATGCCTCCTCAGCCTGAAGGCTGCTAGACTACGCACAGTTAAGTATCAGCGTATGTCGAATTGTGCATCTGTAATTCTATTTTAATTCCACAAAAAACCCAAAACTTTGTATGTCTCACTCAAGAATCAGTTTCCTTGTAAGCATCCTTACTATAATTTTCATCCAGTTCAAATCCTATATTCCTTAACTGAACAAAAAAATCCCATTTACTTCATTGGCAGTCCTACTTGATTTATGACTGCTAAATAGAGCTCTCTCAGAGATTTTGGTTGCTGTCTGCTGAGTCACACAGTTAAAGCCACATGCATTGCTTTGAAAGCATGAGCTGTGTGTGTGTGTGTGGGGGGGGGGCATTGATTTCTCAAGGGTTAAATTAGTCTGAGGAACTTTTCTACCTCCCAATAAGAATCAGTGGACAATCTGTGCCTGTTTGTACTCCAACTCCTTTTGACTTTAAACCCTTAGTGTTATCTAAGCAATGCCTAATTTATTTTACGTTTTTAAACCTGTTGCTGTCTTTCATAACACAAAACATTTGTCTCAAAAGAAATGACAAGACTGTTTATCAGCAAATATTCCAACATGACTGAAGTCATGATTACAGACATCATCAACCCAAGACAATTATGCCCACAATTGAAATGAAATATTCTTGTGTAACGCCATCAATCCCATGCATGACTTCATTAATGCCATACAGGTACGGTCTTTTGTTGAAAAATTATATAGAAATAATTAAAAGGTATATTGCTGCAAATATGTAGTTGAGGCTTCTAGAACACTGCATGAGTATGCATACTTCTAACAATCAGAGGGAAAAGGTTTTCATGTTACTGTTATCAAATATCATGATACAACAAATGGCAAAGCTGAGGTTTTATGATTTAGCAGAACATTAAAAAAAGTATATTTTTACTGGTTGTTACAAAGGCACATAAAAACCATGGTTTATTAGCTCTTAGCTATTTTATAGAGAATTAGATGAGGAATAAGTTGGCAGTAGGCTTTAATTGCTATTGTTGTAAATTGGGGTCCATAGATATAATGCTTTATGTAATCACACATCCTGTGATTAGACAGAAAAACTAATTTTTTTCATAAGTGTTTACTGAAAGGCAGCCTGGAGAAATTGAGACGTCTATAGGTTTGTATGTGTGTGGGGACTGGAATTGAGTTTGTCAGCAATGACTGGTTTCTAGACACTATGTAATTGTTTCAATTTAATGTAAAAAGAAATTAGGCCTGTGGTAGTTGACAGCATCCCTTTTACACTTGAGCTTTATTGGCAAAGTTTAAGTGAGAGCTTTGTGTATCACAGATGTGACAAAAGCATTCTTTAACCTGGGTTATTTTAACTAAAGCTTTCAAACATCCTGCTGAAATGATTAGATAGGATTGAATAATAAACTGATTTCTAACCCAGAAAACTGAAAGAAAAAAACCCACAGGTAAAATGTATTTTCTAGATATGAATGTATGCACACACACAAAGAACATGGCTCCCTACCGTAAACTTTTATAAGATTTGCAACATTAAAATATACTAAATGGTCCTAGTATAGTAGAATGAGACTGCATTAGAGTCTCTCAGCTACCTTTTGGAGTTGAAAAAAAATGAAATAAGGTTAAATTGCTCCATTGGGGGATAAAAAAAGTCTGAGATAGAAGCATTTTAACAGCCTTGGATTATATAACTTTGGAAACAACTATTGGAAAGTCATGAACAGCTGTTCAGACCAAAGCTTCTAGTAGCTTTATCTTTTGCGTATCCTTCAGCACAGTAACCCCTTCCTTAAAACACACTTCAGCAAACCCTAGCTTTCTTCTTGAGGAAGTGTAAGTAAAAAGATTGTCATTTTCCAACCTACTATCAAAAGAGGCACATGCTCAACATGATCACCATTTTCCTTCCTCTGTGCCTCCCCACCCCCACCCCCAATCCAATCTGACATCCATATGCGGTAATATGTTGCTGTCCTATAGAAGGCAAGCTACTCTATGAAGCTAGGCCTAACCTAAAACAGGATCTTACACTATAAGCCTGGATGTGCTCAGATACCACAGTAATGGGCACAATATAAGAGCCCATTAAACAGACAGATTTGGAGAGGAATCAGAGGAATTAGAGTGCTGGGGAAGAGAGAGCATTTCCCTTCTTTATGCCAACCAACTTTTTGTGGATTTTCTTGGATCTTAGGGCTAAAAAGTGGAACGAGTGAGAGCAAAATTGGCCCCACAATCATTAGCCCTCTTCATATGTCTGGACAGTTCTGCATAAAATCACAATGTACACGTTTTTTCATTATGTTCATCATGAACAGTAGCAGTGATGTTAAACAAAACATAGAATACATGGAAAGGAGTTCAGTTAATTCAAATTCACTAGTTAGTATTTTGTGTGAGGAAGAGGATGAACTGTTTTACTGGTATCTTTCATCACCCCCACCCCCACCCCATTTCTCTTTCCTATCCTAAATAATTTCACAGCAGGAAGGTGACAGAAAAAGTTTGAAGTAAGTGCTGGTATCCAGTCATCACTTATTACCCAAGGCTTACTCCTGGTAAGTTAGACACAAAAGTAAATTCTACCAGGACAACACAAACCATGTTAAAGGCACACAAGCTGATTTTCAGTGGCACTAACACTACCTGGGTCCTGGCCACCAGTCTGGGGGGCTTTCCATTTTAATTTAATTAAGTGAAGCTTCTTAAACATTTTAAAAACCTTATTTATTTTACATACAACAATAGTTTAGTTATATATTAAAGACTTACAGAAAGAGACCGTCTAAAAACGTTAAAATGTATTACTGGCATGCAAAATCTTAAATTAGAGTGAATAAAGGAAAACTCGGCACACCACTTCTGAAAGGTTGCCGACCCCTGATATAACCCATAAAATGGGAGAGGCACTACTCAGTCTAGCGTCGAGGACTCATCTCTCTCTGAATCCTAGCACTCCCCCACCCTCCCCGCTGCCCAATCCCTGCAAGGGGGGCAGAAGGTGCAGCAGCATGGGGACCTCAGCTCATGAGGGCTACAAGGTCTGACCTCAGCCTGCAAAGGCTACAAGATCTGATCCTATCATATAAACCTAAGCCCCATCACCCCAATCCCAGGTCTTTTACCTCTGGGAACCATTCTTTTTACTCTATTAACAGCACTGTAAACTGGCTACAAGTTGCAACAAACACTCCCAACCCCCCGAATATGGTACTAAGCAAGTTCCTACTTAACCCACTGCGATTTGAAAGCATGCAAGGAAGTTAAAAACAAAACAAAAAAAAACCCAAAACCTCCCTGGTCCAATTGGCCCACGAGAGATAAAAAATCCTTCCTAACTCCCTAAATAGGTCACCAGCTAGACCTGCAGCATCTGTCAGGCTGGGCTTCCATTCCTAGTTCAGGTGAGCTGCTGAAACAAAGCCAAAAGAAACTCCATCGGGCCCCTGTGGTGGGCTAAATCCTGGGAGTTGGGGAATGCTGGCCAATCAGCATCCCCCTGACGCTGGCCAATGGGTTCCAGAGATTCCCAGAAGGAACTACTTATTGTCCCTTGGCAAATATCTCTCCTCCTTGCTATTGGGACCGGCCCCCTTTCACCACTGGAGCCATCAGGTTCCCCCACCCAGTGCAGGTGAATGGCATTTCTGATAAACCTGAGCTTTTCAAACAGCTGTGTTTGATGATAATTTCTGCTTCTGCTGCCACCTCATAAGTGCTGTTGGAGGGAGAAGCTGTGAAAATTTCCTAAAATACATTCCTTACAGGGAGTACTTCCAGAAGTGGGAGTAATACCACAGTGCTCCGGCTCAATTCTAGCAATTCTCTGTCACTCATACTGTTCTTGCCATAAATAATGTGGTTATGTTGTTCAATGCAATACAACCACACAGGTGATAATTAAAAATCTGTTTTAAAATATTTAGCACAAGATTATTAATACTAAATAGTAAGTTTATTCCTTGATCCTAGATGCTGTATTTCAATATCAAGTACTCACCCTCTTCCCCAGTCCATCCTAACCTGAATGTCTAAATATTCTGGACACATTGCAAGAGGCAGGTATGTGGGGGATGATGGAATAAGGGAGAGGTGGGAGCAGAGGTTGCTCAAGACTCAGTCCTATGGCAGGTTGAACACGCCATCCTTAATCTTGCAAAGCACTTAATCATGTGCTTAACTTTGAGAATAGTGCCAATGAAGTAACAGTGCTCAGCATATTGCAGGGTTGAGCCTTAGTTGTGGTATGATGGGATTATATGATGTACATATGGGTGGTCAGTAACAGTGCCAGTATAACTGACTATTGTGTAGTTTTAAATATTTGAAGGGATACTAAGAGGGTATGTGAGGAGCACTCTTGGTATCAAGTGACGGGAGGCACTCATCTCAAGTGCCTCCTAGCAGCTGGGTGTGGTACTGCAATCTTTTTCCCCACTCCTGGCTCCCCCTATAGGTTGCTGACCTTGCTAGGCAGGTCCTCAGTGGCTCCACTCTCCTGACAAGTCACAAAGTCAAAAATGGACCCCTTCCAGGGTAACAAAGTTCACCAAACTGTCTGTCCTCACCAAGGTCTTCAGCCCTATTTCAGCACCTTAGAAGCCAAAGCAAATGGCGGCATTTAAAAAAGAGCCTTGTCCCCGTCTCAGGCCACTTTTCTGGTGGCTGGTGGGGGAACCCAGCCCACCCACTACTCCAGGTTCCAACCCAGGGCCATCATAAAATAGCAGCCACATGCTGCTTCCTTTAAGTAGTTGCTGCTGCATTCCTTGGGCCTCTTCCTACATGGTCCTTTTACCTTTGACCATTACCTTAGGGTTAAAGTTTTCAGGTCCTCCCTCTCTTACGTCCAATAAACCCAGCCAGTCAAGCTCCTTTGGTCAGACAAAAGCACTCTTCCTCACCCCTCTGATTCCAACTAGGCACTGCCCTGATAAGCCACTCAGGCTCCTTTTATCTGTGTCTGCTGGGCTCTGATTGGCTGCTTCCATGAGGCCTTTCTAGGCAGGCCTGGAGGACTCACCTCCACTGTTCCTTCCTGGGGCAGCATGTAGTAGGACTACAGGGCTTCCAGCAGGGGGCCACGAAGGACCAGGTACATCACAGCACACAATATTTTAAAAAAAATGAAAATAAAGATTAAAATAATGATAATTCATTTTCAAAGCTCCCAAATTCTATGAAAAGCACCCAAAAGGTTGATAATTCCAATCAGAAGAATCTCTTTCTCTACCCCAGAGTTTCTACAATAAACTATTGCTCTGGATTGCAGACAATTTCATTGGACTTTAATTCATCTTATTTTAACATTTTACAACCATGTTCTCTAGAATGAATGTATGCCTCCTCCTAAATGTATGTGAATCATTTCAGCTCCTTACTAAGAGAAAAATAAAATCAGGGAACTATTAATTCCTTTACTGATACTTTATGAAATGAGTGCTGACTCTGTCTCTCCCTTTACTACAGTCTGGAAGGCCTTAAAAATGTAATTTAAGAGGTGATCTTATAATCACTTCCTCATTCAGGAAAAAGCAAGAGGAAGAAAACAAGTCTCAGGAAATATAAAACGTATAGAAGATGATTATTTTGTAACTATAGTGAGGGGAAGCAGTCTGAGTTGTGCCCTTTTAAAGTAGATTATGACACTAATTAAGCAACAAGTCAGAATTCTAGTTTACAAGGTTAAATTATGCATAACATACAATTAAAAGAAGTCTCAAAAGACACGAGTCAAAACCGTGCACTTAAAGACAAACCAGGCAACACTGAACCAATTATTTTATATGGTCAACAGGATACAATGCTTACTTACATGTAATCCATCATAAGAAACACACAGGGGAAAAACACTTGTGAAATTGCCAAACCTGAAATAACTCCCAGTTCTCTCAAAATATGGAGATGAGCATCATGAAAGTTCATAAAGAAATTTGATACAATGAGCCTTCTAGTTGCAATTCAAGGCAATTATTTTGCTTAGTTTTTAATGTAATCAATAATTATTTTTGTTGAATATCAAGTATTTCTTCAGATAATGTAATTTTAAATGGATCAGTTCCTAAGAAATATTTTTTTTTTATCCAAAGAAGAGTTTTTTGTTGGATTTTTCAATTTTCCATTGAAGTGTTGGCAGTCCAAACACTGTAATAATGTGCTAGGGCATCAAACAAGAAAGGAAACATGGCTTGAAACAAACTATAAACAGAAATGAAACCCTGATTCATCAGTTGAAATGCAAAACCAGTAATAATGATGAAAAGTTAATAAGATTTATACTTTTTTCATTTTTAACAACAAGGTGTTAGAGGGAAGGACATTTATTCTTTGAAAAATGTATGATTTTGCAACCTATAATAAAAAAGATTACTAGGTCTGCTATAATAGTACTGAAAACCCAGATGATGCTTATGGTAGAACAACAAAAGGACAAACCTGTGACCTATGCCTAACAATATGTACCAGAATTAACCAAATGAAAGAAGTGTTCACTGAGATAAGGTTTTTGAGCTTCCACATTACCAAAGACCTTTCAAGGTGATCAATCAAAACATTGTGATCAATAGATCTAACAGTGACCGTTGGCATTAACAGAAAAAACAGTCACACCCCACTTTTATCTAAACTGGTCAAAAGGTCATTATATTCTGTAAGAAGGTTTTTAATGCATGCAACAGCCTAGAACCCAAGATGAAACCCAGGTTGAAATTTTGTTTAGGTTGAAACCTAAGCCTCATGTTGCACATTTGAAATGTCTGAAGATACTTTATTTAAGTGACAACACTGAATATACAAAACATCTATTAAACAGACTCCCTGCTGGTCTTTAAGGGCTGGTCTACACTAGCCCCGAAATTGGAAGTAAGATACGCAACTTCAGCTACGTGAATAACGTAGCTGAAGTCGAAGTATCTTATTTCGAACTTAAAAGTACTTACCGCTGGTCCACACCACGGCGCGCAGGCTCCCCCGTCGACTCTGCCTGCTCCGTTCATGGAGCAGGATTACCAGCGTCGACGGGGGAGCACTTCCTGGTTCGATTTATCGCGTCTAGACAAGACGCAATAAATCGAACCCAGAACATCGATCCGATGCCTCCGACGCGACTGGTAAGTGTAAACCTACCCTTAGGGTACGTCTATACTCACCCGTCGCGTCGGAGGAGTCCAATCGATCTTCTGGGTTCGATTTATCGCGTCTTGTCTAGACGCGATAAATTGAACCAGGAAGTGCTCCCCCGTCGACGCTGGTAATCCTGCTCCACGAATGGAGCAGGTGGAGTTGACGGGGGAGCCTGTGCACCACGTGTGGACCACAGGTAAGTTCGAACTAAGACACTTCAACTACGTTATTAACGTAGCTGAAGTTGCGTATCTTAGTTCGACAGGGGGGGTTTAGTGTACACCAGCCCTTAGACTCCTTAGGAACCCTGTTGTTGCTGAGTCTTCTGAGGGAACAAGATGATTTAAACAGGAAGTGGGGTGAAATACTCTACCCACAAACACTCAGTCTTTATATTCTCTATGGAGCAACCTAGCTGAGACCCCCATAATTTTGCCATCATTTCCTATTGGACCTCAGGGTGTAGAGCCTATATAGCCTGTGTTGAGGATAGAATGCCCCCACGCTCTCTGTGTGCCGCTGTAGGGCTTTCACAATGGGAGTTGCATCATGGCTTTGAGTGGAGCAGCAACAGCAGAGCAAGCATTCAGTCTTAAAAATTGACCCTAGATCTTGGGAAGTTGGATAGGAGAGTCTGAAACAGCGAGCGACAGACAGACTCTTCTCATCGCAAAGGGAATCAGGTTTCAGTGGGAATGTTTCAGTTGCCTTCAATGGGCTGTGAATCAGGCCCAGGATGTTAATACTTTCTTCACCACACACACAACCCAAGTTTGCAGGGATGTTTGTATAGGTGGAGGAGTGACTGGATTTTTCACTATATAGCTATACAGCATCTATTATGTGTAGAGAAGAATTCGGCAACTGCAGGAGGCTACAGAAGCCTTGATGTAGTGGGTGTTCCATAGTCAATAGAAAGGAGACTGTGTGCTCCCAGATAAGATTTGAGATAGCTGCTATGCTACTGTTGGATTACTGTTTTAGAATTATTAATAATTTGTACTGCATAGCATCTAAGAGGCCCAGTCATGGACCAGGACGCTATTGTGTTAGGCACTAACCAAAACCAGAACCAAACAGTCCCGTCCCCTTCCCTCCAAAGAGTTTATGGTTTGGATAAGACACGAAAAAACAAGTCAAACCTGGGAACCTCTGGAGTTTATGCATGAGCCTCCACTGCATAATCTAGGGGCGCAATAGCTTTTTGCTAAGGCTGTGGCAGACTCAGTCTCTAAATCATCTCAGTGCCACTAGGGGAGACAGAATACCACACCCAGGAGGTTTGTGGGTTACACAAGGATTTCAGCCAAACTATGCAAGACATTAGAATATCTAATTAATTAAATCTAGGGTCTAGAAGCATGTTATGATTTTATTTCATATGTAACCCTTGGTTTCTAGTACTTCTACTTGCTATCACTGTAATCTCTATTCTTTGTTAAATAAACGTATACTATTCACTATAAACATAATTAAGTGGTGTGTGTTAAGTGGACAGATGATCTAAGGTGTACCGTTTCTTTGGCAGCAGAAAATTTGTAAATATCATGTGCATGTGTGTCCAGCGGAGCAGGGGCTGGACACTCCAGGGAGATGCTTGGAGGGTTGCAGTGTGTCTTTTGCTAACCCATCGATCAACCGGGTTAGGCTCTGTGAGGCCCAGAGAGGAGAGCTTGTTTTGCGCCTGTGGGGTTTGGGAACTGACCCCTGGCAGGCACAGACCAGGTTTCCTCATAAGGGCAGGTAGTAGCAAGATGCCTCACAACCCTGGGCAGCCCCCCAGGAAGCGTCACATTGATTTACATTACCTCATGGTAATCATCTAGAATGAGACTGTCTTAGCACACTTCACAGCATAAAGCCAATTGGCCTAACAGGAAAATCAACTGCTCTTTTCTTCACCACATTGTTTTGTATAGTGATGTACAGCATGAAAGAAAAGCACTAGAATGCAGAGAAGATGAGCGTAGCAAGAAAAAGTAGTTGGCTATTGCATCAGAGCATCTTCCAGGGCTTGTTACTCTAGTGACCCAATATTTTGTCCCTGTGACAAGAACTGGCAGTATGCCATCCCACTACAGAAAAAAAAAAAGGCTTTTATTCAAACTTCATTCTATTCTCCATCAGTGCCTCCTGATGAATTATCCAGACATAAATTGGATCTGGGAGAATATGACAGGATGTGTAGCTGCCACAAGATAACTAAACTCCCTGGGTGCATAGTGACACACAAAACTGCAGGCCAAGTGCCTCCACTGACAGACATGTAATTCTTTCAAACATAATGCTGTGTGCAGTAACTGCACTTAGAAAAGTAAAATAGACTTGCTTCATTCAAAAAGTCTAAGAAGATCTGAGTAGTGTGGTTGTTTTTCTATTGTTACATGGCTTGAGATCTCTCAGTCCTGTCTGTTTTCTAAGATGATTTATTCAGTCCTTGAGTTTCCATTATAATGTTTGAGGAGACAGTCTCCCACATTCATATGCATTCAGACATAGTTTCCACTGCCAATATACTGTGTCTAGCTCAGTGTTGCCCAAACTTTTGAAAGCTGGGCCTCACTTGAGGCAAATGATATCTTCATGCTCACACCTACAACCCCACCATGTTTTATGAAAGGTTTACACATCTTAATTTATACATCTTCCATGCCACCCAAAGCTAGATCTCTTTACCCACTTCATTTTAGGAAGCACTAATGTAGATCTTCATATTGTGACCCTTCCTCTGCTTTCTTACATTCTTTCAGGAGCAGTGAAGTAGTTCACAATGTTGCCCTTTACAGTTCTCACCTCAGATCTATTGTTTCAGGCTTTTTACAAATGCAGACATCTCTGCATCAGTTATATTAGCCACATTTTCAAGGTTCTTAGCAACCATAAAAACTTGAAATTCTCTTTCTTTCTCTTAAAAAAAAAAAGGCAAAAAAAAAAAAAAAAAGCCTTGGACACCTTGGAGAACAAATGAGAAATCTGTTCTCACCCCTATTCCTGCAGGGCATGCCCTACATTTTGCGAAACACTGACTGAGATAATGTTCATGAAATCACAGCCATGGTGTAATTAAGGTAACAGAATTAAACCTGAAAGAGTAATACAAAGGCCAGATCCTGCATGAGGAACTTTCATACAAGTCAGTGAGATCTGCATGTACAGCAACGGCAGGACCATGATCCTTAGTTTGCAATTTAAAGGTAGAATTGTGCGGCTTCTTTTCCAGTAAGTCCTCACAAAACATTATATATATGGTTTTACAAATTATCACAGTTCTTCCTGTCACTTCCAAAAAAAATTCACTCAACCATTGAGTGTATCTATGAACAAAACAATTGTATGATCAATCGTCTTATTTTTAAATGTTTCTCCAAAATTAACAGCTTTCTTGTTGTTGCTATGCTATTCTATAAACTTAATGTTGGCATCCTGGTCTGACATGTCAACATTTTCATTCTGGCATGACTGCAAACGCTAGATCAGATAACTTACTAATACTGCCTTCTGGAAGAGCCTGGTTACTGGAAATACCATTCTCGTGATTAAAAAACATGAGGTCATATAGTTGTACTAACCACATCCTGCTATTACAGTTGGGGACCAAGGAAGAAAATAAGTTCCTGCTTGAAGCAAGAACAAATAAACTAAAAGATCTTTAAAATGTCCTTGGCAGTCTTATATTTATACATATAAAAAGTATGCCATACTGTTCCTCCTTCCTCTTAGGTAGAGTTATTAGAAGCTACAGTGGTAATAGTCTTTTGTGGTTTGTATTGAATGTTAAATTACTAATACTGCACTAAACTGATGATATATTTTTAACCAATGGTTATCCAAACTTTTTTTTTTTTAAAGAAGGAATAGAGGGTAACTACTGGTTCTATTACAGTATAACTGCTTCTGTTTGGGGATACTAACATTTCCATTTTTACTAGCAAATTAAAGTCAATTGGTGTTTATCGCTGACTTCAGCAGTAGTAGCATTAAGTAGTGGCAATTTTAACTACACATTACATTATACTTCATTAATTCCACATATCCTAGCTAGAAAGACACTAATAATCTTCTTTGAATGGCAGCCAATGTATTTTCTGTAGTACCACATCAAATTGCCTATTGCAGGACTATAAGACAACATGGGCCAAATTCATCACCAATGTGCACTTACATGCTACAGTTTTGCTCTTAGAAAATGCAGTATTCACATTTCCAAACACTGAATATACAGATGATTTTTAAATGTTTCCTGCAAACAATTTGCAAGCAGCACAAGTATTACAGTATAAAGTACCAAAAATGATGCACCTTTTACAATTATGGACCACAATTTAATACTTCACTCATTGACAAACCATATATTAATTATGTTTCAGAATAAGCTCTACCACCATTTCTCTACCCTGCCCTGCCCTGGTATGTGAAGAACAAGGAAACTGGCAAATTTTGAAATCCTCACAAAGTGACTGTGTTACTAAAATGCTAAAAACATGGCAAGTGTGGGCTTGCTAACTGTGTGCAGTTCTGGTCACCTCATCTCAAAAAAGGTATATTAGAAATGGAAAAGGTACAGAGAAGGGCAACAAAAATTAAGCATATGGAACAGTTTCCATATGAGGAGAGATTAAAGAGGCTGGGACTGTTCAGCTTGGAAAAGAGACCATTAAGGGAGAATATGATAGGGGTCTATAAAATCATTAATGGCATGGAGAAAAAGTGTTATTTACCTCTTCACATAACATAATAATCAGGAGTCACCTAATGAAATTAATAGACAGCAGGTTTAACAAATCAGAAGGAAGTACTTCACACAACGCATAGTCAACCTGTGGAAGTACTTCACACAATGCACAGTCAACCTGTGGAACTCACTGCCAGGGGATATTGTGAAGGCCAAAAATATAGCTGGGTTCCAAAAATAATTAGTTAAGTTCATGGCGCATAGGTCCATCAATAGCTATTTGCCAAGATGGTCAGGTATTGAACCCCACGCTCTGGGTGTCCCTAAGCCTCTGAGTGCCAGATGCTGGGACTGGATGACAGGGAATGGATCACCCGATGATTGCCCTATTCATTCGCTTTAAAGCATCTGGCACTGGTCACTGTCAGAAGACAGGATACAAGGCTAGATGGATGATTGGTTTGACCCAATATAGCCATTCTTATGTTGTCTCAACAAATATGTAAACATATCTGTAGTGCATCTGTCAACTAGGGAAAAAGTGAAAAAACAAATATTGTAAAAGGTATAAAATGCCTGTACCAACGATTAAGTGGTACTTAAAAGTAGCTTAACAGTAGGTTCTCCTTCAGGTCACTATCTGGAGCACTGAATTGGCAGCAATCCTTCAGGCAGACTATTATGAGTGTATCTGAAATAAATCAAAATTCGTTATCCATTGAAAATATGCATTTATGAAGAGCTAATATTAGTGATGGGCAAACCTCAAGCTAGTTTGTAGATTTGTGAGATTTTAAAGCACAAATTACTAATGTTTAAACTTTTAATCAGACATAAGAAAGAACAACTGACACTTAAAGGCTTTGAAAGGTGGAATACATATAAACACTGAATTTGTTCAGAGGCAATAATTGTTATACCTGGAACAGCATACCTGGAGAACGGTTTTAACTCATGGGAAACATTTTCTGTTACTGTCCAGCCTATTTCATTAACCTTTTTTGTTTTTTCTTAGGAAAGGCTGTACACTTGAGAAATGTTGTGAGAAAGCAACTGAAGAGACAGAGAAACATGTATTATAAGATGTAGAATATAGATTTCTAAGTTAAAAATAATAAAAATGAAGGAAGTTTAGAAACATAAGAGCATGTACTTTGTTGGGTCAAGAATAAGCTTAGATATCTGAAAAGAACTGGAGAATACATGCTCAAAAGATGAATGGCCAAAGATAAAAAGATAAGTTTAAAACTACAATAAGAAAAAATAGGGCAATGCAAAAAGAAAATAAAATTATTTTTGAACTTTTCAGTACAGCAAGATTTGTATTGTTCTTCCTTGGATTAAAAATTAGACTTGTATATCCAATTATCCAGCATAAAACAAAGAAACTCAACCTTCATATGAAAGTAGTTTGTAAAGTAAATAAGCTACAAGTTCATTAATCCAATGCCAAGTCTACTCTATGCTCAGCAGCAAGTTTAGAATCAGTTGTTAGAAAGCAAACCACAGAGTCTTCTATTTCTAAGAAGTCTGACTTCAGTACCAGCCAAACTGACTGAAACTATAGTAAAGAACAAAATTGTCAGACACAGATGAACATAATTTGTTGGGGAAGAGTCAACATGGTTTTTGTAAAGGGAAATCATGCCTCACCAATCTACTAGAATTCTTTGAGAGGGTCAACAAGCATGTGGACAAGGGGGATCCAGTGGATATAGTGTACTTTGATTTTCAGAAAGCCTTTCATAAGGTCCCTCACCAAAGGCTCTTAAGCAAAGTAAGCTGTCATGCAGTAACAGGGAAGGTCCTCTTACGGATTGATAACTGGCTAAAAGATAGGAAACAAAGTAGGAATAAACGGTCAGTTTTCAGAATGGAGATGTAAATACTGGAATTCCCCAGGGGTCTGTACTGGGCCCAGTCTGATTTAACATTCATAAATGATCTGGAAAAATGGGTAAACAGTAAGGTGGCAAAAATTGCAGATGATACAAAACTACTCAAGATAGTTAAGTCGCAGGCAGACTCCTAAGCGCTACAAAAGGATCTCTCAAAACTGGGTGACTGGACAAAATGGCAGATGAAATTCAATGTTGATAAATGCAAAGTAATGCACACTGGAAAACATAATCCCAACTATACATATAAAATGATGGGTTCTAAATTAGCTGTTACCACTCAAGAAAGAGATTGGAATCATTGTGGATAGTTCTCTGAAATCCACTCAATGTGCAGCAGCAGTCAAAAAAGAAAACAGAATGTTGGGCATTAAGAAAGAGATAGATAAGACAGAAAATATCATATTGCCCCTATATTAATCCATGGTATGCCCACATCTTGAATACCACATGCAGATGTGGTTGCCCCATCTCAAAAAAAGATTCATTGGAAAAGGTTCACAAAAGGGCAACAAAAATGATTAGGGGTCTGGAACGTCTGCCACATGAGGAGAGATTAATAAGACTGGGACTTTTCAGCTTGGAAAAGAGTCGACTAAGGGGAGATATAATAGAGGTTTATAAAACCATGACTGGTTTGGAGAAAGTAAATAAAGTGTTATTTACTCCTTCTCATAACAGAAGGAATAAAATTAATAGACAGCAGATTTAAAAACAAACAAACAAAGGAAGTATTTTTTCACACAATACACAGTCGACCTGTGGAACTCCTTGCCAGAGGATGTTGGGAATGCCAAGACTATAACAGGGTTCAAAAAAGAACTAGATACATTCATGGAAGATAGCCAGTGATGGACCTATCATTGCAGAATTAAGAACCATTGCATCTAGGAAAGTGACAAACTTCTCTATTAAGTACAATTCATACAATTCAGTACAAACTTTATTGTCTTATTTTTATAGTTAAATTTTCAAAGCATTGCCTGGGGTGTTAAGCTGCATGGTTATCATTTACATCCAGGGGAGAGGCATAGGCAAATCCCTATGCATTGCTTTGATAATTTACCATTTAGATGCTAGTATTAACAAGTAAGACTTGACCTATTTAATATTTCTCATAGATTACACATGATATAACTTGGCAGAATTAGCACCAAGTTTAATAGAATTGCAGGCATCAGTTATGTCAAAAGATATAGCCGAGTAGCAGGAAGTTTTGGATCTCTCTATTAGGCAAATAAAGACGAGGAAAGCAAATGTTTCAAACAGGGACTAGAAAAAGATTATTATACTCCATCATAAATATTTTCTCCACTTTGCAACATAAATAAGGACATGTAGATAAAAGTGGCAATAAATAAGAAAATATTTAATTCATATAAAAATCCTATGTCCAAACAGCTTGCAGGAGAAATACACAAAATGGTCTGGCCCAAACTCACATCAGGCCCTTTCAGTGGAGTTAATAAATGTGTCCTGCTATAGTTTGCTGAATTAGAGTTCTAGTCTTGTGGAAATATTGAGTTCAAATTCCATTATATGAATCAACATGTAATGGAATTTGAACTCATTTCCACAAAAGGCATATTTTCAATTAAAAATGCTACATATTCAAAAAATAACTCTTATAAACAGCCACCAACCTGCTCGGTTTCATTCTTAACATATTTTCTGGATAACTTTAAATATAAGGTGTTGCTGAACTCTGACAAATATCAGCATACCTTTTTATACACACACCCCTATAATAATTGTTTGAACTTAATCTTAATTATTTAAATTGAAGTTGCTTGTATAAAATTCAACAATAAAATCTTGCAGATGATTAGGACTTTCCCCCCTCATCCTGCACTTTCAGGGCGAAGCCAGCTGTGGGCTACATTTTAGAACTAGAGGATGTTGTGAAGGACAAGACTATAACAGGGTTCAAAAAAGAACTAGATAAATTCATGCCAGGATGGGCAGGGTTAATGTCCCTAGCCTCTGTTTGCCAGAAGCTGGAAATGAGTGACAGGGAATGGATCACTTGATGACTACCTGCTTTGTTCATTCCCTCTGAGGCACCTGGCATTGGCCACTGTCAGAAGACCTTCAAGGTCCTTCCAGTTCTATGAGATAGGCATATCTCCACTTTTACCATATTATTTGTATAAGTTCGAGAGTTTGAACTCCTTTATCAATGCTATTAATGTTATTAAATGTAAAATTATACATTTGTGCCTGTGTCAAATGTACTATGCGGGGATATCCACCCCAAACACATTGCCAAACCCATTCATTTTATCCTTACCTACAACAACTTCACATTTAACACTTTGTCCAAACCATGGGAACAGCCATTGTTACTAGGATGGTTCCCCAATATGCCAACCTCTTCATGGGCTACCTCAAAGAAGAATTTCTGGCAAAATGAAACAAAACAATATACCCGATATAGACCGATGACATTTTCATACTCTGGGAGACATAGCCTAAACTCCCTCAGATTTCTACCACAACACTATTTATCCATCCAAATTCTCTCTAGAATACTCCTACATCAACATCTGGAACACCACAATCAGCTTGAACAATGTAATCCTAAAAACAAGTAGATACAAGAAACTCACAGATCACCACACCTCCACAGATCCAGCAACAACTCAAGATGCACCAAGAAATCGGTTATTGACAGCCAGGCACTCGGATACCACAGAATACGCTCTAAAGAGAAAGATCTGGGATGCACACTCAAATAAAATTAAAGCCACCTTCACTAAACAAGGCTACCCAAATACCATGGACCAGGTGTGCATGACTTGGAACCTGCCATGGGTCTATGGAAAAAATATCACTGATATCAACTCATCTAGATATTTGCCTAGTTTTACAAAAGGTTACATAAAAAGCACTAGTGAAGTCAGTACAAAGTAAAATTTCATAGACAGTGATTTTATACTGATCTATATACTATACAATGAAATGTAAGTACAGTTTTTATATTCCAGTTCATTTATTTTATAGTATGGTAAAAATGAGAAAGTAAGCAACTTTTTATTAATAGTGTGCTGTGCCACCTTTGTATTTTGATGCCTGATTTTGTAGGTTTTTAAGAGAATTGAAACTTGGGGGTATAGTAGTCTGGAAAGGCCGAGAGCCACTGACCTATCCCCGGATCTGTAGGTGCTGAAGGCTCTAAGCATAGCAGTACAGGCAAGTCTCAACTTACGCGGGGGTTCTGTTCCACGGTTAGCACATAAAGCGAAAACCGCGTATAGTGAAAAACTCATTGAGTTGAATGGTGTACGGAATCGCCCGCACTAGAGATGCAGTTTTAAAATTGTTCTTTTTCTTTTTTTTTTTCTGTTTTTGCTGACCGCGCAAAGCTGAATTCGCGCATGTTAAATGCGCCTAAGATGCGACTCGCTTGTACTGCTAGAATTCTATTGCACAGAATGGGCAGATTAGGGAGCGACCATACAGGAGGATTTGCCACCTTCTCTGTACTACACAGCAATGGCCCCATGGTAGCTCTTTCCACAGAAGTATGAAGGAAAGATGGTAGGCTCAAAGGAGTCAAGTTGCTCTTGTACCCTAGTTTCTAATATCCACAGGCTGTACACTGACAGATGAGCCACTAAACCAGACTATGTTGTGTAAATTAGGTTTTTTCCTGTGTGATTAAGAGCTACTGGTGATACAGCCTCTCTTTGGGATGCTGAAATTCTTTAGTGGACCTAATTTCAAAGTACAAAAAGTGTACACTATAGCTTAATTGTCATTTGCTTAAACTGACCTCAGCAGCATAACTATTTTAATACAAACCAGATGCATTATCTTGCACTGAAGTATTACACAGAGTTTTTGAACAGGCTACTGATAACAGAAGAAGTTTTTTGAAGTCTCAGAAATACTGTAAACTAAAAAGCTGCTACAAGTGGTTTTCTTTGGGGATTGCACTAGGTCTACCCTTTTCTCTTAATCAGCTAGCTCAGGTTCTTAGAATTTATATTTGAAGCATCCTTCATGCGTTTAACCCCCCTGTTATAAATATAAAGGGAAGGGTAACAACCTTTATGTATGCAATAATATAAAACACATTTTGGCCAGTGGTACAGAATTACTTACCTGTAAGGGGTTAATTCGTTTAATTAACCTAGTTGGCACCTGACCAGAAGGACCAATGGGGAAAGAAAATACTTTTATATTTGGGAGGGGAGGGAAGGTTTTGATTGTGCTTTTGTTGTTGTTGTTTTGAACAGAGAGAGACCAGAGCCAAAAAATATTTTTTTTACTGAAATAATATATTTAAAGTTACAAAAATTGTAAGCAATAGCAAGAAAATGTGTTACATTATTTTTTGTTTAGCTTGTAAATTTTTTTAATGCTAAGAGGGAGTTTTATTTTTGTAACTTTGAAGCTAAGCCTAGAGGGGAATTCTTTGTGTTTTACATTTTTTTATTTGCCCTGTAAAGTTAACTTCCATCCTGATTTTACAGGTGTGATTGTTTTCCTTTTTTTTTTTTTTTTTTAAAGCCTAATTAATTTTCAGTGTCCTAAAAACCCAGGGGTTTGATCTGCGCTCACTTTGTAACCAATTGGTTAGTATATTTTTCTCAAGCCTCCCCAGGAAAGGGGGTGAAGGGGGGGATATTTTTGGGGAGATAGGGCTCCCAAGTGGCCCCTCCCTAAATGTTGGTTTAAATCACTTGGTGGTGGCAGCAATACCGTCCAAGGACAAGGGAAAAAAATTGTGCCTTGGAAAAGTTTTTAACCTACGCTGATGAAATATAAGCTTAGGGGGTCTTTCATGCAGGTCCCCACATCTGTACCCCAAAGTTCAGAGTGGGTAGGGAACCTTAACACCCCCTTGAAAGTATGCTGTACAAAGCATGATAATGTATTTAAAGACATACGATATTGTATTCAGATTTCTATTTCTTAAACTAGTTACACTTGCTAAAGATTAAGGGCACCAATTAAAAAATACTACAAAAAACAGGATAATTCATAATATCCATCCAGAAAGTTTACCAAAGAGAAGCATCTATGACCCCAACAATAACACCTTTTTTTTCAGTAGGATTCATTTGACCTAAACATAGAGGGATAAAATACCTTTCCATCATCCAGTGGGTGACTGTTTTTCCAGGGTAAAGGCCTGTACTCTACTGTACATTATTCAAGCTACAGTAATGTCCTACAAAACTTCACCTCAAATTTCAACACAAACTAAACTCTCAATACTTGGCCATTCATTTTTAGGGGCTTAAGCCAACCTCTAGCTATCAGGGATGGATGAGAATGTGGAGGGGCAGAGTATCCCTCATCAGCCTGGTTGTTGCACACTCCTCTGAAAATGGATTGGTGCCCGGTCCAGTATGGCAGTTCCTACGTTCTCTTCATGGGACAATGTACTAAAAGGATGGCCAAGAAGGCCGAATAGGCTTGCTGTACCTTTGGGGTCTGGTGATCCAGAAAAATAAAAAAGTGTTTAGGGGAGGATTCTCTGGTCTACCAAATCATTGGTATGACAGGAACGAGGAGACAAAGAAAGCAGAGATCAGCTTCCAGGAAAATATCATGTGGTATTTACTGGCTGTCTCAGACACCTTACTTGATACCTCCCTTTCAAAGACCATGGAACCAGCAACCTGACCCTCAGTATCATCCAGATCAGTCTAACATCCCAGTTCCCAACAAAATTAACAATAATCTCATAAAAGGCATTCAACCTGGCCTGCATAACTGAGACCATAACTGAGACCAAGTTGCATGACTCTGCCAGTCTAATGTTAGTTCAGTGCATTCCAATAGGCCTCTCAGTGCAGCACAAGCCCAGAAAGGATAAGAGGTATAATGGTCACATAACCAGCCTTGCTAAATAACGATGTCACTGGGGGTAGGGCATGTAGTGGGTGACTTGGAGGGAGGCCTCGCGTGTGTCACTAGGTGAATATGCGGGGGATGACAGAGGGAGATGAGGTTAGTGGAGGATGGCTGTAATGGGAGGGAGAGGGGAAAGATGAGTAAGAAGAGGACTAGATTATGAGGGACAGGATGTGTGAAAGTTGTTGTGCATCATTTTTCTTTAACAGCATATGCAATGGACACGGCTGCTCTTCCTGCCTCAATTGCCTGATGCCCAACTCGTCTGGGAAGTTTAAAAAAAAAAAAAGAATATATGCTGTAGTTAAAAAGGAATTAGTTTGCAGAAGTTCTATGGCCTCCAGACTAGATTACAACAGTCCCTTCTGGCCTTTGAATCTATGAATATGAATACAAATCAAGAACCAGAAATACATACTTGTTACAGAACTACTGGGAATTTGTAAAGAAAACCAACACACCAAAGTGGAAACCCCATAATTAAACAAGTTGGGAAGAGCAGACAGAGGGGAAACAGCAGAAGGAGACGCTCAGCTAAAAACCAAAAGTGGGTGGTGACACTTCTACACTTTGTCCCAGGCAATTTAAATCCTGACACACAGAGTGAGGAACAGTTGCAGGACTGCGCCCATGCGTGCACACATGTTCATTCTCTCTCAACTATAAAAGGCTTTTTTCATTACCAGGTTAAGCTTTTCGTCAAAGGTTTTGCAAATTGCTCTTTAGTTTTACAGCAGTGTCTGAACATTCTACAGAATTAAATGCCTTTATCCCTAAAAAAAAATTGTTTCACAGATTAACTATCCTGAACAGCCAACTGTCTATTCACTAGCTTCCTGAGCAAAATAGATCATTGTGAACCAGGTAAATTTAACAGACTGCTTATGGCTTATGTATTTTCATATTATTCGGGAAACTTTATGCTTGTTTGCTAGCAGTATATACACAGGGATAGCAGTGTTTTGGAGAGAGAGAAAAGACTTGATAGACCTGGTTGGGAATTTTATGACAAAACTAAAAAATGTTCATTAATCAAACCTAAAATGTTTTGGAGAAATATATCAGGTTTGATGAATCTCTGGCAGGTTCTTCCACCGTCTCCTACCAGCCAGCAAGCCTGGGCTGCCAGGGTAGCATTGCCATGCTATTCAGCGGTGGGCAGCAGTGAAACCAATACGAACCATGCCAATTTCAGTCAGCAACTGTTGGGACCCTGGTGAGCATACTTTGTTTCAGAAACACCAGGTATGGGTGATTCTGAATATTTTTTTTTTTTTACAGAATTTCTGTTTCATGGGAATATATTTTAAACATGTACCAATACAGTAAATTGAATAAATTTATATATTGGTACCATTGCTGTCCACCAACTGGTAGTCCACTGCTATTAATCTGTGCTAGCCCCTGTCATTTTCATGTAGAGGAGTAATTTATCCAATTTCTTTTTATAACATTTGAATCAAATTTGCTAGTTCTATGGACTAGGGAACCTTCTGATGAGGTTCTGAGGCAGGGGCGGCCAAACTGTGGCTCTTTTATGATTAAAGTGCAGCTTGCAACCCCTCCGACCCCCATTTTCTACCTACCAGATACCAGCTTGCAACCCCTCCTACCTACCCATTTTCTACCTCCTGGGTGGGGAGGGGAGAGCTCAGGACCTCTGCCTTGTAGCAGGGTGGTACGATAGGGGCTTCTGCCCAGCAGGGAGAATGGTCTCGGGGCTTCAGCCCTGTGGGGCGCATTTGCTGGGGCTCCAGCAAGAGTGGGGCTGATGCCTCGGGCCCCAACTACTGGCAGATGTGCTATGGTTCTTGAGCTTCTGAAGATTGTCATATGTGGCTTGGAGGGCCAGTAAGTTTGGCCACCACTGTTCTGAGGTCTTATGACTAGTCTTTGTTCATTCACAGTTAGAGTATTGTCATAAAGAAGAACCCTCATTGACCAGATAAATAGAAGTAGATTAATAAATATATGTGAATTGTTTAGAAGCAGTATTGAGGTAGTGCTGTATAATGGTCTTATATCCCACTAACTCCTGCTATGGCTAATCCTTGTATTAAGTTCAAAGGAAGACAACTTATTAAGGCCCCAATTCAGCAAAGCCCTTTGGCATGTGCATATCTTTAAGCATGCAATTAGTCTCTTTAGTGAAATTAATGAGATTATTCACATGCTTAAAGTTATGCATGTACTTAAGTGTTTTGCTGGATCAGGTCTAAGCTTGAACCTTAAGGTATATTGTTATGCTTCTAATAAAAGCAGCAGGATGGGGTCAGGGAGAGGAAAAAAATAAACAAAAGAATGTTTAAAATTATCTCCCCTCCTCCCCCCACCAAAAAAAATCCTAAAAAGACCCCTATAAAGATCTCACTTATTTGAACAGAAATACTAACAGAACTCATAGAAACTTCATGAGCACCCTCTACTGCCTACTTTTAGAAATGCCATGGTGGGTGAGGGAAATACAAGTAGTCCTAATAACCAAACTGCCATTCATATTTTTACTACTCTGAACGAGTAAGGAGCCTTTTACAATTTTTTCCTTTTCTTTTTCTGGGGGAAATCTAATTGAAATGATCTTTTAGATTGGAAATTTTGGAGAAAAGTTTATCTACCTGGATAATATGAGCAACAAAGAGTCCTGTAGCACCTTATAGAGTAACAGATATATTGGAGCATAAGCTTTTGTGGGCGAAGACCCACTTTGTCAGACGCATGTGGTGGAAATTTCCAGAGGCAGGTATACTATATGGTATACTTATATACTATAAGGTATACCTGCCTCTGAAAATTTCCACCACATGCGTCTGACAAAGTGGGTCTTCGCCCACAAAAGCTTATGCTCCAATATATCTGTTAGTCTATAAGATGCTACAGGACTCTTTGTCGGTCTTGCAGAGCCAGACTGACACGGCTACCCCTCTGATACTGGATAATATGAAAATCTTAATTTGATCCTGACAAAACTAAGGCTCTTATCATGCAAAGACTTACATATTTGCTTAACTTTATTCACTGTGAGTAGTCCCATGAGCTTCAGGTATGTAAATATTTTAAGGATCGGCGCTAAGGTAGTGAAAAAGCCGTTCAGGATCAACATTTACCAAGTCATGAGGAATGGGAAATCTGTCAAAATGCACACCCTGCTTCCTTAGACAGAGGAGCTTTGGCTACACCAGTAGAGGAAAGAGGGCTGTGGGCCTTTTAAAGAGTTCCCCTTCCTTATAGGAGTTCCGCTTTCTCTTCAGGTACAGAGGGTTGGGAGGAGTCATTTTCTGGTCAGAGAGGCTCAGTGGAAGTCCATTGTCTCCCAACCACCTGAGTATATATAAGCCATTGCAGCCAAGCTACTTGTTGGTGCCTCCTGGTGGCAGTGTCCAGTCTAGGTAGTTCTTCCATAGGAGGCCTGGTTCCCTCAAATTGGTATTAGAAATGGACTTTAGGGAAGGTATCTCCTAAGCAGCTGAGAAATGGGATGAGGCTCCTAAATTCTGATACCAAGAGACACTCCTCTTTTCCCTAGCCCCTTAACCCTCATACAAGGGGAAGGAAGTTGGGTCCCAGCAATGAACTTACACCAGGCATGGAGGAGTGGGGAGCTGATGGCACCCCGTCTACAAGTGAACTGCTAAGGAAGGAAAGGATGACCTGCACTGTACAAGTTAGTTCCCAGATGAGTTTTTTGGCCATAAGTTAATTTCAGCCTAGTTAAATCATATATCTTGCATCTTGTCTTTCTTCCTGTGTGTCTGGGGCAACGGCTTAGGTACTGAACTTCCCAACATTGTCAAATGTTTAGAGATGAAAATCAGATCTATTGGATAATCTGTAAAAGAGCTCTGTGTAAGCTCGAAAGCTTGTGCCTCACCAACAGAAATTGGTCCAATAAAAGATACTACCTCACCCATCTTGCCTCTAATATCCTGGGACCAACCACAGCTACAATTTTATACATGACTACATACAACAATTTTATACATGACCATTCTGATATCATATGCTTAAGTGTTTCCTCAATAGAATGCACATACTTAGCCTTTCTAAATATCTTGTATGAACAATGGTAGCTAAAGCAGATCTGAAATTAGGTCAAGAAACGTACATCCATTTTCAACTTGTTTATGGGGGAAGAATGTATGCTGAACAATCCCGAAAATCAGGTTTGCTGAAGCTTTTTTTTTTTAAGCTCCATGTTGATTCAGAGTCCCCCCCCCCCCCATTTCTTCAGAGGTATCTCAGAGGTGCAATTTAAATGGAAGAATAATCTATTGTGACAAAGTTCCTCCTCTACCTCAGTGGGTCCTGCGCTTATTGGCGGATTTTTGTTTGCCTCAGAGATCTTCCCCTCTGGTAGAACCCACAGTCCAGATCAACTCCTCCTGTGTCTGATAAGGAGTTGGGAGTTTTAGGGGGAACCCGGGCCCGCCCACTACTCCGGGTTCCAGCCCAGGGCCCTGTGGATTGCAGCTGTTTAGCGTGCCTCCTGGAACAACTGCATGACAGCTACAACTCCCTGGGCTACTTCCCCATGGACTCCTCCCAACACCTTCTTTATCCTCACCACAGGATCTTCCAGCAGTACATCCTCTTACTCTCAGCTCCTAGTGCCTCTTGCTCCCAGCTTCTCACACGCAACCTCCTTCCACAGCTCCTCCCTTCTCACTGACTAACTGGGAGGCTTTCAGGTGTCCCAATCAACCTCCCTGCCTTCTGGAAAGTTCTTAATTGGCCCCAGGTGTCTTGATTAACCTGGAGCAACTGCCATAAGGTATCAGGGATTTGTTTAGCCTGGGGCTAACATACTGGTTCCTTACCACTTTCCTATAGCCCTCTGGCCTTGCCCCATCACACTATATATAGAAGTGTGAAGAAGTGGGGGCAAGAAGTGGGTATTCACCCACGAAAGCTTATGCTTCAATACCTCTGTTAGTCCATAAGGTGCCACAGGACCCTTTGTCGCTTCTACAGATCCAGACTAACACGGCTACCCATCTGATACTTGACACTATATATAGATGTTCAAATATATAGTATACGCTAGATATAACCACACCTATAGTAGATGTGTCTCACTTTGAAAAAAAATCTTTTTTTCTTTTACATTTGGTATTTGATTTTCTTTGGCTTCCTTAATTTTGGTCCCAAGTCTATAATGTGATATGCTGGCATGCACCTGTGCACAGTTCCACTGAAACGGTTGGAAGTTGGAGCCAGACAAATTCACATTGGAAATAATACAAATTTTTAATGATGTGAGTAATTAACCATTGGAACAAGGATCTTGATGGATTCTCCATCACTGAAAATGTTTAAGTCAAAATTGGATGTTTTTCTAAAAGATGCACTAGGAATTATTTTGGGGAAGTTGTATGGCTTGCGCTATGAGGTCAGACTGGATCACAATGGTTTCTTCTGGCCTTAGAATCTATTAAATCAACTTTGCATTAGCACAGAGATGTACGCTAGCAGGTTGCATTACAGGGATGACAACTAAAATAGAACATTTTGGCAAAGCAAAAAAGAGAATCAGAAGTAGGTCTAGAGGTTAAATTTCCTTACTCTTCCATCTTCAAAATAGGAACATGAGAATATCATGCAGACTGTGCAAGGAACCCTGGCTCCAAGAGCACAAGTTTTGCATTAAAGGATATTCCAACTGTTCAAATCATGTTGAAGTGTTTCATTTTTCTTCAAGGTATCATGGACTTTAGGCATTCCTGTCTACAGTGTTCAGGTCTAAAACCGCACATGACTGCAAAAATAAAAGTATTCCTTCATCTCACAAAGGCTCATAGAATCCAAGATTTAGTCTACAATTGCAGACAGAACGGAGAAGGCATTAGTTGCAATAATTCTTGTTTTACTATGGGTTAATTGAAATTTACCAAGACCTCTCGTCAGGGTGACCTGCCTTTTTGACCTTGTTAATGCCAGCTCAGATTCTTTGGATCCACTACTGAACTCAGATGAGTCCGAGATTGTTAACTCTTGAGCATACCCTTCATGTTATTTCAAGCTTTTTAAAAAAGATTCTCTTCTAGGGTTTGTATTCACTTAGCAAAGCCAAAATTGTCACCATACCACTTCATTTACACAATGGGCAAATGACTTGATAGCCACAGACATTTGGCATCTAATAAAGCAGTTTTACAAAGCCCATAAAAGGGCTAGAAGTAGGAGTTTCCAAGACTTTAAAGTAAGATCTTTAGTATGTGTCAGTGAAGCAGACCATTTGAACTATATCAAAGTTGTCATGTATAGACATATAAATGTTTCCTTGTATTATAGCATAACAGGGGCAATTAAATTTGCATGAAGTAGATTCTAGTAGTTGGTTCTAGTTAGTATTGTTTGAGTCTATTAAATAAATTTCACTTTGATTATTTTTAGCTTCATATTATTTGAGGGCTATTCTTTTTCCACACATCTCAAATGATGCAAGAAAAGCATTTTCAAAGATCACCCTGTTAATACTAAAAGTCTTGCAATTTCCGTATTGTTTTACAGATAATTGTAGGTGATTCTGTACAGTGGATTTATGAGATTAAAACAGTGTTTCAGTTCCTCAGAAAATATCACAATGCAAAGGTGTAATGCACATGCTTTTAGACCTACTAGTTTGTAAATTTCAGTTTGTGGTTGGAATTAACAGCTTGTTCACCTCTAATTTCAAGCATTAGGCCAAAGCTTGTTCTCAGTTACACCAATGCAGAGCTGCATGGTGCCCCCTATATATGACAACTATTTCAGTTAATAGTACCAGTATACTGGAGATAGCAATTTTGTCACTAACAGTGTCCTAAATGTTATTTTTTAATATTTTTTGTATAATAAGCAGGCACACACTGCCCTAAAGGGCTCATATTCCATTCCACTTTGGGGTGTTTTGCTGCAAGGGCAGAGAGTTTATTTTCTTGAGACATGAGAATTGCCCAAATTGCAACATTTCACATATGTTCCCTAAATACTGTGGACCCAATCTTGTGTGAGAATTCACACTGACCTCAGTGGGGCTCAGCATTGGTGCAGGGATCCACCCACACAAATCTAATTGCAGGATCAGGTCAATAGCTTGGACATCTTTGCCTTCTCTAGCACAACATTCAAAATATGCATTCTGGGTACAGTTATTAGTAGCTAATCTCTTTGTTTTAAAATTTATTAATATTTTATTATGTTTAGTAGTAGAGTACAGAATGCCAAGCATTAGAACAATATTTAGATGTATATAGTAGATAATGCCTATTTCAAATGTAAATGCTTTTAACAAACTTCAACAAACCCATAAAACCAAGTAACAATTAACTCCAGCTACTAATCCACACATACATAACCACAAACCTAAACAAAAAAAACTATTAAAATTTATAAAATATACTACACTCGAGTAACACCAACTTTTATGCATCTCTCTCTCTCCCAAAAACTCTGAGATGGAATTTGCACAAATTCAAGGTATTTTGGGTAAAGAACACAGAGAACACACAACCAGCAATCCTCTTTCTTTTAGGTCTAGGAAGTACCAGCCTGAGCTCCTCTGTTCAGATCAAGTGCAGTATTATATGAGCAAAGAGATGGTCTTTCAAGCAAGAAGACCCCAATCCATTTAAAGTCAATACAAATATCTCAATCATAAATCAACAGCTCTCCCTACCAACAAGGCGACAGATCCCTAACATTATGAAATGGTATCTGCAGTAAACAAAAATTTTAATGTTAGTTTAATTTTGATATTCCAAACAAAAGTTCTCAAGGACTCACCACAGGGACAGCCAGTTTCATTAGAACCATTAAGGCTTAGATTTACTCCCCCACCCACATCAAGTAGGATCATTTCTTTATATGAATTTTTCAAAAAGTGTTTGTCTATTGAGAGTTCAGCCCAAGACAAGCATTTCAGGTTCACGGCTTTCGAAGGAATCAGAAACTGAGCTTTAAAGAAATAGGACGAGGAACAAGGAGAAAGCACCAAGATCTATAGCCAATGGTCAACTATTCTGCCTGCTAAGCAATTTGAAAATGGTGAAAAAAAATCCATATACCATTGGCTGATATCTGGGGTCAGAAGTCAAATTAATGGGTTAAAAACACATATACTTCTTTTTAAGGCCTCCTGAGACCTAGTATTGAGGGGATGTGAAAGACGACTTACTAGGCCCCAAATAGAGCTCTCAATAGAAAGTCTGTTTCAAGAGAAGCCTATCTTCCTGTTCAAGTAATTATATAGCTCCCCCATCACCATACAATCAGAGCGCTTCACAAACATTAATGAATTTATCCTCACAGCACCTCTGTTACTCCTTGACTAACATTTCTAGCAACATACCAAATGTATTACTCTTTTTAATTAATATCACCATTCTCAAGTTCAACTTTTTGCAGTTTTAAACATGGTTCATTTTCTCAGAGCTAAAACAACCTTTTCAAATGCAAAATTTATAAATTAACTCACCCTATAATGTCTAGAATTAAAGGAGTTAATTGGATTGTTGGTCATTCAGTTGACTCCAGTCTGGCCTGACTTAAGCTTTAAGACTATAATGCTGATTATTATTTCAACAATTTATTGTTTTAACCACGCAGACTGGCACTCTGAAGGAACAAAAGGGTCATAGTAATGAACAAAACCTCCTTTAATAAATGGTGGGAAGGAATTTATCATCTCATCTAGACATAACTGCCTCTTTGAAGCAATGTTATGACCATGGATGATGATATGATGCGTAATAGTTAAAGCTTATCACACTTCATCTAAAAAAAACTACTTCAGGGGTTTGAAATCTTCTTAAACACTGGCCCAGACTGGGCAGTGAACAACAGGGAACTTGCCCAGTGGGGTACATGCTTCCTTAGGCTGTAGGTCTGGTATTTATGAGTTTTAACTGAATCACTGAACAGTAGTTCCTTCATACTTACGGCTGCCACTATCTTTTGTAAGCCCAGTTTTCACCCATTTCTAACTTCCCCATACTAAAATATTCCCACTGGAATTTCCTATGCCAAATCTCATTTCAGGATAGAATTTTTCTGGGAAGTTTGGAAATTAACCATATACTAGATTTAAAATATGGGGCCAGATCCCAATTGGTATAAGCCAGTATAGTTCTGGTGAAGTGAATGGAGCTACGCCAATCTACACTAGCTGAGGATCCTGCTCATGGTGTTTTTTTCAAAATGTCTTACCTTATGGTTTTGATACATTTCTAATATTTTGGGTACCTTTATATTTCCAAAATGGTTTGACCTAAAAACTCTTTTGTTGACCTTGCTGGAAGAGATGCCTTTTATTTATATTTATTTATTTGGAGAGGAAAAGGGAGTAGTAGCGTTTAGTGGGAGAATTAGTCTCTCCCCCCTCAACCTCCCCCCCCCAACCTGTTATATTTTAGGTTAAGTGCCATTCAAAACAAGACATACCATTTAAAAAAAAATCACTAACGAATTCTGTATATTAAAAACCCTGAAAAATCATAAGCTAAATTTACATAAATTAGTCTGAGGATTTTAACATCTAATTCTCATAACACAGAATTTGGCACTTTGTACTGTTCAGAATTTGATTTTCTCCAACCTTTTTATTCTGTGCACCACTTTGTAATCGATTCTCTTGCCAATCACCTCCACTTACTCCCTGACCCCAATTCCCACTGCTTGATTCTCAAAATAATTTATTCTACACACCACTTGTGATCCTCAGCCAAGTTTGCGAACTTGAGTCTTGAAAATGCAAAAAATATGAGGAAATAAATAACATGGCTAAAAAGCCTCCTATAAATAATAATCTTCTGTGCTAAAAATTACTCTGGAATTTTATATTTAAAGAAATGAAAATATATGATGACAGAACGGCCACCAAAAAGAACAGCACAATTGGCTGATATATACACACACACACACTCTTCATGCTGATCTGCTGCCTTAAAGCAGAATCAGCTAGATACCCTTTTCATGGTTCTTGTAGAGGGCAGTCACCCCACTCTGGTGTGGAAGGGGTTAAAAACAGCCCTGGGAAAGGGCTGCCCCAGGGAGCCAATAAGGAGCGGGCTTGAGGCAGCCAATCAGGGCCGTGTCAGTGAGTCTTTGACCTCTTACACGTGGTGAAGAATGTGAGCATAGACGGTCACCCCTGATACAAGGGGCAGAGGCAGGGCTGGGACTATTGCCGAGCTGAGGAGAAAGGGGATGATGGATCATGGCTACACCAGGGTTTTCATGGAGGAGGCCCCAGGTGCTATCCCTGGTTGGGCACCGGCAATAGCGCCCTGGCGAAAGGGGGATCACAATCCACATGGGCAGAAGGGATCCCTGCGGGGATCCAGGAGACCTAAAAGGGACTCTGGGAGCTGCAGTGGGCCCTCCATGAACAGTTGGGGCAGCTGGCGGAGGAGCAGTGGGCCCTGGTAAAACTCCTTCGGAGGGAGTGCCAGAGAAGCCACCAAGAGCGTGAAGGAAAGCTGAGTGCCAGGGCCAGGAGGCCTGGGGCAGAGTGCAGGGCTTGTTACACCTGTGGGCGGTGGGGACATTTGAGAGGGGACTGTCCGTACTTGGTTGGGGGCAAGGAGCCTCACCCAGAACAGGGGACGGGACAAGACCCTGGGAAGTGCCGCTGGGTGAAGAAACCCAAGAGGGGACCGACATGTTGGGCCTGTGGGCAGCGAGGGCACCTATGGAGGGATTGCCCAGGCCCAGGGAACATGGCCCAGGGAGGGCTAGGCCCAGGAAGGACTGGAAAAGGCCCGAAGTCAGCAGGAGGGAAGGAGCTTGCTTCTTGTGCCAGGAGAGGGGCCATATTAGGAGACACTGCCCCTTCAAGGGACGAGGGGTGCAGGACAAGATACCTAAGGACCCCGGGGTGGGGGTGAATGCTGGCAGGGTCAATGCTGCAGTGAGGGAAGTAGACCTACCAGAGGGCCAGGCCCACCGGAAGGCATCCAATAAAGGTAGTATGACAGAGTGGACCCAGCAGGAAGCGGGGACCCAGACTGACAGAGAGCAGGCTACAGCGAGAACCCAGACCCTGAAGTTAGAGGGCCTGGGGGATGTTAGCCTAGGTACGTGGCTAATGGGAGCAGAACAGGCCCGCCAGATGGCAGAGGTGGAGCTGCAAAAAGCCCACAAGGAGAAGGAAGACTGGCCTTAAAACTGACAGAGAGTGAAGAAAAGTGAGTGCGACTGGAGGGACATCTCAGGGTCGCACAGGCGAGAGGATTCCCTTACCCTCGGGCATGGTCCGGGAGGGACATGGGTGCCTGAGGCAGGTGAGACACCAGCCACCAGGAGGCACTCTGAGTACAGTTTAGTGTAAATAGCCCTCACCAACCCGGAAACCCTTGGCTTTTACTGGGACTATGTCAGGCCTTGAGAGCCCCATAAGGGCTCAGGAAGTGCATCTATTGCCTAGTGATTATCCTGGAGACCATCTTCCATATCGAGTGCCTGCAATGTCATGGAGTAACACATGCTGTAACCCAATGTGCAGTTTGCTATGTCTTCACTCCACACATCATAAGGGACATACGCTTGTGGCTCCAGGTTCGTCTGGCTTCCCAAAGCCCACAGCCTCATACCTCAGTGGGCCCATTGGTGTCTCCGAGACCAGCCTCCGGGCCGAAGTCCTCTTACATAGACCCAATATGTACTTTATTCCTCCAGCACTGCTTTCTATCACAGGCTCAAGACTAGAAGTCTTTTCTGGCCTTATACTAGAAAAGAATCCTTTACCAGCACCATGTGATGGAATCTAAAGCAGCACCAAAGGCCAAACTGGCATGATTCATTAAGTCTCAATAAGCCCATTATTGATGCAGGAAGTAATCATCTCACTGCCTACTCCTCTCTGACACCATTGCCCTCAGCACCAATTTGAAACTTGTCCTCTGGCAACAAGACCTCTATCACTGCACCTCATAAGTAGTCAGATGCTCAACTAGGTAAAAAGTATGGAAAAGAGGAAACATTTCCCCATAGAAGGGGTGTGAACAGCAGAAAAAGCACCAACGACAGCATTTTCCCCTCCTTCATGACTCATGTGTTTTGAAGACTCTCAAATAGCACCGTCACCTCCTCTCTGCATGTCTCCAGAGCCAGAAATCTCAGCATTGACTAATTTAGACTCCTTACCACTTCAGATTCCAATAATACTTCTGAACTCTCCAAATCTGAGTGGGGGTTTTCCATTGAGGTTACTAGCCACTCCTAAACACACATTTCTGCTACCTGATTCTGCACTGGTACCTACTCTTCCAGTAGCAATTCACAGCTACCTCAGAGTACCTTTAACTCCTTCACAGGAAAATTTGCAGAATCCCCCCAACTCAACCCCAGGACATGAAACCTCTCCCCTTGCTTCAAATCCAGACATTGTGGAAGGATATCATGCAGAACACTCAGTAGCGCAGCCAGGTCCGGAGTGCAGGGGGAGCAGCCCTATAAAAAGGCGCCTCCCCCTGCACAGGCGCCAGCTTCCGGTGGCGCCGGTGGGGGGGCTGACGCCTGGCGTCGGGGGCGGGGCCCCACCCCCCGACGCCGGGCCCCGCCCCCGACGCCAGGTGACGTGGCAGGGCCCCGCCCCCGACGCCGGGTGACATGGCAGGGCCCCAGAACGTTCCAACTTCAAGTTTAAGTGGTATCAGATTTCTACCCTTTTCTATACATTTTCCTCCTTGTGTTCTTCCATAGACCTCACTCCCACCCAGGGAAATCTCATCTCAACACCTTGCTCTAATGCCCAGTTTGGAAAAGTGGTGCAATAGTCCACATTTAACCAAGAACTACTGAATCACCTTCAACCTGGTGGAGCACTGCTTGCTAATCTCCCACAAGTGGGAATGCACAGAGGCCCTCAAAGAAGGAATAGTGGATAGTCTTCTCTATGTATTCAGATTACCTGCCCACCTTCCCCTCCACCTCAGAGTTCTATATAACATCAGGGCACTCTGGTTTGGGAGAAGAAACTGAGATGATTGGAGGGGTACACTCTCTTATATAGAGTACTTTGATGACATCACCCTTGCAGAAGAACTTGCATGTGCCCCACAACACATGACTTTCAATGCAATTCCACAGCTTGACACCAGGGGTGCCATGTGACAGATTGGCAATATTTTGTAGTATCCTAAATAAAGCTTATGGAATTAAGATAAACTTTACTGAATAGTGCTAAACCTTATTGAAGTAGGGGTAATATAATTTGGGTACATTGAAAATGCAATTGTGTATGTGTTTGAAGTGATCCCACCTTGAGAGATAAGCATATACTAATTCAAACTGGATTATCCAGAGACCAACAGACAACAAAAAGATTTGGGGATAAATCATCTGGGTTCACGGCCTTCTGCTTGATCCAGCAAATGGACAGGATCTGTTGTGATAACTGGGTCTACAAATTTACCCTAACTGAAAGCTCAATTGTAAAAAGTATGTGAAAGTTCATGTCACAATAACCTATAACAAATGTTGATGGAAAGAAGGTCAAACTGTTTTCAATAATGAATGTTATAAACAGATGCAAATGAAGCAGACAGAGACTAAATTAGACTAAACAAAAAAGGCCACATTGATAATGTGATAATGTGATAATTCAAGGATTATGTTGAAATCATGCTTGGTAAAAACAGAAGATGTGGAACCAGAAATTAATTAATCAAAATTGGTGTCTCAGATATAAGGCCTAAATGGTAGACAAAATAATGAGGGGCTATGCTATTCCTCCCATCATGACCTCTGTGATTTCTTAAAGACAGGCTGCAAGAGGGTGGGGGCGGGGAAGAGAATAAAAAAATAGCAGACAGAAGAACAGATGGAGGCTAAAGGAGTGAGCTTCACCATCATGGCTGCCATCCCCAGGCCTCATCATCCTGATCCTAAGAGATATCCTGACCAGACTAGTCCAGAGAGAGGGATCCAGAGGACATCACTACCCTTACCAGCTCCAGCTGAATCCCCAACATTACCTGAGATAAAGTGGTATCAAACTTTAATAATAGCAGCAGCAACAGCAATTCCAGCCCATCTCACCTAACTTCTTCCCTTTTACCCAAAAGGGCAGTTATTGCCAAACTTGGTGATATCATCTAAGAGGCTGTCAAATAAGGTTCCGCCCCCTTTTCTAAAACTCTTCAACTAAAGGGAAAGAGAACAAGGGATGTTGTTAAAACGAAAGTCTTATTTAATACTTTACATTTCAAATGCTTTAACTGTTTTTACTTCTTTTCTCTATCTCTAATAAAAGGTTGAAAGGATTTCAGTGGTGTACTTGCCATGGTATTAAACAGGCCAAGGTATATCAAAACCAAACACTGAACCTTATTGGACAGTGACTGCGTTCTGTTAACACCTTTGGCCCATATATTCCAGCTACATTAATACAACAGACTCCTGATCCTTAGGATTGGAAGGACTGGGCCTTCCAGAATCTATGTTAGGATGAACTCTGGTAAGCTTATTAGCATGCATTAGCAATAGGTTCTTTTATTAATGTTTTCTCTAGAATTTTTTTTAAACTTTCAGAATAAAATAGGCTTGCGGAGAGAGAACTGTGTGGTCACTTATATATGTGGCAATCCCTCTTATCAGTCTCTGAAGAGAAAACAAGCAGGTCTGTTTAGGCTGACGGTCTTTGCTGGGAGGCAGGGAACCACGCAGCTAGGACATTCTCTTCATTTTGTCCAGTGTTGCAGGTCTCCGTTCAAGAGAGGCAACAGCTGTGAAGCTGGAAGTGTGAGAGTGGGTGCCCTTGCAGGACCATTGAGGGGAAATACAGGTGCAGTTGCCCTCAACTGGGACTGTATATAGGTACCATATCCCAGAAGCATGAATGCAAACCAGAAAGAGGGTTTATTTATTAGCTTTTAGGATCATTAAGACCTAAGTGACAACACTATGCAAATTGTGAGTGGATTTGATTTTTATTTTGTTAATTAAGATATTTTGGGGGAAAGCACTTATTCTACTTCCCACATTTGAAATCAGAGATGAGCCAAAACTGGAGCCAGTTATCACTTGAACTTTGGGGATTCATATTCAACAGGACCCTGATTTGAGCTATTCTTGGAGAGGAATTTTTGCAAAATCTAAATCCGTCCTGGATTTGTCCATCTCTAATTGAAATACAAAATGTTCTGCCAGAATAGAATTAGTCAAAATACTTCTGAAAAATATGTTGTCCTTGATAAGCATTTTTTCTGCCAATCACTCTAATATTTATAAATCAAATTCTGTCAAAATGGTGCAAAATTTATCCCATTTCCTCATGTTCAGTCACTTTCCAAGTTACATCAGCCATAGTGACTGTCTTCCAGGAAGGATAAGCAACTGTGGCTTGGTTACATCTGCTCCTTCCAAATGTATTTTAATTGGCAATTAATCTATTTGATTTATAGTAATTATGCATGTTATTCTTATTTGTTTCTTTTTGCTGGGACTGAGTTTTATCTTGTGGTATAAACTAGGACAAATCTTCAACTATTTATCAGAGTAGCTGCTAATCTAAGGTTGCTGTGATGGGGTGCTCCACTCTCTGCTTGTCTGGTGCCTCCGCCTGGTCACGCTGGGGATTAGTTCTTGAGGCCAATGCTCTTTCCCATGCTCCCAAACCATCACACTCTCTCTCTCTCAGGTCTGTAGCTCCTCTCTCATCCCAGGAACCGCAGCATCCTCTTCATGACTCAGCCCTCCAGCTAGGTCACTCAGTGTTCCCCCCATTTCCTGAGTATATCCTTCAGCAATCCCAGACAGTCTTTCCATTCACTGCTCAGGTGCTGCTCCTTCAGTGGCTGGTAGGGGAACTCAAACTCACCCTCCACTCCAGGTTCCAGTCCAGGGACCCTCAATATAGCAGTTGTGGGCTTTACTCTCCCGCCCCTCACTAGTCCTTTCCTGGACTGCTTCCTACCACTCCTGGTTCTTCCTTCTGTCTCTGGGAGTACGAGTACCAGCACCAAACATGCCTCTCTCTTCCCAGAGAATGACTGCTGCCTCAGCCCGTTGCCAGCTTCCCTGGCTTTATAGGCTACACCTATTCCTGCACAGCTGAACCAGCTTGCAATCAATTCCCTGCTCCCTGGCTCTTTCTCCAGGTGCAGTCTGTGGAGTTAATAGGCCTACCTGGCCACCTTATCTCCCTCCAGTCCTGTGTGGGGTGGACATCCCATCACAGTTGCCCCAGCTACAGATTATACAAATTGACAGCAAGACAACAGTGAGAATTACTGTATTGCTAATTACTGTACTGTGCAGCTCAGTGAAGGTCCTAAGAGAGTATGAACTATGAAAGAAATCTAGAACAGTTGATTCTCTGATGATTCCCTATAAATCCACATTATATTCTGCTTCACAAGTCTCTTGCACAGTATGATGTTATGATGCTAGTCTCGTCAAATTATCATTAATCATACACTTACAATAATAACCCGGATTAAGATGATGCAGAACATACAGACAGTATTTTTTTTATCATATGCTCCAGTACACAACTATCACAGTATAAACCACAATTTAATGTTACAACTGAGCCCCAAGTTTCTAGAGTGGAGAGATAACATTCAGCTCTAACAATTATCTTTTTCCTATTAATGAAAATCTAGGTTAATTTTCCAATTAAATTAATCAGTCAAATTATCTTGCAGTTAACATCCCCTCCCACCCCCCAATGCTTTTTTTATACTATAGGGCCAACGACACGTGCAAACATGCATACTATGAGGTTACACTGTTGCTAGCTAGCTAGGAAGGATAGGTGCTTTCTCAGAGCCCTGTGGACTAACTCACATGCTGCAGTTTGTGACCTTAATTACAGTTGGAGTGTTGTGAGCATGCCTCAGAGAGAACATACAACATAATGAATTTCAGCTGAATAGGAAAGGGTGCTCATATGAGAAGGCCAAACCATTATGCTTATTCAAGGGAATGAGCATCTTGTAGAACTGTGATCAATCTGATTTGCAGCAGCATCTAGTACAGCTTAATAATTACTACATTTTGCTCAATGTTAAAACCTGCTCCCCATTGTGTGAAACAATACCCCTCTACAACTTAATAGGGTCACTCTTGTACTTCCCTCGGGACAAACTGTACACATACTGAAATGAATTCCAGCATACACACGCAGCATTGCTTTATCAGTAGATATTATCGGTATCTCTGCTGAACTTACAACAATCCAGAGGAAAATATTTTGAAGAGCTTGCAATCACTATTGCAGTCTCTGTTGGTTGAAGAGACACCCCCACAATCACTTCTTGGCTTGATTACAGCAATGCAATATACCTGGGTATGAAGCCTTCAGCAGAAAATCCAACTAATTCAGAACACTGCAGTGCATGTCCGCAGCCACAGAAGGCTACCACAAACATATCAAACCTGTCCTCCATTCTCTACACTAGCTTCCCACAGTATTTGGACTCAAGTTCAATGTCTCACTCCTTATCTTCAAAGTGCTCCCTGCCCAGGGCCTAGAGTATCTAAAAGACTGCCTATAGCTCTGGGATGAAGATGGCGGTCAACAACTTTGGTCCTCTACTACAATGAAACTCGCAGCTAAAGGACTAGAGTTTACCTATATGGGAGACAGAACTTTCTGTGGGGGTGGTCCAAGACTGTGGAATGAAATCACCCAAGAGCTAAAGATCATCACAAACCTCATAATTTTCTGCTCCAAATGCAAGGCACATTTCTTTGACCTTGCATTCTCTAACAATCACATAGCAATAGGTATATTTACATTTAAACAAAACAAAAAGACACTACCAAAACAAGACATTCCACTGCACACATTTCTCCACCTGAGGAGAAGATGAGAAAACAAATAGATGCGTAGTCATATTGCATTGTGCACTATAGAAAGACATTTAGATACCATGGTGATAGGTGCAATAGAAAATCCTGAATAGAATAGAATGGAATAGAATTAGAAGAGCCTGGTTCCACAGTTGCTGAGTACCCTCGGTTTCCCATGATACTAATTCTCCTCGGTACACTGTCTCTTATAAGCACCCAGTCATAATTCAGACTTTGCATTGTGGAAGAGAACCAGGCAGCTGCAGTTTGAACCAGGAGTTAGAATGACTGAGATTGGGAGAGGAGAGGGTTCTAATTCAGTGGAATTACTGAGGGACAGGGGACAGAGGATGCCCCCTTCTCCTCTCCCATTAGACTAATTACTGCTTTTTTGCTTTAAATCTCCAGGAATATAGCTGTTGGCCAATCGGGAGAGCTGCTACCTCATTCCCATGGACCCCAAAATTAGGATTTAACCTATATACTTTAATAAAAATAGTTTAAGGGTAATTACCTGTGTGTTAGCAGTATGTTAATTTGAACCATGAGCAGAGCCATTATGTAATCTTTTAGACCACTGGCTTATTGTGCTTATCTTGTCTTGCTGCTAGAACTTATCCAGGGGCTTGGGAAAACCCATCCCCGTCATTTCTCTCCACCCAATAAGCACCCTGTATAATCTATTGTAAAGTTCTGCAATGTCTCTGAGCTTGATAAGCAAAGTGACACTCTACACGCTATGCGTAATAAACTCCTGTGCTTGACTCTCCAGGGTGTCCATTTCTGATCCTTTAGTTATTGTTGCTAATCACTTATAGCTCTGCCAACGTACACAGAGCTTTACAAAACACAGAGTAAGACATTCCTTTGACTGAAGAGCTAATAGTCCTACAAAGAAGTGGTAAATGCAGCCTCTTTCACCAGCAGAGTCCCACTGACCGGCAGGATTCTCTTTGAAGTGAGGCAAACAAAAGACAAGACAGTAAACAAGACAACAGCTCTGATAAAGGAGACAGCTAAGGAAATAAGATAGAAAAGACTTGTGCAGGAAATGGGTTTAAGGAATGATTTGAAGGAGGAAAGCGAGAGAAGCCATTTGGTGAAAAAGAATTGGGAGACTATTCTGAACATAGTGCAAGCAGGAACTAAAGTGTAAAAGTAAGAGTGGAAGAAGATGACGCCTAAATTCTTTGGGGCAGAGACCGTAATTTTCTATGTGGATGTACAGAGTTTGGCACTACAAAGCCCTGGATTGGTTAGTCTCTAGTTTCTACTGCAGTATAAATATCACAAATATTAACAATAATTAAAAAGAGAGGCCTAGAACGGAGTGTGTGTGTGCAGAAGGAGAATAGGAGGAAACAGGAGGAGAGATGTAGGCAAATGAGAGATTATTTAGCACTTTGAAGGTGAGCATGAGGAACTTGAATTTGATGCAAGAAAGATAGGAGTCAGTGAAAGAATACGAGGTGGGTGGAAATTGAGTCAGTCAGAGCAGTAGGGGAGGAAGTTCAGTTTAGCAGCAGCTTTTGGATATATTGAAGATTACATGGCAAAAGATGACCAAGGCATGAGCACTTGCACTAGAGAGAAGAAGGGAATACTGAAAGAATGACAGGACTTAACAAAAGATAGTATGTGGGAACAGAAGGAGTGCGAGGAGTCAAGAGTGACACTGAGGTTGCAAGTCTGAGAGGACAGCATTTTACAGAGCCCCCTTAGTGACAATTCACAGAGGAAGTGAGTTGTTACAACTCCCAACAGAGGCTTGGCTCTTTAGCTGAATGTGTAACCCCTTATGCTTTTAGCTCTGGAGCCCCCTGGTTCAAGCCTCACTGTGTTGCCAACAAGGTGGCCATCACAAATGCAATTTTGAAGAAGAGACAGTGAAGGTAAGAAGCAGTGGAGGCTGAGGAGGAATCATGAGAAGCTCTGATGTGTTGGGCAACATATTTACTATTTTGCACTAAGAAGTCAAACAGAAAAGAGATTTTTCATAATTTACCTTTTTATAAATATAATATTGCAAATTACTGTAAATAGCATCTTTCATCAGAGGATCTCAGAGAACCCCATAATCATCATAAACTCAATCTAAGCACATTACAGGCCCAGTTTTGCAGTTGTTACTCATATGAATAAAGCTATTGAAGCCCATGAGACTTTGATGTGAGGAAGGGCTGCAGGATCACACCATAAGTAAGTGGTACAAAATTAGCAGGCTCAAAGGCTGGTAACTGATTCTTTGAATACATTTCCTGTTTTTTTCCAAATCTATATGCTTCCTACAAAGATGATAAAAACTAGCATTCACACCTGTCTATTAAACTCTTTTCAAAATGTGCAGAGATAAAATTAACCTCATTATACCTTCATTGCTATCAGTCTTATTATTTGCATGCAATATTTCAAACACTGGAGTCAGTCCTTTGAAACTGTATAAAGTACTGATATGGTAAGAAAAGTAACTAAAGATGCTCCTTTCTCCACAGATGTGTTGGAGTGGACTGTATTCAGAGTCATGTCTTCTGCCTTAATTGACAAAAATATGTCTACTTAAAATATCTTTACTCCTGCTAGCACTGCACAGCTAGCACTAGCACTGCACAGCACTGCATCTATTGGAGTGCGAGCAGGATTCCTTTCTGCCTCATGCACCATAACAGAACTGTTGACTAAGTTCCAACCACAGAACCTTCTCCCTATGATATGAAGAAGTGCGCTCTCAGCTGAGTTTTAAGTACAGCTCAGGAAGCATGCGCCAGAAAGAACACTAATTTAACTTTCAGATTTCAGGTTGAGTTCACTGGACAAAAATCTCTTTTCACCTATAAGCCTAGTAAATCTGCTCTGGAAGGCACTGAAAGACAAAGCTGGAACTCCACAATAACACAGAAATGGTTTTCAGAGAAGAATGGCACTTTAAAGGGTTTAATTTTTCACATGTACCTGCGGGCCAGGCTCTCCTGGGTCACCTTTTGCACTTTGAAAATCTCCAGGAAAACCCTGTAACAAATCCACACATATTTTCAGATTCACATTTTGGCATCTTAATCCATTTTGTATTATTTTATTACCTTTTACAATGAAGTCTGATTACTGCCGCTGTTAATAGATTTTTATTGATGGTTAGATCAAGTAGCATAAATATGGACTCCAAATAGCAATATTTTCCATGTGACTGTGATGCTGTATGAAGGTCCTGGATTTTGAGAGATTTACTTTGATCACTTACCAATGACCCAACTGGTCCTGGAAGACCCCTTGATCCTTCCTCTCCTTTATCTCCTTTCAAGTCCTGTCACAACAAAATAAAATATTTATTTAGTCTTTCAGATTTTTCAGTGCCTCCAAAAAAACTCTAGGTTGGCAATTTTTTATCACTATCTGTGACTGGGGTGATTTGCCATTTGCAAATCAAAGGACCAATCATTTTCTCAGATGTTTGCCACTTGGGCTGAAATTTTCCAGGTTTGTTCTTAATCTGAGTACAATTTTTTTTTGAAAGTTTGAACAAAAACAGTTTAATTGTTTTCAAGTGAAAAGGGAGAAAATACACTTTTACCTGTATAAAAATATTTTTGTGAGCCTTTTTGGAACAGCTCTAGTGACTCAGATCTTCAAAGGTATCTAGGTGCCTAACTCCCATTGATTTCAATGGGATATCAGTGCCTAAATAAATACCTTTGAGGATCTGGCCCTGAGTGATTTGGGATAGAAACCTGAAATTTGTCAGGGACATGGGATATAGGTCAACACAGCCTTTCGCAGTCTACTGAAAATCCATTTGGTTTGGCCAAGTTGAAAGTTTTCTACTTTACACATATCCACTGTTTTTTGTTTTCACAACAGGTTTTTTACAAATGATCACTAGCATTCCATTGGCACTGTGCACATGTGCATATTGGTATCGTTGCCTCATCTGTGACAGCTGTATGAACATATAATAAGAAGAGTTTGCTATCTAAACAGAGAAGACAAAAGGTGGGAGAAAGAAAATATTATTATCCCCATTTTCCAGATATGGAAATGAGGCATTAAGGGCCAGATTTTCAAAGCTATTTAGGCATCTAGTGGGATTTTCAAAAGTGCCTAAGTAAGTTAGGCACCTAACTCTGAATTGAGTTTAAGTGACTTGCCCAAGGTCATGCAGGAAGACTGTGGCAAAACTGGGAACTGAACCTAAATTTCTTGAGTCCCAGACCAGTGACTCAGTCACAAGACTGTCCTTTTAACTGCCAAGGCAGTCTCATTCAATGCACAACCTCTCACTGAGTGTGCCAGAAAGTTGAGTGGAATTTCATTTTTAATGTGTGTGGGTGCATGGAATATAAGGATGTGGATGGAAAGAGGCCGTACGTCTAAGCGGACCTGCATCATAGAATATCAGGGTTGGAAGGGACCTTAGTAGGTCATCTAGTCCAACCCCCTGCTTAAAGCAGGACCAATCCCCAATTTTTGCCCCAGATCCCCAAATGGCCCCCTCAAGGATTGAACTCACAACCCTGGGTTTAGCAGGCCAATGCTCAAACCACTAAGCTATCCCTCCCCCCTCCCATCAATCCATATGACATATGAAGGTGTGCTTAGGAGGGGGCTGGGCTCTGAAGGAGAAATTAGAATAAATATAAAATACCTACAGTATAAATACTGAGAAACTTCTGTCTTGTGACCCAGAGCAAAGCAACTGTGTATATGACCCAAAGCAAATGTGGCCCAAGGTAAAACACACAAGTTGGTTTAGAAATGATTAGTTTACTACCTTCATATTATCTGGTCCACTTAATGTCACAATAACTGTTCCTGGGGGCCCAGGGGATCCTGTTGACCCAGGATCACCCTGAAAATAAAAAGAAAGATGATTCAAATAAAGTCAATACTCTGCATTCAAAATCCATAAAATCTGACATTGCCAAATGAAATCAATTTGAATCACAATACAGTTATTTATACACCCACCTCTCCACTTAAAAAGACACACAGAAAGTATATGACTTTGAATGTTATTTCTATCTTTTCTACATGCAGAAGAATAGAGATGTGTATTTTTATTTACAGCACAGTACCTAGAAATAGCTCACAGATATAAATGTTGTTTCCAATGCAGTTTCTACAAAACCAATATAGCATCACTTTCTCCCTAATTGTTTTTTAAAGAATCTCTCCTCATAGCAGTGAGAGTTCTTCTCCCACTCTGATGAAGTTAACCTGTTAGTAAAGTGCATAGTCCCTTTGCTAAATTCTTTTCAAGATTGAAGCCTAATATAATACAGGTAGATGGTTGTAATAGATTGCTGCCGGACACAATCAGCTTTCACGTTTGCCCTAAAATGTTGGAATTTTAGTGCACTCTTTCACTGAGGGCTGCTGAGAACAGAAAAAGTCCTAAAAACCATCAGCAGTCATTTTAAACAGCTTTCAGCCATTCCCGTGTTATTTTGCGTATATTATCAATAACAATTCACAACAAATATAGTAATGTCTTCTGTGAGGCTAGCTAGCTAGAATTTGGAAGAGTCAAGGTCACCTGAGATCATCAGTTCCATTTATAGGAATTTAGCCAAGACAATTTCAATAAATATGTTTACCACCTAGGTGATTACATAAAAAAACGGTTATTCACCTTCTCATAACTGTTGTTCTTCGAGATGTGTTGTTCATGTCCATTCCAACCAGGTGTGTGCACGCCACGTGCATGCCAGCCGGAAGATTTTTTCCTTAGCAGTGTTTGTAGGGTTGGCCTGGGTGCCCTGGAGTTGCGCTTTCATGGTGTCTAATATAGCACCCCGCTGACCCCAGATCCCCTCAGTTCCTTCTTGCCGGCTACTCCGACAGAGGGGTAGGCGGGTGGGTATTGGAATGGACATGAACAACACATCTCGAAGAACAACAGTTACGAGAAGGCGAGTAACCATTTTTTCTTCTTTGAGTGCTTCTTCATGTCCATTCTAACAGGGTGACTCACAAGCCAAAGTTCAGGAGGTGGGGTCAGAGTCATCCACTGATTGGAGCATGGCTCATCCAAAGGCCACATCGTCCCTGGCCTGCTATGTGATTGCATAGTGCATCGTAAACATGTGTATCGAGGTCCACGTCACCGCTCTGCAGATCTCCTGAGTGGGGACCTGTGCCAGGAATGCAGCTGAGGAGGCCTGAGCCCTGGTGGAGTAGGTGGTGATCGGCTGAGCCAGCACCTTTGTCAGGCCGTAACACTCACGAATGCCAGACGTGATCCACGACGAGATGCGCTGGGATGACGTCTTGCTTTCGAGAGTGTTACGGCCTGGCGAAGTTGCTGGCTCTCTCCTAGCTGAGGTTATCACCACCAGAAATGCCACCTTGTAAGAGAGAGAAAGCAGGGAGTATGTCGCCATTGGCTCAAATGGTGTGCCAAAGCGCTTGCCACAAGAGCGAGCAATGTTCCAGCTAGCCATCACCAGTGGTAAGAAGGAACTGAGGGGGTGGGGAGGGTCAGTGGGGCACTATATTGAGCGCCATGAAGGTGCAACTGCAGGGTGCGCCCAGGCCGACCCTACGGATGCTGCTAAGGGAAAAATCTTCCGGCTGGCATGCACACGGCGCACACACACCTGGTTGGAATGGACATGAACAAGCACTCGAAGAAGAACTAACATTAATTTCAGTGTACCCAACTCCTGTAGATCTGCACAGACAAATCATGAGGACTCCAATGATTAAACTGGGACTCTGCACGGATATATAGATCCACTTGCCTGCATCCAATTGCAAGATTGGGGTCTACAAGACAATACATTTGCTTATGGTCACTTGTAATTTTCATTGAGACACATTTGATTATGGGGTGATATAATAGTGTGAGTGACAAAACATCCTATTTTTATGGTATAACATTGGAGGTTTTCTTGCAAGATATTCTTGGAGTTTCTGATAGCATCACAAAGATGAACACTTAAAAAGGCAGGATCAGAGCATCTAAGAGTGAAGTCTATGACAGCTATGATTAGTTTATTTATTATTTAACTCCTTGGCTAGCGGAGGAACAGGATTTCCAAACACTGTATGCTAATGTAATGTAAACCACATTACTGCTTTCTTTTAGTAAATACTGATGGTCATAGGCGCCGACTCCGTGGGTGCTCCAGGGCTGAAGCACCCACGGGGAAAAATTGGTGGGTGCTGAGCACCCACTGGCAGCTCCCCGCCAGCTCCGCACGCGCTCGTCCGCCCAACTCACTCACCTTCCCTGCACGGCCGGAGGCGCCTCCCACCAAAGGCGCTTTTTTTAGCTGCAGGCGGCCAGCTGCTGCTGCTAAAAAAAGCGCCTTCGGCGGAAGGCGCCTCTGGCTGCTCAGGGAACCCAGAAGGTGAGTGAGTTGGGCAGGTGGGTGAGCGCGTGGGAGAGGGGGGTGCTGGCGGGGAGCTGCCGGTGGGTGGGGATTTGGGGGAAGGGGCGGGGCTGGGGGTGGAGTTGGGGGGGACCGGGGGGAGCACCCAGCGGCGCTGACAAAAGTCGTCGCCTATGTGTAAAGCTCCAGAGTTGCAGTAGGAGACTCTCCCTCCTCCACTTTACTTCTAGGAGAGAGAGTTCCTTTTTCACTTCCTTGCCTTTATCACTCTGAACATACGTAATAACGAATTCAGTGAAGTTACACTGACATAGCACTCGACTACTACAGAAGTGAATCAGGCCTTAAGTGTTTATAATGTATACATTTTTATTATGAATGTGTATATTAAGAGGTAAAATTGCACTGCATCAGCCACATGGAGCTCTTTATTCACTTGAAAATAGCTGTTTCTATTAATCAGTGTTGCCAACTCTCATGATTTTTTTTGAACTCTTATGATACTTGGGGTTTTTCTTCAACTCCCAGCTGCTGGAGTGTTACAATTTTGTGAGAATTTCATATTTAATTAAAACACAAAGTAAGTTTCTAGCCCTTATGGCTGTGGAGAAAAACTTGAAAATATGAATGCTAAAGGTTCAAAAATCAGAAGGCAAATACTAAGTACTCAACATGTGTTATTTTTAAAACTCTCAAATTGTTTGGAATTTGACTCATGATTTTTAAATACTTAGGGATAGCAACACTGCTACATTTCTATTTCCCAACTAATACTCTGAAATAAAAAGAAAACAAAACAAAAAAACTCATAGATGCTGCTCTCCAGCAAGATTCACAGATTTTAAGGGCAGAAGATACCATTGTGATTATTTAGTCTGACATCCCACATAACGTAGGCCATAGGACTTCAGTCAGTAATTTCTACATCAATACCAGCTCCTATCCAAGGTTTAGCATAGCTTTTAGAAAGACACCAATTCTCGACTGAAAGACCTCAAGTGATGGAGAGTTCACCACATCCTGAATTAAGTTATTCTAATGGTTAATTACACTCACTGTTAAAAACATGCACCTTATTTCTAGTCTGAATTTGTCTATCTTCAGCTTCCAACTGTTAAATTTTGTTATGCCTTTTGCTGATGAAAGTGTCATCTACTATGATTCCCCATTTACAATTATGTTTTTAGATCTATCAATTTTAATCCATTTAGATCATGATTATTTATTTATTACCGTCTCATGTGGGACTAGTCAAATGCCTTACAGAAGTCTAGGTGTATTATGTCAAAAGTTAGTTTTTATGAACAAGACTTATTGATTTGACAAGACCTGTTTTTCACTTTTCCAAAACTATCTTGATTGACATTAATCATAGAATATCAGGGTTGGAAGGGACCTTAGAAGGTCATCTAGTCCAACCCCCTGCTCAAAGCAGGACCAATCCCCAATTTTTGCCCCAGATCCCTAAATGGCCCCCTCAAGGATTGAACTCACAACCCTGGGTTTAGCAGGCCAATGCTCAAAGCACTGAGCTATCCCTCCCCCCTTTCATTAATTAATTAATTAATTAATCCTTTCATTTTTTACAGATTGCATCGTATGTAAACCTTTCCATGATTTTGCTCCGAATCATTATTCATCTCACTGGTTTATATTTACTCTGATAAATATTTTTTAAATATTAGCTTTTTGACAGTTCTCTGGAACTTCTTCAGTGTTCTAAGATTTGTTAAACATCAACATTAATGGTTCAGAATGTTCCTCAACCAATTTTAATACTCTTGGGTACAAGATAAAAGATAGTTGGGAGACAAGAGTTTTACAAATTGCAAACCTATTTTTGAACCCTTATCTAAAAGATTGTTCTCCAATTTGTACCAAAGTTTCCAAAAAGTGCTATAAAAAGTGGATAGGACATACTGTGTTAAATTTTGATTAGATCAGTCTAAAATTAGTGAACATGGGAAAGTAAAAATCTAGTTCAGGCCAACAGTAGCAGAAGCAAAGCCTGGAGCCAAACACAGGGCAGATTCTATTATAAACATTTTTAATATAAATATATTTCTGAATGTAAAACTAATAGCTCTATGCACTTTTTAATTCCAACAGAACACTAAGCAAAACATAAAATAAAATTAAAAAAGGCACCTCTCCCCAAGGAGGACAGCAAAGCAGAATAAATCTGTATTTTGTAGATAATCAAATTGAAAAATCTGGGGCAGCATCAAAAGTTCATCTGAAATTAATATAAAGACTCCCATTGACTTCATTAGGCTTCAGATCAAAACTTTGTTGAGCCTTAAAAAAGTTAGCAGCATATTGTAAACTGAAAGCTTTGAGTCCCCATATCTTCAAAATGCTTGTCCAATTTCAACTAGAACTTTAAAAAACAAATGTAACATTGATAGACATGCCATGTACAATTTTAAATGGCCTGCTTTAAAGAGTGGTGAAGTTAGAGGAAGGACCAAAAATCTGAAGTAACCACGAAATTCACTTTAACCTTATCTACAGGGAAACAACTAGTTTCTCTGCACACACACACACAAGTAAGGATCTCATTTCAAGAAAATTTAATTCCAAACAAATAAACAGTGAGAACATTCCTCATTTATGTAAACCTATCTTTGGAAAACACGGTTCAGATTAGCAACCACAGTTCCAATGTAGGTTGATCCTCCCAGACTCTCAGAAATCACAATAGCCAGCAGTGGAGCCAGACTAGCAAACACCCAATTGCTACTAGCGAGAAAATGAATTCCCAGGCTTGGCATCTGCGTCTTATAACTGCCAAGCTTGTCTCATGAAAGGTCATGACTAGGTTACTCAAGTGCTGTAAAACAAACTACATGGTATTCCACAGATTATGCAATACCCATAAGTAATAATGGGCTATATGTGTCAGTGCCTTTGGGAATTGCTTCAGTGTACATACAGTATCTGGAATTATTAATTGTTAAGAGAGAAGACTCTTTCTGTAGTTTATATGCACTATGCACCAAATCCTGCAATTATGTTGAGATTATAAAGGATCACTCTTACTAACAAAACAACGTGTGTCTGTATAGCCCACCAGAAGAGAGAACCACAAACTACTAAGTAGAAGCATGCGCCCAGAACACATTCACCACTTCTATAAACATGCCTCCAACTTTGCAAACTCTTATCCGAAAGGCAGAAAATCATGGTTTACAAAGGAGGATTATGCATTGGCAGGGCTAATTACATCAGTAGCAGAAACATTTCAGATAAAATAAGAACAGTCCTGAATATTCATTTATCTCAACCTCCAATTCCTCTCACTTACGGACCATACCCACTACTGCAGTACATTTGACTTGATCTTTACAGGGTGGCATGGAAGCTCATTTCCCCCAGTTTCCACAGCAGCAGGCCATGGAAGGGAAGACTTCCCCTATCCCCCTTTAATGGCATTAGTCATGCTGTATGATCCAGTTTTCTTAACACCAGATCCTGCTGCTATATTCCTGTATGAGCAGCAATAAGGGGGTTTCCCAGTAAGCACATCCTAGAATACCCATGCTCATCTAAAATCCTATGGGCACTGAAGATGACATGCTGTCTGGGAAAGTAGGCCTTTCATATTGAGAAACTACATTAAGAGAGAAAATCCAGATGGTCACAGGAAGGTTGTGCTCAAACTTTTCAGGCCTTGAATAAATCCTGGAGGACCATTGAACTTTTTGTATATGGTCCCAAAAGGAAAACCTACAAACATATTTGTTTACATTTAAAAAAAGTTGTTAGTCTCTAAGGTGCCACAAATGCTCCTGTACGGATACAGACTAACACGCAGGGCCAGTGCAAGGAAGTTTTGCGCCCTAGGCGAAACTTCCTTGTACCAGCTCTGCGCCGCCCCCCCCAATGCCGCCCTCCCCCCGCCAGCTCCCCTGCCCGCAGGAGCTCAGCCTCCCCCCCCCCGTGGTCCACGGGCGCTCAGCCCCCCCCATCACCCGCGGGCGCTCAGCGGGGAGCCGGGGGCAGCAGGGCAGCTCGCTGTGGCTGCCCCCCGGCTTGCCGCTCAGGCACTGAGCAGAGGGGCAGGGGGACGGCTCACCATGGCTGCCTCCTGGCTTCCCGCTCAGCAGCTGACCAGGGAGCCAGGAGGCAGCCGCCCGACGCCCCCCAAATCTTGGCACCCTAGGCGACCGCCGGCCCTGCTAACACGGCTGCTACTCTGAAACCCTAAGGTTCATCCACCACTATTCATACTTCAGATTAAAATGAAAATAATATTTAGAAAGAGAGATTAAGGGCCTCATGCTTTTCACAATGAAGTCAATAAGCATTTTGTCACTGAGCTCAAAAGCACTCTTTGCCAGATACTGATCTTCATTACACTAGTACAAAATCAGAGTTTAGAATCTGGCTGTTTGTGTCTCTTTGGAACAATGTGTACATTATAATATGGTAAGTGTCCCTTTGATAGAAGGATTGTGATTTGTTCTACATACATTTGTATAATTTAAGAATTATACAATCAAGATACTTAAATAAAACAATTTTTTTTGTTTTATTTTTTAAATTAAACCCCTTAAGACTTCAATGTATTTGTGGAGGTAAGTCTTTCCCCTTCACACTCTAGCCCCCAGGACTATGGAAAAGGCTACTTAAATTATAAATTTGCACACATAAGCCAAAAGGAAAAGTAGGTGTTCAGCAAATTGATCACAGAACTACATATTAGGAATGATAGGAAAACAAAATGTTTTTCAAACATGATATTAATATTTTCAAGTGTAATGTAGTCTCTTTCGCAAACATCAAAGAAGCTGTAAAAGACTTAGATCTCAGTTCTTTTTACTTTCTTAAATTCAAATTCCTTTCCCACAGATGTCTGAACAGATCTAAAGCTAAATATTTCAGTACCTTAAAATCATTTAATTTAGGACGGGATACTCCCCTTTTTATGTATGCAACTCTCACTGATATGTAAGAAAATTTTACCCTGGACTGAGAGCAGCACAGAGGGTCTTTAAATTATAATTTGGTGGTATTCTGCTATCGGAAAAGATATAGTTCTGCTTTGTTTAGCTATATAGACTGTCATGTACTCATGACCTATGGCAGTGATTTTCAAATCGTGCGCTGTGTGATGAGTGTTCTGAACTTGATGAGTCATCCCTGAGCCTGATGAGTCATCCCTGAATCTGAAGGTTCTGAGCCTAATCACCCTGATCCTGATTAGGCTCAGAACCCTCAGACTCAGGGATAACTCATCATACTCCGTGACCTTTGTCCCACAGAACGCTGGCCTTGCCAGCTTTCCCTGGCGAGATGAGTAGACACATGATCACCTCTCTGTTTCCAGCTGCTGAATTTCACTAACAGACAGCTAAAATTATATTCAATTATTACTTTTCACTGTAAAGCAATTGCTATAGCTGTCACAATAATGTTATGCAATTGTGAATGGAAGGGTTAAATCTCACCATTAAAAAATTTGCAACCTTCAATCTATGGAATGGTGCCACAATGTGTAGTGTGTTTACTACAGTAAAAATTACGTTACTGACCAATGATTTCCCCCAAAAAATATAGTGTTGTATTTGTGTAAAGGAAAATAAACAATAAGCCATTTCTTGGCGCAGAAGAATCCTGGATGCAAAACAAAAGGAAAAAATTGATAAATGATAATTGAAATGGTACTTGCTGTCTGCAAGCCTGGTATATAGGCAGCAATATATACCTGCTCTCTATGAAGAAATGCATCTAACTGGCAATATATGCACACACTACAAGTTAAACGTTTTAGAACTTCCAAGAAAGCCTTTAATTGAATGGCAGCAATATCATAAAGGGCTGACATAAACAAAGGGAATGTAGCTATAGGGCCAGATTCACAAAGAGACTTAGGCACCTAGAAAACCACTGGGATTCACAAAGCCTGAGTTTTTACAAAAGAATGGAGTGTGATAGCCATCTACAACTGGGATTCACAAAAGCCAGAACAGTAGCCGGCTCCCTGCCTAAGCTAGCTAAATGGAGATGCCAAAAAGAGGGATGGGTCCTAAGTGCCACCCCTCTCAGGCAGTTCAGCACCTAACTCCGGGCTGGAAAGAGGCGCCCAGGGCCAGCGCTTCCACTAGGCGACCCTAGGCAGTTGCCTAGGGTGGCAGAATTTGGAGGGCAGCATTTCGCCGCCCTCCGTGGCATTTCGGCGGCGACTCCCTGGCAGCAAGAAAAGCGGCCGCCAAAATGCTGCCGAGAACGCAGCTTCAGAGGAGCTGCTGCCAAAGCTGAGGTGAGCTGCCGTGAGGGGGGGGTTGGGAGCTGCCGCAGGCGGGGGGTGGGGAGACGCCTCAGGCAGGGGGTTAGCTGCCGTGGGCGGGGGGGGTTAGCTGCTGTGGGCTGGGGAGCTGGCTACCACGGATGGGGGCCTGGCTGCCACCCGGGGGGAGGCTGCTGCGGGCGGGGAGCTGGCGAACTGCCACGGGAGGGTGGGAAGCTGCCATGGGCGGGGGGCTAGCTGCTGTGGGGGGGTTAGTTGCCATGGGCGGGGGGCTGGTGAACTGCCGCGGGGGGGGGGGGAGCTGCCGTGGGCAGGGGGCTGGCTGCCACTGGGGGGTTAGTTGCCATGGGCAGGGGGCTGGTGAACTGCCGCGGGGGGAAGGGGGGAGCTGCCACGGGCAGGGGGGACCCCGGGCGGCGGGGGCAGCTAGCTGTCATGGACGGGGGGGCTCCCTGGGGGGGGTTAGCTGTAGCGGTGGGGGGGTAGCTCCCCGGGTGGCGGGCTGGATTAGGTGCCTTGGCGGGTGGGGTTAGCTGCTGCGGGAATGGGGGGGTTAGCTGCCGTGGGCAGGGGAGCTGGCCACCGGGAGGGAGGCTGCTGCGGCCGGGGAGCTGGCGAACTGCCACGGGGGGGTGGGAAGCTGCCATGGGCGGGGGGCTGGCTGCTGCGGGGGGGTTAGTTGCCGTGGGCGGGGGAGCTGCCGTGGGCAGGGGGCTGGCTGCTGCTGGGGGGTTAGTTGCCATGGGCAGGGGGCTGGTGAACTGCCGTGGGGGGAGGGGGGATTGCCACGGGCAGGGGGGACCCCCTGCGGCGGGGGCAGCTAGCTGTCATGGAGGGGGGGCTCCCCGGGCAGAGTTAGCTGTAGCGGTGGGGGGTAGCTGCCGCGGGGGGAGCTCCCCGGGTGGCGGGCTGGATTAGGTGCCTTGGCAGGCGGGGTTAGCTGCCGCGGGGATGGGAGGGGGCAGTTTAATTGCCATTTTTCCAAAAGTCCACATGAGTCTTCTTCAGTGAGAGTTATAATGGATGCTTCAAGCTAAGGTACTAATATGACTCAAGCATTCATGTATCAGTGATTACCCTTCAGGGTTATAGATTTTGCTATCCAACTGAATGCTGTAGATGTCAATCTGGATATATAGGAAGGAGTACTCGGTGTGGGGGGGGGGAAGAGAGAGAAAAGTGTTCATGTTCTATATACCATGGGCTAGATTCACAAAGGGACTCTGACTTTGGCACCTAGAAAAATCAGCCTGAATGTTTAAGGATTTTTTCTCTGCCAAGATAATTTGGTGAAACCAATATTAATTTAAAAACATTTCAGTTTTGCCAAATCTGCATTTTTCACTGAAAAATTTCATCCAGTTCTACTTCTAAGAGAGTAAGAAAGAGGAGAATGAGTTTAAAAAAAAAAATGTGAGCAGGTAGTTAAAGACTGCATCATAATTCATATGAACAGAGGGACTAAATTCAGGTTGGACAGAATCTTATTTCTGTTATTTCCTAACTTTTGAGCGGTTGACATTGCAATCTTAACATTCTTGTAACAATTTTTGTTTTGTTTTCCTATCATACAGAGTAGTGACACCACAGTTAGGGTTGTTCTTAAAGTGGGGGCCTAAAATTCCTGTTTTTCGCTAATGAAATTTTACATAATGATAGACGTCATGCCGGTTAATTTTTTTATGTATTTTTGTTTTGCTTAGTACATTTTTAATAGGAAGTCTTTGAATTTAGATTCTTGCTGAAATTTTTCATTGGCAGTCCTATTTAATTGTTGACTGATATTTCTTAAAAACACTTCCCATTTATAAAAAATTGGTAGAAAGGTCCATCCATCTCGGGCAAGCTTCTTTAATATTGAGGTTAGGATCATTGTTAGTTGTTGTTCACATTATAACTCGAAGTATATGAGTTTTCACACAAACCTGAAACCAGGCACATGCTGGTTGGATGGATGTAAGCCAGGTACCCATAAAACCCTTCTCCATCGGGTTTTATGGGTACCTGGCCGATTTTATCCCACAACAAAAAAGGGTTCATATGTAACTGCTGATACATATAGGTTCATTTGCAGCTGCTGGAACATAGTAGTTCATGCACAGCTGCTAATGAATAAAACATTCTCCTTCAGCAGCTGCACTTAAGCTTTCTCATAGGTTCTCTCCTCCTTGCCCATGCAGAATCTTCAACCTCCCATTAAGCACTAAAAAAAACCCATAACCCATTAGCAAACCATGTCCCGGACAATATTTGTGTGTAATATCTTTTAGGGCTCCTACACACTTTACATACTTGACACAAATGCACCAAGGCAATTAAAAGTTCAGCCACCAAACATTACACACCCTCTATTTTTCCACTCACACACACTTGACCCTTACAACAACCATAAATCACAGCCCACACACCACAACCTCTACTCTCAGTCTTTCACTTTTCTCCATATACCTTTTTAGCAGGTCCATCCTGTGCACTGAATGAGACAGGGGTCTTGTGGAAAAAAAATAGGATATGACCACGTAATTAAAGATTGTAGCATAATGCTTAAGGCACAAGGGACAGCACTAAGGTTGCATGGGAAACATAGATTCTGGTATTTCCTACTTTCAAGTTCTTGACTTTGCAACCTAAATAACATTCTTTTAATTTAGTTTTGTAATGCAATTTATTAGGCTTTTTTAGAAAGAAAAGGATATAGAGAAATTTTATGATGTGCAACTGCAACAATTCCCACAGAATGCAAAATTGGGAGGGTTTGAACCCCGACTCTTCAGCACAACATGAACTACTGGAAGATATACCTTAAGCTAGCAACATGATGTGGCTATTATCCAGGTCAGTGGGAGGAGAGAAAAGAGAATAGGCTACTGAGGTCCCTTGCTAGCTCTGGTAGGGTAACTGGAGAGAGTCCAGCCCAGCTTGTTCTCTCTCTCTTGCTCTTCCCTCCACCCCCAATCCTAAGAAAAGTGGTGAAGCTACTTCCCTGTGTGGTATCCTCCACGTGGGGGGACAGCCACTGGGGCAGCATACTGAGTCCTGAGTGGGGCTATTGGGGCAGCCTGACCATGTTCTGTTTCTACTCTCCTGGAGAGGCTGCCTGCTCTCAGAGTTCCTAGTATAGTTGCTTTGGAGGTGGCATGAGCATTCTTAATTAATAAGAACAGGAGTACTTGTGGCACCTTAGAGACTAACATTTATTTCAGCATAAATGCATATTCAGTTATTTTGGCATAGTCTCAAAACTTAGCTGACAATGCAAGTGACAGAATGGAAATAGTTATTTTCAAGATTTATATCTCAGCTGAACCTAGAACACAATTCCATGGAATAAAGAAAAATAACTTTCTGCCCCTAGGGCTTTCTCCCAGCCAGTTTTCAAAACCTGTTGTAAACAATGGTCATGTTGTAGCCTCTCAAAAAAATATTGGGAGCACTTTTTACGATGGGACATGTCAGATGACCTAAAAATCAGATCCCCCTCGACAGAGTGAGAGAAGTCATTTAATAACTGTCCTCTCACCTAGCCTATGTGAAATTGGAACCTGAAGGACAATGTGATACAGATTTTGTAACTGTCAGAGAGTCATTTCTGGGCAGTCTTACTGAGACTATTGCCCATTAGGGGTATGTTTACCCTAAAATAACATGATCAAAGGGAACACATGGAACTGAGGCCATGTCACAATGTATTCAGGGGAAGGTGATGACCCAGAAAATGGGATGGGGAAAACAGGCATCAGCTGGGAGTTGAGAGAGTCCAACTCTGACAGTATGCACAACACACACTGTTTTACTGACCATCTGGAAGGTAGGGGAAGAAGGGGGACAAAGTTCTGATGGATCTGGGCCCAGAAACATCTTAATCTACCCCTGAAGGAGCCTCTTCTACCATAGCTATAATATTACTGGAATGATTTTAGTATACGTTTTTATATCATATAATTAATATATATCATATGTATTGCAGGAGCACACAGGAGCCCCAGGCATTGAAAATGATCCCATTGTGTTAGGCACTGTACAAACACATAAAAAGAAAGGGAAATAGGATGTTTATACATTACACATTTTTTCTAAGGTACTTAGTTCTATAAAATCTGTGAATGTTTATAACTACATTTGAGATTTCATCCTCAAGTGTTTGGGTTGAGAGATGTAATGCGTTATAAAATATTGAGGATATGGGGAGTGTACATACACAATGGGTGGCCAATAGCTAGCATAAGCTACAAACTACATAAAGGACAATTACTACAAACGTTTGGCCTAGAATATGTGTTAGGGTCTGAAGTCACTCATTATTGAGAGGGTACTCAAAAGGTGAGTATGTATACTTGAAATTCATCTGTCATGCACAGCTGCAGATTTTGGTTAACCTTACTTGGATACTCCATTTACTCCCAAACTGAGTGCTTTAACACAGTCATGGATGAGGTTATCTGTATCATTTTTATATGCTGATTTTGCAGAATAAAAACCATTAACACTCATTTATCTGTGTAACACTTACGTAAACAAGCTCCTGACCTTTTACCTTCTAATCAAAATGAAGTACACTTGGACAGAGGAGGCACCGGGGAACATACCAATGGCAATGCCAAAAATAAAGAGATGATACTGTTTTTATAAAGTCTACTCAGTTGACCAGCTGACCCATCCTTTTATGGACAAAAATCATGCTTTTCCCATGACAGTTTTTATTGCTGAACAAAAAACAAAACAAACAAACATTCTTCAGGTTTTGTTTAATAAGTCAGTTATAAACATCTATTTCAGAAGTCAATTCGCTATTGCAAAACAATCCCAGACAGCAAACACTGCAACTGGTTTTGTGTTCTCTTGGTTTTTGTCTCACCATAAATACAACAGTTTTAATGTTAGTCTAATAACTGAAAACTTGAGTTTCTAAATATAACACCAAGAATAGCAACAGAGGTTGTTTATGGTTATTCTATGCACATGGTCACATTACATTTATTTTTAAAGTATTTACCTAGCCTTTCTTAGATTGAATGTTTTTTGTTGTCCTGTGGTGACACCTTCTGGGAGCAACTGGGACTGCAAACTATGTTTTGTGGTACTCAGATAAATTACTTCCATAGGAGTTCTGCAGAAACCCCAAATTTTGTTTTTTAAGTGAGACCACTAACATAAATATCCCCCTGGTGTTTGTTTTTGGTTCAGGGAATTGCCTATTTGGCCAAAATAATGCAAGCCTCAGCATCCAAGAACTGAAATATTCGAACACAACCAGGGCTAGATCTTTGGCTATAGCAAAAGGTGCACACAGCACACTTTGGCAATGGGGTGTTTGTAAAGGTAGCCTATGCCACCTTTTTACTCCCCAATCTTGTGGACGAGGCTAGTCTCTCAACATAAGTTACAACAGTCTAATTTACAATTGTCAACATCCCCAAGTGGCCATTACAAGCAGCGGACATGTACTATGGCACAGGGCAGCTCTAGCTATGTTCCCTTTCTCTAGCCAGAGGTGTTGGTGGTCCTTTCATGGAAGGACAAAAATAAAAACTGAGGCTAGGTGTACCAGTAATATTCTGGCCTGGTGTGGGTGTGTGAGGAGGGGCTGCCTTATTACACAGGGATTATGCAAATCTCTACTCTGACTGTTATATATCCCTCCATTCTGATTGGCTCCTGCCCTTAGAACTCCCTCTAGACATGCCCACAACAAGCATGGCTACCTCATCTTCAGTCATCCCACCTAACCCCAGCTATTTAATAGCATTTATTTAAAAGTTATTCTCAGTCAGGTTGTGGAGAACATGTAGAAGGCAAATACTCCTTTAGGAGCAAAAAGAAGAGACTGGAGATACTGAAAAAGCTGGTAAATTGAGCAGCTATGTTATGTGCGCACATATGGGTGGGGAGCTGTGAGGACAAGAGTAGCCAAAGGAGCACAGTGGGGTGAGAGGAGAGAGAGAGAGCGCAGATATTTCAGCACAGTAATAAAGTTAGAGTAACCCCCTGTTAACTCAAAGTTAACTGTATCCTAGGCTAATAAGCCTCAGAGTTTTTTTTCCCTATAACCATTCAGGCTTTCAGCCTCAAATTTTTCAGCCCAAATTATGGTTATTATTTCATGAGTAGGGAATACTCAAGCAATACTGACTGGAAGTTGACAAAACAGAAGGAAAAATGAAGATCAAGAAAATGTGTAAGTCCATACATGCCTCTCATGGGGTGACTGGCCCCTTTCAGGGGAGTCTGGGCCCAGTCTGCCTGTGAAGCACCTGGACAAAATAAAAAGGTTATCCAATCTCAGACAGGGCAGATACCTTCTCCCTGGGAGTGCTTCTAGAAAGAATGGGCTTAAGGTTTTTAAGACCTGGCTTGACAAAGCCCTGGCTGGGATGATTTAATTGGTGTTGGACTAGATGACCTCCTGAGGTCAGTTCCAACCCTAATATTCTATGATTTTATGGGGAGAAAGCAATCTCAGAGAGAAGCTGCTCCCAGGGAAGAGTGCAAGAGCATCTTAGCCGAAGGAATTGGGTGAGGGATCTCCCAGATAGCTACTAAGGTCTTACCCATCAAAGAGGGACATGCTTGCCGACAGCATCAGAGCGCTCTCGCAAAGACCCTGACTCCAGACAAACAATTCAGTGTAAGGGTGCTCCATGGCTAAAGGACCAAGGTGTCAGGCTGACTAACCCAGAGATGTAGTTTTCCCAACGAGTGACTGTGTGAAGGTCTCGCTTCTACTTTGTGTTGTTCTTTATCGTTAGTAACTGAAGGCTGGCTTGGACTTGTTTATACCCTGGGTGAGAGGAAATTGAAGTAGGACTCACATGAGGCACCATGCCTGACTGCAAGGGGGCATGCAGGGACGGCTTGTACCATGACAATGCCTAAATGAATTCTGTCCAAAACCTTTGGGCTGTCTCCATTGTATAAAACTGCTACAGCCACTTAGGTTATGTAGAGAGCACAACACCCCGTGTCTGGTCACAGCAACTGCTTCTTTATTAACTTACAAAATGGCCTCCAGGGATGAGGTAAAATCCACACCCCAGAATATGTTTTAGGATTATCCTAAAATAACTATCCTGAACGACTAGGAAATAATACAAAAATAACTGAAGGATACAACATCCCTCCCTGTCAAAGTTCAACAAAAGTTCCTTTATAGGAAAATCAACAGCTCAGTATAGTAACTGGAACTAGAGGTGCAGGGTAGACCTTGTGTGTTAAAAAAAAAAGGATTATTCTGCCCCAAGTCAGTCCCACATACTATCTATGGATTCAAGTGGACAGGGAGTTTGATGTCTTGTGGAGCGGTGGCAGATCAGAGTAGATTTCCCTGACCTAGCCAGAAGAGGCAGAAATCCCTCAGGCAAGTTCCTCGAGAGGTCCACTGGAGTACCAGCAGGAGAAGACTCTGCTTCCCCTGACTGACTCTGAACTTGAGTGAATCGTAGGAAGAGTAGCATCTGCTGATCCACCATTTCCAGTCAAAGATGAGTACTTTGGATCTGACTCAGGTTCCTTGCCTCTTTCTTGGGCAAGCAGATGATCTACATGCTGTCTCATGAGGGAATCTACTACAGCAACCTGAGAAGGAAATGGTCCTGTAGCTTTTACAATCATGCCAGGCAGTCAAAAAGTGAGTGTCCTGTTGATGGTCATGATTGTTTTCCATATTTTCTTGATGTTGACACACTTGTTTCTTCAGACAATGTTTCAAGAAACACAAGTGGGTATGTATCAGCTGCTCCATCAGTAGTTCCACAGGTGATACCCCTGTTGTGGCATGAGGGGTTGTTCTGTAATTACACAAGAACCGAGACAGCCTCATCTGCAGCGATATCTCAGTATCCTTCTTGGGTCCCTTCTTAAAGGATTGAACAGCCCTCTCTACTAGCCTGTTCATGGTTTGATGGTAGGAAGCAGATGTTATATGTTTCAGCCCATAGATCTCAAGAGGGCCTGGAATTCTTCACTGGTAAAGACATAAGCATTGTCGGAGACCACAATCTCAGACAGTCAATGTGTACTGAACGAGAAACTATGCTCCTTAGTAATTGTAGATGAGATAACTTCTTTGGCAGGAATGACTTTCATCCACTTAGAATATGCATCTATATAGGGAACATTGACTAAAGGAAGGGACCAGCATTATTGATGTGCAGTCTGATCCAAGACTTTCCTGACCATTTGCATGGTGATAAGTCCAATACTTGAGACAAATATTCTTAGTTGTTGGCAGGTGGCCACCTGACATAACTTTTGGCCAGAGTTTTCATTCTGGTGACCCAGGATTTGTTCTGTGTAGTTCCTCCAATGTTAACTTTCTTGCCTTAGGAGGTATTATTACCTAAGTTCCCTCTAAGCTGCGTGGCTGCGCAGCAGCCTATTAAGTGCCGTGCAGGTGCTCATGACTGCGGTGGGGAGAGATGCCTCTCCCCACCAGCCCCAGCCTGAGCCCTCACCATCCCACACAACCCAACTCTCTTCCCCAGTCCTGAGCCCCCTCCCACACGCTGAACCCCTCAGCCCTACCCCCACCACATGAATTTTGTTATGTGCACCAATAAGGAGGTGATGTGTGACACAACAAAATTCATTCCGCACATGCATGGGAAAAATTAGAGGGAACACTGACTATGACTCATGATCCTCAGTGCAGAACTCCACTTCACAGATTTAGTTCCAAAAGACCTGTGAAATTAAGGACATATGTCCGAAGATACTGTCAATTGGGGCCATCTAGGCTTGGAGACACCTGGGACAGAACAAGATTTCTGTTAGTCCATTGAATGATCAGCTTAACTGTTAGTGGAGTGTCTTTTACTCGGGCTAAAGTTAGGACCACTTCTTGATGTACAGGAGTGACTTCTGGTGTTTTACCACTGGCAGCTGACTGAGACCATCCGCGTTAGCTTGGTCCAGGCTTATAGATCAGGTGATATTGCTAACAGCCTACCAATAATGCCCAACGTTGCTAGCATGAAGAAGCCAAAGAGGGATTAGCTTTGGTCTACTCTGAGAGTCCTAAAAGTAGCTTATGGTCAGTTGTTATAATGAATCGTAACCCATGGAGATATTGATGGAACTTCCTGACAGCAAAGACAATAGCCAAGCTTTCCTCAACTAACGTGGAATATTGTTGGTCTGCCGATAACAAGCATGAGGCATAGCAGACTGGCATGTCAGTCCTACCTTCCATTCTATGCAAAAATACCGTGACACTTCACTGTATGGTGTGGAAACAAGTGAGCAACAGGGGACAGTTGGGGTTAAAATGCACCAGGTGTTTGGCTGCTTTCAGAAGCTCATTGGTTTCTTTGAAAGCAATCTCCTGATCCTTACCCCAGTACCACTTTGCCCCTTTTGTGAGCATTGCATGAAGGAGGCAGGGGGTTTGACAGATTTGCTAGGTATAGTCCATGATATTTTAAGAGGCCAAGGTACGCCTATTCAAAACTGGAGCTTCTTTGAGGGCCTTAACCTTCTCCTCTAGTGATTATAGTCCTTTCCCCGAAACACGAGGTCCTAAAAAATCTCTTTGGCCATGGAAACACACTTTGAGCTCTTCAGTCACAACCTGGCTTCCCTTAACCTTTATAGGGCTTCATCTAATCACCATTTCAGGACTTCTTGGCTCCAGGAGATCATGAATCAGTCCATACGTCTCATAACCCAAAACACCAACGATGATAAGCTTCTGTTTTGTCTCCTCCATTACATTATTAACCAATAGGTAACAGCAGACGCATTTTCTATAGCGTGTCCATGTTTCCTTTTGAGGCTCAAGTTGATCCATCTTGCCGTAGTGTGCCATTTCCTTGTGAGGCTGAAGAACTCAGAGTCTGCACCTCCATGCCTCCCTGGGTACTCACTCAGGCTTTTCAGGGTGACTAGATCCCTTCTCCCCACTGCAAAAGACAGCCACGCCCAACAAACAGCTCCTCAGGAGCACCTCAGCCACTGACAGCACTGCATTCACATCAGGGCCGGCTCCAGGCACCAGCCAACCAAGCACGTGCTTGGGGCAGCACCTGGATGGGGGCGGCGCTGCGGTGTTTTTTTTTTTTTTTTGTAAACACTCTTCCCAGCTAGGGCAGCGGGCCAGCCCCGCTCCCAGGCGGCACCCCGGCCGGGGCTGCGGGGAAGACGCGCTCCCCGCCGGCCCCCTGGCCGGGGCAGTAGGGAAGCCACCCTCCCCGCCGGCACCCCGGCCGGGGCAGCGGGGAAGCCACCCTCCCCGCCGGCACCCCAGCCGGGGCAGCGGGGAAGACGTGCTCCCCGCCGGCCCCCCGGCCGGGGCAGCAGAGAAGACGCGCTCCCCGCCGGCCCCCCTGGCTGGGGCAGCAGGGAAGACGCGCTCCCCGCCGGCCCCCCGGCTGGGGCAGCGGGGAAGCCGCCCTTCCGGCCGGCGCCCCGGCCGGGGCAGCGGGGCCTGGGAATACATGCTCCCCGCCGGCCCCCCAGCCCGGGGAAGCCGCCCTCCCTGCCGGCACCCCGGCCGGGGCGGCAGCGGGGATGCCGCGCTACCCGCCGGCGCCCCAGCCGGGGCAGCGGGGCCTCGGGAATGCCGCCCTCCCTGCCATCGCTCCGGCCGCAGAGTGGGGAGCGCGGCATCGCCCCGGCCGGCAGCGGGGCGGTGGGCATACCGCGCTCCCCGCCAGCGCCCCCACCGGGGAGCGGGACCGCCGGCGCCCGGCCTGAGAGGGCGGCCGGCGGCTTTTTTGCCTGGGGCGGCAAAAAAGCCAGAGCCGGCCCTGATTCACATACAGTGCTTTGCATGGATGAGTCAGTGTATCATCATCAATATGTTGCCGCCTCTCAGCATGTGCAGGGAGCCTAACACACCAGGTCTAGTCTCAACAACTGCTTCTTTATTAATTTACAAAATGACCCTCAGGAAGCAGACAAAACTCCCCACCCTATAATATATGTTTAGGGATTATCCTAAAATAACTCTCCTGAACCCTCAGGATAACAAAAATAACCCAAAATTACCTGATAGCACTGTAAAAAAGCAGTGCTTCCATAATAAAGTATGAAGTTGTCATAATCTTTGGGAGAAGGCTTATGTCTGTGTGCTAGCAGACTCCTTAGCTGTAAATAAAAAAAAAAGAAGTGTTTTGATCTTGGCAATATCCTTACAAAAAGGTATGAAAGATATTAGCATTTGATTTTAATCATCCTTGCCAATAAGCAAAATTCAGTTGCATATTCCTGTTACAAACCCGTATGATTCTTACATTCTCTAGAATATATTCATTTCCAAGTACACTAAAATGTATTTCTTTTCACACAACTTCTTGTTATTTCTTTACAATACAGTTTTGCTATTACTGTCTCCATTGTCTCATTTTTTTAGCTGAATCCCACTTGTGCATGAATATTTTTCTCTCACCTGGTACCAAGCATCTAACATATACAGATTTACAATAGGAGACCCACACACTGACAGACACCATTAATTTACATATTCTCAGGGAGATAGAATTTTGAAATTTGATATTTTCACTTACGGAGTGCTGCTGAATATAGAAAAATACCAAATGTGAAATCTGACCTTTCCATCAGAGGTCTCAACAAGTTCAATAGTTGCTTTGAATGAGATTTCGACCAGTTTAAATGTCTCTACAAAAAAATCACATTAGGGATAACTATACAGCTTAAATTAATTTCTTCCATGAATCAGCCACATTGGGCATGAGGCCTTCCAAACAGAGAAACAGGAAGGTCATCTGAGGTCATTGGTTCTATTTATTTTATTTTAAGTGAAGATAATGCTTATCAAACTGGTGCCTAAAACTTACACTGCTCAGTGCTGCCTGATGCCATCTAAGAGGCTATGTTGCAGTCGTAAATGTGGTCACAGGCTGTTATTAGCATACCGGTGAGAATAAAAAATGGACATAAGAAAATTGAGCTTATGCCATAGTGCCAATCCAGTACAATTTTTACTATAACCTGTCTACCAGTGTTTTAAGGGTTAATTACTTCTGTTTTTTGCATATATTTAAAAATAATGTTGCTAGGAGGCTAACTGCATATTTATGGATAAAAAAATGATGTATTGATCAAAAGTCACTCCTCAGTTAAAATACATCCAAATAATGTTACAACATTAAAAGCCACAGCTCTCCAAAAGGTAACTATCAACTAATATAGTAGAGTCTGAGCAGAGGTTAATTGCATCTCTCTTTCCCAGTTGCAGAATTCCTAAGGTCTACAGGTGCTATGGAAAGGACTCCTGACAATCATAGCAAGGAAACAGAGACTGAAGCAAGATACCCAGCAGCTTTACAAACAAAGTTTACACACATTTAGAGGATCTACATGAGCCCTCTTCTCCATCCAGTTCACTCTAGTAATTTGAAGCAATTTAGGTGAATAATCAGTTTACTGAGATGCTAAGTGGCTGATTCAACTTCCCTTGACTTTAATGTCAGGTAGATCAGACCCCGAGATAGCCATTTAGTAAATAAACGTACTTTAAAAACAAACAAACCAAACAACTTTCTCTCAATATATGATTTTCTAAAAAAAACAAAACACCTCATAACTTAGTCAAATAAAAACGAATTTCCTCCAGCCCATACACTGCTCTTCTCTTCCACGAAGGGGGTTATTCCAAGCTAAATAGCCACTTTCAAACCTTAATCAGTTTAAAAGTAGGGAAATAGGAATGTTTTTGTAATGAGAAAAGTGTAATTTTTTAGTCTTCCCTTATTCAAAAACAATAGTCATTTATTAGTCATTTAACTTTAAGCAGAAATCAAACCTGGAAAATTTCAGAAAAAAACAAACAAACAAAAACACAGTAACAGAAAGCTATGAATAACTGCAAATGGAATTAGAATCACTGGATTACTTCTCTTATATCAAACACTAGTGAGACTCGATTAAAACAATTCTCTTGCTCCATAATTTTGTGTTTTTGAGTTAGGGACTCACCAGTTCTATGCATTTGATCTTTCAAAAAGTATTTAGATATTTCTCTCAGGATTGTCCCTTTTCTCTTAACCAGTTTAGTTAATCATGATTTCAACATTCGGTTATCAATCATATCTATTACTTCAAGGTCATCTGCAAGTTTGGAATGAGGTCAATGTAATGAAGTATGAGTGTTTTCTACGGCACATAGCAATTTATTCTGTGAATTTATATCTAAAAATTAGTTTGAATTAAAAAGTTGTATTCAATATATTTCTCACCACAGAGGATAAAGATGTTCCACTCAGTTCAGTGAAAAAGTTTTTTAAAGTTTGTTTTATCTATTTTTAAGAACGTTATTTTAAAAAAATTCACCATCAGCACCTAATCACCAGAATGTGTGTGTCTGTGTATCCAGTCCAAGAAATCTTTCACCATATTATCTCTTATGCAAGCTAATAGTGCTAGACCGGCAATAGAGGTGTTTTTTAAAATGAGATGGGGAGCAAGCAGATACTGGACACAGTGTTGGTATATAATACTTTAAATGCTTTTTATTGATTACAAAACAAACCTTATTTACTTTACATTTACACCCCAAACATACCATACCAGTCAATGTTTAAAGGTTAGAATGGTTTTGATGGCCAGTTGAGATCTTTTTTGTTAGGATAAGATTATAAGATGTGGGGAGCTGGCGAAAACCACATTTATATTTACATGGGACTTTGATTTGCAGAAATTATAGGCAACCATTTATAGTCCATTCCTTCATGTTATTGTTTTTTTGCCTTTATTTACTAGGCCTTTTACTCACACAATTTTAAAGAGACAATTTTGAGCGGGCCGCTATGATTATAGGTGTGCCATTTTAAAAAAAATGTATACAATTTTATATCAGTTTAGCTGGCATTGGTTGGGGGTTTTTTTAATGATGATTTTTTGTATTTTTCCTCAGAATATAAGATTGTTTTTGCACAAATAGTTCTAACAGTCCTTGACCTTAAGTTCTTACTTTGGTTGCTAACTTGCAACGTATGTATTCATGTCAAGCACGCGTCATTCATACCAGGCCTCAATGACCTGTAACATATTATGTGGATATATTATATAAATCACGTGTGTGTGTTTTATATATTTTATATATATACACACACACACACATATACATATATATACATATACATACACATACCAACATTCCCCCTTTTTGATACATTATTAATGCCATTAATTATTGTACTACTTTATAATTTTGCAAGCAATTTTATTTTATATATTACTTGCTTTAAAATAGTGTTGCTTTTTTTATTTGGCAGTTTAAACATAGCATAATAAAGGTTAATTAAATTATTAATGCAAATATTACAATAGGATGTAGCATTACATTTAGAAGAGCTGTGACACTGGGAGACCATTTTTTAAAAACATTATACCAATGAGAAATTGCTACAACAGCTATACTACGGCCATTTGCTTTTTACTGGCATTAGGTTTTTACAGCTGTATATATTTGTTAAACATGTTTTGTAAGGTATTAAATATTACATTTCGTTTCACCATACCTTGTATCCAAGGGCACGTCCCAAATGCAATAATCTACTTCTATAACAGAGAAGGGGCTTTAACTTTAGTTCACTGGGGTGCTAATAGTTGAGTTCAACTGTATCATGAAATTTGAAACCTATCCATTTTAGAAACAACACTAGCACATACTAATTCTTGCCTTTTATGTATTCATGCCCAAGTGTTCCGGAAAGCAACAGCTGAGACTATACGTGGAACACAAATATTTTCAAATAAAGTAATGCTTGTGGTCCTCCTCCAGATCCCATTGAATTCAATGAGAGTCTTTGGGTTAGGAACTCTTTCTACAGAAGAGCTGGGCAAATACCTCAAAAATACTCAGTGAATATTTACTTAAGAAAACTCTGAGTTTGCTTCACTTGTGGTCAGAAGCCTTTTGTGTACACGCTCAATGTACACACTTATTTCTGAACGAGTTCATTGTTGAGAACAAACAGGTATAAACTGGCCATGAATAAATTAAGGTTGGAAATCAGAACAAGATTTCTAACCATCAGAGAAGTGAGGTTCTGGAACAGCTTATCAATAGGAGGTGTGGGGGCAAACAACCTAACTAGCTTTAAGAGCTTGATAAACTTGTGAACAGGATTATATGACAGCATTCCCTGCGATAGCAGGAGCCTGAACTCATTGACCAGGGGGTCCCTTCCAGTCCTACATTCCACTGAGAGTGGTTGCAGAAACAGCAAATTTTAGGTGACTATTACAGGACATTTGTGGAAAGCTAATTTTGAACTCCAATATAAACCTGTGTTTAGGAATTACACACATTTATTCAGAAAATAAAATGTGATCTGTATCCAGACAGAACTAACCAACAGAGCACAAAAATTGGATATGCAATACTCAATGTGTCATTCAATCATCAGACAAACTGTTCAAAAACTATTTGGTGAATAATTTTGAACAAAATTGAGAACTCAAACTGTTTATGGACAGTTTGTGAATAGGAAGAGGCACACAAAAAACAATCAGATTCTGGCCCACACTATGATCCCTTTTTACTTCTCTCTCAGCTCTCTAAGAGTAACTGATGCAGCTGAGAATTTAGCCTTTGCTACTAATTATGCTCAGCTCTAGTCTATCGCAGCAATACGGATGATGAACTGCAACAATACAAACACTGAGGTGAAGTGTGCATTGGGCTTAACAAGCAAATGTACAATACTTTCAGCACTTTTTTCAGTCAATTAAATAAACCTATATACTCACTGGGAAATAGACTTGATGGTACATAAGAAAGTCAATGATAATTTTCAAAGTGGCATTAAGTACTGCAGTGTACATACACATTTCTTTACAAATCACATTATTTTTAGGTAACCTTGTGCACTGCTAAACTGTTTGACTAGTGGAATGCAGGTCTAAACTTGTTTCACAAAAACTTTAAAAATGTATCGGTCAGAAATTGTTTATAAACATTTCAATAGAGATTTAAGAAATTAACTAAAAAGATTTGGATTTCAAGGTGGGCATTGTTTGAATAATGTGCACTGGCCTTGAAAAGGACCTATGGGTCCAAACCACTTCAGTCCAAACCTACAGCCAAACGCTTGTGTCCAGGTTCGGGTGGCTAGCCCAAGATGCCATCAGTACTACACCAACCACATTGCTATTTTTAGCACATTAGTTTGAGCAGAGTTAGGATGAGTCTATCCAACCTGGGACTCGCACCTCCCAGCTGCAGTGTAGATATACCCTAAATGACTTACCCAAGGTCACATCGAATCTACCTTGTCTCTCACTCCTCTCTCCCAACTGTGAAATGGGGATACTACTTCCCTACCTCAGGAGGGTATTGTCCAGAGAAGATCTGTTATTCTTTGTGTGGTGGTCAGATATTACCCTACAGAGCGCAAGGATCTAAATAGAAAGATTGGGCCATTCCTTCCCAACACAATGAAATCCATCCACACCCACAGAACTGATAAAACATAACTGGTCCCTCAGTTGAAAATTAACTTCTTTGATTGCAAGCACACAGAAACATGGACGGCCCAGGTAAAATATGTCTCCCCAAGAAAGTCTACTATGTGGCAGTCACATGGAATCTGTCAGTTTTCTAAAAGCAGAGGAAGGAAGTGATGAAGGAATTCAATACCATCTAGAGATGAGAAATGGACACTATGGGAAGTAGCAAAGGAACTATGGGAGGGCAAACAGAAAAGAAAGGAGAGTGCTCTTTTACTGCAAGTGTGGTAGACAAATTACAAAATGAATCCCTGACACACATTTAAAAAAATAAGCTTACTTTGGCTTCCCTTCTTTTACATTAACCTAATGACAGTGGAAGTGACTCAGAAATCTGACGGTCATAATCAGACGTGTTGTGTGATAAATCATCACTCAGTTGAAGTACTTGGGAAGGGAGACTATGAATCCTAGAGGGCACAACCTCCTTAAACAGGAGCCAAGAATATCTCATTAGCACAACAGCTGTAATAAGTCCCCCGTAGTTACTGGAGAAGTAGCTGTGTTAACAAAAATCTAACATAGCTCTTTAATGAGAAGAGAAAAGCAATACAGCAGGCATGACATTTCAATATGAACATCATAAATAACTACATTTTAGAAGCCAACATCCAAAATGCTTGGAAGGGTGTACACTTTAATAAATAAATAAGAATATACTTAAAATAATTATAAAAACACCCTCTTAAACCTCTGAAAAGACAGAAGCAAACAGCTTTAGACAAGAATAGACATTAGTCTCAGAGCTTGGCAAATACACACACACACCACTAGAGCCAAATTTTGGGGTTTAGGATCCTAGGTAGAGATTGATGACAGTCTTATTGAATCATTTGTAAATCTTTAGCAAATAAAGTCAAAAGCCCTCTCAAACTGTAACAGCCTTCCTCCACAGGGACTATTTCCTCTTTCACATTGTTCAGCCAACAGGGATTGTTGTGTACTTTGTAAAAGATGGGGGACTGATGTATATTTTTAATCTTTTACCTGTCTCAGAATAGTATATTGGGAGTTAAGTTCAGGCCTGTGGAATACAAGAGAAAACTGTAGACCTCCCAAGTTACAAGGAGAGTGGTAATCTTTCCCATGCTAGGAGATCTGAAGCCTAGCCACCTGGCCTCTTAAAAGATCCTCCAGGATATGCAGTGTTTTAGTGGATGGGAATAGCGTGGGAGGGAAGAGTGTTAGAGGCAAATCCAAGAGAACATGCATCATCTCCTGCAAAACCCTGCAAGACCACACACACACACACACACACACACACACCCTGAGGCAGTATTAACTTTTCTGTGCCCCCCTCCAGGCCTAAGAACCCTCCTTAAGAAGCAGTTTTGTGGTCACTGCTGTGTTGCCAGACAGATAGGAAGAGAGGGAACCCACGACTCACTGTGAATGGCTCTGACACTTTGTGGATCTCCAGAACTGCTGGAGTTTCCGTAAATGAGCAAACCCCACTGCCCTTTTCTCCTCCCTCATTTCCAGGGGTGAAAGTAACTTATAGGACTTACCGGTACACTGGAGTCCTGAGTGGGGGCGTGGCCACAACTGGATGAGGTGTGGCCTCGACTGGAAGAGGCGATTTAAAGTCTCTGGCTGGGAGCCCCGGGGCCTTTAAATCACCTCAGAGCTACCAGCTGCAGAGGCGGCTGGGAGCCCTGGGGCGAATTAAAGGGCCCGGGGCTTCGGCTGCCGCAGAGCTCCGGGCATTTTAAATCCCTGCCAGAGCCCCGGGACTCTGGTGGGGATTTAAAGGGCCCGGGGCTCCGCGCAGCGGCCAGAGTGCCGGGCCCTTTCAATCCCTGCTAGAGCCCTGTCGCCGCTACCCGTAGTGGCGACAGTGCTCCAGCAGTGCTTTAAAGGGCCTAGGACTCCCTGCAGTGGCAGGAGTCGCGGGCCTTTTAAATCCCTGCCTGAGCCCGGTTCCAGCAGCCGGGCTCGGGCAGTGCTTAAAAAGGCCCGGGGCTCCTGCCGCTGCGGGGAGCCGTGGGCCTTTTAACGCGCCGCCCGAGCCCCGCTGCCAGAGTTCTGGTGGCGCTTTAAAGGGCCCGGGGCTCCCCGCAGCGGCTGGAGCCCTGGGCCCTTTAAATCACCGCCGGGGAAGCCGGTACAGTCCGGCACAGCGTACTGGCTCTTGCTGGTACGCCGTACCGGACTGTACCAGCTTACTTTCACCTCTGCTCATTTCCAAGGAATGACTTGGGGAAAACTCTGCTAGCCAATCCTTACATAGTTTTCCTCGTCCCAGAAATATCTCCTACAGGAAGGTATGATCAAGGTTTTAATTCACTAACATTTAACAACTGTTATAGGCATAGGGAAATTAGATTGAATATTTGTACATATAAGGTGTAAATTGAAGTAAAAAAAGGTCACACTGATATGCTAATGATACTGAGCCCACAGAACAGTATAGACTTAACAAAGCATAGTCTGAAGGGATAAATAACACCAGGTAGAACTACATAAAATGTTGTTTATATGGCATAAGGCCACCAGGGGGACTCTTCTACCATTGTTCAGGTGAAGATATTTTCAAGGAGAAAAAAAAAAGTGCCATGAAACCAGTCTTCCAGCTGAATATACAGAATTCAGTGTAAGGTTTTAATGTATACCCTTTAAGGTTCTTTGGACTAGGAGAGCTGCTAATCTGCAAGAACTAATCAAGGTTTATGTCCCAGTTTGCAGATTATGTTCAGCCACTGATTTGTCTTTGTGCAGCCCCTGGTTGTCTACTGCAAATTCTTTGCTATTTTTCCTGACTTATGTGGATTTGAGGTACTTCGGGGCCTTGTTGAATCATTAGGATTGAAACGCAGCTCTGCTTTTAACAAAAGCTATTAATTCTTAACTTACCTTGTTTGTGATAATAGTATTTTGCATTTATCTAGGGGGATTTTTTATGCTCAAAGGACTACACAGACTTTACAAGCAAATTGTGTTTTCTCCTCTCTCAGATGCTGCTAAACAGTGTGTTTTCACTATGCAAGAGGAACAGGATTTGAGTGTGTATCCCCAGCAATGCAAAACCCAACTTGTCTGGGGCTCATGCAACAGCAGCATGGAGGACGTTTTGAGGCAGGCTAGAAAAACTAGGGGGAAGGACAAATACCACCAGTGGTGTGATCAATCCAACTTCCAAGACCCATTCATGCCCAATTGGAGAAAGCAGTTTTATATGTGCTTTATCATTCCATAGCCATTCCGTTGCTTGATAATTTCTCCTCGATAGCCGGTATAAGTGCAAATCTCGTCAGTGACAGTTATTCTCCATTTGTCCGCTTCTTTGAAAACACCCATCAACACAGCTTCTGCAAATGTCAGTCTTCAAATGATAAACTTGGCATATGAACATCTCCTTTGCATTTATGACCTCATCAGTGACTGTTACATGCATTCCGAGCACCTTCTGAGTGAGGAGAGTGTCTGAGGTTGAATCAAATGCCTTCAAGTAAAATAATGTATTTCCAGCCAACCTGCTAGTAGTGTCACATCCTGAAAGGGCATAGAAACCTGGCAGGTCAGTGACTTTTAATTGTCCAAGTGATAGGAACCCCATCTCTGAGGGATATACAGTGATTCTGTTCCCCAGCAGCAGGCAGAAAAACAGAACTTTGCACAACTCTTGGGTAGCATCACAGAGAGCACTAGGACAGCTGTGTCTTATTTAGTAGCACCTCTCTGTGGCATGCAAGATAATTTTAGTGTCTACCTTCTCATGGGAACTACAAAGAAACTCCACTGAACAGTGTAAGGAATCAGCTTCATTATGCCACGTCTCACTCTTGAGATACTCTTAGGCTTACCTCAGAAGGAGCAAGTGTTCTCGAAACGTATGCCATGGGACCTAGTACAACGTGCTTCTCACCCACAGCTAGCACTTATCCCAGCACGTTAAATTTTTTTTTTGATGCTCGATGCACTCTCTCTCTCCAACCTTGCCAAATTCAGTTTATGGTACACTTCTTATAGCATGTAAGGTGCCACTGAGCATTGTGTTTAACCAGGTCCAAAGATTCACCTACTAGTCGGTACCCTTCAGCTCCCCATTGATGCCTAAAAATGATCAAGACCAAAATGAAAACAAGGATGTTGTAATAAATTACTTTGGGATTGTAATTAATTATGTTATAACACAGATGTTACGTAACTATGTGCATACCATTTGCAGATAGATGCCTGTGATTTCTGGCTGGAAGCGAACATCTTAACCAGTGCCACATTACAACTCTTTTGGCATAATAAACAAAGCTGATAATCAATACCACTGAATCGCTTCTTTTCTTTTGCTTTTGGGCCAATGATAGCTAGTCAACTTGAAGCATTCTTTCCCTTTATAGTAATCTGTCATGTTAAAAAATGAATCAGGTATGTTCTGCGCATTAGCTGATGACTGACAGTACTGTCAGTCAAAGACCACAATTTGACTTTGTGAAGACTGCATGTTTGACAAAGATATGGTTCAAATCTGCATATAATGCAGCCATTTGGAGAAAAGTCCAAAATCTTGAAAGTAGAAATAGTAAAAACAACCTGTATAAGATACCATATAACCTTAAATAGTATACACCACATCACTCTTATACACTTGAGCAAGTTTATGAACAGAAAGCTGATGAATAACACAGCATAGAAAAGGAAACATCATATAGCCCTGATTTCCTATAGTAGAAACTTTTTGAAGCTCTAGTATATCCAGTGTTGGACTTTAGGGCTGGTGATTCAGGAAGTTAATACAAATAATGCTACCAAAACCCAAATGTCTTAACATTTTATGAGGAGACTATAATAAGTGGTTTTGGTGCCAAAGAATACACAGCAGATTCTGGTACAAGAGATTTCTCAAGCTTTCATTGCAATTCAAGTTGAGTGGGATAGGTCACTGTTAGAGGTACTTTTTTGTTTTCCCCCCAAATGTATTTGATCAATATTTCATGAAAAGAATTAACATATCTTTGGATTCACATAAAAAGATTATGGAAATATTCTGTTAAACAAGTATCAGAGGGGTAGCCGTGTTAGTCTGCATCTGCAGAAGCGACAAAGGGTCCTGTGGCACCTTATAGACTAACAGAGGTATTGAAGCATAAGCTTTCGTGGGTCAATACCCACTTCTTCGGATGCCAGCAGTGGGTATTGACCCACAAAAGCTTATGCTTCAATACCTCTGTTAGTCTATAAGGTGCCACAGGACCCTTTGTCGCTTCTGTTAAACAAGACTCTGCAAAGCATAGCAGCCTTCTCTATTCCTTTCTTCTCAGATGTTTTTGAAAAGGTAAATAAAGTCTATAGCACTCACAGTTTTGGGAATGAAATGAGAGGAATCAGTCCCCAATCAAACCAATAAAACTAAAATCTAAACCCAGGGATTTTACCCCTGTGATCTTTACAAAAGCAGAACCATCAGAGCACACGGATGGTCTAAAGTTTCAGTCAATAATCCATAAAAGGACACACACACTATTAACTCTTGTGCTGGAAAAAGCAACATTTTAATGCTTGCACATGTGTATATTTTAGGGACTATCCATTATTTTGCTGTGAGAAGAGATCTACCTGTAGCTAATCCTAATGGAAGAAAATGGAATTCTTTTGCACGCTTTTCAGTGTCTCTTTCTCAAATGTCAATACTTTTTGGTTTCTCACAGGTTATTACCAGACGACCCCCACGTTCAGCCAGCCATTACATCCCCAGTGTCTTACTATTTGTAGGGAAGCTCTGTCCTTTGCAGGCCCCTCCAGATGGGGGAATCAAAAGGAAAGTCAAATGCCCTAATCTCTCAAAGGAGAGGAAGTCCACAGTGCTGCCAACAATACAACTTCTACATAATAGGCTTTGATAAATCTTTCTGGCTAGGCTGCTGAGTCAGGCTTAGTTTGTTCAGCTTACCCTGAGAATTTGCTGCACTCTCCATAGGGTCAGGATGAAGATATCTTTCTTGGGAGTCCCTCCAACAATCTCCCACTTACAGCTAAACTGCTCTTCCCCCACATCTGAACGTAGTTTTCTCCCCTTAGAAGGCCACCTCCCTACCATATATAATTGACAGGGCTGGAGGATGGAGCTAGCCCTGCCCTCAGGATCTCTCTGGCATCTTCCTTGTCAGTGTGGGGTCTACATGTCCTGTCACAAAACCCTTCTTTATGAAAATAACCCAGGATTAAAAAAATAGCAAGCCCCTAAAATAAAGCCCTGATTAATATGGACCATCTGTCATTAAAGCAGTCTTTTTATACCCTATCAGCCATGCACAGGTGCCATAGATAACAGTATAACTTCACTGTTCCTGGTAGCAATATATCTGACCAAAGAATGCTATTCAACCCACAAGGGAAGCCTGAAATGGCTTAAATTGTGCCTGAATCAGGAGTGCAAGACTGAGCATCACATTGATGCTGAGGTTCAGGAAATCAGCCCTATTCAGGACAATACTTAAGCACATGTTTACAGTGTGGCACATGCATACATAGTGTCTTGAATAGGGATAGACATAAACATGAGTTAAGTGCTTTCCTGAAGACCTATACTTCAAGTTTTTAACTAATATTTCATGGGAGGAAGAAGAGAGAAGGGAAGTGAAAGTAAAGAAATCAGTTAACAGTACCAGCTCAGTGACATCTCACTTGTCCCAGAACTTTGAATGTTCAAAGGCTGGGACTATGACACTCATAAGTTATATGACATTGCTACAGGGAGACATAATACTGTACATCTAGAACATTTCCAGTGTTTAGTGCTACCTAGCATTGAGCTTAACATATACAGTAGCAAAGAGAAGCAATAAAGACACTACTACTTATTTGACTATTTATTAGTTGAGTTTAATCTGCTCTCTCTTCTGGGACCTCATTTTTGAATTAGCGGAATCAGCCAGTTATTTTTCTTCTGGTATTTCAATATATAATGTGGGATCCAAGATATCTCACTCATGGATTCTAGTAATACAATAACATTATAACTTTCCAACAGCTGTGCTCTACAATTGCCTGGCAATGGTGAGCTTATCATGAGCCAGTAATTTTATACACTAATGGGGTAGGTCTGGGTCTTAAACTGTAAAACTATGATTTAAATGACATCTTTCCTCCTCCCCCACATTATTTTAAATTGTCTTCCTCAAGGATTAAAGTAAGAGGGAGTACAAGAAGTGCGGCTCCTAGAAGCAGAGGGAGACCAGACCTTCTCCTCTCCCTGGCTTGGGGGAAGGTCACTAGCGTAGCCGGGGGGGGAGCAGGGGGAGCGGCTGCTCCCCCTGTGAGGCGAAGCGGTGCTAAGGCGCTGCAGGAGCCGGGCTCGGGGGCGCTTTAAAGGGCCAGTGGCTCTCTGCAGCAGCAGGAGCCGCCGGCCTTTTAAAACGCCCCCCCCCCCCCAGCCCCGCTCCGGCAGCGGGGCTGGGGGGGGCGCGCTTTAAAAGGCTGGTGGCTCCTGCCGCTGCGGGGAGCCGCAGGCCCTTTAAAGCGCCCCCCCCAGCCCCGCTGCCGGAGCCGGGCTCTGGTGGGGATTTAAAAGGCCCGGGGGCTCTGCAGTGGCTGGAGCCGCAGGCCCTTTAAAGCACCGCCGGGTGAGTACAGGGGGAGCAGGGAGGTGCCTTTTTATAGCGTCACCGCTCCCCTTGTGCTCTAAACCTGGCTACGCCACTGGGGAAGGTTATTCACCCCTTCTTCTTGTCTGTTATGGTGAGGACTCCCCAGGCAGAGAAATCTCAAGAAGCAGAAGAAGGTACCTGGTAGAGGAACTACTGTTTCTCCCAGGCTTTCCACCATAAAGTGCAGCTCCAGTTGCAGGGAGATGATGTGTCTCACCTCTGTTTTCTAAAGGAAGACAACTGGCTTCCTCTCACCATCAGCTCCTTCGTTGCTCTGGGTGAAAAGCATCAAGGACAGGTAACTGATGTATAGTTTGTGTGTAAAGTCTTCTAAAACACTAGGGCATTTTGGAGAGGGGAGCCTCCTGTATCCTTCTTTTTTATTTATTCTATTGATTCTCTCCTGGTCAAATCTAAATGACAGCATATATAGGAATTGGGATGCATCACATATGTGCTTATCATTATTGTGCTATGTAATTATTGTTGTTTGTGGCTATGCAATATTTGTTTAGAATTCAGGACTGATGGGAGAAAACAGCAATTACTTTAAACTCCACTTTCCCCCAAAGTGCCAGGCTGCAGTGTGTGGCCCTTTCAGCCATATTTAACTCATTTTCTCATGTGAAAGCTGTACTGGGAGCTGCTCAATAGTTCACATTTAATTTTAATAACAAAAAAAAAGGTAAAATTGGCTAGAGGGTGCCAAATTACTGTTGAAAGGGCAGCTGAGATTCTGGCCGTGTGAAGGGATGTTTAAAAATATAAAACTAGTGCAGGGAGAAAGGAAATAAATTGGGGGAGTTAAAAATAACCTACTAATTTTAATATATTTGTGTATCAACATCTTCTCTTTTTCTCCTTTTGTGTTTTCTCCTCATTTAATGGAAACTACCATGGACATAATTTTAGGCAGGTGGTGAAAAAAATTGCAGAGACCAGCTCTACCAATCAACTTTCACCATATGGGGCCTTCCTTCTTTCAGTCCACACGTGGAATTGGAGAAGAAGGGAAGGAGTGAGATAAGGTAGCTGTTTGAGGCTCCTGTGTAGTGTAGCTCAGCACTCTCTCTCCACCTCCTTTGCTGATTACTGCTGAGGTGGGTGGGAGACTCTCGCTAGAGGCTGCTCTGATCCCCTTCAGGACAGGTAGGAGGCTGTTCTTAAGAGCCACAGTTCTGCCTAGACTGTCTGCCTGCTTCCTCCTCAAGCTCTTAGGAGGGAGAGCTGGGGTTGGGAACCTGAACCCCAACCCCCTGCCCATCAGCATTCCTCCTCCTTCCATTCCCCCACATGAAGAAGGTTCAGGTATGGCATGGGTGGGGGGAGGAACTGGGTGAACACTGCCTCAGGGGGACCATGGGAAGGGTCCTGGGGATGGGGCATGCAGGCAGACCAGTGACTTTGGGGAGGAAGCAAGCAAGGAGGCACATGTTGGGGGAGCCGTGAAGAGAAGGAGGGGGACATCTGGGAAAAGGGAACTGGTGTGTGAGCAGGAGGAAATTTGGAGGAAGTGAGAATGGGAAAGGGAGGTGTTTAGTGCTGTATGTTGGTGGGGTGTAGGAAGAAGTTTATTGAGGTGGGCAAGTCAGGGGGTGAGAGAAGCTTGCAGCATTAATGTCTGTCCCTCTTTCCCACAATCCCACCTCCATCTTTTCTGGCAAAGTTATTCCACTGGAACTTTCTTGTCAGAGTGGAAGAAGGTGTTGCATAAACATTCATGCAAGGGTAATTTGAAAGTGCCCAAGTCGCTTTTGAAAATGGGTCTCAGGCTCCTAAGTCAGAGGTGAAAGTAAGCCGGTACGGTATGGTACAGTGTACCAGCAAGAGCCAGTACCCCGTGCCGGACCGTATCGGCTTCCCCGGCAGTGATTTAAAGGGCCCGGGGCTCCTGCCATTGCGGGGAGCCCCGGGCCCTTTAAATCACCTCTTCCGGTTGAGGCCATGCCCCCACTCAGGACTCCAGCGTACCGGTAAGTTACTTTCATCCCTTTCCTAAGTCAATCAGACCTTGCAGCATCGAGCAGAGCTTAAATAACTTTAAAAATCTAGGCTGAGGTTCTTATGTTTTTTAAGCCCTTTTGAAAATTTTACCCATACACTATTTGCTGCTTCTAATCACCAATTTCTTCTTTTCTTCACTTCTTAACTTCCTTCTACTTTCCTCCCTCACCCCAATGTTTCAATGACAAGGAAACCCCTTGATCACGCTATTTCCAGCATTATAAATCTCCTTATACACCTGTGTGTGTATACATATAAGAAAATAGGGATACTTTGGGGACTCAGAGTTCATCAGCTTGCTAGAGATCTGAATTGGGGAGAGGTTGACCATGTTAACACTAATGTTGTCTTATTTACTTGATCATTTAAGTGATCAAGTAAATGTTGTTTCCATTTAAGTGAATGAGAGTTTTCCCCTTGAATTAAAGGGAGCAGGAGTAGATTCTTTTCTAATATGGTGGCTGTTAAAGATACTGGGTGGGTGAAATCCCAGCTCCACTGAAGTCAATGGCAAAACTCCCCTTGCCTGTAATGAAATAGAGTTCACTCCTTGTATCTTTATATTGTTGAACTGTTCTTTTTCTAACTTGACTTTTGCTTAAGGAGAAATATCAGGTTATAAGCAGAATGCATTTTTCCAAAAAGTGGAACAATTTAGAACTGAATGAAATAAGATATCGTAATTCTTAAGCAAAGGATTTTTTTATTGATGCCAGAACTGCAGATTTGCAAGTGAACAAATGGCGAAGCCTGCATCCTCCGCCTAGTGCAGAAAAGAACAGAACCTCTCTTGTGGTAAATTCCACATTATATAGCTTCAGTGTAGGAGGTACAAGTAAGGTCATTTGTTCATATGAAATTATCATTTCAGATATATTATTACCAATATATATTTTGCAGGCTTTAATAATAAATGAAGAGGGTTATGGTTATAGGAAAGTGTCATTTTATGTATCGAGTCTTTTCATTGTCTCTTTTATTCAAGTAGAAAAGTGCTACATAAAATTAGAGAGAACAGAACAGCTTTGCCAATATAGTATATAGAGATATAAATAGGTTACTTCAAGGATCACTATTCTATATATGTTCTTATACTGCAATCATCAATGTAGTATATGAGAGCCCTTTTCAACTGTACTTCATTAGAAGTCTAGCTACAGCCAGATTTAGGAGCCTAAGGGTATGTCTGTATTCTGTACTGGGGTGTAATTCCCAGCTCAAGAAGATATACCTGGGCTAGAGCTGATTGAGCCAACTCTAAAAGAGAGTGTAGCTGCAGCAGTGGGAGGGGCAAGTCATCCCATTACATACCTATCAGAGACACCAGGCGTGTACTGGGGCAGCTAGTCCTTCCCACTGCTTGTGTTGCTGCAGCTACACTCTAGTTTCAGTGCACTAGCTCGATGACCACTAGTGTCTCCTTGAGCACCCTCAGCTTGAGGTATAGACATACCCTAAATCTCATTGAAAGTTCCACTGAAATCAATAAGAACATAAGAACGGCTGTACTGGGTCAGACTAAAGGTCCATCCAGCCCAGTATCCTGTCTACTGACAGTGGCCAATGCCAGGTGCTCCAGAGGGAGTGAACGTAACAGGTAAGGTTCAAGTGATCTCTCTCCTGCCATCCATCTCCACCCGCTGACAAACAGAGGCTAGGGACACCATTCCTTACCCATCCTGGCTAATAGCCATTAATCGACTTAACCTCCATGAATTTATCTAGTTCTCTTTTAAACCCTTTTATAGTCCTAGCCTTCACAACCTCCTCAGGCAAGGATTTCCACAGGTTGACTGTGTGCTGCATGAAGAAGAACTTCCTTTTCTTTGTTTTAAACCTGCTGCCCATTAATTTCATTTGGTGGCCCCTAGTTCTTATATTATGGGAACAAGTAAATAACTTTTCCTTATTCACTTCTCCACACCACTCATGATTTTATATACCTCTATCATATTCCCCCATGTCTCCTCTTTTCCAAGCTGAAAAGTCCTAGCCTCTTTAATCTCTCCTCATATAGGACCCGTTCCAAACCCCTAATAATTTTAGTTACTCTGAACCTTTTCCAATGCCAGTATGTAACATTGCAGGACTCACCCCTGCGACACCTCCTGCTGGTTTCTCCAGGAATTAGCTCTTCTATCAGCCCGAAGTGCCCTCTGCAGGCTGATGTCCCGCTTGCTCCTATGTCCTTCCTGGACCCTGGTGCCCCTTTCCACCAGGTGCTGCCCCCTGGCAGTACTCCCAACAGTCTCTATGGGTCACCCCTCTCTAGGAAACGCCCAACCCTCTTATCCCCACCTTGCCTCAGTCTGGGCTACTACCAGTCATCATCAAGCCCCCGTTCACTGAGGCAGACTGCAGTGTAAACGCCACTCATCATAGGCAAAGGGGTTCAGACCTGCTGCCTTCCTCTGCCTCCCAGAGGCCCATATCTCTATGGGCCTTAGACCAGGCCCTGCAGCCTGGGGAGTTGCCAGCCTGGAGCTCCCCTGCTCCTCTGGCTTTCCCCAGCCCTGCTTCACTCCCAGTACCCTTTCTGCAGGCAGGCGCTGCTCTCTCACAGCCTGGAAAGAGACTCCTTCTGGGCCGCTGACTCACAGCCATTTTATACAGGCCAGCTGTGGCCTGATTGGGGCCCAGCTGCAGCCACTTCCCCAATCAGCCCAGCTTAGTCGCTGTTAGCCACAGCCTTCTCCCAGGGCTGACTTTAACCCTTTTTCTGCTGGAGTGGGGGAACCGCCCCACTACACAATATATCTTTTTTGAGATGATGAGACCTCATCTATACACCGTATTCAAGTTGTGGGCGTACCATGGGTTTGTATAAGGGCAATAAGATATTCTCCGTCTTATTCTCTATCCCTTTTTTAATGATTCCTAATATCCTGTTTGCTTTTTTGACTGCCGCTGCACACTACATGGATGTCTTCAGAGAACTATCCATGATGATGCCAAGATTTTTTTCCTGATTTGTTGTAGCTAAATTAGCGCCCATCAGATTGTATGTATAGTTGGGGTTATTTTTTCCAGTGTGCATTACTTTACATTTATCCACATTAAATTTCGTTTGCCATTTTGTTACCCAATCACTTAGTTTTGTGAGATCTTTTTGAAATTCTTCACAGTCTGCTTTGGTCTTAACTATCTTGAGCAGTTTAGTATTGTCTGCAAACTTTGCCACCTCACTGTTTACCCCTTTCTCCAGATCATTTATGAATTAGTTGAATAGGATTGGTCCTAAGACTGACCCTTGGGTAACACCACTAGTTACCCCACTCCATTCTGAAAATTTACCATTTATTCCTACCCTTTGTTCCCTGTCTTCTAACCAGTTGTCAATCCATGAAAGGATCTTCCCTCTTATCCCATGACAATTTACATAAGAGCCTTTGGTGGTGGACCTTGTCAAAGGCTTTCTGGAAATCTAAGTACACTATGTCCACTGGGTCCCCCTTGTCCATAACTTCAAAGAACTCTTAGAGATTAGTAAGACATGATTTCCCCTTACAGAAACCATGTTTACAATTGGAGTTTGGTGCCTAAACTGGTTAGGCACTTTTGAAACTCCTGCAGTTTTATGTGCCTAAATATCTATGAAAATCTGGCTGAATGTGTCTGTCACTTTTGAAAATGGGATTTAGGCTACATCTGTCGTTCTGTACAAGTGCTGAAATATAGGAAATGGATGCGGACAAGAAGTTTTTCTAATTTGGCTTTTTTACTTCTTGTTTTATTTGTTTGCTAAGAAAAAATTACTCCACAATTTGAAATTTAGTAGGAATTTTAATATAAGTATAATCTGAGCATGATCTAGCTCCCTATGGTCTAGTCCTGCAAACCTTTATGCACAGGAATAACTTTTCATACTTGAGTAGTCCCATTGAGTTCATTGGAACTACTCAGGCATGTCAAGTTACTCCTGTGCATAAATATTTGCAAGATCAAGGCCTATATTTGGACAATGCTATTTACTCCTAGTTCAAATACTGTAGAAGGAACAGATTATGAAGGGCATTTTATAAATAGGTGTAATAATAACAATACCGTTGAAGAACGAAGCAGACACATCATCCATTATTGTGCACATTTTATAAAAAATCATTCCGAATTTTTAAATGGATTTAACAAGAATAATAGTGACAGAAATGATAATCAGATATGCATATGAATAGTGCATACAGTACAGGATAGGGAAAAAAACGTCAACTATGTCATAAATTTTGCTAATTAAACAGCCCTCTGATTAGGGTATGGTATGGTAGAGATCTCACTGTGATGTGTTTAATTAACAAGCAAAATTTTTGCTAATAGTGTACTTTGGTAAATATTGTAATTTAAATATACAGTATAGATTAATAAATTCCAATTAATTTCAAATTAATTATAGGTCTGTTGCTGTTTTTATGACATTTTTGTTAAGAAGGCTAACATAGCATAATTATGAAAGCATATCTGACTTTATTATTCTATAGTACCAGCAGCAGATATACAGATATAAAAAGGCAGATCCTTTCTCAAAGGAGTTTACAGTTTAAATTGGCCCTAACACAATAAGGGGATGACAAGACAGGTATTTCATGGATATTAGCAGGATAAGGGCGGTTGGAACGGAGACAGCTCAATAGCTACATCCATATCTTATTTCTTCTGTTAAATTGTTTTTTAGACAAAGTTCTTTTTCATTTGTTGCGTTAATATATTCTAGTTAGTTTGAGGAAGCAAAGGCTGTCTAGAGTGAAAATCAATGGCAGAAGGTTAACTTTCTATGTTGATAAAATCATGAATTAACTGTTCCATTATTTTGTTTTTAATCAACATCAGTCTAATCAGTCTATAGACCCCTGGATCATCCCTTTTAATTTTTTAAAATATTGGAACTATACTGGCAATCCTCCAATCCAGTTTTCCAGGATGTGCTAACAATTAACACTTGGATGCAAATTTTCTGAGCCTGTTTATTTGGAAAACATTTAATTTGAGCAGCTCTTTCCTCATATCCTCCTTTATTGCAGATGGTGAACTTTCTTTTTAATTTACAGTGTCGTATGAGATTGATCCTCCTTCTTTGTTCCAAAAAATAGAACAGAAATATCTATTGAACATTTGTACATTTTCTGCATTGTTTACACTATCTAAAACCAGCTGTATCTAGAAATGGACCTATACCTTGCCTAGATTTTTGTGTGTGTTTATTCTGAATATGTTTAAAAATGCCTTTTTGTTGGCTTTAACCCTATTGGCCTAGTTAATGAATTCCTTTAGCTTTCCTCATCAGTTGTCGACATTTTTAGCTTATATTCATTGTTATTTACTTTCCCTTTTCCAGCATTCTTTATACATGATTTTTGTTTGTTTAATTGTGTCGTCCACATCTCTTTTCAACCAATGTAACTTTTTTGTGTGTGTTTTGGAATTGTGGCTTTTTGGGCATCCAGTAGGATATCCTTGATCAATTTCCAGTTTTTTTGTTAACACTTCCCACTCTAAATTTATGTCCCAGTCAGTTATGTCAAGAGTTGCTTTAAGATTTTGGAAAATTGTCCCTTTTATAAGAAAGTTTCTTTCCCTAGTGGATGACTATGCAGTGTCACTGCCAGCTCAGAGGACAAGCTCACTGCAGTGTACACTGAACACATTTAAAAATCTATTTCCATTTTTTCACCTGTTATCAACAATTCATACAGTACAACTACTTTTTAAGTGATCAGTAGATGGTAATTGGAATTCAATGAGAAAATCCCATGGAGCTCAAAATACTGTTCATTAAGGTTTTGTTTTTTTAAATCATTTTCCTTGGGGTTTTTTTTTGCTCCTTTTTTTGCACCACAGGTGGTTGGGGTCAGAAAAATTGTTGCCCATGAGGAGTCATATGTTCATCATAAGGCAGCCATGGCTCAAACGTCTGGAGGGACATACCTCTGCTGTCACAATGTGTAGAGTAGCATGACCAAGTTAACCTAATAGCCATTTGGCTTCTACCAGCAAGGCTGATGAAAACTCTAGAAAGCTGAACTGCCTGTACAGGAACTATAGCTCTAGAAAATGCTGAAAGTTCACAAGGAGAAAATGCCAATAAACTGAAATAAGCCACCTCAACACGGCTCCCAAAGCCCCAAACAATAAAAATAAAATAAAAAGCAAAATATTAATACAGGACAGAAAGTACAAAGTAAGGCACAAATGAATAAGTTCAAGTGCCTGGTATGTAGGACTCCAGAAGGGCATGTCCAGCTAATAGTGTTAAATAGAATATGCATGAATTGGCAATAATGCTGCCTCCTAGTGTGCACATTTGGAATAGCAGGGAATAACAGAAAGTGTCTTTTACTACGTTTGATATAGTGAGAAATAGCAGAAGTTGAAGAACCCAGGGGACAATGGCACGGCATTGCAAAATGTCATTTAAAAGTGACTAGTTTATTTTGAATTTTTTAAGACTTTAATATCTGCTTTTTACACTTGTGTCTAATGAAATAGGTAGTGTTAGTAAACTGGTCAGGACAGTAAGTGTTTATTTTAATCTTAAAACTAAGATAATGGTATTTGGTATCTTTTATAAAAGGATAGAATGGCATCTGTGTACTAGGCTTTTGGATTAATATCTATTCAAATGTGTCAAAGCAGATTTCTTGTAATGGCTCAATTCACTTTGAATAATTGGAAAGTTTTATTTAGTTGCACCTTATGCTACTTTGTATTCCTAGAACAGCAGAGGCCAAGGAGAATGTAAACAGGATAAACTTGATCTCTGGGTTTATGATGTTCGCCATATTTCTTCAAGGGCAGTCATGCAAGGTGCTGATCTGGCCCTAATGCAGTAAATCACGTAAGTACAGATTTAACTGTAAGCATGTAAGCAGGTCTGTTGACTTCAAAAACGTTATTTTTTTTTAAAAATCCCACCTCGCAGGTCCTAGAGCCCAGGCTCCAGCACAAGCCAGAACATCTATACTGCAATTAAATAGCCCTTTAGTCTGAGCACCACCCAAGTGAGCAGGCATGGACCTGCCGTGGGTTTTTAATTGCAGTGTAGACATACCCTTAAATACATCAGGCCCCCTTTTCCCTTAACTTATATCCTTTGCAGCATCACTGAACAGATGGTCACATATTTTGGATTTTTCTGGGGGCGGTGTAATGCAACTACTCTACAAAGGAAGGAAGTGTGCTTGTCAGTAAAATAAAACAAGCACAGCAGAGACATAGATATTTAGTACCTGCAGTTAGCCTGAAGATATTATAAAATTCTGTGGTTTAATGCATTCTTATTGCTGAATGCTTATGATTTAAAAAAAAATCCGAACCACAGAGATTAATCAAATTATGGTATTATCCTTCTCCGTGGCAATAGCGTACCATGTTTCTGATGTCCTATCATATTGATTCAGTAGAAGGAACACCAGAGAGTTTAATATTTAATAATTTTAAAATATGTACAGTGCTTCCTAATTAAGAAAACCCCTTAGTTTATCAGGACTTGTTAAATAAAAAGTTAGAATTAAACAACAGTTCTTGCTTGGCTACAGCGGCTTTGAGGGAGAGATTGTCTAGGTCTAATTTCTAAAATGTAATATATAAAAAGTATTATTCTTACTTGTGAAGAACTAATCCGATTAAATAATGAACTTAATAAAATTGCCCTAGGTGGCTTTTATCACCTAGTATAGTAGATTTTCAACTTAGATATTAAAACTAATCTTGCCAAAGTCTAGTTTCTCTGAACTTTCGTGTTGGCTTTCAGCACAGAGATTAAGTAAAATCCCAAACATTAATTTAATATGTATTGGATAACGTGAGATTAACCATGAAAGAGCTAAATTCGGGGACTGATTCTGCCACCCTTACTCACCAGGAAAAGTACCTTACTACACAAGTCATCCCACTGAAGCCAACAGAGCTGCTCATATGGGGTTTGATTGTAATTCCATTATTCACACTGAATGAGTAGTTCCATAGGTTTCAATGGGAGTGCGTGTGTAGTAGGGTACTGCTTACTGTGACTAAGTGTATCACAGTCTGCCTTTTGCTACGGTACTACTCAGTGAGTTAGAGTGGTAGAATCAGAGCCATAGCTATTACAGTAGCTAAATACCATTGAAGGGCTAGATCCCTACCTTGGATGCACCAAGCTCCCAATAGCATTATATATTGAGAATATATTTTACTCAATGGCTAACAAGCATTTCCCCAGCCCTATCAATGCTTAGTGCATGCCTCTGAGGGGAGCCATTATCTCTTCAATGGTAAATTTAGAATATTTTTTCAAGTATAATTTGTGTTTTTTTTGTTTTTTAATGATCCTCAGTTACCTATTTTATGTATTGTGCTTATACTTGTCTTAGTATTAAGTGCTCCAGCTACAATATCTAAGGAATTTATCACAACTAATGTTAATAAAGGAGTAAGAAATAGCAAGTTGAAACTACACATAAAAACACACCTCTAGTCTAACTGATCAAGGTGAGCAAAGCTAGAGTTCACTGATGTGATATTAAAAAGAAGTACACACTTCATACTATACATAATGAGTGCATGCTATTATTATAAAATATGATTACTTTCCTTTTGTTATATTTATTTACTTACACCCAGGAGCACACACATATATATAAAGATTTCTCAATACATGCAAAAACACAGTGCCAATAGATACCTCTTTGGTATTGTGCAAACCCTTTAACAACAGCCATTAACAAGGGACAGAAAGTTCTGTTCTGTCCAGGGGACTAGGGCTGCAAATTAATAGCTGCAAGTTGCCCCTTGCATATAGAATTCTAGCCTCTTTCTCCTGTGCTTGAAAAATCCTTTTTAAACCTCTCACTGAACTCCTCTAATGCCTGAACTGGTGGTTGATTCTTATGGACTCTGAAATAGGCTGGAACAGGCATTTACCAGGTTTCTGATTACCGTTACAAACAGAGACAACTCCTCAGCTTGTTTTTTTCATGTGCCTTGATAATCTGAATTAGACATATGGCAAACCTATGTTCTCTGCTGGTGGAGAGAGCAAACCTTAGCTTGATTGTGCTGCACAGAGCTAAGTTTACTCTGCTTCCTTTGCCATATTAGATGATAATGCTATTTTTTGTTACTTAAGCAATTCAGTAGACTCTTAGAGCATGAAGAAGCAATTTGACTTGGCAAAATGGAAGCATGTCCTTTCTCTTTAAGAAATTTGATTGCCATTTTGACTTTTGCAAGTGGGGCAAAACCCAACCCAGGGCCGGCCTACAACATGTTGGCACCTGAGGCACCTTTGGCACCTGAGGCGGGAGCTCAAATGATGCTCATGCCCATGATCCCCATGCCATTTTGAAATCCCATTTCAAAATGTTCTGGAGGGTGCACAGAAGTTGGCAGAGGAACTCTACACTGAAGCTAGCTAGCTGCTAGGTCACCTGCATTCTGACTAATGGGAAGATCAGGCATCTCCTCACCACTCACATCCTCACTGGGGCCAGAAGGCTCACCGTGAACATTTGTGTCTATGTATCAGAGGGGTAGCCATGTTAGTCTGGATCTGTAGAAGTGACAAAGAGTTCTGTGGCACCATATAGACTAACAGACGTATTGGAGCATAAGCTTTCGTGGGTGAATATCCACTTCTTCAGATGCATGCCATTTGTGTCTATGTATCTCAGGAGAGCTCCTTCCTGCTTGGATAGAATAGCTTCCTTTGCTTTCTTTCTTTTTCTGAATGCTGCCCCAGAGTGGCGTTTTCTTCTTTCACTCATGACTGCTGTTCTGTGCAAGCTATAGTGGCTTTCAACACTCAATAGAAGGGGACTAATAAGCAGGCTGTTAGCAGGGCCTGAGTGAGGGAAGATATCAGCGTCTTAAGGGCCTAACTGGCTCCTACTACTTCAGTTGACTGCCTGTTCTCCTCAAGTGGGTTCAGGGAAGCAGCAGGAAACAGGAAGCTCCCTGAGAAGCTGATGTTAATCAGTTCAGTCTCCTGGGGGTGCAAGAGAGGGCACATAAGAGGCTCCTCCTCCTCTCTCTCCCTGCAGCTCCTGCTGCTTTCTCTTATTCCCTCTCACCTTTTCTCCTGCCTGCCTGTTATGTCTCTTGTGCCCTCCTTTCTCCAGCACAGCACTCCACCATCTTTTTGCATCTAGAGCAGAGACAGTACATATGCACCAGCAGCAGACACAATTTTCTACACTCTGGATCCTAGTGGCGTCCCCCCCCTCTCCCCCAGTCTGGCAATTGAGGTGTCCTCCTCAGTTTGCCTCATGGTAAGGCCAGCCCAACCTGTAGCAGCAGTGCCCTCCCACTGAAACACCAACTTTCAAATACACTTCAAAACTTGCTACAGTTAGCAACAAATCAAAGGATTCCTCACTGGCAGCCACTCCTGCTATGGGGTTCCGCCCTTAAAATAATTTAAACAGACAAGTATTGGTAAAAATTCATGACTGTAGAGCAGGTGCTCACTAGGCAACTGGTTTTTCCCTCCCAACAGGCAGTACAAGGTAGGATAAACTAGTAGCCTAGAGTGCTGCTCATCAGCTCTGTGCACTGCCTCTATTGCTCAGATGCAATTCTACCCTAGCTGTGAGGATTATTGATCATGTAATTGTAAGAACATATATTTTACTATTAAAATGGCTCTCCTGAATTGAGCCTATTTTAGCCCCGGATTAGCTGGGTGACCCTCCATGGGCTTTTCCTTTTTGTGATAGCCTCTGAAGATTACTTTTGCTCTTTATGCCTTGCTCCTCTTGGGGCTAGCTACTTGCCTGGCATGAATCTTCCTCAGTGCCCCATCCTGCTTCCACTGAAGTCAACAGTAAAACTACCATTGATTAGGGTAACAAGATTAGGCATTACTGAGGAGCTTTCCTATTGGTCTCTGCAAAATAAGCTGTGATATATCCCTTGAGTGGCAATTATAGTGTTGTGCTCTGTCTGCTTATTTTGTTTCAGGGAATGGCTGCAGTTTGTGTATAATTTGGCTGCTGGAATGACTCTTAGGGGATGCACCGAGATACCTGTGCATAAGTTAGAGCAAACATTCAGCTGCTACAGTTTATGCTGCAAGCCAAACTGGCATTGTGAGACAATGGATATCCATTTGCATAGCCGGTAAATGTCCCATAAGGCATATGCTACTCATTTCTGGGGTCAGAAAAATAAACATTATAATTATTTGTAGCTTATGTTAGAAAAGTACAATCATTAATCAGTGTCAGAAAAAAATGCACTATGTTACAGTTGTCAGAAACTGAGCAATCCAGGATGTTTTGCTCATGTCATTATAGAAATGAATTGGCTGATTCTAGTCCTAAGGCATTTAGACCTATTGATGAACACTTATTTATCATTTAATGAACTGCATCATCACTACAAGTTCACAGGATTAAACCACTGAAACTATCCATTTTACAATAATAAAGGGAAATGTATTTTTAATTCATCAACTGTTCATTTAATAAATAGGCAGTATCACAATCCATTTGTTAAATTGCATCAGTTTCCAGTTAGTAAAAAAAAAAGAAGCATTTATCAATATTTTCTAAATAACGCAGGCCCTAGTCACCTTAGGGAAAAAATGAGAAATTCAGGCCATATACCTACATTAGTTTCTAAGTGTTCCTTTAGTTACCAAAAACTGTCCCCTTGAATGGTGAATGTAGATGGAGCTTTGAGGAGGTAGTGAGCATTCTCTTTCTCTCAGGTGCTTGGCTGGCTGGTTCTTGCTCACAAGGTCTAACTGATTCTGATATGTGGGGTCAGTAAGGAAATTTCTCACAGGTCTGATTGGCAGTGACCCTGGAGTTTTTTTTGCCTTCCTCTATTGCCTTTGGGTATGTGTCACTTGTTGGGATTATGTAGGTATACTTCACAGGGGGCAAGGCTAACTGAGGGAGAATAGGGATTTAAAAAGCCAACTCCTAAGCAACCAGGTGAGCTAGCAAATAGCAGAGTTTTGTGAGGGAGTACACCTAACAACCATACTCCTAAACTTAAGCCAACAACCATCACTTCTTGAAAGAAAGAAAGAAAGAAAGAAAAAGAAAGAAAGAGAAATCTGCAAGAGTAAAAATAATGAAGGCAGAGGTCCAGCAGCAGAGTGGAGGCGATCCAGTTTATTGCACTGAATACAGTATGTATTATTACCTGCCTTGTGGGCTGGTGGCGTATGTGTTCATGCACTGAATGTAGGCTGCTCATAGCCCTCACAGACACAGTGTGGGCTCTTGAGACCAGAGTGGCTTAACTGAAGGAGCTAAGAAAGACAGAAAGTTGCATAGAAGCGACTTTCAGGGACACAACATAACAATCCCCCCCCCCAGCCTGACCACGTCTGTGCTGTCAAGGAGGATGAAAGTCTCAGGGAAGGAGACCATGAAGGTGGAGAGGAGGGAAAAACACAATAGTTGGGACACTCCTTCCAGATATCATGGTATCCTCTTACACTGAGGATACCTCTCCTGGGGAGAGAACATCAGGTACTAAGAAAAAACAGGTAATAGTGATGGGGGATATAATTATTAGACATATAGATAGTTGGTCTCCTGGGTGCAAAGGTTGCAGATCTCACAAGAAATCTAGATAGATTTATGTGGAGTACGAGGGAGGAGCCAGTGGTTATGGCACACCTAGGCACCAATGAAGAGTAAGAGGCAGGGCCAACGCGCTCACTAGGCGACCCTAGGTGGTCGCCTAGGGCGCCAGCATTTGGGGGGCAGAGACCCTTGACGGCGTTTTCAAATGCCACCAAGAATGCAGCTTCCCATGAGCTGCTGCCCCGGCCCCGGCTGAGGTGAGCTGCCGCGGGGGGGGCACGGGGAGCCCAGCCCATGGCGGCCCGGTGGGGAGCCGAGCCCCGCCGCAGCCCACGGGGGAGCACAGGGAGCCAAGCCCCACTTCGGCCCACTGGGGAGCGCGAGGAGCCCAGCCATTGCGGGGTGTGGGGAACCCAGCCCACCGCTGCCCGTTGGGGAGCCCAGCCTGCCACAGTCCGCGGGGTGGGGGCGCGAGGAGCCCCGCTGCCATGGGGCGTGGGGAACCCAGCCCGCTGCAGCCTGTGGGTGGGGGGGCGGGGTGGGGAGCCGAGTCCCGCCTCAGCCCGTGGGCGGTGTGGGGAGCCGAGCCTGCCGCAGCCCGTGGGCGGGTGGGCAGGCTGCCGTGGCACGCAGGGCTGAGCTGCCACAAGTGGGGGGCTGAGCTGCTGTTGCGGGGGGGGGGGGGTTAGCTGCCGTGGGGGGGTGTGTGTGGAGCTGGCTGCCGTGGGGGGGGGGCAGCATTAGTTCGGGGGGGCGCAGTTCTGGTGCAAGGAAATTTCGCCTAGGGCGCGAAACTTCCTTGCACCGGCCCTGGTAAGAGGGAAGTCCTGCAGGCCAAATTTAGGCTGCTAGGTGAGAGATTAAAGTCCAGGAGATCTATGGTAGCAGTCTCTGAAATACTTCCACTTCTACATGCAGGGCCAGTTAGACAGCCAGAACTGCAGGGTCTCAATGCATAGATGAGACAATGGTGTAGGGATAAGCGTTTTAAGTTTATTAGGAACTGTGAAACCTTTTGGGAAAGGAGGAGCCTATACAGGAAGGATGGGTTCCACATAATTCAAAACTGAACTAGATTTCAGGCATGTAAACTTTAAAAGATTGTAGGGGATTTTTTAAACAAAGGGCTGGGGGTGAGGAAGAGCTGGGGGCGGGAAGCCAACAGGTATGGAGGAGCACATGGTTCAGGAGGAGACATCCTTTAGGGATGAATTTATTAAAGGGAGAACTGTATATCCTAGTATAGATGATAGGAAAACAGTTGGTATAGTACATGTAGAAGCTAATGAGGAACAGTTAAACATAAGAGTCCCATTTAAACATAACACATGAAGGGAAGCAACTGAATATTGACAAAATTTACAAGTGCTGAGCTGCAAATGCTAGAAGTCTAAATACTAAGATGGGTGAACTAGAATGCCTGCCATTAAATGAGGATATTGACATAACAGGTATCACATAAACTTGGTGGAATAAAGATAATCAATGGAACATGGCAATACCAGGGTACAAAATATATAAGAATGACAAAATAGGTCATACTGGTAGGGGAATGACACTGTATGTGAAAGACAGCATAGAGTCAAACAAGTAAACTTCTTAAATGAATCAAATTGTACCATAGAATCTCTGTGGATAGAAATTCCATGCTTGAACAATGAGAGTACAGCCTTAGGAAATTACTACTGACAAGGGTGGTGACAGTGATTTTGAAATACACAGGGAGGCTAAAGAGGCTACAAAGGCAGAAAACACAATAATAATGGGGGATTTCAACTAGCCTCAATATTGACTGGGTAAATGTCACCTCAGGACATGATGCAGAGATACAAATTCTAGACACAATAAATGACTGCTTTTTGGAGCAGCTAGTCCTGGAACTCTCAAGAGGAGATATCATTTTTGATTTAGGCCTAAGTGGAACACAGGAACTGGTCCAAGAGGTAACTATAGTTGAACTGCTACCATACTATAATTAAATTTAACATCCTTGTAGGGGGAGGAAGGAATGTCAAAGAAACTCACCACAGTAGCATTTGACTTCAAAAATGAGGAAGCTAGCTAAATGGAAATTAAAAGGAACAATCACAAGGGTGAAATGCCTGCAAACAACATGGAGACTATTTAAAAACACTATAGTAGAAACTCAAACTAAATGTATATCCCAAATAATTTAAAAAAACAGCAAGAGGACCAAAAAAAGCCACCATGGCTAACCAGCAGAGTAAAAGAGGCAGTTAGAGGTAAAAAGGCATCCTTTAAAAAGTTTAAGTCAAATCCTACTGAGGAAAATAGAAAGAAGCATAAACTTTGGCAAGCCAAGTGAAAAAACTATAATTAAACAGGCCAAAAAATAATTTGAAGAGCAACTAGCAAAAAAGACAAACACTCTGTATCAGAAGACTGGAGGATAACTAATGTAACACCGTATTTTAAAAAAGGCTCCAGAGCTGATCCTGGCAGTTACAGGCCAGTAAACCTAACTTCAGCACAAGGCAAACTGGCTGAAATGTAAAGAACAAAATTATCAGGCACATAGATGAACACAATAGGTTGGGGAAGAGTGAACACAGTTTTTGTAAAGGGAAATCTGGCCTCACCAATCTATTAGAATTCTTTGAGGATGTCAGCAAGCATGGGAGCAAGGATGATCCAATTGCTATAGTGTACTCAGACTTTAAGAAAGCCTTTGACAAGGTCCCACAGCAAAGGCTCTTAAGCAAAGTAAGCAGGCATGGGATAAGCAGGAAGGTCTTCTCATGGATCAGTAATGAAGGGAAGAAATAAATTGTTACCTTTCACAATGGAAAATGGTAAATAGCAGGGTGTCCCAAAGAGCTGTACAATTCAACACATCTGTAAATGATCTAGAAAAGGGGGGGGGGGGAAAGCGAGGTAGCAGTTTGCAGACAATACTAAATTACTCAAGAGCATTTAGTCCAAAGCTGGCTGCAAAGAGATATCACAAAATTGGATTACTGGGCAACAAAATGGCAGATGAAATGCAGTGTTGATAAGTGTAAAGTAATGCACATGGGAAACAATCCCAATACGTAGACAAATTGACAGACTCTCAATTAGCTGTTACCACTCAAGACAGAGGTCTTGGACTCATAACGTGTAGTTCTCTGGAACCATCTGCTCAATGTGCAGCGGCAGACAACAAAGCTAACTGACTTTTAGGACTCATTAGGAAAGGGATAGCTAATGCAACAGAAACCATCATAATGCCACTATGTAAATCCATGGTACACTCACACCCTGAACACTGCATGCAGGCCTGGGCCGCCCCATCACGAAAGAGGTATATTAGAATTACAAAAGGAGCATAGAAGGGAAACAAAAACGATTAGGGGTATTGAACAGTTTACATATGAGGAGAGATTAACAAGACAGGCCTGTTCATTTTAGAAACAAAATGACTAAGGGGCGATATGACGGCGGTCTATAAAATCTTGAGTGATGAAGAGAAAAAGTTATTTACCCCCCGCACATAACACAAGAACTAAGGGTCTCTTGATGAAATTAATAGGCTGTAGGTTTAAAACAAACATTGGTAATAACTTCACATAACACACAGTCAACCAGTGGAACTCACTGCCAAGGAATGTTGTGAAGGCCAACATTATAACTGGCTTAAAATTGAATTAGATATGTTTGTGGAGGACAAGTCCCACTGGATATTAGCCAAGATGGTCAGTGATGCAACCCCATGCTCTGGGTGCCCCTAAACCTCCAAGTGTCGGAAACTGGCGACTGGGGATGAATCACTCAAAATTACCCTCTTCTGTTCCCTCTGAAGCATCTGGCACTGGCCACTGTCAGAGACAGGATACAGGGCTAGATGGCCCATTGGTCTGACCCAGTATGGCTCTTCTTATGTTCTCATTAATTTCCCTACCACTGTGGGGACTGCAGGCATTGGACCACCTTGCTCCCTCCTATTTTCTGCCTGTGGCTATAATAGTCTAATCTCCTGTGGGCTATAGTTCTTTGGTTTAATTTCAGCTGTTGGGTTGTGTGTGGGGGTGGTGTTGGTTGCCTGTGATATGCAGGAGCTTGGAATAGATGAGTTGGTGGTCCCTTCTGGCTTTAAATTCTATGACTCTAGCATGCACGGGCAAACATCCGTGCAACATTTACAGTGGCAGTAAACTGGCAGCATGCTGAGCTCAGGCGATATTCTGGCATTTTAGGTCTAGCTAGCTATCTTTGTAGATCCAGGGATTAGTGCTTGAAACCCATAAATGAAGTTTTGTGCAAACTCTTTTTGAAAATTTGCTCTTAAAAGTTTCCAAGATAAGAAGAATTTGTCACCATCTGCCAACTACAAAATGTATTTATTTTGAAAGTTTTGAATTTCCATTGGTAGTTCTAAGTTATGGGGCAAGATGAAAGACATAAAGGGAAGAAGCCATCTTCACAACTGCTCAGGTCATCTTATAAAGGAAGCCCATGGAGAGATATCCCTAGAATTTAGAACCATAAAAAGATCCATTTAGGAGAAATATTTTCAATATTAAAAATATATTCTCTCACAAGTGTATGGCCTTACTGATAGGATGCCTATGGAGGCAAGATAAAGAGCCCCATTTAAACAAATTTTCCAATGTAACGAAGGCCAGTTTTGTCCTTTGCAGCTACCTGCTGTGCAGTGCAGTACTTACCTGTCATGCCTACAGAAGGCTTGCGGATGGGCAGGGGTCTATCCCATCCATAAAGCATCCAACTAGTCATGGATAATCATACATAGCTATTATATAGTGGGTTTAATCTGCAGGTCACAAAGTATGGTATAAAGGCGGGCAAGAAGCAGTATCCTAATTTTACAGCTGCAGAAGCGATGACACAGAGAAGCAAAGAGTCTTGCCTAACATCATACAGCAGGTCAGTGGCAGAGCTGGGAATCCAAGTAGTTTGATCACTGGTACAGTTTGAGTTAACAGGGAGGAGGGTGCTGGCTGTATTGGTAAGAAAGAAATGTTGCTTGGGAGGTTGGCTGTATTGGTAAGAGGAAACTCAGTGGGAAATTGGCTAACCCTAGAATATGACAAGGTAGAGATTAGAAGTGCAAGATTAAGGGTGTGTAGAAAAGAGAGACTGTGGTGCGGGACATAATTAGATGGGGAACAGATGCAGGGGAGGAGAGAATGGAAAAAAATGGAGCCAAACAATTAAAAATATATATAGACAAAGAAAAGACAAAGAAAAAATGGAATTAATATTTAGATGTAAGTTGGAAGGCAAAGAAGCAAAAGGATAAATAAAAAGGGAATGAAAGAAGAAATAAAAAGTCTGGAGAGAAAAAGAAATGCAAGAACACACATACCTTTGATGTTAGCATTTTGTTTAATTTCCTTTTTGTTTACAATCCATGTTACTGTATTTCCCTTTTTCAGGCTAATCTTCCCTTGTCGAAAAGAGGGGAAGGACAGGAGTAGGAAGCCCAGTATAAACCAACTTTGGCAAGCGGGTGGAGGAATATTGAAGTGGATTAGAGTCACGGGCTGGGAGAAAGTTTTTCAAGCATGAGGGGTATTGCAGCACTTTCCCTCTAGTCCAAGCACTGATTTAATATTGATTTAACTCTCAGAAGCAGGAAATTACAAGACACCAGATTTGGCAGAGTTTTGTTAGAATCGCATGTAGTCTGAAAACCAAGTTAGCACAATACTGAATCAGCCATATCTCACTGTGTTATGATACCATCTATTATATACTTCAGGTTGTTGAATGAAAAACTGTTATTGAATTTTAAAAGATATTACATATTGTTAAGAAAGTAAATTATGATTAAATCCCTTTTGCCTTGTAGTGATCACAAGAGCTATCTAGCTGTACATATTTAGCTTTTATAGGAGTGATTCCATGATTAAAATCAATGATGGTGGAGCATGCTCAGTACTCTGTACGCCATAACACCTATAAGGCTTGTCTGGTCCTTTTTCAGGCTAATCTTCCATTGATTCAAAGGACTACAGGGTTATGATCTTAATCTGTCTTAAAATGTCCTACCAGGTCCCTAGTTGTTTTTTGTTGCTCGTCTCTGAAATTACCCCATTTGTCAATATCTTTCTAGTAGTAAAGTGCCTACAAATAAATACTACCTGGGCTCACCAGGATCAGATAGAAACGGCCAATTATCTTCATTTTCCTATGATGCTTTTCTGTATGCATGTCAAATCACATTGGCCTTTTTTTTTTTTTTTTTTTTGCTGCTAGCACAAATTCTCATTTGTCAGTTTTTTTGTTCATCATCATCATCATTTTTTGAATACTGTGATATTGGTGCCTTACAAATACACCAGAGATGCAGCTCCTGCTTCAGAGAGTGTACATGCTAAATTAATCATGACATGACAAATGATGGTGATAGAGAAAAAGGAAGGAAAGTGAGGGTGAAAATAATAGTATAATGTGATTACTGACAAAGGCAGACACGCATCTTTGGTGATTCACTTACCTTTTCATGATTATTTCCGTCCTGCTAGTTCTTCCGGACAAGATGTTATAAGGAGGAATTTGAAAGTGGTGAGGAATGTGGATCGGGAAACTCATTTGGGGCAGCTGTTCTAAGAGTCAAAGCTGTATGGGAGAATAACTGTTTACCAACCATACAGCTGGTCTGTTTGGCACTATTGTTTTGCAGGTTATTTCCTTCTTCTGAATATCTGTATTTTGGATTATTTCCCCCTATGTCTACTGGAAAATATAATAGCATTGCTTGTCGACATGTCTACTTTTCTCTAGGTATTTTCACAATGAATGGGGTGTGATCTAAAACCCAATGAAGTCAAGGGGGAGTCTACATTAATTTCATTGGGCTTTGGTTCAGGCCCAATATTTCCCGGTCCTCACATGTATTTTTATGGGTGGCCATCAATTTCATTACCACATTGCATCCTCTGTGGTATTGATATTATTAAATAAGATCAGACCTATCAAAGATTCACCTTTGATACCCCACATTGCTGGATTATTACCCTTGTTAGCTATCCCTCATTCAGTTCACAATCTACTTGACAGTGCTCATACCAAACCCATTTTTAATAATTTTTGTAAGTGGCATTGGTTAAACACTATTAAATGATTTACTAAAATCCAGATTTTGATATCTTTTCCATTTCCTACATCCTCTAGGGCCACATTCAGTACTCCTCCTCACAGGATAAGGATCAAATATGGGAATTCTATTAAAAAAGAAAACACGGGTTGTTTTTTTTTTGCCATGATTTGTTCGTTTATAAACCCATGGCACTTATTGCTAGTGGTTCTGATATCCTCTGTATGTTTACATTTTTATTTCATAAGATTTGCTACTTCCAAAGAGAGCAAATAACTGGAAAATATTCCGTTTTCAAAAGCCCTCTCAAACTCCAAACCAAACTTTGAACCAACAAAGTACGTTTTATATTAATGCTGCCCATTGATAAACAATTGAACTATATACCTAATGCGTTGTAATGATCTCATTTTGTTGAGCTGAGAAGCAGGTATTGATAAGCTTCTACTTTAGGAAGCATGCAATAGCATTGCTGTCTTTCAACATTAGGGCCTGACCTTGCCCCTGGCAGGTCTGGGCTAAATTTCTAGCTGTGTGATGACATACTAGTGTCTGAGGTGATGGAGAGAAGGGGACCAGAACATATATTGGGAGACACAGCAGACAGATAGAGTCAGTATGAAGTGAACTGTTGGACAGGCCTCACAAGCGAAATGGTGTAGTGAAATAATATTTTGCACAGGATTAAAACATAATTTTTTACTAGTTATTTCAAAGAATAAATCCCTTTCTTCCATGAGTTTTCCCTGTATGCATAAGGCTATAGCTAAACTGCAAACACTATGTTCAATTAGCTGCTAAGTGCATATCTGCTAAAATAAAAGGGCTAAGACAAAAAAATCCACTGCAGCTATTTTTCTGTTTGACAGTTTATGCTGCATTTTACATTCCCAAGGACAACTTTTGTCTTTCAGAATATTTTGTCTTAAATAGGGACATCTGAAATCTCAGGTTGAACATGATTCACTCTTTCTCTAGTACAACAGAAGTTACAGAACATATAGACTTTCCTTACATGCTAACAGTTTGTAAAGGCAGGTAGTAAGAGAAATCTCCTGGAAAGGAATGTGCACGTGCGAGGAGGGAACACAAAACAGCAGCAGCTATGCATTTACAGCACAGCTAAAATATGAGTTTATAAATATACAAAACTTTGTAATGAATCTTTACTACATCAATATGGAATAAAATTTTGTGCTGCTGCATTTTTTCTTACAGCATGGCATATTTTAGAATTGAAGCTGATGTTGACTCAGCATACTGTTTAATAAAGTTTCCATATTACGCTCTTAATTAAATGCAGTTTGATCCTATTCCCCCCAAAAATGTGTGGCATGACAAGACATGGTTCATCATTGAACATTGTTTCTGTTTCTAATATAACATTGGAAAAAATATTTTTCTTAATAGTGATAATGGCTCCCCTTCCAAGCATTAGTTAATGAATACAGAGGGTGGCGCCTCTCTGCTGCATGTTTAAGTTGTATCGATATTGTAATAAAACAATAGAGTACTGTTGAATTATGAAGAAAAAAGTGGGTGCCAATATTTCATATAATAAATTTTAGAAGCAATACATCTACTACAACTTTTTGACCCAATACAAATTTCCTGTGTTCCCAAACGCCTTTGCCTTTGACGGATTCTTTCATGCACATTAGGTTCAGAAAGTTTCACTATTCATTTGCTTCAGTATGATTCATTTATCTTTACCACAGCTTTATGTTTTCTAGTGGTGGGAAATCCTTACTGTACTATTTAACCTGCTGGCAAACTCTAGTTGAATCTCCATCACTCCTTAATTACCTTGCATCATTCAGGCTTCTGTGTCATCCCTACTTTAATTTAGGTGAATATAGCCCTAGGATAACAATTACTATTGTAGCATAAAAACTGAAGATAGACTGTATAAAGAAAAAAACAAAATTAATGGAAGAAATGATGAAAGAATGACAAGAGAAGATTGAAATGAACTAATTTATAAAAAAAATGAATGGACTAAGGGCAGGTAAATTGAAACAAGAGCATCCCTCCTCTGCAATTTTATTATATTTAATCTTCTATTCCACTTTTATAATATGCCTACACTTCTGTAAGGCATTTGACTCGTTACTACACATTTTGATTAAAAAACTAGAACGAGATAAAATTAACAAGGCACACATTAAATGGATTAAAACAAAACTGATGGGTCTCAATGTCTCATACTGGGTCAGACCAACTGGCCATCTAGCCCACTATCCTGCCTTCCAACAGTTGCCAATGCCAGATGCTTCAGAAGGAATGAACAAAATAGGGCAATTACTGAGTGATCCATCCCCTGTTGTGCAGTCCCAGCATCTGGCAGTCAGAGGCTTAGGGATACCAGAGTATGAGGTTGCATCCCTGACCATCTTGGCTAATAGCCATTGATGGACCTATCCTCCATATACTAATTTAATTCTTTTTTTTTTACCCAGTTAAGCTTTTGGCCTTCACAACATCCCCTGGCAATGAATTCCACAGGTGATTATATGTTGTATGAAGTACTTCTTTTGGTTTGTTATAAAACTGATGCCTATTAATTTCATTGGGTGACCCCTGTTTCTTGTGATATGTGAAGGAGTAAATAATGCTTCCTTATTCGCTTTCTCCACACCATTCTGGAATGCATAAATTGGGAAATCTCAAGTAGGAGGAGAGAGGCTATTTCACCTCCATATTTGGCATTGGTGCGACCACTGCTGGAATACCATGTCCAGTTCTGGTGTTCACAATTCAAGCAGGATATTTATAAATTGGAGAGGGTTCAGAGAAGAGCCATGAGAAAGATTAAAGGCTTAGAAAACATGCCTTATAATGATAGATGCAAAAATCTCAATCTATTTAATTTAACAAAGAGAAGGTTAAAGGGTAACTTGATTATAGTCAGTAAATATATACATGGGAAATAAATATTTAATATTGGGTTCTTCAACCTAGAAGAGAAAGATATAACAATCCAATGCTTGGAAGCTGAAGCTAGACAAATTCAGACTCGAAATAAGGCATAAACTAGTAACAGTCAGAGTAACTCACCATTGGAACAATTTACCAAGGGTCATGCTGGATTCTCTATCACTGACAATTTTAAAATCAAGATTGGATGTTTTTCTAAAAGATATGCTCTAGGAATTATTTTGGGAAAGTTCTAGGCCTGTATTATACAGGAGGGCAGACCAAATAATCACATGTCCCTTCTGGCTTTGGAATCTACTAATCTTCCATATAATAATGTTACTCTGTTATATAACCAATATATTTAGAGATACAGTAGACCTGATTTTAGTCTCACATCCGCTTTATAGCTTCATAATTCTATTGGGCTAGATCCTCAAGTACTGTAAATTAGCAGAGATCCATGGTCTTCAATATTGCTGTGCCAATGTACATCAAGTGAGGATCTGGTCCATTGACTTCAATGTCTTTATTTCTGATTTATTTTAGTGTGGGATGTGAATCGAACCCTCAATCATAAAAATGCAATTTTCAAATCTAAACAGTCTAACCACGCATACTATACAGTGAAATAAGCTAGGCAAGTATAGAACTTTTTGAAGTCGACAAAATTTTCTGTGCATTTAGTAATTCACTGTTTATTAAACAATAAATCAAGATCCAACAAAAAAGATAATTTTTAACTGAGTATTGTTTAGTGAACTGAGAGCCTGTCAAAAGTGTTGTTGGGAAGAACAATTAATTGATACGAATGTGAGTGAAAAGTCTCTCAACTTTAAAGCATGTCGTTCAAAGTATACAATTTATGTGCACGATACAAATTCCATACATTTTCCTCAGTGACATTAAAAAGCATAGTTTATTATAAACTGAAGTAAAAATTAAAATTTAAAAAGGTCACAGTTTTGTCATGGGTATGTGAAGGTTATTCCAAGGGCCCATCCAGAGCTCCTCTTCATCTGAGTGTGTATGATCACTGTGTGATTCCAAGGGCTCTCTGACATCCTCATTATCAACAACAGACTCTTGCTCTTCTGTGCTTTTAATTTTGTTGCCCCCAGACTTTGTTGCTATGTTGTCAGCCCCTCTAGCAGTGGAGGCAAATGAGACACTTGATGGTCTTGTGTTCAGTTTGTCACTAGAAGATGGCCCCTTTGACAATGTGTTCAATGGGACATTCTCCTCATGTGTCACTGCTAGCTTGTCCAATTTCTTGAAGTGTTTCCCCAGTCTAACAGGGGATGTGACTTTTAAATTATTAGAGAGACAAATGCGACGGGTTCTCACAACTGACCCATTCTGTGCAATATAGATATTGCCATTTACATTGTTTTGAATATTGGGGTTGTTAAGACGATTCCTCTGGCATTCTGGAGCACTGTCTTCTCCAGTTGAGCTGGTCTCATATTCTGGATCAACTACTAACTTGATCCTTTTCTTTCTGGCCCACTGTTTGACAACAAAAGAGAGTTTATTAAATCACAGCATAATTTATTACATTTTTGTCAGCTTTTATATTCTACCTAGTGTTTCAGACAAATACCTAACATATTTTATTAAGTTATTTTATAACTTTTCATTTTAATTTGTACATTGATCATTTCCATTTAACTGTGCCTATTACTGCCAAATGCTGCAACATTAAACAATTTCCCCTTCTCAATGGATGTAAAAGTACTGAGAAATCTGCATACCCGCTGTTCAACAAAATTTCAGCTAGATACCAGGTAAAGTAGAAAAATCTGACATATTTCTGAGAGAGCTTTCCAGGATTGGAAAACCATTATGATGTCTGTGTTCCCATGAAAATAAAGTGATTCTTTGGAGACTTCGTGGCTTGACTGCACTGCACCTTAAGCAGGAGATGGGGGGGGGGCAGCGAAAGGGGGAAGGTGTTATCTGACTTGCTAGGAAAAAGGGTATACCTCTTTAAGAGGTAGAAAACCATGGCGGGTCAGTCTGGGGACACCAATTCATCCCTCAAGGTGACCTGACTGAAAGGGAGGAGAGAGTATATAGGGATTAGCTGGGCAGGAAAAGCCCAGACCAAGCGAGCAGCACCCACCCTTGGAAGTGGCAAAATACCAGGTTTGGTCAGGATCCAATGTGGGCACTGTGCTAGCCGCTCCTTTCTCCAGAGGGCTGGGAAGGAATTATTCTCTTGCTGCCAGATTGGCCAAGGCAGAGTGGTTGGTTTTTTTGGCCATCCTCACAATGCGTTTGGGGGCATATAGCTGGGGTGAACATGAAACGGAAGCTAGGCTATGATGTTGCAACTTGTTATGTAAGTGTGGGGCAGATACCCTGTAGGAAAGGGATAAAAAGGATACAGTGGTCAGACAAATGGATTGATAAAGGATTTAAAGGAAGTGTTTGTTAAAGGAATGGAAAGGAGGAGGGATTCAGGGCACTCATGACTGGCAAAGCAGGGAGCCCCCTTTATAGCACACCTTAATCCTCTTTCATGGGAGGGGGGCAGATATTAAGGTCCCAGCAGCGGGTTGGCTGGGGACCAGAATGGAAAAAGAGGGAGGGTTGACAGGAGCCCCTCCAGATAAATATTGCAACAATCATGGATTTACCTGCATTGTACACTTTTATCTGCCGGGTACTCTCAGACAGTTAATAATAAAGTTGCGGCCCAATTAAACCACATCCAGTGTCTCCTGTCCTTCCTATATGGCTGGACAATGGAAATTTTCCCTTCCAGAAACATGCTTAACAAATGTGTTGTGTAAATCATATTATAGGTAATCCCAAATCAGATTTTGACAAAGCAACAATTTCTCAGTTGGTCAGACATAGGAATATAAAACACAACATGATTCCTACCACTTTATAATAGAAATTGGAATTTTACAATAAAGTAATGACAGTGGCATTTCAGGAACAAAATTGTCTTTATTTCTCAGGCAAAGGTAAAGTGTTGATAGTACTGATTAGAAAAAAATGCCACATTATTCCTTTACGTAGGACCTGATGCACCAGTTCATTACACTGGTACAAAACTGGAGTAACTCCACTGAAATCAACAGAATTACATTGCTGTAAAAATGAAGTACACAGTGGTACACCAGGCCTGCAGATTTTACACTACATGCAATATTTTCCATAGTGATCACACAAGCTGAATTTCAGAGTTGTGACTTTGTTTTGACTGTGGTTTACATAAAACCTGTTCATGTTATTTTAATTTATACTATGAATCTCATTAGAAAGCTAGTTCCTTAATATAAAATGAACCCAGCTATTATCGCTCTTGAACTAATAGTGAAAGCTCCATGTTTATTCACAAAGTTCTACTGTTAGGATACAGTATACTGGAGCTGACTTCTACAAAACACTCATGCACACACACACACACACACACACACACACACACACACACACACACACACACACACGCCATAGGAAAGGAGATTTTTAAAAAACAGCAAATCATGCAGTGTACAAATAGATGGTACTTAACATGCTTTTGAAAAACTAAACTGCACAAATTACTTACAGAGCTCTATTCTACCTTTTTATCCTTACACATACGTATCATTTTTTTCATACTGGTATATATCTTTTGGTCAATGGGAAAACTGACTAGTTTCAGGAAAAGATCTACAATATATGTGCAGCTACAACTTGGGGACCAAGAACTGAGTAAGAGGAAAGGGATAACTGATTCTATATGCATTGCACATTACAAATATAGGGACACGAGCTTCCTCCTTTTACAGTCAATGGCAACAGTGTCAGTTTTAATGGTGAGCAATAGAGATACAACTTCTATTGGAACATAGTGTCTGGAAATTTGTTTCATAGATATGAGATAATTGTCACAGTCTGCTCATGCTCTGGGTAGGGTGACCAGACAGCAAATGTGAAAAATCAGGACAGGGGGTGGGGGGCAATAGGAGCCTATATAAGAAAAAGACCCCAAAATCGGGACTGTCCCTATAAAATCGGGACATCTGGTCACCCTAGCTCTGGGGCATATTTTGTTGCCTACAAGGACACTAGTCTCCATACCTTTTGCTACTGGTTCCACAGTGCCATGGCACACTTGAGTGATGGTACAAAGAAAACATTTTCAAATTAATCTTACAAAAAAGTAAAAAATATTTTGCAAAAAATGACATATGTAAAGACAGTGAGCTTGCAACAGCTGCAGGGGAGTCATTAAGACTTGAGTCAATGGTTTGTGGGAGTCACATATTCTTAAGGAGATGTTTAATAATGCAGATCCTAGTTTTCCTCACATTTTTGCCCACTCACAGAGGCCTGCACCTGTCGGACATGGGATATCACAGAAAAATGGAAATACTGACTCCATTGAAATTAAGGATAAATTCCCATCGACTTCAGTGGAGTCAGGATTTCACCCTATAAATACAAAAATGTTGCATTACAGTAGCTCTTTAGCACAAGCCTGCCCATATATATACTCTATTTGAAAGAATGGGCCATTGCCCACTCAAAACTTCAGTCAATGGCAATCTCCATATTGCCAAATATAGCAGCTACAGGCAAGAAATATGTTTGTCTCACACAGCAAGGAAACATAAGTCTGACTTAATTTCCGATTCATGTGAATGAAGTACCCATTAACATAGATGCCAAGAAAACATTTGACAAAAGAGAATTGTTTAACTTAATAGCAAGTTAAAGTATACTAGAGAATCAAACCTTTTCCTCTTTCTACTATAGCGTGGGTTTTCAACCCTTTTCTTTCTGAGCTCCCCCTGCCCTCCTATGCTATAAAAACTCCATGGCCCACTTGTGTCACAACAACTGTTTTTCTACATATAAAAGCCAGGGCATAGGTTAGTGGGTAGCAAGCAGGGCAATTGCCCAGGGCCCCATGCCACAGGGACCCACATAGCTAATTTGCTTAGGCTTTGGCTTCAGCCCTCGATGGTGGGGCTCGGGGCCCCGGGGCTTCAGCCTCATGCAGTGGGGCTTCAGCTTTCTGCCCTGGGCCCCAGCAAGTCTAATGCTGGCCCTGGTTGGCGGCCTCCTGAAACCTGCTCGTGGCCCCCCAGGGGGCCCAGGACCCCTGGTTGAGAACCACTATAGAAATAGAATTGTAGCCTTTGTGAGACTTCCAGCTGCTGTTAGATTTGTCAGCCTACTAGCTTTGTAGCTCATAATCCAGGTACTGGATCAAGAGAGGTGATTCATCTTTGGTTCTATAAGCTAACATTAATTTAGGTGGGAACTGATTGTGAGCTTTTTTATATTGAAATTAACCTCCTACATAATTCACTGTTTGAGAAAGAGCTGTGCAGTCTTTAGTACAATAAGATAAAAGAAAGGGCCTACAGATTGGGTGTGTTTACACATTTTTGACATTCGACGTGTTGGTTGCATGAATTAGAGCTCTGTGGGGCACAGCATCATGCAGCAGTAATTTCTAGAGTTCTTTCTTCACAATCATACCAACTCTGAATGGAACTGGAATTTTAAAGCTCTAAAACTATAATTTCTATACTGAACAGCATCAGCTACTCCAGGTCATTGAATTTTAGAGATCAGGTCCAAAAGGACAGACACAAGGGAAACTGGACTTTTCTTGCACTTCCTGCATTAAAAAATGTGGACGTTGACAAAATACAGCCATTAGCCAAATAATAATAATAATAGTTAATAATAATTAATAATAATGTTGGTCTCTGTAGAAATAGCTCAAGTAGTATTTCACATCACCCATAGTGTTACAATGATTAAAGACACTTTGCAGTTAGTAACTGAAACCTGTGAGTGCAACTGTCATATAAGTGCACTTTAAAAATGTCCATTTTATAGGTGACTTTTGGGCAAAATAATACAACTTTTTTTGTGAATTTCGACATCTTTGTTTATCTGCCTGAATTATTTGATACCCTCTAAACTCCGAAGTGTTGCCATGTTGAGACACAGGATGATCTAGAATCTACAGGAATGAGCACAGAGGTTAGGGATTCTAATCCTGACTCTGCCACTCATGCCCAAGACTGCAGAGAGTAAGCCACTCTTCCTCTGACTCAGTTTTCCCATCTGTAAAACGGAGATGATAATATCTACATTCAAGGGATTATGAAGATTAGTAAACGTTTGTACAGAATTGAAGATGTAGTGAAGTGCTATATGACTCCTAAACGTTGATTATCGCTACGATAATTCCTATTCCTCATTGTGGCAGCTGCCTGAATGCCAAAAATAAAATATAAATTATATTACAATATGAATTGCCTACTATATGCAGAAGTTTATGACAAGGTAGCCATTACTGCAAATGTAATATGCAATAATACTTTGCACCATGACTTGCACAGTGCAAACAGGGTAAATTAAAGGACTACTAATAAAATACCTTTTTATTATAGGGTTAAAATTTACACAGGGGGAAAAAGTGCATCCCTTCCTATTAGTACTTTTTGGATTAAAATTCTATCAATGTATACACACTTAGAATTACATCTGAGTCTTTTCACTTGAGAAATTATATCTGCATAGCTTTCTGTATTACTAATCTTAACAAGATGGACATCAGTGTAATTAAAGTATCTAGAGAGGATGATAGAGGTCATTTTGTTTCTAATGTTTTAATCAAATTGGTAGTGTTCATGAAAGACCATGCAGAGGGCACAGCAAACCAGACCATTCCTTACTGCAAAATGTACACCTACTGTTCTCTCTTTTTAAAAGGATGTGGAGTCAGCAGCAGTCTCTGACTCTGATGCAGCAGTATCAGGAGTCTCATCTGACTGAAGTTCTCTGTGTTTTGAGGAAATCTTTTTTCTTAGATTCTTTCCTTTCATATTGGAATCAGAACTTTGAAAATCTGATTCGTGGGAAGCATCCGTTTTACTGGAAAAAGTGGCACTCACTGAGCTCTTTGTCCCTCTGCTGCCTTTGGAAGTAACACTATCTTCACTTTCAAGGCTTTTTGATTCACTCCTACTGAGAGTTTCTTCCATATCCTTAGCATCTGTACCAATCTCTTCTGTGCTTTCAGCCATGCTACCTCCAACACTAATATCTGATTTTCTTATCTTGCTCTGTTTACTGGAAGTAGTTTTTTGACTGATGGAAGATGTTTCAGACATAGTCCTATCACTTATATTGTCACCTGCCTCATCAGGGCTTGTATCGTCTTGCTCCAAATCTGATTTTTCATCTTCCTCTGATATCTCCTCTATTGTGTCTTCTATTTCACTGCCAACTGTGGACATTTTGTTCTTGTAGCTGGATCCAGAACTCTTTCCAGAACTCTTGTTTCTTTCACTGACTGACCCCTTAGAGCTAACTTCACTGTCAGAATTCATCTCTTCTGACCTGTGACTGGAATCCCTTGTTCCTCCACTAGATTTACTTCCCTTACCTGACATACTAGTTCTTTCACTAACTCTTCTGCTATTGGAATCACTATACTCAGATCTGCTATAGGAACTCTGATTTGAGGATACCTTTGACTGGGAGTCATCTTCATCACCGTCAGAGCATTTATTCTGAGAACCAGAGACTTGAGAAAGGACACTTTTTGACTCTTCCTCATCTTCTTCCTCTTCGGAGTGCTCAGATATTTCATCTTCTGATTCATCCTGTTCATTATCTGATTTGGATACAGAATGATCATCTTCTGAATCCTGTAAATCTTCCTCCTTCTCTTCATCAGAGTCCACAGTACTTTCATTGGTTTCATCTTGGTCCAGTGTCACTTTCAAATAGTCTTTATCATCTGCCTGAGAGGCAGAGATACTACTCCTTGCTGATGATTCATCATCATCTGAAGCAGCAGATTTTCTTTTTTTCTTCTTATCATAGTCATCAGAAACTTCACTATCCTCTGGCTCACTTTCTGCTGTGATATTAATTGAAATTCCTGATTTTGTTTCATCTCTTTCGGATTCACTCACCCTCTGACTTTCAGAGTCTTCCCCTCCTTTTTCACTTGCAGATACTGAACTTTTGCTAACAGAGCTCTGAGATTTGCTATGCTTTTGAAATTTTTTGGAAACACTAATGTGTTTTAGTACATGACTTAGTTTTCTGGTTGTTGAAGGTCTGTCATCTGCTGATTTCTGGAAATAATTTCCTTTGATAATCATGCTGTCTTCACTGTCCACTGGGCGAGCGGACATCAGCTTGGCATAATTGGAATCTTTGCTACTGCCTTTTACTTTCTGCAGAATCATTGGAAATATCTTTGCTTTCTTCCATGGAGAATGAGCAGACTCAGTTGTTCCTTCTCGTTTGTGGGCTTTTACAGCTATTCGACTCAACTGCATCACTGCTTTTAATTTCCTTTTCCCCTGGATGGTCCTATGTTCTCTTCCAGAACCATCTCTTAGATCCATCCCACCACCTAAAGCACTACCTTCTATTTGATGCCCTGCTCTCTGGCTTATACTTCTGCCTGTAGGACCTTTGTCTCGACTCATCCCCTGCAATTATGAAAACGGAACTCAATTACAATTTGAAAGATAGGTATTATGAAAACTTGCTATCCTAAAATAGTTCAGCAGGAAGAGAATGAAGAGTTAATATTACCATGCAACATTTTTCCTGGAATCAAAACCAGCGTACCTGTTATCATATAGTTTTTTTGCCAAAGTTTCTGGGATTGAAAGAAAAAGTTTAACTTCTAGAATGGGCAATTAGTTCACAGTGATTTTACTCAGTTATGGTAAAAAAGACTGACTCAAACATTACATCTTTTCTAATTAATATTTTTTCTATCCATAGCCTACTATTTCTGAACATTAAATTTAAATATACAACTTCATATGAATTTTTTTCTAGCATTCACTGTGCATTTTCATTTATTTTCCTTACACTCCATTGCCAAACATTATGTTAAATTATTGTAGTAACTGTTGTGTTCATCTGCAGATAATCAGTTATAGCCAGTTATATTGAGTATAACTAGTGCAGATATAAGTAATATAATAAACCATTGCTTATGAATATAATTGTATATGAGGTTATATATTTTTCTTACTGGACAAGAAATCCATGATTTAATGGAAAATAGCTCTATGTAGATTAAAAGCAGCTTTGTAATTCTTAAAAAAGGAAAGGGGATGATGACATGAAAACCATGATCTTAAAACCTTCTTTCTATTTGGAAAAGCAACTTTCTTCTTGATATATCATCAATAATCACAATTTAAAATCTCAACCAGGTTTTATTAGCTCCCTAATGCAATGACTGAAGAATCCAAATTTGTTTAGCTAGTGTGTGCACAAAATAATGCACTAATTAATTATGCAAAGAAAACCTGGAAAGGTTAAAAGACTCCCTTATTACAAAATGGAATCAACGGAGTATATTACACTTACTTCTCCTTCAGTTGTTGTTCCATGTGGACTGTAATAATAGTTACCATCATTTTCCACAACCACTTCACCATACTCATCATACATTCCAGTTGGAGATAACAATCGGCGACGACTCCCATATTGAGGCAATTCATACCTGGAAAAGAGACCTTTAACTTCAGATATTCTGTGTGTTTATGTATGTGTGTTTCTATGTTTATCTGTATTCTTTCTCTCTCTCTCTCTCTCTCTCTCTCTCTCACACACACACACACACACACACACACACACAAAGTGAAAGAGATTCCCTGTTATCTTATTATTGTCTACATATGAGACATTGTTGATATTAAGAATATAATTTAAAATCCACTGAAATCAACAGAAAGACTCTCATAGATTTCAATAGGTTTTGGATCAGGCCAAAGCTATTAGGTATCCTGGATTAATCATAAGGCCCCAAGTTTGGGCACCTCCTTCCAGGTACCTGCTTCTGTTTCCTGTTTTTATTGGGAGAGTGACTGCACCTGAAGTGGGGGGGAGGGGGAGGGGAGAGGAAGGGGTAGAAGGAGGTCAAAAACTGCTGAAAAAATGTGGGTGGTGGTCAGCTTTGCAGTGCTGACTTACCCCCTGGGAATGGGAGGGTGAAAGGTTTCAGAAGCTCTTTCTCCATGAAGCAGCACTCACCCTCCCTCCGCTCGAGGTGCTAATATGTGGTTGGGTTAGGACCTGCAAGGGGCATTGCGCTAGTCACTCCTTTTTAGGGGGACTGGGAAGAATTTTTCCCTCACCACCATATTGGCCTAGGTAGCATGTTTTTTTTTTTCAACCTTCCCAACAGCGGGTTCGGGGAGGACCTATTATGGTGAGCAGAAAAGTGGTTAGGCTATATGTTGCAATGGTGTATAAATTCTTGCAGGTAGAGGATAAATGTAATCCTCAGTTTTTTTCTAGAATCCTGAAGAACATGAAATTTTCCAAACTGAATGCTGAAATAATAAAAATGCTAAGCCTGAAAAGCTATATTTGCAAAGTTACATAGGGAATCTGAAAACATACCCATGTTCATAACTGTAGTAATCTTGCCCATAGTATTCTTGGCCTGGATCAATTCCGGATTCCATAGACAACTCCTGTAAACCAAAAGAGAAAACTGATTGAATGGTAATACTTAAACACATGGTGATGGTGATAAGGAATGCAGAAAAGAGTATTACAAATTGTGTACAAGCAAGAAAAAAAAAAAAGAGACAAGAACTACAGTAAGTGCCTTTTATGACTACCACTTGTCATTTCAATAATATATTCTCAGGTGGCCATGTTATTTTTTTCTCATGCCCAAGCTGGGATGCTGGTGAAATCATAATTCAAAAGGCTTCTGTGGTGCTGAAAAAAACTGTCAGAAACTACAGTCGGCACCTCAGTAATCCAAGGCCAACAGGCACAATAAATGCTTTATTTTAATGACACATCCCTAGAATATTCACAGTTAGTAAAGGCTCTAGTTTTTCTGCGGGGGAAAAAATCTTTTTCAGTTGTACTTTACAATAGTTTTATTCAGCATAACTGACTCATCACAAATATACTGTCACTTTTCTCAATAATTTTCATTTCTTGCCTTCATGCCCCATATCTTTCCATAGGACTGTTAAAGAAGCACTTGTAGCCTAATATGAAGACTATTTTCTTTACAGTATTTATCAGGCTCTACTTCAGAACACGTCTCCTGTTGATACAATCTGCATTATTTGCTGACTATTATTGGCAGTACTGGATCAGAAGGAATGAGTTTGTTTATATCATACAAAAATACCATTGTACCTTTAAAAAATCTTCACAATCCTTGGGATGCTACAGAGAAGATTATTGTCTTGCAAGGTAGACAATAGAGTCTTTTTGAAAACAAAGGCATCAAAACTTGGACTGGAGTGAGGAGGGGGAAGGTGGCTGTCTGCTACCTTTGTACTCCCCTGATCACCAGGGATCCTGGGGGCAACTCCAGCCCTACGTAAATTAGAGCAGCCTCAGAGCTGTTCTAGATTCCCTTTTCTTTTCCAGTGGCTCCTGGGACTTGCTATGATTCCCAGGGATTGTTGGAATTCCATGGCATGCCATCCCCCCTCCTTCTCCAACCTAGCACCTATGTCAACTATATTAGCTTTACTCCACCGGTGGTTCCCATATTCCAGAGGAATCTTCAGCTGGCCATATTGACCAGCTTTAAGGCAGCTTTGCATCATTAGCACAGTGCAGAGCATGTTTATCAGGACCAAGGATCTAACCCAAAGGACCTGCTCCTACTGAAGTTAATGGGAGTTGTTCTGTTGTATACACTGGAAGCAATATCATGTCCAAGTGATTTTCATTTAAAGCATCAAGGATATAATCCAGATCCTTCACTACACTTTTATTATTTTTGGGAAGGCAGCTGCTCACCTCATCTCTAGGAGTAATAATGACCAACTGACTGGCACCAAAGAAACTAGATAAAAATGTGATAGCAATAAAATTATTCTGTTTATTAATCTGAAAAGAATGCTAGTAAGCTTTGCAGTTGCTGTTGCTGAAGTCAACAGTAATGACTGAAAGAAGTGGGATGATAGCTCCAAGGAAAAATGGCATGAGACAGAAAATGTCATATTTAATCAAACTAAATATATGGGATAAAAAAGTTCAGTTTTTTTTTCTTCTACAAAATAAACCTGTTTTCTTCAATGGTGAAGAAAAATCTACCTGGAAAATAGAAATTTAGATCAGAAAATACTGTAAAGGCTGCTTTGAAAGTTACAGAATAGTAAGACACAGAAAAAATAGTACCTCTGGTCTGAGAAGAGAGGGTCTCAGCAATTGCTGTTGCTGACAAAGATAATTAGAAACAGAAAGATTAATCAGACAGTGTTAGTTAGTAGAGAGGTAATTTATATTGAAACTGAAAGGTATGAAGGAGAGCCTCCAAACACTCTTCTATCCGTATTTTTAATTTCAGAATGGCCAAAATACTTCAATACCCATTGAATACTTTTTTAGTTACATTGTATATAGAGCAACATGTAAGTACAGACTGCAGTAAAATCAATTTACAGTCTGTTACAACATGTACAATCTAATTCCCAGTCACGTGATAATTTTTTTTTAAATTATTTGCTCATCTTAAATGTATTTCCAAAGGCCAGATAATTCACTGTTCAAGTTAAAAAACTTCAGAGTAGGTGGAAGGCAAATCTGTAGGCATCTTGAGATCCCTGCAGCGGCCTCTGGCCTTTGAACAGGGGTTTATACATTACTCCTCGATACTCCTCTCCCCACATGGCTTCCACAGGCTCTCTCATGGTTACACAGGAAATCTATGATAAAACTAATAAGAAAGCTTAGGTATCTTGATTTCCAGTCCTATGTTTTAATCATAAGATCATCACTTCCTCTTTATTTTCCTCTGTAGTTGATGTCTTCTATGTATTTAGGTACTTATATGGCCCTTATTGCCACTGTATCTGAGCATCTGACAACCATTAAAAGATTTAATGATCATAATAGCTCTCTGAAGTAGACAAGTATCATTCCCATTTTTAATTAGCGCATTTAGGCATAAAGTAGATTAAAAAAATGTGCCTGAATTCACATCAAGTCTGTCGCTGACCTCGGGTTTGAACCTAGATCCCCTGAGTTCCACTCTAGTACCCTATTCACTGCACCATCTGAGGAAGACAAATAGTTTTATGTAATTGGTGGAACTATATAATTGCTAAAAACTATATTCTCTGTTCTGCTGCATAGTGTGTAGGATAACAAAAACATGTTAATATCAGAGGGAGAGCAATTGGAAGCTGTGTAGAGGACAATGGCAGCTACCTATGATTATCCTGCGCTACCTCACAGTGAAACACAGCCCATTCATGGCAATTACACTATTGAACTACCATGTGGCTCAAATTATTTGAACTAAGATCCTTCCTTATTAGTATTTACTGATTCCCACCCCACACACACACACAATGATTGCTGGATTTTTGAAAATGCCACTATTCAGGTTTTGCCGATTTTCACGTTTTTGGGATCCAGGAACTTTTTTCAGAGGAAGCAGATGGGGCCACACTCAAGGGCCAGGGTCAGAAGTGGGGTCTGCCTGGTGTGTGTGTGTGTGTGTGTGGGGGGGGGGGCAGTACTCACAGGTTGTAACCTTCCACTTCCCTCCTGACTGCAGCCCTTCAGCGTGGCCCCGTTTACTTCCTCAGAGCAGTGTGGGAGCAAGACTGCAGAGAGCTGGATCCTGGCAGCTGAGATCCTCTTGACTGCTGCAGAAAGCACTGAGCACCCCTCCTGCCTGCCCACTGCCCTTTATCTTCAGTTTTTACTGATTTTTTCCCCTTTAATTTTTTAAAAATAAACTCCAGGAAATAAATGAAATAAATAACTGAAAACGACAGGCCTTATTTATAACTTACTTTGAGTGTTGTAATTTACAATGCACATCACATATTGCATTGTAATTTGGGGCAGATACTACTCTTCTTGAGGAAGGATGGTAGCATCTTAGTAGGCAAGTAGTCCCACTGAATTCAATGGGATTATTTGTATGGTAAGGTTCTACTCGTGAGTTTATTTGGCAAAATAAAGCCTTTATGGAAAAAACAGGAAGTCCTGCTACTTGCTATATTCACCCTATCAGAAGAGACACATGAATGCAGCGCTGCAGAAGGAGCAAATCATAGAAAGGTAGCGATTTTGCAGATGACAAAGGGGGTACAGAGCATATGGAGCTGGATACACTGCTCTTGCGGGCCCTGACATTAATGGATTTGACCCAGCTCTCCCCATCAATCTTCAGCCTTTTAAGAAAATTAACGTATATGAATGCAAATTTTCATTTTATTGTTAAGATTTCAAACTAACATATTTGAAAAGAAAATTCTCTGTGTTTTAAACAGCTGAAGAAAAAGGGCTGTCAATAGGAAGTTATACATTCTCTGTTATCAGTTTTAATAATATAGTTGGGGAATAGCCTTACCTCTTGCTGTGCATATCCTCGCCTAAATTCAGAAAAAGAAAAACATATCATTAGTACACATCTCTAAGAGTATGCAAAGATGTAGTTCATATTCACTATTTTCATGGGAGTGAGGTGGAAAAAGAATGTCCTTGGAAATGTTACTAACATGATAAGAAATATTTATCTAAAAATTCAAAATAAGTGCGTCTTTAGAGACAAAATATATGCCTGAACTTACACAACTATATTTGAGGAAGAGTATTGCATCTGTGTGTTGTTTAGAGCTGCATACAGAGTCCCAGTAAGTCAGAGAGTCAGTGCACTGGTAGAATAGGATATGGATGGGGAGAGGCAGCACACACACTGTGCATGGTGCCACTGGTCATATCCCTTGCCCACCCATTTCCTTTTTTTCCATAGTGAGAGTGGCGTCCTGCCATAGAGATCTTCCTTGTGGCACAGAGCAGGTGCAGAATTCTCTGTTTTGCTCTCTCTTGCAGCTGATAGACACTTAGCTTTTGCTTTTGGGCTTTCTGCACCCAGAAACCCATGGAGGGCTTACTAGAATTTGGCCCTGAGCTTCTATTGTTAATTTCTGCTAATAACATTATTATTAAAATTATACATATCCTAGCATTTCCTCAATGTATTTACATGGGCATTATATTCTTTCAGCTATCTATGGTTATTTTTCCACAGGCTTTATTGGAATATTTTCTGGTTTTAATTCATATCCAGTGAACCACTCATATACTGCAAAAGTGCTCTTATGTCTGTCAATTCTTATACTTTCACATTTCATTCCAGGAACCTTAAATGGTTTAGGCAAAAATAATAAACAGTTCTTTATATCTCAGTGTTGCTATAAAAGGAAAGTTTAAGATATTTTGAGATAGCGAGGGTAAATGCTCAAAATTGTGTTGAGATTAAACTAGTACATGGACAGCAGCCTAGGAAAATCATTTAATTACAGTTGAAAGAAAACTAAAGAACAGAGTGAACACCCTCAATTTTTAACATCACTGTCTGTAAAGCTTTTCTATTAATATTCAGCACGTTATTGATTATCAGTGTAATTTATTGCAGTTGTCCCTATGATAAGAAAGCAATGAAATGAAGATTTATCACCAAAATATGATCTTTATCTTTCCAACGCCTACTTGAGCAATACTGTATTTGGTTTCCTTGTAGCTACAACAATCTCTAGAAATTGAAGGTCTTGAGTTGCAAGAAGGATAAGCAAGCCTATTAAACTTAATTGCTCTTGCATGGTCAACACACTGTAGATTAAAAGTTCAAGTAATAAAAGTAAGTTAATACTTATTTACTTTTTGAATTCAATTTGCTGAGAATACACCCACATTGCATAATCAAGCTTTTTGAGAAGTGCTCATAAGGTTTCTCTACTATTAATGGTTTGACACTTTCAAAAAAGAGGCAAAGCTTTCTACTAGTTTTCATTTCTCTTAGTATTTCAGTTTACACCATAAGCTTCCATTATAAAAGGAAAGTCCAAGGTGAAACTACATATTTCATTCCCATTAAATAATTTTAAAAATCTCCCCCGAAGGATCTGTAATAATGTCTGGATAAAAAGTACCATCTGTTTTCCATGGCTTTCAATCTGATAGATGGCCTCAATTTAGTAAAAAAGGAAAAACTATGAATGATGATGTATGCGAATGCCAAAACATACACAACACTTATTTTATATAACTAGTGCTTATAGTTAAGATTACTGTGAAAATGAAGTTATTAGCACAAATGACACACCCTCCACTGCTCTATATTGCGAATGTAATTTGAAGGAATTTTGAATTGTCTTTCCCGGCAGTTATCTATCCACTTTAATCCTTCTGAGTGTTTTCTTTTGTTTAAGATATTTTATATTTATTCTTGTATTAAAAGCAAAAGAAAGATCAAAAGCAAATCACCATAAATACAAATTAGAAATAGGAATTGTTTTATCTACTTTTTGTCTTTTGAGATAAAAAGTTTCACTCAGTTCAAAGCTAGCAAGAAAGAATTTTTCAAACCATATAATAAATAGCCATTTTTTTCTCCACATGGTCAGTGGCAAGACAGTTGGTATCTCTTACCAATTGCATAGTCGATTATTATTTACCTACCTTAGAACCTTAAAAATTAAAAAAAACCAACCCTATGATTGTGTTTTAAGATTTTGTTTTAAGTAAGAAAAAATGAAATTTAGAATGGTGAGAGTTAAGGGAATGAAGAAGCCAGAAACCAGCTTTGAGTATTGGATGAACTGTGGACCCTCTTTTATCTGGTGGTGAAGGAAGTGCTAGTCACTTATGTAATCAATTCACTTATTCAACTGATCCTAAAGACAGTCAAGCTGGTACAAAAAATAGCAAATACAAGCCACATTACCAGTCTACAGTCGACCCTAAGGAACCAATTTAGGGAGCATGACAATTAAGTTAATGGCACTAATTATAACAACCTTGATTTTCAAGGTCTTTGAAATTTGTTTTGGAGACTTTTCAGTAATTTATTATTATCATGTGTACTATAGCAGCATACAGAGGCCTCAACTCAGACTGGGCCTCCATTGTGCTAAGTGCTGTAAAAATACACTATAAGATATAGTCTCTGCTCCAAAGACTTTATAATCTAATAAGAGAAAACAGGCAAAAGAATGGGAGGGGACAGAGAGGAACTTGTACTTCCTACTGCTCCAGATTGCCACTTTATCATTGCACAGTTTTGGAACTGTAACAAAAGTCATTTTTCAAAAAGGACGTTGACAGAAAAACACACTGGAGTATATTGCCAACTAGTACGGCCAACCAAGGTTGCCCATAGATATTAACTCTAATGAAAATGAAAACAAATTAAAAAAACCTAAACATTAAAACTTTGATTAGTATTAAGGAGGATTCTCCAAAATGATGAAGAAAGTGCAACCTGTGGGTGAAGAACTAGTTAATGTGGTATCATTTTTCCTACAGATTCCTTTGAGCCTAACCAGATTAAACTAAAAAAAGGAGCCTACTGCAGTACGACACTACTACGTACGACACTACTACTACGACACTACTGCAGTACGACGTACACGTCTGACCAAATGCAAAGCATTGTAATGTTGTACAGGCAGGCCACTAATCCAGTTTTAAGCCAGACAGTCCTGCTTTTTTTTGGTTTGTCCTGTCCTATACTGATGTAAAGGCAGATGTGGTTTCATCCAGTATCATGCACGGTAGATGCCATTTGAAAGAGCGCACCGCTCCACCCCTACTGGTGTGACCTTGCACACACTGTCAGGGCAGGGTCACACAGGTAGGGGTGGTCCCCTGCCATTCCCATTAGTACTGGAATGTCTAGTATTTTGGAGATACGTCAGTGGCTACCCTAGTGTTGTGGATTATTCCAACAACATATCCTGAATTACTGGTATACATCTAGTTTAGATGTAAACCTTACAGATTTCTTTGCTTATTGTCTGATTGGCTGTAAGTGGAAATTTGCTGCTGGTGCTGTAGTTGTACTACTCACTGAGAATTTAGCATCGTAGGCAATTACTATAAACACTTGAATCCTATAAAATATTAAACCTATGTTACAGCAAAAAACTGATTGATTATCATGTTCCCTGCACATTTGGCTACTATTGCTATTCATTACATGCATTGGACTTAAAATCTCACCCACTATGTAAAGCATAGAGTATTTCAAATATATCAGAGGAATTTATGTGATGAAGTTCACAGCATTCGGCTCTGGGACAAAAAAGAGAAACTGCCTTCAGCAATTTCTGATTGAAACATCCATACTTATCCCAACTGTAGTGAAAAGAAAAGAAAACCACGTACCGTGGAAAAGCTGGCTATTTCTAGGCAGTTAGCTAAGTACCCTTATAATTACCTTTCTGCTTAGAACAGATAACATTTTCTCATGCACAGGTTTTAAGTTTTTATTATAGCTTCCTTTAAGTACCGGCTCCTCATCCCACTGAATTTAATTCTATAAAAAGTGTCAGTTTTATCTAGGATTTGGCAAAAGAGGAAAAATAAAACTGAGCACTGAGCTAAACTTACATTAATTTTTTATGCCAAACCTCCTTTTACTTACTATTTGTTTCAAAGGACAAGCTAATTTAATATAACCAAAATATTTAAGTGTGGGTTTAATTTAAATTAATGCTACCCATATATATATATATACATATATTTTACAGACACTTATAAAACCTTTTCTTTATGACACTGATCAGAATTATTATTACATTAAAAGATACGGAAAAATGTTATTGGTGGAAATAACCACCAATATTTAGCAAGTTAGCATGAAATATGATTAAAGAGATATCTAATTAATATGAACAAGCAAAATTAACAAACACGTTTACATTAAATGGTTTACAAAACTGAAGACCCACAATATGAAGTTTGAGAATAAAGAAAGTAATGGGAGACCTAATGTAGATAACAAAAAGAAGGACAATAAAGTTGACTGACAAATAAATAGAAAAACCAGTATTAAACCTACAAGGACAACAGTGAGATGAAAGCACGTCACAGAGCAGAATGCTATACAATCTCTTATAGAATGACATGATACATTATTGTAACAACTTTGTCTTGTTATTGCTGAGTTTGTTTTCTAGCATCATTTGCATTTCTGTGACATCCAACATTTTACAGTAAAAGTAAGAGTTCTCCCATGATGTACACTTAATGGATAAAGCAAGAGATGCCTTCAGTATTTCAGGATAATTGCCTTGCTCATTGACATAACCTACAACACTAGAGTACCCTTGTGACAAAACAATGCAGAGTGTTTAGAATAAAGCAGTGTCAACATATGCCTGCTATATATAGTTCATTGGTTTTAAAGGGACACTTTCCCCCATGAATCTTTTGCAAGCAGACAAAGAAAATAAATCAGCATAGTAAAACAGTAAAATACAGAGTGGACAGAACTGCCTTTAAAAGTATTATACATTACAAAGTTATGAGTGATCAGGCAAAGAAAATGGACTGTACGTTTAGCATCAGGAACAAACAAATAGCAATATACAGCAAAGAGGAAAAAAGTCTGAATTATTTCATCAATGTTGAAGTACTTTAGCTATGGAACATATGAGGCAGATAACATGTACTGTGATAGCCATGTCGTGCGAAATATAACACAAGAAAAAAATTAACTGTTATTTTATAATGCGGTGGACTGGGATGGAAATCGCTTTTCAAGTTCCTCAACTATACAGCTCAAGTTTCCATTCTGCTGGCGCTGCTCAGCAACAGTTTCTGTAGTTGGCAGTTCGGATACTGCAATTGGTTTAAGCTTGGATATGTGCTTGGGTAGAATGTGGTTTTTGTCTATTTGACTGTACATGTTGGCCACAGATTTTTCAATATCTGCTAAGTTGTGAATATTTTTGAGAATCCCTTTCAACTCCCTGTGAGGTGGTGGCTCAGGTGCTGTGGCCTGTGATGATACTGGTAGCTGTTTGGCAGGGGACTTAGTATGCTTTACAGGGGAAAGGTGCTGGGTACTTAGACTAGATGAGGAGGAGAGGGCTAGAGAAATGGTAGGAAGAGATGGAGGTTGTGATGGCAATGGAGGAGGAGTTGGAGGAGGAGGCGGCAGCACGGGTGGTGGAGGAGGGGGAGTTTTGGGAGGATCTGGAATGCTTTCTGTTACTTCCACTTTGGTTTGAGCAGCCAGAAAACTTTGGCGAACTGGTCTCTTTATCCTAAAAGAAGGAGTTGGTGGTTTGTGAGTTGGTGGAGGAGAAAGCTCTTCAGGACAGTCATGATGAGTGATGATTACTGAAGGAACTGCAAGTGATTGAAATTCAACTACTTCAGTAGAAGGTGTCAAAGAGGAGAAAGAAGGAGAGCGATGGCATGGAGAAACAAGCAGACATTCAGGCGACAACTCTAGCGTGTTTTCTCCTTCTTCGTGGTAGTTGCTGTGTGTTGGTGAATGTGAACATTTCATATCATAGGATTTCACTTGTTTCATTTCCTGCAAAGCCTGTTGCTCAAACTGTCTTGCCTTCTCTTTTACAGTTAACTTGGTGCCAATAATTTTTTTAAATATTGGACTGCTAATATCAACCCTGCTGTGCTGATTGTCAGTTCTTTCATTCTCTGCTTTGAGTCTTTCCTGTTGCCACTGAACTGGATCCATGATAATTGGCCTACTTAGAGCATCGGACACATGTCTCCTAGTAATACGAATTGGTAATGTCCATGCACGGTGAATGCCTCCCAAAGGGCACCCCAAAAGGGCATCTTTCAAGGCTAATCTTCTAGGTAAAAGACTGTCTAAAACATCTTTCCTCTTCTGTAGCAATGAAGAGCTGGGTGAACCTTGAACAACACCTTCCATATATAAAGGGTTCTGAGTTGTTAGTGGGTTCTCATCAGATAAAAATGTAATGTTACTTGCAGATTTGGGGAGATTATTGTTCAACGATCCATTGATATTAGACTGCTTGTGAGCCTCAATAGCACGTGAAGCAAAGCTGCTTATTACTCTTTGACGGTCTCCTTCTTCTAAGACTGACTTTTTTCCCCTGCTTTGTTGGAAATGGTAGAGAAGAAAAAGACTTGAAAGAAAAGAAGATAATCACATGTAAGGAAACACGCATGAACATAGATTTTTATGAGAAATAAGTGAATTTATGATGTAAAAGAATGCCATAGCATTACTTGTAACATATTATTATCTAAAATAAATATTTACAAAAGTCTACTGAGGCAAGACATTTACTTTTACATCTTCTCTAGAGGAAAAGGATATAAAGAAAAGAAGAAGAAAACGAGCTTTGACCTACATAAATGAGTTCTAACCTTAACCACATGGCCATTCTATCCTTGGAAACAACTACACTTTCATTTTCAATTATTATTTCCCCGTATACAGTGATCTAAACGAACACTTGAACACATTTTCCCATATATCTTGTTAGTAACAGTTATGCTACACAACATTTATGAAACTTATTATTCTATATCCTACCACTGTATAGTGCTATATGTATATCAATTACAGCTATAGTAGAGCTAGAGTAATAATGACAACTATATGATAAAATAAAGTTGCCTATGAGTTCCTTTCTATTCCCCGTTTTCAGTAACTCATAAATGTCTAATATTTTCAGCTTTCTAGTTGAAATTTTCCAGGCTTGGTCACTACCCAAAGTTGATTTTTTTTAAAAAAGTTTTTCTTAAACTGGGGCAGGTGTTTTAATCAAAAAGAATAGTTTTAAAAAAACACAACCTTCTAGCATGTGATTGTAGAGTCTACACAGAAAATTGGTGCACAGCTTGCCAGTGTGCTGTAGCTTCAAACCCCAGCTTGAAGTACACTAACCATTCGTCTAGACAAACCCCAGTATTGTACAACGTTTAGTGAAAATGGCAGGAAACAGTTCTAGGAGTGCTTAGTTAAATAGGTCTATATTTTGGGATGTCTTTCTCCCCTCCCCACTCCCTGCCCCGAAAAACCCCCACAAGAAATTTCATGAAAATTAGGCTAAGGGAAATTTACCGTGGCATGGTTAAACATTCCAAGGTGAGAAATCACTCAAGAACAGAGGAAAAGACATTTAAACAGTACCGAATGAGAGTAAAATAAGAAGCCACACAGACGCCCCTTTAAATATGTGGGCATAAAAACTCAAAAATATATACATTTAGGAAATAAGGGAAGGTTATAATACAATTATTTTGTTTCTTGATTTGTCTGGAAGCTGATATACATGGAAAATCTATACTCTCTAAATCTATCTGTATACATGCAGGAGTGGCAGATAGGAATCATTTCATGGGGTATAAGGACTATTCCCATCATGCACACTTGGGAGCACACTTTTTTCCAAAAGGACCTGGGGCATTAAATGGGGCTGACAAACAGTGGGGAGTATGTGGCACCCCTAAAAAGGGCTAGAGCAGAGAGGATACTCTCCCCAGTGAACGGAAGAACACTGGTAAACAGAATGCATATCAGAAACTACTGCTTAGACAGAGTAGGTCTACATTCCCAATAGTGTCAGTACTTAATAAGTATTTGATTATGGGGATTTGATGTTATTTTACATCATTAACTTATTTTTAAACAATATGCTTTGACACATATTGGACAAGCTTCCTCAGTCATCTTAGTGATCACATGGATTTTCAAATGTAGAGACTGGAAAAATCAATGATTCCGGAAGTTAAATGAAGATCCACTTTTCTTCCAAATACAAAGTACATACAAACTGATATACCCTTGATACGTATGAGAATGGATTATTTCAAAAGCTGTTTGATTGCTAGACTATTTTTATATGAAAATTCTAAAGAGTGATTTTATGATGAAACCTTAATATTTGTAGAACAATCTATTGTCTCTTTATTCCAATAAGGAACTGCGTCAGATTGGTTTGAAGTCATATTTCTGCAAACTAGAGCAGTAATGGCTGCCTAAAGAGAAATTATGGGTAAAGGATGAAAAGGTTCTCACTGAATGCGCACTTGAGAAACCTGCTTACCTATCAATCTGTTTTAGGTATCTGGAGAGCACCAATCACCAAAGAGTGTAGGTGCTGAGACTAGAGGTCTTTAGAAATAATACTATTCAAGTTCAGCAATTACAGTTCTGTATTTAATTGCACTTGGTACAAAAGCGTTAAGGAAAATGAAAGGAGATACACAAATCTTTTCACTTAAAAGTAAATGTCTTCCATGTAGTACACCATTGTAAAATAAAGGCTGATAATCAATGGCAATTAACTACAGTTTTAACATAAACTAAGTATAGAAGAATCAACTACTGTTTCTATTGGCTACAAACATTATGCATGATGAAGTAAGTTTACTTACTGATGCCTATGTATCCAAAGATGGAGAAAGAATGGAAGTCATGAGACATAAGACAGATTTAAAACAAACAAAAAAAAGGTTTTAGTTCCATTCAATTTTCCAAAACAAAAAAAAAAAAGAGAAAAAGAAAAAAGAAAATAAGACGTAAGGCAGCACTACAGAAAGAAAATGTTTGACAAAGGACAATTATGGAAAGGCATGAAAAATAAAGGACAAGTTTTTCAATTTTCTTAAATTTCCATTATTTGGTATTTAAGAAAATTGTTGGAGATTTGAGAAATAATTGAGAAGAAAAAATAAAAGTGATGCATGAGATTATAATATACTTCAGCAATTTAAATGTAGTATTGCAATTCACCTGTAAGTTGAAAATGAGTTTACAATATTCTACTATAATTTTTTTTCACTGAAGATTGATTTTCTGAGGTAGATTGTTGCCTTTAGACCAAATATTGGATTCAGTTAAACTTCACAGATTTTTGATAAAACTTTTATTTACATTTTATTGAAAATATTCTCTCTTTAAAATTATTAAGTGCATTGATTTACATTATTTTTTCTTATCTCTATCTTCTACTAGAGATTCCTTGATCAATATCTCAATGCTGTAGAAATATTTACTGGTCATTTTTCTAATGGGTTATATATATATTCCATAGATGGTGTCTCTTTTACAGGGAAAAATCTGTATTTGTATAAATGTATACTTTTAGTTGAAGTGCTGTTACAAATCTGAGTAAATGTGTCTCTAAATCAGAGGTGCAAGTATTCAGATTTGCATCTGCAACTCATTTTGCCTATGCAAAACTTTGCAAGCGCAAATTTTGTCCACAAACACTAAGGCCTGGTCTTAGCCTAGCTGAAGGCACATCAATTAGATTGGAGAATGCAGATTCATAAGGCTTCCAATGCCCATTTGTAACCAGTCCAATCCAACTTCTAGTAAAGCGAATTGCAGTCTTCCTTTTACTTTCACAGGAATTGGGTTAGACTTAAGGAACCAAGGTCTTGATCCAGCAAAGTACTTCAGCATGGGTGTAATTATAAAGACATGAGTAGTCCCACCTAGATCAAGACCTAGAACTCACATACAATAACCTTTTAAATTCTATGTGTGTTGTATTTCTGTGAAACATACTTCTTTCTTCCAGCTACCCAAACATTAACAATTCACAGGCATAAAATGCCAAGGGGAAAAAAAAAAATCAGTGGTTGATTTTGGAAGAGAATCTACTCCTGCTTCAATGAGTAATGTAGAGGTTCTCTATTTACAAAGAGAAATTCAACCCAAAACATTTGGAAATCAGACACTGTATTTAAATAATCAAAATTTAAAACATACTATAGCAATGATAATCTTTGCCCTGCTATAGTAACATTTTTATAAACTCAAATATATATAAACTCTCTGATCAAGGAAAAAAAAGTGACTTCAAAATAGAAGAAAAATCAGCCAACACTAGATAGCACCAGCACTCCCCACCCCCAAATATTTTATGAAGTCTATTATTTTAGTGTTGTCATCTTAATGTTATTCTTTTAAAATAATACAAAAGTAATACATATTTTCTGACATTAGCAAAAATATTGTACGTGTAAATATTTCCCTGTACTGTTCTATTATGATCTGTTCATACTGTGTTGATTTCTGCTTGGAGTCCATGGGCTACAATTAAGTTACATCAGTACATGATTACAGTTCACCCTTTCTTAGTAATTTAATGTCTTAATAGACCAATGACTTTGGTCATATCATCCTGTTAGAAAAGAAGACCCAAGACACATTCCAGCTACAAATATGTTACCAACATATAATGGTAAAAAGATGCTTTCCTTTAACTACTATTTTTGTACAATCTGTTTTATTGCCCCATTGTGTTTAATTTCAACATTTAAATTACTTCAGATTTACAAAGAAAAAATGTTAGCCAATGGAATATTTAATACTGAGAAATCTGTCAAATGGGTTTTCTGATTGAGTTTTATAAAGTATATTCAGCAGGCAGCTTGGAAGAAATAACATTTTGGGCCAAGTTCTCAAGTTTGCCAGAGCTGCATTCATACATCAGAGAAGTAAAGGCTTTCTGCCACCTTTCAAGCCCCCTAATCTTGATGCAAACTAGAGCAGCCTCAGGACTTTTAACTTGCTATTGCACCTATGGGCTCTTGTGCTGGCCCAAAAACACTGAAGTGAAGTGTGCTCTAGCAATGCCTAATGAACAGCTTTACACTTTATATATACTTTATATAGTATATACTTTATAGTACATATACTTTATTAAGTATACTTTATACAGCTTTTACTTCCTCCGGAGATTCCCCATACAAGGAGAAATCCCAGCTGACTATTCTGTCCCTTTTGTGCCACTGTAGCACAGCTATATAGCACAGCTGATTCTCCAGCCCTCTTGTTTATTTTCTTGATTTTTAAGAAGCTTCAGGCATTTGTGGAATATACCCTCGCCAGGAAAGGTTGGTTTAATTATGTTGTAATAAAAGACATTTCAGAAATGTGACTTATGCCTTGGTTCACTAACAATTTTAGTGATGAATCACAATGAATACTTACATGGTGCTGTCACCGAGTTCTTCATAGAGATTATTGGCAGCGCTACTTGATGGTTTGCCGGCTGGTAAGGCCATCTGGATTCTTGCTGTCTTTGCACATTCAGCTTGCCGCCTTTGGTAAGTTGTGCAGGGAGGGGAAAAAATGTGTGTTAAAAATATTCTATAGCTTACATGGGCTGACATATAGTAGTCAGATGGTAGTTCCTCAAACATTACTGGTTTTGTATTCAAAAAAAGGTAATCCCTGTGAGCAATTTGTTTCAGCTTTGTATCACTCTATTGCTTGCTCTTTCACTATGGAATTCCAGAGCTCCAAAATGTATCTAAATACTATCATCCACTTCTATAGAATTACCCAACCACTTGATCATCATGAAATAATAAGACATTCATTAGTAATTACATTTAATTGAGTAAGAGGTCAATTAAGCTTTAACAATACTGGTTTTCATCAGGTGGTATGTGGTGAACTGGCTGCTTTGGCAAAGTCTTTCATTTATTGACATTTATTAATGTCACGTTTAAATTTAAACATTTGTAAAGTCTCCCTCAAAGTTTAATTTTTATGACTTGTAATACCTTTATCAGCATAAGAGCTGGTCAACAATTTCCCATGTGAATGATTTTTCCAAATGCCCTTTTTGTAAAATCAAAATTTTATGCATGAAAACTTCAGTTTTGTTGAAAAAATTTGATTGTCTTTCAGGCAAATCGAAATGATGGCCACCCGGAAAGCTCTTGTTAATTTCACCTTCTGTCTGAAGGCAGAAAGTAAAAGTAACAAGAGACTGAGCACCCTGGCTCTGGGTTGGAGGTGAGGCAAGGAGGCTGAGCTTCAGGGAAGCAGAGAACCAGGGCAGAAAACTAAATTGACAAGCGTTTTCTAGGTGGGCAGCTGACAAGTCTGAAAATTCCATTTTGGATGTCCTGAACCCAAAGTTTTCAGGAAATCTTTCTGCAAAAATATTTGCATTTTTTAGAAAAAGAAAAACATGACATTTTTTACAGGAAGGGACTTCCTTTTTTTTTTTTGGCCATAAATTCAAGCCCTCTAGTTCATTTGTAAGGATGAGAAAGAGCAAATAATTACCATGTAATTTGTAACAAGACTGGTAGAAATTTAATTCAGAATAGAGTACAACAGACTATACTTTGATTTTCAAAATAAATCATTATTATTATTATTCACATTTATATTATGTTAATGCTTGGAACTAAAATGTCATTTACTGAAGTTCTAAAATCATTTAAAAATAGTAAAACTGGTTCATTAGAAAATGTTATTGCTTTATCTATCTATCTATCTATCTATCTATCTATCTATCTATCTATCCAGCATTGTTACATTAAAACAAATTCTCTCATATTTGGCTGAAAAGATTTGGATGGTAACTAGAGTTACCAAGCTCTTACTCTTTAACCTTCCTCGCTCCACCCCCCAAATGAACAATACTAAAGTCTGAAATTCTCAGACCCTGAACTGCTCTGGCATTACCCAATAATTGTTTCTTCTGAACAACTAATTTCATTTCCCCTTTAGAATGCTAGTTTTAAATAATGATATTCATAACCAGGTATTTCTAGGATATCCACTATTAATAGTATATAACCATTACTGATATTGGGCTAAATTAGCCCTGATGTAATTCTATTTAATTGAATTGAGTTACTCCAGGGTTGAATTTGGCTTACTGACTTCAAGTTTCAACGAATATTTATCTCCTGGGTCAATAAATTATGATGTTCACCTCAACAGAAGTCAATATCTGCTAATGACATCTCATAAACATTAAAAGGCCACACAAAGCCATGGAACCCATGGATTCTGTACTATAATCCTATTTTAAGGCTATACCACTTCAAAATCTTGGTAAAGAACAACCACCCAATGATTACAAAATTACACAAAGATACAGAAATGTAAACAGCACAAAGGACAGGATCCTCCTGCTCTATCTTGTGCTCTATAGAAGTGTAACACCGACAGACCCCCGGTTGTTGGCTGGCGGGATCGAACCTGGGACCTCTGGAACTAAATGCATGAGCCTTTACTGCATGAGCTAAAAGCTATGTGGCCCTTAGCTAAGACTCTACAGCAGACTCATTAATCTCTCTCTAAGAGGTCTCGGTGCCACTAGATGGGATAAAACACCCCACCCAGGAAGTGTATGGGTTACATAAGCAAAGCCTTCCCATTTTATTGTGTTTTCTTCAGCATATCTGTCCACATTTCCAAATTCAAATTAAGTTAATAAAATAAATGATGTAAAAAGCAAGTGGTTCAATTAAACAAAAAATTCAAGTTTATTGGAGTATATACATATATAGGTAGATATTTGGGGTGTGTTAGTATAAACTATTTTTAATATCAAGCTATTATTTATTTAGTATGTACGTGTCATATACAAGGTATTTTAGTGTTTAACCCTATTACTTGGATTCCCTTGCTAGGCAGAGCCTGTGAAAAAGTTAAGAGAACATTCAGAGGTTTTTGAAGCATCCTATCAATGGGGAGGAATGGGCAGCCTGTGAGCTGGCAAGAGTAAGTCCCTCTGGTATCATAATTTTCAAGGTTAAAAAGGGAAAATGCCCCTTATATGAACAGAGGCAGGCACCATCTTACTGGCTTCCCCTTCCTGGCAATTTGGCTCCTGGAGTAGAAGGGACAGCTGGCGTAAACATACTGTGGCTTCTTAGGAGCACCCATTGAATTGATTCTCACCAGAATTAACCTTCACTAGAGTCATGAATTTAAATAAATATATGGAGATATGCCTATCTCATAGAACTGGAAGGACCTTGAAAGGTCATTGAGTCCAGTCCGCTGCCTTCACTAGCAAGAGTGTCCCGACAGATTTTTTTGCCCCAGATCCCTAAATGGCCCGCTCAAGGATTGAACTCACAACCCTGGGTTTAGCAGGCCAATGCTCAAACCACTGAGCTATCCCTCCCCCCTGAAATAGGGGATGTTGTTGTGCCTCCATGTCCCACACAGTCCCAACAGAAAATTCTTCACAGAGAAAAAGAGAGATTGTTGTTGTGGAAGCATTATTTCACCTTCAGCATGGGCCTAAGACCCCTCCATGTGCTTTAGTGAAGCAGACACTCAGAGCATATCACTGATTTACCAAACGTGCTATCTTGTCTATGACACTGGCCTGATCTTTTATAAGATGGCATCCCATCTTTAAACCTATGCATAAAATGTACCTAGTTAATTGTATAATCCTGTACAATGGGGAAAAAATCCTTTTTTCTCTCTGCAGGCAAACAGCATGAAGTTTGATTGCCTTATGTTAGCGCATAACTGAATGTTTTATTAAATGGTCATAAAATTAACAAGTTTCTTTTTAAATTCAGCCACAAAAAGATCTCAGGTAGCAATGCATTCTGCAGTTTGACTATATGAAGTATTTCCTTTCACTGGCAATAAATGTACTTCCCTTAAATTTCAAATGGCCTTTGTTCTTGTAAAATGATAACAAGTAGATATTGATCAGCTATCATTATTCTTAAACAAGGTGTAAGAAGCAAATCTAAAAGTAAATACTTACTCTTTAAATCTGTTGTCATGCGAGAGAGAGAGAGAGAGAGAGAGGCATGTTAGAAGTGTTCCATTTACAACAACAATTATCTGAAACAGTGATCCTTACAGTAATAATAAACTAAGAGTGACAATCATTTTACATATTAAATTGCAAAATTAATGACATATTTAAGAATCATTATGTTTAAGTAACTGAAAATCATTTAGTTCCTTTTGTGATTGTGAGACTGTTAAAAAACGATCATCCATAAACATGAATTATAGGGGGACAAGTCAGTTATGGGCTACACAGAATCTGAAAAAAACCCATTGATTAAAGATGTGGATATCGAAGTATGAATTATAATTTTTAAAAGTGGAATATTAAAGATGAAGTAATTTTAATAATTGCCTCCTCATTTTAACATGGCGAATATTAAAGAAACAGTCCTTTATACTAAAGCACAATTACATTTTGGCTTCTATGATGAACATGCCACCCTTGCTGTGATTAATTCACACTATATTTTTCATAATTGGCTTTTTGGTTTGTCCTAGATAGTGAATTTAAAAGCATCATGTAAAAGAAAATAATAATGATAATTTATTAGATTATTTACCAGCAATACATGCAGTCAGTGAGCTGTGCTTTTACAGTGATAATTTTACATTAAAAGTAAGCAATGTAAAAATCATTTAGTGTAACTTATTTTTTTTTAAATGTAATAAAGTAAAATTAATTCTTTGGATGTTAGCTGATCATTGAGCTGGAAAGTATTGAAAAACTACCTACTACACACAAAAGAGTTCTAATATCAAGCAAGTCTTAATGTTTCCATTATATGTGCACTGAGTGTGGCAGTTACATTTATTCAGCTATAATCTTTGCACTAAGTGGCAAAATTGAGCAGCTAAGTTTGCCAGAATTGTTAATCAGGAGATTATATTAAAGCAGCTTCAGAAAATGGGTGCTAAGGAGTAAGACAAAAATGAACTTGTTTTCTAAACAATTCAATAGAGTATAAGGTTTATATTAAGATGGAAATCATTTATATTGTCTTCAGTCTAAATGCATTTTACTGATTTATTTTTCATAATACTAATAATTTATTTGTGGTGGTTCGATATAAAGTCCAACTGTACATGATACCAGTAGATAACAAAATTGTGATTTTAGATGGGCGGCAGCTACACAGAATCCTTAAAATAGCCTGATGTATTTGGGACCTGATTCTGTTCCTATAGATGTCAAGGGCAATTTTGCAATTTGCTTTTCCTTCCTGGAAAGAAATCACATAGAAGTCACATTGCAAACTAATGAAAGCTTGAATCTTTGTTCAATAAAAATTTACTGCATGAACATTTTAAACACAGTATGACTCAAGATCCAGCACAGGGATATATTTTCTGGAAGCATATTCTGAGGTGCGGGGCTCTCAATGGTATATTTTGCCTGGAAGGCGAATGGTTAAACACTGCTTCAGGAGAGGAGTGTGGATAGGAAACCTGGAAGACTTGCTTATTCACACATTCTCCCCATTCAATCCTGACAGAAGGGCTCCAGTCTGGATTGCCTGAGGTGCTTTAGGGTTATCCCCCCCAGGTAGAGTCCCTGGCCAGTGCAGGAGCTGCTTAAACCTATGGCCTTTCAGACTCTTTTTGGAGGATTTATTCTCTAAAAAACCTAGTAACATTCAGATATAAATGCTACTCAAACAAATATCAGCCATTTAAAAATAGCTATAAAACGCAGTTACTCCTCTTATGTGACTATTAAGCATTCCTTCAGGCATACTAGTGTTCCTTCATGCAGTCGTGTCTCCTTAAAAGATTAAGTAAATTTGATTTATAACACAAACCACCAGAATGCTGATCATCCCTATCTCTAGGAAATATTCTAACTCCGCTATTAAAAATGCCAAATTACAAGGACTACAGGTTTAAAGAGAATTGTTACTCAACTTACACTTGTAAAACATAAGATTGCTTTTGATTTTATCATCTGGAGCCCAAAGTCGTATCCACATACAATATATAATGGATACAGAGAGATACAGCCAGATTTAGCCCTATCATAAGTACAACACGATGTATGTCACTGTTGTTGCAGTTGCTTATGACAGGGCATTTACAAATAGTACTGTGTTCTATCCCAGTTACCGTATAGGAAGGAACAGCACGACTGGTAAGCCTAAAATCTCACCTGGTAAATTACACCATATTGTAGACCTGCAATAATATTCACATTCTAGTGATCTATTATAATACGTGTGCATTGGCTTCTTTATATTCTTTCACACAGTGATACACCGCTTCAAGTTGAGGTCTGAAAAGGCACTGGTACTGAATTGCCCCAATATAACAGACAGGGATCTGATAGCACGGCATCCTCTGTAAGAACTTCAGAGCTCTGGAAAGCCCTCCCACACTTGGTTCTAAGTAGCTGAGATTTGCTGAGTAATAGGGCAGGCTGCAGGGCCCATTTGCTTTACCTGGCTTTTGAAGAGAGGGAGAGGGATTGAGGTATAGGCTGATGTATGGGGGTGTTAGTATTTATCAACTACTACCCGGTGGAACGGTGTGAGCTGACTGAATTGCATTTTGTTTTTGTAATTTTAAATAATTGGAAGCATGCTCAGAGATTGTATATGGACACTTCTTATTTTTGTTATTGAAAGGAAAAGGGAAATGTTATATATGGTCTAAATTTCCAAATGAGTATATGTATTAATGAGAGAACCTCAAACTGTTGGGTCAGATGAATGCCCAAAAGTTGAGATGTTTATTCATTTGTTAGCCAAACTATTTAAAATTCTTGAATCCATTAAATGTAACAAGAAATCGAAAGCAAATATGTTCTCATGAGATTTCTCCCCTTTCAAAAAGAGCTAGAATACAACAAGAGCAACCTTTTGATGCTTGAACTTCAGTTCCAGCTGGAACCAAGTAAATTCGCAGGTCTGAAAAAATCAAAAATAATAATTGCCTCATATTTTAGAGTTACAATAAAATTTTGGGTCATCTCATTTCCCCTGCAATATAAAAGTTGAATCTCAGTTCATATACTGAGCTACCAACAGTTTGGGCATGTATGGACCCCGAGTTCTGGCTGAAGCATGATAAAGAGAAATCTAGATATGAAATTCAGACTGCAATCTGTGTTCACATGTTAGATATTTGGATTCAGGATTTTGGTTTCACTTCATCTATAATCTGAAATAATTACTCCACCATTTATATATAATAAATATAAAAATACATATATACATAGAGACATGATGAGGAGGCAGACATTAAAAATAACCAGACTGTAGATTGGCTATGTGGGACAGCTTTCAAAGCAGACCAGTGTTCAGGGCTACCAACTGTAGTTCCCCTTGTAGTAAGTGTATAGATTATAAGAACAAAATTTCAATGACAAAGAAATTTGGAGTACTTACTGTCTGTAGCTGACCATAACTATTAAAATAGCAGGCATGCAGCAAAGGATGATTATGACAGCCAAAGCAAGCAATGCCCCTTCTGTGTAGCCTACAGCTTGTGCCTGCTTCTTAACATTGGCCACCACATCTGGGGTGCGGATTTCCAGAATACGTCCTCCTTGCCCAAGGTATGGCTGAAATTCTTTATTGATATCCAGCAGTTTTCCATCCAAGAACCTTCAATATTACAAAACAAAATGATTACAGCAGACCTAGTGAATTATGTTCCGACTATTGAGTTAATAACTATATGTTCTGTATATACTGCTATAGTATATACCTCATCTTTATGTACTTATGAATCTTACTATTCTTTCGTAACCCCCTTTTCAGTATTATCATTGATGTATTTAATATTAATCTCCTCTAGAGACTGATACCTTGATGTGTTGGGGTCATCTGTATGCCTACATGACCCCAAGAGCTACTTCAATGGAAGTTAGAGTTAAACAAACATGACAGACTGAAGGACAGAGACCAGGTGGGAAAAAAATCAGTCTTCTGGTCTTCAGTCCTCTGGTCGGTCATGAAGTTGACTTAACCCCATATAATACTTTTGTTATGGAAACAGTAGAACAAATAAAATGCCAAATACAGAGCAGTAGATAGCCCTCAAATAGTCAGCATGATGGATATCAGCTAAAAACAGCTATGAAGGACACCGTTGCCCTGAAGCACTGACTGTTCCAGGCTCATTCCAAACTTTGGGTGGGGTTTTGGAATGTGAGGACTATGTTACCATCAGAAAGTCAGCCCAAATCATCAAAGAAATGGAAAATTATAACACAGACATCCTTAGTATTAATGAACACAGGTGGCCAGATGCAGATATAATCAAAATGACTGACTAGGAAGGAGTACTGCGGAAAGGGATCTGGGTGTCATAGTGGATCACAAGCTAAATATGAGTCAACAGTGTAACGCTGTTGCAAAAAAAGCAAACATAATTCTGGGGTGTATTAGCAGGAGTATTGTAAGCAAGACACAAGAGGTAATTCTTCCGCTCTACTCCGTGCTGATTAGGCCTCAACTGGAGTATTGTGTACAGTTCCAGGCACCACATTTCAAGAAGTATGTGACAAATTGGAGAAAGACCAAAGAAGAGTAACAAAAATGATTAAAGGTCTAGAAAACATGACCTATGAAGGAAATTTTTTAAAAATTGGGTTTGTTTAGTCTAGAGGAGAGAAGACTGAGAAGGGGACATGATAACAGTTTTTAAGTACATAAAAGTTTGTTACAAGGAGGATGGAGAAAAATAGTTCTTCTTAACTTCTGAGGATAGGACAAGAAGCAATGGGCTTAAATTGCAGCAAGGGAGGTTTAGGTTGGACATTAGGAAAAACTTTCTAACTGTCAGAGTGGTTAAGCACTGGAATAAATTGCTTAGGGAGGTGGTGGAATCTCCATCATTGGGGATTTTTAAGAGCAGGTTGGACAAACACCTGTCAGAGATGGTCTAGATAATACTTAGTCCTGCCTTAAATGCAGGGGACTGGACTAGATGACCTCTCAAGGTCCCTTCTTGTGCTACGATTTTATGAACATGAAAAACAACAATTAAAACTGATTTTACCCATGAAATCCAGATTGAGGAAGAGAAGGAGTTGCATTGATCTTGAATGTTGATTCACAAAGAACAATTTTAGACTGGTAATCAGTTAATGGCAAAATTATACAGGCAAGATTTCAGACACTGTCATTCAATGTTATACCCTAATGAATTAATATGACAAGGACGATCAGGCTACTTTTTATAACATTCTGCAGGACTTCATCAGCAAAGTCCCATAACATGATATTCGCATTGTTTTTGGCAATATGAATGCTATGGTGGGGACAGACAATCATGACATAATGGCACACATGGAACTGGCTTCCATCAAATGGTGGCAAGTGTGTTCTTGAATTATGTCAGTTGAATCACTATTATTATTAGAGGGACACACTTCTCATAAAGAGAACCAGAAAACAACATGGATCTCACCTTACAGCATTACTAAAAATAAAATAGATCATTTTTGTACAAATAACATTCTAATCATCACTTCAAGATGTCTGCATATACAACTGGGCATATGTAGGCAGTGATCATCAACCATGTATTGCCACCATGAAAATGAAATTGAGTAAACTACAAGTAAAGAAAATTGCAAGAAAGATTAACATAATTAAGCCTGGGGATGAACAAATAAGGAATGTTTCTGAATTACAGCTTTCAAACCAGGGGCGGCTCTAATGTTTTTGCCGCCCCAAGCAAAAAACAAAACAAAACACCCAAACGCCGCCCCCCCCAAACAAAAAAACACCACCACCCCCAACGCCCGCCAAAACAACCACCCCCTCCTACCTGGAGCACTGGTGAGGAGGACGGCATGCCCGCAGCCCCGCTACCCCGGCCGGGGCGGGGAGCGCGGCAGGCCCCGCTGCCCCGGCCGTGGCGCCGGTGGGGAGCGCCGCGGGGAGGGCGCCGAGCCCGGCCATGGCCCCGCTCTCCCTGCCGGCCAGAGCGCCGGGGGGAGGGCGGTGAGCCCACCCGCGGCCCCGCTCTCCCAGAGCGCCACCCCTCCCCAGGTGCCGCCTCAAGCACGTGCTTGGTAGGCTGGTGCCTGGAGCTGGCCGTGTTTCAAACAAGCTTTCAAATATGGCAGAAACAGTATTTAAATGATAAAGAAATGTCATGGGAAGCCATAAGCAACATATATCAATACAGCAGAGACCATCCTTGAATCTAGCAAAGGTAGGAAGGAAGAGTGGACTATCAAGTCCACTTGGGATGTTATTGCATAAAGAAAACAAGCTAAGTTAAATCTACTCAAAGCCTTAAGGCCAAAGTAAGGTAAACAATGAAAAGAGGAATATAGAGATAAAGCAGTAAAAAAAAATCAGCCAGAAAAAGCAGATATCAATAGATAGGCACTAGAAACAGAAATGGCAGCAACGAAGAGAACATGAGAACACTTTATCAAACCACTATACGACTTGCTGGAGACTTTATACACAGCAGGGAAGGTCCATTGAAAGATAAACAAGGGAAAACCTTAGACCAGCAAATGAAAAGATGGATAGAACACTTCCCATGACATTCTTAACAGACTCTCACCAGAAATAACATTTAACTTTGATAATCATAGAATCATTGGGCTAGAAGGGACTGCAAGGGTCATCTAGTTTAACCCCCTGCCAAAATGCAGCATTTGTTGTGTCTAAACCATACAAGAGAGATGGCTTTTCAGCCGTCTTTTGAAAAACTTCCAGAACCTCCCTAGGCAGTCTGTTTCATTGTCCTACAGTTCTTACGGTTAGGAATTCTTCTGCCCCCTCCCCCCTAATCATCTTTTGTAGGGAAGATGGCAGAACTTGATGTTTGCTGTGAGGATATTACTCTAGATTAATTTAAAGTAGCCATAGAAAGATTAAACAACAACAAATCACCAGGTGAATATCAAATCACAGCAGAAGTCTGCCCCCCACTCTAGGCTTCAGAGCCCAAGCTCTCCACCCTGAGCTGAAACTTCAAAGTACTGTCTATACACAGGGCCGGTGCAAGGAGGCTTCGCGCCCTAGGCGAAACTTCCTTGCACCAGCCCGGCGCTGCCCCCCCTCCCATGATGCCCCACCCAGCCAGCTCTCCAGCCCGCGGGAGCTCAGCCTTCCCCCCCCGCTGCGGGCGCTCAGCCCCCCACCCCAACTGGCAGGCCTCAGGAGCTGAGCAGAGAGCCAGGGGGCGGCTCAGGGCGGCTGCCCCCCGGCTCCCTGCTCAGGCGCTGAGCGTGGGGGCAGCAGGGCGGCTCGCTGCGGCTGCCCTCCAGCTCCCTGCTGAGCGGGGAGACAAGGAGCAGCCGCAGTGAGCCGCCCCTTATCTCCCCGCTCAGCAGCTCAGTGGAGAGACAAGGGACAGGCGTGGCAAGCCGCCCCTTGTCTCTCCACCCAGCAGCTCAGCGGGGAGACAAGGAGCAGCAGCAGAGAGCCGCCCCTTGTCTCTCTGCTCAGCAGTTCAGCGGGGAGACAAGGGGCAGCCACGCGCGGGAAGCTGCCCCTTGTCTCTCCGCTCAGCCGCTGAGCGGGGATACAAGGTGCAGCCGCGGCAAACCGCCCCTTGTCTCTCCGCTCAGCAGCTCAGCCGCTGAGCGGGGAGGCAGCGGGCAGCCGCCCCCCAAATCTTGGCACCCTAGGCAACCGCCTAGGGTTGCCTAGTGGGCGTGCCGGCACTGTCTATACAGCTATTTTTACAGCACAAGCCCACTAGCTTGAGTCTTTTGACCTGGGCTGGGAGGCTCACTCCAAAATGTTTAAGCATATCCTGACTGACCTCACTTCCCTCATATTAAAAGGAATGGGATTTCAGGGTGCATATGCCATTAAACTGCCTTTCAATAATTTTTAATCTCATTCTTACATCTGCTCTGCAAAAGAAGGTTGATCATTTAGCCTCTAAGTATTTGGTATTTATCCAACAAAGCATATCATGTATTGGGCCAGATTCTTTCGTGTGCCAAGATCTGCTTGGTACTGGGGGGAAATCAGCAAGCCACAATTATTAAACCACACCTGCTCCAGTGACTGTGTAAATTAGAGAAAACTAGGGAAATGCCCTGTATGCTCGGTGCGGGATGGCTGATGCAGGAACCTGTTCATGCTAGTTGATAGTCCCTGCTCTGTCAAGGGAATTCTTAGCTGAGCAGCTGTGTCCAGATTCCTGAGTGGCATACACAGGGGCTGGAACAGGTGAAAATAATGCCCACAATCTTTATAATACTTTAACTACATTAAGTAGTGCACTATCATACATTTTTAAAGTTAGTTTGGGACTCATGAAATGTAAACTGAGTGTTCTATTTATTCAGAGAACGTACAGTACAAAAATCAGTGTAAAATCGACATCATGCACCATATATTTTCAACCCTCTTCTGGAAAAAGTAATACTACTATAGTATAATGCATGCAATGTAGTCATAGCTGTGTTGGTCCTACCCAGCATGTTAGAGAGACAATATGGATGAGGTAATAACTTTTACTAGATTAAGTTCTGTTGGTGAGAAAGACAAGCTTTCAAAGAAGAGCTTTGTGTGGCTCAAAAGCCTGTCTCTTTCTGCTGAGATTGTCACCAAGAGAGCAATTGAGATAACCTTGTCCACTACACACTGGATACATTCTATTAGCTCATTTTACATATAGCCCATATGGCTCATAGCCATCAGATGACAATACCATTTGATCACAACCAACATTGACTAACATTATCAATTCTGGACTGCTGTCTTCTGACTATTAGTAGAAAACGATAATAACAGAGGTACAAAAATAGACAAAGGAGTTTTCCGAGATAGGTTTAGACATTACTGGAAATTAGAGTTAATTATCAGGGACTACATTCTACTGTCATTACTCGAAATCTATAGTAACTACAGATGTATAATAGTGTAAGAGAGCATAATTATGGACCAAAGTTAAACTGGCATATTTTGATACACTGAAAAAAGAAAAATACTAAGTAATAGTATTGCTTAGGTTAGGGGCCAGGTCGTAGTTTTGTAACCTGATCTGAGTAAGAGGCAGCATATGGCTACGCTATTCCAGGAGCGCAACAGGGAATTAATTGTGATTGAGAGTCACAATTAATTCCCCCTATTCTCCACTTACTGTACAGGAATAGGGCTGTTCCAAAATCTTCCACCTTAATTGTTTTTCAATGAAAAATTGTGGTTTTGATTAAACTACAAATTAAAATAGCCACAAAGAGTATCTGCTTTCCACAGAAAAAAATCATTTTTAAATCAAAATGTTTTGGCCTAAAACTCAAATTCTGACAGAATTTTTTTTCCTGGGCCATGAAGTCCTTTTCAAAATGGCCACCTAATCGCGGGCAGGTTCTGCCCAAACTCCCATTGGCAACAACGGGCATTGGCAGTCATTTTGATAGAGGACAGTTCCACATGGTCTTCAGTGTAATAGAAAATTATTCCTCAGGGGTTCTGCTGAAGTTATGAACAGTAATGCAAAATAGTACCATTAATCAAAAACACCTTCATATGCAATCTATGCATATGAATCCCAATTAGTTTAAACTCTAAAGGAAGTTTGACATGTCTGTGTTATTACATTAAGATAATTTGAGATACAGAAACAATCTGCTACTGGGCGCTAAATTTCTTAAAGGACCAATTTTTAAAATTAATTTTAACTGAAACTAGTTAACTTTTACCTGTAAAATCTCAGAATATTCATTCTAAAAAAATCAAGACGTGCTATAATTTTCGGGAAGATCATGCTGTTTTCTTCATACACAAGAAAGTGGTTGAATCCTTGCTTATGTGCTATGTTCAGCTAAGCATGAACTATGGAAACATGAGCAGTGCTTCCATAATACTACCTTGATAATGGAATAATGATTAATCATTCATTGATCCATCAGCTCCTTCTAAAGTTCCATCAAAGGTCTTTAGAATAACATTTTCATTAAGAAAGAATACTTTGTCCTTTTTTATTACTATGTTTTACAAACATGCATAACAAAGCCTTTGGCCTGTTTTCAGATAATGTGTTTGTTTTTGGTAATTTAGCAAAAATAATTGACCCTTACTTAAACAGAATCTGCAATATGAATGTTGAAAATGCAAGCATAATGGAGACCAGAGCTCTAATTCTTCATTTGCACACTAGATGTCAGTGGTGTATGGTAGATGTCCTCTGTGCTGATGAAGAATATGCAAGTATTCAGCTTTGCCAGTATTATACCTCTGGGAGACTTTAACACTGTCTCAGTTAAGATTCTGTTAACATTTTCTTTACAAACCCTTATTTTAAGGGGTTCATAACTCAACCATACACATTCACTACATGGCATACTGCACAAGGGCTCAGATGGGTGGATTTTTTAAATGCTGGATATTTTTAAGGTGAATAGATACAAGAGAATTTTCTATAGATTACAATGCTTTTATTGCACTAATAAATTTTAAAAACCCTGTAATTAAAATATGCTGGTATTTTCAGTCCGAATAGTTTAAATGATTTCATTGCTTTATAGTCATTTGTGGAGGAAATAATTTGATACAGTTGCTACTATACTTCAGAATGACCTCAAATAGATTTTCTATACTTACTGTGCATTCACAAGACAGATGATATATTTAACCCATATTGATCACAAGAGTTCTGAAGAAGATTGTGCAGTCCTCATTGTTCATAAGTATTATAATGATTAGCATATGTAAAAATCACCCATGGTTTTGAGAAATTCATGCTGTGCCCAACTGGCAATTAGCAGCAAAAGTTAGAGTTTAAATTTTAAACAAATTCAGATTTTACTGGCTTTTGTTTCTGCAAGTCTGATCTTATATGTTATTTGGACAGAATTGTTTGAGTGGGAATGATTAAATGCAACCTGAAAAATTGCTATGGTGATACCACATCTGCTCTAGCCAATATCTGAGGTGCTTAACTGCATTCAAGCTGTGCTTGGTGCAGTTCAGGAGGTGAGTGGAATAGTGGCTTTAGGTACATTTAGGTATTCGTCCCCCCAGTCTAACTCTGAGACTAGCTGGAAACTGCTGCAGAAGTGTAAGTTAGACAGCCTTGATGTTGCTCTAATTTGTGTCTAGCTGCCAATAGCCCCGTAGGTCCATTTTGGCAACAAGAGATGACAGGACACCTCAGCCACTTCCCTCTTGTATAAGCCATGCTCCTTGTGGCAAGGGGATAGTACAGGAATTTCTATTTTGGCTCTAAGTCACCCAAAAATTCATCACATATGGGGAATTTTTAGGGGACCAGATCTGCTGACACAAGGGCCAGGGTTATATCCCAATATTCATTAATAGACCCAATTAAAGATTCTTTTCTGAAATTGACAGGTAAAATTGGAGCCTTCTATTAAAGCTCTAAATGTAGATTAAAGTCAGTGATCCAATTATGGATCATATACAGAATTACAATATATGTATTGTAAGTTAATGTTCAGTAAAGGATCACTGAAGGACATCTGAAAGTATTTTCCCATACTCAAATAATAATTTTGTATGAATGCTAAAACTACAAATGGGCAAACTCATGGGCTAAATAGGAACTGTTCTGAATGTTCTCCCTACCTCCTATATTAAAATATGAACCTCTTCCAAGATTTGGAAAACACTGGATTAGGCAGACCCATCCCCAGTACCATCCCATAACTCCTACCATTGGCCATCTCCATCTCTGTATTTAAATAGTGGCTTGACGTGTTTCCCTATTAGCCCCTGGCATCTGCTGTTTATTACACAGGGTTCCCTGCCACCATGAATCCTTCTTCTGGTAGGATCCTGAACATCCTGTGAAGATCATTCTTAGTTGGAGGGCATGGGGTGGTTATAAAACCTGGCAATCTCTTTCCAGTGGGAGGAGGACCACTAATGTTGCCTCTGAAGACATCCCACTGCATGGTGGGGAAGAATCACTGAACTTTCCCGTTAAAAGCCCGACTACAGGTAGGAAGGCCGCAGTTTTAGGCAGGGAGTTTCTCTTTAGATTTGAATAAGCATCTGCACTTATCTGAATGAAACCTTTTGAGATTCAGCCATCACTAACTAAAACATGATAATGCTTCAGATTTCAAGTAATGAAACTTGAAATTTCTCTCCTTTACTTTACTAAGATGATGCTCATTCACCTCTACCCAAAGGGCAGGAAAGCATTCTCGAGGATTTTGCTGATTAAAATTTTTAAAAGCTTTACAAGAAAAAAAATACACTGACTATGGAGGGACATGAAGCATTTTAATGAGGTTTCTTCCACAGCTAGTGTTATCCTGTAGCAGTACAAACTGGGAAAGCTAATGGTTTTTATATGTTTGAAATTTGCATTTTAACCTCTCCTCACTATACAGTACCGTATATCCAAGTCTGGACTACAAAATACATGTATGTACTTTCAATGGACCTTGACATAAATATAGCCCATACAAGGGCACTGTGTCAGCAAAAACCCACATGTCTAGAAGTGAGAAGCTAATTTAGTTTCCATGCCATTCAGTCCTTGGCTTCTGAGACTACCAAAGCTAAGCCAATAGTTGTGGTGTTTTTTGTGATGCTGGTAAATGTTCACCCACTTGGAAATGAATTAAGAATGTGAAGGAATTGCCATACTGGATTAGACTAGTAGATTTACTGCCATATTTTGCCTACAACAGCAGCCAGTACCACCTTTAAAGGAAGGTGCATCAACCCTGTAGTGAACAATGGGGCAAACTACCCAGAGGGTAAGTTCTTTCCTAACCCCATTAGTTAGTGGTTGGCTTCAGCCTTGAAGCATGAAGATTTATAACCTCTATAATATTTGTAATCCTATGTAGATCCTATCCTAGACTGTGCATATTCTCATTATAAAATATAAATGTCTAGCAATTTAATATATGGCAACGAACAACTGTCATATGGTAATGACTTTCAGCCACTATTAATCTAATCTTGGGTTGCCCCCTCCCACATAAAGGTGACCACTGGTTTCACTAGAGTAGAAAAACTCCATGAGACTCCACTCCATAATAAGCTCCTCCATCAATCTAGTGAAGGCGCAGAGTTTGTCTTTGTGGAATGAGCAGCAGGAGGCACCCACAAACACCACATTTTTCCAGTGATCTGTAAGAATCTTGGGAAGAATGGAATTGAAGGTTGAGAATCAGCAGAAGTCCAAGGCACTGAAGGGAAATAAGGCTAGTGGGCTGAAAAACATGCATCAAGTGTACAGACATCAGTGACAAATGATTTTAGATACTTACTTAAAAAGTTCATTCCTCATTATAGCTCGGTTTGTTTGAGGGTCAATTGCATAGACCATCAAGTCCGATTTGGAGTAGTCCTCTTCTGAAAAGCCATCTCCAAATCTGCGGGCACCAATGGACTCTACCACAACCGTTGCACCAGGAATCTGATCTTGAACATAGCGTTCCAAAATCCTGAAAATGAAATAGTCTCAGAAAGTTACAGTGATTTATTCATTCTAACAAAGTAACAAAAACCTGAACTGTAATCTAATAGACCAAAACATCAGCTTTGTAGGCTGCTAACCCTATGAGCCCTTTTCATAAAATCCCCATTCCAACGTAACCTCTTAAATACTCAGCTCCTAGGAAAAACTTAGCAATGTTAGAGGAGGTCATTGCACATTGTTTCCTTAAGTCTAGTTCTTTTTATTTATGATATAGTTTGAGTTTTAAATGACTCATGGGAAATTGCAACTGTATTTTACAAATAAAACTGTCAAGCTTTTGTGAAATTATATGGTTTCAGAACTCTTTAGTTCCACCTTTACACTTGAGGGGTAGTAAATTCTCTCAAACACAAAAATAATATCCTCAACCATTTTCAGTGGAGTATATCATCTGGACATACAGTATGACATAACATATCAGGTACCAGTATACCTGCAACTCCTAAAGGCGTAAATAAGATTTACAACCATGGGAGAGGTTGGAGTATTGGTCTGACAGGTTTACTACCTGAAAATAAAAATTATCTATAAACAAATTACAAAAGTTATACAGAAAGTGACAAAGGATGACAGATAGCTGTCTCTAAATCACTTAACCTAAGTCCAAGATCTCAGGGGCATAATAACAATAAACTACAGCAGATAGACTTTATTTTACTTCTAGAAAAGAAGCAATCAATGCAAACTGCTGTATATGGTATATGGTAGTATACTGAAAGAAATATCAGCTTGAATATCAATGTGTCAATAAGCAAGAAAAATAAGATTCCTAAGAAATGCCCTTGACTACAGAAGATAACATTTACTGACCATTTTACTGATTCTTGATGGTGACTCTTTCACTAATTTAAATATTTAATACATTTCCTTTTTTGTGTGTTATTGAATGTAGGTCTTGCTAAGTTGCAAAACAATTTTTGCAGAAGTTCTCACACAGAATAATACTTACTTACACAGGCGCCGACTTTCTCTGGCGCCGGTGGGAGCTCACGCCCAGCGTCGGGGGCGGGGCCCCGCAACGTCTCCCGGTGCTAAGGTAAGATGGCGGCGGGCCCCGGGGTTGGCGGGGAGCTGGCCACGGGTCCCGGGGATGGCGGGGAGCTGCCGGTGGGTGCGGAGCACCCACCAATTTTTCCCCATGGGTGCTCCAGCCCCGGAGCACCCACGAAGTCGGCGCCTATGCTTACTTATGCAAGAAGTCCCATTGGCAATATCAGTAACTGACTTCAGTGGGACTACTTGAATCAGTAAGGATTACTGGATATGAGCAAGGGGTTTAGAATCATGTAGTGAGAAAACAAATGACTTTATTTTGTCATATTTTTCTGACGTTTTCTACATAAAATTATTTATGTAAAAGGCTTGAAATATTTCTTGTTACTCCTAAATACTCATGAAAAACATATTTATGAAGGTGTGTAGAGTTTCCCCTGGAACAAGAAAGAAGCAGAGCTCATACCTACCCTGGAGCAGAAATACCTAATGCATTGCTGTAGGACACAGTAAAAGGAGGAGGAAAAGAATAACCCCTCCAAGAAATTAAAATAAAATAAAATGAATGTAAAAATACCAAATACACATGATGTTGACATAATGAGCATCATGGTATAGGAATTTATATGGATTTATCCTATCTCTACAAGAAGCATAGAACAAGCCTTAGAAAGGATAAGATCAGTATAGAAGTGAAAGTATTGTGCTCAAACTTAGCCAGTTTATGGTTTGTACCGTTCCCATTAAAGTTGCTGACCTGTTAGAGGAATCGACAAGCAAAAAATATTAATTTTTCATATCAGTTTAGGTAGTCAGAACTGCATCTCTCCAGGTGTGTGTTGTACCGTGCATCGGATAAAATAGAGCAGTTACAGCAAATAATGTATATGTAGTGAACAGATATTATGGTCAGGAATCCAGGTAGAGTACTAAACATAATGGCAAGTTATAAGAATTCTTCTTCGATTCATGGTGTTGGCAAGGGAAGAACGAAAATGTTCACAAATTCCAGGAACAGGAAAAACCCTCTCAATCTTATCTGAATAAGTGATATTATAGTATTATTCTATTTGATCATGTAACTCAAGTCTATAACGCAATTACAGTCTTAACTTTGCATTCCCTTATGTTTATATGTTTAGCTGCATAACCAAGATATTTGCATTAACACTGACTTTTGAATGGAAATACTACATATAAAAATGTTAATTTCATGTAGCTAGTACATTATACTTTATTTAAAGCAGTGGTCTCCAAAGTGGGGTGCACGCACCCCAGGGGGTGCGGAAGACGATCCCTGGGGGTGCGTGGCAGGAGGAGCACCACTGGCACTCCTGTGGTAGCTCTTCTACCTTTGATTCTTTGGCGGCAGGAGGAGCGCTGCCAGCTCTTCCCTTTTTTTCCCTTCGGTGGCACATCTGCGGCAGCTCTTCCACTTTTTTTTCTTTGGCGGCATGCCTGCGGCAATTTTTTTTTCCTGGGGGTTCGCGATCAAAAAAGTTTGGAGACCATGGATTTAAAGAATCATTTTAACAACAACTTTAAGGGATTCATATATATTGATGAAAGAAAAAGTAAAATGTGGACTATGAGTGACTGAAATCCTTCTCTTTAAAAAGACAATCAGGAAAATATGTGGCGTTGTGCAATAGATGGCCTGGATATACACAAATGCAAAAGGTTCGCCAAACAAAATTGCTAATATAGTACTAGAACTTGTCTAGGGCATTTAGGACTGATAAAACCTGTGTTAAGATAGACACTTTCATTGGTTCAAATAACTGGAAACCTTCTGCTCCTGTTTTTCCCTGATAAATCATTACTGCATGTATTCAGCCAAGAAAAGTAACGCTGAAAGAGCAATACTGCTGGATCACAATTTTAAAAGATTATTGACTTCCGTTAATTTCTAAGACTCCTCTTCCCTTCTGTTTGTGAAAATGCCAAAATATGCTTGAGCTATAGTGTTGGTGTAAGTTTCTGAAAAGCAAAACCCTGCAAGATATAGTTTCTAATCTAGCAGCATGGGTATGCTCTGAGCTGCCAAATCTGGCCAGACACAATGCAGAATCCAAAATCAACCAAAAAATAGGTTTGGATTTGAAGCTCCTTCCTGTTAAGAACACTTGCAACTGATTGGTTTCAAATAAACAAGCACTCATTGACTACTGTGACTATTAAATCTGCTTTGTTCGTACCTATGACACACATACCTAATTAAGTATCAGAGGGGTAGCCGTGTTTGTCGCTTCTACAGATCCAGACTAAGAGTTCTGTGGCACCTTATAGACTAACAGACGTATTGGAGCATAAGCTTTTTGTTTGGTGAACCTTTTGCATTTGTGTATATCCAGATGCATGCATCTGAAGAAGTGGGTATTCACCCACGAAAGATTATGCTCCAATACGTCTGTTAGTCTATAAGGTGCCACAGAACTCTTTGTCGCTGTCATACCTAATTAATGCTTCTTTAGGGCAATTTTGGTCAGGTAAAGATTGTGACAGTGTAAGACTAAAACCCATAGGTAACTATAAAAACATCCAAAATATTACATGATTACAGGTGACTAAAAGAAACCCCAATTTTCTTTAAAACATTGCCCAAAGGTTTTCTTTCTTACATGGACCAGTCATTTTACCCAGCTCAAAAAGATCTAGAAATGTTCATACACATTTTCATTATGGATCTCGTGAATACTGATCTCATCAGTGCTAAAAATCAAACCAGTTTCTCATAGGCAGTTACATTTACCAGCACTTAATTTTCCTAGCCAAGATAGGAAGACAGAGGATTGAATAAAATTATCGATTATGTTTTTGACAACCCTGTTAAGGTTGTAATGGTTAGTATTACCAGAATTTGATAATACTATTCATTATTCTCAAGAATTCATGGTAGCTGTTCAAATTTATCCAGATTCTTAATCCCATTACAGAGTAGCTGTTTAAAACATTATTTGAATCGAAGAATAAATAACATAATAGTGTTTGACTATGACAAATACTTACACTACATACAACTGACTTTGACTGATGTTACAAGAAACACAGTACATGTGAATTACAATAATAATTATACTTTTAGGATAAAGGCAATTTATTATATATACACAAAATGGAACATTATGATGATTCAGTGAAAAACAAAAAAGCACACATTAAAGATTGCAAAGTAGCATTTAAAGAAAATACTATTGAAAGGTGTGCAAATCTCTGGAGAGTAACTTCAAAAGTAATTCAAGTTTACATTTGGTACTAAAACACTGCAGTAAGCTACCACTTCACAGCTCATTTCCAGCACAAAGGACCCTCTTCTTTCACAGTATTTTAGAAACAAACACTAAAAGGCACATTCAGCAAACAATAAAAAAGTTTGTAATTAGAGGTAATTTATTAGTCAAAATTAATTTAAAGTGAAGTTCTAATTTGATAATTGACTGTGCATCATTAGCACCTTCTTCTCAACTGATCTGCCCCCTGCATGTGTTTAGATGCATACCTGCTGATTAAGTGAAAAAAATAGTTTTTACTACCTTAACTCTTACAGCTCTGCACAGTCAACAGAGAACAGTGAGCTAGATTCTCTTCCTTCTTGTGCATCTTAATCAGAATTCAGTGTAGTAGACGTGTTAGTCTGTGTCAGCAAAAAGAAAATAAGAAAAGGAATACTTGTGGCACCTTAGAGACTAACACATTTATTTCAGCATAAGCTTTCGTGGACTACAGTCCGCTTCGTTGGATGCATAGAATGCAACATACAGTGGGAGGATATTTATACATTCAGAGAAACATGAAAAGGTGGAACCAACTGTAAAAGGCTAATTAATTGAAAGGCACTGTTATCAGTGGGGGGAAAGAAACTTTTGAGTGATAATCAAATGGCCCATTACGGACAGTTGACACAAAGGTGTTAAGGGTATTTAACTAGGATATTAAACTGGGGGAAATACTCAAAGATCTTGGGAGACAGACCAGTCCTCGCTTACAGCCCCCCAACCTGAAGCAAATACTAACCAGCAACCACACACCATACAACAAAAACACCTATCCTTGCAACAAAGCCCGATGCCAACTCTGTCCACATATCTATTCAAGTGACACCATCATAGGACCTAATCACATCAGCCACACCATCAGGGGCTCGTTCACCTGCACATCTACCAATGTGATATATGCCATCATGTGCCAGCAATGCCCCTCTGCCATGTACATTGGCCAAACTGGACAGTCTCTACGCAAAAGAATAAATGGACACAAATCTGACATCAGGAATCATCACATTCAAAAGCCAGTAGGTGAACACTTCAACCTCTTTAATCACTCAGTGACAGACTTAAAGGTGGCAATTTTGCAACAGAGAAACTTCAAAAACAGACTCCAACAAGAAGCTGCCGAACATGAATTAATATGCAAACTAGATACCATTACCTTAGGTTTGAATATAGACTGGGAATGGCTCGGTCATTACGTTAATTGAATCTATTTCCCCCAGTTTAATATCCTAGTTAAATACCCTTAACACCTTTGTGTCAACTGTCCATAATGGGCCATTTGATTATCACTTCAAAAGTTTCTTTCCTCCACTGATAACAGTGCCTTTCAATTAATTAGCCTTTTACAGTTGGTTCCACCTTTTCATGTTTCTCTGAATGTATAAATATCCTCCCACTGTATGTTGCATTCTATGCATCCGACGAAGCGGACTGTAGTCCACGAAAGCTTATGCTGAAATAAATGTGTTAGTCTCTAAGGTGCCACAAGTATTCCTTTTCTTATTTTCTTAATCAGAATTGTTTACCAAATTCCAATCAATTATACTTGTGCAAATGAAATGAGATTTGTACCTGTGCCATTGAGGGCATAATTAGGCCTGAAAAAAATCATTATAGATACAGTATGCAGAAAGGGAAGGTCCCTCCTTAAATCTCACAGACCAGAGTAAGTTTTCAGGGCTGACAATTGGGGAAAAATTTTGACTTAGACACTGAGCATATTTGACATAAGAATAACTGACACACAATGAATAATAGAACCCTATGATGCCATTCTCACATTGTTATTTATCAGAGAGTAACTGTACTTTAAAGGGATACTGTCAACTTGAAAGCTTGCCAATTTAAAAAGAAAAAAATGAAATGAATTAAAATTAACATCAGATAGTATAAATATCACTGAGTCTTCTTGACAATTTTGTGGTTTTACAATCACAATCTCTTATTTTCTAAAATGTATTTCTTTTCTCTGTTGCTGTGTAAAAGGCCTGTACAAACAATAGGTGATACTGACAAGAAAAAAAATTTAAACACAGTTCAACCTAGAGAACATTCTGGTTTTGACCAGTACCTATGCCTAAACACTTTAAAACTTTCAAAATGAAAAAGTCCTAAGGAAAAAGGTTTTTTTTCTCCCTTTCTCTAATGTTTTTATAGCTTACTATGTGGAATCTCTGGAGCACACAGAAAGTGATTTATGAAATGCCATCTATTTCACAGCATTCTGAAATAACTACATTACTATATATTGTGAGCTTCAGGTGCTGAGTATCTCTGAAAACCAGGCAATTTAGGTAGATGCATAACTTTAGGTGCTGAATTTTGAAAATTTTGACTCTTGATTTTGTGGATGAATTTAGTGATTATTCAAATTAGCAAACAGCAGTACCAGTAGCGCAGCCAGGTCTGGAGCGCAGGGGGAGCAGCGCTATAAAAGGCGCCTCCCCCTGTACTCACCCGACGGGTCTTCGGTGGCACGGCGGCAGCTCACTCCGGGTCTTTGGTGGTACCCCGTGCCAAAATGCTGCCGAAGACCCAGAGCGCCGCCGGGTGAGAACAAGAAGCGGCGCTTAAAAAGAAGTGGCGCCTTTTTTTAGTGCTGCTAAAAAAAGGCGCCGCTTCCACTCAAGGGGGAGCGGCCGCTCCCCCTGCTCCCCCCCCGGCTACGCTACTGAGCAGTACTGACATTTCCAAACATCATATAAGATTTCCAAAGCAGCTCTTTGAATGTCCCTCAGTACTGATTTTCAAGTTCCCTGCTTTTCCAGTCAATCATTCCTGAGTATACCTTGCCAACTGTGGTTAAGCAGGCAAACTCTGGCTGTTTTGTGATGTTGCTAAATGTCCTTTAAACCAGGAGACAGAGCCTCAGCTGTGCCAGCAAAGATGGCTGTACATTCTGATTCTAGGCCAAGTGTATCTAGAGTAGTCTCAGAGCTCTTCTAAAAAGGTTTAATTTACTAGTTACAGCCCTGACATGTAGTTATAACAGCTGTTTCTGCACGCTGACCACACCACTTCCACACCATGCCCCTTATAACAGGATCGGGGTGCATGAGTGGCACAGAGTTGGTTATGTTGGCTCTATGCCACCTAGAGATTTTCCAAAATGGCACAGAACTGTTTTTGTTGGTCCTACAATGCCAGGGAAATCCTTCACCAGCCAGTGAAGTGAGCTTTCTGTCTGCTTTGGGCAGCCTACACATAGCGAAGAAGGTAGACTTGGGGCTAGGTTCTATTATTAGGATATAATGCACATTTTTTGTAATCTGATTTTGCAGGGAAGCTGTCTGATAAAGGAAAGTAGGACAGTATAAACTGGTGACATTAATTACTTATATCAAATGTCAATAATGTACGATTTTGTTTTGCTTATCCAAGGGAGGTATTCCCCCTCTCAAAATAATTGTTCTGTACAAAAGATTATTGTTATATCACATACAATAATGTATCTATGCAAAAAAGTTTCATTGAATCAATTTACTATGCATATTTATAAAGATTTTAGAGAGATTTTGTTAAAGACCAACTGGTAGCATATAATACTTTATATAGGGGAACGCCAATCATTCAGAGACAGTTTATATAAAATTAGGTAAATTAGCCTTCCTTGTATCTGATTGAAGTTTCTTTTCTTCTCTTTGTGTTCCTGCTTTCTAGGAGGCACACTATCATGCTGTCTTTGCTACCTTTTTTATTGTAATATGTTATTTCTGAAGCCAAGGAAGAAGCATTATGTTGCATTCACCCAAAGAGCAATACACATACATCTCTACTTCAGCCAAACAGGCCTATCCCAGATCTCAGCAGGAAAGTCTTTTACTGCTGTTGTAAGCAGTTTAAAAATGTAGCTCAAGCAGTTTATAGCTCTATCTGAAAAGGCACAACAGGACTGCATTGTATAATGCTATTTTTTCCCAAGGAACTGAGGGGAAAGCACATTCACATAATGACTCCCTCTATTATTTTTAGATCTAGGAGCCACTACTGGAGGACAAAACGTAGGTAGGCCATTACTATCCAGGTAGGAGTTGCTTATGAAAGCTAGGGAAGAAAAAGGCAGTCTGGAAAGTAGGATATAAGGACAACATAAAGTACAGCTTAAAACTGATAGAAGGAAGGAATAACAGAACAGCAAATTAAGATTCTCTTTTTCCTTTTTCTTCATACGACTGCTGAGGGTGTGCAGAGATTAAAGGAATATGGTAATTAGCGGACTCAGATTATTCAACTATACAGGATATGCCATACTGTTTGTATTACATATTACCTGAAAGACTACTCAGTATGTAAATGACAAAGTTGATGAATGAAGGCTTATTTGAGGTCGGACACTGAACCTGAGAAAAGGTGGGAGACTGAAGAATTAATGTTTATTACCTGGTAGAGAAAAAATAACTGGAGAGGTAGAGGTAGCTAACCATTTGATTGTTCCACTGAGACACCTGGTGATCTGGAGCGCTGGTAAAGAAGTCAAGATAAGTAGTTGTTAATGCTGTGCTAACTGATAATAGTGGTTAATGGTGGGCTCAGGAAGAATAATTTCTGCAGACAGTCCAGTGGATCATAGTTTTAATTTAGTAATAATGGAAAATGATCATCTATCAAGAACTAGGACAGCAGAGTATCCCTGTTAAGAAACTGATGAGTTTAAATGATTTAGAGAGCTGTACAAAAAGCAGCTGCACAACAAATGAAACCAATTAAAAAAAAAACAAAAAAAAAACCCAGAGTCCACTTTCCACTGATTCATTAAAAAAAAAAAGGGGGGGGGGGCTTGCATAGGATGGCTAAAAGGTGCTCTTGGCAATGAGATTTTGTATTTCTTGATAAGTTTCTTTAAGCAGGCTCAGTGAAATAATGCATGTCAGAATTTGCTGTACGATTTTCAGCAAGCCGCCAAGGATTTTGGAACCCCAATGGTAACTAATGTATGTGTGCCATTTTGATAAAGAAGTAGGATTTCAAAGATATTAACTCTCTTTTCCAATTAAAAATAAATGAACATTCTAAGAAAGAATCGTTATGCCCAGGGACACAGATAAAATAAAAGTCACAAACATTGTTACAGTTTTATTTGTCATGCATTCCTGTCAGTTGTCCCTTTTACATGACACCTGGTGAAGTCCACAATAAGGTTACCCTATCTTTACCAGCAGAAAATATTAAAAGGAAAAACATTTAATTTCTGAAACATTTTGGTGATATAGCTACCGTGTTTTATAGCTCAAGTATCATCCAGGAGGAAGTTGCAGTTGTTTACAGAAGTATGAAGAGGGAAAAGATTTGACCTATATTTTCAATATCCATGGTGTGCTGTAGGATGACTGAGAAGGAAAGATGTCACTGAGAATGTGACATTTCTTATATGGGGATCAGATTTTCTGTGCAACAAAGCGGGACAGACAGTCCTATGAGAAAAGGTGGGAGTCAACTTTAAATGTCATGCTGACTACCATGGTTAAAATACTGAAGTTTGTATTCTTAAATGCAGGCTCAATATATTTTGGAGAACCAGACGCATGTTTTTATATATGGAGTTTATCATAAAAAGTGCTTGTTCACTTTTATATTCCATTGGAAGTTTAAGTATGACATTTTCTAATCCTTGAATTGCTCTGGCCACTGCCAAGCACATGACAGACATAATCTTACATGCTCTTATCCTGTAATAGCTTAAAACACCTAACCCCCACTTGTTGATTTATCACATTTTATTTTAGTACTGAGATCCTTTAGTACAGAAAATGGAATTAGCACTTAAAAGCCTCTTTTCATTTGTGTTTGCAGTGTTGTTGCAGCCCTGTTGGTCCCAACATAGGAGAAACACAAGGTGGGCAAGGTAATATCTTTTACTGGACCAACTTCTGTTGGTGAAAGAGACAAGCTTTCGAGCTATATAGACCGCTCCTTCAGGTAACCTCAAAAGCTTGTTTCTTTCACCAAAAAGATATTACCTCACTCACCTGGCCTCTCTTTTCATTTTTGTCATTCTCATTTTCTTGCATGGGTTATTTGCAGTCATGTACCATCTACATATCTATGACATATTATTTTCTAAACTATAGCTTGGTAAGAACTGCTGGACTGTATTTGTGGTTTTATTTATTTATTTATTTTTGCAAACACAGCCTTCCAATTTACTTAGCTGGTATCTGTAATACCTTTTAGTTGCAAACATTCAGATGAACAGGGTTGTTTTTTTTTGCAGGAAACAAGCACTGTGAATAATAGCACATTTATGAAAATGTGTTGACCACAAGTGCTCTTGAAGCAATTTTGACAAGCTGTATTGATTATTCATACAACCGATTTTTGGAAAAAATTAAGTATGTCTATAAATAATCTATGGCCAGAAAATGGATTTTTTCTGTTTCTACAATGTAGGTCATCCAGTTAGAGAAGAGAATCAAGATCATTTGACTTAGGAGATCAACAATACAGCATAAATAGCAAATGCACCAGCCATTTCATGACATACCATAGACTAAAAACTGTCCCTATAATTATTAGTTGAACAACCATGAATAAAGAACAAATCTGTGAAAATTATGACCCTTTTTCAGGTAATTTGTGATCAGAGAAAAGGGCTAAATCCAACAAGTTAACTGTTAACTGTAAATAGTTTACCCAGCTCTATATATAAGATTTTGTCCTAATAATGTCAGTCATTCCAATATATTCTTAGTATTAGAAAAGTAATGTAGGCAAATGGGAGGCATACCTTTTTCAAAAGTTTTTTTTAAATCCTTAAAATTTAGCTTTTCATTAAATTTCAATGGCTAGTTTGTGCAATTCACTTTGGCCCATAGTTCTGCATTTTTGAAATTGTGTTCATTCAAAATTTACCTAGAATTACCATGGTAGCTTTCTTTGTGAATTTTGTTTTGAGGAGAGAAGCTACAGACTCATACACACATTTATAATATACACATGCATATCAGGTCAGATAGAGAAGAAAGTAGTCAGGGAACTTATGCACTCTAATTCCAAGATCACCCACCTGCTGATTAGGAATGGGTGAATGGCCATGAGGAAGGTACTAACAGATACAAGTGACAAGTTCTTTCTGCTGAATGGGAGCATGTGGTGGTTCACAACCCAGCATAAACACAGGCAAATTATGTTTGAAGCCACATTGAAAATTAACCTTAACAGAGGCAAACTACAAGTGAGAGAACACTGTAAACCAACCTCAAAGTAGGCAACCTGCATGTAAAACCATGTTATAAATTTCTCTTTGCCTACACGCCGTGCATCTTCACCTATTTCCCTTATATTATCCTTCCTGCCCTGAACTGCATGTTGTTGTACCAATAGCTCTTTTCCCTCATTGGTATTTTCCTCCTTCTCCACATTCTTTTGAGAATATTTTTTAGTAGCTTTTGCATAGAATATTTAATGGATTATTTTAATTGTCTGTATCTTTCTGGCTTGTTCCACTGCCACACAGCCTATGTATGCTGCACTGTGCTTATCCCCACAGTTGATGCATTTTAGTCCTGTTCCTCCCGTACAGTTCTCATACGAGTGTTCTCCTCCACATCTCATTTTTCCCTTACAGACAGCTGTCACATGCTCCAACCTTTGACTTTTATAACATCTCAAAGGGGCCAGGATATATGATTTAACCGAGAAGACTTGATACCCTATATTTACCCTTTGTACCTTTAAACGTTACTCAGACTGCAGCGAATGGTTTGTGTTCTACTCCTCCCCTGCTAATTAGTCATTTAACAAATAGCACTTGGTCTTCACTTATATCCCTTTTAATTTCATCCTCAGTCTTACCTAGTGGAACCCCATACATTACCCATCTTTCATAAATTTAGGTAGCTGGCAAATCACTTTTATTTCCCCTAAAACTGTAGTATTAAGAAATTTCTTAGCCTGTTTCTTATGTGTACATTGTACTAATATATCTCCATCTTTTGGCTCTTAATGGATCTTTGATACTTCGTCTAACCCATTCCACTGTATTCAAGGGATTAGCATCTCCTATCTTTACATCTTCATCTAGTGATCTGATTATAAGATGTTGATTCTTCTTACATTTTTTTTCCCATCCAAGTCAGCTACCTTTTGTTCAGATACAGATATTTCCAGTCTTGTTTTCTTCTTCCTAATCTGAAGCCATTCCTCATTCCATGCTTTTTCTCCCTCATTTTCTAGTTCTCTTCAGCCAATCATTAGCCACCAACCCAAGCCGCCGTCGAGTTCTGAGTTACAAGCTTCAGCTCTCAGCCTCTCCCAGCCTGCATTCTGGCCAGAGTCACCCCAAGCCACCAGCCCAGCGAGGAGCCTCCTCTTGGTCTCAACTTCTTAACTTTATATAAGCCCAGCCTACCCCTGCCCAGCTGGGCTTCATCTGCAGTTGGGCTTTATCCAGCCATGGCTCTCCTCCAGGTGTAGCCTACAAGGTTAACAGGCTCTCTTTAACCCACTGAGGCCTTGTGTGAGTTTGGACACCCCATCACAGGAAACTAGAATAAATATTATATAATGAGTTGCACCTAACTATCCCAGATTGCTATTCAAATGTGTATGATAAAATGTAACTCAAAACATCACATAATTCTATAAAAAAGTTGAAATACTGCTCCAATTTTTCAAACTTTTGATGAGTTCAAAGCAGGCACATTTTGGCAAATAGAAAATAGTTACAAATATTTCAAGAAGTTTTAATTTTTAGCTACTCCACATATTATTTTGTCTTTGGTAACATGACTTAGGGTCTGTAAAACTGGGGTGCAAGTCTCATGAGAATTTGCTTTCACATGACATTTCTAGTACATCCTAGCTGCAAGTAGCACAAGATCAGCCTCCCTCAAGTGTTTTTAGCGCAGAGCCACACGAGTCACACATTCCTTTATAGACTGTACCCTATTCATAAAGACATACTGTATATTTTAAATAAATATGAAAACAGTTCCTAATTCTGCTCCCTGCCCCCCAAAAGAGAATTATTCTGAAGAAGGGAGCACACATCAATTTCCCCAATAAGGTAAAACCCATTTTTTCTCTGTCAGTACTACTGCAGCTGTAGCAGACCTAGCTGGACCTACCCCAAACAGCCTTAATTGAAGTGGGTGAATGAAAAGGGGAGTTTGACATTGATGTGTAGACTGGGGACATTGACAGTTGGTTGATGAAATTGAAGTAGTCAGGGGAAGTCCGTAGTGTTTATTGAATGACTTTACAGGATCATGGCACTATCTGAAATATCAGCTAGAGGTACTTTGCTTATCTCCTTCTAATAAGCCAATACTTTAAAGCAAAATGAGCAAGTGAGGAATATTCTTTTATTCCAGTCACTGACTATCTATACAAAGTACATCTGAGATTCAGCTGAGTTAACTGTTCTCCTTTGAAAGAACAACAACATATATTTCTTAATAGGTTGTGGCCACTTTAAATATTACTTTATTGTGACAATCTCTACCACTGTCAAAGTTACTAAATATCCAACTTTTCCAATCACTAAATAGTTACAGTTGTCGTCAGAGCTTAGATTTTTGGAACTTTCAGTTTTAACATTTTTCTTTAACGTAACTTTAGCACCAACAAAAGTTGGGCAAATCCTCTGTAGAACGTAATTTATTTGATGAATGCAGATTTTTTTTCTGTTTATGAATTATATGTCAATGCTCTAATTGTTATGAATTTGTTCATTATTGAAATTGTTCAGAAAACACTTCAGGCAAAATTATTTCAACTTATGGGTGGTTCACAAACTATTTGCATTCACTATTCTTTGATTATTCATTATTTGTTATGTGTGGCATTTGAGGGGTCATATAAATCACATTTAGCTTTTACACCCTGATTGAATGATTAAAGCTTTTATAAACAGCAGGAGGAAAATCAAAGGAATTTCAAGAAGTCCATGCAAATATATTTCTGGCTGAAACTTTCAGACAAATATATATTTGTATGAATAATCTTGAGACTTCAAGTTTCTGCAAATATTTTTCCTAAAACAGTCAAATCTACAGACATATTTAGAAAATGAATAGAAAGAGTTTACTTGTGAATGCTGCTGAAACAAATTAACAGTTTTATTTGAACAAGTTTTCCCTAAGATCTTTTTCCAGAATTCATGCAATTCTAATATAAACTGACAATTTGTCTTAATGAAGGCAGTTTATAATGTTTATTATTAAGGGCAGGACTGTTACATTTGCAGTATACTCATTTTCTGGCAGATGTTATTACTGAAGGTAAAATCTCATCTGAGTTCATGTTAAGAATTCAGAACCTGGCTCCATATTTTATTACATTATTCAAAAGAATCAATCACAGTACAATCTGGACTCTTTGGGTAAGAGTCCCATGTATGCTCCAAACCTTTTATGCCACATAAAAGGAGTGGATTCAGTACAATCGACCATATATTTACCCTTAGCCAGCTCCTAGAAAGAGCGAGGGAATACAAACTCCCGCTGTGCATTGCTTTTGTCGACTATGAAAAGGCCTTCGATAGCGTTGAGTTTAACGCAATATTAAAGGCGCTTGCAGAGCAGGGCATTAACACGCAGTACATTAGTTTATTGAAGGAAGTGAATACTGGATGTACAACGGACATTACTCTCCTTGAAACTCCCCTCCGCATCCCAATCGAGAAAGGCGTAAAGCAAGGAGATACAATTTCACCGAAACTATTCACCGCCTGCCTCGAAATAGTTATGAACAAGATCAATTGGAGGAGTGGTGTCAACATAAACAGAGAGAGATTATCTCATCTCAGATTTGCAGATGACATTGTACTAATTGCCGAAAGCACCAACCAACTGCAAAGCATGCTACAAAGACTCAACAAGAAAAGTAGTCAGGTCTGCCTGAAAATGAACCGCTGCAAAACGAAATATATGCGATCAGACGTCTTACGAAAAGCCCGAATAACGGTAACAGGAGAAGACATCGAAGAAGTGGAACAGTACATATATTTGGGCCAAGAAGTTAATATGCGCCAAGACCTGAACGGAGAACTCTCGCGAAGGATTCGGGCAGGATGGTGTGTGTTTAATTCCATCAAGGACGTCCTCAAAGGAAAAATTGACAAGACCACACGTAAAAATATTTTCAGTTCAGCAGTGCTGCCAGCCATGCTGTATGTCAGTGAAACGTGGGCACTGACGAAGAGAGAAGAGCAACGGCTGTTGGTAGCTGAAAGGGCAATGGAACGAGCTATGTTGGGAATCTCCCTTCTGGATTGTATACCAAATGAAATCATCAGAGAACGCAGCGGTGTGAAAGATATTGTCGTGGAAAGCAGACATAACAAGATGCGATGGGCGGGCCACACAGCACGGCTCACGGATAACAGGTGGACCGCAATCATTGCTGAGTGGTACCCGCGAGAACAGAAAAGACCCCCCGGTCGGCCTCCAAGAAGATGGGAAGAGGACATCGTTAAACGTTTCGGACGAACGTGGAGAAGAAAGGCAAGAGTGCAAGAAGAATGGCAGACGTGTTGTGATCGGCGCAGTCTTAACGACAGCTGAAGTCCGATCGATCCAGGTGAAAAGGAGCGGAACAACATAAAGGAAATATGACTATCCCAGATCAGGCTGGGGAAGAATTACCTCAGCCACAGAACTGATAAAGATAGCCAAAAACTGTTTCCCAATGACCTTCTCACAAGTCTTGCTGTAGAGGCACACCGGGCTGCCCCTGGGACTGGGAGGAGAACGTTTGGGGTGCGGCTGCACCCCAAAGCATTGTTGAAGTTTTAAGCATTGCTGCCACTCAGACAGCTGTGGGAAGGTTCCTATAACTTAGGCAGCCACCCAGAGTTGTGTAAATTATACTGACAACTGCCATGATGTCTGGAACAGTCCAGAATTGGGAGGGCTCAAAGATGGCTTAAAACCAGTTTGGCCTGCCCCATTCCTTTGGGCTGTAAATTCTGTGATGTGCTTCTTAGAGACACAGCACAAAATCTCACCCTTCATCCTCGAAATCTTCATCCCATTTGAGTAAAGCTGGAGCCCAGGGAGTCTATACATTATTCATTTTGTAAAAAGAAGATATTGCTGCATGGCACACCCTGATAAAGTCAACTTGAAACCTTAGCAAAGGAGAGACAAATATTACCCATACCTATAATTGAAGGGTAAGCTCTCTATCTTTGTAGTCAATGCCAAAAACTGACACTTTTTTTTTAAGGAAAGTTTCTACCGTTAGGCAAGCAGATGTCTATTTCTGTTATTCATGGATCTAGGAGATAGAGTCACTGTGAGTATAGACCATTGCCTAGACAAATTAAGTAGTGTTTTTGGCATCAGAATCTAGCACCTGAACTATACCTGGTTCAAAATACAACAGAGAAAGGGGAAAAAACCCACATCCTCATGAGTAACCACAATTTTTTTTCCAGGAGAGAGGAGGAAAGAGGTATTGTGGGGATGATGCTCTTCCTTTTCAGTGGATAAGCACATCATTACTCCTAATGCACCTCATTCTTCAAAGGGAGTAAGATTACAATGACAGTCAAGATAGAATGGAACTTCTGCAATCTGCTGAATATCCTGCCTCACTGCCTTAAAGAACTGATAGAAGAGCAAAAGCTAAAAAAGTGAATATCTCCTTTAGCAATTTCTGTCATAAATAAGCCAAACAACTTTCTTCCCTGATCTCATGAGAGAAATTAAACTGGAAGTTCAAATATTTTCTCTCCTATTTAGATTAATTTATGATTGCATTGCTGAAGAGACAGAGTGAAGCAATTTCTTCTCGACTTAAAAGAGAAACTAACCATGAAATCCTGACACTTCTGGGGATTACTGTATGTTTGGAATATGAAGTATATTAACATACATCTTACAAAAATGATTTTGGACAGTTTCCAATATAGCAAAATTCTTCGTTTTTCTCACAAAGCATTAAGAGTTTCAATTATTATTACCCTTTTCTCCACTATATATGGCTAATGACTTTACATGGTACCTTGTAAATAAAATAAAAAAAATCACTTACCATTAAAAATGTCATTGTATGAAAATGTTAAGACAAAACCCATATAATAATACAAGTCTAATACTGACAACATGACAAAAATTTGAGGGCCAAAATTTTACCTTGAGTTGCACCCATGCAACCCAACTGAAGTCAGTTTTGATGTCAAAGGGATTGCCCAGATATAAATGAGGAAAATGTTATCAGACACAGTTCTTTCTTTTTAACCCTGTACTTTTTGGATTACATAGATGTGCCTTCAAATATTCAATGTTAGATCTTTCGTACTACTCTCTTTCCAAATACTTCTTTCCTTACTCTCATTCAATAAAACCTTTATGCAACTTCAGTGTATAGTGACTAACACTTGCTGAACCTAAAAACAAAAACAGTGAACTGAACATGTGGTATTTATATAATAAATAAATTCATTACCCTATAAGTTGATCTTTGTTTTGTTCCACAAGAGTGGGAGGAACATTAGAAACGATGACTTGCATATCCAACTGATTGACCACAGAGACCTGAAAACACAGGAATGAAATACAGTTGGTCTTTTCATGCATAATGTTCTCCCAATACAAAAATAGGATAATTGTTTTCCTGTCTTCAAAGCCATGACCTGTTGTAATGATTTCACATTTCAATTCAAGAATAAGTGAATTGGGAAGCCTTGCTTCGCTTAGTAGCCAAAAAAGTAGAGCAAAGATTTAACTACAAGTAAGATGTAGCCCTGTGAGAACTGTTGATTTTGAGGGGATTTTAAGATGGATTTATTTCCATTTTAATGCATTATGGGTACCTCAACTGCCATATTGTTTAGATTTTTTAATAGCAATGAAGATTTTAGATTAATTCAAATACATTAACAATACTTCGTTACTAAACTACAACAGCTTGTCACAATTCTGATTGCATCATTGTAGATAAAGTCACCAATAAACGTTTTTATTTTCATGTTTAGTTCTATTTTGTTAGTTTCTTCCAAAGGGGTCCAAAATATAAGTAATACACAGCTTATATTCCCTTATCTTGCATATTTGACCGTTTCTCTCTTAATACACAGGTTAGAAAATAACATGTACTGTCAACCTTTAAAAAAAAAATCTTTATAACAAATTAGTAAATGTGTGTGAAATCCTGGCCTCGTATTGATGCAAATGGCAAAACTCTCATTGACTTGAATGGGGCCAGGATTCCATTTCCAAACTACTTACCCTGCAGAATGAATTTCCCTGGATAGCACTGAAATCCAGTAAAAAAACATATACCCTCCAGTACCCAGGTGCCATTTTAAAGAGCCATCAGGTACACAGCACCACCTATGTGCACCAAGTGAGCACACTAAAAAGGCTAACTTTTTTTGCATCCATTCTGGTCCAGTTTCCTCAAGTTCTTTTCAGACTGATATTGAAGAAAAGACTGTTACATCTCTCCCTATTTGAAATTTCTTGAAGCATGATTTCATGCTCTCTTCTCTCTTTTGCATTCTATCTGCATTAGCTCTATCCTTTTCATTTCAAGAACAGTCAGCCTCCTCATCACTAAGAAGGAAGAATGAAATCTAGAAGGGTAAATTGAGATTGGAAAATCATTTTTCTTCTCTTAAACAGAGTTTTAACCAAACCAGAAGCACCAGGATTGAAAGTTCTCTGGAGCCCTCAGAATAATACAGCACATCATTAAGCCACTGAGCTGGCAAACAAGAAGTTTGAATCTTAATGACGTTTGAAAAGTGTACTATTCTCTTTGCTTATAAAAAGAGCAGTTGCTCCTAGTCTGTACAGAGAAAGTAAAATCTGAAATCTTTATTAAAAGTTGGAGAATGTTCATAAGGAGATTACAGTAACTACTATGTCCTCCATCACCTCTCTGTGAAGGATTCTGTAGCCAGCGAAGATTTGAAAAGTAGGACAACATTAAGCATAAAAAAATTTAAAAAATCAGAGTTAACCAATTTTGTTCTCAAAGAATAAAGAGACACCTTGATTTTCACAAATGAAGTTTGAGACATGTAAGCACTTTGGCAGACAAGCTTGAATATCATTTCACATCAAATATGATCTGCGAGCTTTGAAGTTTAATTCAATTTAAAATATTTAAATGTTCTTGAAATGTCATCAGGTGCACTGATCTCCATATGCAAACTCCTGTATAAGAAAAAAATAAATTTAAAGAACTTACCATAAAATCCAGGATCAATTCAGTAAATGGAACTCTAAAGCAATGAACAGCTTAATAGAATTAATTGCATTAGTAAGTTAAAGTAGTTACTTCCCAAGTATTTAATGAGTACTGCATAAATATAGTTCTTTAAAAAGAAGCAACCACTTTACCATAAGTTCTCTATAGGTCATAAGTTATGATTATTGTATCTATATATATGAATTGTACAAAAGATATTCAGGCCATAGTACTGTAACAAATGTAAATATCCAAACCCAGATCAGGGGACCAAAAAGTTAAGATTCCCACGGAAACATCAGCATGACCCCCATGAATATCAAGATTTCCATCACAAAATTATTAAATGTAGGCCTAAATATGGGCAGGAGATATATACGGGTAAATTCTCACCTCTGCTGATGCTATTGGGACAAATCATTGCCTCCACTTCCACCAGAAGAGAGAGGAAAAACTTGCAGGGGACCAGGGTAAGCATGCATGGAAAATGGGAGGGCCACACTAGCAGTAGCGTAGCCATGGGGGGTGAGGAGAAGCGGTGCTAAGGCGCCACCCGAGCCCCGCTGAGGGAGCCGGGCTTGGGGGCGCTTTAAAAGGCCTGCGGCTCCTGCTGCTGCGGGAGCCACGGGCCCTTTAAAGTGCCCCCCCAGCCCCACTGCCGGACCCGGGCTGGGGGGGTGGGGCGCTTTAAAAGGCCGGCGGCTCCTGCTGCTGCGGGGAGCTGCGGGCCTTTTAAGGTGCCCCCCCCGCCCCGCTGCCGGAGCTGGGCTCGGGCGGGGATTTAAAAGGCCCGGGGGCTCCGCAGCAGCTGGAGCCCCGGGCCCTTTAAAGCGCCGCCGGGGTGAGTACAGGGGGAGCCGGGAGGCGCCTTTTTATAGCGCCGCTCCCCCTGTGCTCTAAACCTGGCTACGCCACTGCACACTAGTCCTTTTTCACCCAACTCGGAGGAGACTTTCCTAGGCAGTGTCCCAAGGGACCACGCTCCACAACTGGGGACCAAAGCACCATTTTTCCTACCTCTCAACCAACCCTGAAGGAACTTCCTGAGGAAATTCAATCTGAAATTTATTCAGATGTCCTATCTGCAGTGTGAACCTTCTGAAAAGGAAGTGGAGAGTGTGGAAATCACTGAAGAAGCCACCAAATAATTAGATCATGTAAACAAATATTTTTACTTTAGTAAAATCAGTGTGCACACACCATAACTGAATAAGAATGTGATCTCATCATTGTAATCTTTGTGTTTCCTTATCCTCCTCTTCCCTGTGGTTACTTATTCTCACTTGTGACACATTTAGACTATAAGATCATTGGGGACAGGAAGCCTGTCTTTCTATTTTTCCCGCACAGCACCTAGCACACTTTTGGGCACTGTGTTAATTATATTAATTTTTAAAAAAAATGTTAAAAGAACATTTAGATGGAAAAGTCAAGCACTCAAAGACTAGGAAATGCCAGGAGTAAAGCTGTCTGTGGAAACTTAATTCAGCCCCCCTTTTGCCTCTTCATTAGAATACAGTTTGTTAATACACAATCAAATACTACTTTTTCCACCATATCCCTGCCTTATTTAGTGCACAGAATGGATAATACTTACTGAATAGCCTGCTCCATAAAGTACACTAAAGTCCTTGTAACTGCCAGTCTACATGGAAGGTGCTCTGATACAATAGTAACGGGCAGTAATACAAAATCCTAAACCACAAGATAGCTATTCGTTTTTATCTTCATCATTTAGTGTGTGTTCTCATGTCTTATTTACTGCATACCATTTACATTCCACAGTTAATGGTTCACAGACAATGAATTATCTTCACAACAACCCTGCAAGGTAGGGAAATATCCCCATTTTACAGATGGGGATCTGAGACACCAAGTGATTAAAGCCAAAACACTCAATTATCCATGATTAATAGATTCCAATGTCAGAAGGGAACATTGTGATAATCTAGTTTGACTTTCTGTACACCATCATCCAAGGAAATTCCACAAAATAATTCTTAGAGACTATCTTTTGAAAAACATTCAATCTTGATTTTAAAATAGCCAGTGAAAGAGAACCTACCACACCGTTGATAAATTGTTTCAATGGATTATTACTCTCACTGTTTAAAATTTTCACCTTATTTCCTGTTTGAATTTGTCTAGCTTCAACTAGATGGAAAAGCCCTTTATCAAATATTTGTTCCCCACGTTGGTACTTATAGACTGTAATCAAATCACCCTCTTTATTAAACTAAATAGACTTCGCTCTTAGCCCAGGTCTACACTGGGGGGGTGGAGATCGACCTAAGATATGCAACTTCAGCTACAGGAATAGCATAGCTGAAGTCAATGTATCTTAGGTCGACTTACCTTGGCGTCCTCACGGCAGCGAGTCAACTCCTGCTGCCCCTCCGTTGACTCCGCTTCTGCCTCTCATGGTGGTGGAGTTCCGGAGTCGACGGGGAGAGTACTCGGGGATTGATTTATCATGTCTACACTAGACATGATAAATCGACCCCCGAGAGATCGATTGCTACCCACCGATTCAGCGGGTAGTGTAGACCTGCCCTTAGAGTCTATAAGCCTTGTTTTCTAATCCTTTATTCATTCGTGTGGCTCTTCTTTGAATCCTCTCCAGTTGATCAAATCCTTGAATTGTGGACAGTGGAATTGGACACAGTATTACAGCAGTGGTCACACCAATGCCAAAGAAGCAAAATAACTTTTCCATTACTACTCGAGATTCCCCTGTTTATGCATCTAAGGATAGCATTAGCCCTTTTGGTCAGTGTCACAATGGGAGTTTGTGTTCATCCACCACAATCCTCAAAGCTTTTTCAGAGTCACTGCTTCCCAGTACAGAGTCACCCTTTGGGTAAGTATGGCTCACATTCACATTTAGTCACAAATGCACAGTGTGTGCTTTTCAGCTTACCAAGTGATCCAGATCACTCTATGCCAGTGACACTGTTTTTATTATTTATCATTCCCTCAATTTCTGTGTCATCTGCAAACTTTATTAGTGATGATTTTATGTTTCCTTCCTGATCTCGTAAATAGCGTAGGACCAAGAACCAGTCCCTGTGAGACTCCACTAGAAACACACCTGCTCAATGATGATGTCCCATTTACAATTACATGTTGAGACCTATCAGCTCATTTTTATATCGTTTTAGTTTTGATTTTATATCATTCTAGTTTTTTAATCAAAATGTTGTACCAAGTCAAACGACTTATACAGGTGTAAGTATATTATACCATCACTATTACCTTTGTCAACCAAATTTGTAATCTAATTTTTTTTAAAAAGATATCAACTTAGTTTAACAGACTCTATTTTTCCATAAAGCCATGCTGATTATATGACCATGCTTTAATTGTTTGTAAATCGAATCCCTTATCAGCCATTCCACTATCTTGCCTGGGATCGATTTCAAACTGACAGGCCTATAATTACCCAGGTCATCTTGTTTACCTTTTTTAAGCTGAGAAACCCATATTTTTCCATAGTACTTAGCATTTTTATAGTACTTTATATGTTCCAAGCACAGCTCCCATTGACTTTAGTTCCAGATGTAAACTCAGTCCCCAAGCATTCCAAGCTGAGCACCCAGAAAATGAGGAACACACAGCAGCCAGCTTTGAAAATTTTCATTTAAATGAGTTAACTAGAATCACAAAGGAACTTTGTGGGAGAGGCATAGATAGACTCCAAGTCTCTGGGGCAGCATTCAGCTGCCTAAATCATGAAAACAACAGTTCTCTTCTTGCAGTCCTCTACTCACTCTCTACACAGCATTCAACTTTTGCAACACCTGAGGTGGGGTCTTGCAAACAACATTCTCATTCACGACACAACCCTGATTCATTTCCCTGAACATTGTTCATCCTGTGAACTAAAAGAGGCAGGAGTTCTGTGGAAAGAATAGCTTGTGATCATTTAATAAAAGACTTAGGGTGACCAGACAGCAAGTGTGAAAAATTGGGACAGGGGTGGGGGGGTAATAGGAGCCTATATAAGAAAAAGCCGCAAATATTGGGACTGTCCCTATAAAATTGGGACATCTGCTCACCCTAAAAAGACTACATCATACAAACTATAAACCTCAGCCAAAACTTCCTCCCTGAGTTTGACTGTTCCTAGGGTCTCCTTCCAGCATCTTCTCTGTCCTAGCTTCATGCCCAAAGAGAAGCATCTTACTTTATATGCTGGTTGGAGCTAAATAAATCCACTTATTAGCTTATCCCCCGAATTATGGGTGATACAACAGAAAAACTCCGCTTACTTATGTAGGGCCTATTATACCCCTTATTCCTCGGAACACCCAAGATGTGGTCACCTGTGTTTTCCCCGATCACCTGTGCAGCCCTCAATTGTCATATTTTATTTATTTATCTATCTAAATTTATAAAACACCATGAGGCACCTATATTGTTCTCTCAGTACCTACAGGAAGTCCCTGATTCTTTCCTGCCTGCAGTATTTCTCTTGCTATGAACAGAATCAAGCTTCACAAACCCTCAGTGTATGTCTTCTTCATTTTAAATTTAATACAAATAATTAAAATCCTGATAGATATTGAGTACAATGAGATATTATTCTGTGGATGTCTAGCATGGTGTATTATCTTTGAGTAAATAGGACATATAGACATACTGCTATAGTAGATACATATGTTTTTTCAGGGATTCAGAAAGCTTTTGTTTTGGGGAAAAATAGCTTCAGTGTCTTGAAAAGATCATATTCACAAAGTTCATGCCCATCCCTTCTAGCTCTTTGGAACTGAAACTTTATTTAGGGTTAGAATTTCCTCTAGTGTATAAGGAATAATTTTAAGAAGATAGGTTTCAGAGTAGCAGCTGTGTTAGTCTGTGTCAGCAAAAAAACCAGGAGTACTGGTGGCACCTTAGAGACTAACAAATTTATTTCAGCATAAGCTTTCGTGGGCTACAGTCCACCACGAAAGCTTATGCTGAAATAAATTTGTTAGTCTCTAAGGTGCCACCAGTACTCCTGGTTTTTTAAAGAAGATATTGACCGATTCATATACTTACAAGTACTTCTGATTTGCTGCTCAGTCCTTTTCCATAATTGTCCGTTGCGATGACCTGAAACTTGAAATATGACCTTCTCATATTTTTGAACAGCATGGCAGTTTTTATAAGCCCTTCATAGGCTTCGATCACAAAACCTTCTTTGCCATCCTTGATTGGGGGTATGATGAGTCTGTACTGCATGGCACTGAAATTTCCAGTGTCTTTATCATCAGCCTAGTAGGAAACATAAAATAAGCAGAAATGAATAAGGTAAAATGTGTGCAAAGAGTCATTAGCATTGTCCTTTAAATATAGCTGGAAACTCATCTAATGGACCTTTACCTCTCTTGAATGTATGATATAGGTCTGATAGTGAATATCGTTATTAAATGGTCCATTTAGCTCTGCTGAAAACAGTCTTTGCTTTTCCAGCAATTTCTTTCTCCTTTGTTGGCAAACTGCTCCAAAAGAAATGAAAGCTACAAATGTACTTTTCAGATTTAAAACATATTGGACAGGTAAGTGCATTTTAATTATGACATCAAGAATGTGGCAGAGGTAATTTTTCCAACTATAAAGGTAAAAGGGAGCAGCAGGAAAACCATATGTACCTAGCATCTTCCCTTAACAACCATGTATCCACCGAAGGATTTCTTCTGTCTCCTTACAGACATTCTGCTACTTTCCTGATTTAACAAGTTTATTTTCAGATTAATAATAATATGAAAATAAATCTTCAGTGAGATTCTGCTGCACAGATCTCACAGCCCAAGTGGGGGAAGAGGATAGAAAGGTTGCTATAAGCCAGATTTGTACCTCCTAATCATGAGCAGCTCTGTGGTGAGGCTCCTGGCATCATTTAGACAGCTCTGGGGGCCTAAACGAAGGCAGCTTCTTGGGGCTGCAGTTGTGCCTGGAATCCTGGAATCTGCAGCACTGTATACTATTGCTATTCCCCTGACATGCCCCTCCCATCCCAGCTCCACCTCCATCACACACCCCTCCCATGTCATCCCAGAGGCTGTGCTCCACATGCCTGTGCTGAAGGTATTCTCCTCCCCTCCCACCCCCAACCCTGGCCAAATAAAGGGCTTTTAGGGCCTCTTTACACCATTCTGGCTTTTTTGCCCAGTATAAAGGGGGTCAGAGTGGTGCGGAGGATCACCACTGGTGTTTACATGACCAAACCATTAGACTGGGGCATTAAAGAGTGCCAGCTACTGAATAAACCATCCCTACAACATTCTAGCATTTATTGGTACCCTGTCATCCAAGTACTGACATGGTGAAACCTTTTTTTAGTTTGTAATTGCAGCCAACATTGGCCGATGCTGCTGGTACTGACATTATTGCTACAAAGGGTCTGGGTCTCTGTCTATAATTCATAGCTCATCATAAAACAAAACAAAACACTGCTTGGGGTGGAGTGGGAAGCCTGAATGAAACTGGCTACAGCCAGTCAAGGTGGACTGTGAAAGACAATAGCTGAGCAAGGTATCTTTAAAAGGCAGCCATTTATCATTGTTAAGGATTTTCTTTTCCTCAATAATCACCGAGAAGGTGAGGAATGAAACTATTTTACCAACTCCTATTGTGTATCTTTCTCTTTAGAAAACTGGGAAAACTAGGAAGGGGATTTAATAAGCACATGTAGAGGGGATGCAGGGAAGAGGAGTCTCTCTCTAGACAGCAGTACAATGCTGACTGGTGAACCAGTGGTCAAAGAGAAAGGGATTGCTTTTAAGGGATGTAAACAGTTCACTTCTTTTTTTCTTCTCTGTAACTAAGAGAGAATGCCTTATCTAGTTTAGCTGTGAGAAGTGTAAATTTAGATATGTTAAGTAACCTATTTCTTATGTATAATTCCATTTTCTATCTATTTTAATGTTGTTTTTATTAAGATTATTGCTGGATGGGCAATTTCACACTGATTTCCTTTAAGAAAGGTGGCGAAGGGTAGAGTTCCTGGAACCTACATCCCCTTCTCAGTCTCTGTCCGGGGTAAAGACAATGGTGTTCTCTCCCAGTGCAATGTATCCATCAGGTGGTGGACAAACATACGACAAAAGACTAAGGAGGAGAGGACAGATGGTAGTTGTATTGGTCACATTTGCATTTTGGATCAGTACATTGTTGCAGGAACAATTAATTGTGAGTGCATTTCTTAGAATTCAGACATCTACCTTTCTGACTGTCTACAAGTAAGGTAAATGTGTAAATCCTATAAAAATCATCATCATCATCTTCCCATTACACGTCTGGCATTTAGGGCAGCAACAAAGCTCCTCCATTCCTGTCTGTTTCTGGCAAGTTTTTAAATGGTTCCCCAGCTGTGCCCCTATAAAATAGTCCCAGTTATTTGTGGGGCTAAAATATGAGCCCAACATTGAGTTCAAGTGAGCCTCTTTAGAAAATCAGTGCATAAATGTCTAACTAACTCACAAAAACGGGTCAGATTTGTCCTTAGGGTAACCCTACTGATTTCAGTGACCTTTCATAAGGATCTCACTTCAAACCATAATTTATTCTTTTATGTTTTTAGCTTAATTTATTATGTTAAACATTCTACTCCATGTACTCTGAGCTAAATTGAGTACAAGGTAGGAACCAAAAATTACCAGTATGAGATTTAACATGTTTTCTAGTATTAATAAGACTTGTTTAAAATTGAATGATAGTTGATAACACACAGAAATAAAACCTCAATGGCAGTATATAATATTTGGATTGTGGACAGATTAGAAAGGCTCCCTTCAGTTCTATTAAGATCCATCTTCTCTGTGTGTTCTCAGAGAGCTTTAAATCCTTCATTTATTCACAAATAAGATTAGAAAGCCTCCATCCAGAGTAACAATTGAAGCCTCTATATTTAAAAATAACTCTGTGTATAATCCACACAGAAGACTACATATTTACTATACAATCAATAGGAATGAAATAGTTTATGGAAAAAATCATGTTCATGCACAGTAACTACTTCTAAAACCTTAATATCTTAACTATTTTTTAACAAATAAAATAGCTATGTGCCCTTGTCAACATCCTGGCCATTAACAGTCATGTATCAGACCTTGGTTTTAAACTTGTGAGGATGTAGACAAACACCAATAAGATATTTAAAACCACACATTTGTTTGTTCTCCTATCGTTCGGAAGCCAAAAAATAACCACAAGCAAAATTTCATTTAAATTTCAGACAGTACAATCCAGACACCCTATATAGAGATATAGTCTATATATTGAAAACATATAGATTCCATTTATTTTATATAGCAAGAGTTTGTTGTTAAACTAGTTACACCAGATGGCTTGATCAATTGACACTCTGTGTTTATTTGTTCCTTGTTAGCTTTTATATAAATTATGACTGCCCCTGTGTTCTAGAATAAGGAAGGGCACAAAAACTCTTCCACCAAGAATGCACATGTAGAAGGCACCTATAATTTGGCACTGGCGCTATGGAGCACAAAGGGGGTACTGGTCATCATTGTTTGTATTTCTCATGGCTCCAGAAAATTTTGTCTGGAAAAATGGGAGGTAAGGCCATGGCTCTGACACCTCTGCACAGCAGCAAGAGCTAGCAAGAGAGGGCTGGCTAGACTTTATTGGTATGCCAAGTCCTACTTCTCAGCAGGATTCCTTTAGAACCCAGAAGAAATAATATTTTATAATGACATAATGCCTCCTGACAATGGAAACAAACAAGCAACTTCATGCTTTCTCCTATACTGCCCCTCATGCTTGGGAGGAGCTCTTCATAAATTCTGCAAAACTAGCTCATTATCCTTTTATATAACCCTCCTCACAACTCTCCTTTCCTGCGATGCCAACAAAAAACTTGACAGTTATTAGGCTGGTGATGTGCTAAGACCACTGTCTATGGGCAGGTCTACACTACGGGGGGGGGGGCAGGTCGAAGTAAGGTACGCAACTTCAGCTACGTGAATAACGTAGCTGAAGTCGACGTACCTCGCTCGACTTACCTCGCCGTGAGAACGCTGAAAAGGCTGGTGCTCCCCCGTTGACTCTGCTTCCGCCTCCCACCAGCGTTGACGGGGAGCGTGTTCTGGGATCGATTTATCATGTCTAGATTAGATGCAAAAAATCGATCCCCAAAAGATCGATTGCTACCCGCTGAATCAGCGGGTAGTGTAGACTAGCCATACCATGCTGAAAAATACAGCCTCATCGTTTCCTTGACCTCCCTGTTTGTCTATCTGTATCCATCTATTGTCTCTTGTATTATACTTGTAAGCTTTATGGGGCAGATACCATCTTTTTGTCCTGTGTTTGTACAGCATCTGGCCCAGTGGGGTTTTGTTCCATGACTAGGGCTCCTAGGTACTATAATAATACAAATATAATAATAATAATAAATAATAATAATGGCATTATGCTGATGGCCTTTTCTCCCCTCCACACTTTGAATTTGCCTTATAATGGACATAATTTAACCCTTTCAATAAACAGCAAATATTATTACTAAAACTGACTCAATAGACTGGCTTACTCAAATATTCCATAGTATCTGGATCTCTGTGCATAGGTTTTAAGTGTGATGGAGCTATAACCTATTATTTTTTCATATATGTAATTTCCACTGAAGTAGATCAGAATTTTATGTAAAATACAATAGAAAGATATAGCCTTAAAATAGTTTAAGCCAAACACAAACCACATTTCCAATCAGTGTTTGATGGGTATCACTGGGGGACAAACTACAAATTCTGATCCAAACCATGTGTATTAAGGGAAAATGAGAATTCGTCACAAAAACCAACTCAGTTCTAAAGAAGAGTATGGATGAAAAAATTGCATGACATACAGACTACAGACACTGAACAATCAAATAAAATAGTTTAAATAATTTCATGACAAATTCCAAGGCACTTATTTAAAACCTCTAAAATTAATATTTCAATTGATTAGGAATGTGGTAGGTGTTGAACCTGGATTTAATGGCCAAAACTGTGTTAAGACAAATAATTCCAGATCTTAGGTGCACATCCACTAAAGAATTATGATCCAGAGTTCTTACACTGATAGATACATCACCACATCAAATGTCCTGGACCAGAGGTCTTGACACAGTAAGTGAAATGCAAACTGATTGTTAAAACAAGGAACAGAAGAATTGTTGTGCATCATACTTTAAAACATTGATCCTAATCCTCAAATGTGCCAAACTCAAGCCCCAGTACTAAGCCACCTTTCCTCTCAAAAATAATGTATGTATTTGAAATATTGTCCTTTGTCTCTGTGGGTGAAATGCTGTCCTTGATATCAATAAGAATTTTGCCATTGACAACAGTGGGGCAAGGATTTCACCCTATGTACCTTGGTTTACCCAGCTGATGGGGGTAATAATATTATCCTAATGGGGATAATAATACTTAACCAATAGGGGGGTTGTGAAACTTATGATCAAAATGAGTGCCTAAATTTAAGCTTCTAAATCCATATATAGCCACTGATATAAAAGTGGATTAATTTTCAGACATGCCAAGAACCCAAAATCCCAGGTATATAGAGCACATAGAACTTTTTGGATCAAAGTTGCCAAGTGCAAATCATTCCAAGTAAGCCAGAAGATTCTTTATATCCTGATTTCAACTGTCCTTAATTTCTAATTTTCCTTTGCATATTTAATTATACTTTTATAAAACATAATGAAACTTAGTGTCATGTTCAACTTTACTGAATCACCAGAGAGAGTCTGTGAGCTGTCATTCACATAACATGCTAAAGTCTTTTTAACACAAGGTAGGTATGTTTGCTATTCCTATAATTTGTCATGAAGGTAAATATTTTTGTCACTTCATTGGGAGAGATATATGATGTCTCAAGGGTTGTGATATGACTGTCAAAGAAGAGAAAGAGCTCAAGTTAATCTTAATATTATGGCAGTATATCTTTCTTTTGCTTATCTGGCAGAAATAAATATGCTGATGTCTCCTGAATTCTATTACAAATGATTACTGATAAATATTTATGTCCTTAGAATTACTGGGCTAAATTTAATCATGATGTAACTGGGCATTACTCCATCTGTGTGAATGGAGTTCCTACCCAGGGTTAGCTTGAGCCACGTTTTCTCTTTTTATAAACTAGTCACATTTTTATGATAGTCAAACATTGTTATGCACTTTAGGCCTCGATATTAAGAGTATTTAAAACTTTGTCATTAATGTTACATTTCATAACTTCTTTGGCAATTCTCTCTTGAAACAACAAATAAGAATTCGGAATGATAATACATAAATATTGCTAGTTCAAACATACAGCAAATCACTAGGAAAATTAAAATACCTGATATTTCATTGGCTGCTAGAAATGAAAACAGAACCAACATTGGGTTCCCAAAAGGTTACGTTATCTTCCGAGAGGGAATGGTAAGATGTAGTTTTGCCTGTTCCTACATTCAAAATCCCACAGCCTACTCTAAAGCCCAGTACGGCAAACTCAGCAGGATACCAAGTATGACTATACTGCTGTTGACATAACACAAATCAGCTCCTGACATTTTTCTTAAAAACACAGAAACAAATTGCACTTTCTGAATTTTTTGATTATAAATTGTTATAATAGAGATAGAGTTTCTAGGAGAACTGATGGGAAGGACAGATGTAAGATAAAGTCTGGAAATGTCTGGGACTCACAGTTGATCCATAGCAGAGTCAAGGTGGGATTTGGAGGGCAGGAGATGAAAGAGGAGTTCAGAGTAGGAGAGAAGATGCACAAGGATGCATGAGGAGAGAAGTATATGATATTGGACTAATTAACATAGATCCTTCTGGTGGTGTTTCTATAGATATAGTAAGTTACAATATGTTTTTGCACATTTTTCTTTCTGGCTGTGTGTGAACCTTACACTGTAGCTGCTCCCAAAACAAACCCACGAGTCCACAGAAGATTGGAAATGTATGGATAGAATACTCCATATGGAGATCGGTATAGTAGGAGGCAGCGGTGTCCAATACGTTTGCCACTAGCCACATGCGGCTAATAGGCTATTGAATTGTGGCTAATGCATGTGGCTTTTTTATAATTTGGCTAATAAGAAAAATTCAAAACCACAAGTGTGGCTAGCATTGAATTTCTATTGGACACCGCTGCTCTAGGGTAAAAAAGCAGTTTATTGGAAAAGTAACACTAATTCCAGGGGCCTGGAGATAGGTCACAGTGTAATGAAACATAGCGGCAAAGAGAAAAGACCAAAAAAATAGACAAAAAGAATAAACCAATGGTTAGAACAAACTGACTGCAATAAAAAAAAAACCTGTAAAACACAAAGCATAAATGCTGGTGCTTCAAAAGCAGTGGGCTAGCAGATATGGGCTAGCTTTTAGAATTGCAAATACTCACCAAGCTGTATATTCCTGCAGGCACAAATTATATTGCAGGCAAAAATGATATTTTATGTGCCAGCAACATTTGACTATGCCATTTGCTTAGTGCCACTAAACAAGAAAAGAAAAAAAAAAAGAAGAAAAGAAAAAGAAAAGGAGTTCATTCATTCTATGAGCCCCTTTAGCATATGCTGACTCATGATTAAGGGTGACCTTGCTAGGGAATCTGGAATGTACATGGGACTGATAATGGGTTTCCAACTCTAGGTTGCTAGTTTGAATCTAGCTCACGTCAGCAGTGACAAAAGTTGTTACCGTCTGATGGCTGGTTTAGTAGCTTATGAATTAATGGTTTCAGCGGAGTCTCTAGTGACCATCACAAACAAGCCACCAACATAACTGCCATCCCTAGTAGTTTCAGTAAAAAGGTCAAGGATTTTGTTGTAGATTGAGCTCTCTATCACTCTTCTCCAGGTCAGGTTAGAGGTACATTAACAGAATGGTGTGGGTAAGCCTGCAGTGCTGATAACTGCCCAAGCTGTGGCTGTTCTCTATAGAGACATTCAAGCTTTAGAGATGTCAAAACAGCACCTTTCATGAAGGCCACATTAATCTGGCTTTGTTTGTTACATTGTTCTTACAAATGTTCAGTATTAAAAGAAAATGATCGAAGTGTAATTGAAATATTGCAGATTTGTATAATTGCCAATCTGAGCTTCCACTGAAGTCAATGAAAAATACAGCTCCTCAGCACCTTTAAAATCAGGCCTGAACTTCAGTTCAGGTGTCTAAATACTGGTTTAGAAATCTTACTTTCAAACCATGTTTGAAAATGTTAACACGAATTATTATTATACTCTACTGTAAGGGGGGTTTGGACTCACCCGGCGGCGCCTCCTGCTGGTTGTCCTGGGAATTAGCTCGTCCAGCCCTGGAGCGCCCTCTGCAGGCCGGGGATCCGGCTTGCCCACTTTCCTCTAAGGCCCACGAGACCCTCCCAGGACCCGGTGCCCCTTTAACTAGGGTGTTGCCCCTTTAACTAGGGTGCTGCCCCTCCCGGCAGTACCCCACAGATCTGGGTCTCCCCTCCTCAGGGGAACCCCCAACCCACTACCCCCACCTCGCCTCAGTCTTAGGCTACTGCCAGTCACCAGCTAGCCCCCGCGCCCTGGGGCAGACTGCAGTATAAGCCACTCATCACAGGCAAGGTTGGGTTGGACCTGCTGCCTCGGCCTACCCGTGGGTTACCCCCTGTACCTATTGGGCCTTAACCAGGCCTGGAGTTTTCCTATGCTGGAGCTCCCCAGCTACTCTAGCCTTCCCCCAGCCCTGCTCCACTGTAGGTCCTCGCAGCCAGGCCCTCCTTCCTCTAAGGCGCGCGCGTGCGCAGGCAGGCAGGCAGGCAGGCCGGCTGGCTCTCTCTCCTGGCTGCCCTGGCCTTTATAAGGCCAGGCTTGTCTGTTTGGGGCGTGGCCCCCAGCTGAGCCTGCCTTCCCACTCAGCCCAGCTTTTAGCAATGCCCTCGCTTAGGGCAGTTTCAAGCCCCCCAGGGCATGAGCAGGGTTCTGTCCTGCTATATCTACACACCAAAATTTTAAATAAAATATAATTAATAAACAAAGAACTACACAAGAGAAAAACAAACATATGTTCTTTAGTAAACGTTTTAAAGCACTGACATATTATCTAGAAATATGTTCCTAGAAAGTAATTATCTTTGAGTTTGAAGTTACCATAGTATTATTCTTAGTACATCAAGCAGCTTCTTGTCAGAGGTCAAATGTCATAGTAGATGTGCATGTGACCTGCTGTCATGGCTAATATTTTTCAAAGTGGATTTCCACACTACCTCTCCTTAACAGGTTGTTTTCTCCCTAGAGATTATTTTGCCACTTTTAAATGGCATTTTAACTAATAAAAGACTGTGACAGGCAAAGTGCTGTCACTCGTACTAACATGTATGTCCTCTTCTATATACAAAAGTATAAATGAAAAAGATAAAACTAAATTTCTAAAGGAAAACATTTTTCAAAGCATCTTTGATGCAGCCTCAATGACACTCTTCCATGAATATCATGGTCAGGTTATCATTTTCAGTTGTAGGAAAGAGAAACCATATAAAGGGGGCTAAAACAATAAGAAATATGGGCAGAAAATAACAAAATGAGATTTAATTTGGAGAACAATTTTAAAAGGCCAGTTTTCTATATGCACGCACTACTCCTACTGCACACTTATGCCAAGGGCTTTATACATTAATTTACTGATGGATTTAGATGGCTATATTAGGTGATAGTTAACATTAATCTAATCTTTGCAAGGAATGTAAGTAAAAAAATAATCCCCAGCCCCCTGCACCTCATCACACAAAAAGCTATATCATAAAACAATTACTTTTCTATACTAATATAAATTTGATTAATCCGTAGGGAAATACCTGAACTGTATGATATCGTAAAAGGACACAGTGATTTTACTGGAATTAATATACGATGCTTTACTTCATCATGCCTCACTCAGAAATAACCAAACAACAGTAACAAAGGAATGCTAGTTAACATTACTAAGCGTGCACACAAAAAATAGAAATGGCCTAAATGAGAATTCTGTCAGCCACAATGTAAGAATAAGGTTAACGAGAGGAGATACAAATGCATTACAGACTCCATTAGGTCTATCATCATCAAACTGTTCTGTTGGCTTCATGATAGAGTAGTTAATAACAAATGTAGATCAGCCACTTCCAGATATTTTAATTCACTGATATTTAGTCTGGCAAACTACCTTTTCTGGAAACATGTTTTCATCTTTATGGCCCAAACTTCTAAATTCTTACCCAGACAAATAGGCCTTATAAATTCTGGTGAATTCAGCACAAAACCTGTCCATATAATTAGCTGGAATTTTATTTGCTTATTTGAATGCACTTGGGCAAACAAAGTGTTAGACACAAGAGTAGCAGAAATCAAAACACTTGCATAAACCAGCACAAATGTATTTGGGAGAGAATTGACACTGGAAGAGTTTTCACAGCCATTTTGAAAAGCTCAATTATTTATAGAATGGATTTGTCAAACAAGAATGTTTGTTGATAATCTGCCTACATAAAACAAAGATTATTTTTCATAAAGTTCATAAAGATTAGGTGGTCAAATCAAGGAACAAAAACAATATGAATGTGACTTAAGTGACCAACACACAGCACAAGTAGTGAATAGCAAATTCTGACCAGTTCATAACCAAACTATAGGGTAAAATTATTTGCACAAACTATTTGCTGAACAATTTTGAGTAACAAACAAATGAATACAAATTATGATTTGTTTGCACAAAGTTCATAAAAAAAGAAAAAGGACAACGTTCATTTGATAAAATGGTCACAATGAATAATTTGAAGTTGAGTCCTTAATTCGTAGATTATAAAGCCAAAAGGGATCATCTAGTCTGATTCACATGGGTAGTCCCAATGTAATCAATAAGACTGCTCATGAAAACAAGCATACTCATATGAGTATGGATTAGTGGCATCAGGCCTCAAACTGTATCCAATTAAATCCTCTGGAAAGGAAAATAAAACTTTTACAAGCATCTCAAAAGGGTAAAAGCCAGAATCAATGACTGTAGCCTTTTGTGTTGCACCATATGGTGGATGTAATCAATTCTTTAAAAACTGGAGGTTTAGATTTAGGGGAATATTTATCAATTTATCAGTTTCTATTTTAAAAACACTTTTTAGGAATAGAGAGTTTGGGTGAAAGTATTAAGATAAAGGTGAACTATTAAATAAATGGGTCTAGAGAATAGGTGAATAGTCTAAGCTTATTAATTTTTTTTAACAGCTGGATTATTTTCTTCTTTCCTTCCTTTTTTTGGCACTTGCTGCCTAAATCAGTCAAATGGCTGGAGAAAAGAGAATAATTGGAATAATTTTAGCCATAGTTTTATCACAGTTCACTAAAGTTATTTAGCAGTTCTAAAGTTAACCTTATACTTTTTGCCTTCTCAGACAATGATTAATGAACAAAGGCTTTAAGAAATGCTCACCTGTCTGTTCTATTCAGGTTCTTATACTATGCCCATCACTGTGGTATTTTACCACCTACTGGGACATTGCTGTAGTGACACGAAAAAGAGCAATTGAAGTACATATTTAAACTTTTCATTTCCCCATCACTTCAGACATTAAATTATCAAAGTAAAGAAAATACTGAGGAAAAATAAGACATTTTAAAATCAGAGAGATTAAAATTGGGAAAGCAAAATTTTTGAGAAAATGTGCCAATAAGACACCATTACAGTGAAAAGTCAATTTCCTCCTTTAATCCCCCAAAGGTAATGCGTGTCACTTATTCTTTGTAAAATAGATTGAGTGTATTATGTAGAATGAAGTCAGGTTCTAATAATGAGGTGAAAAGTAAAAGGTGTATGAAAAACCCAATTGATATGCAAAATAACTACAATAATCTAAAATGAAATTCAAAACAAATCTCAGAATGCAAAATGCATAGATTAATAGCTATGATTAGTACATGTTCATTTTTAATTCACAGTCATAACAAAAAGCATGAGATAACATTTGACCATGGGAATGACAGCAGAGAATGAACAGCTATGACTGTTAGAATTCCTGAAGACGCAGAATTGCATAAAAGGGATGCAATGAAAGAAGGCAGGGGTTTCTACAATTCCAAGCAGCAACCTGTTCTGTTTTAGCCCTTAGAAATTTGTTCTGGGCACAAATGTAACAAAAACAATTAGAATAGTAATAAAAGCAATTACCCAGACTGCTGTTCCAGCTGTCTCACCACTGCAGTCCCAGGTGCAATGTTTCCAGAATGAAAGGGAAGCCCAAATAGCCAAGGCTTCTTCCTAATAGCAACCCACAGCCACTCCAGTTGCTTCATCACCCTCGCTCCCCAACTGACATAATTTCTGGAGGGGACAATTTAATAGATGGCATTTACTTTTTGAGGAAGTGGTTTAATGTTATTTGTTATTGTGGTTCCAAAATGAAGAGATATCAGCATCTAGTAGAAGTTCTCTCCTAGAAAATGCAATGTCTCCCCTACATCAGACCAGATCCTGAACCCTTGCTCCATCCCCTTTGTGCTACTCAGGTGGCACAAATGTGATGGAAAACTGCCCTGAGAAGGTAGGTGGGGATTATTTTTCATCAGGAAATCCACAAGTGGCCTAGCCAGCCTTATGTGACCTGCTTCAGTACTTTTCCACATTGTTGGGAACATGTGGAGTGTGTGGTCAATACTGCATGTGTCCTAACAATCCGGGACTGATGGCACTGGGCCATTAACAGGGGAATAGTAGTGCCCATATAAATTAAAGCAGTCATCAAACTGCTCTAACTTCTAGTAATAGTTAAATTAGCTTCCAGCTACTCCCACCTTTGTCCAATCCCTCTGGTCATGCACCAATGCATATGGGTAACCTTAAGGATCTGGGCCACCACATGGTATTATCTTTGGAGAATTCTTTTGTGATTTAGTGCTGATTGAAAGATTTCTTTAAAGCCTTTTCTAATGGATAATAGAGTATTAATGCACTTTGGGAAACATTTTGGAAAAAGGAGGAAATGATTTTGTGAAGGCTGATTTATCAAAAATGTGTGGCTGTGTGAAGCTGTTTGCAGATTCGGAAAATTAGAAGTAGCCTTGGCCATATGTGCAGGTGAAATTGAATTTATCACACAGTTGTGCAATTTCTCACTTAGTATCAACACATACACGGAATTTAAAATGTAGGGACTAAAGTCTAGGGTACATCTACACTACAGCTGGGAACTGTGCCTCCCAGCCCAGGCAGCCAAATGCACACTAGCTCTGCTTGAGCTAGCACACTGAAAATATTTTTACAGAGTTGCCAGTAGGTAGCATAGGCAGTGGCTTAGGCTACCCACCCGAGTAGGTATCAGGGAGTCTGGGTGGTTTTGACTCCCAGTTACACAGATATTTTTAGTGTGCTAGTTAGAGCAGAGCTAGCACGTCTTTTTACCTGAGCTGGGAAGCATGCTCCCAGCTGCAATGTACACATGTTACGCAAAGTGGCCCTATAGATCTTTCCCTGTCTATAAACATGCCTACTTATTGAAATTGATACCATATAGATTTAAAAGGAACCAAAGGTTGACTATAAGAGTAGTAAAATCAACATTTTATTTTAGCCATTTTTCTTCAGATGTTGTGATCTCAGGTTATAATAGAGCCAACACTGATATTAATGCTACTTGTTAATTAGTATATGGGAGAAAAATCTCAGTTAAGATATTTTAAATAGAGGCAACAAGTTACAGAACCTTTTGAAGCCTGCTTTTTGGACCTTTTGTCTCTCCTTCCATGGGTTACTGACCTTATACCACCTTATATATGTCAAATAATTGGTACAGTCCAGGGGTCGGCAACCTTTCAGAAGTGGTGTGCCGAGTCTTCATTTATTCACTCTAATTTAAGGTTTTGCATGCCAGTAATACATTTTAATGTTTTTAGAAGGTCTCTTTCTATAAGTCTTTAATATATAACTAAACTATTGTTGTATGTAAAGTAAATAAGGTTTTTAAAATGTTTAAGAAGCTTCATTTAAAATTAAATTAAAATCCAGAGCCCCCCCAGACTGGTGGCCAGGACCCAGGCAGTGTGAGTGCTGCTGAAAATCAGCTCGCTTGCCGCCTTTGGCACGTGTGCCATAGGTTTCCTACCCCTGGTATAGTCGTAGCAAAGGTCTCCATGTTTTATATCAGCTGATTACTGGACTAGTAATTAAAATTAACTGTCTTAACAATGGCTTTTAATATGCTAACACATATTTAAGATCCTCTTTCTGTTTCCATTTCCTGAGAAAAGGTGGAAGAATTTTAAAGAGTGGTCTTTTATTGGCCTTTCATCTACTAAAAACCATCTTTCTAAAAAATCTGCAATAGGATATTGCTTTACCTGCTGTAAATGGGCTTCTATTGAATGGAACATTTTCCACTACCAATCAGTTTTATTGTCCTTTTCTCCCATTTAAATGTGGATCCACTGCTAATGTATTCTCAAGTCTAGATTTTTCTCCCTCTCCCCACACCTTTTAATGTGTCTGCATGCCAGCTTTTATTTTATTTTTTATTCCAACAAATGTCATTCAATTTAACAACAGATTAATTTAAGAATAATATACAGAGGGCATCTGAGGGTCTTCAGTGGGTACCATCTCTCTTTCTAGCAAGTTTGGCTCCATAACTCATAATTATTAGCAAGACATGAGTGAGTACTCAAGCAAAGGATATGAATTGTGCTTTCACAAGAAGCAGTAGAATTTTTATTCAAGCCATAGAATAAGAAGTTTTTTTCCTCTTGAACTTGTAACAGATAATGGTATTTATGACCAGAGCAACTGGAGTTCAATGTATAAACATTTAGGAGTGGCATATTTGCTATAAATTTCCCTAAATGTGATATGCATAAACCGTGGACTAAAAATTAATGACTACAATAACAAAATTGTTCAGTACTGTTAAAGTGACACTAATTGTACTGAAAATTATACTTACTGACTTGACTGGTGTTTCTTGTGCAAAGGGCTAAAAAATCTTGTCTGCCTGGTTTTAAATAAATGGCATACTTCAGCACATGCAATACACTCAGCAGAAATAAGTCCAAGATACCTTTTTTACATTTTGATAGTATTGTATAATGACAGATATGTAACTGTGGCATACAAATTCAATAAAAGAGACCCAGGAAACAACTTCTTAGAAGTCGAGGCAAGAGGGGAATACTAGTCAAGGGCAGGTTGGAATCTAATAGGAGCCAGAGTGACTGTAGGGTCGCTGCATAACATTTCACACCTCCACCTAAACATTAACTCTACCCTCTAATTTAAATATCCCTTTGTAATTAAAGCGAATGTTATTCTGACATACCTTCTTTTTTTTAAAGTTGGAAATACCTAACTAGACAAAGATTTTTAACATTTCAGAAATATTATTGCTCCCTTGCTTGCTAAGGTTTGATGTAATTCTCAAAGCTAAAACAAAAACCTATTTTATCTCTATCAGGATCGTAAAAAAAATACTGAAAATTATTTTAGAACCCAAAAGTTAGCTCAGTAGAAGCCATTTAAAAATCAACGTTTCCCAGCTAATATTTGCCATTTTATCACCGGTATCTTCTATTGTATGCATGTAGCTAATTTAGGTACAGTATTAAAAAACAAATACAAATATATAATACATAAAAGATTGTCTGTAGGACTGTACATGCCAAAAGATTTAATCAGAAAGTATTATTTGTCAGCAGGAACCAATTTTCAATATAAAAAGCATCATCGTTTCTAGATTATTCCAATCAATTTGTGAGTATTTTCTTTCCCCACATCTATCCTCACTAGCAGACACGGCTGAAAGTGGTAGGATGAAGCAAGCCTCTCTGCAAGGTCTCAAGTATCAGAGAGGTAGCCGTGTTAGTCTGTATCCACAAAAACAAAAAGGAGTCTGGTGGCACGAAAGCTTATGCCCAAATAAATCTGTTTGTGATTAAGGTGCCACCGGACTCCTCGTTGTTTCTGCAAAGTCCTGTACTCTGAAGCTTTGCTCAAGAATTCATTGCTGAGTTTAGGAGCCCCACAGCAGGACAGATTCAAACACAGCACAAAGAAGTATATATGTGGTGAAGAGTACAGGGAATATAACCAAACCTTTTCCAAAGCACAGAAATGCTTTTGATTTGGTGTGGATTAAAAAAAAAGAGAAAGACAGAATCATAGAATTGTAGGACTGGAAGGGATCTCAAGAGGTCATCTAGTCCCTGCACTCATGGCAGGACTAAGTAATATCTAGACTAACCCTAACACGTGTTTGTCCAACCTATTCTTAAAAATCTCCAATGATGGAGATTCCACAACCTCCCGAGGCAATTTATTCCAGTGTTCAACCACACTGACAGTTAGGAAGTTTTTCCTAATGTTCAACCTAAACTTCCCTTGCTGCAATTTAAGCCCATTGATTCTTGTCCTATCCTCAGAGATTAAGGAGAGCGATTTTTTCCCTTCTCTTTGTAACAACCTTTTATGTACTTGAAAACTTATATCTCCCCCTCAGTCTTCTCTTCTCCAGACTAAACAAACCCATTTTTTCAATCTTCCCTCATTAGTCATGTTTTCTAGAGCTTTACTCATTTTTGGTTCTCTTCTCTGGACTTTCTCCTTTTTCTCCACATCCTTCCTGAAACGTGGTGCGCAGAACTGGACACAATACTCCAGTTGAGTCCTAATCAGTGCAGAGTAGAGTGGAAGAATTACTTCTCAAGTCTTGCTTAAAACACTCCTGCTGGTGCATCCCAGAATGTTTGCTTTTTTTATGGAACAGTGTTATATTGTTCACTTGTATTTAGTTTGTGATCCACTATGACTCCAGATCCCTTTTCACAGTACTCTTTCCGAGGCAGTCATTTCCCATTTTGTATGTGTGCAACTGATTGTTTCTTCCTAAGTGGAGTACTTTGCATTTGTCCTTATTGAATTTCATTCTATTTCCTTCAGATCATTTCTCCAGTTTGTCCAGCTCATTTTGAATTTTAATCCTATCCTCCAAAGCATTTGCAACCTCTCCCAGACTGGTATTGTCTGCAAACTTTGTAAGTGTACTCTCTATGCCATTATCTAAATCACTGATGAAGATATTGAACAGAACCAGACCCAGAACTGATCGCTGCGGGACCCCACTCATTATGCCCTTCCAGCTTGACTGTGAACCACTGATAACTACTGTCTGGGAACAGTTTTCCAACCAGTTATACACCCACCTTAGAGTAGATCCATTTAGATTGTATTTCTCTAGTTTATAAGGAGGTCATGTGAGACAGTATCAATAGCCTTGCTAAATTCAAGATATACCACATCTACCACTTCCCCGCATCCACAAGGCTCGTTACCCTGTCAAGGAAAGCTGTTAGGTTCCTTTGACACAATTTGTTCTTGACAAATCCATGCTGACTCTTACTTATCTTATTATCTTCTGGGTGTTTGCAAATTGATTGCTTAATTATTTGCTTCATTATCTTTCTGGGTTACTGAAGTTAAGCTGAATGGCCAGTAATTCCCAGTTGTCCTTAAGAACATAAGAATGGCCCTACTGGGTCAGACCAAAAGTCCATCTAGCCCAGTATCCTGTTTTCCAACAGTGGCCAGTGCCAGGTGCCCCAAAGGGAATGAACACAACAGGTAATCATCAAGTGATCCAGCCCGTCGCTCCTTCCCAGCTTCTGGCAAACAGAGGCTAGGGACACCATTCCTGCCCATCCTGGCTAATAGCCATTGATGGACCTATCCTTCATGGATTTATCTAGTTCTTTTTTGACCCCTGTTATGATCCTGGCCTTCACAACATCATCTGGCAAGGAGTTTCACAGGTTGTCTGTGCATTGTGTGAAGAAATAATTCCTTTTATTTGTTTTAAACCTGCTGCCTATTAATTTCATTTTGTGACCCCTAGTTCTTGTGTTATGAGAAGGAGTAAACAATACTTCCTTTTCTACTTTCTCTACGCCAGTCATGATTTTATAGACCTCAATCATATCTCCCCATTAACTGTCTCTTTTCCAAGCTGAAAAGTCCCAGTCTAGTTAATCTCGCCTCATATAGTAGCCGTTCCATACCTCTAATCATTTTTATTGCCCTTTTCTGAACCTTTTCCAATTCAAATATATCTTGTTTTGAGATGTGGCGATCGCATTTGTACACAGTATTCAAGATATGGGCGTACCATAGATTTATATAGAGGCAACATGATATTTTCTGTCCTATTTTCTATCCCCTTCTTAATTATTCCCAGCATTCTGTTCACTTTTTTGACTGCCGCTTCACACTGAGTGGATGTTTTCAGAGAACTATCCACAATGACTACAAGATCTCTTTCTTGAGTGGTAACAGCTAATTTAGTCCCCATCATTGTATATGTTTAGTTGGAATTATGCTTTCCAATGTGTAATTTAAAGAGTTTTACACTTGAATGTTAAAACACTTTTTCAATTATATATGAATATTTGTAATATTAAAGACTATGCCACTTCTGAAACTGCCTATTTAAACCGTATATTTTGTCCACATCAAAGCTTGCAGCATATTTTAGCTGTAATTATTGTTTTTCTGGTACCATTTCCCAAATGTAAACAGTGAATATTATCCTGTAGCACAGAAGGAATAAATTGGCCTGGTTACAAATTGATGCAGCAGATTGCTATGTTTTGAATGGCTTTATTTAATCTGTAGTTTTCACTTTGAAATGTTCTGTTCTTTCTTTTCTCCAATTTAAGGGGTGTCAGGGCACACATATAACTCCCATTAACATTAATAGGAAGTACATACCGCACAGTGACTGATAAATAAATGCCTAGCTGATACATTTATTAAAAATATATATTCATGTAGTTCTCAGCACTACATCTCAACAAAAAGTTTGTGTGTGTGTGTGTCAATGAATTCCATCTAGTGGTCTTGACACAAATATTCAACATTAGCTACATAATAAGTATTGGTATATATAACTTCATAATCCAGAATGAAGCAGTTCAGGTTAAAATGGCACTCAGAAGGGGGAGGGGGAGAGAACAATTTAGCCAATTTTCCACTATACCTCATCTAGTATTGCTATTGGTTTTGCTGTAAAAATTTGAGGTTTTGAGACAAAAGAAAGGTTTGTTACTATCAAAATTTCCCAGATACTTTGTATCCTGTGTTATGTGGAGCTTTATAGAATGCTACACTTTAATGAGTACTTTTAGGAGGAAGATTTTTGTAGATTATTTTTTTCCTACTGAAGTTTTGAAATCTTAGACTAAAACAATGCCCACTCCTTCAATCCTTACACAGTCTGGTTCAAGACGAACTGTTATGAATAGTTTTATATTAAGAATGTGTTTCAGCTACAGATTCAACACCCATACCACTTAATAGAATATATTTTCTCACTATTTTTGAGCAAGTATCACTAAAGAAATTACAAGAAGATCATAAGGAAGGATAGTGAACATTTAAAGCCCCTTCTTCTTCTAGTGAATTATATATACAATTCAATAAATGCATTTGTGATAGCATATTTAATTTCAACAAGAGCTGATGTAATTGCTACTTGTTCTGTGAAAATGTAATGCATAGGCATGGTCTTGTAATAAATTGTAAATCTTCCTTCTGCCATGTTTATGAAGTACACTGAATTATATATACTTTTTTTTTAAAAAACAACAACCTTGCATATTCTGCTTCTGTATTTGCTGAAACATTTCACCATTGCAACATGGGAGAGAAATCTCTGTAACCTGGTAAACTTTAGTCAAACTTAATTCGTATGTGAACATACATCAGTTTTCTTCAACAGTTCTGTGTAAAGTTAAACTGGAAAACGTTGGCTTATTATTGGTTCTATATGTCAGAGCAATGGTACAATTCTTTTCATTATGCTGCTGGAAAAAGCACTCTTTTCCTGAAACTTAGCAGGGGGAGAACTCACCCCCCCTTTCATTGCTTTTAATATAAATTTCATTTTCTGCCTTTATTTTCTCTCTCCTTTATAGAACTTCTGCTTCTCCAAACATCGTATCCCTTTTACAGCAACCAAAACCATTGTCAATTGACTTTACAGTGGCAGTATAATAAAGTACAATACATGTAATTACAGTAATCAATGGTATGACCTTATTTAGAATACTATGCTCAGTTTTGATCTCCCCATCTTAAGGATACAGTAGAAATAGAGATTGATGACAATCATTGGGACATGAAAAAACATTCATATGAAGTGCTATTGAAAAAAAAAATAAGGGCAGTACACTTCAGAGAGGAGAAGGTGTCATGATAAAAACATACAAAACAACAAGTGGTATACAACACAATTAGAATGTGGAACTCATTGACACAAGGTATCATAGTGGCCAATAACTTGCCATGATTTTGAAAAGAATCAGACTTGTATATGGATAACAAGACAGTCCAAAATTATAATAAATATATTAAAAATAAAAACAATCACCACACACGCCAAGAACGTAAGCCTTCAAATTTCAGGGCATAAGCCAACTTCTAACTATTGGGGATAGGAAGAAATTTCTTCATGGTATAACCTGTCTCCAAACTACCTGCTATAAGGCTTCTTCCCCTGAAGCAATTGCTAGAAGTCACTCTTGGAGGCAAGATACTGGACTAGAGAGACTGCTGGTCTGATCTAGTCTGACATTTCCTGTGTTTCCTAAAGCTAATGATCAGGACACACAGGAAAATGAGACACAGACACAGGGATGCATTTTAAAGTGGAAAGCTGCATCTTTATTAACGTTTTTTTTTTTTTAGGGATAGGAGTGCTATGTCCTTCACCACTCCCCACCCCCAGAAAGTAACAGTAATTTATTTGGGTCCAGTGCAGTGGTAAAGGGTCTTCATTGCTAGAGCTGGTTGGGAACTTTCTGTTGTTTTGTTTTTGGTCAGAAAAATGCAGATTTGTGAAAACCAAAATGGTCATAGAAATGTATTGGTTTCCATTAAATTTCTCAGTGAGGAGGAGGGAGAGATCACCCCAGAATAGCTAACAGCCCAGTGGCTATGGCACTCACCTCTGATGTGCAAGATGTAGGTTCAAATCTACTTAATTCAGATTACAGTCTTGAACCTGGGCTCTTCTATATGCCAGGCTATGGGCCCTAAGCACCTGCCTATTAAGTAATTCTGTGGTGGGTGTCTTTGGTTTTCAGACAGGAATTGCTGCCCGACTTGAGAAATCTTCTCAAGGAAGGGATAGTCTGCCTGATTGGAGCAGGGACTTGAGCCTGGGTCTTCTACATTCCATGTGAGTATTCTGACCACTAGGCTAGAAAGTGAGTCTCTCTCTCTCAATGAATATCTAGCTATTTCTACAAAGTGGAACTGCTGTAACAGAAGGGCCTGAGTGAGAGACAAAGCTGATTAGGGCATTCCGAATCAGGCAGAACAGGGTCTAGCATCTGGGTCTCCCACATCCTGGGTGAGTGCACTAACCACTCAGCTATTGAGTATTTCTGGGGTAGTCTGACTCTCTCATTTTTTGGTGGAAAAGGTCTTGGTTTTGTTCTGCATGAGAATGTGATCAAATGTTGAAACCTCAATTTTTCCCCAAAATGAAATTCTTGTTTTCCAGCCATCCTTACTTCAGGCCAACTAACCAATATTCAGGACTGACCCTCTTCAGCCAAACCCCTATAATTCAGGCCACCTCTGAATCCTCTTACCCTCTTCCCATGCAGGGAAAATGAGGATGCACATGATAGGTACCTCAGCATGAGAAGAGTTCAGTCTCTCCCTCCTTACTCCAAGCTAATAGGGTCTACCAGTTCTCTCTCTGGTCTCATATTTACCTCTGGGAGCTGGTCTCTTTGAGGCTCTCACCTGCACTGGAAGCCAGCAACAAATTGTAACTAAATTACAAACTCACTTACAACTTTTAAATGGCACTTATGCTTTATTTACTTAAAACTAGCATCCGGCATGCTGCAAGCAAGGTGCAAAAACACACCGGATCCCTTTGTCAATCCTGCTCTGAAGGAAAAATTCCTTCCTGACTCCAAAATCTGACAATCGTCAGGCCCCCAGCATCTTGGAATTGCAGTTGAAACTATAACTCCATTATAGGGCAGGACCACAACTGCATCAGGATGGCTTTACATACAGGAAGTGTAATGCACATACACAGTCTACTGCTACAGTAGAGAGGGGTAGTGAATTCTCCGCTCCTCCTCTCCCTCCCTTCTCCTTCCTCCCCCCATCCTCCAGTGCATTCTGGAGAAGGGCTGGGGGAGAAGTTTCCCGAGCAGCTAACCCTACCTCCATCTTCCCCGTCTTCTCTCAGAATCCAGGAGTTGCTTTTTCCCAGCCTGTCAGATCAAACATTTGCTTCCTCCCCACCCTCATTTAGTCTTCACTGCAGATTTTTAATGAACATCTGAAATGTCTCCCTCTATCACAGGAGTGTAAACATGATATAAACATTTTTTAAAAGAAGTCTGACCAAGTGTATAGACATTGATGACACAATCATATATATGGATTCTAAATTCCACTAAACCTTGATGAAATTTGCATTTTCTAGCAGGACTGGATGAAGTTTTCAGAGGTGCAAAAATCTGCAATGAGTAACTAGAAAATGTGTACACCACCTTGTCACAAAAGTTCTGTGTGTCAGATTTAAGCTGGTAATACGGAATGAAACAAAATGGAAGTTTCTAGATCAAGCTTCCAAACATGGCCACACAAAAGAGGGAAAAATGTTAAAGACTTTTCAAAAAGTGAAATAAATTACATCTCATTATTCAAAGTCCATATCACAGAAAAACTGTATCTAATTAACCTCAACCCTCCCCCCCACCACCACCACCACTCTCCCACCCATACACCAAAAGTTATATTCTGACCACAACATTTAAAAGAGCAGGCAGAAAAGAAGAAGCTAGAAAAGAGGGTCATATTGGGATAATAATAAAAAGTGAGTCACGTTATTAACTAAAAGAGTCACTGCTCTCTTTATAATGTCTCCATTTCCTCCATAATCTCTGATTTTCTGCAGTTCAGCATAAAAAGATAACTGATCACTAGCCAACTGATCATTATTTTCTTTGATGACGAAAAATAATATTTAAATTAAAAATAAATTCATTGACCTCCTGAGGGCAATGTTATATACAAAAGAAGCCACCAAAAAGTCAACATTTTCCAACTATTGATATGCATTTAATAAATATTTACCATTGACTAGAGCTGGTCAGAAGTTTTCAGACAAAACTTTATTCAGATGGAAAATGCCAGTTTGTCAAACTAGAAATGTCTCTTGAAAACAGTTCAGATTTGAACAACTTTTGTCAAATCATAGGGAAGACAGAAACCTGCCTGGTTCTCTGCCAGCTCACCTAGCAGGCTGCTGGATAGATCTGTCTTCCAGGTCCACGGCTCTGGAGGAGCCCCACCTTGCATACTGTTCTAGTGCTGTGGACCCAGAGGATTCCAGGCTCTGGCCAGCCCCACCGTGCCAAGATTACCAGGGTTTCCAGGCTCCATGCAATGAATCTAGAGCCTGTCAGTCCAGAAAGTCCTGAGATACCTGGCTTTAACTAGGGTTTTCAGGTTCTGTGCTGCTGGGTCCAAATAAAGGAGGCTGGAAGCCCTGAGAACCTTGATTCAAGTGAGGGCTGGGCTCTCAGGATTTCCAGTTTCCCTGCCATGGAGCTGTGAGCCTGGAAACCGTGGGGGGCTCCCAGGGCTAAGCTGCTCCAGAGTTGCAGATCCTCAGAAAATGAGCAGCAGCTGAGTAAAATTGACATTCTTGTCAGTTTTACCACTACTAATTACAAGAATGTCAATTTTAGTCAGCTGCTGCTGGTCCTGGGGAATATGCAGCATTTTGGAAACACCATGTGACAGTGTTTCTGAAATGAAAAGTGTCTTGGTTCATAAGAAATTACAAAATATTTGGTTTTGTTCCGTTTCAAAATGAAACCAAATATCAAAATACTGAAATTTCTCATGAACCAGAAATCCCAAGTTCTGGGCCATCTCTACCATTGTTATCTTATACGCTAAGGTGATGGGATGGAGTGGAATGGGGAGGGCAACAGTGGCAATAGTGAATCCTGATATGTGTGTAGCCGCTGTAAATACTGACTTGTAATGGCAACCCCTGAACTGGACTGACAGATACGATTATTCTCATTTCAGGCACTCTTGGGCTGTGGGCTGTTTGTGCTCTGTAACTTTCATTTCAGTACTAAAGATCTTTATATCTTTTATTTATAAACATTTCTCTGATATACAAAACAAACAAACAAACAAACAACATATTTTAAGGTCCCTAAAAGCTGTTATCAGCAGGGGGAAAGAATGGGAATATTTTGAGAAAAAGCATACTTGAATATTTGTTATCAGTTTCTTTTCACAAACACTCTAATTTAAGAAATGTAACAATAATTAATAAACTAACAATGCAAGAAAATGCGTTAAAATCTTAAAGTAGTTTTTCGGTGGAACTGAAATTTAAATAATCTCTACAACACAAGCTATATGGGTACTTTTCTAAGGTTCTTAAAAATGGAAATTGGAAGAAACATTCATTAAATTCTACTCACAATGATTCTGCATGTAATTCCTACTGAGATTAGACATGGTATTATCTTATTCATTTCATTAGTACTTAGTAATGCCTTATTTTTGTATTGTATTTAACGGGGGGAAAAGGGAATTCCTTTTTGTCTAAATAGATACAAGTGAAGACACAGTGAAATAAGTTAATTAGTAGTGGTTTTCAGAAAATTGGCACTTAGTAGTTAAATCCAACAATAAGTCACACTGATCCAATTTGTGGGTTTGCTTTACTACACCAAACATGCCCATTTATTTTTCTGTGTAATGGGTTGTATTTTTTATTTTCAACTAACAACTTTCACTCTCTTCTACCTTATAAAATAGTGTTGAGTTTCCATTTCACTATGGGCCTGCTCTTATTGAAGTCAAAAGGAGCTTTGCCACTGACTTTGATGGGAGAAGGATACAGTCATTAAAATGTACACATTTCTTGCTTTGCTTGGATATCCAATACTTTCCTTCAGCTCATATCAACTGATTGCCATAGGTGAAGTGTTGTTGTAGCCTTGCTGGTCCTAGAATATTACAGAGACAATGTGGTTGAGATAATATTTGTTTATGGGACCAACTTCTGTTGGTGAAAGAGACAAGCTTTTGAGTTACACAGAACTAAGGTAGCTCGAAAGCTTCCCGGTTTCACCAACAGAAGTTGGTCCCATGAAAAATATTATCTCATGTACCTTGCTATGGGTGAAGGCAAATATTTCAGACTCAACCCTCCCTTGCAAGTTTGTCCCTATTTCATGTATTTCTGACCCACCTCATTGATGATTGTTGGTGTTTGTGCCTGGAATTCAATGATAGAAAATCACGAGCCTCTTTGAAGTATAGGAGAAAGACTCGACTGTGCAGAAAATTTTGACTGGCCTAATTCATAATACAAGTTTATAGTAATTCCTTAAGTTTCATACGCTTCCACTCACACATACTCTTAAATATTTATGGATTTGATAGCTAAGACTTCTTTATCTCCTCAAGTAACTTACTTATCTCTTGTGCAGAATGGTATCATAAGCGGTTCTAAAGTTCAAATATTTAACACAATTTTCCATGTCTACATTTTTAAGTATGTCAAACCTTTAATTTATAAGTCCAAAGTGAACTTATCAGATGAATCAGATATACAGATATCCAATTATATTGAACTACAAATTTTGCACATGCAAGCACTGATTTAAAAGCAATCGCTGTCATGCCAGATATGGACTGGCTACAGGGCTTCCTTCTGAGCAAGAGACACACCAGATGTGTTCAGTATAAGACCCTTTAATGTTCTCCCCGCATGGCTGAGGTTTGCTTAAATCAGGAATGTTACATACTTCACCAACTAATGGCTGAATAGTATACTGTAGTTTATCATTCCATTACAATCACTGTATCTGATCCTATTCTTAGACATATCCCACATGTCTAAACCAGTCTTGGTACCACCAAACATTTAAAATACCTAATTATCTGCATCTTCAGCTGTGCCAGAACATCACATGGGGGCAGGGGGAAGAAGAGTGAGAGAGGGGAGGACAAAAGTGTCTAGAAGTCATTTTTGTGCTACCTCAATTTTGGGGACAACTCGGTGCAAGTTTGTCCTCAGGGCTAACTTATTGCAGCCTGCAATGGCCTCCTAATGGCTGTTATAGTAACTGGATATAACTGGAGGGAAGCACAATTTGGCCACACCCACTATGGCCCCCAGCACATCCCCTATGATGGAGGGAAGGTAGGAAAGGATGGCATAGAGGAGGTTATGTCAGCTTGATGCAATGAAGGGATTCCCCTGCACCATTTAGGACAAGTCCCAGCTATGCTCTTAGAACAGATTTAAGGCATCTGTGTGCCACTGAAACAGCCTCCTGGGGGCTGAGGATCTGAATGAGATCAAAAGGGGAAAAATACATAAAACAAGCAATAATATTATGCACCAGTAGGCAAGGTAAGCAAATCTGAAGACCAAGGGATCCTTCCTAATATTCAGTGCTTACCTGCCTTCCAGTATTTTTTTTTTATAGCTCTGAGCTAGCTTGAAGAAGGACTATCCTGAGGTAAATAACGGACAGCTTTAATAAGCTTCTGTCATTCTCTATTAGATTTCTGGTGTTCCAAACAAATCACTAGGTTAAGATAAGGGAAAATTCCTGGCAGGCCAAGCTTCTGTGACCTTTTATGAATAAACTGGAATCAGCAACTTTCAGGCTTTTCCACAACAGTTTAAAGTGATACAAAATGCAGAAGGAAAAGAGGGGGAGAAAAGCTAACTTCAACAGGCAGGGGTAAACAGAGTTTTGTAGAACACTAAAGATTATGGCCACACGGTATTTTATAGGAACTAGACACTTCCAGTTTTAACATTCTTTGTTTAAAGCTAATTTATTAAGTAAATGTTATTTTTCTCCTACACAGAATGTATTAAAAAATATTTACTCTATACAATTTGTTTTAACCACAGCCAAATTTATGACATACAGCAAACGGATGTGAAATTGCTTTCCTGCACTAAAACAGAGGCGGACTGTTATTTCATTACCAAAGCATTAACATGTGCTGCAGAAGAATACTTCGGTAGGCTTTAAGGCAGAAACTGCTATTAAGGCATGTCAGAAATGGCCATATATTGACATATCTTTAAATAAAAATATCCAAAGCTAAACAAAGAAACTAATCCTGTATCCTTACTTAGGCAAAACTCTATTGACCTCAAAAGGAGTTTTGCTTCAGGAAATACTGGATTATTGGACCAATATACTTGCAAAACTCCAAATTTGTATGCATGAACAGGGTTTTAGACAGATAATTTTGCACCTATTTTACTTGCTTATGTGCATAAGTCAAGTGTGAATTTTTGTTAATGTAGCAGTAGCTCAAATAGTTTGCAGATGCATCTACTGTAACCTCCTGTGGAAATTCAATCCAGTGAGTATATACTTTTCCTTAGCCTGAGAACTGTATTTAAATAGCTGGACTCCCACCTTAACTTTCAGCACAGAAGAAAACATTTTAGCATCTTCAGACACTCCTCCAATGTAGAGTTTTTTGGTAAATACAGGAGCATGGTCATTTTCATCCTGCACTTCAATAAACACCTTGGCTGTGTTACCTTTTAAAAAAAGAAGAAAAATACATGTGGGTCTTTTGAGAATAAATTTTGAATGGCTCATGCTCTACCATTAAAGAATAGATTAACCAAAACAAAGACACTGATAAAATTGTAAAAACAAACAACCCCCCCCCCCAAGAAAGATAATTGCAGTTAGGTTTTTTATGTTATTCTTACATGTTAAAAGGTAAATTTTTAATGGCCAGATCCTCCTCTTACTCAAACTAAATTAACACTGAAAGTAGGGAGTAAGAGAAGCACAATTTGGACATAAACTGAGGCTATAACATACATTTAAAAATATACAGTTATGGTATTTTGCATTATTTTAAAAATCAATATTTTATCACTACTTATGAAATACTCTTGGAAGCTTGGAGCTGGAATTTGCTCCCTTATCAACTATTCACATTGTCCCTTTAATAGTGATAAAATATACATTACACAGTGGTTGTATGTTAAAGGAATAATAAACACATGTATTGAGGTTTAGCAAAAATATATTATGTACACGAGTTGTCAAGCCTTGATTATAAATATCAACTGTTTTTCTAATTTGCACACAACTTTCTTTTAAAATTGTAATTATTAGTAACTAATTAAACACTTATTACTGAATTCTGATGTCGGGCCAGCAAACCAGCACAAGGAGTATGTGCAACAGTGCTGGCAGGAGCATTTTCTATATAAGGAATTCTGCCAGCTCATAGCAGCATTCTACATTGCAGGCCAATGCAATATACTGTGGGATGCTCTTTATACATCCTCTGATATACCTGCTTGCTGACATACAGTATATACAGCTGATGGACTTGCCGCTGCAAGTTGCTAAGAATTCTCAATCCCTATTTAATTTATTGTGTTAGGTGACTGAGTGCATCAAGGATGTAGTCCACCCGGTTGCTTCCATGGTGAACAGGGGCCCTTGCTCCCTTCTGGCGCATCTGAGGGCAAGATTAGCCCTTAAATTATGTTTTATCAAACTAATCTCAGTTACCACAATGAACAATAATGACCACAAATAATCTCCTTTCTCCACAAAAAAACACAAAAATCTTCTGGCAAAATGTACCAGCCCACCTGGAGCAAAGATTAACTTGTGCAGTGATCTACACAAATGTAATTTTGTCTCTTTCCATACTGCAGAATCCAGAAAGGAATCGCTGTTGAAAATGCTGATAGCCAGTTTGTTGAGAAAGACTGCATTTTCCATGACAAATTCATTTCAAGTTGGTTCTCCTACTTGGTAGTAATCAGTGGTTATTTTGAGTGTTGTGCAACACGCTTACTTCATAGCAGTTGCCTTGTCAATCTGGTTTAAACACAATGACATATTGAAAAGAGTGCAGTAGTGTGTCTTTAATAGAAAATAGACCACTTCCTGCTTTGGCAAAGGCACCAGAGATGATATGTTTAACTGAAGGCCTAGATGTTAGAAAACATGACGACTTCATAAAAACAACTGAAGTCAGAGAAAAATGTTCAATGTACAGTAGATTTAAAATGTATGAGGAAATGGCATTCCTGCAACAGAATAATCAGTTATTCCCTTTCCACATTGATCTGTACCGATAAAAATGAACAAGCTGTAGGTGCTGTCATTCCATGGGAAAATTGTTTCATAACAAGCTACCGTCCTTGTATGTATAAAAAAACGAGCTATACTTTGACAGGTAACTTTGTTATGTGTAGGAACAGTGTCTAAATAGAGAAGGTGGGTGAGGTAATATATTTTACTGAGCCAACTTCTGTTGGGGAGACAGACAATAAAAGATATTACCTCACCCACCTTGTCTCTCTATCCTAGGACCAACATGGCTACCACAGCACTGCAAACAACAATGGAAGCTATCTGATCTAAATCTATATTTTATTAGAATGTTTCCTGTTTTGACTATTGCATTATTTATTACATCAAATTACAATCGAAGTTCCAATATCAGCCTTCTATAAAGGATAAAAATATACTTCTTGTTACAGTGACAGCATACTTGGTTTTTAGTATTACCTACTGTAGTTTACTCAGAAACTGCAGCCCTGTCAAAAATAATGAGATTCTCAGGCAGTGTCTTCATTGCAGTTCCCCCTCAGGGAAGAAAGATTTAAGCAAGATTACAGGTAGTGTCTGTAAGTGACCTTGACCTACTGAGTATAAACAGTTAAATCAATGGCTGGCATTGGTAGACTACTGCTGTGGGGAAAACTCTAATTGTGTCAAGCTCATTGCTAGTAATACTGCAGCACTGTAACCTAAAACAGTTATTTGTAATGCAAATGAACAATCTTTTCCCTAATGCTTGCCATTCACATATAAATCAAACTATCATTTGGAAAAGTTTGGTCTGTATTTTGCTAGAAAACTTTTCTTTTTTTTTTAGTTCTCTGAGCAGCATGGATGTTGATGTATTCAACATCAGTAAAGTGCTCTGAAAACATCAAATAATGGTCACTGTATAAAAGCTAAGTGCTATTATTAGTGTGTCTACCAATTCCAGCTATTTAGAACCTTAACATTCTTCAATAATTAAATATTATGTACATATATGCTGTTGCTGCAGCTTTACGCTTCACTCACATTTAATTTCACCAACGCCTTCATTTCAGCGCATTGCCTCATTTTATGCACAGCTTATATTTCATTGGCTCTGACAGACTTAGGAAAACACAGCGTCTGTGAATTGCTTAGTATTTAACTCTTCCTTTTTATCAGCTTTCAATCTGCAGCTGAGTGCAACAAAAGGACTATCAACGGAACTACACACAGTCCTTTGTCCTAAAATAGAGACAGCCTAAAGCAGCACACATTAAAATTCTTCATCAGTAGTATTCACTGCACACAGATCTACACTGTGGCTGTTCAGCAATAGCCTGCAGTGGAGGTGAGAGTTCCTGGACTCTTATTATGAGAATGCATAGTGTGCATTTTCCTCCTGCAGCACCTCAACTGTGTCGGAGGCTGGTATAAAGGGAGGCCTTGGCCCACCATAGCCCTGCCCCTATGGTGAGTCTAATTACAGCATCAGATTCTTCCTGTCTCTATGCTCAGAAAACACAAAGAATGGGACTGTGTCTGATGTTTACATAGGGACATAAGGCAGGGAAAGGCACTTTGTTGCCTCTCTGCTCTAGTACACCAACGAAGAACCATGTACTGTCTGGTCCATAGTATAATATGTACTAGAATATAGTACACAAACTAGAATATACTCTTGTAGTTAAAACGCTTAAAAGGTACAATATTTACTGCCCTCTTTTGAAAGCAAATGTTTCATGCTCCACTAGATGTAATGCCTCAGTAATAACTTTATTCTTAATAAAACGAAAATAAGAAAGAAAAACTTGTAGCACCTTAGAGACTAACAAATTTATTTCAGCATAAGCTTTCGTGGGTTAGAACCCACTTCATCGGATGATTCATCTTAATGATTCTAGGTTTGGAATCCACCTTTCCATATACATTATTCTGCATGATATGCATTAGATATGTTTGATAATTAAAACTGAAGTGCTTACTCTGAATGAGATAACATGTGAATAGAGTCTAACTACTTATTTATTTCATAGGAAAGGGAAATTGAGACAGAAGGTTTTAAAGGGAGACCTGGATAAACTGTGTCCAGTTAGACAAAAGGATCTGTGGAGGGCTATACTTGAGTACAGTTAAGTAGTAGTAAGGAATTTGAAGGACAGCTATAAATCACCGTTAAAGGTCTATTTTCTCCTCAGTGGACCATCTTCTGAACAGTGAGGAATGCAGCTTCCCAGCTCGAGTTCTGTGTTTACCTTCAGAGAACTGTTTTGGAAAATGTAGGGATACTGCCCTGGATCAAAGGATTTAATAAGCAGGTCAGTTAAGGGAGGGAAACATCGGTCTCTGGATAAAACAGCATGAAGTTGCCACACTGATCAAGGAAAAGTCAGAGAAGGAAATTGTTCTCAACTGATAGTTTCCTGTCTTCAAAGCAATTAAGCTAAGGGGAACCTACCTATCTGGGCTTTGGCTAAGTATTCAGAGGAGATACATTATGCAACCAGTTTCTTTTAATCTGAGTTTCTCTCTATTTTTAATAATATCATTTTAAAGAAAAATAGTGGATTGTGGGGTTTTAACATAGATTGCCTCAAAAGACATCAAGGTCCTTCAGTCTCTCAGGTGACAATAGGAGCTTCTGGAACCTAACCCCACACTCAGTCTTAAATATAGGAACAAAGATGTCCTCTCTCAGTGAGGTATACTGCAAAGAGCTGTTGCACAAAATGGAAGGAGACATAGGACTGAGGAAGAGATAAGAGTCAAACAACATACAACTGTGACTGTTCATGCAAAATGAGAGCAGTGGCTCATAATTCATTTTCAATTCTAAAGTGCCAAATATAAGACACAATTCAGATAGCATTGGCTCAGATAAAGCAATCTCAGTATCAAGCTTATGGGCCAGATCTTCAGCCCCATTCCATTCCTTGGAGTTGCTCAGGCAGTGAAAAGGATCTAGAAAGCTTTTCTAAGGGACAACTGGAAATTCCCTTGACATAGGTGAATCACTGGACAACATAAAGTTGGCATAACCAGTTCTAATTAAGAAGTTTCCTCCTCCCCCACAATGTGTGTAGTAGAATGGCCAGTAAGAGCATGCTAAACTGCAGTGATTCTTCCTGGGAGGCAAGTAAAAGCTTGATGGAGGCTGGTTCAGCCTTCAAACAGCTCAAAGAGGTGATCTGGAGCCATACTTATTTCCCTCCTCCCTCACCTGCACTGATTTCTAAATTCTCAATTGTCCTGGAGCTGTCTTAGGTACCTGTGTACTGTCACTTTATTGTTTGAAAAAGCAAGTACTTCTTTTCAATATAGAAAGTCCTTTGATTATAGTCTCTCCAAAACAAGGAACAGGTAAACTCTGCTAGAGTACATTTATTCATAATATGTGTTTTGTCAAAAAACCCATCAAACTGGAAATATATAATGCAACAGAAAAGAATTACAGTTGTGCGCACTTCTCCTTTCCCACTGCGAAATGTGACAGTTTAGAAGGGCATGATTAATGCTCCTGGTTTATGGAATAAAGAAGCCCTGCAGAAAGACATGTAGATGTTGGTAAAATGTATGGTAAAAGGTAGTTGTCATTAGGACACAACCAGGCACACCTAAAAGGGAGACATCATGATATGTCAGGTTGTGTATGATACATATTTTCCCCCTTAAATACATTACAATGGAACGGCGTGATTAAACATTATTTTAAAAATGTGTAAAAGTCTGAATGGCTGTCATTGCATAATAGTCTCTCAGAATACCCCAAAAGGTCCATATGAAAAGATTATACTAACTCCATAAAACTTCCCTGACTCTTGATGGGAATATCCACCCATTTGCGCTCTCTTTTTGAGCCTGTTTTCTGACATTTTCATGATCTCTTTGGCCCCCTAGTGACCAACATGCTTCCAGTACACTCTGATTTACCCTGCTGATCAATATTAAAATACTTTACTAAATGTTGCAAATGTGTTTGGTCGATACTAACACTGCAGCATCTTGATTGACAAGGAAAATGAATTTGAACTAAAGTGATGTTGAAGTGTTTACTGAGCATTGTGGTATTAGGAGGATGTTATTAAGTTACGACTTGTGCATTACAAGACCCTTTTTACATAATGCTTTTACTAGTGATTATATTATGTTTGTCTTTTACAATACACTCCCTCACACAATAGTAATTCCAACGCTGGAAGTCTAGAATTTGGTTAAGAACATGTGTTCATCTCTGAAGCGAATATCAGCAGGCTCTTCTTTATAATCAAACTAAATGAGAATTATAACTGGACAGGCATCAATAATAGTTTGCTTTACTGTGATTTTAATAATCTTCTAAAAGGACTTTGTGCTTTGGCAAGTTAAATAAATATCTACAAATGAGCTCAATCTTTGTATTAACAGATTTGGCAAACCCAAATAAAGAGCATCTTCCAAGGGCATTTTGATGCAAACTGCTATGGGCTAGAATCACACAGGGACTCAGGTGCCTAACTGCCTCTTTAAGCACCTGTCACTGACCGAGTTAAGGTCCCCCTGTTGATCACCCAGCTTCTGAATTCCACATGCACTTAACTTGCTGGAGGTGGGCACAGTTTGGCACTGTTCCTGGCTTTGGGCCTTGAGACACATGCTCAGATGCAGACTCATATTTGACACTCCCTTGGCAATGGGGACCCTCAAGCCAATTGCCTAGGCCTTGTAACCAGTGCCATCTTCCCCAAGCCTTCCCAGCAGCTCTTGCACATTCCCCAGAATCCCACCAGAAGCGTGAGCCTTCTGACTTACAGGGGCCTGTGATAGTGAAAGCCAGCTTTGCACAGAATTCTAAAACTCTTTATTCTTAATAGCATGAGAAACACAGAGTCTATACAAAATAAAGGCACCTATATGCCCTTCATGGCCTCAGGCTCCTCGCCAATCTGGAGAATTTTTTGGGCTTGGGCAAAAATAGCTGAATACCCTAAAGATCTTGCCCCTGTTAGCTCATGATTTCTCTTTCAAAACATGGAGCCTTTCCAGCTCAGCTAGTTTTCGCTGACCTCGGCTGGTCCACAGTTAAGCAGGAGTCTCCTCCTACGAAAGTCTCTTCCCCTCTCGCACCCAAAGCTTTCTTGTTCCTGTTTCAGTGAGTCTCTCAAGTTTAGCAGGCCCCCTACCAACACCTGCTGCTGGTGTTTTTTCACTCTCCATTTTTACTTGAATAGTCATTGGGCTAGAAAAAGTGAGACTCACTTGATAGCCTGGTGGTTAGGGCATTCAGCTGTGCTGGGAAGTGGAAGCAATGTTCTGAGAAAGAGAGAAGACCTGGAAAAACTGAAGCCTATTATTAACGTGAAAACACTGGTTAGCATATTATCAGTCTGGTTTCTGCACAATACTCATCACTTTAGTAGCTGAGGACATTCGCATAGTATTGCTTTTTGAAGTGATAAGAACTTCTAAAATGTTAGAATACATTCTGTATAAGACCAACCTACAGCTAAAAATAACGTACGTAGTTGTCAACAGCTGACAAAATAGGAGCAATGAGACAAATCAAACATAACTTTTAATGAGGATGAAACTTCCACTAGGCATTGTCTTCCAACTGTAACACCTCTGTCCATGAAGGTTTTATTTGTAAACCATCTGTTTGCATCCATGACCATTTAAAGATAGACACCAGAACAGCCTTAAGGCTACCTCCGCTGAATCAGCCACAGAGGACTTTTAAACTTGGGCACCACATGTACAGTAGTGATAGCTCAAGATAAAGAATAACAAGTATGGTCAGGAGCTGTATAGTGTGGAAGAAAACATTTTCTTCCACAATAGTAAGCAGGTGTTCAGCATGACTCGAGGGGTCATGCGAACTGAGTTGGAAAAAAAACAATCCTAATGTCAAAAGCTAGAAACTGAATATTGGAAGAAATTAGACTAATCCCTCAGTCCACCTCTGTACTCTATGGAATTCATAATGTCCTTGTAATCCATAGCATTAAATGCTATCATAAGGTGAAGCCATAAGTTCTGGCTCTGTTCTTAGCCTCCTCTTAGCAAAGTGAGAAATACCATTGTTTCCTCAGTAGAGAACAGATTAGTCACATATCGGGGAAGAGACAGACATACAAATACTTTGATTTTTAAAACGGGACAGTTTAATTTGGAGATATATCACCCCTTTCTCCTTCATCTCCTTAATTCTCTCAATTTTTCTTTGGCCTCCCATCCTTACACAGTGATCTCTCTTTTTAATTCCCCTCTCGAGTTTTCCATACATGCCTCTTCTTTCTGTATCTCATCATCATCTTTTTCTGTCTCTATCTCATTTTAGTTGGTTGCTCTGACTGCTGCTCTCCTCAGTATCAGGTCTCTTGATACTGAGATATTGCAAGCAACTTTTAAATGTTCATATTGAAAAGAGGTAAACTTTTATAAATGTACCCCTTCTTCTAGGAGTGCTTTCGAATCAGGAAATAACTAAATGTACTATTGTATGTCTTTAACTCATTGATTCTCAACTTTTTTTTTTGGACAGGGGTTCCCCATCTTGTGATGGATTTATAGACTGTCATCCTCAAGTTGCAGCACGTTCCCTCATACACAGTTTTTGCATCGCTGCCATTACCTCTGTCTTTCTCTTTAACAATAAGGGTGAATTCACAGGACTCCATAAGGAAGCTATTAATTATTCTTATTTATTTGTACTGCAGTGGCCTGAGTCATGGATCAGGGTTCCACTATGCAAAACATTGTACAAACACATAATAAAAAGACCCTGCCCTAAAGAGATTACAATCTACGTAAATTAAAACTTCAAATCATCCATGATTCAACATCACAATTAGCTGGCTTCTCAGCCTAGCGTCTCTAAACTTTCAAATTCACTATAATCTGACACTATAATGACTTCTAATTTTAAATGTATCATGTGCAATATCATGTCATTGGACTCTTATAGTTACAGGAGTTACTGCAATTGAACTGAAACCAAGAGAAGATTTTTACATTAATTAATGTAATATTTTTACAATAATTTAATTTAACTCACTGTTTATAATGTTATCTTATTCAAAAGCAATATATCATTTTCTGTTTTCTTTCCTCATTAGTTTATCGCTGATTTTTTTTTTTTGTTTGAAGATTATTAGGCCATCAATTTGTGCCACTCACTCTATGGGCATATTTTAGTTATGTTTACATTTTCATTTTTGTCTAAAGATATGATGTAAATTCACACTCTTTTGTATCTAGTTCAATCAAGAACTAGATTACCACACAGATGAGAACTCAAGTATTTGACTTTTGAATTTTTCAAAGTTCAGTATCATTTAGTGGCAGAACAGTTCATCAATTTAGTGTTATCTAACTGCAGGATGGTTCATTCTTCCTGTGCCATTCTGGCTTCAGAGTGTTTCATCAATTCACTGTCACCAAACTCCAAAATGGTTCATCAATTTAGTGGTATCTAACAAGGGAACTTACATCAATTCAGCATCATCTAATACCAGAATGGTACATTAATTCCATGTCACAGAATGGTTCATTCAAAGTCACCTATCTCCAAAGTGGTTCATCATTTCAGTGTCATCTACTTCCACAGTGGTTCATCAATTCAGTGCCCTGGGTAGCATATAATCTAATTAAAACTCATCAAGGAAGAACACGATGACCGGAAAATAGAAAGATATACAACAGGGAAGTATAGAAATCAAATTTAGATGTCAAGGGCTCTCCATTACAGGAGAAGTATGTAACTTATTTCTGCATGATTACCTTGATAGTTTTAGCATGTACTGCAAGTATCTATCCACTACATTATTTATCTATCCAGCACTTTCCACTACAGTTACCTATCCATCAAGAATGGAATGCAACAACTATATCATATGGCATGCATTATAAATTTTTATACACATTCTCTCTCTCTCTCGCTAAAACACATGTGTACACACACGTACATGTAGTGATCTTTATTTTAAAAAGAACCTGTTGTCCCACACATTTATTATTTGTGACCTTTGTATAGACGATTTTGGGTGGTGGTTTCCCTACGCTCTTCTTTATTTGTCTTTATGGCTAGGCTAGTCAAAATACTAGAAAATATACCACAGTGAACAATATTGCATTTGTAAGAGGACAGACTACATAATCTAATTGGCTTTTTTCATTGATCATTTCTAAAATTCTGTGACATTATACAACACATTCTCTATAGAATACCATTGTAAATAGTGCACAAGAGTGTTGGTTACTGAATTTTTACTGTATATGCTATACGAGGGTGTATATTATACCTAATTAAAGGACACGTTGCTTATATGTTACCTTTGCAAAAAAAGACTCTGGTGAAAGGTAACTATGCAAGTGAAGATTTCTCTACCAAAAGTGAGGACTGATTCTTAAACTGGAGCAGATGTCGAAGTAAATATAACATAGGTAGAAGTGCTAGTGCCCCAGTGACACACAGTGTCCCCTGGGAAAAATCTCCCCTGTAAATTACAAAGGACACCGAAAAAAGGAAAACAATGATCATAAAAATCCTTCAGCAAATGACAACATCGACTTAGGTATGTGTACATTACAGATCATTCTTAAAGGAACCAAGGGGTACCTCAAGTGTAGAGATTGGTAAACTTGAGATGGTTCTGAGTCAGTGTGATAGGGTTTTGGGATGCTCAGAAAGTAAAACCGCAGGTAGAATAACATTACTGCTGCATCATTTGCTAGTCGCAGAGAGTGGATCGTGAGAAACTATTTAAAGTTCTCTGGTAATATGACTTCATGCAATCCAACCTCATGATATCACTGGTACAGAATGGAGTTTTGGGGAAAAATACAAATGCAATACACAGATGTGCAGGAACAATGTCAGCTCGGTAGTTAACCCGTAAATTAGCCAATATTTTAAACAAATATTACAAAGAAACTATGGCCTAAAGAATATACTGCAATTGTTATACTGTGAGTACTCAAGGGAAATGGGTGAGCAGCGACAAAGGAATTTCAGAAGAGAAAACAAACATCAGAGGTGAAAATCCTGGCTCCAGTGAAGTCAGTGGGAGTTCACAAAAGCCAGAATTGTACCCCAAGAAGGAATGTGTTCCTAGGGTGGTGAAAAATAATTACTGCTTGAAATTCAGCCTTGTATATTTTAGCTAAGATGATGGGGGGAAAATACTCTTGAAAAAATGTTGTGCATTGTTTAGATATACCAATACAATTTGGAATATATGTCAAACATGGTGACAATGGGTTAGATACTGGGGTTTGATCTTTTCCAATTGATCAGTGGTGCAGGTACAAATATAATTTTAAGACCTAGGAAGAAAGATAGTTTTGGGCATTAACTCTTTTTTGTGTGTGTAATGTGTTGACTGCACAAGGTAGGGACTCTGCCCATTCATAATCAACTCTGGGGAAAGCTTCTTATTCCTTCAATCAATTTTTATGGCCCTGATCATTGTAGTATCTGAGCACTTCACAATCATTAGTGGATTTTCTCCTCCCAACACCCTGTAAGTTAGGGAAGTATTATCCTCATTTGATAGATGGGGACCTGAGGCACAAGATTAAGTAATTTAAGTGACATTAGACCATCCTTTCTATAGAAGATTGTTACAAGATTTTTTTAAAAAATATGTATTTTGCTTAGTTGCAATGGAATTGGTTTCTATTAGATTTATTACTTGTGCCTTAAGTTAATGTATTGTTGCATGGCCAAGCTAATATTCAAAGTTAATGGCACCTAAAATTTCCCATATATATATATATTTCAGGTTTAACAGTTAAAATAGACTGTGTGATGCCTTCGCTGTTGCGTAATATTTTATTGAGATTCAGTAAGATATTATATGATGAAATAATTCATCACAGATTGATTAAGCACAATGGATTCAATCTGCTTCAATATTTCTCCCTTCTGGGGTTTCCTTTTTTCAATAAGCAGAAGTAGAAAAAAAAATCATGCCCTATTCTAGCTGTGTTAATCATTTCCCAGATGGATGGACAGGACACTGTAGTGTTTAATTACTTTTCACTGTATGCCAGCCCTGTTTTGTCTGCATGATCCTTTGAAAATGCCGTGGTACTAATTGAAGCTTAGTTCAGCAGCCTTAAAAAAGTTATTACCCTATTTAGTCCACTGCTGCAAACTTCACTTTGAGTTTAACTTTCACTCTGTGGCTTTTTGATAAGAGGTTGTGATATTATCTGCACTGCCCTACTACGTCTTGAAGAACAGAGCTTTTTTAGGTCAGATCCAAAGATCATGGAAGTACAGACCTTGAATTTCAGTTCATCAAGAGGGTTATTAGTTAAAGATCACATTTTGAATTCGTATACTATTCTCCTATATTATCCACAGCAAAAGAATAATCAAGTTAGCAAGAGATACAACATTATTAAATATATTAAACTATAAAGGCTTGAAAAAAATCACACCGTTCCTTAATATAATGGGTGGGGGCGGGGGGGGGGGGACTCAAGTTACTTTAAGGAACTCAGAGCTTTACAGGCTCATTTTAAAATTTCACAATTCCCAGGAAAAGTCACCAGTACAATGTTGAATGAGTCTGATGGACTTTGGGTTTAGAAAAGTTATTACCAATGCAGAAACTAATTGTTTGGTGGCAAAAATATTCCTGGGTTTTCCTGTCAAGTCTGAGATAAGTTTGATAAGGGGAGCTCCTTCAATATATGCAGAAATTGTTACACGTAATTATAAAATTGTCTCTGTACTTCATTTGGAAATCTACAGCAGTGTTTCTGAATATTTGGGAGAACAATTTAAAGCTGTGGTGCAACAAGGAGAAGGGGAATCCAACCCCCGATAGCTAGAGACAGCAGAGGCCGAAGCAGCAGCTAGAAACCCAGGTCTGAGTCAGCTAGAAGCCCAGGTCCTGAGTCTGGCTGCAGCTGCTGAGGGGCCCACCAGTCCTGACACCACCCAAGCAATCAAGGCCTGAGATGCTCAGCACCAGGAATCATGGCCCCAGGGCTTCCCCTCCCCAATGGCATAGGGCAGGGGGAGCCAGCCTTGCCTTCAATTCAGCCTCCCGCAAGGGAAAGGAAGCCCCAGCATTGATTGCTGGAGCTGGGTGGCTGGTGGACTCCGCAGAGGCTGCAGATGGACTGGGACCAGCAGCCAGGCCCTCTCCCTGCATGCTGCCAGACTCAAATGTACGGAGGAGCCACTGCTTCCAGGGTGGTATAACCTGGGATATGCAACATTGTGGGGGCTGATCTATATTTCTGTCCCCATGCATCATTCCCTGTGAATTGCACAAATGTGTGCGGGGTGAGGAGGGGTGGAGTGAAGTGGAGGAAGGAAACAGGACCCAGATGGGCTGGAGTGGCTACTGCAGTCATAGGCACCCCATTTTGATTTTGCTGGTGGGTGCCCCAGACTGGCTCCATCCCCCCGCCCCCAGGCTTCACCCCCACTCCCCTTCTTCCCGCTCCCCTCTGTCCCCTCCCGAGGCCCCACCCCCACTCCACTTCTTCCCGCTCGCTCTGCCCGCTTCCCTATAACCACCTCCCCTGCGTGCTTCCCACCTGCTGCTCTCTTTCTGCCCTCCCTGCCTTAAGGGTAGTGGGGAGGAGGGGGCAAAGAGGAGTGAGTGAAGGGACACCCCACCTCAACAGCTGAGGCAGCCGCTGAAGAGCTGATGGGGGTGCAGGGCCAGCTGCTGAACAGCTGATTGGCATCCAACCCAATGGCCATCAGAGCAGCAGTATGGGCCAGCATTGCTGTATCCAGGACTAACACCAAGGCAAGCCCCCTGACCTACAAGGACTTCCGATGAACACTTTCTAACCCCAGCAACTGCACTAGAACCTGCCAACATTGTGATAACTGTCATTAAAACAGACCTACTGTATGCCAGATAGAAGGTGAAAACCCATATGGCAGTTTGCCAATTTTATTATAAGGTAAAAATCTTTTCCAGACCCAAAAACTAGCAATCATCCTTGCCGTTGGCATTCAGGGAGATCCAGCATACTAGTTTACAGGCAGGAAAGGTGGGTCTGAAACATGGAGTCCAAAATCAATACTTGTCTATGTAGCCACCTGCCTCCTTCTTTACCTCCACCAGGCAAGAGCCAATCATTCGGCCTCATTACCACTCCCAATCCCCAATGGAATGTATTTTATTCTACTGTCAATATAATTTGATATAGTTTAAAATGTATATACAAAATTGTGAAAAAATCCATACTTATAGGGATGATTATTTAAGGAAGAAGATGCTTCCATGATCATCAATATGTGCTTCACTTTCAAATTCTTCCTCTGAGGTTAAGCTGGATAGTTTTTAAAAGCTTCATTGAAATTATTTCAACTGCTTCTTTAGGTTCAATCACCTGTACAATGTCTGAGGTTTCATGTAATTACTTAGTTCTATGCCATATTCCAGAAAATGTATTCCTGTTCACTCCAACTACTTGAAATTTTTATGAACTTTTAATTGTCTTAGCAAAGGTATTAGATTGTTTACAGCAGACAAATTTGTGAAGTAGCTGTTTCCATAAATCCTGTACAGCAAAACATATTTTGCATAAATATATATTGCTACCTTTCAGAGTATTTTGTAAGAAAGTAAAAAAATATTTGCACACTATTTTAAAAATATTTTGAAAAATCTTAATTGATTAAAGTTTCAAAATTAGTACAGAATGATTTTAACAGTAGGCATTGAACTAACAGAACTAAATTCAAGGTGCCCTCTCTAATATTGTCAATAATTATGTTTTCACTAAAATAATGAGTAATAATGGGAAGACTCACACAACAAGGTATTAGACCATATGCACAAGGGTAGCAGAATCTGCCCAGATTTAGTCAAGTGTGGTGTACTATAATGATTCAGTAGTAAGCACCTTTACTCCTGCTGCACATACAACCTGCATCCGGGATCACAACACAACACACAGTGGGGAAGACAGCAGGCCCTGGGTTCTCCTACTGCAAAAGCTTGTGGGAAAGGGGAAGAGTTTTGGCTCTGCTTTCCACCAATGTGCCAGCCTGTAGCAAAGTGAGGACTCATCGGTGCGGTGCCTCCTGCTGGTCATCTTGGGAATTAGCTCTCTCAGCACTCGGCGCGCCCTCTGCTGGCTGGTGTCCCTCCCAGACCCCGGTACCCCTTTCCCTGGGGTTCTGCCCCCAGAAGTACCCCCTTACTCTGGGTTTCCCCTCCCAGGAGAACCCTCAAAACACACCTTGCCTCAGTGGCTACTGCCAGTCATTATCTTGCCCCCACTCACTGGGGCAGGCTGCAGCCTGTAATGGCCGCTCATCATTGGAAAGGGGTTAGGACCAGCTGCACCTGTGTAACCCCAGTACCTTCATAGGCCTGCAGCCTGGGGGTTTACCAGACTGGAGCTCCTCAGCTCCCTTTGCCCTTCTCCAGCACTGCTCTACTTCAGGTACCTTGCTCTCAGCCCACTCCAGGGCTAGAGTGAGACTCCCTAGCTCCTGGCCCATACATAGCCCTCTTATAAGGGTCAGCTGGGCCCTGTTCTTCAGGAGTTCTTCAAAGAAGCTGTGCTGGTGAAGAGGGGGGTGGGTAGGGGGTGGGAGGAGGAAGCTACAACAAGAAAAGGGCTGGTACCGCTTACTTCCCCCTAAAGCAAGGAAAAAGCAGAGATTGAATTTTACTGAGTCACAATTTGGCTGCTGCTGTGCTCCTAGGGCAGTGGAACAACAAGCTGTCCCTTACCCAGGCCAGACTGTAAGGTATCAATCTAGCCAAAGTGATAAATAAGTGGCTAAATGAAGTGATTTTCTGCTACTTGGCTTGTTTTGTAGACCTCACTGAACAACTGAAAATCAGGCCAGGCCTCAAATTAGCATATACTGTACTGGAGTTTACTGCATGCAAGGGTTTATAACATAATACAGACAGGGCCACCGCTAGCACTAGGCGACCCTAGGCGGTTGCCTACGGCGCCAGGATTTGGGGGGCAGCTCGCCACCCCCCTGCCTCCTGGTTCCACTCTCAGCTCCCGTGGCTCGGCTGACCATATGTACCGTTTTAAACGGGACAGTACCGTTTTTTCATATTTCCCGACCGTCCCGTCGTTTTAATATAAATGTCAATTTTGTCCCGTTTTTAATAAACTATATATAGTTTTTATTTTTTTGTAAAAAACTGAACGCTGGCTTGTTGCGGCTGCCCCTCGTCTCCCCGCCGAGCTGCTGAGCGGGGAGACGAGGGGCAGCTTCTTGCGGCTGCCCCTCGTCTCCCCACCGAGCTGCTGAGCGGGGAGACGAGGGGCAGCTTGTTGCGGCTGCCCCTCGTCTCCCCACCGAGCTGCTGAGTGGGGAGACGAGGGGCGGCTTCTTGCGGCTGCCCCTCGTCTCCCCGCCGAGCAGCTGAGTGGGGAGACAAAGGGCGGCTTGTTGCGTCTGCCCCTCGTCTCCCCGCCGAGCTGCTGAGCGGGGAGACAAGAGGCGGCTTGTTGCGGCTGCCCCTCATCTCCCCGCCGAGCTGCTGAGCGGGGAGACAAGGGGCGGTGGCTTGCCGCGGCTGCCCCTCGTCTCCCCGCCGAGCTGCTGAGCGGGGAGACAAGGGGCGGCGGCTTGCCGCGGCTGCCCCTCGTCTCCCTGCCGAGCTGCTGAGCGGGGAGACATGGGGCAGCTTGTTGCGGCTGCCCCTCGTCTCCCCGCTGAGCTGCTGAGCAGGGAGACAAGGGGCGGCTTGTTGAGGCTGCCCCTCGTCTCCCCGCCGAGCTGCTGAGTGGGGAGACAAGGGGCGGCTTCTTGCGGCTGCCCCTTGTCTCCCCGTCCTGTTTTTGCCATCCCAATGTCCCGTTTTTGTCTCAAGGAAATATGGTCAGCCTACCCGTGGCCCACGGGTGGGGGGTGGAGGGGCGAGCTCCCACAGCCTGCGGGAGGGCTGGCTGTGGGAGGGGCGGCGTTAGCTGGTGGGGGGCGCAGGGCTGGTGGAAGGAACTTTTGCCTAGGGCGCGAAACTTCCTTGCACCAGCCCAGAAAACAGACTGGAATCTCTCTATATGAAAATGACTTGAAATATTTTGATTCAAATGTGTATTACATAAATTCCAAGTTGCTCTGAGTGCAATAAAATCGGGTTAAAGGTGTTTTACACAGTAGGGATTTCTAATGCTAAATTATTACACACACGTTGGAATACAACTCAATTTAAATAAAAAAACAGTTTTACCTTTTTTTGTAGGGTTCCTGGAACTCTACGCTGAACCTATGCCCTTTCTACCCACCTGCAGGTTTTGTTGGGGTTTTTTTTTCGGGGGGGGGGGCGGAAGAGGGAGGGACGGGAGGGTAAATAATCAAGCTTTTTTTAAAAAAAAAAAGCGCAACAGCATTATAGCCTGCAGTGAGTGGTACCAAAAGCCTCAGACCCAAGTGTCATAAGTTACTTAGGCTACATCCACACTACCCGCCCGATTCGGCGGGTAGCGATCGATGTTCTGGGATCGATTTATCGCGTCTCATCTAGACATGATAAATCGATCCCAGAACCGCTCCCCGTCGACTCCGGAACTCCAGCTCCGCGCGAGGAGTAAGCGGAGTCGACGGGGGAGCCTGCCTGCTGCCGTGTGGACCAGCGGTAAGTACCTTTTAAAATCGATCTAAGATATTCGACTTCAGCTACGTTATTCACGTAGCTGAAGTTGCGTATCTTAGATCGCCCCCCGCCCCCAGTGTGGACCAGCCCTTACTGATTGTTTTCAGAGTGGTAGCCATGTTAGTCTGTATCAGCAAAAAGAACGAGGAGAACTTGTGGCTCCTTAGAGACTAACACATTTATTTGGGCATTAGCTTTCATCAGATGCATGGAGTGGAAAATACAGTAGGAATACAGGAAAATACAGTAGGTTGCCAACTCAGTCCACAGTCAGGCTGCCGGCCTTGTCCATCTATTCAAGGGACACCATCATAGGACCTAATCACGTCAGCCACCCCATCAGGGACTCATTCACCTGCACATCTACCAATGTGATATATGCCATCATGCGCCAGCAATGCCCCTCCTCCCATGTACACTAGCCAAACCGGACAGTCTCTACGCAAAAGAATAAATGGACACAAATCAGACGTCAAGATTATAACATTCAAAAACCAGTCGAAGTACACTTCAACCTCCCTGGACACTCAATTACAGAGCCAAAAGTGGCAATTCTTCAACAAAAAAACTTAAAAAACAGACTCCAAGGACAAACTGCAGAACTGGAATTAATTTGCAAACTGGACACCATCAAATTAGGCCTGAATAAAGACTGGGAGCGGATGGTTCATTACACAAATGAAAAACAATTTTCCCATGCTAATTTCCCCCCTATGTTTACTCACACCTTCTTGTCAACTGTTTGAAATGGGACATCCTGATTACCACTATAAAAGTGATTTTTCCTCCTGCTGATAATAGCCCACTGCAATTGATTTGTCTCATTAGAGTTGGTAAGGCAACCCCCATCTTTTCATGTTCTCTGTATATCTATATCTATATATATCTTCCTACTGTATTTTCCACTCCGTGCATCTGATGAAGCGGGTTTTAGCCCATGAAAGCGTATGCCCAAATACATGTGTTAGTCTCTAAGGTGCCACAAGTACTCCTCGTTCTTTTTACTGATAGTGGTATTTTAGGGGCGCTCATGCAACATCACAGCAACTTTCTTGCATAAGATACAGGTAACAGTACATGAGTGTTATTTGCAACAATGTTAATTGTAAATAGAAACATGCTTGGTCTGATTAATCTTGGGCACAGTTTGTGGCATAAGAGCTGTAATATCTTTTATTGGACCATCTTCTGTCGGTGGGAGGTAGAAGCTTTCAAGCTTAGAGCTCTTTTCCTAGTCTGGGAAACTAGCTCAACGTGTCGTTAAATACAAGACTTGAACAGATTGTTTAGCATAAGTGGCTAACACCTATTTCAATGGACCATTCAAGCTCAAGTGGCCCATTGACACCCCTCCAGTCACAGGGAGAAAAGGAAGGGCAATGGGAAGCATCTTGTGAGGGGGTTGTTAGTGGATTACAGATTGTTTTAATAAACCTTTTAACCAGAATTTTGCCAGACGCTAAAAATCATGGATTGAATAGAATCTCCCAGGCTCATGTTTTGAAGATGATGTGCTGGTTTTCTTTGAGGATGAAGACTGATTGGTCAGATATAGAGTAATTGCTTTGTGAAAAGTGTTCACCCACAGAAGATGTGGTGTTTTTATCTTTTATCAGAGTGTAGTGATTATCTGGTTTCACCCACATAGTTGCTATTGGGACATTTAGTGCACTGGATGAAGTACACCACATGTTGTGATAGGCATGTGTAGGACCCGTGGATCTTGAAAGGTGTGTTGTGGAGGGTGGTGATCACTGTGGCAGTGGTGATATGTCTGCTGGTTTTGCATCTGTTGTTCTGGCAGGGTCTGGTGCTGCTTTGAGCTGGTGTGTCCTGATCTGTGGGGAGCTTGCGTCTAATGATGAGCTTTGAGTTAGTTTCCCAGAACGGAAGACGAGCTCTGTATAAGCTCGTAAGCTTGTCTCTCTCACCAACAGAAGTCGGTCCAATAAAAGATATTGCCTCACCCACCTTGTCTCATCAATTTATTCTTATTTACAAGGTTATTACCCAATGGTATGTCTTTTGTTATTTTCACAAGGCCTTTTAAAATGGTGTTCCCTTACGGTCTGGCCCATGATTACAGCAAAGATTTATACATTCTTCTACATTGAAATGTGTTTGATGTCTGTAATTTCAATTTTATAATATGAATACAAAGTTGAACAAATGAACATGTATTTACTTAAAACCACGGCTGGCTCTAGCTTTTTTGCTGCCCCAAGTGGCCAAAAAAAAAAAAAAAGCCGTGGCTGGAGCTGCCTTTGCTGGTGCCTGGAGCCAGCCCTGCTTAAAACACAAAACAATTTACAATCATTTCAGTAAGTTTGATCACATCTTGAGGATAACCTGTAACACTTGCCAACTTTTATTTTTTTTTAAGGCCAGCACTTTTGTGTAGAAAATACTACCTGTCATGATTTTTCAGATCAAGTGTCAATTTTGATCCTAAAAAAAGATGGAAGGCTAGATTCCCTCTGCATTATGGCTAGTGTGAACTGAATCATTGGCTTACCTAGCTATAGGAAGATCTTCCTACTGTAGAGGCATGATAATGCCTCCTGTGTCACCATCCTTCCTGTGCTTTGGGCAGGGCTGGGGAAAAGGGAGGTGCCCCATACCTCAGTGATTCCCACTTACCATAACAGACGTTGGTGTTCTAAACTGTGCTAAGGGCTAGCCAGGTGTAGAGCAGCCACAGGGTCAAGGGATCACAATGGATTTTTAAGGCCTGCTCTAAACCAAGAGGAAAGTCCAGTAATAAAAATCACAGAATAACTTATATTGGTCTCAAGTATCAAAGGGGTAGCCGTGTTAAGTCTGAATCTGTAGAAGCGACAAAGGGTCCTGTGGCACCTTATAGACTAACAGAGGTATTGGAGCATAAGCTTTCATGGGTGTATACCCACTTCGTCGGATGCAAGCAGTGGGATCCGACGAAGTGGGTATTCACCCACGAAAGGTTATGCTCCAATACCTCTGTTAGTCTATAAGGTGCCACAGGACCCTTTGTTGCTGTTATATTGGTATAACATTACCACATCTACAGCAGACCATGCTCTACAGCCAAGGTTCACTTCAGACATGACAGCAGAACATATTACACAGTGAAATTTGCCTATTATGAGTAACTAGGGAACTGACATAAATTAGTTCCTTCCAGTAAGTAGTCTTCTAACAAAGCAGTAGCAGGATTGCTCTCAGTGAGCTGATTCCCTGTAGCCCCGCACCTTGCATAGCTATTTACTTCAGCGGAAAATGGATGTAAACTGCTTTCATTTTGATTTAGTAGCATTGTACCTCCACTTTGCATTCACTTTGCATCAATTTAAATGACTATACAAGGTGTTGGGCAATGGAGAATCAGGCCCAATATCTTTGAGTACACTTCAAATATACTTTGGATGATCTCTTAAGACAGGAAGCTGCCTAGTACGGGCATACGTTTTCACGTTATTCATTGTACATATGAATGCATGTGTGCGAGGGCATAAATGTTTGTGCCACATTAAACTACAAGTATTACTTGGTATGTTTGCCCCTTAAAATCATCACTTTGTCATGTTCAGAAAGTAGCACGAAAGAAAAGAGAACATCCCAAACATTTGCAAAGGTTTTTCTCAGCCATAAAGAAAAACAAATCCTGTACATAGCACACATTCCCTGCCTCTTCATAATGGTGGAAAGTCCAGCAAACTATTCTATTGCTTTTGCCCATTAAGTTTAATTAATTATGGTGAAGTAAGCAGAATGTAACAAGTTAAACTACCATAAGCTTTAATCATTTAAAGCAGGGGTCTCAAACACGCGGCCCACGGAGTTATTTCCCGCGGCCCACCATAGGCGTCGACTCCACTGGCAGCCAAGCTCCAAACATTACTGAGTGTTTATATTTTATTAAAACCCCTCTTTGCATTACAGTTTTTAAAAAGTTAATACATTGACTTTTAATAGCATACTATATTACTCTTCATTTTTTTCATTTTTGACTATACTTTTGTATCATTGTATGAAAAGGTTTCAGTGATGCAGCCCTCAGGCCAATTTACTAGTTCTCATGTGGCCCTCGTGGTAATTTGAGTTTGAGTTCCCTGATTTAAAGTTACCAGTTAACACGACTTCTCTTATGCAATTTTCTTACTATGAGCATTTAGAAGTCCAAGCAAAGTTCTTATTTTTCAGAACTATGTTTCTTAAAACTCTACCAAAATAAAGAGCATACTGTGAAGGTGTTCTCAATCTGTGTACTGAATAGGTGCTATAAAAAGAAAAGGACCATTACATTTGCTAACTGATTATTGGATGTTACTTACCAGTTATATTTAGCGTTTCCAGTAGGAGACATTTAGTTTTGGATAGATTATGATTCATATTTTTGGAGTAAAAATAATGTTATTGGTGTTTAAATTGTTTCCCCTGATTGATATTAAAAAATTGGCCCAACTTTGAAGTTTCACCTAGAGATAGGTTTACGAGTTGCATCAGAGAACTTTAGAACCCACCAATCTCCTCTGCAAACAAGTATCAGCCTTGCAGAAATGGTAAGTTGTGTGTATTTGGGTTGTATATTTTATTTGAAAAAATATTTTTAAGCTTTGCTTCAGTGAAGTTTTGATGGCATTTATGTTTCAATTAAAAGGAGAAACTGAATTAATATTCAGTATAATTACAACTCTTGGAGGCCTATTTTCCTGTGCATAATGAGAGTTACAAATGTATACATTGATATAATTAGTAATTAGGCAGTATTATCTCTTTCATGGATCCCCTTCCTAGGAGCAGACACTACTAGGGAGGCTTTAATGCATATTTTATGATTTATTTGGTATCACTATCTACATACATTGTGAAAACAGAGCAACACAAAATTATTATATAACTAGTTAGAGTGAATGGTTATCAATACCCTGTATGATAAAGTTACATAGTAACATTATTTATTCTCAAAAAGTAGTTTTTATTAAATTAAATATGTTTATATTTTTGAAAATACATGAAATATAACTTACTTTTGGAAGGGACACGTAGATTGGATCGAACCACATGTAGCGAGTCTGCTTGTACACGAAGTTCATAGCTTTTCACACTTTCATAGTCAAGAGGCTTTTTAATGAAGATAATACCCGTTCTGTTATTAATGTCAAACACATCTGGAATCCAGTAAAAACAAAACAAGTAACTTTCTAAAACCGGTAGATACTAATAGGATGTTTCCTCAAAATCTTTAAGATTACGTGTTTCCATTCTTGTAAAGACATTATTCATTCCTGCCTCCTACTACAGGTGGTTGACGGATCGAAGCCTTCACCACCTTAAGGACTCCATAATCACTCTCCCCAGCTGCATTCTTTATTGTTATCATGAAAAGGGCATAACTACTGATGTGAGTACTGGAATTGAGTACTGGAACAGCAAACTTCAGGGCAAGATGCAGAAACTATATGGATATATAAACTATTCCCACAGCTGCGAGAAGATTAATGCCATTCTCCCCCAAATAACCCAGGGTAATTTTGTTTGCAATTTTTAAGGTCAAGCATGGTGGGCACCTGATAACGAGGTAACTTTGAGACTACCATTTTACCACTTTCTTTAAATATCAGACTTTAGTCATCATGCTACATAGTAATATGTAGGGCTCTGTCATGACTGAAGTCTACAGTATGTTAAAACAAATCAGACTTCTCTGTAAGTAGTTCAGTACCAGTACCACCAATTCAACCTACAGAGCTGTTGATAGCAATCACTTGCAGACTTGACATTCATAGTTGTCACTCTAGAAGGCCCAGGGCACAGTATGGAAATAGAAAAGGTCTTAACATGTGCATTAAAGTCAGCATGTAATTTTTGTTTGTAGATCCTTGGCAAGTCAGAAGAAGAGGAGTGGATTCAGCTATGGCAGGGGAATAGTTCACAAGTGGCGGATTAGATGCTGGGCCAACGGGGCCTGTGCCCAGGGGCCACAGCCAATTGGGGGGACCTCGGAAAAATGGATGCCCATGCAGCGCTCCTGCCAAGCAGCAGGGTCAGGGTATGGGGGCTTGCCCCACTCTGCCCGCCTGGAGCTCCTGCCCGGGAGTGGGCAAAGCCCCCATGAGCTGACACCGCTTCCTGGCAGGAGTGACAGGTGAGAGGAGGCCAGAGGGGTGCAAGCTTCCATGCCCAAACTCTATTTCCTCGGCAGGAATGCAGGGAGGGGAGAGGGACTGCGGGCGGAAGTGGTGGGGTGGCGCCCTCACTTGCTCTGGCCCAGGGCCCTACAAACCCCTAATCCGCCTTTGTCCACAACAAGCAGTGAAGCGGTCAGCTGGCTAATCTGAAACAAACTGGAACTGACTCAAGTTATGGCAAATCTTTTTGAAAGCCTTTCTACTGCAATCAACTAACACAAGTCTAATATTTCCTTACATGAAAATATATCCTTGAGTTGATCAAGTGTGTGCATTTTTCAGCAGTGGGGTGTTGGGTGATGTGGCATGCTAGAGGCAGGGATATGTTATCCCTGGCAGAGAGGTTATATCAGTGTGCAAGAAGAGTACTGAACTTCACCAGGGACATGTAAATCTCCCATCATCACTTCTATTCCAACCATGATCATGACACGACTACAATACTACATGATATACACTTTCATCCCAGCCATGAGACAGGTCAGAAGCAATTCTATTTGAACACTTTGCACTTTGGGTTCTGCACCATTTTATTGGCAGAGCTGGCCAGAAGATAGTTCTGAAGACCAGCTGCTCTATGTGGCAAACCTCAAGATCACCTGTCAGAAAATGCACTGTATGTGAATACTTGAGGGCCACTAACATTAAATCCCATTCAATGTCTTACATTTGCTCCCAGGAGAGGAAGCACAGTGTGAAGCCACAACCAGGTCACCTGTGGCAGAATGACCAACAGTGAGACATATCGCACGGATGAATAGGGGTGCCAGAGAGCAGTTTAGAGAGACAAGGGAAAGATATTACCATACCCATCTTGTCTCTCTAATATCCTGTGATGGCTAAAACTACACTGCATCCAGCAGGGACCAGTTTGGTAGACTGGCTGTTTTCATGGACAACCAAGACAGTAGTATTGCATCTGGATTTTGTTGTGAATTTAGGATCATCAATGAACATACAGGTCCTTACACTATTCCTTCCTGTACCTTCTGTTCAGCCACAAGCCCATTCACCTAGGGGGATGATGCCTTGAAAATACTGAATGGAGATTTTTCAAGTGAGATTTCTCCATGAAGGGGGGATATTATGTGGCTCTATGATATTTTTCAGGGGTAGTGAGCATCCCAATTATACAAAGGATAGATTTAGGCTGATTCCATTTATAGCACACTCAAAAGCACATTATATATCTTTTTAACGACACAACTGAAGAATCTAATATCAATTGACATGTATATAACACAACGTAGAACCAAACAACTTCCTCATTTTAGCTAGAACACACTTACTCTTACTGAGCTATGGAAAATATCTCTTACATTTTAAGGAGCAAACTCTGCTTCCTTTTCGTCAGCCATAAAGGGCATCAAATGCAGTTCTGCTGCATAGGCAGGGTGTAGCAGGTTTATGAAAGCAGGGTAATGACAGCAGGAGCTGCTACTTGGGCTTGGCTTGGGTGAGGCAGTATTTAGCACTAGCAGTTTTATTTATATATACACACCACTTTCTGAAATTGTTTACATTTAATGAATGTACCATACAGCATAATCTGTGACTTCATTGAGATACTCTTACTTACCATCTTCATTTCCTGAAACAATTGAATACACAATAGTCTGATTCAAGGCAGCAGCAGTTACAACAGCAATCAGAGCTCCTTTGGGTGCACCTTCACTCACTGGCGGGGGTCTGCAGAATCAGATTGACACATTTATCCTCTATATTAGCATTTCTCCCCACCTATTAGGTTGCCACAGCAGGATGACAATTGACGACCTGATTAACATGGCAAAGTTTAATCCTTGCAGCAATATTGACTGTCTACTGGAAATTAAGGTAGCTAACTTATGAAATATGACAATGTGAGGATATAACACATCCTCAAGGTATAAGAAAGAGAAAAATAGGGGATAAAGATAACAGGAGCTAAGAATACTCACCACCTGGAAGAAAGCAAGCAATAGTTATCAGCAAAAAGGCATTTTATAGAGCTATGCTCTGCTAAATGAAAATGACATCTGTTAGAAATGATGTGGGGAAAGGTTCTTACATTAGTAACTTTTAAAAATCAAGATGCTTTTCAGGAAATCCACTGCTTCCTGCATTTAGACCTCAATTCAGCAAAGCATTTAAGTATGCACATAAGCTCATGAGTAATCCTAGTGAAATAAAATTTGAACTTGGCTATTTAAAGTTAGGCTCCTAAATAAAAATGGACATCCAGTAGCATTTCACTGGGATCTGTAGATGCTTAGCACCTCTGAAAATTAGGACACCTTTATTTAGAAGCCTAACTTTAGGGACCCAGGTTTGAAAATTCTGGCTATGGTCTACAATTACTACAGCACTAATTTCAGATGATATTTTTTCAAAAATTCTCCTCTGTTTTCAGAATCATCCTAGAAGTTTTAGCCCACACCATGTTTTCTATTCAAAGCTATCGAGGGATTCAAAATTCCATTCTTTAATGGAACCCTGTTTGCAACCTTAATTACTGAAACCTGAACATTGCTTAACAATTACATACTGGGATGCCAACAATTTGACCTAGGGTTTCTGATTTACAGTATGCATTTTTCATATAAGATAGGATGTTAGCCAGAATTACAAAGACACATACACACAAAGCATGGTTCCAGTCCTTCTACATGAAGGTGCTATCCACTATAGAAATTAAAATAATTATAACTGTCTGTTTTACTAAACCACTAAAACTAGATCTGCATAATTATTATGAATGTGCATTTTTAGATTCGTCTTAGTGAAATGGAAATGACAATCAAACCAATTTTGATGCAGTTTAAAATTCATTTTATTTAATGTATTCATCAAATGTAGGTAGAGATTAAATTAAAATCTATTTTATGTTACATTAGACTCCTTGGGGCCCCTCTTTCTTCAAAATGCAACAATTGAAGTCTGTGAAGAATACAAGATTTCTTATCTAAAAAAACTACACTTGGTACCAACTAGGTTTTAGTACTTTAACCACCTTCCTCCCTCCCCGCAAAAAACAACAACAGAGACACAATCCTGTAACTTCCATTCTGACATTGCTGAATTCAATGGATTGACAAATCAATACCAATTAGGAAGCTGCTTTTGTGTTCAATATGAGAGAATTTGAAGGAAGTGGAGATAGAACCATGGGAATTCACATTCTTTGTAACCTTCCAGTAATTGCACCTCATTGATTTCATTTCCCTGATTTAACTAAGGCAATCAGGTGCAGAGAGCTATACATCAGTTCAATTAGAACATATAGTGAGTCCCTTAAGAACCTTTTGCTGAACTATAGATAAGTGAATTGGTAAAGGACAGAAGAACTCAGCAGATAAAATACTGTTCTTTGGCCTGTACTTCAGGTATAATACCCCGTCTTTGGAAATAAATACATTATTTTCCATTTTTAAGACTAAAATGTACAGTAGAAGCATTGTTTTCACTTGGGAAATAAATTTGGCAGTAGGGAGAGGCATCTTTATTCATTAGTTTAAAATTATTTAGAGAAAAAGGGACAATTATTTATTTGCAGGCTAAGACACAACACTAGATATGTTTCATGATCCTGTCAAATCCACCTGGTCTGCAATTTACAATACAAATAGAATATTAGAAGGGGAAGAACAGTCATGTGTCTAAAGCACATGATTAAGATTCAGATTAAATGGCTATTACTTTTGTCTGTCACAGACTTCCTGGGCACTTAGACTTAGATCCTCAAAGGTATTTAGACACATAATTCCCATTTAAATCAATGGGAGATAATAACTACCTTTGAGGAAATGGGCCTTCATTTCTCTGTGCCTCAGGTTTTCCATCTGCAAATGAAGATATTACCTACCTACCTAACAACAATGTTGTTTGTCTTCATACATTACATTAATATTTGTAAAGTGCTTTGAGATACTTGGCTGGAATGGACTATGTAAGTGCAAAAGGCTGTATGAATATAAAGTATAAACCCAAGGGTTTTTACCCCTAAATTTGAACTATGGTTAAAAATTATTCTAAATTAAGAGAATTAAGTTCTTTGTTCATCTACGCAACACGTATGGCATTACCAACAACAACGTGAGAATTCTAACGCACCTGTCTCTCAACCCTGTCCTCAGAAAGGACATCTACTGGTATATACTATATATCCTTTTCCTAAATACATTATTTGAAATATTCCACTGTCTCCTAGGATTACATACCCATATATCCAGATACATACAAAGAACGACACATGTAATGTTGATAGTCATAAACTGTGGGTCCGTGTGATAAACTGAAGGTCTATGTGATAAACTCCTTATATGCCATAAGAGTTTTAGTATAACTGCATTTATCACACACTTCAGCCACTTTACGTGCAATCCAAACTTTCCAAGGGCCACCAATACTTCTTTCTGGGATTTATTCTGACACTATAAAACACCCAGACTGCTTCAAACAACTGCCATTTAAAAAAGGCAAAAAAAAAATCTGCTTCATTCACAGTAAACAGAATTTTTCCTGAAAATTACCCTCTTGTGAAGTGCAAGCTGGGTAATATAGTACTAGTTATAATGCTTCTCTACCTCCAAAGTCTGTGTAGCTGTATTCATGGAGTTAGATTTTTTACCCAGTTAAAATGTTTTGTGCCACTGTGACTGGGTCACTTCTGGGCTCGGGACAACTCTCTACCAGGTCCCCACTCAGGTGTAAAGAAACAAAAGGTCTATTACTAAGCTGTTATCCCCTTAGGCTGGACAACGCCTGCAGCAGAGTTACTCAGCACCAGCTGATAAGTCGCTGGTGACAAAGTACACAATAGTCCCACATCAGGCTTATCTTCCTTTGGGGAAGCTCTGGCAAGCAGCTGGATCTCAAGCCATTCCTCTCTCTCAGACAGAGAAAGTTTCGCAGCCACTGAGAATCATCCCATACCTGCAACACTATGCAGTCCCACCAGTCTGTGCTTGTTTGCTGGGCCCAGAATTGGCGTTCCACTGTATCAACCTGCCCCACTGCCACCATGATGTCCCAATTGGCACATCCTGTGCTTTCAGGAACATCTGTGTCCATGTCCTCCTCACAATCATCCTCGTGCTGGCAGCTCCTAGCCAGCTTATGCACATACTGCAGGATAATGCGTGAGGTGTTTACAATGCTCACAACAGCAGTGGTGAGCTGATCAGGCTCCATGCTTGCCATGCTATGGTGTCTGCATGGGTAACCCAGGTAAAAAGGCGCAAAATGATTGTCTGCCGTTGTTTTCACGGAGGGAGGGAGGGGAGACTGATGACATGTACCCAAAACCACCCGCAACAATGTTTTTGCCCCATCAGGCTTTGGGAGCTTAACCCAGAATTCCAATGGGCAGCGGAGACTGCGGGGACTGTAGGATAGCTACCTACAGTACACTGCTTTGTGAGTCGATGCTAGCCATGGTATTGAGGATGCACTCTGCCGGCTTAATGCACTTAGTGGGGACATACACAATCGACTGTATAAAATAGCTTTCTAAAGATCGACTTCTATAAAATTGACCTAATTGCGTAGTGTAGATATACCCTTAGTCTCAAGGACTTACACACGTTCACAACAGGTTAGTAAAACACCCTCGATAATTACCAAAGCTGACTGCAAGATGTATCCAGAGGGACAGTGCAGAAGAGTCACTCAACCTCAAACTTTCCTCCCTTATTTATACATTAGTAATAGAATGACATGTCCCTTAAAGAAAACTTGTTAAGTAAGCAGTTTTAATGGTCAAGCAAGAGGTTCCTTCTGATTATTGATTAACCAGGTGTGGGTTTTTCCAGCGATTGCAGCCTTGAGGCCCCAATAGACATTCCTGGGGCACATCCTGCTCTTCTAAACTGCATGTATCAGCAACTTCAACACAGTTCTTCTCAGGAAGGACGTGGGGTCAAGCTGCCCTTTCTGTGGCACCAAAATCCCCTCCCCTCCTTCCTTGGTTAAGTTAAGCCTGCTGACTTGGCTGCTTTTAGCAATAAGCCATAGTGGTTTCAGGCACTTTGCTGGTTTGCTGACATCTCCTCGTATAAAGATATCAAAATTCTGTAAGGCAAAACATCTATATTAATGTATTTTAATTGGCAGAGTGAAATTCCAAGTTTTCCTCACTCCCGTATTTTGCCTTCTCTCTCTCTTTCTCTGTGGTAGATTATCTAGGAGGATACTAAGCCTGTTTTTCAATTTGTCTGCCACCTAACACACTGTGAATTAACCATGAAATTCTTCTATCCACAAGAGCATGGGCATAAGATTTGATCAAGAATTAAGTTGAAGAACAGCAGAACCAAAAATAAATTGAAAATTAGGCATAACACTAAAGTGCAATAATAAGCTGTGTGCATATTTTGTACTGTACAAATGGATTTTTAGCCTGCTCTTTGTTGTTTTGTGTTGGTTTAAAAAAGTCTAATTATATATCTCAGAAATAAACATTCATATTTACAGAGTTTTTTTAATCACTCCTACATAATAAAGGTAACATCTTTAGCCTGACCAGTTTAAAATGTCTTTAACAGAAAGTTAACCTCATGGTCCCATTCCCATACTCTGAGATGGATCCTACATTCTCTTCCATTGCTACTTTTAACTGTCAGCTATATTTTAGTTTATATCACTCCCTCTTTATATGCAATATGCGCTTCATGCTTTTATGTATTGCGCTCGTCTCTACAAAACATCTTGTTTATTCTGCTTTTCACTGAAAAATGTTTTATAATGCTTTCATAAAAGAGGTTATTTAAAACATAAACTGTCTTGAATTAATGTAGTCTTCTGTTGGAAAATCCATTCTGTACAAACCATCACAGTGCTTCAACTAAGATAAGCCAACTGTCAATGTATTGTCTTAAGCAAAATATTTTTTTCGATTTGTCAGCTGGAAAAAAGGTCTACAAACACAAACAGTGAACTTCTTAACTGTGCATTTGGATTTTTAAAATCTGCAAAAACTGCAGAAGGTTTTATATATTCTGTCTGCAGTAGTAAAATAGAAATAAATAAAAGTCAGGCAGTAAATGTAGTAATTGTTGCTGTTTAGCTTCCTTCCATCTACATTTAGATTAAATTGAGTTCATACTCACTCAGTTCTGCAGACATAACTTTGTTAATTGAAAAAAAAAGAAGGACATATAATTAAAGTTTAGAGGAAAACTATATCAAGTTTTTAAGCTTTCACCTTCTAGCACAAGCAACTCAGCGTTTAAGGTCAGAAGTGACCAACAGATCACGTAATATGGCCTCCCATATATCACAGGCCACCACCATCACCCAGCAACTACACACGAATTCCAACTACTGAAATTAGACCAAAGTATTACAACTCTCAGGAGCCTAAACCAGTGTTTCCCAACCAGCGTGCCATCAGGCATGAACGGGTATGCCATCAGGAATTTTGAAAAAAATCACTTGTGAGGAAAGGAAAAAAATGCTCATTTATTTTAGTAGGTGTCAGAACCAAATTCCATTTTTTGCTATGGCTCATCATGTATACATGCATGAGATGACAAGACGTAATTTTAGCGTGCAGAGGTGAGGGTGCACCGCACAAATCTTTTATTGGAGTGTGCCTTAGATGACAAAAAGGTTGAGAAGCACTGGCCTAAACTATTATGTGCCACAGGCAGAGAATAGGAGGGATCAAGATGAACTAATGCCTGAGGCCCCTGAAATGGCAGGGAACTGATTAAGTGAGATATACCCAGATAATCCTGGTAATTGACCTGGACCCTATACTGCAGAGGAAGGCAAATCTCCACCAAGTTCAGTGCCAATCTGATTTTTGGGAAAATTCCTTCCTGACCCCACATATGGAGTCAGTTAAACCCAGAGCACATGAGCATTAACCATCCAGTTAAACATGTGAGAGAAAGAATGCTTGGTGCCACCTCAGAGCATTGGCCAATCCTGTCCAGTGTCCCATCTCCAGCCATGGCCATCTCTGATGCTTCAGAGGAAGTAGGCCAAAACCACCCTTGACCCAGAATATATTGGAGGACCTCACGTACACACTTCCTGACCTCTGCAGTCACTGACTGAAATCTCATGCTTCAGGGCTTCAGCAACATAAGACAAACTGATGGAGACTCTCACAGTTGCTGAACCCTGCCCCATATCATCACAAGCAACCCGGTCATATAATCCCACTCTAGGTCCCTCTTAAAACTAATTAAATTGTTTGTCTCACAACTCTTATTGTGAGGCTGTTCCAGAACCTCACTCCTCTGCTGGGTCTTCTAATTTCCATCCTGAATTTGTTAATGGCAAATTTATATAATTTCTTCTTGTGTCAACATTGACCTTTAGATTAAAGAGTTCTTCACCTTCCCTTGTGTTTACCTCCCTTATGTATTTATAGAAAGCTATCATCCCGTCTCAGCCTTCTTTTTGATAAGCTAAACAAGCTAAGCTCTACCAATCTTCTCACATAAAAAAGACTCTTCATTCCCTGATCATAGTAGCTCTGTTCTGCACCTGTTCCAGTTTGAATTTAGCTTTCTTGAACATGAATGACCAGAATTGTATATAATTTTTACCAATGTTTTGTGCAATGACATTAATTGTCATCCTGTGATCAACCAAAACTCCCAAATATCTCTTCTCTAACACTTCCAGTTGATGAGCTCCTAGCTTGTAGCAGAAATTCACATTATTAGACCCTAGGTGCATGATCTCCCAATTTGTACTATTGAATTTCATCCTATTTCTGTTATTCGAGTCTTCAACGTTATCCTGATGTTCCTGTGCAATATTCCAATCCTCTTCTGTACTGATGATGATAGCTCCCAACTTTGTATCAGCAGCAAATTTCATTAGTACACTTCTACGTTTTATGCCATGATTATTAATAAAAATAATGAATAAGATTGGTTCCAAGACCGATCCTTGAGGAACTCCACTAGCAACCTCCCTTCACTCCTAGAGTTCACCTTTCAGCACAACCTTTATTATTCTCATTTTATTTATAGTACTAAAAAAAATCTGGTTATTTATTTTAATTTTTTGCCAAGAGTTAATTCAGCTTGATTTTTGGCAATCCTCACTTTATTCCTACATTGTCTAACCTACAATATTCAGCTTTCTTGCTGATGAATCCCTTTCCCCATCCCTACAGGCTCTCTGCTTTCTCTTAATAATCATTTATTCATCCAGCTGGGTTTGAAACCTTCCCTTACGCATTGTTTCCCCTTGCTTGGAATACAGAAAGTAGATAGATTTTTGTATAGTTGATTTAAAGAAATTCCATGCTTCCCCCACGTTTAAGTCTAAACTCTTCAGTTCAGTTGACTTTTTTAATTAATTACCTTAATTTCCCAAAGTCTGCCCTTTTGAAATGATAATAATAAACATAGCTGACAAATTGGTTTGGATTATCATTCAATTTAATTTAAACTGAAACAATTCTTGATTGCTTAATCCAGGGCTATTTCCTATGACCATGATGTCCTCACTATTTACCAAAACTAAGTCTAAAATTGTATTGTCTCTTTGTTGGTTCAGTGACGATCTGATGAATAAAACTGTAGTCTATCACATCCAGGAAGAACCAGGTCCTACCAATATTACTAGCATTTATTCTCCAATCTATAGCTGGGAAGTTATGGTCTCACATTATGACATAATATTACTAATAATATTTAAAAAGATCTTTATCCATATCTAAATTCTACCCTGAGAGTCTACAGCAGACCCCTAACACTGTTCCAGTAGAACCTATTTTACAATGCTTCCTCAGAGTGAGTTAGACCCAAATAGATTTTTTTGTGCATACCATCAGTTTATTACTTTACAATTTATTGCATCATTGAAGTACGCTACCCAGTCACCTTACCTTTCTTATTCTCTCTCTCCTAAACACGACATACCCTTTAATACCTGTATCCTACTCATGACTGCTCTTCCACCATGATCCTGTAATCCCTACAATGTCCAGTCTGCTCTTCTGCACCAATAGTTCCAGTTTCTCCATTTTATTTCCCAGACACCTTGCATTCATATACAAGCATCTCAGTTATTTCCTTCAGAGCTCATCCAGTTTTCTATTAAGTCAGATTAGGTATAGCTCTTGGACCAACTGTAAAATCTTCCTGACTACTACTTCAATCAATATTTTTACTTTCTATCTTGTTGTCATCCATACTTTCACCTTCTGGTGTTCCATTATCCCATTCTATAGCTTCATTTAGCTGTTTTTCCTCCTTCTTTGTATTGAAGGAAAATGTGGAGATTGTCTGAGTCTCTCTCAGTCTTCTCCTCTCATTTCCTGGTTTAAAGCCATTTTTATCTATCATGCCAGTCTTGATCGTAGATTGTTAATATGCAAATAGAGTCCATCTGTTGAGAAGAGTCTTCTTTCTGTGAATGCCTCCCATAATCTATTATCCCATAACCTTCCTTGTAGCACCAGTCCTTGAGCCACCTGTTGATCTTCATTATATTGTCATGCTTTGGCCCCTCCTTCTCCAGGGACCAGAAATGTTCCTTCCTCTTCCTTAAGCAACTTACTCAGTCTCACACAATCATCCTTGATCCATTCCAGTGGGAATTTAACAGTATCATTAATCCCAACATGCAGCACAGTCAGTGGATTTTTCCCTAACCCTATCAGGATCCTTTTCAACCTCACGTCCACATCACATATCCTTGCTCCTGGTGGACAGCATACTCTTCTGTTCTCTGGATCTGGTCTGGTGCCAGGCCTGTTGATTCTTCTTAGTATGGATTTCCCAATCACATAGACTGGTCTCTTCTGGGTGTCAATATGAATCTGTCTTATGTTCTCTCTTTCTTCCAGTACATCACGCTCATTCTTCTTTGGGCTCTCGTCCTTGGCTATCACCATCATCTTTTCCTCTCTTCTTCAGGGGCTGGTTTCCAATATTTTCTTCCTTGCCACCACATCTTTTGTTTGGTTCTTCTCCTCATTCCCCAGTACAGCAAACTTATTACTCAACTCAATTTCATCACCAGTAGCTGGTCTTACTCTGTCTTGTCCTTGTGATCATGTTTTTCCATGCATCACCCGCCTCTTACAGCACTTTTCTCCTCAAAGCCTTTTGTTTGGCAGGTAGCTGCAAATATTGAGTTGTCTGTACCACCACCTCCTCCTCTTCTCCTGCATTGTACCGTCAAATCCCCATCTGAATTCCATCACCATCTCCAGCTGCATCACAAATTCTTGAATCTTATTTGCCATGAGTTCTATGAGGTGACATTTCATGCATAGGTAACTTCCATCAGATATCCACTCAAGGATAATGCACATCCTGCAGCTTCTGCATCCAACCATCTTCTTTGTCTCCTCTCCTTCTTGGTTCACTTCTAGTGCTGCCTTAGTAGCCATCATTATCTTGTCTTCTGAGTCCCTGCTCCTAGAGAAAAAGAAAGGACATAAATCCCCACAAACTCCCACCTACAAACTCCCACAGAATTCTGCTGTTAGATGCTAAGTGTTCACTGCTCCAACATTCACTACTGACTGGCTTTTAAACCTAGCCAAGTGAGATCAGCAATATCCTCTCATTAAGGGACATCAGCAAGCACCAGCTCAAGCTGCACACCTGGAACAAATCCCTGAAAAATCAAGATTGCACCTTTAGAACACAAAACCACCACTCTCCTTTCAGGCCAAACTCCCCCAAATGCTGCTGTTCGCTGTTAGCTCAACTGTGAGAATTTGAAGTGACACCAATTGCCAAAAAAGCCAAAGGGTTTTTCCTGAAATGAATACTTTCTTCTCAATTAAAACTGTCTCTTTCCCATGCAATATTATATTCAAAGTCTTTTCAGTAAGTGTTCTCTGCTATAAACATCCATTCACTCTGCCTCAGTTTTCAGATCAGTTCAGAATGTTTGACCTTTTTCATGGTATTTATCTCTAAACCAGATGACAAGGGAGTTTAGGCATTGTTACAGTGAACTACTGCTTTGGCCCATTATCTTTTAAGATAAATGTCAAACTTCATTTTGATGAACTCTATGTCATGAGGCACAATGTGTTTGTGTAATTCCAGCAACATTGCTAAATCAAAGCTAAGTGCTAACATTCTTTCTTAGGACTTTGATCTTTTTGTCAGGAATACCACCAAAGAAAAGAAGGGAAAAATACATTTTCCTAAGTAACTTCTGAAAGGTTAGCTATAATAATATTGTCGGATTTTCTCATGTATTATAATTCTTCAGATCTTCCATGCAGACTGAATTCTGCCATCATTTCTTCTTGTGAAATCAAGGATAATGGAGTGATTTTGCTCACTTATAATAGGTCACTGAAAGTAGACAGAATTTGACACTGCAGTGGCACAACTTGCTCTACTATAAAACTTGCCTCCGCGCTACTATTACACATCCATATTTTCCGAGTTTAACGTAGCTGTAAAATTCCATCATCATGGACTATAAAACGATGTTAAAAAACCCCTAAGGTCCATCTATCAAATGTAAGTGGCAATTCAACTATGATCTCCCGCCTGCCCTTCTGCCAAAGACAGCAATGTATTCCCCCAGGATGAGACTGGAGTCAGAATCACTTATGATTTAGCTGATACAAAATTTAGGTAAATCATTTCACCATAGTATTTCATGAGAAAACATTTTCATTAGCAAAGAAAACAAAATAAAAATGCTTGAAATGGTTAAACAAACAAAACAAAGACATAGCATTATTAAACAAGTGAAAAGCGAGTGAACAAACACACTTCAACTATTACACTGCTCTTCTCTTCTAGCCCAGTTAATCATCTAATTATCCACTAGCAACATCAGAGCTTCATACTTGCTGCAGCAGTTCTATTTCTAGTACATTAAAATCTACAATGTGGTATTTATCATTGGCGGGTAGCACATTGCATTTTGTTTTGATGCTTTTGGAAATAAAAATAAAATAAACACTCTCATTTCCCAGTAACTAAACAATACTCAACAGTTCAAAGTGTTAATGGTTCTAACTGCAAGGGCCTGATCTGCACGCCCTCCTCTAGCCAAACTCCCACTCCCAATGTTGGTTCAATCTAAGTAATGTAAAATGAGAGAGCTACTCTCTCATTTTACAATGTAGGGTTGCCCCTTTAAATGGGAATAATAATGGGATTTGTTTTTTCTGGCAGGGAGAGGCTGTCCTCCATTGGAAAATGTGGTCAAATGGCACTTAACTAGCCAGCTTCAATGCTCTGCAGGAAGTTAATTATAGTTCATGAATCTCATATATATTTTGCGATACATTTTTCTCTTCTGATTAAGATTCAGGCACTCAAGAAAACGAGTGCAGCAATTAAGTGTTCCAAAGCTGCTAAGCTTTTGTTTAATACTCTTCCCGTACAAAAGTGTGTGATATTAATAGCTGCTGCAGTGACTGTGCAGACTTTCTTCACTATCTGCAAAATGGGTTTCTATAAAAGTAGCTTTACTAGTCCATACTAATAGATCCTCCTTTGTGCAGAGTGGTGACAGTCCAACAGGTAGAAGAAGAACCTTTTGTCTCAAAGGAGGTCACTGCTACTAGTGCACACAGGATTAACACTAATAGATGTTGCTAATATCAGTAACATAGAACAAGACTAACTGGGTGGGTGTATGGATAACTGGAGCTACTCTCTCATTTTACAAGTAGGAGAAAATGACTCTCTGGTGCAGCAGTAATACAGTCTAAATAGCAGTATGAGTGAATTGAATTAGGGAGGTGGAAACATACCCTTGACTTAAAAAAAAACTGGTTTACTGAATTACAGCCCATAGGCAATATCTGCCAAAAGCTGCACCCCCTGAGGCAGTAGTGTCTAACTTTTAATGTAAAACAGTGAATGGACTTTTGAGTGGCCACTTTGACATTATTTTCTGTTCAGGAATCATCCCCTATATCATGGGCTTTTACTGCAAGGGATCAGGGACCACCTCTCGAAGGTATGTTTCAAAGACAGCTGAGCAAATCAAGACATGTGGAAATGGCCAGTGGGATTTTTTTTTCTGATAAAAATTGAAGGCTCACAGCAACTAAAATGAGTGCAAGATACTATCCTTGTCCCATTTTTGGTTGGGACAGAAGGCAAGAAGGATACTTCTTGATTAGTAAAAAGGCAGAAATGTATTATGAATGAATCTGTTCACAATTGTCAGAAACAATTTTCCAGGCTGAAAGATCTAGCAAAGTCTGTGATTTCTCCTATCCTTCTGGCTGAGGTAACCACAAAGTACCAAACTGCACATGAGAAAAGCTAGAGGAATAGTAGCTATGGGTTCAAAAGAAGGAAGGCACATTCTTTAGAACACCATAACGAGCTTCTATGATGAAACAGAATTAATGAAAATTGGCCTTTATTAGCTTGACAGCTTTCAGAAACTGCATTACTAAAGGAAGAGATCCTAAATACAGTTGCCTCACCCTTGAATATACTAAAAGACACATTTTACTTTATGATGCACTGGATACATTTGAGAAAATTAGAATTTGGGACAAAAATTAGACACTATCAGAAGAAGGTTATCAAAATGATTTAATGTTTTGTTTCATGACTTGAAAACAGTGGTGATGACTGAGTCAAGTAGCTTTTCACACCTCAGGTGAAGCTGGAGCGATATGAGGCAGGGACAGGTTGCTGAGATGGTCATGGTGAATTGATTTCTGAAATAATAGAATGTCTGTGCAAGGAAGGGGCCAGGGCTCAGTTACAGTCAAAGTCCACAAAACAGTTCCTCTGCTATCAAGGTGAAGCTATAGAAAAATCGGTTTAATCTGATATCTTCATTTTCTGGGGAATAAGGAGGAAAAGATGGAGTATTTCAAAAGACTGTGATTCCAAAGAATAGAGAATGTATCTATCCCTCTATTTGCTGCACAAATGAGGTACTTTGAAGTTGTGGATTGGGGTGGTGGTGGGGAGTCTACTTTTGGACATTCTGCAAATCTGAATAAATACTTGTAGGCTGAAGATTTATTCTGATGATATATGATGGAACAGTTGAGCTGATCTGCTGCTGTCATGAATTCCCTGGTTATGCTGATTTGCTTTAAGGCCTACAGATTTTTTTTTGTTAATTTTAGGATAGTTACTGTTTACCCACTGAATGTTGAGGTAAATCACTGTTGCAGCATTGGCTGAATGGACTAGAATGGGATTCAGCAAAATCTAAGGTTTGAATGGTCCATTTTACTATGAAGGTGATTCTTTCTGTTGAACCACTTGTCCTGCACAGACATCTAGGTTACATAGCTTCCCCATCTGAAGAGTCTGGTTTCTGTCACTGTAATGGTCTAATCAGGCTCTGATAGTATAATTCACCTAAGGAGGGAAATGGATTGAGTACGTGAGACTAGATATTTAGAAATTTCCTCAGATTTTATTTAGAAAGTAAAGATTTCTGTCCCATTGCATAAATAGAGAGGACAGGTGGTATCTGTTGTACAGCAAACTCTAGGCACTATATTAAAGAAATAACTATTAAAGAAAGTTATTAATCCAAGGAGCAAAAAGGGACTTGCATGGCAGATAGACTAGGCTGAGAGCTGGTTGTTGGAGAGTATTTTCTGAAGCCTTTCTTAAGGCAAATGCATGCAGTCCTCCTGAGTTATGAAGTGAGCTCTCAGAGCCTAACAGGGTTCCTGCACACACTGGAGAATTTATGATAGGCCTTCTAATGAGATTCAGCTTTCACTAGCCAGTATTCTAAATAAGTCAGAATATTAACATCTTCATAGTGATGGCCAATCAAAGAGATTTGGAATCCTTAAAAAATCCATACGCCTGAAAACGAGGGCTGTGTATTGTAAAGATTGGTTGCTGGTCTTGAAACGTAGGTATTTCTGAAGAGAACTGCAATAGGTATATGGTGAAACACATCTTGTAGATACATAGAAGCTAAATATTCTTCCTGCTGTACAGCTGATATTACAGAGAGAACAGATTACATTTTTAACTTCTTGTACTCTAGAAAGAAGTTTAGTCATTTGAGAGCTAAGAATGAAGACTCCTGATTACTTCAGCTCTAGAAACAAACAACACAGAAAACGCCTTTGTCTGGTCAAGGGACAGGAAGGGTAGCACAAATATACAAGGGTGTTTACAATACTTAGCAAGCCAAGAAATAAGGTGAAAACATTTTTGAGTTTGAGGGAAATGAAGCAAATTCTAACCACCATTTGAACCTATATAGACAGATTCCATTTGTCTGATATTATGTTTTCTCATTCTGGGAAAATGGATAATTCTCTTCCTCCCGCAAAAAAATGAATTGGAGGGGCAAGCCAAAGAAGTCAGAATTTGATTTATTGGGGTGGAGACATCCTGAGCATCATCTCTGCCTTTGTGACATTGATTACAGCATCCTGATCCAGGAAAATTGAGCTGACTGGGATTGAGTTTGGGAATCTATTTATACTAAGGGGTAAAATACACATTCAGTCAGAAACATATATTACTTTATCACCTGTCTCCCAGAATTGTGAGGAGAGAAGCCTTGTTTTCTGAACATTGGTGGCACACAGACAATAGCAATAGAGAGTGTTTTATGTGCCACCACTTGACTGCCCATTTTTATGTATAGACAAATCCTGAAAATGCCCAAAGCAGAATAGGCTAGAATGTCACAATCCAATTTTTCTTGAATCTGTTTTGAAATGATCTTATGTGAAGAGAAGCCTTCTCAATATCCCTCAACCAAATGATAAATATTCTGATGAAAAAAAGATATACATGTAAGATGCTGCCAATCCCACACCTGTCTATCAAACATAATCTTTAAGACTGTTTCCATTTTCCTGGTTTAATAATAAAAACCTACACCTTCTGAGGAAATTAAGTTTACTAGTGTATTCTGCAATAATGGAATGGATAAGAATAAGGATCCTAGATATTATTTTTCTTTTAAAAGGAATTTATGTATTTTATTAAATACTATTGAAGAAATATCTACTATCAGGTCTTCTCCCAAATATCCTTTCTTTAAAACTGGAAACACCTGGAATTTTTTTTTCTGAGGGTCAGAAAAACCCAAGCCCTCTTTTTTATGATAGTTGGAAATATATAATTCTCAGAAAAAATTAAGATAATGAAAACTGCTGTGATTAAATGCCCCATGTCCTCTGTGCTAAAGTCCCTCAAGCTGGTGCCCTCGGGTTCACTACTGGACTTTGAAAAAGAAAAATGATGCCTACTCTTGTTACAAAAACTTAGAGAAAATATGCTTCAATTTTCTTTTCACCTTTCAGGGCATGTCACAAGAGGAAGGCCAGTCAGGCTTCTTAGCACAAGAGAAGGCTACTTGCTTGATGGGCAAAAATAGCTCTTGCTCATATGTTTAAAGGGGGATTGACCTCTGTAGAAGAGGGTTGAGACACGGGCTGCAATGACTGGCTTCTCTGAAATCCTTGTTGAGGTCTGGATCCCAAAAAAGAAAACAGAATCAGAGCAGGGATGTCTAAGGTCACTTAGGACTCCCATCATGGTGGCAATGAAGCTGGAAAAAGTCAACATGTAAAATTTTACTTTTGCTGACTCTGGAGAAGTTTATGGAGAGCCTGCACATTTGTAAGAAGTGGAAGGATTTTGCAGCTGGCTGGGTCTTGCTGAACCCATGCATCACAAGAACACAGAATCTTCTCTGTCTGGGCACTGTGGCAGAGCAATTGGTAACAATCCTATTATATTTCTCTGTTTTTCCCCATTGTCAGTCATGTTTTGAAAAAAAAAAACCTCCCCTGAGGAGAGCTGCACATCAGCTCCTCACTGAGCAGTGAACTCCTGTGTTTTGAAAAATGCTACAACAGTACTTTCACGTGACTTCTTGATATAGTTCCATAATTTTGTTCTGTGTCTGCATATTCAGTGAAATCTTAGATTGGATTAGATCTGCTTATGGTGTTGACAAATCTAGTCAAATTGAAAACATTACCTTCAAGTGGAAACCATTACACCTGTTAATGGCAAAGAAAAGAAGAAAAAAAATTCCTGCCTGTCATGAAATATCATTTTTATACAATAGAAATTTTCACACTGAACAGTATTATTACTAGTCCAGGGAAAACGTGCCATGCTACATCTATATCACTTTCAACAGCCTGAAATTCTGATCTTCATATATCTTGTGAGAAAAAAAAATCTGGAACCAAACTTCACATTTCTCACAAGTGGACCCATATTTAAAAATGAGATATGAGAGCATATTGTATGACTCTAAAGCAGACTAAAATATTCTACTATTTTCCTTTTTTTAAGCTATGAAAAGTCTGAACAACCTGTTTAATGTTCCCAAAGGCAATAACTGGCAGCTAGTAACTGTTGCTTTCAGTTAGCATTTTATTTTCTGCTAAAGCAGCACATCACTATTAGCTATGATATTCTAGTTGTGAGGAGGAACTGCTATTTATTAATTAACAAACAATCCAAAATACTTTAAAGTTTCACTTTCTAAAAAATATAAGTAATCACAGAAGATAGGGTTGCTAAAAATACCAAACTAATTTAATAATTTCTGGCTGAAGCTCATTTCACATCTGGACTTCACAATTTTGTGATACTAACTGTGATTCATTAATTAAGAAACTAATGATTTTCAATTCCCTGTTTTAGGGGGACTGAAAGTTTATGTTGCTTTCAAAGTTCAGTGAGATATATATGCAGTACTATATAGTTAGAGGAGTCTTTCAGAATATGTCAGAATCAAAGAAATTAATATACTTGTTACAAACTGAGAAATATCTATTTTTATGACTATGGTGCATGCCTCTGTGTGTATGCTTATGATTGGTTACTTCTATGGAGGTAGACCATAACAGATTGTTAGAGGAACTAAGCACAGAAAGGTAAAACAATGGCCTAGGTATTGTGTCAATATTTTAAAAGGATAAACAGAATGGTCTGGGTAATTGCAGGCCTGATAGTCTGACATTGATCCCAGGCAAGATGATGGAGCTGCTGATACATGATTTCACTAATAAAGAATTAAAGGAGGGTAATATAATTGATGCCAATCAACATGGCTTTATGGAAAATAGATCCTGTCAAACTAACTTGATATCTCTTTTGGATGAGAGTACAAGTTTGATAAAGGTAATTGTGTTGATGTAATATACTTAGACTTCTGTAACATATTTGATTTGGAACCGCACGCTTTGATTAAAAAACTAGAACCTCATAATACTAACATGATACACATTAAATGGATTAAAAGCTGGCTAACTGAGAGGCCTCAAAATGGAAATTCATAATTGCGCAGATGTGTTTCTACTGGGGTCCTACAGGGTCGGTTCTTGTCCCGACACTATTTAAGATTTTTATCAATGACCTTGAAGAAAACATAAAATCATCACTGATAAAGTTTGCAGATGAGACAAAAATTAGGGGAACAATAAATAATGAAGAGGACAGATCACTGACAGAGAACAATCTGAATTGGTTGATAAATTGGGTGCAGTCAAATAATATCCATTTTAATATGGCTAAATGTAAATGTATACAGCTAGGAACAAAGAATGTAAGTCATACTTACAGGATGGGGGACTCTATCCTAGGAAGCAGTAATCCTGAAAAAGATTTAGTGTGGGGGGTGGATACTCAGCTGAACATGGGCTCTTAGTGTGATACTGTGATCAAAAGAGCTAATCTGATCTTTGGATGCATAAACCAAGGAATCTTGAGTATGAAGTAGAGAGGTTATGTGACCTCTGTATCTGGAACTGGTGCAACCATTGCTGAATTACTGTGTCCAGTTATGGTGTCTGTAGTTCAAAAAGGATATTGATAAATAGGAGAGGGTTCAGAGAAGTGCCATGAGAATGATGAAAGGATTAGAAAACATGCCTTATAGTGACAGGAGCTCGATCTATTTAATTTAACTAGAGAAGGTTAAGGGGTAACTTGATTAAAGTCTTTAAGTACCTACATGGAGAACAAATATTTAATAATAGGCTCTTCTCTGTAGCAGAGAAAGGTATAACACAATCCAATGGATGGAAATTGAAGTTAGACAAATTCAGACTCAAAATAAGGTGTACATTTTTAACAGTGAGGGTAATTAACCATTTACTGAGAGTTGTGGTGGATTCTCCATCACTGGCAATTTTTAAATCAAGATTGGATGTTTTTCTAAGAGAGAGGGTGGAAATTATTTAGGGGAAATTCTATATCCTATATTAGATACAGGATGTGAGACCAGGTGATCACAACAGTTCCTTCTGGTCTTGGAATCTAGGAATCTATTAACACTAAGGGTATGTCTACACTGCAGAAAACCCCTCACAGCAGCAAATCTCAGAACCCAGGTCAACTCACTTTGACTTATGTGGTTTGTACTAACAGGGCTAAAATAGGAGTGTAGATGTTCCCGCTTGGGCTGGATCCCAAGCTCTGAGATCCTCCTCCCTTGCTGGGTCTCAGAGCCCAAGCTCCAATCCGAGTGGGAACATCTACACTGCTATTTTTAGCTCAATAGTGCAAGCCCAAGTCAGTTGACCGAGGCTCTGAAACTCACTGCTGCGGTGTTTTTGTTTTGTAGATGTACTCAATAATACTAGAGGACTTTGTGACCTAGAAAGGGTGGGGGTTAAACCAGGGGCCAGAGACTGCCTTGGGAGTCAATGAAAAGCTGACAAGCTGGAAAACACACAGTGGGGGAGAAACTACAGCAGGGATGGTTTGTTTCTTCATGCCAGAGATTGATAATACTCATGTGTAAAGGCTTTTTATTGTTTTCCCTCTTTGCTCTATGCAGTTTGTACTTTAGGAGTGAATAAATATTGTTTTGTTTTGAAGACAGTGTTTCTGTGTCACTGAAAATGTATGGTGTCCATAGGGAAAGTCTTACAGGAGCCAAAACAGAGTTGGACCTGTGTTAACATGGTTAGGAAGCCTGGAGCTGCAGCCCACAGATCCAGTCGAAAAGTGGGTGGACACCTGTTTCCACCTAGAGTGAGGTGCAGGAAGCCAAGCCTGTCACCTGAGGGGTGCACATGAGATAGATTAAGAGGGGTATAAGATAATAGTTTACCTTGTACCCATGACAATGGTGGCAGTTGTGATGGGATTCTAACTGTGACAGTGGTAATTTGCAGTAAGTGACAAACAGCAGTAAAAACAAACATTTGCAAAAGTAAAGCAAAAGGGAAAGTGGTTTGTTATTTTTGGGAAGAGACAAGCACCCCCTGTGGCATGGGGCTCCTGCCAATTGTCCTATATGAAGAAAAGCCGTTATTGTGGCACAGGTGGGCCGTGGAGTTTTTATGGCATATCGATGGGGGGAGGGCTCAGAAAGAATAAGATTGAGAACCCCTGCCCTACACAGCTCTGTACACACCAAGCAGTGGTTCTCCCATCTACAATGCTCTTTTTACCAGCATAGTGTCCACTGCCTCGCTGCTGCTGCAGCCTTTCCCATCTGCCTTGCCATTTCTGGATCCCTTTGCTGCTTTCTGAGGCTACACACCGCAGTGTGGATACAGCCTGCTTTTCACTGGGGAGTGTAACTACACCTACTCTACATGCCACCACCAGAGATGTGCAGTGTAGATGTACCTTAAATTGTTACCTAAAACCACAGGTGGGGGTGACATGTATTTTCAGTACTTTTGAGATGAGTTGGTTAAATTGAACTGGTGTCTGCTGGGGACATGGAATGGTATCTGTCTCCCTTACTAATAGACAAGGTCCTGGATGCCTTCCCCTGTATGGTCAGGAAGGACTATGAAATTATGAGCAATGTAAACAGATTACTGACAACATTTAAACTGACACCAGCAGCATACGGTGGAAATTTCAGTGGGGAGCAGCAGCCCCAGATCAACCTGGTTTTCAGACAAAGGAAAAGCTCAGGCTAGTCTCCTAAGAAATCTAGTTTCGTTTTTATATTGAGTTCACCTGTTTTGGGTTTCAGTGGCAAAGGTTTGCATAGCTCTTGTAAAATGTAAATTTATAACCAAAACAGAATGCTGGATTAATCAAGGACTGGAAAAAGGTGATGGAAAACTAACCGAGGTCTGCCCACAATCCCATAATCTTTTCATAATCATTGAATGTTTGTATTAAAATGATAATCAGTGAAATAGTTAACAATTCTCACAATATAATTATCATTAGGCTTCAGAGACAGTGGGCATTGATGAGGCACTTGCTTTTATTTACTCTTTTTAGATTCTATGACAGTACTTCAACAGAAGATTTTCTCCACAAGTATAAAAGTTATAACCTATCCTTTTTGTCATAAAGGTAAGTAATAAAATATGTCTCTCTCTACTATAGAGGGTAGATTCAGAACAAATATCCATCCATTTGAAATTAACATGAAAGAATGAAAATGGTACTAATTTTACACAAAGATCTAGCTTCTATTACAGTTTATATTCCATCCGACTACACTTTGTAAATTTAGTGAGATGTTTTCTTAAATGAAAAAATTCAAAAGACAGCAGAAATAAGATCTCTAAAAAGAAAAATCTCTGCTTAAACCACCAATTTGAAATTTCATACAATTCATTTGAATTTGATATTACTGTTTTAAAATGTAAATCCTCAAAATGTAAGCTTTCCTCAACATCCTCACCTTGTAACCTGGCTCATTTCTATGTTTTGGGCATTACCATAATACAAACAAACAATAATCATAGTAGTAATAATCTAAAGGTTCACAGGCTAGCATACTTCATTATATACTCTAACAAGTTAATAAAACCTGAAATTAGTTATAAAAAAATACCAATGACCTCAGACTGATTAGTTCACTTCATTTCATTTTGGAGCAAATATTTACAGCTAGGTTATAAATCTCTAGAAATATAGGGCCATAATGCAGTTTTCTGTAAACATGAATCCCTCATTTTCAAGGAGGTATAAACTAGCTGTAAATATTTGTTCCATATTCAAATGTTACAAATTAAGCAGTCCAAAGTCACAAGAAAATTGGTTTAATCTTTATTACATTGTTAGAGTGTAAAATAAAGTTTGCTTACCTGTTACCCTTTTGATGATTATTATTTGTATTATGGAAACACCCAAAAGGCCTCAGTCAGGATTGGGACTCAATAGTGCAATGTGAATGGTGTATATAGGATGGATGAAAATTATCCAGATTAGAGTACAGCTAAGGTTTGTATACATGGAGACTTTGATTACACCTACATCGTTAACATTTTCAAAAAGGGGTTAAGACTAAGCTTCACACAAACTATCCTTCATTCTAGGCAAATCATGGGAACTGTGCTCTTAATGGGAACAAACTTCCAAATAATCACTGTTTTAACTGTGCCATTTTCAACCCATGAACTTTTCCAGTGGATAGTGCCTGCTAATACCCTGTGGAGCTGTGGAGAGGTTTTATAAGTCAAAATGGAGGCCATGACAAGATTGTGCTCACCAATAATACTCTAATCTAGAGAAGTGGATTGCAGAATGTTTTGCTATCCTGTCTAGATCAGACTAGAAAAAAATAAACATTTGCATATTATTTGTAGATGTGACAGTTGGCTGGTCCCTCCATCTGTCAATATGAATTTTTGGTGCCTGAAGCACAGTTATTTATCACCAAATATCATTGGCTTTTTCTTTGTTTGTTTTTGCTCAAATGTTTGTTTCTATGTTTTATTTTAATCTTTTCATAGTTTGGGGCTAAATCATCCCTGCCTGGGTTAAAAGTTGTGGGGAAGTAAGTTTGTTTTTAAATCTTCACAAGGATTCCCCCTTGTAATTCAACAATTTCTCAGGTTCAGAGAATGTTTCCCCTCACCATAGATCCCTCACAGTGTGACTACTGGAGCCATGTTGAGACATAATCCTCACGTCTATAGTGGCCCTGGTTGGGGCAATACAGGAAAGGTACTATAGCACAGGTTTGGTTAGACTTACATCCCTCCCAGAAAAGTCAACTCTTCACTGTGGCCTTCCCAGTTTCCATAACCTCCCTCGGCACTGACCACAGACCTTGGGGGCTCTGTGCTGCAGTAGCAGCTGAGTCCCACATCAATGAAGAAGGTGGGAGCTCTGTGTTTAGAGGTATGCACCACATACGGAACTAATAAGAGTATGATGCATCCAATTTTTAGTAAGAGAGTTCCATTTTGTGGTTGCTATGGCCATGGGAATAGATAGGAACAGGGCTGCTTCTCCTACGTCAACAACAAGGATAGCAGTGTGAAACAAGGCAGCATCCTGTGCTCCAAACTGATCACCCCAAGGTAAAACAATGTTGAGCAATGGAATAACAGAACTATACTTCTCCAGATGGACACCTTTTATTCTTTGCACATCTACTCTAGTGAGGCAGACAATGAAATTTGGAAATTCTATACTAAATTATACCCTCCTGCAGATTTATACAGGAGAGAGGATTAAAGGGAACCAGGGAACTCTGAGAAATTCACCTCAAGAAAATTCCTTCAAACTGTTCCCCTTACGGGGAAGGATTTGGAGGTCTGTGAAGAAGGCATGCCGCACAGCCTCCTAAACTTATGTATCCTCAGGATCTACAGATAAAGAGATCCATATCCAGAACTTATGTACGGTGATGTCTGTGCAGCTCCTCCAGCCTACTTCCCTCTCAGTCATCCCACACTTATATGTGTGCATGCACACCCCTCCGCTCTCTATCCCCTTTCCTGAGGAGTTGCAGGTTAACAATGCCACAGTTAAAGATGCTTCTACTAGCACTGACTTAGGCACAGACTTCCACTGTGACATTTCCCCCCATCTTCTTGGCAGTGCATTCACGGAGAGGTGGATATGTTCAGGCAGAGGTTGTATTCTCCCCTTTGTGTAACTCCAGCCAAATTAGTTTCTTCTGCTCATGGTAGTCAACACTTTCTGAAAATCAGTCTCCTTTAATGTATCTCATCTTGTGTGCACAAAAATTGAGGCGCTACAAATAGTCACTTTTGAAAAAATTGGTCTAAATTGCCACACTGATGTAATAAAAACTTTCATTACACCAGCATAATCAGTAAATATGGTCAGTCTTTCTATGCCTGGGTCCAATCAACTGTCAAGAGGTATAATAGTCAATAACATGAGACTGAAAATGAAATGACTACATTGTTAGCCTCTCGTATCATTACAAATTAGTACATTTTTGTAATAATTTATAGTGACGGAAACAAAACACACTATACCTGTATTCATCCTGGGTAAACCGTGGAATTACTGAGGGTTGCAATACAGCAATTTCTACAGTGGTGGTATTGAACTTCACAGGATCACCATCATCATATGCAATGACCACTAGCTATAAACAAAAGAAAAGTCAATCATTTAATATGAATAGAAATATTTTATGTCGATTTCTATCCAGGGCACTCTTACATTTTCAGGAGCTCACAAACCGGATACCAATTTTTAAAAATGCAAATCAAATGTTATCATGAAATAACATAGGGACATAATATACAGGCAAAAAAGAACACACTAACCAACTATAGGCTTAACTGATCATGCAAAGTTCAGGAAATCTTTAAACAAACATATGCTGCAAACTTGAATTCAAGTCTCCATTCTCTTATACAAAATACAAGCTCCAAAATACAGTGACAGCCCAAAGTACATTCTTAAAACTATCCAGTGGATTTCCTTAATATAGTGTTTCATCAAAGCAAAGATATGGTTAAAACCATTTCTGCTCTTCTACCATAACAGGTACATCCCAATTTTACAAATCCTCATTTTGGAGATTCTGCATCTCTGTGGCTGATAATAAGCAATTATTACATGTAGTCCATTTTTACAGCTCCCCAACTTATGGATGTTATCCCCCAAGACCAAGATTATCTCATGATTCAAAGTGGCACATTAAAGTTTGGCATGCCAGCATGACTTTGGGAACCTATATACATTTTAATGCTATTTTGTAATAAGGATTTTCTGTTTTCTCTGATTATAGATTGCCCTTTCCTGCAATCTCAACATTACTTTACCTGCTGTACCATAGTGCTTTTTAACATTAAATAATTCCCTCAAAAAAGCTTTTCAGATTGAGAAATATCAGATTTTCAAATTTTCAACACACTGTTAATTCAGTGCAGCTGAAAGAAGACAGAATTCAAAATTAAAGACCTATATCCAAAGAACAAGTAATGCATGACAGGCAGCAAGGTGAGCCCTGTCACAGCAGACCACCACTGTGCTAGATTAATAAATTAGAAAGATCTCCTTAGATAGTAAGCGTAAGTCTTTGCTTATTCTTGTTTCTGTTCACATTTAATTGTATATTTGGTGTCCATGCCTATTCAATCCTAGCTGAGACAAACCAGGTTGCTGGTAAATAGGATCATCTATTCTCACTCCAAGATGAGAGGTTTGAAGCACAGCTGTCAACTAGTAAGAGGACAACAACCAGGCTACTGAGATGGAAAATGAAAGGACAACCCCTAAGGCCAGTTTTATTTCAAGAATTCACTACTCTTGAGTTACTCTGTACCTCACTCCAGCACAGCCCTTCTATCCCCCTTCTGCACAAGGCCTCTCTCTTTGCAGAATCAGTAGGGTCAGTGCAGAGAATGCAATGTAGGAATGTAGTTGCCATGTCTCCTATAGTTGTGTAACTGGGCTTCAGAATTTGGTGGCTTAATGAAGAATTCATAGGACGTATAGAGGGGTGATAGAAAGCCTATATCATATTAATACTAATGTGAGCACAAGATAATTCCCCCTCTGGAAAATTTTATCCATGTATTAACTCAAAAGCAAATCAGAAACTTGTCATGTTGTGAGATTAATCTACAGATTAATTATTCATGTCAGAAATGTGAAACAGTGACTGGACAGGTTTATTTCATTACATTTAAAAATAAACATCTCTTCTATTCTAGTTTCAAAAATATATAAATAAAAGGAAAGGGAAAAACACGACTTAAGGATATTTTGACAGATGGTATTTTTCACATCAGGAAATTAGACATTAAAAAACCCCCAATCATTACAAGATACATTTATACATTTTTCTCCCATTGACATTTTGCCATTTTCAGCTAAGAAAAAGTGTGATTAAGAAAGAGCTATTATAACCCAACATATCAAATGAAAAACACTAATTGTTCTACATTTGAGCCTCTGTCTTCAGGTACGATAAAAACAATGCCACAAAAAACTTAATTCTTAATTAAATTACTCTGTACCATCAATATTATTTTTTAGAGTATGGCTTTAATAAACTGAAAATCCCATCAAAGTTTCATCAAAACTTTATGCTGAATTTCTTACCATCATCAATTAATAGAAACAGCATTTTCATTCTACTTATGCTTTTTGATAGGCTTTACGAAAGACAAATACGTAGACAGATACCCAGTACTACCTCTTACATAACTTTCAGAGAGAAAGCTTCTCTTCCCCATCTCGGCCCCTTTAAGAGAATTCTCAGACATATCTGGAATCAAACTTTGCCCTGACTTGCACTCTGTATGCCTCCACTGAAGTCAATGGGTTTGGATAGAGTGTATGGTAGGTGAAAATGTATGTGGTTCTTATTTGCCTTGAAGATCCATCCTTTCATCCATTCAAAACTACCATGTCAGAACCACTATCATAGTGCCTAATTGGATGAGGCTTTGTCTGTCTGTGGGCATCAAGGTACTCATAGCAACAATGCTCATTAACAGACCTGAGAGAGACCATTCTTAATCTTTTCCCCCAGAAACTGCACAGATTATTTCACAGCTCTCATAGCTTTTGCTAATCTGAAAGTAAACAATGAGGGCGTGGAGTCTGTCTCTCCTATATAAGAGGAAAATATAGTGCTAGTAGGCCACTTGTGGCCGTGAGGATAAATTTTGTACTAATTATTGATATACTTTTATTTAAAGAAACAAAACCAAAAATAATATCTCCAGAACAGTAAGTCCTATAATATTTAGAAAAGAGGAAACAAGGTTTTAATTCAAACTACATTTTTTTCAATCACAAATGAAAACTGGCTAAATTTGAAATAATACATAATATAAAACCAAAGGTATAAATGAAGTAACATTTGTCATATTTAATATTTTTATTCATGTATATGCATATGCCTGCTGATATTCATACCTTAAATATCGTACTGGGCTCTTCATTAAGATTTACTCTGGTTACTACACGTCCTGAATTTTCCTCTACATCAAAAATGCTGGCACTGTAAGGGAACTGAATGACATCTACTTTGTACCTTACAAGACTTGCTGGTGTACCCTGTAAGGCAAATGCATATTTACAATTGTAAGAATTCAACACAAATATGTAAATACTTTCTTATTTGTGCACAAAATAAGGAGATTTATAAACAATGGGATAGAAAACAACATTGGAAAATATTATAACATAGATTGATGGCCTATCCCCACTGGGAAAACTATGTTAATTTCTAAGGGATTCTCCCAAAAAAGACACAGCTGACGTTGAAGAGGTCCAGAGATGAGTGATGGTGATGAAAATTATTAGAGGTTTGGAAAGATTGAAAAGAAGGGACTGTTTAGTTTAAAGAGAATATAAATAAGGGGTGAGGATATAAACAAGAGGGGGAGGGTTTTCAAAATAATTAATAGAATAGAGAAGGTAAATCTCATAATACAAGAAGAAGGGGACATTCACTGAAACTGAAAAACAACAAACTGATAAAAGGAAATAGTTTTATACAACTTTAGGACACTTGCCTCCTTCCTCAGACATCACTGAAAAAGGCACAGCACTGCCTATGAGCTTTTCTAAACTACATCCATTTGCACAGAGAATAAATAACAGCAGACTGTTAAGAGATTGCATTACAAAATTGTGTGCATATGCAAATATAGTTTTAACCACTATTATAACGTTGACATACTCAACCAATTTTCACCAGACCACTAAAAGACACCTTTGTGGCATGGGGGCACTCCATCAAATTTCAAGTTACAAGTTGAAGCTGTTCCACTTTGTATAAATAATTGAAAGATCATTGGAGCAGGAACTTGAATTTGGATTCACCACATCCCAGGTGAATGTCCTAACAAATGGGCTATTGAGCATAAGGCTGTCATTGACAGCAGCATCACAGTCTACTTCTTGTCCTCTGTGAATGGTGCCTAAGTCCCCTTATGAATTTAACTCCCAGCAATTTTTTTTGTCCAAAATTACTTGGTGAATTTGTGCCAAACGTATCAATAATTTGGGCAACCCTAGAGTGACCAGATGAGAGGAAAAAAAAATCGGGACACTGACTAGGCACGTCCCTGTCTTCGGCGGCATTTCGGCGGGAGGTCCTTCATTCGCTAATGGTTGTTGACGAAACTTCAGCTGGAGGTCCTTCATTCACTGACGGTTGACGGCGGCATGTCAGCGGCAGGTAATGCGTCTTGCCACCAAAGAACAAAGTACCCACCACCGAAGTGTCGCCGAAGACTGTCAGCGAGTGAAGGACCCGCCCCCGAAATGCCACCAAATATTGAGACGTGCTGTGTGAGTAAGGGGAAAGGAAAAAAAACCCTCCCAAAACAAAATATCAGGATAAATGGTGTCCCGACCGTACTTTGGTCGGGACACGGGAGAAATCACTCAAAATCAGGACAGTCCTGATAAAATCGGAACGTCTGGTCACCCTAGTCAACCTAAACCTGTATTTTTCAGGGAATAAACTCATTGTTTACAACATTTTGCCCAGCTCTAGTCCTGATGAGCTCCAAATAGAGCCTGAAAATTACTTCTTAGAATAGGAAATTTTGTGCAAGCTTAACTATGTGTGTTTTCACATCAATAAGAAGAACATCAACAGTTACTTTAGCTAGGACAAACACTAGAGTGCATATATGTAGAGCCTCACGTGTTTCACAAATGTGAAACACAAAACAACATGAAAAACAATGAAAATGAAATAAAACAAAAATACTCACTCCCACAGTGGTGGCTCCAGTGGTTCCTGTCCCATAAGACTGGGACCAGTTCCCCGTTCCCAGAGTTGTGACCTGGCACATGAGATCACAGCACTTCTCAGGCGAAATTGGAGAGAGTGGCATTATGACCCAGTGTGCCAGGTCACAATACATGGAATGGGGAGCCAGGCTCAGCCCCATGGGACAGGAGCCACCTCTGCAGAGTGAGTGTGGGATGTGCTCATTATGTGTTGCCCCACCAGAGCCTCCCACCTCCCGGGGGCAGGACCCAACCCCCCGGGTTGCGGGGAGGGGAATGGATAAACAAATTAACAAGAAATACCCCAAAATAGAACACAAACTATTATTAAAATAAAAAGAATTTCATGGGTCTTTAGATATAAGCCGTCATGCATCAGGGAATAAACCAAAAACTGATTGATGAGGTTTAGAAAAAAACTGTCTATGGGCAAGTTACTCTATAAGTGTCTATTTTGGAGTTTCTTGAAGCCTACTAAGAAGTATCTGGTATTGGCTAATGTCAGTGACAAGATACTGGACTACACAGACCACTGATCAAATTTCTAACCGAATGTCCACCAATTTCTAATGGCATTGTTACTTTAATAATTATATGCTTTGAGACAAATGCTGCTGTTACTTCCTCTGATTCCATTCAATTTCATGGAGTTTCATGGTTGTAATTGACAGCATTATTGGGATCTATGATTTTTGAGATTTTTAGCTGGCAGAGTAAGGAACAGAGGCATTGCTTAAGGTTGTCCACCTTCTAATGTAGCTTTCAGCAACATTTTAATTATAGTATAACTTCCAAAACACCATATACACATACACGTTCAGTTTTCAGTTTCTAAAGCACATCCACCTCTGTATGTAAGTAAATAATTAGGATCAGTTAGTCCATAGATGTGCAACAGGAGCTGAGAAGGGCATGTGCACGCCCGGGTGCCTGTGCACAGCAGTGGAGTAGCAGTCCTACTGCTCCTTCGAGCACTTTACTTGTTGATCCAGGTATTCTGGAGGCATAAGTCAGCCCAAGAGGAACAAGATGGGGGATGCCATGCGCAAGTGCTCAAGTAAGCGTATGCTGCAATCCTGTAGAGATGCACCTGCTGCCCTCCCCATGCCTGACAGGGAATTCTGCTACTCAATGTGCAGCTGTGCTTTAAAAGCACTGCTGAACTGTTAGAGATCAGATTTTGTTTTACATACAATCAGAATCAGAAAACAAAAAGAAGGACGTACTCTTCATCACCTGTTAAGGCTTGCTTACCAGTGGATGGAAAACACAATGTATCAAGTTGATTTTAAGTAGCTACTGTAATTAACATATTATATACTGAGCCCCCATCCAAGGAAAGGGATTTATTATAGAAAGTCTATGTCTATCCATGCATGTGTCACACAGATCCAAGACACATTCACTACCAGAAAAACAAATTAAAAGGGGAAGCAGAGGAAAGGCAAGGGAAAGTAAGAATCAATCCTGGGAGGTTATAACAAATTAATTTTTCAGCTACTAAAATGTCAAGTTTAATTCTTGCTATTAATTCATGCAATTAACTCAAAACAATTAATCATGATTAATTACAGTTTTAATCGCCCTGTTAAACAATAGAATACAAATTGACAAAGGGTCCTGTGGCACCTTATAGACTAACAGAGGTATTGAAGCATAAGCTTTCGTGGGTCAATACCCACTTCTTCGGATGCAAGCAGTGGAAATGAGACATTTCCACTGCTTGCATCCGAAGAAGTGGGTATTGACCCACGAAAGCTTATGCTTCAATACCTCTGTTAGTCTATAAGGTGCCACAGGACCCTTTGTCGCTTCTGCAGATCCAGACTAACACGGCTACCCCTCTGATACAGAATACAAATTGAAATTTATTAAATATTTTGGATGTTTTTCTACATTTTCATATATTTTGTATTCTGTTATAATTGAAATCAAAGTGTATTTTTTTACAAATATTTGCACTATAAAAGATAAACAAAATAAACAATATTTTTCAATTCTCTTCGTACAAGTACTGTAGCGCAATCTCTTTCTCGTGAAAGTGCAACTTACAACTGTAGATTTTTTTTGTTACATAACTGCACTCAAAAACAAAACAATGTAAAACTTCAGCGCCTACAAGTCCACTCAGTCCTACTTCTTGTTCAGCCAATCGCTAAGACAAACAAGTTTGTTTACATTTATGGGAGATAATGCTGCCCTCTTCTTATTTACAATGTCACCAGAAAGTGATAACAGGCATTTGTATGGCACTTTTGTAGCTGGCATTGCAAGGTATTTACATCCCAGATATGCTAAACAGTCGCATGCCCTTTCATGCTTCGACCACCATTCCGGAGGACATGCTTTCATGCTGATTATGCTAGTTAAAAAACGAATGTGTTAATTAAATTTGTGACTGAACTCCTTGGGGAAGAATTGTATGTCCCCTTCTCTGTTTTACCCACATTCTGTCATGTATTTCATGTTATAGCAGTCTTGGATGATGACCCAGCACATATTGTTCATTTTAAGAACACTTTCACTGCAGATTTGACAAAACGCAAAGAAGGTACCAATGTGAGATTTCTAAAGATAGCTACAGCACTCGACCCAAGGTTTAAGAATCTGAAGTGCATTCCAAAATCTGAGGGACAAGGTGTGGCGCATGCTTTCAGAAGTCTTAAAAGAGCAACACTCCGATGTGGAAACTACAGAACCCGAACCACCAACAAAGAAAATCAACCTTCTGCGGGTCGCATATATATACTTATGCCTATCTCATAGAGCTGGAAGGACCTTGAAAGGTCATCGAGTCCAGTCCCCTGCCTTTACTAGCAAGACCAAGTACTGTCCCCTAACAGATTTTTGCCCCATGATCCCTAAATGGCCACCTCAAGGATTGAACTCAAAACCCTGGGTTTAGCAGGCCAATGCTCAAACCACTGAGCTATCCCTCCGCTCCCTGACTCAGATAATGAACATGTGTCAGTCCGCACTGCTTTAGATTGTTATTGAGCAGAACCCGTCATCAGCATGTTCCCTGGAATGGTGGTTGAAGCATGAATGGACATATGAATCTTTAGTGCATCTGGCACGTAAAATATTGCGACGTCATCTACAACAGTGCCATGCGAACGCCTGTTCTCACTTTCAGGTGACATTGTAAACGAGGAGCGGGCAGCATTTTCTCTTGCAAATGTAAACAAACTTGTTTGTCTGAGCAATTGGCAGAACAAGAAGTAGGACTGAGCGGAATTGCAAGCTCTAAAATGTTACATTTTTTATTTTTGAATGCCTTTTTTTGTACATAACTCTACATTTGTAAGTTCAACTTTCATGATAGAGATTGCACTACAGTAGTTGTATTAAGTGAATTGAAAAATACTATTTCTCTTGGGTTTTTTACAGTGCAAATACTTCTAATAAAAATAAATAAAAAGTGAGCACTGTACACTTTGTATTCTGTGCTGTAATTGAAATCAATATATGTGAAAATGTAGAAAACACCCAAAAATATTTAAATAAATTGTACTCTATTATTTTTTAACAGTGTGATTAATTGCGTGATTAATCACAATCAATTTTTAATCGCACGATTGATTAATTTTTTTAATCACTTGACAGCCCTATTTCTCGCGAGTACAACAGTGCGTTTCACTGCAAGGTTACCTAGTTACGTACACATAGTCTGCCATTTACAACTGTAAACAATGGAAAGCTGTATTTCAATCTGACATGGGTCGAGTTATTTTTTAAAAATGAGAAGGGTGCACTGGTGGAGAAGATAATAAAAGTCCTGGACCATCTATGCCTACAGAAAATGAGTCGGCCAAAAATATAAAGAAAGCGGTAAGAAAATATGACACATACTTGAAGATTGGATTCTCCTTTACTGGATTGGATAAGTACCCGTTGCCTCAGTGTGTTATAATATAATGGTTATTTTATATTTGTATTTACAATATTTGATTCTTTTCTAATTAGTAGAAAGTAGGGCTGGGTCTTTCCCTTATACAGCACAGAAATTCAGATTTTAACATTAAACAAATTGAAAAACACAATATAGTCTTCAAAGCTGGACAACTATTGTTTTAAAAACAGAAAACCCCCCAATGTGCTCTTTTAACGGTTTTGTTAACATTTGTGTTACTTATTGTTCAGTTTTATACATTGTGTTTTCTCTGTTTGAAGACCACATTTTGCTCTCAACATTTTTTAAATGTAGTGTACTTAAACTGTTCTTGAAGCATTTATTTGAGTTCATATTGCAAGGAATTTCTATTATTACAATTTTTAATATTAAAATGAAAAGGAAACACACCTTGTTTATTTACAGTGTTATTTATATGTATGTAATAATTAACATAAATATTTTTTCTCAAGAAGTGTTAATAGTGGTCCACAGTACCTATTGCAGCTGCACAGGTGGGCCTCAGGAAAAAATGTTTGTGAACTCCTGAACTAATGTATCTGTTACCCTCTGATTATCATTCCATTAATCACCCTCTAGGAACCTCTAAGGAACAACCTTTAAGTATCAAGACCAGGTCCTTAGGCACTGTTTAAACAATAGCTGGTCCCAAATTAAATAAATGGCTGGGTCCTTTATAGCAGTGATTGTTAACCATGGGTCCGGGGCCCCCCAAGGGGGGCTGCGAGCAGGTTTCAGGGGGCTGCCAAGGAGGGCCGGCATTAGACTTGCTGGGGCCCAGGGCAGAAAGCCGAAGCCCCACTGCATGGGGGTGAAGTCCAGGGCCCTGAGCCCTGCCACTTGGGGCTGAAGCCGAAACCTGAGCAATTTAGCTTTGCAGGGGCCCCTGTGGCATGGGACCCCAGGCAACTGCGTTGCTTGCTACCCCCTAACGGTGGCCCTGGCTTTTATATGCAGAAAAACAGTTGTTGTGGCAGATGTGGGCCTTAGAGGTTTTTATAGCATGTTGCAGGGGCCTCAGAAAGAAAAAGGTTGAGAACCCCTGCTTTACAGTTTGTGTTGATCCTTATGATCTATCAAATGGTATGTTAAACAAAGTACAGAAGTACATATTCCTGGGATGCTTAGCCCTGGTCTACACTACAAGTTTAGGTCAAATTTATTAGCGTTATTTCGATTGATCCGTGCACCCGTCCACACGACGAAGCCCTTAACATCGACTTCTAGGGCTCTTAAAATCGATCTCGCCACTCCACCCCCAACGAGGGGATTAGCGCTTAAAGCGATATTGCCGAATCGATGTAAACTTAGTGAGGACGCAATTCGACGGTATTGGCCTCCTGGATCTATCCCACAGTGCAACATTTGACTGCTCTGGACAGCAGTCTGAGCTCGAATGCTCTGCCCAGGTAGACAGGAAAAGCCCCGCGAACTTTTGAATTTCATTTCCTGTTTGGCCAGCGTGGTGAGCTGCAGGTGAGCACAGATCTCATCAGCAGAGGTGACCATGATGGAGTCCCAGAACCGAAGACGAGCTCCAGCATGGACTGAGCGTGAGGTACGCAATCTGATCACTGTATGGGGAGACGAAACTGTGCTAGCAGAGCTACGGTCCAAAAGAAGAAACGCCAAGACATATGCCAAAGTCTCCAAGGGCATGCAGGACAGAGGCTACAACAGGGATGCGCAACTGTGCCGTGTGAAAATTAAGGAGCTCAGGCAAGCCTACCAAAAAACCAGAGATGCAAACAGCCGCTCTGGGTCAGAGCCCCAGACATGCCGCTTCTATGATGAGCTGCATGCCATTCTAGGAGGTGCAGCCAGCACTGACCCACCCATGTGGTATGACTCCGTATGTGGATCATCAGAAACCACAGAGGAGCATGATGATGATAATGATGCTGAAAATAGCGCCCAGACACAGCAAGGAAGTGGAGAAGCCCTTTTCCCCGACAGCCAGGAACTCTTTGTCACCCTGGAGCCAGTACCCTACGAACCCACCCAAGGCGTGCTCGATGCAGGAGAAGGGACCTCTGGTGAGTGTACCTCTGTTAAATTAATACATGTTTTATAAGCAAGCGTGTTTAATGATTAATTCGTGGCCAGTACAGCTACAGCTACTGGAAAACTCTGTTAACATGTTCGGGGATGGAGCAGAAATCCTCCGGGGACATCTCTAGAAAGATCTCGTGCATGTACTCCCAAAGCCTGTGCAAAAAGGTTTCTGGGGAGGGCAGCCTTATCCTGTGCTCCGTGGTAACACACTCTACCACGCCAGGCCAGTAGCACGTAGTCTGGAATCATTGCTTTGCAAAGCATGGCGGCATATGGTCCCGGTGTTTGCTGGCATTCAAGCAACATCCGTTCTTTATCTGTCTGTGTTATCCTCAGAAGAGTGATATCATTCATGGTCACCTGGTTGAAATAGGGGAATTTTATTAAGGGGGTATTCAGAGGGGCTCCGTCCCTGCTGGGCTGTTTGCCTGTGGCTGAACAGAAATCTTCCCCGCTGTGACCCACGCGGTGGGGGGAGGGGGAACAGCGAACATCTTGGATGTGTGTCTGTGTGTGTGTGTGGGGGGTGTCGATTAGGTTCGCGCTGCACATTAACCCGAAAACCGCCGCCCCTCCCTTTTCAATTGCCAACCAGTTTTAAATTGCCAGCCCAAAGGCTGTTTGTTATGGGAAATGAGGGGGTTGCTGTTTGAAAACATTCCCACATGTTATGAAGGTTAAAGAAGCCTATAGACTGTGGCTTACCATGGCTACCTGCAAGCCGAATTCTGTTGCCCGCCGGACCTGCTTGTGTGATCTCTCACACCAAACCGGCAGACCCTCAATATAACAGGCAAAGTGCAACCTTGGACCAAATGCACATGTGATATATAATGTTTGGAGCATTGTTCTCTAATATGTGTCTTTTAAACTACTCCTCTCCCGTTTGTTTCCTCCCGCAGCTGCAAATGTTTCAACGCCACCCCTTTCATCACCGTCCCAGAGGCTAGCGAAGATTAGAAGTAAAAAAAAAAGGAATCGAGACGATATGTTCTCAGAACTCATGGAATCCTCCCACACTGAAGCTGCCCAGCAGAATGTGTGGAGGCAGACACTGTCGGAGTCCAGGAAGGCAGAATTTGATCGCGCGGAGAGGTGACGTGATGAAGAGAGTAGGTGGCATCAGCGTGCAGAGAGAAGGCAGGATGCAATTCTGAGGCTACTGGAGGATCAAACAGAAATCCTCCAGCTTATGGCTGAGGAAAGGCGTAGGGTTCAGGAAAGGCCGCCTGAGCCCAGACCGCCGCTACAGCCCCTGTGTAACCAACAGCCCTCCTTCCTGTGTCCCATAACCTCATCCCCGAGACTCCCAAGAACGCGTTTGGGCGGCCTCCGTGCACCCAACCACTCAAGCCAAGAGAACAGTCCAAGCAAGAAAGGGCTGGCATTCAATAAGTTTTAAAGTGCTGTGTGTCCTTGTCCTTCCCTCATCCCCTCCTCCACCACCCATCCTGGTGCTTCCCTTCCTCCACCACCTATCCCGGGAGACTGTGGCAGTTACCCCCATAGTTCCCCCTCTGTGTTTTACGAATTAATAAAGAATGCATGATTTTTAAGCAACAATGACTTTATTTCCTCTGCAAGCGGTGACCGAGGGGGGGAGGGCAGGGCGGTTTGGGTAAAGGGAAGTAGAGTGAATGAAAGGGCGGGGCTTTTCATTACTGGGGAAAAACAGAACTTTCACACAGCATCCTGGCCATTCATGAAACTGGTTTTCAAAGCTTCCCTGATGCGCAACACACCCTGCTGTACTCTTGTAATAGCCCTGGTGTCTGGCTGCACATAACCAGTGGCCAGGCGATTTGCTCAACCTCCCACCCCGCCATAAACGTCTCCCCCTTACTCTCACAGATATTGTGGAGCGCACAGCAAGCAGTAATAATAATGGGAATATTGTTTTCGCTGAGATCTAACCTAGTCAATAAACTTCACCAGCGAGCTTTTAAACGCCCAAATGCACATTCCACCACCATTCTGCACTTGCTCAGCCTATAGTTGAAAAGGTTCTGACTACTGTCCAGGCTACCTGTGTATGGCTTCATGAGCCATGGCATTAAGGGGTAGGCTGGGTCCCCAAGGATAACTATGGGCATCTCAACATCCCCAACGGTTATTTTCTGGTCTGGGAAGAAAGTCCCTTGCTGCAGCAGCTGAAACAGACCAGAGTTCCTGAAGATGCGAGCGTCATGTACCTTTCCCGGCTATCCCACGTTGATGTTGGTGAAACGTCCCTTATGATCCACCAGTGCTTGCAGCACTATTGAAAAGTAACCCTTTCGGTTTATGTACTCGCTGGCTTGGTGGTCCGGTGCCAAGATAGGGATATGGGTTCCGTCTATCGCCCCTCCACAGTTCGGGAACCCCATTGCTGCAAAGCCATCCAGTATGAGCTGCACATTTCCCAGACTCACAACCCTTGGTACCAGCAGCTTGGTGATCGCCCTGGCTACTTGCATGACAACAGCCCCCACTGTAGATTTTCCCACTCCAAATTGATTCACGACTGACCGGTAGCTGTCTGGCGTTGCAAGCTTCCACAGGGCTATTGCCATTCGCTTCTCTACTGTGAGGGCTGCTCTCATCTTGGTGTTCTGGCGCTTCAGGGCAGGGGAAAGCAACTCAAAAAGTTCCATTAAAGTGCCCTTACGCATGCGAAAGTTTCGCAGCCACTGGGATTCATCCCAGACCTGCAGCACTATGTGGTCCCACCAGTCTGTGCTTGTTTCCCGGGCCCAGAATCGGCGTTCCACTGTATCAACAAGCCCCATTACCACCATGATGTCCACCTTGCGGGGGGGGGCCTTTTTTGAGAGAGGTCTGTGTCCATGTCCTCATCACTGTCCTCAGGGCACTGCTGTCGCCTCCTCGCCTGCTGTAGCTCTAGCAGCTCCTGGTTCTCGTTCTCCATATACTCCTGGACAATGCGCGTGGTGTTCATAACGGCGATAACAGTTGCGGTGATCTGATCGTGCTCCATGCTTTCCCTGGTATGCTGTTTGCAGGACAGCAGAGTGGGAGCAGAAGCGGCGGGTGGATAACAATGGTGTCAGCAATATGGCGCCCGCATGAAAAAAGGCGCGAAAGGATTTTTGGCTCCCCCCTCAGTTGCTTTCACGGAGGGAGGGGGCAGCAAGGGTTAGGCGCCTTCCCTTCTAGCAGCAGATGGTACAATATGCTTGATATCCATCATCATCTCCTGGCCCCCTCAAGGATTGAACTCGCAACCCCGGGTTTAGCGGGCCAACGCTCAGACCGCTGAGCTATCCCTCTGCCCGTGTTCCAGGCAGTACTGAATCTCTCTTAAACAAAATGTAAAAAAGAGAATGACCAGAGTCACTCTGGTCACTCCCATTTATGTCCAAGCGCCCCCGGCCAGCCACAACATAGGCCGCCGTCCAGGAGCACACGAATTTCAAGCATATTGTACGATCTGCAGCTAGAAGGCAAGGAGCTTATGCTGTGTAGTCCTGCGACTACCAGTCTCAGGCGGAATGGCCCCCTCAAGGATTGAACTCGCAACCCCAGGTTTAGCGGGCCAACGCTCAGAACGCTGAGCTATCCCTCTGCCCGTATTATAGCGTGACTGAATCCCCACTAGACCTAATGTCCAGGCGTACACTGGAGATGTACGGTAATTGTGAGCTGAGCAGGCTTCCGTAGCAAACACGGAAACCCTGGAAAAAAGATGCGAAAAAGATTGCTTTCACGGAGGGAGGGAGGGACGTTTGATGGCTTGACGACATGTAACCAGAACCACCAGCGACAATGTTTTCTGCCCCATCAGGCTTTGGGATCGCAACCCAGAATTCCAATGGGCGGCGGAGACTGCGGGAACTGTGGGATAGCTACCCGTAATGCAATGCTCCGAAAGTCGATGCTAGCCCCGCTACTGTGGACACAATCAACCTCATGGTCTTAATGGTCTTTAGTGGGGACACACACAATCGATTCCATAAATTCGGGTTTTAATATATCGACTTCTATAAATTCGACCTAATTCTGTAGTGTAGACGTACCCTTAGAGAGTTACAGCTGTTAGCCAGCTGGGCTAAATGCTGATGGTGATAGCAAAAACACTGAGGCTGTATGATGAAACTGTAGCTGCTGTAGAGCTCTTCAAGGCTTTGCAGGGCCTGGAGTCTCCTTGGAGCTTAATTAGTCTATATAAAATTTATACTTTTATTTTAAATAAAGTATTTCCTATTAATAGGGCCTTCTCTGAATTTCTCAAGAAAGGTATTTTTAATTTGTTTTTCCAAACTGAGATTTTTGCTCGCTTATATTGGTTAACATAAAATAATTTATTATTCTTGTTATTATCCGTCTACATGATTATTATCCTAGTTACCTTTCTTCTTTGCCACTAGGAACCAGCTGTGCTTTCTTTCCAGTCGGAGAAAAGATTCCTCTTAGACAACTGGCAATTCCTTTTCAGACTGCTTTCCCATCTGTAAACTTACTTTTTTCCCCCCACTCTTTGTCTACCTTGTGTACTGATATAGTAAGCTCTTTGAGACAGGAGCTCCTATTCTTGTTCAATACCTAGCACAATGAGGCACCAATCTTGTTTGGGGCATCCAGGCACTGTAACTACTATTGCAACAACAACAACTGTACTATCAACACATGATGCAAACTTCCAAAACATACTTTCACCCCAGCCTATATTACAGGATGAGCTGGCTCAGAGCTTCGTGCATTAGGGAGGCAAATACCAAATGTACTTTCAGCAATATATCATGCAACTTGTTCACATCTAAACAAACCAATTTATTCTGTGGAGGGGCACAAAATTCAACAGAAACACTGGCAGCTGAAATGATGGTTTCCCATCATGACAAATGTTCTGTATGAAATCAACTGCCAACCAAACAACCATCATGGGATCCCCTCCAGACTTGTTAAGGCAGCATTGCCTCAGGTGAGTTCAGTTAGCAGGGCACTGCACTATAGCATTTATCAACTTTGTTCTGTTTAATCATTAAAACTGAACATGTTTCATCTTCTATACCAATATCTGACAAAGAACATTTCAGAAAGTTCACCTCCTTTGAATTTCTAGTTGGAGTGTTGGATTAGACATTCAGTGACTTCACCTTCCTCTATCAGAGCCATGCAGCTACTGTATGAGATGATGTACAGTTACGGCAGTAAAACAGTAAAATCTGTGTTAATATAAATTACATGTTGAGGGGCTCTATGAGGAAAAACAACCAACAGCAGGGTGCAAAAAAGATACCAGATAAAGTAGGAATAAAGCTTATATTGCCCTGAAATTTGCAGATATTTTTGGATGAATCGGACTCTGCATGACCCAGTTTCACATTCAGAAACCAGAAATGCTGACTGATTTTCTAAACACACGCAGATTGCATTTAAATACCTGCATTGTAATTAATCAGGCAAATTATCAAAAGCCAATTTTCTCTGAAAGTTTCATGAAATATGATTGGTAACTTTCAATTGCATTTACTAGTATGATACAAAATAGCTATGCTGTTATTGATTATGCATTCTACGCAGCATGTCAACTAATTATCTGTAAGTACAACAGTGAACTTGCAGCGCAAACTGCATCAAAAACAGGTGGAGAAGAAAATAGTTGATGATAAACAAGAGGCATTGAGAACACAAATTTATTTCTATTGAAACTATGTAAGATAGCTCCACTGATACTATGGTAATGAACACTGCAGAAATGCATAGCTGCCAGATTTTACTCAAGGTGAACAGTATATCTGAAATCGATAGGACTAATCAAGGAGTAAGGAACTACTCAATGTGGGTAATGTAGCAGAATTTGGCTCTATTTATTTGGACTAAAATCACAACTCATGGTCCCAGTTTTATATACGGTTAAAAAGATCGTATCTGTCACCACAATACAACAAGTTTACAGCTTAATCCTTCCTGATTCTTACAAGGGTGCACAGTGGGGCTGGGGCAGAAGGAACCTTTATCCATCAGTTGTGCAAGCTGTAGACAAGCTAGTCAGCTCACTAGTCCCTAGTGGTACAAGGCACCCTGATGGGGTGAAGAGAAAGTAGGGGGATGGACCTGATCCCCACTTTGTAGTGGCCTGAAGAACAGGACTGGCGTATAAGGGAAAGCACACACAATGAAAGGGCTTCATAGTGGGAACACTCCTCCTGCATACTGTGGAGTTGGGACAATGAAGGACTGCACATCTAACTCTGGGGGGCTATGTCTAATGGACCCTTAATGGTGTATTTTAAGAAAGAACATGATTAATTATTAAAGTATTTAATTTGATATAATTTTAAAGATGTTCAGATCCTTGCAAACATGAAGAATTAAAAAGAGATCATAGCGTACCAAGGTGATTATACATTCAATGTCAGGAGGAAACCCAATTTAGTAATTTTTCTTCAACATATAATTAGCAAGACATGACTTACTCAAATCCACATGATTTTGTTCAGAATGACAATCACATTATGTCTGGAAGACTAAAACCTATTATTATAATTAAGGATCCACACACTAGGTAATTAAATACGCAAAACTGGCATGTGACTACAGATTCTGATGCAGCTACCAAATTTGTTTTTATGTCATCTGAAAGCAACAAAATCAGGATGATGATATATAGATACAGAGATAGGCCACAATGTAATTGACAAAATCAGCAAAGGATGATTTAGCTAGAATGGCATACAATTTTTCAACTGCAACTTTTTTGGCAAAAAATGCAGATTTGGCAACACCAAAACATTTCACAAATTCGTACTGATTTCACCAATTTCAGTCAAGAAAAAAAGATCAAAAACATTCTGAAAAAAGATAAAGGTTTCATTTCAACATTTTTAAAATTAAAAGTTTTGACTTTTCAATTCAAAATAACTTTTTGCTTTGAAATGGCCTTTAATAATTAAAAAAAGGCTAAAATATGCTTGGAATAGAAATGAAACATGTTCTTTTAGGTTGAACCAAATGATTATTTATCCTGAAACAATTTTTCAAAATTATTTTTCAATTGGCTGAAAATTTTGGAAAAATAAAGTTTTTTGTTTTGAGCTGAAACTTTTTAATATTGGAGTTGCCAGGGAACTAAAAAATGCATTATTCATTCAGCTCTAGATATAACACTGGGGGTTATTTACACTAGTTTTATTATTCTTTAACAGTTAATATTTTGCCTGTATTGTAAATAATTTTGGATGCAAACCTATGTCTGTAATGTGACTTAAAGGATATGTCTACACTGTAATTAAACGTCCATAGCTAGTCCATGTCAGCTGACTCAGGCTTATACGGCCCTGGCTACTGGGCTTTAAAATTACTATGAAGACTCCATGATTCCCAGAGCTCAGGCTCCAGCCCAAGCCAAAGCCCAAACATCTACAATTTCAATTTTACAGCCCCGCAGCCCAAGCCCTGCAAACCCAAGTCAGCTGACACAGGACAGCCACAAGTGTTTAATTGCAGTGTAGACATACCCCTACACCTGCTAAGGAAAACTGATCATTAAGCCACTGAGTAAGCAATATGCATGGCAAGAGCAACACAAAACACTATTTCTCAATTTTCCTCCCACCGCGACTGTTAGATACCACATTAGAAGTCAGCATTTATGATAGCCAAGTGTTTGGGCCATCCATAGCATGCACCATTTCTAATATACGGCATAACCCAGTGTTGGGTTTTTTGTCTTTTTTTACACAGCCAAAACTCCTACTGCCCTCAGTAAGAACATTGTCTGAGAAAGGCATGCAGGACTGAGCTGGTTGTACCAAATTCCACACCACTTACACCATGTTAAGGAGGCTGCAGAGGGAGGACAGGGGCAGAGTGGCCACACGGAGATGCCTGTGCACCTCTCAAATGACCTCAATGGTCCTATATCACTCTGCATGGAAGGCTGCAATGGCAGCAAGCCAGGAAAAGGGCCATGGGATGTTGATGATGGCAATAAAATAATATTAATCTCTTAGATAATGTTTTTCATATATATATATATACACACAATAGAACCCCATTTACCCAAGTCTCCATTTTCCGGTTCTCCATATTAATCTAACAACCAGCCACCCAGGGCTAACAGCGGTGGGGCTGGGGCTGTCAACCCCGTGCATGGTGGGGCTCCTACTGTCAGCTCCTGGTAGGGTTGACAGCCCGAGCCTCGCCATGCGCAGGGCTGACAGCTCAAGCCCCATGCCCATTCTCTGGTTTATTCAGATTGTTGGTTATTTGGTCTGGACCTAATACTTTACAAAGGAAGGCAGATATCATTACCCCCATTTTACAGATGGAGAAACTGAGACATAGAAAGCTGGAGTGACTTGCCCAGGTCACACAGGAGGTCATTGGGTTTCATCTTTCTAGCTCAACTACAGTTCACCTATAAAGAACTGGAAAACTCCAGGTCTATATGGATGGAACGGATTTTATTCCTAGGAAATAACATGGATAGTGGCATAGTGAATGAATTGACTTGCTCACAGAATCCTGTTTTATTAAGTCGTATTTTCTGACCAGAATTCACATGTGAAGTATTGTGCACATTTATGACACTATATGCAAAATAAGAAATAAACAACAATAGCAGCTTTTTAAATTATCTGCATCTATAGATATTGGGTCAAAATCTGCCATGAATTACATCCTGTGAAGCATCACAGAATTTGAAGTTTTATGGAGTTTCACCTACTTTCAGTCAAAAGTCCTATTTTTGGGGGGAAATCAAATTTTAAAAATCTGAAAATAAATTTCTGCACGAAAAACTGCAAAATTTCACGTTTTGAAATAAAATTCAACTTGACAAAGTTTTTGACAGGAAAATGGCCAGAATTAAGTAGCAAACATTGTAGTGAAATTTTGCAAAACTAATATTCGCTATTTAAAATGAGAAAGAATACGTTCATTAATCATTCAGTGAGCTGATGTGTGCATACACAACGACTCCATGGGTTCTCTGGGGCAGCCTTGTGGATCAACTCCTCCCCCTCTTCCCATCCAGCCCTCTCGCCTGCCAGTGGGCCCTGCTGATCAGCTCCTGTGCCTCCCGCCCACCGTGATCAGCTTTCAGTGGCAGACGGGAGGCACTGGGGGAGAGGGAGAGGAGTGGGGGAGGGAAGAGGTGAGGGTAGGAAGAGTCAGGGAGGGGTTTTGGGGAAAGGGGTGAAGTGGGGTGGGGTCTGGGACAGAGCGGGGATCAAGCACCTCCCGGGAACTCGGAGCCTCTGGATGTGTGTATTAAATAGGTAAAATGGGCAAAAGAAAGGACAAACTGCAGAGAAAACCCAGCCAGAGACTCAGCCAGTAGGAACAGAAGCAGTCAAAGCAAGGACTGATGCACTAGGAGAGAGGAGTAAAATTGGCCCAGGTAGGGCCACCCCTTCCACCAGCATCCTCCTGGACCCAGAATTCTGCATGTGTGGGGGGGGGGAAACTCCTTCCTGGGATCACTAGGATCCAGGTGGTGCCTTCTCTCTCCCATGCCATGCAGAGCTTCACCCCACAACTGTCTGTTTAGATTGCAACACTTCCTCTTCAGGACAGGAACCTTCTACTACTGTGCCCACACACTGCCTAGCACAATGGGTCCCCAATTCTTGATTGGCCCTTAGGCACAACCGTAATAAACATGAATGATAATATAGACGCTGGCCTGGACAAGAGATAGTGCAGAGCCACATGATCTTGTGACAGTTTTTTGGGGTGTCCAGGATTGTGGGTCACTCTGTTATTCTCCGGCCTCCAGTGAGAAGGAGTCTTTCAAGTGGTAGTTGGATGTCAGCTCCCTGACACTGCCAGCTCTTCAGCCACTCAAGGACTCTTCTCCGGGCTCTGCCAGTCCCCACTTTCCTTTACAAATTAACACTTGGTGTACCCCAGTCCCTGAACACCTCCGAAGCATCCCCCTGTAGAGTAGAGCCCCTTCACTGGACACTCTCAGTAATTACAAGTTTTGCTACTTGCAAGGGAAGAGCATACACACATCAGCTTGTTTGATTGAACTGAGTACCAGCTCTAATATAACATAACACAGTAATCTATTTATAGTGAAAACTAGCATAAGTTTATTAAAAAGATTGTGAGAAAGGATAATAAGGACAAGTTACAAATAAAATAAAGTATAAAATGATTCTCCTAAACTAAGACTTAACTATAACAAGCTAAGCTTGTCTAAAACAATGTCTTTCTTACGACCTTTTTTGCAACATTTCAACCAAGGGGGGTTGAGATCCTGTTTTTTCATGGGCATAACCACATTGTCCGGTCACCCCCTCAAGTGGAGGATAAAAGAGGGGTCCTGTTGCTTTCCTCTTATACCCCAAACACTCTTGTTTTGGTCTCCGAATCAGAATGACTCCCTGTGGTGTCCTTCCGGGAGTGCTAGCTCCAAAGCATCTCCCATATTCCTGTTTGTTTCACATCTTTCCCCGCACCCCAAACTGTTTTCCCTCTTGACTTTCACGTGTAAATAGGGCTGTCTTTGTGCTAGCTTTGCAATGCTGAATTTACACATTAACTAGGCAGATGATTCCACCTCCCTTTGTCTGGCAAAAACACCTTGCCAATCCTGCCTACATACACACAGCTTCTAAAATATCCCTTCATACATATATCATGCAACGATTAAGAGGATCAGTATGACATAAGCTTCCATTAGACATCTTACATGATCCTTTATGAGTAAATAAGTGAAAACAGTGTGTTAGGTATCATGAGTTTGTCAGACTTGATAGGAGTGGCTGTTCCAGAACAGGGAACCCTTTGCCAGTTGGCATTTAGGAGTTCTTAGGGTCACAGACCCTACTGGAGGAGTTGCGAAGGCACAATTTCTGCAGGAGAACTGTGCAGGCTGCACCATCCTTTAGAATGGTCCAGCCTACTCCTCTCTTTGTGGCTGGTTAACTCTGCAGAAGAGTGCAGAGGAAGATGGGGTCATGCCCCCACCTCTTAGTCTTATGGTGCCCCTTTGGAGTGTTGGAGGTCTCCACTGCCACACCAAGGGAGCCATGTGGGCACTCAACTGCAGTTGTGACAAGTCCTATGTAGATAACCTTCAGTGGTGGGGAAGGAGGCTTTCTGAGTGCTCTCTTCCTCTGCAGGAGTCACATAAGGATGTATCACAATTTCGCCCTTTACTGCAAGGCATTTTTCAGATCTATCACTTGAGCTGTTTTACTTGTGAGCATACAGTTCAACAGCATAGAGTCTGATCCTGAAAACTTTGGCTCACATGATAAAGAATTTTCAGGATTGCTCCCATAATTATTCTAATAGTGCAGCCTAAAGAATTAAAATTATACAAACTCTTAAATCCATGAAATAAAATTACTTAAGGAGATATTTACATATATAGCATGTTTCCTTCAAACAAACTTTCCACTTACACTATCAATTCTAATAGTAATCCAATGTGTTTTCAAAGATCAAGAACGGATTGTTTCATAGGTTTTCACCCCAATTAAATATTCAGAAATATCTTAATTTCCACTGGTTGTCAAGAACTGTAAGAATGATCACTGAGGATTTCATTAAGAGCTTGATTTGAGGAAAAAGTTCTCAATGTACTGCTTCACCTGATAAATCCATAAATGATTTCATACCCAAGATAAGGAAGCAATCCGATCTTTAAAATTAGTGTTCAATCTCCCTTTCTGGTAATGCACCACATCAATACAGTATAACAAAAAAAGAAAGATGAAAACAGGAGAGTGTAGAAATGGATCATTACAGCTACTGCAGTGATAACCTGTATAGAACAGGCATGCTTATCAAAGGGGAAAAACAGCACCCCATAATATGTCAGCCTCATGAATATTTAATTTTAAATACTTATAAATAAAGCAAGCAATTCTAATGGTTCAATTACACCCCCTGCTAATAAATTGTTACTGAATCACTATTTGGAGGCTTAAGCATTTTGAGAAGAGGGCCATAATTACCCAGCATCCTTCAGTGGCATTGTGCCACTTAAATAAAACATGAGTTGTCGGCATTAAATAAGGAAGAAATAAACCTTTTTTTCCTCCTCTAGAGGGGAACAAAGGTGTCCTTCAATAATTAAGATGTGTGTAAAGCCATCTGTGCAGACATATTAAACATTTTCACTTTGTCAATCACAAAATACTAAGAAAACTCTTAGCACACTTAGAAGCTCTTAGAAACCTCTGTTCACACCCCACCACACTGTCAATTAACTCTTTTAAAATACAAGACTCGGCAAACATTTGTGAACTGCATTAAAGAGATCAGGTTCAATGCTAGTCCTGATCAGCAGAATCTCCCCTCTCCTAGGAGTCAGCAAAAGCACCTAAATGAGTTTTGACCACTGCAATTTTAGAGGCTGTGGGGCCAGCAGCGCAGCCAGGTCCGGAGTGCAGGGGGAGCGATGCTATAAAAAGGCGCCTCCCCCTGTACTCACCCGGCGGCGCTCCGGGTCTTTGGCGGCGGGTCCTCACTCACTCCGGGTCTTCGGTGGTATCTGCCGCCGAAATGCTGCTGAAGACCCGGAGCGCCGCCAGGTGAGTGCAAGAAGCGGCGTTTAAAAAGAAGAGGTGCCTTTTTTTAGCGCTGCTAAAAAAAGGCGCCACTTCCTTTTTAAGGCGCCGCTTCTGCTCACAGGGGGAGTGGCCACTCCCCCTGCTCCCACCCTGGCTATGCTACTGTGTGGGGCTCTCTGTTCGAGGTACTAGGACTGTCTGTTCCATGGACCTGTCACATTCCATCCATCCACTCCCCCAATATCGTTTGAGTACAGATCCCTTTATCTTACTAGTGGGGACAGGAAAAAAGGGGGTGCTATGCCTACTTTCCTGGCTATGCAGTGAGTTTTTCTCATTTAGTACACCGGACCCTCTCTAGAACGCGCGTCTATATAACGCGAATTCGGTTATAAAGCGGTCGCGGCCATGGATCCCAAATTTAATTACCACCCGAGGCAGGGGCGCAGAAATTCCTAGTCCTCCCCTCTGCCGAATTGCCACCGAAGCCACGGGACCGGTGGACCTCCCGCAGGCAAGCGGAAGCGGCTTTGGCGGCAGTTCGGCGGAGGGTATTTTAGGCAGCCGCCGAAGCCGCTTCTGCTTACCTGCGGGAGGTCCGCCGGTCTGTCTGCAGAGGGCCCCCTCCGCCGAATTGCTGCCGAAGCCACGGGACCAGTGGACCGCCCGCAGGCAAGCGGCTTCGGCGGCAGGGTGGAAGTGCTGCTAATAATACCCTCCGCCGAAGCCGCGGACCTCCCGCAGGCAGGCGGAAGCGGTTTTGGCAGAGGGTATTATTAGCAGCACTTTCGCCCTGCCACCGAAGCCTCCGCTTACCTGCGGGAGGTCCGCCGGTCCCGCGGCTTTGGGGGCAATTCGGCTGAGAGGGCCCTCTGCAGACAGACCTGCGGACCTGTGGACCTCCTGCAGGTAAGCAAGGGCGGCTTCGGCAGCGGGGAAATGTAATTTCATTTTAACGCGGTCCCCGCTATAACACGGTACTTGGCATGGATCTCAAGTCCCGCGTTATAGCGAGGGTCCGGTGTACATAGTTTGGCCATAAGAACATAAGAATGGCCATACTGGGTCTTCCAACAATGGCCAATGCCAGGTGCCCCAGAGGGAATGAACAGAACAGGTAATCATCAAATGATCCATCTCCTGTTGCCCATTCCCAGCTTCTGGCAAACAGAGGCTAGGGACACCATCCCTGTAAATAACACTTCCTTATTTACTTTCTCCACACCAGTCATGATTTTATAGACCTCTATCATATCCCCCCTTAGTCGTCTCTTTTCCGAGCTGAAAAGTCCCAGTCTTATTAATCTCTCCTCATATGGAAGCCATTCCATACCGCTAATAATTTGTATTGCCCATTTCTGAACCTTTTCCAATTCCAATACATCTCTTTTTGAGATGGGACAACCGCATCTGTACATAGTATTCAAGATGTGGGCGTACTATGGATTTATAGAGAGGCAACATGATATTATCTGTCCTATTTTCTATCCCCTTCTTAATTATTCCCAGCATTCTGTTCGCTTTTTTGACTGCCGCTGCACATTGAGTGGATGTTTTCAGAGAACTATCCACAATAACACCAAGATCTCTTTCTTTTTTGAGTTGTAACAGCTAGTTTTTTGGCTTCCTAGTTATATTTTTACACATTGTTTGCCAGAGTTTATGCTCCTTTCTATTTTCCTCATTAGGATTTAACTTCCACTTTTTAAAGGATGACTTTTTGTGTCTCCCTGCTTCTTTTACTTTGTTGGTTAGCCATGGTGGCAGTTTTTTTGGTTCTCTTACTATGTTTTTTAATTTGGGGAATACATTTAAGTTGAGCCTCTATTATGCTGTCTTTAAAAAGTTTCCATGCAGCTTGCAGGGATTTCACTTTTGGCGCTGTACCTTTTAATTTCTGTATAACTAACCTCCTCATTTTTGTGAAGTACCCTTTCTGAAATTAAATGCTAGTGTTGGGCTGCTGTGGTGTTTTCCCCACCACAGGGATGTTAAATTTAATTATATTATGGTCACTATTACTGAGCGGTTTAGTGATATTCAGCTCTTGGATCAGATCCTGTGCAACACTTAGGACTAAATTAAGAATTGCCTTTCCTCTTGTGGGTTCCAGGACTATTTGCTTCAAGAAGCAGTCATTTAAGGTGGCAAGAAACTTTATCTCTGCATCCCGTCCTGAGGTGACATGTACCAAGTCAATATGGGGATAGATGAAATCCCCCTCTATTACTGAGTTTTTAATTTTTATAGCCTCTCTAATCTCCCTGAGCATTTCACAGTCACTATCACCATCCTGGTCAGGTGGTCAGTAATATATCCCTACTGCTATATTCTTTTTATTAGAGCATGGTATTACTATCCTTAGAGATTCTACAGTATAGTTTGGTTAGTTTAAGATTTTTACTTCATTTGATTCTATGGTTTCTTTCACATATAGTGCCACTCCCCCACCAGCACGACCTGTTTCGTCCTTCTGATATATATTGTATCCTGGTATTACTGTGTCCCTTTGATTATCCTCATTCCACCAAGTTTCTATGATGCACATTATATCAATATCCTCATTTCATACAAGGCACACTAGTTCACCCATCTTATTATTGATATATTCTAGCATTTGTATATAAGCACTTTAAAAACTTGTTACTTTTTTGCTATCTGTCATTACATGATGTAATTGAATGGGACTCTTTTTCATTTGACTGTTTTTCATCAGATTCTACCTGTATTTTATCATTTTCCATCCTCTCCTCCTTACTAGGACATAGAGAATCTCCATGAATAGATCCTCCCCTAAGGAGGCCATAGTAAAGAATAAATAAAAACATCAGGATTGGGTCTAATATGATTTACAAATCATGACTGTGGATGACATTAAGTAATCTCTTACTTATCATAGAATCATAGAATCTCAGGGTTGGAAGGGACCTCAGGAGGTCATCTTGTCCAACCCCCTGCTCAAAGCAGGACCAACCCCAACTAAATCTACTTCTGCAATACATGAACACTGTTACATTATGCATCTGCTCATGGGGATTGCTTGCAAAACATTTTTCTCTCTTTCACACTTCCTGGCCAGGATCAATACTCCATTCTAATATTGTTTGACTCTTGCAGTGTTGGATGCTTCTGGTCCCAATCTTGCCTCTGTAGTCATTTTTTTTCATTGTCCCTCTCCCTCTTTTGGTAAGGGTCCCAGAGGCCTTTTATCCTTGCCCTCCTCCTCTTTTCCTTTTACATCATATATCTGTGTGATCTCATCCACTCACGCGGCTTCAACTATCATCTTACACTGAGTGACAAATCTCCTGCTCTGTTTCCCCACAACCAATTCCACATATCAGCACGTTTCTGAAATTTCCACCTGGATGGGTTGTCAACAGCTTAAACTTAACACGGCTTACACTGAGCTCCTTATTTTTCCTCTAAAAATTTCTTCCCTTTCCCATTTATCTGTCTCTGTTGACAACACTACAATACTCTGTCACTTTGGCCTCTACCCTGAGGGATCATCTTTGACACTTCCATCTCCTTCATCCAGATTGTGAGCAAAACCTGAGGCTTTTATTGCTTGACATTTATGAGATCTGACCTTTTCTTTCTGTCCAAACAGTAAACACTTTCATGCAGGATATTATCACATTCCACCTTAACTACTGCAACTACTGCCTTTCCAGCCTCCTGGATGTCCACATTGCCCCCACCCCAATTCCCTCGAAACACAACTACTAAAATTATTTACCAGGCATGTCAATCTGACAGTATCCCCTTCCATTTCTCAATTGGGCCCGGATTACTCCAGTTTTACACCATTATAACTCAGCTACAACCAATGGAGCTCTGCTGATATAAAACTGGTGTAACATAGTGGAAAATCAGGTTCCTCACCTTCACGTTCCAGACCCTAGCAGACACTCCTTCCTACTTAACCAGCCTTCTCTCTTACTGCATTGCTTTCTGCCTACTTTGCTCAGCCTATGATGACAGCCTTGATGCCTCACATTTGACTGCTTCTCCACCACATGGAATATCATTCCTAAGTTGGTCTACCAGGTCATTGTCCTCTCCTCATTCAGGGCCTGATCCAACAAAACATTTTAAATATATGAAATTCCTCCTTCAATGTAATTTTACATCTGCTTAAATTTAAGCATGGGCATAATTGCTTTCCTGGACTGGAGTCTCAAATACCTACCTAAAACTCATGTCTATTGCAATTCCTTCAAAACAAGAATTAAATACTTTTGTATTTAGTTTAATTTATTTACTTGTATTAAAAATTAGAAATAATGGATGCTGTACAATAGCCTTTGCCGAGTAACAACAAAATCTTATTGGTGTAATTCTTGTTGTACGTCCTTTATCTATTTAGCCCTTCCTACTCTTCTGATATCCCTTTTATTGCATTATTTATGAAATTAGATTGTAAGCTTTTCAGGCAAGGGCCAGGTTTTATTAGTACAATAAGATGCCAAACACACTTTGGGTATTATAAAATAATAAATAATAATTCCAAAACCAGGTGCTGTAATAGTTCAAAGATCAGATGTGCCAGTTATTTTGTAAGCAGGGTTCAATATATTGTTTTAGTATTGCATATTGTTGTACGCATATGAAACATATACGAAGTAAAAATAATCATACATTACAACATTTTTACAATAATTGTTCACATTGTATTTTGTTCTGACAGATTTAGTTGTAACATTTTAAAAATAATTTACATTCTCAGCCAAAGATAACATACATTCAAATTGAAAATAGAATACAAAATTGCCTGGTAAGAATTAGAGCGACAATTTCTACACCCATCAAGTCCTAGAATTTGGCTCCTTTCTATTGATGATCTAGCAGCTTTTGTTAGAGACTAACATTTTTCCAATTTTCTTTTCTCCTGCAGGCACTACACAGTCAAAACAGCTAAGTGAGAATGAGTTGGATTCTATTCCATATGGTGCATTATTAACAGAATAATTTTCTATGTTCTACTCAGTCCTGCCTGTGCAAACTCATTCAAGACAGTGGGGTTGAATGAATTATTATTTTTTTATTTTATTCAGCCCCTGCAGCACCCCCACTGACCCAGTGTCATGCTGCAGGCACTCCCTGCTTCAGTTTGCCTTCTCTCAGAGACCCTTAAGAACTCCACAAAGTCCAGAAGGTAAGAAAACTTCCCCACTAGGATTCTATTTTATTAAATCAAAACCATACTTGAAATAAAGTCTCTTTCCTTGGGCTCAGAAGGTTGCCTCCTCCCTGGGGCCAGTGATTCGGATTCCTAAGCTCTCTAGCATGTAATATCTCTCATTGGCTCACGGATTGCACAGCCCTCCTTCCTTTGAGATAGTACTCTCTGTGGAGCTCCCCTCCCACAGAAGTGCTTCTCTCTGTTTAAGCACCTCCTGGCAATTGAGCAGTGATGGCCTTTTATCAGATGGCTCAGGTGCTCATTATTCAATTAACAGACTAGATAGGCTAGTTCCCCTTAAATTAACTTGTCACGTGTAAACTTGGGCTTGCACTCCCGTTAAAGGGGCTAGCAACCCTGTGAATAACTTTATTATATCACCCACATCACTATAATACCTGAATGCAATGAGGGATTCTCATGAAGATAATGGGGAGTAACCTGATTTGGTCTACAAAACGTTTATTATGAGTGATATGTAAGGAGGAAAAAAATCCAGCTTGATTTTCATCCCAGGCTGAGTTTATAAGGCTGACAGTTAGGAAACACTTCTCTTTCTTTCTTTTTTAACTTGTAAAATAGCATTATTTTAACGCTTGGATGCCTTAAATTAGATATGTCCTATATCCAAATTCTTTTCCTGCTATTCAAATATATTAATTGTCTGCAATTCACACCGAATCACATTTCATATGGAATTGGTTACGATACCAACATGGAATCCCACCCTGGCAGTTTAGAATCACTTTTCACAGTAGAGCTGCAGCTTAAGTGTTTTTTCCTGAAGTGATAAAGCAGACTGATTTGTATTGTCCAATTAAGATCCAATTAGATGAAAAAAGTACCAAAAAATTGATGAAGGTCACAGTGAAAGCTTTATCCCCCTAAGACAAGTTTAAAGAAAGCTGATTTTTAATAGCAGATAAAATGTTATTTGTTTTATTTTTTTTATGATAGTCAGACATCCATTAGCCATCTGTCTGGTGACACCTCTTAATGTCAAAGCAGGCCCCAAAATACTAATATGGTGGATAAAACAGTCAAGCAACTTTAATTCAATAGAAAAAATAAAAGCCAATTTGTTCTCTCTCAATTTTCTCTGATTTTCAAAGTCAGGAAGTGGCTTAGTATTGTTAGTCATTAGTTGGAAGTAAAATATTAACTATTCAAAATGTGTTAAATTGTTTTATTTTTAATAAGTAAGGAGAAAGAATTCCTCTTTAGATTTTAGCAAACCATTATGGACTTTTTCTTTTCTTTTTCCCCCCGAGGATTAAGTTGAATTTTCAACTTTTTTATAAAACAAGCAGTATATTACAAAATCCATTAAAGTTAACTTTATTTTCTGTTCTACTCTCTTTTTTTCTGTTCTAGATCAATTAAAATAATTGTGCATAGAATTCTATTTATTTCCATAACAATCTATATGCATGCATTTAGAGAGAGAGAAAGAGAGGGGTTTTAATGGAAATATACATATATGTATACACATCATATATACACACATCTAAATAATATATACGTGTAACATATTAACTTTAAAAAATACTATTAAATTACTTTCCCTTAATAAGTAAAGAAAAAAATTGGTCTTCAGATTTTGGCTAAATTTTATCTATTCATTTTCCCCCTTTCGAGGCTTAGTTTAAATTTCCACATTTTTATATATATATGCATACGTACAGAGTCCAGCTAGATATGGAATGGAATCCATATATACAGATTTAAGTTGAATCCTATGTACAGTGATTTTGCTCTCTCTCGCATACACACACACACACACACTTCGGAATTTAGTGGGCAACTCCCCACCCCCAGAGCAGAGAGGACATTTAAATAAATATTAGAGAAAGCATTGTAAGGAAGGAGTACTGGGAAAAATTTTAGTTGGAGGGTTTATATTATATTATCACAGTCCTTTTAAGAGGTCACAGTCAAGATCTGGATTCCACTATGCTAAATGTCATACAAACTCACATGATGTAAGAAGTGTAGTTGTAGCTGTGTTGGCCCCAGGATATTAGCGAGACAAGGTAGGTGAGGTAATATCTTTTATTGGACCATGCAACAGTGGTTGGGTGTGTCTGCAGTCTTTAAACAGTTCTGGCCCTGGTATTGGGCAGTACCCCGGGGATTCTTTCCAGGAGGCAGTGCCCTCTTGGTCTGTTCTGGCCCCAGATCTCCAGCTGGGCCTATGAACAGCTCAGATCCCTTTCTGAGGGTTATCGCTGTCCACTTGTAAGACACTTCCCTAGTGGCATATAGGGAGGACCAAGGCCTGGCCTCTACTCCAGGTCCCAGCCCAGGGACCGTAAGAATATCAGCCATGTGCCACAGTGTTCCTGTAATGAAACTGCTTTCAGTTCCCTGGGCCACTTCCCTGAGGCCCCAGCCTTCACTGATGCTTCATGGTCCCTGCCAGCACTGGGCTGACCATGGTGCTGCAGTTCCCTTTGTCCAGCCAGGAGCACCATCTGCACTCCTCTGGCTCAAATACTGTCTGTCTCTGGCTCTGCAGCATCTTTTTATATGGCCCTCTTGGGCATTGATTGGCTGCTCCTTGCAGCCTCTCTGATTAGCTAGCCCTTTGTAGCCTCTCTTGGCTGCTCGGAGGACTTAGCTCCACTGCTTCTTTCCTGGGACAAATGTGGCAGGACCCCGAGGCTTCCAGCAGGGGACCTCTGGACATAGTCCACCCCATCACAGACCAACTTCTGTGAGAGAGACAGAGCTGTTCAGCATATTTGGAGTTCTATGTAGTGGTCAGAGGGTTATAGATGGTGAAACCGGTGAGGATAATATTTCATTCCTTTTCTACTTCCTGAGCAAATGCAAGAAACAAAACATTATCCCCAAAGGTCTCACCATCCATTACCCTCTGACCACTACATACAACTCTAACTATGCTGAACAGCTCTGTCTCTCGCCAACTGAAGTTGGTCCAATGAAAGATTATTACCTTACCTGTTTTGTCTCTCTAAAACTCATAAAATAACATTTTCAATTATCAATAGATTGACAATGGTAGCTGTTGGAATTGGACAGATTTCAGGACTTTCTGAGGGAGTGAACTATGTTACCAAATCACCACTTTATCTATCTTCTGGTGATATATTACATCATTATTTTGTACATGTCTATTGATTAGAGCTGGTCAAAAAAAAATCATGGTCAGACTAGATTTCCATAGGAAAAGGCGGATTTGCAAAAATCAAAACCTTTTTCTGGAATGCACCAATTTCATCTAAATTTTCATGGGAAATTATCAAAACATCTCATTATGATAATGACATTTAAAATATTTACATTATTCTATTCTATGCTATTGTAACCGTCAAAATGATAAAGTTGAAACAAAATTATTCAATACGATCAAAATGAAATATTTTGGAATATTTATTTTTGAGAAAAAACTCAGAGCTATATTGACTTTTTATCAACATTTGCGACAAAATCAAATTCTGAAGTATCAGAATTTACCATTGGACAGAAAATCTGTTTTTCAGACAGCTCTACTATTGATATAGTGGCTCCTAAATAGCCTCTCTCCTGGCCTTGCCCTGGATTTACAGATAACTTGCAATGAATAAAACAAGAAGGGAATATGGCTAACATGCTGGTGGAGGAGTCCTCATCCAAGGCCCATGGACTGTGACGCAAGGAATTTATCAAGATTTGAGCTATGGCTGTGCAGGAGGCAAAGAAAATAATTGCAACATCTCTCATAGCTAAAGCTAAGATTTTGTCATGGTTGTCTTTAGTGAAAGTCACAGACAGGTCACAAGGAATAAAGAAAAATTCATTGAAGGAGCCCATGACGTGTCCCTGAGTCCAGCACCCACTCCTGCTGGGACTCGGGCATCCCTCTGACCATCCACAGTGGCTGAGAGCGCTGCCGCCCTCCCCGCACTGTGCATGGCGTCTCAAAGGGAGTGCAGCTGGGAGCTGCGGGAGGCCCCTGCAGTAACTGGGAGCTGCCAGGGCCCTGCTGGCTGACAGCTCCAGCCCCGCAACCAGGGATGAAGCAGAAATGTCATAGAGGTCGCTGGAAGTCACAGATTCAGTGACATTCATGACCTCCATGACATAATATTAGCCTTACTCATAGCATATACAAGTGGAGCTGCTCCCAGTGGTGGATAATTTGGTTAATGTGAGATGACGAACTGTAAATCAAGTAGAGATTTTACCTGTGAGGAATTTGCAGGTTACTTTGAGGATACCATCTCTTGAATTGAAACAATTTGCTAAGTCCCTAAGTGACAGGGAATTCCTGAGGGGACAAAATGCAGCCATCTCTGTTCAAGTTTCACCCAACGTTGCTCACTGAACTCCTTGAAATACTGTGTGTGCTTCATTGAACCCATATTCCTCCTAACCGTCTAATGAAACTGCCAAACTTTGCAAGTTACGTTAACGTCCTTTGTAATGAGAACACCTGAACCACACCCCTCACTAAAGTCCTTAATACCAAATACACAGAATACCAAAGAGATACCTGATGACAACAAAGCTTCAAGTAATATCAACCTCAGCTGGAAATCTTAGACAACTAAAGTAATTAAAGTTTCAGAATATCATCCTAGAAGAATTTTCAAAATGACTTGACAACAAATGATGGGAGGTGTGAGCAATCAGGATTAATTCCTCTTCAAATCACTGGATGTCTGATTAGGGCTAGATTGTGCATAGTCTTACTCCCCCAGGGCAGAGAACAGACACTGCCCAGCCATTGTGTTCCCAGGCACACAAATTGGAGAAATCCATCATGGACAGCAGTATTAGTCTCCACCTGTCTTGAGTGTGCTTCTTCAGCTGAGCATGAGGACTAGCCAGCCTGTCCTCCAGACAGATTAATGAGCTCAACTGGGTTGAGTTAGGACCACCAGATTGGCTGCCCTGCCCGATTGTCTGAAAGAAGCCAGCAGGTCTCTTTTTAAGATCAGCAGCATCTGCAATTACTCAGACCCCTGCCCTGTTTCCAGCCTTGCCAGCTTTATTCTTATCCTGTTCCAGTCTGCTCCAGCCTTGCTTCCTCCTGCCTCCGCCTCCGACCCTGGGCTCAACACCTGGGTCCTGATTCCAACTCTGATCCTTGACTCCAGCCCCTGGCTCCCGACTCCTGCTGCAACCACTAGCCCCATTTGGGACACTACCAAAGAAAGCTATAGGGGAAATATGAGGCTGGGGCTATTGCCCTAATCCCCATCCACAATGGCTACCAGAGCTAGGCCAGCAAAGGGAAATGCACACTGACCTCTGTGAAAGGGCATAGCAGAAGCTGCTAAGACCTATGCTCCCCTATATTAGTGGAGGCATTGCACCTGGCAAAGCACAATGGGTCTGAGAATGCCTGTCAGTATTTAGCACCTCTTCAGCCCTTCCATGCAATCCCAAATCTTGCTCTGATGTTGTAAGATACTTAGAAGACAGACTGTGTCTTTCTCTGTGTTCTGTATAGAGTTCAACACAGAAATGACATTAATCAATAAGGTATAGTAATAATAAATAAATATTGATACTATTAACCTGAATTTTAATAGTACTCTCTTTACAGATCTTAAACCTACAATGGGCCAGATCCTCAGCTGGTATAAATTAGCCCAACTCAATTGACTTCAAAGAAGCTAGACTGATTAACATCAACTTTGTCTTTTCCATTTTGTGTTTGGATTTTTTGCAAAGGGATAACACAGTCAGTACATATTAAATGTGACCTATAAATATAGCCTTAATATTTCAGTGCTTCTCAGTGTTAAAATAACTACTATGTACTGTATTTAACTATAACTGATTTATGTGGAACTCTGTCAAAATATTATCATTGGCTTTTAATGTGCATTGCAAACACTCACTCAGAACACTACTCCTTGAGCATTTGGGGTGTATCTTCTTCTCCTTAATATTCTAAACATTAACAATTAAAATTAAACCCTTCTGACTGAATAGCTTTGGCTTTTATTGTCCTCAGCATATCATTTGGTCACCAGTGTTCATGAACCTCCTTGATTACACAAATAGATATTACCCATCAGAAAAGCTAACAAGTCAAAAATGTGCACAGTTCTGTCAATCAAAAGCTTCACCAGGGAACAGTGATAAGAAACCAGTGGCAGAAATAAACTTTATCCCCAGATCAACCAAGCTCAGTTCAAATACTGCATTTCCAAAAAGGGCTACTGATGAACTGTGCTGTTTTGTAGAACACTAGTATGTCACATAGATTGGAAACTCACAATGACTTCAAATCAAGGAAATGACAAGCTTGCAAAGTTGTGTTTTGTTTTCTTTTTAAGCCACGGAGCTGTTCCAAATGCAGGCAGTCATGGGTTTGTGTCCTGCCTATTCTTTTTATCATCTGTGCCATGAAACCAGATAACTTCCCATCAAAAAGAAGCTGTATCGTTGATTTGTCAGCCTTGGGAAAAATCATTTGAAATGCAGCCTATGTCCATGATGACAAAGGACAGGCTGGGATAAAAAATTTATGCAAGCTACTGCTGTGCGAGACTCATAATAATCTCCTTTGTTGCTCAAAGGGTTAGGTCACATATGAGGGTTAAAGATTTTTCCCTCTTGGGCGAAGTCTATTAACAAAATCATTTGCTTACCGGAGGATCCTGATCTTCAGCTGAAACTGTAGCGATAACAGTGCCCTTGATTGCATCGGGAGCAACCATTCCCCTGTAGAGAGCTTTGCTAAATACTGGGGAGTAATCATTCATATCCTGCAAAATATAATTAAGAGTTTAGTTCTCAAGTTGAAACAAGATTATGGACCTATCCACAATTGTTCTTTCAAACTATACCCATTCACTCCCTTCCCATTAGAGAACCCATTTGCCACTGTCAGCCCTTCCATACTCTCAATTCTATTACTATCACACAAGCCTGGCACCCAAGAGGAAGATGCCAAATTTTCAATACAGTATTATTGTGTGAGGGATCAACGTAAAGTAATTCTACTTCAGAAAACAGTCTGTCACCCAAGTAAATAAAGCTTCCAGGGACTGCAGAGATTCTTATGACAGTTTTTTTCAAGCAATGTCCCACAATATGGCTTTGTTAATTTTCTAAACTGGATGAGCTTGCTCTTCCCTGAAAGTGCTTTTTACACTATATGTGACAGAATGACAAGAAAATACAGGACCAGCTTACTATAAACACTTTATGAGAGCCTAAATTATGCTTTTCATAGTGACCTATGTATTGTGAAGGAAAACATTATGTTAGACTTGTTGGGGTTTTTTTTGTGAAGGAAAGGTACATTATGTTGAAGGAGGCAGTAAAAAGAAAATAAAAATATAAAGCAAAGTTCAACCATGCTCAGCTGAAGGACCATTAATAACTGCCCTATCAGGAGCCAAATACATTTCGAAGCTTCTCTCCAGCAATACTGTAATTCGTTAATAGGAACAATCATTTACCTTGATAGTGTGATCTATCCTGAAATATGGACTGCATAAATAACACAATCAGGATTAAGGCCCACTAAATTTAGCTTTATTATTTTTTAAAATAAAAATTTAAACAAGTGAAACTTTAAACCACAGTTTTTATTTTTCATTTAACTTCTGTTTTCTGCTTTAAATCTATTTTCATAATGTAAATGTATTAGTAACAGATTTATACATTTTTGCGCTTGCAGAGAAAAGGGATGAGTTAAACTCATTAAAACATGCATGTACGACTTTTTAAATGACCAAAATCAAAGAGGGAGTGCATGGAGATGAGCACATTGTCCCAAACGCACTGAAAAAATGCCAACGTGTGAAGGATGTGGTTTTAATTAGTCCGCAACTTCATTAATTCATTTGGGAATTATCTGGAAATAACTTGTACAGTGCATCTCATCATTCCCTCCTCACTCATTTCCAACTACTTGTGGAAGGTGGCCATTAGTCCCCCCACAAATCCTCCACCTTCCCCTCACATACGGGCTCAGGGGCTGAGAAAAGAGGATTGTTAGGAGCTTTGGTCCCATTCCCCAGCTGCTTTAGGGGAGGCCTTCCCCCAGAATGTACTTCCAATTCCAGTTTTTCAGGGAACCAGACCCCTACAGAACAAGTACCTGCACTGGACACCTGCCATTAGTTTGGCTGCTACTCCCTGCCAGGTTCCCAAATATTTAATAATTTCCTCCCAAACCAAAAATATATCCACTCCTTGATCAGAGAGCTGTACTCCATCATCCCTGAATAACTTAGGCACCTTGATGATTAAGTCCTCCCGCCCTTTACAAAATTCGAGATTACTGTACACCAGGCTGAAAATTATCATTTCAGCTGGCCATTTCTTGGATGCTCCTCTTGCCAAAACAACTCAGGTGTGCCTCAGCACCAAAGGCCCAGCTGCAAACCTCTAGGGAAACTGGCTGCCCACCTATGGGCCCATACCTCCAAATATTGGCTCTTCCCTTGCTCCTCATACAACACCCCTTCATCCATATCTCAACTCAGAGTAACCTCAATGATGAGGCCCAGCTGTGAACTTCCAGGGGGAACTGGCCATCTGCCTGTGGGCCAAATACAAGACAGCGCTCTATTGGCAGGTCAGGGCATAAATAGATATATAAACTCTCCCTTCTGGTCCACATGGGGCACAATGGCTTCTTTCAAGAGCCCCTCTAGCCAGTCCCCAGATCAGGTGATGCCTAAATCCCTTTTCCCCCCCTCACCACCAAAAGGAGGGGGGGACCCTTAAAATAGCAACACTCTCTTTCTTGCTGCTTCACCAGACAAAGTCCTCCCCACCTTTGAGGCTGTGGGGGTTGAATTTTGCAAATTGTTCAATTAAAATAGATCAGAATTCATAGAATATCAGGGTTGGAAGGGACCTTAGGAGGTCATCTAGTCCAACCCCCCTGCTCAAAGCAGGACCAATCCCCCAATTTTTGCCCCCGATCCCTAAATGGCCCCCTCAAGGATTGAACTCACAGCCTTGGGTTTAGCAGGCCAATGCTCAAACCACTGAGCTATCCCTCCCCCCAATCCTTACATTGGATTATAGAGATAGAAATGGGTGCCTTCAAATTTGCTGACCTTTTGCAGCTGGACTTCTTACTTCATCTGACAATGTAAAATGGAAAACTAATTTACACAAAAACAAATCAAATTTTCCTAAGTAGTTCAAAGTGATGCCAAGTTTGCCAAAAATTAAGGGCCTACCTTGCCCCAAAAGACTCATTCTTGAATATTTGTATTGCTGTGTGTGTGCGCGCGCACACATGTGTATGTATATATAGAAAGAGTTTTGAAGCATCACACAGCAATCTCAGATTATGGGAGTCCATTCACACTCCATTTTTGATTATTACTATTTAGTATTTGTATAACCGTTAACATCTAGAACAGAATAAAAAGATGGTTCCTGCTCCAAACATGGGGAAAAGATGCTGGATTTATCTAGTGAAGCTGATCTGATCGCATATACAGGTGGAGGCACCAAAACAGTCAGAGTCTCTAAATTAAAACTAACCCAAGTACAGATTTAGGCACCAGCTATTATGTGCTCCATACAAATTTGACAGTTCAGGTTTAAGACTGTCTATACCACTGGGTGTCAACTTCCATATTAGGATTCCTGCTGGAACTACCCTCCTAGTTAGCAATAATGGGAGGGCAGGTGACCTTGTGACCATCTGCCCCCTACCCCAGATGAGGACTCCTGGTATCAATCATGCTGGAAAAAATCCAAGTAACAATGGAGATCATATGTATGTCCTAGGGATATACCCCATGTTGCAAAATTCAAAGAAAATAACGGCTAAACAAATCAGGTCTTCTAATTTCATCTAAATTTTGCCTCCTATGTTAGGAAAAGGGCATGGGGGTGGCTATAAAAGGGCAGGGAAGCAGCCGCTGCCATGAGACAGTGGGCTGGGGATGCTGTGGCCCCGGGCCTGCTGGCGCGACTGGGGCTGCTCCGCCCAGGGCTTGGATCAGTTGGCTGGCTGGTGCTATTCCGGACAGGGATCTTCTGGCAGTGATGGGGTGGGAAGGGGGGCGGGGAGAGCGGCTTGGGGTTTCGGCCAGCCAGGGACTTCTCTGCCCACAGGGGGGCGGGGTGCTAGGGGCGCCGCCCTGCAGTGGGCAGGGCCGCGTGCGGAAGGAGTGGGGACATGGCACAAGCCTCCACAAAGGGGAGGAAGGGGACACACACATGGAACAGGGAACTGAAATTTTCAAAATGTAAAAAAAAAAAAAAAAAGGATCCTCCACTTAAGCGCCTTAACCTCTACAGTGGGAGCCGCTAGGTGTTCAGCAGTTTTGAAAACCAGCCTACTTATTTGAGAGGCTAAATCAGGATGTAAGAACCTAGTTTGAAGTCCTGTTTTTAAAAGTCTTCATCTTTTAATTTTCATATTTCACACTCATTAGATTTAAACTTGTAACCTTAACATAAAAGTAACAGGTTTGGGTAGGGTTTATTATTAATTATTATTATCTATTTATAATTATGTGGGTTTAACTTTGCCTCAAATTATTAAGTTAAGGACAAACTGTATTTTTACAAGTTAATGCTCCTACACTGTCATTGGCTTGGGAGAGGTAACACAACACACACACACACACACACACACACACACAAAGCCCTTTCTATGAGATTTGGAGTCAAGGCTCTTGGACACTTACACAGACCTGCAAATCATCTCCCTAAGGGGAAGATTTATCTGAAACTATACATATTTTCCTTTGTGCTGGCAGGGTGGTTCTGATGCCAATAATACATTTTCTTTTAAGTGGAAAAATGTGAGAAGGGACAGATTTTTCATGCCAAAACAGTTCTGGACTTGTACTTCAGTTTGGTGATTTTAAAAATCATCTTCTCAAGGGTTCTAACTGCAATAATTATTAAATGATACACTGCAGCAAAAAGTAATTTGCAATTCTTCCTTTCCTGGGTTTGTTTGTTACTCCTTTTCTTTCACTCCCTTTAACCTACACAGTTTACTTAATGTTCATAGTGTTTGCTGGCAAACAATCACATTCATGGCCAATGCAAACCGAAGAAGCATGAATTAAGTGAATGTAAACTCCTACTTCACAAAGAGATTAGACAGTCATCCACTGTATGCAAACACAGCTGACTTCTGCGTGTGTATTTGACTCTTAATTAGTGAATATGAATGAAACTACACATGCCAATGGGGATGAGACGGTCTAAACTCAGGGCCGGCTCTAGGCACCAGCAAACCAAGCACGTGCTTGGGACGGCACATTTTCAGGGGTGGCATCTGGCCATTTTTTTCTTTTTGCTTGGAGCGGCAAAAGCCTAGAGCCGGCCCTGGCAGCAGCAGGGGGCACCCTGGGGCTGCTGCGGTTCGTGCTGCTGGCTGCCGGCCGAGCAGTCGGGGAACAGCGCCCGCACCTTGTGGCCAGGCCAGGTGGGCTCTGAGCGTGGGACACTCGGGCTGGGGGCCACCCTTCAGGGCGCACAGAGTCACCTGCAGGTGCCATAGGGCGGCCGCCCCCAAGCCGGAGCTGGGCGAAGCGGCCCGAACCGCCCAGGGACTGCGGCAGGACGCCCAGGAGCAGCAGCAGCAGCGGGGCCAGAGAGGGGACTGGTGTCCGGGGTGCTGCCGTGTGGGGCCCGCGTCCCTCTCTCCAGGGCTCCGCTCCCTCTGAGGTTGCCCTGCCCCGGCTCCTCAGCCACCTGCCGGGGCGGTCCCCCCGACTCTGCCCTCCCGGGTCCCGGCCGGTCCTGGAGGCGGGAGCCCCGGCTGGAGGGACCCTGAGCTGAGGCGCGGCCCGGGAGCCCCGCTGCTTGCCCCAACCCTGCCAGGGGGAAGTCAGCACTGGTGGGGGGGAGCCCAGGGCTGGGGTGGCAGAGGGTCCGGGGGGAGAAGAGAGAGCCCAGGGCTGGGGTGGCAGGGGTTGCGGGTGGGGTGGGGGGGAGAGCCCAGCGCTGGGGCGGCAGGGGAGGTGTGGGGGGAGCCCAGGGCTGGGTTGGGGGGCAGGCAAAATTTTTTTTGCTTGGGGCGGCAAAAAACCTAGACCTGGCCCTGTCTAAACTACAGGTAAAGTATCTCTTTAAAGAAAGAAAAATGCAACTTTTTCAATACTTTGACAGGAACCTTCATCATGAGCTCTCCAATTACATTAGAATCTACTACTTGCATTTATAAAGGTTTAAGTGCAGGATGGTCAAATGGGCCTCTGAGACATTGTTAAATAACCTTTCTCATATTGGAACTGCAATTCAAATCCCCTTCTATCAGATCAGTGGTTAAACAATTTAAAAAAAAACACAGATCAATCTGGTGGCATTTTCATTACTAGTGATGCTACTTGAATGGATCTTGTGATTTTTCCAAGATCTGCTCATATTTGTTACATGGTGGTCTCTCAACTAATACCCTAGGAATCCCACATTACCACTGTACTGGAAATCTGAGGAAAAAGTTGTTTATTCCAGTGAGCATCCAAGCTTTTTTGTGCTTATCTGAACCTATTGAGGTTCTTTTGTTGCTATTTGAGTCATGTCCCAATTATTTAAGTCTGAGCGATATTATTTACAGATCTAGTTATGAATAACAGTGACCATTTCCTGTTCATATTCCTTTAATTGTTTTGGTGAATATCCTAAGCCTTATCCTCTGTTACCCTATTCCTGTGCTTTGTGTAGGAACCGTAGAAGGGAGCTTTAGACCACCTTTGCAATATGCTTATTCGTGGTCTTGCCTTTGGTGTAAGTTAGAGTAGCTCCATGGCAGCACCTCTGTGGGAATATTGTCCAGCAGCCGTTTCTACTTTTTTAATGACCCCTTTACACTGAATTGCAACAAAGGGGCCATAGAGCAGAAGAGAACTGGATCCATTGTATATTGGAAAGACTATCTTTGACATAGAGGCATAGACATTTCAGGTGTCCCCCACTCCTGCTTCCTCACTGAAACTTACCAGAGACATAGATGAGAGACGAGCAAACCATTTCAGATCAAATAAAACCAATCCCAAACAATCTCCCAAACCAAACCCAGCCTGATATTTTTAAAATTCGGCAGGTGAAAGTTCAGCTTTCAACCTTATTTTACATTTTCACATGCATCTGCACTTCCACGTTTCAGTCAATACCAGAAGCAGGAGTGCCAAAGTGTCAATAAAACTGCTTTCTCAGTGTATCTGGCTCTAGACGCACACAGTACTGCAAACCTCATTAATTTAGAAAGTGCATCCTTGCAAAATTCACAGCCTTAATTAGTTTGAATAAGCACTTGGCGCATCTGCCACCAAAGTAAATCTCTTCTATTTTTGAGGAACACCTACTACTAATTTGGATTATACCTGGATTGCATTGTAGTTGAAAGAAATCCAGAACAGAATTCCACAGTGGTCGTAGTTCAGAAATTTTTGTCTTTGCAGATACCAGTAAAATAATTTATAATTTTGTTTCTTTCAAAGACCATCAGGAGATGGGTCAGAGGAGACCCTGAAACAAAGTGAGTCCAGACTCTTGACTGAATAAACTTATTCCTTTGGTAGATACTTTACAATATGGTGCCATATACAGCTGTTACTGACTCCTGTAGGTGCATTCCTCATGCTACAAATTGAAACATTCTGAGATTTTGCCCAACCCTTTAAGTAGTACAGATTTTAACCATTCTTTCTGGTGACCCAGAGTGATTGTTAAATTTAGTCCCTCAGAGAGCAAAGGTTAATCACCAAAATTCTTGTAAAACTTGCCTGAGTGACATATTTGATTGTTGGTTGAATATATATCACTTTTTGATGGTTAACAGAGATTCTGGACCAGGGAGGATGAGCAGGGGTCAGCAGCTTAACTGAACGGCACTAGCCCGTGCACCAGCTCAGGTGAGTCATCCCCTTCTCCCAGGTCCAGAGGGAAGGGGGACTCTTAAAAGAGCCAATACTCTAGTCCAGAAAAATACCCCCTTCCTCCCACCTTTGAGATTGTGGGCAGTGCAGAATGCTGCAAACAAGTATATCTGAATGTAAAATGTTAAGGGTTAAAAGAGAACTAGCAGCATAGGCCCTGAGTAATACATATCCAACTAGCTTCTAAAACATGGCATGGTAGCTCATCCTCTTTACCTAGTGCTCTGTGGAGTGTTAGGCATAGATCTTACCCTGCTGCTTGTGTCGGTTAGAGAGCAGGGAGGAAAAGACACTCCTTATACTGTGTCCTGCTCCACACAAATGCACCAACTGCTCCTTTGCAGCACAGGGAAGGATTCTACCCTTTCACTGGAAGACCAGCTTTGTTTCAGAGGCCTAATAATCTGGTGGGTATATTTATGGAATATTTAAGGTAAGCTACACACGTAGAAGATGACTTCTTTTTTAGTTGAGAAAATCATATCTGGATCTGTCAGCCATAACAATGTTGCTTTAAAACATCTCTATTGTTTTCAGATAATACATGACAAGTTCAGCATTCTCTGAAAGTTTTTGTCATCTTCTGTATGTTCTTATGTGTCCTTAGTGACTGAAAATCAGAGACTTAAAATAGAAATGTCAAAAAGCGAAATCCTGTTTAAGGATTATACAGAACATTCACTGCTATGGGAAATGAAAAGGAAACCATATCTATATATTTATTTTTCTAAGGTATTTGAATCACTACCAAACAAATACGCATATAAAGTCAATAGTAAGGCAGAGGGACTTTGTCCTCAAACTGCCTTTCCACCAAGACAAATTTTACACAAGAACTTTTTCTAGTAAATCTCACGTGTTTGTGCTGAATAAAATGTCCTCTCCCACTTGGCAGCAAGATATTTTGGTGATTTATGGACAGATAAGAAAAAGGGTTATCCCTCTCCCCCACACTTTTCAACAGCCAAAACTGCCTCTCATTTTACATATTAGACACTAGTATATCTAATACTAGGCTTCTAGTTTGGGGTTTAGGTTAAAATAAAAAATAATTGATATCACATAAAAATCACTAGGGTGTTTCTTATCATTCAGCATAATTGACAGTATGTACTCAAGAAAGTTCCAGGAATGGAACAATGGGTGTGAACGTATGTGTACTTTTCTTTAAATTTGTGGCATAAATCAAGGCAGGAAGTAGTTGGCAGAAGTTCTAGGCACAAACTCTGCATGTGAAATGGAGAGAGAGAGAGAGAGAGAGAGAGAGAGAGAGAGAGGCTTTAGTGATAATACTGTTTTTCTTATTCTAATAAAGTTCCTTTTCAGTATCAGAAGAAACTGACTCTTTACAGCAATTTATTATTTTCACAGTTTCTTTGTCTGTATTGACAGTGATGTATAGCAAAACTTCAGTCTTCCTCCATTATAACTTGGTATAGTTAATACTACTTGTCCTTCACATTTGTAAGCACTAAAAAGCATCAATGACGTTGTAAGAGAAAACACATTGGGTTTTTTTATTAGTATTATTATTATTTCTGGTGAAAAATGTCAATATGTTGAATGCAGTCTGCATATGATTTTTGTTTAAACATGGGAGCTGAGCATAGTCTTCATTTCTAACACTGCAGATCAGGGCCAAGACCTTCAAAGACTAGGTGCTTAACTTACAATCCTGACTCCAAATGTAGGCACATAAATGAATGGCCTGATTTTCAAAAGGGCTGAGCATGCAGAAGCTCTCAAGGAACCATGGCTTCAAGGGACCATGAGCCAGGTAGGGACAGCTGGAGTGAAGCATACTCCAGACACACCCCCTACACCAGGGGCTGTGGGAAAGGAGGGGAAGGAGCTGGTTATGAAATTACTTATCTTACAATAATGGTAGTTCTTCAAGATATGTTGTCCAGATGTATTCCACTTGTGGTGAGCATGCACCCAAGATCAGAATCCTTTGGCCAGCTGTGCACTCTGAATGTCCTTTTGTCCCTACCGGTGAGACTTGTTGGTGGATACACCAATTCCTAAACCAAACATCCTGCTAGTACAGGAGGTATGAACAAGCTCTTACTCATTTGTTTATATAAAACATAGCTGTCATGTTGTCTGTCATAATTGGAATTGCAAGTCCTTAAATCATTGGGAGGAAGATGGTTCAGGCTGAATGAACTGCACATAAGCTTATGTGCAACCTCTTTTCCTTGTGGGTCCATTAGCACTGAACTTGATGGCAGTTTAGATAAGGTCCCCGTCATACGAGGGATGCATCAGTCACAAGGAGTTTGGTGGGAAGAACAAACTGACCTTTCCACCAATGTACGAAGAGAAGAACAGTGAGGGGAAAAGTGAGGGACACCAAATGGTGTCCCTCACTTGGCATACATACCAACTTCAGACAGACTTGCATACAACATAAGTGAAGTTTAGTATGCTGCATGACAAATCTACATGAGGCCCTTTGCCTGGGGAGACTCAAACAGGTTCTCACTGAGGTATGTGACTGATTCTGTAGCTTGTTAATGACGATTGTCATAGATTTGAGGCAGGTAAACTTGAGGCAGTTAAGCTCTGGCTGTGGGGGAATCTATCACCAGAAAAACTCCTAAGGTGCGTAATCCTTCTACAAAGGTATTTCATATTGACTCATTTAATAGCTATGTGTGAAGAAGCTGGGCAAAGCAAGTTATAGGATTCTTCACAAATATTGCACAACAGAAGTAAAGTCAAAGCATAAACCTTTAAACAAGGTTTTCTCCTTATCATAGCTCCATTTTATGTTCGGTTTCTTGTTTTGTTTCACATTGCTTGCATTCGACAGAATATGAAAGGAGCAGGAAAGGACATGTATTTCCATAGTTCCCCTGTGCAAAGGGTAAAAAAGTATGCTGAGAGTGCCGTACAGGAGAAAGTTCATATACTCTCATTTAGCAGAATGTATAGTAGCTACCCCTGGAACTATTCCACAGAACAAAATGAAATCCGTGGATTTCTTGAAGCCATCTCTATTGCAAACCCAGCTGTCATCTTAGCTCTAGCATGATCTGTTAGCAGCCCCCCCATCAATCCCTTAAAGCCATAAAGTCATGTTTACAAGGATTAAAGGAGTCTTTTCTATAAACCATTCTCTAAAAATTAATATTGACATTGCTGTAAAGAAAAGAGAAAATGCTAAACACAATGGTAAGTAAACCAGGACAATCATCTTAGAGTGGGGATGAGGAGAACCGAAGCACTGGAGAGAAAAGGCACTAAAATAGAAAATCAGTTAAAAAAAAAAAGATGGAAAAAGGTAAGGTAAAATACACTACTGGTCAATAAGGTACTCACAGACAGCTGATGGTCAATTGAGGGGAAGATAAAGACTAGTGCAGGATAGAAATATTTGAGTTAGGGGGATACCAGAAGAAAATGAGTCTGAAAACCTATCTGTATTTCCAGAGATAATAAATATTTTAACAAGGGTGACCCCAAGACACCCTTTATGTCTGCCTCCAACAGAATTTAGCAATACAAATGTATAATATTTAGATAGATAAAATAACCTCATCTTTCCCCTCCCTCAAACTGGAGGAAGTAAATAATTAGAATTCAAAGCATTAGATCTCCATCCTGGGCTGCATCTATACTGTCCTCAGCACAACTGAGTGAGGTGGGGGTTAAAGATAGTTATAAGGCCAGCCACCTTTGCAGCTCCTGGATCCTGTAGCAACTAGGGATTGGATTAGTCCCTGTCATAAATTAGAGAAGCCCCAGAGTTTCCCTAATTTATTCCTGGCATCCTAAGGAGCTGTTTCAATAATTTCAGATCCAAGGTTTAAGGTAGCACAAAAGCCATCTCTCTCTTCCTTCTTATACCTATACCCCCTGCGCTAGTGATTGGGAGGGAGGATGCCAGGCCCATGGCATTTTGGGAGAGGTAAGGGGTGGTAAAGGGGGTGTCCTTGGTCTGCTAGTTAAGACAGCATTACAACTGCTTTCCATTACTAGATGGATGCCAAGCAGTCATAGCGGGGAATGGAGTCTGGCCATACATATATATTCCCTTTTTCCTCCCCACCTCACCAAACCAGTGATATAGTTCATGACTGTAAACATGTTTTTTTCTTTACTGCTAAGATGTAAAATACCCTGAACTCTTTTGTGTTCCGACTGTCGCTAACCAAAGAGAATTTGATCTAGCATGTTTTACTACGTTTATGCATTTTTAAGGAAAATGTAAATAACAAAAATTAAGCAGCACATTTCTCACTACATATATTAATGCAAACAACAGTGACACAAGATGACACTTCAGTAATATAATATAAATACCTTACAAAAGCTCCTTTGTAAAAGTGCTATTTTAGCCAACAAGTACAACTATGCTATCCAACTTGCACACATCAAAACCATTTGGCATTTGCCTCTCAGTCCACTAGAAGATAATCCTGTGAAGTCAGATTAAAGGTGCAAACACAATTTCCAGTAATCAATTTTTTTTAGCTTATTGAAACACAATTACCCATTATTTTAAAAGAAAGATTACAAATCTTAGTTTTTATACCATGACTGTCACCACAGTATTTCAATTTCAGGCTTTGTATTATCTGACTTATTACCAAGGAACACTGATTATTTTTGAAAGTAGCTGCAATAAAAGGCAGTAAAATCTGGTGTCAATAAATCTAATATATAATTCAAAAGGGAGAAATTCCTGTAAATAAAATACAACATAATAATTAAGGATTCAATTGATTTAGCTAGACTGTTAAATGAATTGCGATGTTGAGAAGTCTTTTGCTATGGTCGATATTTTCAGAGCTGTCTACATAGGAAGTCTATATCAAATGCGGCTCTGCAAGGATCTCCTTTTTATTGCAAAGAAAAAGTACTTGTCCCAATGTATTTTTAAAATCTACAAAGTTGTGCTTTACTCTTCTGGGTCTGATCTGGTGGCAATATTGTTCGTTAACCTAAGTAGGAATAGCTTCTGAAATATTATACACTCATGGTTTTTAAAGAATGAAATCAACATTTTAAAAAAGAGCTTATAAACATATTTCTGGAGATTTTCCCTACCCAGGGCTGGCGCCAGCACTAAGCAACCCTAGGCGGTCGTCTAGGGTGTCAGGATTTGGGGGGCGGCTCGCCGCCCCTCTGCCTCCCCGCTCAGCCGCTGAACCAGGAGGCAGCCGCGGCGAACCGCCCCCTTGCCTCCCCGCTCAGCCACTGAGTGGGAGACAGCCGTGGTGAACCACCCCCCTGCCTCCCTGCTCAGCTGCTGAGTGGGAGGCAGCTGTGGCGAGCCACCTTCTCACTCAGCCACTGAGCGGGGAGGTGGGAGGCAGCCGCAGCGAATCGCCCCCCTGCCTCCTGGTTCCACGCTCAGCTCCCGCAGCCCGTGGGTGTGGGGGGGCAGCGATAGCTGAGGGGAGGGGGCGCAGGGCTGGTGCAAGGAAGTTTCACCTAGGGCGTGAAACTTCCTTGCACCGGCCCTGCCCCTACCACTTTAGGACAGTGTACTGGGAGATTATCTGTTGATATGAAAGTTTCCGGTCAACTATATCAAATGGGAAATCATTGAGGACTCACAACAAAACAACATGACTGAGCAATAACTGAGCTAGTAAATGTGTATTAGAGATTTACAACTTCTTTTGCAACTTGTTATCTTTTTATCATGCATGAAATAAACAGGAAAATGTGTATTCAAATGCTAGTGATCTCCTTCCACTTACCCCAAAATATATATAATGCCACAAAAGGTGGGGGACGGGCGGGGGGGAGAAAGAGTTGCTTTCACCCAAAAGTCATTTATGTGCCAAATTCCCAAGTCTAAAAAAAAAAACACTTTTAATTAAAAAAGCTCTGCATTTAATTTCCTGCAATGATTTTGTTTTATACATCTGTCAGTTCAGGGTATTTGCACATCAACAGAGCTGGTGGCTTGCCATCTCTGTTGCATGCAATTGTCTGATAACCCCCTACTGTTCAGGGCTATCCTAACTTTCAAATGGCAGTTTGACACATCTCCAGTAATGCTCCTCAGGAAAAAAGAAAGAAAGAAGGCTTTGTTTTTTTATTTTTATTATGCTTTTGAGATTTTGTCAAATTAATATTTCCCGACATACTCAAACCAAAGGATAATGTGCCTTAACATTTTTATTATACAGAATATTTTTGATCCCCAAACAACTGTTGCTAAATAAAACACAATGGGAATGCCTTTAGTTGAGAATATAAGGTTCACTCTCCACGTCCCCCTAACTGCCAGCTCAGAAATGAAAATACTTAAAAAGGGAATACTTAAATGAGCAGCTTCCATTAAAATGTGCTTAAGTGGGCAGAAGCCAAATGGAATGTCAGTTTCTGTCATAGGACACTATTCGACCATTTAATGAGTCTTCACAAATAATAATGAAGACCACCCTTTTTAGGGCATAATTGTATATGTGCTTTCAGAGGGGGAATAAGGGGAATTTAGGGTGACCTGTTTGTCTCTTCCATGGCCTTCTTTTATTGTAGGTCACAGCACAGGGTGGGGAGAACAGCATTTGAGCACTTGCTACTTCCCCTGCTATGCTTTCTGGTGGGCAGTGGGTGGAGCTTGTGAGGATAAAAAAAACTGCATAAGGTTTAGGGCTGACACAAATGTCTTCCCTCTTGGGCAATGGGGGAGCCAGGGAGGAGACTGTGATTCACAATCTCATCCTTGCTCTTCTGCTGACGCAGTGCAACTATGTTCTGCCCATTACTGAGAGCGTCTGGCAAACCCACAATTAAGCCCACACAATGCATCATTTAATTACATTAGAACCTCAGAATTACGAACACCAGAGTTATGAAGTGTCTAGTCAACCACACACTTCATTTGGAACCAGAAGTACGCAATCAGACAGCAGCAGAGGGGGAGGGGGAAATAAAATACAGTACACTACAGTACTATGTTAAACAAACTACTAAAAAATAAAGGGAAAGTTTAACACAATTGACAAGGTAAGGAAACTGTTTCTGTACTTGTTTCATTTAAATTAAGATGGTTAAAGCAGCATTTTTCTTCTGCATAGTAGTTTCAGAGATGTATTAAGTCAATGTAAAACTGTAAATTTTTGAAATAACAACCGTAATGTTTTGTTCAGAGTTATGAACATTTTGGAGTTACAAACAACCTCCATTTCCGAGGTGTCCATATCTCGGAGGTTCTATTGCAGTTCTTCATTATCTATTATGTAAATAGCATATCAAATAAAAAAATTATTCCAATACACCTTTGTGTGTGAAGAGTACTTTACAAATGGAGCAAATAAGTATCTTTTACTGAAATGTATTCTGCTCAGATGTCATTTGACAAAAACAGTAAATCTTGTCACTGTAAACCAGTGCACTTAGTTTCTTGATCATCATATTTTAAATAATGTATTCTAATAAATACATCTTTGTATGATAGATATTTCAAAGGAATTTTATCAGCATTCTGCAAAATTCACTCCATATTATTGGGACAAATAACAAATATTTACAAAAGGGGTTTGGTCGATCTCCTACTAGTTTATTAGATAATCTAAAAAGCTATATAATGGCAATTTAATTTACTTTTTCTGCTAGGTTATGCCAAGATATGCTAACCAGTTTCCATTATTTCCAAATCAAATGACAACAATCAAGATTATTAATGAACAGAAACATATAATGAAATTATTGTGTATCACTGTGTAATGATCTCACATTAACAGGCACCAATTCAACAGCAAAATAAGCTGATTGTAATAATCACAGATGGAAGATTTTTTAATCCTGAAAAAGGACATTTTCTATTCTGTATACATACAAAGAGCACAGTATTACTTATAGTGCATTAATTTAAATTTATTTTCTAAAGCATCCATCTTCCAAATTTTGGGAGAATGTATCAAAAATGTATGTTTAAACAAACATTAGGAAAAGAAGAAAATTATCCAGAAAGGAGGAGGCAATGGAAAAGGAAAGTGATATGCTGACAAATATAGTATAGCCTTGCAGCAAGTCTTGAAAAGACACAGGTAGCCAGGGCCAGTGCAAAGAAGTTTCACGCCCTAGGCGAAACTTCCACCTTGCACTGCCCCCCCGCCCAGCTAACCCCACCCGTGGCAGCCCCTCCCGCCCGCGGCAGCTCCTCCCCCAGCCTGCAGAAGCCAAATCCCCCCCAAGCAGCTAACACCACCCGGGAAGCCCACTCTAGCTCACCTCCGCTCCACCTCCTCCATTGAGCAAGCCAGCACCACACTAATTCTCCTCCCCTCCCATGCTTGTGGCGCCAATTGGAGGAGAATTAGACCGGGGGCGGCGGGCTCAGCAGAGGAGGCGGAGCAGAGGTGAGCTGGGGCAGGGAGCGGTTCCCCTGCATGCCCCCCCCTGTTACTGCCAGCGCTCCTCCCCGCACCCCAGCTCACCTCCACTCCACCTCCTTGCCTGAGCAGGCTTTTAGGTGCCCTCAACCTCTAGGCGCCCTAGGCGGCTGCCTAATTCGCCTAGTGGTTGCACCGGCCCTGCAGGTGGCCATACTCAAGAGAAGTTCCACAGGCAGAATGCCGGAACCATGAAGAATGCCTTAACCAATTCATACAGAACCTCAGGAAGAAACCCAGTCAACTGCAACTGTTTTGAAGGGACATGGGAGTGAGGAATGGTCACTCAAGTACCTCAGGCCTATGACCTCCATTCAACAAAACAAAGCAACCCCCAGTAAAGTTAAAGAAGATATTCTAATTAATGTTCATGGACTTTAGATTGGGCTCTTAAGCATAAATGAGATGATTAGCTTTAAGGAAGTGATTAAGTCTCACTGTAGTTAACACTTATGTATGACGATTTCCCTCCAAGTAGAGCATGTTCATTTATGTTTCAAACCAGGTCATAAAACTTTGTTCCAGAACTTTTCACTCTTTCTCAAGTTGTCTTCACCAAACTCTGATCACCTTTGATCATCTTGTGTTTCAGTATGTCATATTTTCTTTCAGGTTACTCTTCCAGTCCACTTTAAGTTTTTGAACTAGTATAAGCAATGTTATGTTTCTCAAGTTCTTCTTTAATTCCTCAAATGTTATGTATCCTGTTTACTTCACCTGCTTGATATAATTCTTTTTTTTTCTGTTTTGCTAAAGTCGGTAAGTCTGTCTCATACCTTTTTGCACTGACAACGCACTGTATTGTGCTGCAGTTTTCATAATATGGCACCAGTTCAGGGAAGCATTCCTATTCAAGACAGGATGCAGCACAAGTTTAACTTTAAGTATGCATTTAAGTCCCACAGGAATCAATGGGATTTGAGGACAGGCTTGAAGTTAAGCACAAGCAATTAAGTACTGTGCTGAATGTGGATGAACTTAAAAACATGCCTAACTGCTTTTGTGAACCAAGGATTGTGTACTTGGGGCTGATTTTTACAAGCGACTCAACTGGAGAGGTAGGTGCTTAGGAATTTTTGAATACCATGCCCATTAAGAAATGCCTAATTAAAAAATATTATTATGATTTGCTCAATTATGGGATAACCTTATTACTTTTTTTCTGTCATGTAAGTATCTAGCATGTCATGGTACACAGCAATAAGAAGATACAATCACAGATTTTCATTTCCAGCCAAATATCTATAAACTTTTGTTGGCAACTGTATATTTTCCTTCATTTAGCAAGCACTATTTTCCAAAACTATAAAGAGGTGAACATCACCCTATTGTGCTGGGGCCATAAAGAGTACCAATATTTCCATCACAAACACTTCCTAATGGACTACTGTTAACATCTGGAGAAGTCCCTGCTACTAAGACAATAACCAGGATCTTCAGCTTTCAAACAAGCTCACTTTAACCTTTTAGCTAGATGAGAAGTATTACTAGCCTAAACCACCAGTCACTTCAAATTTGCCTACACAGTTCTGTGGAGTGGCTTACAGCAGCAATAAAGTATACATTACATAGTACTGAAGAGCACCACATTCTAAACTTAGTTATATCCAGCCTTTCCACTGACCGCAAAGAGTAACAGAGCAGAATTTGGCCACAAATCATATGAGCGAGTTAAGAATTATTTAGAGGAAGTTTCTAATGTTTTACTTCCTTTGTAATTCCTGTTTTCATTTTAGCAATCAATTTCTGAATCTGAAACCAATATATATGTTGGCAGAACAATTTATATTATCTTTAGTATATAATGTGCCTTATATGAAATGTGTTATCAGTATTGCTTGCAAATCTTACTGATGTTTGTCTTTAAAAATGATTTTCTCAATATTATGCAGTGGTACAGTAGCTCAATAATCAGTAGTCAAGTACATAGTAGCCAAGTGCATTTATAGAAGCCTTTAAAGAAAATTTGCTATGATATTTATTTATTTAAATTTATACAAAAACTAAGAATATCCATCTAAAGCTCTGGGTACGCTTGATGCACTATTCACAATAAACAGACTCCTCTCACTGCTTCAAGAACACAGTACATCAACCTTAGCAAAAATATAAAACCCCCTAAACTCCCAAGAAACTCAAACTCAGAGTCCCTGCTCACCCACCACATTATCCAACTTCACAAGCCAGAGGGGTGGGGGGGGGGAAGGGCTCAATGAACAAACTCATTCTATTATGGATTAAGGAAGGGAGTGAATTCCAAAGGCAGAAGTGCCCTTAAAGAAAACATCCAACGCTTGCACATTAAGTTTGGTTTCCCATGAGCACCAGAAGAAGTATGCATTTACTGTCCTTGTTTCCTATATGCCAGCAAAACAGCATGTGTGTCTGAAGCAGGGGCCCAGCAGCATTAGCAGCCCATAACTCTCATGCCACCAGAGGTCTGTAGCCAACCATCATTGCCCCAAAAGTAGTCAGGGCTGGGTGGGAGATGCATTATTTCACATATCTTCCAGCTAACCGTCACTGCTAGGTCTTATATGGAACCTAAGCTGAAATTCAAAATTGCCTTTTCCTGATGAAACCCCAGGGAAAGGGGGTAGCAGTACAGTTGCTGCTCTTTCCAAGGGGTGAATCTCTCTCCTGTAGCAGTTGTCCCCCTGTGTCACCATTGTATATACAAAATGTGGAATCCTCTCCCCATTGAGTCAATGCCAAAACTTTCATTGACTTCAACAGGGCCAGAACTTCACCTAAAATCTCTGCTTGTAAGTACAGTACTGTCTGAAATGGTCAGAATCATAAAATAGAATAATCATTTCACGCTTTCTATAATGAGACTCTCTGGGAAGGACTAGCTTTATATTTTAGTAAGTGGTTTCTACTTTGCAGGCATTTTTCTAGATAAGCACAGTTTGATTTGCATAAGCATAGCCACTCGGACTATATACTGAAGTCTGCATGATAAAACATCTGGCACTTAAATAATTATTAATTCATTTTCAGTACACTTAACATATACATTTGATTTACAGTAGAAGAAATAATTACATTTAGGTCTGATCATCTGAAATTCTCGCATTGCACTGGTGTGTGCCTGTCAGATATCCGAACTTCCCCAGGGCTATATTTTTATTATTAAATGTTTATATAGCACCATAACTTTGTATGGTATTTATGAAATTCCCCCTTCTTCCTGTTTTTGGTGAGAGTCAGAAACATCACAAGGACTCTCTGGCTTATAGTTTTTCCTTATACCTCAATAGGAAGTATTAGATATCTAAATTCCTTTATTGAAAGTAACTGTTTAGCGGTAGTGTATATCTTTAAGTTGTTCCCCTTTTTAGGGTCAGGAATGACATCAGTCATCCTGCAGTACAATTCAGAACTTGTAGCAAAGTTTCCAAGGATCATTTAAAATTTTCTCTAAAATCTTTGGGCGTGTTTCATGATTGTATTATTCCAGTTCTACAGTGATGTGATTTAACTGAAGAAGATGGAGTTAGTTCAGTATACAACTGGAGTAATGCAATGGTGAATCAAGCCCTTAGTTGAAAATCATCTCTAGCTGATGCAGAAGTGTCTGAAAATCAGTTTTATGTTTATGTATTAGCTATGTTAACTCATCTGCATGGCCTGAGGCTAGAGGATTTATGTGGTGAGGCAGGAAACTGTCTGGGGTGAATAACTTTAGTGCAATGGGATTCAGGACCTTTGTAAAATACCAGTGCTCTCATGACAGTGCCCCCAACTAATAAGTAGAACTGAGACTTTGGAATTTGTCTTTAAACAGCAATAATTGCTTAATTTCACATGGACTTTAGAGAGGTTGTTCATAACTAGGGATTTCTATTGAAGCTAAATGTTCCAGTTTTTCAACTATGTTTGATGTTCAGTGATCCATATATTTTATGTTAATATAAATGTGATGTTAAAGTAATTGAAATGGTTTCTCCTCCCATTCACACTTGTTTTGCACAAGTATAATTGCAAGGATTTCAATGGAGTCACTTGATACCTCTTTAATGAGAGGAAAATCAGGACCATTTCAATGTATGTTTAATGTATTGCTTACATATAAATGTGTAAACAGAGGAGTAATTCCTTGTGTGAAAACAATTGAAAAAAAGGCTACTTAGAATAACACTTGCATGTGTACAATGTAGCAAACACAACTATTTTGATAATACCTTATTGCTACTATGCCAATATTATTTATGAAAAGAAAATAAATATGCAAGAAGAAATAAAATCGGTAAACTTAGCGGAAATATGGAGAGGAGACAAAATATCCAACCGTGCAAAATGTTTTGCAATTTTTTCTGTAAATTGGTCTGAATCCTGGGGCTTTGTATACCGCCAAAAACAACACACATTACAATAATTCTTCAGTTACTCTACACAATTTCCCCCCTGCACAGATATAAAACATTAAAATCTGTGAACTGTAGCTAGCTAAATCTTGTTATTTATACCAGATCTTCTGTTGTTTTGGACACCCCAAGCCTATGCCTGCAAATGCTATTTATACAAATATTTAACAGAGTCATTAGGCTCTGGGGAGAAAATTATCCTTTGGAAGTATGAGAAAGAACTAACAAAAATAAAAACATGTTTCAATAAATTATTTCAGAAACTTAGAAACCGTAGCTCCATTACCTCAAGATGCTGAAATGACTGCGGAGAAGTGGTGAAAACCATCAACCCCTAATTAAGTCAAACAGGAGGTGCAGAAGGGCCTCAGTACCTTGTAGGCAGGACATTATAGTTAGGCTTAGCAGTCTTTTGTCCCCTTTATTTTTAAAAATAATGTCACTGAATAACAGAAATTTATTTTTAAGCGTTTTTTAAAAAACTATATAAATTTTCCCAGATGTGCAAAATTATGGGGGGAGTAGTCAAACAATTATTTGACAGCAGCCATTGAGATTCAAAAAGTTAAAGCTTTATAACCATTTAAATGCATATTGTCAACATCAGATGCCAAATACAGGAAATAAATATCCTTAAATCAAACTCTAATAAGTTCTCAAACAGCATTTTTTCTTACTTTGCTTATTTTAAATTTTCTGTTATTACCAATGGAAATATTTGTCAGTTGATGTGTATATGGTGAAATCAACATTTACCAATAAAAATCTAATTCTTCTAAGCCTAATTATATTGGATATGGAGAAGTCCAATCAGAAGAATACATTTGTCTTGCATAGGGCATAGAAACAAAATAGACATAAACATTGTTGTCTGATCACATTGACAGAGTTTTGGTGCTTCACCCTTAAATAGTCTGTCCATCAGTTGGCACACAGAGCTAAACATAAACAAATTTACCAGTACAAAATACTGTATCATAAATAGATAATGTTAATGTGATGAGACACAAAAGACACAAAATAATACAGCAAGTTATCAATGGAGAAGGAAGGCAAAAGCAACATTTGTAGAATTAGCCATTAAAAAGAACCAGTAAGACACAGAGTAGACAGGACAGGATAATAATAACACCTCTTTAATACCTTTTTGCAACAATATGTATTAAAACAATAAGATGTTGTTACAAATTTACATATGTATGCATCATGGTATAACAACATTTTATTTTGGTTAGACTGGAAAAGTGCTATGCACTATCAGCACAAAAACCTATGGTCTACTTCTATTTTTTTTAACTAAACAAAACTTAAGCTAATTACATTCAAGTTGTTGACCTGGTGTAACTACTTATTTTTCATATTTAATGCTCTGCAAGCCCCAAAGTAGCTAATTACGTAAACTAAGGGATGATGTCCACGGTGGAGCACTAAGTGGCTTTTGCGGGTGATTAAACACTGAAGTGAGGTGAGGAGTTTGATAACAGCTAAAGCCACTTATTGAAGCACAGTTCGGTGCCACATACATTTTTCCTATAAAATGACTAGAAAAGAGAAAATTCATCCAGCTTTAACATATATATTTGGGGGCGAGGTTAGAGGAGCTTTATTTTGAAGCTTGAGTTAGAAAGTTCTGTGCTGTTGCTTCCTTGGACTTTCCATTCATGTCACATTGGGCTGTGGGTTAGGTGAATATTTATTCAAAGAGGTACAAAAAGGAATAATTGTTTTAGGAAGTAAACTGTATAGAAAAAAAAGGGTGATTTAATTTAACATATGCAATGCATATGTTAAATTAAATGTAGTTAATAAGGATGTGGTCCCAGTAAGGATTTCAGGATCATTAGGAGTTGATATTAGAACCTTCATTCCTGTGGATTCATCACAACAGATGAGAAAATAGACGCCAACTCTGTGGGTGCTCCGGGGCTGGAGCACCCACGGGGAAAACTTGGTGGGTGCAGATAACCCACTGGCAGCTCCCCGCCAGCCCCAGCTAACCTCCGCCTCCTCCCCATGCCCCTTCTCCGAGGCGCCGTCACTGCGCTTTCCCTCCCAGGCTTGCCGCCGCCGATCAGCTGAGCGCCACAAGCCTGTGAGTCCAAGAAAAGCGGCTTGGCTGCTGCGGCGCCTTGGTAGGTGGAGGTTAGCTGGGGGCGAGGGGGAGGCTGGCGGGGAGCTGGAAGTGGATGCTCGGCTGCTTCTCCCCCCCTCCCTCCCAGGCTTGCAAGTCTGGGGGTGGGGGAATGCAGCACGCCTGGGGGAGGAGGAGGGGGCGGGGATTTGGGGAAGGGATGGAGTTGGGGCGGGGCCGGGGGCGCGAGCACCCACCGGCACCGACTAAAGTCGGTACCTATGGATGAGGATGGCTAATTTCAATCTGAATATCAGGGAGCTGAGAATGGTTGTCTACACAGAAAGGATCAGGGATGAACAATGCTCATGGAGGAATCTTAGAACCAGCCAGTGCTGGGGTGAAGAGTTGGCTGAAATGACTTTTGTTTCTCTGGCCCACACTACAAACTTTGGTTGGCACCAGATACATTGATGTACAAACTTTGGTGGCTGTATGCCACTCGGGCATGTGCATACTTGACTGCTTGCATGGAAATGCAAGGTGCGGTGCACCACAGGTAGATAACTCAATGTGCATGCACTGCCATCCGGCACAATGTCTTTTGGAAAATTTTTGCAACGTATTGTGAAAAATAGAAATGACTTGCCCAGGGATCTTGGTTTCCTTTACTTGATCTTTCCTTTATTTGATCTTTGGACTCAAGTTTCCAGCATGCAACTTTCTCAGCAGGGGGGTCTGGGTGTGGGGGGCTCCATGGTGGGTCCAGATACTGGGGGAGTGGTGCTCGGTGGGGTGGGGATCTGGGCACGAGTAGTTCATCGGGTTGGTCCAGGTGCTGGGGGAGGAGTGGAGCTCATCGGGGAGGTTCTGAATGCGGGGGGGTTGAGACTCAGCAGGAGGGTCTGGGTATGAGGGGTCTGGATGCACAGAGGATGGCCAGATGGGGAAGCAGTTCCCTGTTCAGCAATCCTTTCCCCTGCAACTGAGGAGTGATGGGCACAGGAAGTGTGTGTGTGTGTGTGTGTGTGTGTGTGTCTTTGCAGAGCTTCCTGAAGTGGGAGGAGAAATCTGGGAGCGGGTCTGACCTGGCCCCAGATGCTGTGTAGGGGAAGAGGAAATTCTGTTCTCCCCAGCACATCCCGGAATAGCAGCTGAGCCCGGCACAGGGTAGGAGCCACCAGCTGGGTCTTCCCCAGTTCTTCCCCCTGCCCCACAGTGATTTCCCTTTCTGCTTGCTGCCCAGGACACACAAAACTGCTGGGGAAGGTTGCATGACCTCTCTTGTGGCTTCCCTTTGCTTCCCCATCAGAAAGTCATTTTTCTTCAGGGAAACAAAGAGATCTGCAGGGGACATAAATTCTGCAAATGCACTTCCTGCAGTTCCCATTGGCCAGGAATGGCGAACTGCAAATGCAAATGTAAACAAACTGTCTGGTGACCCGCCAGTGTATTACTCTGACTGGCTGCAGGGTGCCCACCACTGCAATAGGTGGACAACCGGCATCAGTGACTGGATACCCAGAGACCACAAGCGACCACTGTGCAGACCGAAAATGAGGTGGACTGATCCCATGACAAAATTCTTTGGCCAGAAATGGAAAGAAAGTGCTTGCAACAAAATGGAACGCTGTGGCATCGACTTGCATTCATGGAGGGATGGATGAGGACAAGTCAGATAAAGGCGGACAAATCTGAACTCACATCTCCAGACTTGAAAGTTTATGACTCTGCAATGTGGTTCTCACATACAAACTTCCATTCCTGAACTAACACACTGATGACATACCTTCACACCATCCTACCCAAACTACACAAAATGAAGGAAGAAGGCACTTTTGTCACAAAAATCAGCTCATCCACAGTCATGAAAACTCAAGGAAGCAGACACTTGATTAAGGAATCCAAAACACCTTCTCAGAAAAATATAAGACCCCACAAGTCTAGAACCCAGTCCTGCAGAACTGCCAGGCTGCTGACAGTTCCATACTGTCACCCAGCAACAGCTGTGACCAGTTTGTGAACCATGTGGACAGAGACCATGTGGAGAAAGGAGCTGACAGGCAGCAACCTTGCGGCTTCTGATTGCCTTCACACCCTATATAAATGTAAGAGACATTCCAGAAAGTGTCCAGGCAACAGCATGGATGTTCTGTAGCTGCCATGTTCATTTCTTTTCCCTGCTTTTGAACTCCTGGCTTCAACCTTGGCTTGAGTTGGACTTCGCTTCCTGACCTGGAGTCTGAAACCTGACTACAAACTCCTCCACTAGTAGCCTCAGATTTGCTCCTGCTGCGACCTGGGTCCCCACTGCCCTTTTTGGGATCCTGACAATATAATTGCATCAGACAAATCATGAGTAGTAGCAAAATAAATAGCAGCTCTTATTAAGAAGCTCTCCTATAATATGTCATCAATGGATCTTTAAGCACTTTACAAATAGGAACATCATTATTGCCATTTTACTGATGGGAAAAGAAAGACACCAAGAGATGAGGTAAACTTAAATGCTCAAGTTCACACAGCCAGCCAGTCACTGGCAGAATACGGACTAAATATTGTAAAAGAAGCACAAAATAAGCTGTTTGCTTTTGTAAGGCTGTTCCTTCATGCAGCAGAAATTGAAATATAAGTAGTGTGCAGCATCAGCACTTAATGAATAAGAATGGTTAATAAAATTACAATTTATGTGACCTTAAATTGAAATGTGATGGTGTCATTTTTTCAGACCATTCCATTAAGTATTTATTCCAGCCTTTTGGGGATTATAAAGAATTAAATGTTTACTCATTTATGAAGTATTCTCAGATCTATTCCTGCAAGTAATAAATCTATGAGCAAGCACATAACTGTGTAATTGCATGCAATTGCAAAGCAATTACAATAGTGATACACTGTACATTTTAAATGGGAACAAGTTACTGCTATAAAAAGGCAACAGCTTTACATAAATTGAAAGCCAGGGACAGCACAAACTACAAAGAAAACAAAGATATTGCTACTGTGCGCCTGCATCCTATTGGAAGACCTCTAAAGGTTACTGAGGTATTGTATAACAGAGAAAATGATGTTATCGACAGCAAAGTTTTACTCTTACCTTTACTCTCACAGTGACAGTAGCAAGTCCTGGAGGCATAGTTCCTCCACTATCAAAGGCTTCCACTAGAAAGGTGAAGGTTGCCTCAGTGCCAGAGAATGACTCATAATCCAAGGATTTTAAAAGTGATAATTCTCCTGTAAACTTGTTCAATGTAAAAAATGGCAGTGCTTCCTGGGTTCGTATCCGATAGGTAACATTTGAACCAAGGTCAACATCCTTTGCCTACAGCAAAAGAGAATTTACTTTAAAACTAAAGCTGCAGTCACAAGGAAAAACACCAGCTCACAATTTCTACAGGACATACATTTGATTTATTTGTTATTACTAAGAACATTTGCTTTCTTCAGTGCAATTCATATTTTTTTCATAATGCTAATTGTTAATTTTAACAAGATATATTTCCAGTGGGCTTGAGGAAATCAACTTTTTTTCAAAACCAACTCTGCTTATCAACAGATGCTGCTTTTAAGATATGTTCTACTTGCCTAATTAAGAGATTTGGATTAAAATTTTGGAAGGACATTTGAACTCTTTGGGGCTTAAGTAAACTGGCAATATCAATATAGTAGAGCCTCACCGGAGAATGCAAATGTATTTTAGAAATGTAATTGACATTTTTAAAAATCTCACATTGTAAAGTATTTCAATAGTACTCTACTTATGTTTTTATTTCCCATCATTGCTTTTACTAATTAGTAGAAATGTAAGCTCTATGCTTCTAATATTTTTCACTTGCTTGTCCTATGCTAAATATCACATTTCACAAAGAGAAAAAGGCTTTAAGGAGGTTTGGGTATCACTTCTCCCCCCATATTTTTAATCTCTTATTTTGGTTTTAATGGCAACCAGTTAGATGAGAACAGCCTCACACAATAAGATTAACAAAACATTTTCTTTCATCCAGAATGCCTTACCTCTATTCGCAGGAAGACTGTGCCAGGTGGTAGATTTTCTGGAACACAGACAGTGTAGGAGGCATTAGTGAACATAGGGCTGTTGTCATCAATATCCAGAACTTTGATTGCCAGAGTTAATGTTGAACGGCGGGGGTCCACAGCTCCATCTGTTGCTTCAACAGTAAGTTCATAATAGTCTCTTGTTTCTCTGTTCAGTTTAACTGTGGTGTAAATGCTACCATTTGATGTGATGCGGAAAATATTGTTGAAGTTTACCAAGCTGTAATGTACTTGGCCATTTACTGCAGCATCTGGGTCTGTAGCCTATAGAAAAGAAAAAAGACATTGTTTTAAAATACATTTGAAAGGTATGTGGATTAGATTCAGATGTGATCAGTGAGCCTTTTATTCTACTTTCTAATATAAAAGAATCCAAAGGATATAGAAGTCTATGGAAGTCTTTCCATTGACTGCAGTGGTTTATGGATGAGGCTTCAAGTTTCCACTTACACCTGACATGAAAAAATTCATATTGTTACTTTCTGTATAGTATTAATTTAGTTTATGAAAACTGTTGGAATAAGTATGGAAGGGATTATTTTGGAAAGCGGCGAAGCTTATATTTGCCCATGTATATAACATCACAGCTTTTGATTGTTAATACACTTTGTTCATTGGGTCTGCTGACTTCTTAATTCTTTTGAACAATACATGTAAAAGGCCTTGTTTCATTAGTCACAATGAGTTATTTACAATTAACACTTTCAACATATTACATAAAGATCTAAATTTAGCACCTCTTGTCCTCTTCAACCTACTTTTGAGCAAAAAAATGTTACTGTTGAAAAATAATTATTTCTTATTATTATTCCTTAGTTGCAGCTTAGCAAAATCATGGCATTTACCAGCCTTGGCAAAAATTCTATTAACTTATTGTAGCAGACAATATTGATGATATGTTTGACCATGGTACAGTATAATTAAACACACAAAATACATTTAAAAGACATTAAAAGAGAGGGAGAGGGTGTATCTAAGATGCCATAGTGCTTTTAACTCAGCCCCTCTTTACCTAGATGTTGCAGCAACCACAAGAGAATGTGTGCATTGTACTGCAAGTCTCTGACTTCAGTTACTGTTAAGGGAATTCATATGCTCAAATTGCGGAAAGAGTATATCAGCCAGACTCTTCCCCCATGCTTGCAACCCCTTGAAGCAGTCCTCTGGAGCAATGGGGTCATAATGCCTTAGGATTTTCCCAGCTGAGAATTCCTCCAATATAAGGGGTGGGTGCGGGGGGGCGGGGGAGAATTTGATGTAGAACTGGAATAGCCACATCCTACGCAACCCATCTTCAAGCACACGTGTAGAGATGTGGCAGGATACTGCTGTGTTGTCATGATCTCCGATGCACATAACTGCTCTTAATGGAAATAGCTTGAGAGTGTACTGAGTGTTCTAAACGATACTAAGTACTGGGCCAATGGAAAATTGACCTCTAGATCAGAGCCTCTGAGATTTCCCAGCCTCAGCAATGCCCAATAGCACAAATAAGAATCTGGGTCTATGTCTTATGAGATGCTGAATCTGAAGAAAAATCTTCAAGAACCCATTTCTGCTCCTACTAAAAATCAATAGGAAAACTCCAATTTAATTTCAAGTGTCATAGAATCCAGGCTGCATACAAGAAATTAATAATGGAGTGTTCAGTGAGGTAACTTATGTGTTTTAATTTATTGTTACAACTCTTACTATTTTAGTAATTTTAAACACTTTCTCCTTGAAGTGTCATATCATTTTTATAGTTTATTTACTGGTTATGTTCTTTAAACTTACTGGTATTTACATGACTGAGACAGTAACCATGTTATGAAAGGTTTATTTTACATTTGCTGATAGCATTATTTGCAAGCATGTTTTTGTGAATTTTCTTGGCATCATCTCACAAATGTTTAAATATCTTTGATGTAATTTAAAACAGGATTTAGGATGACTCAGACCATAAAATCCCTAGTGTGCTAGGTTACTGATTTTAGCCCACAAAATAGTTTACAGTTATACTGAAGAATGTGAATAATTTTCATTCACAGAGTAAACTGAAATCTAGAGAAAACAAAAAAAAAAATTGTACCAGGTTTAAATGTTGGGTCTGCAAACTTTCCAGATAAGCACCAAAAATTCCAGATACTTCAAACTTTATCTAAACTATTCCAGTCTGAAAAATTGCCCTGGAGTGGAATGCAACACAGAATTGGGAATTTTTAGTTCCAAACAGGTCTGTAACACTATTCCATGAGACTGACTTGGGCTTCTCTTTTTATACTTTACACTTCCACTTCCATTTTAGCAAGCAAAGAAGTGAACAAACATGAAAATAATACTTTAAAATAGTAATCCAACTTTTGTGATTATTTGGTCTAGTTCACGTTTTGGGTAACATTATTTTACTCATACTACTGCATCCAACCCATACACATGATACTCTAAATATTAGCAAAATAAACTTGCCTACATATAAGTGGTGTCCATTTTATTTTTTATTAGAGGGCATGCAATTCGGATAATCATCTCATACTAACTGCTAGGTTCTTAACATAGTTTGAGTGTTAGCTTGTTCTCTTTCCTCCCTGTTAATTAAATTAAGTCATGGTGAATAAGGTCATTTAAGTTAAGTGTATTTTGTGAGCATGGCAGCTTCATTTGTTTACATTTATAAATGCACCTACAGATGTTCAGGAAAATAACAAAACATAAACATCTCTGATTATCAGCACTACTATCAGGAAGTTTTCCTGAATGTTTAATATCCTACCAAAGTATTCAATGTGAGACACTATAATGAAACAATTTATCTTCCTGGAAATCAATTAAAAGTTAATTAAAATGGTTAACAAGAAAAAGCACACACTTTCCCCCTTGTACTACATCAATTCAATAAGCAGTAGTGGCTGCAACTTTATAATGATCTATCTATAGTTACATCTTTGTAATCAGCATCTTACTACTTGCATCTGATCTGTGTCTACTTAGTTTGCAAGTGGTTCTACTCCCATGTACGTAGTTCGGTTTTGTGAAGAAAGATCTCAGTGGATGAGACACTGGAGAATTACCAGAAAAGGTGATGACATCAGCTAGTTGATGAGAAAACAAACTTGGAAACGCAAAATAAATTTAAAAATCTGTTTTGGGATAAGTAAGCATATAGAAAATACAGAGTATGGTATTGGGATTTTAGCTGAGATAGTAGCAGTAAACTGCATTTCCACAGTCTTAATCCATGGCAGATGTGTGTGAGGCTGAGGCATGTACTCAAATGGCTTTAGTTTAAACCAGAGCCACATGATAGCAATTAAACAGCTGCTAACTGGATTACAAATCAGCCCTCATTAAGATAACGATAGTAATCTGGAAAAAGATTTATTGCTGTAGAAAATTAAACTACTAAATTAAATGATGTAAAGTTTATTTCTCTCTCTAACAAGGAAATAAAATTTCCAAAAGATTACTATATTTTTAATGGAGCTCACTTTAAATGACAGCCCAAAATCTTAATATTTGGACCCTGTTTCCGGAGAGCTGTGAATGCTCATTTTGTAAAATCAGTTGTTTATGTTTCTGGACATACACTTATTTTACAAGTTTCACAGGAATATCAATGCTTGGTCCTGCTTCTTATCTCATTTATAGCAACACGCAAATAATCAGATGTTCTATGAATGAAGTCAATGCAGTCGCACCTCTGTAAAATTGGTGAGAGAACAAAATTAGGCCCAGTATTACTTTATTATAGTCCCTCTGTGCATTGCTACATACTAGTTCAATATTTCTACAGAACAGGAGTCCAAGGTTAAAAAGAATGTTCTAATAAAATCCTGAAATAGTTCCCCTACTAAAAATCACATATATTTGTGTAGTAAAATTCCCATCATATTGCTTGTATTATTATCCATATGTAAGATACAAAACCACATTCTTCCAAAATTCATTGACTGAAGTCAATGGACGTAAGCCAGGGATAAATACAGACCAGCAACACGGCTGCTCTATTCTAAATATTATCCAATAACTGGGGAGGGATTATGTGCTGCTGCTCTTAGAGTAGCAGCACACACAGCTGGAGCCCTGGAGGGAGAAAAGGAGGAGTCTTGGGATTCAGCGCTGATGCATAAATAAAAGTAGCTCAAAGCTCTTCTAAGTTACAGTTGCTCTTCCTGGGCTGCGTCTTCCTGGAGCTGCTCAGAATGATCATAACTTCATGTCCCATGCCCTGTCCCCTACACTGGGGTTTGCAAGAGGTCCTGTGTGAGGTAGCCTACAGATGTCTTATGGAGTGCCTGTGCTAGGGAAATTCTCCCCTGGACAGTTAAGAGGTTTTATATCAGTGTACAGGGATTGTAGTGGGAAGGAGAATACCTCCTCTGTTCCCTCTCTCTTTTTAATAAATAAATCAATTAAATTAAATGCCCTGTAATATCCATGTTGTAGTTAGGACCCTAATTTATAATATACTATACATTTAGTGAGACATCAGTTAAATTATTTGGTGTATAAAAATATTTGCTAATACATTTATGTACAGATATACACCACTGATCATTGAGAAAGGAGCATCTCATAAGTAGAAAAATAAGAAAATACTGAAGCTATTTATCTGTGATAACAGCCCTCAGATAAATGGTTTGAAAAACTATTACTAAGCAATGACAAAGCAAGTTTAAGCAAGTAACTAGGATACCTGTCTAAACATTATGGACCAGATCCATACCTGCTGTAAATTGTCATAGTACTAATTTACATTAGCTGAGGGTCTGGTTCTATAGACTTTAGGCATGTAAAGGTCCACAGGTCTTTTGGCATTTCCTTGATGTCTGCTACACCTTGCCACAATGGTGTCACTAGAAGGAAACCTTCCTGAGACTGGACACAGTATGTTTGTCTGCCTTGTAACCCTGGATGTCTTGTGGCTGTGCAGCTTTGATCCAGAGCTCTGACCCCAACAACCTGCTAGCAGCCCAGAAGCCTCACCCTGACTTTGCTCAACCTGGTTACTCTTTGGAGGCTGACCTATTACACTTCCAGCCCTGAATTCGTCCCCAAATCATCCTGCTGCAGAGACCAGTTTCACTCCAACCCTGAGATTCTATGATGATTCTATGATTCTACAGAGACAGTAAAACACTTCAACCTGTTAGCTTTCTAGAAGCACATACTGTATTGAACTTACACGGCACTGTGATTTATAATGAATGCAGAGCAAGTTTATTAACAAAAGAGCATGGATTATGTGATACCAAGAAAAAGAAAAAGGCAGAGATGGTTACAAAAGCAAATAAAAGTGCAAATATTAATCTAAAAGCCTACAACTTAATCTAGCAAGATACAGTCTTAGTTCAAGATCATTTTTCTCTCACCCACAATCTCCTTTCCAGCTTTTACTGACCAGTCTGGCCAGGACCCAGCACAGATATCAAATTGCTTGCTTTCTTTGTCTCCTAAGGTGAAGGATACAAGATGGAGTCTCTCTCTGTTCCTTATATCCCCAAAGGGGTTGCTTTCATCATATACATCAGGAAGGCCTCTTGGGGATCCAATCTCCTATCTCTCTCTGAGGTGCAGGAGCCTTGTTAAGGTTGTCTCTCAAGTTCAGGATCATGATAACCACTGCTGGTTTACCCTAATGGCTTTGTTTACTACTACTATGTAAACTGAAATATACCCATATAATGTTAACACATGCATTTTACAATATATTAGTAACCAGTGTGTTATAAGCTTTCATATGATACCTCATGAGGAATATTTGATACAAATATTATTGCAGTAGTGTGTAGGGCATGAATACAGGGTTAATTAGGGTTACAGCCTAGACAAGAGTTTGTTGGTTCTGTTTTAACCCGAACTAAATGATTGGCAATTAACTTAACTAGCACAATTGTAAATGCTATTCTAGACACACTTGTTGGACACAAATATTTGTGGTTTACCCCAGAAGTCAGCCAATTATTAATTGCTAATGCTAAGTCCTGAGGTAAATCACAAAAACATTTGTGTACTGGAACAAACATTTGTGGAGTATCCAGACCACCATTTACAACTGTGTTAGTAACTATGTTCACTGGCAAGGAAATTAACTCAAGTTAAAATAGGACCACAAATCCAAATCTCATTATTGTTAATGCTCATAACATGTGGACTCAAGTAATTGCGAGAATCTCAGCTTTCTTTTAAAAAGGTGCAAAATTTTCGCTCTCATGGTTGCAGCAAATAGCCTAAAAATGTAACTAGAATGTACTTTAAAGTCGCAGAAACCAGAAGACAAACCAAAAGAATTTCAAATTATTATTTTTTAAAAGTCTCATGATTTTAAATCATTCTCGTGATTATTTGGAGCTTGATTCATGATTGTGGCAGGGGTAATACTGTAGTCCAGATGCAACAAAAATGGCCTGGGGTTTTGGATTGAGGTCTAAGCCAGGATTAACAGGAAGCTGCATGAGGCACTAGACACCTGAGAACTAATTAGATGCATGTGAGTCTTTCACCCCAAATATCTATTCTGGCAGGTGGGCACTGCTGTGAAGCAGACACATCAGGTACCAGGAAAGGGTGTGCACACAATCACAAACAGGAAGCAGGGAAAGAGTTTATAAAACAATTTTTCTATTAACATGTGGTCCCATTCTATAAAAAAAGTTTGGAAAACCTTACTGCGAGTTGAGTCAGTCCTGCTGGCATTTGCCATTGTCTTGCAAATTCCTGCTAGTTTGGTCACAATATGTTTAATAGGATTAATTATTTCCAAATTCTTAGCCACATTATCCTCAGTATGCAGTTACTAGCTGTGAAGAGATCTTTATTAGGTTAGGCAGAAGTGTAAGGCCACCATTTTATCTATGAATCCATTTAGCATTTAGGCTAAATGCTCTTCACATTCCATGTGAATATTTACATTTATCTGTTAAGTACTGACCCTAAATTCCTAAATATAATATTTCATCTCTTTGATTCATTGTTATTAAAGGTGAAACCTTTTGGAAACACTATGTCTAGCTGGTTGTCACCAACATACTGTAATACTGAATGAAAATCAGATACAATGAACTATTCTAACATTAATAGCAAATTACTTTAGTCTTTTTTTACTAGGTGTTTTTGAAGACAGCAGTTAGGAAATGTCATCGTATCTAGCAGAGATCCAGGGAAAACATGAATTTTAAATACAGAATGTTCTGTCTATGCCATACTGCATAATCTTCGCAGTGAAGTTTTTCCTTTATGTTCCACTTCTACCAACTTTAGGACAAGAAAGTAAGAAGAATGTGACAATTAGGACATAGCTATAGGTACATATGTTAAATGTTTAATAAAATAAGTATTAGAATAGTATTTAGACTCTATTTCTGAGACACCAGTGTGTGGTGAAATCAACAGAAGTTCCCTGAATATATTAATGAAAGTAAATTACTTTTTATTCCATTAACACTCTCTTTATATTTGAGATTTATATACATAGTTTACTAATCTACAAACAACACTGAAATTTCAAATTTTCACAATTTATAACTAAACTACCTGTCATAAATGGTATGCCCTACAGCCAGTTTGTTCTATCCAACCCGAACACAATGATAATGCATCTCCTCACTGTCCGATTTCCTCACCCCCACAGAGCTCTGCTTAGGGGAAAGGGAAGTAGCACTTCAAGAGGCTGTGGGTGCTATTGTAACCCACACAACTCCTGGGTGTGGTGTCTGTCCCATTAAGTGAGTGAGAGCGAGATATCTGCTCTCCAGCCTTAGCTAACAGCCAGTTGGCTTTTAGCTCATGTGGTAGAGACTCATGCACTAATCTTCAAAGATCCCAGGTTCAATCCCACCCACTGATGAGCAAGGTATGTCGGTGTTATACTATTTCAGGGAATGGGGGAAGGAAGATCAAGTGCCCCCACTTACAAAGCCTTCCCATTCAGGATCACTGGAGTCCCTCTACTCAGCACCTGACACACCACTACTCAAACCTCTCCCAAAGTCTGTGGTGACCATAAATGACCTTTGAGATTTTGGTGGATACTGAGAAGAAACCATGGGTGGATTCTGAAGGATCAGGTAAAAGAAATAATGAGCACCACTGCTCGACATCATTCTGAGGTTTGTCTCTATAGAATTTAACTCTCCCTTCTTATATTCTTATTCATAGTAGTTAAAGGTCAATATATTAAGCAAATGTAAAATATCCACACATGAACTTACAAAACTGAAGAGCAGATAAATACTGCTAAGTCTATCTGTGGCCTAACATGAAGGGATTTTTTCTGTGTAAAGGGCAAGGTTATATGCAGGCCTGAATTAATTTTTCTTTAAAGTCAGAACATCTGCATGAATACAAATTAGACTTTAAAATATTAAATAAATGATCCCTTGCTGAACAGCTTCATCTCATCACTGACTGTGACAAGGGACACAGAGAGATGATACATATGCTGCTGGCTCTCTAATCTAATTATGTTAATTGAGAAGTATAACAAGTAAGTTATTTTGAAGACTCTGTGGTCGCTGCTACTTTCTGAACCATGTGATCACTCTCATTTGTGTCTTACACAGTGAAGATAACTCAGATGCTGTGCTTATAAAGTAGTTTACAATTAAAAAAAAACTTGCAAAAGGCATAGGACTAAAATAATAGAATCACAGAATCATAGAATCTCAGGGTTGGAAGGGACCTCAGGAGGTCACCTAGTACAACCCCCTGCTCAAAGCAGGACCAACCCCAACTAAATCATCCCAGCCAGGGCTTTGTCAAGCCTGACCTTAAAAACCTCTAAGGAAGGAGATTCCACCACCTCCCTAGGTAACCCATTCCAGTTCTTCACCACCCTACTAGTGAAAACGTTTTTCCTAATATCCAACCTAAACTTCCCCCTCTGCAACTTGAGACCATTACTCCTTGTTCTGTCATCTTCTACCACTGAGAACAGTCTAGATCCATCCTCTTTGGAACCCCCTTTTAGGTAGTTGAAAGCAGCTATCAAATCCCCCCTCATTCTTCTCTTCTGCAGGCTAAACAATCCCAGTTCCCTCAGCCTCTCCTCATAAGTCATGTGCTCCAGCCCCCTAATCATTTTTGTTGCCCTCCGCTGGACTCTTGCCAATTTTTCCACATCCTTCTTGTAGTGTGGGGCCCAAAACTGGACACAGTACTCCAAATGAGGCCTCACCAGTGCCGAATAGAGGGGAATGATCACGTCCCTCGATCTGCTGTAAAAGCCCCTGCCTTCTTGGCAACAAGGGCACACTGTTGACTCATATTCAGCTTTTCATCCACTGTAACCCCTAGGTCCTTTTCTGCAGAACTGCTGCCCAGCCATTCGGTCCCTAGTCTGTAGCAGCGCATGGGATTCTTCCATCCTAAGTGCAGGACTCTGCACTTGTCCTTGTTGAACCTCATCATATTTCTTTTGGCCCAATCCTCTAATTTGTCTAGGTCCCTCTGTATCCTATCCCTACCCTCCAGCGTATCAACCACTCCTCCCAGTTTAGTGTCATCTGCAAACTTGCTAAGGGTGCAGTCCACACCATCCTCCAGATCATTAATGAAGATATTGAACAAAACTGGCCCCAGCACCAACCCTTGGGGCACTCCACTTGATACAAGCTGCCAACTAGACATGGAGCCATTGATCACTACCCGTTGAGCCCGACAATCTAGCCAGTTTTCTATCCACCTTACAGTCCATTCATCCAGCCCATACTTCTTTAACTTGCTGGCAAGAATACTGTGGGAGACGGTATCAAAAGCTTTGCTAAAGTCAAGAAATAGCACATCCACCGCTTTCCCCTCATCCACAGAGCCAGCTGTTTCATCATAGAAGGCAATTAGGTTAGTCAGGCATGACTTGCCCTTGGTGAATCCATGCTGACTGTTCCTGATCACTTTCCTCTCCTTTAAGTGGTTCAGAATTGATTCCTTGAGGACCTGTTCCATGATTTTTCCAGGAACTGAGGTGAGACTGACTGGCCTGTAGTTTCCCGGATCTTCCTTCTTCCCTTTTTTAAAGATGGACGCTACATTAGCTTTTTTCCAGTCATCCGGGACCTCCCCCGATTGCCATGATTTGTCAAAGATAATGGCTCTGCAATCACATCGGCCAACTCCTTTAGCACCCTCGGATGCAGTGCATCCGGCCCCATGGACTTGTGTTCATCCAGCTTTTCTAAATAGTCCCGAACTATTTCTTTCTCCACAGAGGGCTGGTCACCTCCTCCCCATACCGTGCTGCGGAGTGCAGCCATCTGGGAGCTGACCTTGTCTGTGAAGACAGAGGCAAAAAAAGCATTGAGTACACTAGCTTTCTCCACATCCTCTGTCACTAGGTTCCCTCCGTCATCCAGCAAGGGGTCCACACTTTCCTTGACTTTCTTCTTGTTGCTAACATACCTGAAGAAACCCTTCTTGTTACTCCTGACATCTCCGGCTAGCTGCAACTCCAAGTGTGATTTGGCCTTCCTAATTTCACTCTTGCATGCCTGAGCAATATTTTTATGCTCCTCCCTGGTCATTTGTCCAATCTTCCACTTCTTGTAAGCTACTTTTTTGTGTTTAAGACGAGCAAGGATTTCACTGTTAAGCCAAGCTGGTCGCCTGCCATATTTACTTTTCTTTCTACACATCGGGATGGTTTGTTCCTGCAACCTCAATAAGGATTCTTTGGCTAGGTCTACACTACCCCCCCCTATCGAACTAAGGTACGCAACTTCAGCTACGTGAATAACGTAGCTGAAGTCGAAGTACCTTAGTTCGAAGGAAAAAGCACTTACCCGGGGTCCAGACGCGGCGCGCAGGCTCCCCCGTCGACTCCGCCTACTCCGTTCGTCGAGCTGGAGTACCAGCGTCGACAACGGAGCACTTCCTGGTTCGATTTATCGCGTCTTGACAAGACGCGATAAATCGAACCCAGAACATCGATCCGACGCGTTGCGTAAGTATAGACCTACCCTTTAAAATACAGCCAGCTTTCCTCGACTCCTTTCTCCCTCGTGTTATTCTCCCAGGGGACCTTGCCCACCAGTTCCCTGAGGGAGTCGAAGTCTGCTTTTCTGAAGTCCAGGCTCTGTATTCTACTGCTCTCCTTTCTTCCTTGTGTCAGGATCCTGAACTCGACCATCTCATGGTCACTGCCTCCCAGGTTCCCATCCACTATTGCTTCCTCTACTATTTCTTCCCTGTTTGTGAGCAGCAGGTCAAGAAGAGCTTTTCCCCTAGTTGGTTCCTCCAGCACTTGCACCAGGAAATTGTCCCCTACACTTTCCAAAAACTTCCTGGATTGTCTGTGTACCGCTGTATTACTCTCCCAGCAAATATCGGGGTGATTAAAGTCACCCATGAGAACCAGGGCCTGTGATCTAGTAACTTCTGTTAGTTGCTGGAAAAAATCCTCGTCCACCTCATCCCCCTGGTCTGGTGGTCTGTAGCATACTCCCACCACGACATTACCCTTGTTGCTCACACTTCTAAATTTAATTCAGAGACACTCAGGTTTTTCTGCAGTTTTATACTGGAGCTCTGAGCAGTCATACTGCTCTCTTACATACAACGCAACTCCCCCACCTTTTCTGCCCTGCCTATCCTTCCTGAACAGTTTATATCCATCCATGACAGTACTCCAATCATGTGAGTTATCCCACCAAGTCTCTGTTATTCCAATTAAATCATAATTCTATGATTGTGCCAGGACTTCCAGTTCTCCCTGCTTGTTTCCCAGGCCTCTTGCATTTGTGTATAGGCACTTAAGATAACTCACTGATTGTCCTGCTGTCCCAGTATGGGGCAGGAGCCCTCCCCTCTTGCACTCACCTACTTGTGCTTCCTCCAGGCATCCCACTTCCCCACTTACCTCGGGGCTTTGGTCTCCTTCCCCCGGTGAACCTAGTTTAAAGCCCTCCTCACTAGGTTAGCCAGCTTGCTTGAAAAGATGCTCTTCTTTCTCTTCGTCAGGTGGAGCCCGTCTCTGCCTAGCACTCCTTCTTGGAACACCGTCCCATGGTCAAAGAATCCAAACCCTTCTCTTCGACACCATCTGCGTAGCCATTCGTTGACTTCCACAATTCGGCGGTCTCTACCCAGGCCTTTTCCTGCCACAGGGAGGATAGACGAGAACACCACTTGCGCTTCCAGCTCCTTTATGCTTCTTCCCAGAGCCACGTAGTCTGCAGTGATATGCTCAAGGTCATTCTTGGCAGTATCATTGGTGTCCACATGGAGAAGAAGGAAGGGGTAGCGATCTGAGGACTTGATGAATCTTGGCAGTCTCTCCATCACATCATGAATCCTAGCCCCTGGCAAGCAGCACATCTCTCTGTTTTCCCGGTCAGGGCAGCAGATAGATGACTCAGTCCCCCTGAGGAGGGAGTCCCCGACCACCACCACCCGCCTCCTTCTCTTGGGAGTGGTGGTCGTGGAACCCCCATCCCTAGGACGGTGCATCTCATGCCTTCCAATTGGTGGAGTCTCCTTCTGCTCTCTTCCCGCAGATGTATCATTCACTCCTCTCTACACTAGTACCTGTGGAGAGAACATGAAAACGGTTGCTCATCTGAATCTGTGTTTCTGGTACATGGACATTTCTGGTACTCTTTCCTCTTCTGGAGGTCACATGATGCCAATTTTCCTCACTGGCCTTCTGTCTCCGCTGCGTAGCCTGCTCTGAATCTTAAGAACATTGTGCCCACTGAAGCATGCCTTGACGTCTTTCCAGGAAATCATCATTCTTTCTTATGGAACACAGGGTTGATACTCATTTCTCCAGACCTTGAATCTTCTCTTCCAACATGGAGATCAGCTTGCACTTTGTACAGACAAAGTCACTTCTATCCTGTGGAAGAAAGACAAACATGGCACATCCTGTGCAGGTCACAACAGCTGATCGCTCAGCATTCATAGTCTCTTCCTTCTAAGAGCTTCCTCAGCTGTGGCAGAAGCTACTCAGAGAAACCTGCATGAGGAAAGCCTCAGTAGGCTCCCCGCAGGCGAACTCCCAGGAAAACTCCCTCTGTTAGCCTCTCTGCTGTTCGTCACTCAGCTGGTTTGCAGCTGACTGCCTTTTTATAACAGTCAGGCCAACCTGGAACAAAGCACTCCCAATTCACACTTTTCAAACAAGCATATCACTACCTTTCAGCTTACTTACAAAAAATATATCTAACGCTATGTGCATTCTGTGATTCTTCACTCCATCTACTGTAGCAGGATTCTGCTCTAGAATCCAACCTTTCATCTATGTTTCAACTATGTTTCAAGATTCTAGTCTTTAATGTTTGTAAAGAAAGAGTTATGAATGTTACTCAACTGTAAACCAAAGAAGTATCTTTCTGAGTTTTCAAACAGCCTGAAAACAGCTCTGAGATGTATGAACAGTGCAATTCTTCTTAATAGGATGTTAACTCTGAAACATAGTGATGATAATTAAAATTTCAGCATTGTTAATTATTTCACTATTTATCTTTTATCAGAAACCTCTACATCATGCTAACACCTATGGTGGTTTTGTTGTGGTGACTAATTATATCAAGCTTCATCCTGTGCCCATTGAATTCAATGGGACAGGATAAGGCATACAGATTCTGAGGTAAAGTCTAACATGTTGCTGAAAATTCTTTACTTATACAGGACCTATCTAAATGCAAGGGTCCATCTGTGAGGAGTTAATCACTGGATCAGGGCCTAAATTTGATTCTTCTGAATTATGTAATGAAGAATAGATCTGTAATTTCTGACCATCTTTTACTATGGGATTACAGGATTGATTATAGGACTGTAATATATACAAATGACAAATAATAATTTGAGCAAATAAAGGAATAATGTATTTGTTATTCTTTTTCATATTTAATCAATATTTTAACTCGAATGTGCCAGAGAATGTCCAGCATGTCACAGAACTCAATACTAGACTGCAGCAGAAATCAGATGCTTTGTTGCAGGGTATACATGATTTAAATATACAGAATTATTACAGTGCACTTAATGAGTTGGTTGTATGTTCTAAAATACATGAAATAAAACAGGCCATTGAAGCAGCACATGATAATTCATTAATCGGCCATTCACTTTTTCAGGGAAATCTCTTATCTAATCAGGTATGGCTGATTTAAATTAGCTTTTTGTTTCTAGTACACGTGGGCCAAAATCAAAATCCCTGATCCTAACTAACCCAGAATTATGGAGAATTTCAGATCTAACTTGAAACTCAAGGCTACTTCTATGTTTTAGCCCTAGATACAAACATTCTCAAAAGCTACTGAAAAATAGATTACTTACCCTGTGCAGTAGCTGGATTTTTTGGAGATCTTTGTCCCTATGGGTGCTACATTTCAGCTGTGCTTGCCCCAACAAGACTTTTGGTAGCAGTGACGTTCAATCTGCACATGCACCCTAACTATCCTTGTGCCCCCTTGTACTGAGGGTATGTACAGCAGTGTCAGAAGAATTACTCTTAGTTCCTTTTCTTCCACAAAGTCCTATCAAGGGCAGACTCCAAAGCAGAAGGGAAGGAAGGTGGGGAGTGGAGCACCCATAGGAACAAACATCTCAACGAACTCCATTTACCATATAGGGTAAGTAACCTCTCCTTCTTTGAGTAATGACCCTAAAGTGCTCCACTTTAGGTGATTCCCAAGCAGTACTCCCTAAAGAAGATGGGTGCTTTGGAGCCTGGTCTAATACTGTTTGCAAAACTGCAGACCCAAAAGCAATGTCTGCCTTATATGCATATAATAAGGTATGGTGTTCTGAGAAAGTGCAGGCTGGAGTCCATGTGGCAGCTTAGCATATTTCTGCAACAGGTACTTTCCAGAGAACCATCTAGAAACCAAGCCTGGAGACACATTGTGTTCAAAATGGGGTCAAGAACAAATCCTGAATCTTGAGTTAGCAGGTCAGGAATGTAGTGTAGTGCTAGACAAGATGTGAGATGTATCAAGCAGGGGAACTAAATTTGCCTTGGCTAAGTCAGTGCAATTAGGATGACCTTAGCTCTTCTCGATTTTGTTTAAGACTCTGAGGAGCATCATCATCAGAGGATAGGCATAGAGGAGATTCCTCAACCAGAAGGTGAGGAAGGCATCTCCCAGAAAATGATGCCCCCCACCCCCGAGCAGAACATTCATCACTTGCCATTGATGGTGGTGGCACAGAGGTCTATTTCCAGGAAACCCCAAGTAAGAAATATACAATTGAGAATCAGGTTGTTGAATTCCCACTCATAGTCCAAGCAGAAGTATCTGCTCAAACCATCAGCTATGGTGATCTGAATACCCAGTAAGTATGAGGACAAGATGAAAATGTGATGGGCTATGCACCAGTTCCATAATTTTATTCTAATGCACAAAGGGAAGGGGATCTTGCACCTCCTTGGAGATTATAGAGTAAATGCTGTCTCTGTTGTCTGTCATGATCTTCACAGATTGGCCCTTAATCGTGGGAATGAAGTGTCTGCAGGCAAATCTGACCACTCTGAGTTCCAGGAGGTTGATTTGGAGAGTGGACTCTTGTTCAAAGATGATCTTCCCATCTTACAAGAGCTGCATCTGATGCTATGGTGGGGAAGCAGAATGAAGGAGACTCCAGCACAGACATTGCCTGGGTCTTTTCAGTAACTCTAGAATCTCATAAAGGACTGATATTAGTTTATTTAGACTGTGTTTTCTGGGGATATAAACAATTCTCAACCCTTGGAAGCAGCATATATGCAACTTGGCATAAAGTGTGACAAACGTGAAGGCTCACATGGAGCTGCAGAGAAATTCTGGCTGTTGTCTGTGAGCTCATTTGGACCTGCAAATCAGATTTATTATTAATTATTATTATTACTATTATTATAAACCTATCTGTAAACAGGGAAACTCTAGATGATGTTGCATCTAAGGAGGCTCCTAAAACCTTTACTTGCTGTACAGCTATCAAAGTGGACTTTTACTTTGTTGAGTTGTCCGAGCTCATCAAATTCTACCATAGCTTTCCCCATTGCAGAAAGAACTTAGTTGTGTGAGGGGCTCTTGAGGAGCCAATTGTCAAGATAAGAAAAAGACGATTATTCCTGACTGTCATAGTAGAGCGGCTACCACCACTAGTACATTTGTCAAGACTCTGGGGGCAGTAGGGAGTCCAAAAGTGAGCCTTAGATATTGGAAGTGTTCCTGGCTGACCACACAGCACTGAAAACTCTTATGAGATGGATACATCACAATATGAAAATATCCATTCTTTAGGTCTAAGGATGTGAACCAATTCCCTGGATTTAAAGATGGTATTATAGCTGCAAATGTCACCATCCTGAATTTCCTCCTGAAATCATCCTGAAATTCCTGAGGATTGCAGCCAGGTGGCATGGTGCATGAAAATCACTGTAGAAGTCGAGCAGGCCACCATGTCGGTCACATCTGGAGAGGCCTTTAACAACTCCTGGCTAATTACTGACCTTCCAAGATGACTGCCTGAGATTTCTGTAATTGTTCTTGAGGCAGATGATCAATAAAATAATTACATTTTCCATACCTGCTGTGTTTTATTTCACAATCGGGGCTTAATAGCTAGTGATTCTAAACTGCAACAAAGCAGAAGAGTAACTTTTAGGCCAAAAATCTAAGCATTTGTGTCCTTATCATACAGACTAGTTCTTGAATGGTGCTATCTACTTTGTTCCTTCACAGCGTCCTCCACCAAGGAATTGGGGGCTGGGTGCATGAACAAAAACTCAGAACCTTCAGCAGGAATAAAATATATTTTATTTGCTCTGTTACAAATGGAAGGAATAGTAGCTGGGGTTTGCCAAACAATGTTGGCAGGTTCAAGCAAGGCTTCATTTATAGGTCAGGCTAACTGACCAGAAGTGACAGTATGGAGGATGTCCAAGAGTTGTGCTGAGTCTCATGAACCTCCTCCAAGGGGCTTTGGAGGGAGTCAGCAATATTTGTCATGATAGTTTGGAATTATTTAATATCATCTGTTTATGGGGTGTGGAGAGACATCACCATCTTATCGGGTGAGAAGGAAAAGATGTTAGTCTGAGGAGTAGCTTCCTCATCAGTTCTTTTCTCCGGTTCCTTGAAAGATTCCTCCTGAGGTCAAAATTGATGTGGAGGGACAGGACAAGTAGGTGTTTGGTGTCTCTGATTTTCCCATGGGTGTAATGGGGTGCTCTGGAGAATTACTGTCTATAGGCAGCCCACAGATACCTATATGGCCATTGAGGGGAGCCATAAGGGAAAAGAGTGGGCATCCAAGATTGATCATACTAGGAGGAATGAGGAATGACATGGGTCTGCATGTGTCTTTAAGCTTCTCTCTCAGAAAAGATATCCAAAGAGCAAGCTCTGGGATGGTAACTGAGAAAGTTCCCCAGACTCTCAGATTTCCACCAGAGCTATCTTCCTTGTAGTCCAAAGGGGGAGCAGATAGGTTGCCTGTCTCTTTTACTGGGTACCGGGGAGCTAGGTAGTACCAGAGAATGGTGCAGTACCGGTCATAGATGAGGCTCCCATACTGGAGCCTTTCTGCACCCATTACCAGAAAGGTCCAATTCATCTGAGACAAACAAATCCTTGGAAAATCTAAACTCAAACAGTTCTGAGTGAACCTATGCAGAATCATAGTCAGGCTCTGCAGTGAAAGATGGTGGTGCCAAGGAATACCTTGGCTTTGATGTCACAGATCAAGCAGCTTGCAACCAACCTCTTCAACAAAGAGTCCTTAGGATCTTTGCATCAGTATCCTGCCTGCCTTCTATTGAGGCTGGCTTTGGTACAGACCGATGATGGGTACCATGGAACTTTGAGGCGCCTGAAGCCTTAGCTGAGGGGCTGCTGGTACCAGGAAATCTTGGAGCCTCAGCAGTGGCCTTTCTGGGATGCAATGTCTCCAAAACAGCATGTTTCTGTGTTCATCGAGGTTTCTTAGCATGGACATCTCCTTGAGGGGATCTGGAACTTCTTTTTCTAGAAGTCTCTGTGCTATCCCCCAAGGTTCTCTCCCATGAAGGTCTAGTAGTCGAATGAGCTGCGGAGGTTGATGCAGTGCTGTTGCTCACTGGACAATCACTGTACAGGGATACAGGGTTATCAGGGCCTGTGTCTGAGGCAGGTTGAAGGAAGGACTCCATCATGAGAAGCCTAAACCAAAGCTCCCTGTTTTTTCCTAGACCTCCTCTTAAACTCTGAACAAATGTAAGAAATGTTACACTTACAGGGGATGGAGGTGTTCGCTAAACAGTGGATACAGTGAGAGTGACCTTCACTAAAAGGGAGAAACTCCTGGCAAGTTAGTCAATGTTTAAATCTAGGAGATTTAGGCAGAACCCTAGGATAAAATCCTTCAAGGAAGGAAAGGCCACTGGAGGAGGTGTGGGGGTAGACAGAGTCTCTTGAAGTTTCCTCAACAAAAATTAGTAAAGCTTAAAAAAGGTCTAACTAAGACCTAAACAACAAACTAATATCTAAAAGCTATTCTCTAAGGAGAAGCTAACTGTGAAGCAAGCACTGCAAGACATTCCATCTCAGGCCAAGGAGACTGAAAAGGAACTGACGGTGTCTCACCTGATATGGCCCTACATATTCTTGGTACAGGGTAGGAAGAAAGCTAGAGCACATGTGCAGATCAAAAAAGCACTATTACCAAAAGTCTTTGATCACAGGCACATGGGGCACACGTGTGCCTGAAGTGGATAACCCACAGAGATACTACTTGAAGAAGTATTGTGGATTTTATCCTTGAAAATATATTATATATTTCATTCTTTGTAAAAAATAAACTCCTGAGTCATACAGCTTCCTGATATTGTGCCTAAGAGACTTTACAGATAGAGATGGCATAGATTAATTTCCTAATGTTTATGAAAGCTGAAGCCTCACAGGATAATTATTTCATTGAGCAACTACATATTTGTTGTTGTTGTTGGCGTCCGTTAGTCTCGAGAGACGATGGATATGCGCCCATGGGGAATGTAAACTGTTGCTTCCCGTGTTGTGTCGACGCTGTGAAGCGAAGCTGGAGTGTCCTCTCCAGGGCGCAAGCCAGGGCAGGGTGATATGGAGGAACAGCTGTTGCCCATGCAGCAGAACCCCCCTCTCCACGCAACTGATGGATCCAAGGGAAAGACAATGTCGATACAACTTGGCACCAGTGGCGTCGCAGGAGTTGCCGGAATGACGTTGAGGACAATGTCAGACCGCCATCGGGACTCCGACACCGGATTTGGTTTCAGGGTTGACTCCCTTAGCCTTTCCCATGAGTGAGTATTGCCACAAGGCAGCAGAGGTTCTAAATCAGAGTTTTCCTTCTCCTAGGTGGGCTGTCTTCCAAGGCTGACCGCCTTAAATAAAGCCAGCTAAAGATCAACCCATGAATATTTCCCTTTATTATTAATATTGAAACTTAACTTATGTTTATATATAGTATAACCTTCCATTTTAAGGTAACGAGTGTATTAAGAGTAAGTTTGGAAACAAAAACAAAATGAAGGGATGATGATCCATTATTGTGGGGATAAAATCTATTCTGAGTGCACACAAGTGTTTCCCAAGTGTTATTTTTTTTCACTGGAGAAAATATGCAAAATAATAGTTTAGGGTTTTAAAAGAAAAACAAAACATAACAAAAAGAAACAAAACTCTGTACCATTATGAATTGAGTGCTAAGCCACCAACTGCTATAGAATTCAAACTTCTAATTAAAAAAAAATCTTAATTTTATGACTGTGAAGATACATGTAAATGTGAATGAATGCAGTGATGTTTTCTTAAGGTTGAAGAAAGGCAAAACCAATGTCTTGAATGTCCTTCTAGGGTTGCCAGGTGTCCGGTTTTCAATCGGAACACCCGGTCAAAAAGGGACTCTGGCGGCTCCAGTCAGCACCACCGACCGGACATTAAAAGTCTGGTCGGTGGTGCTGCAGGGCTAAGGCAGGCTAGTCCCTACCTGCTCTTGCACCGTGCTGAGTCCTGGAATAGTCAGCAGGTCCGCACGCTGCACCTGCCCTGAGCACCAGCTCCGCACTCCCATTGGTTGGGAACCACAGCCCCCACACCTAAGAGCCGGACTTGCTGGCCACTTCTGGGGCACAGCGTGGTTCCAGGCCAGGCCAGGAGCCTTCCTTAGACCACCGCACCACTGACCAGGAGCAACACGACAGCCCAAATCTGAGCCCCTGTCCCAGCCCTGAGACCCCCTCAAACCCAACCCAGAGCCCCCTCCTGCACCCCAAACCCCTCATTCATGGCCCCACCCCAGAGCCCACACCCCCATCCCACAGCCCATACCCCCTCTTGCACCCCAAACCCCTGCCTCAACCCACAGCCCACTCCCAAACTCCAAATCCCTCTGCATTACCCCCCAGCCTGAAGCCCCCTCCTACACCTCAAACCCCTCATCCCCAGGCCCACCCTATAGCTCGCAACCCCAGCCAGAGCTCTCATCTCCTCCTGCACCCCAACTCCCTACCTCTGCCCACATCCCCCTCCCACAACCTGAATCCCTCATTTCTGGCCCCAATCTGGAGCCCACACCCCCAGTTAGAGACCTCACCCCCTCCTGAACCCGAATCCCCTGCCCCAGCCCAGTGAAAGTGAGTGAGGGTGGGGGAGAGCGAGCCACGGAGGGAGGGGGAATGTAGTGAGTGGTGGTGGGGCCTCAAGGTAGGGGTGGGGCCTCAGGGTAGGGGTGGGGCCTCAGGGAAGGGGCAAGGCATGGGTCTTTGGTTTTGTGCGATTAGAAAGTTGGCAACCATATGTTCTTCTCAAACAGGAGCAGAGTAAATCAACCAGATTCTGGAGAGCTTCAAAGTTGCTATTCAGAGCAGCAGATAAAATGATAAGAAATCCTGTCAACCTTCATTCTGCTACTAGGAAAACCATAAACAGACCCCAGAGAAGTTTAATCATGGTTAGCTGACACAACGCTGACCACAATTTGTACTGGTCTCCACTGCACAACGTTGTGGTCAGCGGTATGTCCATTCACTCGATTCTTCATAGCATGTTCAAACATAATAAAATTGTGTGGTAAAGACAAGCCAATTAATAGGTATTTTGTAGGCATGTGGTAAATTTTGAGGCCTTGAAGCAGTTTTGCTATTTAGCAGCTCTTTAAAGCAGAGGGACAAGTTAGCAAAACAAAACCGGTCAAGTGTTGCAAACTAGCAACACTTGCAAATAAAAGTATGAAGGCTTCCAGTTCATATATATTTACCATTTTAAAGTCTCCACATGTAATAGTTTGAGCTCTCAAGCTGTTCTTTTAATTAGTTCATTTGTTTTTAAAAGTAATGTTTACCTTCAGTGTTGTTGACACACCATAATGAGACTGCAACTAGAGAAGTATGCAGTGTTCCTGTAACCATGTTGGTCCCAGGATATTAGAAAGACAGGGTGGGTAATATCTTTTATTGGATCAACTTCTGTCGGTGAGAGAGACACGCTTTTGAGCTACACAGAGCTATTGTATGAGTACCTTTCTTAGAACTGAAGAAGAGCTCTGTGTAGCTCAAAACCTTGTTTTCTCTCAGTCTATTAGACTTCAATTAGAAGTTGGTCTAATAAGAGATATTACCTCACCCACCTAGTCTCTCTAACTAGAGAAGAATAGAAGTGGGTTTGAAGGTCAAAATCCACCACTATGATGTAAAATTACTTAGAACAGTTAGTAGTAGCTTCTTTGAAAGGAATCTTTCAGTTATTGTTTGTCAGACACTTACTCTACTGGTCAGAAAATAATGCTACCAGAGGAGAATATGCAGGCTCAAATAGAAATTAGTGAGACTAGGGAGCCTGATATCTGATTATTTAAAAAAAATGTTTAGGTGTCATACCTGAAAGTAAAGCACCAGAAAAATATCAGAGAAAATCTGATGCTTGGTAGATGACTCTTCTTCACATGCTCTGGGTCTAACTGATCACAATATGTGGGGGCAAGAAGGAGGTACCCCCAGATGACATTGGTAGTGATGATGGGGCTGAGGAGGTTTTTTTTGTCTTCCTCTTCAGCATATGTGTGTGGGAGGGTGTCACTCTCCAGGATTATCTGCATATATCTCACAATCATTTCCCTGCCATTGCAGGGTCCTCAGACACTGGTATACCTCAGTCCTTCCTATTCTCTGTCTCTGGCTATAACAGTCGGGTCTCCTGCGGGCTGTAATACTTTGGTCTAATTTCGGTTGTTGTGGTTAGTGTGAGGGTACTAGGTGGTGGTGGTGGCCTGTGATATACAGAAGGTCAGACTAGATTATCTGCTGGTTCCTTTTGGCCTTAAACTCTATGACTCCACAACACTCTCCTTCATAGAATCATAGAATCTCAGAGTTGGAAGGGACCTCAGGAGGTCATCTAGTCCAACCCCCTGCTCAAAGCAGGACCAACCCCAACTAAATCATCCCAGCCAGGGCTTTGTCAAGCCTGACCTTAAAAACCTCTAAGGAAGGAGATTCCACCACCTCCCTAGGTAACCCATTCCAGTGCTTCACCACCCTACTAGTGAAAAAGTTTTTCCTAATATCCAACCTAAACCTCCCCCTCTGCAACTTGAGACCATTACTCCTTGTTTTGTCATCTTCTACCACTGAGAACAGTCTAGATCCATCCTCTTTGGAACCCCCTTTCAGGTAGTTGAAAGCAGCTACCAAATCCCCCCTCATTCTTCTCTTCTGCAGGCTAAACAATCCCAGTTCCCTCAGCCTCTCCTCATAAGTCATGTGCTCCAGCCCCCTAATCATTTTTGTTGCCCTCCGCTGGACTCTTTCCAATTTATTCACATCCTTCTTATAGTGTGGGGCCCAAAACTGGACACAGTACTCCAAATGAGGCCTCACCAGTGCCGAATAGAGGGGAATAATCACGTCCCTCGATCTGCTGGAAATGCCTCTACTTATACAGCCCAAAATGCCGTTAGCCTTCTTGGCAACAAGGGCTCACTGTTGACTCACCAGGTATCTTTGGAAATGCTATAGTGGATGGCTATTGACATTTTTTAAACCCAGAGTTAAACAGCTATAGGAGACTGCGGGGATCAGTCAGCATCCCCAATTTGTACTAGTCTATTTTGTGAACTCAGAGGAACCATTATTTCTTATTTTAGTTTCATAAAAAGTGATCTCACATGACAGAAATCTAAACGTACAATACTGGATTCACATAATATTAAGTAGTCATGGTAGCCATGATGGAAAACTATAGACGCTAATGAACAGAAAAATAAAATCAAAGTTGAACTACTTTTCAGAATGTTTCATTTGCTATAAAAAGACACTCCCAGAATACATTGGGGAGAGGCAAATCTGCTCTAAATGCAACTCAACCAGCCACAGGAGGACCACTCTAGTGGAGGGGCCATGTGTGTAGCTGGTACGTCCCTGCAGACTGGCATTCCCTGGCTATGTAATAGCTCGTTGGGGACATTAGCAGCTGAAACAGGTAAAAACACCTTTCATGCTGGTTTAACTGGAAACTGGGGACTTGACAAGCACAGGTGATCCTGGGATCCAGAAGTGCACAGATATAAAGCAACCATTGCATCCTGTTCTTCACCTGAGGGCTCCTCAGCTGGCACTGGGAACCGAGGTTTCTATCATTTGTTTTAAAGGGCTAAAGGACTTTGCTTACATTGAAAAATAGTTGAATACCAAAACATAGTTGGTGTAGAGGTAGAGACTCAAGCAAGAGATATTTACTAATCTCTTCTCATAGTACAGTAGGTACATAGTACTTATTAACAGCAGTAAAGGTTATTTATAAATATTGAATATGCCATACCACAAAGACAGAAATAGAAATGTTGTAATGCATTGTAAGTATCATAAATAAAATGTACTGTTCAGTTCCTTCTTCAGAAGCCTATCTTCAGACACGCACATTCTTCCCAGATCACAAAGCAGATATATATCAAGTTTTATTATCCAGAGGAAACTAATTCTATTTAATAATTATTAAAAATAATTAATCTACTCTTGTATAAGGAAATTAAAGTATTTTTGCTAGCATTTATTTAGTCAAGTTGGTAATAGTGTTCACTATACAGGTATATACACAAACACACACTATTTGCAGTCAAAATCTATGTCTATAGCATTCAGAAAAATAGTGATACTCTCAGACTGTTAATACATTAGATAGCAAATGAGCTAAAGTATCTGAAAGGGGAGGTTTCACAAGAACAAAGGGAGTTAGGCAATGACTTTTAATGGTAGTTGACCACCTAATGCCTATCTGTGCCTTTGAAAATCTTGCCTGTCTCTCTTTTTTAGATGCCTGATTGTTTTAGATGTCTGACAGTTTCCCCTTCATTAAAATTGCAATGTTAAGTAGCCAATTATAATTAAAAATAAAAGCCAAGACTTCATGTGCCCTTGAAGCTGCTTCCTCCAGATTATAGTTTAGCTAATTATTTGCAGTTTAATTATTTTAATTATCTTTTGTTAAATTTAAAATTAATATATTTCAATTAGTACAGTTATTTAAACTACTCAAGTATATTTGGGGGGCGGGGGCATGTGCACACAAACTTGTATCTAAAATTTGGTGATGCCTTTATGTGCTGCTCATCCTCTGTCCATCACAGACATAAAGACAAAATCCTTTGTTTCTTTATTGAAAGCAAAAGGTTTTGGAACAGATTTATTTTTGTTAAACAAAGACTGAAAATTAATTTAACTACAAGGGAGAATTCAGCTGCACACAAGAAAGAAAGGGAGGTTTACTATAAAAATTCAATTAGCATGGGTTTAGAATGACCCCATTACTCATGAGTGGCAAAACCACAAATTAATTGTGGAAGTCAGCCCAAATGAATGGCTATTAATAAATAAATAAATAAATAAACAACGATAGGAGACTAGTTCGTAAAGTTTTCCACCTGCAAAGCCAGATCTCAGTTACACAGACATTTTGTCTCTCTCGCTCCTATCCATATATAACTATACAGATATAAATACACATACACACACTCCCACACACGCACAACAGGCAACTGAAAGCAAAGGTCAAAGAAAGTATCTTAATCTCCTCTGGCTGTGCTAGACCTGTCATGTTGTGATTCCCCAGCCTTAGTTTTACATGACATTGCCAGTCCCGAAACTCAAGGAGCAAGATGCCTTCCAGTCCAGTTGTTGGGGAGGGAAAGATGTGCAACAGTTTTTACAGAAAACAGCACCAGCTTTAATTATAAACAGTTCTGTTATGGCTAATTACATTTGATTTCTTCTGAAAATTAAACTAATGATGCATCCATATTAGGGGAGGAAATACACTATAAAAAGATCTGACAGTTCTAAAACACCCACATGTCAAAACAGGGAATGAAACATTTAATACTGTATCTTTTGATTCAGTACCTTCAAAATGGGTAATATTTTCGAACCTCATCATAATGAGTAATGTGTTAGGAAGTTAATTCCTTCTTACTCAAGTTGACAGTCAAGTCTGTATGCATGCAGAACTCCCACTCTGATACTAGTGGGACTCTGTGGCATAAGGAGAGGAGAATGTATACTTAAGGAACAAGAAGAGCCCTGATTAGGAAGGACAGTTTCATTTGAGGAAACTTTGGGGAATATGTTTAATCTTTTAATAATTCAGCTAATGTTTTTGATGTAATTTAAAAGATTGGTTTCATATTAACAACTTTAATTTCAGCAGTTAATTTCAAACTCTCTGAGGAAAAAATGTACAGGACAGTTATCAAGAGTGACTAACTGTCTATTCAACAGTCTGTATGGAACAAATCTCCCTATTTGTAACTTCAAGCCAGCCAGTATAATTTATGTCAGCTAATTTTTTAAAAGAAACTACTAATTCAATAGACAGTTTCAGTCTCTTAACTAGAAGATCCCAGGGTAAATTGTAGTGTAGAAGGCGTTCATCTCCTGGGTCAGGCAAGGAGATAAACTTTAAAGAAACTGACACTTTTACAAGAGGCTTTTTAGCTGGAGAGATCCTTAGGCGTTAGCACTAGTGCAGTCACCTATCGTATCCACAAGTGCCTTTGATTGTATGTATTCTTTAGTCAAGCACAGTAAAGAATATAATGCAAGTACATAGAATTATCACCTCATCAAAATATTTTAAAACACCGAGCGTGAATCCATTGTGACTGTTGATTTGGTACTTAATTATTCAAAAAACAGTTTTACTTTGCCTCTAAGATTAATCAGAAACAACACTAGGCAGCTAGGTTTTTAGAAATAGAATTTATGAACACTGACGAAGAAAAGATCCTGGAGGTTGCAAAATATTCCTACATGATAAACGTAAGACACGCTAATTCTGAAGCATCATATTTCTAACCAACCAAACGATCAAACTATGTATTCTGGCTTGTTTTATAATCCATTATCAATGCCCCCCACACAATTGTAAAGAATATTAATATGTTTCATAGACTTATAGACTTTAAGGTCAGAAGGGACCATTATGATCACCTAGTCTGACCTCCTGCACAATGGAGGCCACAGAATCTCACCCACCCACTCCTGCAATAATCCTCTCACCTATGTCTCAGCTATTGAAGTCCTCAAATCATGGTTTAAAGACTTCAAGATGCAGAGAATCCTCCAGCAAGTGACCTAGTCCCATGCTGCAGAGGAAGGCGAAAACCCCCTAGGGCCTCTGCCAATCTGCCCTGAAGGAAAATTCCTTCCTGACCGCAAATATGGCGATCAGCTGAACCCTGAGCATGTGGGCAAGACTACACAGCCAGACACCCAGGAAAAAATTATCTGTAGTAACTTACAACATCCCATCACTGGCCATTGGGCCTATTTACCACTGATATTCAAAGGTCAATTAATTGCCAAGATCATGTTATCTCATCAAACCATCCCCTCCATAAACGTATCTAGCTTAATCTTGAAGCCAGATAGATCTTTTGCCCCCACTGCTTCCCCTGGAAGGCTGTTCCAGAACTTTACTCCTCTGGTGGTTAGAAACCTTCGTTTAATTTCAAGTCTAAGCTTCCTGATGGCCAGTTTATATCCATTTGTTCTTGTGTCCACATTTGTGCTGAACTTAAATAATTCCTCTCCCTCTCTGGTAGTTATCCCTCTGATATACTTAAAGAGAGCAATCATATCTCCCCTCAGCCTTCTTTTGGTTAAGGTAAACAAGCCAAGCTCCGGTTTTCCATTCCTCAGATCATCCTAGTGGCCCTTCTCTGTACCTGTTCCAGTTTGAATTCATCCTTCTTAAACATAGGAGACTAGAACTGCACACATTTTTTCAAATGAGGTCTCAACAGTGTCTTGTATAATGGTACTAACACCTCCTTATCGCTACTGGAAATACCTTGCCTAATGCATCCCAAGATTGCATTAGCTTTTTTCACAGCCATATCACATTGGTGACTCATAGTCATCCTGTGATCAACCAGTACTCTGAGGTCCTTCTCCTCTTCTGTTACTTCCAACTGATGCGTCCCCAGTTTATAACTAAAATTATTGTTATTAATCCCTAAATTAATCCCTTACACTTCTCACTATTAAATTTCATCCTATTACTATTACTCCAGTTTACAAGGTCATCCAGATCTTCCTGCATGATAGCCCGATCATTTTCTGAATTGGCAATGCCTCCCAACTTTGTATCATCCACAAACTTTATTAGCACACTCCTACTTTTGGTGCCGAGGTCAGTAATAAAAAGATTAAATAAGATTGGTCCCTAAACCGATCCCTGAGGAACTCCACTGGTAACCTCCCTCCAGTCTGACAGTTCACCTTTCAGTATGACTCGCTGTAGTCTCCTCTTTAACCAGTTCCTTATCCACCTCTCAATTTTCATATTGATCTCCATCTTTTCCAATTTAACTAATAATTCCCCATGTGGTACCATATCAAATGCCTTACTGAAATTGAGGTAGATTAGATCCACTGCGTTTCCTTTATCTAAAACATCCGTTACTTTCTCAAAGAAGGAGATCAGGTTGGTTTGGCATGATCTACCTTTTGTAAAACCATGTTGTAATTTGTCCCAATTACCATTGACCTCGATGTCCTTAACTACTTTCTCCTTCAAAAAATTTTCTAAGACCTTGCATACTACAGATGTCAAACTAACAGGCCTGTAGTTACCTGGGTCACCTTTTTTCCCTTTCTTAAAACTAGAAACTATATTAGCAATTCTCCAGTCAAATGGTACAACCCCTGAGTTTACAGATTCATTAAATTTTTTGCTAGTGGGCTTGCAATTTCATGTGCCGGTTCCTTTAATATTCTTGGATGACGATTATCTGGGCCCTTCGATTTACTCCCATTAAGCTGTTCGAGTTTGGCTTCTACCTCGGATATGGTAATATCTACCTCCATATCCTTATTCCCATTTGTCATGCTGCCATTATCCTTAAGCTCCTCATTAGCCTCATTAAAGACCGAGGCAAAGTATTTGTTTAGATATTGGGCCATGCATAGATTATCCTTAACCTCCACTCCATCCTCTGTGTTTAGTGGCCCCACTTCTTTCTTTATTTTCTTCCTATTTATATGGTATAAAACCTTTTACTATTGGTTTTAATTCCCTTTGCAAGGTCCAACTCTACATGACTTTTAGCCTGTCTCACTTTATCCCTACATGTTCTGATCTCAATAGGGTAGCTTTCCTTGCTGATCCTTCCCATCTTCCACTCCTTGTATGCTTTCTGATTTTTCTTAATCACCTCTCTGAGATGCTTGCTCGTCCAGCTTGGTCTAAAACTCCTGCCTATGATTTTTTCCCCCTTTCTTGGGATACAGGCTTCTGATAGCTTCTGCAACTTTGACTTGAAAGTCAAAGGCCTCCTCTGACTTTAGATCCATAAGTTCTTCAGTCCAATCCACTTCCCTAACTAATTTCCTTAATATATTAAAGTTAGCCCTTTTGAAATAAAAAACCCTAGTCTCAGATTTATTTTTGTTCATCTTTCCATTCAGTTTGAACTGAATTAGCTCATGATCGCTCTAGCCAAGGTTATCCCCTACAACCATTTCTTCTATGAGGTCCTCACTACTCACCAAAACCAAATCTAAAATGGCATCCCCTCTTGTTGGTTCAGCAACTACTTGATGAAGGAATTCATCAGCTATCACATCAAGGAAAATCTGAGCCCTATTATTATTACTAGCACTTGTTCTCCTGTCTATATCTGGGAAGTTGAAGTCTCCCATGATCACACAGTTCCCATTAGTATTTACTTCATTAAAAACATTAAAGAGGTCTCTATCCATCTAAATTAGATACCGGTGGTCTATAGCACACCCCAAGCACTATCCCAAGGGAGGTTCTTGTAGTTTTCTTCCCCAATGTGATTTTTGCCCAGATAGACTCTGTCTTATCCATTCCATCACTTTTTATTTCTTTATAGTCTACCTCATCTGCTCTTTCCACTAACACAGCAAAGTCTAACACTGTGAGGTTCCTTGTATAAAGTTACTACTGTATTGTGTACGGCAATAACTGAAGCTAAAATATGCAATCATATTTTGTTCAAAGAGCCTCATGCAGCAAAACTATTCATCATTATATTTACACAAAGCAGCAGGTCTCTCTTGATGTTAGAGAACATTATTTGATAAACAAAGCTTCTACAGTCACCATATCTCTTTTGGACTGGACACAACAGGCTCCTTTCAATGCCGCAGTAGACTTCAGTGGATGTTAGACTAAATTCCAAATCATTAAACTTTAGGGGTTTCCACCCCATCAATGGAGATAAAATTCAGAAGTGGATGTCAATTCATAATATTCAAAATAAAAAAGCCCTTGTAATCTTGTTAAGAAAGAGCTAATATTGCAAGTGTGTTTCAGTGGCATCCAGTTTTCACCCAGAAATATTTCATTTTCTTTACAAATATTTTCAAATATTCTACACCTTAAAACAAAATCTAAATGTTATAACATCTGAAAATGAACAGTTAAGGGACCCCATAGCCATACTCTCCATCTTTATATTACCCACCTATTCTACATTTTGGCCTCTTGTTTGGTTCTGTAATTTAAATATACTGTTGAGTATACACTGTTGATTTTATATTGAGTTTATTAAGTGAACATGAAAGGAAATAGCCCCAGCATACATTTAGTTATGGCAGAGTTCTGTAAGTTTCCTCATAGTGTGATGTGTTGGTGTTGAAGGATATTTTTTATGAATTATTGATGTTTGATGCTATGGAATATGTTTATTATACGGTTGATGAAAATTTAAATACACTTTATAAATTTGCATTTTAATTATATTACGTGACAACTAACATTGTGAGCATTCTTTTACTTGTACTGAATTTACTACAGCATAACTCCATTGACTTCAACAGAGTTACTTCTGACACACAATGGTGTAGTCCGTAATACTACAGTGTTCTAGTCTACATTATCAGAGGGGTAGCCGTGTTAGTCTGGATCTGTAGAAGCGACAAAGGGTCCTGTGGCACCTCATAGACTAACAGAGGTATTGGAGCATATGCTTTCGTGGGTGAATACCCACTTCATCGGATGCAAGCAGTGGAAATGTCTACATTGGAGATGGGATTTTACAATTTCCTAGTCAATTGCAATTTTGTCCTTTGCACAAATTTGTGCAATTTTGTATGGAACAACATTAAAGCTGAGTGGGCAGTGTATGTCAAGTCAGGTTCAGGGCTCTGAAATAGCCAGTATGTGCCCATATGCCATATTGGTACTCCTGTGCAGCCACTATCTTGTTCAAAATCACAACTTTAAAATAAAAAATAAAACAAAAAACTACCACCACCAAACAGAAAAAGTCTCTAGTTGTTATGGTTGTAGCAAATAATCTCATAAATGGGAACCAAGTGGATCTAATAGAGAAATGTTTATGTGAGTCTGCAGTCTGGAAAAATAGCTCTGAGACATGTGAACAGCACAGTTCATCTCAGGGAAATGTTAACTCAGATGCCACCTAATGATAATGTAGATGTCAACAGTATTAAAGTAGAGTATCACAGAACTGCACAATTTACTTTGAATGACCTCATTTGGTGATGCAAGTGAGTGGCATTTCGGAGAGATCACCACTTATTTTTTTCCCCAGTCAAGCTAAGTGGAATGTAACATTGTTTGGGGTCATTAACTGGACATCACAGAAACATACTTTTAACAGAGCTATATTTTAAACTTTTAAAGTTTAACATGGATAAAATACTCTACATTTATTTGTGCCCTCCATGCTACCCTCCCCCAAGTCCTGTTCTGCCATCCACTGTGTCATCTTCAATCAGCTGCTCTCTCTTCCCTATCTGATAGATCTCCCTTTCATTTCCATGTCCTGCCAGTTTCCCATCTCTTCTCCATCCACTTCTGTTTCCTTTCTCAATGCCCATTCCAAAACTGGTGGAACAGCACCATACAACACAGTCATCACTTCATTTCATATTTTCTATTCCTATAACACAAGAAAAAGTACCTTCAAAGTGATTGCTGTTGAAAAGTGACAATTAATAGAAGGGAGTATATGTAAGGTCTAGGTATAGAGCTGCTTTTCATAAACTGGGCCTTATTTACAATATTTCCTTTTTATGGCAGATAGAGCACCTACAATTATATGACAATTCAGTGACTGTGTCCTATCATGGATTGGTTTATGTGGTGTAACAGATGCAATGATTATTAATCATGCAATTTAAAAATAATTCATGTCCTTTTTCCATATTTCCCTTCCCTCTGCTTTATTTCCCTCTTCCCTATTCTTCAGTCTTTTCATTCAATAGCTTTGCAGTTTGAAGATTTTTATTAATCATTAGTGAAGTTGATAACAATGTACACAAAATTAATGTGAGATGGAGAAAGAAATGGCGGAAATGGAGCCAAGATATATTAAAAAAGAATTAAATCTTCTGCCTGTTATTAATTTATTTCTGCATCTGGCCCTCAATTCTGTGGCTTCATAGTAAACAATTGGCTATTTATTAAAGCTCGGCATCAAACAACAATCAGGGTCCTTCCATCATCCCTCAGTATCAGACTTCAGACCTTTTGCACATTTAGCAACCAATGCATAGATATAACCCACCTAAAACTATTTCCTCTCCACCTCTCATATAGCTGAGGAACTGGGGATCAATGTAACCAACACTGTTTGAAGGCTCTTGAAAATTCAGAAAATTAGTTTATATTGCTAAGTATTTCACATTATATTGCAGGTCATTTGGGATGTCATTTCTTTAGTAGACTCTTTTTAATCTCACACATAAGAGATTTTAATGGCCATAAGGAATTTGGCTTGAAATAGACTGAATTTCATTGTCAATTTTGTGCATTTGAACTCTTGAAAACCCTTTTGTTTCACATTGGCCCTTTACAAAGAAAAGAACTTCAGTCAGCATTCCTTCTCTTGACTTGTTGGGGGATGCCAACAGCAGGGAATCTAGTACACCTCCAACTGTCCCAATTTATACAGCACTGTATAAAATAAAAGGGATTTGAAATACATCCATTACACTTTCAGCTTTATCCTTTTTAACTTTTGTTCTTTTAATCTTCAGTATGCTCCCCGAGTCCCACAGGCGGTACTACTATGCCACTGCCTACAAGAGCCCCAGCTGACAGAGAAAGAGCCTAGGATCAGAGCTGTGGTGAGTTCTGTTACTTCACAGAATGTTAATACTTGTTACAGGTACATAGCAGGCACCCATCTCTAATAGAAATTCTTTTAATGTACAGTGCCTTGTGTTTTCCTGGGAAATAAGGACTATGGTGTAACCATAGCCCTTACGGGATTACATTTTTTAGCCCTAACTTTCTATTCAAAATCAAAATATTAGCAAGAATTCTAAATTCTGTCATGTCAGATAAATGAGGGATTCTCCATGTATTTTACCATATGCTTTAGTAGAGTGAATTTGTGATTGCTTAGGAAACCTCAGTGCTAGAAATCTCAGAAGGGCAGAGGAGAGCATCATGTGGAAAATTATGAAAGAAAATCTGTTTAAAAGAGAGGCAGACATTCATTTCTTGCTACTCTCCATATTTTGTAAAGAATATTAATACTAATACAATGGTTATCATCAAAATCTAGTACAGTTTTGCCTTTCGCCTAGTTAACATTGCTGCAATATATTTCCAAGAATGCCATGGTAATATTAGTTGATTGTAAATGGCAATTGTAAAGATTTTAAAAGTAATCCTTGTAGTCGAGGTATACTAATAAAACTGTACAGTATTTAGTTTAGAATTTTAACTGACAGGCTACTTTTCTGGATTGTTTCAGCATCACGAGAAATAAGTTAAACTATAAGCTAAACATGCTAAAACATTTTCTTCTGCAGTAAAGATCTTCCCATGCAAATTATATGAGGGGAAATATTAAAAGTGATTAAATAATGGGAATCACATCAGTAATTCCTACAAAGTTCGTTTCAAAATTCATCCTTTGTTGACAAAGGGTTGCATATACATTCTGGTGAACTTTAGTTTTTGTGTTTTAAATACAGCGGGGAAAATGTTTTAAAGGCACAGATCATAGAATCATAGAATATCAGGGTTGGAAGGGACCTTTGAAGGTCATCTAGTCTAACCCCCTGCTCAAAGCAGGACCAATCCCCAATTTTTGCCCCAGATCCCTAAATGGCCCCCTCAAGGATTGAACTGACAACCCTGGGTTTAGCAGGCCAATGCTCAAAACCACTGAGCTATTCCTCCCCCACCCGTTAGATACCAGTTAGGTACCTAACTTCCATTGAAAGAGGTTGAAATCCATCAGTCTTGGATGGTTTAGGCAAGGGGTTAGATAAGATGACCCTCGCAATTCCTTCTAACCTTAGGGTTCTAGGTGCTAAGCATCATCCCTATTGCGATGCTTTCAAGGATGCGTAAAAACAAAACAATTTTGAATATCAACTCCATTCCTTTTCATCCCACCTATTCACATTTATGAATATGGATATAAGAATATGAACTCAACATCTGTAATATATAGAGACTGATATCCAGCCTGATAGCAGGAGATAGGACTGGTGATAAACATGACAATATCTGATATTGGTTCTATCATGTGACATATAGGAATAAGCTATCAAAAGGCTTTTTTGAATATTTCAGATTCTATGTTTTAGAAATTACACTAATTGATAAGATAGGGAGCTGATGTTGCGATGACATGTTCCATCTTATAGTTTTATCTAAGCTAAAAGTGAACTGATTTTATTATTTGAGGAGATTATAGTACCTTAAAGGCACCTGAAAAAAACACAACATGGATTTCAAAGGTACTTATTACTGCTTTGAAATGTCACATCCATAGTTTAAGATGGAAAAAACCCCAGCAACCATGTAAGTGTATTTATTGAGAAAAACTGAAAGCAATTGTCAAGGCTGAATCCCCACTCTGTCACTTTGAGTGCAGAAGGTGGGGGCCCGCAAAGATTTTAAAAATTAATATTTGCCACTCCAGGCTTGTGTTAAACTTTTCTCTGATTTTGGCTTGGTAAACACTGCCACCACCCAAATGCCAAAAAAACAAACCCAGGGAGGAGCACTTGGGAATTCCTCCCTGTGGGGTACCCTCAAGCTCTTTCACGCCCGCCTCCGGGGAAGAGCTGAAAAAGAAAACAAAGGAAATTAGCTGTTGCTACCAGCTAATCAAACAACATGCACAAACCTCTTAGGACACGGAAAATCCAATCCTGTTCTTTAAAAAAAGGTAAAACTTATTAAAAACAAAAAGAAAGGAAATACATTTGGAACTTTGACTTTTTGCTAGATCTTAAAAGAAACAATTACAAAAATTAAGCATCAAGATAGCTCTCTTGAGGTTCAGTTTAAAGGTTACAAGCAAACCAAAAGCATCTGGGATTAGCACAGAGGAAATCCACAAGCCGAAATAAACCTAATCGTGTCTATTTAAACATGCCCTGTCCAATGATTTCTTCTAGATATGGAAGATGAATTTTTATACCTGGTTTAAGCCTTATACAGAATTCCTGCTTATAGCTTTGCTGCTCCGTGTCTCCTCTGGAGAACAAGAGACAAAGGGAAAGTTTCTTTCCCAATTTTTAAAAAGTTCTACCTTCCCATTGGCTCTTTTGGTCAGGTGCCCAATTTTTTTTTTAACCTGGGGGACTTTTTAACTCTTTACAGCAGGCCTGCACAACTCGTAAAGTGGCGAGGGCCATATTACTCCAAAGAAAACAGCTGAGGGCCGAAACCCCCCGGCCCCGCGGAAACAACCCGTCCTTCCCCAGCGCTGGGATGTGGAAGCCTGTAGAGGGGGAAAGAAACAGCGCGCATAGGGTGACCAGATCACAGCAGTAAAACAGGATCCGACCCCTTCCCGCTCGGCCCCACCATCACACCCCCTCTTCACCCCCCCAGGGATCACTATATTACTGCACACAACAGTCAATCAATGCAGTTGTAGATAAATCTCTGCATTATGCATTTGTGTATAACTTTTATATGACTTTGTATTGAATCTTGGTAATATGTTATAGCGGGCCCCTAAGGTAGTATAATTAAGGTAAAAGAAAAATGTCTTTTTGCTAGAAGTAGAATAAGATCTTCCCCCCACTTTGTATTCAATTGCCCTGTTGAATGAATGAGGTGTGAATGAGGAAGGCGTGGAAGGCAGGCACCTCCAGACAGCTGCAACCCTTGGAGAGGGGATGGGAACCAAACCAAAGACAATCAAACTTGTCAAGTGGGCTGACCAGAGAAGAGCAGACATACTGACAGCCTCGGGGGTTAGAAGCAAGCACCTTCCTTTGGGAACACCGTCTTTGCAGCGTTGGGACAACCCCCAGTGCAGAGACAAACAGCAAAAAGAACCAACGGACACAGTCCCAGAGTTTGAATCTGGGAGATTTGCCCCCCTCCAGCCACCGACTTGCCGCTCACCTCCTCACCCTCCCCCCAGTATAAAGCCTTGCCGCCACTGCCCGCCCGCTCGGCTCATCATCCCCCCCACCCCCCCCCGGCTCGCCTCCTCAGCACTCCCCATCGCCCGCTTGCCTCCTCAGCGCCCCCCCCCACTGTTTCACCTGCTACCCTGCCACTGCCTGCCCACTCGGCTCGTCATCCCCGACCCCACCTGGCTCACCTACTCACCCCCCGCCGCCCGCTCGCCTCCTCAGCCCCCCCCACCATCGCTGCCGGCTCGCCAGCTCCGCCCACTGCTAGCTCACCTGCCTGCCCACTGCTGGCCTCTTACCTTCTGCCGCTGCCCCCCGCCCCCTGCCGCTGGCTCACCCTCACTCCCCAGCCTGCCATTGGCCTCTTCACCAGCCCGCCCACCCGCCAGCTGGCCATTGGCTTGCCCCACCCCGCCGCTTGCCTACTCACCCCTCCCCGCGGGGCGCACAGTGAGCCCACATACTCACCCCCCACCCCCCCGCTGTCCGCATGTTGTGCAGGCCTGCTTTACAGGTAAAGCAAGTAGAGAATAGCTACCAAGAGGGATTTTACAGCTAACTGGCTGGCTGGGTGTCTATCAAAGGGAGCTACCCCTCCCCCACACTTCATTTATCACAGCAATATTCTGTAAATTGGTCACATTGAAGCAAAAGAGGAAGAGGTCCTCAAGGGACCCTTGAAATCAGGATCTTTTGCTTCAATGTGACAAATGTAAGCTATGACAGTGCTGACAAAAGCTCACAGAGTTATTTTTCTAAGGAACTGCATCTTGGCTTGAGCACTTTTGCAGCAGAGCAGTGTGGCAGCTACCTCTGAAGAACCCAGTTCCCATAGCGATTAGTGTATATTCATGTATAGTTTGTGCCCATATAGCCCTAAATAAAACTTTGCTGAAGCAGTCTACACTGCTTCACTGAAGTGCAATTAGCATTAAATCAGACTTCTTGAATAAGTAATGTAATTGGAGGTGAAGGGAAATCTAGTCCAAAGAAGCAGTTTTTCTATTGGATAATATCAATTTTGTTTTCTTAAGATAAAGAAATCCTAAATAACTATAGTCAAACTTACTTAAAAAAACCACCCAGTGATGAATATACTTTTTACTGAATAATCCATACTTCATGAACTGGGGGCAAGGAGAAGAGTTCATGTTTCCCTCCCATCTCCTTTCCTTTATCTTCCTTGCCTTGTGGGTCTTTTGGTTAATACAGTCCTGTCTTAACAGTTCTACTATTCTATTGTCTTGTGACTGTGTTGCTGCTGGGCACATGATTATAAAGGATGGATTTGAACCGACATTGGAGGTGACATGCAGTGGATTTGTCTTATTTCTTATGTCTCCCTTTTATCTAGGATGTCTTAAATGCCTTTTGAATTCTCTACTGTGCATATTTTCAGTGTCACTGAAACTCCATCATTGACTTATGATTGATGGGATTCTTCCTATCAGGTTTAAGGAAAAAATAATAATAAACAGTGCAATGTATAGTCAAGCAAAATTTGCTCTGGATTTCATATTTTCCTGCTAGATTCAAGACATGTTTTACTAGTATACTTTTTCTTATTGGGAAAGAATGAACAAGTTCAGATAAAGTAAGATCAAACTAAAAACTCTAGCCAAACCAAACCTGAATTCAGGCTGAGAATCTAAATAGGAAAAGGAAAATATTATATACTATATTTATGTTTTATCCCTTGTTCTGCACTTCCTGGGTTTGGCTAGCACTGAAAGCAGAAATACAATATAAAATGCTATTCTCCCGATATTTCTGACTCAGTCAGTGCAAATAGTACAGAAATCATGCTAAAGAACAAGATGAATTTAATCACATTTAATTACCCAAATATATGCAGATAAACATTACGTTTTTGCTTTTATCCAAAATGCCTCTCTGCTCTGAGTTTATCTCCAAATATCCATCAGCACAGTCCCTACTTGTGATTCACAAGAATAACAAATAATATATTGTAGTTTTCAGTACTATTTGTGGCATGTGTTTCATAACAAAACCATAAAAACTAACTAAAGAGAAAACAGAAAGTTTACCTCTAACTCACTGGTATCTCTCCCAACTCCCATTGTACCTTCCTTCTCTGAGGTTTCCCTACATCTTCCCTCCCTTTAAAAACACCCTGCAGTAAGATAATCTGAAGTCCACTTATGATGTCCTTAATGTACTGTATTAAGATCATGCTTACCAAAATGTAATAAATAGGTAGGATATATGCATACACACCTTTGTAAGCCGACGGGCAGATCCACCAGCTGAGGAGATAAAGGCCAAAGTCCAGTGCAATTCCCTTTCCTCAGGGCCAGATTGATTAACAACGCAAATTCCAAACCAGAATAAAAGTAACACAGAAGACTTGGTAACAGCCAACAGAGGCCTTTCCAGCTTTCAGCAAGCTGGGAGAGGAGAGGGCATAGCCTTTTCCCTTTAGGAAATCTTCCTTCAACAGCTTTTATTTTATTTTATTTTATTTTATATCCCACCCCAGATCACTCATATAATGGTCAGGGAACTTGGTTCTATTTGTAATCCTTTACATGCTGGATTTTAAGGAAGACCTATATACCTTGTCACAACCTTATGGATTTGTTAATCCTCAACAAATATCATTTTTATGTTTGGTATTCTCTTCCTTGATATATCCCACTACAATTAAATTAAATGGGTATTTGACTTGTCTGCCAGACCATGGAGAAGTGAGAGTGGAAAATAAAGGAAAATAAAGGAAAATTCTAAGAGGCTGCAGTTGGTGGATCACTCAGGAGTTCAAAGCTGCTGTGCGCTATGTCAATCGGGTGTCCGGTGCTACTGACAGCCTGGCCAGTGGGTAGTTGGAGGACTGGCTAGAACAACGCATCTAATGTGTTGTCATTGGCGCTCTCTGTGTGAGGGCAGATAGACCGATCAGTGACAGTGATTTAGGTGTTGCTCCACTCAGCATTGCAAGGCCTACGTGACTTGGGAGCCTAAATCTCATTTTCAAAAGTGCCTAAATTTTTAAAATGAGACTGAAGCGTTGTAACACTGAACAGAGCAATGGCTAAATACCCTAAAAAATCTGGGCCTAAATGCTCCAGGTCTCATTAGCAAACTTTTAGCTACACCTTAGGCACACTATGAGCTCCCATGACTCCCTCTGATACCAACAGTGACGCTGAAAGCACATGTATTACTCCTCAGATGCCACTATGCTCACATCTATTGATAATGTTCCTCTAGTGCTATTATGATCTCATACTGGCCCATCAGTTCCTCTCTCTGCACTTTCCATCATGGATGCATCATGTTTCAGAGTGGGGAGAGTATTATGGACCAATGATAGTGTAACAATATGGGACCATAGAAGCAGTAGGGAAGCATTTCCAGTGCAACCGAGTGAAATTCAGAATTTACATTGTGTGGGAAATTCCATCATTTCACCATTTGTTACCATTCCAGTTTGGGATGAGAAGTTGAAATTTTTTTACAGAATAGAAATTACAAATATATATTTGGAAATCTTGAAACATATCATTTTAACATTTTTGATGAACATTCCACAAGTTGAAATATTTCGTTTCTGTAAGCTGAAATGACGAGAAATGCTTTCTTTTGAGTCATTTCAACATTATGCTGCATTCTCCCATTGTGGCTCATTGCCATATGGGAGTATAGTTCAGGAGTCTGATGTTCTCATTCTTTCTGGGGGGCCAGTTTCCCTAGCCAAACTTTATCTCCCATAATGCAACCAGAGTGATGAGACTCACATGACATGCAATGCTGTGCTGTGCATTGCATTATGGGAAATTTTATCCTCCAGGGAGCTCAGCATATAGGAAAGAATGGGGGCCTGAACTACAACTCCCATACTACGTGGCTCTGGGAAGAAGGATAAAGGAGTTTGAGGTGCAAGTGGTGTTCTCGTCCATTCTCCCTGTGGCAGGAAAAGGCCGGGGTAGAGACCGTCGAATCGTGGAAGTCAACGAATGGCTACGCAGATGGTGTCGGAGGGTTTGGATTCTTTGACCATGGGATGGTGTTCCAAGAAGAAGGAGTGCTAGGCAGAGATGGGCTCCACCTGACGAAGAGAGGGAAGAGCATCTTTGGAAGCAGGCTGGTTAACCTAGTGAGGAGGGCTTTAAACTGGGTTCACTGGGGGAAGGAGACCAAAGCCCCGAGGTAAGTGGGGAAGTGGGATACCGGGAGGAAGCACAAGTAGGTGAGTGCAAGAGGGGAGGGCTCCTGCCCCATACTGGGACAGCAGGACGATCGGTGAGTTATCTTAAATGCCTATACACAAATGCAAGAAGCCTGGGGAACAAGCAGGGAGAACTGGAAGTCCTGGCACAGTCAAGGAATTATGATGTAATTGGAATAACAGAGACTTGGTGGGATAACTCACATGATTGGAGTACTGTCATGGATGGATATAAACTGTTCAGGAAGGATAGGCAGGGCAGAAAAGGTGGGGGAGTTGCGTTGTATGAAACTGCAGAAAAACCTGAGAGTCTCTGGATTAAATTTAGAAGTGTGAGCAACAAGGGTAATGTCGTGGTGGGAGTCTGCTACAGACCACCAGACCAGGGGGATGAGGTGGATGAGGCTTTCTTCCAGCAACTTAGGGCTGGTTTACACTAACCCCCCAATTCGAACTAAGGAACGCAACTTCAGCTACGTGAATAACGTAGCTGAAGTCGAACTATCTTAGTTTGAATGAAAAGGTAATTACCCGGGGTGCACACGCGGCGCGCAGGCTCCCCCATCGACTCCGCCTACTCCGTTCGTCGAGCTGGATTACCAGCGTTGACGGGGGAGCACTTCCTGGTTCGATTTATCGCGTCTAGACAAGACGCGATAAATCGAACCCAGAACATCGATCCGACGCGTCCGACGCGACGGGTAAGTGTAGACCTACCCTAACAGAAGTTACTAGATCACAGGCCCTGGTTCTCATGGGTGACTTTAATCACCCCAATATCTGCTGGGAGAGCAATACAGCGGTCCACAGACAATCCAGGAAGTTTTTGGAAAGTGTAGGGGACAATTTCCTGGTGCAAGTGCTGGAGGAACCAACTAGGGGAAAAGCTCTTCTTGACCTGCTGCTCACAAACAGGGAAGAAATAGTAGAGGAAGCAATAGTGGATGGGAACCTGGGAGGCAGTGACCATGAGATGGTCGAGTTCAGGATCCTGACACAAGGAAGAAAGGAGAGCAGTAGAATACAGAGCCTGGACTTCAGAAAAGCAGACTTTGACTCCCTCAGGGAACTGATGGGCAAGGTCCCCTGGGAGAATAACATGAGGGGGAAAGGAGTCGAGGAAAGCTGGCTGTATGTGTAGAAAGAAAAGTAAATATGGCAGGCGACCAGCTTGGCTTAACAGTGAAATCCTTGCTCGTCTTAAACACAAAAAAGCAGCTTACAAGAAGTGGAAGATTGGACAAATGACCAGGGAGGAGTATAAAAATATTCTTCAGGCATGCAGGAGTGAAATTAGAAAGGCCCAATCACACTTGGAGTTGCAGCTAGCCGGAGATGTTAGGAGTAACAAGAAGGGTTTCTTCAGGTATGTGAGCAACAAGAAGAAAGTCAAGGAAAGTGTGGGCCCCTTGCTGAATGAGGGAGGGAACCTAGTGACAGAGGATGTGGAGAAAGCCAGTGTACTCAATGCTTTTTTTGCCTCTGTCTTCACAGACAAGGTCAGCTCCCAAGCGGCTGCACTCCGCAGCACGGTATGGGGAGGAGGTGACCAGCCCTCTGTGAAGAAAGTAGTAGTTCGGGACTATTTAGAAAAGCTGGACGAACACAAGTCCATGGGGCCGGATGCACTGCATCCGAGGGTGCTAAAGGAGTTGGCCGATGTGATTGCAGAGCCATTGGCCATTATCTTTGACAAATCATGGCAATCGGGGGAGGTCCCGGATGACTGGAAAAAAGCTAATGTAGCGTCCATCTTTAAAAAAGGGAAGAAGGAAGATCCGGGAAACTACAGGCCAGTCAGTCTCACCTCAGTTCCTGGAAAAATCATGGAACAGGTCCTCAAGGAATCAATTCTGAACCACTTAAAGGAGGGGAAAGTGATCAGGAACAGTCAGCATGGATTCACCAAGGGCAAGTCATGCCTGACTAACCTATTTGCCTTCTATGATGAGATAACTGGCTCTGTGGATGAGGGGAAAGCAGTGGATGTGCTATTTCTTGACTTTAGCAAAGCTTTTGATATGGTCTCCCAAAGTGTTCTTGCCAGCAAGTTAAAGAAGTATGGGCTGGATGAATGGACGGTAAGGTGGATAGAAAACTGGCTGGATGGTCATGCTCAACGGGTAGTGATCAATCGCTCCATGTCTAGTTGGCAGCCGGTATCAAGTGGTGTGCCCCAAGGGTCAGTGCTGGGGCCGGTTTTGTTCAATATCTTCATCAACGATCTGGAGGATGGTGTGGACTGCACCCTTAGCAAGTTTGCAGATGACACTAAACTGGGAGGAGTGGTTGATACGCTGGAGGGTAGGGACAGGATACAGAGGGACCTAGACAAATTAGAGGATTGGGCCACAAGAAATATGATGAGGTTCAACAAGGACAAGTGCAGAGTCCTGCACTTAGGATGGAAGAATCCCATGCACTGCTACAGACTAGGGACCAAATGGCTGGGCAGCAGTTCTGCAGAAAAGGACCTAGGGGTTACAGTGGACGAAAAGCTGAATATGAGTCAACAGTGTGCCCTTGTTGCCAAGAAGGCTAATGCCATTTTGGGCTGTATAAGTAGGGGCATTTCCAGCAGATCGAGGGACCTGATTATTCCCCTCTATTCGGCACTGGTGAGGCCTCATTTGGAGTACTGTGTCCAGTTTTGGGCCCCACACTACAAGAAGGATGTGGATAAATTGGAAAGAGTCCAACAGAGGGCAACAAAAATGATTAGGGGGCTGGAGCACATGACTTATGAGGAGAGGCTGAGGGAACTGGGATTGTTTAGCCTGCAGAAGAGAAGAGTGAGGGGGGATTTGATAGCTGCTTTCAACTACCTGAAAGGGGGTTCCAAAAAGGATGGATCTAGACTCTTCTCAGTGGTAGAAGATGACAGAACAAGGAGTAATGGTCTCAAGTTGCAGAGGGGGAGGTTTAGGTTGGATATTAGGAAAAACTTTTTCATTAGTAGGGTGGTGAAGCACTGGAATGGGTTACCTAGGGAGGTGGTGGAATCTCCTTCCTTAGAGGTTTTTAAGGTCAGGCTTGACAAAGCCCTGGCTGGGATGATCTAGTTGGGGTTGGTCCTGCTTTGAGCAGGGGGTTGGACTAGATGACCTCCTGAGGTCCCTTCCAACCCTGAGATTATATGATTCTATGATACTGCAATAAGTTGATAAGGCAATGCAGTTTAATACTTCATTGAACTAATTCCAAATGAAACATTTTGCGTCACTTCAACAAAATGTAATATTCTGATTTAGGTCAAACTGAAAATTTCATTTTGATTTTCTCAATGGAAATTTTTGTTTCTCTTTTTTGCAAAGATCAGTATTTTCCTGCAGAAATTTTCAGTTTTCCAGAAACTGCATTTTCCATCAGAAAATCAACCTGACAGAAAAATCCCTGCTCTAGTTATCAGCATTCTCAGCATTATGTCAGCATATTAGTGTTCTCAGCATTATGGTTAATGTCAAGGAGAAACTAACATCTCACTTCTGAAAAAAAGTCATCTTAAAAGCTATGTTAAAAATAAATTGTTTAATATGAAGGGAAAGTGAGAAGGTGAGGTGGTCAGAGCAAAAGGACAAACATGACAGAGCAAGAGGATAGGGGGATGTGTGACTGTGCACCTGCCTGTAGTGCCTATCACCTGGGATGCTCTGTCCAGGGCCTAAAAAAGAAGAAGTCTCAGTAAAGTTGGTTTTTTGTGTTTTGTTTTTTTTAAATAAGATGGAAAGAGTGAGTGGCTGCAGACTCATATTGGGCATGGGGATGGAGGGTACCGGTGGCCCCTGAATAGGAGGATTAAGTTGAAGAATCTGCCATGGTTTACAATCTAAGATCTTGTCTACATGAACAATTGGTTCTCAGTAAGCTGTGGTGTGAATCTACACCGTGCTAGCCTGCTGAGGACTCAGTGTCCACGTGGATGCTGCTGATGTCCATTAACAGTTTGTTAATACACTTTGCTCTATTCCTTCTTGAAAGACTATTAGATGAAAGCACATTAAGTTACTGTCAATGAGCATCAGCAGGGTCCAGATGGATAGTTAGTCCTTTGCAGGCTATGCAGGATAGATTCACACCCCAGCTTGCTGCAAACAAATTCTTTGTGTAGACAAGCCCTAAGTAAGTTTAGTTTCCCATCTACTGGTTGGTTTGTGTGCATATGAAAAAGAGACACAAGGAATATCCTTGTGTACCACTGCAGCCAAGATTTGATTTGACCTTGCAACCATGATGTAGCTCCTTGAATAAATAAATTAAAAGTGAGCTCCCCCTAAACAGCCACCAGAAGCTTTGCTAAGCTTTATTTTTTAAAGCGGGAATACATTCTTCATAACACTTTCTCCCCTTTGAGGAGCTATTTGCAGTCTAGGTTTTCCTGGACATTGGCTCTTTTTTGAGCCTCCATCCTCTGTTCAGGCAGATTTTTCAAACAACAGGCAAAGTCTGGGATTTTTTCAAAGATGCTGCAGCTCAGAGAGCCCTGATTGGTCCACTTTCTGATTGGTTCTCTCTCCTGCATTGGCAGCCAATTGGTCCATTCCCCTGCAGCCACAGTTGATGGATCATACCCACCCAGGCCCTGGCTCCTAGCCCTGGGGAGAGAGGTCCCACAGAGAAGCGCTGACTGACAACTGGCACTGCGTCCTGAGCTTGCGTCAGCCACCATGCCACTGTGACCTTTTCTTTTTGGAGTAACACTGCCCCCCATCTACAGTGAATACCCCCAGTGCAGATACCCCCTCCAACCTCGCCAGTTGTACCCTTCCTTCAGCTCCCCCTTCTCCCTCACCCTTTCCCCTCTGCAATGTACTCTTGTGGGGAACCTGAAATATGGTAAACTTATTTGCAAGGGCTGGCCCCACCCTCATTACTAACTATAGGGAGCAAATTTTCTTGATATACAGAAAATCATAGTTGTACAGATAAATGCCAACCCTCTTCCTCTCTCACCCATGCAGAACAGCTGCCATCTCACAAGAATCACAACTCGTCAAACCCACATGAATGCAGCATGAAGACCAGCAGTATCCGGGCTCACTAGCTCTACCCTAGCATTCCAGAATACTTTATCTAGCTCTCTACTGAGGCTTCATACTGTTCCTCCATCTGGCATTTTGTGTTCTATCCTCTCTCCTCTACCCTTCATTCGGTACTTTCTTTCCTTCTCCCCCTCTGCCCCTTTCTTGTGATGGCTGTTATTTCTTCCCATACCTGCTGATAACCTGCTGATAATCCTTACCTGTGGGCTGGCTGGAACAAAGTAAAATGTATTAGAACCTTATCTCAGAAGTGAGGGCTTTGAGATCAAGATTAAAATGAATTAGAATCATACTGTAATCAAGGGAGGTAGCAACTTTTTATAGTCTCTTATTTTCTTAGAAATGATGCATCAGTTATTTATAAACTTGGAAAGGAGCTTTCACTAAAAACCCTTTCATCTCCTATGGGGTGGGGGGAAGGTCTTGGTTTACTTGCAGTATTAAGATAATTAAAAAGAAAAAAGGCTGCCGATCATATGAATCTCATCTTCTTGGCAACCAGTCATAATATCAAAATGAAGTTCAGTTCTGGTTGGGAGCTTAAAAATTACCTCCTTATCGGGATGTAGAAAAATAAATAGTATTGTGGATTGTGTGAAACATCATTGAAACTAGTGGGTGGCCCTTCATTTAAGATAGCTGTAAAGAAAATATTGTGCTCTTTTATGGAACCAGAAAACAAACAATAGCAGCCTTCACCTAAAACACAGGCATATATATTGTCCAAAACAAAGACACATAAGGGCAGAGGGGTTTTGCTGGGTATTGTTTTAGAAGAAGTGATGTAAAAATAAAAGTAAAACATGAATTTTTAAATTGTATTTAAGTTGTGTTAAATCCTGTCCATTAGTTCAAAAGCCTGACCCACATACCCCAGCTTGCTGACCGTTGGGACACTGTCAAGAAAACAACACAAAATATTTTGAGTGACAAATTCTTCATTTGGCAGCATGTCCCAATGAGTGACAAAATATTATAAAAAAAAATAAACAGCTTCAAATTACTACTACTAAAGATTTCAAATGTAAGCCAGGACTCAAACTAATTTTACAACGTCAACACAATTTATTTAGATCAAATTAAAAGATTTCTAATTGCTTTTTTCCCCCTCACTAATCTTAGCAATTTGTGTACGTGAAACATCAATCATTTGGTAGAATAGAAATTAACTGTTATAGCAGCAGCAGACTGCGGTCTTGCGACGACATTCAATTCCATTAACATTAAGGTTTCTCATTAACAGTGGTAGCCTGGTTAGTTTCAAGTTGCTCTTGCTTCTAGTTTCACTACAGAACTGAATTGGAAGCTCCAAAGTTATCATTTAATAAAAATTTACTCCATACCTTTTCAGTGGAAATGTGTCACCACATTTTCAATCAGACTTTGGGGCTAATACTGATTAACTATTAATAGTGAATTATACAAATATTAACATTGGCAAATGTCCATAAAAATAAAGAAACAAGTATGAAAAAGTATAAGTTTGCCATGATATGTAAGTGCATCATGATGAGACATTACTAAGAGATGTTTCTGAAAATATACAAATTTATTTTAAATGCTGTATAAATAAATAAATCCCTTCAGCTCATAACAGAATCTAAAATAAAAGCAAAATTTGTAAGCTTTTCTATTTAAAGACAAAAAGCACAGTATATTTATATTGCAGACTATTTACTATTGTATTTTCACCCATGTGGGCAGTCTTATCAATGATGGATGAAAACCTTGTAATTTAATAACACTGTTCTTTCAATCAGCCTCTTTCTAAACTAAAATAATTCTATGCTTCATAGTCTCTAACATTTTTACTGTGATCTTCAAGCACACCGTTATTAACTTACCCTCACTTGCCCGACAAAAGCATTTACTTCCTCTTCTTGTACAGATAGATTTTTAGGTAGAAAGGGATCAAAGACTGGTCCATTGTCGTTTACATCAGTCACCATCACATTAACAGTGGCAGTTGAGGTCTGGAGAGAAAGATAAAATAGTGAGCCAAATATTTGCACTGTACATACTACTATGTATGATTAGAGCTGTGCTATGAAAAAGCACTAAACACTGTCAGTGAAACAGATAAAAAATATCACTCTTCCACTGGTCTGTGAAAAATCAAGCGCTAGTGAGTTTTGCCTTTCGTTTGTCAGCTTTTGCGGGAATGGAGGGTGTGTGAAAACAAAGACTATAGATCCATTTCATGTACCTTTGGGAAACATGAACATTTGTGATTTTCTTCTTTCCTTGTATTTCGTCATGAAGCACCATGTTTTCTGACAGAAATAGCTAGTTTTGACCCTTGACCAAATTCTTGTTAAAACCCGTAAAAACTAATTTTTCTGTTTCATGTACGAATTCCAGGACGTAGCATTTAGTTTAACTGTAATCTGTTCAAATACTTGTTACATACTCAGCAGGCCACAGAAAATTGTAATCTTTAAAAATGTAATCATTAATATAAGTTGACCTGTGACCTACCCTGTCTAGTGCTTGTGTAACCCACACACCTTCTGGGTGTGGTGTTCTGTCCTATCTAGTGGCACCAAGACCACTTAGAGAGAGAGAAAAATGAGTCTGCTCTACAGCCTGAGCTATCAGCCAATTGGCTTTTAGCTCATGCAGTAGAGGCTCATGCAGTAAGCTCCAGAGGTCTCTGGTTGGATCCCGCTCGCCAATGACCGGGCTCTGTCAGTGTTACACTTGTCTACACACTGAGTTACTGAGCTTCATGTCAAGGTGTGAATTTACAGTGCATCAATTTGCCATGCAGTCAAGTCTTACGTGGTCACTGCTACGCCAAGCTGCACTTCAAGACTTTCACTGTACCACAGCAGTGTCCACGTGGCAAGTTACTCTGTCGAACCTGGTGCACTACAGATTTACACCCTGGCTTGAGGCCCAGTAACTTACTCTGTAGACAAGCCCAACAAGACAACCTCTTTCCTCATGAGACATGGTCACAATTGCAGTCAATGAAGGGGCCTGCACTACAGCTTCAATGGTATTAAAAAGCAGGAAGCTACTGGTAGGATAGTCTCCACTAGGACCCCATTCTTTTGGAAATCAGTTCTCCCCAGTCTGTAATAGCTCAGGTTTGTTACCCTTTAGGTCAGGCTGCAAAGGCCATCTTTTTTCTTTATCCAATAGGGATCTGGGTTGAGAGCAGGGTGAGGCTGAAACTCCAGTGCTGGCTTTAGCAAAGCTTTTGATACAGTCTCCCACAGTGTTCTTGCCAGCAAGTTAAAGAAGTATGGGCTGGATGAATGGACGGTAAGGTGGATAGAAAACTGGCTGGATGGTCGTGCTCAACGGGTAGTGATCAATGGCTCCATGTCTAGTTGGCAGCCGGTATCAAGTGGAGTGCCCCAAGGGTCGGTGCTGGGACCGGTTTTGTTCAATATCTTCATCAACGACCTGGAGGATGGTGTGGACTGCACCCTTAGCAAGTTTGCAGATGACACTAAACTGGGAGGAGTGGTTGATATGCTGGAGGGTAGGGATAGGATACAGAGGGACCTAGACAAATTAGAGGATTGGGCCAAAAGAAATCTGATGAGGTTCAACAAGGACAAGTGCAGAGTCCTGCACTTAGGACGGAAGAATCCCATGCACTGCTACAGACTAGGGACCGAATGGCTGGGCAGCAGTTCTGCAGAAAAGGACCTAGGGGTTACAGTGGACGAAAAGCTGAATATGAGTCAACAGTGTGCCCTTGTTGCCAAGAAGGCTAACGCCATTTTGGGCTGTATAAGTAGGGGCATTTCCAGCAGATCGAGGGACGTGATTATTCCCCTCTATTCGGCACTGGTGAGGCCTCATTTGGAGTACTGTGTCCAGTTTTGGGCCCCACACTACAAGAAGGATGTGGATAAATTGGAAAGAGTCCAACGGAGGGCAACAAAAATGATTAGGGGGCTGGAGCACATGACTTATGAGGAGAGGCTGAGGGAACTGGGATTGTTTAGCCTGCAGAAGAGAAGAGTGAGGGGGGATTTGATAGCTGCTTTCAACTACCTAAAAGGGGGTTCCAAAGAGGCTGGCTCTAGACTGTTCTCAGTGGTAGAAGATGACAGAACAAGGAGTAATGGTCTCAAGTTGCAGAGGGGGAGGTTTAGGTTGGATATTAGGAAAAAAAATTTCACTAGTAGGGTGGTGAAGCACTGGAATGGGTTACCTAGGGAGGTGGTGGAATCTCCTTCCTTAGAGGTTTTTAAGGTCAGGCTTGACAAAGCCCTGGCTGGGATGATCTAGTTGGGGTTGGTCCTGCTTTGAGCAGGGGGTTGGACTAGATGACCTCCTGAGGTCCCTTCCAACCCTGAGATTCTATGATTCTTTGTTGATGGAGTTTATTATTCAGTTCTTGTTATATTTATATTGCTTTAACAAGAAATCAATATTCAGTCATAAATTTGTCCTGTTTTGACATCATATACTACATACTTATACACACACAAAGTATTTTTAAAAATATATGAAAAATAATGGTGCAATTAGCTAGCTTCTTGTACTGGCTTTTTGCTCAGTTGCTTACTATTTATTTCTGAAACTTGTCATTCCTATTTTTACTTATTTTAGGAAGCTCAAGCTCTTTTTTTAAAGATGTACAAGATCATTGTCAACAATAAGAAGGCTCCAGAACATTCTCTGTTGATGATACACAAAGCACACTGAATTCAAATGGATTTTAATAAGCTAATCTGATTCTGCACAATGAAGAGAAATAAAATCTCTTAGATTTAGTAAACTGAGAAAACATGACATGGAAATCATAGACATCAGAAAATAAACAGCTGTCAGTTTGAGAGATTTTTTTCTATTACAAAGAAACTTTAATGGAATGTTTCTACAATGTGCTTGTTGCTTTCATGATGCTGTCAATAGTAAGTTAACCTAGTGCATCATTTAGAACATTTAGATTTGTTCAGCAGCCAAAACACATTTTGTCTGATTGCTTTTGAATCAAGTTTATGAAAGTAAAATTATTATTCTGATTTGCTTACAGATCCATCTTTGTATATGAAGAAAAAAGAATATCAGTGTGTGTGTGTGTGCGCGCACGTGCATATTATACGTATAAATCTATGTACTGCAGAAAATTCAATTATCACAAGGCAAGCATTTTTTTAAATGACACCCATAAATGCCCAGAGTTTTGTGTAATGATGATCTGTAACAGTACTATTAAACATTAAACCAATAAAGAGAGCTTCTCTTACCCTACTCAACCCCATCTTAAAATTCAGATCTAAAATGTAACCTATGACCGCCTAATGATCTTTCTAATAAAAAAATAAAATCCCAGTCTCTAAGACATCTTGTATTGCACCTGCGCAATTGTTCTTTGCCAAAATGGTCATTATGGCCTTTCCACAAATATAGTCTACCAGTCTGAATGCTGGTATAATTCTAGAAAGGCGCATATGAGGGAACAAAACACTTTCCTTCAGCTTTCAGTCACTCAAAGAAGGGATGGAATTTTGTGTCATTCTTCAACACAAGTTCAATTTTGATGTGAGGGGAACTGGCAATAAATCTCAGGAATTCTTACAGCGCAGGGAGTAGTCTCGGGGGAGGGGAAGGGAATAAAGAGGAGGGAAGGAGACATACCAGAAAGGGAAATGGGCAATTATCAGTGAAAAGCAAGAAAAAAGAGAAACTTGTGAGTGAGAAAGGGACAAGATGCCCAACAAAATGCAATAGGGTAAAGCAGACCGTCCCTCATTCTGTATGGCAATATGGAGGAAGGGAACGAGTTTACTGCCGCCTCCAAGATATCTGAAGAGGTTTACTGGGAACCTGGCCTATTCACCTTAGAGATAACTGGCAAAGAGACCCAAAGGCTACTGGATCATCATAAGATCAGACAGGGCTCATTTTAGGACCTAGATCTTAACTTTCCATCATTGCTTTTATTTTCACCTTGAGTGTGCCTTGCTATACATATTATTGCAGGGCTGATGCTGTTTTTGGCAAGTTATGTAATTATATATGTGATATTGCTGAACTACATGAGGTTAAGAGAAGGATGAGAATGATCATGCACATGGAACACTACTCAGGAAGAGAGATGGAAAAGATTAGGATTGTTTACCTTAGAAAGAAGATGAATAAGACATGACAAGACAAAAGTACCTATAATATTGAATGCTATCGGGAAGGCAGATTGGAAGCATCTGTCCTCCCAGTCTCATAACACAAGAACAAGGGGACAGTCAATGAAATTAAAAGGAGGGAAATTCTAAAATGATAAAAGGAAATACTTTTTTCAAACTATGTGTAATTGCACTGTGGAAGTCATTGCCACAGGAAATCATTGAGGCCAAGAACTTAAGATTCTAAAACAATTCGGACATTTATATGGACAAATAGAATATACAGGTAATAAAAATGTTGTGGAAGGGTTATTTAGCCTCATACTTCAGGTCTCAAACCAATCTCTATTAGAGATGAGAATGAGACCTAATATGGGTTGAAAATGACTCCTCAACTGTCTACTGTTGGATAATTGCACTTCTCTCTGAAGTATGTGGTGCTGGCCACTGTTGGAGGCAGGATACAGAACTAAATGCACCTTGACTCTGATCCAGTCTGTCAATTCCTATGATCCTGTATTTGCATCAATGTCATAATAAATCATCCTGTCATAGAAGCACTATCCTGTTTCAACATTCATCTTGGTCTGGGAGGAGAATACACAATCTTTTAAAATATCCTGAAACTTGTATTGATTTTGAGGCCCTAATTAGATAATCAAACTTAAACCAAAATCAGAGGTGAAAGTAAGCCAGTACACGCCATATTGGACCGGCTTCCGCAGGCGGCAATTTAAAGGGCCTGGGGCTCCCAGGAGCGGCTGGAGCCCTGGGCACTTTAAATTGCCGCCCAAACCCCGCTGCTGGAGCCCTGGGGTTGTGGCGGCAGCTGGGAACCCCGGGGCTCCGTCGGCAATTTAAAGGGTCCGGGGCTCCGCTGTGGTAGCAGTGGCTGGAAGCCCCGGGCCCTTTAAATCACTGCCGGAGCCCCCGGCCACCACTGCTACCCCAGGGCTCCGGCAGCCTGGCTCGGGCGATGATTTAAAGGGCCCAGGGCTCTAAAGGCCCTGCTTCTTCTGGTTGAGGCCACACCACTTCTGATTGAGGCCCCGCCCCCTACTCAGGACTCCGGCGTACCGGTAACTCCTTTAAGTTACTTTCACCCCTGTCTAAAATTTACAAGAAAGCACATATACATTTTTTGTTTGTCTTATTTAAAATGTCCATGGTACTAAAATGTGTTCTTGACCAAGTACCAACTTTTTTAAATAGAGCTACCATAATTTCTACAGTAGTCACAACTTAGTGAACCATTAGAAGTAAATTAATTCACTGAGCTGTGCAACCAGAGATACTATAAAAAAATACATATCCGAGAGGCATTTGTTTGTCCCCTGCCCCCTTTTTTTGCTGTCAACTTCTCTAGGATTTGTGATTCATGACAAAAGAACCCTTTGGAATTCTCTATTTTTCTCCTCTAGACTCACAAACCTCTACCAGCCTCAGCCGATTGCATTATCATTTTTGCAATGCTAATAATGGACATGCAGTGTTAAATAGGTGCTATTTTTCTCCCCAATAAGGACGTGATGAGAACCCTGCAGATGGTCTGCCACTCAGTTAACTACATTGGTCTCCTTTGGGATGCATGTAACATCTATTGGTGATTCTGCCATTAGTTCATCTTGGTAACTGCCACACTCAAAAGATTGTTTAATAAAATGTGTGTGTGTGTGTGTGTGTGTGTGTATGTATTCCAATATGGGGCTCCAGAGCAAAAGTGTCATGACTAGCACCCACAGCAAAAGAGTGACAGGTATATCCTAAAATATCCTTCAGTAAGCAACTAGGGTGAATTACGGTGCCTCTTTTTAGCCTATCAATGGAGCAGAAAATAGATCCAACAAGTAAACTGTGGGTCATATGGCCTTTCAAAAGCCACAAGAGTAATCACCTGGCACAACAGTTAATACGAGGGAAGGCCCATGGTTTAGGTTAAACTTTTTTGGTGGGGTGGGAAGAGGGTAAATGAATACACTGTGAGGGAGACCTTACTCTTTAATGCCAGTTGCATGCAGCTCAGTTTCATATATGGTCAGACAGCTCCATCATATTTCACATCACCGATTTCATACTGCAGGTGACAATGCTATGCTTGCTCTGAAAGTCACGTAAGCCATGATTCACTTTTTGCATAATGAGGACATTCTTCTAACAAAGAAGCCTTTACCCCACAGACACAGAGATGGAGATTCTTTAAACACTCTTCTATTCTGCCACTTTCATCAGAAAAAATTCTGGTGAATATTGAGAATTGTGAGTTATTCTAGCCTTATAAAACTAAAGGAACGAAAGCAATACTGAAACAAATACATGAGTTTAGTGTATCCAATTAGGAGTAGATCCCTGTTTACTCTTTTACAGAAGGCTTTCTTGTCTTGTTAGTGAAAAAAATTGCTGAATCATACACCTCAGAGCCTCATGAATCAGGAGCAGAGTCAGGTTCTCACTCTCTTATTCATACTTCAGCTGCCTCCACACACTTCTGAAACCTCCCCAACTCAGCACTCTACAACATTGCTGTTTGACCTCTCCACTTGATTCTCAGATTTTCCCAATGTAGGTGAGCTGGATATGTAAGATTGCACTTATAGTTTCATTTGAAGGCCTAATTTGAACCTCCTAATAACTGTTCAATATCAAACCTAATCTATGTGCTTCCCAACATTTAGAGTTGATACTCAGACTGAATGAGAATTTTCATGTAAAGTTTGAAGCACAACAATTCAAGACTCAGGAATATCATCAGAACCTGCAATGTTTTGTCCATTCCTCTCTGTTCATAATCCAAAAAAGTTACATTTCATCATTTGATAGGGAAACAGTACAAGCCACTATCTTGTCCATGCGGTATTTAAAAAACCAAAATGCAAAAAATAGCACTGTTCACCACTAAAGCAGGAGTCTCTATGGAAGCAGAGACTCCAATTAAAAAAAAGCACTTTAGCCTGTGCTTAACATAAAGCATGTGCTTAATTACCATTGATGTCAAATGGACATAAGCATATGCTTAAGTGGTTTCCTAAATAGGGATGGATTTACATAGCTGTTTAAGAGCTTTACTGAATCAGGATTAGAGAGAGGGGAAGAAAATACAACTTACTATTATTTCTATGTATGTCCTGATGCATTTTCTACAGATGTGTAGTGACTATGTTAGGAGGATGTGGGTAATGCAGATCCCATACTATGATATCTGCATGTAAATGTTTCAACTTTTCATAATGTCTATGTAAGTAGCAACACTGATTTGTTAAAAATGTTTTATAGGTCAGAGTTAAAGTTATCACTGGAATGTGTAACATGAAAAGCCAGCAATAGAGCGACTTCTCAAAAGGATTGGCACTTCCTATTTGTTGCTGAAGCAATCAATGGGTTCTTCACGCATATAATAAATGTAAGTCTAATAAAAGATGAACATCTGCAATTTACAGCTTTCTTAAGACAACTGAAATAGTTCTTATATCCATAATTCATCTCTAAGCAATAAACACAATATTTAAATAGAGCAAAAAATATTTGTGGAGTCTAAGTGTGCAAAGCTCTCATAAATGTTAAAGAACAGAGGATAAATACAAAGAAAATGTCACTTACTTTATTTGTACCCTGCCATTTAATTGGAAACTGGGAATTGATGAGCATATTGTTTGCCATAGGAAAGTTAATATTCTTAGCTTTGATGTCAAACAAGTTTATTAATTTAGACAAACTCTAAGACAAAGACTATCATCCTAAAATACAAACGAGTTGGTAAATAATAAGATATGAGCAAAAGGTCCAGGGCCTTATTTGATTGAAAAAGAATCTGTAAAAAATGCTTATGCTCTATATGGCAGGATTTTTCTATACAGGTCTGTCGCGTCTTACGTGGGGGTTATGTTCTGTGGTGAGCGCGTAAAGCGAAAACCGCGTATAACCGTGAAAATCCCTTAAATTGCCCATAAAGTAGTTTTGTGTATACAACCCTGTACAGTACTATATATACTATACAGAAATTTACATTACAGTATATAATAAAGAGTATATATACAAAATATAATTTTACAGGAGTTTATTTTTAATAACATAACAGAGACAGATGGAAGAATGAAAGAATAAAAAATCGTAACAGTACAGTACTGTACTGTAAACTTGAACAGTTACCAGTCACCCTGGATATTCTTGCTATTCTTATACTGTACTGTACACACTCCAATGATTAGTCTTCCTCTTCCTCTGACAACACTATTAGGAGGTCATCATGGCTTGATGTCGATCTAGGACATGATGGGCCAGGCTCGGGTGACAGAGAGCAAGTCACAGATGAAGTGGTTGGCTCTGGTTCAGCTCGAGAAGTTGCTGCTGGTTGTTTTTTCTTGAAAAACATGGTGATTGGCAACTGTCGCTGTTCTCTCTTGAGCTCTTCAAACATTTCTTGGTACGGTCTCAAATCACCTGTAATACTACGTGTGATTTTGAGGCTTCGTTCCATAGAGGGATCATAGTCAGAAATTAAATCATTCAAGTGTTTCGCTGCTTGGAACACTTCAGAAAATTTATGAAGAGTCCAAGTTGCTGGCTCTTCCTGTTCATTGTCATCATCTTCGTCTTTTGTAGACGATTTTATCAGTTCCTCTAACTCTTCGTTAGTCAATGTTTCTCTATGGCCCTCAATTAATTCCTCAATTTCTTCCTTGATGATGTCGACGAAGCCATCACCACCCACTTGCCTGGCCACCTGAACAATGCATTCCACTTCTTTGTCAATGGCCGGGAAACCCTTTAAATCATTCACACAGTCTTTCCATAGGTTTCGCCAACATGCATTGACTGTTTCAGGCTTGATTGCATCCATTGCCTGTTTAATGTAAGTGATGCAATTAGCAATGTTGAAGGACTTCCAACACTCCATCACGTTAACATTGGGATCAGCATCCATAGCAGTAAGGATCCGTGAGAATGTAAGCCTCGTGTACGTGGCCTTGAAACAGCTAATGATGAAACAGCTAATGGTCGAGAGGTTGGAGGATGCAGGTGGTATTGGGGGGGAGAAAGGCGACTTCAACGTCGTCATGCGCAAACCCGAGTGCATCAGGGTGGCCAGGAGCATTGTCTATGAGCAGCAACACTTTAAAGTCAAGTCCTTTCTCTTCAAGGTACTGCTTGACCTCCAGAATGAAACACTTGTGGAACCAATCCAGAAATGTTGCTGCCGTCACCCAAGCCTTTTTATTTGATTGCCAGAACACAGGCAGGAGATTTTTGTTCTTGCCTTTTAGGGCGTGGGGATTTGCAGACCTGTCGAGCAAGCCCGGCTTTATTAAATGCCCAGCCGCATTGCCACAAAGCAACACAGTCACACGGTCCTTAGCTGATTTGAAGCCAGGGGGCTGTCGTTCTGATTTCGAAATGTAAGTGCGGGTGGGCATTTTTTTCCAGGAGAGCCCAAGTCTCATCAGCATTAAAAACTTGTTCTGGAAGATAGCCCCTTTCCTCTATGATTTCCTTTAATTGTTCAGGGTAGGCTTTTGCTGCCTCCTCATTGGCAGATGCAACTTCACAAGTAGTGTGCACGTTTTTGAGGTTGACCGGTTCCTAAAACTGTTAAGCCAACCTTGGCTAGCTTTGAATTCCTTCTTGTCAGAAGGCTGTCCCTCTTCAGTGGGAGGTTTGAACATCGCATAGATGCTAAGAGCCTTTTCTTGCAACATGGTGCCATTGATAGGCACACGTTTACGGTTCATGTCTTCCAGCCATAAGTTTAATGCCTTTTCAGACTTCACTAAAGCCTTGTCACGCACTTGGCTCATCACCTTAGCAGTTCTTGGAGCACTTGATGCCACGGCTTGACGAATTTCTGTCTCTCTAATCTTGATGGCATGGATGCTAGATTCATTGTGGCCGTATTTACGTGCCACACTGGCAACTGACATACCGCCTTTCAATAAGTCCAACACATCCAGTTTTTCCTCCAGCGTTGGAACAGATCGCTGTTTCTTTTGTTGAGCACCAGATGAAATAGCTGGCTTGCGTTTAGGGGCCATGTTGCACTCAGCGCGGCGAGATGCACACAGAATGAGAGGCACAGGGGCACTGAGTACAGTACTGTATGTATTGGGAACAGCAGATTCGCGTCTCACGCTCACTCCAGGGCATACGCTTCTGGAATCGGCCGCACTACAGGCAGGCGATTAAACTTTTTTTTTTTTTTTTAAACCGCAAACCGCGTAAAGCTGAAATTGCGCAAGTTAAATGCGCGTAAGACGCGACAGACCTGTATTAAACTTAAGAAAACTATATTTACGCTGTGGCTTAAATATACAAAATAATAGCTTTTTTTAATCAGTTGGGACAAATTCAGGTGCTCAGATATCAAGGTGAGTGAAGTGATAAGAACCAAAATAGAATATTTATTAATGGGGTAAAATGGAATGGAAATTGTTACATTAGTATAAGTTATTTACTCCAGGAGGGTAAGTCCTTGAAGACACATTTCCACAATAATGCAATTCATTGCTAATGAGAATCTAATATCTTTATAGGTATTGTAGGCTCAAAACAGGTGTGTTAACAGGGAAAAGGGCTGTGGTAATGTTCCCTCTAATTTTTGACAAGCCATGTGTGCAAAAAAATTTATTCTGTGCAAATTGTTGTGCTTCTGTGCAAATATTTTGTGTGCGGTGTTTCACCATGTGCGCGGGGTTTAGGATCTGTGTGTGCGCGCAGACGTGCACAGCTTAGAGGGAACAGTGGCTGTGGAACATGGATCTTGGTTCCTGATCCATATGCTTATCCCAAAATGGTATAACCACAGTGAGGGGTGACTAGCAGAGCATAGGTATAACCCTGGGGAGAAAAGTGGGGAGTGTATCCTTTCTCACTAGGGTTATACCAGGGGGCCATAGGGGTCATAGGGGTCCTATGGTAAAAAAACAACTTTTTTAGTTCTTTATATTGAAAAAGTACAGAATTATTTGTCTGCCTACTCTTTAATATATTTAACCAAACATATTTCCACTGTACTGATAGATCAAAAACAAAAAACTAGGTAAATTCAAACTTCAAGTTGTATTCAAAAGTCAGAAAATGCCAATGTTAACTTGCACACAAAATTTTAATTCTGCACTCTTGTGCATAAAAATGGTCATATTCTATTTCTGAGATATCACATTTTTTCTAAATTTTTCCTCAAAATATTGTATCTTGCTCTTCTTGAAGAGGCCAGACAGAAGGCATGTAATTTTTATGAGAAAATATATACAGATGAAGTATAACAACGTAGAGTAATGATGACAGTATGCTCAAATATATGGTTATCAAATTAAATTACAACATTAACTCTTTCAATGACCCTTAGAAGAACATCACTGAATAATGAAATATTGGGATAATACAATCATAGGAATGCCATTAATTTATAAAGGATAACATTCTTGTGGTCTTAAAAAACAAACTAAATTCCACAGAAACCCAAAATATTTTGATCATATTTAACTGATTTTAAAAAGGCTGGTTACATATTTCTGAACTACATAAGCTACATTATATGTAAAATGTCTAAATTTTATATCCACTGAAATATAAACAAGTACATTAAAGTAACTCTAAAGATCTGATATATTATCGAGTGATGTAGATAATGCTTGTAGAATTAATAGAAATTATATTGTAGTTGTAATTTTGTTAAACACCAACTTCCTCCCATGCATATTACAGGGGGAAGAAAATCCATAAGTGCCTAAATTACACAAATCTAATAGCACCTATTTTTTGCCATATATGTATAATATTAGCTTAAATATGTTAGTAGATAAATAGTTGAAATTAATAATAGACTTTTCTAGGAAGTCAAACACTGAAGCATAACGTGAATAATGTAATTTATCATATATAGTCCAGGGACTGAATCTTTTTTCTCCACAAAAAGTGGTGTTGATTTGTTTTGGCCAAGGATAAGAAGCATTAAGAAAGAGAAGTACACAGCAAAACTACACTATGCTCACCAGCACATTTCATGGCCTTGAAGACAGAGAGACTACTTTATTATCAAGTTCTGCCTCTGCCTCATGTTTGGCTAGAACTAAATGCAAGGATGGAATTTACTACAAAACATTCCATTTCACATCAGAGTATTTTACAGTTTTCATTAACAGTCTGTGACAGCCCTTCGACAGTATTATAAGATGAACAGATATTGATTTAAAGACACTGGACGTTCTGGAAGGACACTGCTGTGAAAAATAGATAGGACCGTCTACAAACACCATTTTCTTGTGCTCTGTAGTCAAGAGTACAGCACCTAATTTCCACTTTTCAGAGTTCCTACATTTTTTATTAATTATTTCTTTATGTCTTCTGTAAGTTACTTCCAAGACCACAACAAACACCTTCACTTTTTGTGTTCCTTAAATACAACGAGCAGTAAATTAATGATCCTGCAGTACATTATATATTCGAGTCTCACATACAAATGAAGAAACACACACATTTTTATTTTTATTTCTTAAACAGCACAGAATAAGATTGCATGCTTCTTATCAAAAATCAGCACACTTTGTTTGTCCAGCTGTACCAAAAGAAGGACAGGAGACACTTGATATGGTTTTAATCAGCTGCAACTTGATTATTAAATATCTGGGACTACCCAGCAGATAAAAGTGTACAATGCAGGTAACCCCATGTTCATTCAATAATTACCTGGGGGCTTCCACCAGCTCCCCCTCTTTTTTTATCAGGTCCCCCATCCAATCTATTGCTGGAACCTTACCATCCCCGCTCCCCATAGGAGGGCTATGGTGGGATATAAAAAAGAGGGTTGGCTCCCTGCCATACCATTCATAGGACCCTCAACCCTATCCCCCCCGCTGCCCCCATTCTCTTCCTTTAATGAAAACCTTCTTTTAAAGTCCTTTTCAAAGCCATTTATCTGGTAATTGTATACCTTTCCTATGGAGTATGTGCACTGGGCATCTGCCCCAAACTTACATAATGAGTTGCGTCATATAGTTTAACCCCTTCATGCTACACATCGTAGGTGCCAACTCTGCAGGTGCTTACCACCCACTGGCAGCCACGCTCTTCCTCACCCTCCCTCCAGAGTCTCCTCCACACTGAAAGCCCACTGATCAACTTATCCCCCTCCCTCCCAGTGCTTCCCATCTGCTGTGGATCAGCTGCTCCGCAGCATGCAGAGGGGGCAGAAAGATGCGGGGAAGAGGTGGGGTGTGGGTGCAGCCTTAGGGGAAGGGAAGGAGTGGGGGCAGGGCCAGGGCAGACCGAGAGCGGGAAGAGGCGGAATAGGGGCTTGGGGGAAGAGGTGGAATGGGGGCAGGGCCTGGGGTGGAGGGGTAGAGAGGAAGTCGGTGCCTATGCCACACATCAACAAAGCCCTCCCTGAACCTGCTGTTGGGAAGGTTGAAAAAAAACAACCCCATGCTACCTAGGCCAATCTGGTGGTGAGGGAAAAATTCCTTCCCACCCTGAAAAGGGGTGGCTAGTGCAATGCCCAAAGCAGGTCTTGACCAAACCTGGCATTTCACAACCTAAAGGGGAGGGAGGGTGGGTGCTGCCTCAGCCTAGTCCATGTAAAAGGGGGCTTAACTTCCCAAGGCTGCCCCTTTTAAAGCCTTTTGCTGTTCTGGTTCTCCAGGGGATGAGTCAATGACCACACTGACTCCTCTCCTTTTGCAATAGTTTCTGATCTCTCCACCCCCTCCACGACCTCCCCCACCAGTAAGGCACCATTCCCCTAATTCAGCCAGCTAGACAAAATCCACCCTGCTTGAAGGTGCAGTGTGGTCACTCTCTAAATTCTACTGGCACCTAATGGCAATTGTATTCTGCACTGACATCTTACCTGAAAATATCAAAGTTTGTCAACGTAACTTGAACTTGACAGGTTTTTCCTTTCACCTGTTATTGTTCTATCTATGGATAAGCCTCATAACTGGGGAAGCAATAACTGGCTATAAGTCCTCTATACATATTCAACTGTTTGTATTGTGGTGTTTCAGGGACAGCTGATAGGTTATGTTATTTCAAGGTCAGCATAAAAACCATACTCCTACTAAACCTCTAGTACTCTAAACCAGAACGAATATAGCTTGGGAAGCATGGCTGACTATTTTTAACACTGAAGAGCATTTTAAGGTGCAAGAAGGACCCAAGTGATAAAATGATGTCACACATGCTGTGCAGCAAAATGAAAAGCAGTATTGCTTTGTTGGCATTACCAGAAGTCAGTTGAAAACCTATGCACTGCTGATCCATTTTCATGAATAGGATCAATTTATATTCTAGTAGTAGTGTCTAAAATGATTCTACAGCTTATGACATATTACACTGGGTGAATATGTTACAAACAACTATATAAAAGTTTTCTATCAATGTTTACTCCCAACTTTCCTATTACTCATTGATTAAATTGTATTTCTGAAATGCAGGCAACTCTATAGAACTCTTAAATTGAACTGTTTTACAGTCCACTTTATAGATTTGTAAACTCAACAAGCAATATTACTTAAGCTATCTTTTCAAACAACTCCCAGTAAACGGAGAGCACCTGTATACAAAGTGTCATTTTATGAAGGCAATTATTTTATACATTATATAGAAACTGGACAAGAAGTCATCAAAGTTCTTAAAAAACTGACTAACAGCAGTTGAAGTTCTCATTCGCAAGACAGTTAAGCTGAAAATGTCAGTCAGATTGAAGCAACTAGGGCACGGTACAGAACACTGTCCAGTGCATTCAATTGCTGAAGCCACATAGAATTGAATCAACTTTGAAACTGCCAAAATATGTATAAATGAAAGAAAATATAAAAGTGTTTGCTTGTTCTACTCTGAATAGGAGTTCTCATGTATTTCCCAAATGTCTGTGTTCTTGGAAACCCTGCATAGAATAATATGACTTAAATTTTAAAGTGATTATTCAACCATTGTTCCTAATACTTACTCTGAACAACGGCAGAGCAAAATGTCCCAAAGTTAAATATCCATGTTACAAATTAAGGAGAGGAATTTTTTTACGGAAAACAAAAGTACTTTTCCTTCCTCTGCATGTTAAATCTTAAAGCAGATTTTGCATTAAATGTAAAAACTAAGCTTTTCCATGTGTATTTGAATCTATTTCATTCATTTAATTTCAAGTAGCATATTGCTGGATGGAAACAAATCAGATTATTATGCTAGCTAATGGTGTTAAAATATGTAATAAGTAGTTTTATTCCTTAAACAATATTTATGTACTTCAAGCCTTCCTCCCACCATAGTGTTCCTCTTCATAATTACCACCACACCAGTATTTTTCCAAAACAAGAATATGCCTCTGTAACAAAGGGTTTCCTACCTATAATAGTCAATATGAGAAAAAGGACACCACCATGTGAGTCAATGAAATTTCACTTGTGAACTCCTCTCTCCACCTTGCATTTAAAATATCTGACCTAATAGCAAAGGACCACTGAATATTTCTGATTGACATGAGAACAGGTCTATGAACACCAAGTATTTGACTGCCCAGCTGGGACTTTGGGTGATGTTTTCCCTTTGTATAAAACCCCAACACCGCCCAGGAAAGTCATCACCGGTTTTATCAATAGATCATTTCATGACAGTGAAGTTTCTTCACATATGACATAATGGCACCTTATCTCTGAAGGAAACTGCCCACCTGTCCCCTGAGCTGCTTAGATGACTGAGCATTGATGAAGTTTCACTTTCCACACATAAAGGAAAGTCACTTTTCATGTGAAAGAGAAGCTGTACATCAGCCCAGATGCCTGTAGAGCTTGGAGGCAGGACTGGGAGACGCATACAATGGTTCCTGTGCAGCACCTTAGGCAATTTAACATCAAAGAAATAAAATGTCACATTTCATTCAACTCCAGCCCAGCTGCTACACTCAGAAGCTCTTCAGAAATGGCTGGGCTGCTATAACACTAGATTTTACTTTAAAAGTTGAATTAAGAGATGTGTGGGTGGGCAAGAGGGAAGGAGGGATGGGTCTTAAGGGGAAAAAAGGAGGAAAATATTTTAAACTATTCTCATGAGGCCTGGATATTATTCCAGCAGCACACTATAGTCTTTCTATAACCAAAACCATAATAGGAGTTGTTTAACTCTCCAAATTTATTTTTTTCTACAGAAAGTAAGTGATGAAAATGGCCACTGGAAAAGCAACTGAGCTTACAGAGATTAAAGGATGGAGAAGGGTTCGAAGTGTCAAGAAAATTAAAGTATTAAGACAATAATTACTTTAAGACTATTTTATGTAGACTATTAAGAGAAGGGCTGAGGTGCTGGGTCTTGTTATGGCTCCTGTATATTGCTATGGTGCTGTAAAAACTAACTACACTGGGGAGAATTAGCCCCAAGCAGAAACTGAGCAGGTTTCCCCTATACGAAAGGGGACGCTCCGACACAGGAGATGTGCCAGCAGCTGAAAGCAGGAGGATCCTAATAGCACTCAACATTACAGGGATTTTTTTACTGCTGAGAACCAGCCCATAGTCCTTCGGGGTGTGTGTGTGTGCGCCATAATGTAGAGCAGCCTATGGCTATTCTGTGCTGCACTTCTATCAGGTGCAGAAAAAGACTCTCAGACAAGGTACTTTTAACCATTTCTCTTTCCATCATGAAAGATCTGCAAAAGAATTACTGCACGCTTGTGCATCTCTTAAGATTGTAGCATGGGGAAGCTTCATCTTGGGTTTGCTGCAGACTTTAAGAATGACCTTTGTCTACTGACCTTTCTTTGACGAGTGCCCCTTCAGTGCCAACTAATATCTTCACACCCACCACTACCCCATTCAGTTTTCTACTTATAAGGATATGCACATTTTAGATACAGATATCTGTATAATTATAAAATATGATTTTCAGCTCTTTGATATACACATTGAAGATAATCATATTGTTCCACTAAAAGAGAATGTGGTGTTACTGTGTGTGTTGGTGTGGGTTCATAATTGGAGTGGGCTAATGCTCAGAGACTTCTGTTAGGTGTGAGTGTTACTTTATCATATGATTTCCTCCCGTTTAAATATTTGTCTTATTGTCAGGAACTGTACTTGATGAACCTTCCCTCTGAAGGTACGTCTACACGTCACATCATTTGCGGCAGCATGTGGGGTATGTATTGCTACACGCCACAGTGCAAACGAAGGTATATCCACACTATAGTGTGTAGCTACACATGGCAGTGAAAGGCTCTGGAACTGGCAGAGGGACACTACACTGCTATTTTTAGCAGTGTAGATGGGGAGGCATTGCTTCGGCAAGTAGAGAGCCATGGTACATGTACATACTGTGACAGGGCAAGGCCAGAGGGCTATAGGAAAGTGGTAAGGAACCAGTATGTTAGCCCCAGGCTAAACAAATCCCTGATACCTTATGGCAGTTGCTCCAGGTTAATCAAGACACCTGGGGCCAATTAAGAACTTTCCAGAAGGCAGGGAGGTTAATTGAGACACCTGCAGCCAATCAGGGGCTGGCTGAAACTAGTTAAAAGCCTCCCAGTGAGTCAGTGAGGGGCGCATGTCAGGAGCTGTGGAAGGAGGTTGCATGTGAGGAGCTGGGAGCAAGAGGCACTAGGAGCTGAGAGTAAGAAGGCATACTGCTGGAAGACCCTGTGGTGAGGATAAAGAACGTGTTGGGAGGAGTCCATGGGGAAGTAGCCCAGAGAGTTGTAGCTGTCGTGCAGTTGTTCTAGGAGGCACTCTAAACAGCTGCAATCCACAGGGCCCTGGGCTGGAACCCGGAGTAGAGGGCGGGCCCGGGTTCCCCCCAAAACTCCCAAGTCCTGATCAGACACAAGAGGAGTTAACCTGGACTGTGGATTCTACTAGAGGGGAAGATCTCTGAGGCAAGCAGAATCCGCCAATAAGCGCAGGACCCACCGAGGTAGAGGAGGAACTTTGTCACAACTGGTGTCAGGAGTGGGATTTGGTGTGCACAGCGCGGCAGAAAAAGGAAGGTGTTTATTAAAAAAAAAAAAAAGGGAGCGGGTTTATTTATTTATTTTTTTCACCACAATGGAAGAGGTAGTATGGGCACTGATACAAGCCACAGCTGCCCAGCAGGAGGCTACCCGTGTCCAGGAAGCTGCCCAACAGAAGGCAGTGCGGCTGCAGCAGGAGACCAATCGCCTGTTGATGGACCAGGCCGCTCAAGACCGTACTATGTTGCGGGAACTGGTAAACCAAGTGAAGGCCCTTATGGAGATGAACCATGGCCATGATGGGACACGGCACATAAGGGCCAGCAATTGCCTGCAGAAAATGACGGGGAATGATGACATAGAGGCATATCTTCTGGCCTTTGAGAGGACAGCCCTACGGGAGGCCTGGCCTCGAGATAGTGGTCTGGCATCCTCACCCCATTCCTGTGTGGGGAGGCCCAGAAGGCCTACTATGAGCTGCCTGAAGAGGCTTCAGAAGACTACCCCCAGCTGAAAGCAGAGATCCTGGCCAGATCTGGGGTAACAAGCGCAGTGCGGGCCCAGCGGTATCACGAGTGGAGGTACCAGGAAGACAAACCCCCGCGGTCCCAATTGTCTGATCTCATCCATCTCGCACGAAAGTGGTTGCAAACTGAGACCCGGAGTCCAGAAGAGATACTAGAGGTTCTGGTCATCGACCGATACATGAGGGGACTACCGCCAGACCTTCGCGCATAGGTAAGCCAGAACGAACCCTCCACCTATGACGAGATTGTGGCAATGGTAGAGAGGCGAAGGACGGCGAGGGAACTGACCCGACTAGTTAAGGAAGCGGAACCCTGGGTTAAACAAGCAGCACCAAGCCCTATAGTTCAAGTGACTGGGCCACCAGGAGGACCCAGGTGGAAAAAGAGAGGGGCTCAAGGCCCACCAGAGGCCATAAAGAGTCGGAGCACTGAGGGGGAAGAAGATTATGATGTTAGACTTCCCAAACCAAGAGACCGGGGAACGCCTAGGGTTCCATATAGATGTTATGCATGTGGTGAGTGGGGACACATAGCAGCACAGAATCCCAGCACCGAGGAGCCTATGCAATGTAACTTGGGGGATTGGGAGGTCCCATGCTCCCTCATCCACCTTGCAGGCGTCGCATTAGCCCCGCATAACTACACTAGACCGGTGAAGATAAATGGAGTAGAGACTATAGCGCTTGTGGACTCCGGGAGTGCAATCACCCTAATATCGGGTAAGCTGGTAAAAAGTAGCCAGCTGCTACAAGCCAAACGCGTAGCAGTGACGTGTGTGCATAGGGCCGTAAGCCATTACCCCACCATCCAGGTGGAGATAGAGGTTCAGGGGAACCCCATTGAGGTGACAGTGGGTGTAGTTCCTAAACTCCCGTATCCTGTAGTCATTGGGAGGGACTATCCAGGGTTTGATAATTTACTCCCCCCGGAGAGGTTGGAGGGAGGTGGGGACCCTGAGGGCAGCGACTTGTCACCGGGGGAATGTCAAACCCCGATGTTCGCTGAGATTTCTCAGGATCTGTTCTCAGTCCCCCAAAAGACCTGGAAGACAAAAAGGGAGAGGAAGGCTGCAAAAGCCTTGGGAACCCGGATCCTGACCCAGGGCCAGAAGATCACCCTAGTAGGCAGACGGACACGAGCAGCCAGAGAAACTACCACCACGGAAGGTGAGCCGGAGGCTGGCCCCAGCCATGATGGAAGTGAGCCATTGGAAGCAATAGAGGCCGGCCCCTGGGAACTCGGGCAGGTTAGTCCCGGGACAGAGACTTTCGGGAGGGACCAGGCAGAGGACCCTAGATATGATAACGCCAGGAAAGAGGTGGCTGAGATAGATGGAGTACCTGTGGATGGGAAGGTCCGGGGTCCAGGACCTTACTTTATAGTGAAGAAAGATCTCCTGTACCATGTGGTGCAAATGCAGGAGCAAGAGATACATCAACTTCTGGTGCCACGAAAACATCAAAAAGCCATATTGAGCCTCGCCCACAGTCACCTATTTGGAGGACACCTAGGGGTAGAGAAAACCCAGGCACGGATCCTGCGGAGGTTCTTCTGGCCAGGAGTACATGAAGATGTCCAACGATACTGCACCTCTTGTCCGGAGTGTCAGTTACACAGTCCACGCCCGCACTTCCGGGCTCCTTTGATACCTCTTCCAATAACAGAGGTTCCTTTTGAACGCATAGCCATGGATCTGATAGGGCCCCTTGAGAAGATAGTTCGGGGCCACCAACATGTGCTTGTTGTACTGGACTATGCAACCCGGTACCCGGAAGCCGTTCCCCTACGCAACACGGCTTCCAAAACCATAGCTAAGGAGTTAGTACAGATCTTTGCCCGAGTTGGGTTACCCAAGGAGATATTGACTGATCAAGGGACACCTTTCATGTCCAAGTTGATGAAAGATCTCTGTTCATTACTCCATGTATAAGCCCTACGGACCTCTGTATACCACCCGCAAACAGATGGCCTTGTGGAAAGGTTCAATAGGACCCTCAAGGCCATGATCAGGAAAGTGGTGAGCCGGGATGGGAAAGATTGGGATACCCTATTACCTTACCTCATGTTCGCCATCCGGGAGGTTCCGCAAGCCTCCACAGGTTTCTCTCCGTTCGAACTATTACATGGGCGCCACCCCCGGGGCATATTGGATATAGCAAGAGAAGCGTGGGAAGAGGAGCCAAATCCAGGAAGGAACATAGTTGAGCATGTACTACAGATGAGGGATCGGATAGCCCGAGTTACACCTATTGTACGAGAACACTTGGAGAAAGCACAGGAGACCCAACGAACCCATTATAACCACCAAGCAAAGCTTCGACGGTTCCAACCAGGGGATCGAGTGATGGTCCTGGTGCCCACAGCAGAAAGTAAGCTGTTGGCCCAGTGGCAGGGACCCTACGAAGTGATCAAAGCCGTGGGAGAGGTGAACTATAAGGTGTGGCAGCCAGGCCGCAGGAAACCAGAGCAAATCTACCACATCAATCTTCTAAAACCTTGGCACGATCGAGAGGCATGCTTAGTCACTCAGGAGACCCTTCCCCAGGAGGATAACTTACACGAGCAAGTAAGGATATCACCTGACTTGACGCCGATTCAAAAGATTGAGGCAACTGACATGATTAATCGCAACCGAGATGTGTTCTCTACAAAACCGGGGCGGACGACTGAGACCTATCACCATATCCTCACGATCCCCGGAGCCAAGGTAACAGTGAGACTCTACCGAATCCCAGCAGCCAAAAGAGAAGAAATCAAGGCCGAAGTGAAGAAAATGTTAGAATTAGGGGTGATTGAAGAATCTTACAGTCAGTGGTCCAGTCCAATCGTTCTAGTGCCTAAACCTGACGGTACCACGAGATTCTGTAATGACTTTCGCCGACTGAATGAAGTATCCCAGTTCGATGCATACCCCATACTGGGTAGTGCTCGATTCTTGACTACACTGGATCTGACAAAAGGATACTGGCAGATTCCCCTGACCAAAGAAGCTAAAGAAAAGACAGCGTTCTCCACTCCAGATGGGCTATTCCAGTACACCGTCCTCCCTTTTGGGCTACATGGGGCCCCGGCCACATTCCAGCGCCTCATGGATAAGCTGCTGCGCCCCCATACTAGTTATGCAGCCGCATACCTAGAAGATGTAGTCATTCATACGCCAGACTGGGGAACCCACTTGGAGAAAGTTGAGGCAGTACTGCACACCTTAAGGCGGGCTGGCCTCACTGCTAATCCCGCCAAATGTGCCATAGGGCTAGCAGAGGCTAGGTACCTGGGATATATTGTAGGAAGAGGCATAGTAAATCCCCAAATGAATAAGCTAGAGGCGATTCAAAACTGGCCCCGGCCGACCCGAAAGAAGCAGGTCCGCGCGTTCCTAGGTGTGGTAGGCTACTACCGACGTTTTATTCCTCACTTCGCTGCTAGGGCAAGTCCCCTAACGGACCTGGTGAAAGCCTGAGGTCCAGAAATGGTGAAGTGGACCAACGCAGCAGAGGGAGCGTTCACAGACCTTCGGACGGCCCTTTGTAATGACCCTGTACTCATAGCCCTGGACTTTAACAAGGAATTTATTTTACAAACAGACGCTTCCGAGGTGGGGTTGGGGGTGGTTCTGTCGCAAATGGTGGGAGAAGAGGAACACCTGATCCTCTACCTAAGCAGAAAGCTTCTCCCAAGAGAACAGAAATACGCAGTAGTTAAGAGAGAATGCCTTGCTGTCAAATGGGCTATGGAGACCCTACGTTATTACCTCTTGGGCCGGCGATTTACTCTTGTGACGGACCATGCACCCCTCCAGTGCATGCAGCAGAATAGGGAAAATAATGCAAGGGTCACCAGGTGGTTCTTATCCCTCCAACCGTTCCAGTGCCGCATACGGCACAGGGTTGGATGCCACCCTGGCAACGCTGATGGCTGTTAAGAGCACACTGCCTGGCGTCCCAAGTTGCCCAACTCTATGGTGTTGAGCGGGGGGGGGGGGGGGATATGTGACAGGGCAAAGCCAGAGGGCTATAGGAAAGTGGTAAGGAACCAGTATGTTAGCCCCAGGCTAAACAAATCCCTGATACCTTATGGCAGTTGCTCCAGGTTAATCAAGACACCTGGGGCCAATTAAGAACTTTCCAGAAGGCAGGGAGGTTAATTGAGACACCTGCAGCCAATCAGGGGCTGGCTGAAATTAGTTAAAAGCCTCCCAGTGAGTCAGTGAGGGGCGCATGTCAGGAGCTGTGGAAGGAGGTTGTGTGAGAAGAGCTGGGAGCAAGAGGCACTAGGAGCTGAGAGTAAGAGGGCATACTGCTGGAAGACCCTGTGGTGAGGATAAAGAAGGTGTTGGGAGGAGTCCATGGGGAAGTAGCCCAGGGAGTTGTAGCTGTCGTGCAGTTGTTCCAGGAGGCACTCTAAACAGCTGCAATCCACAGGGCCCTGGGCTGGAACCCGGAGTAGAGGGCGGGCCCGGGTTCCCCCCCAAAACTCCTAACTCCTGATCAGACACAGGGGGAGTTAACCTGGACTGTGGATTCTACTAGCGGGGAAGATCTCTGAGGCAAGCAGAATCTGCTAATAAGCACAGGACCCTCCGAGGTAGAGGAGGAACTTTGTCACAATACCTAGTACATACCCTAAGGGTTCAGGCATATCTTTACCCACTTAAGCAGTGCCTCACTGTCTGCACTCCTATTGATACCCATGCTGAGGGAGAGACAGGGGTAGCATATGTACTCTACGTACTCTCAGCTTTAAGGAGGGAGCAGTGTAGATATACTCTGAGTTAATGAAGCTTCTCTGTGGGTAATATTATTTAAGAACCATATTACAGTTTTATTAAATGTGCCAAAATATACTAGATGAACTGCTTTAAATTCATTTTAAGAGAGGTAAAATGATTTTCTTCTAGTTCTTTAGTTAAGGTTCTAAAAAAGTGGTTCAAAAACCCGAAATGAACAGCCAGTAATTCAACAAAATTATTTATTTATTATAGACTGAACTATGTGCAAGGTGCTTTCCAAACACTAAAGATGGATGATCCCCACTCCAAAGACTGCAGAAGCTAAGAATACACAAGCAGACCGAGTTTAAGGGAAGAGGAATAACAATAGGCAATTTAAAAAATCATTAGAAAATAATGAGAGATAGATTAATCTAACTTCTCGACACAATGTCAAGTATCTAACTGCCTCTGACAGAACATGCAGAAAAAGAAGTCAAAAACTCCTAATGGATAAGTTGCAAATGTCTTGCTACACTTCCAAGTAAAAGAAAAATGCCTGCTATAATTCATAAAAAGATTGGCAAACACTTGTGCAAATTGATTTCCATAAGGACTTATAAAAAATGAACCAGGACAGCATTTGCCATGTGCAAATTCTGAACTAAGATTGAGTTCAGAGAAAATGACACAGAATATGGCTGCACACAATAAAAGGGAGCTCTTTCAAAATGGTGTGCAGAAGGAGGCAGGCAGGGAGACTGGACTCCAAGTATCAGGGAAATTGAATGGTCACAAGATCCCACACAGCTGGATGTTTCAAACAGTTGCATTTATTGTATTTATTCTTGCTATTGCAGAACAAAGAAAAGTGAAAAGTGAGCTGGCAAAATCATTTTTGTTTTAGTATTTAAAAATGGTATGTTTTCAAAGTGGTGCATGGGAGGTACCTGCACAAACCTTTCTTGTATACAAGGAAATTGCTGCAGGTCATAGATATATTCATTCAAGATCACTCTTGGTATGATAACTAAACACTTTCTTAAACTCTCAATAGAAACTCACCCCATCTGGTCTGCCATCCGAGGCTGTAACAATCAAAATGTAGCGATCAGTGCTTTCTCTGTCCAAGGGCTTTCCTAAGGCAAGAAGTCCAGAACTAGTAATAAAACAAAACATTAAATTATGTTATATCACAATAGTCTTAAAAACCTACAAGTTCTCTTGTTCCACTACTATGTTCTAGATGAAAGTTTCCCTTTCAGCAAATATTCCTTAAGCTTTTAGGATATTTTATAACTGGGTAAAGGCTTTGGATGGGTAAATACTTGTAAAACGATGAGTATATTTCTAATACTTTATGGTTGCATACATATATAATTTAGGACTAAAGTAGTGACCTGATGATGTACAGGATTATATGATAGATAGTCCCAGACTGAACACAAGGCTGTCATTCATTCAAGGGGTTTGTACTGCTGTCATAAACCACAAGAGAGTATCTCAAGCAGTGTATTCATCATACCAGATTTCTGATAGCCCTGACAGAAAAACATTTAGATTATTTGTATTAAACTAGGGAATGTCTCTCACAAAGATTCATGTCCCTTGAATGTTTTACAGAAAAGTCTACTTTTCCATTCATTGCATAAGTGTACTGAATGAGTGTGCAATGAGTCAATTCTTTTTCAGTGCTCACCAGTATAGGTACTGTATTCCCTAGTAATAAAAGATTATCACCAGTGCAGGTGGTGTGTAAAGGAGAATACATCAACCAACTGCATTTAGGCCATGAAATAATTTGTGCTGTTCCAAAACAATACAAATCAAAAATTGATGTAAGTAGCGAAGACAAATAAAGCAGAGTAGGATTCGTTCCAGATCTCCATGGTCAGGAGTCTGACTAATTTCTTGAACGCTTTGTGGTGCCAAGGAACAAGAACAGATTCTCACCCTGGACTAACACTCATAATAATCACAAAATTAGCAGTGATTATTGGTCTTTATCTAATAGTGATGATCCTCATTTTGTAAGCAGACTCATTTCTATTTCACCTTGGGTGATACAGATGGAGCTTCCCCAAGGAACTCTGTATTTTTCTTGTAGCTTTTCACAGTCTGTAAGAACTGCCGGAAAGGATCAGACCTGAGATAAATCTAGTCCTGTCTCTGACAGTGGCTAGCACCCAGTGTTTTAGAGATAGGTAAGAGCACCACAGCAGGCAGATGTGTAGTAATCTGTCCCCCACATTTGGTCTCAATTTGATATTTAATAGTTAGAAACTGTTTAAACTCTGAAACATCATGTTTAATATCCCTTCCACAATTTGTTTGTCATATTTAATGATGACAACTCTGAATACCCTTGCTATCCATATAAACACCTAATCCCTTCCTGAATCTTGGTAAATTCTTGGTCTCAATGGGAATGTGCCAGTATGATCCACAATTTAATTACATAGTGTGAAAAAGTTTTATCTGTTCTGAATTTCCCACCTTTAAACTTCATTGAATGTCCCCTGGTTCTTCTCTTATGAAACAGGGAGAAGAGACAGACATTCCCCATCTACCTTCCCTGTTCCATGCATTATTTTATAGATGATGATCATGTCCCCTTTTATTCATTTATTTCTAAGGTAAACAATCCAAGGCTCTCGCTCCATATGAAAGTTATTCCATGTCTTTGATCATTCTCATCACCCTTCTTTGAACTCCTTTGAATATCAATTTTAAGATGAGGTGAACAATATTGCACATAGCATTCCAGATGAGACCACCACATTGATTTATATAAAGGTGGTAATAATATTCATCATCCCAGTCCTTATGCAACCAAATATCTTGTTAGCTTTTTTGACCACTGCTGTACAATGAGCAGAAGCTTTTATTGAGCTATATACAATGACATCCAGGTCCCTTTTCTGAGTTGGAAGAGTTAATTTAGAACCTTGTAAGATGAACTAGAAGTTTTGTTTTTCCTTTCCATCATGTATTGCTTTTACCATCATGTTGCCCATTCACTGAGGTTGTCTAACTCTCTCTGAATCTCTCACAGTCCTCTCCTGTTTTGACTAACTTAAATAACTTTGCATTATCTGCAAATTTTGCTACCTCACTACAAGCCCCCTGCCACTTTCCTAATAATTAATGAATATATTAAACAACTTCCCGCTGTTAACCATTTTCTATTGTGAAAATTGACCATTAATCCTATTCTTTGTTTTCTATCTCCAAGCCTGTTTTTGATCCATGACAATATTTTGCCTCTCATCTTATGACTGGCTAGCTTCTTGAGTATCTCTTGTGCAGGAACTTCTCAGAAGCCTTTTTGAATCTAAATAAATGTCTACCAGGTCTTCTTTATCCACTATTTTATTGACACATTCGAAAATTATGGGAGATTAGTTTTCCTTTTCAGAAGCTATGCTTAGGGTGACCAGACAGCAAGTGTGAAAAATCAGGACTGGGGTGGGGGGTAATAGGAGCCTATAGAAGAAAAAGACCCAAAAATCGGGACTGTACCTATAAAATTGGGACATCTGATCACCATAGCAATGCTAGTTAGACCCTATCATATTGTGATCCTCCAAGTGTTTTGTTATTCTGTTTTTATTGATCATGTCAACCAGTTTGCTAGGTACAGATGTAAGGCTTGTATATAACTAACTGTATCACTCTTAGAGCCTATTGAAAATACAGGTATAACATTTGCTACCCATAATCTCCTGTTTATTGTTTTTAAAGAGATATTGCACATTTTTATTAGTTGCTCAGTCAGTTCATAGTTAAGCTCCATCAGACCTCTTGGATTTATATAATCTGGGTTTTTATATTATAAATTTGCTCCAGCACCTCTTCTGACATTTCACTCTCCAAGAGTACTCCTCTTTATTATCAGAAAGGAACAGATCAGGATAGGAAACTCCCCAACATCCTTGGCGGTGAAGACTAAAGTCTATTATGCCAGCACTTTATCTTTGGTCAGCAGTTAGAGCATGCAGACACTTTTAAGGGAATACTAATAGGGTTCAGTGGAATAAGTGTGAAGTATTAGGAGTGCTTCCTTAAGATCAAGTGACTGACCTCTAAGATAATATCCAGTCTCAATCATCATGATAGAGGGAATTTAAGGAAGGTGTTACATCAAATGTCATTCATGGCTCCAAAAAACAACCCCAAAATGCTAAGGTGCATGAATGTCTCTAGTAACTTCTTTCAGAGAAGGAAGGAACATAAAATCAGATTGACTCAGCAACAACTTATTTCCAGAACTTTACTAAACAACTAAGGGAAAAATGCATTAATACTCTATATCTTACTTCCACTTCCCTAATCTCATGCACTGTTCTCTGCATGGGGCCACTAAACTGGGGAACTCAATTAGTAATTACATTCATCTTATTAAAGACCATTTAACTTTTAACCTATTTTTTTTAATTCAATATTTTATAAATCAGAAAAGTGGAAACAGCAGTGAATGTCCTGGGATGGCAATTTGGCCCCTTCCAACGTTTTAAAAAGGTCAGATGTCTATTAATAGGCACAAAAGAGAAAACCACTCACTGCTTTTAAATATCCCCAACTGCCCTTTGTAATGAATTAGCCATCATCTCAATGTAATAAAACAGCATAAAATAAAGGTTTAAGAACACTCTAATAAAACCTAAACAGAAGGAAACTGGATTTGCATGTTCTGCTCATGTTCAACATGAATGCTTCCTATTAAGAAATGTGTGTTTTATTGGGATAAAATGTTAGTACAGGTAACCTGTGAAAATAAATGCCATGATTGAGCTCTGAAGGAAAAGTATACTTGTTACAAATAAAATGTCCACAAGAAATAGTGTTCCAATAACACTATACTACAGCAGGCTCATTTATCACATGTGAATTTTAGACTTAAAATGAACAGGAAAACACACTATTTTGCTTTTTCAGTTTCAGTGTGTACAATACTGCCCTATTCAAAACAGTCTCCTACCCCCTCGAACATTTGTAATACATCTTTTCTAGATCAGTTATCCACATACTTGAAGAAATGGTTTAATTATAAGATATTGTGTTGTACTCAGGGTCAAATGGACTGGATGCATTTCAGTTTCATGTATTCCATTGTCATTCCTTGGGCTTTAGTCAAATATCCATCACTTTCCATGGGGAGCTAATGAAGTTCCTAATGATCTCAGATCAGATTCAGATTTTATTTGCCAGAGGAGACAGAACTGAAACTTAATTAAAAAGGCTATTATGTCAATCCTTAGAATGGAGGCATTATCTAGTTAGTTAGTTAGTTGAATGCTAAAGGAGATATACTGTACACAGTTAAAAAGGGGTTAATTGATATAGCACTAAGGGACTAGACCATTTCTGGAGTCACAGAATGGGGTTCCCTCACTCTGGATTCTCACTGCAAACAACCCTTATGAATTCTAGTTGCAAATTCAACACTAGGTGTTTTATTTATGGTAATAACATAAAAAAAGTGTTGGGTGCCTGTAGGAGCCAGCTTGGAGAGATTATATGAACAGACAAAATGAGGCTACCAATTGTCTACACTGGAGCCTCTGTGGCAAGTATGCATTTTAAAGAACCGTGCAGTATTACAACCACCAAATACCACCAAATGGAAAGCATGCTTGTGGAGATTCTAAGGGATCTGGCAATTGTTACATTGCAGGCAAATAGGACAGACAGTTGTTGTAGAAAGAAGACAAACAAGTCCATATGAATTGAGATGCCATACCAGCAGACAGAAACATAAAAATGAAAAAAGAAGAGAAGATAGTGAAGTATGAAAAATAAACTATTATGAAAACTAGAACAAAGATGATTCCAGTGATTATTGGAACACTTCATGTGAACCTTAAGTGTATGAATGAGATCTCAAGAACACGATAGGAGTGCAAGACATCACAATCGGTGACCTCCAGAAGACAGCGCTCTTAGGCAGAGCAAGAATTTTAAGGAAAGTCCAAAGGAAAACAAGTGCATTTGAACAACTAAAATGCTGGAATTCTGCAGAGGTTTAAACAAAACACCTGAGTATCCAAACCTACGGAGTTGATTTGTGGTCAGGATTTACTGGTGACTCCTGGGGATAAATGTTAAACAGTAGCTTTTCCCTTTTTACGCTTAAATACCTTGTATGTTATTAAAAGTATTTGTTTAAAACAAAACAAAATATCCCTATGAGTAATACTGAGAAATAATAATAAGATAATTATTATCAATGCTCAGTGGTTTGAGCATTGGCCTGCTAAACCCAGGGTTGTGAGTTCAATCCTTGAGGGGGCCATTTGAGGATCTGGGGCAAAAATTGGGGATTGGTCCTGCTTTGAGCAGGGGGTTGGACTAGATGACCTACTAAGGTCCCTTCCAACCCTGATATTCTATGATTCTATGATAATGATGATTGATGCTGATGAGAGCAAAACACACAATTTTTCCATGAATTCCAGTGTCTCCTAATTTGTTTCCTGACTAAATTCAAAATCGTAGTCTTGGTCTTAATGCAAAAAATCTTCAATGAATTGATGTCATGAATATCTTACATAGATTTGTGTCCAACAGGGACAATGTAGCTGAAGACACACATAATATGACTCTTAGGATACCTGCAATAAAAACCTGTAGCACCAAATCTCAGAGCCTGGGTCAGCTGACTCAGGTTAGCGGTATTCAGGCTGCAGGGCTAAAAACAACAGTGTAGATATTTGGACTAGAGCCCAGTGCTCTGAGACCCACTCCCCTTGAGGGTAGTCTCAGAGCCTGGGCTCCAGCCAGAGACCAAACATCTACTCTGCTATTTTATAGCCCCACACCCTGAGCCCTGCGAGTCTAAGTCAGCTGACCCAGGCCAGCTGTGACCATGTCCATGGGTCTTTTATTGCAGTGGAGACAAACCCTTAGGTACTGAGGACCGAGTGTTGTGCAGCAAGTGACACCAACTTTGAAATTGTGTGCCAGTAGAGTTTAGACTACTGTCATAATAAAAGCCCATATTTTTGATAAACCCTTGTCCCGGCAATGACTACCCTCTCACATATATACATTGAAACCATGGTAGCGGAAGGTGAAGTTAGTTGATGGCCACACCTGTGGGGTTTATTTCAAAAACAATGTAGGCCCGCCCCCAAAGGTTAAAGCCGTGTAGGCATTTCTTCTGAGAACCAACACTCTCTACAGAGGATATCAGTGACTGGAATAAAGACAGTTATGCCTAGCAGCTGGAGTAGGAGTCAGGCCTCATGGTTAGCATAGGAGTTGATAGCCAGGAATCAGAACCCAGGGTCAGAACCAAGGTTGGGAGCAAAATGGAAGAGCCAAGGGTCAGAGTTGAAGTCAGGTGGTGTAGCCAATCAGGGACCCCTTTACCAATCAGCTTTTTACATAATTTTGTCAGTGCTTAGATACCAAGGTAAAGGTCTCCTAAAAATACATTAACTGATCCCATCCAAACATTAGGGGTTGAACTTTTATTGATCTATCATCTTTTATTTTGGTATATTCACCAAGGGAGTCTCTGCAATTCCTCACTTACTCCTTAAACCCTATTAAATTAGATTAACACATATGCCCCTAATGAAAGCCCTCCTCTTCCCCTCACCTCTGCTTACTCTCTTCCCATTCTCTGCAAGGGGGAAGTCAGCTTACCCTCCCTTTCCCTTTGAATAGTAATTACTTTTGTTGGAATGATAGGATGTGAATTGCAGCCACTTGAAAAAATGGGGGGTACTATCTGGTGCTTGTATCTAATAACATATCCTCTTCTTACTGAAATGAAGGTAATTTTCAACCTTAGGGAAAGCTAAATGTTTCCCATTTTACTGGTGTCTGAAATATCTAGTTTAACATAATAGCTCAAACATCTTCCTTTTCATTACAGAGTAGTATTTTTAAAAGCAAGAAAGTAAAAATGTCCCTTTCATTAGCAAAAAGCTGACAACTTTAAAGGCATCTAATTAATCCCAGGTCACTCTTGTAAATGGAACATCTCCACCTCAATGGGTTTTAGCTAGTAAAATGTTTAAAATAAATAAATAGTCCCCTGTGTAAAATTTCAGAGCTCAGTACCATTGAGAGAGCTCTCATTAACAGCTAAGAGCTGAACAACAAACAGCTGAACACCTCTGATTAGGAGTCGTTTCTCTTGCTCACAATCTATATGTTCATTTGACAGAAGAATTAAAAATTCAGTTCTAATGTTTTTTTCACTTACGTTTCAGAGAGATTAAAAACATGTTGAGGATCTCCATTTTGGATGAGGTATCTTATTGGGTCACCCTCTCGATCGGTGGCCTTTAGAAAAACAATCAAAAGAATATGTTATAGTCATAGATGCTAAAAAAGGCCGGTCAGTGCTGTTCAATCTATATGCTGTAAAATTAACCTTCAAAAATCAACCCATTGAAGTATTAAGTATCTTTTCAAGAGGAATCAATGCTCAGTGTTTCCACTTTATCAGCTATGGCTGTATGTGCGGTATTCACTACGCAGTTGCATCAAATCAATATTCTGAACACATACAGAAATATTTTATTTTAAATATACACTTTCAAATTATTCCCACCAGTATGAACACATTGCATATGAAATTTATGATGCATTCAAGTACTTATATTTTCTATTATTTTTAAGGGCTGTGCAAATATATTCTGATTGGACCAAATCCTGACATTTCCTTGACAACCTTCAGGACGGGACTTTTCCCCTATTCTTCTCATCCAGATACTTTACTTTCTGATTGTTTTGTTTGCCATCTTTCTCAATCATTTTGCTGATGTTCCTCTTACTGACCCTCACCCCTGAATCACAACCCCTCTGACTTTTCTTTCAGGTTCCTGGGGCATCCCGGATGAGAACCAGGTTCTTTGCCTGTCTTGCTGACTGCTTCAACGCTAGCTCTGATGGATCAACTTCATTCTCTTTCACCTTGTTTGGTGTTCCCAGAGGTCTCTCCTTTGTCTCCTCTACACTCAACTCCATGTCTAGAGCTGGACAATAAAATTTCATTTTTTAAACAAAAAATGGAAAAAAATTATTTGACAAAAATTGTTGTGGAAAACCCCACATTTTTAAGAAGCTCTAACATTCAATTCATTTCCATGGTCTTTAACATCATTTTTATATTGATGAGTTTTAAATCTCTCTCTACACACACCTAACATCTTTCCCTCTGTCTGGGGTCAGATCTCTTAACTGTTTTTCTGTTACTTTTCAGAACCCTTTATATTTCCCTCTCACTTTCTCCATCATAGTTGACAAATTTACTATCCTGACTGTCAATCACATTTGCAACATTGGCAGGTTCTTTTCCTTCTCTTCTTGAATCCAGACTCACAAAAAAAAAAAAAAAAAAAAAAAAAAAGACACTCCCCCTCTCCCCAATAACTTGGAAATGCATTTATCACTGATTTGGTAGGTTCATATGTGCTTCATTAAAATGCACAGGTAATAGCAAAATAAATTATGTATGATCTTAATCAATTAAATTCAAATAAGTACATCGTGTAAAAATACAAAGAAAACTGAAGACTCACAATCCAATAAAAATCCTCTCTCTAAATCTGGATCAGCTGATTAAATAAAATTGTATTTTGACACCTGTATATTTCAAGATCAATTAAATGCACCCATTTTGCCACCCCTAGAAAATTACTGCCTGCTGCCTGCTCCTAGAGCACACCTCAGTAACATGGTAATTGCTCTATTCCTGTTTATCGAAATCTCAAGAAAATGAGAACATTTGCATACTTAAGCTTTAATCAACAATGGCTGGCAGAATGTGAAGCAATAAACAGCTTCTAGGCATGCAATAAATGCAGTCTTATTTACCAAATAACACAGTGGGGATTATTTATTGCTGCGTTACTTAAGGTAATCTTGATTGTTGCTATTAAAATACCAGTTGTAATCAACTGGGTACATTTTAAAATATGTGGAATTAGCATACAAAAATAAATTGGACCTTCCTTCATCTGTGTGTTAATAGAAGGAACTGACAATTAGAATATCCAATAAATTGGCATTTTTAAGTGTATGTAGCTATTGGGTATATTTGAAATATCAAAGATTACTTATTAGGGGTTGAAATACATTGCAAGACCTTAGGAGTTACATAGTTCAGAAAAAAGATTAAAGAACTTGCTCTTAAAAGAAGCTGGTCTTTCCTGGCTATTGTCATCATACTCTCGCGTCAAGAATTAACAAAAGTGAATTAAATGAACAAGGATTTAAAATGTGGTTTATGTTTCCAATACTTCTCACTTCCATCCTACCAAACAAAACATGGTCTCAATCCTACAAACAATTATGCATATGCTTAACCTTTAAAATCACAAGCAGTCTCCTTGATCTCAATGGAAATGACGTGTTCAAGACAAACAGACTTCAGACAAATTTTATTAGATATATTTGTGATTTAACAATTAAATATTTTGCTTAAATATTGCAATATCTTATTTGAATTAAATATATAAATTATATTACACATATGCCATACTGTGCGGCAGGATATACATTATACAATACAAAGTTACAATTTAAATGTATATTATAATAAGGTGGGGTTTTTTTAATTTTCAAAGCACTGTTCTTTAATAATTGGAATGTTTTATGCTCTTTTCAAAATATTCTTAATGATAATATCTGGGGATCTCTGGTACGTAATGGGAGAGTGGACATGGCTAGCTCCCCCACCTAAATGCTCCCCTCCATACCTGACCAGGTCAGTGAGCAGGGATTCAAGGACCATGACTCTTTCATGACCCCTTTGGCATGGCTAATATCACCCCTTCTCTACAAATGTAATTTAGGCCCGACATGTTTTCCTAAAGATAATTTAAACTAGATTAAATAAAGACTTGTTTTAAATTGCTGAGTACAAACCCTGATATTGCAATGCAACATTTACAAACAAATATTGAAAATTAATTTGGAAACTGGGGAAAGTGCAATGCTCATTTCAGCACTTTATTTACTTTTCCAAAACTGTGTGTGCGTTATCCAATATCCTAAAACTAACTAAGGCTTTGCTACCTAGAAGATAAGCTGAGTCTCAAGGATTGCATATTCCGGCATTAGAGCAGCAGCCAGTTTAATGCCTATTCCTGATTCAGCCTGCTGCTGGCTCCCTTATTTCAATGCTTTCAGAGACAATTTTATGATTGGCTATGAAAATCATCCAGAAGAGTTGGGCTGTGTAATTCTAAAACTCACTACAGGGAGTAAAAATGTGCCAAAAGATTACTTTCAGTATTGGGCTAAATTATTTGTCCTCTCTCAGTGTGGGTGTTTGTGTCTGTTTAACCACCCATAATTATGCTAATCTTTTGTCAGTGGTTCAGCACACTGTTTAACAGAAAGTTTCCCCATGCATGTGCATGAATCAGACTCCGTTAAAATTCCTCTATTTCATTCTGGTTTAGATAATTTGTTTTCAATAAATTTACTGAAAATGGCAAACATACAGAGCCATATCCTCTGATGAGTATCATAGCTCTGGCACTGACTTCATTGATTAGCTCCACTCAGTGGAGTTCTGTTGAATTATGCTGTTTATACCAGCTGATGATCTAGTCCACTGTCCTTGATTCTATTCCTTTGATTATCTGCATTCTGATGAGGTAACCAGACTATGGTATGTGGTTCTCATTCACTATAGACTGAGTTCTTAGGTCAAAATTGTCCAAGCAATGCTAGTAGGACTGTCAATTAATTGCAGTTAAGGCATGAGATTAATGCAAAACAAATTAACTTGATTAAAATAATAGTTGTGATTAATCACAGATTTCATCACACTGTTAAACAATAATAGAATACCAATTAAAATTTATTATAAATATTTTGAATGTTTTCTACATTTTCAAATATATTGATTTCAATTACAACACAGAATACAAAGTGCACAGAGCTCACTTTATATTATTATTTTTGATTACAAATATTTGCACTGTAAAAATGATAAACAAAAGAAATAGTATTTTCCAATTCACCTCACACAAGTCCACTCAATCCTACTTCTTGTTCAGACAATTGGGAAGGCAAAAAAGGTTGTTTACATTTATGAGAGATAATGCTGCCCACTTCTTATTTACAATGTCACCTGAAAGTAAGAACAGGTGTTCACATGGCATTGCTGTAGCATGGGCTGCGAGGTATTTACAAGTCATATATGAAAACATTCTTATGCCCCTTCACGGTTTGACTTGTAGGAGCTTAAATTTTACTTTGAGCGCAGTTATGTAAAATATTAATAATAATTCCACATTTGTAGGTTGCACTTTCACGATAAAGAGATTGTACTACAGTACTTGTATGAAAATGAGCACTGTATATTTTCTATTCTGTGTTATACTTTAAATCAATATATTTCCAAAACGTAGAGAAAACCCCCAAAATATTTATAATAAACAACAATAAAATACCAAATGAAATTTAACAGTGTGATTAAAACTGCAATTAATCATGACTTTTTTTTTATCTCGTGATTAATTGCAATTTTTTTAATAGTATGACAGCCCTAAATGCTACCTCTCTTAATATTTTGCACTACCGAGTTTTAGTTACCCAATGACAACAGTTAGCACAAACTCCATTTGGGATAAATACATTCAGGCTAGGTTTTTTAAATGAGCCTAAGAGAATTAGTTGCCTAAATCCAATTGGGATATGGATGCCTCTCTCTTTTAATCTTCATTAAAAACTCATGATTTTGTGCTGCATATATTACAAGAGCCTGATTCTACAATAGCATAAAAATAGCAAAATGAGTAGAGAACCAGGCTCAAAGTGAGTATATAATAACAATTTCACATACCGTATTCTATCTACACACACAATATAGCTACATCCATACTATGAGCTAGAGGTGTGATTCCCAGCTCACATACACATACGCACGCCCACTGGGTTGAGGTGGGTTTGCACTCGGCACAGACAAACCATGCTGCTGCTTCCTCTGCCTGTGCTGCTAGTGGCTAAACGACTATTTCCATTTGCGCTAGGTCTCACTGAGGTAGCATATGTGTACGCATAGCTCATAGCATAGCCATACTCTATATGTAGTGATACAACCATGTAACAACTTTTGAAGTCATGTAAGGAACTGCAGGACCCGCATTTTACATACATCTTGGATCACCGCAGCTGCACCCTGCCCACTAATCCATCTACTCCATTCCTAACTTCTGAGCACCTTCAAATAGCAGCTATTTAAAACATATACACACACTCATACACACATTTCTTTCTTCCTTCCCTAAATGTGGAATTACCTCCCAAAATCACATGCCTCAGAGATAACACCCTTTTCCACTGACAGGTTCAGTGGTCCAATACCATGACAGCTCAGGATCAGAAATGGGAATTTTAAGCCACTAGAAAGAGAGAAGATTCTCAGCTTCCTATCGGGAAAAGCTTGTTATTCTGGCCTTAGTAGGTCCTGAGTTATTAGACATCAGAGAACTCTAACAGGGACATTGAACATTTTGCCTCTGGGTCACTGGTTCAAATCAAGCTCCAGTCAGCAGTGACTGAAAGTAATTACACAACTGAATAGTCATAATACATGTGAAACAATGAGATGTTAGTGTCAGTGAACTTCATAGTGGGCAGGTACAATAAACACAACTGGCCTCCTTTTTGGCAGTATCAGCAGAGAGGCTAATGAATCAATGGACACAGAAACTGAATTGTTCTCTCACTTTTAGAAGTGTTGGACTAGTGAATCATTATAGGGACATTTGCATAACTACTGACCCCACTGTAAGTATCTGGTGGATAAATACAAGCCCTTCAATATCCAGGGCTTTCGTGCTCACAACCTACACAAATATTAAATTCAATGAAAAGTTTAAATATCATATATTATTCTTTATCACACTTCTGAGCAGAAGGCTGGTTAAAAGCTATGCATGAATATATTTTGGTATGATGGAAATCTGAAATGTTACAAAAATGCCAAGTCAGCATTTTCTTATGCACTATGTCTTTGTTACAGAATAAATTTTAATCCTCGCAGACTGTCTTTGACCTCTACAAGAGGAGGACAGGACCCTGAGTGTTACACATGTAAGCAGAAGTAGCTGTGTAAAGGCTTACACTGAAGTATTCTGTACCTGCAGGTTTAACAAAATGGCACCAATTCTCATGGCCTCACTGATTTCAAGACTGTACATCAGCTGGGGAAAGCGGGGAGGGCTCTGATTGTTTGGAGGAAGTACCTCAATGTAAACAGTAGTGATGGAGCTCCTGCAACGACAGAAAAAGAACCAAAACCAGGTCAAAATCAATTTAAAGCAGAATGGCAATGTAACCTACAATTCCTATATCTATTGACTGTCCTCCTTAATCCTGTAGGTCACTCAACCGCTCTCTCCTGCTCAAAACCCTTCTTCAAGTCACACCTTTTCCTGCATTGTCTCAGAAATGACCCAGACTTCCATCTCAACCTATCAAAATCTTAAATATTTTTAAAAGGGACTAACTTGGTGTGTGTTTTGCAAAAGTGAGCCCCCAAATCCCTGAGTCGTATTATATCTTTTCTGACACAGTGTCAAATTCTGATTCACTAATGGACGCTCCCCCATTGGGGGAAATCTTTGATGAAAAACAGCTATGTTTCTTCGGGGATAGAAGACAGTGATGGCTGAAGGAGGGGACAGGGCTGGAACACACAGCACTCTAGGTTATGCTCCTCTAAATTAACACTGAGTGCCAAAACAGCCCACAGGAACTCCAGGAGAGAGAGAATGGGAAAAGTGACTTAGAGGCACCTTTCTCTTACATCTCAGCGCAACTGAAGATCTAGCCTACACACTTTATTATGCTACCAATGTCTACAATATCTCTAGAACCATAAAGCAGTGCCTTGTTATCTGGAAACATATCACCTAGTAAGCAACCATTGTACAGCCGGTTATTATTATTTAGTTTTTGTATTACTGTAGTGCCTAGGAGCCCCAGTCATGGACCAGTACCACATTTTCCTCTGCATAAACTAATTGACAGTCTTTAAATCTCCATTTTCTTTAGGGCGGAAGTAAAAGAAATCATGATTTGACAAACAAATATGTCCAAAACTGCTGGGAAGAAATCTGAACATGTATGTTTTCCAGACAATATAAAATATGAATAGTTTAAAAATCTACTAAAAGGTATACAAAAATATGAATTTGAAATCACTTTGTGTCAACTGAAGATAAGTTTAATTAAATACTATAAAATACACATCACTAATCAATATTTCATTAATTAGCTGTACAGGATTCTGATACCGTACATGCTTGTTCTTGCTATATTATAGACACTAATTTATTTTTAGGTGTAAAGTTAGAAAATGTTCATGTTGATAAAAATAAAGGACAAACATTGCTTATATCATGTCAGACATTAGCAAAATGTTCCACACCCTCCCTACATAGTTTTCCCAATGCACATGATCCTTGGGTACTTGAGCAGCCACTATCCAAACTGTGTGATTGTTTGGCAACATGGAAAAATGTTCTTTAGGGAGGAGATGCCAAACTTAGTTTCCCCTATAACCTAAAGAGATGAAAGTCTAGTGATTTAAGTGTAATAGTTTGAAAACAAAGCAAATTAAGCATCAATCACAATATAAACACAAGTACAAAATCTCCATTAGAGTGTCTGGTATATACCTACAACACATAAATCACTGCATGGTTACAGTCTATCATCTCCAAGAATGTTTCAGAAGCGCTCATCAGCAGATTGACACAATGGATAGAAATGGCTCCGATTTAGTTAAGCAGAAGCTGGACATTTAAAAAGGAAAAGAAGCAGAGACTCTAAACTTCATTAGGTAAAAGTCACTTTTTAAAACTTCGCTACTTCTTCATGTATTTTAAAATATGTCCCCAAATCTCACTAATCTATTTTATGAACTAATGCTCGGGACACTTACATTATAAAATCTAAAGGTTATTAAATTGTTGGATTAAAAAATCCAGTAGCTAAATGTTCAAAAACGAGTGCAATGGATGAGCCACAAAAATTCATTGTACCATAGGCAACTGCATATTTACTTGGAAAATAATTCATTTGCACACACAAATGGTCACTTGGGACCTTTGTTACCTGTACATGATATGCATATGTAAATACTGTTTGTACGAAAATGCAGGTGTTTATGGTGTAAATTTTGCTTCCTCTGTTGAATATTCGGCCCTAAAGTCTTATTTTCCTCACTGCAGAAGGCCATGTTCTGTTTTGCAGATACAGTTGGAACTGGTGACTGAATAAAGCAGGTCTCTTTCAAGAACCTTTGGGGGCATGTAGCATACACACGTGCAGCCCCCCAGCACAGGTATAAATAGCAGTGTAGCCAGCAAGGCACAATTCAAATGAGTTGAGTAAAGACTTGCCTGAAGGGCACGGGTATGCACACAAGTACATAATCTGCTCACCCAAGCTGTGCCTCCCAGTCAACCCTACTACTTTTAGCAGTGTAGTGTCCCACTGTCTCCCTGCTGCTGGAGCCTTTCCCCACCACAGGAAGACTCCAGCGGTGGGGAAAGGCTTGAGCAGCTCCCCACTGCAGGGAAAGACTCAGGGAGTGGGGAGGCAGTGGGGAAAGGATCCACTAGCTCCCTGCTGCTGGAGCCTTCCCTCACCAAAGGGAAAGACTCTTGCATCAGGAAAAAGCTCTGGGGCGGGGGCGGGGGGGGGGGGGGGGGTTCCCTGCTGCCGCCTCACCACTGTTGAAGCCTTTTCCTGTTGCCAGTCTTTCACCAACATGTAGCTACACACGGCAGGGGGGACATAGCTCGCTTTTCACTGCAGCATGTTGCAACAGATGCTACATGCTACTGCCAGTATTGTAAACATAGTCTAAGGCTGAAGAGACAATCTTGCAATTTTTGGGGACTAATCAAGTCCCTAATAAGAGATCAGATTGTGATCAGAATCCAGAACAAAAAACTCCGAGACTACTGGGAGACCCAGAATTAACTCTTGACAAGTCAATTAGAATTTGCCAAACAGTGGAAGCCACCCAGTCCAGACAGAACCTTATTCAGGGTGGACAGTACTCTGACACCGCTGTCTTGATTGAGAATCCAAACTACCAGAACAAAAGAGACCCAAAACAGAAAGGCACATGGTCCTCATAGAGTCAAGCAAGAACAGCACAAGGAGCTGCACATGCTGTGATGACAAGCACAAGCTAGGTCGTGACCTGACATACGAGAAAAGAGCAAGAAATGCAACAGATTACATCACTTTGCAATAGTTTACAAGCACCAACACAGTATGCACAGTATGGACAAAGAGCATGATGACAGAAACACAATCTCAGTGGATTTTTTCATAGGAATAATGGGCACCATTTCCAGCAGAAGATGGATTGTCAACCTGAAATCAAATGGGACATTTTATTAATTTTAAACTGGACATTGTATACAAACTAATGTGTTGCCAGAAACAGTGTTTTTAGCACTAGAAGAAAAGTCACAGATAGCAAAAAGTAAGCAGGCAAAAGCCAGGGTTTATAGTGGTGGATTTATCCCCACTAAAAGATTATGCAAACTAGATATATGGATAAATAACAAACGTGTAGAAAAGATAACAGTTGTAATAGTGCCAGGGAAAAGACAACCCATTACTGGGTTAAAACTGTTCAAGCCCTTGGTCTGATCAAGAGGGTGTAATCATCAGAGAAGCAGGGGAACAAAAGAATCGAGGAAGAGTTTGAGGATGGGATAGTACAGATTAAAGATGAAAGAGCCCAACTGTCCCACAATTCATACCTCTAGGAAAGTTTCCTTTGCCCTAAGGGGGAGGCTAAAAGAGGAGTTAGATAGGGTCGTTGGTCTGGGAATCAGAGTGAGTACAAGAACCAACAGAGTGGGTACACTAACTGATCATTGAGGGGGAAAAAAGACAGAACCTACTGACTTAAATTAATATATAAAAAGGGAAAGATTTCCTACTACCTACCAGGGGAGAAAGGTTGAGAGATATGTCTGATGCCAAATATTTTTCAATTCTGGATGTGTCAGCAGAGTTCTGGAAGATGCTCTGCAGAAAAAATGTGCACATGTTCACGCACATTCAACCTACCTCTTTTAGAGACACAGTTTGGGGTCTGTTCATCACCTGAAATATTTCATAGGAAAACAACAATTTTTGACAGTATAGGGGGTGCTAAAGTTTACACAGATGATGTTTTGATCAGGGGAAAAGAAGTAGAAGAGCATGACCAGAGGTTTTGGGCAACTCTGGAAAGAGCAAGAGGTGCTGCGTTAAAGCCAAACAAACACAAATGTAAATTCCATGTAATGGAAAATATACCCAATGGGAGAATGTAACAGGATCTCAGTTGGTCCGCCGAGCCACTGGGGGGCCGTGGGGAGCTACTGCCTCGCCGAAAGGCATTGGTCACACCTTTCTGTCGATGGGGAGTTAGCAGAGAGAGGTGAGCCGGCAATAGCCAGTGGTGAGCCCCTCAGGCTGGGGAGCGCTGGCAAGAGCCAGTGGCGTACCCTTCAGGCAGGGGGGAGGGGGCGGCGCAAGTCAGTGGTCTTTATCGGGGTTCTGCCCACGAGGCAGGTTGACCAGGGTAGGGGAACGCAGGCCCACCCAACTCCACTGTGTTCCAGCCCTGACAGTGGCAGGAGGAGAGAGTCCCACCACTGGGTCAGCAGGGATCTGTCTGCAACACGCTGACCATATACAGACTCACCACACTGTCCAGTTCCACCCCTGGGCTACTTCCTACCCAGTCTCTCGAGTGGGTCCCTCTGGTTCCTCCAACTCGTCGGGATATTCAGCAGCTGGTGGCCCCAGTAGCTCCACCTCAGCGTCACGCTCACTCTGGCTTGGGTCATTGTCTGGCTCCTCCAGTCCCTCGGGGTACTCTGCGGCCAGCAGTCCTGGTAGCCCGAGTCCTTCCTCCAGGTCAGGCTTCCCTTGGTCCTGGACCTCCCCTGGCTTGGCAGCAGGGTCTGCAGGGAACAGCCAGCAGTCTGTGTCTGTCTCCCTCCCTGACTGGGCTAAGGGCCACGCCTTTTGTACTTCCTATTCCACCCCTCCCCTTCTGGGGGGTGGAGTAAGCGTGTCCTGGCCCCACCCACTCAGACTGAGAGAGTGGCTCTTTACTCTCTGGTTCAGAGGGAGGCCACCTTGGCTCCCTACAAAGAACTTAACACTGCAAGGCATGCAGGGAGAGCACAGTAAGGCAGAGGCCATGTCCAGCATTCCTTCCTCAACAGATAAGGAAGGTAAACAAAGATCCCTCGGAATGGTGAACTGGGGAAATTCGTGCCTAATCTAGCTATCCAAACCAGCAACTTGAGAGCACCACTGTGCAAAATTGTCTAATGAACTTGGGATGCAAATCTTAATAAAGTATTTGAAAAACTGAAGGAGTTAGCTAAAGAGACCCTAGTCCTGAGGTACCATGACAGTAAGAGTAAAACTAAGTTGATCATGGATGCCTCCAAGAACGGTATTAGCACATTCCTCTTACAGCAGTATGATCAAAACTGGAGACCAGTAGCTTGTGTGTCACTGGCACTACCAAAAATGGAGTGTCAATATATGCTGAAATAGAGGAGGAAGCTTTCGCTTAAGTCCATGGGTGTAAAAAGTTTAATGTCTATATTTATGGGAGGCCATGAATCACTTATTACTAGTGCCAAAAGGGGGAACTGAAGCAAGTCCCAGCCCAGGGTCCTATGTAAGTCAACACCTACGTAGGTGATCTCCCATCACGGAGTCTACATCCACTGTCCTGAACTACCTAATGCTGCCCCTTCAGTTGGGAAATGGCCCTGTGATGGGATGGCTGCCCCTCACTGGCAGAACAGGGGTTAAAAGCAACCCTAGGGAGGCTGCACCGGAGGCATCCAATTAGAAAGTGGCTGAGAGGAGTAGCCAATCATGGCCCAGCAGGCTCATATAAGAAGGGCTGCAGGGCAGCACAGAGGTCAGTAGCTGACTGGAATTTGAGGGGAGAAGACCAGGCTTCTAGCAGGGTGAAGAAGCCTCAGCACCTGGGACAATTCAGTGCTGCAAACAGGAACTGGGGAGCTAGAGAGAGCTTTTGGCTGGCTGCTAGGGCCTGCAGGCTGAGGCCCTGAGGTAAGGGCAGAAGAGGGTGCTGGAGCTGCATGGGAAGCAGCCCTGGGACAATGGACTACAGTTGCCACTGAGGGAAGTTGCTGGGCAGAGATTGTAGGTCCCACGGAAGGGGAGAACACGGAGTGCGGTACAGCTGGAGGACAGTGTCATGAAGAGGACGCCACGGTCCTGGGAGTGATGTGGGTCCAGGAGCAGAGGTGAGGGTGGGCGAGACACCTCCAGAAGAGAGTGAAGAGCAAATTCCCAAGACAGCCAGTAGGAGGCGCCACAGTGGTGAGTCACGCCCCGTCACAGGGCCCTATAGTTCAAGTTGCTGTGGTGGATTTTCTCTAGTAGTGCCCCCTCATGGACCCTGGGTGGCATCCTGTTGTGGTCCCAGATTTTTCTGGGTGAGGCAGCTGTAAGTTTGGTGGGCTCGGTGGACTACAAGGTCTCCATACTTCGGTCACCCGAGCTCCTCGTAGACAGGGTGCTCCTAGGACTCTTCCTCAGCCTCCGTTGGCCAGGAAGACAGTTCTTGCTTCCTGATGGCTTACTCAGCTGGCAGATTAGTGATCCTTCCCCTCAGGTAGGGAGGCAGCTAGCTCCTGCCTCTCCATCAGTCAGCCCATGAACTGAGCTGGGTTATCTCCTCCTCTTCCCCTCTCCAGGCCTGACATTAGCTGCAGCTCTAACAGGACAGGGCTAGACTCTCTTTAATCCCTTTCATGCTGGTAAGTGGTTTCTCTGCTTCATCACATTGGGTTTGGACATGTAACCACTAGTCCCCATTTTCTCCAATCCAATTGAATGGTGGAAAGTGATGTTAAAATAACAAAGCAGCTACTGAAAAAGGCTGAAGGGTAGTATCGTTAAACTACAGGAGGGCAATAGCAAAACGTGGTTTGTCACTTGCATTCATTCATTTTAACAGATCTCTGAGAACTAGAATACCTGTAATGTTAGATGCTGATGCCAGAGGAACTGGGGATTTGCAGAAGTATAAAAAGGCAGATAAAGCTAAACAAAAAGAGCAGAATGATTTGGGATCCTGAGAGCAGCAATCAATTCACAATCATCACCTAGTGTACATCTGATAGTAATCAGTGGTTGCAAACAACATAGCTATCATATAAGATCGTCATCCCACCTAAGCATTTACTGTGGCAGAATAGATGATGCCTTCTACTACTTCCACTAGGGAGGGAAATAAGAGGCATCAAGTTTGGTTGCTTTGCCTGAGAATGTCTCAGTTATGTAACGACCACAATAGGTCAAGGCAACCAAGGACATGATACTGCCAGAACAAATGGATGTACTGCGTCCTGACAACAGCAGTTCTGATATTTCAAGGGTGACCTGCAAGTTCAAGTGACAGCACAAGACACCTGAGGGATTAATTGACCATTGCTAGTAACTAGGTTGGTTACAAGTATTTGAAATTGTGTTACATAAATGTTGTTTGTTAACTGTTATTATTTGATCTGGCTGGGAAAACATTGTGGTTTTGGGAAACACTGCCTTTAAACAGCATAGGTTACCAGACAGGAGGTCTGGGGGAGGGGAACTCAAAGCAAGATGGAACTGGTCACTGAATAAAGAGGTTCGCTTTCAAGCACCTTTGGCCCAGAGTGAATTGAACACACATTACCCATATAGGGGGCAATGAAAAGCCACACCATTCCCAAAGTGGCATTGCAGAGATTGGACTCATTTTCTGTCTTCTCTCTACACCCCCTTATGGAGTCCTCAGTGCAGTCAACACAGGTGAGAGGGGACCTTCAGTAGTTACACAAAGGGGGGGGGGGTCCTTCTCATTCAGGTCTCCCTGGCTACACAGAAATTGATCATTATCTGGGCCAGTTTACACCAGCTGCTCATCAGTACTGTTTTAAAGTATGCTAGCATGTATGTACAAGTACAAAGAGATCTGTATGCATATTAGTGGACTCTCATTTCTGAGGACATTGCATCACTATAGACACCCTTCAAAGAGAAAATGCATTTACATTCAAGATGTTTTCCAAGAATGTCATGATGCAGATGGGCAGGTGGATGGACCTGATCTGGTGGATTGTTTTCATCATTAACTGTAAGAAGAACTGGAAGAGGACACAAAACCTTAAAATCTGCTCTATAATTGCTCACATCACAAATGCCTTTCCTTTTTGTCAATACACTGGAAATTGCTCATGAATGACTCCTTAACTATGAAATAAATAATGAAAAGCTGACAGAATTAAGCATGAAACATTTGTCTTTAATTAATGTAATTAAATATAATTTAGTACACTTATACCATGTTACTAAGTCTAACTAATAATTGATATCTTAAGAATATTGAGTACAGTATCTTACCATATGGCTATAATAAATTACAAACCATTATTTTGAAGTGTTAATCAAAAATAAGACATACAATTTAGCTAATTTTAAATTTGGATTCACAAAGCAGAATCCAATCGTTTATTATTTTGTTTGACAATGAGAATTTTTTCTCATATAAATTACTATTTCATGTTTCTTTACTTCTTATTGAACTCTTACTAAACCCAATTAAACTTCCTTATTTTTTCCCAGGAATAATGGTCACATCTGAGAGAAAATCCAACTGTATTCCCCTATTCTAAGTATAGGACATTTATTTCACAAAGTCTTCCAAGGAAGACACTTTATAAGTAGAACCATTGTACTTTATTGAATTAGATCACTCTTTAACTAAACAAACAGCTATATCCCTAGGATGAAATCCTGAACCAATGAAGTCAATAACATAGCCTTTGTCTAAAGCTTGACTCCAGGTCTGTCCAAATAGATTCCCTCAAGCTTTCTGGGGAAACAAAAAGAGTTCCACAGATCACACTGTCTTATTTGTTGTATTCATGGGTAAAAATTAAGGTAATATAGTTGTTCCAGATCCTAAAAGATCTTCACCACAAGAACCTCAGGGAGTGAGCTATATATTTGAACTGAAACTTCTTTATAGAACACATTCTTTAGCTGCTAGGATCTTTCCCCCCTCCCCCCACCCAAAACATTTCATATTTGTCAAACTTGATCTTAAATCCATACACGGTTGCAAAGATTTAAACATCTTTATCTCCTCAAAGTCATCAAAAACAGCAAGATCCCATCCATATGCAGCTCTTCTTTGTGATGTACCTCACGTACAACGTGCACTATACTGTGCATGTTGTCACATACTCTCTGATCAAAGGATTCCATGACTATAGCCAGTAACAAGAGTGCAAGTGGGCACTCTTGCTTGATTCTTTAATAAACAAACAAAATCTATTGCCATTTATTCAAACGATTGCTCTGGTATTGGGTTATGGAATCTGAGAATAGTGGCGGTACCCCCTTAATATGAATTAAGACATTTATTCAAAGATTCTATTTCTCTGATGAGGCCTCATTTGGAGTACTGTGTTCAGTTTTTGGCCCCACACTACAAGAAGGATGTGGATAAATTGGAAAGAGTCCAGCGGAGGGCAACAAAAATGATTAGGGGGCTGGAGCACATGACTTATGAGGAGAGGCTGAGGGAACTGAGATTGTTTAGCCTGCAGAAGAGAAGAGTGAGGGGGGATTTGATAGCTGCTTTCAACTACCTGAAAGAGGGTTCCAAAGAGGATGGATCTAGACTGTTCTCAGTGGTAGAAGATGACAGAACAAGGAGTAATGGTCTCAAGTTGCAGAGGGGGAGGTTTAGGTTGGATAGTAGGAAAAACTTTTTCACTAGTAGGGTGGTGAAGCACTGGAATGGGTTACCTAGGGAGGTGGTGGAATCTCCTTCCTTAGAGGTTTTTAAGGTCAGGCTTGACAAAGCCCTGGCTGGGATGATTTAGTTGGGTTTGGTACTGCTTTGAGCAGGGGGTTGGACTAGATGACCTCCCGAGGTCCCTTCCAACCCTGAGATTCTATGATTCTATGAATAAAATAAAATAAGTCTGTGTGCATTACTTAACTTTAAAGCCAAGTGAGTAATTTCCAGACGCTCTTTTCTGTTGCCATCTGTCTATCTTTGATAAACCTTGTCTAATCTCTGACTAGTAATTTTGGGTGATTCGCTTAAAATGATTGAGAGAGGCCTGATTTACTGAAAGTTCTGAACATCCACTCTCTGGAAGTCAGGTTCCTTGAATGCATCTCATGTTGAAAACTCAAAAACGGAGGCATCCCAAATCACTAGTCTTTTTCTGAAAAAAAAATGTCATAAGTCTATAACAAAAGAGATTAATGGAACTGCAAGAAGTGAGATCTTAACTTGCTTTCGGTTAATATTGTAATAAGCAGCCTCTCTAATAGATGTAAGGAATTCATCCCCCAGCAGGATACCATTAAAATATAGATCTTAGGTCATGTCTTAATTCTTTAAAATTTTTGTAAAGGGTTTATTACTAGTGAAAACAGTGCTGTACAGAATGAAAAGTCTACCTTTGACCAAGGTGTAATGCATACCGTGAATACTAAGAGAGCTAGCCTTTGAGTCAAATGCTTTAAATATTTTAACAACAACCTTACAGATTTTCCTGTTCCATGCTAGTGGTCAAGGGAGAAACATCTGAGAATGAACTTCAATACCTTCTTGGAATGGCATAATTATTATTTGTATTTCAGAGCCAACCAATCAGGGACCCAGCGTGCTACAACTATACAAATACATGAGACCATGCAGTGTCCGCATCAAAGAACCTACTGTCTAAATTGAACCATGGTGCAACAGAAGAGTGTAACACATTATAAGAGGGAAGGGAAGACAAAATGTAAGAACAATAAAATCACATGTTTACAGAGCTTAGTTTGTAAATAGTCTGATGGATTACCATATTCCAATAATTTGGAAATATATAGTAATTTGGAATAAACAAATAACATCCCAGCTCAATCTAGCCATCATAGTGTGCTGATTGCTTGCAGACTTAACAGCAGAAGTTGGTCTGGGGGGGGAGAGGCATCTGGGTAAACTCACATGATAACTTCCTCTTACATTAACTGCCCCATTTGTGAATGTGAGAAACATTTGAGAGGTGCAGTTACACAAGGCTGCCATTTCTCCCAGTCCCCTTAATTGGAGAATGGACTTGTCACATTTTCAGCACAACGATGCCTTACTGGCATTGGGCCCAGAACATGTCATCTCAACCATTGTTATGTATTTCTCTACACAATAGTGAAGTGCCAACATTTTTGCTTATTTTCAGTACACAGAAATCAAGAACAAAAGAAGCAGGAAAGTGGGACTGGATAGCTTTATTTGGGGAACACGACAATCCTGAGCCAACCACAGACAACACACAAACTACTCTGATTTTACAGTAATCTGAGATTAGACATTAAATTACTTTGCTGGTGTGAATTTGGGTTTTAGTGGTGTGTACTTCATTATTTGCACAGCTTGCAATTTATGTGACAAAATAAGCCAAGTCCAGATGAACATGAATACTATAATACCTTGTCACCTGGGCAGAAGGTAGTTGCCAGCTGAGGGATCATTCTGAAGATACTATTATTAATCATTTCTGCATCATAGCAAGCGATGTCCACAACAACCAACATCTATCTTCCTTTCTCTCACTTTTAATTTCTCATACAAACAAGGACAGATAAAATTCAACAAGTAATAATTTAATTTTAAAAAGGAGATTATTTCATTCCCCTTAAATTGTAAAAGTTGTGAGCTGCAGAGAATATGTAAATAAGCCATGAAAATGCAAGTATTAGACTAATTTCTAAAACAGTACTCATCAAAAAAAGGTTGAAGTGGGATCAACGCACAAAACAGAGTAATTTGAAGCCATATCCCTCTGAAAGCCTGATGCAGTGAAGATTTTTACAAATAAGAATACTCTGTGCTTCTTAAATGTAATTGCTGGGATAGACATAGGTTAAAAAAAATACTTTTTATTATATAATTAATTACCTTCTCTGTGCAGGAGGAGCATTGTCATATGCTTTGACAGTGAGAGCATAAGACCTCCCTACTGACAATACAACTCCTGGAGCGATGGCGATAAGGCCTGTTCGATCATTAATGATGAAGTCTCCCTGGTCCCCAGCCAGAATTTCGTATATGATCTGCCCATTTGGCCCTTGGTCTGCATCTATGGCACTGAGCTGCAATTGAAAATCAGAATGTAAATACTTAAGAATCAACCTTCCATTCTATTTTATTTTCTCTCAACAAGAGATGTTGCTTTGGAGAAGAAAGTTTTCAAAGGAAAAAGAAACACTGTGCTTCTACTCACTAAAAATATTGTTAAAGGAAAATGTAATTTAAAATTAGAACATCATAAAATGAGTAAAAGAAAATCCTGCATGAGGAAAAAAAATCCAAAACAAAAAATCCTGAATTTATTTAGGACTGCAAGTAAGCTACGAAATCTAAACATTAATGAAAGGCTAATTAATACAACACTGATGTTATTCTTTATTGATAGGAATTTTTGCCACTGCCTAAAAAACCCCCAACCAAATGTTATTTACAAGAACAAAATAAATGTTTGAATTGGGGGTCTGAAGTTTATTCATGGAAAGGTTCCCTACCTCTGTCTTCCTTAAAACTGTATTGGGATAGTGCTGTTGCTGCCAAACCTTATGATAGTCAAGCCTTGCATAAAAACCTGTTCATATTAAGGTGGGGAACAATGGCATTATCATTTGTGGGTGGTGGGACTAGGAGGTGTACGACAGACCAATAAGATAACTGAGTCCAGGTGAAATGATAAAGGTGCACATTCACACACACGTCTATGAGAGAGAGAGATACTATGCACAGGAAATCCAAAACCATTTATTGCAACTCTGTTTTTGACATTTCTCCCACAAAATTATAAAGCTCTGATACCCAGGATGTGCAAGTTTAAGGTCAGATATCTTATGATCCATTAGGGCTAGAAATGGAAATTTATGCCATTGGAAATGGTAGATTCCTATCTTTGTAATGAGATACACAGAAGCTCTTGCTTCTTACTCCTAGTGTATTACCAGTATATGATATGCACGGTCTCTGATAAGAGATAAAGGGAATGTGTGTTTTTTACCAAGTGCACTAAGATGACTTGGAACTACAGGTATATCCTGTATTGAATAGACGACATTAATATTATCAATGAGCTATATTCACACAACAGACATATATAGAACAAGTAGGCAATGTTTTCACTTCAGTTGCTTGGGATTCAGGAAGACTATATTTCTTGAGAACAGATCAAAAGTATGCACTTATTAGCATTTCTCTTTCCATATGCAGAATGAACAGATTATTCCATAAAAAGCACATAAATATCTATAAATAAATCAGTGGTCATGCTTGTCCCTTGAACTTTATATCATACATTAGAACAGCCATCTTAATTAACAACACATTCACAAAATAAAAAAAAGTGGTATTGCATTCTGCTACACTCAGATGTGGGGAAAATAGTTGAAGTATCATTATTAAGCAGGTTTATTAGGTTAGTGCCTAAGGAATGGAGTCCCATTGTGTTAGGCACTGTACAGAGTGGTAGACTGTCCCTGTTCCAAAAAGTTTACAATCTAGTAGCCAAGACAGACACAGGGTGGGGGAAAGGGATATAGCACACAAGCAGAGTGAACAATGTAATGGCTGCAAACAACACATTAGTTTCATGGTTTTGAGAGAGTGAGGGGTGGAGGAGGAATGGGTAGTTAGGAAGGGATCAATTAAATGTAAAGAAAAGTGAAGCGACACTTAAGAAAAGAGAGGCGAAGGGAACAGGGCGGGGGGAAGACTAAGAGGGGCAAACATGGAGTCAAGCTGAGGAGGTGAAGAGACTGTGAGGGAGGGGAAGGCAGAGGGTTGGAGCAAACAGGCAATCAGCATAGTGCAGACAAACTTCAGTAAAACGGTAGGAATTTCTCTGAATGTGTCAGGGTCTGTAATTTGGCTGCATCTGCTGCTTCCTAATGGCTGCATCTCTATCTGGTTCCTCTCTGTAGTTTTTCCCCAAGGGGGTGGGCAGGGGCAACTCTATGTTTTGTGCCACCCCAAGCACGGCAGTCAGGGAGCCGGCGGCGGCATTTCTGCGGGAGGTTGTCGGTCCCACGGATTCGGTGGCGTTCCTGCAGGCGCTCCGCTGGTCCCGCGCTGTTGGTGTTCCCGCCGCCGAATTGTCACCGAATCTGCGGGACAGGTGGACCTCCCGCAGAAATGCCACCGAAGGCTGCCTGACTGCCGCCCTCACAGCTAGTGGCCAGCCGCCCCCTTGCAGCTTGACGCCGCAGGCACAGGCTTGCTGCGCTGGTGCCTGGAGCCAGCCCCAGGGAGGGAAGCAACACCTGGGGTCTAGTTTTCTCAGTTCTAATTCAGGTGTATGTGTGTGTTGTGCTGGGTACTGGAAACTCCAAAGATAAAACCTGTGAATTCCAGTACCTCTTGATTAATGGTGAATATTTTCTTCCCATGAAGTATGTAGTTTGTTGATATAGACAGCGGCCAATACATCAACATGGCATACTGGAACCTTTGGCTGCCAGCCATAGAGCATGTACTGGGCAGCACTGTCCATCAGCTCACCTTCCTGGGTGAACAGCAATGAAATGAAAGTGACAAAAAAACAATTTCACATCTCCATCCCCTGCTGCTCATGTTTGGTGTTGCGCAGCAGAAGGTATGAAGCATCAATAGGCATCAGTTCGTACAGGAGAAAAACAGCAGGGGATATGGAAAATTGTAAGAACCCACACTAAGCAGCTCTGACTTCAGAAGTGCTCCCCTGCTGGGCTCATACACAGAAGAATGAAAAAGCGATGGTTCCTCTAAAGATTCCTGCTGGCCAGTCGGCCTTCCTGCTTTCTTGCTCTCACAGCCCCTAATGCAGTCACAGAGTCAGCGAACATGGAAGCAGGTTCAGGTAATTGTCTGGGAGCCAGAAGGCCTCTTCTTTGCCCCTGCAATATTCAGTAGGCTGGCAGAAGCATATGTGGAGGTGGCCTATCGCCAGCCTGTCACTCAAATCCTCTCCTGGATTAGAATATAATGTAACCTATTAATCAACATATTATTACACTGCCAGCTCTGGTCATGCCACTGCAGTTCAGAGAATATTATTTACAACCTTAGAGCCATCTGCTCCCAAGACCCCTGGTGAAAGGGAGACAAGAAGAAGGAAAACACACACACACAGTATCCTGCCACTAGAGCAGGCAGGGAGCGTACAACCAAAGTTGTAGCATGCAAGATAGTTACATTTACACGTGATTCTAAGCTACAGGGAGTGAATAAAACACAGAGGGATGTAGCTTTTTTTCAGAATATTGATAGATTACACAAATAGGCTCATTGGAATATCAATTTTAATGTGCAGAGTGAGGCACTTAGTCAAAAACAATACCCAAGTTCAGTATAGTATAAATGCACTGAATGAGTTAATATGATAAAAGGAAATGATCTGGATGTTTTGGCAGATCCAACATTCAAATTATGCATTTAGCATGCAGCAGGTGACAGAGGCTGTTACTGCTGTTGCACACTTTGCTATGTGTAGAATCAACCCTTCCTCAAGAAGCAACAATGGATTAAATAAAGTATAGATAGTTATAATTAATTGTACCCTAGGTAAGATGCACTGACCCTGAAATTAAAGTGCATTATTGTCTTCATATCTAATATAAGGTGCATTTCCAAGTGAACAAAGGTATGTTAAATGTTTTTTTAAATTAAACTTCTATCATATTCAGCTCATTTAAAGTTTATTTTGAACTATCTTTCTGATGCACACTTCATTAGAACAGGAAACGCTCTTCACCGCTTTCTTGAGAGGTAGCATGGTATCATACTCAGGTTGAATGTTTGAAATGGTTTTTAATAATGAAACCCTTCAATTGTTTTCAAAATAGTGAGCAACTCATGTTAGAAAGTCATTAAACAAATCAAAGTGCCACACACTGTCCTTGGAACACACTTCTCTAATTCTGTGCTTTCTTGCCAAATTCTGCATAGGACGTCCTATAAACTGTATTTTCATAACTGTTCTACATTCCATATGATAGTGCCTTTGGTGTTTCAACATAATACCCTGTGATGCTTAGATAAAGACAACACAACACATAAAATCCACTTTTTATACTCCCTTAGGGTTTGCAGAAGCACCTCCAGTGAAAAAGCACGGATGTGCCACAGTTTTTTATATCTTAAACATCTCTCAAACTGCATATTCCTATAATCAAATATTCTACATTTACCCTGTGTAATTGCTCATACTCATTAACCTTCCAAAGAAAACTTGCTATAAAAACCTGATGACATAGTTAAAGTGTTACAATACCCTTCCGCACTGAACACCAACAATAAAAACACACACAAGAAAAAAAATCAAAGGTCCTAAGTATTTAACTTCAGCAGTTGAGGCAGGGCCAGTTTTTACTGGGACAGCATGAAAAGAGAAATCAGTTGAATAGACAAATATATAAATTAGGAAGGTTAATTAAATTAACAAAAAAGAGGCTTTGAAAATTTAAGTAATCTGAATAACACTTTTGGAGCAAAAAGATGTCTGAAAGGTAGAGCTGAAGTCCAAGAACTGCTATCATAGTTTATAATTTTGGAAATTCAAATGGCAGGTCTCCTACGGTGATAGGGCTTCATAATTAACATGATTTTGGAAATATTTTAAAGTCAATATACATAGAAAAAGTAACAGACTAAATAGGATCTATTCTACTTCCTCAAAATGTCTCTTGCATACAGTAACAGTAATTTTATTACCCTTAAAATGTAAGAAGATTAATAATTTTAATAATAAAAATGACATGTATTCTACAGCTACTCAACTCAGCAAGAGCTAGTTTAGCAGGCAAATGGAAAACTTTAATAAGAAATATTATTAACATCACATCTTATAAAGCCATATACTTGATGAGTATACAAACTCTGATCAATCTCAATCACTTTAAACTTGAAGGGAGGAACTGGACTATTCCATTTGACCTGGGTCCCTTTAGAAGTGATAGTTTCAGGAAACCTGTTATGAAGCTAATAAACATATGATCATCAACACTTCTAGTGGTCCCACATCTGTCATGAACTAACTTACAGTCAAGTTGTTCTGAATCCCAAATGCCATACATGATTAGTTCCTGCTGACCTAAACTGAATTGTACAGATATTATTTGCCAAACTGGTTTATCTCCCAACATCCATATTTGGAATGATTGATCCAGTCAAGCAAGTTTGATTCTTCAAAGTCATATTTAGTACAAATTTATTTTAGCATTATGGGTAATTTTATGAAAATTACCATATAAACAGTACAGCTGAGTCATTTGGAGAAATATGCCACTGAGGACTGCCATGACTGGGCTGTCATACACATTTTTCATTTTTTCTTGAGCTCCCCTATGTAATTTAGCAATTGCTTCTGCTAGAAAAAGTGCATATAATCCAATATATACTCCATCAAGTTATTGATTTGAACTAATCAAATGTAATACTAATTAGAGCATAAGAAACTACAGTTAAAGCCCTGGTCTTAGACACACAATTTCACTTAATCCCTTTCCATTCCAACCAATCACTTTGAACCTTAGATCAAGTTTACATATTACTGCATTTCTTGATGTATGCAGAGAAACCTGATTTTACAAAGGTTTCAAGGGGTATGCAATGCATTTTAAAATCAAAGTGTCATAAAATTAATTTTGACTTTAATAAAAATTCAGACCTGGGACCAGATATAAATTTCATTTAATGTGGACATTCATATATTCAGGGTTTACCTGTACTTGAAATAAAACATTTGAGATGTGCTTTGGGGACCAAATTTTCTCTTACCTTATATCTAGCTTCTTATTCTCTCAATTGTTTGCATTTAACATCTTATTTCCCTTGTGCTTAGAAACTATTCTACAGGAATGCCACAGACAGACAGACAGACACACAGGTGTCTGTAAACAAGTACAGGCAGAAAACTCTAGGTGCATTTTTACAGGATATTTTATGGAAATTTAGCTGCAAATGCTCACAGGATTCACTGCAAGATGTAAGTTTAAGAAATTAACAGGAACAAAGACATGGCACATTGCAAACACAAAAATGTATAATTTACAATACATGATATGAACATTTGATATTTAAAAAAAGATTCTTAAGAAATTGTCAGTACTTAGTGTGCACTGGATTGCAAAATCCTACTTTACATATTGTCTGAGAGATGTGTGCTAAATGAAAAAATGCTGATTGTTTAGAAGATAAGGAGTTAAATCTCAAGCATGTCACATTTTAGGGCAGGTCTACTCTACAGCAGGGATCGATGCTCTGAGATCAATCCACCAGCGGTTGATTTAGCGAGTCTAGAAAAGACCTGCCAAATTGACTGCAAATCACTCTCCAGTCGACCCCTGTATTCTACCCCCGATGAGAAGAGTAAGGTAAATCAATGGGAGATTTTCTCCCGTCGACCCCCCTGTGGTGTAGACCCTACGGTAACTTGACCTAAGGTATGTTGACTCCAGCTACGTTATACACGTAGAAGACCTCTGAGTACCCCCAGAGGTACATATATCCCTGGTTGAGAACCACTGCATTAATCCAATACCCTACTTATCCTCCTCTTCTTTTTACCCATAGACATATTTAACTATCATTATGACAATGTATTGTAAAGTCTTCTGAACATGAACATATCAGAATGATATTTTCCTCTGATAAAAAAAATAGGGGGAAATTAAGATAAACAGAAAAAATAAAATTGATTACTTTTGTTTCATACATTTAAAATACAGTTTCAGGCAAGAAAAGCAGTGCATACTTTTCAAGGGAAGCGCAGGAGTTATTCTGTAAACAGAATGAAAATACAATACAAAAATACAGTAAAGATCCCTTTTGTAGTTTTCAAAGGCCAAGAAAGTTTTTGGCCCCCGAAGGCAAATTTATGCAGAGATCTAGCTTTTTTGTTCCTTGGCTCTGTCATTTTCTTGGTTACTGTTTTCTGTTCCTTGCTGATTTATTTCCTGTACATTTACTTCATTTTATTTCCAATTATATGTTATATATAGAAATAAAGATATGTCTAATTAAAGAATTACATGGTGTGAATCATTTACATGATCTTATTTAAAGTATAATTTTAAAACATAGCTACATGCTCCATTTATTAATATGCAACTCATATAATCATCTGAGTTATGATAGATAAACATTACTAATAGCAATTGTAATGATATCGGATAGAATAGAAAAAGCTACAAGGAAATTAACCCCGGCCACCAAAGTTAACCAGTATACATTTAGGCTATTTTGTAAAGTTAAGTCAAAATAATTATCACATATTTCATTTGTAAATATAGTTATCAGTATTAAAATCAAAACAATAGATTTATTTAATTGCTAATTTCTCAGCTGTGGAATGTTTTACAGTTCCTAGAAAAGCAAACAGAATGGTCTGATAAAAATAAATTCTCAAAATGGACAGGACATTAAATCTACCTCATACAGCACAAATATTTTTTTTTTAAAAACCACAACTATTCAAAATACCCCACTCTCCTCTGGAAGAGAATAGCATCAAGCCTACAAAACAATCTTAAGATCACAACTCTTAGGGTAGACATCTGAAATAAAATAAATCCTAGTGGATTCTGACTTGGGAGTAAGGCAAACACTACCTCTCCAGTCTCTTCTGAAGAGATAGTTCTTAATTCTTTGTTTTGAATGCTCTGCCCCTCTTCCTATCTGCAGTCAGACGGGAACCTGATTTATGAAAGTGGCAAGTTCCTCCTCTGCAGCATTTTCTTCTTTTCTAGCAATTCTGTAGAAGCTATGCTGTAGGGGATCTACAAAACCAGACAGGTCAGGTTACAGTGCAAGAGCCAAATTACTCCCTCCACCAAGCCCACTGAGAAAGCCAGCTGAAGTCACTATAACCAGAGACTATTCATTTCCAGTGACTTGCCCACTCCAGCTGAATTAAGGGACATGGAGCGGGGGCCATCAGAGCTGGTTTGGAGGTATAGGGTTTCTGTGAGAATGGCCTAGTGGCTCTGGTGGATCTCAGAAATCCATCTAGTTCTTGAGCATGCATCATGGCTTCCTCCACAGAGGTAGGGAAAACCCACTGCTTCCTCCCCTTCCACCCCTCACAGAAGTAAATCTATGAGTTTAACTTGTAATGAATGTTTTCTCTCCTATGTTTTCTCTCCTCTCCAGTAGGGCAGAACAGCATCCTCCATTTTTTTAAAGGATTCAAGGGGGTAGCAAATATGAAATTCATTAAATTAACTACCCATGTACTCAAATAAAAATGATTTCCAAATCAAATAGCAAATTCACAAGTAGAAATGTGCTTTTGGGTACTTTTAATTTCAATCTATGGTATTTACAAATACAAAAAAAATCACATATTTTTGTGCAGAAACCTCAATTCCTCTTTATTTTCTGTACATTCAATGTTCCATATCCCAGGCTTTGGTGAACTTACACTTGGTGCAGCTTGAGTCACTATAAAACTGTACTGGCAGAATCAGTCCTATAGGGACTCTTCCACTGACAGAGAGTATGGCAGAGCTGTACGTGTCCCAGTCAGATCTCTGGCATGAGAGGAAGTAGGGGAGAAAGTAGAATTTCCTGGTGCTGAGAATCCTCACCACTCTAGGCAAGTGGCAAGTTACACATTTAGGGCTGGTCTAAGATCCCTTTGGCACAAACGTGACCTTAGCAAGGGCCACGAATGCAGCCCAGATTGTTTAATCGTAATACTATGGCACTCTTTTGGCTTTCAAACTTTAAAAGCAAACTGGCCATTATATGAAAACAAACTAAGACATTGGAGTAGGAATTAGCGTTTTTGTAGAAGGACTAAGTGTTTTCTAGATTAATCATTTTATTAATTATCTCTCTAATGCAATCTGATTAGGGAACATAGACATCCTTTGCTTATGTGTAAATTGCTATCCGATTACGTAGACTCAATGAGGTCCGTGCTGCCTTTTCTGACCTACTTTCTCTGACTGGAGTAAGTGGTTTCACCGAGTAAACAAATTCGACCTGGGTCATTTTCCTTTTAAATCATAGCTGATTATCATCTCAAAGGAGATAAGTGTCTTAAAATATGAGGTGGGGCTATATAATGAAATGCTTTGTGACATATATATGCACATGAGTACAAACAGTTTAATTATGTACATACAGATGAGTATACAGGGTAATTATTTCAGTCAAAATCAATACAGAATTTAGTTTTATTTAACATTGTTTCTTTAAAAAGAAAAACTTTAACCAGTCTTACAAAAAAACAAGTTCAAGTTTTTATTTTTAAAGAAATAATGTTAAATGAAACTCATAGTCTTATTCAGCATTACAAGTCTGCCTTACTGGCCCATTAAAGTTCCACAGGCCTCCTAGAATCCACAGATGTCAATGATATTCACAATTCCAGAAGTACAATCCATTCTCTAGTATTTGCAGAATACTGAATTAAAGACTCCATGTTGGTAGCCTTGGCAGGTGTAATCACCAGCGTGATTTTTGGGTAAGATCTGAGTTATATATTGACCTGGGTGTGTGGCTGGTCCTTTGGTATCAGAAGAACCTTTTATTGGATGAGACTGGTTGTAAAGAACCACTCACCTTTAAATCCAGTGTTTTGGGGGGTAATACAAGGACTGGGATGCTCAAGAAAACTACTTTTATGACTTCTTGTTAGCCAGTGTGGTGAAACAGAAGTTTAATTTGGTTGCTGGTTTGGTATACCCAATGGGGATTAGCCACCAGTCTTGGGGTTTATTTGCCCTATATCTCAGCAGTTTGTCCTGAATTTGGCATCCTCGGTTGTTACCCACTGAGGCACGGTTACAGCCAGTTCTCTGAATTTCAGGGGATTTTATCCCAGTGGATCCCTTGCAGGATTTTTAACATCTTCCTAATGTGCCAGTATCTAGATTAGGAAACTGAGACAGAGAACAACTTGCCAAATTTCCAAAGTTTAGCTTTATATTCCATGGGTAAGTACGAGGTATACCACTACAGACATCAGCGCTGGTGTTTTAAAAATGTATGTAGTGCTTTATCATACCAATACATACATGTTTCTTATTAAAGTGATCTGTAATTTGTATTAAGTTTGCAAGATATTTAGCACAAATGTTCCTTTTTGTAGCCCACAGATTACTTGGGTTACAGTTCAGGGCAACTGCACCTACATGTCCCTTCGGTAGCTCAGCAAAGGCTCCCACTCTCAGGATTCCAGCTCCCCAGCTGTTGCCTTTCTTGGATGGAGACATCCCTCACCCTTTTGACTGGAGTATTTCCAGGCTGTACAGTTCCTTAACTGCCCTGTGTTATCCCCAGGAGAGACAGGCTGCCAAAGCAAAACTTTGTTGCTTTCTCTTTAGAGATGGTTAACAAGTGTAAATGCTACAGTTAAAAGGTACCACATACCACCTCCTATGCCAGCCCACTTTATTCTTAAGGTAAAAAGCATTACAGAGAAAATATATTAAAACCAATAAAAAAATTTACACACATGCTAATAAGCTGACCAGAATCCAACCCAACCCTAACATGGATTCTGGCAAGAGCAGTCCTTCAAACCTCCACCCAAGGGGATTTGATGTTGTTACAGAATCATCACTGCTCCAGTGCAGAAAAAGCACCCAGTCTTTTGGGGCATCCAGAAGCCCCATCTTTATAACCTTTCCCAATGGATTGGGGCCTTTTGAGGGCCAAGGTCCTGTTTGCTGGATCAGGAAGAAACCATGAGCCAGTTTAAAACTAGGATACTTATACAATAACTCTTTCTCTCTCTCTGTCCTTGGAGAATACAGTTTGAACTATATATGCATACCTTCCCAGAAGAGTTGCTTCAAAGAGCTGCTTGTTATGGGTGATAGTACATTAGGATTCCCCCCTCCCTACTAGAGAAGATACATACAATGCCATAGCTGCATTTTTAATACTATATACCCCCAAAGGCATTAACCCTAATTCAACAAGGTTTAACTTAATTCAATAAAGGTCAGGCAAGATATTGCAGGAAATCATCAGTCTCACATCTTGTACATACAATGAGGAAAATATCAGAACTGAACTCTGCCATGTAGCTTTGACAAGAATTTTGCAGGCACCACAGTATACCCCAATTTTTCTGAAACCCTGTTATCCAAACCTCTGCATTATCCAAATGCCTTCCTTGTCCCTCAGCATATGATACAGCCCCTCTGCAGCATGTATCACATGCTGGGGGACAAGCAAAGGATTCAGAGAATGTGGACGTTCATATAATTGAGCAGAGACTCCAGGCCAAGACTGAGAGGAGGATGAGCCCTGGCCACGGGAAGGCCACCCTGCTGCTGAATGGCTCCTGCCATCTCTCTTATCCAAACAAAATCTGTGCCCCCCCCCATGCTATTTGGATAATCGGGAGTATACTGTATTTGGTTGTGCTGATTCTGTCATTCTTACAAACCCCATGAAGGAGCAGAAAAAAAGGACAGCAGAAGAAAGGACACCAGTATAAGTTTAAACAGCTGTGTTGCATTGGTGCAATGCATCTACACTGGGGGTTTACATTGGTACATATTTCCCTAATGTAGACAATCCTTAAATTCCATTCAGTTGGATTTGTACAAACTCATTAAAGGGAATGGGATTGCAAAAAAAGTCACTGACAGCATAATTGAAAACAAAAGTACTTGTGAATGGGTGTTGAATCCTTGACTCATTTGTTCTGTAGAACCGATATTGTGAACATGAAACAACTAAGCTTGATTCTAAGATGCTAGAGTAAGTTTGCAGAACTTGCTTTGAAAAATAAATCCAGAACTTTTTAAAATTTGTTAACTAAGCACATTTGATATGGAAATAATTGAAGTTGACAATTAACATGGAAATCCACAATGTCACTTTTCACTTTCCAGTCACTTTACAGATTAGACCCACTATTTAAGCCTCACACAACCTTGTGAGGTAGATATTTTACAGATGGGAAAACTAATGCACAGCGAGGCCAGATAACTTTCCCATGTATATATAGCAAGTCAATGCAGATCAAGGCATACATCTGAGAGACTTGACATCTACTCCACTTCTTAAACCACATTCCTTCCCTCATGAATTCAACTACCAATTATATTTACTAAAAAGTTTTTTTTAACACCCTCTCCATTTTCCTAGCCTACTAATCTCTACCCAGCATAATTTTGTCTTGTTGTGATCAATTTAAACTGCAAGTATTTAGAGGCAAAGACCATCGGTAAATTGTGGCCCCATTGTCATCAGTTGGAGTTTTGCCACTGATTTCAATAGGGCCGGGATTTCACCCACTGTTTTACTCACTATTTAAAGTGCTATATACGAATGTTAAACAATAAACAATACTTTCTCCTCTTTTCTTCTACTATAAACCACATTTCTCACGTCTAACAGTTCACTGCTATACGAATGATGCAGTCAATAACATTGACTGAAAAACGAATGGCCATTGTACATCTGACTCTCAGTAAAAGGCAAGTTAGAAATATTTCTGGATAATTCATAATAATGTGCCTATCCACATACAGGTTTTATTTGGGACTATATGAAGAGTTGTCAACATGCAGGAGAATAATTGCTTTTGTGACCGTTCACATCTCATCAGAAGCTAGAAAGTTTAGGAGAATATCTATTTATGCAAGATTTCTAACCCAAAAATTTTGATAAAGTGGCAGATAAGCAGCTGAACTTTTGGTGTATTGTTCAAAACATACTAAGCTACAAAGTTTTTGAGGTTCACAATTGTTAATTTTTAAATGACCTATATCATTATTTAAATAGGGGAAGACATATACACTTCATTTCTACCTGTTTCCAGTATACTTACAATTAATATTAAGTTCAAAACTGCATATTGCTAGCAAAGAGTTGTTAAACACAGCTAGATAAAAGGCATGAGGTTACCTTTATAATGCTTTCCCCAGGCCTCATGTCTGTATAAATCTTGACATTGTATGATATGTTGGAGAAGGTTGGTGAGTTATCATTTGCATCAATCACCAGGATATTGACCATAACTGCAGTACTCTCCTGTACACCATCAGAAGCTGTCATCTTCAAAAGAAAAAAGAATACAGAAAAACACTTTAATGGGGTAGAATTAAGACAAATGCAACTAAGAATAAAATGAACTCTTGCAAGTAAAATCTGTTTGTCTTTTTGTGTTCAATCTGGCATGTTTTGACACCTACCAGGAAAATCTATATACTTTTCTTACTAGACAATCCATATGATAATACCTTGGGAATTCAGCTGAAAAGAAGCAATAATGCACTGAATAATGAAACACAAAAGATAGTGTAAATATATGCAGTACAATGCCAGAGGACCTGCAATGTGAGTCCTCTATCTATTAATCCAGCATTTTCAAATAGCCTCACTTTAGGCCCAAACCTCCAACAAGCTCAGTACCTTTATCTCCCATTGCGATCAATGGGACTTGATTGAATTCAGCACCTTTCAAGAGACACTTGGGATCTTGCAGGATTGGGTTATACATACACACTAGATTTTCCTAACTTTCACTGAATCTCCCATACATGTATGCTTCCTCAAGATCTCAGTGTGTATGCTTCCTCAATGTCAGCAAGAGCACAGGGAGGTGGCAGAGAGTAGTGGGAAGAATCCTACTTTCAGCCCATTTTCCCCCTCCCCACAGAACAAGTACATCTTGGGCAATGGACATTGCCTTCTCACATTACCCTGGTATTGTTTTTTATCTTGACCTGGATGAACCATCCTCTGGTAGTGAGAGGGCAGTCAGGGGCAGCACCAGCTTTTTTGCCACCTTAGGCGGCAGGAGAGGCTGCCGCCAAAATGCCGCCGAGATCCCCGCGGCCAAAGAAGCTGCCGCCGAGGACCCCAGCGGTCAAAGAAGCTGCCACCGAAGTGCCAGGGTCCTCGGCAGCACTTCGGTGGCAGCTTCTTCGGCCGCCAGGGATCTCGGCGGCATTTCGGCGGCAGCCTCTCCCGCCGGTGGTCACTGAGGGACCTGAAACTCTGCCCCCAAAATCCTGGCGCCCTAGGCGACCGCCTAGGGTTACCTAATGGTAGCACCGGCCTTGAGGGTAGTTCAGTCTCAGTGTCTATTCAATACTTTGCCTCTCTGCTGACACTGGCCCCAAACTGTATGAAATAATCCTAAGTAAGATGGTGGTGATTATTATAATTTCCTATTTGTATTACTGTAGTACCTCGAGGCCCTGAGACTGGGTCTACATTGTGCTAGGCACCGTACAGCTACAAGTTAGACCAGTGGCTCTCAACCTTTCCAGACTACTGGATCCCTTTCAGGAGTTTGATTTGTCCCACATACCCCCAAGTTTCACCTCACTTAAAAAACACTTGCTTACAAAATCAGACATAAAAATACAAAAGTGTCAGAGCACACTTACTGAAAAATTGCTTACTTTCTCATTTTTACCATATAATTATAAAATAACTCAATTGGAATATAAATATTATACTTACATTTCAATGTACAGTATATAGAGCAGTATAAACAAGTCATTGTCTGTATGAAATTTTAGTTTGTACTGACTTTGCTAGTGCTTTTTATGTAGCCTGCTGTAAAACTATGCGAATATCTAGATAAGTTGATGTACCCCCTGGAAAACCTCTGTGTACCCGCAGGGGTATGCATACCCCTGGTTGAGAACCTCTGAGTTAGACAATCCATGCCTTAAAAAAAAATAAAATCTGAATAGACAAGTCAAAGGATAAGGAAAAGGAAGAATTATTTTACAGAGGCAGAATTGAGGCACAAAGATATAAGTGATTTGCCCAAGGACAAATAGAAAATCCACGGTAAAGCCAGGAACTGAACTGAGATCTTCCAAGTCCCAGCCAAGTGTTTTAATTATATTCCCATCCTGTGTTCTTTGCTATTTAGGGCTTGGCTACACTTACAAGTTACAGCGTAATAAAACTGCCGGCAGCGCTGTAACTCATTAACTGGCTACACTTGCAAGGCACGTGCAACGCTGTATCTCCTCAGATACAGCGCTGCATGTACTCCACCTCCCCGAGAGGAATAACAGCTGCTGCGAAGTGGGTGCAACGTTCGTCTTTCAGTATAGCCAGGAACAACGGAGTTAATGATCTTCCGAAGTTGCCTTTGTTTTGAAACGGCACTTCCGGGTTGGAGTTCAGAGCTGCATTCTTTAAGATGCTAATCACAGGCTCCGTTTCCTCTCTTTTATCTGCTCTTTAAAAACAAACAAAGCCCCTGCTGTTTGCTTTCAGTGATTGAGAGAGAGGCAGGGGATGTGGAGGTGTGGAAATAATGAGCTGACACTCTGTGGCTATTCCAAAAATCCACTTTTTTTCCAAAAACGCTCCCTGTCAAAGTCCCCCTCACCCCCCCCCCCCGATTTGAAAAGCACGTTGCAGCTACCTGAATGCCCATAATGCACCGCTCCCAATACAGCTGCAAGTGCCGCAAATGTAGCCACGTCAGTGGTAGTTACTGCGCTGGCCGCTGCCAGTGTGGACAGGCTGCAGCGCTTTCCCTACTCAGCTGTACGAACACGGGTTTAACTAACAGCGCTGTACATCTGCAAGTGTAGCCTAGGCCTTAGAGGGACAGATTCTCACTCTGTGCTTGCTTTGCATTGCTCAGGCAACCCAACGGGACCAGACATTCACTCTAACTCCCCTGCTGGGGATTCATGTGATCCAAAGAGCACCCTAGTGGGTTTAGAGCCAGTTCCTATATTTCTCTTCCACAACACCTGGCACAAAATACCTCAATGTATCAGGCAATAGGAAAGGAATGAATGTTGAAGCCTTAGTTTTGTCCCAAGTTTCCTAATAAAGCTCAGAGGCGGAGTATATAGAGTAGGTCACTGGGCTGCCATCTCAGAAACTCTGGATATATGTTTACATTCTCCCTTCCTCTTCTTGTCATGGTGGGGAATTTTAAATAGTTTCTGGTTCTCTATACTTACACCAAACAAGTACTAGTTTGAAGCTAAATGAATGTCTACAGCACAGAACTGTGTAGAGAGCATTTTTCATCAAGTGGATACTAAGAGCATACGTTTATTGGTCAAAATTAAAGATATTATTAATAGTTAAACAAACTAGCAATGTTGTCAATATGAGGAAGATGTGGAAAGGAAACCAGTATTTGAAAATAATCTGACTTTGGACCCAAACCTGCAAAGAACTGCATACCTTTAGCTCCCATTGAAATCAATGGTAATTGAAATAATTTGGCACCTTCCAAAAGGCACTTGGTATTGCAAGACTGGGTTGAACATACACATTAGAATTTCCTAAATTTCTCTGAACTGCTCACACATTTATACCTCCTCAATGTCAGCAAGGGGGCAGGGAAGTGGCGGAGAGTAGTGGGGAGTGTGAATAATCCTACTTTCAGCCCTCTTTACCTACCAGATAGATGCCTGGGTAAATGGGAGAAGTAAGCTGTTTCATTAAAAAGGATGAACTAATTTATTCCTCCTTCACCCAGATCCAGGGAGGAACAAGGAAGAGAGCAACTCTGAGTCAGAATTCATTCCTTGATCTGTTCCTTGGGTGCTGCAGCTACACACTACATCTTATTCAGGACAAATTGTAAAGTAACAATCTAGCCCTAAATTATTACTATCCTCCAAATGGGTATTAATTTGTGTTTGAGAGCACAGAGGACAGCCTATTCAAAAGCATATGCTCTGTTTTATTTCCTCTCTGTCATATCAAAATTTAGAATTCTGTTTATAAATACCATATTGGCTTTTTCAACATTAAAAATGCTATAATACCTGAGTAGTTCCAGGTGTGTTTTTGAAAGAATATTGCTTACCGAGAAGGTGTATAGCTGCTGGAGCTCTCTATCAACTGGTTGGAGTAAGGTGAGGTAACGGGTTATACCAGTCTGAGTCACAGTGAAAAATGCATTATAATCATTTAGGAAAAGATGGAGCTGTGGATCCTTTGTCTTTAAAGAGAAAAAAAAGAATATTTATTAATATATGATATGTAAGTAAATATTCAAAAAATCATGGAAGCATTAGTGTAAATGAGCAGAATTATTATTATTATTTATTTGTATTACTGTGGTAATACAGCAAATCCTAGTTAATGACCATAATCCCATTGTGCTAGGTGCTGTACAAACAAAAAGATGGTCCCTGCCTGAAAGAGCTTACAATGCACAGTACCATTACTGATAGAGTCGGTGAAACAGCAAAACACCTAAATTGCTTTCATTAGCCCTCTTCACAATGTAATATTCTGAAAAAATATTTGAAAATAAACTTAAAAATTTTAGGGAACCTCCCCCCAAAAATGTTTTAAAAACAAAACAAAAATCCCTACTAAAATAGGGTGATAACATTTTGACTTTTAAAAAGATAATTCTTAAAACCGCATTTTACTTTATCAAGATAAAGATTCTAATCTCTGTCCTCATAGCATATCTTGAGAAATCTTTCCATTTGCTTAGTGCAGCAATAAAATAGTTCGGATGAACAATGTCTACCACATACTGAAGATTAGTATCTGGTTGTTGCAGAAACTCTGCAGTACAAAACATTAGGCATATCCTTGTATATCAGAAGAAAAAAACATTTATACACAAGTAAAAATAAGAATAATTACTTTGACCATATCAGAATCTAGATATACTATAGCAGGCATCAGCAACCTTCGACATGTGGCTTGCCAGGGTAAGCTCCCTGGGGGGCCGGGCTGGTTTATTTACTTGCCACGGCCCACCAGTTCGGCCGATAGCGGCTCCCACTGGCCGCAGTGCGCCACTCCAGGCCAATGGGGGCTGCGGGATGCGGCGGACAGCACATCCCCTGGCCCACGCCGCATCCTGCAGCTCCCATTGGCCTGGAGCAGTGAACCGCGGCCAGTGGGAACCACGATCGGCCGAACCGGCGGGTTGCGGCAAGTAAATAAACCACCTCGGCCCACCAGGGAGCTTACCCTGGCGAGTCACGTGCCGAAGGTTGCTGATGCCTGTACTATAGTTTAATATTTATTTTTATTTTGAAATAACATTTTTATTAAACGTATGTGATATATTTTGGCAGCTCAAGACTTCTTGAAACAGTCTAGTAGGGAAAATTTCCATGCTTTGAATTCTCCATCCTACGAAGTTTAGCAGTTGTAACTTATCTTGTATGTGCCAAAAGGTATGAGGAGGCTTAAAAGACATACTAAATGACTGACCTGGAACTCACCCTAGTTTGTCTTCCTTTACATAGCTTGAGTAAATAATGGTTATTTCAATGGTGTGGGAAAAAGCAATAACAACTCTTTCCAGAGAAGAGGTAGTCAGATTTCGGAACATACAGGACACCGACTGTCTGAAAAAGGGACAGACTAGGACTACCATGAGAGAGAGTCAGAAAGGGCCATACTCTCTATCAAAAATTACTCAAGAGATGTGATGTTTAATGGCCAGAACCTGTGGATTGGCTCTTTAGCAACCAGTGTAGCCTGAGAGTGGGGGGTCTGTAGGAAGTTGCAAGGGGGGCTCTAAGTCACATTGTGGATCCCAAATTCTCAGGCTGCTGGATGACAGGTCTGTCTTGAGGAACAATTTAGAGCAACCTTAGGAGGGCGCCAAAACTCTGGCCATGGAGACAGCACTACTTTGGAGCAGGGAACAACACAATCATGCCAAACTATGTCACTTGCAGATTCCCCTAGGCCAGAGGAACCCCTAATTGGTTAGTTGAGCTATCTTTCTATGCATTTTATGCTGTTGAAATGACACAAAACCAGAGGAATGGGCACCTTCTATTTAACTATGTATCTAACCTGCTACACTGATTTTACTGGATCTTTTGCAGTTACTATGTATTGCAGTTAACTTTTTAAACACTTTAATTTTATTTCCTCTCCTATTCTATGAAAATAAATGCCCCTTTATATATCTATATCTATCTATCTATATATATATAATCTGACTGGAATTTAAGTGCTTTTTAAATTTGGGACACACTACCTCTGCTATTTTTCAACATGGCTACTGGTGCATTTCTTGAAGTAGATAAGAGAGAATATGGCAAGGGGTGCTATGTGACTGATCAAAATAGAAAATGGATGTTAAGTTAGAAAATTAGTCACACAGAAATTGTCCAAATGGTATAGAACAAGGGAAAGAACAAGGCCAAAGCAATATTATTGATCAAATATTACAGGTATTACCATCTTCACCAAATCCAGTGGTTGCAAAATGCCTGTTTGTCTTCAAAAACAACACATTTTGAGGTACTATCCCTACACCCACGCACACATATCAGAGTGAAATATTTCAAAATAAGATCTTCATTTCACTATTTTTAACACCTTAGGAGGAAATGGACATTCTCTACATTTATGTCAGTGTCACTAAATGAAATCTGAAGCTTAAACTTGTTATGGCTTTTAGACTCTCATCTCACAAAAGAATTCTATAGACAAAACCAGACAAATATATAGCTACACAGTTATGAACACTAAACCACAGTGTAAAAAGTTGTAATATTACTTTTCTGAGAGCACTGTTCTTATTCTAAGAGCATTTACTCAAACTGTATCATAAACAACTTTCCTAAAGATCAGTTATTTCCTTCTATTCCTAGCTAATTAACTGCAGAAAGATTTAGGAATTAAAAAGTTACTTCAAGTGAAAAATCTTAAGATTCTCATAGCCTAGCAGGCATAACTGAAACATTTCAACAACCTGAAACAAAAGCACTAAAAATATAATACTGTAATAAACAGTTGCAAACACAGAATAGGGCAAAAAGATGAAAAAAAAAAGACTTAATTTTGCAGCCCAAATAACTCTACAACACTGAAGCACAGGTTTTGGAGGACAAAGATTATAGTATTTAAAGTCGTAGAGCTAGAAAAACACTTCAGTTGCTAAAAACTAAGTGCAAGAAGTGTTACAAATGAGTGGTTTCCTGTCACTAAAGATACACTTTAACCTTGACAGCTGTCAATAAAATTAAAGCTCTTTTCGCCATTAACAGTCCAAAGAAAGAAAAAGGGGTATCTATTATGGTTTTTCCAGGAGAAGTGGTGGCAATGACTGTTCACTTGTAGACTCTATAAAGTTAAACACAAAACTTTATTTTCAGAAAATTCCAAGTCATTTTTTAGATCTCTATATGGTACTGAGTCAACATAGGCTCGGTTCAACTAAAGGATTTGCTTATAACTCTAAGAATGTTCTTTCCAATTTAGTTCTTTGAACTCTTCCACTTAATTTGATATCACACAAGTGATTCCTCAAGACTGTGTGGCCTTCTAGCCAAATCAGTCTTGTATGGTTCCTGCTTTCACACAGTTTTGAACAAGATTAATTTAACTTTCTGGATGACTTTTGTTTCAAACATACAATCATGTTGGCTTCCCTGGATTCCATTATAACCCTTTGCTTTTGGCCATCTATGTGTTCTATTACTTTCTTTGAGGTCCATCAATGGAATATGGATGTTTTTTTCTATGCTAAAGACACTTCTTTATTCATCACAGACATTAGAACTGTCATCTCGAAGCAAGTGAATACTTGGTGAGTATCCAGAATGGAATACTGGGAAGATGGTCATGTTAGGACTGATACAGTGAAAGAGACATAGTCCTCCATACAGCTATAATAATGCAGTTACCATTCTCTTCAGTCTCATCCATCATTAACAAAAACTGCCAGCTAAATACTGATTGCAGGTTAGGCTTGATGTCAGGAAACAAATCTTTGACTTGTAAATTGAGCACATTTGATATGGGAAACACTGAGACAAACTAATTAATGGAACGCTATATGTCACTTTTGTGATCACAATTATAAATATAATCATTTTTTAAAAATAAGTATTGAACATAAGCACTATCATTCTTGACTACTACAGCGGGTATTTGAGGTTCTCTCTGCCAAATTGCCTGCAAAGGTCTGAGCAGATCAGATAGAACCAGCAATCAGAAACCACACATAATAGTGTAAACTAACAACATGCAGCTAAGAACCACTTCAAGCATGCAGAACAAACCTCATATATTTTATCTTGGCACTATTTACACTATTTATTGTTACCCATCTGATAAGTAATCAATGTCATTTTCTGTAGCAAAGACAATTTATTTTGTAGCAGGAAATATATTTATCTGCTGAATATATAAAATAGTTGTAACGTATCCCTGTTAAAACTCCATTGACTTAGGTGGGCTTACAGCAGAGATGAATAAGGCCCAATGTATTTAAAGTTTTACAGACAGACTTCTCTAAATAACCAATAGTTCCAAAGTTTCCCAGCTTTACTGAAATAAAAATGAAGGAAAGAGAAACCAAAGCACACAATTCCAACCAAAATATAGTTCCACACACTCAACACCGAGTACCTACAGGAATGGCATCTGGTACAAGCTACAAAACAAAACAAACATGATATGAAATGAATAAATACTAACAAAAACACATATAAAGCAATGATGTACCTTATGAAAATGGAAAAAATAACAGTTACAAATCTGAAACAATTAACTGAGCTGCAAAAAGCATTCACAATGCGCACTGAATCCATTTATACTGAGCCTGGGTTAGTTTGTTCTACTTCCAAATCTCAGAGCAGTTCTTGAAAATTTGCAAATCTGGGCAGAGGGTCACTTTGAGTTCACACAACCCAGTTCTCTGTTACTGAAGTTCATTTCCTTTACAAAAAAAAAAGTCCTATAGAATTTAATAAGGATAAAATCAGTAGCTTCTACAGAAATTACTTTTAACACTGACAGAATCAATAGAAAATGATACCTGTTCTACAAGTTTTTGAACCACCCTGTAAAACTTGATAGAAGGGATATAATCCCCTATAAATTTCTAGAGGACTTTCCTGTAAGTTCCCAGAACAAACCTCAATACCCAAAGAGTGCCTCTGGTGGCTTGTCCACACACTTCCTGCCCCATCTTGAAGCCAATTAGCTTCCTTCTAAGACGTCAGAAGGAAATGAGTGGTCCTCTTCAGGGAAAGAGCCACATATAGGTCATTTCCCAATCCCATAAAGGATTCCTCTATCCATATTGTGTATCAGGAAGCAGCAAAGAGGCTGCATCTGCAACTAAACTCTGGCTGTGCCAGGGCTAAGAGACAACCCAAATCCCTTGCATGCAGTAGAGCAGCATCTCCTAGAACAGGATTAATGCAGTGGATTAAGGCAGTGACCCATACTGTCATACCTCAGATAACCTGCTTGGCATCAGGAAAGTTGCCATTCAGCACTACAAGGGAACCACCAAGTAAAACCATCCTGCCACGTGACCGAGCAGAAAGGATGAATGGGAAGTGAGTGGCATATTATGTCACCATCAATTCTAATGAAGATAGCATAAGGTAAATTTGTGGAATGGTCCTAAACCCAAGAAAAAGGGGGCAGAATAGAAGTGAAGGAGAGGATTTTTTTTCTTTTTTTTACATTAATGAAACATCGGAAAATGTGTGTTTTTTTATCTTTTTCCCCCTAGCTGTATAATCCATTCATAGCTGCTTTTTGTAAAAACTCTGAACTTGTTTTATACACTCCTCTTCAATACGAACTAGCACAGAGTGCTATTTTTAACAATGTTGATGGGAATAGCCCACACTTTTAGATTGATTAGCCTACAGGATATCAGTGACTCATGGACCACATCAACCAGATTGCCCTGCAGTTCTTTGAAAACATATAATCTTCAGGGAAGCAAAGGAGGAAGAACCTACAGTTCCAACTGGGGATGGTGCAGATGGAAAATGTCTTATTAGCTTATTGAAAGTCTCAGTGTTCTCCTTCTGCAAATGATCCCTTGGACAAAGAATATAATACAATGATGACAAAGCAATGCAAGAACAATCAAAGAATAAAAGATAACTAACAACTATCTCCTTAGATGATGGAGATCAACTAAGAGACTATTTCTTGGCTGTTTTTTGGAGACCTACTCTTAGGCTCTGACTTCCTTAGCTAAAGGGACTACATAAGGCCAATATGTACTTCTGGAAGGTGTTCTGATACTATGATGAGAGTGGTATAGGAACCACAATAGAGCAGAACAAAGCAAGGGACCCACCTGATCCTTAGTGATAAGGTGTTCCAGAAGGTTTCAATGTGATGTACAACATTGCGCTGTATGTCAAAAATGTATACACTTACTCCGAGTTTCAAGAAGTAAGCAGCAGACCTACTGAGAGTATGCAAGTGAGAATAAAGAGGGAAAAGAATAGTAGTGATGTTATGGCAGGGGGCTCTATTATAGACCACCAAATCAAGAGGAGGAAGTTGCTGAGGCATTCTCCAAGCAGTAACAAGATTAACTAATACACATGAACTAGTATTAATGGGGGATTTTAACTTCTTTGATATCTGTTGGAAGACTAATGCAGCAAAACATAATACACCTTGCAAGTTCTTAGCATGTGTAGGGGAGAACTTTCTGATTCAGAAAGTTGAGGAAACAACTATGGGGTCATGCATTTTGGATCTGGTTTTGACCACCAGGGATGAATTAGTTTCAAACACAAAGGTGGTTGGGAATTTGGGAGGAAGTGATCATGATCTGATAGAATTAAAAATCTTAAGGAAAGGCGGACATGAGAACAGCAAAACAAGGACACTGGACTTCAAAAAGGCAGATTTCAACCAACTCAGGGAAATAGTAGGCAAGGTCCCAGGGAAAAAAAGTTAGGAGGTAAAGGAGTTGAAAGGGGGCTGGCAGTTCCGAAAAGATGTAACACTAGGAGCTCAACATCAAGCTACTCTGATGTAGAGAAAAGATAAGAGCCACAGGAGACCAATGTTTCTTCATAAGGAGATCCTTAGCTATCTAAAACCCAGAAAGGATACATACAGGAAATTGAAGGAGGGCCTGTTATGTTATCTGATTAAAATATGACCATATAGATCATTGTTGCAATCACTGTTATATAATTGCAACAAACCTTGTACAAAATGTGGCACGTAAGATGTCTATGGAAAGGTAATGACTCACTAAGTATGACTATGCTATTTGTATGCCTGTATCATTTTTGTATTTGTAGTTATGAGTATTGGCTTTATACCTGTATTTCAAATGTTTGCTCTTGAGGTAACGCCCACAATGTAGTTAGCCAGCACATCTTGGAGAGACTATTCAAATTCATCTGATGAAGTGAGTTCTAGCCCACGAAAGCTTATGCCCAAATAAATTTATTAGTCTCTAAGGTGCCACAAGGACTCCTTGTTGTTTTTATTCAAATTAAGTGGCTCATCAAGGAGCATTTAGCTTACAATGGAAGATGCCCATCTACTCTTAATGGACTTTCCTGCTGTGACTAAGCAAAATCATGCATGGAAATGTGACTTGTCCATGTGACTCCAAACACTATCTTGTTACGTTAACTTTCCACAGTAAGAACAATGGGATTCCCTCCAAATGGCAGAAACTATAAAAGGCCCTGGAACACCTCCCCACTTCAGTTTACTTGGCTCCTAAAGTATTTATGTGGCTTAATTAAATTTATGCCATTTAAACAACCTACTTATAACAGCAATGGATAGTGCTGCTCTAATTACATGTCTGCCAACAATCCCATTTATATAAAGTCAGTTTTTGAAAGATTTATAACTGGACGAGGGTTGAAATTTAGGTTAGATTGTTCAGGAGTGAAGACAACTTTGGACAGGTAAATAAAGAATAATACAAAATATGATTTAAATTAATTTGTGGATTTTAAGTGAGAAGAGCAAATACAAAGTGTTATTATGGACAACATCACAGCGGTCACCATTAAAAACCAACACAGTGGATAAATGTTGTCTTTTTAATGGCCAATAATGTCTGATTTTTAATTTAATTTACAAACCTAAAATAAAATCTCTAGGTCTTTAACAAATGCAGAATTATCTATGCCCTGCTGCTTTCACCTTGTGCTGTGATCAAGTCAGATCTGACATGTCTTGTCAATTTTTAAAACTATCTGTATAAACTACACTTACATACTGCCCTCCCACCAGCATGGAAGAAGTGTCAGATTCAGTTGAGCAGACCTCCAGTATGTACAATAGAGTAAGCATTAGATGAAGTCACTTTGACATATGCATTAGTATATAAACATGTAGTCCCTGATTCTATATTCTCTTAAACCACTTTTAGACTGGTGTGATTTCATTCTGCACCCAGGAGCGGAACCTCCGCTCTGCCATGCCCTTCCCCCAGAGGAGGTGAACACAGACAAGGAGTTGCCGGCACTACCATCAGCTGTATACCACAAGGAGCCCGAGGACCTGTGAAGCCTGAGGTACCAAACCCCAGGGAGGTAGGAAGTAGCCCAGGGCAGCCGACGACTGGCCAGCTACAGGGCTGACCGCATTTCAGTCGATGTGTTGTGGCTGGATCCCTGCTGACCCAGTAGGAGACACCTCTGCCACTGTTAAGACCCTAGTCTGGGACACGGTGGAGTAGGGTTGGCCTGCGTCCCCCTGCCACCCCAGCCCCAGGGTGGCTGACTCCCCACCTTAGGCTAGGAGGCCTGTGCTCTGTGAACCCCCCCTGCTAGCACCCTAGACTGCCTGTCAGGTGCACAAACCCCTTTCAGAGCCCCTAGGACTATGTTGTCACTCCCGCCCTTACCTGAACCCCTAGACTGTGTGGTCGCTCGCTCCCTTACCAGAACCCATAGACGGTGTGGTTGCTCCCTCCCTTACCTGAATCACTAGACTGTGTGTGTTTGTGGCTGCCTGAGCTCCCAGCTGAGGCTAAAGCCTGCTCCCTGCTCTGCCCCACCCAAAGGGCTAGAGCTTATTAACTCGGCGTATCTGTGGGCTGCCTGTGCCAAGAGACTTAGTCTACGGCCTGCTACCAGCCCAGCCCTATACGAGGGCTAGGGCCCTAGACTGTTACTTGCTGTCAGCCCTATTGTGGGGCTGTGAGCTAGAAACTACACCAGGCACTGCCCCACACAGGGGCTGGGACAAGGGACCCAGACCGTTGTTGTGTGTTTGTCTCTGTCGCACGGGCCCAGAGCTCTAGACTGCTTATGGGTCAGTCCCACTGGTGCAACCCGAGGCTGAAGACTAAACTCTAAGACAACGAGGTAGTGTGGCCTCCCTCCCCACTGGAGAGCGAGGGAGCATTACAGGCAGCATAGCAGGAGTTTACTACAAGTGTTTGAGGACCCAGCAGATGAGCACAGACAGGAGGTGCTCTTGCAGATAACTCCTATCTTTGCAGGCTTATTGTGACCTTTCCCTGCAGATCTATGCCCTCTCCATCCTCCTGCCGTCCTTTGAATCCATCATTCCTAGGAAATGATATTAGGAGATCATCATGCAGTTCTGTTCTGAGTATCTCCATGGAAGTGGGTGATCTAGCCACTCTGCCTCTGAAAATTAATCCTTGGCTTCAAAGTACTAATGTTGAAGGCACCTACATAATTAATATTTAATATGATACTCAAGTTCCATGTCTGAGATTGTGAACTGGAAGCTATTATTAACAGTAACTCTTAGCTTTATATTCTGAGAGTGAGAAAAGCGTTCATTAATTTCCCCAAGTTTTCACATTCTAAGATGCATAAATCAAATTACTGCACCCCAGGTGTTTGTCTATCATGTTAGTTTTGCAATGTATCTTTTATTTTAGTTTCTAACTTAAGGTGCATGATGAAATTATGTCTTATTTAGTCTTGTTTTAGAAAATTATGGGCAATATGTAAATGCAAATCGACTGACTTGAGCTAGCAGAGTTCCTTCATTAGTTCACATGGCTGAAACTACACAAGAAAAAATATAGAAAATCTATTGTACTTCCACCCCTGAGTCCCCCATTTTGCTTCTCATTTATGTCAAAAAAAGTCACATTATAGTATTAGTTGACTATATATAAGTTGTCAATGCCAATATCTTTTCGGAGAATTTCTGTGATCATTTAGGCCATACACCGTCCTCAATCAGTTTTGGAAGGGCTGGTCCACACTACCCCCCAAGTTTGAACTAAGATACGTGACTTCAGCTACGTGAATAACGTAGCTGAAGTCGAAGTATCTTATTTCGAACTTAAAAGTACTTACCGCTGGTCCACACGGCGGCGCGCAGGCTCCCCCGTCGACTCCGCCTGCTCCGTTCGTGGAGCAAGATTACTGGCATCGACGGGGAGCACTTCCTGGTTCGATTTATCGCGTCTAGACAAGACGCGATAAATCGAACCCAGAAGATCGATTGGACGCCTCCGATGCAGCGGGTATGTGTAGACCTACCCGAAGTCTCTGCAAAACACTGATTTATAGTATCTTAAAGATCATCTGATGCCTCAAGAATAATATTGCAATACTGTATAGAAACAATTGTTATAGAATATGTATTTTATTTTCTTCTTTCTTCATTTTTTATTCCTTGGAAATGTGCATGAAAACAAACTGTTCTAAATGCTAAAGTGCTAATGTGTTCCTATTGCTTATTCTTCACCTGACATTTGAGTGGTCTCTACATTAGAATGTACTGTCATGTGAGTTAACATACATTAATTAACGTAGTAAAACACGACTAAAATTTTAATTGTACACATACCTCATCTGTTAATAGAAAGGTGCTAATAGAGTTTGAAATGTTAATGTAGACAAGGACTCAGCAATAAATTAGTAGTCTTCCGTAAACACTGGATATGATGAATTATCAAGTTGTGGGTTTTTAAAAAAATATCTGACTTTGAATGGTTTTGATTATTACTCGTTGGAAGATGCTCAGATAGTACAGTGATAGGTGCCATTATAAAAAAACAACAACCTGGGATGAATGAATAGATAGAACTTCAGGTTCTCAAGCCTCCAACTATCCTGTTCCTCTCTGGTCTGTCTAAAATGCTAGAGCCAAACCTATATCTACTTCCTTACACACTGACCTTGTCTCCCCATCTTTTCAATCTCCACACTGGCTTCCCCTCTTCTCTCACTTAATCATCAAATTTCTCTTCACCTTAAAGATTTGGCCTCTTTAATTCAGCTTCACTCTTTATGCTCCCTGTCTTTTCTTTGCTCATTCCCAATTTTATGCCTGCCTTCTTCCTGGAAATATCATGATTTCTAAACCAATTCCGAACTTGGTACATTTGATGTTCAAGTTCAGTTTTGATTCTGGAAAAACAAATTCTGTAATGTTACATTTCCCCCCTTTAAAAACAATACAAAATAAAATTAATAAAATACTGTAATGGTCACAAACAGGGCAAGGTTGCATCTGAATAGAACATTTTACGTAGCGTAAGCTTCTGCTGAGTCAGAACAACATGCTTTAAAAATTAGATGGAAGAGCAATAATTTAAATTAAAAGTGATGTAAAAAACCCAAACTTTAAAAAGTTTAAATCTTTAAACCTTTAAATCCAAAAATATTCTAAGGGGCTTGTGAAACCCTAACTTCTGCCAAGTTCTTTTGACCCAAGTACACAGATAACCTTAGCTGTATGCCATATACTTCAAGTATTTAAATGTTTCAGACCAAATTCAACCCTGGTGTAAGCAGATGGAACTCCCATTTAAGGTCCAGGGATTGAATTTAGTACTTCATACCTACATTTATAGAAGAGAAGACTAATGTAAGCAAGTTTTTGCTTCACTGGAAGTTGCAACCCCTTCCATTAGAGCTGAATTTGGCCTGAAGGATTAATCTCTCTGAGACACATAGGACCTGAATCACCACTGCGTTACCCAGTCAGTGGAGTCAGACTGACACAAATGGATCAGCTCAGTGCTGAATCAGGCCTGTGGTTTTCAGAGATGGGGAATATATTAAATAATTTCCTGAACATTTGTTTGACTAAAAACCCACTTCTGTGCCACTTCTGTGTTCACTTTATGCAAATATACATGCAAATAAATTCACTGGCAGGAATGTTCATGATGATAGCAAATTTTAAGCAAATATTAGAGAATAGTAACCAAAGTCAGTTTTGAACTCAGAAAAGTACTTTCATTGGAAACCTGGAAACATTCAGACAGCTAAGAAACATAAATGATACCATGTAACCTGTAAATCATTGTATAAACCTCTATGTAGGCAGAATCAAAATGAACCACCACAGCTGAAATTTCAGATATTGACTACTCACAATGAAGTACTCATGAAAAAACTACTGATCAAGACAAATAATTTCAAATAGTGACCAAACTTTTTTTTTTAAACCCATTAACTACTTGTGGATAATTCAAATTAATTGACTACATTACTTGCTATATTATAAATAAGTGAATAAATAAAAACAAACTGTTCGACTGTATATGGTGTATAGTATATAAATGATAATTTACCTTATTTCAAAGGCTTCAGTCACAATATTTAAAGTGCTTAAAAAAGGACATTTCTAAGTCTCTATAAAAACTTTAAACACACATAAGGATGGTCCAGTAAAAAGAGAAACACACCTCTTCTACATCATTGTCCAAAGCTATGATTTGTAGTGGAGAAGTCAAATTCTGGTTGTCAGAGATGGTTGTGCCCACTGGGGAGGACTCCAGAATAAACCCCTCGTACAGAGATTCTGTGAAGTAAGGCTTCTGATTGTTCTCATCCAGGACTTCAATATGTAAATTAGCAAAGGCAGGAAGTGGATGACCATTGTCTTGTTCTGCCTAAAAAGACATAAAACTGATTGGACTCTTTTTATATCATTTATTAACCTCTTTATAGAGTATATAATTGACTCAGCTCAAGTACAACTATGAATAGCCAATAATTACTACTGCTTTACTTTCAAGGGTAACAATACTTTCACACAGATAACTAATATTTAGTATTTCTCTGCTTATTTTGAAACACCACATCTGAGACAAGACATATATATTTACCAAAGAATTAACTAACAAAGCAGATACTATAGGTTTAATCATGTTACCCACTGATTTTAATAACTAGAGAGAAATTCAAGATACGTACAGTAAACATCATTGTTATTAATATATCAGTGGTCATGAAAAATGTCTTGCAATGAAGATGAGAGAAGACACAAATCTCTGCATAAATGTATTCATTGGACAATATAATTACGACCTAGACCAGGGGTGGGCAAACTCTTTGGCCTGAGGGCCACATCTGGGTTTGGAAATTGTGTAGCAGGCCATGAATGCTCATGAAATTGGGGGATGGGGGGGTGGGAGGGCTCCAGCTGGGGCTGAAGGAAGGTGCTCCATGCTGGGACCGAGGGGTTCAGAGGGTGGAGGGGGACCAGGGCTGTGGCAGGGGGTTGGGGCATGGGAGGGGGGCAGGGGGTCAGGTCGGGGGGGGGGGCACTTACCTCAAGCAGCTCCCAGAAACAGCGGCATGTCCTCCCTCTGGCTCCTACGCAGAGGCGTGATCAGAGGTTCCTGGCCAATGGGAGCTGCAGGGGTGGCACTTGGGGTGGGGGAAGCATAGGAGCTGGATGGGGGATGTGCCACTGCTTTCGTGAGCCATGTGAAGTGGGGCAAGACCCCGACCCCGCTCCCCAGCTGGAGCGCCAGAGCAGGGGAAGCCCCAGACTCCGCTTCACAATGGGAGTTTGAGAACTAGATTAAAATGTCTGGAGCGTCGGATGTGGCCCACAGGCCATGGTTTGCCAACCTCTGACCTAGACTAAAGTCCCTGCCAATGAAATGACAATTACTGGGAGATAGGGAATTTACCTTGGTGCTTCCAACAATGGTTACTGATTCTTAGTACTTTCTGCAGAAAACTGGGACAGGATATTGTCCTGATATATGATAAGCTGAATAATTGTCCAATATTTGTCTTTCTAATGTTAGCACTTCAGTTTCATTCTTATTTTTGTTATTTACTTTCACATTTTTACAAAAAGTTCAAACAACAATAATCACATTCCAACATCAAGAACTGTAACTACCAAATTTTATGGGTTGATGTAGTATCCATATATGTTCAAGTTTCCTAAAGATACAAGAGGAACACCACTCATTTGCAACAATAGCTGGGAAGCCCATTGCAAATTACTACATTTTTGAACATTACCAAATACTCACCAGTTAAAAACAAACATGGAAAATACAGTACACAAAGCACTTTTTTCTTTTATTTGAAAAGTTTAGTTAATTTTAATTATAATACTACACAATAGTTATGTGCTTAAATTACTTTTTTCAGAATTAATGAAGTGATAATGATATGAGCCTGCATCATAGCACTGTGCTATTATATTTCTGCAGAGTAGTGGGAAGTGTAATGCTTAGTAAAGTACACAGGAGTCAGATCTGTCAGAAGTGAAAGCACAGCACCTTTATAAACTACACAGATTCTGACTGAATCCTGGAGAGCACCAGTTTGAGCTAACATTTAGTTCACAATGGGCATGTTCAGATGCTAAACAGATATCAGCATAGTCACTCCCATCTTAATATTATATCATCTCATTTCCACTGTCATTCTTACAAAGATTGACATTTTTATGTGCAAATTCCGAGGAGTGCAGATTAGCAAAATACAAATGAACATGGACCTAATGTACAATCGAAGTGACCAAAATACCCAATTTTTCAAATGATCCTTTTTCAAATGTACCTATCAGGTACAAACAGTAGAGCATTCAGGGTGATGAACAGTGTTTGGAGTGAAGAGAAAAATTAAGTGTAGACACCATCACGGTTGTTATTTTGTCCAAAATAAATGACACTTGTTCAAAAATTCATAAGAAACACATTCAGAGCACAAAGTTACTTGGAAAAATCTTCCACTCTGCATATGTCAACTGTTAAGCGAGAAGCTAGAAATCGTGACATCAGCATACATTTAAAAAAATACCCAAAACTGTATCTACTTTTGTTTGACTATCTTTTAACTCTCAAATATAGAGGCAGATCTTGCAACTGGATCCAGGCAGGCAGAACTCTATGCCTGAAATTAATATGGGTCTGTTTGGATGGAGGGCTTTCTACAAACCAGCTGTCATCCAGGCCCCACAGAAATCAATTGGTAAATTGCTAACATCTTCACTGGACCCAGGATTTCACCAAACTGCGGGATCAGAGCCATAATTTTTTATGTATTGTTGTTCTTCCATGCTTATGGGCAGGGCTGGCTCCAGGCACCAGCGGACCAAGCACATGCTTGGGGCGGCCCCTTCTAAAGGGCAGCCAATCTTGGGGTGGCGGGGCAGCGCTCAGGGTTTTTTTTTTACTTTGGCGGGGCAGCGCTCGAGGGTGTTGGCTTTTTTGTTTTTGTTTCAGCAGGGCGGCGCTCGGGGGATTGTTTCGGCGGGACAGCGCTCGGGGGAGGGTTTGATTTGGCAGGGTGGTGCTCGGGGTGGGTTTGTTTTGGCGCGGCTGTGCTCAGGGTTTGTTTTTTGTTTCGGCCGGGCGGCGCTTGGTTTTTTGTTTGTTTGTTTTTTTGCTTGGGGCGGCAAAAAAGTTAGAGCCGGCCCTGCTTATGGGCTACAGGAAATCACCCTAACTTATTCTTTTTTGTTAACAACCTTTAATTCATTGTGACGGGGTGTGACTGCCCCCCTGCAACAACTCCTGTGGGCTGTCTTGGGAATTAGCTCTGCGCCCTCTTCTGTTGGTGTCTCACGCACCGTCACTTCTGCTCCAGTGACCCATGTCACTCACAGGACCACAATGTCCTCTTCATGGCACAGCCCTCCCTCTGTGCCACACACTGTGCACCCCCTTCTGGGGGAATGTACCACAGTCCAGTAGTCCAGCCACTTCCCTCAGCGGCAACTGCAGCCCAACGTCTGGCCACTTCCTCAATGGTGATGGTGGAGGGGAGGGACCCAGGCCTGCCCACTCCACTGGGTCCAAGCCCAGGGATCCTGTAGATGGCTGCAACGTGCTGCGTCCCCTCTGACTCCTCTATAGATGTCCCTGGGCCACTTCCACGAAGCTCTACCATCCTCTTTGCTGTTGCCTCAGGGCCTCAGCCTGCAGATCCCTGCAGCCCACTAAGAGCTGCCTTTTGCTCCTTGGGTCTCTGCCTGCAGCACTGCTTTGTCCAGGGTGCTTGCTGTCTTCTGCCTGCAAAGCAGCCAGTCCTCCTCCCTCCTCAAGCTCCAGGGAGTGACTGAAGCTGCTCTGCAGCCCTTTTTATATGGGCCTGCCCTGCCCTGGTTGGCTATTCCTCGCAGCCCTTCTCTGATTGGCAGCCTCCCATGCACCCTCCCTAGGGCTCTATAAGCCCCTTAGGGCTGGTCCACACTACCGCCCAAGTTCAAACTAAGATACGCTACTTCAGCTACGTGATTAACGTAGCTGAAGTCGAAGTATCTTATTTTGAACTTAAAAGTACTTACCGCTGGTCCACACGGCGGCGCGCAGGCTCCCCCGTCGACTCCGCCTGCTCTGTTCGTTGAGCAGGATTACCGGCGTCGAGGGGGAGCACTTCCTGGTTCGATTTATCGCATGTACACAAGACGCGATAAATTGAACCCAGAAGATCGCTTGGACGCCTCCGATGCAGCGGGTAAGTGTAGACCTACCCTTAGTGTCCAGTGTCACGCAGGCGCCACATCACATTCATCTTAATTAAAACAAAATATAACACAGAAAATAATAAAAACTGAAGTAAATCAGGCCCCAATTTACAACATGCAGGAGGAGGACTGATGCTTTTCCATGGAACCCCACTGACTTTAAAAGGAATCAGTTTGGGCACAGCAGTCTGCCCATGTATTATAAATCGTAGGACTGGGATCTTAATTATTATGATTATATGAGTATAAAATCTTTCAAGTCAGTGTACTGAATACCATTTGATAGAGGAGCAGTTAAACGTAATAGAAAAATCCTGGCTCTATTGAAGTCAGTGGGAATTATGTCATTGACTTCAACAGGGCCAGAATTTCATCCTATATGTACATTCCGTCTCATATTAACTGGAACAGTATAATACACAGTGTTGGAAAATATCCCATGTAATTTCTATATGGTTAATATTCTTAATATATTACAGATTTCAAATTTGACAAATCAGTTATATTTTGCTTTAATTGAGGAGCAACAAACAGTGTTTGGAGTGAAGAGAAAAATTAAGTGTAGACACCATCACGGTTGTTATTTTGTCCAAAATAAATGACACTTGTTCAAAAATTTAACAAAAACACTAGCCAAAACCTGTAGTTCCTACTCAGGTAAAATCCTCTTTTGGGACAGTGGAAGACGTTAGGAAGCAAAGCTCCTATTGTTTAGATGATCATGGCAAAAGACTCGGAATACTTGACAGAAACCCCCCTTTTAAAAGAAAGTCAGAAACGCACTAAGCTGTAATTAGATATGCCTTGTATTTTCTCTCGACTGTGCCAAATTTGCACATTGTTATTGCTTTTCAGATCCAATATCTTACATATGTGGCCCAGAGGTTAAAACTCACTGCAAAGTAGTTTTACACAGTACTAGTTTTGATTGACACAGATTTTTGTATAATTTAGAATCCTTTGAAATAGCAAAATGAAAAAAAAACATTTAATATGTGAAGGGAGAAAAAAACTATTTTCTACTGATCCTTACACTATATATTTATGCATTACTAGGAATGGACCTAATACTTGTAATAAATGAGGAATTATAATATAAACCCTCTCTACCTTTCAAGAGATTTAGCTGAAAGGGGGAAGGGAACTTGACTGAAATTTTCCTACACAGTATAGGATACCTTTTACAGTTCTTATGTTAGAAAAGAATAAAATACATTTTGCCCTGTCTCACACACCATATAACCTCACTGAATTTGGTTTAGCATGGTTAAAGTGAGGGAAATATTTTAATCTCCACTTTCCTTCCTTTCAGGATTTTACCAAATATAGACAACTGTGTATTGTATGCATGCAAAATATGTGACATTTTGTGTTAGGACTCGGAGTAAGCTCAGAAATGAGATGAGACACCAACACTTATGTATCCTTTGAGGATGAGGAGTATTTTCCCCTCCTCCCAATTTCTCCCCTAATATCTGCGAGAAGGCTCATAGAAGTATGAGTTTAATCATAAATACACCAATAATGACTTCCTTACAAGCACTGCAAAACTCCCTTACATTAACAAATGCTGCTTAAGCAGAAAGAGTGTTGAGAATCTGAAGAGAAGTCCTGTATTTAATGAGAAATCTTCCAATAAAAATGCAAACTGAATGCAACCAGGAGGGGACAAAGGAAAAGAGATGCAAATGGAGCTTAATTTAGCCTTCTGGCTTCTGTTTATATTCCAGGAACAGCATGAGTACTTGCTGTTTTCCCTCTCTAAGGTTTTACTCATGAAAAGTCAACAAAGGAGTCTGAGGAGCCTTGTTTGACGATAGTTACTTTTTAATCCAAATAATCAAATGGAATTAAAAATGAACATAGAAGTAAAACACTAGCTACAGAAGTTCACTGACATATTAATATGTATTATTTGTAATATACTTAGTGGAATTATTTTCTCATAGTTATATTCTTTAAATGAATACCACTCTCAAAGTATTACTACTATATTCTATCATTATAAATTGGACATTCAATTTACATACAGAATTAGAACTGCCAACATATTAGAAGCATTTAGATATACATTCAGATACAAATATATACCTGCATGTTTAGACTAAACAAATATTTAGAAACCTTATGAATATATGATATTATTTCAGTAATTAGCAAAATACAATGTCTTTTAAAAAGCAATTTCTTCAAATAGTTTTTTTAATCAATTCATTTCATCCCACTTAGCACCTTTTTTTGGAGGCACTCTGTGTATATCTAAATGTTTAAATTAAAGAGGCAGTAATGTTTGCAGAAATAGAATTTTTAAGTGATATGCTTGAGCGCTCATGGAAACTAAATACTGACTCCTCATAGAGCACTGTTTGTGACCAAATCAAAGACTTTAAAATGCTTGGGAAAAGTCTTGAATAATTTTAATAAAAATACATCCAAATAAATCATGATATCCTACTGGTTATTCCATAAGCAGAAAAAAAGAGAATAAATTAGTCATTATGAATAATTCACTCAGCTCTAAATGTATGCTAGTAGAGCAAAAAACAGGTTTTGTACAATTGTTTCCTGGGTGAATCTGGCCTTTATCTCAAACATTTGCCTCAGGAAACTGAATCAGAGATAAAGATGTAATATCATAAGATTATGAGAAGTTTCCAGATTTATGTTTGAAAGCAATTCTGACTCATGACTCAGTTTTAGCTGTGTTTGGGCCTTTTTTTTAACATGAACATATGGATTGTTTCTATTCACAGATTTTGTGAAATATATTTGCTTGTGAACAAAGATATTCATTTATGAAAATAATTATTTATTATTCACTATTACTAAGTTATTCTCATGTTTTAAAAAAATCAGATATCTAAGCAAGAAACAGAAATACTATGTGACTTAGATATCCAATCATACAAAGAATAATGAATAATCAAAATGCTCTGGAGATAGATCCAAAGGCTGTAATTTGTTTGAATAAAATGATCTGACAAAGAATTACAAATAAAAAAAACCAGGAAAATTATGGTTAGTTTGTAGATATTATTTGAATATGAGAAAAGGGATGCATTCACAGAATCAATTATTTATCTGGAGCAGTTTGACCAGCATTAGTTTACACTGTTTATACTTTTAGTCTACAATGCCATACTCAATTTCTTTGGCGGTATCCATGTAGCTTCTTAGGTTTCATTCTTTCATTTAAAAATATGCAGTTACATAAAACATACATTTGTTTCAGACACTCAGTTCTGCTAGTAAAAGGAAAGCTGAAAACAAGTTAATTATCTTCATGCCTCCTTTTAAAAAAACCCAACAAAACTCTGACTCTGTTTCTGGATACAAAGTGTTTCCGTTTGCTTGCTTTTCTCTTTGGATACCTGCATTTGGTGTGTTTTTAAAGTATTTGTTCATGCTTGTTTGATTACACCATAGGGGGGCAATCAGGGAAGCCTAGCCTGCCAGAAACTATGTGCATCACAACCCAATCACAGTGGAGGTGCAATCCACTTCCAGGTTGTAGCCTGCTCTCTAGGTGAGAACCATGGGGTTATAATAGACTTTTGTAAACTATACTTTCCAAGGATAAAGTTCAGCATTCTGTTTACAGGACCTGTTCTTACAAGCAAGTGAATCGTATGAATAATTCCTATTACATTAATACCAGAGCAAATTTTCTGTTTATTGATTGTAGCTGAGATTATTATATTTGAAAGTATAAATATTTTATTATCTAGTTTCTTTACTGGATACATTCTGAAACATTTAGAATGGACAAACTTTGTATTAACATGATTTTTTTCCAAATGCAAAAATCACTGCTATTTGGGATACTATGGGTCACAGTTTATTTTATATTATTCATTTCAATTAAATACAACATAAAATAATTACTATCCTGGGTTCTAATCAAACTAGTCATTGATTTAAAAAAATATGATTCTAGGCTTGGATGACTGCAGAATAATTAGACTCTGCCTTAGGATGTTGTACCTCATGTTACTAACAGTCAGTGATCCTTCCAGACAATTATGGATTGACTCTAATGGATCTCAAATGGAGTCCACTGTTCCTCAGTGAAAGCAAAGTAGTCTGTAATTATGGTGACTACAGGGTTTAAAGTGAAGAAAAATTAAGATATAACTCAGACCTTCATCAGGGCCATAAGGACATAGAAAATCATCTATGGGGTGGAGGGAACTCAAACCAAAAACCTAATGAAGCCTTCTTCTCCAATACAAATATTTAGCTATAAAGGTATTTTGACTTTTCATATGCTCTTATAATCACTTATAACAGAGCGGCCAGGTCCTTTATACTATTTGCAAAAGACTGATTACAGTGTAAGTAAATATCAGAATAGCCCTGAGAACACTTATTTTGTTAGGTAAGTGAACATAAGAGATTAAATAAGAATTGTTAACTAATGCTCAAATCAAATGTTTAATCCTATTTATCATGTAAACTGTTGTAGAATAGTGCAATGATTTTGTATATTAAATGCAGTTTGCAGCATTTGTGTATTTATAGCAATCAATCTAACGAGTGTTAAGACTTATTGGGGCCCAGGACAGAAAGCCGAAGCCCCACCACATGGGAATGAAGCCCGGGAGGGCTGCCTGGGAATGAAGCAGAAACTTGAACTTAGCTTCACAGTGCCCCGTGGTGTGGGCCCCCTGCCAATTGTCCTGCTTGCTAACCTCTAACACCACCCCTGGCTTTTATATGCAGAAAAGCCATTGTTGTGGCACAGGTGGGCCATGAAGTTTTTTACAGCATATTGGGGGGGGGGGGGGGGAGGAAAGGGGTGTCAGAAAGAAAAAGGTTGAGAACCCCTGCCTTAGATGACTAAAGATGAAATGAAAGAACTAAAAACCAGAATATGAAAAGGTACAACTGAGTACATGGCTAAACTTGAAAAAATGTTCTGTACATAACCAGTATTAAAATAACTGATGAAGATACCAGGATAAGTTGACCGAAGCTATGTCAACTGCAGCTATGTTATACACGTAGCTGGAGAAGCGTAATGTAGGTTGACTTGCTGTAGTAGTGAAGACAAACCCTCAGTTAAGCCAACCTAACCCCTGGTCTAGACAGCACAAGGTCACCAGAAGAATTTTTCTGTCAACTTAGCTACTGCCTCTCAGGGAGGTGGGTTACCTATAGCAATGGGAGAACCCTTCCCTTTGCTGAAATGAGCATCTACACTGAAGTGTTATAGTGATGCAGCTGTTTACAGGGTATGATTTGAACAAAATAAAGAAAAACTGTAATTTAAGACAAGGGTAACCTGCCTGCCCTGCCCAACTTTCAGTGAGTGTACTCTGCCCTGCACTCACCCTTTTGTGCCAGTGTAATGACAAAAAAGTTCATCCATGGTTCTAAGGCTTCTCTGCTAGAACAGCAAATAAAAAGCATTATCTTAACCCTAATTGGGATGCTAAGTGAAACAATAAAGTCACACATTATTCTGTGTTCCCTCATAGAGAGCACTGTTTCCAGAAAATGTCCTGTTTGGTTTGAGTCACTTTGTCAAATACTATTTTCATACATGTTTTCTGGCATCTGGGGTTTTAGGGAGGGGAGTATCACCCACTAGCTAGAAGCCAAGAATGAGAATCTGAAATTCGGCATTCTATTCCTGGTTTTTCCACTGACTGTGAAGCATGGGGCGTGGGGGTTGCGGGTGGCAAAGAGGAGGCAGAAAGCTCCCTGAAGCAGGAGAAAAGAGGAATGGAGCCAATGTGTGGAAAGTAGTGAGACATCCCCCAAGGGATGCTGTGGGGGATGAGGGATTAGAGACTAAGATGCAAGGCAGACCCCAAGTATCCAGAGTTGGAGCTAGCTACTTTTTGGTTCCCAGACTCCCCAGGTTCAGAAAATCATGTCCCCTCTCTGTCTTTCTGCAAGGCAATAAAACACCTCTCCCTCTCAGAGGAGCATTCAGCAAAAAATTATTATTTAATTTCATGATCTCTAGTTCACTGTGGAGGCATAGAATACAGCGTTTGCAGTGCATCTTTGGGTCGGGTACTGAATGTATTTGTTTCAGAAAATCTATTGCAAAATCCACTGAGGCCAAGTTGCATGTAGTTTACAAATACTGCTTGAATACTGTCCCTGCTCTATGCTCCCTTAAAGTGCACTTCTCTGCTTGGCTGAGTTTGGAAGGAATGTTGCAGCTGTAATTAGAAGTAAAAGGAAAGAACCCCAGCAGATGTATTGTTGATATTTGTTATGGATAGCCTAATGACACACACAACCTAACTTTATATTGGCTGTAACTTGGAGTAAATTACTTCCCACTCCAGCTGCTGATCACTCCTCCCCTTCTCACTCTGCCAGTCTATGTCTTCTTGACATTATGCCTTGCTCACCTGCAGACCACACTCTCACAACTGCACTACCACAGTACCCATCAGCTTATGGTCTCTCCTCTGGCCAATTACTACTCTTCTCCCAAACCCCTATAACCAAGCCCGAGACCCAATCCTCTTCAGTAATCTCCTGCCTCCCCATCTCACTACATGCAGGGCGGTGTCTGATCTCATCCCTTCATTGGTGCTCCACCATCCCAACCCAGACTGCAACTTCCCCCACTCCAGCACAAACAGTTGATTTCGCTCCACATGGGCTTCTCTTAGCACGTCACTCTGTCCTCCTTTTGCTCTCCCACCTCCTGCTCACCAGCAGTTCTGCACAGTCACACGTTGTGTGTGAATAAAAGAGCAATGTGGAAAAACCTCTTCTGAGTTTCTAGCTAGTATCCATTATGCTGTTATTCAGACCCTCTACTGAGTCTTTTCCCACTCCAATTAACTTTGGATCAGATCCTCATTGCCTAGGGTATTTAGCTGATAGCATGAATATGAATCATCCTTATTCTGATTTTGCTATAAAAATGAGTCAATGTACTGCTTTCTTTCCTTATCCCTTTCCCCAACCTCATGCGTCTCCTTCAGCTACTTCTCCCTTTTTCTCATCCATAAGTCGAAAGCTCCTTATTTGCTATATTCCACAATTAAATGTAGGTCACATAGGTGCATTTAAGTAAAAATACTACATATGTAAAGCTATTAGCTAGCTAGATGCTAGCTGTTCACATTAAAATGAAAGGATATAGTGAAATCTTAATTTCTGTAGATTGAGAAGCTAAAATTGATAAAATTCGTATTAATACTGATTAAACAAAATATACTTTTATGATGACAAGTATGCTGGAGCCCAGATTAACATTATTTAAAACAGTGCATTTTTTTTTATTAGGAATCCCATCAGATTTGGCTATTTTGACATTGGGGAATATTATAATTCTGAGTTCAACAAATGCTTAATACTTGAACATTGTTGCACGTAACGTTGTCTTGATGACTGAATCATTACAAATTGATAACTGTATGTTTGGCAGAAGAAATTTTACTTTCATATCCATAAACTACACTATTGTATAATTCATTTACTGTGTATATTTTAAATACACAATAGTTTCTCTCTCTTTTCCCCTTTTCTCTTTACTAATATAATATTCAAACTGGTGTTTGTGTCATTCCATACAGCTTCTGTAAGTAGTAATGGCCATGTGCTTACATTATAAAAGAACTTCATGCTTCTCTATGTAAAACAGGTAAGGATGGCTATTGGGACTACTGTCATATGACTTGTCTGTAAACTCTGAGATTGTTCTAATTCTTTCCTGCACTGTATCTAAGTCTAAATTGAAATATGAATAATAATGTGTACAAATATATGCATCAGTGGCTAATGCCCGAAATAAGTCATGGGGCTACAGGTAGCAATCTCTGAACCCAAACAGGCTGAGCAAAGTGAAAACTAGGACACTTTACATTAAAGAGCAGGGTGGGAAATAAATAGAATGATTCCTTTACAACCCCTCTTCTGTTCTTTCCTAGCTCCAACCACTCTCCCTTTCAATCTAGTTCTCTCCTACCTGCACATACCACCAGTTCACCAACAACTTTGTATGCTAGCAGACATCTTTCTCTCCTACACTCAAAAGTACCAGACTAACTTGTCCTCGCTTCCAGCTCAGATCCTCCCAAACCCATCAGTTCCCTCCAACTCCAACATCAACCAGCTCAGAAACACCCCTATACACATATTCCCCAGGCTGAGAACTCCTCTTCCTACCTAACAAGTGTACAGCTCAAAATCACCCTGTCTGCTTTGAACACTTTCAGGCCTAGGTCACTCTTTGTCCCCCTGTCCCACCAAACCACCTCCACAAAACCTCATAGTTCACAACTCTTCCCCCCTCCTACTTGGCATCCATCATCAGGCTCAGAATTTCCAACCCTCTTCCCCCACACACACACTTGCTGTTGGGTCTGGAAAAGAAAGACCAGAGACAGCAGGGAGAATTTGCATATTATATGAAATAACTCCAAAGGTGCCTGTATTCCCTTGCTTTGTCTCTTTTCTTCTAAATGATTCATTCCTGTGCTACTTGCAACCAAGGTGTTTCAGGGACTATGGGGGACAGATGATGCAGGGAGTACATGCAAACAGTCCTAAACTCTGCCTCTTTGGGCTAGTCCCACCAAAGCCTGTATTCCCTGCTCTGTACCTCTCCTTTGCTGCCTGAATTTTGTGTAATTAGCAGGGCCAAATTCCTAATGATAGCAATGAATTGTACAGCAGCCTTTGGAAGATGGAGCAGCTCCAGTCCCACCGGGATGTCCTCCAGCATGGCAGAACCCTACAGTATATCAGCCACTACTCAGTTGTGACATTATGGTTTCTGTCTTAGAAACCTGTCATCCTTGATTATAAAGAGTGTCAACTTAGATATCCATGATGCCTTGGAATGATATTAGGTTATTCTATTATATTCTGTTCCTTATATTCTGTCCATCTCTGTGATATATATGGACATACTTTTCAGATAACACTTTGTCATGGAGTGAGTGTACCCGACGCTGGCACAGTGACCAAAGGGTTAACACAGGCACTGTCTGTCACTGCTGATTTGAAGCCTCACAGCAGCTAGGAGGATAAAAGGGCTGGGAAGCAGAGAGGCGGGGTGGCTACCAGAGGAGTGATTAGGCTGGAGAAAGGAACTCCTGTCAGAAAGCTACTTAAGAGCTGCCAGGGACAACAGCACAGGAGGGGATGAAGTGACTGATAGACTGGAGAGCCTGCAGAAATCCTACCTTCCCCTGGAAGAAGCTCAGGCCATTGTCAAAGAACCTGATCCTGTTTATTTAGCTTTAGGGCCCTGAGCTGGAACCCAGTGGCCTGGGTAGGCCTGGGTTCCCCTACCAACCCCTGACAGACTTGGGAGCAAAGAAAGGGTTTTTCAGAGCTCTGGGCACCAGGAACAGCCTGACAGCCCTGCTAGGCTAAGTGAGCCCAGGGGCTGTGCCACGCTTGGCCAGAGCGGCACTGACACACTGCCTCACACACTTACTCTATTTTAAAGTTTGTATATTGATTTTCAATCTAAATAAAATTATCACATGCAATCTGAGACAAAAGGAATTGGTCAAATATACTGAAAAAGAGAATCTGGAAATAACATCTAACAGTAATGCAACATATTTGAATGTTCTTTAGTATGTTGGCTTTCTTCTATCCATTGGGATCAGGCTGTGGTAAAGGAGTGGGTGGAATGAAAAGCAGAATATAAAAACCTACCAGTGATTATTGATACAGTAACTATGTCTTTGTCTAATCCCAAATGGAATAGGAGAGAAGAAAGATTAAATCCATGACCTATTACCATTCCATTGTGATAACTGCCAGAGAACTAAACAAGCTTAGAGTCAACCATTAGGGGCAGTGTATACTGCACAGAATTTCAAAGTATTTAACAGGAAGATAAATTGTCATTGTGCAAACTCATGAGATCCTTGATGAATTTTTTACGCAGTCTTTACTGAGGAAAAAAAAGCAACTCCCACTATCCTCAGTGGAACTTTGCTTAAGTAAAGATTGGGAAAGAAGACTGTAAGAATCTGGGTGAAATTCTATGGCCTGTGGAATGTAGGAGTTCTGACAAGAAAATCATAATAGTTTCTTCTGATCTTAAAATCTAGAAATCTAAAAATAAATACAAACTCAGCAATAAGTAAGAAAGAATCCATGGAATCTATAAGTAAAAATCAGCAATGACCTCAAGATTCATCTTACTATTAATACAGAGCTCTGTGAGCAACAAACACAGTATCTCTCTCTCTCTCTCTCTATATATATATATATATCACATATAGTCCTTTATAAGAACAAACATCCAAAGCAGGTTATTAGTTATCAAATAGGTAATTAGCCCTACTCACGTAAGAATATAAAAATATGAAAAATAAGATTAGAGTTATTCAAATATCATAATAATCTAACTCACAATCAAATGTGTGGTCTTGGAATGTCTGTTTTGATTGATATGATCAGGTCTCATGTTGATGACTTAGCCTCTCAAAAATAACTTCTTTATTGGACTATCCGACAAAAAGATTTGCTGGAACGAGTGTGACCACCACCATCTCTTCTTCTTCTTCAGAACATCATAAGGATTTCTCTTTTTTTTTTTTTTCAGCAATCAACCCCTTTTTGTCTCTTAAGTCAGTAACCTTGAATACTTTAATTCTTCCAACCGTCAATTCAGATTTTTAGGCAATGTTTTCTTTGTGCTTCTAAATGCATTTTAGATTGCCACTATACCTACCTTCAAGACTAAGTTCAGGATAGTACATTTTGTAGAAATGCAACCATCACATCATTGCTTCTGTTTTCTCTGGGAAACAGAATGGAGCAAAGAATTTACAATAAACTATTTATTTGAATTTGATCTTTTTTTCAGCTCATAGAATATTCCTTGAATTGATAGAACAAATCTTTTTGAACTTTTAAATCTGTGGATTGATCACGAGTATTCAAAATTCAAACTGTGTTGCTTACCTGGGAATGATCACATATATCACATTATATATATTTTTTTCTTTTCTCAACATACAAATTTAAAATTTCTAATTTGCAAATACTCACACATGCAATTTCAAAAACTGATTTATGTAAACAATCCTTCCAGTAAATTTAAAATTAACATGTAAACTGAACACAAAATGACCTTGAGCACAGCCAGAGATAGAGCACTCAAAAATTGGAATGGAATTTAAAGAAAACTTGGAACTAAGGGCCTTCTATTCCTTCCCAAGACCTTTGCTTTTCTGAAAAGTAAAGTTTGATATTGCAGCCACCCTTTTAAAATAAAGTCACAAGTGGCTTTAGTATGGTAAATTGATTTCATTTTGTACCGGAGAGGAAATATGTTAAAACTTTAAGCATTCTCAGCATCAGTTTTATATTGGCTACTGCTTTATTCAGTTTTCTAATGGGAAGACATTCTATAGTTGACAACTATTGTTGTGTATCATGTAATTTAGATAGGTCATATCCTGGGTTAGTTGGTCTACTATTTTTTTAATATGTATCCTAATGAAAATTGTAAATGCAACAACTTCAGGTGCTGCAACAAGTTCCAATACTTCTGTCATCTCCTTTTGCTGAGTCCAAAAATGTCCTCTATGCTTTCTGTCATTAGTTATGAGATACAGAACTGGAAATAAGAAAAAGCCCCTGGCAACTACATTTGATATCTTACTAAAAATGGTGTAGTTCTAGAGAATGGGCTGGCTAATGGAGGTCTCCTTTTAACAAGGGAAGGGCCAACATACTTCAGACACACAAGCTAGACTTCAGCTGAGAGGAAGATATCAGAAACAATCTACAACAATTCAACTTCTATATTTAGAAGGAAATAAAATAAAACAAAACAGTCAGCACAGATTCATGGAAAGAAGGTCACGTCTTACAAAATTGCTTGAATTTTCGAGAGCATTACTGAATCAGGAGATAAAGATGAAACTGGGGACAATTTCTCTAGATTTAGGGAAAGCATTAGATTGTATATTAATTTACAAAAACACAAAATACAGTATAGGGGGAGAACTGCTGAAATGGCTTAGGGAAAAGAAGCAGAGGGTAACTTCAAGACAGAGAAGATTTTTGACGTTTCCATCACTGAAGCTTATGATGTTGCAGTGAAATGATATTGGCACATAATATGTCTTGACAGATGGGTTTAAAAACTCCTCGAAACAAACAAAAATCTTCTTTACTGTGGTATGGATAAGGGACTTCTGTATTAGTAAGGCTTATGATGTTGTTGTGCAATGAAAAATATACCTTGTGACTGTCCATCATTATTATTAAAAAGAATAAAATCTTTCTCTCTTTACATGGAGTAAAGAAAAATACTGACTGTGCAATCACTATAGCATATTCTGAATGATGTACGTAATTAAAAATGCCCACTTAGTGCAGAGAGGCAAAGCTGATAATCCTGTAAATGAAAGTAAGTGGAAGAAAATTGATTTATATAAAATGGGAATCTGGCCTCTCTGTTGTGCTGTATCGTATAGAAATAAAAAGTCAGTCTTAAAGCACAGTTACCAAGCAGCAGTAACTAGGATACCAATGCTATTAATGTTCTGAGTTTAAAGAAAAACTGAACATTGTATGATACTATCTAAGCAGTTTTTTCCTAAATTCAGAAGAGGATTCTTTGAAATCTCAGATACATGTCTGTGGCAACTGTGGGTACAGAACAACTTTTTAGCAGTGACAACTATATTAGCTATATGATGAAACTATAGGAACAATATTTTCAGCTTTGACATAACGAGCAAGACAAACAGCAAGATGTTTTTTGTATGCTGTGTGTGTGTGTGTTTGTGTGTGTGTGTGTGCGCGCGCGCTCTGTTAGTTCACCACCATCACTCCAGGCAGTGCAGCCAAAGTGCCCTCATCCAAACTACCATCCTTTGTATCCTTTCTCAACCCCTCTCTGGTAAATCATCATATTTAATATATTTTTACAGTTACTTCTTAGATATTACAGATCCCCAATATACGAACCTATAATATTTCCTATGATGCTGAATCCTACTGGATCCAGCTCTGTGACTACTTAATGTTTTAGAAATTTTGCATATAAATTTGTCTCTTCATCAGTGATAAAGTAGAGGAAACTAACAAAAATGAAAGGTTTTAATAAGTCTGAGAGAACTACATTAAAATATTTGATAATTATACTGTCATTGCCCAGCTGTTCCATATCAAAACATGATGAAGTAAGCAAACTTTATACATAATCAGGAAACAGGTGTTGAAAAATCTCTTAATACTCTTTGTAATTTGTTGTTGACTGTAACTACTATTGGCACCGAATGTCTATTAATGCTTTCCTCCCCCTGGTTGCTACAGTAATGAAGTATTGGCAGTGGGCATCCCTTATCATTTTCTCCTTCATGATACTCTCAGTAATGCTGTACTCCACATCTGCAAGAGTCCTTTCTGCCTCCTAATTCAATTCTCACAAGGAAAAAAAAAACTTGCTCTCAACTAATATGCAAAGCACAGCCTACCAAAATAATATTGGGGATGAGTCACTGCACTTTAGAAGCTATGTCCACCTCACTTTTTGCTTTCCAAAGGCACATTTAACCATATTTTGATTCAACAACGATATCAGCAAGTGTTGGTGCTTGAATCTTTTGATGTAATCTGGGTAAAATTTCATTAGCCAAGGGAATAATGGATAGGTATATCAATACGAATCACAAAAGGAACAGAGAACCCAAATCATTTCTACTGAAAGCAGTGGAAGAATGACACTGTCATTTTTCCTGCAAGCTAGAGTTTGTGAAAATCATGCACTTTGCAAAGCCTGCTGATGTAAAAATCATAGAATCACAGAATATCAGGGTTGGAAGGGACGTCAGGAGGTCATCTAATCCAACCACCTGCCCAAAGGACTTCAGAAGGTCATTTAGCCCAATCCCCAATTAAATCATCCCAGCTAGGGCTTTGTCAAGCCTGACCTTAAAAACCTCTAAGGAAGGAGATTCCACCACCTCCCTAGGTAACCCATTCCAGTACTTCACCACCCTCCTAGTGAAGAAGTTTTTCCTAATATCCAACCTAAACCTCCCCCACTGCAACTTCAGACCATTACTCCTTGTTCTGTCATCTGGTACCACTGAGTACAATCTAGATCCATCCTCTTTGGAACCCGCTTTCAGGTAGTTGAAAGCAGCTATCAAATCCCCCCCTCATTCTTCTCTTCTGCAGACTAAATAATCCCATTTCCCTCAGCCTCTCCTCATAAATCATGTGCTCCAGCCTCCTTATCATTTTTGCTGCCCTCCATTAGACTCTTTCCAATTTTTCCAGATCCTTCTTATAGTGTGGGGCCCAAAACTGGACACAGTACTCCAGATGAGACCTCACAGGTGCCGAATAGAGGGGAATGATCCCTCGATCCGCTGGCAATGCTCCTACTTATACAGCCCAAAATGCTGTTAGCCTTCTTGGCAACAAGGGCACACTGTTGACTCATATCCAGCTTCTCATCCACTGTAACCCATAGCTTCTTTTCTGCAGAACTGCTGCCTAGCCACTCAGTCCCTAGTCTGTAGCAGTCCATGGGATTCTTCCATCCTAAGTGCAGGACTCTGCACTTGTCCATGTTGAGCCTCCTCATATTTCTTTTGGCCCAATCCTCTAATTTGTCTAGGTCCCTCTGTATCCTATCCCTACCCTTCAATGTATCTACCACTCCTCCCAGTTTAGTGTCAAACTTGCTGAGGGTGCAGTCTACACCATCCTCCAGATCATTAATGAAGATATTGAACAAAACTGGCCCCAGGACCTTGGGGCACTCCTCTTGATACCGGATGCCAACTAGACATGGAGCCATTGATCGCTACCCTTTGAGCCCGATGATCGAGCCAGCTTTCTATCCACCTTATAGTCCATTCATCCAGCCCATACTTCTTCAACTTGCTGGCAAGAATACTGTGGGAACATGCCCAGGAAAATGCCTCTCTGATCCAGCATGCCTGCATCACAATGGTGTACTGGCCTTTCTGGCTAACATACTGTTTCTTGCGATGGGCAAGGAATGAACAAATTAATTTAAAACATTCTGTTACTTGAGGAATGGTCTTGTGAGCAATGACACATCCTAAAATGACTTTAATAATGTCTCCCCTCCATAGGCTTGCCCACATTAAATATGTGCTAATGTGCTGGACTCTACAATTGTAGCCAGGTTCCACATCTTATTACCATTTTCTGTCCATTGGAATTGGAGCTCTCATCTGGGTAGACTTGAATATTGGGCTAATCCCCACACCGAGATAGTACATTTTCACTTTCCTCATAACATTTTTCAGCTGCTCATAGTCTCACCAAGACACAAGCCACAGATTAGAATAGGATCTAATTTTGTTACAAAATATTACTCCACTTGAGCAAGGTTCATGGCCCGAAAGTGAGCTAAGCAGGCATTAATGTTAAGTTGCTTGACATACTGCTTGTTGTAGGGCAGGATCCCACAGTAAATTACTTGCAACTTTGAAATTTGATCTGCTGAATTCTATCCAATGTAGTTTGGACATTGTTCCCATCTAAATTCTTATGAAATTGAATGCTACTACAGAGTTGGCTCTGACACTGCCATTTCATGATGTGGTCTCTTCTGAGGTTAATATCAGCATGGCTAGAATGCCTTTCAACCATCACAATGCTATAGTGATTGAAGTAGCCATTTTGGAAACTACCCAATAACTTCTTTTCCCAGCAGCTGTTAACTTAGAAAATTGGTGCATTTAGAAAACTCAGAATGTTCTTAAATAGCCATGACTGTAAGGCAGGCTGAGTGTGTATGCACTAGCTTGCTTGTGTCATAAACAGTGGTGCTGTGTAGATGAGCTGAGTAAATGCAGGAACAAGTGACATAATCAATCATTTTGTGAAGAGAATGGCAATGGTTTCCTCCCAAGAGATGAGCCCTTGTAACTCTGATTGATATTAATGGGAATTTGGGGCCCAACGATTACCAAGATTAGGACTTTAGTTTATATGCACCCTTACACTTTTGCTGCTCAATTTGTATTTCAGTGCAAAAAATTCTTCCTTCCATTATCTGAATTTCCCCCCGCATTATAAAGATTAAAAAATATAAAGAGGTATATGAACTAATATTATAAAGACAAAATTGCTTGATTATAGTTTTATAATAATTATATTATGAATATATGTTCATACACATATCTATATAATCTAACATCAAAGCTAATTTTTCTTTAGACGTTTCCATGCCCTTTTTAAGATAAAAAGTATTTTGCTAAATGGTTAGATAACACTGTACATTTTTTGTGTAATCTAATATAGCACAGCCTGTCACCATTGTCAGTTGTTTAAGCATGGTCTTTTTATTATTACTAATAGACACATACAGTAATCTAAGAATTTAAGTCAAATGAATGTCAATCAATCTATTGAAAGAAAACACAAGCTTTAAACAAGCAATGTATGTAAATATTGTATATACTAGACAAAATGTTACACATCCTTTCTAGAATGTCTGTATTACAAGACATTTAGAACACATGCAACTCCAATGCAATTCCCTTTTACATTTGTCCCAATTGTTCTGGTGGCTAATTATTTGAAGGAAATACAACTTTTGTGTGGAACAAAAAACATCACTCCCCAAAAAAACAATAAAAACGGTGTTTGTCCCAGTTACATGGAATAGTTTTATACATTCTGCACTACTTGGAACCACTCTTTTGCAGATATTATTTTTGCATCGCTTTTCCATCTTTCTTCAATTAGATTTGCTTGTTCTTCCTTTATTGTCCTACAGAATCTACTAACCAAGCAAGTGTTCATTGAACCAGTCAGAAGAGTTCCAACTCTGTAGTCAATTAGAGTTTGCATTTGTGACAAATATGGCACTTCTGCCTGTGCGTATATTAATCTTCAAACTGCACAAATATTAAATGACTGTTTTCAAAGTATGGATTGACTTCACATACAAAAAGTGTCAGGAACACTCTGAGCATTTCAAAAACAATATCTAAAAAGGTAACGAATAGAACATTAGGGGCAGGGGGGGAATTCTTGAAAGTTAGAACATTCCTATGGTTACATGTTTCTGACTAAGTAGGTCTTTTCTCAGATACTGTACAGTCCTGACTGTTGTCAAATTAGTCTTCATATGGTGTAATATTTATGTTTTAGTAAAACTTGTTTTCCCCATTTTGCTTTTATATGGTCTTTGGGCAATATACTGATCTGATATCCGACACAGAGACATATTCTAAGTGTTACACTTATTGCGTCTTTTGAACTGGTAAATTTGAAGCTTAAACACAAATGTTTTTTCTGAGTCACACATTTCCCCCTTTCAAATAAAATGAGATTAAATTCAACATCAATGCAAGCACAATGAAAAACATAAACCTAGTAATATTAAATGAGAGATACTTAAAAACTAGATATAGAGCAAAACTCCCACATTGTACCAATTCAATGGATCCCTGCGTAGTACTGTATTAAACTATTATTATTCAAGCAGTCAGAATATTATTATGTTTTCTTATTATCCCCTTGACTGAACAAAAATCACATCAATTTGAATCTAACAATACCTGTAAAAATGTCCTTTAATAATACAGCTTGTTATTAAGGTACAAAACGTATCACTAGATTTGTGTCACTGATTTTTTTTTAATTGATGTAGTGTATACACATGTTTGGCAGCACTAGTCTCACTGGATTTGTATAACAAAATCAAAACAAAACAAAAATCAGGGTTTTACTGTGGCAGGTTTGAACCAGAACTGCACATGCATTTTTGTTTAGCCATTAATCCATTTGTGTTTTATACATCCAAATGACAGCTAGTCTGATAGATAAAAAGAACTGAAGACAACCTAGTACAGAAATGGATTATAAAATAAACATAATTGGAAATTGTATTTCATTCTAAAACTGTAATAGCTTCAATTGCATTTAGATTACTGCATTTACCAAATAATCAAATATGGAAAGAAAGTAAAAAAAGTGCTGCTGGATCATTCAAAATGCCAACCAGCAGTGGATTTGCAATTGTTTCCCTCCCTTGTAGCACTGTAATCCCTTGTTCTCACAGACAAACTGGGTGAGGTATTATCTTGTATTGGACCAACAGAGGTTGGTCCAATACAAGACATTACCTCACTCAGCTTGTCTCTGTAATGTCCTAGGACCAACACTGCTACAAATTTGCAAATTTGTTCTCAGAACAACCAGGAAAGAATGCTGGGTATCTGGTATATTCATCATCAACCTCTCCAAGAAATTGGGCCTGTCTCTATCCAAGTGAGGGCTTGGGATCCTGAATCGTGATTTTGTTTTGTTTTATAAATGTCCAAAGATAGTTTTAAGAGATCTTTTCCTATTAGTTATGTGACATCTTGGGGTCTCAGCAACATGTTTTTGGCTAGCTGCCATTTTCAGATATTCAGAGATTAGAGCTCTCTTTGTGGTCTGAGGAGGCCTAGTCTGTGCCAAGTGTTAATCCTTTCAATAGTGAATGTTGCCTCAGATGGCACCAGTAAAGCTCACGGCTACAATTGTGACTGAATGCACCCTTGTATTCACATCCTACGCACTATTGTAATTGTCTTTGTAGAAAATATGCCTTGTGAAGTATCATTTGAAAATTAATAACTCACTGATCAATAATATCATGGTGAACTGTATGTAGCAACATTATATGTAAAGTTATGAATTCTGCCTGTATGATGTTGGTAGCATATGTTCAAACCCACCTAGCCCTAATTAGGTGGAAGTGATTAAGCAGGTCTATCTTAAAGAAAGGAATGTGTGTTTACCTCAATTTACATATAAGTAGTACACAGAGTCCTTGCGACAGCAAGAGGGAGACAAAGCAAATCTGCATTTCAGCATACATGGAGAGAAGAAAGAGTATGGGGGAACCTTCACCTCAAACTCTGTGTCACTTTCTTTGAATAAACTTTGCTTTGAAGGGTAATTCTCAGAAGAGTAATTCTACTTCAAAGGGCAACAGAAATATGTAAAGTGAGGTGCAAGTGGATCTCTGTCGATCTCTCTCACTCTTTCATATAAGAAGACAAAAGAACCGGACTTTGGGATGGGTTTTGACCTGAGAATTTGATCAGCCCTGTGCTGGGAACATGTAGTAAGAATTTTACCTTGAACCTAGCTTGTTAAGTCTTAGTTACTAGAAAGAGTTATCTTTATTTCTCTAGTAACCATTTCTCACTTCAGTGCCTTACACTCATACTGACTTCAAATCACTCTCTTTGTATTTAAATACACTTGTTTATTCTTTAATGAAAACTAATCCAGTGCTGTGTTTAAATTGAATTATTTGGCAACTCCAATTGAAGTAGCAAACCTTACAGGAGCAAGGGACCTATCATACCTGAGCTGTCCAGGAGGGGTCTGGACAGTGCAGGACACAGTTTTTGGGGAAAATCCGGGACTGGGAGTGTGTTGAAGTCACCTTGCAAGTGATAATGGCTGGTGGAAGGCAGTGTGTGACTGGAGTGTTGCTGGTAGGCTGAAGCTATACTCAGATACTCAGGTTGTGACCTGCATGCTGTTTGTGAGGGGCCCATGTTAGGAGCTATAGCAGCAAACCATTGTGAGGCACCCAAGGTTGCAGGGCAGATGGTGACACAACCCCTCACTAGTCTGGAGTGTACCTCGGGATGTGATAACAATATAATGTAACTAGTGTTAGACCACATATATAATGCAAACACATATAATTACTTATTTATTAATGACAATACTTGTCATGTAACAGTTGCCAACACATTTTATATACAATTAAATTTTTGCTGAAGTTTTCCCTGGGTTTTATTCCTTTCCTCTTCCTTTCTTTTCTCTCCTCAAAATTTTCACTCTCCCTTCTTTCTTTAAGACAACTCTTTCCAATTCTTCCCTTCTCTCCTTCCCTTTTTTTCTATACGAAGCTTCCCCCCGCCCCTCTTTTACATATGTAACTTTCGCCTTTCATTCAAACCCAAACCCTCCACAATCGCTCTTCTTTATCTGTCAGCCAGCATTCAGACTGTGTTCACTGTTGCTCTTCAGCTGCACCTCAATCCCTCTCCTTTTAACCTCAGGCTTATCTATCAAACAGCATACCTCGTTTTGTGTGCATGTAGAGTAGAGACAGTGCTAGGGAGAGAATATCTCCGTAGGTTTTTCTGCTCCACAGCACTTAAACACCTTTCCCCTCCCAGGGAAGGAGGGGAGAGACAGACCTAGATGTATCTACAAGCATTCCTCCCCATTCACAATGAACCGAGTGAAAAATAGCTCCTGTTTGAACAGCATTTGGTCAAACAGAGGTCTCCATACTAAACTAAAGATCAGATTATACCAAGCAGTTGTAATAAGCACACTAGTGTATGGAGCAAAGACAGAGATTGGAGGCTGCCCAACATAGATGGCTGAGGGAGATGCTATACAATTCATGGAAAAACAAAATAAATGCAAAACTAAGGAATCTGACAGAGCAGGACATGTTAGAAAATATCATCAAAGAAAGACAGCTCAGGTGGTTGCAACAAGTATATTGTACAGAAGATGGGAGACATGCTAAGCAAACATTGAATTGGGAAGGAAATAAAAAGCAAGAAAGGCCAAGCAAGAACTTGCAGAAGATAGTAATGGAGAATACTGAATATGCTGGTATCATCTGGGAAAAAGTACTACAACTAGCAAGCAACCATAATCAATAAAGGAACTCAGCTCTTAGGCAAGAGGAACAGAGCACTGATCTGTTTCTCTTCGAGAAATGGTAGTGTGAGCACTGCTTGTAGTTGAGGCCTGGCCTGACATGAGTAATTAACACATAAGGGAGGCCTCATTTCTTGGAGAACAGAATTAGGGAGGTAAACAGATCATAAGGTTCAAAAAGACAGAATGTCTGAGCCAGCTAAGATAAGAGGGAGAACTCTCATGGAACCATTTACTAACAATGGACAAGAAAAGTTAGGAATGTAAGGAGGAGGTCAAGCATGAACCCTCTCATGGACAGAGCATGCTGCACAGGGATCGGTCCTGCAAAGTGACCGAGCCAACCCCCAAAAAGTGTGATCCAATGTATAGTTAATGGAATGAGATGTGTAAATGTATATGAAAGGACAGGGTTTCTGTGCAACTTTGGATGTGATGTGCCCTATACCCACCTCCTACACTTGAGTCTGATCAACTCAGCATAGCTTTGTTGTGTGCCAAATAATGAACCAGGGTGATTAAATCTGGAGTCAAAGTGAGTTTTTTGGGATCCCAGAGAACTGGATGAAGTGTTCTCCCAAAACTGAAAAAGGTGCTCTGGATAAGCAGAGTGGAAAAAATCTCGTAGGGAATCCCAACATTGCTGGGCAAGGAAATAGCTTAATGGGAGCCCTACCCATTTCTCAGCATCAGTGAATCCAGAGATTGTCCTTCAGCAAGAGAAAGAAGTTGGTCTTTTCATAGCTGGCCTCCTTCCTCTTTTCACTACTACTGTGTTTGGGGTCATGAAGCAAGGGATTTTCAGAATAGAGCCGGACCTGGAAATATGTGCTCAAAGTATATGGTAAGGGCGGGGTTCTGTGTGGTGGCACTCCTGGGTCAGCCCAGTCAAAAACAGAGGACAAGGACAGGAAATGGGGACATGTGAGAAATATCTAACTGTGTTGACAAGAGAGAGAAGGAAGGATAGGAGGAATAGGAGGGAAATATCAAAAGGTCTGGATAAGATTTTCATAAGCATCCATATTTTTAGGTTTCCCTGAACTTTGTTGCTTTCCTGCCATAGAAAAATATAATAATGCCAATGGAGCTTAACATGGCGCATATTTACACCATGTGGTAACATACTTTCCAACATACATCTTTAGCACCAGAGGTTCAAAACAAACAGAAAAAAACAAAAAACACATTATTAGTTCAACAGAAGGCAAAAAAAAAAAAAAAAAAAGCGAGACTAGGAACTACATTAAATAGGACTTATGGGGGAGGGAGGGGAGGAGGAGGATACTCCAAGGATAATTTTATACACAGTATAAAACAAGAGATCAGACACAAGAAAAATGATCAAGTTACACTGCATAAAAATAAAGTCAGTTGCAAAGTTTTGAATTAATATAATGGCTCACAAAATACTATGGGCCAGATTTTTAAGTTATATAGGTCATTGCTGTCCTTAGCATTGCAACACCTGATTTAGGAGCCTAACTCTCATTTTCAAAAGGGATTGACAGTTGATGGGATTTAGACTCCTAAGTGCCTAAATCCCTCTTGAAAATGATGTGTGGGCTCCTAAATCGGTTAGGCAATGCAATTCTGACCCATGGAAAACCTAAATACCTTTAAAGAGTTGAGCCTACATTATTATAGTCATATCAGCATAACTGTTGTATTACAACTTGGTTATGAAAATAGTACTAAACTAATCTTCAAGCAATTTAAAGACATCCCATTGTTAAAGGGATTGAAGTTTGGAATGTGCACCAGGGACGGCTTACTCCTTTAGGGCTGGAGCTAGCTAACTAGATTACAGAATGAGCCACACCTGGGAGATACCAGGGTGATTGCCCTATAAAGAGCAGCAGGAGACTAGCAAGGAACATGGGAAACTAAGGGTATGTCTATACTTACCCGTTGCGTCGGAGGCGCGGGATCGATGTTCTGGGTTCGATTTATCGCGTCTTGTCAAGATGCGATAAATCGAACCAGGAAGTGCTCCGTCGTCGACGCTGGTAATCCAGCTCGACGAGTGGAGTAAGCAGAGTCGACGGGGGAGCCTGCGCGCCGCGTCTGGACCACAGGTAAGTTCGAATTAAGGTACTTCGACTTCAGCTACGTTATTAACATAGCTGAAGTTGCGTATCTTAGTTCGATAGGGGGGGTTAGTGTAGACCTAGCCTTAGGGAAGCTCCTGCAGGAAAGACCCTAAGGTCAAGGGAGCTGTGAAAGGGAGGCACTGCAGTGAGCAGGAGGCTTCTGCTAGAGATCCTGGCCGAGAGAAGGGTTGGTGCCTGGAAGCCAGAACTAGAAGGCTGAGTGTCAGCCAGGTAAATCCTGGGAGTACTGGGCCACGTTCCTACTAGAGATCTTAAGTGGGAGAAGGGTTTGGGGCCTGGAAACCAGAAGGCTGAGCTCCAGACAGGTAAAACCAGAGAGGCTTTGAATTGGGACCTAGCTCTGGGAAAAAGTGCTGCAGGCTCTCTACTTAAAGGCAGAGTGTGACTGAACTGGAGTTATGGCCTGGAAGGCCAGTATCCAAGGACTCAAAACATTTCCCCCCAGGGTCCCATTTATTATCTATGGCCTGAGAGTTAAGGGGCCCTCAGGAATTGTTAGCAGTATACTACAGAGTGACCTCTGGCCATGAGGGGGTGCACAGGAGGCAGTCAACCCTTTTCCAGAATGCTACAGTATTAAACTTGGGCTCAGACCCTACAATATTCTCTCTGATTCAGCATACAAATGAAAGTAAACATTTGCAATTTGTTACATTCCATAACCCATTATTTGCTTCTATACCTACTAATAAATGCAGCAAAACCTCTACAACTTTCTGCATCATTAGGCAACCTCCTAAGGGATCATCCCAAATGTACAGAATACAATTTTGCTGTATTACAAAACCACATCTTTTAAGCAAATGATTTTTGTTGTGCCTTTTAGGCAGCTATCACTATAACCTTAAGCAAAACATACATTTTTTAGGGTACACCCAAAGTAAAACTACTCTATGAGGTTTCATGCAGATATTAGAATATATAAATCTCAATACTACCTATTCCCTTACTTCTACATTTCAAATGGGGAAAGAAAGCAACACTGAGACCCATCTTCCGACGTTTTCTAAAATGGAATCCAGTACTGTAGATAACAATACTCTTCAAAGATACTGCAGTGGCTACCCCCATCTTGTTTTGACATTTAGTTCCACATCAACTAATTAACTTGAGTTATAGAATGTTATCCTGACTTATTTTGAAATTAAGAACAGAAAAACAGAGAGGGGCTTGAACCCATACATTATGAGTGGGATGTTCAAAAGAACTCAGTCTTGACCTAACTCTGCTCCCATTTACTTCACTGGGAGCACAGTTAGGCCAACACTGAGCTCCTTTGAAAATCCCACCCTATAACCAAAATCATGGATCTGGATATGAGTTTCCCTGTTCTCCTTCATCTCTAAATATTGAATTCTCCTATGATATGTGTCCATTGTTTTTTCTGACTCTGTATTCAGTATTATGAATATTATCTTTATAATTAATATTCCTAAGTATACCTATTATATATACTTACAAAGTTTAAATGAAGTGGAAAAATGTGAAATATAAAATGTATAAACCCTTTCATCTCAACTATATTGATAAAAAACAAACATACAAGTTACATTTTTTTTACTTATACTATAGCAAAAATTAATAATAAATATTTGTAAAGGATCATGAACCCCAAATAGTTCCTTTTCAAAAGTGCACCTTATCTTTTTTGCTAGAAGTGATTTGTTTATAAACTGACTCTACCAAAACAAAAAAAAGAAGAAGAACATATCCACAATTTTCTTCAGAGATTTTATTGCTAAGCAGTTTCACAACTGTATGGAAATGAGAATTCAGTTGAAATTACCTTAATAACCAAATCAAATTTCTGGTGCAAATCCCTGTTTATTGGCTTTAGGAGACTGAGTACAGCTGTTGTGAGATTCATACAGAAGTATTGTGGATAATCCTCAGGAGTCCCTGCAAAAAGATATTGAGGTTTAAAAACATAATTGACAGAAATAAGTACTGTGTGTAACAGCTTTATTTAAACAGTATATTTACTTCACTCATTAACCAACAAAGGAACAAAATCAAATTCAATTAGTACAGGGGTAAAAAAATTATGTAGTATATGAGAAAGAAAGAACAGCTCTTGCACAAAACTAATACAAATAGAATAATTTATTTTGTAACTTTCAAACGTTTAAAAACAGCTGTTTTCACTATTTTAAAATAAATCTGAGGACTTATAGACAGTGTTCATGTCACTAAACATGTCACTAAAATATGTTTCACGTCACTAAAACATCATCACTTATGACCTTGAATGTTCCTTTTGTTCCCTTTATGAGAGGAGACTACCAGGTGTGCCAAATGGTGTGTCTGATTGTGTCCCTGAGATTGGTGCAAAAAGGGAATACCTGGACTTCATTCTTCTGCATGGAAAGCAGGACCAGCTCTAACTTTTTTGCAGCCCCAAGCAAAAAAAAACCAACAAACACCGCCCCACCGAAACAAAAAAACCACCACCCCCAGCACCGCCCCACCGAAACAAACCCACCCCCTCCCCCAAGTGCTGCTCCGCCAACCCTCCCCGAGCGCCTCCCCGCCAAAGTAAAAAAAAAAACAAACCCCCGAGTGCTGCCCCGCTGCCCCAAGATTGGCCGCCCCTTACAAGGTGCCGCCCCAAGGACGTGCTTGGTTGGCTGGTGCCTGGAGCCGGTCCTGATGGAAAGAGGTCTCCAGGGCCGACTCTAGCTTTTTGGCCACCCCAAGGAAAAAAAAAAAAAAAGGCTGCCGGACTGCCGAAGCAAAAAAAAAAAAAAAAACGGCCGCCCCAGGAATCCCCAGACTGCTGCCCCTTACAAGGTCTCAGTAAAGTTCATGGCAGCATCTCCCTCCACATTCCCTCAGGCTTTGCTTAGGTCCTCTTATACTGGTTGGTATCACCACAGGAAGGGTTGGACCACAGAAGATCAAGCAGGGCAGGTCCAGAGTGGCAGATGTACAATTTTTCTTCCTGTCCCCCATCAGAATTCTCTGTGGACATATATACAGCCAAAAGCTGTTTATATTTCCCTACCCCACTCACAGGGTGAGGATTCCCCTGAAGGGGGAGAAGGGGCACTAGTGTAGCAGTCAACTGCAGAAACCTTTAGAGCATAACTCTGTTGAAGCTGTGCTCCAGAGAATAAGGAACTCAGAGCCACTGTGAAGGCATAGGACTTCCACACAGATGGTCCCAGCTTTCTGTTCATCCTATATTAAACCTCATTTTCCAAAGGTATGACGCAGAAATCTCCTTTTTAGCCACCTCCCAGAGGTTTTCCCTGACCAAGTCCTATGACTGTTTGACATAAGAACAACTATTCACCTGAGAGTCAATTGAGAGCAAACATGTTTGTTTCACTTGTGGTGAACATAACAGATTTTAGCCCAGTTCCTAAGAGATAACACTTATGCCTAAACAAATATTTCAGTTTACTACTGAATAACAAAGTTTGAATATTGGACTCCACTAATTATTTTATTTACTGAACACCATCAGTATTGTACAGTATTTAATCAATACATTAAATTCTGTACAAAACAGAGGAAGAGAGTCTCGAAAGTGTGATTTTCCTTTTTTAAAATGTATTTTAGAATGGTAGGATCAGATAAACAAAAGAAGAAAATATCTCACTGCTGGCCTCAGTGAATAATTGCTAAGTGACAGGTTAGGCCCATTGTGCAAAGATTTACACATGTACTTAACTATATGCACTGTAAGAAGTCCCATTAACTTCAATAGGACTACTCAAATTGCATAAAGGTAACCATGTGCAGGTCTGTACTTTTGTACAAAGACAATATAATAGAGTCATTTTCTACTTACTTACAGAGTTTTCACTCTTAAGATTTAGAAAGAGAAGAGAAGAGGTATGCAGAGGTGAAAAGGGTGAGGTAAAAAAGGTAGTACTTGAATAACAGCTTTGGCAGAATACAAAGACAGCACTTTTTACCGCAGATTACCAAATGCTCCAGAAAGGTTTATTATGGGAGTACTGCATATATTGCTGAAGAGATTAACAACAAAATTATTGGTAATGTTTGCCTCTGTTAAGTGACACTGTACAGACCCATACACAGTTGTAATCTACAGGTTTATTGTAAGGGAAATTACGTTTCTCCAAAAGTTAAAACCTATTGCAGAACTAGAATTTTGCAGGAGCCATGGGCTCCATTATGGAAATTCTACCCTTTTAAGAGCCTTGCCACAGGGAGTGAAAGCTATCAACTCTGACAGTGTCTAAAGAAACTCAATGTGTGAGCTAAAATCTACCCTGATCATCTTTGTTATAGCATATTGAAAAAGCAATATCTTGTACTGAATAGGCACTTTCATCTATGTCAAAAAGAGAGAGAGAGTGAATAGCATGAATGCTGTATTCTTCTTTATAGAAGTATCCAGAAAATCAGTTGCTCCCAATGCTGATAACAAAACTACAAAAAAACATTTAATGGAAAACAGGTAAACACAAGAGTTAAATGTTTAATTCACAGGAGATGGAGATAATATATGTAAAATATTACACACATACCTGTGTGTATATATATATACACTCACCCACAAGCAAAACAAGTACTGATATAATATGTTATAAAGATTTTATTAGTTCGAGATGGCCGTAGTACTCAAGAGTGGTGAGGCAACAAATACCTTATACTGGTCATTTTAAACAAATGGTGATAAAAACTTCACACCACACTATCATGCATTGTATGCTGTAAATACTACATATATCAGTTACTTGAGAGAGTATATATATATAATTTTATGTATCTAAATATTTTTATTTATAGTATTCATAGATTGATTATTTACTGGATCCCTCTGTGAAAGGTGTGGGGTGCTCTTTAATAATTGTTATCACTGTATCTGTATCTGTCACCAGTATGGTATTTCTGTACCATATATGGAAATGGATATTTCATCCTAGAGGTGTGTCTGGAGAGCAAAGACTGCTAGAATATCAGAGTCAGCCTTAAGGGCACTAGCCCAGTCTCCAGCACAGCCCCAAACTCTTTACAACAGGAGAAGTCGGGGCATCCATACACATGAGAAAGAACCAGACTGGAAGAGAAACAGACAGAGGCTCACAGACACACAGGATGATGCATTTTTAACCCTCTCTGAGCAGAAACACACAGTTCAATCCCTTGGGACTGGATCTCTGGGTGGCAGCCCCCATAACTCAGCCATGTCAACAAAACAGACCTGACTGAGTTTGGCACCTGTTTCCCTTTGAACACAGAAACAGCACCTCCAAAACAAACTATTAGTTATTCATTCACCCAACATAATAAAGCACGTGGAGCAAAGGATAAAAATAATAAAGGCTTATGTGTTGAATATATGAATATTTCCTATTACCAAACCCTTACATTTTCTTTGCATGCTTTGGTACATTTCTAGATCCCATGATTGTGGAGGAAAGCTTAAAATCAAGAAGCAAGTGCACCATAATGGCTCAGAAACCAGAAGATAAATTAAAAAAACCCCAATTTAAAAAAATATCATGATTTTAAAGCCAGTGTTATGACTTTTTTTAGGGCTTGATTCATGATATTAGAATGCTTGGGTTTGGAAATACTGAAAGAAGAGTCTACAATGTTATAAAATGCTAATAAAATACATGTTTATAAAATTATCAATGGGGAAGAAATACCTATGATCTTGGTACTCTTCTCATTTACATTGGAGTAACAGCAGTATAGTCAGGGGAGCTATCTTCATATAAAGGTTGTGTAAGTGAGGATAATCTGATTGTATACACCACCGGTGGAGATTTATAATAATGTATATGTTTCTCTAGGTGAAGACAGACTGTACAAAAATTAATTTTCATTTATGGTGCATGTAAATTATGGGTCCTTTTGGACAGTCATGAAACTAGTGTTTAACCTTATGATGGGGCATTGCCCTTGAGCATCCCTTTATGTCCTGTTGGTTTGCTGCCCTTCTGCCCCCTATCCCCAGCTCTCCTCCTGGACTTAGCTTGTACTTTAAACAGTCACTCTGCCTCGCTTTAACCCAGGAAAGTGGGACCGCTAAACACTGAGGATGGAGTGGAGGTTAAGGATAATCTAAGCATGGCCCAATATCTAAATAAATACTTTGCCTCAGTCTTTAATGAGGCTAATGAGGAGCTGTCATAATGGCAGCATGACAAATGGGAATAAGGATATGGAGGTAGATATTACCATATCCGAGGTAGAAGCCAAACTCGAACAGCTTAATGGGAGTAAACCGGGGGGCCCAGATAATCTTCATCCAAGAATACTAAAGGAACTGGCACATGAAATTGCAAGCTGTCACGGAGTATAGGGGAGTCCGGCCCTGCACCCCTCTTCCCCGGATTCACTGGGAGTCTCAGCCAGCCAGTAGAACAGAAGGTTTATTAGAGATGCCAGGAACACAGTCCAACCAGAGCTTGTCAGTACATCCAGGACCCCTCAGTCGGGTCCTTCCGGGGGGCAGGGAGCTTAGACCCCAGCCGGGGGCTTCCTGCATTTCGCCCCACAGCTCCAAATGGGGCAGGGAGGCCAGACCCTGTCTGCTCCCCTCCCCTCCTCTTCCCAAGCCAGCTCCAAACTGACTCTCCAGCCCCTCCTCCCCCTTTGTCTGCTTCCCAGGCCAGGAGGTCACCTGATCCCTTTGTTCCCACACCTTCAGCTCATACCTTTGCCGGGGGAGGGGCCGGGCCATTTCTTGCCAGGAGACAGAGCCATTCTCTGTGTCCAGGCCTCTGCCTTCTAGGGCTTTGTAACAATCATGCACCGTTGTCCCACCACCTAGATACTCAAGCCCCGCATAGGGGAAACCGAGGCACTCACACAGTACTCAGGGAAACCTTAACAACAGTCCTAGTTCGTCACACAAGCCCATTAGCAAAAAATTTTAATGAATCTGTAAACTCAGAGGTTGTACCATTTGACTGGAGAATTGCTAATACAGTTCCTATTTTTAAGAAAGGGGGAAAAAAAGAGACCCGGGTAACTACAGGCCTGTTAGTTTGCCATCTGTAGTATGAAAGGTCTTGGAAAAATTTTTGAAGGAGAAAGTAGTTAAGGACATTGAGGTTAATGGCAATTGGGACAAATAACATGGTTTTACAAAAGTTAGATCATGCCAAACCAATCTGATCTCCTTCTTTGAGAAAGTAAGAGATTTTTTTAGATAAAGAAAATGCGGTGGATCTAATTTACCTTGATTTCAGTAAGGCAGTTGGTACGGTACCACATGGGGAATTATTAGTTAAATTGGAAAAGATGGGGATCAATATGAAAATTGAGAGGTGGATAAGGAACTGGTTAAAGGGGAGACTACAGCGGGTCATACTGAAAGGTGAACTGTCAGGCTGGAGGGAGGTTACCAGTGGAGTTCCTCAGGGATCGGTTTAGGGACCAATCTTATTTAATTTTTTTATTACTGACCTTGGCACCAAAAGTGGGAGTGTGCTAATAACGTATGAGGATGACACAAAATTGGGAGTTATTGCCAATTCAGAAAAGGATCGGGATATCATACAGGAAGATCTGGATGACCTTGTAAACTGGAGTAATAGTAATAGGATGAAATTTAATAGTGAGAAGTGTAAGGTTATGCATTTAGGGATTAATAACAGAATTTTAGTTATAAGCTGGGCACGCATCAGTTGGAAGTAACAGAAGAGGAGAAGGAGCTCGGAGTCCTGGTTGATCACAGGATGACTATGAGCCGCCAATGTGATATGGCCGTGAAAAAACCTAATGCGGTCTTGGGATGCATTAGGAGAGGTATTTCCAGTAGAGATAAGGAGGTGTTAGTACCATTATACAAGGCACTGGTGAGACCTCATTTGGAATACTGTGTGCAGTTCTGGTTTCCCATGTTTAAGAAGGATGAATTCAAACTGGAACAGAGAAGGGCCACTAGGATGATCCGAGGAATGGAAAACATGTCTTATGAAAGGAGACTCAAGGAGCTTGGCTTGTTTACCTTAACCAAAAGAAGGCTGAGGGGAGATATGATTGCTCTCTTTAAATAGATCAGAGGGATAAATACCAGGGAGGGAGAGGAATGATTTAAGATCAGTAAAAATGTGGACACAAGAACAAATGGATATAAACTGGACATCAGGAAGTTTAGACTTGAAATTAGATGAAGGTTTCTAACCATCAGAGGAGTGAAGTTCTGCAACAGCCTTCCAAGGGAAGCAGTGGGGGCAAAAAACCTATCTGGCTTCAAAATTAAGCTAGATAAGTTTATGGAGGGGATGGTTTGATGGGATAACATGATCTTGGCAATTTATTGACCTTTGACTCTCAGTGGTAAATAGGTCAAATGGCCAGTGATGGGATGTTAGAAGTTACTACAGAGAATTTTTTTCTTGGGTGTCTGGCTGGTGAGTCTTGCCCACATGCTCAGGGTTCAGCTGAATGCCATACTTGGGGTCAGGAAGGAATTTTCCTCCAGGGCAGATTGGCAGAGGGCCTGGGGTTTTTTCGCCTTCCTCTGCAGCATAGGTGACAGGTCACTTGTTGGAGGATTCTCTGCATCTTGAAGTCTTTAAACCATGATTTGAGGACTTCAACAGCTGAGACATAGGTGAGAGGATTATTGCAGGAGTGGGTGGGTGAGATTCTGTGGCCTGCATTGTACAGGAGGTCATACTAGATGATTATAATGATCCCTTCTGACCTTAAAGTCTATGAGTCTATGAGATCAGCTCCAGGCACTTAACCAGCTTCTCCTCCTGCTGACCCCTCTCCCCCAGTCAGTCTCTTTACATTTATACTTGGGGGGCTTCAGCAGTCCGACCTTCTCCTGGTGATATTCATCTGCTATGAGGGAAAAGGAAGCATATATGGTGGTCCCCTTCCCAAAGCTCATCCCAATTGGCTGGGAGAGAGGGGAGCCTTGTCCCGCATATTCTGCAAGGCTCCTGGTCCTGGGCCATTAAAGAAACAGTAATACGTTTTCTCCCCAAAACCCTGCTTATTCCTAGAACCCCTTCCTCTCTAGTCTTCAGTCTCCTAGTTCCTAGGTCCTTGCATACATCAAACTTCCCAAAATCTTAAAGAGACCACACCATGGGACAAGGTTCCTAGGCACTACTAGGCTTGAGAGGACTGACTACCCCCATCAAAATCCTATGCAGGCTGTATTTGAAATTTGTATATACTACATGAATACTTCACAAGTGTTTTCATTATTGACATGTGTGAATGTGCAGTTAGCATATCATGTGGTACTTCTAGGTATATAGAGAAACTAAGAATTCGGCAATAATAGTTTACATTATGTAATCATTTATGATGCTGCCAATGTGCAAACTTACTGACCCTCTGAGCCACATACAACATTCTTCAGAAGTTTGAGAGCCAGGGAGCACCTGACGGGGCTCGGGGCTTCAGCTCCACGTGAGGTGCCTACTTGGGCTTGGGGCTTCAGCCCCACAAGAGGCGCATGCCAAGGCCCAGGGCCTCAGCCCAGTGGGAGGTGCCTGTCAGGACTTAGGGCTTCAGCCCCACTCTTGCTGAAGCCCAGAGCCCCAGCAGATGTACCCCATGGGGCTGAAGTCCCGAGACCCCCCCTCCCTGCTTGGTAGAAGCCCATACCCTACAACCCTGCTGCAAGGCAGAGGTCCCGAACTCCCTCGCCAAATGTGGTAGGCGGAAAATGGGGGAACATGGGAGGGTCTGTGAACAGCACTTTAACAGTAAAAGAGCTGCATGTGGCTCACAAGCTACAGTTTGGCCCTCTCTGTTATATTGGAAACCAGCTCACCATATAATTTATTCATTTATCTTCTTAAAGATAGGCAGATAGAAAAAAAATGCATTTGGCAGGAGTAAGATTATTCCTTAGCTACACACAGTTTGGGTCAGTGGGTATATGTAGATTTGTCATCTCTACTGAAATATGGTTCGATTCCTGAAACTCAATGAATGTAAAAGTTAATGTATGAAAAATGTTTCCAGGTGTCAGGTTTTCAAATATCAGGATACCAGATGCTATGCAATTAGAAATCAAGTATTACAGTGCTATACGTGGAGTTTAGTTCTGTAGACTTTAGCTTCTACCCTAGGGTGGGTCATCTAGTTTGATTTGAAAGCACCCTTAAATTGTGGTCAAAAGCTTGTGTGTGAGACTGAGAGGAGATTTGGGAGCAACACCCAAGTAAGAGCCCCAGTTAAATCTGCAGTGAAAACATATCCTAAAGCAAGAGGGTTTAAGAATCACATGCTTCTCCGAGAGAAAAATTATCTCCTAATAACTTTTAGTTCTAACTGGAAAATCAGGTGGATTTTTATTTGAACACAGTAACTTGGATAATGGTCAGGGTGACCTAACTGCATACTGTAACTCAACCTGCCATGGAGCAAATGTAGGACTGTAACTCAATAGGCCACAAGAAAAAATTTAGGAAACTTATAAAATGTTCAATTATTATCTAATTAGTAAAAAATAGCATATTCCCTCACTTCGTGGTTCAGCACTTCTAGTTTAAATAATTTATAACATTAAAGTGAAATTTTACAATGTCTGTGTGGGAGATGTACATTTTGGTTTAAAATGGGGGAAATCCCATGTGATGAGAAACAGTTAAAAGGAAGGACAAACAGATAATTCATTTCAATGATATGTTTGAAATACTGCTTCAAAAACTTAGCGTATTAGCCTGCATTCTCATATATTTTACTAAATTCGCTGAATAATCCACTTCCACTCCTTTCCAGATGAAGGCTCTCACCAGTCTATATCATTATGCTTCTTGTGAAGTTATTTAAAATGCCCAGTAGCAAAGTTTTAAAGCTATAAAGTAGTGCATACCGGCAAAAGAAAAGGCATATTCAAGATCTAAAAGGTTCCTTTTTGAAGACAAAAACAAAAATAAAGATTACTACTAAAATTACTGTTTTATTCCCCTCCTCCTCCTTAGAGACTCAAAATAGGGTTTACTTGTGTGTGCTTTATTATGTTCCAGTGGTAAGTATCTTCCCATTATAAGTTTGAATTTTAAAACTGCACCACCTCCATGCTTCTCTCTTCCCCAAAAGAAACCCAGACACCTGATGGTTATAAAAGCAAATTGCATGGGACACCTGTGTTTCTGTGAACCCTATAATTTCTCAGTTCCCAGGATGGTGGATCAGCAGAATATCACAGAGGGAAGTATGTCCTTGGACTTTGTATGTTGTGGGGAGGGGAGGCTTGGCTGGGGATGGTCAATCAGTGCTTTAGCTCTTCCATAAAAGAATTGGGGAAACTTGTTCCTATCTGTCCAAAAGGGAGAGGGAGAGTGTTAAATGGCACAGTTTAAGTCCCCCACAAGAAAGAATGGGGAGGGGTGTCTCCATGAACACCTTCTTGAACTGCATTCATCCAAGGCCAGAAGAGACCATGGACAATGAAGACAATCTGATGCAAGGGAGGAGAAATGGCAGGTTACAACCTTAAACATAACAAAATAAAGAGTAGGTGGACAACACCAAGACGACACCAAATTTCTCTGGGCAGAAAAGTTCAAATTTGGCTTTTAGAAGGAAACTCACCCTAGTTGCCATCCCCTGACAATTTTTACACTACACTATGAAGTTTTGTCAGCCAGTTTTGTATTTATCTGATACAGTTATGCTGGCAAAACCAGTGCAGGGGCGGCACTGGAACAATTTGTATAGTGGGGGTGCTGAGAGCCATTGAACCAAACTGTAAACCCTGTATATGATGGAAACCACTTCCAGCCAGGAGGTGCTGCAGCATCCCCAACACCCCTAGTTCCAGCACCTATGCCCCAACGTGGACACAGTTATGCAGAAATCAAAGTGCTTTTGTGGGCCTACCTAATGACATTTAAGGAGGCAGTGTTATTATGCCGACAAAACTCCTATTGGAATAAGCTACATCAACAATAGGAGACTGTCAGTATATCTGTACCAGCAAAACATTTGAAATGTAGTCAAAGGCTTAGTTTGTGTTTGTGCCTGTGAATAAGAGCCTAGGATTGTTATCATCATCTTCCCTAGCTATTCCTCAGCAGAATTGGAACACAGTCTAACTGAGAGTGTGGATAAGCATCTTCCATATTTTCTTTCCTCGACTGCTTCCTTATTTTCACTGGATGAAGCAGAAGATTCTGAATCTAATCTAAATAAATAACAATATAGTTAATAATCCAAAATGGAATAAAATACCAAAACTGCAATAAAAATGTTGTTGAGTAGAACAATGATGTCAAACCCTACCAACTACAACGTGAATCTTTTATTATGTTTCAGCTTTCCCACTTAGTCTTTCTCTGCCTGATCCTAATACAGTGACTGACTTTGAATGATAGCAAGATTAGCAGATACCAACCAAGTAGGATGGAATAGAGGATGCGTGGTCGATCAGAAGGAGGCTGGATGTTTTTGTCCTGATCTATAGCTTCTATTGGTGGGGTGACATTGATGGGGTTCACTCGTGTCTGAAATGAAAATTAGGGAAATTAGAGCTGATAAATTACAAAGTCTGTTTGCAGTTCTTCAGATTTCGTACAAAAACATTTTGCTACTTACTTGAATGCCAAATACATGTGTGCATGTAAATATACAATGCAATAATATGGACACATTTTTTGTGAAATGTAAAATTAACTATGCAAAACTAAAATCTTCAAGGGGGAAAAATTTGGAACACAGAACATATGTCTCTATTGTGTATTTCTTCAAAAGAAACCATATTATCTTAAAAATTATATATCCTGATAAAGTCCCCAATCCTGCAAATATGTACATACTTAACTTTACTACTGTAAGTAGTCCCACTGATTTGGGATTACTCACAGTAATCAAATTAAGCACACGTGTAAGTGTTTGCAGGACCAATGTCAAAAAGAATACCTTCATCAATATCATGTCAGATATTAATTAGCTTCTACATTATTGCTGTTTATTTATTTTCTATTTTATCAATGTACTTGGGGAATACATTAATACTTTAAAATACGCAGGCAATTAAAACAAACTCATTTTGTGAATCATTATGAATTCAAATGCCAACAATATGAATATATGTGCCCCAAACAAAATTCACACCAATGCTTAGGTACCATGATGGTGCATTTGAAATAATTCCGATATTCCATATTCCATTCTAATAAAGTCGCTTATATTATCCAGACACACAGTGGCCTAGTGAACTGACCACAGGAGTGGAATGCAGGCACTCCTGAGTTCCATTCCCGGGTCTGACAATGTGTTATTCAGCCTTCTTTGACTCTATTTTCTCATCTGTAAAATGTGAACAGTAATATTTAGTTATACCAGAGAATTATTCTCAAGATTAGCTAAAGACTTCAGTGCTTAAAATGGCAAAAACGTAATACATTAAAAATCTAGCTGGGTCATTGAGGGGAGCACTTTAAGCACCTATTCCATCACATGAGCTACTTCTCTCAACTTCCTGGACACCACAATCAGCTTCAAGAATAGAACTCTACAGACAACAACATACAAGAAACCCATGGATCACTACACCTACATTCATAGATCCCGTGCACCCCAAACACACCAAGAAATCTTATCTACAGCCAGGCACTCAGATACCACAGAATATGTTCCAAGGATAAAGTCCAGGATATACACCTTAACACATTTAAACCCATCTTTACCAAACAAAGAAACTCCACCAGAAAAGTAGATTGCAGCATGTTATGGGCCACCCAAACACCTCAAGAGAACCTTCCTCAATACAGAAATAAAACCTCCTCTGACCGCACACCCATAATTGTTACCTACCACTCCACACTTGAACCCAAAAAAGGTATAATCAAAAAATGACAACTCATATTTGATGGGGACCCCATCCTGAAAGAAATCTTTCCTTAACCTCCACTTCTGCCCTTCAAATAACCCTCTAACCCTTCCAGGCACATCATCAGAAGAAAGCTCCCCACAGACCAGGGCACATCAATTCAAAGCAGCACCAGACCCTGCCAAAAGAACAGATGCAAAACCTGCAGACATATCTCCACTGCAACAATGTTCAACACCCCCTACAACACATTTTTTAAGATCCAAGGATCCTATACATGCCAGTCACATATGGTGTACCTCATCCAGTGTATTAAATGCCTCAGTAACAACTATGTGGGTGAAATCAGACAATCACTATGCTCTCAAATGACCTCACACAGGAAAATGATAAAAGACAAAAACACCACATCACCTTGGGGAGAACACTTTTCACAAAGTGATCACTCTGTATCGGACCTCTCAATCCTCATCCTCAAAGGAAACCCTACACAACACTCTCAAAAGACAAGCCTGGGATCTTGAATTCATTACTCTGCTAGGCACCAAAAACCATGGACTGAATAGATACACTGGATTTATACCTTGTTACAACAACCTATAACCCACTATCCCCCGTATTTTTGTCCTTTGCCTGCAGAAGTGTTAACAGGCCACTCTATCTCAAATGGTCCCTTACAATATGTGTGTGGTGTTTAGATGTTGCTTGTAATTATTAGAACTGGGAGCGCTGGCTGTTGGAGGTCTGAAAGGACAGGAAACAGGAAGGAGGGGGGAGGAGTTGAGAGGCTGGGAGAGCTACAGAGGGTGCAGCAGCAGCTTGGTAAAGAGGTTTCCACTTTGAAAATAAAGTCCTGTTGAAGCTTGTTAGTACCTTGCCTGGTTGTTACAACAATGTGCTAACTACTTATGCTAAACAATCTTTTCCACCTTGCATAGACTCATAGATTTTAAGATCAGAAGGGACCATTGTGATCATCTAGCATCTGACCTGCAAGTTTCAGGCCACAGAACCTCACCGACTCATTCCTGTAAAAACCCCTAACCTCTGGCTGAGTTACTGAAGTCCTCAAATCATGGTGTAAAGACATCAAGTTACAGAGAATCCACTATTTGCACTGGTTTAAACCTGCAAGTGAGCCATACCCCATGATGTAGATAGAGAAAGGCAAAAAACCTCAAGCGTTTCTGGCAATCTGACACAGGAAAATTCCTTCCCAACCCCAAATATGGTGACCAGTTATATTCTGAGCATGTGGACAAGACCTACCATCCAAACATCTGGGAAAGAATTTTCTGTAGTAACTCAGAGCCCTCCCCATCTACTGTTCTATCACCAGCCTTTAGAGATATTTGCTGCTAGCATCTGCAGATCAAATATTTGCTGCTAGCAGTTGCCTTTTACTGTGATGCTGGGGGTTCCTTTCTCCGACTTGAAGAGCAGCTCTATGTGGCTCAAAAACTTGTCTCTCTCACTAACAGAAGTTGGTCCAATAAAAGATATTTCCTCACCCACCTTGTCTCTCTAATAACCTGAGACCAACACAACTACAACTACACTGATCCCAGATTATGACTAACTCCCCCTCATCCTCACCTGACACTTTTTTTCAGACCATTTGACAACAATAGCAACAGCAGATATGTTGGGGGGCAGTGAAAGAGAGAGGCATGTAGCTAACTTTTGGGGGGAAGCAGAACTTGCATTTTTGCTAGAGATGGACCTCGTAAGGCTGCTATAACTCACTCATGGATAACGACGTGAGCAATCCCATTGATTTCAATGGAATTAATCATTTGCTTAAGTGTGTGCAGGATCAAGCCCTATGTTATGCTGTTAACTTGTTTCAATTAAAAATGAGAAGTCATTATTCCCATAGCAAAGAACTTTTCTCCAACCTAAATTCCCACTGAATTTCAACTGAATACAATATTCTTAATTTCCTGTGTTAACCTGTTGTGTATCTTTGTTGAGTATAGCATTCCAGCCGTAGAAAAGAGCTGGGAATACTGTACAAAGATGGCTTTAAGCCTGTGACACATAGTTAAGTTGCATATGGTTCCCTCTCATTCTACTTACTGTCATTATAAATTACTTACTGGTTGCTCTGATATTAAATTAACAGGTTCTATAGTTGTCTCTTAGTCTCAAAAAGATGGTAAGGACCACTCTGCCTGTATAAATAGATCATAAAACAGCACTTTGAAATTCATCAAGATGAAGGCTCTATAACCATCTAAATCATCATTATAGATAGTTCAGTAATACAGTTAAGGTTGCCTGACAGTTTCCATTATAAGACACTGTTTTCAGTTGCCTAAAACTTTGTTAAACTTTAACCATGCAGTGTGAAATTTTCTATGCCTTGGCACCTGCCTCAGGCTGAATTTTTTGGAAAAAATCAATCATCAAAAAATAATCTGGTCAATTCTGAGAACAAGGGTAGGGAAAACAATTACATTGTTTGTATCATGATAAATACAGCTTCCCATTGTTTCTGAGATTCATAGACTTTAAGGCCAAAAGGGACCATTGGGATCATCTAGTTGGACATCCAGCATAAGGCAAGTTAAAGAACTGCACATGGTAATTTCTGCATCGAGTAGGGATTGCAGCTAATTCTCCAGGACAGTACTCAACTACCTAAACCACAAAACCATTCTTTTCCTGCAGTCCCCTGCCTCATTCATTATACATCTTCCATCTTCTGCAACAAATGAGGCAGGGGAGCCTACAGACAACAGCCACATTAACTACACATCCCAGACTCATCCTGTGAACTCAGTGAGGCAGGGTCCTGGGTAAAAAATGTGATCATGTAACTAAAGACTATAAAATAATGCACACACACACACACAAAGGTTATTAAGCAACCTTAATTCTGGCAATTCCTAATTTCTGAGTGCATGACTTCTCAACCTTGATGCTATTTTAATGTAGCTTTTTGTATGTATGAATATACACTGGTTGGCTTTAGGGCAACAATACTGGGGGGTTGGGAGGGAAGTGAGTATGTTCTGAAATTCTGGTATGATGCACCGAGGCAAAACCCTGAGGGCAATACACACAATACAAGGGACTTTTTTAACCAAGCATGATCCTGTTTTTAACCAAGCTATTCCCGTTGGAGAGAGTGAAACTATTTTTTATTAGACTTTTGGATTTTTTCCCATATTTTATACACGTAAGGTCTTCAGTGCATAAAGACTTCCCCATACAGGTTAGGTAAGTTAGTGCTGAGCTCTCACGGTGCATTACCTGTGCATACTACATTTGTGATGGTTAGAATGACATCTTATTTTAGAGAGTTAACATTATTTTAATGGAAATCTTTGGCCTGCATTTACATAATCTCTAATTTTCTTCTTTTATGCACAGCTGTTCTTTGCTCTAATAATTTATATAACCCCAAAGCATCATTCTACAAATAATCTAGTATTCCAAGAAAGTTTTACAAGATCCTGCCAAACCTTAAACAACTTCTGAAACATTCAGGGTCACAGCCTGAATAAACTATTTGAATTTTGTGTTTTCATTGTTGAAATTCAGTTCTTAAAAAATTACATTGCTTTCACATAAAGAAACGCTTTTAATCAATTACTCTTCAGAGGGTAGTCATCCAAAAAGGTCATCCTTTCAAGGAAAGTACTAATTGTTTGCTAGCTACAAGGACAAAGACTGGGAATTTTTCCCTGTGCTGTTTGCCAATATACAGAATTTTCATACAAACTCATTGAATACACAGCCTTAAAGAAAACAAGCACACTTAATAAAGGCTAAATTGTCTATCAGTATCAAAACAATTACACTTAATTCCCTAAACAAAAAAGGGTATATCCTAAAAAAAAAAAAAGGAAAGCTGGCCTACTTCTTTTAAGCTCAGCTGTACTAAGTAAGATTTAAGTGAAATGTGGGTTTCCTTACAATTCTTATTGTGAATGAAGAGGAAAGTTAACAAGTCACAAAATGATGGGCATTAGCTTTACATCCTCTGTTTATTATACATTCAGTCTGGCTGGCAAAGACAGTGTTTTATTAAAAGCTTTACTATACAATCCAAATTTGCAATATATGGCTACTTGCTTACAGAGAATAAGTTTCTTTCAGGGCTACAATATGAACAAATAAATCAAGAGAATGTGCAACAAAAGACAGAGGAACAGAATGTCCCTGCTCCTTGTGCAGTGAGCAGGAACAAGCAGCACAGAGACTGGTCCATCCCTGAACCCATGAGGGCTCACATCATCCCAAAGGGGTGAGGAAGGAAATAGTAGGCTGAGCTCATCCTAAGAGAAGGCTTCCACACTTCCCTGTGTGCACAAGAGAATCTAGACGGGATTGTGCATCAAAGAGGTACAGAACCCTTCATAAACTCCCTCTGGGGCAATATGACTTCACATTCACACCATCTCCTAATGTTCCTTAATTTGACACTTTAGCTTATAGCTACAGAGGTAGTTTAAACTCAAAAGGTTAAGAGTTTTAGTTAATCACGCTCACACACACAAAACTTATTCAAACCTAATCTAATCCCTTAACTCTACATAATTGGGTTGGAAATCAAACAAAAATGGGCATTTCTGCAAGATTTTTGCTAGTTTGTGTTTTCAGATTAGCTGTAAATACTAGAAGAAAAGCCTCCCACACAATGGGCCAGATCCTGGCACATTGCTCTGTCCCCTTTATGCTTCTCCTGCACTGCAAGGTCAGAGTGTCCAAACATGTCCATTGGCGATTCCCCTGATGCAGGTGCACACCAAGGTAAAACGGGTGTAGTGTTCTTTAGCAATCCCTGGGCAAGAGAAAGAAGGGAAAAGATACAGGCATGGTTTAGAAGGCAGGCAGATGAGGAAGGGAAGGCAGGATAAATTGGCAGCATGAAGACATTTTAGCATTTCAGCTTCTCATCCCAGCCAGATTATCGAATGAATATATATATAATAATGAATGGCAAAGGTTAACCTAATTTTTTCAAACTTAAAGCAATATTTACTTTTTGATTGACACAACCCTAATTGAAAACAATATTTAACATTTGAAAAGGACTGTATGTGTGAAACTCACAGTCAGTAAACGTAGCATCATTGAACATAATTAAAATGCCATAATAAAAGGTACAATTATTTATTCATGATGAAGTTCATATTTCCTAAGGATTTTATAATTGGAGTGTGTATAGGTGTCATATGTGTGTCAGTTTTTAAAAAAAAACTTTGTACTAAAACACTTTTAACATCCACCTGGAGACTAGATTTGTCATCATAAAGACAAACTGGAATTAAGGCATACATTTTAAATGGTAAAAGTATTTAATCATTAAAGCAATTTACCAAGAGCCATGGTAGATTCTCCGTCTCTGACCATTTTAAAATCAAGATTGGATGTTTTTATAAAAGATATTCTCCAGGAATTATTTAGGGGAAGTTCTATGGCCTGTGTTATATAGGAGGTCAGTAGATAATCACAATGATCCCTTCTGGCCTTAGAGTCTATAAATCTATTACTTAAAATAGGATAATCCATTAAAAATCCCTAATTTTAAAAGTAAATCTTATTTGATTAAAAACAAAATAAAATTTAGTTACTTGTCCTTTGTTATTGTAGTCATCATGATTTACACTTAATTTATGCAAAAACAACGAGGAGTCCTTGTGGCACCTTAGAGACTAACAAATGTATTTGGGCATAAGCTTCCGTGGGCTAAAACCCACTTCATCAGATTCATGGAATGGACAACATGCTTATACTTACTTATTTAAATGGGCAATATTTTCAGCTCTAAAATCCCCCTTACTGGTTACTCTAATCAAAAGGTCCTAAGTATATCCTATCTGATGTTCCACATCTGAAGTTGCCTTCAAACCTTTGGAATTTTTGCATTTTTTCCTCTTTCTTTTGTAGCAGTCCTTCATGGAACTTCATAAGCAGGGCCGGCGCTTCCACTAGGCGACCCTAGGCGGTCGCCTAGGGCGGCAGGATTTGGGTGGCAGCATTTTGCCGCCCTTTGCGGCATTTCGGTGGTGACTCTTCCCGGAGGCGATTCGGCGACAAGAAAAGCGGCCGCCAAAGCGCCGCCACCGCCTAGGGTGGGAAAAACCCTGGCGCCGCTACTGTTCATAAGATATTAGGAACAGTGAGTTCAAGCTTAAATCTCTAGGAAAAGACTCCCTCAGTGTCAGTGTGTGTGTGTGTTGAGACTAGTCAGAAAAAAAAAACAGCTGATAAAACTTTGATTTCTGCTGAGAATAACTAGACATGGAGAAGCAAGACAACGAATCATAAGCACCTTCATACCAGGAATGAGCTCCTTCCTTCACATGCAAATGTTGAACCTGATCTTCCTCTTAGGTCATGTCTACACAGTAAAAGCTGTGCACAGGCTAGCCTACCCAAGCGAGGCATCAGCAAGGGTAGTGTGAACATAGCTTGGACCCTGGGAACATACTTGCCTCATTAGCCTGCTCTGAAGCCCACACTGAGCTGTTTTCACTGCTACTGTTACCTGCACTAGTTGGATTCAAGTTAGCTTGGGTAGGCTAAACCAGCCACAGCTTTTTCCTGGGTAGACTAGAGCTACATGACATTTTTCTGATGAATAGTTTATTTGATGAAAAATGCAGTTTTGACTGACCTGAAGCTATCTGCAAATGTAACATAAATAATTTCAGCCATTCACAAAACAGCAAGGAGGAGGAGGAAGGGTGATGCTACTGCCACTTTTCACGCCTTTATAACCTTTAGCCCAGTGATTAGGGCACTCCCTAATCCCCTTTTTGAATCCCCTTCTTTTAATGCATTAAAATTTCCAATTTCAGATTAAGTTCAAGATGAACTGATTTCTCCAACCCCCCAATTTTTCAGAACTTCCACCAACTGAAAAAGTAGTTATTTGCCACCTCTAGTGTAGCCATATCCTCACTTCTAGCAGTGTACATCAGAGGTACCTCATCTAAAGTCAATGGAACGAAACCATTATGCGATAAATGAAAGGATAATTGTGCTGTATATATACGACCTTACGCCAGTAATTTCCCTAGAATACAGTAATTTTATGCATTACCAAAGTAGGAAATATGTTAATACAGTAGAAGCCATTATATGACTTTAAAATCTCCCAAGCCTCCAGTATGTAATTCAGTATCCTAACTTATCTCAGAATCTATCACTCTATGTATTGCTTATTTGCTCCTTGATAATTATGTTTAAAATATCAAACAACAAAAATGTATCCACCAGTATCTAACAGTAGCACTGTCCAGTGATTTAACGGCTATTTAAAGTCTGCTAGACTGTCTGTATCACATACAAAGTTATATTGAATGAAAGGAAGAGAACAAGGCATTGTTAGTGGAAATCACACATTCTCATCTCGTATCAGACTAAGAAAGCTCCAAGTTCCCAAAGGCTTTTTAAACTGCACAGCCAGTTTCAGGTTTGTTTCTATAAACCAAACTGCATTTGCTAGCAGAAAGAAAGAAAAATTAACAACACATATTTCCCCTGAAAGGTATGAACTATTATTTCACACTCTTTCTCCTCTCTTCCCCCACCTCATAACCATTTTCTTTCTCCTTTTGTGAATGTTGGGAATTCTGCCCACCAGAGACTGAAAAGTGAAAAGTCAGTTAATTTACAGAATAATTGTGCATTCTGTATTCAGTCCACAAAATCCCAAAGAAAGATGAATCTGCGACAGAAAACACAGTAGTGGAGGCTGATGACATCTGAAAATAGGTAGATAAGAAACTACACAGTGCCTGCTGAGTCTATCTTTGCCCTTATACTGTACTCCTCACCACATTATCTGATTACCATAGGGAAGAGATGCACAAAATATTTGCTACAGCCCTCAAACACACTCAAACATGGCCTAAGATTGAGGCCTAATATGTTCTATAAACATAATTGAAGAATATTCACACAGTATTAACCATGACCCCTACATAAACATCCTCTCCAGCTAACTAACTTGTTTACTTCATCAATCCTTTGTCTTTTCCCAATAATCACCTCAGGAATCTTCATTTTATATTTAGGTTTGGAGAGGTTTCTAGGGTCAAGGGGCTGGATAGATAAGAAGAGAGCATCTTGCTGGGGAAGAAGGGGCCATGTTCCCTTTACAAGTTACAGCTTCTAAATCTGAAATGTACAAGCAAAGCAGCAGGGGTTGGTTCACTTCCAACAGCTGCAAAATGAACTGTGGAGTTTGATTCACAAATGCTATCACAAACCAAGCCCAGCAAAGTTTCATACAGGTCTGTTGTCCAAGAACGTTCATCACAGTGTTTGATGAAAATATGGTTTACTTGAGTTTTGTTATTTATGTCTTTTAAATGTTATGTAAATTGGCAAATGATGATTTAGGCCCAGCCCAAAGGTCTAAATCCTGACATGCACAGAAGGAAGGGCCATATCTCAATAACCGCAAAATAAAATAACAAGGGGTAAACGTATAAGGAGCAAGACAGACAGAAAACATAATATGGATTATCCAACACACTTTCCTGGCTATGTTTTTTGTAATCTTTTTAATTAAACCAAAATTCAGAGGCAGCTAGTACCCCAAATAATGGGGCAGGCTGCAGGTAGAAATCTCCTCCCCAGCAGATCAATTATATATTCAAAAAGAAACATTGGTTGGAGGCATCAGAGAGAAGTGTTTTGTGGGAGGAGAAGGGAAGTTGGTGAGGAGTGTAAAGAAAAAGGGGTGCCCCAAGAACAAAAATGTTTGATGCTTTACTGAAAAGGCAAAGTGGGAGAAAACAGAGTCGGTCTCTCTGTGATCCCTTCATTGTTCTCGCCTAGTCCCAACCTCTTCCCTTCCAATCTAGCTCTACTATACCGCATGCCCCCACTGCCAATTCACTCTATCCTCACTCACCAACTGACTACATTCCCCTCATACTCAAGCCTCCCAATCCCCCTGTGCTCCTCCCAATTCAGAATCTTTGTTTTCTCTTCACCCTCACCCCTGTTACATCTTTCTCTCACAAGTCAAACTACCCCTTAACTTTGCTTTGAACTCTAGATTAGAATCTCCCTCAACTACCACTCCCTCAAATCTGGTTCCTCCCTTCCTTAAATAAAAATTCCTTGCCCCCTCAAAACAGAGCAGTCTCACTGCAGAATGTGTGCTACATCAAAAAGTCCTACCCCTCGATATTGGGAGCTACTTTTTCCCGACAGGGGAATGCTCTCTGAGAATTATTAACAAGGCTCTATTTTGCTTAATTTAACAACAGTATCAAAGCCAATGTCTACATAGTTGCTGGCTAATTTTTTTTTCCACTTTCCGTTTTGCTGAAGCCCATAGAGAGATAACAGGAGGAGGAATGTAATCCAATACTGCATATATGCCTGTATATAGTCTTCACAGTTGCTAATACAGAGAAGCCAACAACACTAAAGTACAAATTCAGTTATCACAGTGATAGGCATTATAAGTGATAGAATGAGCATAACTCCATGAACTTGAATCTTAATGCACCTGCGAATACCAGGAGTGAATTTTGGTCTACATATGCTTATGGTCATCCACACAAAGTACTGCAATAACCACTCTCAGTGCTGCTTAGCTTTGAAAATTAGTCAAGATCAAATCTATTCAGATCAGTAATACCATCTGTTTTCAAGCACCCAGCTGCTGCCCTTTCGGTTACAGCTTAGTCAAATTATTCTAATTAATTCCATGCTGTACTTATTCATAGGTATTATCACGAAAAATGAAAAATGTGTTGATCAGTATTTGCTCTGAGTTACAAGTCTGAAATCTGTAGATAATACTAGGGATGGATAGTAACTGCTCCATAGTTAAGGCTGAAGACAGCTTGCAATTATCAGCAATATTTTCAACCTCCATTATCTCCTCAAAAAGAAACCCATTTTTCAGAAATGTCATATGCCACATTGGTTTGCAGGGAACACTTTTTTTCCGGAAAATTTTGGGGGAAATTAGACAGAGTTTTGAAGGTACTGTGATCTGATTATTTCCTGATCTTTATTTTTCTAATACTTTTTTTGCTCATTATACAGTATCTCTAAAATATCTTGGTCTAGAAAATTCATATTTTTCTGTTGGCCTTGTTGAGGACTAATGCCTTTTCCTATCTTTGAGAAAGATAGCTGGTGAATTACAAAAATATAAACATTTATTTTTTGCATGAATAAAATTGATTATTTAAATTGTTGGCATACAGAACATTCATTATGACCTAGATTGTTGATTGTTCCTATGTGGCAATAAAGACCCTACTTGTACTGGTGGAAGGGGGAGGTAGGGAAGGGGAAGAGGAGGACAGGTTCCATGTGGTTCATGAGAAAGTTGAAGGAGAATATACAAAGCTAAGACTCTATGCCCAACTATTTACCAGCTGGCAGACCTTCATATTCCTTGCCCGTGAGCAAAAAAGGAACTCCAGAAGGGCTGTGACTCAGAAGGGTGCCTCTGAGTCACAATGCCTTTCTGCACTTCCTCTTTGGGTGGGACGACTATATATAGCCCCTTACATACAAATGAAAGTATATTCCCAACAATCTCACCCTATGAGATAATTAATAACCTAAGCAATCATAATGTGATCATTAGAGATAGTTGGACAATAAAGACAAAGAAAGTGAAAAAATAAAATTTTCGAAATCTTTCTCTCTCTCTCATATATCTACCTCTATAGATACATACAAATATATTAGTGGTTCTCAATCCATGGCCCAATCAGCACAAAGCTGTGGTCCATGTGACATCCTTGGGGCCGTACATTGTGTGGCTGCGGCCCACATAACCTATAGAGAGCTGCATATGTGGCCCACAATGGTAAATATGTTGAGCACCACTGATATATATATAAAGGGATTATTTTACTTGTCACATACTATTAACATTTACAAGTATCTTAGTGGACCACATTATAAGCTTCATAGGTGCCTTACATAAATTCTCTGTGTGTGACAAGCCCACACAGGTAAAAATGTTGAGGTTAAAATTAATAACCTTACTTTTATACAAAAAAAATTTCAAGCATGTTCTGTATATTAGTTGTTATGGAAGACTAAGCCAATAAAAAGTGATAATAGAAATAAAATAAAATAAAGCCAAAGTGTGTATATGTTACTCAATGCTAGCTGTACTGGAAGAGCAGGATTTATAACAGCACTTTGACAATGAACCACTTGTGCACAAGTGTTTACTTACATTAGTATTATAGCCTATCCAGGTGGGTTAGAGTTCCCAGCTCCTGGGGAACACTCTACAATTGCAAGGTTGGTAGCCTCATGTTAACCAACCCTTACTATATATGCCTGAAAAATATATATTATCTTGCTTTCGAGCTTTCCTTGGCTTTCTTTAAAAAAAACAAAAGACAGAAAAAAATCAGTTATTCTGAAAATATAGCCTGGACCAGGGATTCACTTTTTTTAAAAGTCATCGAAGCTCCCTGCAACTTTAAGAACTGTAGAAACAATCCCAAAATCTGTGAATTGAGAACATATTTAGTTGTCCCAGAGGCTGTTATGAACATTATCTACAACAATCATGATAAGAAGAGCTAAATGCTGAGTGATTAAACATATTTTGCAAGGAATTTACTAAAATTGCTGGAATTGGAAAGGCTGAAATACCTCCCGAAGTGTCTTCTATGATAATGGTAAGGGTATCATTTTCTTACCAGAAGAAGCAAGGAGACACATTTGCATCTGTATCAGTGGAACAGACAATTATTTCTAATTCTGGAATACAGATTATATTAAATAGATGATCTGTTTACTGTCTACAATAAAAAATAGATCATTTGCCATATCGTGTGTAGGCTTTTTTTCCCTTAGTCTTCAAATCGAGGTGTCACAATGGAGGTGATAATCACAAAATGACTATCTGCACTCCCAATCTCATAACCGCACAATCAGTTTGGAATCCTACACAGAAAACTGTGACTGAATAAAGGTGTCTATGCAGTTCATTCTCCCAGCTACCAGGGGTCACTGCCTCTCCTATTTCTCTCTCACATTTCCTTCTGCTGGCTTCCAGCCAACAGGAAATAAACTGCTATCTCATGCAGCATGGGACTACACACTTATAAGTAGTCATCCTTTTATCTCAACAGAAACAAATAATACAAATGCTCAAGAATCTACAGCAGTTATCTGTAACAGTGGGTACTGTTTAGAACGTTGTTTTTGAAATATAAATCTCTAAATCCTGGGACCTGCCAATTTGAGAGATCACCTCTATCCCCATAGGCTGTTCCTTGAGCTGAAATCAGTAGAGATGCTAGATTTTGAACATCCTCAGTGTACGCTGGCAGGTTGCCCTGGTTTTGGAATTGATACCACTTCATGATCCAAACTGGATTGAAACTCTTCACTGGCAGGCATGCTGAAGTCCATCTAGCATGAGGAAGTATTTCAGACAGGTTGAGGTGAGTGTGGTTTGGCGTTGTTGTGGGAGCTATTCTAGGGATTAATTTCTGTGTATCTGTGGATGGGAGAGGTACTGCTTTGGTTTTGCTTTTTTTTGCATTATGAGGTAATTTTAAATAAATAAGTTTGAGGCAAGTGAACATCATGTTGAGATGTTTTATAGTCCATGTAGCAAAGGGGTAGAATCCTGAATATATAAGATGCTCCTTAGTTCTCAAGAGCAATGCAATAGTAGCATATCGCACCTATCGTTGGGTTAAAATACACCGAGGGAATCTGAATCCTACTTACTTACAATAGAAACTGACAAACCAAATTAGACTACTGGTTCATTTAGGCTTCTTGCTGCCTCAGCCAATGGCTAGTTCCAACTGCTTTGACAAAAATGGGGAGTTGGTGGAGGTAACACATGCAATGCAGAACAACTTTTGACATACATCATTGTCACCCTGATGCGGTACATCTAGCAGAAGGTATTGCAACATTCCTAAGTGGGGTTGAAACCAGAATAAAAAAAAATGTTGCTCGTTATTTTTGGTGCAGGAGAACTACTTATTGCAATGGCACAATGTTCTTACAACTATAAAGTTTACTTTACAAAGTGAATTATAAACTGAAAATAGGCCATTTAGAAACCTGATACTTGGCCTTGTATGCCTTTCTGGTTATATGACAGAAAGATTAATTATGAAGGGTGACTAAAAATTTCCACTCTGGAAACATGTTATAAATTAACAGAGTTGAATATCTGGTGGTAATGTTTGGTTTAGAATTGCTCTGAAAATTTTGAATGTTCAAAGCAAATGAGTGGATTAGAATAGTATAGCAGGAAGTTCAATTTTTATAGCTAAAATAAGTATAATTCCCTTAATCAAGAAAGCAGCATGTTTCCAACAGTTTCTGAACTATGAAATCTGTTAAAAAAAATCCAAAACAGAAGAATAAAAAGAGATTAGGACAATACAGCCAGGACACAAACCACCAATCAGTAAATTTCTTTCAACGTGTTAGCAGATTATCAATTGTCTAATCACTTTCATAGTGTTGTAAATCATTAGATTTCTTTTATACTGTTACAGAAAATGTTTTTATTTATTTATTTAAACTTTATTTGTAAGAAATAAAATAAAGGGTCAGATGGTGCCTGTTATGTGGGTACACAAGGAATGGGGAGGGAGAAAATAGTACCTGCTCTTACACCTCTGTGTAGCAGCATTGCACTGAGAAAACCTGAAAAGTCACCATTTGTACAGTTTACTTTTTGCATTTCACTCAGTTTGGACAATAAAATATGACTAATCAATTTCACGTTCAAGTTCTCCTGAACAAGCAGAATGCTGCAGCGTTTCATGTTTGAGTTGTAGACACTGCATGGGTATGTTGAAAAAAAACACCCAAAGACTGTTTCTATTATAATTTTTTAACTAGACAAAGTTTAAATGCAATCATGAATGTACTTTTTTACATCAGGTAAATTTAGGGGCTAAAATCTGACTATCCCTTTAACAACATTTATGAGCCACATATAAACTTATCTGGATACAAATATTGAATATAAGAAATATATAAACACTGTAACAAGCTATTCTGACATTGTTCCATGCCGCTCTTTCAGATGATCAGCTTCGACAACTAAGTACGTGTCAAATTTTTAAGTAAATGCCACTTCTCAACAATTCAGTCAAGAAAATCTTCATAAATATACAGAATATATTTCAACAGAATGTATAAAAGTAGACTAACGTGAAGCCAGTCCAGAAAGTAAGAATTATGCTGAAGAAAGAACATTCAAACAGTTCCATTTTGATATAGGAGACTGGTCATATGTATCTATCAAACCCCAAAATGTTTAACAGGATTCAGAACCATGAACTAATTAATGCCCATAGCTAGCCTATATAAACATGTTTTGTTTTGTTTTTTATTATCCTCATTCGTCCTGTGCTCTGCCCTCAGCTTTGATTGATATGCTCACTTGTAGAGTTTTGTTTTAGTTACATTGTAAATTTTGGGGAAGTGACAGTGCCTAAAATATTTGAAGAATGCTTTGCACAATGAGGTCTTTCCATGCTCCCACAATACAAATAAATATTTACTATTATTATTAATATTAACACAAGGAAAAGTGTTCTACTGACAGCATCTTAACCAAGATGTAGGCTACAAACTAACATTTGTGGTGTTTTGGGGAATACTATTGATTTCATTAAAATGTCACATTTCACACTGAATGTGAAGAGGGATTTTAACATTCTTTATTTGGACAGAGAAATGCTCCCCAAAAAGACATGGAAAAAGATCCTGTGTCAGTCTGAGAACAAGCTAGTTAAAATGAGATTGGAGTAAAAATTACCCCAGATCACTAGTTTCTTTTATGAAGTCAGCAGAGATAGTTCCAGCAGTTTCTAAACTTAAAGCCAACACTAACGAAAAATGACAGGTATAGATTTAACAGATACACACGGTGAAACTGAAGTAGAGAAAGCTGCATAAATACTCTGCAGCAAATGGTTTTGATCAAGACTGCTGCTAAAGTCAAAAAGAATCTTCAAGGGTTGCATCAAGAGAAGCATCAAAAATTGCTCTCCAAAAGAGGATGAAACACAGGCATGTGTGTACATGGAAAGCCAGTTCCTTCAAAACCTGAACTTCCCAAATCTAGTTCAACAGAACTAATCACAGCCTCTGAGGATTGGTTGGTAATCGTACTGCTGTGCACACCAAGGAAAAGAGGGCTTATGTATTTCTTATTTGCAGCACTGCATGTCTTAAGGCTTAGGCTTTAAATTAAAATAACACTTTTTTTCATTGACTGTGCCACATGATAACGTCGTTTCCAAGAAGAAAGTTATGTGATGTTCAGAAGTAACATGAAAATCAACAGATCAGATGTGAACAGTGTTGGAGCTCAGATTTGCTATACTGCACTTTCACCCAACCTCTTAAAATTGCTTCCTTCACTGATATATCACTAATAAAACAGGTAGTATGTAAAAAAAATGAGACCAAAGGAAACAAACACTAATTGAGTAAGAGCATATATCAAAACAGATATTGTAGAGTGGAGATATTCAGAATTGAACAATTTTATTTGTGCCTATAAGTGTGTGAGAGAGAAATAATGAAGTGTACTCTGCAGTAAATGTTTAGTTGTTTAAAATAAATCATACTATTCTATTTAGTTAAAATATCTTCTTAAAATTCTTCAGTTTCTCTTAACTGCCAGTTGCAAGAGTTGTGTGAAAATGCATAAAGCCCACACATAAAATCTCTATTTTGATTGTCACTATGCTGCTTTTCTGGAGGTTAGAAGTGAGGATAATCTTCTTGTAGCTGGCTCTGACTAAATGAGGCTGTTTGCTGAATGACTGCTTTGAGACAACACACTTTCTAAACACAGCACCATAAACACGTTAAAGTGGGGTTTAGTACATTTTATTGAGCTGTTGAACTCACTCAGTTGAAGCTGTGCTGCAGGTTTTGAGTTGTATTAAGAGACCATACATCAATATTTATTGCGTGTACACAAATGAAAATTGTAAACTTTGTAGGACATGACAGAACACAAACCGATATGTGTTCTTAACAGATAGTGTTATCAAACAACACATGTCCTCTATTTAATAAAAGTGATTCACCTTTAAAAGAAATTGATAGCTTTACTAACGAGTATCAAAACAACTTTGCAAAGGACAATAAAAGTGGCTTAATGAATCAGAATGAACGGGAAAATATAGACTCTTTTTTAGCAATGATGTCCTCCAGGTGCTGTGGCTCCAAAGAAGAACAGAATTACATCAATATTGTATCACAGTGTTTATTAAATTGCTTTTTCTATATCTGACAAGCTTTATAGAAAATGTCTCCAACAGAGCACCTGTGTTGAAAGTCAAATGAAATGGATTATGAAATATGGCTCTTGACTTGGTATGCAGGTATAATCTCATGTGCAATTCAGGCAAAAGTGGGAATTCAATTTGAAGGTTCTATTTGTTACAATTTGATGATTGTGATTAAATAACTATAAAAATTTCCTGTCATTTCATTTTTTGTGTATAAAGCTGCATAGTGCAATTTCCTTGACTGTTTTTCCACTTGTCAATGGTGGAATCCACATACTTTGGATTTTTTTTTATGACTAAATTTAAAATAAAACATAAAATGTGGATATAGAATAACAAAGAGAAAAATGTATTTTTGTAAAATTGAAAAATACTCACAAACACTGAGATTCAGTATCGCTAAATCTAAAACCAAATACTTTGTCCATTCTTGTATACAGATTTCAGGTGTATAATCATTACAACCTTTTGCCCTAATTCAAAGCCATTTATAATAAAATATCATAGCGCATTGATGTTGCTGATGTGGGATAGTAATTGCTATTCACAATAAAATCTATGAAACATTTATCTTGACTTTTGTCCTGAAAATGCATGTTAATTGCAGAAGGGAAAAACATGTTTTCAATAGCTTAACTACTATGGGGTTGTAGCTCGTAATTCCTATTATTTTTTTAAAGAGTATCATGGTAACAGTTGAGTTCATTTGCTAATATTAAGGAGGAACAGCTGATGAGTTTGTGGTCATTTGTTCGAAAGGAATGCAATTCCTAGGATCTTTAATGTAATTTTAATCTCTCCAAGATCATCATCAGAAGCTAGCTCCCCACAGATCAGGACACACCAACTCAAATCACCACCAAACCCTGCCAGAACAGATGCAAACCCTGCATACATATTTCCACTGCTACAATGATCACCACCACCCACAACACACCTTTCAAGATCTATAGGTCCTACCCATGCTTATCACAACGTGTGGTATTTCTCATTCAGCACACTAAATGCCCCCCAAAATGACTATGTGGGTGAAACCAGAGAATGGCTATGCTCTTGAATGAACTCACATAGGAAAATGATAAAAGACAAAAACACATCACCTTGGGTGAACACTTTTCACAAAGTGATCACTCTGTATCTGACCTATCAGTCCTCATCCTCACAGGAAACTTGCACAACACTTTCTAAAAGATGAGCCTGGGAGTTTAAATTCATAATTTTGCTGGACACTAAAAATTATGGTATTAATAAAGACACTGGATTTATGGCCTATTACAACAATTTGTTACCCACTAACCCTCCTCTTTGTCCTCTGACTACAGGGGTGTTAACAGGCCACTTCAGCTTGAATGGTCCCTTGTAATATGTTCTAAGTACTTATGCTAAACTGTTTCATCTTGTGTTTGGCTGTGACACTCTGAGGCTTTGTCTACACTACTAAGTTTTGGCGCCAAAAACTGCCTTTTGGAGACAAAACAGCGAGAGCGTACACAATGCCAATGACTTTTGTAAGGAAAAACACCCATTTTCGGCAACAAAAAACTTCCACTCCTACGAGAGACTTTTTTCTTTTTCACCTCCCTTTATTGTCGACAAAGAGCCAGTGTAGACACTGCTGTTTGTTTTGTTGACAGAACTGGCTTCCTCCAGTATCCCACAATGCCTGCCCAGTGTTTTGCTCTCTGCTGCCCTGCAAGCATGCGCCCTGTCCCTTTCAAAGCTGTGGGAAGTATCTGGCAGCTGAGTGTGCTGCTCCTTTGGGGAACAAATAGCAAATCATTGGAATGCTCCTGTTCTGCCCTGCCCTAGGAACACAGAAGCCCCTGCTTTGACATTCCTCAGCACAGAGTGCTCAAAGAGCTATTCATGATGCCGCTCCCGGCAGCTGAGGAGGCTGTGGGAGAACACGGAGGGAATGCTCCCAAGATGCGCAGCGATCAGCTTCGCCTTCCCACAACACCGGGAAGATACAACACTGTGGGATACATACCCACAGTGCATTGCTCATGCTGTTGATGATGGTGCCCACAATGTGGACATGATCTGTTGACAGAGGGAGCAAGTGTGAACAATTTTTGTTTTGGGTGTCGACATAAGATTTGTTGACAAAACTTGGTAGTGAAGATACCTTTCCCAGATCTGTGTAGCTCAAAAGCTTGTCTCTTTCACCAACAGAAGTTGGTCCAATAAAATATATTACCTCACCTACCTTGTCTCTCTAGCATACAATTAAAACATTATTTAACTCACTTGAAGAATAGAAGACAGTGGCCCAAATTCCGCACTGAGGCCTTATGCAACCCCATCAACTTTAGGAATCATGAATGTACAACTTCATGGGCTAATAACATGATTGTAATTTAATAGCTATATTATAGGGTAGGCTAGTAGCATCATTTATTAACACTTCCCATTCTAAGATCATGTTTTCAGTTGCTTATAATTTGGAAACTTTAACCATTTGGGCTGACATTTTATATACTGGGTGTCTGCATCAGGCTGAATTATTACTTTTTTTTGGCCAAAATGATTTAACTGTTCCTGAAAACGAGGCTAGGGGAAAAGCTACATTGTTTTGCCCAAAAAATGCCGTGTGATCTTTTCTTTGAGTAGTGCTAGCACCCCCCGTATGTTGGAGCATGGACTTGAAATTTGGAAGCTGAGTGGCCTTTGTGTCAGGGATGTGCTTTTTTGCCATCCATATGAAAATCTGTCCAAAAAGTTATAAGCCTTTGAAAAATCAGTTCACACATGCTTAGTAGAGATTTTAGCAACTACAGTGTCTGAAGAGTCCATCCTCATTGAGGATGCATGAGCCTCTCACAGCTCCAAGTGCTGCCCACACAGTGAATGAGCTTGCTCCCTCCAGCTCAGGGCTACAGGGGCAAAGTTGAATTTTCCACATAATTGCTGGTCCCAACTTCTCTGGGCCAATGTGGGACCAGACACTGGAAGTGAAAGCAGGGAGTCTCTCTCTTGTGCTCTCAGTGACCCTCCTGCTGGAACCTAAGTGTGTGGAAGAGGAAGCCATTTAATTTGAATGCAGAAGAGGCAGAAGATAGACTGGGCTGAGGGAGAGGAGTAGATTGGAACAAGGAATCTGGGAATGAGAGTTGGAAGGCAGGGAGGGGAACTGGGAACTGGTTGAACAAGGAAACTGGGATTGGGAGCCAGTGAGGGGGGAGGGATAGCTCAGTGGTTTGAGCAATGGCCTGCTAAACCCAGGGTTGTGAGTTCAATCCTTGGGGGGTCATTTAGGGATCTGGGGCAAAAATCTGTCAGGGGACAGTACTTGGTCCTGCTAGTGAAGGCAGGGGACTGGACTCGATGACCTTTCAAGGTCGTTCCAGTTCTAGGAGATTGGCATATCTCCAATTATATATTATATAAACAGGAGGGATTAAGAGCAAGATGGCTAGTGGGGCATTAAGTACATAAATTCATTAAAATGGCCATACTGGATCAGACCAAAGGTCCATCTAGCCCAGTATTCTGTCTTCTGACAGTGGCCAATGCTAGGTGCCCCAGAGGGAATGAACAGAACAGGTAATCATCAAGTGATCCATCCCCTGTCGCCCATTCCCAGCTTCTGGCAAACAGAGGCTAGGGACACCATCCCTGCCCATCCTGGCTGATAGCCAAAGAGTGGGGGGTGAGGGGACAAGACTGGGACTGTCTGAGGGGAATGGGGCAGGGAGGGAGGGGAGGCAAATCTGACAAGAAAGCTGTAATATGGGGAGAGAAGTGGACTTGGATGGTCAAAGAAACTGGGTCAGGAAGAGGGGAGATTGGGGCAAGGAGCTAGGGAAGGAATTTGGTGTGGTGGGAAACAGATTGCACAAGGATCTCAGCAAGGGAGACTAGAATTGGGAGCCTGTGGGAGCGGGGGGAGAGGAAGCACAGATTAGATGAGATGGCAGGAGTGAGGAACTGGGCCTGGCTGGGTAAGGAGACTGGAACCAGGGTGTGGAGAGAAGGAGTGGCTAGTACTTGGCAGCAAGCCCAGAGAAGGAGATTTGTACTAACTGGGCAAAGAGACAGTTTGGGAGGAGAAGCCTGAGGAGTGGACACTGGGACTGGCCAGGCAAGGAGAATGGGACTGGGACAAGGATCCACAGAAGGGAACAAACAGAACTGGGGCAGGTTTGAAGGGATGGGAAAGAAGAGGTCAAGTTTAGGGGACTGAATGGGCAGAAGAGTCTGTGCCCTCTACAGCACAGCCCTAGAGCCTGAAATGGAACCCAGTTTTCACAAATCTATCCATTCCCTTGCTGTCAGAAAATATCTGTGAAATTCATGTGCAAGGTGTGTATCTCTTCCCCCTCTACTGGTAGGCCATATAGCAGTGGTAGGTTGTCATCCTGTATCAATTACTATGTTATCTCAAGTGGCAGAGGTCTGTGGTCCCTACCCTACAGATGAGCCATGTGGATGTCAATATGATGTCACTAGACGGAATTTCTGTTTTTCATTTTTATTTTTTTAAATACATTGGAAATTACATTCAAAAACATGTTAAATGAACATTATTCAGGTTGCAAAGTGGAACATTCAAAAATTAGCAAATACCAGAATTAAGGTAACCTTAATTTGGCCCACTTGTGCCTATGCATTCTGATACAGACTTTAATTACATATTATTTTCCCACAGTACCCCTGCTGCATTCAGTGCGTAGGCTGGACCTGTTCTGGGGATGAATTAGGGTTGTGTAGCAAAGGAGTCTGTAGGGCCCCTGTCTCATTTGTTGAGGAAGTTGTATTGTGTGTAGTCAGTGACACATGGGATTGTAGGAAAAGAAGCACAGGCTCTTGTTTCGGCCACAGAGTCCTTATATGATGTTGGGCAAGTCGCTTAAACCAAACTTTTCACACATGGTCACTAATTGTCTTTTCCTCATTTTAGGGGTGTGTGATTTCAGAGTCTGAGGATATGTCTACACTTGTAATTAGACACGTGTGGGTGGTTCGTGCCAGATGACTTGAGTTTATGGGGCTCAGGCTAAGGGGCTTTTTAATTGCAGTGTACATGTTTAGGCTTGGGCTGGAGCCCAGGATCTAGGACCCTGTGAAGTGGGAAGGTCCCAGAGCTCAGGCTGCAGCCTGAGCCCAAACATCTACACCACCGTTAAACAGCCTCTTATCATGAGCCCCATTAGCCTAAGTCAGTTGGCATGGGCCAGTCACAGGTGTCTAGTTGTAGTGTAGACATACCCTTAGTCTGACTTGCAGAAGGGATGAGTGCTCACAGCTGCAACTGAATTAAATAAGAGTTGTGCTTTGAAGATAGGAAGTGCTATATAATGCTAAGTATTCTGAAAAGTCAGGTCCAAGGGGTCTCAAATCAGGCACCCAAAATTAGGGAAGTTATTTTTACCATAATCACTCTGTGCCTCAGCTCAGGATAATACCACACTCTTACATTCCTTGGGTGTTCTGAAGATTAGTTAATGTTTGCGAAGCATTTGGATATTATATTAATGAGCACCTTAGAAAAGCCTGTGGGGAAATTAATAATTTTCTCCTCAGAGCAGGGTTTGACTAGTGTGCAGTAAATGAGGTATGGATCCACACATAGAACAAGGAGAAAAGAATACTGAATAGTTGCTTATTACGTGAGCATTGCCCATTCCGAACACTGAATGAGGCTGGGGTTGTGGGGAAAAATAATTAACAATTAAAGACTGTATCATAAACCATAGGCATAAGGGGGCTAAATTAATGTTGCACCAGCACCCTTAATACTGGCATTTCCTAACTTCTGAGTGTGTGACTTAGCAATTTTAATAATGTTCTTTTAATGTAGGTGGTTTTTCTTTTATTTTGTGCGATATTTGTGGTATACAGAAATCATTCATGTACATCAGTAACACTAAGGGATTAACTAAAATATCAAACAACAAAGTGAAAAGGGATTGAAGTGCACTATCAACAATGCAGAACGGCACAATGGAAATAATAAACAGGTGATTGTCAGGAGTTAACCCCCAATCATCATTAGATATCTGTTAAACTTTAATAATTACCAATAAATATGGGGCCAATTTACACTAGCCACTTCAGGTGACCTGGTTGCCCTGTTATAGCAATGTGTAAGGAATAAACATGAATTTGACCCATTGTGTTTATCATCCTCTGTAATTCCACTTTTCTTTCTCTACTGCTCTCTCTCCAATGTTCCCATATTTCATGTGTGCACGTTAGATTGTTCCTGCCTACATGAACCATTTATAATTTGTTGTAATGTATTGATACCTACCCATTTATCTAATCTGTAAACATTTTACTGTAGTTAAATCTTCTCTCCAAAGAAATTGAGATTTCTTGCAGTTTGGTATATGATCAGCCAGTTCAGTTAAAAATGCTTAGCACAACCATCTCCTCCAAGTAAATAAAAATACTTGCTAATTTTGGATTAACACATACCACTCAGAAATACCATTATTCTACACTTGATAATGAAACATCAATCATTTCTTTATTATTTTAGCCAGTCATGTTTCTATTTCATTGTAATTATATCTAATCTACATTTCTGTTCTTACTGTTTCACATGGTATTCTCATAAGTAAACAAGAGCCTACTTAAATCAAGCTATACTATGCCTACTTCTGTTTTTTTAATTCATTAATCTTGTTATCCTGTCAAAGAATGAATTTCAGACATGATCTGTTTTTGTCCAGCTCTAGTTACTAACTACTTATCATCATATCATATTTTCCTCAATGTGCATATGTACAAATGTCTGCTTTGTTAAATTGCTTTAGAAATTTCAGGTTAACCATAATAGGAAAAATTATACCTTTGACCAGCAGTATTCAAGACTCTTTGGACTTAATTTTCAAATGATCTCAACAAAATGGCCCAAAATGTGCAGCCACATCCATATGCAGAACTACAAGATGACATATGAAAATGAATGATTGAACACACAATGGTTTCACCTGAAAATGTTACAAGAACATTTGTGTTGACATATTATGTTTCTATATATGGCAGAGTGAGTCTCTATTTCTTGAACTATTCAATATTTATTTCATGAAGTGCTATGAAATTCTGTCCTGACAGTATGCTACTTCTATCAAATCTGTGTACTTTTACAGTACAAAGTCCATCTACATTTGTATGATATTTGTCCCTTCAAATGGCATTGGAAGAACTTTAATAGTAATTGACATGGAAAGCCTCACTAAACAAAACAAGAACAAAGGACAATTTCAGGCAAGAACTCCATGTAAGTTTGTTCTATGAGGCATAGATATATAGGTCTAAAATTCTTTACTCCAGCAGGTGCCCAGGGTACAATTGATTATCACACTTGATGCCATGATAAAAGAGACCACCATCTAGTAGTAATGAAACAAATAGCACCATTTATGGTGTGTCTTGTAGTTTTACAGAATCAGCATTTATGGCCTTAAAGGTGGGCGGGGAATGTCTGCAAATGCATTTATAGTTATGTATGGATGCGTGCATTAAGCCTAATGTTGGCAAAGCCTGAATTGGATGGATTCGTATTTGATTAATTGAACAACAGATATAACATTCTGAGCTCTCGATACTGTGATAACAAAATGAAGGCAAGAAGGTATCCTTTCACAACCTATAACAAACAGCCAGTTTCTGGCCTAACACAACAGCCTGGCAATTGAAATTATAATTATCTCTATGAGAAGTGGCACTATGACAAAGATGAGAAATGTTTCTGAAGTAAAATTCACTGATAACGCATCACTGTGAAACTATTTTGTCTAAATGTCACCATTTAAAAATCTTTAAATGGTTCTAAATGGCATTTAAGGATCAAATAAATGAATACATTCATTTCCTCTTCTCCATCTCTCAAACACACCACTTTTTATTTGTCTGTTTTATGAAACAGAAAATAGGAGCACGGAATGTGCGATTAGCCTTTATGTCATGGTATATATCCAATAAACCAATCAAAATACACAAGCAATCAATTGTACCTTCAAGGCACAGCTCTGTATTGGGGATTGTGCAGCGGTAGCACGACCTCAGGGATTATCGCTCCTGGAAGTAAGTGTGTGTGTGTGTGAGTGCAAGGCCGGCTTTAAGACGATTTGTCTAATTCCCTGGAATTCCCCCATCCGGCGGGGCTTTTTTTTTTTTGCTCGGACAATTCTGGCGGGAGGGTGCGGGACCCCGCCATCGTTCTTCACATGGGGCCCCGCACCTGCTAAATCTGGCCCTGTGTGTGTGTGTGCATGCACGTGTGTGAGAGGGGCAGGGGGCGAGGCAGCACTTAGCCAGTACCGTGCATGTTCTCTGTGTGTCTGAGTAGTTACATTGCTGGAGTAGAGGAGGAACAAGGCTCACCTCACCCCTTGGGGTGTCTTGCATCCTGAGTGTAGAATGAGGGATCACAGTTCTTATAGTGTTCTGATTGTGCTTGACCCTTGTGCAGTAGTCGAAGGGAGAATGAGGCTCATTGTGCCCACTTTCCAGGGCCGGCTCCAGGCACCAGCCTACCAAGCACATGCTTGGGGCGGCACCTGGAGGGGGGCGGCGCTCAGGTTTTTTTTGTTTGTTTGTTTGTTTTTTTCTCCTTCCAGCCGCCGGGGAGAGCGGCGACACGGCCAAGCCCGCGGCCGAGCTCGCCACCCGCCCCTGCCGCACTCCGGCCGCCGGGGAGAGTGGCGCCGCGGCCGGGCTCGCCGCCCTCCCTCCGGCCGCCGGGGAGAGCGGCGCAGCGGCCGGACTCGCTGCCCTCCCCTGCTGCGCTCCAGCCACCGGGGAGAGCGGTGCCGCGGCCGGGCTCGGTGCCCTCCCCTCGGTCGCCGGGGAGAGCGGCGCCACGGCCAGGCTCGGCGCCCTCCCTCTGGCCACCGGGGAGAGCGGCGCCGCGGCCGGGCTCAGCGCCCTCCCCTCGGTCGCCGGGGAGAGTGGCGCCGTGGTGGGGCTCGCCGCCCGCCCCGTGGCGCTCCAGCTGCCGGGGAGAGCGGGGCCGCGGCCGGGCTCAGCGCCCTCCCCTTGGTCGCCGGGGAGAGCGGCGCCGCGGCGGGGCTTGCCGCCCGCCCTGTGGCGCTCCAGCTGCCGGGGAGAGCAGCGCCGCGTACGGGCTCTCCACCCTTCCTCCGGCCGCCGGGGAGAGCGCCGCCACGGCCGGGCTCGCCGCCCTCCCTCTGGCCGCCGGGGAGAGCGGTGCCACGGCCGGGTTCGGCGCCCTCCCTCCGGCCGCCGGGGAGAGCGGCGCCGCGGCCGGGCTCGGCCCCCTCCCTCTGGCCGACGGGGAGAGCGGCACCACGGCCGGGTTCGGCGCCCTCCCTCCGGCCGCCGGGGAGAGCGGCGCCGCAGCCGGACTCGCCTCCCTCCCTCCAGCTGCCGGGGAGAGCGGTGCCGCGGCCGGGTTCGCCGCCCTCCCTCCGGCTGCCGGGGAGAGTGGGGCTGCAGCCGGGCTCGCCGCCCTCCCTCCGGCCACCGGAGAGAGTGGTGCCACGGCCGGGCTCGCCGCCCTCCCTCTGACTGCCGGGGAGAGCGGGCTTGCGGCCGGGCTCGGTGCCCTCCCTCTGGCTGACGGGGAGAGCGGTGCCGCGGCCGGACTCGCCGCCCTCCCTCCGGCTGCCGGGGAGAGCGGGGCTGCGGCCGGGCTCGGCGCCCTCCCTCTGGCCGACGGGGAGAGCGGCGCCACGGCCGGGCTTGGCGCCCTCCCCTCATTCGCCGGGGAGAGCAGTGCCGTGGCAGGGCTCGCCGCCCGCCCTGTGGCGCTCCAGCTGCCGGGGAGAGCGGTGCCACGTACGGGCTCTCCGCCCTTCCTCCAGCCGCCAGGGAGAGCGGCGCCACGGCCGGGCTCACCGCCCTCCCTCTGGCCGATGGGGAGAGCGGCGCCATGGCCGGACTCGGTGCCCTCCCTCCGGCCGCCGGGGAGAGCAGCACCACGGCCGGGCTCAGCGTCCTCCCCTCGGTCGCCGGGGAGAGCGGCGCCGCAGCCGGGCTCGCCGACCTCCCTCCGGCTGCCGGGGAGAGCGGTGCCGTGGCCGGGTTCGCCACCCTCCCTCCGGCTGCTGGGGAGAGCGGTGCCGCGGCCAGGCTTGCCACCCTCCCTCCGGCTGCTGGGGAGAGCGGTGCCGCGGCCGGGCTCGCCGCCCTCCCTCCGGCTGCCGGGGAGAGCGGGGCTGCGGCCTGGCTCGCCGCCTTCCCTCCGGCCGCCGGGGAGAGCAGCGCCGCGGCCGGGCTCGCCGCCCTCCCTCCGGCTGCCGGGGAGAGCGGGGCTGCAGCCGGGCTCGCCGTCCTCCCTCCGGCCGCCGGGGAGAGCAGCGCCGCAGCCGGGCTTGGCGCCCTCCCCTGCCGCGCTCCAGCCACTGGGGAAGCGGCGCCACAGCCGGGCTCGGCGCCCTCCCCTGTCGTGCTCCCCTCCGGCGCCCCGGCAGGGCGGGGGGGCGGGGGGGGCGGCGGCAGGTGGCTTTTTTGCCTGGAGCGGCAAAAAAGCTAGAGCCGGCCCTGTCTCTTTCAACATCTCTGGTACAAAATGGCTCTAAGCATTCTTGCTGGGTTGGTGGTAGAGATGAAGGGGTTCTCCCAGTGATTTATCTTTCAAACACACATTGAAAAAAATAAAGCTGACAAATAAAGCAAGCCTATGATGGCATGAAACATCAAGATCCATGCAATAGAGCTTGTTTGTAAGGATCAAATGGTATGAAGAGACTACAGGAGACACTTTTAAATATATACATCTAGAATGCAGGCCACACATACAGGATGGGGGACTCTATCCTGGAAAGCAATGACTCTGAAAAAGATTTGGGAGTCATAGTGGATAATCAGCTGAACATGACCTCCCAGTGTGATGCTCTGCCCAAAAGGGCTAATGCTATCCTTGGATATATAAATGGGAGGGGATCTTGAGTAGGAGCAGAGGGGTTATTTTACATCTGTATTTGGCACTGGTGTGACCACTGCTGGAATACTATGTTCAGTTCTGGAGTCCACGGTTCAAGAAGGGTGTTGATAAATTGGAGAGAGTTCAGAGAAGAGCCACAAGAGTGATTAAAGGGTTAGAAAAACACGCTTTATAGCGATCGACTCAAGGAACTCAATCTATTTAGTGTAAAAAAGAGAAGGTTATGGGGTGAATTGATTTCAGTCTATGAGTACCTACATGGGGAACAAAATATTTAATAATGAGTTCTTCAGTCTAAAAGGGCAAGGTATAAGATGGTCCAATGACTGGGAGTTGAAGCTAGACAAATTCAGATTGGAAATAAGACATATATTCTTAACAGTGGGAGTAATTAATGATATACCCAGGATCCTGATGGATTCTCTGTTACTGATAATTTTTATATCACCATTGGATGATTTTCTAAAAGATATGCTCTAGGAATTATTTTGTGGAAGTGTGATGGCCTATATTATACAGGAGGTCTGACTGCATGATCAAAATGGTTGCTTCAGGTCTTGGAAACTCTGATTCTATGATATAATACAGAGGAATTTTTAAACTTGCTTCTTCATTTTTTAAACTTGCTTAACTCAAATATATATCCAAATGAAAAAAACATAGTAAGAGAACCAAAAAAGTGCCACGTGGCTAAACAGCAAAGTAAAAGAAGCAATGAGTGGCAAAAAGGCATCCTTTAAAAAGTGGAAGATAAATCCTAGTGAGGAAAGGAGCATAAACTGGCAAATGAATTGTGAAAATATAATTAGGAAGGCCAAAAATGAATTTGAAGAACAGCTAGCCAAAGACTCAAGAAGTGATAACAAAACAATGTTTAAGTACATCAGAAGCAGGAAACCTGCTAAACAACCACTGGACAATCAAGGTGCTAAAGGAGCATTCAAGGACGATAGGCCATTGTGGAGAAACTAAATTAATTCTTTGCATCAGTCTTCACGGCTGAGGATGTGAGGGAGATTCCCAAACCTGAGCGATTCTTTTTAGGTGACAAATCTGAGGAACTGTCCCAGGTTGAGGTGTAATTAGAGGAGGTTTTGGAACAAATTCATAAACTAAACAGTAATAAGTCATCGGGACCAGATGGTATTCACCCAAGAGTTCTGAAGGAATTCAAATGTGAAACTGCAGAATTGCTAACTGTAGTCTGTAACCAATCATATAAATCAGCCTCTGTACCAAAAGACTGGAGGATAGCTAATGTGATGTCAATTTTTTAAAAGGGCTCCAGAGGTGATTCCGGCAATTATAGGCCAGTAAGCCTGACTTCAATACTGGGCAAACTGGTTGAAACTATAGTAAAGAACAAATTTGTCAGACACATGGATGAACATAATTTGTTGGGGAAAAGACAACATGGTTTTTGTAAAGGGAAATTATGCCTCACCAATCTACTATAATTCTTTGAGGGGGGTCAACAAGTATGTGGACAAGGGGGATCCAGTGAATATAGTGTATACTTAGATTTTCAGAAAGCCTTTGACAAGGTCCCTCACCAAAGGCTCTTAAGCAAAGTAAACTGTCATGGGATAAGACGGAATATCCTATCATGGATGGGTAACCGATTAAAAGATAGGAAACCAAGGGTAGGAATAAACTGTCAGTTTTCAGAATGGAGAGAGGTAAATAGTGGTGTCCCCCAGAGGTCTGTACTGGGACCAGTCTGATTTAACATATTCATAAATGATCTGGAAAAAGGGGTAAACAGTGAGGTGACAAAATGTGCAGATGATACAAAACTACTCTAGATAGTTAAGTCCCAGGCAGACTGTGAGGAGCTAAAAAAGGATCTTTCAAAACTAGGTGACTGGGCAACAAAATGGCAGATGAAATTCAATGTTGATAAATGCAAAGTAATGCACATTGGAAAACATAATCCCAAATATAAATATAAAATGATAGGGTCTAAATTAACTGTTACCGCTCAAGGAAGAGATCTTGGAATAATTGTGGATACTTCTCTGAAAACATCCACTCAATGCACAGCGGCAGTCAAAAAATGAACAGAATGTTAGGCATTATTAAGAAAGGAATAGATAATAAGACCGAAAATATCATACTCCCTCTATATAAATCCATGATACGCCCACATCTTTAATACTGCATGCAGATGTGGTGGTCACCCCATCTCAATAAAGACATATTGGAACTGGAAAAGGTTCAGAAAAGGGCAACAAAAATGATTAGGGGTTTGGAACGGCTTCCATATGAGGAGAGATTAATAAGCCTGTGACTTTTCAGTTTGGAAAAGAGACAACTAAGTGGGAATATGATTGAAGTTTACAAAATCATGACTGGTGTGGAGAAAGTAAATAAGGAAGTGTTATTTACTCCTTCTCATAACACAAGAACTAGGGGTCACAAAATGAAATTAATAGTCAGCAGGCTTAAAACAAACAAAAGGAAGTATTTCTTCACACAACGCACAATCAACCTGTGGAACTCTTTGCCAGAGGATTTTGTGAAGGCCAAGACTATAACAGGGTTCCAAAAAGAACTAGATAAATTCATGGAGAATAGGTCCATCAATGACTATTAGCCAGGATGGGCACGGATGGTATCCCTAGCCTCTATTTGTCAGAAGCTGGGAATGAGCAACAGGGAATGGATCACTTGATGATTACCTGCTCCATTCATCCCCTCTGGGGCACCTGGCATTGGCCACTGTCAGAAGACAGGATACTGGAGCAGACGGACCTTTGGTCTGACCCGGTATGACCATTCTTATGGTATTATGTTCATGCATAGACTATAGTAATCATGTATGCCCTTATTACTGTACATATCAAAGTCATTCAGGAATCTTATTTAGCAAACTCTCTCAAACATTGTACAGACTGCAGTATTTCTTTGGCTGACCTATCAAACCAAAGTTTAAGCCTTTTATAATGGAAGTGAAGTTTCTTATTTCTGAAAGTAAAGGTCTTATAAATTATCGATTCCGGGTTGTTCTTCCTGAAAATCAAAAGCAAAAAACTGATTTTCTCCATAGCTTTTCAATTTTGGTTTTCAGGTGTTTGGTTTTTCATCTAAAAGTCAAAAATTTCTGTGGAAAGCAGACACTTGGTGGAAAAAAAAGTTACGTCAAAAATATTTAGACAGTTTTTTCCACCAATTAGTTCTAATTATTATATATATATATTACAAAATACAATGTGTTACAATCAACCAATTAACTTTTTGTGCTATGATACAGTTACCGCTGAAGTGCTTATAAAATAGTTTGTAATTCAAAAAATTAACAGGAAAGCAATACAGATAGGAAATGTTACTGAGATGATGGGCTAACTTTGCGATCAGTTTTTAATGTCACCACGTTCTGGTTTTTGGACAACAAACAGCTCTTCCCCATGTGCAACAAACATTCTTGATAACTAGGGTGACCAGATAGCAAGTGTGAAAAATCAGGACAGGGTGTGGGGGGTAATAGGAGCCCATATAAAAAAAGCCCCAAATATCGGGACTGCCCCTATAAAATTGGGACATCTGGTCACCTTATTGACAACCATTTGAGGACAACAATATACACTATCCCCTAAACAGGACCCTACCACTAATTCTGAATAGGCGAAAACAGTGTGTGAAATGTACATACAAAATGTGCAACAATCTTGTTTGGTTTTAGCAGTGTCTGAAAACAGTTCCAAGTATGGTTTCAAACCCTGATGTCTATAAAGCCGCTCTCAAAATTTATTCATTTGTTCTTCAGACCTGAGTATGTTCTGGCTATCAGAAGTGAGATGATTAGTATGTTTCTGAAAGGTAACCGAAGCACAAGTTATTTAATCTTCATTATTTTAAAAAAGTTAAAAGCCCTGATTAGCTTATGCTTTAATGAGCAGCATGACCATATTAATTCACACTCAGTCTGACCTAAATCCTAACCACAGGTGAAACTTTGATATACAATAGTCACTTCCACACCTAATTAACATTTCAGGTAACATAACTGCTTACCCATCTGGTGAGAAACAATGCAAAGATCCTCCCTCAGTCTCACATATTTCTATATTAAAACAAGTGGCAATTTCTTTTAATTAGCCCTGCCATTCTTGGTGTAGCCCCAGATATATAAAAATTAATTACCTGTAAACTCACATCTTTATAATTTTAACCTTTTTATGCTTCACTTGTTTTCAGTGACATTTACTAAACACATACTTATCAGGAGATTGCACATGGCGGACAAGCAATTTATCAAAAAAAGAAAGGATAGAAAAATAGAACACAGGACAAAGCTCTTTTTATGAAGCCTTAAACCTGCACTAGCTGACAATCAACAGCTTATCAAAGCCTTCTGTTTTGACATTGCTGAAAGAGGCATCCCATTAAAATGCTGCTAATGCAAAATCACTGTTTTTGTTAAGTTATAACATCTACTATCTAGCAATTCTGCTATAAATCTGTTGAAGCTTTAAGACTCCCCTTCACGTTGTATTTAACCTTACTCTGTGATGCTCTGTCCAGCTGATATGCAAGGGTGAAGCCATCAACAAATACAAAACAAACTTGGTTTTTGTTTTGATTTTATCCTCAAGATTACAATGGAATTATTTGTCCCAGAGAGAGGATAGGCTCATAATTCTGAATAGTTTTCCAGTTTCCAAAGCAATCTAAGAATGAATATCAGTTTGTCATGCATCTCTGTTTATAATTAATTAGCAAAATTGCCATCTTTTGGCTAGCTATATAGCAAATTACTTGCATATAATAAATACATTGCTATTTTAAATAATAATAAAAATGCATGTATTTCCATGACAGGTACACACTGGTCAATCTTAATTTATCCCTTTTCCAATCTGATGGCCTCAGATCCCACCTAAAATCCTATAACATTGCCAACCCCTGGTCACTGGTATTTTTAGTAAAAGTAATGGCCAGGTCATGGGCTATAAACAAAAATTCACAGGCCTGTGACTTGTCCAATAATTTTACTAAAAATACCTGCCATGACTAAAACTTGGGAAGAGGTGTGGGAGAACTCTTGGGGGGCGGGGGTCCTGGGGCGCTGACCTGGGACCTCCACTGGTGCTGGGGGAGAGGAGGACTGGGTCACGATGCATGGCCAGGACCCACAGAAGCTCTCTCTCTCTCTTGCTCCTCCCAGGGCCATGCACCATCACATGTGCCCTTTTCTGCTGGCTCTCTCTTTTCTTTCTGGTTCCTCTCTCTCTCATTGACTCACCTCTGCAACCAATTAATGCTCCAGCTGCTGCGTTTGCAATTAATTTCAAAGGAAATTCATCAGCTTTTGCTGAATCCTTGCCATTCTGACCTTGGGTGGTAGCTTCCATTATTTTAGCTATCACTACACAAAGGGTCATTACATTACGTCATCATTTAGCTTGAATGAATGGTGCTTAGTTCATCCATCAGCTTTTGCTAGGTCTGTGACTGACAGCCACTATTAATATATTCCAGAATGACAATATAATAACCAATAAGACACATTAATATGGTTAGTATAGACGATGTATTAAGTGGTCAGAGCAATGAAGTGGGCATCGAGACTCTTGGGTTCTATTCCAAACTCTGACAATATTTTACTTTGTATACCTTGGAGATGTCAACCAGCACTCTAGTCAAAGTAAATGGGAGATGCAGGTTCTGAACATCTTTAAAAAAACCAGGCACTGAACCTGTGTGTGTGTGTGTCTCAGGTAACTTACAAATATGTTGTGAGGCTTAACATGTTTTGAGAGCTTGGAGGAAAGACATGTCAGTTGGTACAATGTATTACAAAATTTTCACCAGATTTTAACAACACTTAACTTTATGCCATTAAAGACCCAGTCCTAAGTCTGTATTGAACATATTAGCAAATGGTCAAAAGTGATGGGTAAAAAATGGGCGTGTTGCAGTAATAGGGAAAATGTACAGTAGATAAATACAGCCTTAACTTGATGAGGATTGTTTAAATCCATGTCTCCTTAGGCACACCAAGGCACTGCTCCTATTTACCCTGCACAATAGTGAGTAATGTAAGCATGTTCACACAAAGGGCTTCAAATTTACTAGTTTTCAGGGTGGAAAACTAAACCTCATGCGCCTTGCTGTGTTCCATCCAAGAACACACAGGGATCCAAGGCTTTTGAGAACTTACACATATTCTTGATGTCTCCTGCAATGATAAAATGAACAAAAGCCGCAGTGTGAAAATGGAAAACAAAACCTTACAAAATTCTATCTTTACAAAGAACCTGTTAAAAACAAAAAGTTCAGCAGTTGCAGCACACTGAAGCAGACTATATTACATAGCTCACTGCATCCATCACTGAGTTGCCATAGCAATTGGAAAAATGGTTAAAAACTGCAAGGCTTTGGCCTTACTTTGTGTGTAGGAGGAATATGATGTTTGAGACCTCAGAAGAGAAAGGGCATACACAGATATAAAATAATGAAATGCCAAACAATAAAACCATGAGAAGGGATTACAAATGATCTTTAATAAAATGGATTACAAGGAACAGAAAAGTGACAGCAGTAATTAAAGTCTGCAATTTCATCAATTAAAAACTGAGATCAATGTGATGTTTAAAAGGACATTGAACCCCAAACTTGGTGGCTATTTGGAGCAACTATTTTTAATATAAGAATCACCAATACGAAGAATTGCTCAGTTTGTGATTATCTATAGGATTTATTAATCTAATATCAATTAATTGACCTGTATCAATAGAATATAGCATTTATAGCCATTAAAAGCTGTTACTGAAGTCCAGAACATGATTTTTGTAAGTAACTGGCTTTTTAGGATATTTATGCTACTTTTAAAAAAACAATGAAATGTAAAATAGCTAAACAGCTACAATGGACTTTTTTTCTTCTAAGCACACTTTCATTTATTCTATTTTAAGTACTTCCTTGTGAGATTATTCCGTTGTCCATGTCTGTATTCAAAAGTTTACACCCTGTAATGCTTCACCTTCTTAGAGTTTTAATTCTTAACCCTTCTTTGAATATGCTTAGATTGTAGAATTGATTTTTATTGTAATCTTTGGTATTTTATGCCACATATAACTTCTAGGTAGATTCCATGTACTTAGTACATTTTCCTTCTGTAGTTTCAATTTACACCCTCTTGTTTTAGAATCTTTTATCCTCTGGAACAGTTTTGTGGCATCCACCTTTTCTTTGCCCTTCGAAGTGTTGTATAGCTTAGTCATAGTCACTATTCATTTCCTGTTTAGTAATAAATATACACCTAATATTCTCAGAGGGACACGTAACCTAAAACAAAATTCACACATTTGATATTTTTAACCTTCTATTATTAAAAGTAGCATCTAAGCCTATTATACCTGAAAAAAATCTTTATTTTTCACTTGGGTTACTTCGTGTATTTTATATATAAAATGCTGTAATCATTTTAACTTTTCCCCCTGTATAGGCAGTTTCCAGAAAAAAATATTGAATAAAACAGGAAAATATGGTTTAAAAACAACAAACGTTGAAACAGGCATAGTAGCCAGAACTACTTTGAAATATATATTTTAAAAACTAACTAGATTTGACACGGATATTGTCCCTATGAATTATCCTTATAGTTTAAACCCATATGGCTACAGATGGGTGATTTTCACAGGGTTCCATTTACAGGAGTTAGCAGTTGGTTTGGAGGTTGTAGAAATATTTTTTGACTTGAAGGTTCAGGTTATATAGAATACTTTCCTCTAGTCTAGAGGGAACCATTTGCACTTCAGCTTAAACTTTCCCTACTTCCCTCCAGATCACAGAACTGCCTACAAATCTTTCCTTTACAATTTTCAAGGGGGCTGTAGCATGGCTACACTATATTTGGGTCTGGCATTGCCCCTCTCTGCATCTTCAATAGTATATGGTTAATCTATTTTACTATATTTATTGATTCCATTAAGTATATGCACTGGACCACATAACTCTATAAAGATCTTTGTCGGCAGGATGGGAAAAAAGCAGTTGATCAGCACCCCTAGAACAATGCCAGCTCCATAACCCAGTTTACACAAACAATCCACATTCCCCCAAAGACTTTGGGTGCAGCCGCTCCTACACTAAACATACCTCATATGTAAGGCTTCTGTTTTGGGGACTAACTGATCGGGAGGGGGCATATTTTTAGCAATTTTTGAGTTTGATGTAGATGTCCAAAAATTGGGATTGTCCGGGAACTCTTCGTATATACTGTAATAAATAATCTCTTTGTAATGTTGCCTAGTGTGGTAAAGTACTGCCAAAGTTAGATGGCAAAGTTAATAATGTACTGTTTTAAAGAGTACTAGGAAACTTTTAGGGCACACCAGCACAATGTACATGGACCAATTAATGCACAACATGTTCATGCACTTTAGAAATCCCACCCCTGCAGTTTGCACTACTGCTGCATGTAAACAAGCCCTTACATACCAGTAATCATTTCTGGTGGTTTTTTCTGCTGTTTATTGGATAAACACTATTCTTATTTCCTCTCTCTCTTTTTTCTTTTTTTGTATCAGGGTTTTAATCAGTTAATCAGTTTATCAGTTAAAACCTAAAACCAGAAGTCCTACTTATAACCCTTAGAAGAAAGTTGATTCGTCCAAAAAGTCTACTTTAAGTAATATGGGCATTTCACCCAGGGCATGGTTGCTAAGTTTCCCTAACTACTGCATTAAGATTTATAAGGATGTCTCTTCCTCTGTGTTTAGTGTAGTAGCTAATGAAGAAGAGGTTTGTGTTTCCTCCATCCTGATGTTCTGCTTGGCATTTTCAAGCCACTTTCTATAACTTGCACCCAAAGAGGCAGAGATGCTTCTGATTTTTCCCATGGGATTCTGATCTTCAGTGATGCAATCTATTCCTTTCATTGGCTGCATTGACCACCAAAGAATTAGAAATGGGAAGGAGTAAAGGTACTCAGAAGCTTTAGACAGCACCTAGTACTTTCTATCAGCCCTTTTGCAGGTAGCTTTGGCTGTGGTAAGAGTTTGCCTAACAAATTTGGCTGGCTCTAGTAAAGTGTCATTAATAGGTCGGACTATGCAATCTGAAACAAGAGTGTAGAATTTATGAAGGGCTTCTTCCTGTATCTGCAAAGTTTCAGCCACCCTTACTTCCTGAAATTGTTTAAAAGCATCTGCATGGGGAGAGAGAGGGCATTACTGCCTCATCAGGGGAAGATGGTGATTTATTTATTTGAGATACAATATCATTATCCTCCTGATGCTCCTGCTCTTCAGATGTCTCTAAATGTATTGCAGGGACAGATGTGAAATGTCCTATGGAAGAGCAGGTTGTTTCCTCTTATCCACTCTCTCTGGATGACTAGAAGCTCAAATATTGCTCCCTATACAAATCCCATTGGTTTCAGTATGGTCATTGTGTAGGTCATATGAAAAAGATGGAGATACCCAAGGTGGCTCATTCCAGAGTATAGGAGGGTGATATTATGACTCTCTGCCCCTTTTAGATGTTACTGACCACTCTTCAGATCTGGTCTCTTGGGGAATAGGTTGGAGAGCCCTGCTTGCTGGACTGAGAGTCTGATTAAGAACATTCCTCAGATGCAAATGGAGGTGCTATAGAAGATAAAAAATAATAATAAATGGAGATATGCCTATCTCCTAGAACTGGAAGGACCTTGAAAGGTCATCGAGTCCAGTCCCCTGCCTTCACTAGCAGGACCAAGTACTGTCCCCTGACAGATTTTTGTCCCAAATCCCTAAATGGCCCCCTCAAGGATTGAACTCACAACCCTGGGTTTAGCAGGCCAATGCTCAAACCATTGAGCTATCCCTCCCCCCCCCCCCCCCAAGATGAAGTTGTATGGAGCAATCATCTAGATACAATTGGTACCTAAGATAACTGCACTTCACCTGCCAACAAGGGAGATTCTGGTTCTTCAGTAGCCATAAAGTCCTTATGGAGCATAAACATTCCCTGCAGCAGGGTCAAGTCTGAAGAGATCAGTACCTAAAGTCTAGTTGCTACCGAACAAGAGTTCAGTGCCTAATGGCTAGTGGATGCTGTAGGATGGTCATCAAGATCAGTACTGTTATCCTTATGGTCTTGGCTGCAATCAGTACTGTATGCCTCGAAGAAGATGACTTGCTCTTCATAACAGCCTTAGTCCCTATCACAGCACTTGAACCAGCCTTCGACACCAGTACCATTCTGCACTGTGTACCCAGGATGGTACCAACAAAACTGCACTTGGGCCCAGACCTGAGATGTCAAGATTTTGGCCACTTTTGTTTCTCATCTTCAGCAGAAGGAGATATAGGACTCTTATGCCAGGAAGTAGTCCTTGTCCCAGTCTCCAAAGGTTGCCCCGAGATCCACCAGATGATGAAGTCTTGGAGGGTTCTGACTTCAGTGGGGCACCCTGAGTACTTGACTCTCCAGGTACAGGTTGGGTCAGAAGAGCCTAGATTTGACAAAGGTCTTATTAAAAACTCCATGAGAGAAATCCTCACATTTGTTTCTGTGATCATTTTTAGTATTCTGTTTAAAAAGACTGCAAATGTTACAGTGTGAAGAAATATGGGCTTTCCCTAAACAAAATAAACAACTGGAGTTATCATTGCTCACAGAGCTAACCTCCCTCCTAAAAATGTTACAAGATTTAAAGGGGATTCAGCCATTCCTCCAAAGTTAAATAAATAAAAATCATGTCATCCCCAAAACGTCCCCCATCCAAGGTAAGAATGCAGGGGGGAAGAAGTCAAAATAAGGGGAACAAGTGAAAGTAAGGTCTGAAATCCCTCAGTTCAACTATTTACACTACAAAGAAACTATGATTAAACACTAATGCTAAAATTACTCTAAAACTAGCTAAAACTATCAACATTTACCTAACGGTATGTATGTGGACTATGTGGACACTATGTGGACACTGCAGCACTACATATCAGGCCTGAGGCAGAGAATAAGGATAATTAGGACGCATGTACAGATCATACAAACCCACTGGCAAAATCTCTCATCAAAGGCGCACATGGAATGTATGTGCATCTAAGGTGGAGTCCCCATAGGTACAAGTAGTCGAAGAAGAGGTGTAAGGTGCATGCCTATGGGTGGAAGAGAGTATATGTACTGGTAGATGGCTGAAATCTTTTCCTTGATTCTGTATAGGTATCTTGTTTGTATCAAACCTAATTTCTCCCAAAGTTTTTTTTATATTGATTTTCTGTTTATTTTATAATTGTTTATTGAGATTTAGAGGTGGTAAGCAGACCTGTTGGGGACAGAATTGCAGCTAATGGAGAATATTTTATCTATCAAAAGCTATGTATACATTTCTTTTCTGTTGTAGAACAAAAGCTGATGGAAAAGTGAAGCTCACGATGGAGAAGGTTTTACACGTACCCAGCCTAGATCATCACTCAGGTTTGTGTGGGCCCATCTACTACTAAAGTCAAGCCCAAACACACCTCGACTGACAATCAGGCCTGCATGTGCCCAGCTACCTTTCCCTTCAATTAGATTTGTATGCCCCAACCCAGTCCCTGTCAATGACTCAAGCTTGCATGGATCCCATCTCCATCAATCCCTTAGGCTAGTGTAGGCAACCTCATTCCTGCCCCCCGGTTATCAATCAGCCTTGTGTGGGCCCATCACCAAAACCCAAGTCAACTTATATAATATATAATATAAAGTATCAAGCACATGCCATAGATGATAAAGGGCTACACCTAAATTCTAAAAATATATTGCAGTCATAAGTCTGGGAATCACAACTGAAAAATATTTCTGAACTCTAACCAATCTTAGATCTGTTACATTAGTTGGTTAATTTTTGGAAAACTTTAAAATACATTACATACTAGAAATGGACCAGCTCTGGAAAAGCTCAAACAATGCTTTTAATGAATGCAAAGAGCTATCATGTGATACATTAGATATGCACTGGTGTATCACATCACAATTTAGTTCATATTGCTGAAGTGCCTCATCATATGATGATGAGCTATAACACTACATGAAGATGGCAAAGAGAAACCATTTCTTTGTCTTTAGAACTTCAACAAGCAGTGAATAAAAATACACAAAAATGGAAAAAGGGTCTCAAATGTGAAAATTCTACAAAGAATCTCTCTGAAACAAAATTCACATAAACCATTGATGGTATTCTAAGTTCCAAATCAGCCATACCTACACTGAAATGAATTGAGGATTCAACGATTGGTATTAATCTTATTTGTCATGTAGTTTCAAAATATGGTAAATCAGCAGAACATGCTAACCTTGATGGTTTATCTGTTGAACTTCATGTGGTAAGCATGAGTTTTTCTCTTGCTACATAAGTAGCGATAACCTATCTTTTCTCTGAAAAAAAAAACATTTGTTTCACTTACTTGGAAAATTTCTGCTCTGTCTTAAGTATAAAAATACACTATGAATGGCTGGCCAACTTTGTGGACAAGAAAACTTTGTAACCCTTAATTTATATTGTAGTTAAGGAAGAATACTCAATAGAACAAATATATTTACTCAGCAAACTCCAGGTGATAATATTTCTATGCTTTCGAGCTCTGGATTGCATTGTATGAATATCTTCTTGAGAAGCTATTTCTGGAGGTAAACTGTAAACTGGTAATCCAATTTATTGGCCAGTGTATCAGATAGTACTCACAAAACCAACCCAATTTCTGTCCCTGTTCTACAGAGTTTTTTTTTTTTTTTTAAATCAACCTACATCACACAGATAAGCAAGGTCCTTTCCTCAGCCCCTTCCTTCTAAAGGAGCCTACCTTTCACCAGAAGCTGCTTGTTGGCCTTTTATCTAAGGACCAGATGGCCTGCAGATATCTCTGGCCTCAGACCCATCATCTGGGATTTAGCTAATTAATCATAGGTGCAGCTAAACCCACCTTCTTTAAAGGCCCATCCCACTTTGTGACACAGACACAAAGATAATGAACAGAATGTACAATAGTTAATATAAAGGTACAGAACAAAAGAACCTCTATATCTGGGGATATAATCAACTTTACCATGGTAGTGCATTCAGAAGCAATAACCCCTTTTAGTGCCTTAGTCATACAAAGTAGTGAGTCCTAATTTGAATGGGCAAAAAAAATTCCATAAGGGCACCATGGAGCATTAATATTTTATATGGACGGATGAACACCTTGAGGAAAAGTGAACTTGATAGTGAAACAATTTTATTCAAAAGAATTCCAGCAATGTACTGAACCAAATTAAACATTCTCTATTACTTATTTATCATCCCATCTCTAGGAGAACTACAGAAATACAAGTACAGGACCTTACAAAAAGTGCTAATTAGGACAAAATGAGATGAACTGTATAATCTTGCCTTGTAAACTTTTTACTCAAGGTCTAATGAACTTAATATACTATGACTGATTGTTCACCAGCTGAATTATTCCTCAACAATCTTGAAACATATTTTACTTTACTCAAACCTGATCAGATAAAGAAACAGTAAAAATAAAATATAGCCAGCATGAATCACATGGTTTTCTCTAGGAACTCAAACTCAGTTCACAGCAAGAGTGTAATCATTCCAGGAGAGGATTCAAGGGTGACAATTTGAATCTGTGCAAAGCAATTTGATACTTTACTGAATTTGGTTAATCTGGATCTAGAATATATCATTCATACACAGAAAATACTTTTCAGACAATACATCATTGACCTGTGGAACGCATTGCCACAAGATATCATTGAGGCCATTTAGCAGGATTTAAAAAGGACCGAACATGTGTAATAATAAGAATATACAGAACTAAAGTAATGATTAAAAATAAACAAGATTTCTACTCAAGATGAAATAAAAACCAATATAGTTTTTGTTTGGAGAAATAAAATAATCTGGCCAGATGAAGTACATGGGACCAAATACAGAAAAACAGAGACTAGAGATAAGATTTAGGAGAATGAGGAATGCTACTCTGAGTCTAAGGCTGGGGCGCAAATAGCCTCCTCATTCAATGGATACATTATACTAAAAACTTCTTTGACATGATTGTGAGTTGTAGTCAAAGGTGGCATTGACAAGCCGCAGTAGTAGCCTCCACCTCAGCACTGCACCCCTAATCCTGACCTGATGAGACCGCAAAGCCCCAGGATGTGGAAGGGGGACACTGGAAAGCGAACTTGAATTGCACTTACTCCACAGCTGTGACTCCTATCACACAGGGCTGAGCCCAGCTCCTCATTTTGGACATTGCAACCTGGTGGATGGGATCACAGCATCACTCAGGTTTTTCACTCTTAGTTTCATGATATCTGTGGGTGTCAATGAACCCATGAATCCACTCAAAATCTTCTCCTAGGTTAAGCTATCTGGGACTTTTGCCTTTTTTGGTCCCATTCCATGAGCTCTTTAAGGACTCCAATTTTCATTAGGAACTAATGCAGCTATTTGGATTTATATGTAGCAAAAAAAATGTATCCAAAGTCCTAATAAAATCTTTACTGTGTCATTCATGTATAATTCTATAGACGCTTTTTATCTGGTTAAAAAAATTGGGCCCGGTTCTGCTTTCACTTGAAAATAAAGGCTTTGCATACATGAAATTGAGAATAGAATGTATTGCTCACGCTACAGTTGATTAGCTTAGAGCAGAGGTTCTCAAACTGTGGTCCACAAACCACCAGTTGTCCGCGAGCTCCATTCAGGTGGTCCGCAGATAGTACCCTCTAAGGTGCGCGCCTGAGTGGCCGCACATGAGAGAATGAAGGGCCACCCACCTTATTATTGGAGCCGTGCAGGCGAGGCTCCACTAATTAGGTGCCTGGACCCTGGAGAAGATGTACATGTAAGGTGAGGGGGTAAGTGGGAGGGGGCAGTGGCATGAGAAGAGGGGGTGGGGGGAATTTGGGATGTGCAGGGCTGCGGTGGCCAGAGAAAGAGTCGACTTTCCCCAGCTCCAGGGCTGCAGCTGCCAGAGAGAGACCCCCTTCCTTCCAAGCTCTAGAGGGGCTGCTGCACAGGGGAGAGAGACACATCCATCGTATTAGAAAGGTAAGACTACTGATATTAAAATTTGAGTTGTGTACTTTTATTTGTAGAACAAAAAAACATTAATTATTATTAAGGTTGATTTAATATAGCACTTTTATCCAAAGCGCTTTACAATAGTTAGCTAACGGTACAAACAATATTTGGAAAGATCGTTAAGTGGTCCACCGAGACCCTCAGCAGTTTTCAAGTGGTCTGCAAAAAAAAAAGTTTGAGAACCACGGGCTTAGAATGTTCTGTTTCCCGGGTAAAGGTCTGAACAAGTGTCACACTTGCATGATTTTTATCTTTGCTTTGCCTTTTTAAAGTTGCTCTTCCCTTTAGGACCTGATTCAAAGCCCCCTGAAGTCAATGGAAGGACTTCTGGTCATTAGATCAAGCCCATAGGTTGTTTGGTTTTTTTGCTTGTTTTTAGCTATGAGTTTGCTGCCAAAGCATTTGATGCTCTGGCCTTTCTATAGATGTCACACAACATTACAGCAGCTTGATGTTATTAATAATGATTTTCACACTACCTTAAACTCAGATTATAGTGTTAAAGTGTTAGTTATAATAATTTACTAAGGTAAAACATTGGTGGCGGTGCTGCAGAAATGACAATCCATTACCAGTTGTCCGAGAATTTGTTTCACCTTGACTCCTAAATACTGCCAAAACTGAGTGGTTAACAGCAGTACCTTACAGACTGAAAGGGTAGTATTGCTATTATAAACATTTAATATTCCTCACAACAAACAAATTGAGAAAAGAAAAGAAAAGAAAAGAAAAGAAAAGAAAAGAAAAGAAAAGAAAAGAAAGGCCTCCAATACCTTTGGTCTGCTTGAGAGACCGACAGTTTTGGGGCAGTTGGTATTCATCCCTTGCAAGCAGCAACGACCTAAAACATGTTTCTACAGGTGTATAAATACTAATTATATAGCCCTAAATACAGCTTGCAGCAGATTTAACATTGTTAATAATACTGGCATGAATCAATTCCAGTCCTAGAAGGCATAATATAAACACTGACATTGTTTGGGGTATAAATAAATCAGTTTTCTGGTAACAAAGCAGCCCATTAATTTTGCCTGCCTCTTCTATCATTCCAGCCAAAGACAGTAAACAAAGTACACCCTATGTGGATTCCTTCCATGTTGCCAATGTAACAAGCTGCTCTAGAGCCACTAAAGAAAATAATCACATTAGAAAAATAATCTGGGTTTTAAATCAGAGAAAGCTTTGACAGAAGCCAGCTAAAGATAATTAATCTTAGAAGACTGAAAAAAAAATATGACTACAACCACATTTAATACTGTGATTTTAAATGCTTTATTTGAGGGTCAATTCAGTGGAGTATATTATCTTTTAAATGAAACATCTTCATCCAAGAACCCGTATCTACATAATTTAAGTTTAAAACTTCATTGTTTGGGATTCATTATTATTTCCTGTATTATTCACTGTACAGTAACTCCTTGCTTACCGTTGTAGTTATGTTCCTGAAAAATGCGACATTAAGCAAATCCAATTTCCCCATAAGAATTAATGTAAGCAGGAGGGGTTAGGTTCCAGGAAATTTTTTTCACAAGACAAAAAACTATTTTTATATATATATATATATATATAGCTTGTTTGCTTAATATATATATATATATATATATATATATATATATATAGTTTGTTTAAAATATATGTATATATATTAAACAAACAATTTAATACTGTACACAGCAATGATGGTGAAGCTTGGTTGAGGTGGTGAAGTTAGAGGGATACGTCCCAGGGAATGCCTTACTGCTAAATGATGAACTAGCATTTGGCTGAGCCCTCAAGGGTTAACACATTCTTGTTAATGTAGCCTCACACTGTACAAGGCAGTACGAATGGAGGGAGGGGAGACAGCATGGCAGACAGACACACACATCCTGTGTGTGGGAGAGAGAGAGAGAGAGATGTGCATTGCTCCTTTAAGTATGCAAGCTCTCTCCATCATAGAATCATAGAATCATAGAATCTCAGGGTTGGAAGGGACCTCAGGAGGTCATCTAGTCCAACCCCCTGCTCAAAGCAGGACCAACCCCAACTAGATCATCCCAACCAGGGCTTTGTCAAGCCTGACCTTAAAAACCTCTAAGGAAGGAGATTCCACCACCTCCCTAGGTAACCCATTCCAGTGCTTCACCACCCTACTAGTGAAAACGTTTTTCCTAATATCCAACCTAAACCTCCCCCTCTGCAACTTGAGACCATTACTCCTTGTTCTGTCATCTTCTACCACTGAGAACAGTCTAGATCCATCCTCTTTGGAACCCCCTTTTAGGTAGTTGAAAGCAGCTATCAAATCTCCCCTCACTCTTCTCTTCTGCAGGCTAAACAATCCCAGTTCCCTCAGCCTCTCCTCATAAGTCATGTGCTCCAGCCCCCTAATCATTTTTGTTGCCCTCCGTTGGACTCTTTCCAATTTATCCACATCCTTTTTGTAGTGTGGGGCCCAAAACTGGACACAGTACTCCAAATGAGGCCTCACCAGTGCCGAATAGAGGGGAATAATCACGTCCCTCGATCTGCTGGAAATGCCCCTACTTATACAGCCCAAAATGCCGTTAGCCTTCTTGGCAACAAGGGCACACTGTTGACTCATATTCAGCTTTTCGTCCACTGTAACCCCTAGGTCCTTTTCTGCAGAACTGCTGCCCAGCCATTCGGTCCCTAGTCTGTAGCAGTGCATGGGATTCTTCCGTCCTAAGTGCAGGACTCTGCACTTGTCCTTGTTGAACCTCATCAGATTTCTTTTCACCCAATCCTCTAATTTGTCTAGGTCCCTCTGTATCCTGTCCCTACCCTCCAGCGTATCAACCACTCCTCCCAGTTTAGTGTCATCTGCAAACTTGCTAAGGGTGCAGTCCACACCATCCTCCAGGTCGTTGATGAAGATATTGAACAAAACCGGCCCCAGCACCGACCCTTGGGGCACTCCACTTGATACCGGCTGCCAACTAGACATGGAGCCATTGATCACTACCCGTTGAGCACGACCATCCAGCCAGTTTTCTATCCACCTTACCGTCCATTCATCCAGCCCATACTTCTTTAACTTGCTGGCAAGAACACTGTGGGAGACTGTATCAAAAGCTTTGCTAAAGTCAAGAAATAGCACATCCACTGCTTTCCCCTCATCCACAGAGCCAGTTATCTCATCATAGAAGGAAATTAGGTTAGTCAGGCATGACTTGCCCTTGGTGAATCCATGCTGACTGTTCCTGATCACTTTCCCCTCCTTTAAGTGGTTCAGAATTGATTCCTTGAGGACCTGTTCCATGATTTTTCCAGGGATTGAGGTGAGACTGACTGGCCTGTAGTTCCCCGGATCTTCCTTCTTCCCTTTTTTAAAGATGGGCACTACATTAGCTTTTTTCCAGTCATCCGGGACCTCCCCCGATTGCCATGATTTGTCAAAGATAATGGCCAATGGCTCTGCAATCACATCGGCCAACTCCTTTAGCACCCTCGGATGCAGTGCATCCGGCCCCATGGACTTGTTTTCGTCCAGCTTTTCTAAATAGTCCCGAACTACTTCTTTCTCCACAGAGGGCTGGTCACCTCCTCCCCATACCGTGCTGCGGAGTGCAGCTGTCTGGGAGCTGCCCTTGTCTGTCTCCAGCTAGCTGCAACTCCAAGTGTGATTTGGCCTTCCTAATTTCACTCCTGCATGCCTGAGCAATATTTTTATACTCCTCCCTGGTCATTTGTCCAATCTTCCACTTCTTGTAAGCTGCTTTTTTGTGTTTAAGATGAGCAAGGATTTCACTGTTAAGCCAAGCTGGTCGCCTGCCATATTTACTTTTCTTTCTACACATCGGGATGGTTTGTTCCTGCAACCTCAATAAGGTTTCTTTAAAATACAGCCAGCTTTCCTCGACTCCTTTCCCCCTCATGTTATTCTCCCAGGGGACCTTGCCCATCAGTTCCCTGAGGGAGTCAAAGTCTGCTTTTCTGAAGTCCAGGCTCTGTATTCTACTGCTCTCCTTTCTTCCTTGTGTCAGGATCCTGAACTCGACCATCTCATGGTCACTGCCTCCCAGGTTCCCATCCACTATTGCTTCCTCTACTATTTCTTCCCTGTTTGTGAGCAGCAGGTCAAGAAGAGCTTTTCCCCTAGTTGGTTCCTCCAGCACTTGCACCAGGAAATTGTCCCCTACACTTTCCAAAAACTTCCTGGATTGTCTGTGGACCGCTGTATTGCTCTCCCAGCAGATGTCGGGGTGATTAAAGTCACCCATGAGAACCAGGGCCTGTGATCTAGTAACTTCTGTTAGTTGCTGGAAGAAAGCCTCGTCCACCTCATCCCCCTGGTCTGGTGGTCTGTAGCAGACTCCCACCACGACATTGCTCACACTTCTAAATTTAATCCAGAGACTTTCAGGTTTTTCTGCAGTTTCATACTGGAGCTCTGAGCAGTCATACTGCTCTCTTACATACAACGCAACTCCCCCACCTTTTCTGCCCTGCCTATCCTTCCTGAACAGTTTATATCCATCCATGACAGTACTCCAATCGTGTGAGTTATCCCACCAAGTCTCTGTTATTCCAATTACGTCATAATTCCTTGACTGTGCCAGGACTTCCAGTTCTCCCTGCTTGTTCCCCAGGCTTCTTGCATTTGTGTATAGGCATTTAAGATAACTCACCGATCGTCCTGCTGTCCCAGTATGGGGCAGGAGCCCTCCCCTCTTGCACTCACTTACTTGTGCTTCCTCCCGGTATCCCACTTCCCCACTTACCTCGGGGCTTTGGTCTCCTTCCCCCGGTGAACCTAGTTTAAAGCCCTCCTCACTAGGTTAGCCAGCCTGCTTCCAAAGATGCTCTTCCCTCTCTTCGTCAGGTGGAGCCCGTCTCTGCCTAGCACTCCTTCTTCTTGGAACACCATCCCATGGTCAAAGAATCCAAACCCTTCTCTCCGACACCATCTGCGTAGCCATTCGTTGACTTCCACGATTCGACGGTCTCTACCCCGGCCTTTTCCTGCCACAGGGAGAATGGACGAGAACACCACTTGCGCCTCAAACGCCTTTATCCTTCTTCCCAGAGCCACGTAGTCTGCAGTAATACGTTCAAGGTCATTCTTGGCAGTATCATTCGTGCCCACATGGAGAAGCAGGAAGGGGTAGGGATCTGAGGGCTTGATGAGTCTCGGCAGTCTCTCTGTCACATCACGAATCCTAGCCCCTGGCAAGCAGCACACCTCTCGGTTTTCCCGGTCAGGGCGGCAGATAGATGACTCAGTCCCCCTGAGGAGAGAGTCCCCGACCACCACCACCCTCCTCCTCCTCCTCTTGGGAGTGGTGGTCGTGGGACCCCCATCCCTAGGACTGTGCATCTCATGCCTTCCAATCAGTGGAGTCTCCTTCTGCTCTGTTCCCTCAGATGCATCATTCACTCCACTCTCTGCACTAGTGCCTGTGGAGAGAACATGAAAACGGTTGCTCATCTGAATATGCGTTTCTGGTACATGGACTTGTCTCATACTCTTTCCTCTTCTGGAGGTCACATGCCGCCAATTATCCTCGCTGGTCTTCTGTCCCTGCTGCGCAGCCTGCTCTGAATCCTCACAACACTGCGCCCGCTGAAGCCTATCCTGATGTCTATCCAGGAACTCCTCATTTTCTTTTATGGAACGCAGGGTTGATACTCGTTTCTCCAGACCTTGAATCTTCTCCTCCAATATGGAGATCAGCTTGCACTTTGTACAGACAAAGTCGCTTCTATCCTGTGGAAGAAAGACAAACATGGCACATCCTGTGCAGGTCACGACAGCGGATCGCTCAGCCTCCATAGTTCCTTCCTTCGAAGAGTTTCCTCACTTGTGGCAGAAGCTACTCAGGGAAACCTGCAAGGGGGATGCCGGAGTAGGCTGTCTCCAGGCGAACTCCCAGGCTAACTCCACCTGTTTGCTTCTCTGCTATGCGCTGCTCCGCTGGTGCGCAGCTGACTGACTGAGCCCTTTCCTGTTCCCACCCTGCTCTATATGGAGAAAGGGTAAGCGGGGGGCAGGAGTAGGGGGGAGGGGAAAACCCTGACATTAGCCCCCTTCCTCCCCCCTCCCGTGCACAGCAAGCAGGAGGCTCCTGGGAGCAGCTCCAAGGCAGAAGGCAGGAGCAGCACATGGCAATGGGGGGAGGGACAGCTACACTGCCAGCAGTTGATAGCCTGCTGGGAGGCTGCTGCACAGGGAACTTAGGGGAGCAGGAAACTGATAAGGGAGCTGATAGGGAAGCTGCCGGTCCACCCTGGTTCCAAGCCCCCACCAGCTAGCTGCAACGGGCTGATCTTCCTGCAAGCAGACAAAGCAGGCAGCTGCCAAACGACGTTATAAGGGAGCATTGTGCAACTTTAACCAAGCATGTTCCCTAATTGATCAGCAACATAACAATGAAACAACATTAACCAGGACAACTTTAAGTGAGGAGTTCCTGTAAAAAAAAGTAACACCCCCACCCTCCCCGGGAAAATGCTGAAATAAAAATGGGACATATATTGCACATATACTGTGCATAGGAAATGGAAGAGGCCATGCGGAAGGGCCAGGATCAGGAGGGGAGTGAAAGCCTGTATGCATCGAGTACTGGTCACCCACCAGACAGAGCCCTCTCCTTATCCCAACTATTCAGCAAGGGCCTGGCTGCTCCCCTGTGCAGACTCCGGTCAGCAGGGGAAGCGGATGGGGCTCTGTGCCCTGGGGCTGCACGGATGGGGCCGCACTGAAGGGCTGGTGTCAAGCGGGAGCTCAATCTGGCGGGGAAAATGACCTAGGCCGCATTGAAGGGCTGGGATTGAGGGGAGCAGAAGGCTGCATCCTATGACTACCAGCCCTTTTGCCAAACAAAGCCCCCTCCTGACACCAGCCCTTCAGAGCAGACCTGTCCACTTCCCCAGCCCAGGAGGGGGCTCTGACCCACAGGGGGACCAGTACTCATGAAGTGCAGCTTTCTGCTGCCTGAAGACCACACTGAAGTCTGGTTGGGACCCTGCATACTGTTTTTTTCAAGACCTAGGAATTTTTCAGGAAAAATCTGTAAGTACTGAAAATGATGGGCCTTAAGTATGAGTGAGAACAATGCATGGCCCTTTTACAGCAAAACATTTAAACAGATGCTTAACTTTAAGTAAATGAGTGGTCCTATTGAAGCCATTGGGATTCCTCACATACTTATACTTGACTGGATGGGAGAACAAATTTCTCTAACACCCTGCTTATGTACCTCAACTGTTGACAAAGTGATGTGAAAAGGTATTTCAGTTTTCATAGTTCATTAAGTCCTTAGCTTCTTTACTGTGGTGGAACCAATTCATCCTTTTATAATCTAAGAGTTCTCCATAACAACAGTGGTGTTGCAGGTTATCTACTACAGAATCTTCCCTTAGCGTCTTCTATGAACAGCTAGCTTTATTTTGATCTGTGAGGAAGAAGTTAAACCATACTGTGCTTTTTATAAATCTTTAAACTTGTGTAATAAATATGGCCTTTTTGAAGTGCATTTTTTCCATAACCTAGTTCTGCTATTTCATTATTTTAGTGGACTGTTAACTTGCTTCTAACTCGGTCTGCACTGCAAAAAAGGCTTCAAGCTTTGCCAATAGCTTGGGAGTGGCCTCTGAAGTCAATGAAAACCACAGAGGTAACTAGCAAACCATTTCCAACTTCCCCAGAAGGTTAAGAAGTGTCAGATAAAAGTTGAAAAGATAAAAGAATTAGTTTAGGATTTTGAAGGCTTAGTGGAGGGAAAGTTTTGCTATTATACAGTTAGAATCATCATGTTCTATTTAGCCAACTGTGAATGGCAGGGATAATGTATTGGATATGAAATCCTGCAGTTTTGCCAGAAGTGGCAAAAATCCTGGTTTGCGTATAGAGTCCATATGAGCAAAGCAAAGAGAAGTACTTCTGAAAGCTGATAAGCCAAACTGATCCCAGATGCAATTCCAGTGAAGTCACTATATTTACACCAGGCGTAAATCTGACCCAATATAAGTGCCTGGACCCCACTTGTTTCTTAGATTGCTATGTTTGAAAATGTTATTTCCAGCAAAGTTTGAAGTTCACCTAATTAATTTAGGTCCTCCTGATCCTGCAAACTCATAGGAATCAGTTGTGTGAGTAGTCCCATTGAAGTCAATACTTCTTGTGTCAGGGAAATTATACGCACAAGAGCATGAAGGACTGAGGCCTTAGATTCTAAACTTACAATGCAGGAAAGAGGACAATCAGCACTATATAAATAGATTGTGATAATAGTAATAGCTTTCATCAACTTCATTGTACCTTCAAAAAGCTATTTTCACAAAAAAAGATTTCCTTTTTTTCAATGAAAGAAAAGCTTTGACTGTTTGATATAGCATAAGTTACAGAAAAACCCCAAACTGAGGATATCTGAAATGTCATTTCTTCCATAAATAGTGCTCCTAGTAATGGGATATGAAGTCAAATATCCATAGGAGACTGGATAAAATCTCACCCAAGTCAACAGTGACTACAATTTATTATCTTATGTTAACAGCTATTCAGTTGTGACATAAATTAGCAGACTCAGTCCTAGTCACTAGTATATAGACATTACAGCTAATGAACACCCTTTTGGCCTTCTCCACTATGAGGCCAAGCAATGCATAGGCATGGAGACTAGATATTAAATCATGAAAGTGCTCCCTCCAGACCATAACATACCTAGGCCTAAAATCATAACACTGAGTTGGAATCTTTAGATCCAAAGCACATGCCTCTACCACTTGAGTTAACAGACCAACAAGTACTAGAAGTGGGCTGCTATCCTCTATGTAGATCAGGTCTGATAGGGAAATGAGACACACATTTTGTCAGTGGTTTCACAGCTCTTTGCCAGGCAGCAGAAGAATGTTTTATGTCAGGAATACTTGATTCCATTCCAGATTCTGGAGGACAGCATACTCTTGTGCTTTAAGACCTTTCTGCTCCTGTGCCCCCCAGCTTGCCCTCTTCTGTCCCATCAAACTTGTCCCTCTGATCCTAATCCCTCTTTGTTCCCAGAGACCTCAGATTATCCCTGTCTCTCAATTCCATCTGCAAACTTCAAGTTGAGTGCTGAGGTGGCTCATCCCACTAGAACCTCACTCAGCCCTAGACGTGTATTTCACACCTGCAAATGGAAGCACTTATTCTAATTAGGAACACAATAACTAAAAAAAATGTATGATAGTTTCCCATTTTGTCTGTAGAAAAACATAATACTTGTTTAGGAAAGAGTGAGGGAGAAATTAAGAACCCATGAAAGAGAGTTCATTGAGTACTTACAGGATCAGTGAACTCTGCTAAGCTGGCTTGGTAGGTGAGTGGCCTACAGTCACGAGTGTTATTCACTAAGACACAAGGGAGAAACATTGGTCCAAGATCATCCCCATCAAGCACATCAACTGTGAGGGTGGTTGTACTTGTTCTTCGTTCATTAAGATTTTGAGCCCGGTCCTGTGGAGGAAAAGGGTATTTCTATAAATATGATTTAGAGAATTTAGAACATGGTCCACACAAAAACGTTTTTTAACTTAAAGTTAAGATTGATCATGAACATATCCTACCAAAACAATCATGAAAAATCTGGGAAATTGCTAGTTACAGAAGCTCCATGCCCCCTATCTTCACAACCATACAAATCCACATGCTGATTATGAATGCCACCCCACAGTCTCTTCTAATATCAAATCTGCTTTCCTCCAAAGTTAAAGAAAATATAAGCCAAACCTCAAAAAAGTCATGGGTTCTTTTTTAAAAGGATTAAATCAAAACTTTGGGTTTCTCTTCTAATTGTTTATTTAACGCCTTTTGCCCATCTTCATTCAGTGTGTGTGAGACAATGACAATTCTGCTAATTCTTGCAAATTCATAGTGAATAAGGAGATTTTGTCTCTCACTGTACGAGCCCTTGCTAGGGAACCCAACTAAGACTGGACCCCCTTTGTGCTAGACAGTGTACAACCACAGGGTAAGAGACAATCCTTGCCCTGAAGAGCTTCTGATCTATGGCAAAGCACAACGGTGAGCTTGTGACATGAGAACTAGAACTAAAATTCAGCCTCATCTCACATAAGAGCTACCAAACTACTATTAGATAGGGAATAGCATTTAAGCCCTGCTGAGCAGGGCAGGTTCAAACTGGTAACCTAGAGGTGAAGTGTCCCCCATCCCACAGATCTACCAAAAGGTTAACCAGATGAATGCCTGGCCCAAAAAACTTGGAACAAAACCTTGGGAGTCTGCAGTATCGCTTGTCAAGAGACACAAACGGGGAGTAAAGGTCCATGCTTGCTGAGTCCATGCATAGAACAGGAGCTGGTGAAGCAGGGTCAGCAACAGGTTTGGGGAGTGAGCCCAAGTTGTGCCGCAATCATATTTTAGCAAAAGTCAGTTGGTGTTTACCCTTGGCTTCCAATGGTGTAAGTTAAAGCAGTTATGAAGACCAATAATAATTTTATTTAATGCTTATATAAACAGCCTAAATCAGACATTAGTCTTGAGTTCTACATACCTAAAGTTTGAAGTGTTAGACTTCAATCCTATTTTAGCTAGAAGGAGCCAAAAAGAAGGTGAGACAATAGATCTAAATTTCAAATTTGAGTGACTTTTACTGCTTCTAACTCCTAAACTGGTATACGGATTTATTCCTAGCCATACCTGAAGTCAAATCTTTCCGGTAAGAGTAAATATTTTACATTTGATGCTGATATAGATTATTTTCCGTACATAACAAAAGGATGTAATCCCTTATGTCTGCAAATCTCAACACAACTCTATGGCAAAAATATATAGTGACTATATAGTTAATGTACACCATGTACTGCCTGAAAACTATATCAAATTCTCTTTTTCACAAAATACTTATATTGTGTAATTTATTGAGAGTTTATAACTTCCTTACTTATTTTTGGAGGCTGACTAAATGGGGCATAGCTCCACCAAAACGTATTACCCATGCAATAGCGTCTTCCTTTCAGTTTCCCCAACTCCCTTTGAGAAATATTTCTTTCGTATTCCTCAAAAATAATTACTTGTTATTTCCCTGGTAATATTCAGGTAATATCCAGATTCTAATCTGGTTTACTTGCTGCTAAATTGAAGACCCTTAAACTTGAAAATTGAGGACCCTTAAAACTGAGGCCCAATGTGCTATGCAGAAGGACACCTTAAAAAATACAACTATTACTATTACTAATTCATGATCCCATCTTAATTTGTTACCTTTTCAGCATGACCTTGATTCAGCACATGCTTAATCTGTCGCTATTCCACAAAGCATTTACAGTGGGTGTTAACCATTTAAAAACATGTTTTTTTCTGAATAGTGATGGACCTAAGTATGAGCTAAAGTGCTCTCCTTAATTCATAGATGTTAAGGCCAGAAGGGACCATTATAATCTTCTGGTCTGACCTTCTACATAACACTGGTCATAGGACTTCATCCAGTAATTTCTGCATCAAACCCATAATGTCTGTTTGAGCTATAGAATATCTTCTAGAAAGATATCTAGTCTTGATTTAAAGAGTTCACATTATGTAAAATCTACCACAGACCTAGGTAAGTTGTTCCAATGTTTAAAAATATGCACCTTATTTCTAGCCTGAATTTCTCTAGTCTAGCTTCCAACCCACTGGCTCTTGTTATTTTTTTTCTTGAAGATTAATGATATGTATAGTATCAGAAATGTTTTCCTCATGTAGGTACTTTTAGAACAAGATTGAGCTTCTTAAATGTATCACCATGGGTATGTAGGGATGTCTATATGGCCAATGAAAGTATGATTGTAGCACATGTGTTAGCTTTAATCTACCAGCAAAGGTGACAATAATAATGCAGATGAGGAGGAATAAGCTTCAGCATAGGCAGGGTACCCCTGCACAAGCACACTGGGGATCCTGTATTTTACTCATATCGCTAGCCCATGCTGGAGCCCATGCTACCAACTCTTCTCCTATTGTTATCTGTACTAGCAAAACTAACGTTAGTATGGGTATGCCTACCTGTGCTACAATTGTACCTTCACTTGCAGTGTAGTCATACCCTATAAGCCATGTTTTCCAAACCTTGAATCATATTCTTGTTGCTCTTTTCTGAACCCTTTCCAATTGGTCAGCAACCTTTTTGAAGCGTGAACTCCAGAAATGGACACAATCTTTCAGTAATGGTCTCGCTAATGTTGTACACAAAGGTAATACCCACCTCCCTACTCCTACTTGATATTTCCTTGCTTAGGCAACCCAGGATTGGCATTGCCGTCTTCGCTACACCACACCGTGAGCTCATATTTAGTGATTGTATTAACTCTAGGTCCTTTTCATTGCCATTGCATTCCAGGAACCTTCCTCTCACTTTATAAGTATGACTTACATTCCTCATTTCTACATGCATGACCTGATGTTCAGCTATATTAAAAACCTGCTGTTCAAATGAGATCACCTTATCAAGTGATTCAGATTGGTTTGTACAACTGACCTGTTCGCATCATTATTTACCACATCACCAGCATTGGTGTTATCTGCAATTTTTGCCAGCAATGTCTTTTATATTTTCTTTCAGGTCATTGATAAAGATACGGAATTCCAAGAACAGATTCCTGCAGTATCTCACTAGAAACACCCCTTATGAATTATGACTCCCCATTTACAAGTACTTTTGAGTTTTATCAGTTAATCAGTTTTTATCCCTGTAATATGGGCTATATTGATTTTGTGTAGTGCAATTATTTTTAATCAAAATGCCCTGTTATATATTTTTTTTAAATCGTAGCGTGAAATACCATACAGTAGTTAAGTATTATATCAACACAGATACCTTTATCACCCAAACTTGTAATCTCATCAAATTGGGGGCCATGCCATCTTTTTTAGTTTCTTATACAGTATATTTTATAATTGATGCTACATCTTGATAATAGATCATGTTAAAAACAGAATTAAGCAAAAATATATTAACTGGAGAGAATCCTAGTGAAAACGTGCAAAAATTTCCCTTTTTGTTCCAAATGACTATGATATTCTTCTGTTTTAAAATGATGACTAATGTTGTTGTACATTGTTAAACAGAAACAGCTTCTGTGCTTCACCCCAGGAGTAGTTGCATTTCAATGGTGGATGATATGGTGTCTTTTTAATACAGCAATTTAAGTACTTTTTGATCCTCTGGAATGAAAAGCATTAGACTGGATAAATTAGATACTTGGTCTGATCTTCATCTAATACTCCACTTTCTCTTTCAAGATAATATGCATAAGTAATGAAATAGTAACTGGAGTAGGAACTTCTACTTGGGTCTCCCTACTCCCAGGTGAGACCTCTAATCACTACACTATAAAATTATCTTCACTTTCTCTAGCCCAATGGCTATTTATTTATACAAAGTGGAGCTTCAGTAGGAGAGACACAAAGACCCTACCCCCAGAATACCCTATAGTGTGGTGGTAAGGGTACTTACCTGGGGGAGGAAGGCATGTACTGAATTCCCTGCTCCAGAGAGGGAATTTGAATTCAGTCTTCCATAGCCCCAGCGAAGATGCTAACCATTGGGCTATTAGGCATAAGGGGAGTGCCACAATCACTACCCCCTCTGACCATTTTGTTAATGGCGCCTAAGTCCCCTTGTAAATCCAGCCTGAAAAAAAATGTGGCCAAAAAAAAAAATCTGCAAATTTGTGAATAATTTTAAGTTGATGAAAACTGCATTTTTTGGTAAATAAATTATTCTCTGAGATCACTTCTACAACACCTGAGCACTCAACTTAATTGAAATCAATTCCCGTTTGATTACAGTACCAGATTTGAGTATGCAGTGATTGAAATAATGGGTATTATGGCCTAAACATGCAACCTTTACTCACTCAAGTAGTTCTCATTCATATAAGTAGCTCTGTTATGGAAATTATATAGGATGGGTCACTATGATGCTAATCCTGCAAAGATTTACGCATGTGCTTAACTTGAAGCACATGAATAATCCTGCTGAATTCAATAGAACGAATAGGATTTACAGTTAAGCATGCAAGCCTTTGCAGGTTCAAGGCTAATATTTGTAGAAGTGAACAGAGCGCAAAAAGAGATGTCACTCACCAAAGTCCAGGAGTTCCTAAATTGTGGTACATCTATTACTGGTGGTATGTGAATTTGACGTTCCATCCATTAATTTCAGAACATTTTAAAAATTATTTAGTATGTGACCAATAAACATTGGGAGCCAGCACCCTAAGTTTATGTACGGGAGAGCCAACCTTCTTCCTCTCCCACACCAACTGTTTCATTGCGTTCTCTGCTGAATCTCAGAATCCCATGGCATTTAGAACTCAGATAGATGGGACGGTAGACAGGAAGTATCAATGCTTAAAGAAGAACTAGTTACTGGTAAGTAATGTTTCTTTCTTCTTTGGGGGATTTTATGCATTCCTATTTCTGAGAGACCAGTGAGCAGTGTTACTTAGGTGGAAGATGGGTGAAAAGTTCTTTGTGAACAGGACTTCTTCTAGGAGTCAGACACCTCTTCTGGTTCAAAAAAGAAGCTGGAGAGCCCTCAGAGTTTGCCTCAGATGGCACCAAGGGCTGCCCAAACCACTTCCCAGAATGGGGTGAATCTAGATAGGAGCCTAGGAGAATGATCTGAGCTGGAATAGAGTCAGCACGGTCAAGATTGTTGCTGGGGGCCAAGTGTCCATACATGAGAAGATAGATGGGGTTCAAGGAATTCTTAGTAGGGAAATACTTTAAGAGGTTAGTGCCTGCATTTTTAATGCCAGCAACTGAAGACACCCCACTGGTGAGTGTAGCACTAAGAGCTCTTGCCCTGAGCCACGTGAAGACAGAGTGGTGCTTCATCCAATTTTTGTTTTTTGAAGTTTTAAGTGGTTGGGTGCTTTCCTTCTATTTGGAAAGAAGGGTCTTTGGACACTTGAGGCAGTACTGTGTCAGTGCTGGGTTCCATAGGTATGGTTAATACCAGGGTAGTCAAGGAGAAGCCCAGGGGTCAGGGTAGGAGTAGATATCAATTTACATGGTCCCGGAAAGCCAGTTAAGGATTGCCTATGCATTAGAGCAGGGGTGAGTAAACTACAGCCCGCGGGCGGGATCTGGTCCATCAGGGCTTTGGATCTGGCCCAGGGGATTGCCATCCCCGTGGTGCCGCGGGCGCTGCACCGCTCCCAGAAGCGGCCAGCACCACGTCCCTGCAGTCCCTGGAGTGGGGCGGGCAGAGGGCTGTGTGCGCTGCCCTCGCCTGCAGACACTGCCCCCTGCAGCTCCCATTGGCTGGGAACAGGGACCCGTGGCCAATGGGAGCTTCGGGAGAGGTACCTGCATGCGAGGGCAGCGCGCAGAGCCCTCTGCCTCCTCTCCTTCAGGGGACGCACGGACATAGTGCCAGCTGCTTCCGGGAGCAGTGCGGCATGGGGCCAGGGCAGGCAGGCAGCCTGCCTGAGCCCCGCTGCGCGCCACTGCCATCCCAGAGCCGCTCCAGGTAAGAGGCGCCGGGCCAGAGCCCGCACCCTGAACTCCTCCTGCACCCCGCACTCCAACCCCCTGCCCTGAGCCCCCTCCTACACCCCAACCCCCTGTTCTGAGTCCCCTGCTGCACCCCGCACCCTCCTGTGCCCCAACCCCTTGCCCTGAGCCCCTTCCTGCACACCACACCCCAGACTCCCTCTCGCACCCCAACCCCTAGCCCCAGCCCTACATTCGTGGCCCTGCATGCAATTTCTCCACCCAGATGTGGCCCTCGGGCAAAAAGATTGTCCACCCCTGCATTAGAGCTTTAATAGGTGTTATAGGTGCTGAGGGGCTATGGGAGATAGAAGAGTCCCTGGTGTTAGGTACAGGAGTCTAGGGCTTTAACCCTTGATAGAGGCCAAGGCTAATGCTGAAACCTAATGCTGAAAAGCTAATGCTAATGCTGAATAGCTAATGTCATTTAGGCCCAAAGTATGAGGGCCTCAGCAGGAAAGCAGGCTGTTCCAAACACATTGTGGAACTTGGGCCCAAGGGCAGCTTCTCTGCCCTCCAGCTTTAAAATCTGGATGAGCCTGAAGTCTCAGCTCCTAGCCCCAGTGAGTCCTGGGTGTGAAAGCCCTGCACATCACACACTGTGCGGGAGAGTGTTGCTTGCATATGGATACTAGGCAGCAAATGTGCGTCTCCAATTTTGTAACAGAAGCAGAGCATGATGTGCATTTCCTGGTGCTGGTGTGACCCTGGATGGATCTGAAGAAATCTGGGAAAGTTAAAATGGAATTGAGGCACTTGGAGTGGAAGTGTTGTATTGCTCTATATATTGTACGGCATCTGATATAAGAAGCCATGCAAAGGCATTCATGAACCCCCCTCCCCAAAAGGGGTACTGCTTTGACAGGGGAATCTACATGGTCACTGCCAGGAGATGCAATCCCACAAGTGGGAATGCACAAAAGTCCTCAATTTTCCTTTTGTATTCTCATATAATAATAAATAATAATATACTAGCAGCAACTATTTTGCTTTTACGTTAGCACTTTTCACCCAAAATGATCAATTTATGTCCATATTACATATACATATATTACTTTAAGAGAATGCTATTTACATTGCAAAGTCAAACACTTGAAAACTAGGAAATGCCAGATTTATAGTTGCCCATGCGACCTTAATTCAGCTCCCCTGTGCATCCACCCTGTGCACTGAATGGGGCAGGTAGGCAGTGGAAATAACAGTATGTAATTAAAGACAGTATAATAATGCATACACACAATGAGAGAGGGGGCAATAATACATCTGCCATTTCCTAACATTTTTCATAGTTAACTTTGCAACCTAAATAACATTCTTTTAACTTATTTTTTGTATGTAACTTACCTTTTTCTTTATTATTAAAAACTACTAGAAAAAGCAAATACTATTCTGTGCAGCTATAACAACCCTGCCATCACATATGATTAGCAGGGTTTGAACTCTGATCTTCAGCAATACAGTATAGATTACTCAGCAATACAGTACAGATTACTACCATTTAGGCTACATAACTAACTATATCAGGCAGCAGCAGCAACAGAAGTTTGTTATCCCTCATCACAGATGGACTGTTGGGACCAGGTCCTGCAGGTTGTCAGTGATGGAGGAGCCCCACCCAGTCAAGCTCTCTCTGTCTTTCCAGCTCAGGAGCTGAGAGGAGCTCTTGCCCCATCTAGTGTCCCTAAAGTGGAAGAATGAGCTGCCAAAACCAGATGCTGGGGAGAGCCAGCCCTGGCTCTCTTTCTCCCCCAACCTTGTTGCATGAGCTCCAGCCCTAGGTGAAGTCCCCAGAGGTGAGGTGGGGATGGGCCATTGGGACACAGTGTTGGATTTGGGAGAGGGGAAGCCCAGTCTGGTTTCTGTCCCGTGTGGTGCTCCCAGAGAAGGACAAAGATCACTGTGGTCCTCTGCAAATTATGAGGCCTAAAATCTGTTTTAATCTGGATTAATACAAAAAATCTGAGATATTTATTAAAGATTAGGGTGAATTTTCAAGTAGATTATTTCCTTTATTTGGCACAATGTTGAACAAGGCAGTTGAAATGCAAATGGATATTTTCAGGAGCAAACACTTCTAAGATTATTTGAGAGCATCCTGTTCAACCACTACACCATTTGTGTGGAATTAATAACTACTGCATAGGAATGGAATGGAATTTGTTCATCCACTTCTTAGAAATACAAATTTTATTGTAAAAATAACAGGAAAAATAACTCATTGTCTTCAAGGACACCTAAAGTCTTCTCCCAGTGACAGCTATATTAGATACAGATTAAATGTCACTTTTATTCTCAGCATGCATTATCCACTGCTAGTCATTCTGTAAAAAACACTTAACACACATACAGTGTGAACTGAAAGAAAAATTGCCTTGTTTTAGAAGACTGCATTTCAAAGCTCAGGGATACAGTTAAATTGTATCCATTAAACTAATTTCAGATCACATTAGTATAGCTAGATATGTCAGAAAACAAACTCTCTGTGACACTAGAATGTACTTTTCTACATGCACTATACTTAAAATATACAATCTATTCCTCATGCCAAAAGAATGTCTTATTTCACAACATGAATGTCTTTATTCTAACCAGTAATATGCCAAACTGTGTTAAAAGATAAGGACTAAAGAGATATTAAACAACATTTCCACATTGGTGACTTAAGAAAAAGAGCACCTCACTCCTGGCATGTAGAAAAGACTTCCCCACGCCCTATCCCCTGCTCCCAAGGAATCGATGACAGAAATAACCATTTTGAAATCCATACTTACGTTTGCTTGAACAATAACAAAATAACGTGTCTTTTCTTCATAATTTAGTCTCTCCCGTAAAACTACTGCTCCAGACAAAGTGAGAGGAATGTCAAAGGTCCTATTGGATGTCTGCAAAAGCCCAAACAACAAAAATAAGAATTAATATGCTGTATTTTAATGTTAAATAATGCAGACAGCTTACAATGGATAGATATATTGTATGATAATCAACGATATATTAGGGTAGTGTTCTGATTAATTTGTCTGATCAGTTCTTTGTACATTTCTATTTGATCAAGCGGGTTTCATATGAACCCCATAATAAAGATTCTGTAGGTAACTTGGCACCACAATCTTTTTTGTGTAGTATTACTTCCATTCATAAAATGTCATGGGATACTTGTGAGCAGAGACTTGGCAACACTGGTCTTTCTTATATTTCCTTTTCATGAGTCTTGTATCATTGATGTACACTGCAGATAGGGGAGGTCAAAACAACTTTTTTCGGTTTACCAAAACATATTCATGTTCTTTGATTTCTTCCTGTTGTCCTTTCCTTTATTCAAGGAAGATTTCCTGCTGCTGAGAAAGTACTTTCAAGTATCAGAGACTTAAAAAAAAAGATTCATAGCCTCATTGACTTTAAGGCCAGATGGACAATCATGATCACCTAGTCTGACCTCCTTCACATCACAGGACACAGAATCTTACCCATCCACTCCTGTAATAGACCCATAACTTTGGCGGAGTTACTGAAGTCCTTAGATCATGATTTAAATATTTCAAGTTAAAGAGAATTCACCATTTACTCTAGTTTACATCAGCAAGTGACCAAGGCCACAGAGGAAGGAGAAAAACTACCCTCCCCTGCATTTTCCAATTTTGTGGGGAGATGCAAAAAGTTAAAAAATAAGAAGAGTAGAGTAGAGACCCCAGTTCAGCAACATATTTAAGCACATGCTTAAATCCAACTGGGTCTTTTGCTGGTTAGGGATGGAGTTATTCATATGATTAAAGTTAAGTAGTGCCTTACTTATTTTGCACCTTATTTAATCAAAGGTGAAATTCTATTTCCACCATATTTCCACTTACTTAGATAGACCGATTTCATTTTACAGTAATGAAACTACCATGTTGCATAAGACTAAAACTGATTTACTTTGATGGCTCATTTTGAAAGAAGATAATCTAGCAGTTGAAACACAGGATTTAGAGACAATTGATCAAGACCATGTTCTCAGTTCTGTCAATGACAGTCTCTAAGAAGATTGAGAATCTTTCTGTGCCTTGGTTTTCCCATCTGTAAAATTCAGATATTTATTTAATTTACAGGTATGCTGTGGAGATAATGTTTATAAAACACTTTAAAATCCATCAGTGAAAGGCTTTGTAGAAGAACAAAGTATTTTCTTTCCTTAAACAGACTATTATGGCAAGCTTTTTTCCCTAATGATGCATCCTAGGGTTGAAAATGTTTGTTTAAATCGTGACTGATTTTTCAGTAAACAAGTGGTACATATTACAAGTGGACTATGTTACAGATAGCAGTTGTTTGCTGTTCTGTTTACTTTTAATTTGACAGTTATGTCTTTTTGGACAAAAATAAGCACAATCAGCATTGGAGAGACACACTGAAAAAAATCTACTGAAATGCAAACACTTCATATGGAAGCAGAAGAAAAACTAAAGTAGAGCCAGTGAGATAGCAAGAGCAAAGGAGAATAATTTAAAATATCCCTCAAGGCAAGAAGAACTTTAAAATGGTAAAACTGTCATAAAAAGTTAAATTTTAGTCTTACCAACCTCAGCAGTGTCTTTTCAGATTGAAGGCAGGTGTAGATTTTGAGTGAGGTAAGCTTTTTTTTTTTTTTTGCTTCAGGTGTTTCAATGTAAAAAAAAATCCACGTTAGGTTAAAAACGATCATGGCTATGTGTTCTTTACCCAGTACTAAGAAATAGGCTACTGTTTTTTCATAATAAGTACGCTAATATAAACCTAAAACTACAGCATTAAAAAAAAACACAAAGCAAGCACATTGCTGTATGGCACCACGTTGTGAATGACTGCTTTAGCATTTAATGCCTTCAAATAATAATGCACTGATGTTTCCGCAATATGTGCCATAATGCAATTCTGTGTTTATTTTAAACAAATAAAATATTAATCCACAAAACAAACAGATTCTAAATGGCAAATATTAGAAGCCGGGAAAAAAAAATGTAACCCAGACAGAGTTCCTGGAGGCCCATTCATGTTCATGCACACTTTTTTTTTTTTTAAAGTCACACAAACTTAGCCAAAATGTAATACTAATAGAGTGGTGCAATGTCATGGGAGGCAGTAGAGGTGTTGGGTTATAGGTAGTTTGGGGCATGATGGTTTTCCTACTGGTGAGGTGTGTATCTCTGTGTTGAGGAGTAAAAGGTATTCCATGTCAGATGCCTTAATTTATCACTTTCTTGCTTTTGTGTTAGGTACATTATGTATAGAACCTTAACTCACATACAACATAGTGTTTTGTGCACTAATATATGTAAAACATTTTAGTTAAATGAGTTTTGGTAAAATATTTTCTGTGAATTGACCCAGCACAGGAGGGGAGATGTGGACTGATTTCATGTATGGATCTCTATTCAGAAAACATGAGATGGGCCTATAGTTCTGCCATAGATGGGTGAGGTCCTGCTAACATTTGCTGCTGTGGAATGGAATGTTGTAAGGATGAAGTAGTATGGGAGACCAATCAGAGTAGGGGTTGGGGTGGGATCATAGAATCATAGAATCTCAGGGTTGGAAGGGACCTCAGGAGGTCATCTAGTCCAACCCCCTGCTCAAAGCAGGACCAACCCCAACTAGATCATCCCAGCCAGGGCTTTGTCAAGCCTGACCTTAAAAACCTCTAAGGAAGGAGATTCCACCACCTCCCTAGGTAACCCATTCCAGTGCTTCACCACCCTACTAGTGAAAAAGTTTTTCCTAATATCCAACCTAAACCTCCCCCTCTGCAACTTGAGACCATTACTCCTTGTTCTGTCATCTTCTACCACTGAGAAGAGTCTAGATCCATCCTCTTTGGAACCCCCTTTTAGGTAGTTGAAAGCAGCTATCAAATCTCCCCTCACTCTTCTCTTCTGCAGGCTAAACAATCCCAGTTCCCTCAGCCTCTCCTCATAAGTCATGTGCTCCAGCCCCCTAATCATTTTTGTTGCCCTCCGTTGGACTCTTTCCAATTTATCCACATCCTTTTTGTAGTGTGGGGCCCAAAACTGGACACAGTACTCCAAATGAGGCCTCACCAGTGCCGAATAGAGGGGAATAATCACGTCCCTCGATCTGCTGGAAATGCCCCTACTTATACAGCCCAAAATGCCGTTAGCCTTCTTGGCAACAAGGGCACACTGTTGACTCATATTCAGCTTTTCGTCCACTGTAACCCCTAGGTCCTTTTCTGCAGAACTGCTGCCCAGCCATTCGGTCCCTAGTCTGTAGCAGTGCATGGGATTCTTCCGTCCTAAGTGCAGGACTCTGCACTTGTCCTTGTTGAACCTCATCAGATTTCTTTTCGCCCAATCCTCTAATTTGTCTAGGTCCCTCTGTATCCTGTCCCTACCCTCCAGCGTATCAACCACTCCTCCCAGTTTAGTGTCATCTGCAAACTTGCTAAGGGTGCAGTCCACACCATCCTCCAGGTCGTTGATGAAGATATTGAACAAAACCGGCCCCAGCACCGACCCTTGGGGCACTCCACTTGATACCGGCTGCCAACTAGACATGGAGCCATTGATCACTACCCGTTGAGCACGACCATCCAGCCAGTTTTCTATCCACCTTACCGTCCATTCATCCAGCCCATACTTCTTTAACTTGCTGGCAAGAACACTGTGCGAGACTGTATCAAAAGCTTTGCTAAAGTCAAGAAATAGCACATCCACTGCTTTCCCCTCATCCACAGAGCCAGTTATCTCATCATAGAAGGAAATTAGGTTAGTCAGGCATGACTTGCCCTTGGTGAATCCATGCTGACTGTTCCTGATCACTTTCCCCTCCTTTAAGTGGTTCAGAATTGATTCCTTGAGGACCTGTTCCATGATTTTTCCAGGGATTGAGGTGAGACTGACTGGCCTGTAGTTCCCCGGATCTTCCTTCTTCCCTTTTTTAAAGATGGGCACTACATTAGCTTTTTTCCAGTCATCCGGGACCTCCCCCGATTGCCATGATTTGTCAAAGATAATGGCCAATGGCTCTGCAATCACATCGGCCAACTCCTTTAGCACCCTCGGATGCAGTGTATCCGGCCCCATGGACTTGTGTTCGTCCAGCTTTTCTAAATAGTCCCGAACTACTTCTTTCTCCACAGAGGGCTGGTCACCTCCTCCCCATACCGTGCTGCGGAGTGCAGCTGTCTGGGAGCTGCCCTTGTCTGTGAAGACAGAGGCAAAAAAAGCATTGAGTACACTAGCTTTCTCCACATCCTCTGTCACAAGGTTCCCTCCCTCGTTCAGCAAGGAGCCCACACTTTCCTTGACTTTCTTCTTGTTGCTAACATACCTGAAGAAACCCTTCTTGTTACTCCTAACATCTCCAGCTAGCTGCAACTCCAAGTGTGATTTGGCCTTCCTAATTTCACTCCTGCATGCCTGAGCAATATTTTTATACTCCTCCCTGGTCATTTGTCCAATCTTCCACTTCTTGTAAGCTGCTTTTTTGTGTTTAAGACGAGCAAGGATTTCACTGTTAAGCCAAGCTGGTCGCCTGCCATATTTACTTTTCTTTCTACACATCGGGATGGTTTGTTCCTGCAACCTCAATAAGGTTTCTTTAAAATACAGCCAGCTTTCCTCGACTCCTTTCCCCCTCATGTTATTCTCCCAGGGGACCTTGCCCATCAGTTCCCTGAGGGAGTCAAAGTCTGCTTTTCTGAAGTCCAGGCTCTGTATTCTACTGCTCTCCTTTCTTCCTTGTGTCAGGATCCTGAACTCGACCATCTCATGGTCACTGCCTCCCAGGTTCCCATCCACTATTGCTTCCTCTACTATTTCTTCCCTGTTTGTGAGCAGCAGGTCAAGAAGAGCTTTTCCCCTAGTTGGTTCCTCCAGCACTTGCACCAGGAAATTGTCCCATACACTTTCCAAAAACTTCCTGGATTGTCTGTGGACCGCTGTATTGCTTTCCCAGCAGATGTCGGGGTGATTAAAGTCACCCATGAGAACCAGGGCCTGTGATCTAGTAACTTCTGTTAGTTGCTGGAAGAAAGCCTCGTCCACCTCATCCCCCTGGTCTGGTGGTCTGTAGCAGACTCCCACCACGACATTACCCTTGTTGCTCACACTTCTCAATTTAATCCAGAGACTCTCAGGTTTTTCTGCAGTTTCATACTGGAGCTCTGAGCAGTCATACTGCCCTCTTACATACAACGCAACTCCCCCACCTTTTCTGCCCTGCCTATCCTTCCTGAACAGTTTATATCCATCCATGACAGTACTCCAATCGTGTGAGTTATCCCACCAAGTCTCTGTTATTCCAATTACGTCATAATTCCTTGACTGTGCCAGGACTTCCAGTTCTCCCTGCTTGTTCCCCAGGCTTCTTGCATTTGTGTATAGGCATTTAAGATAACTCACCGATCGTCCTGCTGTCCCAGTATGGGGCAGGAGCCCTCCCCTCTTGCACTCACTTACTTGTGCTTCCTCCCGGTATCCCACTTCCCCACTTACCTCGGGGCTTTGGTCTCCTTCCCCCGGTGAACCTAGTTTAAAGCCCTCCTCACTAGGTTGGCCAGCCTGCTTCCAAAGATGCTCTTCCCTCTCTTCGTCAGGTGGAGCCCGTCTCTGCCTAGCACTCCTTCTTCTTGGAACACCATCCCATGGTCAAAGAATCCAAACCCTTCTCTCCGACACTATCTGTGTAGCCATTCGTTGACTTCCACGATTCGACGGTCTCTACCCCGGCCTTTTCCTGCCACAGGGAGAATGGACGAGAACACCACTTGCGCCTCAAACGCCTTTATCCTTCTTCCCAGAGCCATGTAGTCTGCAGTAATACGCTCAAGGTCATTCTTGGCAGTATCATTGGTGCCCACGTGGAGAAGCAGGAAGGGGTAGCGATCTGAGGGCTTGATGAGTCTCGGCAGTCTCTCCGTCACATCATGAATCCTAGCCCCTGGCAAGCAGCACACCTCTCGGTTTTCCCGGTCAGGGCGGCAGATAGATGACTCAGTCCCCCTGAGGAGAGAGTCCCCGACCACCACCACCCTCCTCCTCCTCTTGGGAGTGGTGGTCGTGGGACCCCCATCCCTAGGACTGTGCATTTCATGCCTTCCAATCAGTGGAGTCTCCTTCTGCTTTGTTCCCTCAGATGCATCATTCACTCCACTCTCTGCACTAGTGCCTGTGGAGAGAACATGAAAACGGTTGCTCATCTGAATATGCGTTTCTGGTACATGGACTTGTCTCATACTCTTTCCTCTTCTGGAGGTCACATGCCGCCAATTATCCTCGCTGGTCTTCTGTCCCCGCTGTGCAGCCTGCTCTGAATCCTCACAACACTGCGCCCGCTGAAGCCTATCCTGACGTCTATCCAGGAACTCCTCATTTTCTTTTATGGAACGCAGGGTTGATACTCGTTTCTCCAGACCTTGAATCTTCTCCTCCAATATGGAGATCAGCTTGCACTTTGTACAGACAAAGTCGCTTCTATCCTGTGGAAGAAAGACAAACATGGCACATCCTGTGCAGGTCACGACAGCGGATCGCTCAGCCTCCATAGTTCCTTCCTTCGAAGAGTTTCCTCACTTGTGGCAGAAGCTACTCAGGGAAACCTGCAAGGGGGATGCCTCAGTAGGCTCTCTCCAGGCGAACTCCCAGGCTAACTCCACCTGTTTGCTTCTCTGCTATGCGCTGCTCCGCTGGTGCGCGGCTGACTGACAGTCTTTTTAGAAGAGTCTGCAATGAAGCACTCCCAATTCACACTCTTCAAACAGGAAATCAAACACTCAAGCACACGGTCAACGTGCCAAACTGTCCCCTCAAGAGATACTCACTCCCCCGTCTGCAGCCACCTGGTTGCTCTGCCTCTCCCTTTAGTTTGGGTAAAAAGAATTAGGAATGGCAAGGATAGCTTGCCCCCTTCGCGCTCCCCTTCCAAACTCCCTCTCAAACTCCCCTGTTTGCAGCCCCTGTTCGCAAAAGCTCCCTGGTCGCTTGTGCACTGCTTTATAAAGCCCTGGCCTCCCTGATTGATTAGCCCCGCCCCCTGGTGTAGAAGCTCACAGCTTCCAACTGCCAGCCACAGCACACGGTCCTGCAAACAAACAAATGAATGAACACACAGACAGACACAAGTACCCCCAAACACACACTACAGACAGCCACTTACCCCAAGGGTCCTGTATTTGCTCCTGCTTTACCTGGAGCAATTCCTCTCAAACTCCCCTGTTTGCAGCCCCTGTTCGCAAAGCGAACGCAAAGGGATGAGTGCACAGAGATGAAAGGGTTGGATCAGGAGTGCTAATGTGCATGGAGAGTGCAATAGGGAGAAAACCACCAGATTCTTAGTCGGTGTAAATCAGTATCACTCCATTGTAGTAAATGAATCTACAACACTTTACACCAGTTGATGATATGGCCCCAAAATGTAAGAGACGGTGTAGGGGAATGTTCAGCATTTGTGAAGATGGGCAGGCTGCCAGGTTCAACTGGCATCAACCATTGGTGATAATGGAGTGGGAAAGGGAGAACCCTGATGTTGCAGATGGAGTTGGGAGGAGAGGGGACAGGAGCTCTGAAAAGTCTGGGAGGTAGTTGCCAGTCAGAATGGAGGCTGGGAGGGGAGCAAATAGAAGTACAAAGTTGGGTTGACAAGCAAGTGGACTATTGATGATGAAGTAAATTATACAGGGTGAGAACCAATTTAGACATAATACTGCTTGAATTAGGAGGTAGCTGGTGTTTATTGGCATAGCTCCACAAATGGACCAGTAATGCACAGATGAGTGAGAGCTGTACAGCAACTAGGTAAATGGGTCAGAACCAAGAAGGGCCTGGTGGCTGATGGGTTGGAATGGGATATTAAATAGCTAAAAGGGACAAGGAGTCCAATCAGGAGCTAGGAAGGGTTCAAGGGTATGTGTATGGACTGAAAGGAAGGAGGAAAGTTAAAGAGAAAATTGGAGAACCTCTTAAAATCATGAGTGATAGGTAAGTTGCTCTGAAGTTCAACTTTTAACAACCATTCCTAAGGCATTTTTCCACACCATATCTCTGAAGCCTAATGAACATCATGCTGGTTGAAGACAATTGTAGCATTAGCCTCTCCAGTTTTGCCCATGATCACACACTCCAATTTTCTCCACTGTACTCAGCAATGCAAGAAACTCACTGGAAATTGGTTCTCCACTTCAGCAGTAGGAGCAGCATGTTGCAACATTTAGGTGTGTGGTAAGTGCTATCCTCTGGGTTTCCGCTGTCTGGCAGTTTTCCACTCAGTAAAGAGAGCCAGAAGTTTTTGACTCAATATTTTTTTTAAAGGAATATGCTAATATATGGCAGAGATGTTGTGAATTAAGTAAATAACTGCAAGCATCCGTGATTACTGTACAGTATCATAACGTAAATGCATATGCCACTTCTAATCCATGAGTGAGATTACCATGTCATCTCCGGACCCTTTTACCTGAGAGATAAAGTGCTAGAGCAGCATAAAGGGACCCTAATGGAACCAGATTCAGATGGCTGAAAAACACGAACTGAGGAAGACATCCAGGCTTCAAGGAACCCTTGGCAAGTTCTGGGATAAAAGATGTGCTAGGTCTGGGGAAAGGAAGGGTGTGCCTCAGCGGGTCTGCAACATGCAGCACTGCGGAGATTCTGGCAATTCTGCTGCACAAAGAAAGATGGGGACGGGATTTCCTGAGGAACTGTCTAATATTAGGCCAGGGCTGCTCTGAACCCTAAACCAGATGAGATTCATATGGGTTCATAGTTGCTGCCCTGTGCTGACAGTTCTGTACTGTGCCTCTTAGGGTATGTCTACACAACAAAGAAAAACCCGTGATTGGCCCATGCCAGCCAACCCAGGCTTGCTGGGCTCAGTCTGCGGGGCTTTTTCATTGCTTTACAGACTTCCAGACATGGGCTGGAGCCTAGGCTCTAGAATCCTGCAAGGTGAGAGGGTCCCAGAGCTGAAACTTCAACCCAATCCTACCCTTTTGCTGGGCAGAAAGATGTTCTAGTTACAAAAGGTGACAATACGAATATTGACAAATCTAATGGATATAACCCCTGATTCTTTATACAAAAAAGAAGGTCTAAAGAAGTTATCATTAGAAGTATCTAAACATTGGAGCTTTATTGAATGAGCATTTTGATGTCTAATTAGACAGGCAGACAATGCAAATTTGTGAATCTTTTCAGTAGAGGTTAATATCTACTTACCTATCAGTTTTTCATTTCCAGCAAATTTGTGCTTATTTTTCGTGTGCAGCTTTACCAGGACTACGGGTATCTCCCTTGAGTATTTTGGGCTACATCTTCATTCACAATCTATCCTAAGCAAGCGGAAACACATAGCTGTTTGTAGCAGCTACAAGGATGCTGCACTTGCTGGGGAGAGAGCCAAAGCTCAGTCTAATCCCTTCCTCTCATCTGTGTGGAGGTCACAAGAAAACAATGGCTTTGCAGAATCTGCTTTTGCTCCTGTGCTGCAACCTGAGGTTACACGTTGCCCATGAAAGAGTATAAAGGGGGTGGCCATACACCTCCATACTCACTTTTGTGGCTGCATAGTGCTGGTGATGATCTAGCCCAGTGGTTCCCAAACTTTACTGGTTCATATACCCCCCTCTTAACAAAATCGTTGTGAAGTGAATGGATGGAGTATCAGCTTGTGTACCACAGTTTGAAAATTGTCTCAGCCTTTACAATTAAGCAGCATGCCTTCAGAGTGAAAAAATATGTTCGATTATATTTCCCATTTTTTGTATTTTACTAGCATTAGTTAAATTAAAGCAATTTTCATGAAAAGGGATAAAACCACAGAAAAATATTTACAAAGTCTCAGACCAACAAAGGGCTATATAGAAAATACATAAAAATAGAAAAAATAAATAAATTAGAGTTAAAAAAGTAAGAAGCTATATTGAAAAAAGAACCAACAAAAATGTTTATTTAACAATGATAATCAAGTTCTTATATAAAAATCAGGCCCTGATTATCATTGTGGCTGCCACACACACACATCTGCTTGTCCATGTTTCCAGCACCAACATCTGCATGAAGATTTTACAGAAGAGCTGGTTAAACAATATGTGGTAAATTATTCATTCAACAAATCATAGAATCATGGAATATCAGGGTTGGAAGGGACCTTAGTAGGTCATCTAGTCCAACCCCCTGCTCAAAGCAGGACCAATCCCCAATTTTTGCCCCAGATCCCCAAATGGCCCCCTCAAGGATTGAACTCACAACCCTGGGTTTAGCAGGCCAATGCTCAAACCACTGAGCTATCCTGTAAGGCCACTTTTAAATAAATTGTTTGCCTAATATTTTTTCCAATCTAAACTATGAGAATTTCACAAAAATTATAAATTGTTTTGTTTTTGTTTTTCAACTATGATTTGTCTTACTAATTTTAATATCTACTGAACAAGCACCGGTGATTTCATGCATAATACTCATTCACACAACTGGAGGCCGGGGGCTGAAAATCAGGCCCATATAATCGGTTTATTTTACCTTCACTCTGGCCCATATTCTCCCCTATGCTTGGACTATTTTACATGGCTTACCATGGACACAGACCCTAAAACTCTGATGGCGTAGAGATGGTGGAGGGATAGGACCTCGACTTCTCTGCACCTCAGAAATCTTCAGCTGCCTTACGAGCATCTTGGGGCTGCTGGGAGTTGGTATAACTTGCATCAGCTTCTAAGCTGGCCTAAATCATGCTAGAGGACAGGACCAGCACACAGCCTGCCCAGGAATGAATAGGCACAAGGATGACTTGAGGCCTTCTTTATATATTTCCTGCTAAACTGTGCTGTGAAGGCCTTAGCTGAAGTTGATGATTTGGGTGTCATTAGAATCAGAGATGCAAATGTGCAACTACACACTTCCTGGAGGAAAAACAAAGCATTTTATCAAAGTCCCCAACCCAATTACCAGCTGAGCTTTCCTTCCACTCCAAGCAACACACACATCAGGAAGTCTTCTAGAATATGCATCCTGTAAATTCACTTGGCAACTGGCATGCAACTAGCATAACATTCTCTAGCACATACACAATAGTTGGAATCAACTAGCAAAGTTTCTGGGTTAGTTGGGTTTAATGTAATAAAATTAGCCAACATCCATAACCTGATATTGAATAAAGTGAGTAGAAATGTTTGCCTGATAATTTGATGGAATTCCTAGGTTTTACTGGATATCATCCAAACAACAGTGAAAACACATAGCATATGCCCTAAAAATTATCAGCTATTAGTCACATAAATGCAATAAAACTATCCTAACATACATCCAGGAGGCACAATACAGGACAAACAAGTAAGTAAAGAGCTAAACTGACCCATGGTAACAGTTGTTGACCAAGGCTCGAAATAGGACTCAAACCAAGACAAAGTAGGATCGGACAGTCCAACAACAGACTGGAAATATGACAAAAGAACATCATATTCAACAGGGTGGAATGCTACTGAAACGTCTAACAAATCTGAAAGTGATAAAGAAATTGAAATGGCAGAAATCTATAAATCACTATCACGCTTGACCAAAAAATTTCCTCTGATGTGGTGAGCTCTAAAACCTGATTGGAATGTTTCATGTAAGCCAAATTGAATCATGTAAGAATAAAAACAAATTAGAACCCAAACAAAAAATAGTCTCATCCATAACTGTTGAGGAAGGTTTCTTCAGAAAATAAATCACTGAAGCTTGTTTAATATCAATCACTATTCCTAAATTATTCCTGCCATGAGAGGTAAGCACTTCTTTGGCAGCCAAGCAGAAAATGGATCCAAAATGTACATTGTTCCTGGGGACCAAGTGCCAAAGACAGAGGAGAGTAATTAGGAAGTTGACTCAATACATGGTTTACTTGCAATGTCTGGAGATTATTTATGAAATAATTTCAGACTTTATTGCAGATGTGCATAGAAGGCTACTTACCACCAGAAGGCCCTTTTTATTCCTTTTAAGGTACATTCAAGGGAAGATGTTATTGTGTAGACCTTTCAAATTAAATGATTACATTTCTATGGCAGTTTTCCTAGGACCATTAGCCCTGTGTTTAATTTTCTTTTCAGTTGAATCTAATCAGTATCAGCCACTACAGTATGTTTTGAACTGCAGACATAAAGTGGACAAAATTGACATAAATTGTTGTGTAATGAAAGACCAAGAGTGTCTAAACAATTTTGTATCAGGAAATCAGGACCTGGATGTAAATGAGTAGCTTTATATATGTTAAAATATACCTATACTGCAAAGAAGTCCCCACCTCTGCATTGGCTCTGCCATCACAGACCCCTACATACTCTTGTTACTTGCCTGACACAGCACTTTCCACAAAATTATAGTGCATCATGTATATTACATATATTATTCAATCTTCAAGTAACCTTTGTAGAATTATAATGATATTGGAAACTGTCATAGAAATACTATATTTTGTTGTGAAAAAGTTAAATCTCCAGAAGTAATCCTTTAAACCCGTGAGGTTGATGTGAGTAGGGTAACCAGATGTCCCGATTTTATAGGGACAGTCCTGATATAGGACTTTTTCTTATATGGGCACCTATTACTCCCGACACTCTGTCCTGAATTTCCATACATGCTGTCTGGTAACCCTAGATGTGAGTTGCGTGTGTGTTAACTGCAGGAGCAGGATAACACGTCTGGACTATCCCCAACATTTCTTTAATTATAGTTACACAAACTCAGCACAAATGTTATGATGGCATAACCTCGTATTCTAATTCACCAGATAATACTCATAGCAGGATTTTCAAGTAAAAAAATCATTCAAATGAGCCTCAGATTAGTGCAATAACAGCTCCACTTTAGAACTCCAATTTAACAGAATTCTAGAGTGGGATTATTGAAAATGCGTAAAGTGACTTTGAAAGTCAGTGTAATTTGTGTTTCTAAATGACATAAGCACTTTTGAAAAGTCCACCCCTTGTCTTTATTGGTAGTTGGTAGGGCCCTACCATTTTCGTGATCTATTTTGGTCAATTTCATAGTCATAGGATTTTAAAAATAAAAAAAATAATGATTCAGCTATTTAAATCTGAAATTTCAGTGTTGTAATTGTAGGGGTCCTGACCCAAAAAGGAGTTGCAGGGTGGCTGCAAGGTTACTGTACGGGGGCTTGTGGTACTGCTACCCAGGGCCACCCGGGGGGGGGGGGCAAGTGGGGCAGTTTGCCCCAGGTCCCTGGCCCCGCAGGGCCCCCCCCGGAGAATCCCGGGGGGGGGGGGGGGCCTGCAACGTGTGCGTCGGGGCCTCGCAACGTCTGGCACTCTGGCACTTCCGCGTTTGATTGCTGCTGCCGCCGTTTTATTGGGCGGTGTTTCGGCGGCTGCTCAAGCATGGGCACCGCTTTTGGCGGCATTTTGGCAGAGGGGCACCTGAATCCTGCTCTCCCCCAGGCCCCCGAATCCTCTGGGCGGCTCTGCTGCTACCCTTACGTCTGCGCTGCTGCTGGCACTGATTTCAGAGCTGGGCTGCTGGAGAATGGCGGCTGATGGTATGGTATTGCCACTCTTACTTCTGTGCGGCTGCTGGCGGGAGGCTGCCTTCAGAGCCAGGCGCCCGGCTAATAGCTGCTGCTCTCCAGCTGCCCAGCTCTAAAGGCAGCACAGAAGTAAGGATGGCAATACCACGACTTCCTTAAAATACTCTTATTACCCCCCTGCAACTCCCTTTTGGGTCAGGACCCCCAATTTGAGAAACACTGGTCTCCCCCATGCAGTCTGTATAGTATAGGTCAAAGAACACAAATGACACAGATTCATGGTCTGTGATGCATTTTTCATGGCCGTGAATTTGCTAGGGCGCTAGTAATTGGATAACAATAGCTATAAAATAAACAGTGTCTGAGATGAGATGTATTAAAACAAAAACAAAGTATTTGAAATGGGGGGGCGGTAAAGCAAGATGTCAAAGATAATTTGATTTTGAAAAAAAGGTTAATATTTTTATTTATTTTCAGGAATCAAACTGGAGCAGTTACTAAAAGTTAGAATGAGTGCCAGGTGACACTTTCAAGGAGTCAGCTCATTTGCAATTTGCTGCATTAGCACTAGTAATTCATGGCAGTTTGGGAGTTTTTCGAATTTTGGTAATTTTCATTGCATCAACAGTGTAAAACTTGTCTTGAGTAATACATTATTTCAGTAGACTGCCTACTATATTAAAAACTTAAACCCTATTTAAAAGACTGTATACTTCTATAGTAACAAAGCTTAGCAAAGATATGATCCCTATAGACGCCACAAATTAGTAAACACTGTCAACACTCATTTTTATCTTCAGTATTACACGAGAGTTGCTAGCCGGAAAATTATATTAAAAAAATTCTCTGTCACTAGAAGGAGCCTCCTCTCCCACCTCTGTCCCACAGAACAGGGAGGAATAATCTGCAGCCGCTGTGACTTTGAGGGATTAGTTTAACAGCAGAAGGACCTCTGCTACCTTCTACCTCTATCACTGCTGGAAAAAAACAGAAGAAGAACCTGAAGCCATTGCTCTCTCTCGTGTTTTTGGGGGGTGGGCATGAAGAGGGAGTAAGCCATGCAGGAAGACCAGCCCCTGGAGCAGCAGGGAATCCAATATGGTTTTGGGAGGTGGGAAAGTAGGTGAGGTGTAGGTGAAGCCTGTAGATAGTCACAAGGGAGGGCAGAAAGAGAAATCTTTGCCACCTTTGCAGACTTTGATGTTTAAATTTGGACAATTCTTGTCAGCTTCTTTGGATTTCCCCCTCTATTTTTCTAACCAAAGACCTTTAGTGTGGGGGATCTGGGGGGGTCAAGGTAGGCATTTGAGGAGTTGGAAGGTAAAGGGACAAGCAATGGTGAAACACCCTGAGTTAGCAATGGGGACAGATGGATGGCTAGAGCAGTTAGTTAGGATGGTTCATGTACACTGACGCTGAATGAAAAGTGTGTAATTAAAAAAGGCACTAGCAATGGATGGTTATAGGGGAAGTTGAGGATATTATTGTAATAGAGCATTATTGTTTAAAAATATGACAAGCAATAGGCCAAACTCTAGTCCAGGTAGCAAGGCACTATGTGGGCACAAGAGGAGTACAAGCTACGTCTTTATGCCCTGGACTGGCTATCTGTATCACAAGTAGCAGCCCTGGAAGATAAGCAGGCTTTTACAAAGTCACGATGTTCCACTCCCACTGCAGAGGGTGAAAGGGAGTGGGACAGAAGGAGCCAACTGGTTGAAGCTTTGGCTAGACTGAATCCAATACTGTCTCCCTGAAGCAGCAAGGGAACTTGGAGGGAGATTGTGACTTTCAGCTGCTCTGGGACAGTACAGCAGAATACTTCCTCTTGCTTGGGGCTCGGGGCAAAGCCATGATTCAGCCTAATACATTACTACTACTACTACTACTATTAATAACGATAAATGGAACTAACAAGAGATGTGTCAATCAGCGCCCTGATCATTTTGCTTGCATGCTGTATCCCTTTTCCTTTATCTTTTTAGATTGTAAACTCTGCCTTCCTCAGTGTTTGTACAATGCTTAGCACAAAGAGGCCCCAGTCCTAATTGGAATCTTTGGGTCGTACACCATCTCAGTAAGAACAACCAACCAACAAAGTTTTAGCACTAACTATGTAATTCTCAGGTTTTTTTCACTTGAAAACAAAATGTAATTGTCTGTAGTTGAACTGAAAGGTTTTTCATGGGGTCTAAAATGTAGCATAATAGTTACAGATAAATGGTTCCAACAGTGTGAAAGCAACAGAAGTTGATGATTTCCTGTGTGTTTTTTGCATACTGTCCACAATTAAAGTTCTTGATACAAAAATCAGATATAAAATGAAATTTTCAGAGAAATTATGACACATTTTTCCTATTTCTATTCTCTAGAAAATTATAGGGATTCTAAAACATTACAAAATGAATAGAGCCTGCCCGTGGGGAAACTCTTCAAAATTGCTATGGCCTACTGAACTCCACTCTAGAAATCCTAGAAATAAGAATCCCATGAATGCTGCTTTAATCTTTTCACCATCTTTTTGAGCTGAAGTAGAAGCTAATGGAAACTTCACATTGCATCCTTAGTCCACCTTTGTGACTGCTACAAAGGACAAATTAGCAGACATGCTTTTCATCAGGTTATAGCAATTACAATGCCGAAAGTATAAATTAACCTCTATGTTTTTACAGAGCAGGAGGGATCATTAAAGGGTTTCCTGAAGAAATGAGCAGTTGCTGTTCAACTATAAGAGACTATTGGAACTGGAGACATGAATTTACTATGATAGATGGGGTGACTTTCAAAGGTGGTAAGGTTGTAATTCCAATGAGCCTCCAAAAAGAAACATTATAGAAGATCCACAAGGGTCATATAGGAATTGTGAAGTGTAAACAATGAGCAGGAGAGGTGCTGTATTGGCCATGGATCAATTACAACATTACTAATGTGGTAGGAAACTGATTTTCATGTTTGAAATACAAGCCATACCAACAGGCAGAGCCACTGCGATCTCATCCAGTTCTATAAAAGCCTTATGAGAAGGCAGGCACTGACTTATGTACCTGGTAATCAAAGGACTATTATTCTGTGTATCCAGAAAACTGCACACTGCACAGTACTAATAGTAAGTCAGTGATACCTGGCAGGAAGGGGATCTTCTCCAGGTATGGAATTCCAGATGAAGGTTTTAGCCATATTGGGCTGTAATTTTCTAGTGGAGATTTTAGTCAATTTGCCATAGATTTCAATTTTCATCACAAAACATTAAGTCCAAATTACCCCCAATCAAACGGACCGGGGAAAGGTCTTTACAGACCATAAAGGACCTTATGAAAAATACTTTTGACAGTGGGGGTGATTTGTATAAAGTGTTACTGATTTACCAAAGTACACCCTTGGAGAATGGCTTTTTTCTCCAGCTAAGTTATTAATAGGAAGAAGGATCACATCTAATTTACTAGTCATTGAATACTTGCTGAAATTCCATAACAATGAAACCAGATGAAAGAAAATCAAAAGTGGAAGCAGAAATATTATTTTGACAACAGGGACCATGATCTCCCATCTCTTAATCCAGGTGATAGTGTGCCTTTAATACTTGGGGCCAAAGGGGTACCATTAAAAAACAGCTGAATCCAAGGTTTTACGTAGACCTGACAGACCGGGGGACACAGTTAGATGTAATAAAAGGGATCTATGAGTAATCCCAGAAAATGATCATCAAAGGGGAACTAGATGAAGATATTGACCATGTGTAAAATCACTTAATTTATGAATATTTCCAGTGGGATAATTTTGCACCATTTTCTTGAATGAAAAAAATATATTTCCATACACGTACTATAGTGCAATATCTTTATCTTGAAAGTGCATCTTACAAATGTCGAATTATTATTTTTTACATAACTGCACTCAGAAACAAAACAATGTAAAACTTTAGAGCATACAAGTCTATGCATGAAGGGGCATACAAATGTTTAGCACATCGTTCACATAAATACCTTGCAGTGCTGGCTACAACAATGTGTGAACACCTGTTCTCACTTTCAGGTGACATTATAAATAAGCAGCAGACAGCATTATCTCCTGTAAATGTAAACAAACTTGTTTGTCTTAGTAATTGGCGGAACAAGAAGTAGGACTGAGTGGACTTTTATGAGGTGAATTGAAAAACACTATTTATTTTATTTATCTTTTGATAGAGCAAATATTTGTAATAAAAAATAATAATATAAAGGGGGCACTGTATACTTTGTATTCTGTGTTGTAACTGAAATCAATATATTTGAAAATGGAGAAAAACATCCAAAATATTTATAATACATTTAAATTGGTATTCTATTATTAACTGTGTGATTAAAACTGTGATTAATCATAACTTTTAAAATCTAGTTAATTTGTTTTGTATTAATCGTGTGCATTAACTGATTAATTGAGAGCCCAAATTTAAACAATATGAAGAAGTTAGAGAAAGGGATTTGCAAATATCAGAATATTCCAGATCAGCTTTTACTGAAAGAAAAGGACCAGATCCTGATCCTAGATATGGCCCCTTTGCCCAGCGTCAATAGATGCAAAGGGGTCAGGACTGCTCTAAATTACAGCCGTGATGTAACACTTCCTAAAAATATTATTATGCCAGTTAGAAATTGGAGTGCAGTGAGGCAATGTCTCCTCTGCCCTCCAAAATCTCTTTATAACAAAGAGCCAGAAGGAGGTGTCACAGATGCAGCAGTGGTCCTACTTATTTTGCCACCCAGGCAAAATCTTTTCAAAAAAGATTTTGAAAAATCTTTTTGGCCCTTCCCCGCCCTCCACATCAAAGCAAACAAATGTTGGTACAGTAATTTGGCATTTCCTGAAAGATGATGAACTGATAATGTCCTACTCCCCACTCCCCAGAACTTGCTATGCTCAGAGTTGTCTAGGCTGGCTCTATGCCAGCTAGTGATTTTCTCACACCAGATGAATCCTCATGTCTGTTTAATGCACTTTTTCAAACCCTTTGTAAGGAAGAACAACAATTATACTTAAAGCACATAGTCATAGGAATCATGGGGCTTCATTCAAATCTGATATATGGAAGAGAAACTATGCTTTAAGTAAACAGGGAAAAGGGAAAAGAGCTTAGTGGTTCTTGATAATAGCACAAATGCAACTACTTTTAAGATCCAATTTGCTGAAAATCAATTGACTTGCTCTACCTTGATACTAGTGTAACAGAGCAAAACTGCATCAGGGTTTTTAAAATGAAGTTGCAAAAGGAAACAAAAATAATGTTCTTCTGAGAATTTGAAACATCAAAGTAGAGCATTAAATCATGGATGCATGCTCTCAGCTGAACTGCATACTGTATTCATTATCTGCCATCATCTCGCAGTGTGGGGTAGCGGACTAAAATTGGATTTTCAGGACTAATATTTTGATTCACAACTAAGAAACAGTTTTAAATGTTCTTTTTTCATTCCCCACCCGAATAAATTAATTCTGGGGATGATTCTTTAAGGAACGTTATCAATTTTCCTTTTAAAATACACTCTGATATTTTTTCTATCAATACAATTATATTTAGGTTTAAAATATGTATATAAAAATGAATTAAATTACTCATTGTGGATTGAAAATGCATGACAAATAAGAGTGACCACAGTGAGTAAAGCAAGTGTAAGGGAGGGTTATTCAATAAATGACCCAAACTAAGAAGAATTATTAATGGTGTTTACCATAAGAGACAGATAGCCGGAAAGGTAAACTAAGTTGGTTTTAAAAAAAGAACATACATGCCAGTTTTGTACAGTGTGCATGTGCTGAAAAGAAGAACTTCACTTACCGGGTCATTAGGATTGTACTGGATGACATATTCTATCTGGCCATTGGGACCATCATCTATGTCCATGGCACCATTGTTCCCAGAGAATCCTGTAAAGATGGTGGTTCCAACTGGTGTTAACTACAAACAAAAACAAAAAGAATATACATACTTCAAAAACACTTGGAAACGACAGAAAAAAAATAAAAAGAAAGGGTGCCATTCCCTCTCCCAACTTTTTGTGCCTAAAAGTTCAAAAAAATTATGGGGATAATTATAGACCAAATACTTTCAGTCTCTGATTTAGATCATGTTATTTCCCCGAAAGAGAATTAAAACCATAAATGGGGTTGACTCTCATAACATCCATGTATCAAGACAGTAATCTCTTTATTGATATACTTTTGAGTGAAGGGCCAACAAGCTTTGGAAAGGAAGAGAAAAGAAGAAAGGATAAGGAAGGGGGAAAGAGAAAATAAACAATTGACTCCCTCTTCAGATTGGGGAAGTGTAAACAAAGATGTCAATTAAAAAAATTAAATATGCATTTATTGTACAATGCACTTCATGAAAATGTTGAAAGTACAATGCAAGATAAATGATATAGACACATGTAAAACAGAATATTTATAGTTTTAGTAAACTTGATATATACAAGAAAAAAAAAGAGATTTTAATACTTATTCTAAACAGATATTCTGAAACCTAATGGAGTTTTTGCTACTATGGTACAAAAGCAATGACAACGTTTCACTATCTTTTGCTAGCGACAATTTTACATAAATTTTGTTTTGTTTTCCAAACTATCCTAGCAGAGTTGAGCAGTTAGGGTGAATTCCCCGCCCTGTTGAAGTCAATTGCAGAACTCCCACTGATGTCAGTGGAGTCAGAATGTCATGTTTAATGTTCAGAGATAGTCATATTGGAAACAAAAACCAAAATAAATAAACCAAACCAAAACCCTAATTTGGACTGTAAATATAAACAGAAAATTATTTCAGATTAGAAATTAACCACCACTAACTGCATTATTGGACCAATTTCTGCTCTCTTGAAAAACTCTAGAAAACAGGATAGGTCCGGAGGATTCCACCTGCAATCAGGGAAACAGAATCCCCCATTCAGGAAAGAGAGCATCAGAGCAGGCACTCCAGCTCACCATTAGCTGTAGTAGTAGCTACTGCCTCCACATTCCCATTACACAGAGAGTTTTAGCCCCTGTTTTTTTCCCCAAAATCCCCAGCCATGCTGCTGTTAAGACAAAGCTGAGCTGCCACAAAGTAATTCTTCTCGGAACGTAGGATCCAGCACAATACCAGTTTTATTACTCTTTAGACTTTGTGTGCAAGCAAAAAGAGGAAAGGATTTGTCCCACAGAGTTTCTTAAAAAAACAAGCATTTCTGTAATAAATTGCAGACTATAATAGCCACATTTCATAGTTAACAACACACAACAAATAATTAATATCTTCCAACTTGCATTGTTTTCTCCTGTATCCTTGGTTCCGAGGTTGTGTGATTCTGGTTTGATTTTTAAAACTTATTTAGGAAGTTAAGATTTCTGTAATTAGTATTTTCAGAGCTAAAAATAATAAAGCTCTGGAATAAAATCCATTTCCTTGCAGAGTCTTGTTTAAGATAACAGTGTGTACTGTATATTTTTCTTAATGCCAGACTGCATTATATATACTTAAACCATAACTATATATATTTTTGCTATCAACTTGATTTGCCTGCCAGTGTCCTAGGCTGTAAAAATACTATCCATGCTATCCAAGTTGTGAATAAGAGAGTTGACTCCCCCTCAGTTCCTATTAATTGCTTTCTTACATCAGTCTCCATGGAGTTCATTACCTTATGATTTGCACCCAAGACTCATTGCCTTAAATCTCTGTTGCAAGAGCAAACTTAAAAAAAATATTAGGAAAACAATTCTCTCAGAAACTTGGATGAAGTTGTATAAAATCAGAGCTAAATGCCATAAACCAAGTTGGATATTTTACTGTTTTACTATTAAGAACAGTATTTTTCAGGATTCTTTCCTATTTTCTTAAACAGGCTATAAAGAAAGAAAGGAAAATAATCAAAAGAGACTTCAGATGTTTTATGGTGAAATGTGACTTTTTTCTTTATTACAATAAAATATTTGAGATTAGTCATTGAAAAGATATTTGATTTTCACAATAAGTTAGCTGTACTGTTTTTCAAGATGTTCATCATAGTGGTTGGTCTGAGGGTCAGTGCATGATAGAGAATACTCTCTTACCTGAGCACAGTCGGAATGGTAAAAAGCTGCAGAGTTCCATGGAAAAAAATAGGAGGAAATGACTGAGATGATGAGATGTATATGCCCACAAAGGGCTAGCAAGGAGAGGGTTAAGCACTGGGTAAAATGCAGGATTTGTCAGCAGAGCACTGAGCTGGAGCAGCTATGATGAGGTAAGTAATTTTATGGTACTCTACAAGAGAGCAACTTTCTCAGACTTTGACTTGACTTCAAAACCAGACACTCACAGCAGAGGGGAAAAATTACTAGTTGGAAAACAAATTATAGCTGTCCAAAGCCACCCCCTTCAAGTGTGTGAAAACAAGAACATAAAATTGGAAAGAAAAGAGTCAGCAAGCAAAGGTAACTAAGGCAGAACTTGTAAATAAATGCAGACCACATTGTAAAAGGGTGGCAAGATTCTGATTCAGATCAATGGAGGGGTAGGATTCCAGCTCCTGCAGTCAAGAGTTTACACAAGAATCTCAGTTTGTTTCTTTTTGTTTTTAAAGTAAGTTTCTAGAACTAATAGCTGACTTTTAAAATGTATTTAGGTGCTTAAAGATGCAAATAGGCACCCAAATGGATTTTCAAATGTCCTACATGCATATAGTGGGAGCTAGGCATCTAGGAGGTTATCTGCATCTTTAGGTGCCTAAATACCTTTAAAAATCTGGCACTCGGTGAAGAAAGCATAGATCATTTAACTCTACTCTGAATACAAGGGAGATTGGAGTAGTCCTCTAAATGAGGAAAGCATCTAAGCCTAAGGAGAAGGGTATGGTTCATACAGTGTTATTTTGGAATCAATGTTCTGTTAATAAAGTGAGGTATCAGAAAGGGTGATTTTTTCTTCAGAGTTGTAGGTTTTGTTTGCAGTTGGGTGGGACCTCCTCCCATGTTAGAATATAAAAATATCCACACTAGGTCAGACAAACAGTCCATCTAGCCCAGTATTCTGTCTTCCAATAATGGCATTTCAGAGGGAATGAACTGAACAAGGTAATTATCAAGTGATCCATCCCAGGTACTGACAGAGGGCTGATCTACACTACCACTTAAATCCATGTAATTTACATTGCTGATGGGTGTGAAAAATACACCCCCCTGAACAGCGTAACTTACATCGACTTAATTGCTATCTACACCAGCACTATGCTGGCGGGAGATGTTCTCCCACCGACAGCTTCCACCTCTCGTGGAAGTGGAGTAATTATGACGACTAGAGAGCACTCTCCCATCAACATAGCGTGTCTTCACCAGACGTGTTGCAGCTTTGCCTAGTGTGCTAGTGTAGACTTGCCCAGAGGTTTAGGGACACTCAGATCATAGGGTTAACAGCCATTGATAGATAAGTTCATGGAGGATGGTTCCAACTATTTTTTGAACCCAGTTATACTTTTGGCCTTCACAACATGCCATGTTTAACTTCTCATTTGGAAGCCGTTCCATATTCCTAAACATTTTCCCCCTTTCTCTTTACTTTTTTACAATTCTAATACATCTTTTTTGTGATGGGGAGACCAGAACTGCACACAGTATGCAAGGTGTGGGAATACCATTGATTTGATACAGTGGCATTGCAATATCTTCTGTCTTATTTTCTACCCTTTTGCTAATGATTCCTAACATGTTAGCTTTTTGACTGCTACTGCACATGGAGTGGATATTTTCAGATAACTAACTATGCATGATGTTTCCAAGCTCTCTCTCAAGTGGTAACAGCTAATTTAGACCCAATCATTTTGCATTTTGCATGTTTAGTTGGGATTTTTCAAAGTCATTACTTTGAAATTATAAACATTGACTTTCATCTGCCATTTTTTGCGCAGTCACCCAGTTTTGTGAGATCACTTTGTAACTCTTGGCAGTCAGCTTTGGACTTAACTATAGTAAGTAATTTTGTATTGTCTGCAAACTTTGTCACCTCACTGTTTATCCCCCTTTTCTAGATCATATATGAATATATTGAACAGTCCTAATCCCAGTACAGATCCTTGGGGGATTCCACTATTTATCTCTCTCCCTTGTGAAAACTAACTGTTTGTTTCCTGTCTTTTAATCAATTACTGATCCATGAGAGGATCTTCTCTCTTACCCCATGACTGCTTACTTTGCTTAAGAGTCTTTGGTGAGAGATCTTGTCCAAGACTGTCAAACTCCAAGTACCACTGAATCACCCTTGACCACATGCTTGTTGAATCCCTCGAATAATTCTAATAGATTGGTGAGGCATGACTTCCCTTTACAAAAGCTGTATAGACTCTTCCCCAACATATTGTTTTCATCTATGTGTCTGAGAATTCTGTTCTTTACTGCAGTCAACCAGTTTGCTTGGTACTGAAGATAGGCTTACAATTGCCAGGATCGCCTCTGGAGCCATTTAAAAGTAGTGTTACATTAGCTATCCTTCAGTCACCTAGTGCAGAGGTTGATTTAAGCAATAGGTTACATAACACAATCATTCTGCAATCTCATATTTGAGTTCCTTCAGAACTCTTGGATGAATATCGTCTGGTCCTGGTGACTTATTACTGTGTAATTTAGCAATTACACAACAGACTTCTACAGTGTGATTCCAGACCATATATCTTGAACCACAGACATGCAGCCCAAAGAAGGTACCATTCCAGCATGCAATGCTCCATGTTTTTAAGTCACAACACGGAATCGTATGCTGGAACCTGTAGCCTCTATAGACCATACCAATAATAATCAGTAGTGGTTGCTGTTATTTGTTTAGTACAGAGTAAGTTGCTAATGAAGCCCTCACTTAGACAAAGCTTTGTGGTCACTGCCTTACACATGGTCTTAAAATCTGTGTCTATCTAATCATTTATTTTACTATGTTTGCAGTTCTGTAAGTGCAAGTTGTCAATGTATTAAGGGGAGATAATGTGACATTTTGTCTTTCTTAAGGCTACTACTTAGATAGGCTTGTTACATCTCTGAATTCTCTGGCCCCTGAAAAACAAATGCCATTGACAATGTTAACTTTCAAACACGAAGTGCATTTCATTTTCCTTGTGCATGTTTCTTTCAAGAAAGTCATACAAAAGTTATTAAAAATTGGCAATACAGTCACCATTACACTTTTTAAACTTGTCATTTGCAGGTCATTAACATCCCCATCAGATTCCCTATAAGAAGTGAATGAATACCATAGTACCATTAATCAGGCAAAAGGTAAAATATTGAAGATCTTAATGGTGATCACAGTGAATTCAATTCTTTCTCTCTTCTTGTTCTTCTAGTATTAAATAAAAATCCATTTTAGACTTAAGGTGGAAGGGTAAAGAGAATAAAAATTCACTGAATAAGTTGAAGGATTCTATCAGTTTAAACCACATTGTTGAGTTATATTCAAACTGACATAGTTGTGTAAATGGAAAATGTAAAAGGAACCCACATTCCAAAAGGAATGATTTGGTACTATAAAATAAATGAATTGCAGTTGCATGTTATAACTGAAAAGGTCAAAGCCTGCAGTCCTGATTTATTCTAGATATAATGCATTAAATCAATACAGATTTGCTAACCTTCATGAATTTAGTAATGTGAATTCCATTAGTCTGCTGGCTTAATATTTTTGATTCAAAAGGTGGTATTGGACATCCCCTCTCTTCTGGCCCTAGAGTATATTTATAATTTTTCTCTTCCTTTTCTCTGCATTTTGTTCTATACAATATGAATAAATCAGAAAGGAGATTGAACCAAAATCCTGCATTTGAACACCCCCTGAACTTTAGAAAATTTCAATATGGATTCAAACTTTAGGGCTGCCCCAAACTCCTTGTCAAGATTTCTTCAGACTTTGGATCAATTTACATTCAGATCTGAAATACAAGTCTCATGTGCACCTCCAGAATGAACATGATGAATTAGGAGGAGAAATTAATATAATCCATTACAGATTGGCACAGTATAGACAAAAGCTGCACCGGCTTTCTACACACAGATCTGAAATGCAGTAAGGTATTATAAGCAGGCACTGCCAATTTTATTGAGTTTTATCAAATTTATGAAGGTTTTCTGCGGAAGGGACTAGACTGCAATCATGACAATCATTTGATCTCTTCAGTATAAAGAAGAGATCCACCTCAACCACAGTTCCGCGTTTAAAGCGAGCTTTGAGGGGCTGATTCAATTCCTATTGGTCACAATGAGAGCTTGAACTGGGCATGAATGATACCTCATTCAGGGAAAACCTTGTAGGAAGAGTACAAATATTAAGGTATTCTTATTTATTGACTAGATCTCACTTTTGACCTAACAAACAACAGGCAAAATTACATATGTATACTTACTGCACCTCTCATTAAAGGAGAAGTTACAGAGAGTATCTGATTCCTAATTAGACAATTATATCTTCAAGATAAAGATTTTTAAATTTGGTTTTCTGGTGTCCATACTGTTACAAAGTAATGCCCAAAGCAGAAACCAAATAGATAATGTTTTATTAAGAAGATATTTCACATCAGACCCTGAAATACAGAAACAATTCCAGAGAGCAACTTTCCTGTAAAGAGCGCCAAAATAGCAATTTGATATAACAGTAGGTGGTTATGTGGAAATAGATTCTATTCTAAACATATACTGCAGAAACTAGGGAAAAATCTTTCCTCCAGAAATTCACAGGCATACTGCTTACTGTTTAACAAACAGTAATGGATTTTGTATAGCAAATGGCAATGCTATATCATGATAATAGGCAACCAATATATTTTGGTAATCAGTCCAAAGATGATATATGGGATGTTCTTATGACCTCTTTTGTCATACAAAATTGCTTTCATACCAATTTCCTTCTGACAGTACACTGTAAAATAGCTTGTGAACTACTGGCCTTTCCCTAGGGTAGAGAATATTAGGGAAAGCTGGTTCTAAAAACTACCAACTCCTTCTACTTATTACTTCGGTGGGGAAAAAAATAAACCTGGAAGCTCAGTGTAGCACATAAAATGTGATTGTATATGTTAATTTTTTTCAGATTGACAGCCAAATTAATGTGTTGGAAGAGGGATGCTCAGAGTCTCTAAAGAATAAAAGAGACTGTATTATTTTGAGCACAAAATCAACCACACCATTTTCATGTAAAACACCGTGTATTTAAGTTTGCCTCAAAGACATTTGATATAGGCCTCTGCATAACCAACCTGCTCACAACTCAGCTCTCAGTTCATCCTTCTCCATGCCTCATCCATCATTTATTTCAAACTCTTCTTCTTTCTGCTTGCATTGTATCCTTTTCTCACTGTTATTTGAATGTCTTCTTCCTTTTGGCCCCACTTACAATGGGCAAACCTCTTTCTCTCCAAAAATTTCTTCTATGAAGCCTTTCTAAAGTGACTACTGCAAGATGACGACATCACCTCAAACTCATGCTAACCCTCCTTGATCAGGACATGCAAGAGAATGAGGATAGTAGGGCTGGCCATTAAACAAAAGTTCTCCTTTGCCAAAAATGAGGTTTTAACATTTATTTTCATTCTGCATTGGAATAAACTAGACCTTTTAAAAATCTCTCTAAAATCATCAGAGAGGGAGACACCCCCAAGCCAGAATAACCAATAGGCCAGTGGTTAGGGCATTCACCTGATTCAGATCAGGGACCTGAACCTGGGTCTCCGATATCTCAGGTGAGTGCTCTGAGTACTGGGCTAAAAAAGTCAGTCTCTCTTGCTGGGGCTGTTTCACTTCGTATAAATGAAGAAAATATTTATTGGGTGCATGTGAGAGAGCCAGTCCAGTGATAAGAATGTAATAAACACATCTTCCAAACTGATTTATAATCCTATCTATAGATTTTCTTAAGAATAATTAATTTAAAATATTGTGACAGTCAGGCCAGATGGCTATAGAATGGTGTCAGAAGGCCGATATATTAGTCCCAGATTAAGTAGGGGCAGTTCCAGACCAAGCAGGAACTTGCTGGAACAAATTAAGTCAGGCAGGCTAATCAGGACACCTGGCGCCAATTAAGAAGAAACTGCCAGAATCAATTAGAACAGGCTGGCTAATCAGGGCATCTGAGTTTAAAAAAGACCTCCCTTCAGTTTGTGGTGTTGCGTGTGAGGAGCTGGGAGCAAGAGGCACTAGGAGCTGAGAGTGAGAAGGCGTACTGATGGAAGATCCTGGGGTGAGGATAAAGAAGGTGTTGGGAGGAGTCCATGGGGAAGTAGCCCAGGGAGTTGTAGCTGTTATGCAGTTGTTCCAGGACGTACTCTAAACAGCTACAGTCCACAGGGCCCTGGGCTGGAACACGGAGTAGAAGGTGGGCCCGGGTTCCCCCCAAACCTCCCAACTCCTGATCAAACACAGAAGGAGTTGACCTGGACTGTGTGTTCTACCAGAGGGGAAGATCTCTGAGGCAAGTAAAATCTGCCAATAAGCGCAGGACCCACCAAGGTAGAGGAGGAACTTTGTCACAATATATACAATACTTAATACAAAACTCTCCACCAGAACAGTGTAAGAAGAGACCCTGTTCACCTCACAATGAAGCCAATGGGAGTTTTTTCACTGACTTTAGTGGTAACTAGATCTTTTCAGCAAAGACAAATAATGCTGCTTGTGACACACTGTACCTCAAAATGGCACCCTGTAACCCCCATATTCATCATTCATATATGGTTGTGAGGTTTCATGCAAAGCATGCCATGTAAGATATCGTATGAAAGGTCATGATCTGCTGAAACAAATTGTTCTGTCCAAATGTGTATATCATTAGTGTGTATGAAGTTATGAGATTTTGCTGTATGGTTGTTACTGAAATATGTTGTAAATTTGAGAATCTCTACTTCCAGGTGTCTGTTAACCGACCGTTAATCAACTCAATAGCTCAATTGCACAAGTCCACACAATGGGAGTTTACGTGATCACTGTGACTCAGCAACACTCACCGGGGACATGTCTGGGCAAATGTCTTCTTGGCACTTGGACTGAATATAAAATGAGGGACTGTGCCATTCTGTTTTGGTCTTTCTCCTCCCCCACTTATGCTGGCAGCAACAGCGCAGGTGAATGCTGAGAAGACGACAACTTCACCTGAGGAGACTGGTCCAGGTTTAAGAGGGAAACCTATGTATTATGAACTGTCACATCCAGTGGGGTGAAAAAATTGCTGACCTAAATACTGCATAGTGTAATAAGGTTTAAGATTTAGATTGGCATTTATCTTTTATTTTCTTTGGTAACTATTTCTGATCTTCTTTGCCTACCACTTACAGTCACTTACAATCTATCTTTCCTGTAGTTAATACGTCTGTTTTATATTTTACCTAAACAGTGTATTTTGCTTGGGAAATCTCAGCTCAGTTTACAAGGCAGGTGCAATATAGCTCGGTGTGGGCTCCACCTGCTCTTGTGCTGAGGGATAACAGCAACTGGAGGGGTTTTCTGCTTGTCAGTAGCAAAGCATTGTGAGAGACTGCCCAGGCTGGAGAGTTAAGGGGACACATCAGTACCCCATTTCCGGTTGCACCTTGGGGATCCTGGCACACTGCTCTACACTTGAAACACTAAAATACTAGCTAAACCTCACAACAGCTCTGTAGAGGAAGGTAAAGTGAAGAACAGAAATGTTAACTGACTTCCCTATGGTGATACAAATCAGACACAGAACTGGGAGTAGAAACCAGTGGACCTGACTCTCAAACCTCTGCTCTAACCATCAGACATTTTTATTCTCTACCTGTAATATCTTGCAGTTAAGCAAGTTTTGTTTCTAGATATTTGAGCTCTTGGGAAGACATTACAATTTTCCAAAAAGTCAGACATCAAAATAGTATTCCATACGGATTACTGATGGTCATTGTGGGTTCCTGATCTTACATTGGGTAAACTATAAACATTTGTAAAGGAAGCCTATTATCACCACTAGTAACAAGACTGAGATGATCTGTCCTTGTGGAGAAGGCAATGTATTGTAAACAATTGCAAGGATAGGAAACAAATCAAGTAAAAAATAGAAAGAAAACAAATATCTTGGCATTAAGAATGTGGTTAAGCAAAGAGGAAATACATACAGTAAACCTTCTATTTCCATAGGTGAAAGTTACACAGGAAACTTTAAACATAAATAAACTTGCTGAAATTATTTATGTGCATTAGAAAGATACATTCTGATGGATATATTCATCACCTTCATGACACACTCTGAGAATAAATTCTCTTGTATTGCTTATTAACGAAGTTAGCAAAAGAGAAGAATTTGGCACAGTGGGTCATATAGCAGAACAAAATAAGATTTACAAGTAATCATTGTGAGCTAATTCACTTTTGATGATATATACCAACAGAGATTAATTACTTCAATACCATATGGAAAAAGACTTGAATAATCACACTGAAAGTGAAGAAAATTCAGCTTAAATGGTAATTACCAGCAGCATCAGTGCCAATATTTTTAGATAATCAGAGTTAAAGAAACAGTACTGCATAAATGCTGCTTTCTCTGCAAGTGAAGAATTCAAATGACATACATAGTCTTGAACACCAGCCACACATTTTTGGTTTCCAAGAAGAGAAAGATCTTCATTAATTACAAGGCACTTTTCTATCCTTATTATAAAGCTGTTAACCTGGCTTTTAAATTGTATTAGCCAATGATGAATTCGCTCCTTTTATATTCTAAACCAAAACTATATTAGAATGGAGATAAGGTTGAGAATTTGTAACAGCAATGCAAGAATGAAACACATTACAGGGATGCTGAGATTCTCTCAAAACCAAGCAATATAAATCCAGATATCCAGAGTAAAGGTTACACTTAAAAGAAATACAAATATGTTACGGTAAGAAATGAACAATTAAGGCACCCAAACAACTGCTTGGGTGACACTGATGTTCTCCCGTCAATGGATAGAGGACAGACATCAATTTTCACACTCCTAGACCTCTCTGCAGCATTTGACACTGTTAAGCATGAGATCCTGCCATCCCACCTGAGAGAAGCGGCAGGGGTCCAAGGTAATGCACTAAAATGTCCTCAAGGGACGTACCTAATGAGTAATGATAGGAAACTATCACTAGACCCCCCCCCCCCTCATTTGTGGAGTCCCACAATGATCAATTCTTTCGCTGGTCCTTTTCAACATGTATATGAAGCATCTAGGTGAGCTATTTGCCAGAAGCTGGGATTCGGTGACAGGGCATGGATCACTTGATGATAACCTGTCTGTTCATTCCCTTTGAGGCACCTGCCATTGGCTACTGTCAGAGGACAAGATACTGGGCTTGATGGACCTTTGGTCTGACCCACTATGGCTGTTCTTATGGTCAGACAACATGGCCTCAAAAAGCCAGTAATATTCAGATGGCATAGATCTACATAGCGTAACATAAGACACACCACTACCACCAACATGGCCAAGTACTTTGACACTATCAGGTCATGGATGAAAAACACAAAGTTGAAGCTGAACTTGAGTTAAGACAGAAGTGATGCTGGCAGGCAGAGGAAAACATTCTGAAGATGCTGGCAGCCAGAGTGCAGTCGCCATTGATGGAAAGTACACAACCACAATTGGTTAATTCAGTCTGTAGTTTAGGAGTACTTTTGTATTCCTTGCCGATGGTAAGCTCTCACATAGCAGCATCCATAAGTAATGCTTTCTATCATCTCTGATTAGCTAGGGAACTCCATTTCATCCTGATGGATGATGACCTGACTTCAGTTGTTCCTTCCTCAGCTGGTCTATAACAATGAGATACACTGGAGCATAAAGCCTTCAGCAATTAGGAAATTTGAACTAGTCCAGAATGCTGCAGTGTCTTTCCTCAGCAACATAGCTTTCCACAAGCACATCAAACCTGTCCTCCACTCTCAGTGCTGGCTTCCATAGAATTTCAAATTAAGTTCAAGACCTTGGTCCTTATTTTCAGAAGGCTGCATGACCTGGGCCCAGGATATCTAAAAGACCATCTAAAACTTGGGGATGAACATCATGATGGACAACTACTTTCTGGCACAACAGAATTCTCTACAATAAGGGTAAAGCTTGTCTGTACAGGAGACAGAACTTTCTCAGGGGCCAGTACGAGATGTGGAACAAATTCCTCAGAAACTAAGAATTATCACAAACCTCACCATCTTCCATGCCAAGTGGAAGGAACATTTCTTTGACCTTACTTTCTCTAACAAATACATAGCAACATGTATATTTAAAAATGACACCTTTCCCCAAAAAACACAAAATAGAACAAAACTCAAAATCCTAACAAAACAAGACACTCCACTGCATATGCTTCTCTCCTAGGGAGCGGATGAGAGAACAAATACCACACGATAGATGCTTAATGCACTCTACGAGAAGGTGCTCAGATACTATGGTGATCAGCATGGTATAAGAACTGAATAAAACAAACTGTGCCCTGTAGTGATGCCATGCAATAACTATATGGTTTTAAGGAAATTTAGGCTACGTCTACACTACCCGCCTGATTTGGCGGGTAGCTATCGATGTTCTGGGATCGATTTATCGTGTCTCATCTAGACGTGATAAATCGATCCCAGAGCCGCTCCCCGTTGACACCGGAACTCCAGCTCTGCGAGCGGAAGAAACGCTGTCGACGGGGAGCCTGCCTGCTGCCGTGTGGACTGGGGTAAGTACTTTTAAAAATCGATCTAAGATATTCGACTTCAGCTACGTTATTCACGTAGCTGAAGTTCGTATCTTAGATCGATTCCCTTCCCCCTCCCCCCCAGTGTGGACCAGCCCTGAGTGTCTGTGGTCCAAGATTGAACTGATTTTAAAGATACATTACTTTTTCATATTTTTCCCCTCCTGGCACAACTACAGTTGCTATGCATTTATTAACCTAACACATTTGGATTGCTTTTGTATCCCTTTGTATCCATGTAAGGGTGCTTCCTCCTGCTCCCTCTGTGCTTGCAGATGTAAGGGTTACTATAAGGGGGCATTGAGAGCATAGGAGAAAGAATGTTTCAGCAACAATGATCAAAAAAGGTAGCCTGAGGCAGAGAGCCGGCATGGGAAATTTAAAGTTGTAACTGAAAACAGTCTTATAATAGAAGTTTTAGGTAATCTTAATGCTACCAGTGCTGCCTGTCATATTATGTTTATCTTATTTGTCTCTTGATCACACATACTTAATCCTCCTGTTTTCTTGAAGCAAAAACAAAACAAAAAAACTCCTGCTACTAACCATTCTTTAACTGTTGTTCTTTGAAATGTATTGCACATGTCCATTCCAATGTAGGTGTGCATGCACCCTGAACACAGCTGCCAGATTTTTTTTCCTCTTAGTGGTATCCAATGGGTCCGATCCAGCACTCTCTGTTGTCTCATGCTCATAGCACTGGTATTAAGGGACCTGCCGACTGTGGGAGGCAAGAAGAAACTGAAGGGGCACAAGCATACCTACACTGGAATGGACATGTGTAAGCAGTCGAAGTAGTAGTAAACTTCTACCCCTACATTTTACTCCATTGCAGGAAGAAGATAGTCTCAAAGAACTTTCTGGTCAGACGTCTAAGAAACCACTTGTGCCTTGTACTGTCACCCTCAGCGTGTCTCCTTTTGCAGGTGGGTTCTAAGACCTGAGTTTAAACTTATAAATATTCAGTTTGTTTTGATTAGAATACCCAAGTGCCTGTAAAATATACATTTTGGGCTAGATTATCATTTCAACTACAACCCCTTTCTGGTATTAGTGATATACAGGGACCATAGCAGTGGGAAAGAGCTAAAGGGAAATTCCTCCAGGGCAGGAGTAGAGTAGGGCTGGCTCGTCTGCTTGGCCTTATGATGCCACCTTCCCTGTCCCCATAGTTCTTGCTGTAATAGCAGGGCCACACAATTGCTGTAATGCTGAACCACCTTGACCACTGGAGCAGCCCAGAATACAGAAGAGGTATAAAGTTACCTTTACTTTCCTCCTGTGTGCTAAGAGGCCCAGCACAAAACCACACCTGTTATCTGCATATACATTTTTATTGGGCTTGGCAGAAGTTCTGGATGAACACGTCAGATTCAAGTTTCTTTATTAAACGGCCTATTTTCCCCCTCACCCAGTTCTGGCATGACAACTCATGATTATTCAGAATGAGGGAAATTATATGGGGTTGGTAGTCAAGATGTCTCAGTGCCTTCCCATTGACTTTAATGCCTCCACCCAACCCAATCTCTCCCTGGGCTGTACAATGGATGGGTACTTGAAGTCAGTTTTGTGTAAACAAATGGCTTGGGAGGTAGCCCCTCCTTGCCTGATCACTCCACCAGCCTGTAGTAAGGTGATGCTACAGTTGCACCACAGTTACAATTTTCTATATAGATCTACATACATATATTCTTAACCATGGTCTGTACATATCTCATAAAGACCATCAAGTTCAGAACATTACAAGCTTTCACAAAGAGCATTACTCAATATGGTTTTATAGCACAGTCACATAGTATGTAATCAGTTGGTTTAATTGCTTATTTTTGGTGTTTAAACCTTCTGTTCTCCCCTTGGGGTGTCTAGACCTTGATTGTCACACCCACCAAGCTGAGTTGCCAGAAACCCTTACTCCTTGTGCTGGCTACCATTGTTATCCAATACAATGTTAATATATAAAAATAAAAAGGAATAAAGTAAAGTGAGACAGGCAGAGGAGAGAAAGTAAACAGAGTAACTTAGTTTTCACAAATATAGCAAAATCCATTCCTCAATTCCCAAACCTCAGATCTCTTGTTTATTGAGTTAGTTTGCAGTTCCAATCATTCCCTGACACATAAATAAGATAAGTCAAAATAATTCCATTTGTGAGGCCACTTAATGTACAGAACAGAAGTAAATTAAATGTTTACACTGAAATACAACTTTGTGAAAGGATTATTGTTTCTTTCTTTAAAAAAAATGACTCCTGACTTGGCATTTGTTTTCCACAAGTTCCTCAGTTTTGCCTCTGCATTTATGTAGTAATAGGAAAGCATTATCCTGTGACACTGTTCAATTCTGTTGATATAATTATATATTCAATGATTTTTTTATTGCACTTAAACTGATGCTTTTATTCATTGTGATCCAATGTAATAATCAGCGAATGGCTCCCTAATGCTTAAAAGCTAAAACTATACAAGCACTCTGCTGAGAATTGTGCCAAACTTTCTGCTATATTTGCAAATTAACAGCTTACATATTAAAAACTCCAATATAATAACCATGTCACATCTTATAGAAAAACTATCTAGAAACAAAAGTGTTTCTTACAATTGAAGGTTTGCTTTTTAAATGAAAACATGAAAAAGGATGGGAAGAAGCATTTTCCAACTGTAATCTACACCAAGGAAATGAAGAAAAGGAAAAAGAGATATTAAATGAAGCTGACCTCATTTACTGCCACATAGTACCGCTGCTTCTGAAAACGAGGGGAGTTATCATTCCTGTCCCTCACCACAATCCGTACTTCGTGGTAGATAACGGTGCCAACTTTTTTGTTAATGCACTGGACTTGAACCACAATGGATTGAATCGACATTGGTGGCTGTAAATGAGAAAACACATCTTTATAATACACAGAAAGGTGAGGCATAGTTAAAGAAGACTCAACTTCCTGACTACAGTCAATATTGCCTATGTTTACTATAGACAACTATGTTGTCTATATCATTCTATTTACAGTTATTTTACATTTCTGGATTAGAAAGTTTCTCAGGGACAGTGCCCTGAACAAAACAACCTAGACCTATTTTTGCAACACATTTTAAAAAAAAAAGTTAAGTAGAACCAACACATGCCTCTCATATAGCTTCTCTTGCAGCTTGCCAGTTCTACTAGCATGTTGCTGGATATTTCAAAGTAAAGATAGGGATTTTTTAAAATGTATTATCAATTGACACATTTAGAGGACAATACAATGACATATCTTTGTATGAATATTCAATATTGCAAAAGAGACTGATAAAATATATGCCTTTACACTACAATGTCTAATCCCATTTTGAGTAGTAGTGTTTGAATTGAAAGGTCACACAGTTCTTGGAAACAGTATCAAGTGCAGTAACCCATCACTTACAGTTGCCAAGTATTCATAATTTAAAAACAGCCAGGTCACCTGTAAGGGTAGGCTCTCCAGAGTCCAGTTCTTTCTACAGCTGTAAGTAGCACTGACAGAATTTAGCCAGCAATACATTCTAGGTAATGGATCACTACTCTAGATAAGAACTTCCTGTGGCTAATATAACATACATTGTAATATTACATTTAAATAGATTACATTCTGCTGTATAGAAAGGTCATAAATATGTCAGCAGCAAGCATGCTTAGTAGATTAGTGAGAGTTTAGGCACTGAAAAATGCTTATGAATGTGTTTGAAAAAAATCAGGGATTGTGTGTCAGAACTAAATCTGTAAGTCAGTCAGACTAATTTAATTTTCTTTTATTTCCTTAAATAGGTTCATTCAAGTAAGTACAATAATGATCCATTTTACCAAATGTTCCATTAGTTACCAATGCCAACATCTACAAACACAAACATTTGTTTCTCTTCTATATTAAATACCCACAATTTAACAACAAAGTATGGGCATACTGTATCTATTCAGCGATATAACCAATTTTTACATTATATTTTTACAAGTCATTCAGAGCTCAAGGTACAGCTGTTTCTTATATGGCAAGCGTATTTTAGGACAGTCTTTAAGAAATGCATAATTTACTTGATAAAATGAAATAGTTACTAAAGCTGTGTTACAATATCAACATATTTATTTATATACTCAAAAAAATTCCAAAAAATCTAATTTGTGAAATTATGACTCTTCTCTTTGTGAGATGAAAAATAAGGAAAAATGGGCCTTAAGTAAACAAGGGGTGATGTCTTTCTGTTAAATCTCATCTTCGGATTCCTACCATTCCCATGTGGCTAGTTCTCAGGATACTCAAGAGACAGCTTTTTTTTCATTCTCTATTATTTTCTGTGACAGCAGCTGTGCCCTAGTGAGGACCTCTAACTAACAGTTTCTAGATAAAGTATAACCTCCGAGTTATGAACTGACTGGTCAATCACACACCTCAGTTGGAAGTGGAAGTAGACAATCAGGCAGCACACACACACACACACGACACCTCCCCACACCAAAAAACCGCCCACACCAAATACAGTATAGCACTGTGTTAAATGTAAACTACTAAAAAAATAAAGAGTTTAAAAAAAAGATTTGACAAGGTAAGGAAACTGTTCCTGGGCTTTTCATTTAAATTAAGATGGTTTAAAGCAGCATTTTCTTCTGCATGGTAACGTTTCAAAGCTGTATTAAGTCAATGTTCAGTTGTAAACTTTTGAAGGAACACCCATAAAGTTTTTCAGAGTTATGAACAACCTCCATTCCCGAGGTGTTCATAACTCAGAGGTTCTACCATATAAGTATCTGGAGATTGTCAGTGCATGACTCTTGACTCTGAAATTTGCTGTCCCCATTGCTCAGACTGAGCCAAGGTATATTTATCTTTTACATATTAGATAAGGTCCCTATATTTTGCTTAAGGGCATAGGCGCCGACTCCGTGGGTGCTCCGGGGCTGGTGCAGCCACGGGGAAAAATTGGTGGGTGCTCAGCACCCACCGGCAGCTCCCCGCCAGCACCGGGGCCCGCGCCCAGCTCACCTCTGCCCCGGGCGATGTTGCGGGGCCCCGCCCCCAAGGGACACTACATCGGCGTCGGGGGCGGGGCCCCACAACGTCACCTGGCATCGCCCAGCGGTGCTTAAGGGTACAGATGATCTTAGGATATATCTATAGACTCTGGGTGAGCCTATTTATGTGGGTATTGATATTTAGCGCATTCTTCCCCCACCCCCATTTTACACGAACACTCAGTGTTTTGGGGGGTGCATCTGCAAACAAAAAAATAACTTTAAAAACAATTAAGTGGCCAATCAGCACACAGCTGCAGCTCATGTGACATCCTCAGGGCCATACAGGTAGTATATATGTGTGGATGCGGCCCACATAACACCGAGAGTTGCATATGCAGCCCACAATGGCAAACAGGTTGAGAACCAGTGGCTTGGACTGTTCAGAAAAAGTACACTGTTTGTTCTTACAAATTCAATCAGTTGAATCAAATAAGATCTGCTCCTTCTCCCTCAAAATAGTAAAACAACAAACAACCTCAAAAACAAGCTAAACCCAAACTTTGTAAAGCTTCATTTGTTTAAAAAAATGAATTAAAAAACCACCAGTTATTGCTCTTATGTTACACGTGCTAGGGCTCCATCAGAGAAGAGGTACCCCAAAATATACTGTGTGCTTGAGAGTTCGTGAAGTTTAAGCTATGGAGTGGTTGTCAGCTTACAAAACAAGGAAAATTGAATTCAATTAAGCAAATTTATATATGTAAATTAAATCAGGGATAATTTAAATAAAAGTAATTACATTTCATTATTACTCTTTGTTTACTTAATGCACTTTTTTCACACAATGAAAATAAACTAGTCATTTGGGATTGAATCCATGCCCACTGCAGTCAACAGAAAGATTCTTGTTGGCTTGAATAGGTTCAGATTATGCGCTTTTACTTCTGTCTATAGTCAGTTTTGAGTTGATTTTACATTCAGGTTCCTCGTATTAACACACTGCTACAATGACTGATGAGCAAACGTGTAGGGGGGATACTGATTTGTTTTTAGGAGTATTTCTATTGAATGAAATATACATCAATGAAAACATTCCTGTTGCCCTTAGATTTTGCAAAGGTTTGTTTTTATACAACCCAAATTTGATATGACAATGGTCCTTTGACATATGTGAGGACTAAACAAAGGGAAACAACACAAGGTATAAACTGGTGTTCTGAGTAAGAACACAACATGCTTATTTGAATCCTCTGAGGTCCTCTTAGGTCTATATAATTGGGCTCTAAGTCTCACAAGTCTAGATTTTCACAATATTTTTGTTACTCCTTGCTTCTGGCAGGACTAGAAGTGTCCCAGGAAAGGTAGGTATTTCATCCAGAATCAGGAAGCAAAGTTATGTGAAAACAAAAATAAAAATGTGGAGAGGAAAGAAAAAAAACTATTGAATTTTTTTTTAAAGTTGAGTTTAGGTCAGTTATTACTTTAGTTTCACCAGCTCATACATCTCTACTTGACTGCAGTCTCAACTTGTTTGTTGTACAAACTTTTAGGCATGTACCTTGACAGACATCTGGAGCAGGTGACAAGTTAACATCAGGAACCAAGTTAACTTGCCCAGGTATCCTTTCTATATCTTCTAGAAAGAGAACTAGATGCATTTTTCATTTCCTTGAAATTATTATGTTTATGATAAATCTTGAACATTAAAAACAAACAAAAACATTAATAAGGGAGTATGCAACAATATATGGCACTATTAGCTTGTTATTGAATGTATATAACTAGGTAGGTTCAACTTGTAAATGTGAACTTCCATGCTGTTGAATTTATTAATTTTGTCATGAAATACCATTAATTTAAAATAGGTGTAGAGATGTCTTCTATCCAACAACATAAAGGATAATCCCTGGTGTGTCTATAAAACAGCTAGTCAGAACGTTTCTGTTTCCTGGATTCTGTTACTACTTTACCTATTTTTTTCTAGTCACCCTTAGAAAACTTTCTATTTCTAACTATTAAATGCTTGCTTCCCTAGCCCAAGATTTAGGGGGGAGGAGAGAAGAATCTGGAAAATAAACTAACATCTCTGTCCAGAAGTCGTCCAGTACTGTTTAGGTACAGCCTCTGGCTGATGGGATCCAGAATCACCCAGTAATCCATGTTGTCCTTCAATGATAGTTCAATAGTGGGATCAGTCCCTCCTGCTGTCCCTTTTATCAGCATACTGTCCACTAGGATAGTGCCTGCAAGAAAAAAATAAATAAAAGAGAATAGGTTCATCTATATGTACTATGCAGCAAATTTCGATCCATTTGAATAATTCACTTTCATTCTAATTCTTTTTTAAAAAGTATGTGGGTTTTACTGGTATTAAAAAAAAAAAAAAAGAATATTCCACCTCAAAAGGCCCATTTTGTCTAACTACACTATAAACTATTCCAGCGACCTCTGGAATAAACTTTATAAAAAACACTGCAAGTTTTACCTTCGTGATTAGACCCATTATCCAGGTAGTTATTTTCTGTTAAAATCATGATTTCCCCGCCCCCAGTCATCTATCATCCAACATTATCATGAACAAAGGGAAATACTGTAACAGAGACTGATATTTAAATTCAGTGACTAAGGCTTCTGATATAAAGAGTGCATCAGAAAATAGGGGGAAAAAAAGGAAATAAAATGTAACACTAGTAATGGATGGTATGTCTACGCTGCAATGTAAGACCAGGGTTAGCAGAGTGTGAGTTAGCAGACCTTGTGTTTGCTAACCTAGGGCTCGAGTGTCTACATTCATTTGTAACCCCAGGTAGGACGGATGAACCCTGGGTCCCAACCTGGGACTCCAGCATCTACACTGCATTAAGAGAGCCTGAGTCCAACCACCCATATCCCAGACTTCCTAGCACCCTCTCAAAATGTCACCACTCTAACCTTTTGTTCACAGAGTAATGTGGGAAAGCTAGACTATTGACCAAACTTGACTGTCCAGAAGACAAAGTAAGTTGGCCCATGGGATTGGGGGATACATTTGGCAGAATCCCAGAGGATAAGTCCAGTGGGGCTGCATTCACACTGGAAAGGAAGCGTTTGAACCCTAGGTGTTAGCTTGACTTAGACTTGGGCCCTCCATCCCCATAAGGTGCTGGGGCCCTGGATCTGAGCCCCAGGTCAGCACAATGTGTATAGGGACGGAAGGATGGGAGGGTTAGGCTTGACCATGAGTTCCAGCCTTGGACTTGCACTGCAGTGTAAACATATATAAACTATCTATGGAACGATTTCATTTTTTGTGTAGATCCATAAGAGAAAAACAAATTGTAACATAAAGAAATAAAAAAACTAGACCCTATAAAATAAAAGCATTGCAATTTCCCCCTCTATTATGTGGCATTTCTGGGGCATTCAATTAGTATTGTACATTAGTATAATATAGATTATAGGTTTTCACTCTTCTCCCCCCACTTTCTCTCTCTTTTGGTTAAATTATTGCCTAATAGTTCTACCTAGTTAGCAGCTAGTGTGCATTGCTTAATTAAAAGACACCAGGTGATGGAGAATTTACTCCATTTGATTAACAGTTACAAAGATTAACTGCCCTCACTAATGAAAATTTTACACTTGAGGTGGCTGGCAGTTTATGTATTTGCCTAAGCCAAGAAACCTATAGAAGTCAGCCCTATCCAACACTGGCCTTCGACAAAGGAGATGATAATGATGATGACAACTGTTAAATATTTGCAACTTACTTCCAGTTTGAATCCTGTTATACATTTGTCTGAATCTTGTTATACATCTTGTTATACATTTCAGATCTTGTTATACATTTGTCGGCTAGATAAAAAGTCCTTTAAAACCACATAATTTGATTTTAGATTTTTTTTTAAGGTACCCGGCATTGCCCACTATTGGAGCTGTTTGGTCTTCCGCATGTTCTATTATGGCAATTTCTATGTTCCTTAAAGAAACTTACATTTTGCATTTTTATATAAATCCAATGGAATGAAAGAGGAGAGAGGCTGGTAGCGATGGCAGAAATGAAAGAACTGTATGTGGCAAACACCTGGTACAAAAAGAAGATCTCAAGAAGGTGGACATGGATCGCACCAAACGCGAAGAGTAAGAATGAAATCGACTATATTTTAGTCAATAAAAGGCGCATCGTTCAAGACGTCTCTGTGGTGCAGCCATTCAACACCGGCAGTGACCATCGCCCGCTTAGAGCTAAGTTGATTTTCGAGGAAGCGGTGGAAAAGAAGGCGTTACAGATGGCAAACAGGAAACAGCAGCCGAAGACATTAGATGAAGCAAAGCTAAAAAAAGCGATTTCTGGGTTTGACTGGAGCCAGATGGAAAAGTGTGATGAGGGCTACAGTATCTTTGCTGACAAGTTGAGATGTTGCATAAAAGCAGCTGAAATTAAAAAGCTGAAGGCGAAGGGAAGAATCTTGATTGAAACAAAAAGCTTGTTGGAGAAGGGGAGAAACATGAAAAGGAGCTTGGATAACAACCTCGAGTACTCCATTCTGTGCAAGCTTATACGGCAAAAACTGAAGGATGACTTCGAGAATTTCCGGAAAGAAAAGCTCCTTAAAGCAAAGCCCACAGGTAAGTGGAGAACATGGGGACCTGGGAGATGGGTCGGAAATAGGAGGGGGCGTGGGCTCTAATGACAAAGGGATAGGAGGGTCAGGGCAAAACTGGGAGGCAAGATGAAATCAGTATCTTAGATGCCTGTATACAAATGCGAGAAGTATGGGTAATAAGCAGGAAGAACTGGAAGTGCTAATAAATAAATTCAACTATGACATTGTTGGCATCACCGAAAGTTGGTGGGATAATACACATGATTGGAATGTTGGTATGGATGGGTACAGCTTGCTCAGGAAGGACAGACGGGGGAAAAAGGGAGGAGGTGTTGCCTTATATATTAAAAATGTACACACTTGGACTGAGGTGGAGATGGACATAGGGGACGGAAGTGTTGAGAGTCTCTGGGTTAGGCTAAAAGGGGTAAAAAAACAAGGGTGATTCATGCTAGGAGTCTACTACAGGCCACCTAACCAGGTGGAAGAGGTGGATGAGGCTTTCTTTAAACAACTAACAAAATCATCCAAAGCCCAAGATTTGGTGGTGATGGGAGACTTCAACTATCTAGATATATGTTGGGAAAATAACACGGCGGGGCACAGACTATCCAATAAGTTCTTGGACTGCATTGCAGACAACTTTTTATTTCAGAAGGTTGAGAAAGCTACTGGGGGGAAGCTGTTCTAGATTTGATTTTAACAAATAGGGAGGAACTCGTTGAGAACTTGAAAGTAGAAGGCAGCTTGGGCGAAAGTGATCATGAAATCCTAGAGTTCACAATTCTAAGGAAGGGTAGAAGGGAGTACAGCAAAATAGAGACAATGGATTTCAGGAAAGCGGATTTTGGTAAGCTCAGAGAGCTGATAGGTAAGGTCCCATGGGAATCAAGACTGAGGGGAAAAACAACCGAGGAGAGCTGGCAGTATTTCAAAGGGACACTATTAAGGGCCCAAAAGCAAACTATTCCGCTGGGTAGGAAAGATAGAAAATGTGGCAAAAGACCACCTTGGCTTAACCACGAGAGCTTGCAAGATCTAAAAAATAAAAAGGAGTCATATAAAAAATGGAAACTAGGACAAATTACAAAGGATGAATATAGGCAAACACACGGGAATGCAGGGGCAAGATTAGAAAGGCAAAGGCACAAAATGTGCTCAAACTAGCTGCAGGAATAAAAGGAAACAAGAAAACTTTTTATCAATACATTAGAAGCAAGAGGAAGACCAAGGACAGGGTAGGCCCATTACTCAGTGAGGAGGGAGAAACAGTAACAGGAAACTTGGAAATGGCAGAGATGCTTAATGACTTCTTTGTTTCCGTCTTCACCGAGAAGTCTGAGGGAATGCCTAACATAGTGAATGCAAATGGGAAGGGGGAAGGTTTAGAAGATAAAATAAAAAAAGAACATGTTAAAAATCACTTAGATAAGTTAGATGCCTGCAAGTCACCAGGACCTGATGAAATGCATCCTAGAATACTCAAGGAGCTAATAGAGGAGGTATCTGAGCCTCTAGCTATTATCTTTGGTAAATCATGGGAGACAGGAGAGATTCCAGAAGACTGGAAAAGGGCAAATATAGTGCCCATCTATAAAAAGGGAAATAAAAACAACCCAGGAAACTACAGACCAGTTAGTTTAACTTCTGTGCCAGGCAAAATAATGGAGCAAGTAATTAAGGAAATCATCTGCAAACACTTGGAAGGTGGTAAGGTGATAGGGAATAACCAGCATGGATTTGTAAAGAACAAATCATGTCAAACCAATCTGATAGCTTTCTTTGATAGAATAATGAGTCTTGTGGATAAGGGAGAAGCGGTGGATGTGGTATACCTAGACTTTAGTAAGGCATTTGATACGGTCTCGCATGATATTCTTATCAATAAACTAGGGAAATACAACTTAGATGGGGCTACTATAAGGTGGGTGCGCAACTGGCTGGATAACCGTACTCAGAGAATAGTTATAAATGGTTCCCAATCCTGCTGGAAAGGTATAATGAGTGGGGTTCCGCAAGGGTCTGTTTTGGGACCGGCTCTGTTCAATATCTTCATCAATGACTTGGATATTGGCATAGAAAGTACGCTTATAAAGTTTGCAGATCATACCAAACTGGGAGGGATTGCAACTGCTTTGGAGGATAGGGTCATAATTCAAAATGATCTGGACAAATTGGAGAAATGGTCAGAGGTAAACAGGATGAAGTTTAATAAGGACAAATGCAAAGTTCTACACTTGGGTAGGAACAATCAGTTTCACACATACAGAATGGGAGGAGACTGTCTAGGAAGGAGTACGGCAGAAAGGGATCTAGGGGTTATAGTGGACCACAATCTAAATATGAGTCAACAGTGTGATGCTGTTGCAAAAAAAGCAAACATGATTCTGGGCTGCATTTACAGGTGTGTGGTGAGCAAGACACGAGAAGTCATTCTTCCGCTCTACTCTGCGCTGGTTAGGCCTCAACTGGAGTATTGTGTCCAGTTCTGGGCACCGCATTTCAAGAAAGATGTGGAGAAATTGGAGAGGGTCCAGAGAAGAGCAACAAGAATGATTAAGGATCTAGAGAACATGACCTATGAAGGAAGGCTGAAAGAATTGGGTTTGTTTAGTTTGGAAAAGAGAAGACTTAGAGGGGACATGCTAGCGGTCTTCAGGTATCTAAAAGGGTGTCATAAGGAGGAGGGAGAAAACTTGTTCATCTTAGCATCTGAGGATAGAACAAGAAGCAATGGGCTTAAACTGCAGCAAGGGAGGTTTAGGTTGGACATTAGGAAAAAGTTCCTAACTGTCAGGGTGGTTAAACACTGGAATAAACTGCCCAGGGCGGTTGTGGAATCTCCATCTCTGGAGATATTTAAGAGTAGGTTAGATAAATATCTATCAGGGATGGTCTAGACAGTAATTGGTCCTGCCATGAGGGCAGGGGGCTGGACGCGATGACCTCTCGAGGTCCCTTCCAGCCCTAGAATCTATGAATCTATGAATCTATGAAAACAGCTGAATCACGCAAGAGCCTCAGGACATGCAAGCGGGAATTGAGGCAGTATAGATTGAGCATAACAGCATTGAAGAACAAGGATGGAGATACAGTAATCCACAGAGCAGGGATGGAGGAGGTCTGCAAGGACTTCTATATAGAACTGTTCAAATCAAGAATCAACGTCCCCCTCCCAACCCTCGAAGAGTCAGAAGAACGCGTCCCCCCAATAATCGTCAGCGAAGTCCGAAGCGCACTACACCAGATGAAGAAGGGAAAAGCTCCAGGCAAAGATGGAATAACGTCAGAAATGATTTATGCAGGAGGCGAAAAACTTTGGAAGGCCCTCGCTTTAAGATTCAGTCGATATCTTGAAGAAGGAAAAATACCATCAAGCTGGAAGAAGTCGAATACCATCTTGCTGCAGAAGAATGGTGATCGAGAAAATCTTAAGAACTACCGCCCTATATGCCTGCTCTCTCACATCTACAAGCTCTTCACAAAGGTGATAACGAATCAACTTTCGCAGAGTCTGGATGAACAACAGCCGAGAGAGCAGGCAGGGTTTCGAAGAAATTTCAGTACAATCGACCATATATTTACCCTTAGCGAGCTCCTAGAAAGAGCGAGGGAATACAAACTCCCGCTGTGCATTGCTTTTGTCGACTATGAAAAGGCCTTTGATAGCGTTGAGTTTAACGCAATATTAAAGGCGCTCGCAGAGCAGGGCATTAACACGCAGTACATTAGTTTGTTGAAGGAAGTGAATACTGGATGTACAACAGACATTACTCTCCTTGAAACTCCCCTCCGCATCCCAATCGAGAAAGGCGTAAAGCAAGGAGATACAATTTCACCGAAACTATTCACTGCCTGCCTCGAAATGGTTATGAACAAGATCAATTGGAGGAGTGGTGTCAACATAAATGGAGAGAGATTATCTCATCTCAGATTTGCAGACGACATTGTACTAATTGCCAAAAGCACCAACCAACTGCAGAGCATGCTACGAAGACTCGACAAGAAAAGTAGTCAGGTCGGCCTGAAAATGAACCGCTGCAAAACGAAATGTATGTGATCAGACGTCTTACGAAAAGCCCGAATAACGGTAACAGGAGAAGACATCGAAGAAGTGGAACAGTACATATATTTGGGCCAAGAAGTTAATATGCGTCAAGACCTGAACGGAGAACTCTCGCGAAGGATTCGGGCAGGATGGTGTGCATTTAATTCCATCAAGGACGTCCTCAAAGGAAAAATTGACAAGACCACACGTAAAAATATTTTCAGTTCAGCAGTGCTGCCAGCCATGCTGTATGGCAGTGAAACGTGGGCACTGACGAAGAGAGAAGAGCAACAGCTGTTGGTAGCTGAAAGGGCAATGGAACGAGCTATGTTGGGAATCTCCCTTCTGGATCGTATACCAAATGAAATCATCAGAGAACGCAGCGGTGTGAAAGATATTGTCGTGGAAAGCAGACATAACAAGATGCGATGGGCGGGCCACACAGCACGGCTCACGGATAACAGGTGGACCGCAATCATTGCTGAGTGGTACCCGTGAGAACAGAAAAGACCCCCTGGTCGGCCTCCACGAAGATGGAAAGATGACATCGTTAAATGTTTTGGACGAACGTGGAGAAGAAAGGCAAGAGTGCGAGAAGAATGGCAGACATGTTGTGATCGGCGCAGTCTTAACGACAGCTGAAGTCCGATCGATCCAGGTGATCCAGGTGATGTAAATCCATGATAAAGGCATTTGAGATTTCTTGCTGAATTATAAACATTTGAAAATAAGCCTTTTAATATCTATCATTATTGTATTATTTTTGTATCTTATTAAGAGTCTAACATTCAATTTCTGTTCCTTTAAATGTTTGATCATTTTAGGTGCACACAGCCTGCTTTTGTCCTTAGGCTAAAATGCCAAGTAGATAACCTACTGACAATACATCTAAAGACACAGAAAAGATTTTGATACAACATGAAATTACAGTTTCTATGCTATGTCTCTATAAGTGCAAATAGAGAGTCAGAAATATTTCCAAATACCCAGAATGCACTAGTTTGCAAGTAGCTTACATGATTAGTCTAAGGTGGGGTTTTTTGTGCACATCAAAAAAAAACAGAACCGAAAAACACTGCAATGCTCAAATTTAAAACCAGTCTAGTATTTCAATAAATCAGGATAGTCCACTGCTTTCAATTGAACTTACCCACTCTGTCTTGTGGACAGTATGTGGAGATGGTAAGACTGGAATTTTAAAATCATTAAATTAGAAATATAGTGCTAGGAAGCTGTAACTAGATTTGTGTGTGTGATTTTAGTGACTTAGCATGTGTCCTAAAAGTGGTGGTATGAAAGTGGGAAGGTGACGAATGTTGTGGAGTTATTACTGTTCTGTACCCCAAAGGTGTCTGAGGTATGGGATTTCTGTGACAGAAGGTTGGAACATTGGGGGAACAGACAACTGCCGCACACTCTCCTATAGTCACAAGGACTGTGATTACAAGTCATGGAGGCTCAATAGAGCTAACTGCCAAACAATGGGGCAATCAGATGGACCTTTTTACTTGAATGGCCTGGCTGACTGACCGCAAAAGAAACCGTTTGAGGCAAACGGAAGACTTCTTACCTACACCCTAGAAAAAAAATCCATTAACATATTAGGTAAATGGGGTCATGCACACAGAGGGAGATGGGGCTTTGAGAAAAGGGAGTTCTTCTAAGAAGAGGAAACATTCTCTTGATCTCAAAAGCTCCTGGGCTTGCTACAATTATGTAAATTGGATACGTTCTGTTCCGGTAACTCAACAGGGAAGACAAATAACTTAGTTTGTAGCAAAGTATAAGATAAGATGACTCTAATATGCATGTATGATGTTTGTTGTTTTAAAATAATTTTCTCTTATGCGTGGCTCTATTTGCTGATAAACCTATTTGTTTTAAGAAGGCTATTCATTAAAGTATCTCACTGGTCACGGGTTCCAAAATGAAGAAAACAGGTGTCGAGTCAGACCTGCACAATAATAAGTGGTTGGCAAAGATGGGATATTGAACTCTGATCCCAGTCTAAGAGTAGGACAATTGCATAGTTCCACTCCAAGACTGGGAGGAGGGCTAAAGGCCTAACACCAGAGGGGGGGGGGGCACACAGAAAGAACAGAAAGGAAATGGGTGGGAATGTATGGGAAAGGGTATTAATGTGGTTGAATGTTGTGATGGTAGTAGGCTACTGCTCGTGTAGGGATATTAAAGAAGGTACCGAAAGTGATTCCCACAATTTAAACCTCATAGCATTACCAAGTAAAAGATCTCTTGGATCCCTTGTTAAACCTACAAGCTACTGTCTGTGTAAACCATTGATTGTATCTGTTCTCAGAAAGATACTGTATTGCTATGAGAAACTTGCAAACAAGTTATTTGACTTTGTTCCTTATGCATGCTTTGTACCTAGAAACAGCATAGAAAGACCCCCGCCCTCTTTAATTAAAGAGCAGGGAGTCTTAAATAAATTAGTACACACCCCAAAAGTGTGGAAGACAGTATGTCTGCTGATGAATGCTTGGTGTACATGAATGAATGAGCAGGGAGGTGCCAGCCTAGGAATTCAGTGACCATCGGCTGAAGGCAGCATCAAGTGGGAACCACCAGACAACCCCCGGAGGGTAAACTGGGATCCACCCAACCATCTCAAAGGATGGGAAAAACAAGATAACATCTGACAGCACGGAGCCATCAGGAATGTGCCATCTGCTGATTGATTCAGCAACAGCATGATGAAGCAATTCCCATAGACTGACATAGGAATAAATCTCTATAAGAATGCCCTCTAAAGACTGAGGACTTTGAGTCTCTGGTTCTGCTGCCAACCTCCAGGAGCATCAGATGAATCTGACGAGGACTCGGCTCCACTCTCATGCCCAGGTTACCTGGCCAGTAACTTGGCATGAGCAACTTCTAGGCTGGTAACTATGACATCTATGCAGAACCTGTGTGTGTGTGTGAATGAATGTGAAACTGAATGAAATGTTATAGCTATAACTGACTGTTTACTATGATTCTTTTTGTATTCACAATAAACGTGACATTCTGTCTTATCCCCTTTAAAAAGATCCTGCTGGTTTTTATTTTATTGGTATAACACTCGTAGAATGGTATTGTGTCAGACGTGAATGTTGACTTAATTTATTATTTCTTTAATGTTTAATGTTTGTATTTCTGTATAGCAATACACCTGAACCACCATAATTTAAGGTTAACAGGTTTTTATTAGTGGGAATATAGAAAGGAAACATTGAAGCAAAAATAAACTTCCATATGACATTACAGCAGAATTGTTATGAATGAGTTAAAGCATAAGAATTTTTTGTTGGACCTAACCCAAAGCCAAATGAAGTTAAAGTAGCTCTGTTTGTGAACTATTAGTTTACAATCAGTCATATGAAAACTTTAGGACATTTCTGCACCTCTGGCGGCGTTTGCTGAGGATAGCAAACATGCCATTGATTCAGTAGAAGTCAACTGAAACTCAGTTGTTTAAGCTGACTTGCCTTTTCACTTTTTTGAGGATTCTCTTGAACCCTAATCTATCAGATAAACTTTAATGGGAAATGCTGTACATGAAGCAAAGCCGGGGGGAAAGATTTGGCACAAATTTCTAAAAACCAAATTACACCAAGTTTTGTACAGCTTTGTTTGGGATATACATTGTGTCAGGGCATTTATATTGCCCTACTGATGTACTGTCCATTTTTAATACACTGTTATGTTGTATCATACCATTACTGTTGGTTTGCAGTCACATATATAGTAGGGTATTTATAAGTTGTTTCTTCATGCCTGCCCAAAGTTATGGCTGTGGGGCTATATGGCATTCATGTTTCTTTTATTGGGATATGCATGCTATTGAATCTAAAGAACTGTTTGTAGCTTACAATGAAGTATACATCTAATGGTATTTAAAGCCCAGTTGTGTTAAAGGCATTTATTCTTATCAAATGAAATGTTAAATCATTCTGTGTTGAAGTAGACATCAATAGATGAGAATTTTGACAGATTGGGAAGTATTTAAGTAGCATATGACTGAGTTTACATATATTTTCAAAGCAAATGAGTATATGATATAGTGCCAGAATATATAAAAGTCTTTGGAAAAATGAGCTGCAAATGACAATGTTGATATGATGTAAGAAGTTGATTATGGTACGTATAATTAGAAACTTGAATTCTGTGTTCATATTATGGTGTCTGAATGAACCAGCAGGTAATACAAATCAAAGGTGCCACAGGACCCTTTGTCGCTTCTGCAAATCAAACCGGCACTTAATATTACAATGACGACTTCAAAGTCTGTCAATCCTTATTCTGGGTTAATATTTCCTATAATCTTTGTGGTGCTATTACCTGCCACACTGCATTTGTCTACAAAAGTAAACTAGGCATCCAGGGTATGACTAGAGTTATCTGTATATGAAACAAGACATTACAAATGTGACATGCACAAAGCAGTCTGAGTAGAAGTAAATGGCTAGAACACAATCAAAATTTCAGTTAGATTACTGATCTTTTGGTGATGAAAATTCAACATTCTTTATTATTATAAAGAGTATATATAGACAAAAATTACTGTCATTGCCACAGCCAAAAGTTACTGTATTTAAGCAATTTTCTTATGCATTCAAAGCCAAAACTCATTTCATTTAGCCTAGGTATGGCTAAAGGAAAAGGTAGCAGGAAATATGCAGTATATAATATGAATTCACTACAGTGGACTATAGTTACAAGTTGAAGTAAAGGATACAAGACTGGACTGAATTTATGTAATAAATATGGATGGGGGAAAAAACAACAACCCATGACCAGCCAATCACAAGAGGTGAAATTGGAATGAGTAACACTTGTGGTTCTACTGTAAGCATTTCTAAGCACTCATCCCTGTGGAAGCTGCTACATGACTGAGAATCAAACTGAGTTTAGCTATAGCAATCAAGCCAACAGATATGATCTACTACAGAGGCGAGACTAATGAAATTAAGACCTATGGACACTTCCCCTGGAATTTTGAGAAATTCCAGGGGAATCCAATCCAATTTTTCAATCTAACCTAGATGGACATGGGAATCTGTTCACTCTAAGGAAGAGCCCCTGGTCTAGCCTGAAGCTAAACAATCCCACACCTACCATTAAATCATTTAAGGAGCACTAGTAAATCCCTCCTCCCTTCCTTTTCTCTTCTCCAGGCTTCCCTTATCTGTGTTCTTCTGTGTATGTTTAGAAAGAGAAACTGATTTGACAAAGTAAGTACGCGGTGTCATAGCCACGTTGGTATCAGATGATTAGAGACATAAGGTGGGTGAGGTAATATCTTTTATTGGATGAACTTCTGTTGGAGAGAGAGACAAGCTTTTGAGCCTACACAGAAGCCTGAGGAAAAGCTCTGTGCAAGCTTGTCTCTATCACCAACTGAAGTAGATTCAATAAAAAATATTACCTCACCCACCTTCACAAAGCAACAACTTTGGAGGTAAGCTGAGAACATTGCACATGTAACACTGTTTGCACTTCCTTCATTTAAGAAGAGGGCTAAGAAAGAAAAGCTGGTTCTATAACTTGCAAAATGAATATAATGGGATACTGAGTAAGAAAGCTCTTCCACGGGCACCCAGCAGTTTGACACTAGAATGGATGGAATGGACTATTAGTGAGAAAGGTAGAGTACTTAACGATTTTATGCAAATACTATATATGATTCCATTAAATCAACTTTTTTCTGTGAATCTACCATAAACACAGAAACAAATCTCCTGTTGACCTTAGGAAGCTAATTCATAATACATTTAAATGGGGGAAATAGACATTTTGCATTCACATTCATTATGAGGTCCATGATAGTTATTTTGTATGTAATTTAAAGATAATGCTTTCACTCATATTTTGTATATTAACCACCACAAGATCTTAAAATTTATCATTAAAAATGAAGAAGATACTCCAGAGGTTAGTGATGAAAATTCTATAAGTCAATGGGGCAGATCCTTAGCTGGTGTGGACGAACTGAAGTCAATGGAGCTATGACATATTATACCAGCAAAGGATCTGCCCCACTATGAGATGACTGGTACTCTTCACGGCTCTTAATAATTAGGTATACATTATCTGTATTATTTATACAGTATCTCATCTCAAAGCAACCCACTTTGGTATAGAAACCCACTTTGGTATAGTATATCATACAAGCTATAGGACGTATCCTCCGCTAAGAACTATGCAGCTGAAGGCCACTTTTATAGCTCTTGGGGCAAGATCATGGCTTAAGTACTAGATAGGATCACGTAAATAAAATATAGGCACATTTGAGATGTTTAACACTTCATAGCAACACTACAAAGGAGTTTGTAGCAAAAAGTGAGGAAGAATGTATAACTGAAACTGCAGAGCGAATTTCAATCAATCGGTATGGGCTATATGTATGAGACACTAATACAACATTTCTTGTTCTGAGCATTGAAGAGCATTCACTTTCTTTTATGCATTTATGTTAGAGTGAGTCAAAGTCCAGTGAAGTCAGCAGAAATCTTCTGCATCATCTTCTTAATTCATGTGAAGTGAGGAAATCCTATGTTTAAAATATATACCCTTCTACCTAAACCCAAGTCTGAATTTCACTGAAAAAAACAACAAGCCATCATCAAAAACTTAATTTTACAAGGCGGCTTATTATTATATATGGAGTACATTTTTTAAAACTGTCCCTGCCAGCAGGTAGGGGATCTTGGGGGACAATTACTGCACTGGTGGGGTGCAAAATAAACTTTATTAAGAAAATATAAAAACAGGGAAAAATTCAATAGTGAGGGGTATGGGTTTTGTTAAGGTAGACAATTGGGGAGGGGTTTCTTTTAGTAAACAGGATAGGGGGTTTCAATAGTGGGGTACAATACAGCAGGGTACAATACAGTTGGTAACCAATTAACACTGAAGTATAAATGTAACAGGTAGCTAACAATTTCTATGTAAAGGGTGTGTCACAGCAGCATATAACCAACTAACAGTTATGGGTAAAATGTGTTAAATAACCAACAACTTTAGGTAAAAATGGGTCACAGTGGTGTAAATGTAAAATGTGAGGTGTGTTAGAGAGAAAAAGGAAAGTAACCAATGGGGTTTTTATGCTAGACTTTAGTAATACAATTGAGGCTTGGCAGCTATAGGAAGGGGGGGGGGGTGAGCACGTGGTGGAAGGGATTAGGGGAGAGAGAGAGAGAGAGAGAAAGGCAGTGGTAGAGAAATGAGGTTGGGGGGGTGGGGGAAGACACGTGGTGGAGCAGAGACCAAAGGCAGAGGCGCTGCGGAGGGAGATTTGAACTGAGGGAGACACAGAGAGCAGACAGGCTGCAAGTTTAAACAGCAGAGAGAGAGAGAGAGAGAGAGAGAAAGAAATGAGGTTGGCGGGTGGGGGAAGACAGACTTAACCACAATTATACAGAACACAGCAAAATCTTATCTATTATTTAACTTAACCAAGACTACACAAGTTAGCAAGTAACAGAACACAGTACAAACAATTCTTTAAACCTACTTAACCACAGCTATGCAAAATGAAATTACAATTTATCTAGACTAAAGACTAAACCTAATACAGACCAAGGAGTTAGCTTGGGTCTGCCTGCTGGGGAAAGAAAACCAGCAGTTAAAACAAGGGGAGTGTGCAAGAGGTTTTTTCTTACCAATCCCCAAGACAGCAACAGAACGGCAGGTTTAGCATCAGACTTGATTCGCTTTCAATAATCAGGAGATCTCCAGGCACAAATTCGTTGTTTGTGGGAGGGGAGTTTAAAACGGGGGTACGCTCAAAAACAAACGAGAGCGGGGAGAGGGCCTCCCAAGGACCCCTAGCTGATCAGACCAGGTGGCAAGGCAAGGAACTTCTCCAGGGGTCTGATCAGAAAATGTCTAGTTTTAAAGGCAAACTTAGGCAGTTTCCCACCAGTACTTTTGATTGGCTTCTCTGGATACAGGGGAGGAGAGAAGGCAGGGAAAACTACAGGTAAGCATAGGCATGCCTGGGCATGTTCTGAGCCACAGGTATGACTCATATGCTCAGCTATGTGGCCACTTTAGGTCTTGCATACCTGGGCAGAGCACCCCTACACCGAGCCCGGGTCTGAACAAAGGAACCGAACAAAGGAGCAAGAAGCCTCCTCCCTAGGCAGAGCAATGGCTCCAGTTAGTCTGTACAAGCCATTTTCATGAGCAGGGCCAGGCTGTGACTTTGGTCAGTTCCATGGCCTGGGGGGCGGCCACTATTGAAAAAGAATCCAGCAGGGGGACAGCTGTAACAGACAAAAACCAACTACAGTAATTCACCCTTCTCACTTATCATGACCCTGACAGAAAGCTACTCAGTCTCAACATACCAAGAGTTTACAAGTAGCAACATCACCAAGTATGAACACAATCAATTAAGACTGCACACTAGCAATAATCACTCATTTTAGCAGGCAAACTGAAGTCTGAAGAGAAAATTCAGGAAAGCCCAGGTTCATCTCTATTTTGTTACTCCAATCAGATTTTAGCAGAGTAAACCCTCCCACCTATGAGGAAGCCTAAGTATGATACAGATGCTATGTGGCAGGATCTGATTTATGTAGGGTGGAAGAACAGCCTCAAAGAATCTTGAAGACAAAGAGGTTTTAAAATATTGTCATTAATTAAAATAAAAAATGCCCTCCTATTTGGTGATAGTGGATGGGATAAATGATCTGCTGGCAGTGAAACGGTACAGCTCTAACAGAGCATTGCTCTTGGAGATCAGAAATACCCAAAGCTGTGAAATCTCTTGTCTCAGGGGTTCTCAAACTGGGGATCGGGACCCCTCAGGGGGTCACGAGGTTATTACTTGGGGGGTTGCGAGCTGTCAGCCTCCAACCCAAACCCCGCTTTTCCTCCAGCATTTATAATGGTGTTAATGTGTTTTTAATTTATAAGGGGGGGGGTCACACTCAGAGGCTTGTATGTGAAAGGGGTCAGCAGTACAAAAGTTTGAGAACCACTGGTCTGCTGTTCACAGAAGGGAGGACCTGCTTCCCAGTGCTCTTCCTAAATTTATCCACTACTGACTATGATAGAGAGGAGGGGGAAAAACAGAGGAAGCTCTTGGAATGGCATTCTGCCATCTGTCAAAATACTTCCAGTAATCCATTTATACAGAACATTAGCATTAGCTACAGAATATGAGTTGCACCTGGCATAATTCCAACTCCTTGTGTTGAAAACTTCATCATTCAATGAGCCTTGAGCAGTGTTTACACAACAACAAGCAATGCTCCTGTTTTTTGTTTAAAAAGAGCAAATACACATATGAACTGCCTTAAATTTATTCTGAGCTCCATTGATCACAAAATGATTTGAAAACAGGGATTTTTATTTAAAAAATAGTAGTAAGTGGATTAACTTAGCTGTCAGTTGCTTACTTTGAAATTCTGTATAGTTTTCACAGCTAAACCTGCATGGTATACTCTATAACTCCACATTTGAAGATGTATTTCAGTAATGCAGGGTGAACTGAATAGAAATAAGTTGAAAATCAATGGAAAATGAAAAACCTATTTACAGAAAGTGTATTATGAACTCTGTTCTGACTTTATTTAAGCTCAAGGTAACAGATATTCATATAAGAAAGAAAATATGGCACTATAAAGACACATATTGAACTACTATATTCTCCACACAAGAATTAAGAGTATAGTACCTTGAGATACGTGCCAGGCACATCTCCAAAAGTGGAGGTGGCAACACAAAAGGGATATATAACAATATCTTATCCCAATCTTAGCCACCTAGAATGTTGTCTTTCATTACATTTTGCATCTCTTTAAAGTTAAATATGTTATGCAGCCTATACTTCTTAGTGTGCAAAAAAAGGAAGGGAGGCTCCAGAAGAAATTGGGCACCTCAAGCCTTCACAGGAAGGGATAGGACTAAGTTAAATGAAAAAAAAGGTGTATGCATATTTACAACTCAGAATTGAGGGGATCTTGTTTTGACCTTGAGCTGTTCAGAAGTCTAGCACTGAGATTCTGTGGCGCACCTCCAGAAGACACAAAACAGAAATACACAGCCCCCATGGGATGCTACGCTACCTTTATGGATCATCCAAAGTCAGGGCAATATTAATTTTTCTGCAGGGCCTATCTCTATTGAAAAACAAATTTCAAGAGGGAGGAGCAGTGTCTGTTGTAGCCATAAATTGGGATAATCCCTTCCAGAGGGGGCTTACTGGTGCAATATGTAGAGCCTTATGCAGATACAAAATTTGTACCTGCATCCAATCCGTGATCTGCAAACATGGTCCATGGATATTTGCATCTGCGGATATCCGCAGATTTTCAGGGATCTAGCAATATGTCTCTCTCCATGGAAAGTGACAGAAGCTGTCAAACTCTCATGCAATTATTATATTTCCCCAAATCTCAACAAAACCCTCACAATCATATCTAAGGATTAACAGCAAATGTCATAACTGTCATGCATTTCTCTAGAGTACTGTAATAGACTGCACTCTATTATGAAGAGTTCCTTTTTAAAAAAAGATTATAGAATCATAGAAGATTAGGGTTGGAAGAGACCTCAGGAGGTCATCTAGTCCAACCCCCTGCTCAAAGCAGGACCAACACCTACTAAATCATCCCAGCCAGGGCTTTGTCAAGCAGGGCCTTAAAATCCTCTACGGAAGGAGATTCCACCACCTCCCTAGGTAACCAGCCTGGACCTCCCTCTCTACAACTTGAGACGATTGCTCCTTGTTCTGTCATCTGCCACCACTGAGAAAAGCCGAGCTCCATCCTCTTTGGAACTCCCCTTCAGGTAGTTGAAGGCTGCTATCAAATCTCCCCTCACTCTTCTCTTCTGCAGACTAAACAAGCCCAGTTCCCTCAGCCTCTCCTAGTAAGTCATGTGCCCCAAGCCCCTGATCATTTTTGTTGCCCTTTGCTGGACTCTCTCCAATTTCTCCACATTCTTTCTGTAGTGGGGGGGCCCAAAACTGGATGTATACTCCAGATGTGGCCTCACCAGTGCCAAATGGAGGGGAATAATCACGTCCCTCGAGCTGCTGGCAATGCTCTTAGTAATGTAGCCCAATATGCCGTTAGCCTTCTTGGCAATAAGGGTACACTGCTGGCTCACATCCAGCTTCTCATCCACTGTAATCCCCAGGTCCTTTTCTGCAGAACTGCTGCTTAGTCAGTCGATTCCCCAGACTGTAGTGGGGCATGGGATTCTTCCGTCCTAAGTGCAGGACTCTGCGCTCGTCCTTGTTGAACCTCATTAGATTTCTTTTGGCCCAATCTTCAAATTTGTCTAAGTCACTCTGGACCCTATCCTTATCCTCCAGCATCTGTACCTCTCCCCCCAGCTTAGTGTCATCTGCGAACTTGCTGAGGGTGCAATCCATCCCATCACCCAGATCATTAATAAAGATGTTGAACAAAACTGGCCCCAGGACTGACCCCTGGGGCACTCCGCTTGATACTTACTGCCAACCAGACATCGAGCCATTGATCACTACCCGTTGAGCCAGACGATCTAGCCAGCTTTCTATCCACCTTATAGTCCATTCATCGAATCCATAGTTTAACTTGCTGGCAAGAATACTGTGGGAGACCATACCAAAAGCTTTGCTAAAGTCAAGATATATCACATCCACCGCTTTCTCCATAGCCACAGAGCCAGTTATCTCATCATAGAAGGCAATTAGGTTGATCAGGCATGACTTGCCCTTGGTGAATCCATGTTGAGACTGTTCCTGTTCACCTTCCTCTCCTCCAAGTACTTCAAAATGGTTTCCCTGAGGACCTGCTCCATGATTTTTCCAGGGTCTGGGGTGAGGCTGACCAGTCTGTAGTTCCCTGGGTTCTCCTTCTTCCCTTTTTTAAAGATGGGCACTATATTGCCTTTTTCCAATTGTTAAAATAGATTAATTAAATTGTGGGAATAGAGTAATTGAATGTACTAGTATCGCTAAATTGAGAGAAGGTGCAGTTTTCTCCTCCCGGTATCTGTCCCATGGCCAGCCTTGCTGCTTCTTGTGCTTCCTTCTCATGGCCAGGTTTAGTGGTCGCCCAGCATAGGTCTGGGGCAGAAAAGGAATTAAGAAGAAGGATCCCCTTATTTCAGGCCGCTCCATTATTTCATCTCCTCTTCTATTTGTAGCTAGCTCATGACACTCCCTTTTTTGTCATTAGCCTCCTACTTCACTTCCCAGTTATAGCCCTTTTCCATCACTAATCTCACATTCTCTCTAACTTTTGTTCTTTCAACTTCCGTCCCCTAAGTGAGACCACTCTCCCACTCAGGAGTGAAGTCAGGAAGCCTGGTTCATTGTAGAGTTGAGGTTGGTTTATAGATTGTAAAATAGAAACAAACTTCTCCAGCATTTAAAAATATTTTAGCAAAATAGGATGACAGGAATTGTCAAACTGGATCAGACCATGGCCTGTATGATGTTCACAGCATGCACAAAGAGAAGTTAGATAAAAGCATAGATATTCTTGTTGGAAGGCTGCAGTGTAAAATGACTTTATTTCTTAAAATTCAGAACTATAACACGAGAGAGAGAAAGAAAAGGGGTGTGCTCCCTAAGACAGAGGCACAACTCCCTCCACTTGCTTGAAGCTGACTCCTTCCAGACTGACACTGATCATACACTTTCCTAGCCTGCAAGGAGGGCCAGGAAATCCCTTATAAATTAAAGTGACAGTCTACAATTCCAACACAATTTTTAAATAAACTACAGCCTGTAACAGATGCTCAAAAGGCAGGTGTAACAAACTCACAGTAGGCAGATGTGGGATAATCTGCCAACCCATAAAAGTTTCATCCTAACCACAATAGTCAGTGATTGTCCCGAAGTATGACGTTTTTATCCATTCCAAAAATAATTTTGTGTTAATAATTATAACTCTGGATATTGTTATCCATATAAACATTGAATCATTCTTTGCCACTTACTAAATTCTTGGCTTCAATGGAATCATGCGGCTACGTGCACCACAGTTTAATTACGTGTTCACTGAAAATGCATTTCCTTTTATCCATTCTGAATTTGCTCTCTTTCAGTTTCATAAAATGCCCATGTGTTGAGAGACAGGGAGAACAGAAGCTCTCAATCTCTCTTCTCTGTGTTAGCTTTCATCACCTTTCTATGTCATGTACTTTCTAAAGGTATATCTACACTACGAAATTAGGTCGACTTTATAAAAGTCAATTTTTCAGAAGAGATTTTATACAGCCAGTTATGTGTGTCCACACTAAGCGCATTAAGTCGGCGGAGTGCGTCCTCACTACCATGGCTCGCACAGACTTACAGAGCGGTGCACTGTGGGTAGCTATCCCACAGTTCCCACAGTCTCTGCCGCCCATTGGAATTCTGGGTTAAGTTCCCAATGTCCGATGGGGCAAAAACATTGTCGTGGGTGGTTTTGGGTACATGTCATCAGTCACCTCTCCCTCCGTGAAAGCAACGGCAGACAATCGCTTCACACCTTTTTTCCTGGGTTACCCATGCAGACGCCATACAATGGCAAGCATGGAGCCTGCTCAGCTCGTTGGACATGTAGCTTGGCCGGGGGTTCTGGGAACGTCTTCCTTGCCCGGCTCCTAGAAATCTCCAGGGCATGGTGTATGGCTTCCACTGCAACTCTGCTCTCCTGCAAGCTGAAGGCTTCTGCCTCAGGCTGCTCTCCCAGCCGAGAGCACCATGGGGTCGCACCTACCCAAGCCTATCCCTTGCTCCCATAGCTCATAAAGCCTGGACAGTAGTAAGGAGCAGTTCAACTATAGGCTGAGCAAGCAGTTCAACTATAGGCTGAGCAATTAGCAGAAACTACTAGCAGACACCATCATTACTTGACAACTAAGAGCTGTTTCACCATTGTGAAATGGTATGGACAGCCTGGAATTGCTCTGCAAGCAGAGGAATAGCTGATGGATCAAAGTGTGAGAATTATTAATTATTACAGAAATGAAAAATAACTTTAAGACAAGCATGCTGTGGAGAGATAAGGCCTGGTGCCCCTCACCTCGCAAAACGTGAGTCTTATTTACTGTTGTCTTTAACACCCAGGAATGCCTTTAGGAGAAATCCTTCTCAGTGACATTTCAGTTCCCCTGTGGTAATTGGAGGGAGTGGGAAAGGGAGGGAAGGAGCTTAGTTGGCTCAGGTATGAGGGGAGTGGTACTAGCAATTTTTCCTCTTGGCACTGTTGACACAGACAGACCCTGAAGCTACTAGTGAATGGGGAATGAAGATACCACTGGTTCCTGTTACCTTTGGCAAGACATCAAGAGCAGGGAAGTGAGTTGGGACTGCTGTCTGGGGGTATTGGGCAAAAATGTGGCATGGAAGAAGGCTTGGACCCTGTGATTTTCCTTCCCCTAGTAAATTGCCGTGACAAACCCCTTCGTGATTGGTTTATATTTTGAAAGCTCTCCTGTCAAGAAAAAATTACTTACCTTTTTTGTTTGTTTACATCCTCAAGAGTCGTTGTGTATACTTGCACAGTTTACCAAGCTCAAAAGACCATCTTGATCTTCCTCTGACACCAAGTCAACAACATCCAAAATATATGTGTGGTATCCCATTTAAAAACAATCCCTTTCACTAGATTTCACCAACACTTTTCCAATTTACTCAATTATAGTCTTTAGAACAATCATGTTTGACACACATAGCAAAAAAAAATAATCAGCCATGGAAAATTTCTGCCCCACTTTAACTGAATGTTTTTCAGTCAAAAATGCCAATTTGTCAAAACTGAAACATGGGAACATGTCCATTTTGGACAAATTACAATGGAAACCAAGTGGGCTTCCAACAGAACCCTGCCTTCTAGGTTTCCTACCAAATCTCTTCCTGGCTCCTTGGCAGCCTGCCTTCCACACTTCCATGTTCATTCTATCTCAGCAGCCTGGGCTCAATGAGTCCCTAGGTCCAGGACAGCCCTACCCCAGCACCTCAGGCAGACTGGTCCAGAGCTGGGGCTCTCAGGGCAGTTCACCTAGTAAACTGTCCTACAGCCAGGGCTCTCAGGCTTCTAAGGCTCCTCAGTAGCCTGGAAACTCTTGGAGCCATAGCTCCCCAAGCTTCTTGGTGGTCTGCCTGGGCTCCAGGAGCCTCTAGGAGCCAGGGAATGGGAAATCCAGTTTCCAGCAAGCTCTAATCAGAAGGATCATGAAAATAATTAACCACCTCTTTTTCAGAGTCCTATATCTCAAAATGGTTTCTCTAAATCACCTCAAATTTGGGTAAAAATTATCTAGGGACATGGATAACAACTGCAAAATCTACAGTGCAAATACCTTTTTGGGGAGGATTTCACCAAAGGGGCCAAAAGCAGGCTTCTAATAGAAAGAAGGTCTCAGACTCATCTATGGAGGCTCTGTCAATTCTCCATAATACAGTCCAAAATTGGGGCTCTAATACTAGTATGCATGTACAAAGACACAGAAATACACAGAAAAACTACAGGGAATTTCAGTTGTCTACTATGTTCCTAAATAAAAGTGTTATCTTAAATAAACCACGAAAACAGTAGGGTGGCTATCAAACAGATACAGTCAGAAAAGGTTAGAAATTTTAAAAGTGAAGTTATTCATTTTCATTACAGAGATAATAAAATGTACAATGTAGCATCATCAGTAAGATGAAAAATCTTCACACTAGTCTAACATATTGTTGCTTGACTCATTTCCAGTAAGATCTTTGCTATATGTAAGGGGACTGTTGTCCTCTTACCAACATTCAGTGAGGGTGTTTTGGTTGCTAGCTCCCAGTACTAGAAAGGGGAAGGGTCAATGAGAAATCAGGAGCCTGAGACTGACAGTCCCCAGAGGCAATAGGGAGAGCCAACACTCCAGGTCAGCCTGATTGACAGGGCGGGCAGGCTAATCGAGGGTCCTGTCCGCCGAGTGAGCTAGAATTGCCTGGGTCAGACAGAGTGGGGCCGAGCTAAGGAGAAAGTCGGAGCCCAAGCTGAGCTGTGCCAGATCCAGAGGGGCCAGAAAAGCAGCCCAGAGAGAGCAGACCCTGTGCTGGGAGCAGAGCTGCAGCCCCAAAGCCAGAGCACAGCCCAGAGAGAGCAGACGTGCCCTGGGAGGAGAAGCTGCAGCAGCAACTAGAGCCAGAGGGGCCAGAAAAGCAGCCCATGAAGCAGGTCAGTGCTGGGATCAGAGTCACAGAAGCAGCCTGCAGAGGAGACTTGTGCTTTTGAGCAGAGCTGTAACAACCAGAGCCACCTAGGGTGACCAGATGTCCCATTTTATAAGGACAGTCCTGATTTTGGGGTCTTTTTCTTATATTGGCTCCTATTACCCTCCACCCCCCGTCCCGATTTTTCACACTTGCTGTCTGGTCACCCTAGTCCAGAGAAGCAGCCCAAAGAGCTGGAGGCAAAGCAGCAGACATGCTGAGCAGAGTGGAGCTGGAGCTGAGGCAGAGCGATGGAGCTGGATGGGGCTGGAGCAGTTCGGAGCGAGGTGTGGTGAGCAGATGGGGAGAGCGAGTGGGGACCCTCAGCCAAGAGGCTCTGCGGGCCAGGCTTGGAGGGGGATTGTAACCCTGACAGGGTGGGGGCGACGCAGGGAAGAAGGGTCCTGCCACCTAGAGCCTGAGGGCGTGTGGCCACCGCCAGAGCAAGTGTCCTACCCACAGCATCCCTGCAGCACAGGCAGGGCCTGAGAAGGAGGCCTGGGACCTACAAGAAACAGTCTGTGAACTGCCCTGACATTCCAGAGACACTGTTTATGATGTTCCCTGCCACAGAGCAGGGTGATGTATTTTCCTTTAACTTTTCCCATTTTTCCTTATTCCGTTTTAAACTAATTGCTGATTGAATAAACTGTATTTGCTTTAAATCATATGTAACTATTAGTGGGTCAGGGAAGTGTCCGATGCAGAGAAAGCACCCCGGAGTGGGGACACCCTGGCCCCTGTCCTAGGTGACCACAGCAAGGTTGGGGTCAAGCCCCCCAGGAATCCTGGGCCCAGCCTTGTTGGGGTTACAAGGACTCTGCCAGACAGGAGACTGCAAGGGGAGCCCTCGAGGGCAGGGAGGGCTCTGGGTAAAGGAAGTGGGTAGTGCAGAAGCCAGGAAAGTGCCCCACAATAGCGGGACCATTCCCCCGCTTACATATAAACAATTCATGAAGGTGATTTATATTTGAAAACATCACATTCCACAACTACAAGACTAGGTGAAAGAGGTACAACATAGCCCACTCTGATGAACAGTCATTTTATCAGTCAGGCAATTGGAAACATGGAAAAAATAAGAAGAGAAATACTTTTAGCATCAGAAGTTTCCTTGAAGTTTATGCTACAGTTGGGTGGACTGTGGGGTGAGAAAGAAAAACATGAAGGTGACTGTCCCTCTGCTATTGCTATGATGGTCCGCAGATGAAGGGGAAATATCATTTAAAATGTTTCGTTGCAGAGAAAGTAACGGTTATAAATGTAGAGGCAACCCAAATTTTGTGAACTACAAAAAAGATGAAAGACTAAGTGTCCTTACCTAAGAAATAAAAATGGTGTGAGTGGAACACATTAGAGTCTGTAAGAAACTCAGAAAATAAACAGCTTCGCAGATTTTTTTTAGCAATGATAACTGACACCATCATTTCAGAAAGCAAGATTACTGAACATTTATTGTGATTGGGCCTTTTCAAAATTCCTTACTTAAAAACAAAATTCGGATAAATTCCATGTGTATTCTGCTGCACTTTGAGGGGCAGCATCTAGTCAGACTCTTAATTTTCATTTAAAATACAAAAAAATATTTAAGTGCTCCCCTTCACGTTTTCTCTAAGAGAGGAAACTAGTGTGAGTGGTTGATATAAGTCTGGGAATAAGCCAAATATTGAAATAGTGAGTTTTACAAATGTTATGGGCCATTTCAGCAGTAAGTCTAAGTGTAAGGAAGTTTAAATGTAATTTGGTGCAATTGCCACTTTTTTCCACCTCTCTAAAATGTGTTTTTAGATTCCATCTACACTTACTCAGGTTACCATCCACTTAATGAATACTCCCACTCCTCCACAGCCTAAGAGGCAGGGAGGCTTTGTCTGGGCCAGCAGGTGAAAGAAAAGCTTTGGCTCCTTTATGGCTTTTTGGATTACACACACACACGCGCGTGCGGTGTCATAAATATAAAGGGGAGAGGGTCTGATGCAGTGCTATAAAATCCTCTTACCAGTAAAGGGTTAAGAAATGCAGGTAGCCAGGCTGACACCTGACTGGGCTGGCATCTGACCAATAAGGGGACAAGATACTTTCAAATCTTGGGAGGGGGAAAGGTTTTGTGTGTGGCTCTTTGTCTGAGTCAGAGTGATCTTGGAGACAGAAAGAACCTGCAGAAAATTAGTCTTCTTCTCACCAAACCTCACTTTTCTAAAGTAAGTTAGTCAGCATTGCGAATAGGTTTTGTTTGTTTTGCTTGGTGAACTTTCCCTGGGTTAGAGGGAGGGGTTATTCCTGTTTTCTGTAACATTAAGGTTTTGTCCAGAGGGGGAATCCCTCTGAGTTTGGAAATTGAGTACCCTGTAAAATAGTTACCATTATGATTTTACAGAGATGATTTTTACCTTCTTTGTTTTAATAAAATCCTTCTTTTAAGAAGCTGGCTGTTTTCTATGGTTCTAAAAGCCTGGGGGTGGGTTTTTAGATCACTATGTAACCAATTGGTTAGGAGATTATTCTCAAGCTCCCCAGGAAAGGGGGCATACGGGCTTGAGAGGGTATTTTGGGGGGAAGGGGAACGTCAAGTGGTTCCTTTCCCGGATTCCTGTTTAAACCACTTGATGGTGGCAGCGAAAGAAGCATTTCTCAGGGTGCAGGGAATTTTGTACCTTGGGGGTTTAACTTAAGTGGGTAGAAATAAGCTTAGGAGATCTTTCATGCGGGTCCCCATGTCTGTACCCTAGAGTTCAGAGTGGGGAGGGAACCCTGACACGTGCCCTATCTCCTCATCAGTACTGAACCTCCTTACGGACTTGAGCAATGGAAGAGTGGGGCTCCATGTCTTATTGGTCCTGCATAAGGCTACTGGCTTCGGCACACACAAGGGGAAGTTTATAGGCCCTTCACCTTGTCTGGGACACCATTCTGTGCCTGGAAGCAACGCTGTTCTCCTTGGGCCTTGCTATGGGCATTATGCTAGGTGCATTTTTCCCCACTTTGCCAATGTGGGGTTCTTTTTGCCCATCTCCCTCTCAGAACCCAGAGGCCCAGTGATTAGGCTGGGTTGTAAAATTAATGTTGTCACTACTTGGCAGGTGTCCAGTGCAGGTATTCATTCAATAGGGGGTTCTGGTTTCCTGATAAACAGATTAAGAGAAGGTGATCTCCTAAAGAAGCTGGGAAATAGATTCCTAATGTCTGGTACAGTGAGGAGATAACATCCTCTTCCCAACCCCTAAATCTCATATGAGGGGAGAGTGGTAGGGGTCCCAGCAATGGTGGGGCAAGGTTAATCTGGTGAGTAGTGGGAGGGAGCTAGTGGCAGTTTTTCACTAGGTGGTACAGATGACAAATGAAGGATGACCTGCACTGGACAAGTTAGCCAAATGGTTCCCAGATGTATTACTTCATAAAGCTGTGGCCTAAACAATATTCCTGGTGTTTTGTCTTTCTTTCTGGGGTGTAATGTACAAATGTACATTTATACCTCACCCCTTACACATCACTTTTGGAATTGGTCTGCTGAGTCTAACTGAGCTTAAGGCTATCAAAGATGGTGTAATTTATATGTCAAAGGATCAAAAGGAGGAGGTCAGGAAAGGGGAACATGTACAAACAAAGCTATTAGTAAGAGTGGGCAAACTGATGCCAATTAAAGAAGTCTGTTCCCTACTTTCACTGACAGCTTCTTAAATATTCTTGCTCCCTAGGCCTAGTCTAGATGAATATTTAAAGGTGTGCTAACATGTTTTAAGAATCTAGTGTAGACAAGCTGCCCTTAATGTTCTAAACTGGTTGAGTTAAAGTCTAGGAGGAAGCCGTGTTCTCTAGCTAAAATGCATTTTTTCACATTATATTAAAATGCCCGATTTTCATAACTGCACATGTGCTAAATATATACACAATTCATGTTCTCCATTTGAGAACACAATTTCTGTGACCACGTGCATTATGTCTTGGAACTGCAAGCAAAATGACCTGCATTTCATAAAGGAACCATGTTCCCAATGATGATAGAGGACATAAGAACATAAGAAAGGCCGTATTGGGTCAGACCAAAGATCCATCCATCCCAGTATCCTGTCCACTGACAGTGGCCAATGCCAGGTGCCCCGGAGTGAGTGGAGCTATCAGGTAATCGTCAAGTGATCTCTCTCCTGCCATCCATCACCCCCCTCTGACAAACAGGCTAAGCACACCATTCCTTACCCATCCTGGTTAATAGCCATTAATGGACTTCATCTCCATGAATTTATCCAATTCTCTTTTAAACCCTGTTATAGTCCTACCCTCCTCAGGCAAGGAGTTCCACAGGTTGACTGTGCGCTATGTGAAGAACTTACTTTTATTAGCTTTAAACCTGCTGCCCACTAATTTCATTGGGTGGCCCCTAGTTCTTCTATTATGGGGCTAAGTAAATAACTTTTCCTTATTCACTTCCTCCACACCACTCATAATTTTATATACCTCTATCATATCCCCCCTTAGTCTCCTTTTTTCCAAGCTAAAAAGTCCTAGCCTCTTTAATCTCTCCTCATATGGGACCCATCCCAGACCCTTAATCATTTTAGTTGCCCTTCTCTGAACCTTTTCTAATGCCAGTATATCCTTTTTGAGATGAGGAGACCACAATTGCACGCAGTATTCAAGATGTGGGCGCACTATAGAGTTGTATAAGGGCAATAAGATATTTTCCGTCTTATTCTCTATCCCTTTTTTAATGATTCCTAACATTCCGTTTGCTTTTTTGACTGCCACTGCACGGACATCTTCAGAGAACTATCCACGATGACTCCAAGATCTTTTTCCTGATTAGTTGTAGCTAAATTAGCCCCCATCATATTGTATGTATAGTTGGGGTTATTTTTTCCAATGTGCATTACTTTAAATTTATCCACATTAAATTTCATTTGCCATTTTATTGCCCAATCATTTAGTTTTGTGAGATCTTTTTGTACTGCTTTGGTTTTAACAATCTTGAGCAGCTTAGTATCATCTGCAAACTTTGCCACCTCACTGTTTACCCCTTCTTCCAAATCATTTATGAATAAGTTGAATAGGATTGGTCCTAGGACTGACCCTTGGGGAACACCACTAGTTACCTCTTTCCATTGTGAACATTTACCATTTATTCCTACCCTTTGTTCCCTGTTTTTTAACCAGTTGTCAATCCATGAAAAGATCTTCCCTCTTATCCCATGGCAACTTAATTTACGCAAGAGCATTTGGTGAGGGACTTTGTCAAAGGCTTTCTGGAAATCTAAGTATACTATATCTACTGGATCACCCTTGTTCACATGTTTGTTGACCCCTTCAAAGAACTCTAATAGATTAGTAAGGCATGATTTTCCTTTACAAAAACCATGTTGACTTTTGCCCAACAATTTATGTTCTTCTATGTGCCTGACAATTTTATTCTTTACTATTGTTTCAACTAATTTGCCCGGTACGGACGTTAGACTTACCGGTCTGTAATTGCCGGGATCACCTCTAGAGCTCTTTTTAAATATTGGTGTTACATTAGCTATCTTCCAGTCATTGGGTACAGAAGCCGATTTAAAGGACAGGTTACAAACCCTAGTTGTTAATTCCGCAATTTCACATTTGAGTTCTTTCAGAACTCTTGGGTGAATGCCATCTGATCCCGGTGACTTGTTACAGTGAAGTTTATCAATTAGTTCCAAAACCTCCTCTACTGACACTTCAATCTGTGACAATTCCTCAGATTTGTCACCTACAAAATACGGCTCAGGTTGGGGAATCTCCCTAACGTCCTCAGCCGTGAAGACCGAAGCAAAGAATTCGTTTAGTTTCTCCGCAATGACTTTATCATCTTTAAGTGCTCCTTTTCTATCTCTATCATTCAGGGGCCCCACTGGTTGTTTAACAGGCTTCCTGCTTCTGACGTATTTAAAAAAACGTTTTGTTATTAGCTTTTGAGTTTTTGCTAGCTGTTCTTCAAACTCCATTTTGGCTTTTCTTATTACATTCTTACACTTAATTTGGCAGTGTTTATGCTCTTCTCTAGTTACCTCACTAGGATTTGACTTTCACTTTTTAAAAGATGCCTTTTTATCTTTCACTGCTTCTTTTACATGGTTGTTAAGCCACGGTGACTCTTTTTTAGTTCTTTGACTTTGTTTTTTTAATTTGGGGTATACATTTAAGTTGGGCCTCTATTATGGTGTCTTTGAAGAGTGTTCATGCAGCTTGCAGGGATTTCACTTTAGTCACTTTAAAAGGTAAAGTGATTGTGCCAAGAAAAATGTTATAATTAATTATACTTCATATCTTGAAAACTCACTGAAGCTTTTTAGTCTTTTTAGCATTCTATCTTCATTCAGCCTGTTCTCAATGCAAATCTCTACAAGAGAATGTTCAAAAGCATTCATTTGCTGAAAAGCATTGATACACAAACAGCCAGACATGGAACTATCTAAATGAGGCTTAGAATATCCAATACTACAAATAGATACTGAAGCAATATCTATAGAATGCCAAACAATTATGGAAGTAAAGAATTTTGTTTCCTCCAGATTAGTGTTTCAGCTGACATAGGTATGATTTACTATACAGAGTGTAGCTTTCCACAGTATAGGTTAGACTGTTTCTGTTTGTCAGATCTGAAATCAGTTTTGGCCAGCAGCCTATTTAGGACAAAGACAATGGAGTCACTTGTGAAAGTAACTGATCCACTGAGACTCAGAAAAGAACATAATAAGCCTGACAACTTACATAGTTGAACAAGGACTCCAGTTGCTGTACAATAGTTGACTCTGCAGGGCTCCATTGTCAAAAAAACTGCAGTGTTGTTTCTGTACTGTGCTAGTGATTGTGTTTATAAGAAAAGGGACGTCAGCGATAAAAGGAAAAAATGTGGAAAAAAACAAAAAAAAAGTGAGTTTGCACCACTTGATCACTATGTGTGGGGACATTCATAATAGTATTACCGATAGATACCTTTCAATGCTATTATGTGCATCATGGAGATGAGACAAAAGAAAAGAAAGTGAAAGGAGAAAACTGACAAAGATGATTGAAGTTATAGGAAAAGAACAAATTAAGGATTTTCTGGTCATCTACTCATAACTCCACATGCAAGCAGCTTAAAAATCAGCCAAGCTGTTCTCTAGATGACTTCTTTTCAACTTCAGTCACATCTGAAAAACTTAGAAGAATGAGTAATTAAAAAAAAGAAACCACCAGACTCTCTTGATTCACCCCTTTTCCTCTAAGGAAACCAAAGGTAAAAGCCACATCTATTAGATACTGTATGATTATGAGAATGGTAAGGATGAAGATACATGGATAGATCTGTCAAAATGAAAGATCTGTCACTAAATTGCCTTTGTTTAAAATACAACAGTCTAGTTTGTACATTGTTTCCAGAATAAAATAGATTTTCAGGGACATTATGTGTCAGGCAGACATATAAGAGGGTGTCTTGTTTTGTTTTTTAAATCACAAAGGGATTTGTGCATTTGTAGAATGCTTCATTTTATCATTACAATACAAAGAATCCAGAAGATGGTCAGGACAAATCCATTGACCCATTTGGTAAGAGGCATCCTTGAAATTCATCTATTTAAATTTTAAATAAATATTTGAAGTTTGAAAAATTCATGTTTAAGATCAAATAAGTGGAATGCACATCAGCAAACATGGATGTCCATTTTATATCTACATTGCTATATGCACTGAATTGGTGTAACTAATATTTGTCATAAGACACTCCTTGTTTCTTTTTACCATATTCTTCATAGAAATAGAAATAACAGATAATGAGAAACGTCAATAAAATCATAGTCACAAAAAAATATTTTTAAGTCCATTCTAAAAAGCAAAATACTCTGTTTCTACTGCAGAAAGAGCATTAGAAGACATTGGTGGCTGGAAACAAATGTTCAATTTCATGATAAAAAACAAATACTCAAGGTGCAATCAGAGTCTGTCATGTGGGCTATAAAGCCTATACATAAAATAAATAAGTGATTTACATAAACACATTTGATTACTATCTTAAAACACAATTGGAAAGTATGCATTATTGATAAATCTGAAATTAGCCTTTATCAGAGCAACCAATTTTTATAATTTATAAACCAATATCTTGTACTAGGGCATTAACAAAAATCAGTCAGCTATTAAAACATACATGATAGGAAAAGCAATTTAAATATATTAGGGCTGTCAATTAATTGCAGTTAACTCATGAGATTAACTGATAAAAATGAACTGCGATTAATCGCACTTATAACAATAGAATACCCATTAAACTTACTAAATATTTTTGGATGTTTTTCTAAATTTTCAATACTGATTTCAATTACAACACAGAATGCAAAGTGCACAGTGCTTACTTTATATTATTTTTTATTACAAATATATGTACTGTAAAAATGATAAACAAAAGAAATAGTATTTTTCAATTCACCTCATACAAGTACTGAAGTGCAATCTATTTATCGTGAAAGTGTAATTTGAAAATACAGACTGTTTTGGTTACATAACTGCATTCAAAAACAAAACAGCATAAAACTTGTGAGCCTACAAGTCCACTTAGTCCTGCTTCTTATTCTGCCAGTTGCTAAGACAAACAAGTTTGTTTACATTGACAGGAGATACTGCTGCCTGCTTCTTATTTACAATGTTACCTGAAAGTGAGAACAGGAATTCGCATGGTACTTTTGTAGCTGGCATTGCAAGGCATTTACATGCCAGATATGCTAAACATTCGTAGGCCCCTTCATGCTTCGGCCACCATTCCAGAGGACATGCTTCCAGGCTGATAATGCTTGTTTAAAAAAAAAAGTGTCTCCTGCTCTCTTTTACCTGCATTCTGCATATATTTCATGTTATAGCAGTCTCGGATGATGACCCCGCACATGTTCATTTAAGAACACTTTCACAGCAGAATTGACAAAACACAAAGAAGGTACCGCCGTGAGATTTCTAAAAATAACTACAACACTCGACCCAAGGTTTAAGAATCTGAAGTGTTGTCTAAAATCTGAGAGGAAGGACGTTTAGAGCATGCTTTTAGAAGTCTTAAAAGAGCAACACTCTGATGCGGAAACTACAGAACCCAAACCACCAAAAAAGAAAATCAACCTTCTGCTGGTGGCATCTGACTCCGATGATGAAAATGAACATGTGTCAGTCCGCACTGCTTTGGATCATTATCAAACAGAACCCATCATCAGCATGGAAGCATGTCCTTTGGAATGGTGGTTGAAGCATTAAGGGACATAATGGCACGTAAATATCTTGCAATGCTGGCTACAACAGTGCCATGCCTGTACGCACTTTCAGGTGACATTGTAAACCAGAAGCAGGCAGCATTATCTCCTGCAAATTGTACCCAACCTTGTTTTTCTGAGTGATTGGCTGAACAAGAAGTAGGACTGAGTGGAATTGTAGGCTCTAAAATTTTACGTTGTTTTATTTTTGAATGCAGTTTTTTTGTACATAATTCTACATTTATACGTTCAACTTTCATGATAAAGAGATTGTACTACAGTACTTGTCTGAGGTAAATTGAAAAAATATTTTTTTTGTTTTTAAAGTGCAAATATTTGTAATAAAAATAAATAAAGTGAGCACTGTACACTTTGTATTCTGTGTTGTAACTGAAATAATATATTTGAAAATGTAGCATACATTCCAAAATATTTAAAATAAATGGTATTCTATTGTTGTTTAACAATGCGATTAAATCGCACGATAAGTTTTTTTAATTGCTTGACAGCCCTTCAAAGCAGATTACTATTTTCTAGATGCTTTCCAGTTCTTACCATAGATAGATAGATAGATAGATAGATAGATAGATAGATAGTAGGAACTAGAAAGCAATTAGAAACAAGTAATCTGCTTTGAAGTGAACTGTTTTGAAACTGCAGAATGGCCATGGATCAGGCCTAAGGGAATGCTCTCAGATGCTAGGTTAATTCCTTATTAAAAAGAGGAACAGAAATATTTACTTTAACAGTGCAAAATAATAGAGTTTGTAGAGTTGAACAAAGAAAAAAAATAACACTTGCCATCCATATATTACATACACTTTTTAAAAAAAAAATTAAATTGTATGACTATATTGATTGTAGATCTAGATTTTAGCACAACAAGCAAGTTTCCTAAACAGGGAGGCAGGTCACATATGTGTATCCTGACAAATAGAGGACAAACAAGGGAAATTAAACTTTGCTCTTTGAAAAGAAAGGTTTTCTTACACCAGCTCAAGGTACAAAATATCCACTCTGGGAACATCAAAATCTCCAAAAGATGAAAAGGAAGAAGGACAGAATCAATAACTATCTAGCAATCAAGTTAACACCAAATATTTAACCAGTTTCCAGAGTATAATTAATGTTACATTAACATAGATATATAGTTAATGTCCAAAATGACAAAAAAGTCTATCAAAGACTATTTCTTTGCCCTGACCTTTCTAAAATGTGGATGTCTTGCTGAGTGACTGATTTCTGGACTGCTAACATTCCTATTAACTGAAAGAGCAGTCAACCTTTGCTGAACCCAACTACAGGCAAATTGGCACCAATTATTCCCATCTATCTGTTCCTAGCACTTAGTCATCTTCAGGAGGCTGAAATCTCCCCACTGTCCAAAACAAGGTTTGACATTCAGGAAAGAAGTTACCTGCCAAGGAAGATTTCTTACAATGAGTGGAATCCCACAGGGAAAACTATCCACTGCCATCTACTTTCCTCAAAATTTATAAATCTGTCAAAGTGAGACAATAAAATGTAGAATGATAAATAAATAATACATAACCCAGTAATTTAAAAGTTATGATGGGGGTGTGACGGGTTGGATCACAGAAACCCCTTTGGGACTGCCACCTGATGTGCCTAGACTACCTCTGAGCCCATTTTCCCTGCCAGCTTGGGACTTGTTTGAGCCAGACACACTTGCCTGCTGCAAACACAGATCCAAGTCTGAACCATGTCCCCCACAAGCTGCAGGCTTACCTGAAAACAGCTTAAGAAATGCGCCTGTCTCCAGCACTCAGGTACCCAGCTCCCAGTGGGGTCCAAACTCCAAATAAATCTGTTTTACCCTGTATAAAGTTTATACAGGGTAAACTCATAAATTGTTCACCCTCTATAACACTGATAGAGAGATATGCACAGCTGTTCTCCCCCCCTACCCTTCAGGTATTAATACTTACTCTGGGTTAATTAATAAGTAAAAAGTGATTTTATTAAATACAAAAAGTAGGATTTAAGTGGTTCCAAGTAATAACAGACAGAACAAAGTGAATTACCAAGCAAAATAAAATAAAACACACCAGTCTACACCTAATACAGTAAAAAAACTAAATGGAGGTAAACCTCACCCTCAGAGATGTTCCAATAAGCCTCTTTTACAGAGTAGACTTCCTCCTTGTTTGGGTCCAGCAATCAGTCCCACCCCTGTAGTTACTGTCCTTTGTTCCAGTTTCTTTCAGGCATCTCCTTGGGGTGGAGAGGCTATCTTTTGTGCCAGCTGAAGATCAAATGGAGGGGTTTCCCCAGGGGCTTATATAGTCTCTCACTTGTGGGTGGAAACCCCTTCTCCTCTCCTATGCAGAATCCAGGTACAAGATAGAGTTTTGGAGTCACATGAGCAAGTCACATGTCCATGCATGAATCAGTTCTTTACAGGCTGATGCCACATTCCCAGGAAAGCTCAGATGTGGATTGGCATCTCTCAAAGTTCATTGTCAGCGTAGTGTTTCTTGATTGGACACTTAATGAGAATAGTCTTTTCTCAAGAAGCTGACCAAATGCTTCACTGAGGCTAGTTAAAATCAAACAAGTACATAGCCAATATTCATAATTGCAAATACAAAAATGTTACCTCCATACAAATAGGATGAATATATCCAGTAGATCATAACCTTTGCAGAGGTGTTACATGGCATATCTAGCATAAAACGTATTGCAGTTATGTCATATTTACATTCATAAGCATATTTCCATAAAGCATTATGGGGTGCAACATCACAGGGGGTTGCACTTATTCTTCCTCTATTTTCCCCCTTTCTTCTTGAAATACTCCTCTTCTTTGGGTTCTTGGTTTTGAGAGTCTCTAATCCAGGTTTTATATATATCCTTCACCTATTTTTTGTCTCTTTCCCATTGATCTATTTCCCTGTCCTCCCATGTTAGGCTGCAGTTTTTTTCTGCTTTCCCATATATCCCTTTTCCTTCATTTCTTTTTGTTTTATTCTCTCTGTTCTTCCCCCACTAGCTCTCTTTCATGCTCATTTTTTCTTCAGCTCCCTTTTCTTCACCATACCTATCCCAATTTCCTTTTCTCTAGCCCTATTTCTAATTTCCTTCCTTTGGCTTCATTTCCTTCCAATTTTCCATTTCTTTCTCTTCCATGCTGCCTATGCACAACATGACACAAATATGCTGAGCAAGGGAATGGCGCAGCAGAGGAACGTGCCCTCTAACTTCGAGGGGAGGGAATTGAAGTAGTTGTGGTCAGTCATATGGGATCCTATCCACTGTATATTATCCTACTGGAACACAGATTAATGAGGATTTCCAAATGTCAGTGAACAGGGTGATCAAAATGCAACTGCATATTTTGCACAAGCTTATGGCCTACTCTAAATACATGTAGCAATCAGAGCCAGTTTATATATTTTTGGGAAGGTACATGAACACTTATTTTGCAGCCACCTCTTTTTAAAAAAGGAACTACATTACTAAGAGAAGGCTGGTTTGAGGGCTTCAGAAGAATTAGTGAGATGATTCTTTGAGAGTCACCAGAGGAGAGGCCAGAGCACCATGGCTTGGAAGATAGCTGTCTAACAATTGTTCTATATTATGGGACTATTTTCCAATCACCCACTTCTTTTTACTCTTCTTTGCATAATATAACAAGCAAATCCAGGGGCTAAGTTATTCTCTGGTGTAAGTAGTTGCAACCTCATTAAACAAACAAACAAAAAACAATGGGTGAAATCCTGGCCCCACTGAAATTGATGGGATTCTTGTCACTGACTACAATGGAGCCATGATAAGAACATAAGAAAGGCGGTACTGGGTCAGACCAAAGGTCCATCCAGCCCAGTATACTGTTCACCAACAGTGGCCAATGCCAGATGCCGTGGAGTGAGTGGACCTAACCAGGCATTGATCAAGTGATCTCTCTCCTGCCATCCATCACCCTCCTCTGACAAACAGAGGCTAAGGACACCATTCCTTACCCCTCCTGGTTAATGATTTCACCCAAGTAGTCTGTGCTCAGTTATGGAAAGGTTGAATTTAGTTTAAGGTCTCCTGTTTGCGGACCAGAAGGTGGGGAGAAGGAGGAGGGGATAAAATAAAGGAGACTCCTGAAATTCTGTAATAGGTAGGAAAGAGGTATTAATGGGTAAGGTGGGTCAAAAGCTGTGTTTCTCCTCACCTTCAAGAGCACATAGCTCTGTCCTTAACACAACTGTACAACTCTATATCTACTCTCATTTCCTACTCTCACTTTAAAAGGATTATTTCCCCGCCTTCTCAAATCATCAAAATCAAGTCACTTGTGGTCTCAGAGATAACATGGAAACAGCCCCAAAAGGAATATTTTCAGAAGGTTTGACTACCCCGGAAAAAAAACATTGTGGAGCACCTCCTCTCAGTACATAGGGAACGCAAGAATTTCTCACAGCAGCCTCTCCACAACCTGCTCTTCTTATAGAATGGAAGAGTGGTAATTCTGCTGTGTTTAAGGTCTTTGATGAAGAGCAGTATTTGGCCTTTAAGTTATAAGAGAAATTAACTAGTTTGTGGCTAAGTAGACAAAGATAACTGACACTAGATGATTTTATTTAAGTTTTAGTCTATCCTGAATACATCAATTACTGAAAGAAATTTCAATTTGCTTTTAACTACTAGCAGCAGATCTTCAAATGGTATTGCCTGATAAATCTGTAATGAGGTTTAGTATAGAGCCAGCAACACTAACTCTTGCTTATTATAAAAAAAAGTGTAAAGCTAATTTTGAGAATGCTTATTGAAATTATATTTTTGGAGTTAAAAACACACACAGAAAAAATGAATCGTTCTACATCAGATTTACTTATTTTGACAGTTCAGAGTTTTAATGAGAGAAGGCTATCACATACAAGGACTTCATACCGAGATAATGTCCTGAATTTTAAATCTGTTCAAGCTGTCAGGATGCAAAAATTCAATGAATGTTCAAATGCTGAAATTTTATTAAAAAAAAAAAACACAACCAAAAAAACCCCACACACTAGCTAAAGTGATTGAAGTTATCTCACTGAAGTGACAAACAGATTCTATATCTTTTTTTGCATTTTTTCCTTATTATAAAAATTCACAAATTAATAGTCTGACTGATGAGAGTCACGCTAGGTAATTCTACAGTTAGTATTTTTTTTTTCTAAGAGGAAAATAACATGAATCTTTGTAGGGATGCTTTTATTCTCAGTTTCTGAGCGTGAACTAATAATATAAGTTTATGATACCACTGTGGGCTCAATCTAACTTTTTAAATATATACAATTATGTTTAAAATCCTAAGACATTAATAAGATATATCCAAAATGGTGATGCATATAGTTTCTGGTACTATGTCTATACAAAGTTAGTTAATCTACATGACTAGAAGTGAACAAATTACTTAAATTGATATTTGTTTATTTTTCTAGGCCCTTCCTTCACTTTTTCTAGTTATACACATCCCATGGAATATAGTCAGCAAAGATAGATAGAAAAATAAAATTCCATGTTATCTTTCTAATCAGCAGATCTTTACTGCAGATTATGGCCAACCATAGATGAAGATACCTATTAAGGTCTACACACCTACTAATGGCCAAGTGATTTACTATATACTGGTATCTCTGATATACGACTGCTTGGACATATGCACAGAAATCCTACGTATATTATGGAGACAGACCCAAAAGCTTGGTTATTACTTTTCTTTAAATAAAGTAATTGGCATAGGTGTGAAAAGACTATGCAGGATATTGCATACCCATCTAATTAGTGGATTTATGGGTGGCTAATAGTCAATTGCTAAGGACCTAAGAAAGGATTAATATATCTGACCTACTATGATGTTTGTAGTTATGCTCAGATAAAAAATTATATATCACTATAGCTCTGCTATTCTTTCCATGTATAGGAGGTACCTATAAATGCAGGGATGAAAATGGGAAAACATAGTAGGTGGGTTTCTCTCTGAGCCTCTCTGTAGGGCTTACTGTCTGCATTGACTCTGCATGTAGGAACAGCATTTGGACTCCCCACTAACAGAAGAAACAGTAATTTATGAAAATACAGTAACCTTTAACACACAGCACCATAAAAATGAATACAATATGTATTTCATTATGTGCAATAGAGAATATTTAGGGCACTATTGATATATTACCTTTCCAGACTCCGGGGTGGATTACATTTTTGTTTACATGCAACCAAGGATACTAATATATTGTAATTTAAAACTAAGAAATTATCTCCCTTTCAGTCTAGCTCTGTACTAGGAATTAATGGAAGACTTCAGTACCTTTAATGCCTATTGTCGTCTTTTTTCATTCCCAACATGAAATTTGGCACTGAGAATTGCTCCAAGTTTAGAGAGAGACATAGGAGTAAGTGCTCAGAAAAATATGAATACTTCTCAACACTGGAAAATGTTCAGTAGTAAACTGGGACTTAGTAGCTGTTGAATCTGGTAATGATGAGGAGCATTAGAAATAGTTATTAGTTTTGACTGCCTTGAAATTACAAAAATAAGTGTTTAGAGTCTATGAGCTATATCCTTGATCCAACTGTCTATGGCACATTAAGTAGTGGAAGCATACAGAAACAAACATCCTTCCTCAACTTGAATAGCTGGGAATTCTGACCCCATTTTATTCCTCATCCTGTACCCTGTTGGGGCTATAGGTAAACCCTCAAATAAATTCACCAAGGAATGTGCATCAAAGATTTGGGAGCGACACTGAATCTGAACTGAGATCTACATTTAAAAACATAGAATCAGAAATTCCTAAATACTGCCTACCTGTGAATGGAGTGGGGAGTTGTTGGGGTTGTCCCTATCTCATCTGATGGGGAGAGACTTGATAGACTTTATCTTCTCAATTTGGCTCCTAGATCAGCTTTGGAGCTATTGGCTAAAATATCCTATTTTGGGCCTTGGGGCCCTTTTTATGGTCACACTGTTCTCAGCTGGGATAAGCAACTGTATAGGCTCTCTGCTTCCTTTGATTTCATCCCACATGCCTGAGGCTCTACCCAATGCTCACTGAAGTCAATAGTGAGACTCCTATTTTGATAAGCTTGAGATAAGTCCTAATTGCCATGTGCAATGCCTGACATTAAAGGGTCTGACATTTACCAGACAGTGGTGTCTGATATACTGAGGTTATTCTGTACCAAAACCATAGGAAAATATCCTGGTATTGCAGATGCTTCCGTATGTGGTTATTATGGGTAAATTATTAGCTATTCATAGATTCCAAAGCCAGAAGGGACCAACATGATGATCCAGAATGACTTGCATAGCACAGGCCATAGAAGTTCCCTAAAATAATTCACGGAGCATATATCTTTTAGAAAAACACCCAATCTCCATCATTTGTCATTGATGGAGAATCCACCATGGACCCTTAGTAAAGTGTTCCAATATTGAATTACCCTCACTGTCAAAAAATTATGCCTTATTTCCCCTGAATTTGTTTAGCTCAGCTTCCAACCAATGAATACTCATTTTTCTTAAGGGGGACTGACTCTGGAAAGTGCGAGAGTTGAGCACACGTAATTAGCTGTCAGATATATACCTCAGAATCCACATAAGCATCTGTACTGGAATACAAAAAATTGAAGAAGGTAGTGCCTGAAGCTTTGCAGCAAGGATATTGATTGGAAACAGGACTTGGGCCTGTGGAACAGTATTGTGAAGATTGGTACATCCTGAATTACAATAGCATTGTAAGACTTAGTTTTCTAAAATACATCTTTTCATTCTTTTTATACTTGAAAATTACTTTTCAGGAATGAACTCTTGCCCCACATATTTTTATTTTTTCACATGAAATGCAAGTGAACTAAACTAAAGAAAATAATCTGTATTTCTCAGTTTTGCCATTTTACAACTTTAAAAAAAAACTAGCAGACCCTTTTCCTTCTTTTCACTCAATAGTCTTCACCCTTCTGAATCACAAATAAGATGCCATACTCACTGACAGGAAATAGTCAGTGATCTGCACATCAGAAAACGTTTATCATATGCTGTTACCATATACTGTAGATTTTAGTCTAACAAAGCATTTTGTTCATCATGAAACAAAAATTGAAAAGTAAACCATAAGGGGCAATATAGCAAGGCAAAGATTAACAGTAGGTAACTTTAAAAATTGAATAAGTCATATATATATATATATATCAGCCATCTGGTGTGAGTTATTCCACTCCTAATGGCTTGACTGCTAGGAAAGTCCTTTAAAAATCCATTAATATTTAAAGTCTTACAAAAGAAGATTTGATTTGAAACTTACTCATGAACTTCCTCAATTTTTAATTTTTTATGTTTTCCAACCTACACCTCTAATTTATCTGAAGATTTGTGCTTTTGTTTGTGTTTTCTTAACACACTTAACAACAGTTTCCTATGTCTCCTGAAAGGCATCAGAGATCTACTTAAAATGATACATTTACTACCACTTTCTCTCTAATACAGTACACATTTGTCTTAGAACAAGCAGCCCCCACATGAAACAGCTTTGAGGTAGTAAATTGCCTGTTTGAATGGCTTAGTACTAGTCTTTCTTCCCATTGTATTTAATATTATGTGTCCTTTCAGTGCATGTAAGTGGATTTCAAAGCGGATTGTGAATGCCAGCACAAATCATGACAACATTAAACTGAGAATACACTCCCAACTTTACTCACAAATCATTTATATGTTACTTCGTTGCTATATATTAGCTCTTTGTCCTGATAGAAAAAGTGCTGTATAAATGAAGCGCTGCTTTGCATATGGCAGGGGACAATGAGAACATAAGAATGGTCATACTGGGTCAGACCAATAGCCTGTTGAGCCCAGTATCATGTCTTCTGACAGTGGCTAGTAACAGTTACTGCAATGGAAATTAGCAGAACTGCGCAATTTATCGAGTGATCCATCCATTGTCGTCCGGTCAAGAGACAGACAGAGACAAACATCCGGAATTTTGGCCAAGTAGCCACAAATTTTATTTATCAGGCAGAGTAACCTAAATTGAATAGTATCAGAGGTGTAGCCGTGTTAGTCTGGATCTGTAAAAGCGGCAAAGAGTCCTGTGGCACCTCGTAGACTAACAGACGTATTGGAGCATAAACTTTTGTGGGTGAATACCCTCTTCTTCAGATGCATGTACATCATGTAGTGGGTATTCACCCATGAAAACTTATGCTCCAATACGTCAGTTAGTCTACAAGGTGCCACAGGACTCCTAAATTGGATAGATTCTAAAGGGAAACCTATAAGGAAAGTCGCGAACAGGGAGGATGGTAGGTAACACCAGACAGCATCACCAGCCCTCCTGCATATAGATTCAAATCCAGCAGCTCTCCAATTCTTCAGGGTTAAACAAATTCACTGAAATGCCTCTTGAGAGTCCAGCTTACTTCAGGCCCTGTACTGATCTGATAACCTAAGTACATACCCACAGAATACCACTATGAGGCTCTGGGTTCTAGGCTCCTGGTGGTTGGAGCTATGGTTGGGAACAGACACCAAGGATTGAAGCCAGCCTGAGATTGAGTCAGACTAGGCCAAAGGCAGCCTAGGGGGTTTAACATAGCAAGGCAGGAGGAGAGCTCTGACTGAATAATAAGGGTTGCACAGACTAACTTGCAGCTCTGGCAGGGTCAGTGAAATACCTGTGGCTGAGGTCATCTGACGCAGACCTGGCCCAGGGGGGTAGGCTGCTACAGCCTGCCTGAGGGCTGAGTCACGGCAGGCTGTGCTTATGGGATGCGTCAATGCAGCTGAATTGCTGCAATACGCCAAAGCTGAGTCACTGCAGGCTCCAATGGAGGGGTGAGTCATGGTACCTATTGAGTTAGTCTGGCTATGGGTTTGCCTCACAACCACCAAACCTAGAAAAAGTGCTCTGGAGTCCTTGCAAGTCCTTAAAGAGGGATTGAAGCCTAATTCACAGGGATGGCGCTTGAGCTTAATGTTATGCTTGGATTCTAGACCGAAGCGTTGTGTAACTGCATCAATACATTAATTGACAAAATCATGGTGACCAAATGCACCTATATAATCCAGTGAAAAGCATATGATCCCACAACACCACAAACCAAGACAGTCCATGTGCACAGGGAGGATGTGGAAAGGTGCCAACTTTTGCTCTGTGAACCACTTTATGAATGGCACTTGCACCAGACAGACAGACCAATCCCTTGAATCCTTAAATGCAGTGGGAGCTGTCAGAGCTTCCCTTGCAAAGAAAGAGCCTCTGTTGGCCACCAGGGGCTGCACATAACCCAGAGGTTGGACTCCATTCATTAATGCCCTCTCCCTGCAAATGTACTGTAGCTACAATAATCAGCACAATTTAACATGCAGTATCATCAAATGACTTTGTCATCTTCTGTTATTACTGTATGCACAACTGCTGTTGCATAAAAAGATAAAATTAAAATAAATTGTCTGTCTCTTCCTCTCCTCTTCCTTGAGTCAGAAGCAACTTTCAAAATGTCAGGGGAATAGAAAAGAAGAGACTAAACAATGCTTTTAGCTGTTTTGTCTTACTTACTGGACAGCTCTGAACTGTAAATCGCCTTCTTATCCTTTCATTATTGTTAGCAGAGCAGTCACTGTACTAACACCACCCAGCTGCTATTCTGTGCCTGATATTGAAATCCCTTTGATCTGACTAATTTTTTCAAGACACTAAGTAAAATACATTTCATGCCAGATAAATATAACATTCCTCCCCTTCAATGTTCAGATTTAACTCAGGTGATGGCATAAAATGTGAAGCTGCGCACTTGCCTATCTATACACAAAGATTGAGATTGTCAGTAGTAAATTTAATCCACAAACAGATCGTAAAAGATATCCCCAAATTGAAGTGATTAACAGGTTCCCTATAAGAAAAAAATAGACCAGATAGTGTTTTAAATTGCTAGTCTTACAACAAAATGTATTCCACAAAAAAAGATACGCTCTGCACATCTACAAAAGGTATACATTCTGCATATCTACAGATTACAAAAAAAACTCTGTTAAAACACATGACCCATTTTATACATTCAGCGGTTTGGTGTTTGTGTGTATATATATATATATATATATACACACACACACACACCCCAAATATATTCTGATATTTGGTAACTGAAAGTTTTAATTCATTTTTGTAAAGAATAAATCAACGTTCAGTGGCCAATTTGCTGTTACTGATTCTATGCCAGTAACAAGTCCCCCAGCAGAATGAAAACTCTCTCTAAATTTGACTGGAAAGCCTGAGCAATTCTGTTTGCTACTCTGTAGCATCACAGAATTTTGAAACACAAAGAGCTCTTTTTGAGGGCATGCCCTTCTTAAACATATGCAGCTCGATGTCTAGTTGGCAGACGGTATCAAGCAGAGTGCCCCAGGGGTCAGTCCTGGGGCCAGATTTGTTCAACATCTTTATTAATTATATGGATGGTGGTATTAATTGCACCCTCAGCAACTTCGCAGATGACACTAACATGGGGGGAGAGGTAGGTACGCCGGAGGGTAGGGATAGGGTCCAGAGTGATTTAGACAAATGGGAGGTTGGGCCAAAAGAAATCTGATGAGGTTCAACAAGGACAAGTGCAGAAGGAAGGAACTGCACTTAGGAAGGAAGAATCCCATGCACTGCTATAGGCTGGGAACCAACTGGATAAGCAGCAGTTCTGCAGAAAAGGACCTGGGGATTACAGTGGATGAGAAGCTGGATATGAGTCAGCAATGTGCCCTTGCTGCCAAGAAGGCCAATGACATATTGGGCTGTATTAGTAGGAACATTGCCAGCAGATTGAGGGGAGTGATTATTTCCCTCTATTCGGCACTGGTGAGACCACACCTGGAGTACTGCATCCAGTTTTGATCCTTCCACTATAGAAGGGATGTGGACAAATTGGAGAGAGTCCAGTGGAGGGCAACAAAAATTATTAGGGGGCTAGGGCACATGACTTACGAGAAGAGGCTGAGGTTATTTAGTCTACAGAAGAGAAGAGTGAGGAGGGATTTGATAGCAGCTTCAACTACCTGAAGAGGGGGGTTCCAAAGAGGATGGAGCTCGGCTGTTCTCAGTGGTGGCAGATCACAGAAGAAGCAGCAATGGTCTCAACTTGCAGTGGGGGAGGTCTAGGCTGGATATTAGGAAACACTATTTCACTAGGAGGGTGGTGAAGCACAATGGGTTACCTAGGGAGGTGGTGGAATCTCCATCCTTAGAGTTTTTTAAGGCCTGGCTTGACAAAGCCCTGGCTGGGATGATATAGCAGGTGTTGGTCCTGCTTTGAGCAGGGGTTGGACTAGATGACCCCCTGAGGTCTCTTCCAACCCTAATATTCTATGATATGCATCCTAGAATACTCAAGTAGCTGACTGAGGAGATATCTAAGCCATTAGCGATTAACTTTGAAAAGTCATGGAAGACGGGAGAGATTCCAAAAGACTGGAAAAGGGCAAATATAGTGCCAATCTATAAAAAGGGAAATAAGGACAACCCGGAGAATAACAGACCAGGCAGCTTAACTTCTGTACCCGGAAAGATAATGGAGTAAATAATTACTAAATCAATTTGCAATCATCTGGAAGATGATAAGGTGATAAGTAACAGTCAGCATGGATTTTTCAAGAACAAATAATGTCAAATCAACCTGATAGCTTTCTTTGATAGGATAACAAGCCTTGTGGATAGGGGGGAAACGGTAGATGTGCTAGGAAAATGCAAACTAGGGAAATGCAACCTAGATGGAGCTACTATAAGGTGGGTGCATAACAGGTTGGAAAACTGTTCCCAGACAGTAATCAGAGATTCACAGTTATGCTGGAAGGGCATAATGAGTGGGGTCCCACACAGAGAAGTTCTTGGTCCAGTTATGTTCAATACCTTCATCAATGATTTAGATAATGGCATAGAGAGTACGCTTATAAAGTTTGTGGACTATACCAACCTGGGAGGGGTTGCAAGTGCTTTAAAGGATAGGATTAAAATTCAAAATTATCTGCACAAACTGGAGAAATGATCTGAAGTAAACAGGATGAAATTCAATAAAGACAAATGCAAAGTACTCCACTTAGGAACAATAAATTGTACACATACAAAATGGGGTGCCTAGGAAGGAGTACTGCGGAAAGGGATCTGGGGGTAGTGGACCACAAGCTAAATATGAATAAACAGTGTAACACTGTTGCAAAAAAAGCGAACATAATTCTTGGATGTATTAACAGGAGTGTTGTAAGCAAGACAGGAGAAGTAATTCTTCCGCTCTACTTGGCGCTGATTAGGCCTCAGCTGGAGTATTGTATCCAGTTCTGGACACTAGATTTCAGGAAAGATGTCGACGAATTGGAGAAAGTCCAGAGAAGAGCAACAGAAATGATTAAAGGTCTAGAAAACATGACCTAAGAATGAAGATTGACAAAATTGGGTTTGTTTAGTCTGGAAAAGAGAAGACAGAGGGGACATGATAACTGTTTTCAAGCACATAAAAGGTTGTTAGAAGAAGGAGGGAGAATTTTTTTTCTTGTCCTATCCACAGAGGTTAAGAAGCAATGGGCTTAAATTGCAGCAAGGGAGGTTTAGGTTGGACATTAGGAAACCCCCCTGCTCCAGCCCTGATCCACCTCCTACCCCCCAAACCCATCAATCCCAGCCCAGAGCACCCTCCTGCACCCCCAACCCCTCATCCCCAGCCCAGAGACTGCACCCCCAACCAGAGCCCTCACCCTACTCCCAACCCCAATTTTGTGAGCATTCATGGCCCACCATACAATTTCTGTTCCCAGATGTGGCCCTCAGGCCAAAATGTTTGTCCACACTGGCCCAGATAACACTTTGTCCTGCCATGAGTGCAGGGGACTGGACTAGATGACCTCTCGAGGTCCCTTTCAGTCCTATGATTCTATATTACTTGAAATAAAATGGCAATCTAGTTATTCAGTAATATCAACCTGCAAAATATTTTAAAACTTTCCTGGTCAGTGTTTATCCAAAAAAGTATTCTCATATTTTGATGTCCTTGACTGGTTTTTCTCTCCAACTTTCACATCACTCTGAGCTGAAGGATAGATATTTTCTTAAGCAATATTACTTATTTGGTATATTTTAAATTTACTGACTGCATAAAATCTATATTAAAAATAGATACTTTAAAATTGAGCCCACTCTACTTTTCCTTTTCTTTCGCCAGGATGAAGAAGTGTTGCTTGTTTCAATTCCTTCATTTCCCAGATATTTCTGTTTGCATCTATATTTATTGTTTCTGGAGTAACTTCATAGCTGGCAGATGCAGTAAAATACTAGCAGATATATTGTTTCTACCCAACATTTATTGGCACAGCTTCTCTTAGTGCTAACAGCAGTTATGCAGCTACCAAAAGGGAAGAATATGATCATTACAGCCAGCATTTTTATTAAAGTACACTGAAGAATTCAGATTATCTGCTTCTATATGTAAATATGCGACATGGGAGAAGGGGAGCCATAATGAGAGAGAGAGAGAGAGAGAGAGAAAGTGTAAAATGCTCCTCCATAACCACCATCCAGTCACTTTTTCAATTTAGTTACTTTGGGAAAAAAATGCACCCGGAATCACTGCTACTCCAAAATGAGGTTTTGTAAAGAAAATAAAACACGGTTGAGAAACGAATTCATGAAATATTGCCTCTAAAATTATCTACATGCCTATGCACTGATCTATTTCAGTGTTTCTCAAACCATAAGGTTGGCTTCCCTGGGGAAGTTCTGACCTCTTCAAGGGGAGGCACAAGGAAGGTTAGGAAAAATGAGATTAAAAATGCGTGCTCCTTTCTTCTTTTTTTGTGCTAAGGACTTGCCAAAATGAGAACACAATACTGAATATTCAATGATAAATACTAAATGCTTAATTGATGGCTCCTAGTTTGTTTAGTCTAATATAATAATGACCCAGCAAGAAAGAAAAGTTAGAATAGGCTGCTTTTCCCATAATATTAAAATTTACTGCCCAAATGCAGTTTCTGTTCTTCCAATAAAAGTCCTTCCGTTCAGTACCTCATTTTAAAAAGCATTTTCATTAGGAGACAAACACAGAAAAATAATATGTGAGCAAAGGAGGAATAACATATATGCCTAATTTTCACTCTCACGCAGATAACATTCCCATTATAGTCAATAGGACTTTTACTTGCATTAGGACTTCAGAGCCAGGCTTTATGAGTCAGATTCTGAATGGTACGCAGTGCCTCAAAGTGAGGCTGTCTATTCCCATGACATGAGATTAGAGGAGGGGCTCTGCACCTCACAGGATTAGGCCCTACATTTGGGAAACCATGCTCTAGCACAGGGATCGGCAACCTTTGGCCCCACCGGTAAGCCCCCGGTGAGCCAGGCCGGTTTGTTTACCTGCCACATCCGCAGGTTCGGCCGATCGCAGCTCCCACTAGGCGCGGTTTGCCGCTCCAGGCCAATGTGGGCTGTGGGAAGCGGCGCAGGCCGAGGGATGTGCTGGCCACCGCTTCCTGCAGCCCCAATTGGCCTGGAGCGGCAAACCGCGGCCAGTGGGAGCCACGATTGGGCAAACCTGGGGACGCGGCAGGTAAACAAACTAGCCCCGCCCGCCAGAGGGCTTACCCTGGTGGGCCCTGTGCCAAAGGTAGCCGATCCCTGCTCTAGCAGCCCACTTAATAAACCTTAAGGGTCAGATTCTCAGCCTTAACCGCACCTGCTTTGCGATGCTGAGCAGAGGTAATGCAAAACAGGTGGAAAGCTGCCCATGGGGGGTAGCCAAGGATTCCCCAAGAGAAGATGTCATAGCCAGCTCTATATGGTTTTCTCTTCATCCACCTTAATATAGGTACTGCTTAGGATAGAACAAAAAAACTCCCATCTTGATCCCTGTTGGATTCAGCCCTCATTATTGAGAGGGAAAAGCTTTAAAATATGACCACCATTACAGGATAAAAAACCAGAGAAGAAATAAAGAGACTCAAATTTATTGGTTTTTTAAATCTCAGGATTCTGGGGAGCCTGACTCATAATTTTTGAACACTTGGGGTTGGAATTACTGTATTGAGGGCTGAAATGGACCCCCAACTGTCCCAGGATCAGGAGAGCAGAAAACGGTCAGAGGGCTTGTCTTTACTGCAAAGTTATTTTGAGTGATAGTCCTGTCCACACACAAAAACCCAAGTATAGTGGTGCTTTTAATTCAAGTTGCCTGGCCTGTCAGGGACTATAGGCTGAAGTTTGAGTTAGTCACTGACAAGTAGTGCTAACATGACCAATCTGCAGCATGGACACAGGTTAGCCTCTACTGGAGGGCCACTGATCATCAATCATCATCATCATGTTCCTATTATGCCTCTGGCATTTAGGGCAGTGACGAAGCTCCTCCACTCTTGTCTGTTTCTGGCAAGTCTTTCAATGGTTCCCCAGCTGTGCCCCAGGTTTTTCAGCTCAGCTTCCGCAGCTCTTCGCCATGTTGTTTTCGGGCAGCCTCGTTTTCGCTTGCCTTCAGGTGTCCATCTTATTGCTACTCTGGTGATGGAATCAGTTTCCATCCGAATTACATGACCGATCCATCTCCAATGCCTCTTGGCCATGATGGTGCTCAGATCCTCTTGGCGGCAGTGTGTCAATAGATCTTGGTTTGAGATTGTTCTGGGCCAAAAGATGTGGAGGATTTTTCTGAGGCAGGTTGTATGGAATGAAGACAGTTTGGACATGTCATACTTTCTCATTCCTCAGCATTCTGCATTATAAATGGGACAGGGTTGTTAGCCCTGTGCCTGACCCTCTACCTGGAGGACCAGGGTGTCTGTTTTATCTGGCCCCTTCCCCAAGGACCAATCCAGCATGGTTGAACCTACCAGGAGCAAAAAGCCCCCAGCAACACAGATTCTGGGGATCGTTAGAGCACACAAGCTGTCCCACCACGACAAGGAACGGACACCAGAGAACAGAGGGCCACTGATGCCTTCCGAAAATTCCCCTCACTGCCAAGGACAGACAAGTTCTCTTACAATTTATAGGGAAACAAATAATAGGGCAGCTCAGTTTAATGCAGTGCAAACAATGGGATGTGTCCCCAAAGTCTTAGTGCTACACATAAGTGAGCACAGCAACTAGTGTGAACACAGCAGCTTGAGTGTTACTTTGCAGTGTGGCTGCTCTCACTCAAGCTAAGCTAACCCAAGAAGAGTAACTTGGGTGTAAAGAACTCACTGCAGGACATACCCTTAGAAATATCTTTTGTTTCCCTCATCTCCTAAGCTGCACTGATTTTACATTCAATGCTGCTAGGAATCTGGCTCTAAGTTGGTAAACAAGTGCGTTTTGACCCAATGAAGTTACAATTTCAGTGGTTTGAAAAATAATAAAGTGTATATGTTCTGCTTATATACTTTGTATCCTGTCTATCTGTTGTGCAGTTACTGCATGCAGCATTTTGATTGTATTTATATACATTTGCTTATGAAAGAATGATTCTGCTAAACTGGAGAAAGTGTTGTGTTTATTAAGCCTGTATAGAAAAGGGAGACAAAAACAAACAAAAGGATCCCTGAAGAGCAAGAAACACACATACACGCGCTAGTAATTGCAAAGGAAGAAAAAGCCAGAATGCCTTCTGCAGAAAGCCAAGATTTATAACCATTATGTTTGCCAAGCAACCAGTGAAGATGCCCACATGAAAGCAGCATTTGTATCAACTTCCAGTGTGCATCCAAAACATCCATTATGAGAATTGCACAATTTCTGGCCTACAGTCCTAGACTTTCATTTCCATGACTGCTATCACTATTCTCTCCCTTAGCAGTCTAGTCCAGCCCTTCAATACAGAAATAATGCCATTCGTGAAACTGATTATACTGTTCAAATTTTGAATTGATTTGCTCAACAGATTTTAGAATGGGATGATAAAACAGGATTGTGTTAGTTCAGTGGTCACCAACCGGTCAATTGTGATTGCGCTGGCCCCTTCTGAGAACAGTGTGGGGCCAGGGTAGGCAGGGGAGCCTGCCTTAGCAGCAGTCACACCAGGAGCCGCCTGAGGTAACTGCTGCCTGGCAGGAGGCAGCACCCCTTCTCAGAGTGGGGCAGGGAGGTGATTCTCTAGCTTGTGTAGCCATACTCGTGCTAGCTCTCATCAAGCTAGCATATTCAAAATAGTAATGTAGCTGGTATACCAAGGGGAGTGGCAAGCAGCAGCATGGTGTAGCTATGCCAAGTACATACCCAGAGGGTTGAGGTATGTTTGTACTCAGCCCAGCCAGCCTGCATGTCTCTTCACTGCCAGTGCTACCACAACTACACTACTATTTTTAGCATGCTAGCTCAATGAGAACTAGCGAGAGTATGTCTACACAAGCTAAGGCATCACCACCATCACCCCTTATATAGACATGCCTACAGATTAAAGGCCAGAAGGGGATAGCTATTAGGTCATCTAATCTGACCTCCTATATCACAGGTCATTACATTCCACCCAGTTACCCTGTTATTGAGCCCAATAACTTGTATTAACTAAAGTACATCTTTCAGAATGGCATCCAGTCTTGATTTGAAGACTTCAAAGGATTGAGAATCCACCACTTCTGCTGGTAGTTTGTTCCAGCAGTTAATCCCCCTCATTTCTCAAAACAAATTGAGCCTTGTTTCCAATTTGAGTTTGTCTGACTTCAGCTTGCCGTCATTCGTTCTTGTTATGCTTTTCATTGATAGATGAAAGAACCAAGAACCTTTAATAACAAGTGTTTTCACACAATGAAGTTGCTTCCTAACAATTAAACCGGAAAAAAACAAGTCTGGACAAGCCAACTGGTTTCAGCCATTTATTTTATCTTACTGAAATAAACTAATTGTATTATACATTCCACATTATCCAACCCAAATATAAATAATTAAGGAACGAATCAAACACAATTATTCACATCTGGTACAATATCTCCCCTCCTGGGAGGAGAGTCTTGCTGAACCTCTAAGAGGCACAGCACAGAACTCTCAGTTGGGAGAGAGAAAGGACTGAGATGCCTTTAAGCCACCTCTGTACCCTCCCAATTCAGAACTGCTCTCCATCCTTTGGTGTAATTTAGGAAGCCCTGAAGGTCTGAATTCAGCAGCCTTGCCAGCAACCTATGGGCCTGAGTACTGCTCAGAATCTCCAGTGCTGCATACTATGACCCCATCCCTGACATGCCTATCCTGCCCTAAACATACCCCATGTCAAAACTTGTAAGAGGATCCTGGGAAGGCAGCCTTAGGCTATTTTCCTCTGTTCCTGAGATGAGGAAATCCTCCCTTAGCCAGATCTGGGTCTTTTACAGTCCCTTTATGCTGCTCCAGCTCTTTATGTGGTATAAAGGAGCTGGAGTGGGTGTGAGGAACTCACCCTTGAATGTAAAGCAGAATTCTAAGTGAGACCCGTATTCAGAAGAGAAGCTAAAAAAATGACAAGAGAAGCAACACTGCTGGATCATGGTTGGTCATAAAATATGGAGGGGAACTAGTTGGAAACATCAGAGAAAAAAGAATGGCTACTTTACAATTTCATTTATTATTCTGCTGTTTGTATGTTACAAAGAGTAAATAAAAACAAATCGAACAAACACCCAACCCTCCCCCCCAGTACCAAAAACAAAACAACAAAGTTTTCACAAATTTTTAACAGAAGTTGTTCTAGTATTTACATTCTCCTTGCCTAGTAGCAAACTACTGGAGTTACAGTTCACAAACTGTTGTCCTATGGAACACTCATAGCCTGGAAACAATTGTAAGTTGTCTGCAGAGAGCTGGGTGGTTACATGGTGCTTTTCATTTTCTTTGCTTCCAGCTGCTATCATATCAGAGACAGCTAAAATATTTAATAAATACTATCCCTAGATTTTCCCATGTCAACAATTGCTGTAGATGCAACAGACATTCTATGCAATTATGAATTGGAGGGGAAGCGGTCCATGTGATCCCTAGCAAATGGGGAAGTGGTGTCCAAAATAATCTGTCCATCAAGATGTAGGACAATAGAAAAAGAAGAGAATCCCTTAACAGGTCATATCTGGAAACTAGTGTGTTACATGGGTTTAAACAATTTCTAAGAAGTGAACAGAATATTTGTTTTTGATGCTTGCACTGAAGCAAGTTACTTTGGTATTAATTAGAAGGCACTGAAACATACTCTGTCTACACTGGAACTGGAGGTGTAATTTTTAGCTTTGGGTAGACATACCTGTACTAGCAAATATTCTGTTACAGAAATGACCTGCTGTGGGATTCTCTGCTTTTTCAGTTTTTCATCTTGATTGACAGATTATTTTGGACACCACTTACCCATTTGCTAATGACCACAGAGCTAGCATGCTAAAAATAGATGTATAGCAATGTGAGCAGGGGGATGGGCTAACCGCCCTGAGTATGATTCCATCTGAAACTCTAGGTATGTCCTCAGGCAGGTAGACCATCTGCCATTCGCACTGCCACAGTTGCACTACATTTTTAGTGCTTTTGCTCAATTAGAGCTGTTATTATACCTCCACTTCTAGTGTAGACATACACTAATATTATGACATGTAGTCCTTGTGGTAGATTAAAGTTCCTGGAATAGTAAATATATTATTTAGCTAGTGCTATGTCCCGGTTACAGTGCATGATGTTTTGGCAAGAATAGCTGTTCTCCCATTTATACCTCTTTTGCATTTCTGTCCATCTCTGCTGAGTCAATATTGTTCTTTATAAGCTGGTTTAACACATTTATGAACAAATTCTTACTGTTAATATGAATGACCTCCCAGATGCTAAGAACCAAGTTTTCACAATGCTAGAGGTGAAAAATTAAAAAATATTATCTGGTGGCCTTCACTTCCTTTTCTGGTCACCGAATTTCCATGAGAAAATTAGTATTTTTATGGATGGGTTAGCTATTAAAGGTTAGTCATTTTTTTCCCTGTGATTTTTACTATGTAGCTTGCTACTCAGCATGTGAGCTACATGTGGTTGAAATTGATCACATAGTTTTGTTTCTATGGCAATATTGTCTAGTATTTGAACCATAAGTCTAGGAAACTAAAGGGTTAGGTTCTTCTCTCTTGCTCAGGGTGTTCTTGGACAAATCATGCCTCTCAGTTTCAGTTTCCTTAACAACAGTAAAACTTACCTACTTCAAAGGAATGTTGTTAAAATTAATGTTTGTAATGTGCATTTTTAATCTTCAGAGGGAAGGTTTTATACAAGTGCACAGCACAGAGAACCTGTAAATTACATTTGATTAATTTCTTGAAGGAAGCAATCAATTACTTGGAATGAAATGCTAAGTATAATTATGGCCACTCAGTAGCATAAGATGGGAACAGAAATTTAGATCTCCTAGCTCCTAGCTTTGTACTTGATCCACTTGATAATGTGGCTTTTGTGGGCCGTTATTCCCACTGCCAACATCTCTTCATTCAGCTTTTTTAAAATGTAATCAGAACTCCACTTTAGTGAAAAAATGCACTCAGATTAGCAGTTTCCGTGATAGGCATCTTCAATGCACTCATCACATGATATCTAGCATTTTTACATCTAGTGCAAATAGTGTCCAGACTCCTGAATACATGTGTAAGGAAGGAGCGCAGATTCATATGAAACAAGTTTACAACAAATCTTATGTATAGTTAACGATTTATAACTACATATACAACTTTGAACCTGTAAATAGTTTAATAGAGCTGTTACTTGAACAGAAATAGAATTCTGTACATGTACATGTACTGTACTCATTGTGCAGAAGGGAAATTATATGGTGATGAGAGTTTTAGGAGTCATATGGTGCTAGAACATGCAGAGCAGACCTTTTTGCTTGTAAATTCCTAGAATTAAGAAACTGCTAGCTATATAATGCTGTTTCCCTGTCCTAATTACAGAATGGGATATCTAGAAAGTACTAGTAATTTTGTACAGTTGGGGACCTCCTAGACAATGAAGAATGTGGAAAGTTAATTAATTCACATGAATGATTTGGTTATTATTAACAACTATGCACATTTTTGCTTATTTTGGAATCTAGAATCCAAAAAAGGAAGGGTAATATATTTAATAGCCAACTGCAGCCACTTGCCAGTTATCAATTCAGAGTTTAACCACAAGTGGCCAGCTGTGTTAGTTATCTTTATTTCCCATTAAGATAGAAGGGTGTTTGGTTTTAGTCAAATAGTTCCTTTATCCCTCCTACTTATTATGGAAAAATGAAGTTTGCCAGAAGCAATCAATCTTACTGTAGTGTAAATAAATGAGTAGTAGGTGGTTCTTGGGCAAAGGAAGTAGGAGAGGACATCAGCCAACCATGTCAGATTCATCTGTTCTTGGATTAATTGTGTCCTGACAATGGTAGGACTGGTTCATTAGGTTATCCTTGTTATTAAATAAGAAAATCTGTGCCAAATTATCAATTCATTTTGAACACATACATACTGCACATACATTGAATCAGTATAACAGCACACTATTTCTTTGAGTTCATATCCACCCACTCCTCTGCCTCTCTCTGCTATTCCAATCTTGGTGGAGGAGAAGTAGCTCTTTGCCTTGACTCGTCTCACTGAGGTCATGCTTTTGCTTGTGTTTCATTTCTCAACAATTTCCCTCCCTTCGTACTTTGACTTAAATCTCCATTTCAGTCAACTGTACAGTTAGAGTACTGATCCTCCCTCACTATTCTCCATTTACTGCATCCTTGTAATCTTTCCTCATTCCAATGAGTGTAAGATTATTTGACAGTTTACTACTTTTAACTGTTTTATTCTACCCCACCCCCGTCTTTGGCCATTTTTATTTTCTGCCTGTAAAAAAGTTACTTTATCCAATGCCGTGTTTCTCTCTTTTAGGCTGTTAGCTGTAACATTTTATAACACTTCCATATAAAAACACCCTATAAAAATGAAAGGCCTCATCATGTCTGATGCTAAGATTCCTAATATATTTTCTGGTGGCACAAAGAGGAGTTAAAGCTGCACCAAACATGCAGCTGAGAATGTATCCTGTGCAGAAGAATCCCTAGTTGGCATAGATCTGGTGCAGACAGCTCTGCACCACCAGCTGCCAGGCTCATTGGCAACTGCAGGCTATGGCTGGGGATCACTGTGTTCCAGTGAGTCCTAGCTGGTTTAACAGCTACATAGAGGGTATTTACAAGCCAACACAATCAGGGGCGGCACCAGCTTTTTTGCTGCTCTAGGCGGCGGCAGCAGCGGGAGAGAATGCTGGCGGCCGAAGAAGCTGCTGCCGAAGTGCCGCCGAGGATCTCGGCGGCCGCCTCTCCCACCGGCGGCTGCCGAGGGACGTGAAATGCTGCCCCCCAAATCCTGGCACCCTAGGCAACCGCCGGCCCTGAACACAATACAGAGTAGCCCTGAGGCAATAGGAAACATCGTCAATTCCCCCCTTCTTTTCATAAAGATGAGTTAATATAACATTAGCACGTCTAGTGTCTGTTCCTCACCACCTCAAGAAGTATGTGATAGCTAACAGTAAATGAACGTGTATCTGCCAATCTTATTCCTCCATAAAGCTCTTAAGAAAACTGACTGTGCCGGTCAGATTCCCAGTTACACGAGTACCATGCTCTGGGTAGCTCAGTGATTTGGGTGGTGGAAAGATAGTGATACCACCCCGTGCCTATTAGGCAGGCAGCTTGAGATTGCAGAAGTGTAACAGCATTTTAGCTAAGTCCATTTTTCCTGCCTACAATCCAGCCCCTGCCCCTATGCCAGGGTCTACAAAGGGGCTGTCATGCAACTGGCTATAGTACTTCAACATTCCCATTAGTTTAGGAAAACCCCTGGATAAAAGTGTGGGCAAGAAAAAGGAGGTCTTAGGACCTTGCTCTTGGTTTTTGAAGTTTAAATTTAGCTATTTGTCTAGGTATTAACTTAGCAATAAAAATTGATTTCATATATATAAAAGTAAGTGGATTTATTTTCATTCTGAACAGTATTTGAGATCACACAGTGACAACCATTTTGGTATTCTGCTATACCACAAGCTCCATTTCACCTACAATATTACCAGGGATGCTTTGTGCCCATTTGTCATTTTGGAGCAGTCAGTCACTGTTGTAACATTGCTTTTGTAGTAGACCACTCTTTAGTTACATGCAACAACTACCCTTTTGTGTTTTAAATAACAGCAACGTCCTTATATATTTAAATTTCTGCTCTATGTAGTCTTGTAAACTGACCCGCGGCTGTCTCTTTGCAATGCTTAACCACGGTTTCAAAACCTGTGCCAAAACACATTTTTGTCCTATTCATACCTGTCATCATTCAGTTCTCAGCACTGTACTTCAGTTGTACTCTTTGCTGACAACTGTTATCAGCAATGGGTTAATTTGTTACTTGAAACAGGACTAGCGAGTGACTGACTACATTGAAGAATGGCTGCTATTTGTGTTTATTGCGGGGGCCATAGCATAACATGTTCAATGAGCATGGTTTCCCAATAGTGATGAAATGCATATATATCCCAAGATTTATGACTACTAATTGTCATACATTACTTTTAAAGAACACAAACACATAATTCATTCTAGTCAGACTCTGCACCCAAGGATCACATTTTTTAACAAAATATTAGAAATACCCAAGAAATCTTAAACACATCACAACTTCATATAAAAGACTTTATAGTTCTGTTTCGGGTCATAAAGATATGTAGATCACAGAGCTAGATAGAGACTCTCAAACATGAACCTAGACCACAATGTTTTTCTTAATAGTAGGGACTGATGGGTTAGGAAAGAAGCTGTAAATCAAAAGCTAATCATGAAATGGAGCTATCTTTCACAAACGGTTTTAAATGGCATGCATTCTTTCACATTTCATGAAGCGTGATCTGTAGCTGCTCTCTAACCTTGCAATGTTTTTGGCTAAGTACAGTCCCTTATGGAAGGAGTTTGGTCATTGTACAAGGAATATAACTGCCATCTTATTATCTTCACCACCATACTTTAAAATCACAGAGGGATTGTAACAGAAGGAAGACATTCTAACTCTCTTCCCTCAAACTTCTCCATGCTACTACCAGGAACAATCCCTTATAAGTGATTCAAATCAGACATGCACATTATTTCAGTTGGCCAACTGCCAACCAAGCATATTTCTGCATGCCTATTTCTCATGAGTTCTGAATTTCTTCATAGGAAATTATTTTCATTTATATAAACCCAAATCCATCAAATTTACTAAATTATTTAATGAATAATTGGAAACGCCTCTTATTCCAGCAAATGTAAGGGGGTATTCGAGGCCGGCTGGCCTTCTGGTATGTATCCAAGAACAAAAAAGGAACACTTTCACTGGAAAAAAAAGGTTCTGTTCAGCCTAACAATAATTTAAATACTGGTTGTGACAGGGACACTCACCTCCTGAGTGCATCCTAGTGGCTAAGTGTAGTACTGCTGGAGTTTTCCTGCACCTGACACCCCTGTAGGTTGTTGATCTTGGTCTTCAATGGCTCAGCCCTCCGGCTAAGTCACACAATCAAAAGTATGGACCCCTTCCAAAGAAGCAAAATGTTCAACAAACTGTCAGCCCTCAACCGCATCTTTAGCCCCATCTCTGGGCCCTTTAATCCCACTCTTCACTCAGGCTCTAAACAAGTCTTGTCCCCTTCTTAGAGCTTAGGCCACCTTCCCAGTGGCTGGTGGAGGAACCCAGGCCCACCCACTATTCTTGTTTAGGACACAGAGATTCTATCAACAGCAGCCATGTACTGCTCTCCTTAAGTAGTTGCTGCTGCATTCACTGGGCCTGTTCCCACCTGGTCCCTTTCCTTTCACCTGTTACTTTAGGGTTAAAGTTCTCAGGTCTTCTCACTCCCACATCCAGTAAATGCAACCCGTCAAGTTCCTGTGGCCAGAGTGGAGCATCCTTCCTCACCCCTCTGGTCCCACTCAGGAAATTAACTGCTCAGACCCTGCATCTTCTTTTAGCTGAGACTGCTTGTCTCTGATTCGCTGCTTCAATGAGGCCTTTCTAGTCAGGTTTGGAGGAACCACCTTTGTTGCTTCTTTGTGGGGTGGAGTATAGTTGGAGCACATGGCATTCACCAGGGGGACTTGAAAGGCCAGGTACACCCCATCACACTTGTGTATTAATTTTGTCAATTACTTGCCAACTTTGGGTTTAAAAATACAGCTCTTGAGTTATTCAACCTAAAATGTGTTTAAACAACTGAAGCCAATATTGCAGCATATGCATTTATTTTAATCTATTATTTTCTTATTCAATTCTGTATTTGTGTGCAGGTTTTTCCTTTCATTTTCAATTAATTCATATAAATATTTTATTTTATTTTATTTAATTTAATCCCTCATTATGTTTGCCTCTGAATTACCTTCTCCTTTACATAGAGTGCATGGCATCTTGTTTTCTTTGACTTTCCCTTTCTGTGCCTGATTATATTGTTTCTGTTCTGGACACTTGCAATTGCAAACCCTTCAAAAACAAAGCAATCCAAAATCAGAAGGTTCAAATCTGGAATTAAACTGGAAATTAGTTCTCATGTGATGTTTTCTTAAATTTTAGTTTAAATTATTTTTCCAAAATTAATGATATAAGCCTTGAGATCCTGACTCAGACAGTGGTCCAACTAGTCCAGTATGTTGTCTCTGACAGTTGCAAGTAACGTGCTTCAGAGGAAGGTTCAACATTACCACAATTAACAAATGTGGAATAACCTAGCTATAGATGGGATTTCTTCCTAACCCCAAAAAAGTAGTTTGATTTATTGTTTTATGTCCATAAGCATGAGCATTTATATCCCTTATATTTTTAAAGCCTATTTAATGTTGCCACTATCGTTTACTGTAAATGTCTGTATTTGATTCCTACTAAGCTCTTTCATTCAGTCATATCTTGTGGTTTCTGGTTTTCTTTTTAAATAAATATTTCAATTCAATTAAATGACACCTTGTTCCTGTATGAAGAAAGGTAAATTGAAGCATTTGATTTTTCTTCTCTTCAGCAATCATTATTTTGTACATCTCCATCATGTATTCTCAGTTCTAAACAGTCCCAGTCTTTTAAATCTTTCTTCTTATGGAAGTTTTTTCATACCTCTAATAATTTCTGTCACCTATATCTAGAACTCTTCTATTTCTGCTATATCTTTGTTTTTATATTGGTTGACCAGATGTGAACCATGTTTTGCATATGTGGGAAGAACACTCAATTTATACTATGACATAATATTCTCAGTATTATTTATCCCACTCTTTGTATATGCTATTATTTTGTTTGCTCTTTTGATAGTCACTGTGCATTAAACAAACCTGTTTTCATTCTGCTGTCCACAACGACAACTCTGTCTTGTTACTGAGTGTTTTCATTGATGGTTCCACACTGAACAGAAGTGTCCCTTACTTGAGAGTGTACTGGGTAAAACATTGGCAGTGTGTTATAGAATAGGTGTGTCTGAACAGATGGTGATTTAAGCGGTACACCTTGATCTTCCTAAGAGAGAATAACTTGCTGGATGTGTATTCTCATTAATTCAGGATTCTCTTCACTTGTGAGGACTGTCATGATTACAGGGCTTGCTGCACCTCTGTCCCCTCTCTGGTCTCTAAGTGCACCCTCACAGGTGGCATGTCCCATGCCACCACCTCTCCTAGAATAGATTTCATATTTCTCCCATTCTTAGACTTAGCACTGAGCTATAGAACCCTATGTATCAACCATGCTGATCCAGAAGGTATGACTGAGTTCAACACCTGTGTTTCATGCCTTCAGGCATCTGTAGCCAATTGTGAATATAGTAACCAGACAGCCTTCTTAAAGAAAAAATATTGTTTAATTTCAACAGTCAGAACAAAAATGTTAAGAGAAGAAGGATTTTACAACAACAAAACATCGATACATATGCCTATTTTACATACAGGCTTACCATCCCCTGATAATAGCCTCTACAAGTCAAGTTTCTTCAGAAACACCAGTGGGTGCCTGTGTCAATCCAAGTAGCTCCCCAACAATTGCCTCTCCATTTCTACCCAGCTATAATTATTTTGATCCTCTGGTTCCCAGCTTCTGTCCTGAATGGCAAAGTAAGTTTAATACCTTGACTCGAGGTAGAATTTTCACAGTTAATAGCTGAGGCATTGTCTCATAACAACCCTGATGTTTTTACTGGAGCGTGGGTTATCTTGACCTATTGTTTCCCCTTGCTGCTTGTTTCCCAACAGTTCTGTTAATTTAACCCAATATAGTCACACAGTACACATCTCAATCACTAGGTCAACATTCAGTATTCATAAACTATTACAACCCATTTAAAATTTATATATGCAAATCTCTGCACCTGCAGAGTGGATGAAATTCAGCCTAAATTAAGTCAGTGCAACTCCGAGGGAAATTTCAAAGTCACAGAATCATAGAATATCAGGGTTGGAAGGGATCTCAGGAAGTCATCTAGTCCAAACTCATGCTCAAAGCAGGACCAATCCCCAACTAAATCATCCCAGCCAGGGCTTTGTCAAGCCTGACCTTAAAAACCTCTAAGGAAGGAGATTCCACCACCTCCCTAGGTAACCCATTCCAGTGCTTCACCACCCTACTAGTGAAAAAGTTTTTCCTAACATCCAACCTAAACCTCCCCCTCTGCAACTTGAGACCATTAATCCTTGTTCTGTCATCTGTTACCACTGAGAACAGTCTAGATCCATCCTCTTTGGAACCCCCTTTCAGATAGCTGAAAGCAGCTATCAAATCCCCCCTTGTTCTTCTCTTCTGTAGACTAAACAATCCCAGTTCCCTCAGCCTCTCCTCATAAATCATGTGTTCCAGCCCCATAATCATTTTGTTGCCCTCCACTGGATTCTTTCCAATTTTTCCATACCCTTCTTACAGTGTGGGGCTCAAAACGGGACACAGTACTCCTGATTTGGCCTCACCAGTGCTCACCATATTTAGTGGTGACATAAAATCCTGGTGTAAATTAGGCATAAACAGAATTAAGTAGACAGAAATTGCAGTATATTGTAACTTTACCAATTTGTCATGCAGTGGGCATGAAAAAGAAAAGTAATGTTACAAACAAAGAAGAGCGAACCTGCAGAGTAGTAGGAAAAAGCAGCTAACAGGAGGATGCAAAACATCCTTGCCTACTCATAGAATCATAGAATCATAGAATATCAGGGTTGGAAGGGACCTTAGGAGGTCATCTAGTCCAACCCCCTGCTCAAAGCAGGACCAATCCCCAATACTTCACTTTAAACTGTATGTGCACAATCCCCAAAATTTCTGAAGCCAAATTCAGTTGTGATGTAAATCATGCATAACTATTATTGCCTTCAACAAAAGTTACAGCTATTAATGGTCAAGGTAGAATTTACTCTATGAATCAAAGAATCAAAGTATCACTACACTGCCAGAAACACCCATAACCTGACCATTGCAAATTCCTTTACTATTCTACAGCACCACTGAATTCAGCAATACATTAATGTTATTTAATTCAAGAGGTGAAATATAGGATCTAATAAATTTGATACTCATATAGGAGGGAAGCAATGGTCTGTGGCTACAGAAATGTGTCCTACAATCTGCACTGGACTTGAGAGGGGAACTGAAATGATGACTGCATGTCACTTTTGGGGCTTCCTGAATTCTCATTGATGTCAGGAGCTAGATTGGTGCCTAACAAAAGTTAGAGCAGATTTAAGACTGCTCCAAAACTACACCAGCTAATAATCATCTCTGTGCGCCAGAGATCACTGCAGTGTAGCAGCATTTTGATCATGCCCCTTCTCCTGGCACAACCCTGACCTGCCCCTATCACTTGGAGCATCCTGAGTTGCCTAATTAAAGCATCACCATGGCACCTTTTGCACCAAGACTGGGTGCTTAGTGTGAGCAAGGAACCAACTCAGTAATTCTAAAGTACAAAATTAGGAAATTAGGATTTTTTTCTGTCCTACAATAGCCATGTCTTTCTACTTTATAAAGTGTTAGAAAACTTTTTGTGGTAATGGAATTAGAATGGAATTAGATTAATAACAAAAAAAGTCTATTATTGGGAAGCTGAAGTAAGGGTAAATGACTTAGAAATCCCTTAAATATTGGACATTTAATTTAAAATAGTCCTTTCCTTAACATCTGCAATTCAGTGAGTAATTGCTTTAATTAAAATGACTAAGAGGTCATTGAATATTTGGTATTATATACACATTATACAACAATTTCAAATACATATTTTTATGTATCATGGGCATGCACCAATTACTACAATTCTCTTCATTCTAACATTACCTTGTTAGTATTTTTTTCTTCTCTTTCGTTGTGTCCCTCCCCTTATAAGTCACGAGTCATCTTGACTTACAGAAGTAATTATTGACCTCAAATAGAAATAAAATGCACAAGCCTTTAGCCCTTACTCATGTGAATAACTGCACCACACACTTAAGAAGAGGGGGGAATTTGGCTGGCTGGCCAAGTGAAGGAAACAGTGCTTTATGGCTGGGGTGCTACAAAAGGGAACAAGGGGCCAGCATGGTGACACTGACTCATCCCCTGGGAATTGGATGGGCGGAAGAGTTTTAAAGGGCAGCCCTGTGCATGAAACCCCCTTTTACATGGGAACAGGCTGAGGCAGCACCCATACTCCCTCCCCTTTAGATGGTGAAATACCAAGTTTGGTCAAGACCGGATGTGGGCATTGTACTGCCCTTTTTTAGCAGGGCAGGGAAGAGACGGTTACTCACCGTAGTAACTGTTGTTCTTCGAGATGTGTTGCTCACATCTATTCCAATTAGGTGTGTGCGCGCGGCGTGCATGATCGTCGGAAGACTTTTACCATACCAACACTCGGTGGGCCGGCTGGCGCCCCCTGGAGTGGCGCCGTTGCGGTGCCTGCTATATACCCCAGCTGGCCCAGCGCCCTCTCAGTTCCTTCTTGCCGGCTATTCCGACAGTGGGGATGGAGGGCGGGTTTGGAATAGATATGAGCAACACATCTCGAAGAACAACAGTTACTACGGTGAGTAACCGTCTCTTCTTCTTCGAGTGATTGCTCATATGTATTCCAATTAGGTGACTCCCAATCCTTGCCTAGGAGGTGGGGTCGGACTGTGATACTGCAGAGTATAGGACCGCTGTTCCAAAGGCAGCATCCTCCCTGGAATGCTGAACTATGGCATAGTGAGTGGCAAAGGTGTGCACCGATGACCAGGTTGCTGCCCTACATATCTCCTGTATGTGCGCCAGGAAGGCAGAGGATGAGGCTTTAGCTCAGGTGGAGTGGGCAGTAGGGTGCATGGTGGGAACACCAGCCAAGTCATAACACCTCCGGATGCATGACGTGATCCAGGAGGAGATGCGTTGGGAGGAGACCGGAAGGCCCTTCATTCGGTCTGCCACGGTGACGAATAGTGGAGTCGTTTTCCGAAAGGGCTTCGTCTGCTCGATGTAGAAGGTGAGGGCCCTACGGACATCCAAGGAATGGAGTTGCTGCTCCCTTGGAGAGGCATGCGGCTTCGGGTAGAAGACCGGCAGAAAAATGTCCTGGTTAATATGAAAGGCCAACATTACCTTGGGCAGGAAGGCTGGGAGTGGTCGCAGCTGTACCTTGTCCTTGTGGAATACCGTGTAAGGGGGTTCCGAAGTGAGCGCTCTGAGTTCAGATACGTGCCTCGCCGAGGTGATGGCCACGAGGAAGGCCGTCTTCCAGGAGAGGTACAGGAGCGAGCAAGCGGCCATAGGCTCGAATGGGGCCCCCATGAGCCTGGTTATGACAAGGCTGAGGTCCCAAGTGGGGACCGGACGGCGAACCAATGGGTATAGACGTTCTAACCCCTTGAGGAACCTGCTGACCATGGGGTTGGAAAAGATCGAGCGCCCATTCTCGCCAGGGTGAAAGGCCGAGATCACCGCCAGGTGGACCTTTAGCGAGGAAAGTGCTAGACCCTGATCCTTCAAAGATAGGAGGTAGTCCATAATGGTATGCACCGGCACCTGCGAAGGGATGACACCCCGAGGGCCGCACCAGCAGGAAAAACGTTTCCACTTGGCTAAGTAGGTAGACCTGGTAGAGGGCTTTCTGCTACTTAGCAAGACTTGATGCACTGGGTCAGAGCAGTGGAGCTCGGATGGGTTCAGCCATGCAGCAGCCACGCTGTGAGGTGGAGAGACTGCAGGTCGGGATGATGGAGCCTGCCGTGCTGTTGAGTAATCAAGTCTGGCCACAGCGGGAGAGTGATCGGGGCAGACACCGAGAGCTCTAGGAGAGTGTTGTACCGGTGCTGCCTGGGCCACGCCGGGGCGATCAGGATTAGGCGGGCCCTGTCCGTGCGTAATTTGAGCAGGACTCTGTGGACCAGCAGCACCAGTGAGAAGGCATAGGACAAGTGACCTGACCAAGGCAGGAGAAAAGCATCCATCTGGGAGCCTGGGGAGCATCCCTGGAGCGAGCAGAATGCGTGGCACTTCCGGTTCTCGTGAGTCGCGAACAGGTCTACGTGGGGAAATCCCCACCTCCGGAAGACAGTGGATAATATCCGGCCGAATGGACCACTCATGTGCCTGAAAGGATCTGCTGAGGCGGTCCGCCAAGGTGTTCTGGACCCCTGGGAGAAAGGAGGCCACCAGGTGAATGGAGTGGGCTATGCAGAACTCCCACAACCTCATTGCTTCTTGGCAGAGTGGGGAGGAGCGTGCCCCTCCTTGCCTGTTGATGTAATACATGGCCGTCATGTTGTCCGTGAGGACGGCGACACAGTGACCCTGCAGGTGCTGGGAGAAGGCTTGGCAGGCAAGGCGCACTGCCCGCAGTTCCCTGACGTTGATGTGCAGGGCTAATTCCTGCACTGACCACAGGCCCTGTGTTTGGAGGCCCTTCAGATGGGCTCCCCAGCCGAGGGATGACGCGTCTGTGGTTAGGGCTAGGGATGGCTGTGACGGATGGAATGGCACCCCTTCCAGCACTTTCTTGGGGTCTAGCCACCAGTTCAGGGAGGCTAGGACCTGCGGTGGTACTCTCAAAACCAAGTCCAATCTGTCTCTGCGTGGGCGGTATACCGATGAGAGCCATGCCTGGAGTGGACGGAGGCGTAATCTGGCATGAGCGGTCACGAACGTGCAGGACGCCATGTGACCGAGGAGGCTGAGGCAGCTGCGAGCCGTCGAGGTTGGGAAGCTCTGAAGGCCACGTATGATGGTTATGAGGGCCTGAAAGCGTGCCTCTGGCAGAAAAGCTCAGGTGAGAGTCGAGTCCAGTACTGCCCCTATAAAGTCTAACCTTTGGGTTGGCTCCAAAGTGGACTTTTCTACATTCAGGAGCAGGCCGAGCTGATTCTGACGGCCTTGAGCATGTTCAATGTGCGACTGGACTTGGCTGCTGGAGTTGCCGCGGATAAGCCAGTCGTTGAGGTAGGGGAACACCTGAATCCATTGCCGACGAAGGGCAGCCGCCACAACAGACATGCACTTGGTGAACACGCGTGGTGCCGTGGAGAGGCCGAAGGGAAGAACTGCAAACTGGAAGTGCCTTTGGTCTACCACAAAGCGGAGGAAGCGTCTGTGTGGAGGGTAGATCGCGATATGGAAATACGCGTCCTTCATGTCGAGGGCAGCGTACCATAGAAGGGATAATGGTACACAGGGAAAGCATGCGGAACTTCAACTTTAACATAAATTTGTTGAGACCCTGCAAGTCCAAAATAGGGCGTAGCCCCCCCTTTTGATTTGGGGATTAGGACATAGCGGGAGTAAAAACCCTTGCCCCTGAACTCCCTTGGAACCTCCTCTATTGCCCCTATGGAGAGGAGCGTTTGGACCTCCTGAATTAGGAGTTGCTCGTGAGAAAGGTCCCGGACAGGGAAGGAGGGGTGGGGGGGAGATAAACTGAAGGTGGTATCCGCTTTCCACCGTGCATAGGACCCAACGGTCCATGGTGATATTCGACCACGCACGGAAGAAATGGGAAAGGCGGTCTCGGAAGGGGGGGAAAGGATCGTGAACTGAGACTGGTACTCCGGCCTCGGGCGTCCCTTCAAAAGTTTTGTTTGGGCCCCGACGATGGTTTGTGGGAGCCCTGGCTGTGGCCATTCTGGCGACCGGGCTGCCGCCTTCTACCGCCCCTGCCACGTGGTCTCCTCGAGAAGTCCTGCCGTGGCGCGGGTACGGTGTAGGGACGCTTTGCGAAGGGCCGGAAGGATCTGCGCTGCGTGGCTGGGGTGTGCATCCCCAGCATGCGGATGCTGGTGCGACCGTCTTTTAGGGTCTGCAACCTCGCGTCAGTCTTTTCTGAAAACAGACCCTGCCCTTCGAACGGTAGGTCCTGGATGGTATGCTGGACCTCCAGAGGGAGGGTGGAGGACTGAAGCCAGGAGATACGCCCCATGGCGACTCCTGAAGCTATTGCCCTGGCGGCTGAGTCGGCTATGTCCAAGGAGGGCCAGAGCGACATTCTGGCCACGTTCTTGCCCTCCTCAATCAGCGCTGCGTACTCCTGCCTGGACTCCTGGGGTACAAGTTCTTTGAATTTTTGCATGGAGTTCCAGGTGTTGTAACTGTATCGGCTCAGGAGTGCTTGCTGGTTAGCAGCTCTGAGCTGAAGCCCCCCGCCCACCCCCGAGTAGATCTTTCTGCCAAACAGGTCCAGGCGCTTGGCGTCCTTGGACTTCGGGGCGGGTGCCTGTTGGCCATTCCTCTCCCTCTTGTTCACAGATTGAACGACCAGGGAGCACGGTGCGGGGTGAGCGTAGAGGTACTCGAAGTCTTTCGGGGGCGCGATATATTTTCTCTCCACCCCCCTGGCAGTGGGGGGCACCGAAGCTGGAGATTGCCAGATTGAGGTGGCGTTGGTAAATATAGTCCATACAAATGGGAGGGCTACCCTGGTGGGGGGGCGTCAGCTGTTAGGATGTCCATCACCGGGTCCTCAAGCTCCACCACCTCCTCGACCTGCAGATTCATGTTGAGAGCCAATCTGCACAGTAGGTCTTGGTGGTCCCGGAGATCGATGGGAGGCGGGCCTGATGATGATGCTCCTGCCACTGCCTCGTCCGGGGAGGAGGAGTATGACAATCCCGGGACTAAAGGGTCCTGGGGTAGGTCCTGGTGCGGAAGTTCTGGAACCTCCACGCCCAAGGCCTCCGGGTCTGGGATCTCAGCCGATGTCTGGGCTGCAGGGCCTGGGGCCTCCAGAGGAGGGCGTGACACCGTTGCCTCCGGTGCCCGGGACTCTGAATGAGCCGACTGGGAGGCTCTGGAGGGGACCCCTTGGGACTGATGGTACACCATCAGAGTCCAGAAAGGCCACTGCGTCGGGGCTTGAGACGGATCCTGTCCCTCGTCTGGCCAGTGGCTCTGGCCCTCGACCACGTGGCCCTGGTCCAGATAGTAGGCACTACCAGCCCTAGAGGACTGAGAGGCCAAGGAGGAGCAGAGTGTGCTTGAGGGCCGGTCCGCGGAGCCGTTCTGTGCCATGGCGCCGGGGATCGGTACCGGGACCTGGATCGGTACTGACGGCTGTCTTGGTACCGGGAACCCGACCTGGATCGCGTATGCCTCGGTGAGCGGTAGCGAGGTCGATCGTCCAGGGATCTATGCTGCGACCGGCCGCGGGACCGGGAGCGGTACCGGGAATTGTAGTACCGTCGACCGTGTCTGGAGGTAGACCTGTATCGATGCTGCGAGTACGACCAGCGCCGGGACTGCGAGTGGCGTTGAGGAGATCTAGGCTGTTGGTCGATATCCGCATGCGGCACCAGACGTAGCATGGCCAGTTTGCCACGGGACGTGATGATTCTCAACAGCAGTACCGAAGATTGGGTCGGTGCCGGGTCCATCATGGCAATCAAGTCCCGCGCTGCCAAGAAGGTGTCCGGACTGGACGGCAGCGTAAGGTCTACCTCGGCATGCACCGGGGAGCTGGCGGTTACCAAGCTCAACGGCCCTTGCTGTACCGGAGTCGTCGGTACCGGAGCCTTAACAGGCTGCCCTGAGCTCAACGGTCTCTTTGGTACCGGAGTCGACAGGGATGGTGCCGGGATCGGCGGCGGCGCCGGACTCGACGGCCCCTGTGGAGCCGGAGTCAGTGGTGCAGGCATCTTGGCCAAAGGCACCAAGCTCAACGGTCCTTGTGGTACTGGAGTCATTGGTGCTGGCGCCAGGCCGGGAGGTTTGGCGCGGTCTTGAACCGGCTGCGGATGGAGTGGCGCCGGGGTCGGAGCCGGTCCCGGACCCGATTTTCTCAGTCTTGGAGACATCGATTGGCACCTCTGGGGAGTCCGGGCCTGAGGTGTTCGGTGTCGAGGCTCTTTACTGGAGCTCGGACGCTCCGGGGCTGCTGGCGCCGGACCGGCTGCAGAGGTCGGTACCAGGTTGCGGTGTGGGGCTGACATCGGGCTAAGAGACGCTTCCAAGAGGAGCTGCTTCAAACGAAAGTCCCGCTTCTTCTTGGTTCGCGGCTTGAAAGCCTTACAGATACGGCACTTATCTGGAAGGTGGGACTCTCCGAGGCACTTCAGACAGGAGTCGTGGGGGTCGTCCGTGGGCATCGGCTTCAAACAGGGCAAGCACGGCTTGAATCCCGGAGAGCCAGGCATTGGCCCGGTACCGGGAGGGAGACAGGGGAAAAACCCCTTATCTCCCACTACTATTTACACTAACTACAACAAACGAACTATCAGTAAACTATTAACAACTACTAAGAAGTACTTAAAAACTATAAACAAGATACACGAGTGCTAACTGCGCTAGGGAGGTGGAGATCAGCTAAGCTGCGTTCCACAGTTCCAACGACTGTCATGGGTGGTAAGAAGAAACTGAGAGGGCGCTGGGCCGGCTGGGGTATATAGCAGGCACCGCAACGGCGCCACTCCAGGGGGCACCAGCCGGCCCACCGAGTGTTGCTAGGGTAAAAGTCTTCCGACGATCGTGCACGCCGCGCGCGCACACCTAATTGGAATACATATGAGCAATCACTTGAAGAAGAAGGAATTTTTCCATCACCACCAGATCGACCTAGGTAGTGTTGGTTTTTTTCCACCTTCCCCATAGCAGGTTCAGGGAGGTATTTGTTAATGTGTGGCATGAAGGAAAATAGGCTATATGTCCCAACTTATATAAGTGTGGGGCAGATGTCCATTGCAGACACTTCATAGTGATCAGATAAACAGCTTCGAAAAGGACTTAAAAAACAGGTGTTTGTTAAGGGGGTGTGGGAGGGTGGAGGGGGTTGGGGTGCCTATGACTGATACAGCAGGGAGACAACCCCCTTTTCTTATAGCCCACCTTAACTCTCCTCCGGGTGGATGCCAAGGTCCCAACAATGAATTGGCTGTTGGACCTAGATGGAAAAAGTGTGTGTGTGGGGTGAGGAGGGGGACTGGCAGAAGCCCCCCGGGTAATTTCTGAATGAACATGGGGTTATCTGCACTGTATACTTTTCTCTGCCATGTAGTTCTAGACATCTAATAATAAAATTGCGGTCTGATTAAAACCATATCAAATGTCTCCTGTCCTTCTTTCGGTATAATTGGACAATAAGGGATGCAGAGCCAGGTCCTTGTTTCTATTCTATAAATTTGATAAAAACCATTGGTTTTCAAAGAGCTACTTTAGTAGCCTATAATGTATAAATCATTTGGTGAACCATACACAGGAACCACCATGCCACAAACTGGATTCTTTATGAGCAGTCAGGTTGTGTGCTTCCAGAATGGTTTCAAGTTTCACATTGTAAATCTTAGAACTCAAATATTGAGTTAAACTTTGGAGTAATATGGTTCTGCAGTTCTAATCACAATAGCTTTCTGTTCTGTTTAGGTTCTTATACTGTCCCATGACCATGATATGAGAGTACCACTGCTTAGCACTTTTCAGCTGCAGATTTCTAAGAACTTCACCTGAACATCATTACACCATTTTTCAGAGGAGACAAATTGAGGCACAGAGAGGTTCAATACCTTGCCTAAGTCCCACAGCAAGTCACTGACAGAGCTAGAAATGGAACCCAGGGTCAGGATCTGCTGCCTGGTCGATAGCTCCTAATAGCGCCGGTACCAAGCATATTGTAGGGTGGTGTTTTTTACTTTTTCACATTTATATGTTATTATTTTACTTGCAAATAAAGTAATAATATATAAAACCCTGGCATATTCTCCGATCTGCCCTTACCCCCTTGAACTAAACTGATAACTCAGCATACTTTTAATAATTACATTTATTTTAAAATAAGTGAATTACAAGTGTACATAGTACAAACATATTTTCATACTTTTGCCAGTTTTAAGTCAGTCATTCATACAATTAATAATTGCAAGCATAATAATCTTTGCTTAGTGCAGTGAACAATATGCAGACAATATGGAACATGACATCGTCAAGGCTATTACTTTGACAAAACAGATATTGATGTTCCCTTTGATGGAGAAAACATGACCGTCATTATTTTGAAGGCTCCTATTTTCTGTCTTTTAAATATATTAAAATAAAGTACGTCTGAATTTTATCAATATATAATGTTTAAATCAAATGTGCACTCTTTCACACACACACTTCACATTTGATCTAGTTAACATAAGTATTTTTTCTGATTAGAGAAAATGAAGCAGGATTTGCATGCATCTTTTCTCAACTTCAGTTGTTTAAATGAGACATTTCATCTAGTTGTCAAACTATTTAGACAGTCAAGCAATAATTTTAAACAGCTACTTCCTCATTTTCAATTTGACAGGATACAACCTTTCCTAGTTTGAAGCACCATTTATTTTATAATGGGCCCCTAAGAACTACAAAAAGCCCCTGGAAACAGTAACACAAATAATTTAAAATAATTAATGATTACAAGATCTCTCATAGTACTGGGCACTGAGTTTTGAATATTTACATGTATTGTAACTCAGCTCAATCCTGCCTATATTACATTTGTCTTAATTATTGCTAAATACTTTATCACATTATTCTAAGTACCATTATACACTTTACCCTAAGTTACTGTCAGCTCTTCAAATGTGATAAAAATGTAGTAACCGTATGAGGAAAAAAAACAACCCTATGTTTATTTAACTGTTGTCTTAGGCCAATGAAGGTGTATGTGATATTCCCATTGACTTAAGTGGGATTCCCATGCTACATACATATATACATTTAAAAGGCCAACTTTGAACCTCAGTATGACTCATAATAAATATATAAATAAGTTATACAGAGGTTAAATGTTTGCTTGCTAAACATGTATATGCATGTAGCATAGAAATCCCACTGAAGTCCCATGAAAGCTATGTACATGCACAAATAGAGCTTTATTGGAACTTCAGTGGGATTTCCATCCTCTCTCTCTCTCTCTCTCTCTCTCTCTCTCTCTCTCACACACACACACACACACACACACACACACACACACACACACACACACACACACACACACACACACACACACACACACACACACACACACATTTAGCAAGCAAATTATACTGGGATGCTAAGTTTGCTTGCTTAGTACTGAATTTCAGTCTGGACCTAGGTCAGATCTCTATGAGACCCAACTCACTAAGCTCTTCCAGATCGACTATGAACCTTTCATAACTACTCTGAGTACGGTTTTCCAACCAGTTCCGCACCCACCTTATAGTAGTTTTGTTTAGGCTACATTTCCCTAGTTTGCTTATGAGAAGATTATGTAAGACAGTATCAAAGGTGTTACAAAAGAAGAGATATTGCTTCTGCTGTTCTCCCCTCCCCCCACCATCTATAAGGCCTGTTATCCTGTCAAAGAATGATATTAAGCTGGTCTGACCTGATTTATTCTTGACCAAATCCATGCTGTTACTTATCACTTAATTATCTTCTAGGTCTTGGTCATAATCTGTAAAAGGATACAAGTTTCTATATACGGGGCATAATTCTGTTCCATTGCCTAGAAATGCCTTTATACGGAAGCCCTAGTGAGCACTATCAGCATACATCTTTCCCTTTAAACACATACAACTTCAGTGTTGTCTTCTATCAGCCTGTAAAAAGGGTGCCTAACTTATAACGCCACCTTCTGTCAAGTATCTTTGCTGAAGCCTCCCTAAATTTCCCCATTGAAGGGGCAGCAGTGGCTTCACTTTAATAGCCCAGGGAAGGAGAAGCCAAACACTCTAACAAAAGAATCTCTTGAACAACCATTTAAAGGCTGTTACCTCAGAGCCCAGGTTTGGACTATTACAAAATTAAAAGTCCCCCCCCCCCCACAAAAAAAAAGTCTCTGGGACTGATCTGACCAATCCTCCAGGAGCTAGACCAGAGATCACCATCCCTTGCTTGTTGTGCAGTTTCTATTCTTCACCCCAGGCCTACTCAGCTTCCACTTCCTGTATTAAACGGGGCAGCCTGCAGCTGAAGCAAGGAGCCCTATTTACACACAAACAATCCTCCCCCCCAAAAGCTAATTATTCTATTGAACTTGCTGAAACTTATAAATAATAGTTTCCTTTTTGGAACAATTTACTCTGAACAGATGTAACATGTTTTATGATGCTATCCAAAAGTAAAATCCTGATATTCATACCTTAATGCCATATTATAAATAATTTAACTGAGTATATTGAAATTGAAGAGCTACAACTTGTGAAGAATAAAAGCTGTGTAAAGCCTTTAATTTTATGAAAACACAGCAGTCCAACACTGAATGAACTTTAAGGCCAACAGAAGTTAATCTTAATTCCTCAATCACATGTCAAACATTTTACAAGCACATGTCTTTAAAACCAGCACTGGAAAAACTAAGCAGAAAAATATTCAACACTATTAATTCATAGCTCACCCTCCTTATGTTGATAGACTGCTGCTCAATACAGTAGAAACATTACAGTCTTGAATTATGATCAAAAACAGCTTCTTCTACTGCACCACAAGCATAGGCAGTTATTGTTGCTCAGGAAGTATTTACACTCTAATGCTCTTTCTGCTATCAATTATATAAATAGTCGAAATCTTCACTGACCGTTATAAATGCATGAAATTCTATAGGCTTCAGCTGCCATTGAACATCATTTGAAGCTCATGAATGTTTCTTAATACTTTACAAGAAGTGGCTGGTATGAGTGAACAAAAGCTGTTTCAAGTTTTTCAGATTCTGTTCCAAACTGTTTGTAGTTACTTTTATTTACAAAATTAACTTCTATGTGAAAAAGGTTAAAAATCAAGTTACAAATGTTATCTCATACAAGTTTTGCTGATAAAGGTAGTTGTGCTGAAATAGTATAGTTAAACTTAGCACTGTGACATTCTAATTTAAAAATTATCACTATGCAAAAATCAATGAAGAATATATTAAACAGATTAAAAACTGGCTAACTGATAGATATCAAAACACATCTGTAAATGAGGAATCAATATCCAGTGGGGGTGTTTCCTGTGGAGTCACACAGGGATCAATCCTTGGCTCAAATGTTATTCAATATTTTATCTAAGATATGGGGGGAAATCATTGCTGGTTAAAAATCACACTTACAAGATAGGAGACAATATCCTGTAATGGAACTGCTCTAAAAAGAGGTCATAATACAGATCTATACAGGAATAAAAAACCTGCAGGTGGCCCTGGTCAGCTGACTCAGGCTCATGAAGTTGAAAAACTGCTATGTAGATGTTTGGGCTCTGGCTGGAGCCTGAGCTCTCAGACCCTGAGAGGGTGGAGGGTCCCAGAGCTCAGGTTCCTCATTGTCTACACAGAAATTTTTAACCCCACAGCCTGAGCCCCGCAAGTCTGAGGCAGCGATCTAGGCCAGCCGCAGATTGTAACCATAGAACATCATCTGAACATGAGCTCCCAATGTGATGTGGTGACTGAAAAAAACAAATGTGATCCTTGGATATAGAAGCAGGGCAACATCAAGTAAAAGTAGGGAGGTGTGTTATCATCAGTTCATATGGTGTTAGTGGGACAATGACTGGAATACTACATCTAGTTCTGATGTCTACACTTCAGAAAGGATGATGACAACTGGAAAAGGTTCAGAAAACAGCAATAAGAAATATTCAAAGTCTGGAAAATTCACCTTAAAGTGAAAAATCTAAGAAACTCATTGTATTTAATTCATTCAAGAAAAGGTTAAAGGTGACAATAACAGTACATAAGTGCCAACATGAGCAAGATATTTGATAGTTGAGGGCTCTTTTAATTTAACTGACAAAAACGTAACAAGATCCAATGGCTGGAAGCAGAAAGTAAACAAATTCAGATGAGACATTAGGCACAAACCAGAGGTATACTCTACTGTTTTAACTATAAGATACATCACTCAATTATCTCAAATAACGGCAAAATGTGCATACAATCACACATTCCTGATAATCCCCCCTAATGTTTTCCTGCACAACAGTTGGGCCCACAGAACAGACAATGAACTCAGTTTTACATTCTCCAGAAAGTCCAGGAGTAAAGGGTGAAAATAAACATTGGTCAAAAAAGGAGACTGCTGTCTTTTTGCATTGCTCTCAACTCGAAGCTTCAAAATTATTACTATGTTAGTATTTTCTTTCCATAAACAAAAATATAACTATGTTTTTAAATGAAAAAGAAAACATATTAAAAATAAAACACCACAGAGATATTAGATTTACTTTCTTTTGGTTTACATTTCATACAGTCCTTCCAGGGGTAGCTATGGTTGAAATTTCATTATGTTTCTAAAGATTTGCTAGCAATCATTTTAGCAATTTTTGCTCACATATTCTCTGATTTTATTTCCTAGAGATGTAATTTAAGTCTAGCTAAGGATAATGAAATATAAATCAGAAGTTCGGAAAGTCATACAAATCATACCATCAGTAGCTAATCTAGTCCAAGGTACTGTGTAAAGTTAAAAAAGGTCTATTGCATATTACTTATTTCAACTCAAAGTGTCAAACTGACAACATGATGGGCCATCATAGAGCCTTCCCTGTTCACAAACAAATACACAATCTTACTGATAAAAACAGTAACAAAGAAAGTAGCAATTTAAAGAAATCCAAACATAGTTCAAGGTAATGTTTGAGAGGCAAGGACATCCAATGTCATAACACTTTCCACAAGTAAGATGAGCCCTAGAACTTCAGTGGTTTTTAATGAGATGTACGAATTCAGTAAAACCACTCTTCTTTTTTCTTCAGTCCATTCACTATCCCCACCCTCAACTCCATCTTGCCTTTACTTCCAGCTCAATAGCTCACTGTAATTCACAAAGAAACATAGGACAAAGGACTGGAAGGGACCTACTGGGTCACTAGAGCCCATTCCTCTATCACAGGCCACCAAGTTGTATAGTCTTGTTCACAAACTTATCACGCTCCTTCTTAAATCTAGTTTGGTTGTTTGCCCTCCACCTTCACCTCTTGGAAGTCTTTTCCAGAACCTCACTCCTCTGATTGTTGGAAGCCTTCTAATTTCCAGGCTAAATTTATTCATGACCAGTTTATACTCATTTGTTCTGGCATCAACACAGTCCTTAAACTTAACCACCTCCCTTTCTGATGCATTACCCCCTACATATTTACTGAGAGAAATCATACCCTCTCAGCCTTCATTTTGCTATGCTAGACATGACAAGCTCTGTCTCCTTTCCTAAGGCAGGCTCTCTATTCCCCAATCATCCTACTGGCCCATCTCTGCACTGGTTCCAATTCAAATTTATCTTTCTGAAACACGTGGCTAGAATTGTACACAGTGTTCCAAAAGAGGTTTTATCACTACCTTGTACATTAATACATGACACCAATATTTTCCTATTGCTACTGGAAATACCTTGCCTCATACATTTTAGGATTGCATTTGCCTTTTTCATGGCTGCAGCTTATGGGTGGCTCATCATCATCTAGTGATCAACTAATATAAACACCTATGTTTTTCTCCTCCTCTGTCATTTCCAACTGATGACAATTGCCCCATCTTCTAGGGGAAATTCTTACTAGTCCCTAAGTGCACGATCTTGTGCTTTGTACTATTAAATTTCATCCCAGTTATATTACTCCAGTTCTCAAAGATATCCAGTTCTTCCTGTATAAAGTCCTGATACCATCATCCCAATACAAAGTTGGGAGTATCAGGACAATTGTATTGGAGGTGTAATGGTGTGGCACCACCTCTTATCAGCACCCCCTTCTGGTTGGGTGTGTCTGTGGTCTTTCAACAGTCCCGGCCCTGGTATCAAGCCATAACCCCAGGGCTTCCTCCTGGAGGCTCTGGGTCTGTTCTGGCCCCAGCCCTCCAGCTGGACCTCAACAGTTCATTTCCTCTTCCGGGGGTGTATCACTGTCTGATTATAGGCCACTTCTCCAGTAAGCTATGAGGGGATACTGGTCCTGCCCCTATTACTCTGGGTACCATCCCAGGGATCCTAAGAATAGCAGCCATGTGCCACCAAGACTTTTAACTAAACTGCTTTCAGTTCCTTGGGCAACTTTCCCGTGGTCCCAGACTTCATAAAAGCTTCACCCTTAACTCAGAGCTCTTTCAAGTTCAGGCCCAGCAGCGAGCTAGGAGCTTTTTCTCATTCCCCGGTTCCTGCCAGCACTGAGCTGTTCATGGTGCTGCAGTTCCCTTTGACCAACCAGGAGCACCATCTGCACTCCTCTGGCTCCAGCGAGGATCTGGGAACTATCACTCACAATTCATCCCAGACCGCTTGCACAGATCATAGGTATTGCTTTCTCCATGCCACAGCTGTAATCTGGGTACGGTTAACATAACCATGCAGATGTGTAGGGAGTTTAGACTCCCTTAATCTCCTAGAAAGCAAAGTAGCCAGAGCCCTTGATGAGGAACAGTGAATAAGTTGGATGGTCAATGGAATGAGAGAGTTGAATACAATAAGTCTGATAAAAAAAACAAAAAACAAAACAAAAAAAGACCTATTGAATTCAATATACAAACATGCATGTGTGTGCACTCGGACTAGTTGGCTGGTTCTTGCAGATGCCAGGTTCCTCACTGATACCCTTTACAAAATTATTAATCTATTGTGCAGGAGATGGTTTATCACAGAATTGCTCTTTTAACTTCACCCTGTTATGACAGTGACAAAATAATAGGACCAAACACAAATGCTCAGTAGTGCATTTCAAAAGCAATATATGCCAGATTTTTCATCACTCTCATAAACCATCCTGAAAAAATAAAAATTAATGCCTGGCAGCAGCCATGTATAATTGTTGCTCTGAAACGTACCAATACACATTTGTGTTGATTTAGGACTAGGTGTAAAATAATTAAACTAAGAAGGAATTTATGCTTAACAGCCCATGTACTTTGTAGAGGCAGTTCAGTGTAATTTTTATCCAGTATGCATTCACTTTTAGAGGTACAGCACTTCCATTGCTGGATGACAAGCAATAATAAAAAGGCAGATTTACACACATAGCAATGGGTCACTAAATAGTCATAGAGGAAATCTGAGCCACCAACACTCTTAGGAGGTCACAAGGCAATGAAGGCTCAAGTTGAAAACACAAATGTAATATAGTTACTGTCATGTGACTTGACACAGACCTCACCACTCTCTCAGTAAACCCGTATTATCTACTCACCTATTCAGGGCATGTTATTGACATCTGCACTTCAAGGCTTTTGGGAGGAGGAGGAAGAAAAGATAAAAAGGGGAAAAGAAAACCCCCCAGAAAGAACATGCTAATAATTTAAATTACAAGCAGATATCCAGGTCAGTGCCTGATGATATGTTTTAATCAGACTATTTTTCTAAACAGTTTTGTCAGTAGGATAGAATGTAGGACATCACATGCTAATAATGAAAAATATACGTGGGCAGAGGAAACCAAAGCAGGACTGTGAAGGATAACATTTGACTTGATTAACATGATTTGGATACACTAAAATGATATAGCAAGTTTCCATATGGAGTACATAAGACAAATATAAAATTTAATTTATGACTGAGCAAAGTTAAGTAGCACAGTCCTTCATTTAATGTGGTGTCTTAGTGGCTAAAAGTGCTCCTTTGTTAAAACCAAGTAATACCTTAAGTGTTACGTTTTTTGCGTATTAGTGTTCTAAAACTGAAATAAAACTAAACCAAGTGGAGTATGTTTAGCAAGCTACTCTTGAAGCACAGATATTCTGAGCACAGGGATCACTTACAGGAGAAAAAAAAAAACTCTGAACTCCCGCCTGCAGTCCCTTGCCCTTTCCTACAGCAAAATAGAAATAAGAACTTAAGAATGGCCGCAGTGGGTCAGACCAATGGTCCACCTAGCCCAGTATCCTGTCTTCCAACTGTGGCCAATGTCAGCTGTTACTTTTATAGTGCAAACAGGATAACTGTAATTGAAGGAAACCTGAATGATATGAACGTAATGTTTACAAAAATATGACATATAGCACTTTACTCTCATGTACTCATCTCTGGGCTGCCAATTTCCAGCGTTCCTTCCAATAGCTTATTGCAGAATGAATGGTGAAGAGCCTTTCCCCTTCTTGCACTATTATAATGGTGAAGATAGAAGAATTTTATCTTGCACTAAAATTCAGTTGAGATTTCCCTAGATTGAGGATAAAATTTTCAAATCATCTAACTCCCATTTTGAAAATTGACTTAGAGAGGAGCCTCAGGGTGAATCTAAACTGTAGTTGGAGGTGTGATTGCAGCTTGTGTAGGCATACCCACACTAACTTTAATCTAGTTAGCACGGCTAAAAAGAACAGTGAAGATGAGGTGCAGCAGGCTTCAGCACAGGATAGGAATGCAAGTACTTACTCTTAGTTTTGGGTGGGCTTGAACAGCCCACACTGATTTCAACAAGACTTAGACACATAAGCAATTTAGGCATTTTTAAAATCCTAATATCTACAACTTCAGGCTCCTAAATACCATTGAAATCAAGCCCTAAGAGACTTAGTCACTTCTGACAACAAGATTTTAGGTCCTAAATCACTTAGAAGATTTTGAATATATTACCTGGCTTCACTATCTAATGAGATAAGAAGAATAAAGTGAAATAAATATTGCTTTTACAACTGCTTTGATCCCCACTTTACAATCAAGCTTTAAACTGAGTGAATTTTAGTAGATGCGTAGTTTATCATTTCCTTAGTAGCTTTCCTACTGTTCAAAACAAAAAAAAACTCATCTTTTCAATATGTATGCTATAATATTTTTAAAACTGAGATGTGTGCTATTTCAATTCTTGTTTATGAGGTTCTTGTTGAGGGAAGGGGTGTAAATAATGGAATTAATCATTTTACACAATGTTTACAATTTATATCTCTGGGCCATTCATTGCTGCAATAAATTATAATGTCAACAAAGACAGCACTCTTTCAGCTTCCAGAAGAAAGTGGATTATAATAGTCTCTTGGTTATCCAAAAATGGACTAAACATAACATATCTACTCAACCTTACTCATCATGATTATATAGCTCCCACAACATAGACAGGCCAATTTTACAGTGACCTCAGCACTTCAGTAATAAGTGATAACCAGGAAGGTTCACAGTTTACAAGCTAACATAGCAAGACTAAGCTCTGCACCCACAAAGGAGGTCATCCCTGATAATGAACATATTGCTCTATATAATGGTGTTTTTAATTCCAAAAAAATCTTCATTTTTAACATCCAACATTTTAACATTCAATAGCAGCTGAAATTTAACACCTTATATTAATTGATTGTAGGAGAGTAGTTTGCAGTGTTGTTGTAGCCATATTGGTCCCAGGATATTAGAGAGACAAGGTAGGTGAGATAATATCTTTTATTGGACCAATTTCTGTTAGTGAAAGAGACAAGCTTTTGAGATACACAAAACTCTTATTGGGTCTTGGATAACTAAATATAATTTGGTATGGATGGTTTAGGGTAAGTAAACACATATAAAACACCATTCACAGAATCATAGAAAATCAGGGTTGGAAGAGACCTCAGGAGGTCATCTAGTCCAACCTCCTGCTCAAAGCAGGACCAACCCCAACTAAATCATCACAGCCAGGGTTTTGTCAAGCTGGGCATTGACAGCAAAAATCTCTAAGGATGGAGATCCCACCACCTCCCTAGGTAACCCATTCCAATGCTTTACCACCCTCCTAGTGAAGTGGTTTTTCCTAATGTCCAACCTAGACCTCCCACAATGCAATTTGAGACCATTGATCCTTATTCTGTCATCTGCCACCACTGAGAACTTAGCCCCATTCTCTTTTGGACCCTCCTACAGATAGTTAAAGGCTGCTATCAAATCCCCCCCCCCCCATTCTTCTCTTCTGCAGACTAAATAACCCTAGTTCCCTCAGCCTCGCCTCATAAGTCATGTGCCCCAACCCCTAATAATTTTTGTTGTCCTCCGCTGGACTCTCTCCAATTTGTCCACATCCCTTCTGTAGTGGGGGGCCCAAAACTGGATGCAATACTCCAGATGTGGCCTCACCAGTGCTGAACAGAGGGGAATAATCACTTCCCTCAGTCTCCTGGCAATGCTCCTACTAGTGCAGTCCAATATGCCGTTAACCTTGGCAACAAGGGCACACTTAACTCGTATCTAGCTTCTCGTCCACTGTAATCCCCAGGTCCTTTTCTGCAGAACTGCCACTTAGCCAGTCAGTCCCCAGCCTGTAGCAGTGCATAGGATTCTTCTGCCCTAAATGCAGGACTCTGCACTTGTCCTCATTGAACCTCATCAGATTTCTTTTAGCCCAATCCTCCAATTTGTCTATGTCACTCTGGACCCCATCCCTACCTCCAGCGTATTTACTTCTCCCCCGCATCTTAGTGTCATCTGCAAACTTGCTGAGGGTGCAATCCATTCCATCATCCAGATCATTAATGAAGATGTTGAACACTGAAGGTGAAGTGGCCAGTTAACACTTCTTCAGTCTTAGGGCATAAAAGGGGGCAGATTAGTGGATTACAGGTTGTTGTAATAAACCATAAATCCAGTGTTCTGATTGAGACCATGATTTTTAGTATCTACCAAAGCTATGAATTTAACCTTGAAGGCTCTTCTTTTGAAGGTGTTATGCAGGTTTTCTTTGAGGATGAGGACTGAGAGGTGAGATATAGATAGATTGTTTTGTGAAAACTGTTTGCCCATGGGTGAAACAATGTTTTTGTCTTTCTGTATGGAGTTCATTTATGAGCATAGTAATTGACTGGGTTCACATAATTGAAGCAGATTCTCTTGAGGTATTTCATGATGCACTCTATTTCTATGTTAGAGTGCCCTTGTTTAGTAAAGATGGTTTCAAGTGTGTTAAGGTGTGGATCCTGGACTTTGGGTTGAGTCCTGTGGAATCTAAGGGCCTGGCTGCACATAACAGATTTCTTGGTGAGTTTTGGGCAGTTACAGGGGCTATAATAGTAGATGTGGGGATCCATGCATCTTGATATAATAGTCTGTAGGGTTCCATTGTTGAAGTTGACCATGGTGTCCAGGACGTTGATGCTGGTGTGGAAGTGTTTGATGGATGGGTGGTGGTTGTTGTAGGAGGGAGGGCATAGATAAGATACAGGTGTGGTTTCTATGGAAACATCTCAAATAAAAAAAGCTGACAGCTTATTTGCCATAAGTTACCTAAGTAAGGATTGTACAGTGAACTACTTATGTATGCCTGACTAGTTTCATTATATAATTAATAAAATAAGGAGTTGTGATGAAACGTAGAAACACAGCAAAATAATTTCATGTGTGTTCACTTATGGATCACCCATATAGTAAATAAATTATCTCAAAGACTGCTAATTTTGTACTTGCAATTCCAGAACAAGATATTAAGCAGGTACTATTGGACTCCAGAGTGTATGTTTAAGGCTAGATTAGCAACAGACTGTGAGTGTTCGAGATGCAAACAGCTACATGCCAACCTCTCACACAACCTCTATACGAATCAAAAATGTGTGTGCTCTGGAATACTGCACTCAGTTCTCTCAAAAACTGTGTCATTATTTTCCTTCTCCAAGCTTGTGTATTTTAGGGGTGTTCAGTGAGTTGGAATTACTAGTTAACATTAAGAAATGGATTGCAGTAACTATTCTAGTGATCAAAAGATTTATTTTTGGAAAGTGTAAATATGCATTGCCTTCCTCATATAGACTGGCTGAGAGGGCTCTCTATTGGTGCATTAATGGAAACAATGAGAAAGCTGGAAAAATATGGGGATGTCTGGTCACACATGAAACTATTGTATACCTTTGATATATTAGACCTGATACTCCTAGACTATACTCACACTTATGTATCTATTTAGTCATTTTGATAATTAATGCCCTGCATGATCATTAGGGGTTCAGGTTTTTGAAATAATAAGCATTGAACTTTATTATTTAGTTACTACCATCTTCTATATGTATTTATACTTGTTTTGTTTCTTTGTATGTTTATATTTTATATAAAAACAAAAATAAAGTTAAAAAAGGTTGCTACTAATATTGCTAGCTAACTAATTTCTTATTTTACAAAGGAAGTACATTTAAAACAACTGTAAAATTGATTTAATCAAACTAACCACTGCAACAATCAAAATTACTTACAATTTGGGTAGAAAAAATATATACTTAATCCAGTAGGTATTTGTGCTATTTTCTTTTTACTTGAAGGGATTTTCCTGTGAATGCTATTTTGATTTATAACACACAGAACTACAAATGCAAGGTAGGTTTTTTTCTAGGAAAAACACCACCACCCTTTAACTAAATTATTACAAGCATGTGCAAGACTTGCTTTAAGCAAATGCGCCAATCCACACCTTCCTTCCTCAATACTGCAGCATCCTCAGCATCATTCAAATCATCTGATAAGGTTATCGACTGAAGTCTATCCACAAAAGTGGTATAGCATGGGTAGCTGCAGGTAATTTATTACCTGAAGCTTACACTTTATTACTGATGTGCCTAACACCTGGCTTGCAAGACTACTTTCTTAGAACTACAACGGTAGTTTGGTCTCAAATATATACAACTATTTTAAAGATTTATGGGAAGACGACTTGATAACAATTGGTATCAAAAATATCATGGCGGCATTGATTATGGATTCAGGTATAATGAGGGTTCAGTTCACTTACTGTTAGCCATCTGGAACAGGGGACACTATTATTTTTATTATTTGTATGTGGTAATGCCTAGGGTCTTTAATCAGGAACACTGGCCCTAGTGTGCGAGGTACTGCACAAACACACAACAAAATGGTCCAGACGTGCCTCGAAGAGTTTACGGTCTAAGTTTACAATAAGATGAGACACACCAGGTGGATGCAACAAATGGTAGGAAAGCACAAGATGGCAATGATACAATTATAAACCCTTTGATAAGCTACCTTATCCACAACCTCCTGCTTATCTATTTTCAAGTTTTTTTTGTAGATATCACGGCAGCAGAAAGGAGAGATTTGAAGATGGCTTTGTGGATATTTATGGGAACTCAAGAATAGAGCTGTGAGAATAATTTATTTTTTTGACCAAACAAAAAAAAGACTAAAATAGAATAAACCCACATTATTTCAGATCGACCTGAAACCATTTTTTTCAGTGTTCTTAGTGAAACAAAAACGAAAACTTTTATTAAAAGAAAAGGATATTTGGAAATGGCATTCACAATACCAGAAGAGAAGGAAGTGATTGTAGAACCACCCTCTCCCCAGCCTGATAACCCCATAGTTACCGAACTCACCTGGCATGCAGGAGACAAATTTCAAGTCCCCAACTCTGCCAGATTCAGAGTAGGGATTTGGGTGTCTCACCTTCACCTCCTCCATTTTTGTGAATGATGCCTAAGTGTGTTTATAAATCTAGCCTGAAAAAAGCATTTTGGTCAGAATTATTCAGCAAATTCACAAAATAGTTTTGGTGGACCCGAAAATGCATTCTTCAGCAAATAAACTATTCACCAAAAATCTTCACCCAGCTCTACTGACAAATACATATAATAAATGTATCCCAGTGTAGACAAGATATTGGTGGAGCACTATCATTTTAAAAGGTGATGTGGCTTTCCAATGCTGGGAACAAGATAACATGAGCAGCTCCAGAGATGCTAGGTAGACAGAAGCCTAGCCGCCCTGCTCCCAGAAGTGGTAATGAAGACTGAAAGAATGTGTATTCCTCATTTGACACAGCTGTAGCCAGGATAAAAAATGTGGCCGGGGAGTGACATTAGAAAATAGGATATTACGTCTGCATTTTGGTTGCTCCCTGTTCATCCTGAAGATTTTAACTTAATGGGTTTCCAATTTGAATTTTATTACTATTTTGATAAGGCCATGACCATGGATTTCTCCATATTTTGCTCAGTGTTTGAAACGTTTAATTAGAAGCTAGAATGGGCATTAGTGAGGGAAATGGGTTTGCTCCAGGCAGTTCATTGTCTTAACGACCTTCTCTTCATAGGAAAATCTGGGTTGTATGGGTGCACCCACCTAAGAGCTTTTCAGAAGATGGCCCAATACTTGGGTGTCCTCTCAGGCTCTGAAAAGGTGAAAAGTCTAACAGAGAAGTTGACATATTTGGGAACTGAACTGGAAACAATGCCAGGTTCATCATGGCTACCCATGGCAAAGAATATTAGGATGTTGATGAGGACAATCAACAGTGCCAAGAAAGACACTAAAACAGTTATAGGTAATCATCAGGCACCTGAACTTCGCCCTCCATGCAAGGTCTTTTGTTCTTGCCCGGTGGCCAGCAGCTCCAGAATCAGGAAGTCTCATCACCTCATTGGGGTGATTAAAGCAATGAAGGATAATTTGATGTGGGAAACATTTATCGAACAATTAATGGGTATCTGAAGATTCAGCTGGATGCTGGAACATAATTACATTGCTCTCCAGAGACTGAGAGTTCATAAGGCCAGTTTAGTGGAATTTGTAGATTTTAGAGTTAGGGAAGGACACCAGTACATCAGGTTCATCCCTGAGCTTCAGGTGGTGAGATCTAGTCCACAAAGTTAGGACCTGTTTTTGGCTCAACATTTTGTTGAAGGCTAGTAGCACTTGTTGACCCTCATAAGAGATTGCTAATAAGGAAGTTCTTGAGGTGGTGGTCCAGTAGTAATGGATGCAGGGAGGATGACGGGTACCCACAAACCATCCAGATTCCATTGGGGTTATTGTCAGTTTTGTCCAAAATGTGCAGTTGTGGGAGGGAGGTAGTTCTGTTTAAAGCAGCATTTGCCAGGGCCTTTTTGGATGCTTTCAGGTTTAGCAAGCTTGTGCCATAGGCTCCAGGCATCCATTAGAGTTAGCATAAGTGTAATTTACACAAGGATCAATGTAACTGAAACTGAGTTTTGAAAAACTGATTGGGCAGGAAAGAAGGCAACAGAAGAGCTAAGGGAATGTGCAGATGAATAGGTATGTCCAGTGAAAGCTGTCAAAGCCTTTTTAGTCATAAAGAGACAAGAGCTAAACACAGTATTCATACATGGGGATTCAACTGGATAGCAGTTTGCTACAGTTATGAAGGCGCTCACCTACATAGGTCTCCACCCTGCACATTTTGGCACTCATTCTTTTAATATTGGGACAGCAACAACAGAGTCTCTGAAGGTCTAGGCAGTTTGGTATCAGAAACTAGGTTGTTACAGGACCTATTCTTGCTCTTCTGCTCAATTGATGGTGCATGCCATGAATTTGAAGCAACTTTGTCATTTGTTATTGCAGAAGACATCAGGCGGAGGGTTGCTGTCTGGATCGGAAGGCATGCTATTTTGCATTGGGTCCACAAATGGGCAGACAGGTCAGCAGGTTTAGTGCAACTGAACTTCAAGGATGACACACTGGTACAGCTGAAGGGGCGTGTTGTAGAATCTATCTATGCCTTGACTCATCGATGGTCAAATTCCAGGCGTATGACATCTTGGTTATTCACCTTGGTGTAAATGATCTTGGGGTTTGCACTGGATTAAATTTAAGAATTAGGAGTCAGAGAGAGACATAGACTTGATTAACAGAGTAACAGCCACACACTATTGCTTTGATCAGAGATGTTTGTGAAGCTAGCCTTCAACAGGGTCTAGAAGAAAGTGAACAGCAAAGTTGCAGGGTAATTTTGGAAGCAGGTGGCTCAGTAATCATATAAACTTCCTATATACTGGGCCTCATCTATTATGGGATCATGGAGTCCATCCATCAGATGCAGGGGTTCTGTGACCCTAAGAGTTGGATTGAGGAGAAAATACATACCCGGACAGCATGGATGGTGGGTTAGACCATACTAATTCCTGGTGCCTCCAGTGACTGGCGTCCAGTGCAGATAAAGGCTAAAAGAGCCAGCTCCTAGAAGTAATGAGACAGTGGATTTTGCTGGTGGACCTGCACCTATAGGATAAGAGGAGACTTCACAGGCTCAGGTCCTCCCTTTGTATTCTCTACACCTGCACACATGAGGGCGGGGAGTGGGTGTATGGCAAGAGGATTCAGAAGTGAGCTGAGTCCCATGGGTAGGCCAAAGAGGTTCTAATCAGGGCAATCATTTAATATGATGGGAGCCTTGTAGCCCCATACTGGATCTAGTTAAGCACCTAGTATGTGAGAGTAGGGGATGGGCACGTAGCACTGTTCCCCATTGTTGAGTGAATAAAAGTTGCGGCCTGCTGCTTAAATCCATCCTTGTGTCTGTCATTTATTTGTCTGCATATCAGATCAATATTCTCCCCTGCTCACAAACCTTGGCATCAACAGGAGAGAGTTGTTTTAGGAACAGGCAGAAGAGAATTTGAAATGAGAACTACAGGCCTATTGGTCTACAGTGTATGGTAACAGTTATCTCTTATGATGAAAGTGATATGCACTAGGGAAAAGATTATGTTCAAGATAAATATTTCAAATGCAAAGCTTGAAACTTGCTAAGAATAAAAACTAATTCATGTCAGTAAGACCAGCATTATTCAGTGAAAATAAGACAGATGAACATTTAACTTATCTTCCGAGCTTCCTGGGATAACTCAAATAATAAATTAAGTTTTTGTATTTCTTTTTAAAATGACTTTTCTATATAACCCATTTTGAAAACTGCACTATCCAAGACAAAACCAAATACAAGTAGCCAACTCCCCTACTCTATTTTTCTGAACATTATGTTCTCTGAAAAAAAATGCTGCAGCCAGGGAATGTAGGATAATAGGTTCCAAAAATTGATCCTAATTAAATGACATGAGCACTCCAAAGAATATAATAAATCCGCATAACAAAGTGTTTCTCTTAGCTTATTAGGAATAGACAACCATGGCACTTATTTATGTAGTTGCCCCACCCCGACTGGTCTCCCAGCAGATACACATGCTATTTCATACTCTGTGACTCCAGAAAATGTAAGCAGACTGAAAAATCCCCTGTTAAGCATGGCATTATGCAGTTCTGTTAACTAGCGTTGGGACTTAATAAGTAACCGCTGGCATAGCATTAAATGTCAGTGGGTTAAAAATATCTGTTGTACAATACTTCTACTCCCACGCCTTTTATTTTCCTCTATTCTGTTCAGTCAGGGAAAAAAGAAATCCATTCATAGAAAGTTGCTAGCAAAATTATTTTTCTGACATACAAATACTCTTTAGCTTTCTCTTGCTCAAGTTAACAAAGAATGAAATTGATCAAATACCTTATGATGTTCTGCATTTGGGAGAGGCAAACTTGGATGGCCTGGGAACATGAATGTGTTGAACAGCATCATACTATCTGAGGAGTGCAAGCATTCCAAACATATGAATAGTCAAAACTGAATTTTTCATAAACTTTTAGAAATTGAAGGTGACACTGTGTGTAATTATGGGAATAATTTTCACTAGAAAAGAACCTCAAATTTGTCTTCTGAAGTCTTTGATGTTAGAAAGTATTAATGTTATTTATGGAGACTAGGTACTGTACTGTACTCCCAATGGGAGCTGGGGGAAGCAGCGGCCAGAACATCCCTGCAGCCCGTGCCACTTCCTGTAGCTCTCATTGGCTGGGAATGGTGAACCGCAGCCACTGGGAGCTGCGGGCAGCTGTGCCTGCAGCCAGTCAATGTAAAACTGTCTCGTGGCCGCCAGCAGATTACCCTGATGGACTGCGTGCCGCACGCGGGCTGAGGTTGCCCACCACTGCTGTACAGTGTTTAGTAAAAAATGGGGGAAAAAACCACTACGTTTTGTCTGGTTTAATGAAGTCTTAGACTTTAAGGCCAGAAGGGACTACTATGGTCATCTAATCTGAATTCTTGCATAACAGTCTATAGCAGTGGTTTTCAAAGCTGGTCCGCCGCTTGTTCAGGGAAAGCCCCTAGCGGGCCGGGCCGGTTTGTGTACCTGTCGCATCCGCACGTTCGTCCGATCGCAGCTCCCACTGGCCGTGGTTCACCGCTCCAGGCCAATGGGGGCTGCAGGAAAGGTGGCCAGCACATCCCTCGGCCCGTGCTGCTTACCCTGAACAAGCAGCGGACCGGCTTTGAGAACCACTGGTCTATAGAATTCATCCAGCAATTCCTTCACAAAGCCTAACAACATGTGGTTGAACAGGAGTTTACAATTTACAAAGACATTCAATCTTGATAAAGCCTAAATCAAGATTTTCATAAGTAATTAGCGATTTTAGGTGCCTCAATTTTTAGGTGCCCAACTTGAGGCACCTTAAATGACTTCCTTTTAAGAAGTTGTGAGCACAAACTCTTTGGAAGCCATGTACAGTTGTGGTGTCTCAAGTTGGGTGCCTAAGAATGGAGGTAGCCGAAAGTACAAATCACTTTTTGATATCTTTTTAGTGATGATCTACCACATAAGTTGGCAAATTGTTCCAATAGTTAATTACCCCCACACTTTAAAATTAACACCTTATTTCCAGTTTAAATTTTTTAAACTTCAACTTTCAGCCAACTTCAGCTGGATCTGGTTATGTTTTTGATGCTAAACCATAAACCTGTCTAGAATCAAGTGTCTTTATAATTATGTTGTTAAGAAATCAACCACTTTCTTTCTACAAAAGGCATGTATTTGAGCAAAAACACAGAAGGAAACAATGGGCCAGATTCACAAATACAGTATCATAAATCTGATGCAGTACCATTTTCTTGAGTGGACTTATTCTGAATTTACATCAACATAACTGAAATGGGAATCTGCCCCAAATGGCGTGAACAGGGAACAGAGGGGAGGAATTGTTAGAAGAAGTTCAGCTAGTCAACACAAGCAATGTAGCTTCTCTGTAAGTTAGCCAGATCCTTTCAACATGATCTTGAGATAACCAAATATTACTAATTTTAATGTTGGTTTATGAATAAAAATTGAAAAGAAAAAAATTCTTTCCTTCTATGGATTCTTCAATCTTTAAACATTTGCCCTTAGTCAAAAACACATTGTGATTTAAATCTATGATTGAAGAAGAGCATTCGACACTAGATAAATTTGTGAAGTTTCAATTAAATCATTGATGCCAAATCCCTACAAATGTAAACTTCAGGATGAAAATGAATAAATGGGCATTAATAAAAAAAGACTATATTGGTCATCTGGTGCTCTCTTCTGATTTCATACTCTTCATCCCATAGATTTTCACGCACTGTAAATTAAAAAATGATGTAATGTTGCTGAAGTTTACATTATATATGTGATATAAGTCTTTTTCCAGTTTGGTATATATATCAAGAAGTATGATATATGGGGTAGAGACATAGGGAAAGTAAGGGCCAGCTGTTTGTGTGAACAGTAGAAAAAGAAGAAATTGTTGAAAAGGAAAACAAGCTACACAAAGTCTCCTGTACCTCATCTTTTTAAAAGTCTTTGAAAAGCTGGGGGTAGAAGATAGCTTTAATGTACAGGACTTTTTATTTAGCCTTTGTCTAAGGTGGTCCGCTGCACCATGGTCAGGGCCGGCGCTATCACTAGGCGACCCTAGGCGGTCGCCTAGGGCGCCAGGATTTGGGGGGCGGCAGGCGGCTGCCTCCTGGCTCCCCGCTCAGCAGCTGAGCAGGGAGCCGGGAGGCAGCCACGGCAAGCCGCCCCCCTGCCTCCTGGGGCCACGCTCAGCTCCTGTGGCCCGCGGGCAGGGGGGCTGAGTTCCCAGGGCCCGTGGGTGGGCTGGATGGAGGGGGGGCAGCGTTAGCTGGGGGAGTGCAGGGCTGGTATAAGGAAGTTTCGCCTAGGGTGCAAAACTTCCTTGCACTGGCCCTGACCATGGTTAAATTCCTTTCAAACTAAACTGATTATTAACAGTGCCTCACACATATTTGGCTCAAAAGGTTACTAACTGGCACTGAAAATAATACCATTTTCTTTCAGGCTATTTTTTCTTGTTTAAAATACGTGTTTGTTGTACTCCAACAATATTTCCATTTGTTTTATGATGTTTATTTGGGAGGAAGGGTAATGGAAATTTAACATTGAGTTTCATTATCCATATCTTGGAAGAAGATGATCAGTATTCCAACCCTCTGCTTCAGGCAATGAGCAAAGAACAGAGCACAGGGTGTCAGGATTTGTGCAAAAGTGTCTTTAAGCTGCTTTGTGCCAGTCCAGTCCCCCAGAATGAATTACAGCAGTCTAAATGCTGATGTATGTTACACCAACTGCCTGTGATCCTTTCTCTGTGCTCACTCTCCTTACATAAACCACTGGGGTGGTAGGAGTAATTCTGACCCACTCCCATTTTAGAAGGGCCCACTGATATCAGAATGTCCACCAACTTGTGAGATCTCACAGACTTCCTCCACCTGAATGTCAAGAATGGAGGCCACCCTTCTCACAAGATTTTGATGATCCCTTGGTCCTCTGGCAATGGTGAGTTGCTTGTCATCTCTATAGCCTTGTCTGGTCATGAGAAAGAAGATGCAACAGGATAGTGAGTTAGTGGCTGCTGCATCTCTTGTGATAGAGAAGGCTGCTTGGTACAGATGCCGGAAATTGTTGTCTGTGATGACAATGCCCTTGTTGCACTTTTGAAGAAACCAAATGAGGTGGAAGAGGGGAAAGTTCTAGCTGGAGGACAGCCACCCCTTAGTATCCAGAATGGCCATTGATATGGGCCTGGTGCCCCTCTTTGACTGGGCCACTTAGGAGGAAGCCAGTGCTGTGACTGATGCATAACCCTCGGTCCCCAGTTCTCTGACAGAGGGTACGCACTCCTTGGGTGGGAAACAGAAGAATACACCTCTGACTTGACTCCATACCGTTGTTACTGAAACCATAAAAGCTCACATGTGAAGTGTTTAGAGCTGACAAAAATGTGTAAATTAAAAAAAATCTGTAAACAATATTTTGACAAATACTTTTTTACTATGATGTTCATCACATCTGTACAAGAGTAACAGAACATCCATTATGGCAAACACAGTAGCTTTGTCACTGCATAACAAAGTTAAAACACATTAGTGTGGTCGAGAAATTTGCACTGCCACTCCACAACTCAAGATTTCGTAATCTGGCACCTTTCACCAACACTATAGTCATTCAAGATTAAAATAACCAAAGTAACACCACTGCAAGGACAGCAAGAGATGCACAGGTACTGAAATATGCCCAGAAGTGCAGTTTGGAAATCAGAGGCCTGACCCTGCTCTCACCTATAGTAATATAAATCTGGAATAACGCCAACAAAATAAGTGGAGCTATAGCAATGTAAAAACAGTGTGAAAAGGGCCTGGAGAAATTTGATATATGAAGAAGGGCCAATTATTATTTAATTAGCATGCAACACCACTATGATAGCATAAAATGAGAAAAAGAGAAACACGAAAAAGTAACAAGATAAAAGGAAGGCAGAAAAAAAGAAAACATGTTTATTAATTGAGCTGGGGGGGCGGGGAGGTACAACTACAGTATGTACATAAGGCCTGCAGCTTTTTGTTTATGAATATATTATTCAACAGCCAGATTCTGCTCTTATTTATGCCAGTGTAAATCTGGGATAATTCCACCATACTCTATATGGTGTTACTTGCAAATTACACCAGTTGTAAGTAAGTGCAGAATCTCGCCCCTCCTCCCCACACAAATTAGCTATGTGCATCTGGTGCCACTATAAGGATACCCCTAATATATTTGTAGTATTCTAGCTATAACGGAGTAGGTCATTTGTTAGCAAGTTTCAAGTAGTATGAAAGTCAGTATATATAAAATGTGGCTGCTTGACCAAAATACTATAAAAGGCCATCAGAGTGTTTTATCTTATCCCCAGGAGTGCTCTGAGCCCAATAGATCTTGGAACTTGTGACGGGGTCTGACTCAACCACGGCGGTGCCTCCTTCTGGCTGTCCGAGGAATTAGCCCTGTGCCCTCTTCTGGTGGTGTCTCGCCCACTGTCACCTCTGTTCCTGGACCCACGTCACTCCCAGGACCATGACATCCTCTTTATTGACACTGCCCGACGGCTGTGCCCCACTCTCTATTCCCCTCATTCTGGGGGGACCTGCAGTCTACTGTCTGGCCACTCCCTTCAGTGACAAACTGAAGTCCACGGTCTAGACACTTCCCACGTGGCTCCAGCACCCTCTTTGCCCTTGCATCAGAGCCTCAGTCTGCAGATCCCTGCAGCCTGTCAGGAGCAGCGTTCATCTCTCTGGGTATCTGCCTGCAGCACTGCTCTGTCTGGGGTGTTAGCTGCCCTCCGCCTGCAAGGCAGCCAGTCCTCCTCCTTTCTTCAGCGCCAGGGAGTGACTTCCCCTGTTCTTTTCTGCAGCCCTTCTTATATGGGCCAGCTCGGCCCTCATTGGCCGTTCCTATAAGCCCTTCTGTGATTGGCAGCCTCCCTAGGGCTGCCTTTAATCCCTTTTCTGCCAGTATGTGGCAAATGCCCCATCACAGACCCCAAGAACAATTATATTGGGCTGAAAGCAGGTGCCTTTCCCAACTAGGTCTAATACAAAAAGTTTGAACACTGTTCATAGTGTAAAACAAACAAAAACAAAACAAAAAACAACACTGAATCACCACACCCTCAACCCTTTACTAGGGCATGGCTTTGTTAATAAAAACACCAATAAAGTAAAAGGGAGATCAGTTCAAACCTGTTCCACATGCTTAGTTGGCTCTTCAGTTTCTTCTCCAGAACCATTCTGCCTAAACCCTAGATCCTTTATCTTCACAGAGCCACTGCCACCTCAGTTATGTCAATGTGGCACAACAAGTTGCCTGCCTCAGTAGGTGAGCAGAACCAATATGTGCTAATAGGGTTTTACTGTTACTGATAGTATTTTGAAACATTTATGTAGAAAGTGCACACAATGATGATGAACGGTTTCAGAGTGAAGGCAGTTTGGGATATTTTTTCTCTACATTTACATGCTTTCCATATTTTAAATAAAATATTTTACTAGAGCTTACAATTTTTTTGGCTTTCAAATGTTTGGTTTTGAACCACAGAATTCCACTGTTCTCTTAAATTCCCTCCTCAGTCTTTATATTACTGAGATATATTTTACAGCCTTAACACCAGTTAAACTTCTTGTCTGGAATTTGATTATGAACCATTTTCCTTTCCTATATTTCTTTTTATTATTTCATTTTAACACGTGATATTTAGGGAATGAAGCACAGAATCATGGAAAGGATCTAGCACGTGGGATATTGGTCAAGAACTGAATTCCAAATTAACAGGTCGATCATATAACCAAAACCACCATCTATAGTCCCCAAAGGTAAAAAAATGTTTTTTCTAAGAGACTAAGAAAATGTATGTAACTCTGGTCTATTTGCACTCAAAAGTCTCCCCCTTTAACTTATACTGGTATCACATACTTGGAGTGTGCAGAGAGCTAATGATTATCATCAGTGCTTAGGTGAAGGCTGACATCTTGGCTGACACACTGGGGACTAAACAGGGGACCTCCAGAGCTAAAAGCCTGTGCGGCAACAGAGCTATAGAGCCAAAGTTCCGTAGCTGGGGGCTGTAACATCTCATATCCTTTGACGATTGGCACACAAGGAAATCTGTAAATGTTCTCCTCCCCAACACTTGAATCAGGTTAGTTTTGAGAGACATCCTTTTGATTAGAAATAGTACAAGTTTTCCTCCGATTTAACTGAAGACATTGATAAAACATGAACGCGGTATTCTCACAAATTAACTATTCATTAGCTCTATTCATCATAAAAGTCCAATGGGCTCAGATAAAATTTTGTACTGTGAACTGTAATTTACTACAACTTGATATATTTTATTTAGAAACCTCAAACTTTAATGCTGTGAAAACAAAGTTCACTAAACGTACAGCTGCTAAAGAAAAAATGTTTTATAAAACCCAAAGAATGTGTGGGAATATGGAAAAAATGCAATTTCTATTGCCTCTCAGTGCTCAAGAGCTGAACTTACAAAATTTTCCCTCCTTATTTTTTATACTGATGGCAGAAGCTTAAGAGTACTGGCAAGTCAATTCAGATGAGTATCTAAAAAGTGCTTTTATTAAATTTATCAGAATCTTTTTTTGCCTGGATATCATCTCAGATCAGGTCCTTTCACATGGTCCCTGGTATATTGTAGGCACTGTCAAAAATAAATACAAAATAAATTTCAATTGTACATGGATGAAGACATCCATGACCATATGAAAAGGGAAGTGTTCTGCATTCTAATATTCTAGAATGCAGAACACTTCCCTTGTCATATTGTTTTGCTACTTCAGTGTCTGGGGAAAAAAACCCACCCCAAAACAAGCTAGAGAGTATATGCCTGGTAGGTCCACACTAAGGCCTTGACCCTGCAAACACTTCCACACTTATTTAACTTTACTGCACACATCTCAGTAAACTTTACTGAACATTTCCTTGAGCAGGGTGGGAAAGCGGGAAGATAAGAGGGATGCAGAGACAGGATGGGAATGGAAAGTCCAACGCTTAGGGAAAAGGGAACCAATTTCACAGTAGCTCCATGCTAGTTGAATCCACCACTATTATCCTTATTTTACAGATGGATAAACAGAGAGAATAAGTTACTGAATCAAAACCACAGAGAAGTGCAGTTAAAAAACAGGCATAGAACACCGTGAATTTTGTGCTTGCAGTCTCAGATCACTATTCAGGCTACTAGGCCATGCCTCTCTCTTGTATATAGTGTGATAATGTAATTAAATTGGATCCTAATGCATCAAGACCCTACAGACCTTTCTTCTTTGTTACTTTGTATTAATATAGATTTACTTGCATTTCACTGCTGAAAGATTAAAATGTAGGCAAATCTTTGATATGCCCACTAAGTACTTTCAAACCACAACAAATTGTGGGTGCTTCAATTATACTAAAGTAATCCAAGCAGGCTACTTTTTCACATATACTAGTATAGTCAATCCTATGCAGGGCAACTTCAGAGAGATATTTCCAGGAAATTTAATCGTGTTTTAAAAAAGTATTCTCCACCTGAAATTTGTTGGTAACTTTCAGTATACGCGCTGCTGATTGTTAAGATATAAATAGTCTCACAAGTTGAGCAGTAACATCTTACACATATAACTTAAGAAAATGGTTATTAATAGAATCACTGAACTATAAAAATGAGTAGGTCTCCTAGAGGCTAAATTTCCTGTCATTAATGGTGTTGTCAGTAATATTAACAACAGCATTAGGTATCAAAACCTTTTGTTGTTGTTGTTAAAGAAGTCCAGTCCATTCACCAATTTTAAATGTAATGCTGACAGTTTCCAGGATTGTTGACAGACTTCCCCAGAGTTACATTAAAATTGAACAGTTCTTGCTATACTTTATCATTTCGCTTATTTATATGTGTCTGTCTACTGCCAGTGAGACTTTGAGGTCTTATTTTTCACATGAGCAATTCTTTACTGAAGGAAAAAAGCCTGAAAAATATTGCATAGGTGTCTTTTTTGGATTGTTTCTAAGGTTTGTTTGACAAGCTACTTCAAAGTAGAAAATAAAGGACTGAATAACTAAACTTGTCAGTGGATAAAGATATTGAGCAACAATCTAAGCAAATCATGTTAACCACGAAGTTATAGTGTCAGGATTAAATATACATTATGCACCAAACATTCACTGTTTTCTTGAAAAGAAAACAGTCAGCTATTACCGAATAAGCTATTTTCTTATAGCACTGTATTTTAAAACCAATCTTACAGTTTAATGGGATTATTTATTAGAGCTGCAATTACATTATATAAAGATACCGCCTAGTAGTGAGCAATTATGAAATGTATAATATATAATATATAGGCTGATCACTTACCAGATATTTAATAGACCAATAGGTAGTAATGTGGCTTAAAGTAAAACCAAGGAATACATATTTTAATTTGGACATCAGTGATTTGGAACAGTTTTGCTGTTTTCCAGACATTAACTGATTTGGAAAATGACCCAATGTTGTACAGTATGTTACTTCCTCTACTGAAGAAGCAACATTCAGCATGATTAAATAAAACATATTTTGCTACTTGCAAATGTTCCTAGTTAGTTAACTACTTCTATGAGTTGATAAGTTTGTGCATTGTGTGAAAGTTAAATATATATATGTATGTTTTACTGGGTTATAGGGCACACAAATCCATAGTTTTTAATTCAGGTCCATTTTAGTATATTTTAAAGGTTTGTATTCCCAACATCATTAGTAGAACTCTGAAAAGCTACATTATACTACAACTTGTTAAATATATATAGATTAGATTTAAAATTACCCTGTGGATTTTGTGTATATTACCATACCAAATGCATTACTACTCAAAGCCTATTGAGGATTACAATAAATAAACCCAAGTAACTTCAATAACAACTGTCCATGACCTCAGGATTTTGAAGGAGGCTTTAAAGATCCCATTCAACTACTTGTGAAATTACTTTCCTTTCCTTTTTGTTGCTTAAATAAAACATAAGTAAAGTGTATCCACAGCCCTTCGAGTCATACAAATTGCAAAACGCTGTGAACACTGGTCCTGAAGCAGGGGTGCCCCAAAACTACAGTCTTCTATAATGCAGAATTGCAAAGCATTTTAAGAGACTATAAGAGACTTCATTAGGTATATGGCATGTCTTATTTTCTACTCTCCACACTTCCTTATCCCGGACCAATCCCTCTCCTAAATACCTGTGTAAGATTGTAATAACTCGCATGTGCACTCCCAATGCGGGAGGGTAATATGACCTGGATGACCTATGTGCCATTAAAAAGGCAGTTCTGTGAATTTGATTTCTGCTCATTTGAGACACCCATCAAAAAAAACAAAATTTCACCAAAAGGCACACACAGGAAGTTGTAAACAATTGTAAAAACACCTGACACCTAATCACCTATGACAATTGGTGTATGTTTTAATATATGAAATAATGGCTAGATGCTACAGACATAAGTGCCTGGGAAATGATGACTTTCTAACTTATGAAGAGGAATAGGAGAAGCAGTTACAGGATGAAATATTTCCATTCTAGAAGCAGTAGTAGTAGTAGATGAGCCTTCTCCTGACAGACCTTCCATACAAGTCCAAGGGGAAAGAGAACTTGAACCACTGTACAAGAGCCTCCTCTCCTCTTCATATCTTTTTTTATTTGACCTCTTCACTGCTTTTAGCATGATGAACCTCCTCATTCTCTGAGAATTTCTGCTCCCTGGGATTACAGCATTCATTCATTCCAGGATTGGTCCTTTGTATGTTCTCCCAATGCGTCACACCTTTCCATGCTCTTGCCTCCTGTCACTTGCATCTGTGCCTTTTTCCTCGCAAACCTCTACCTGGAATTCTCTCCCTGATTCAGTGTGTCATGCCTCCTTGCTGTCTTCCAGGTTCCTCCTAAAAGCTCATTGCTTTTTCTGGCCTTTACCATCCTCTAAGACCCCATCCATCCACCCTTGATCTCAACCCATTGCTGAACCTCGCCACCCGCCCCGCCCCTCATGTGAGAGTTAAGGAGCTGGGAAAAGGTAGTTGGCTCCTTACTGTATCAGGTGTTAGGAGCCCTGACCCTCTTCAACAGCTTCTTTAAAGGATGCCTTCCCTTAAGTCCACTTCCAGTTTCAGTATGTCAAGGAGCTTAACCCTTTAGAGAAAGAGTGCCAGCACTGCACACCTGATATATGCTAAGTTGTGACAACTTGAAAGCTACTTGCAGATCTACGCAGTCAGGTCTTGGAGCTGCTGTGGGAAAGGAGAAAAAAACCTCTGTCTGAACTAATCTGGCAGAGAGAGAATGATTCCTTACCAGTCCCAAAGTGATTGGTCCCAGAGCAGACCAAAATAACTTGGTCCTACACTAATCCCAGGGTGGGAGGGTGAGAGCTGCTGATCCAGGACTGAGAGAGGGCTCCATCAGGCAAGACAGGGCACATATAGCCTTCCGTCTGCTGGGAACCAATGAGTCACCTGAGCCCTTCCAGGGCATAGGCGCCGACTTCCGGTGGCACCCCAGAGGCCGGGTGACGTGGCGGGGCCCTGCCCCCGATGCCGGGTGACGTGGCGGGGCCCCGCCCCCGACGCCACATTGCCCAGCGTCAGGGGCGGGGCCCCGCAACATCTCCCGCTGCTGAGGTAAGGTCCCAAGACTGGCGGGGAGCTGTGCGCATGCCCCGGGAATGGCGGGGAGCTGCCGGTGGGTGCTCTGAACCCACCAATTTTTCCCCATGGGTGCTCCAGCCCCGGAGCACTCACGGAGTCGGCGCCTATGCGTTCCAGCCAGCCCCCAGCTCAGGTCACGTCCACCCCTCCCAACTTTGACAGGAAGAGAATCCTTAAAGGATCCATGACCCTTTTCTTCCCAGACAGGGAGAGCTCATGCCCACACACATCTTTGAGGTTGCAGGTACTGCATTCTCACACCAGATTTACACCAGTGCAGTTCATGTGACTTCAGTAGTGTTACATCAGTTTTACTAAAGTGTCAGAAACACAATCAGCCCTATAATGTTTACATAAATGTGGAAATATAGTGTACAAAACAGTACTGTGCTTATAAAGGTTTGGTTGTTGTTTTATTTTACAACTTGGCATTTCACAAGCTAAAAACATTTTTTTTAAAAACAATAAGTAATACAATAAAAACCAGGCATTAAATTTACCTTAAAAGAACGTATGGTAACATAAATACAATGCACTTATAAGAGCACAGATTTTCCTTGGTGAAATAATATGAAATGCACAGTATAATTTTGCCATTGGAAATGTATGTTGTACAACTCTGCATCTTAGAAATTGCATATAGTCCAAATGCCTTCCATTATCAAAGATTCAGTATCACATTTTTGCCACTAACATAAATAAAATATTACTAAGCAAATACTTTCCCAGGGGCATGGCTCTTTTTCCTGGGCATCTCCACAGCGGGGATGGAGGGGTAGACAACTTCCCAAAGACTGCAGGGTGGTACTGGAGCCACTGCATTAAATGTTATTGCAGCCCAGCTAATGGATTCATCAGTTCTGACCCCTGCTCTTTCACTGCTCATATCTGTCCATTCCTTCTGTAAACCTCTTGGGAGATCCCATGGAGTCCTCACAAAACAGAGCTCCATAGCACACCGGGATGCGTATCACTTGCCAGGATTCCAATTTCATCTACACCTTACCTGTCAATGGTAACAATTCCACTGAATGCAGTGACATCTGTGCCTGTGTGTGAGTATGCTGGGAACAAGGGGTGTGCGTAATAATATATGGCCACAAACATCATAGCCAGAGGTTTTTTGGTGGCTCTGGTCTTTAATTCCCCTGTAGGTGTAAGAGGAATAAGGTTATCCACTTTATTCTGCTGTCTTTGACACCCAGGGAGCACTAGGAATCACGGTAAGTACATTCATCTTAACTAGATATCATGAGAAGCAGCATGCTAGTAGTGCTCTTATTTACTGCTCAGAGGCGCTAAGATCTAGGAAATGAAGAGCAAGGCAAGGTCATTCTCCTGCCTGATTTTTTACATCTCGAGTAACGGAGGAGGGGAGTACTGCTCCCTATTCTAATGTTTATTTGGGTCCCAGGTAGAGAAGAGAAGTGTACTCTCTCATTGTTGCTGCTTCCCATATCTCCTGGGGAGTGAATAGGGTGAAAATTCATTGAATTCCACTGGATCTATTTGTGTCCATCATTCAGTTTCACTATAGCCAAGTTCAAGAAGCTGGTATCACTGTGTTGAGAAGCAACATTATTGATTAACATGAATGTAAGTCAGGAATTAGTACTGGCTGTACCACTGACTCACTGTGTGAGGATCCATGGATCTGGAACCTAGGTCTGCCGGCTGCTGGGTGACTGCCATGACCACACTGCCAACCAACAGCTTTGGTGATGTGGGGAACAGCAGCCTATGAGCCCCACAGTTTCATGCACTAATGGATGCCCCACCCACAGAGGTCCTGATTGGAAGAACCTACTGAACCTACTGCATATCCTGATTGGCCCAGGCATGCTATTTAATGCCTAGGGAAAATAGCTGAAGGCTGTCTGTGTAACTAAGTGGGGATCCCTGGCTTGCTGCTGAAAACAGACCCCGCTGCACACTTTTGATACCTTACCTTTCTCCTAATTCCTGGCCTCAGCCCTGCTCCTGATTCCTCACTCTGCCTCCGTTCCTGGTCCCCTGCTCCATTCCTGACACCTCACCCTGCCTCTGTCCTGCTAACCCTACTTCAGATAATTCACTTGACTCTGACCCTGTGCAGCTCATCAACCTTAACTCTGACTTGGTGTGATACTGGTATGGACTGCTGCTTTTGGCCTTGACCCTCTAGGCTGAACATGGACCTGGCCTCAACCCACACCCCTATCGCCGGTGTCCTGATACTCTGCAAAGGCATGGGTAGGTCATTTAACCTCTCTGCATTTGATGATTCATACCCTTTAGGCAGGGATGTACAATTTGCATCCTCCTGGATCAGCAAGATGCCTGAGGGAAGACTCAAACCAATGGGAGAATACCCAGGAGATGCATTGAAACAATGCTCTTATGACATTTATGGACGATCTGTCTTCTTTCCATAAATTTCTATGTGAATTGTAATTTATGCTTGTAATATGCCCTATTTACTGAACAATTGATGATTTATAACATGGTTTAACGGCACAAGGAAGGATAAAGCTAAGCGTTGCAGATATAGGGTATAAATGCACAGTTGAAACAATAGAGATAACAATTTCTCACCATATGTGGTGTATGCACGTTTCTTGCAGGGGCAGTTACATGTAAATATTTAAATTCTACCCAAGTAATTGGTAAACATTATATCAAACAGTGAAAAAGTCCAGATATAAACTTACTGTAAAATGTAATTAGGGCACCTTTGGACTTTTGTGCTACTCTTTCAGTATTTTAAATTAATATATCTGTTCACGGACTTCGCTTATTCTGCTTATTACACTTTTAATTTTAAATCACTACCCCTTAGATATTTAATTGAGCCCTGATTTCACACAGATAAAAAAAAGGGGGATAAATCATGACAGCATTTACTGTTCTTATTTGCAATCTAGTGTGCTTGATAACTTAACCAGTATACACATTTCACCTAGATAACAGGCAATTCTTAATAGAGCTCCTCAGCCCGTGAATTAACCAAAGAATAATACAATAAACACTGCTTCTTTCTCTACAGATTGATATAAAAGCAAAAAACAATTGTACCATCTTATTGTTTTTTAGTATAAGTAAAAGGAATAAACAATCTAAAGGAGGTACTATGTGCGTTGGAATATTTCAGTATTCTTAGGTGTAATAGAAGATTGAAACTGAAATACAGATGTATACAATCTTATACCTTAACTCTCTTATGTAGGCAGATCATTAAGTTAATTTTGCATAAATACTATGAAATAAAAAGCAAATAATTCAATTTATAGTTTTGTTTTGAATGATGGAAATATGATAATGCTATCTACTGAAAAAATACTAATATTGTATTGGTTAGTTATTTTTGCCAGTGTTCAAAAATGCAAGGAAAAAAGGCATAATAATATAACTTCCTTGAGTCTCCAGGCTCCACTCATAGAAATTGCTGCTAGAATTGTAGCTATCGCCCCTACAGTATATGTAGATACAATTACTACTGCAATTTTCCTCAGACCAGTCTTTCAGAGCTTCAGTGGATGTGACCACAAGAAAGTTAACACATGGAGAGGGAAAAATAACCAACTGTTAAAATCCATTCTCTTAGAGCCTTTAACAACATTTCACATTATATAGAATAAAAATATTAGCAGTATGGTATATGGGAGCAATATGAATCCATAGAATATTAGCAGCAATAGATCTTCATTTTCTCAGTGCAAAAGGACATTAAACCGGCAGCTGTACCAGCAGAAGCATTTGTATAGTCCTGGAGGCACATAAGCTTCTACCATTCTAAACAGTACTTCACTCTGATGCTGTGAACTCACAGAAACAGTTTTCAGGCAGGCAAGCAAGGAGGAGCAAAGGTGGTCCAATAGTAAGAACCCTTGGTTTTGTATTGCATTGTATTGCATTACATTCTTCTGATATACACCAAAAGATATAAATCACACAGTGTCCTTGACTATCCGCAACTCTTTGCCTAACAAATCTGCAAAACCAAAAACTGAAAGCACCAACTTCTTAGATACCACAAGTGACGCACACTGTGTATACCTAGAATAAATCTTATTATTTACTGCTCAAGTGTGCATTTTTAGTGTTATGTTCTGTTGCATAAATTCAATACAGACATTACATTGTCAACAGCTGAATAATCCTATGGCTCAGCCAGGAGGGATTTTGAACAATAAAGTGAAAAAATATTTTTTTCTTTTACAAAATTTCATAAGCATTAGCAAGCAGCACCATTGGTTCTGATGGATGCATAAGGTAACAAACAACATGGAAGAGAAAATAAAGCAATCTTTAGAAATCACTGTAATTGTTCCACTGAATTCAGGAGTGGACATCTCAGAAGATAACAATGCTATTGCTTCTATCAAATTGCACAGGAAGCACACCTGAATTCCTTCCCTAACCACCACAGAATTATTCAGAACATTCATTAAAATTGTTAAAGGGAGAAAAGGGCTTCAATGGTTTTCAAATGCCGTTCAGTTCTGTTTTTAAACACAGCTCAATGTGCTCTAGAGCCAAGATTTTTAAGACTGACTAGTAATTTTGGGTGCTCAACACTCTGAAAATCAAGCCACAGTAAGGTGTCTCAAGCTGAGCAGTCAGAAGCTGAAGCAATCAAAATATCTATTTGCTTTTGAAAATCTTGGCCAAGATGTTTAGAAAATGCATACAACTCTGAGCATAGATAAAATTTTCAAGTGCCCAAGGAACCTAAGTTCCGTTTTCAAAGTCAATGAAACGTGGTTCCTAAGTCACTCAAGTATTCTGAAAATTATACTTCCTCTTTGCTTACTGCAGTTTTAAACTATAATACTGATTGTTCCATCATATTATATTTCAAAGTTATTATTTTTTGAAACTGACCTATACAGTGTAACCCAAATAATTACCATACTGGAGAATAAAAAGGAATAGCGAGCACAATGACACCTATCCAGTTGCAGACCCAGTTACTGTTTTTGTATTGTCAACTAAAGGACTGGTTTATTTTGCTTGAGGGAAAGAAGTTGATAACTGAATTTTTTTTTTAATTATTGTACTATATATTATATCAAGCATTCTCTTTCATTTATTTTGATAATGAAAAAAATCAGTACTAACAATAAGTCGAAGATACTGGGCATTTACGATTGCCACATTTAACTCTTTAATCTAGCAGAACAAACTGGAATGTTATTTATTGAAAATTTGATTAACCAACATGGAACAGATTAGCAAATATCTGTAGATTAGCAAAAATGAAAACACACTGATACAAAACATAATTTATGTATATATGTTGCTATTGCATATGTGGCAAGGAGTGACCAGGTATTTTTTCCTCATGAAAAAAATAAAACTCAGCTATTCAGTACATTATTTGGATATTAGCAACTGAGCAGGTGTACTTACTCTGTGATGAATCCATAAACGATTATGGTATAGACACTCTTTTTAATACCAAACACATTATCACATGGACTATTTAGCGCCAAGAAACAAGTTACCAAGACACATAATTTAAGGAAATAATGGAATAAATAGGAATTTTTGAGTACTTTTATTCTGATGTTTTAAAACTACACATGAAAAAAATTACTCGTGATATTCCCAGAGCCTAGTATTTTAACCGTATTACTGTGGTCATCATTGCAAAGTGAGTATATTCCACCAGTATTGATTTCTTAACAGTGATCACTATAGATTGGAGAGTAAAGCAGATAATAGCATAGGTAATTATATTTTAGAAAAAAATGACACTTACCATTTCGGCTTTCTTCGTCAATAGGAACTATTGTGGCTGGAGGACCTGCCCTGGCCAACTTGCAGTCTATAAACATGAAAACAGAAGTTATTTCTCATTCCACAGTAGGTTCTATATATTGTATTCTATAAAACAATCATGCTGAAATAGTGGTAATTGAAGCCAGATAAGGCCAAGATAATTGTTAGCTAATTTTCGGTATAAAGGGCCCAAACTCAAGGCTTTTATTGAATCTTTATTCAAAGTCTAATTGAAGTAAATGGGGAGTTTTCCTGAGAAAGAACTGAATTAGAACCTCAGGATCTGGCCCATGATGAAAATGAAAATTTCACAACCTGCTCTCATTATGAATTGTTGTACTAGTTTCAATTTGTTATGATTACTTTCAATGTCATGAATACACACACCAAGTCTTTGCCACATCACAACACAATACAATTCACTTGCTACACCATAAACCTATATTCATGTTTCGCTAAATATACCAGTAGGGACCAGTAGGGAAGGAGAAGTCCTTCAGGACAGAAATAATGTAATGGTAATTTAACCCAAAGAACATGAAGGAATGATTAACAGGGATAAATTGTAATTAAAATTTCAAAACAGAAACAAATATGATTGGAATTTAGTTGCAACAAAAGGATCTAATTAAAGAGAGTGAACAGAATTTTAACAAATGTTCTAAAGAGAATAAAAATGAAAAAACAGACAAGCAATGTTCAGGAAGTTACATTTTGCCATCTTACCCTCATATTGCCAGTCTGGAGTCAAAAGTTTAGAGTCATCAATGGAAGCAGAGCAGAATAATGAAAGAAAATAAGTAAGATTTTGTTGTAGTTGTTTAAAGATAGATTTTAAGACATACAAAGCAGTACACTGAGAGCTACTAAATACAAATGTGTAGTCTATTAAATTAATAGATAAAGGCATTGTGTACAAAATGTGATTTGTGTGTTAGAAGCAGCTGATCTATATAGACTAAACAGGACAAAAAGCTTGTTTACTCCTTTAAACCATACATTGGAGAAATGCTGTTAGTTTACAATACTAAACACTTTTCACCTTCAAAGATTCTCACAATACTGCTGAAATGGGTAGGTGAATTGGTAAATCTTAACGTTCCCATTTCACAGATTTTAAAAGATATTTAGGTATAACTCTGCTAAACATTGCAAGGTCTAAATGATGTAAATGCCTAAGTGCTTGGCTATATGGAGAGGCAGTGGGCAGCAAGCTGGTGTGTAAATCTACACTGCTCTACCCTGTCACACACTAAGTGGTCATGTGGACACTGCTGCCGTGCGCTAGAAGTTCTGTAGTGTGCAGCAGGCTGGTGCACTGTAGGTTCACACCCCAGCTTGCTGCACACTAACTCTCCATATAGACATGCCTTTAATGCCATTTTCAAAAGTAATGTAGTCTCCTGGGAACCTAAGACTCATTAAAAGTCAATGGGACTTAGGTGCCTAAATACATGTTAATTTTGAAAATGGGACTTACCTGTCTAAGTCACTAAGGCCTTGCAACACTGAGCAAAGCAATACCTTTAAATATCTATCTGAGAGAGACAAGAGGGACTGAGGTAATATCTTGTATTCAATCAACTTCTGTTGATGAAAGAGACAAGCTTTCGAGCTCCACAGAAGTCTTCTTCAGGAAAGTTCAAAATTTTCTCTCTTTCATCAACAGAAGTTGGTCAAATAATAAAAAAAAAACATCACCCACCTTGTTTCTCATATATCCTGGGACCAACATGGCTACCACAACACATTTAAAAATCTGGACCTAAGCAACTTGTCCCAGGCCACAGAGATGACTTTTTAAGGCTGCATCTACATATAGGAAAATTAGGACCTGTATAGCAGAGGTGGATTCCACAGACCACACAGAACTCGGGTGTTCCTAATCATCATGTGGTCTAATCCTAGTCATAGTCAGTGACAAAGACACAGTGATATAAATGCCTTTTTCCAATACAGAGTAGGAATTTTACTTTTGCTACCCCCAATGTAGCTACATGGTGACTCATTACAGGTTCTCATAGACTCAGACTGTAAGGTCAGAAGGGATCATTACAATCATCTAGTCTGACTACCTGCACATCGCAGGCCACAAAACTTCACCCACCCACTCCTGAAGTAGCCAGAGGTTACGGGTCTAAGTTACTGAAGTCCTAAAATCATTTTTTAAAGATGTCAAGTTACAGAGAATTAACCATTTACACTAGTTTAAATCGGCAAGTGACCCTTGACCCACACTGCCAAAAAAGGTGAAAAACTCCCCCGGGTCTCTGCCAATCTGACCCGGGGGGAAATTCCTTTCTGACACCAACTATGGTGTCAGATCACAGGTCATCCTGTGATCCATCAATACAATCCGGTCTTTCTCCTCCTCTATGTCTTCCAACTGAAATGTCCTCATCTTATAGCAAAACTTCTTGTTGTTAGTTCCTAAATGCATGACTTTGCACTTCACACTATTAAATTACATCCTATGATGGGTTGGATCACAGAAAACCCCCTGGGAACTGCCAACTGATGTGCTGAGATAAATTCCATGTCTGTTTTCCCTGCCAGCTTGGGAATCCAGAAACTTGCTTTGTTTGAGCCAGACACGCTTGCCAGCTGCAAATACAGACCCGGGTCTGAACCATATCCTCCAAAAGCTGCAGGCTTAACTGAAAATGGCTTAAGAAGTGTTCCTGTCTCCAACATCCAGATGCCCAGTTCCCAATGGAGTCTCAACCCCAAATAAATCCTTTTACCCTGTATAAAGCTTATACAGGGTAAAATCATAAATTGTTCGCCTTCTATAACACTGATAGAGAGATATGCACAGCTGTTTGCCCTCCTGTCCACAGGTATTAATGTATACTCTGGGTTAAGGTTAAGTAAAAAGTGATTTTATTAAAAACAAAAAGTAGGATTTAAGTGGTTTCAAGTAATAACAGACAGAACAAAATGAATTACCAAGCAAAAAACAAAACACAAAACACAAGTCTATGCCTAATACAGTAAGAAAACTGAATACTGATAAAACCTCACCCTCAGAGATGTTTCAATAAGCATCTATCACAGATTGGATGCCTTCCTAGTCTGGGCACAATCCTTTCCCCGGTACAGCCCTTGTTCCAGCTCAGGTGGTAGTTAGGGGATTTCTCATGATTGCAGCCCACTTTGTTCTGTTCCATCCCCTTATATAGCTTTGGCACAAGGTGGGAATCTTTTGTCTCTCTGGGTCCCCATCCCTCCTTCTAAATGGAAAAGCACCAGGTTTCAGATGGATTTCAGTACCAGGTGACATGGTCACATGTCCCATGGGACTCCAAGCCTTCATTCCTCCCAGCCTGACTCACAGGAAGGCCTGCCTGTAAACAGAGCCATCCACAGTCAATTGTCCTGGTTGATGGGAGCCATCAAGATTCCAAACCACCATTATGCACACACTTTGCATAATTACAATAGGCCCTCAGAGTTATATTTTATATTTCTAGTTTCACATACAAGAATGATACATACATACAAATAGGATGACCACACTCGGTAGATTATAAACTTTGTAATAATACCTTACAAAAGACCTTTTGCATGAAGAATATTCTAGTTACATTATATTCACACTCATTAGCATATTTTCATAAAATCATATAGAGTGCAATGTCACACATCCCATTTCTATTTCTTTAGTTTAGAAGATCATCCAGATCTTCTTGTGATGATATTCCAGTTCTCCTCCGTATTGGCTATACCTCCCATCTTTGCGTCATCTGCAAATTTTGTCAGCATACTTTCAGTTTTTGTGCCAAGGTCAGTAATAAAAATGTTAAATAAGATTCGTCCCAAGTCTGATCCTTGAGGAGCTCCACTAGTAACCTCCCTCCAGCCAGACACTTTACCTTTCAATATGGCCTTTTGTAGTCTCCCTTTTAACCTGTTCCTTAGTCAACTTATAATTCTCATATTAATCCCCATCTTCTCCAATTTAACTCATAGTTTCCCATGTGGAACTGTATCAAATGCCTTACTGAACTGCAGGTAGATTAGATCTACTGCATTTCCTTTGCTAAAAAAAAATCAGTTATCTCCTCAAAGGAGATCAGGTTGGTTTGGCACAATGTACCCTTTGTAAAAGCATGTTGTATTTTATCCCAATTACCATGCACCTCTGTCCTTAACTACTTTCTCTTTCAAAATTTGTTCCAAGACCAAGTATACAATTGAAGTCAAACAGGCTTGTAGTTTCCTGGATCATGTTTTTCCCTTACTTACAAATAAGAACTATATTAGCAATTCTCCAGTCATAGGATATGACCCCCAAGTTTACAGATTCATCAAACATCCTTGCTATTGGGCTTGCAATTTCATCTGCCAGTTACTTTAATATTCTTGGATGGAGATTATCCAGCTCCCCTGATTTAGTTTAATTCTGTGATCAGGTCAAAGCACTAGAGAACAAATTTCTTTAGCATAAAACTTTTGTTTACTAACATCTTTGTAGTTCTACAGATGACTTTATTAGCAAGGCCAAATTTTTAAGACCAAAGAATGAGGGAGAGGGATCAGCAATGTAGGGAAGCAGAAAGTACTACATTTGTTAATGTTAAATTTGCACTGGGTTGTAAATAATGACAAAATGAACAATGATAACTGAATCAATACTGATGACTAATTGCTAACTATAACACTTTTTGGTAATTAGATTGTCTTGAAATAATTTAGAATTTAACAAACCCTTGCTTTGGAAATAAAAACATAGGGCCCTCTCCCCACCTGCATCTCAGTGAGATTGCTTGTACTTTTTCATACAAGTCTGCACACATTTTACACCTATGTGTTTTGCAGTTCAGGGCTTTTATTCTGTTTTCCTTAGGGAATCTAAATGGATGTTTATTGAACACTCTCTTGAATTTTATGCTATTGATTTTTACATTCTTCAGTTTGATTGGCAGACATGGACTGAATAATATCAGTAAAAGATATATTGTATGTTCAAAATGTTCTTTCATGAATTAGATTTTACATGTCAGTGAGCACTGAGAAACTCACATATTAAAAAGGGTCTACGAGGGAAAAACAGACCCATCTGAAAAGCACAGCTGTCATCCCATCACATTTTTCTCCATTAGGAGCACATCTGTGGGGAAACAATTAGTGACTGCATGCTCACTAGAGATGTGAAATCTTCTTGTTCTGATTTTCTCTTCTCACAGCATGTTGTTATAAAAATGCCATTAATGTAACTGATGTAACTCTAATCATTGCTAGAAGTTGACTGTAATTCTTGTCAAGAGGTTTACAGCTAGGCTAGCTAAATGAACATAAATAAAATAAAAAACTCCACACCTGTTTGGTACAATGATGGTCTCTCCAAGGTACTTTCACTACTAGTTTGTGTCTTCTTAGGGTGACCAGATAGAAAATGTGAAAAATCGGGACGGGGGTGGGGGGTAATAGGTGCCTATGCAAGAAAAAGCTCCAAAAATTGGGACTGTCCCTACAAAATCGTGACATCTGGTCACCCTATGTCTTCATTGCTGAGTGGCAACCAAATCATTGAATGATGACCGGGGGGTTCAGCAGTCACTTATCATACAATAGGTTCATATGATAAGCAACTAATTGACTAATACATTTAAAGTGAGGCCATTTACACTTCCAGGAATTACAGATGCCTTATTAAACACACACATTTTCTTAAAATTCAACAGATTTCCTTTTTCCCCCCTTTCCATTAACTATTCTTTCATGATCATGTCTTTCTCCTCATTGTGCCCCATCTTCAATTGCACTCAAATAGTTTGTTGGGCTTTTTTCTCCACAATGTCTTTTTAGTAGTTTGTATATGTAAGGAATACAAACAAACAATCTTACTTAATTGTGGTGCAGTTTCTGTTTAAAGACAGCCAAGGATTTTGTAAAATTATAGTGAAAAACATTATTAAGAGTAAGTTTATAATAACTATTACATTGAAAGTTAGAAGAAAACAGTGTTATATCAAGTTAGTCAGAGATTTGTAGAAAAAGTTATTACAAATAGAAAAAGTTACTTTAGGGTTGTAGCCAAAATCCACTTTTAAGGATGGGGAGAAGGAGGTTGAATAAGATGCCCAATTAAAGTCTAGACTATGGATTATCCTTGTGTTACACAGAAAACATGTTTGCTGAGGAGGCTCATACTTTTATTGGATAGGTAAGAACTTCGTTAATATATTTAATTTCACCCATGACAGTCCCAGTTAAAGCTCAGATTGCATCCTGAGACATTTCTATGTCTCTCCCCAATTAAAAAAAATAAAAAATAAAATGAGAGTAATGATTTGGCTTTGTTTAGCATAACATTCATCAGCACACACTGCACAAGTTACCATACAGTTCCAGTATTCTTCAAATTGCCAATCAAGCAGCTAGAAGGACACCATGTTTTTTGGGGGTCTAAAATGTTTAATAAAATGGATGTGTTGTAATATACCTGCCCTTTTATTTTTATTCTTTTATTACAAAAGAAAGAGGTTCAGTTAGAAAGAGCTTTAACAGTGAAAGATTTTCTAGACAAGGAAAATGATGTAGTGGTAATCATGTGTAGCTGCAGTGCTAATGTTCAATTATATTAAGAACCTTTTTAAAGAATATTTCACTGGAGGTGCAAAATATGCATCTTAAATATTGTTGTCAAGTTCTATCTTCTTTGATGACCTTTGTGATGTTGCCACTGCAATTCAGTATTTGGCTTCAACGTTAGAGAAAAGAAACCTGTGTCAGAGTTTCTGTTCTTAATAAAATTGTTCCTCTTTAAATATTGCTTTGACAGATTCTGCTTTGTTGCTGAAAATTACTGGCAGAAAGCTGTAAGATTTGCCTATTCAACAAAGATGTTGTTAATAAAAACTGGAAGAATTGCTAAAATGGGACAATTTCTTTTCATCATGTACTTTCTTTAAAAAGAGAGCCATTCGTCTCTTTAAACAGCAGGAAGCACAAACACTACATTAGATCATTTCATATAGGGAGTCTATTCAAGTTTTTTTTTGTTGATTTTAGACATATTCACTTTGATGGAAGCTCACAAAGGAATGCAATTCTGAAGTGCGATCATATTGGAGGTCTACTCTCTAACAAAAAACAAGTTGACTTTAAAATTCCCAGGCATAATGGAGCAGTTATGAATGTCAAGTAATGTAAACCTAATGAGAACACATTAAGGGAAGGCAGAAACTTAACTACAGAAATGAAAGAACTTAGCAAATATGTATTTTCTCTTCATTAATACAATTTACTGTTTATATTACTAGACTACAATAGTGTTTATGATCAAATTTTACTACAAAAGCTATGCCATATTTGTATAGAGGTTTAGTGTTGCTGTTAGGTCTTTTGAACAATACTATGCAATAATACCCACAGAAAGCTTTGCACCATCACCTCACTCAGCTTCACCCATTTTTGAGATCTACAAGGCTTTTCTCATCTTTTCTTTTTTTAAACCCAAGACTACTCAATGCACAAATTGCTACACACATCACCCAGAAAGCACAAACAATAGCATTCTCAAATTAACTTAAGCAGTAACTTGAATTATTAAAATTAACATATATATATATATATAAATAAAAAAAATAACTCTACCATAATGTTAGCCTAAGAACACTAAAGATTTGGGCCCCTTTTTACACAACGTAGGATCTGTCATTCATTATGTTTTATCTTATCTACTATGGGCACTATTCATCCATGTCAAGCATACATTCCAAAAGTTGAGAAGCAGGGTTTTTTGGCCTTGTTCTTGGTGAACAATGTAATTATAATAACAAAAGACTTGCCAGTTTATTCAATCATTGTCCTTTTAAAATAAACACTTACTTGAGCTTTTCCCAATAATTTAAATGTTTTGAAAGTCAAGCTTTTCTCAAGGCTTCACATATGCACACAATATAATAATAACTTGCAGGAGTTATTCTACAATCTATGTAGACAGTCAGATTTAGCCAGGAGCGTCTACTAATTTGATGTGTGCATCTGCAAACTGCAGAGGAATAGACCTTTCAGCCAAAGAGGTCAACCTTTTTTTGGATTCTTGTGCTGCAGTGTCATTTTGGATGATCCCTGCTTAGCTCTCCTATGCACTACCACAATCACCAAACATCCTCGGATCGGGTGATTGTAGAAATATGAAAATCCCTTTGAGGTAACCTGGTAGCATCTGCCCACTTTGTCATGTGGGTGCACTGAAGCCATGGTTTGCCAAAGATCTTCAGCTAGCTCTAAAAAAACGCTCATATAATGGCACTGCCAACCTTCCAGGAATAGAGGAATGCAGAATGTCTAATAATTTGTATGACCTCTCCTGCACTCACTCTACTGAGATTTCCAGTGTATTGGCCATTCACCATAACAACTCCTGGAATATGAGGTAGTCACTAGACTGGATTGGAGCTGCTGGGTTGACCATTTCACTGGGCAAAGTGGAGAATATCATAATTGGGATCGACTGATCATGTGTTTCTTGTAGTTATACCTGCTCAGTAACTCCTGATGATGTGTATTGTACCAGCTGACCCTCATAAGATGGCCCATGAAGAGAGAAAGACCTGACTATAGAGGCAGGAGCAATGGAAGAAGTCTTCCTACTGGGATCCAAGTTCTAGGGAAACCAGAATGGCCTGACTGCACATTACATAAATATGGGACTGCAGGCCATGGAGCACAGAACCAGGAAATCTGCTCGCTTCAATATTCCTTATGTCTTCATTTATAGGAATGTTCCCTTGATTCCTGACAGACCAATTTGGCTTGTAGGGAAGAAAATGTGGTAAGTAGATTGGCAACATATCACGGTTTTGTGCAAAGGCAAATGTAGAGGAGGGCTATATGTCACCCATAGGTGAAGCTATCCCTTTCAGCTGCTCTGGGAAGTTTTAAACATCTTCCAAGGTTTCAACTGCAGCTGATACCAAGGCTTGGAACTTCATAAAGGAAGCAAGCAATGACAACTGTGACTGTTGTTAAGTACTGTGAATCTCTTCAATACTGAAAAGGTCGGTGCTGAAAGAATCTCCATCACATCAGTAGTGAGAGAGATGGGTACTGCAGATGATGGTATGGAGTGTTTCAGTACCGAGTGCTGCAGTGCAGAGTGCTGATGAGCCAGTACTGGTAGAGGTATGGAGAGGCTCCTCAGAGTGTACCAGGGTTGATTGGTGACCAGCGAGTGCCAAGGAATCAGCAACCCACAATCTGGACCTCCTGGTTCAGAAACACGAGCTAGAACAGATGTGTCTGTGCACACCTTGAGAGAGGTGCTCTTTTCCCCTCCTTTCTTCCAAAGAGTGGACAGGACAGCTTAGATGCTCTTCTTGACTCCACAGTTGAAGAGTGTGGCTTTGATAAAAAAGAGTGAGTCCTGGGACTTGAGGCAGAAATGTGGCTTTCCAGAGCACTCACAAAGACAATCTGATCTAGTTTGGTGGTCTTCTTTCCCTTAAATTCATAGGAGACCCTCATGGAGCATTCCAAGACAGAAATTTTAAGGCAAGATTTCCTCACTTATTGTGTCCTCTTAGAAAAACAACAACATATCAATCACTTATCCAGAATCCGTGTTTCATGCAATTAGAGGGTCCATCACTGATAGCAAAAGTGCCCTTGCAAAAAGGGACAGGATTCCAGAAACCTTGATTCCACCATTGCAGGGTAGTTCTGGTACTGGAGCAACTTTCCTAAAATTTAAGTTTAAGGGTTCTTGTGGCAGACAGGTGTTAGAACTACACTATCCCAAACTACATTATATGAATAGCTGCACTAACAACAGCTACTAAAACAACTAGATAGAATCACAGATTGCACAGTGCCCAGAAGAGAGGACACTGCAGTTGGGCCTGTTCCACTCTTTATTCTCTTGGGTGCAGGGGCACAAGGGCATCTGCAATACAGATGTATCCCCACCAATACTGCTATTCAAAATAATCCAATCTCATGTGCATGGGGTGTGTGTCCACCAAAAGTGAAATCTATGTGGACAATTGCTCAGAGAAGAACTTACGTTTCTCCTCGGGGCTAAAGAAAAAAGGTTTCTGAATTTGGAGTCAGCTAATTTTCAGATTTGGAGGAGGTGGGCTGCTCTTCAGATACTCTTGTATAATCAGATGTGTCTGTGTTGGTCGGAGTCTACTATCCTGAAATGCACTTCCTCAGGTGCATGTTTTTGGAGGCAAAGTTACTTCCTGTCCTGTCATCGGCACTAGATGATCAGTTCCTTTTTCTGCCTAGAATAGAAAAGCTCCCTCAACCCCTGTGCACGCACACACACACACACACAAAGTTTCTGCTTCAACATTCCACCATCCTGCAGCAGCAGCACAAACGCCAATGCTACATTTGGCTTATTGGGATCTAAATCTCACAAGTATCCCAGAAACCTGTCTGCACACTAGCTACGGTAAACTGAGATTCATAGTTATTTATTTGAGGCCTATGGTTGTAGCTAAGGAAACCCTACCACTTTCAAAGCTGTCTTTTTTTTTTTCTATTTCTGGGGGCTATTTTTATAGTACCATTGGCAGACTATCAGAATGAATGAAACAAAACTAGCAATTAAAATAAGGTATGCCAAATTAAAAGTCCCATTCAAGAGTTGTTCCCCAAAGTACAAGAGGTTTTTGACTGAGGTCCATCTCTTAATATTCACAAAAAATTCCCCAAAAATTAAAATTTGGGCCAGTTTCATTAGATCTGTGGTATATTATTCACAACGCAATCATGTAAAGAATGTCTCTGGTAAATGTCTCCACAGAGTATAACTAATGTTGAAATTATTTACTGTTGCAACTCACAGAAGAAACATTTTTGATGTTTAATCATAAGGCAAATACAAAAATCTTTTGCAAACAAAATAGGTTAAAAGATCTTTGTGTCTATGTGCTAAAATCTTTCTGAAAGGCTTCTTTGATCTTATTTACTCCAGTATTTCATCTAATTGATCATATAATTGTAAAGCATAGAGAATAAAGAACAACAAAATAAATAAAGGGTCTGTTTCTTTGGGAGACAAGTGAATAGCTATTTAATAAGGGCTTTATGAAAGGAGTTACATAGCTTATATCCATTTTGTTTCCTGATTGCTAATTTTCATTATTTTAATTTCTAATTATTCTTAATGAGATAGCTCAGAGGAAATCCTCAACTACTGCTCCAGCTAAGATATTCAACAAGGTCAAATATTGGAAGCTGAAACATATACACAACTATCTGACTAATAGTGTCTACTGCAAACAGCTGCTTAACAAGTCTGTTTTCATTCTGCCCTTGCCCATTCAAATTCACTTCGCATCCACAGTCAGTTATGTTGCTCAGAGAAGCCATTTAGAAAAGAGATTTCAGTTTTAACCGCGTCAAAGGTACAGTAAACAAAAAACAAAACATTAAGTAAAATGAGGAAAAATAGTTTGCAGTTTAGTTAAAATGTAGCTTCGTTTGTGGGGTCATTTACCTAAAATAATGGGCAAATACCCAAAGGCCCAGGACACAAAATGAGTTACTTCAAGGAATAGATCTAAAGGTTTGTCTTCACTAGCAACATTAAAGCACTGCTGCGGCAGTGTAATCACGGCACCAGTAAAAAAAACAACCCACCACCACAAGGGGAGTAGCTACCAGTGCTGGAAGCACAGCTCCCAGCGCTGGTGCATTGTCTACACTGCACTTTACACCGCTGACACTTGCAGCGCTTGGGGTGTGTGTGTGTGTTTTTCACACCACTGGGTCTACGACAGTAAGCTCTTAGGAACTGAGCTCTATGGCAGGCTCCATGAATGCTGCTCTCATATGTATCAGAACTAGGGTTAAGTGTAGTAGCCGTGTTAGTCTGTGTCAGCAAAACGAAAATAAGAAAGAAAAACTTGTAGCACCTTAGAGACTAACAAACTAGGGTTGTCCATTGCCATCAAGGATGTGGCAGGAGTTGTCCCCAATGGTTAATCCAATGAACATAAATATTCTGGCTGAAATATTGGATACCATCTACTATAATAGAAACCTCTATGCAGATAGACTTTTTCATATTAGATGGTGTGTCTCTCCCTCTGGATATTAGCTTTTTTGTCTGCTTGTGAGATATATAACCTTCTCATGATGACTGTAAACTTTGCATTCTGTGTTGTAATTGAAATAAATACATTTGAAAATATAGAAAAACATCCAAACCATTTAATACATTTCAATTGGTATTCTATTCTTTAACAGTGCAATTAAAACTGTGATTAATCACGATTAATGTCTCGAGTTAATTGCGTCAGTTAACTGCGATTAATCAACAGCCCTAATATAATTCCTAAATGTTTCCATGATTTATGGGAAATTTGTGGGGAAAAACTATATGTAAAGGTATACAAACTAATTAAAGTCTTCAGCTCTTGCAAGAACTATGCACAGTTGCCTAAAAAGCCTTTCTAGTACAATATAATTATCTTCAAAAATCAAAATCCAGTTATTCTTTCTAAATCGCCTCATCTGCTTTTCTTTTCCTTCCCATGTTTCTAAAAAAAAAAAAAAAAAAAAGTGTTTCTAATATCAAGCAAAATACAGCATTTGAATTAGTCGGGAAAACTGTGCAAAGCTGTGCACTAATCATTAAATTATAGCTGTAAACAATCCAGTCAAACCTGTTAAATGTAATACACTATTTACAAAGTGAAGAGATAAGTGTCAGAAAACCCTAAAATATAAACCCAGACATGGTCACTGCAAGAAAATAACCTTAAAGACTAGCTATCCAACTGTTTTTTAATCAGATATTTATTAAAAAATATGATTATCATCAACAAAGCCACTACTGCAGCCATCACAAAAATAAATCTGAATCCTGAAATTAAAATGGAAAGCCAATAAATAAAATCAACAGGACTACAAATTAGAGAATATGTGCCCATGTGTGAGATTCTCATGAAAGGTGGACTTTCCCACAGAGAGCAAGATGCTGAAGGCTTCAAGTCACTTTAACCAACAAAAAGAGTTGAGCCATTAAAAATAAATGTGACAAAACACTTTTTCCAATCATCCCGACCTACTATTCCTAATGTCAGGGTTGAAAAAAGTCTTAAGATGAAAAAAGTTAGAGCTGCCCTACAGAGACAAAAACATGATTTTCTAGAAAATTGCCAGAACCATACTGTGGACATTATTCTGGTAAGAAAAGAACTGCAGAGGAGACCATAATTAATCAGATTGAGGAAATTAAAAACCAAGGATGAAACAAAGTGCTGACAAGCAATCTTGTTCTAACTAAGAGGAGACTGCTACAAAAATACCCCATTACTACGATACATTATATGAGGAATGGCAATCAGAGTGGAGAGGAGCCAGAAGTCTCTCAATTCTTAATGGTGGTCCAGCCAAAAACAAAGGATTTGAAACATTTTTGTTTTGTTTTGAAGGCCAGTGAGGATAATTGGCGGCATGTGACCTCCAGAAGAGGAAAGAGTATGAGACAAGTCCATGTACCAGAAACGCATATTCAGATGAGCAACCGTTTTCATGTTCTCTCCACAGGTACTAGTGCAGAGAGTGGAGTGAATAATACATCTGAGGGAACAGAGCAGAAGGAGACTCCACTGACTGGAAGGCATGAGATGCACCGTCCTAGGGATGGGGGTTCCACGACCACCACTCCCAAGAGGAGGAGGAGGGTGGTCGTGGTCGGGGACTCTCTCCTCAGGGGGACTGAGTTATCTATCTGCCGCCCTGACCGGGAAAACCGAGAGGTGTGCTGCTTGCCAGGGGCTAGGATTCATGATGTGACGGAGAGACTGTCGAGACTCATCAATCCTTTAGATCGCTACCCCTTCCTGCTTCTCCATGTGGGCACCAATGATACTGCCAAGAATGACCTTGAGCATATTACTGCAGACTACGTGGCTCTGGGAAGAAGGATAAAGGAGTTTGAGGCGCAAGTGGTGTTCTCGTCCATTCTCCCGGTGCCAGGAAAAGGCCGGGGTAGAGACCGTCGAATCGTGGAAGTCAACGAATGGCTACGCAGATGGTGTCGGAGAGAAGAGTTTGGATTCTTTGACCATGGGATGGTGTTCCAAGAAGAAGGAGTGCTAGGCAGAGATGGGCTCCACCTGACGAAGAGAGGGAAGAGCATCTTTGGAAGCAGGCTGGCTAACCTAGTGAGGAGGGCTTTAAACTAGGTTCACCGGGGGAAGGAGACGAAACCCCCGAGGTAAGTGGGGAAGCGGGATACCGGGAGGAAGCACAAGTAGGTGAGTGCAAGAGGGGAGGGCTCCTGCCCCATACTGGGACAGCAGGACAATCGGTGAGTTATCTTAAATGCCTATACACAAATGCAAGAAGCCTGGGGAACAAGCAGGGAGAACTGGAAGTCCTGGCACAGTCAAGGAATTATGATGTAATTGGAATAACAGAGACTTGGTGGGATAACTCACATGATTGGAGTACTATCATGGATGGATATAAACTGTTCAGGAAGGATAGGCAGGGCAGAAAAGGTGGGGGAGTTGCGTTGTATGTAAAAGAGCAGTATGACTGCTCAGAGCTCCAGTATGAAACTGCAGAAAAACCTGAGAGTCTCTGGATTAAATTGAGAAGTGTGAGCAACAAGGGTAATGTCGTGGTGGGAGTCTGCTACAGACCACCAGACCAGGGGGATGAGGTGGACGAGGCTTTCTTCCAGCAACTAACAGAAGTTACTAGATCACAGGCCCTGGTTCTCATGGGTGACTTTAATCACCCCGACATCTGCTGGGAAAGCAATACAGCGGTCCACAGACAATCCAGGACATTTTTGGAAAGTGTAGGGGACAATTTCCTGGTGCAATTGCTGGAGGAACCAACTAGGGAAAAAGCTCTTCTTGACCTGCTGCTCACAAACAGAGAAGAAATAGTAGAGGAAGCAATAGTGGATGTGAACCTGGGAGGCAGTGACCATGAGATGGTCGAGTTCAGGATCCTGACACAAGGAAGAAAGGAGAGCAGTAGAATATAGAGCCTGGACTTCAGAAAAGCAGACTTTGACTCCCTCAGGGAACTGATGGGCAAGGTCCCCTGGGAGAATAACATGAGGGGGAAAGGAGTCGAGGAAAGCTGGCTGTATTTTAAAGAATCCTTATTGAGGTTGCAGGAACAAACCATCCCGATGTGTAGAAAGAAAAGTAAATATGGCAGGCGACCAGCTTGGCTTAACAGTGAAATCCTTGCTCGTCTTAAACACAAAAAAGCAGCTTTCAAGAAGTGGAAGATTGGACAAATGACCAGGGAGGAGTATAAAAATATTGTTCAGGCATGCAGGAGTGAAATTAGGAAGGCCAAATCACACTTGGAGTTGCAGCTAGCCGGAGATGTTAGGAGTAACAAGAAGGGTTTCTTCAGGTATGTGAGCAACAAGAAGAAAGTCAAGGAAAGTGTGGGCCCCTTGCTGAATGAGATAGGGAACCTAGTGACAGAGGATGTGGAGAAAGCTAGTGTACTCAATGCTTTTTTTGCCTCTGTCTTCACAGACAAGGGCAGCTCCCAGATGGCTGCACTCCGCAGCACGGTATGGGGAGGAGGTGACCAGCCCTCTGTGGAGAAAGAAGTAGTTCGGGACTATTTAGAAAAGCTGGACGAACACAAGTCCATGGGGCCGGATGCACTGCATCCGAGGGTGCTAAAGGAGTTGGCCGATGTGATTGCAGAGCCATTGGCCATTATCTTTGACAAATCATGGCAATCGGGGGAGGTCCCGGATGACTGGAAAAAAGCGAATGTAGTGCCCATCTTTAAAAAAGGGAAGAAGGAAGATCCGGGGAACTACAGGCCAGTCAGTCTCACCTCAGTCCCTGCAAAAATCATGGAACAGGTCCTCAAGGAATCAATTCTGAACCACTTAAAGGAGGGGAAAGTGATCAGGAACAGTCAGCATGGATTCACCAAGGGCAAGTCATGCCTGACTAACCTAATTGCCTTCTATGATGAGATAACTGGCTCTGTGGATGAGGGGAAAGCAGTGGATGTGCTATTTCTTGACTTTAGCAAAGCTTTTGATACAGTCTCCCACAGTGTTCTTGCCAGCAAGTTAAAGAAGTATGGGCTGGATGAATGGACGGTAAGGTGGATAGAAAACTGGCTGGATGGTCGTGCTCAACGGATAGTGATCAATGGCTCCATGTCTAGTTGGCAGCCGGTATCAAGTGGAGTGCCCCAAGGGTCGGTGCTGGGGCCGGTTTTGTTCAATATCTTCATCAACGACCTGGAGGATGGTGTGGACTGCACCCTTAGCAAGTTTGCAGATGACACTAAACTGGGAGGAGTGGTTGATACGCTGGAGGGTAGGGACAGGATACAGAGGGACCTAGACAAATTAGAGGATTGGGCCAAAAGAAATCTGATGAGGTTCAACAAGGACAAGTGCAGAGTCCTGCACTTAGGACGGAAGAATCCCATGCACTGCTACAGACTAGGGACCGAATGGCTGGGCAGCAGTTCTGCAGAAAAGGACCTAGGGGTTACAGTGGACAAAAAGCTGAATATGAGTCAACAGTGTGCCCTTGTTGCCAAGAAGGCTAACGGCATTTTGGGCTGTATAAGTAGGGGCATTTCCAGCAGATCGAGGGACGTGATTATTCCCCTCTATTCGGCACTGGTGAGGCCTCATTTGGAGTACTGTGTCCAGTTTTGGGCCCCACACTACAAAAAGGATGTGGATAAATTGGAAAGAGTCCAACGGAGGGCAACAAAAATGATTAGGGGGCTGGAGCACATGACTTATGAGGAGAGGCTGAGGGAACTGGGATTGTTTAGCCTGCAGAAGAGAAGAGTGAGGGGGGATTTGATAGCTGCTTTCAACTACCTAAAAGGGGGTTCCAAAGAGGATGGATCTAGACTGTTCTCAGTGGTAGAAGATGACAGAACAAGGAGTAATGGTCTCAAGTTGCAGAGGGGGAGGTTTAAGTTGGATATTAGGAAAAACTTTTTCACTAGTAGGGTGGTGAAGCACTGGAATGGGTTACCTAGGGAGGTGGTGGAATCTCCTTCCTTAGAGCTTTTTAAGGTCAGGCTTGACAAAGCCCTGGCTGGGATGATCTAGTTGGGGTTGGTCCTGCTTTGAGCAGGGGGTTGGATGAGATGACCTCCTGAGGTCCCTTCCAACCCTGAGATTCTATGATTCTATGATTTCATTCAGCTTTTAAAATTCTATTCATCCACTATGCTAGAGTGAGCAATTTTTGTTGATGGGCCAGTGAAATATGACATTTTTTGTTTATTATCACCACCATCTGTGATGGGGCTCAGCCCTCACCGCATCTTTGGGTCTCTTGAATGTACACTGACCCTTAAGTGCTTGCTCTCTTAGCTATTCAGCTCAGCTACCATCAACCTCCTTATGTCATATTGCTCCTGGGCTTCATAGCAGTAATCTAGGGAGACCAGTCTCTCTCTAGCTTGTGGAGTGCAAGAGAAGGGAAAACTGTTTAGGCTGGCAGGATTCCTCACAACAGTACTCATGACATTTTAGGTCTTGCTCCTTGGGCAGCTTCCTGCCAATTGGTTGCTGATACAAGGCAGTGCTCAGCCTCTCTGACTGGGCTTTAACCTCTTATCCCAACTGTTTCTGGTCAACCAATTACGCAGATCTGGGGAAGTAGCTACTCTGTCCCTTAACCTCATATTGACTGTAGCAGAATGGTGAATGAGTAGATGTTTTTGCCTAAGCTGCTAAATTTCTATAATAGTTTTGCAAGGCTCATTTATTTTCTTTGGTTATAACACCACTCCATTATTAGTGACATAAGGACTGTGATTGTGCCAATCAGAAAATTGTTGTGGATGATTACTATGTATTTAACCTACAGACATCTTGGTTGTAATGATGAAGTTCTAAAGCTTACATTTTGTATTAATCAATATTAGTGTGCACCTAGGAAAATCAGTGATGGAAAAGTGATTTTTGAACTGTGATATGCATCATTCAAAAAGAATTATTGTAGTTTTCTCCTAAGGTTACATTCAAAGGACAAAATCTTTGCCTGGCAAAAGAAAGAATAAGGTATAAAAGAGTTAGCCATGTTTTTTCATCATGAAAAGATCCACTGTATCTCAAGAGGCAAATTACAAGTAACACTCTAGATGTATTATTATTAAATGAGTGCCATAAGTATAGGTGGCTGTCACAGGTTCACCTAACCCAATGGAGCATTTCACAAAGTAAACGCCCTTTAAATCTATTTAGGTTAAGTTCAAAATGGTCACCAGGCATTCAGATTCTGCAAAGTAAAACATTTTTTAAAGTAATAATCACATTTAAATAATTTGCATTAAAAATTAGAAAACTGAATATGACAGAAATAATGATAAATGTTTCATAGTTGAAAACCTTCCATAGTCCACATTTCATGGACACTGGTAAAGCTATACTTGATAGACCACCTTAGAAGGATTCATCATTTAGACTAATGACTTTGTCCTCTTCAGAAGACAGCTTGATACAGAGGGCCAGAATGAGTAAACTCTTGCAAGGTCAGTTGTACTTGCATAATTTCAGCACCTCTGACCCAGAAAATAAGCCCCCTGATATCTGATGTCATACCCAGACTTCGAGACACGAGGGTGGGGTTATAATCTGAAACCTGAAATTCAAAGTTTTCAAGTTTGACACTCCGATTTTGGTCCATTTATAATGATGATCCATTCCAACATACTATACAATATTAATAATACACACTTATCTCTCACCTCTCATCCAAATTTCCTCAAATATTAATTCACTAAGCCTTCAACCTGATTTTTATAGCCATTATACTCATTACATAGAGATGGGTAAGCTGAAGAACAGAGAAATAAAGTGGCATGCTCAGAAAGTAAATGACAATGGTAGAACCAGATATAGTCGTGACTATCAATAGAACCAAGAATCCTGCCCACCAGTCCCCTGTTCTAATTTCTTGACAAGAAACTTTCTTAATAGTATGTTTAATAGGTGTTAAGATATGTATAATGAGCCTTGTTAAGAATATACATTGTTCCACTTAAAAACCAAACCAAATGTTGTAGTAACATGTATAATAATTCATCTGAACTGAGACTGTTTATATGGAAACACTCTTTATGCCTTTTTATGTGTAAATTATATAAAAAGAGAAAATACAGTATTTAAATATGTTTATTACCACCTGCATGTTTTATTTTTAAACCAAGAACACAATTACTACTAGCCAGTCTAGAGATGCGAGAATTGACTCGTTGTAGCGGGGCGGGACTCACCCCTGCAGCGCCTCCTGCTGGTAGTCGTCGGAAATTAGCTCATCCAGCCTCCAGAGAGCCCTCTGCAGGTCGGTGATCCGCCTTACTGCTCTGGCCCCCGTGTCCCTCCCAGGACCCGGCGCCCCTTTCTCTGGGGTGCTGCCCCCTGGCAATACCCCCACAGGCTTAATCCCCCCCTCCCAGGGGAACCCCCACCCACTATCCCCACTTCACCTCAGTGTACAGCTACTGCCAGTCCCCCATCTAGCCCCCTGCTCACTGGGGCAGACTGCAGTGTAAGCCACTCATCATAGGCAAAGGGGCTTTGGACCTGCTACTTCTGCCTACCCATGGGCTGCCCCCTGCAACCCCAGTACCCTGTTTGGCCTTAGTCTAGGCCCTGCAGCCTGAGGGTTTCCCAGGCCGGAGCTCCCCAGCCCTTCCCACAGCCGTGCTCCAATCTAGATACCTATTCAGGCTTCCCAGCAGCCAGGCCCATCTCCGTCCACAGCTAGAGAAGAGACTGACTGCTCCAGGCCCACTGCCCTCTTATAAGGGCCAGCTGGGCCCTGATTAAACTGTCCACAGCTGTGGCTCCTTTCCCTAATCAGCCTGGAGGCTGCTTGCCCCAGCCACAGCTCACTCAGGGGCTGATTCCAAGCCCCTCAGGGCAGGAGTGGGTATCCAACCCACTACACTCATCCTTCAGAAGAAATGTCAGAAAACGCTGTACAAGTTGTATAAAAAAAATATGCTCATACTTGCTCCACTAAGAGAGTATAACAATAATATTTTGGAGGAAAAAACACTACCAACAAAAAAAAAATCATGTAGGAATTCCACAGTTGTGGACTGTCATAACTAGTGGCCATCATTAAATGGTATAACTGTAAATCTGATTAAGAAAACAGTCTGATACTGGTAATTTTTCTCTCAGAACCAGCAACATGTGCTTTCAGATCATTCAGGTAATTTTAAAGCCATAGCAATAAACATAAAAATACTAAAGAGTGTACCCTAAGAATGAAATCCAGGCACAAGGAAGTGCATCCAATCCACAGCAAGAAAAGTGGATCTATACTGAAGAATATGAGTTACCTAGTCTTATCACAGAAACAATATATACAATATACGTCAAACCACCAAACAAATATACCTTATTAGGTGTCAGTATTATATAAATGATTGGTAAATGACGAGGGTGGACTGAGATTAAATATTCTTATGAACATAAAACAAAGACCCCCAATTCTCAATATACTCAAAACACAATATAAGGTCCAAGTCTCTATTTGTACTTTGGCACCACAATGGGGGCCCTAAAGCCAGTTTAATTGATTGTCATATCTGCACAGGTCTCGAAGATGGGTCTACAGCTAACTGTTCCCTGCTCCCAACCAAAAGCTCACTACTAATAAACTAAACAGAAGGGATTATGAATCCTGAAAGTACATCAGGGAGGGATTCCCTGGTTCCTATCAGAGCTTCCTTTTTAAACTCAGAGTGGCACAGGAAGTTGTCTGCATAGCTGGGCTCTACCTGGCTGTTACATTGGATCCTGCCTTCTCACCTGATTCCTGAGTCCTGCTTCTCTGCCTTGCTTCTTCTCAGGGGCAGCGCCAGCCTCTTCCCATTGTAGGGGCTGAGGTGGGCTAGACAGAAAATTGGAGGGGCTGCACACACCCCTCTCCATGAGGCCTCATCCCTCTCTGTTGCCACATCCCCTGCTCCTCCTCAGGTAATTGCCTGCCCTGCCTCCTCTCTCCTCCCTCCCCGAGGCCTTGCCCCCTGGCCAGGCTAGAACCTGGAGCTGGGCAGTGCGGGGTGGTTGCTGCACTGGCTGGTGCCATGGTGTGGTTGGCTGCGGTGCTCCCCAATATCCTCCTCCTGCTGGTGCCTGGTGCCCTGGGACTGTGGCTGCTGGCCAGACTGGACCAGAATTAGGGACCCAGATGACACTGCCACCTCTACCAGCTCTAGCTGAATCCCAGCCACCGCCTGGGGTGAATCAGCATTGGACTTTAACAGCAGCAACAGCAGCTCCAGCCCATCTCAACTAACTTATTTTCTTTTCTCCAAAAGGATCATTACCACCATCTTTGACACCATCTAAAAGACTGTCAAACCAGAGGTGATGGGGAGTTTCCTTTTAAAAAACTTCTCCACCAAAGGAAAAGGAACAAGGGATGTTGTTAAAATGAAAACCTTACATAATACTTTACCTTTCAAATGGTTTAATTATTTTTCCTTCTTTTCTGTATCTCTAATAGAAGATCAAAAAAGATGTTTAATTATGTGTTTGCCCTGGTATAAAGCAGGCTGAGGTCTGTGTGTGCCAAATCCTGGACTTTGTTTAACACTGTTTAGTATTGAACAGGGATTGGGTTATGTTAACACCTTTAGCCCACATATTCCATTTAAAAGAATGCAACAGTAAATATACTGTTCATTTGATTTTAACCTTCTGCATATCTTGGTATTACAAGTTATTCCTGATAAAGAGGCAGCAGAATAGCCCAAGGTTGAAACATGTAAAGAAATATCTGCAACCCAATGATTCATTTTGACTTTCTCTGACATGTAAATGACCAGCACAAACTCTATCACTTAGCCAGGTAGTCAGGAAATCAAAGATAATTTAAACATACCCCAATTATTTAATAAAACACTTACTGTAATTTAATCATAGCTCTCAGAACAGAGATGGAAAGAAAAGTTGTTTTACACACATTTGAAAGCTCTACCAAAATCCTTGTACACAGAAGACATATATCCATCACTTAAAAAGCCATTTGATTATGGAATATTTTAAACATTGCATACAAACACCAGTTGTGGGCTAAACCATCCCGAGGAAGGATCCCTAAGAGCAGCCAAGACAGGGGAGAAAATTTCAGATGATCTTTGTGTTACCTCATTACTATTTGTGTGTGTGTGTGTGTGCACCAAATCCCAGGAAATGGAGGAGTTTAGAATGTACAGAGTCTGTGGACTGCATCTGATGAGCAGGTTAGGAAACGTGTAAGTTCACAGTGAAATTTTAAGGAGGCTAAAGTTGCTATCTTGAATCTTTTGTGTCACAATGTGGTATCTCCCTTAATATTATGGTTTATTTCACTTTGCTAAAGAGTCTTATAAAGTCTCTGATATTCTGGCTATACTACAATTTAAGATTCAAATTATAATATAATTTATGTTCTATATTCTGTTAAGAAAATTAAATAAAGAATTCATTATAAACAAGGCTGTTCTGTAGGAGTTCAAGAAATGTCAAATTTATATGTGTGACGGTGTTCCCCATAAAACTTTATGGGGAGATGCTTATAGATGTATATATGTAACTAAAATATGTTTTATGCTACATGTGCCATGTAACATATCTCTGTGAAAGTTATGACCTACTGAATTTACTCCTCCTGTTTGTATGCATGTGTCATTGTTGTAGTTGGAGTTATGAAGATTGGTTTTATATTTGCTGGTTTTGTACATAGCCTTTGTAAGTGCATGGGATCATCTTTGGAGCAAAGAATGCCTGTTAAATGCGAGCACTTGACAAGACAAAAGACGTTGCAGACCCCAATCCACATTGGGGCTGGGTCTGGAATGCAACTGGTTAGACTGGTTAGGGCGCATGGGCAGGTGACTTGCCCATGTGATCCCAAAACTCCAGGGCAACTGGATACTACGCAGAGAGAGGAAGAAAGGCTATAAAAGCCCTTGCAAGACCCTTCCATTTTGTCTTCAGCTGGCTAAAGGGAGAGGCTCTCCAAGCCCCCAAGGACATTCCTGAGGGGAACTGAACAAAGGACAAAGACACTAGGGGGTGTGTGCGGCTACTGGACCTAGGCTAATTCTACAGCCTGTAAAAAGGAAAATATCCGAATCTGGTGAGGCTTTTATCTGTGTTAACTTTGAATAGACATAGACGTGCGTTTTTTATTTTATTTTACTAAGTAACTTGCTTTGTTCTGTCTGTCACTAATTGAACTCACTTAAATCCTATTTTCTGTACTTATTAAAATCACTTTTTACTTATTAAGTTTCCTTGTGTACGCGTTAGTGCCTTGGGAAAGCGAACAGGTGTGCATACCTTTCTATCTTTGAAATAGAAAGCGAACTATTTATGAGTTTACCCTGTATAAGCTTTATACAGGGTAAAACGGATTTATTAAGGGTTTGAACCTCCTTGGAGTTGAGCAGCTGGGTGTCAAAGGCAAGAGCGCTTCCAGGGGCCTTACAGTGGTGAGCGGACTTGGTTCGGACCTGGGTCTGTGTTTGCAGCAGATCGGTGGAATCTGGCTCAAAACAGACAGGATTCGGGAGTCCCAAGCTGGAAAAGGCCTGGAAGCAGGGGCAGAAGTAGCCTTGGCACACCAGGTGGCAGCACCAAGCGGGTCTCTGTGGCCCCAACCCGTCACAATATGGAACACAGCAGCTTTGTATTTGCCCTCATGAAATGCAGAATGAGGTAGTATACCTATGAGATTTTATCTCCTTATAAAGGTATTAAAATTCTACATATCCAATGTTCCCTTAAAAAAACCCTGATTGATTGAAGAATTTTATGCCCCTGCAAGAGGCAGAGGTGCTTGTTTTTCCACTCCAGATAGGAATCCTGCTCATAACAAGCACTCTAAATCAATCTGAAGATATAGTTGAGAGTAAAAAGGAAAGAGACTTCAAGAAGGGGAAAAATAAGATTCCACATACAAGAAAAAACATTTAGTATTTGGGAAGCTAGCCTTTATAATGGAACCATAATCACACAAATTAATTAAACACTCAAATATCCAGACTACAACTGTTTACGATGATTCATTACTGGAGCTGCCACTGTAAGTAATCAATTATGCTATCTCATTGCAATCCTACAATTCATGAATGTCTATATAAATCTAAAATAAATACTTTAAACGCTAAACTCTGTATGCAGAATCATACACAATACTGAGATAAATGAGATCTCAGATGTAGGCTAGGGTGGAAATGTCCAGGACCTTGAGGGAAGGGAATCTTTCCATCTACCTCCCTCACAAAAAAGACCACCACAGTTCTCCCCATCACCCAGGCCCATTGTCATTTTGTTGTCTTCAATTCCTCTTTCCTCCCAATTGTTTCTCAAATATTGACAAATTTTGTTAGTTATTACTCTGCTTCTCTAAACTCCATCCTGTGTTCTTCAGCTCTACCGTTAAACCAAATTCCAGATGTCAAATACTGCAACTTTCAGCACACTTTCTCCAGTTCACTCAGAATGCTGTTGGCAACATCATCTTCTATTAGTCATTCTGCCAATGTCACTTCCTGTAATTAATCCTGTTATCTTATAGTAACTCCTTGCTTAACGTTGTAGTTATGTTCCTGAAAAATGCAACTTTAAGCGAAACAACGTTAAGCGAATCCAATTTCCCCATAAGAATTAATGTAAATGGGGGGGTTAGGTTCCAGGGAATGTTTTTTCACCATATACATACACATATACATACATACATATATCTATCTATCTCACACACACACAGTATAAGTTTTAAACAAACAATTTAATACTGGTACACAGCAATGATGTTTGGTTGAGGTGGAGAAGTCAGAGGGTGGGATATTTCCCAGGGAATGCCTTACTGCTAAATGATGAACTAGCAATCGGCTTAGCTCTCAAGGGTTAACACACTGTTGTTAATGTAGCCTCACACTCTACAAGGCAGCACAAATGGAGGGAGAGGAGACAGAATGGCAGACAGAGAGAGACATCCTGTGTGTGAAAGATGCTCATTGCCCCTTGAAGTACGCTGACCCGACGTTATGTACACTGCCTTTTTAAGTAGATCAGCAAGTTGAGACAGCAGCTGCTGCTGGCACGCTCCCTCTGTCCTGAGCCTTCCCCACCTTGCTCTGTGGAGATGGGGTAAGCAGGGTGCAGAATCAGGGGGGGAGGGGGACACCCTGACATTAGCCCCCCTTTCCCTCCCCCTGCACAACAAGCAAGAGGCTCCAGGGAGAAGCTCCAAGGCAGAGGGCAGGAGCAGCACATGGCAATGGGGAGACGGACATCTGAACTACCGGCAATTGATAGCCTGCTGGGCAGCTGCTGCACAGGGAACATAGGGGAAGAGGGAGCTCATAGGGGGGCTGCCAGTCCACCCTGGTTCCAAGCCCCCACCAGCTAGCTCCAACGGGCTGCTCTTCCTGCAAGCAGTGGTCAAAGCAGGTGGCTGCCAAACACGTTAGAAGGGAGCATTGCACAACTTTAAACGAGCATGTTCCCTAACTGATCAGCAACATAACAACGAAACAACGTCAACTGGGACAATTTTAAGTGAGGAGTTATTGTAATTTTCTTTCCACATTAAGTTCAAGCTTCCCACGCTCAATTCAAGGACCTGCACAATTCATCCATCTTTACCTCTCCCAATGTTCCCTCTTCACTCCTTTCCCTCTCACTGTGATGTTAAATCATAAAGATAGGGCTTCAGTTAGGGCTATGCTAAAATCTTAGCAGATAAACCTCTGAGCATTCTTAGTGGGTATAACTTTTCATTAGTGTAGAGATCTGTTTATAGAAGATTATAGTTTAGAGACACTCCCTCATAAGGGACAGTATTATGAATATAGGAATAGGGAGATGTGCCATGAAGGCAGGGTTTGAGAACACCACCTGGTTATGTGCAGCAGCTCACTACAGAAGTTCTCCAGTTTGTTTTATTAAACGTATTCCTTTCTCATTCACTGTTTTTTTATGTAATGAACTGCAAGATCGTTACATGGTGTCAGAAGTGCTGAATAAAAAAGAAACTGCAGTCATCTGAAGTTAACTCATGTGTTTGCAACTGAAAACAAAGACAAAGGGATGCTCCAGAGAAGCATGTGTGGAGCATCAGGCACATGCTTTTGCATCTATTTGGTGAGCACAATAGTAGCTTGACTAGCTTAAGAAGGGGGGGAAAGCCAAAAATGGATGTATTGCAACCTCCATTCAGTCAACAATTGACAGGCAATGTTGGAAAATATTCAGACAGAGATCTGAATTGTATTTAGCAGCCATAGAGGCAGAGGAGAAAAACGATAAGGTGAAATTATCAATTCTTTTGCATGTTGTTGGGGAGGAAGCATTGGATATTTATAACAACTTTAAGTTTGAAGAAGGTAAAAGCATGAAGCAAAATACTGACCAAATTTGAGCAACATTGCATGCCAAAAAGGAAGGAAACCTTAGAGAGACAATTTTTCTATATGCATCCAAAAAAATGATGACACCATAGAGCAATATGTCACGGAATTAAGGAAACTCAGTAAAACCTGTGACTTTGGTGAGCTGACAGAGTCTCTAAGTCATAGATAGAATCATTTGTGGCATTAAAGACATGTTAAGAGAGAGACTGCTCTGTGAAGGAGATTTAACTTTAGAAAAAAGTCTCCAAATATGCAGGGCAGCAGAAATTGTGAAAGCACAAGCCAAAAAGCTGAATTTATCAGAAGGGGTTATCCAAGTACTAAGTACAAAAGAATATAGCCAGAACTGATCAAATCAAAGAGTGGAAACACTCACTATGAAAACCACTGCTGGGGGAAGACTGGGTACAGATGGTCATGTGGAAGGTGTGGATCACAGCATGGCCCCTTTGGGAAACTCTGTCATAGATGTGGGGAAAATGATCATTTTGCAAAATGCTGCAAATCCCAAAATGCAGAAAAGTCTGTTCAGTTAAACGAAAATAAGAAAGAAAAACTTGTAGCACCTTAGAGACTAACAAATTTATTTCAGCATAAGCTTTCGTGGGTTAGTACCCACTTCATCGGATGCAGGCAATCTAGTTGAGGAGTTTTTCAGAGACAGACTGGGATCTAGGAAGGCTGATAAGAAGGATTGCATATAACAGTGAATGGAAAAATTATTCCACCGAACCTGGACACAGGATCTCAGGTTACTATTCTGTCCAAAGAAAAGATTATGAAAGACTGAAAAGACAACCAAAACTGGGACCAATATAAATAAAAGTAACTAGTTATTCTGGAACAAATATACCAGTGAAGGGGAGATGCATTGTTAGCTCAATCATAAAAACACCATGTACATGCTCTCGTTCATTCTGTTGCCAAAGGAGGGGACAGCAACAGTAGGCCTGGCTGCATGTGAGAAACTCAATCTGGTGACATGATGCTCTCACAACAAGATCATACTGAACCTGGCCATCAGGCACTCTTTTGGGAATATTTCAAGGGTTGGGTTGCTTGCAGGGTTAACATATAATCCAGATAAGCAAGCAGGTCCCTCCAGTTATCCATCCATATAGAAAGGTCATTTGCACTCTGTGATAAACTGAAGGCTGAGCTCGCAAGAATGGAAGCAATGCAAGTAATACAAATAATTGAGGAGCCAACAGAATGGGTGAGTTCCGTTGTCATTGTGGAGAAAAGTAATGGCTAGCTACACATATGCTTAGATCCCAGAGACCTCAGCAAGGCTATAAAAAGAGAACATTTCAAACTACCTGCCAGAGAAGAGATTATGTCTCAATTTGCAAATTGGATGCAGCCTATTGTTTTTGGCAGCTAAAATTAATTGAAGAAAGCTAAAAAATTTGCACATTTAATACCCCATTTGGAAGATACAGATTCTTACGCTCACCTTTCCGCATAGCTGCAGAACTAGAAGTGTAAGACAAAATCATACATATGATCTATGAACATATTAATGGTGTTGACACTTCAATTGATGATATCATCTGAGACTGAATGAAAGAAGAGCATGATTGTAAACTTCAGGAAGTCATGGATAAAACTGGAGCTGAAAACCTCAAACTAAATAGGGAGAAATGTGTTTTAGGGGTTAAGAACTAACTTTTGTTGAGGGCATTATTTCCAACAAAGGTGTAAAACCTGACAAAGAGGAAGATTTCAGCCACTGAAATGATGCCACATCCCCAGTCAAAGTTGGACAAAGATGTCCAACAGTTCCCGATTAATTCTCTTGGAAAATGCATACCTAATATATCTATCCAAGCAGTGACTTTGAGAAAACACCTAGAGAATACAAATGAATGGTATTGGGGTGCAGAACAGGAGGAATCACGGGAAGGTTTAAAACAACAAGTGATAAAAGAACCAGTGTTGAAGTTCTATGCACCAGGAAGACCTATTAAAATTTCAGCAGATGCTTCACAATCTGATTTTACAGAAACATGAAGATTGTTGGCAACCACTGGCATATGCATCCAAATCACTGACTGAGGCAGAAAGCAGATACACACAGATTGAAAAGGAGCTTTTAGAAATACTATTTGCATGTGAGAGATTCAATCGGTATATTTATGGACAGACAGGGGAAGCTGAAATGGACCACAAGCCCCTGATTACATTATTTAGCAAAAAGCGAAATGACTGTACCGTACAGATTCAAAGAACGATAATAAAGCTGCAAAAGTATGATTTGGTTGTGATCTGCACACCTAAATTCATGTTCACTGCCTATGCACTTTCCAGAGCAGTGGCTGCAACTGAACAAGAGAAGATTTTAGAGATGCAAGCCTATGCAGATCTGATTGTAACATCAATTCCCAAAGATAACAGGAAACTGCAACAAATGAAGGAAATGGAGAAAGATGAATCATTGGGAATCCTTAAAGAAGTGATAATTAAAGGATGGCCTGAAGAAATAACAAATTGCTGTTCAACTCTAAGAGACTATTGGAACTGTAGACATGAATTTACTGTGATAGAGTGATTTTCAAGGGCAGTAAGGTTGTAATTCCAATGAGTCTCTGAAAAAAAATGCTATGGAAGATCCATGAGGGTCATTTAGAAATTGAGAAATGGAAACAATGAGCACACGAGGTGCTGTATTGGCTGTGGATCAATCACAACATCACTAACGTGATAGGAAACTGCTTTTCCTTCTTGAAATACAAACCAGGCCAACAAGCAGAGCCACTGAGAACTCCTCCAGTTCCACAAAGGCCTTATGAGAAGGTCGGCACTGATTTATTTTCCTGACAATCAAAGGATTATTTAATAGTCACAGATTGCAAATTTCTGGATACAGAGAATAATACACCGCACAGTACTAATGGTAAGTCAGTGATAGCCAGCATGAAAGTAATCTTCTCCAGACATGGAATTCAGATGAATTCTTTAGCAATAAGGGGCTGCAATATTCCAGTGCAGATTTTAGGCAATTTGCTGTACTTTGGGATTTTCATCCCTAAACATCAAGTCCAAATGACCACCAATCAAATGGACTTGTGGAAAAAAGACTTTTGACAATGGGGGTGATTTGTAAAAAACCTTACTGGTTTACCCAAGTACACCTCTGGAGAATGGTTTTTCTCCATCTCAGCTGTTAATAGCAAGAAGGATCAGATCTAATTTTCCAGTTACTGATAACTTGCTGAACTCTCAAAACAATGAAACCATACTGAAAATGAAAGAAAATCAGAAGTGGAAGCAGAAATATTATTTTGACAAAAAGGCCTGTGATCTCCCATCTCTTAACTTGGGTGATAAAGTGTGCCTAAGGAATCACACCTCTAACAGTTGGTGCCAAAGGGGTACAATTAAAGAACAGCTGCATCCAAGGTCTTATGTAGTCCAGACAGATCAGGGGAACACATTTAGACATAATCAAAGGGATCTACTAATAATCCCAGGAAGTTTGAAAACACTGACAGTAGATGCGGAATCTGGCATTTCCCTGTCCGACTGATCCTTTATCAACGCAGAAGGAGAAACTGTCAAGGAACAAGCAAACTCAGACTCTAATGAAAGGCTGATACTGAGAAGATCAGAGCAGGAGATTAAATGTCCTGAAAGACTCAGACTTGCTAACCTTCCTGGAGAAGGGGGATTTGAAGAAAGTGAGTGCTAAAGACTCTCTCGAAAGTGATGTGCTGGTAAACCTCTCCTCTCTAGGTAGTTGTTGCATGTGGTTTATGGAAATGTTTGAGAATTTAATGCATGTGTTAATAGACAGTTGTCAGCTATATATATATATATATATATATGCATATAAGAGTTAATTTGTGTTTAAGGGAAGATGTAGAGATAAATGTGTAGAAGACTATAATTTAGAGAGACTCTCCCATAAGGTATTATGAACATAGAATTTGGGAGACCTGAAGGCAGGGTTTGGGAACACCACATGACTGTGTGCAGCAGCTCACTACGGAAGCTCTCCAGTTTGTTTTATTAAAGTTTTATTCCTCTCTCATTCACTGGTTTGTTATTTAACAAAACTCAAGATGGTTACTATTGGTATTGTTTATTACCATTCTCTCAAAACAGGTGAAAATGCTACATCTCAACAAGGCAGGGATCGGCAACCTTTGGCCCGCGGCCCGCCAGGGTAAGCCTCCTGGTGGGCCAGGCCGGTTTGTTTACCTGCCGCGTCTGCAGGTTTGGCTGATCGCAGCTCCCACTGGCCGCGGTTCGCTGCTCCAGGCCAATGCGGGCTGAGGGATGTGCTGGCCACCGTTCCTGCAGCCCCCATTGGCCTGAGGCTTTTTTGCTGGAACGAAGTTTTAAAAGGGGGATTACTTACCTGCGTGGTTTTAACAATGAGAAGTGTGTTTTTCCCCATTGATCCTCCCCAAGCAAAGGCAACAACTGTGAGTGGGGTGTGGTGAAGGAGCACAGGGGGGGCACAGTAAAGGAACTTTTGGTTGTAGAACTCAAAAGCATGAGGCAGAAGGCACTGTACCACACACTCTGGGGTGGGCGTCCGGTTCACAGTTTTATATTTATGAACCCTGCTTCTGGCATTTTCCCTAATTAATGTTGGGTGACTTCTCTCCTTTCATTAAAAGTTTATTTTCTACAAACAGACTCTGTGCTTGCTAGTGGGGAAGTATTACCTCTCAGAGGTGCCCAGCGCTAGTGTTTAATTTTCCCAGGTTACAGGGTGGGAGCTCAAGCCATTTCTTTGTTGTCCCTCAATATTGAACCCGGCCCTGGTTGCTGCTGGCTCCATCTGGAAGAAGGGTTACTCATTTATTCAATGCTAAGTGCTCAAACAGCATCAGTTAAATATTAAAAGTAGGACCACGGTCAACTCAAAGACAGGTGACCTCCCCCCCCCAAAAAAAAGATTTGTGCCCAGTAATGGCTTCTATTGGGTCCATTTCCCTGTAGGTAGAAAAGTGCCTGATATTGTGGAACAGTCCATCCTCAAGGGCATTGTTCTAGTATATCTACCCACTAGTCGTGCAACGGAGCATGGGACAGGAAAAGATACAGGACTCTCACACCCCTATAAAAATGTAATTGAGCAGGTGTTACAGCTATAACAGACTGTTTCACTGAATCATCCCAACTGAACCTCTCGCCTGACAATTAGCAAGAGGAATTGCTCTATTGACCCCAAAATACAGAAGAAAGGGCTGGTGAAAGAGACAAGACAGACACATACATCTGAAACAAGTGGGATGTTGGAAAGAAGAATGACAAAGTACAAGAGGAGGAAGAGGCCAGAGTCAACTGGAAGACAGAAAAAATAGGGTAGACAGAAGAAAATTGAGCAGAAGATGACAGAAAACAGAAAGAAATTTCTAAGCCACAAATTGAGATAAGAGACAGAAAATCTATTTGATAGGACAGAGTGCCTCTCGTCAGACATGGGAAATGCTGTTGGGAGATGGAGGATTATTAGAGATCATTTAACTTATTCTAAGGCATTGGTTTTCCAACTGTAGGACACACTATCCTGACTGGGAATGATGAGGGTGTTTCAGGAAGGTGTGAGGACATGACTGATAAGAATTTTTTCTTGTTTCTTAAAAATATTGGTAATAAAATAAGAATTCCTCTCACTAGCTGAATCTCTTGCTTCAGCTCATGGCACTGCTGTTGTGTTGGAAGAACAAGGTGATGAGGAAGGAGGACTGAAGGCACGTAGCCTCTCACTGTTCAGGAGGTGGAAATTCCAGCTCACTCGCCTCTCAGGAGGTTGATACACATGTACCCTCTTGGGATGTGGTTCCTCCCTGCCTCTACAAGTTCTTGCTCGAGCATGCTGGGGATGGTGCCATGGCCAGAGGATCCTGAAGCCTGAGTGATTCTGGGGAGTTCTAGCGGCTTGGCGTGAGGAGAGGGGTGCAGCCTGGCTGGCTGTGTGCTGCTGGTATTGTCCACCTGGAGCATGTCCATGCAGGAGAGCAGCAGAGCCGCCGGGGGGGATCCCGGGGGATCCCAGACAGAGGATGGGGTCCCGGGGGATCCCAGACAGCCATAGAAATATTATTTCTTAGTAAGAGGAAGGTGCACATGGGATGTGAATCTCCAAAGGGGGATACACCAAAAGAAGTTTGGAAATCTCTGGTCTAAGGTATGAAAAGCAGAAAAAGTGTATATTATAAAGAAAAGCTGAGCAAGGAAAGAATGGCTTATTTCTTTGTGTATCAAAATGCCTACAGACACCTATAATGTGGACTTCCAGAATACCACCCATTGCCCTGTCCAACACATACACTAATATTATTTAATCAAATCTAAGGTAACAAAGGTTGTTTAGTGATTTAATGGTTGTAAATGTATATTGAGATAAAGCCAAGAGCAACAAAATGTTGCAATATCACTAAATCAATCTGTCATATATTACTCAGTTAATCAGATGTGCCACCCTTAGAATATGACTAAAGCACTGTTAACCTATTCCTGCTATGCCACCACTTCACTGACATAACACCATTTCAGAAAGCAGCTTTTCAAATCATGGATAATTTAAATTAAAAACAGCAAGTCACAACTTCCTTTCTATTTATACATTGAAGTTGTATGCCATTATACATAGGAATATGTAATTAAAATAACTGTGTCGGCTAACCAAGGAATTTTTCAGTCAGTTAATTGTTTTACCTGGCTGATGGTATCTAAAGTGATGTATTGTTGCTGCTTCATATTGTTCAACTGTTGAGGCTATATCAAACTGACTAAAAAATATGGTATCCATGGGAAAGCGGTCAGAACTTTTTTGAGGCACTAATTTTAATAGAGATGGGAAATCATTAGGATGACCAACTCTGTTTTAACAAATGCTGGGGGGGAGAAATTAGGAAACAAATATTTAAAAGTGACAATGATGTCAAAGTTTCTGTGTCCCCCAGAGCAATCCTCTGAGTTCTCATTATTTGCTCAATTAATATACAAAATAAGCAGAAGTGGATACTTCTAGAAATACTTAGGATAAAAATTCAAGGAAATATTTGTGAGTGAAAACAAGTGAGAAAAACTGTGAAGAGGTATGTGCAGATGGAGCTACAATATGGATCAAGTCCAATAAAATGGCATTCATTTCTTTACAGAGTAATACTGTGAGAGAGAGAGAGAGAGAGAGAGAGCACAGCTGCAGAGACAGATTTTGAGTCACTGGGATGGTTAGAAATAGCATGGAGATACATTCTAAGAAATCTTAGTCAGTGGGACTGGAGGGCTTAGGGCACAGAGGGAATGTGCAGCATTTCAATTCCAGAAATCCAATAGTTTTTTTGCACGAGAACCTCTTACTGAAGCCCTTGGAAGTTTCTGGTATGAAAGGAATGAAACACCGTGTGCCTTTGGTCACTTTTCTAAATTTTGTCAAGTGATGTGTGAACTTCCCATGATTTGGGGGAATGGCTTAGTTAAACATGGTAAAACTTATGGCTGAGATTTTCCAAAATACCAAGGGGATTTGGATGCCCAAAATGAATAGGTACTGGACATCCAAATCTATATGGCTTTGAATATCTCCACTTATATCCAAATTTATTAAATAGAGACTTCAGGCAGGTCTGTCAATATTATTTTAAAGCAAGCATACATGCACTAATGTTAAATCCCCACTAAACCAGGCATCCCCTTGAAAGGGATTTTATATTTAATAGTGCATTTTGTACTTTCACAAAGTTTATTCAACAGAAAAAACTTGAAATGAAATCAAATGTTAAAAATATCTTGTAAAAGACTCCTTCTAAATGCAACAAGTTACAGAATAAATTCCTAATAAAGAGCTACATAGAACCATATATTTAAATTGTTTGAGTAACTAAGCAACCCAATTTAAGTGGGAAATGCCCTGTGTTGTTTCCTGAGTTAGTGAATTCAGAACTACAGCTGTGCAAATCAGGATAAGCTTGGCATAACCTTTACATTAGCAGACTTGTACTACAATTCTTCTATATTGAAAATAGCATAAAAGAAAGCTTTCACAGTCTATTCCTAGCTCTTCCTACAACAGATATCCAGTTGTAAAAGCCCAGAAAAAACAACAATGAACATTAGTTTGAGTTCATCAAATACACTTGTAAACTACACTAGATTTCTGGGCTATGATTCAGATTGTAAATTAACTGGTCAACTAAGCAATCCTCACAAATTTGTAGTTCAGAGATCCAGAAGCCAAAATGTCTCCGATTCCTTTGACAGGCTGGCTACATGTAAATCCTGGACATTGGCTTTGCTTTTTGGTTTGTTTGGTTTTTTTTTTTTTAAAGGAAAAGGTGAGATCTGGTGGTCTGACAAATATTAAGGGCACATAAAGCAAGAGCACAATTAAAAGCTCTTGTTCACATTTCATTAGCGAACCTAAGTTCATTCAGAAAGCATAGCCTGAGAGGTAAACTAAACTAGTTTATTTTGAACAACATTTCTCCATTCTTCAGCTTTTTATAAAACTTTTTAAAGATAATTAATGATATATGTTTGTAAAGTGCTTTGAACATGCAAAGTGCTACATGACTGCAAAGCATTGCTATTTTGTCCTTTTACTCTTTTGAGGATAATGCAATGCCATCTGTCTTTTTGTCTACTGAGTAACATTGTTCTTGATTGAAGCAACTGTGCATTTTGCAAGCTATTAAAGAGATACCGACAACTTAAAAAAAAATGTGGCTAAACATTTTGATATACTACTGTTTCAAGAAACACCTAAAATTGCTGTGACTGAAAGAGACTGACCAGACAACAACAACAAACAGGAAAATGTTCAAGATAACTGAAGGAAAGGTATAGTATCTTAAACCACTCCAACTTTTTCTTTAAACTGACTATATTTGAGATTCACATTTACTTTATCATACAGTGGGTGCTCTTAAAAGTTTGTAGTGTTTTTCAGCTTTTGTCATTCTAGTATTAACATTCTAGTATTAGCAAAGACTAAGGCTATGTCTACACTACCGTGGTAAGTCGACCTATGCTATGCAACTTCAGCTATGTGTATAACATACCTGGAATCAACATACCTTAGGTCGAGTTACCACGGGGAGTCGACAGGAGAAAATCTCCTATCTACTTACCTTACTCTTCTCATCGGGGGTAGAGTACAGGTGTCAACTGGAGAGCAATCTGCAGTCGATTTGGCGGGTCTTTACTAGACTCGCTAAATCGACCACTTCTGGATCAATCTCAGAGCATCGATCCCCGCTGTAATGTAGACCTTCCCTAAGGTTGCCAACTTGGTAATATTTTAAAAAACAGACACTCCAGCAGGCATAGGTGCCAACTTCCTCTCTACCCGGGGTGCTTGACCTCCCCATTTGCCCCCTGCCCCACCTCTTCCCCTGAGCACCCTTTGCCCTGCCTCTGCCCCGAACCTCCCCCCCGTACACTCCTCTTCCTCATCACTCACTGCTTTTCACTTCCCCTCCCAACCCAGGTTAGGAGGGACTTACCTGCAGAACCGGGGCTAAGAGCAGCAGCTACCTGACAAAGGTAGGAGATGACCCCGGAGCGGATGATGACCCGGCGCCTCCCCAACTCCCTCGCTTGCAGTAACTGGACTTTGGGTGTCCAGTCAGTAGATCTGACCAGACAATGTCAGGTCCCCTTTTTGACCAGTCGGAAACCATGCACCTGGCCATGCTAGCAAAGACCGTCATTTACTATGACTTCGCAATAAGGCCTGTTCTTGCTTATGGCTTCTAGGTGCTAGTGTAATATAATAATAATTATTATTGTACAATTCTATTCAGATACACATTCTTTAAGGGTTTGCAGAGTACTCTTTGTAAGAAAGAATAAAATGAGGCTTGTGTGAAAACCATACTAGAGTGAGTATCCATATAATTCTGACCTACTTCAAGTCATTTTGATGTTAAGCTAATTATGCTTAATAGCCAAAACCAAACCTGCTGCGCACATACACCCCATCAGGCTTTGGGTTCTAGGCAATCAGGCCTGATGGAGCAAAGTCAGAGTATGGCATGGACAAGGCTGAAGTGAGCTTGAACAGGCTCAGGCAATGCTGGGGCAGGAGCAGGAATTGGATAAAAGGCAAGGTTGAAATCTGAAGAGTCTGTAACACCATAAGGCAGCAAGGAGGATTCTTGGCCAAGTAGTGCTATTGCATAGACTACTTTGCAGCTCTGCGATGATCAGTGAAATACCTGTGGTGGGTGGAGGGCGGTCATCTGACCCCAGCCCTGGAATAGGCTGCTACAGCAAGCCTGAGGGCTGAGTCACTGCAGGTGCAGTTGGAAGGGAGAGTCATGACAGCTGAGTGAGTAGCCCTGGTCAGACAGTGGGTTTGCTTCAGACCCCCTCCTGAAGTTACTTCCTACTTTCAAAGTAAATTCTACCATTTGCTAACAAATCCCGATATACAACAACAACAAAAGATAAAATACAACACATAGAAACTAAAGCATATAATATGAAACACTTACCAACCTGAAGAGGATACACATATTAAATCTACTGGTAAAAAGAAAAGAGTTTTTTCCAATAATTTATTAAAGAGTATTGCTACCATATTATAAAATACAAGCGTATTTAATTATAACATCTTCACTATAAATGACAGCTTTTGAACAAAACTGTTCTTCAGAGTTAGTAATTCTGCATGTTATAGGGAGGGTGCACATTATAAAAGGCAGGAGTGGTTATTAAATTAACTACAGTTCCTAATTTTACTTAAGTACTCAAAAGTCATATAAAAAGAAACCAGACAGAGCCTTCACAGTAGCATTGTATTATAATGTGTAATAGCCTTTTTGTATTCTGTGAATAGTATTATACTTAACGTTATCACATTTCCAAACCCACAAAAATGGCCCGAATATCTCATATGGGTAAAAATAACTGACTCCATAAATTCATTACTCAGCAAATATCACAAAAGTATACTAATTTGCATGTTTCCATTGCAAGCTAAGTCCCCAGCATATTTGGGATCAGATGTTTGAAGGTGAGGCTATTACAATAATCAGAATTCTCATGGTGATTTTAAAGCCTTAACTTTTATACACTTCTATTACCTGTATTTCCAATTTATTAATGTTTTTCTTCCCATCAGCATCTCCAAGCAAAACTGAAATTCTATTTATATAACAGAAAACTATTATATTCTTTACTCTATTTTCTCGTTGCCAAAATGTGATTTACCATACTTGGACAGTAGTTTTTATCTTCAAAACATATTTCAAACACTAAGTAATTTGTTCCTATTAAATCCCTGTGATGTAGGCAAGTATTATGACCACTACAGGATGGGGAATTTGAATGACAGATTAAGCCACTTGTTCAAGTGAACAGAGTCATTGACCAGGAAATGCAGGTCAATGAATGACAGATGTGGAATGTGTTTAATCAGCAGGCAGAAAATGTATTAATTGTACACTGAAGAGGGACACTACAATGTCTGTCCTCTGCCCTCATATACCAGACATTTAATGAGCTCTTGTGAGGGTTACAGGGCTGTAACCACAATCAAAATGATAACTCTGGGTTAGACCCTCCCCAACCTACCCCACAAACTCAAATCTGGAATGAAACCTCTCCTCCTGCAAAAGAGGGGTGGGGTGATAGAGGCACAAGGCTGAGGTGGGACATCAGTCCACCAAGACTTCAGGTCCTAGTCCACCAAGGCTGCAGGTCCCTCTCCCGCAAAGAGTAAAAGGTCCAACAGCAAAACCCCAAATCTCATTTAATTCTGGGAGCTGTCTCTTTTAGCCTTTATCTGCATTGGACACCAGTCAAGTTTTGACAAGTCAGTAGTTTTATCAGCTTTATATCAGTGTTTGAGTTCTATTACTCTCAACATAACTATGCCTCTAGGAGGCTGTGAAGAAAGTGAAAAAACCCACCAGATCTCATGCCAATTTGGCCCCAATAGAAAAATCAATTCCTGATCCCTAAAACAATGATTATCAATCAGACCTGCAACATTATAAGAGAAACAGCTCCTAAACTACAAACAAGAGGAGGGGGGAAGGGCAGTGCAGTTAACTGGCGAGTAAAAGTTTACAAAAGAACCAGGATTGCTTACATAGCTGGGGGGGTCCCAATCAGCTGACCCCATCCACCCTTGACCAGGCAATGGCTAAGTAGAGGACTGAAGAAGATGGGAATGATGGCGGGTCAGCTCCCATCCTTCCACGCATTCGTTCCGGGCTTCTGTCCTTCTCTGTTGTCCAGTTAAGAGCTATCCCGCAATGAGGACAGTGAAAGGATAGTGTGAAAACAGGAATCTGTGAGTCCTAACAACAAACTCCTAGTTCCTGTGCTCAGGGACCACACCTCTCTCATTCACAGTTATGCATGGGTCTTGTTTTCTGGTGATATGCAACCATGTTTGACATGTAATTTAACACCATCGTTTTCAGACTATATACATATAGTAGAACCTCAGAGTTATGAACACCAGTGTTACAAACTGACCAGTCAACCACACACCTCACTTGGAACCAGAAGTACACAATCAGGCAGTGGCAGAGATAAAAAAGAAAAGAAAAAAAAGGCAAATACAGAACAGTACTCGGGAATGGAGTTATTCGTAACTCTGAAATGTTTGTAACTCTGCATAGAAGCTTAAAGGATGTTCTTTCAAAAGTTTACAACTGAACATTGACTATACAGCTTTGATACTTTGCTATGAAGAAGAAAAATGCTGCTTTCCTTTTTTTTTAAAAAAAAAGTTTACATTTAAAACAGCACTGTTCTGCATTTGATTTCTTGGGGTGGGGAGAAGGGTGGGGGAGGGGACTCTACTGCTGCCTGGTTGTGTACTTCTGGTTCCAAATGAGGTTTGTGGTTGACTGGTCAATTCATAACTCTGGTGTTCTTAAGTCTGAGGTTCTACTGTATTATATGAAAGGTTTTGTGAAACTGATTTTAAAATTGTCAGTTTCACAAAGCCATTGATATACTACCAGTTTTTAGAAATCAAGATTCTTTTCATACTTTCATTAATATGTGAAATTGACACTGTCTTATTGGATTTATGACACTAACTCTTATTGGATGCATGAATTTATTATTACATCTCTCTCATTTTTAAATCATCAGTTGCTAATAAGATTCATGAAGAAAGAGGGTTTACCATTTTGTAAAAAACATAGTGAAGGCAATTCGTATCTGAACTATGTTGTGTGCATTATAACAATATGTTATCTTACAACAAATTACAAACCTCTTGAAAATAACTCCCAGCATACAAGGGAAACTTTTTACACAGTTAGAAGAAGTAAAAAAAATATGTTGACAAGAATGAAAAGTTTCCTTAAGTAAAATTACATTTGATGACAATATAGATTCTCCTTTTACCACCTTATTGCTAGAGTTTAAAGAATTTTAGGAAACTATCTACAAACTGAATTGTTAGGTCTGAAATAACTTTGAGAAGGAGGAGATATGCAGGTACTCATATTTGAAGACATTTTGTTGTTGTGTGTTAGTCAAATTAAACCTCCACTTCCCTCAGCACAATAGTCAGAATTAGAACTGAAGTCCTTATTTTGGTTTTACATACTGCTCTGAAACTGGGAAAGTATCACATGTTTTGAGCAGTGGACTTCGCTTGCAGCATGATAGACAGAAAATGCATTAGTCATAGTGGGACAAGAGCTGTTATACAGTGACCTATTAGATAGAGCTGCAAAAAAGACACTAAGTTACAGAACATGGCACACAATCCATATTAGAAAGATCTATTTAATAAACTATGGCCTGATAAATGAATAATTGAAACTTGTGGAGCTTTCTGGCCCTTCTGTGGGTTTTTCCTTGCATAAGTGATAATGTAGCCTTCAGCTGACTTTGTAAATTGGCTTGCAGAATGTGTGTAATTCTCATAGCTCATCACTGAACATAATAGTACAAATGCCCTTGAACTCCAGCAGAGGTATGTAAATGTGTGTGGTTAATCAGAACACTAAGGGATAGATAATCCCTGGGATACTGAAAAGGTGTAGGTGGGCTAGAGTTCACTTAATTTCCCATCTCCAGTGCCTTAAAAAAAAAACCCAACTCCCACAGAAAGTAGCTGGAGACCCAGAGTTCAGTCTCTAAGGATTTTTAGCAAGGATTGCACAGGGTCAACCTCCTCACATTTAAGTCCCAAAAGGAACTAAAGAAATGAATTTAATTAAATAACTTTATAAAATCTTATGATAAAGAAACAAATGATAATTAATTTTATAGCATGACATGGCTATTTTATAATCCACAGACATTACCTTCACAGTTATACACAGACATATATAAAGAAAACCAAATTAAAATCTGAACAGTTCAGTCCCCACAGAATACAGTGAGAAGAAACTGAAAGTTCCCAAAAGCTTAGGTTTTGTTCACCTAAGTCTCAGTTAGTCTTTGATCATCAAATCTATAAAGCCTGCTGAGTCTAAAACATCTTCCCTCAACTTGCTTGTAGGGATCTTCAGTTGGAATCCATGCAGACTCTTCCTCTCTTGTAATCACTGGTAGCCAGTCAGCTAACTGATTAACCAATCACTCAGGTGTATAGATTTAAAGAGAACCCTGCTGCAAAATGCTTCAGAGTTAGGGACCACAGCCAGCTTTCTGCTCCTTTTTTTTTTTAAATTATAAATGCAGATATGCCAATCTCCTAGAACTGGAAGGACCTTGAAAGGTCATTGAGTCCAGTCCCCTGCCTTCACTAGCAGGACCAAGTACTGTCCCCTTAGAGATTCTGCCCCAGTTCCCTAAATGGCCCCCTCAAGGATTGAACTCACAACCCTAGGTTTAGCAGGCTCAAACCACTGAGCTATTCCTCCTCCCCTTGGTTCAACTTCTCCCAACTTACACAGGGCACATGGCCCTTTCTAAAGCAGCTGTCCTGACTGCTTGCCCTCATGGAGTCTGAACCCAGCAACAGGGAACTTATTGGAGCATACCCAAAACTACCACACCCAATTCCAGAAGCTTCTGGTGGGCAGTGCCAAATATGTCTAGCAACAATGACCCAGACACAACTCATTCCTACCTCCCCCCCTCCCCCCTGCCCTCCAATGGGTCTGTTAAAGAAATGTCTCCCTATTAGGCACATGGGTTACACAGGCTCAGCTGCCCTAGAGATTTCACTCAGCACAGAATGCACGTGGAGATCTTTCCTGAGAGTGGAGTACACAGTATAAGGAGATAATTTTTTTGCTTCTCCTTGCCACTCACTGGGTGGGCTGGTGGGAAGGAGAGATCTGATTGGCACATTTATAGCGTCCTCCACATTTAGAAACATGAAATAATTATTCCTCTCAACGTCTACAAGGTTGAAAAATATTATTTTTAGTTTTGAGGGGGTGGAGGTGGGGAGAGGGGTAGGAAGAGTAAGAGGATTAGTGACAAGGCAACAAAGTGAGTCGGTGAAACCGTCACAATTAGAACTCAAGAATTCTAGGCATCAGCCTCCCATGCACCAACTATTGACGTAAGACTTAGTGATATTTGAAGGTGACAATGCAAGCCAACTGTGCAAAATATCTGTCCTAATATCACTTCAATTTTTTAGAAAGGTTGGTCATTATGGAATAAATCCTGCCCCATCTCTGTGGTTCTACCACAGTTGTGCTGTGCAAGGGAGAAGGGGGCAGAATTTCAGAAACCTTCACTAGTGATGCACACCAGCTGCATCGTGCAAAACATCCAGCTCCATGGGCAACCCATGTACACACTCAGCCAGAAGAAGCCGGAGGGAAAGGCCATGGAGTCTATTGCAACCTTGAGGCTGGAGAAGTTGTGAAGTAGCTCTGCTAGTGCTCTACAATGTGAGACAAGGATGGCTCCTGATTGGTCTCCGCAGAGATCAGTGGAGCTCAGCCAGGTTACTTGGATTACATGCTGGGCAGTTTTGGCCCTAACTGCAAAATATGATTTAAAAATTCAGAATAGTTTTAAAGTTTACGTATATTGTTTTCTACTAGGTTAGATGGTGTACACCTGGCAATAGAAACCATCATGTCCGCAATGCAAAGCACTATTTGCATATTTTAATTTTATTATAAAATATCTTCTCAGCACCTACAATAGCAACTGTGTTTTAAGTTGCCTTGTTGTTTCTGGTCCCATTGGATGTTCTTAATACATTTACAAGTAAATTCACAGAGTTCTTGGCAATTCTATGCATAGTTTGCCTAAGGAAGGAAAAGGAACTACAAAGTTTAAGTGCAAAGCTAGCAGTCTCTTCCAAGGTACTCTAGGATGTTTGCTTCAAGCATTTGGCATGAACTCAGTTGTGGCTTTTCAGTCCATCAGACCAGCCAAAAATTGTTCTCTCTCTATTAAAACCAAGACAAAACTAAACATACATAATGTTTCTATGAATAAATTACAAATGGTTTTACTGAGAATCAAGCATCTGATTATAATACACCACTTGTACAAGGGGGTCTCAATTCAAACTATAACTATCCTTCAGAAATCTACACATTTTAGATAGGGGTGCATATTTTAAATAGCACTTTAAACAAGAAGGGATAAAGTCAAGGCACAGTATATCTACTGTCTCAAATCCATAAAATCATACTACAATTAAAATAAATGAAAACAGACAGAAGTAACACACCAAATTTCTGCTTTACTGAAGAAAAGACTCATGTTCACTATTCCCACAATGTTTTGAAGTGTATAACACTATATCAACGAAAACTTTTGCTCTGCTTTTCTATTAAATTCTTAATTGCAAAAATGCTGATATTTCTATAAATTACAGAGAACAGTCATTTCTTTAATCACATTGTACAAATACAGTCAAGCTCTAACTTTCATTAGTTCAGAAGAGAAAAAAAGAAAGATAGTAGGAAACAAAGTTGCTTCTGTACTACAAATGCATCATTGATAACCTCAAGCTTTCAAAAATCATAAATCAAGCCCCTCAAAACATGCATCTGGATTAAAAATCATGAGATTTAAAATACAAAAGTGAGAGGGTCTTTTTTGTTTGACTTAAGGTTTTTGATCCTTTAAGTTCTGCTCTGGTCATGTTTTCAGATGTTTCTTTAGAACCATGGGGGCTAGAAATATGCTTTAAAAAAACCCCACCCAACTGAGATTCTCACAATTCCTTGACTCCGGGAGCTGAGGCTTTAAAATCAGTATTGAATACTGTAAGGATTGACAATACTGTCAATGCAACTTTGTTGGTGTGGCTCCACTTTTAACACTAGTGTCTGTGCAAGACAATGCAGGAAGTTAGTTCAGCCCCCAGACATATGTTCAGGGTGGAATAAGTGGACAGTATTAGGAGTATAGAGTGGACAGACAGACATCTGAAGAAGAAAGGGGTGCAGGAGTAAGGGAGTGTGGAGACTAGTGAGAAAGACTGCTGTGCAAATATCTGTGCTAATCTTCTGAATATGCCCTGAGTGAACAAGGTGGCCTTAGCAAGAAGCCTTTCAGAGTCATAGTTAGCTGTGTACTCAGAAAGTTAATAAAAGATCAGTGGAGAAGGAAAAAGAAGACGACTTCTAGGAAAAGGAAGAAATGGAGCAAAGGACAGAAATAAAGGAAGGATAGGAGAGACGGGGGTGGTTGGAACTGAGAAATGAGGAGAGAAAAATTAAATGAAGGGGAAAAGTCAGAGTTAAAAGAAAGTTGAAAACAGAACAGAACAAAAAAAGGCAGACAATAAGTTATTTCTTATTGTTTTATAGAATGTTAGGTTCCAAAACATTACAAAAGACACAGCTGAGAGGGTTTGATTTTATATGCCGCACAAGGAAACATGGACAAATGTGATTACATAGGACCAAGGAAGGGGGAGCTGGCAAACACAATTGTGCATGAGAGATGGGTATTTAACAAGTTTTTTGAATGGCCTATAATATATAATACAGTATTCTCCACTAGTGTGTCACAACACTGCAGTAATATGTTTCAGCTTCTGGGTCTGGGATGGTTATTGCAGAATGATCTTTATTTTTTTTGTACTAATTTAATTTAAAAAGTGTTGGGTTCTTTTGGGAGGTAGAGATGATAGTAAAGTGATGAAAAACAGATAAGGATTTTCAGCACATTCTGAGGTATAGAGGACTCAATTAGGAAATAAGTAACCTTCCTTTTGCACACTAATCTTGCATTTTCAGTTCTCTTTGTTTAACTACCTGTTTTAATTATGAAAACACTATTATTTACTATGATAAACAGGTTGGCACATGCCTAATGTACAAACAGGTCTTCAAAAACACATTTGCAGTACTTTTGGAAACAACTGTTTGTCCTGATATTAAATGGAGCATCAATCAAATATTGCAGCACATCAGGTGGAGTGGAGATATAGGAGTAAAGCAGTAAAATTTGTTTTACTGCAATATTACATTCTACCCAATATCAGAAATACAGTTAAAAACATGGCATTAGAAACATGTTAGTTCCTCATTGACATTACTTCTCCCCAGAATTTCAGTAAATTTGCTTACTTGCAGAAAGATCAGTAATTGTTATTGTTTTATCTATACAGTTTTGTTTTTCTTAATTGGTATTAAGTAGATATGCCAAGAGAGTCCTGCACCATCAGTACAATTTACTCATGTATTACACTACAAACATATTTCAATGGAAAACATTATGGATACACAATAATAGTGCAAGAAAATGAGGGCAAGGATTACAAAACATACCTATATCCTTCCATATTTCCAGTCGCCTTTGCCATTTAATTCCAAAATTATTCAAGTGGTATTTATCTTATTTTTATTATTATCATCATCATCATCATAATCTCTGGGCCAATCCTGGGACACAAACAAAATCTCCTCCACTTCAATTTTTATACAACTATTCACTGAACGATACAAATGAGATAACTATGTAAACAAGATGTAATATTAAAATGAGAGTGATTAGCCTATTACTGGGTGTTCAATTTGCAAATGCCTAGCATGAACTAGATTTTGGAAAACTTAAGCTGAATCAAACAGAAAGAGTTGTATGCTTATATAGTTCATAAAAGTGTTATACCTTCTCTCCAACCAGCCTGCATGTTTACTGAGAGCTTATTAAACATTACAAATCCTACATTCCAATAGTCAAGAATAGGAAAATGTATCTATGCTTACCTGAAAATGTACTTCCCTTGAGTAATAAAGTCTACAGTTCTATTAAAATGGGAAACAGTTTTCTTTACAGTTTGGGGTCAGAACTTGACCTGTCAATCATTAGCAGCAGGAGAATGCCCTGACACGTAAAATTCACTCCACATGAATTTAGAAGCAACTTTCATAGTCAGGAGAAATCAAATTTAGAGCTGGTTGGGAATCTTCAGTGTTTTATCTGAAAACGCTGATTTGCTGAACCCAAAATGCTTTGTGGAAACAGATTGGGTTTCATGAACTTTTGAACCACTTGGTGGGCAATAGGGGACTTCAGGGCTTCCACGGCTTGCAGTTCCAGGGCAGTCTTGCCAAATGGACTGCACTGCTGCCTGGGATCTCAGGACTTCCAGGGTCCATGAACCCAGAAAGCCCTGACAGTTGCTGAATTTCACTGCTGTTATTCAGTGGTAGGTAGCAGTGAAACTGACAAATATATCAATTTCAGTCAGCAGCTGCTGGGTCCCAAAAAGCATATTTTGTTCCAGAAACGGCATTTCAATGTTTCCAAAGTTTCACAGAATTTCCAGTTTGCAGGAAATTTGGAAGAGTTTGGTTTTGTTCTCAAAGTAAAACCAAATTTAAAAATGTTGAAAATTCCCTCAACCTGGAAATTCTGATTTTTCTGCCAGCTCTGTTCAAATCTACCATCCTAAATTACAGATGGTGTTAAATATACTTTGAGGAAAAAGTACACTAGTTTCTGTGACAGATATGGCAATTTCCTGCAATACTCTTGTGAAAACTTAATTCAGTATATTTAAAGTATCTTTGGAGTCCATGGTATTAAATGCAAATGTAATGTATTATTGTGGGCCAAGATGATCAAAGTACCATATTAAACAAGGTGGCAGACAACAATAGCCTTTTGGGACAATACACGTCAAGGGGATTTCCCAAGATACACCTAGAGAGAAATGAATGCAAATTACCCACCCATGATTATGCACCCCAGCAATTGGCCTTTGTCTGCTGATCAACTGTTGCCTGAGACCAAGATCAAAGGCCCAAGCTGTGCAAAGGAAAAACTGAACTATTCATGGTTATTCTGGCTCTGAATCTGAGACAGTCATGAACTTGTAATCACTCCTAGCAGAGCCCTTGTTGAAGCTGGAGTTGATCTCCGGTAAGCTTATTAGCTGCATGTAGGTTTTTATTGTTTTTAATATGTTATCTCTGTAATACTCTCACCCTAAAAATGAATTTGCTTGCTTATAAAGGTCTGTGTGGTAACTTGAAAAATCAAGTGTAAACACTGGTCTGTTTATGCAATCTACCTTACTGGGAATATCACAATGTAGGCAGGGAACTGTGCAGGCTGAAAAACCCCTAGGAGGAGGAAAAGAGAGACAAGGGTCACTGCCCTAGAGAGGTGATGGATGAGGAGCTCGGAGAATAGAGAGAAGCCCTCAAAGGACCACAGAGGGGAAAACTGGTGCAATGGCCATGAACTATGGCAATTTCTCTTACTGCAAAGCATGGGAAATTCACCCCTAATGAATAATGGAAACAAACTCACATATTTGAGGTCAGTTTCCATACTACTGAGGATATGTTTGTCTCCAAGGTGAGTCAGATTTATAAAACTTATTACTTTAAGAAAGGACATTTTCAAGTAATCACAGATAATTTTCCTATTCTTCATCATGCAAAAGCCCACAGATCTATTACAATGGAATACACACAGCAGTGTGCCTTCATGATGGGAAAGAAGATCATCCCTTAAAGATGGACATAAAAATGAGGTATATATTGTATCCTCCATCTTCCCCTGGATAGGGAAGACTTCAAAAAAATTGCATTGACTAACGATTGGATAAACAGTATATAAAATTTGGTGACTGTATTAATCTCAATATAGGAGACAGGTTTTCTCTGCCCTAAGATTGTCAATAATCCTAAAGATTGGATTTTGATAGTTAACAGAGGTAAAATATTACTTGAATTAATTTTGAGAATGAATACTATGACAATTGTAAGGACTACTAATTTGAATTAAAAGTAATATTGGGTCTCATCTGAGAAAGTTCTCAACTTTAAAAACATAGCTGATTGGAGACAGAAGCTATCAGGCAGCTTGTTTTAATGGATAGGAAGTAGAACTCTAAAGGAATACTTTGTTTCTACCATAGGCTCAGTTTATTGCACACACGAGGGGCTGCTTATATTCCTCCACACCCACCCAACCCTGCAAGCTACTTGTGTCTCACCTTCCCAACCCTCTCTATTTCAGGGTAGGGTGACCAGATGCCCCTATGGTATAGGGACAGTCCTGATATTTGGGGCATCTTATATAGGCACCTATTACCCCCCACTCCCTGTCCTGATTTTTCACATTTGCTATCTCCTCACCCTATTTCAGGGACACACACTGCAACTCCACAACCCTTCCTTCATTCCATGGATACATGGGTTCTGTGAGCCTCCTCCTCTTCCCACCATATCAGGTCCTCTGTGTGCTCCCCTATTCCTCCCTGTAGGAGCACACCCTTGTCTTTAGAGCCATCCCTGTGTCCAGGCATGGTGCTGCAGGGGTCCTTTCAATCTAGACATCAAAGGGGCTGAAGGCGGCATAACACAATCTGTTGTTTTATTTAGCCTAGCTCTCCCACTAAGCCAGTGTTCAATCTATCCCCTTTCATGGTTAACAGAAAAATTCAAAACTAAGGAACCCAAAGTCTAACAGTCCCACAGAGGCTGGAGAAGAGACTGTCTCACACATGTAATCCTTGACAATTTTCCTCTTCCTTTCTTAGTCTGAAGAGGTGGTAGGGGAACCCAGGCTCACCTGCTCCATTGGGTTCACCTGTTCAGAGCCCCAGAGCTAACCTTCTCAAGTCCCTTGCTGTTCCCTGAACTGTTTCCTGCTCTATAGTCTTCCCAGCCTCTTGTTTTCTCTCTCTGGTGTGTTGGCTTCTCTGGCAGCTTCTTACCCATCTATTGGCAAGCACTTCTCTCCACAGTCCCTCTACCTCTCTGGCAAAAATCCCACCCTCCTGCCTTATAGCCCTTTTATCCTCACAGCTGCTGTGGGGCTGCCAATGAGCTCTGGCAGAGCAGGAAGGCAGTTAACACTTTGGTTGCCAAATCAGCAGGGGAAGTACAGATCCCATGACCCTCATCCTCAGACCAGGGGGCTCTGTGTGCCCCCCCACGTCCTACTTTCACACTCTAGGTCCAGATATCCCCCCGACCTCCCACTCCTCTCACCACTGTTATTTCTTTTTGCTGTGGCTGAAGGAAAAGTCAATCACAGTGTCAACTTTTAAACTCTATTTGGATGATGGGCAAATCTGAGATGGGGGAAGGTATTGTTATGCTTGAAGGTGTTAATGCTAGATCTAGTTATTTACGTTCATCTACAGACACTTACAGACCTGGATGAAGCTGCTGGTTATCTGCTAACTAGATGCCAGTGGATCTCTCTGTCCTCCACTTCCCCCTTCTCATTTTCTGATTTTCACCAAATCAGCTGTGGTCCTCCCACTGATGTCTAGAATATTTCCTTAAATATTTTGGAATTGATTAGCTGTGGAAATTATGCCAAGCAAGTTTTGGTGTTCACCTTCCCGTGGTGGTCAGTGCACATAGAGAGACAGGAAACTTTCCTCCACCAATGACAGAAGTTGGTTTTTGTTCTGCGGTCAGGGTAATTGCATTCTTCCTAGTTTATTTATGAAAACCACAACAGGCATATTGACTGTCATAACCAGAACAGGTCTGTTATCAATGGGAGAAAACGTGCTCTGAGATCTCAGCTAATCATGTTGCAAATGTTAACTGCTGTGCTCTCTCTTTTTCTGGTACTATTCCCTGCATTGATTTGGGACTTGAATGAGATGTCTCTATTATCTCCAGTTGGCATCTGACAGAAGGATCACTCTGCCTGGATAACTAATGAGAGGACACGTCAAAAGGTTTGATTTTCTGCACTGACCAGTCGAGACACCAGGGACTATACAATCAAATCTTGATCTCCATGGGTGAGAGGGAGGGGAGAACAGGAATTACTGGATAGATTTAATATAAACTCTGGTTTACTGAAGTATGTTTGAGTAGGAGATCAGCATTCCCAATAGACGTGAATAAGAATTGGATTTCTGTTTCTATGACACCATTTGTTTTCTTTCAGAGCCCTCTTCAACTGCTGCTAACATCCTTCTGAGATGAAATATTCATCCTCAGCCCAGGCTTATGATGGATTTCCAGGGCACCACATAGAATCGTAAGACTAGAAAGGACCTCGAGAGGTCATATAGTCCAGTCCCCTGCACTCATGTTAATGTTTAACCTAAATCCAAGATATTCCCGAAACCATATCACTCTATGTGTTGGTTTCTTGTTTTAGCTTTCTCTGTTACAGATCCATGATCAGAAACATTGTCTGGGAAGAGATGAGCACTTGTCAGATCAAATGGTAATGATCAAAGTTGAAAAAAAAGCAAAAGAAAAAAAGTGAAATCCATATGCAAAATGGAAGAACTGTCCATGGGTTGGTAAAATGGGAATGTAAAGGCATACCGTCTTTGGGAATTTGTCTGAAACATCTATTTGTTCCAGCTTTCTCCTCCCCAACATGGGCCCATTCCACATATCTAAGAAAAGGTACTGTCCTGGAGTTCAAGGAAGAAGCTGGACCCTAAGGTGGCTTACTGCACTCTAGTCTTGGCAAGTGTCAATGGTGTATCTGGTACCCTCTATTCATAGACCCAGGAGAGGAAGCAGCTGAGCTTCATTCAGAGGCAAGTCTTCTGGTGCAAGCTCTAGCGATTTAGGCATGATCGTACATCCAGCATGCTGTCCTGACATCACTACCCTCATGGAGGTGCGAGAGGAGAGGCTACTTACTGCCTGAACCTGTTTTTCCAATCCTGCCTGGCTCTTTTTATGTCCAGGAAAGCAGAGGGGAGCAAGGCAACCCCACCAGACTAGGCTGCGAGAAGGATACTGCATTCTGCCCAAGGATCTAGCTGAGCTCCCCAGTGAGACACTCCATAAGGGGGAGCAGGACACAAATCTTTCCTTTTGTCTCTGTCTTTTCTCTGCCTTGTTCACCCTATGAAGCCTGCAGGGAACCAGCTGCTACAAACTCTTCAGAAGGGGAAGTGGAGGTGAGAGGACACACCCTCCAAAAGGCAAATACAGCCTTAGGATTGGCTAGGAATTACGTGGACATGTTATTGAGTCAAGTCTTTAGTAAAAAAAACCCTGAAATAAAGTTGGAATTTCTCTCACAAAAGCTCTGAAGCAGGAAGGTCTGGCTGAGCCAGTTGCCACCATGGGGCACATAAAACTGGAGAGTCCATGAGGGACTGTGGCATTTCCCCTCTTGCCAATAACTGACAGGTCTGGTTCTCTCACTAAGCGGCAAGGAATCTGAAATATCCATTGTAACAGATCTGTGAACTTGAGCACAATTAAGAAATGTGTTTGTTTGTTGCTCACTAGTCATTCAAAGCAATCACAATTAGTTAAAAAATATTTGCTTGATAATTTTTGGTATCAAAATGAAGGAACTGAAGAGAGTATGAGGAGATATTAATCATAATGTCAACAGACTGGGCTGCACTCATGCATCATATATTATTACATTTATTTACTTTGTTATTGGTAAATACTGTCATTTGCCAGATTAATATTCAACTCAATGCTTAATATGATATTATGATATTCTAGTATATACATTATATCCACATTCTTCAAATGGGTAAAGTGTTCCAACAAGGGTGGTGGGTAGACTTCAGAAAGTTAAATTCAGGTAAAATTGAAAAGGCTGAATGCTGATTTCAAGACTATCCAAATATTAATTAACGGAAAGAGTTTGGATTTTGGACCATAAAAACACACTCTTGTTTTCTGAGATTTCCATTACATTCTGGATTGGAAATATTACTTCCTAATATTATTTCTGCTTCTGACTGAAAGTAGGAAGTGCAAAGGAATCTAATATCAATACCCAGCCCCTTCCACTCTTCACTTTCCCTTAAAATATCCCCATACAAGAAAAAAGAATATTAGAGAAAATGCTTATTAAATCAGTCCAATCTGATCCTGCACTCTTGAGAGCCCTCACATTAGAGGAAGGGTTGGAATGGAGTGGGGTCCTGGAACAGGAGGGAATTTATTATCTGTCATAGAAGTGGGTAGTGGTGGTTTAAAATGTAGGTGCTCCGGAAACACCTGTTTCAGGGGGTTAAGAGGGAGGTCCCCAAACTGGCATTCTCTCAATGTAATGTCTGTGTGTGGAAATGTACATAAAGGGAATTTTTGAATGCTTCATTTAAGTTTTCTGGCCAACATGTAACACTCATGCTGAGTGACCCTCTGTGCAAAACAGTTACTTGCATATATTCTTTATTGTGTTTGCCTCACAAACCTTGCTTCCTTAACTATCATTAGTCCTAAGTGCTACCCTATCCTGCTTCTCAGTTTCACTCAGCACACAGTCAGTGACACAGGTAGCACACCTGGCACCAGATCCAGCTTGATTTTATTGGAGACACTCATGAATTTGGAATCAATGAAGTTTACAGTAATACGAGAGTCCCAAGTGTTATGTTAGACTGGAAGAACAAACAAGTAAAGAAACGAAGGAACTTTCTTTCCTTTTGACATCTATTTATTTACCTTTCTTTTTCAAGACGTTCCATTCATTCCTTCTCTTTAATGTGATGGTTTCTGAGGCTGAATACAATTCCTGTAAATAGTCACATGCTTACTTATGTTCTTCTACATAATGTTTTACCTTTAAAAAAAGTATAAAATAATTGCTTTTAAATGTAAGAAAAGATTTGGGCTCAATGTGAATCAAGTTTCTGAGGAAGAGTCAGAGTGGTTATTAGTTTATCTAAACCAGTTCCCTCAGTTCATCTTGCATGGTAAGATGTGATCTAGTTTGACAGGGCCAGAAGAGTCACCTACTACAGGACAGGCCCAACAAAGAAAGCAACAGAACGCCACTAGCAGTCACCTTCAGCCCCCAACTTAAACCTCTCCAGCGCATCATCAAGGATCTACAACCTATCTTGAAGGATGATCCATTACTCTCACAGACCTTGGGAGACAGGCCAGTCTTCGCTTACAGACAACCCCCCAACCTGAAGCAAATACTCACCAGCAACCACACACCAAAAGCACTACCCCAGGAACCTATCCTTGCTACAAACCCCGTTGCCAACTCTGTCCACATATCTATTCAAGGGACACCATCATAGGACCTAATCACATCAGCCACAGGGCTTCATTCACCTGCACATCTACCAATGTGATATAGGCCATCATGTATCAGCAATGACCATCTGCCATGCACATTGGCCAAACCAGACAGTCTCTATGCAAAAGAATAAATGGACACAAAGCAGATGTCAAGAATTAGAACATTCAAAAACCAGTCGGAGAACACTTTAGCCTCTCTAGACACTCAATTACAGACCTAAAAGTGGCAATTATTCAACAAAAAAAAACCTTCAAAAACAGACACCAATGAGAAACTGAAGAACTGGAATTAATTTGCAAACTGGACACCATCAAATTAGGCCTGATTAAAGACTGGGAGTGGATGCATTATTACATAAACTAAAAACTATTTCCCCATATTAATTTTTCCTCTTACTGTTACTCACACCTTCTTGTCAACTGTTTGAAACTGACTACCCTGATTACCAGTACAAAAGTGATTTTTCATCCTGTTGATAATAACCACTTTAATTGATTTGTCTTGTTAGAGTTGGTAAGGCAACCCCCATCTTTTCATGTTCTCTCTTCCTTCTGTATTTTCCACTCCGTGCATCTCATGAAGTGGGTTTTAGCCCACAAAAGCTTATGCACAAATAAATGTGTTAGTCTAAGATGCCACAAGTACTCCTCGTTCTTCTTGCTGATACAGACTAACATGGCTACCACTCTGAAACCCATCCTACAACAGGCTCTCTGAAGGTGGGACGCAGGGCATGAATGGAGCTCATTGAGGATTGGACTCATAAATGTCAGTCTATGTTGGAAGGAATATATACCAACAAAATTGGAGACCTTTATAATATTATATTCTGCCTCAAGTTCCTAGTTTTTTTTGGAGAGCCATGAAAATTATAGGCTAAGCAAATATCCCCACCAACTGCTAATTATAAGTGCTTCTAACAGAATTAAAAGACTGCCTTTGTTTTAAGCCTCAAACATTTAAAAGAAACCTGGGCCCCTGGAGCTGTGTAATTATTAGCTTAACAGATAAAACTGTAGATAAGAGGCACAATTGACTTCAGCGGAGTCCTGGAGGCAAGCTCCTGCATCTTGCTGATTAGCTTCATTCAGTTATGTTTTCTTAATTGTTCATGTACTAAAGCTCATTACATGAAAAATAATATTGCTTTCCTTCAGGTTGTGCACTTGAGATTTGAAAACTGGGCACTACCTGTATGCCTTGAAGGCACTGCCAAATCAGCTTGATGCTGCAGTTACAGCAGATCAAAATAAGAGGCAAGCAAAATAAACTGCACTGAGATGTGTAGATAAGAACGGCCGTACCGGGTCAGACCAAAGGTTCATCTAGCCCAGTATCCTGTCCTCCACCAGTGGCCAATGCCAGGGGTCCCAGAGGGAATCAACAGAACATTCTGTTGATTGTCGATCCATTCCCTGGCTCATTCTCAGCTTCTGGCAAACAGAGGCTATGGACACCATCCCTCCCCATCCTGGCTAATAGCCATTCATGGACCTAACCTCCATGAATTTATCAAATTCATTTTTGAACCCTGTTATAGTCTTGGCCTTCACAGCATCCTATGGCAAAGAGTTCCACAGGTTGACTGTGCGTTGCATGAAGAAATACTTCCTTTTCTTTGTTTTTAATGCTCTTCAATCCAGCATGCATATACCGACATGTAGACTTTTCAAGGCCAAAAAGTATTAACTGATACAAAATAAGTTGAAAGCTGAAGCTTGGTAGTCCCTCTCATGCAAATTTCTGAAATATGGAATACAATTTGCTGCATTTCAGAAGTCAAGATTTTATGCCAAAAAATATTTTAAAACCCTCCTCTGTATTAATTTGTATTAGATTAACTTGCCAGTGGAAAGTAGTTATATTTAACAACTAATATGTTTCAAAACTATGGGGGGAGGGATAGCTCAGTGGTTTGAGCATCGGCCTGCTAAACCCAGGGTTGTGAGTTCAATCCTTGAGGGGGCCATTTGGGGATCTGGGGCAAAAATTGGGGATTGGTCCTGCTTTGAGCAGGGGGTTGGACTAGATGACCTACTAAGGTCCCTTCCAACCCTGATATTCTATGATTCTATGATTTTATAGGATCCAAATGCACTCAGATGTCCAGCAGATTATACATATTAGAACATATGCCAAAAATGCATAATGCCAATATCAGCAATGTAATGCTATGCAATAAATCAAACTCTCCCCCTTATTCCTCAGAAAAAAAAGGGTTCCTGTAGCCATCTCCTCCCAGTCACAATGAGGCCTCTTAAATCCACTACAGAATATCATCTCACGGATGTCTCCTGATGTATATAATCAAACATTTATGTTCATTCCATAGTTATATTTTGACATCAAACTCCCTATAAAGCATGCATCAATGTTATCATCTGTGTTTTTGTTCTTCCTTTTCATTTATTTTGCTCTTTTTTTTTTCTGCCTTTATGTCTGCCAGATTTTTCTTCACCAACCATTTCCTCCATTCTTCCTTTCTCTTTCCAATTTCACTTGAAGGCAGAAGACAGCAGGAAAGAGAAAGGATCCTGTCATGCAGCTCCTGACTGATCACCAAGCACATTTTTTAATAGGGGAGAAGGAAGGCAAATCAGGAGTTGAGAATGGATGAGGCTAGACTAATAAATGGCCAATCCCTGTTTTCAATCCCTTCCAACATGACAGAACTACTTCTCGTGGTGGCACAGACTCTAGAAGAGAGAGATTTGTAATGAAGGAACAGTCCTTCCTCAGACTGCTGGGGATGGAGAGCAATGAGGATGCTATTTTACTATATTTGCAGCTAATAGGAGCTATGATAAGCCCTATAAAAACAAAAAAATATTCTGTACAACTGATTTCTTAATCAAAGCAAAATTAAACAGCTCATTCTCCCAGTTTCCCTGTACGTGATGTGTAGAGCATTATCTCAGCACTTCACATCTTGTAAGGCAAATCTTGTAATGTAAAACAACCTTCTCTGTAGTTCTCCTTCACAGATGCACAGTAAGATGTGCTCTTCTCCTCAACCTCACATACCCCTTGTTAAGAACCACTGTAGTAGGAGACGACCTCTATGCTTTTCCTTCGTCCTCTACAAACCCTAGAAAGTGCGCAGAAACCACTCCCTCAACCCATGTGAGCAGGAAGGAGCTTCACTCTATACCTTTTCAGTTTTGCAAAATGCAAAACTCAATATTATAAGAAGAATGATTTTTCCAATGGACTTTCTTAGGAGTATATGACATGGCTTTTTGAGGGAGTTTAAACAAATAGTTCCAGATTATGGAATTTACTCATATCAGTACCAACATTTTTCAAGCCAGAAGTCCTAGAAACTGAAGCTTTTTTTCCTATCATTTTCCTTTCAACAACTTATGTAGGAGATGTCATACAAAACACTATGTTAAGGGAATGTTAAAGATACACAGTTTAGCATTCAAAAGTCAGGAAATTACAAAGTTAAATTGTATCACTAATAAAGTCATACAATCTATGTGCAGCATCTTGTCTTATGTGACTACACAATGAATGCAAAAAGGAGTTTATCAAATTGATTTAAATGAAAAGCACACTATTACATGGCTGTGCTTCTGGCTGAAGATAACTATTCTTTATCATTTACTTGCTCGTATCTCAGTTTACCCCTCCTATAAATAAATAAAATATCAACATCCCCAGACTGTTGGGAACTTAATCAATAAATATAAAGTGTTTAAATTGCTGTGGCTGAGAAGGGATTCATTATCTTAGCATATACATTACAAATGTAGTATTATACCTTTGAGAGAGAGAGAGAGAGAAGAGAAGAGGGAGAAGATGCTTGAATTAATCAAAATCTTTTTCTGAACATATTCTTGGATTTCATATACACAAATACAGTGAAAGAAACAGTCTGTCTAGTAGACTTTGCTGCCACACAAGGTTTTCTAGATTATCTAACCACATGTCTAGGGACAGAAAAACAAAAATACTATTTTAAGATATTCTAAAACACAGTGAACTATTTTAAGCTAAAGTGATCTATCATAACTTTTTAAAACAAGAAATAAAATATGTTGGGAATAATTGGCCTCCAGTTGTCATTGTATTATTATAATCATCTTATCATCTACTTTAATTCAGTATGACTGAAAGTCACCTCACTTTATGTAATACTGTATACATGCTTAAAGGCATAATGCCAGTCACAAATATTCAAATACAATTATCTGATCAGGGCTGGGGACTATTTTATGCCCATTTTCTGTCTGACCAGAATATCATCAAAGAAGGAGTCAAGTTAAATTAGGAGAGGAAAGCAACTGTAAACCCTCAGAAAATATGCTGAATACAGAAAGTACATAGTTTTCAAATCATCTTGCATTTTACCTAGTATAAAATATGCTGATTTTAAATCCTGTCAAACAAGTTATTATGGTCTTCAGATCCTCTATCTTGTTAAGTAAAATATTTTAAAATGTAGTAGATTAAGGCTGCACAAAACAAACATGACTATTTTGTTTAAATTTATCTTTTTGTTTCCCTGTAGTTTTATTTATAGTTAAGCAGCAGCTAGAGAAAGAGCAAATAAATGTGATTATTGACTCATAACAGTAAGTGATAGAGATAGGTATTAGATCATCAAATCCTGGAAGAGTATTTACCAGCCAATAAAGGATTAAGATACCAGATTTAATTTTATTTAAAAAATTGAAAAATAAACATAATATATTTCCAATGGAAGTGAACTGATCAGAGAAACTACTTTTTAAGTTTAGATTTTACACACACACACACACACACACACACACACACACACACACACACACACACACACACACCTTAAAAAGTAGTTGCTCTGATGATAGAAATGACTTCAATAGTGCAGAGGACTAGACTAGATGACCTGAGGCAGGATTAAGTATTATCTAGACCAACCCTGACAGTTTTGTCTAACATGTTAAAAACCTCTAGTGACAGAGATTCTACAACATTCCTGGGTAATTCGTTCCAGTGCTCAACTACCCTTACAGTTAGGAAGTTTTTCCTAATGTCTAATCTAAATCTCCCTTACTGCAATTTAAACCCACTGCCTTTTGTCCCGTCCTCAGTGATTAAGGATAACAATTTATCATCATCTTCTTTATAACAACCTTTCAAATACTTGAAGAATGTTATATTCCCCCCTCAATCTTTTCTTCTCCAAATGAAACAAACCCAATTTTTTCAATCTGTCCTCAGAGATCATGTTTTCTAGCCCTAAAGTAATTTTTGTTGTTCTCTTCTGGCCTTTTTTACAATTTGACCACAACTGTGGTGTCCAGTTGGACAAAATTAAAGTTGTAGCCATATCAGTGGTGAGTAAAGTGGAAGAATTACTTTGTTTCTTGCTTACAAGACTACTGCTAATATATCCCAGAATGATTGTGGTTTTTTTTGCAAGGCTATTACATTACTGACTCATACTTAAGTCTGTGATCCACTATACCCTCCAACCTTTTTTTGCAGTACTCCTTCCTAGACAGTCACTTCCCATTTTGAATTAGTGCAATTGAGTATTCCTTCTGAACTGTAGTACTTTGCATTTGTTCTTATTGAATTTCATCCTGTTTAATTCAGACCATTTCTCCAGTTCATTTCCATTGAAAATCTAGTAAATGAAGTCTTATTCTACCTCTGAATTGAATTTACTGCAAACATTTCCATTTTCATATAATTCAAGCAACACTTATATTCTAATTTTCTTTTGAACCATTAAGAGTTTCCATTGGCTGTAGACAAAATCAACGATAATAAAAGTATAACATCACAGAACAGAGATGCCCTAAAAACAAACATTTTAACCATCCATCCATCCACTTTTTAGGATAAGAGTATTAATTTAGAATTAAAACAAACATACCACCATCTATATATAATAAATCCATAAGATTTATGAATGCAAAACATCATTAAAACCTAGATGAATTATTAATCTTTTATTATAAGCCTTTGACTAATGCTGCACTGAAATGTGCAATAAATAAAATGTCTTTATGAAATGAACCATTTCCCATGACAACTTTAAAAAAAAAATCACACCGCTGAACTCTCCCTAACTATTCAGGATGATTAATTCGCCCAGAAAGCATTTAAAAGCTATGCTTGTTTCATAAGTTTCTAACTGAAGATTAATATTACCTGTAAGAAGACAAAAGTAGTAATTGACTATCAGAAATTAAATGAATAGAAAGAAACCATGTGAACTGTGCATAAATTATTATGATGCTGTTCAAAAATGACAAGAAAAAAAGGTCATTAAGTTGTTATAAAAATGTACAAACAACTTGTAGAGTTAATATTGCTTTCCCTATAGATGACACATGAAAGGGTATTCTGAGCATACTGCTCCATTACCTATGCCTAGCAATGAATGTTGCCTTCTAATTTAATTTAACAGTGAACAGATTTCTTACCAGCACAATTTGTATTTTGAGAGCATCTCTTAAGAATCATAGCTAGCAGTGTGTGGCAGTTCAATGAAGAATAATCTGTAAACAAAATTTCCATCTATCAAGAAAGGCCATTAAAGAACATAAAATAACCCATCCCTGACTGATTAATGTCTGCCACTGGAAGAAATTTAAGGCTATTAACATCTAGAGAATAAACTGCTGCAGTGGTTGCATTTGTTATATAAAATCATTTTATTATATTATGTTTCTGCCTAAAGATTGTGTAAAAAAACCAAAAAAAAACAGTTTTTTTCCTTCCCTGAAAATGTATTTCATATTTAGGAAAAAGAGCCAACTCTTTGGAAAACCATATGAAATGGAATACACAGCTCAGCAATTGTACATATAAACATGTAGACAATTTAAGGTCATCCCTCCCATACAAACCGAAAATCTTACCAAACGACAAAGCACTTACAACAGTCTGTGTGTACTGCATGCAAACAAACTAATTTCTGAATACTGGCTTTTGTCTAACTCATTTCTCATATTTTCCACTTAAATTACAATTATATATGCTTAGTAAGCTTTGCATTGTTGCCAAGCTCGAAGAACAATAATTTCTAGCTTGAGTATGAGCCTTAAAATGGATTACAAAAGGGAAGCACCGCACGATTCAATATAAAGTCTCTGACCAGAATATTCTGTACATACTGATAGATTCTTCTATTTAAAGTGTGTTTAGAAATAGCTTCCAAAATATTTAAATCCCTGGCAAACCAGATTATCAGATGATAACATCCAGGACTTTCAGAACCAACATGCCATAACTATGCAGTAAAGCCAATGAAATGCAGCACAGTAAAAGTACTATCTATATCTCTGTCTATATCCGTCTATACATCTCTAACGAGAGCGAGAAAGAAAGAGCGAGAGAGAAAGCGAGAAAGAAAATATTTTCAAATATGGGTGCCTAATGTTAGGGTCCTAAATAAAATGACTTGCCTTTCTCTGGCAGTAGCAGATGATTAACACGTCTGAAAGTACTTAGGATCCTAAATATGGATTTAGAAGCCAATGACATTTGAAAACTTTGGCCCATGGTTTTACATTGCTATTAACAGGCTTAGCAAAATACATTTTTTATATATAATTTTGACAGATACTGATTTTTTAAAGCTTTTTGTCTATTTTTTATCAATTTAAATGTTCACAGTTGTGGGAAATTATGGGGGAAGTGTCAAACAATTATTTAATGATAGTAGAGACTGATTCAAAAAATTAAAGCCTTATAAGTGTTAAAATACATCACATCAAAACTGAAATATCCTTAAATCAAACTTGAGTAAGTTCTCATTATTTTTCTTACTTTGCCTAGCTGTAAATTTTGATTAGTACCAATGGAAATATTTTTGTCACTGGTTTGTGTGCGTATGCTGAAAGTCATGTTTACTAACATTTACTGATAAAAATCTAACCCTTCCAAGCCTAGCGATAAATAACTGACTACACCGTGGATGTTGTAAGATTATTTCTACTACTAATTGTTGTGACTGACATTCTGTAATATCCTGAACAAACTTTATAGAATTAAGATAAAACTTACTGAATTAGGGTCAATACTTTTGGGGTACATTGAATTTAAAATGCCATAGCAACACATACAAAATTGTATTATATGTACCTGTTCTAGTGGGAGGGGGGCTGCTAATGAACTTCCTCCATTATCAGCCTTTGCAGCCATCCCCCTGGGGAAATATGCATACACTGGTGAATCTAGTTTGAATTAGAGACCAGTAGACCAAAAAAACCCAAACAAACAAAAACCACTTTTGAATAAAAGCCTGGATCTTAAACTTACTCCTTCCTAATCCAGAAAACAGACAGGACCAGTTGTCCACAGTGGGCCCCAATCCTTAGAGAAGGATTGCAAGGACTTGGCCTATGAGGCCTACTAAGACTGTGTGCTGGCTCTGATGGAAGCTGATGAACTTGTAACTGCAAAGAAAACCCTAGGGTGGGGTGATATCCAGTAAGCTCTTTAGCATGTATATAGGTTGTTTTTCATAAGTTCTTTGTACTTTACTTTAAGAATAAAGTAGTCTTGCTTAAAAAGAACTGTGGGGGAGTTTATAGCTGTAGTAATCATTCTGTTAGTCTCTGAAGAGAAAGCAAGCAGGTCTTTTTAAGCAGACTGTCTTAGCTGGTAAGTAGGGTTGCCAGGCATCTGGTTTTCAACTGAAACACCTGGTCGAAAAGGGACCCTGGCAGCTCTGGTCAGCACCACTGACTGCACCTTCAGCCAAAGCCCTCACCCCCTCCTGCACACCAACCACCTGCCCCAGCAGGTGAAAGTGAGTGAGAGTGGGGGAGAGTGAGCAACAGAGTGTGGGGGGATGAAGTGAGTGGGGGTGGGTCCTTGGAGAAGGGGTGGGGCAAAGGTGTTCGGTTTTGTGCAATTAGAAAGTTGGCAACCCTACTGGTCAGTACACAGTGAAGGCAGGGAAACTGTGCAACCTGGACATACCCTGGTCAGAAGTGAGTGAGATGCAGGTCTTCACCCAAACGTTGGGGAGCAGAAAGCCTGAGTGGCCACCATTGCTGGACCACTGAGGGGAAATAATAAAGGTGCAATTGCCCTGAACGATGACAATAGTTACTGTGGTCGATCTGGGTGCTGGTCTTCCATAACAATAGAAACTCACAGCCTTCAGCCTCACTGATTTTCAGAAATGCAACATCAGACACTATACCTGACCATCAGAGTGCAAAACCAAGTCATCTTTGCAGTTAAATTGCTTAGGCTTCATGAAGAACTGTCAACTGATGTCAACAGTCTCATAAAACACTGGCAAACCAAAATGAATCACATGTATGCTCTCTGATGTTAGTAAAGAGGAAGCCCAGACTAACATGTCATATTGCCTAGTTCTGGTTGCCCAAAGAACCTGAGGCAAATGTAGAGGCAGAAATCTTAATGGTGGTAACAGACTTGCTATTTTCAGCTACTTTAGCTATATACTATACAAGCAAAATTGTTTTTAAAAAGTGTAAAAACCTTATGATGCTTTTCACTAACTTGCACAGCACTCATATCTCTTTCACAATATTACTGGAGGATAGAAGGTTATTTACAAAGAAGCATACACATTGTGGTTTTTTTAATCAATATTATATACTGTGACATTGCACTCTATATGATTTTATAAAAATATGCTGATGAGTGTGAATATAATGTAACTGGAATATGCTGCATGCAAAAGGTCTCTTGTAAGGTATCGTTACAAAGCTTATAATCAACTGAGTGTGGTCATCCTATTTGCATAAATGTATCACTCTTGTATCTGAAACTAGAAATATGAAATATAACTCTAAGGTCCAATTATAGTTATGCAACCAGGACAACTGACTGTGGATGGCTCCGTTTGCAGGCAGGCCTTCCTGTGAGTCAAGCTGGGAAGAATGAAAGGTTGGGGGTCTCCCAGGACATGTGACCATGTCACCTGGTACTGAAATCCATCTTAAACCTGGTGCTTTTCTTTTTAGAACGGGGGGTGGGGACCCAAAGAAACGAAAGATTCCCACCTTGTGCCAAAGCTATACAAGGCGGTGAAACAGAACAAAGGGGCTGCAATCATGAGAAATCCCCTGGCTACCACCTAAGCTGGAACAAGGGCTGTACCAGGGGAAAGAATTGCGCCCAGTCTGTGACAGAAGCTTATTGAAACATCTCTAAGGGTGAGATTTTATCTGTATTCAGCTTCTTACTGTATTAGGCATAGGCTTGCGTGTTTTATTTTATTTTGCTTGATAATTCACTTTGTTTTGTCTGTTATCACTTGAAACCACTTAAATCCTACTTTTTGTATTGTGACAAGATGGCCGATGTTCATATGGTGGGTCCTGCACTTTTCTTGGTGGGGGGAGGCTAAGACACCACCCTTTGCCCCTACTCTTAGCTGCCAAGGGACCCCACTAGTGGCCCGGGAATGTGATAGAGGGGGGAAGGAGTCTGGGTTTGCTCCTCGCTCTGGCTCCCAACCCCTCTCAACCACTGCGGGTTTCTTACCCTCAACCCTTAGGTGGGGTTACCCTCGGTCCTTAAACGCTGGGGGGAGGGAGTCTCCCTGACCTGATGGAGCAGGGTCTCCCTTACTTCAGTTCTCTGATCTTCACAACACACCTCCAAGCTCCAGTCCTCTCTTCTTCCTCCTCCTCCCCGACTGCCTGAAGCAGGGTGTTTTATTAGGTTCCTGACAGGGCCTTAATTGACAACAAGTGCTCCAATTAACCTGTAGCCACTCTCCCTAGTCTACAGGGAACCACACCTTAATTAGCATAGGGCTTATATATTTTCCCTTAAATATTCTACCACTGCTCCCTGGTCCTCCTGTATCACAGTATTTAATAACATCACTTTTTAATGAACCCAGAGTATGTATTAATACCGGAGGGGGGGGGGGAGGGTGTTATAGAGGGCAAACAATTTATGAGTTTAGCCTGTATAAGCTTTATACAGGGTAAAATGGATTTATTTGGGGTTTGGACCCCATTGGGAGTTGGGCATCTAAGTGTTAGAAACAGAAACACGTCTTAAGCTGCTTTCAGTTAAGCCTGCAGTTTGTGGGACGTGGTTCAGACCTGGGTCTGTGTTTGGAGCCGGCAAGCATGTCTGGCACAACCAGGCAGGGTTCTGAAGTCCCAAGCTGGCAGGGAAGGCAGGGGCAGAAGTAGTCTTGGCACATCAGTTGGCAGCCTCAAGGGAGTTTCTGTGATCCCACCCATCACATCTACTATTAAAGGAGAAAGTGTGAATATAACTATAAACTCATTGCAATAAAATGTGTATATCATAAAACACCATCATGCATTCTGTACATGCCACATATTGTGGAGGAAACATATTTCAGAAATATTTGAGAGCTTTTTAAAAGTTATATGAACTATAACTGTTCAAATATCAAGGAGAGAGAAATGAAAACTAATAATGCATTGAAAATACCACTAAAATTGCCTACAGTTTTTCTTGGTAAATAAAAATATCATAACATATGACAGGATGACATGGTATATAAAGGATTTATCAACCTACATTATGGATGGCCACAGACTGGTAATCTGTTCACTTTTATATAGTTTTCTAATATTGTATTTAACTTTCTAGTGATGTTGACCTATGGAGAAATTAATGCCTTTTAAAGGATAAAAATTTTTACATAAAGAGACACAGCACTATTATAATGCTTTTCTACAAAGGCAACTACCACTTTGATAAAGCCTCAAAATTGACCATTAAGCACACATGTAATCCTAAATTCCCCTAGCACAGGGGTGACATAAGGCAATAGGAGATTTCATACATTAAATTTCTACCATCTTTTGTTCAGATGAAACTTTTCATTGCTTCATGCTTGTAGCTAATCTCTATTTTGTTCCTACCTTTATTGTCTTAAAAACATTTATAAAAAGTTGTGCAATTATGCAACATTCATGAGCTGAAAAGCAGTCATGGTCAATTGATTAATTTCTCCACCATTAGACAGTCAGGGAAATACATGGCAGTAACAGTACAATGTGTAATTGGGAAAGCCAATGACTTTTCCAAAACATAATATAATAATCAAAACTGTATCAAGCTTTACTTTAAAAATACACACTCAGCGGCTTCTAACAGGGAAAGAGATTGTGGCTTTAAAAAGTAATGATTTGAGCCCTGTTTTTTAAAATCAGATTGTATTACAACACTGTACTTGACTTAGGTTTAAAGCCAACAAATAAATCATATATCCATTACTGTATGTACATTGCAGACAGAGCGTAATCGATAGAAAAACTTATTGGGAGCAAAAATAAATGACAGGCTATCAAAAGGGTCTTAATGATTACAGCTCTGCTAACAAGAAAATATATAGTGTAATTAAAAGAAATATATTTTACACTTATACATCACTGAGGATGTCAACCTATTTAATAAATATTAAGTTAGCTTCAGGACACCCCAGTTAAAACATATATGCAGCCATTTCTGAGATGAAACACAGCAATGGTTTAACAGAGGGAATTTAAGAAAGTAAAAGGTAATACCAAATTTGAATTTGACTAGCAGTATTACCTCTCTTTTTGTGAAACAGCTCTGTGATCTTTGACCACACATGGTCAGGAACTTTGCTTTACAAAATTCTCATATGCTGAGATGAGGATAGTGATAGAAAAGGGATGCTGAACAATATAACGTCATCAGAACTCAAATATTAAAGACTCAGGGAGCTCCCATTCACCCCTTTCTTAGTTTTCAGGAACTTTTTCAGCAGAGCCCTCCAGTAAGGCCCTATACCTTTCATTAGGCCTGGAGGAGTCCAGGAGAGCAGGGGAAAGGGGAGAATAGATCAGAAGGTGCAGAGCAGAGAAGATTAGAGCTGGCAGCCTCTCCTCCAAACCACCTATTGAAGCAAGACTGTCAGCATTGCTGGAGGTGAGTGAGAGGCCCATCTGCCTCCCTGCTGGGAGGTACATACTGAAAGGCTGTGGCTTCAGCCCCACATGCCTCCCTCCTTCCCTGAAAAAGTGGTAGCAGGAGACACGTTCTCTTTATTTTCTGGGAAGACAAAAAAGATAAATGAATAGGTGGTCCATCCTTCCTGCCCCCAGATGACTGCAAGGAGTTGCTGTATCTTCTTCTCTTCCCCCACAAACTCAGTGGTACTGTAGCAGCAGGAGGTACACCGTTCTCTCAGAAATATGAAAAGTGGCATGACTGGAATTACCCCTTTGGATGGTGTCAGAGCCATGGCTGTGCCAGAATACATTGGACAGGACAGAGGGGTAACAGCAAGTGGCCTCACAGTTAATATGCCCATTCCAGAAATGTGGGCAGTGTTTGGCAACTCTTGATGAAAAACACACACGGGGAAAGAGGAGGGAAAGAAAATAAGATAATATGCAAACCAAGGGGCTGGAGTCATAAGACACAGGTTTAACTGTGGTGCTTGAAACCACATTTTATCAAATTAGAAGAAAAAATAAAGGACAAAATGGACACAATGAATAGTCAAATAAACAAACTAGTAGTAGCCATTACAGACATGGACTCTAGGATTGCCAGTACTAAGAAGGACATGCAGGGTTGGGAGGAAGACATAGGGTTCCAGAGTCTCAAAATGCTGACTGAAAAAGTGGAAGATTTGGAAAACAGGGGTCATAGGAAAAATATTAGGATTCTAGGGCTGCCAGAGGGGACCAACAGAAAATATCCTATAAAATACTGTGAAGCATGGATTTAAAAAGCTTTGAATCTGTTGGTCAAATCAGATACAATTAACTTTGAAAGGGTGCAGTGGAATGGAGGATACCAGCGCATAACAGAAATTTGACTAGACCACATCCTGTCATAGCATGGCAGGGACAAGGTCCTGATTCTTGACCCAGCCAGGAAGTTGAAAGAGCTAGGAGTGGAGGGCAACTGAGTCTCTTTCTATCAAAACTATTATATAGATGCATGGAGGAAAAGGGATGCATTTACAAACATTTGCAAACAGCTCCATAGGAAAAAGCTTTGATTTGCATGTTTTACCTCAGCATCCTGAAAGAATATCAGGTGGGCTAAACTCACAGTTTTTATACACCAAGAAAAGCGTAAAGGTTCCTGAACTCAATCCTGGAACCAAGCACAGGAGACCAAGACAAAGTGGGGATTAATAATATTCAAGTTGAATACAATTTAATCAAGGGCTCTATAAGTATCGGAAAGAGAAATTAGAATGACCTTTGAATGTAACAAAGCACAATTGTTATACTTGATAAGGAAAACAGAGCTCAAGTGGCAAAAGTCATCGGAACAATTTGTATGTTAAGTTTATCAGGAATACCGTTAAGTAATAGTAATGCTAGGAAACTTTGCAGATATTAAGTACATCAGAAAATACATTATGAAGTAAAATGAAAAATAGAATGTTTGAAATATATAGTTTAAGGTTATATGTTACAGTTGGTAATTATATTGAATGTAAATTCAGGGAGGCTGATAAAATAAATGCTATATAGTAACAGATGTTTGAGGGCTGTGTGTCGAAAAAGAGGGGGGAGGTACTATGTGATCGTGACAATATTGAATGTATTGAAAAATGGGTTCAAAATATTAGTAAGATTTGGGAGGTACTTCATATTTTTCTCCAAAACTGCCCAAACATATGCTAGGATAGCTCTAACTTTTGATATCAAAGTTCTTGTATATTGAAATTCTTAGAATTGGATTAATATATATATATTGGACGATATGCCTGTCTTCATAAAAATAAAGATTAATTCCTTTATTAGCAGGGAGGCGAAAGTTAACTGGAAACCCCACAGACCCATGTTTGAGACCCACAAAGCCCAAACAATATCCAATGTCCTCTGGAATGTCGGTTGAAGCATGAAGGGACATATGAATCTTAGCACATCTGGCACATAAATATCTTGCAATGCCGGCTACAACAGTGCCATATGAATGCCTGTTCTCACTTTCAGGTGACATTGTAAACAAGAAGTGGGCAGCAGCATATCCTGCAAATGTAAACAAACTTGTTTCTCTGAGTGATTGGCAGAACAAAAAGTAGAACTGAGTGGACTTGTAGGCTCTAAACTTTTACATTATTTTATTTTTGAATGCAGTTATTTTGTACATAATTCTCCATTTGTAAGTTCAATTTTCATGATAAAGAGATTGGTGAGTTGAAAAATACTATTGTGTTTTACAGTTCAAATATGTGTAATCAAAATAAATATAAAGTAAGCACTGTACACTTTGTATTCTGTGTTGTAATTGAAATCAATATATTTTAAAATGTAGAAATATTTAAATAATTTGCATTTTATTATTGTTAACAGTGTGATTAATGACAATTACTTTTTTTAATCACTTGACAGCCCTATTCTAATATGAAAGGTACCTACATTGGTCTTGATTCAGGAAGGTGCTTTACCCTATGCCAAACTATAAAGCGTGTAAGTAATCCTGCTGGAACCAGTGTTAAATAGTTAAAGTTAGATACGTGGTTAAGTACCTGTTGAGCCTCAATTTGTGGAGAGAAATCCCATTTGTTCACCTCAAGTGCAATATAATTTTAAGTGCCCAGATTTAACTGGATGCATCACAAGCAATTAGTTCCTGCTATTTTCATCAGATGTCTGACATAAGTGAATCAATTTCTGTCTTATGTGACCTATTTGTAAAACCCATTCCTCTTGTAATAGCTTTACCATTGTAGCTAGAGACCATGAGTGTCAGGACCCCACGGGTCTTGAACCTGGATCTGTGGAGTTCCTAGTTGATTGTCACCTCCTTGTTCCCTCCCAGCAGCTCATTACTAGCCGACCAAGTGACGAGACCATGAAACCTGAAGCTATATCAGGGCAGCTGCCCTTGGACCCTGATTGGAGGAACACCGGGACCTCTGATTGGTCAGGGCTTCCTATTTAAATACAAGAAAGGCCAAGGAAGTTGTCTGCACAATTGGGCTCTACCTGGTTGCTACATTGAACCCTGCCTTCTTGCCTGATACCCTAGTTCTGGTTCCCTGCCTTGCTCCTGCTTTCCTGACCTGCTCCTGGTTCCAGCCTTCCTACCTTGTTACTGATTCTTGACCCTGATCTCTAACTTTGATTCCAACCTCTGGCTCAACTCCTGACTCTGATTTCAGCTCTGACCCTTAGTGCAAATCCCAACTCTTGCTCCAACCACTAGACCTGACCACCTATATCCCAGCCCCAACTGTTTGTGAAGACCAGTACCCACAGATATGGCCCAGGAAAGGAACAAGGATGAACCCAATCAGTTAACCTCAGCTCTAAGAACCGGGTTCACCCAAGTGGACTGCCTGCCTCCAGATGGACAATCAAGTACTGTGGGCTCCAATTGCACAATTGACTGCTCGAAACCAACTGTCGTGGAAGCAGGATAGACAACTGCATACTGAGAACACAACACTGCAGGCATGACCCACATGCCTATTAGAGTGGGTGATGAATGACAAATGGAGTTTAGGACTCGTTATGGCCACTTCTTGTATTTAGTAATGACATTTGGCCTAATGAATGTCCTGGCCACTTTCCAACATTTCCTCAGTGATGTGTTATGGTATATTACACAAATAATTTTAATCTGTCTTGATGATATACTCAGAGAAGCATAATTTCCACATAAAGGTGGTCCCAGATATACTATGTCACAACATGGCCTTTATGCTAAATTAGAAAATGTGCTTTTGATCAAACGACTATAAAGGTCCTGGGTTTTAGCTGTCTCCTAAAGGAATTAAGATGGATCCGCTCAAGGTCCAGGCTATTCGTGACTGGGCTGCACCTTGAAATATACATGACCTGCAATGTTTTCTAGGCTTTTAAACTTTTAATGTTGGTTCATCTCAAATTTCAAGCAGATCACACCTGTGATGGACCTAACATGCAAGAATGTTTAGTTCCATTGGCCTCCTGAAGCCCAACTAGCTTTTGGGCAATTAAAGCTAGCCTTAATCACTGCTTCTACCATAGGTGCTGGAACTGCCACACCCCCTGCCTCAATCCACTATAGTTTCCACTATACACAGAGTTTCCACTATACACAGAGATTACAGTTTGGTTCAAAAAGAAAATAAGAAAGAAATACTTGTGGCACCTTAGAGACTAACAAATTTATTTCAGCATAAGCTTTCGTGGACTACAGTCTGCTTCGTCAGATGCATGGAATGGAACACTCAGTGAGAGGATATTTATACAGTCAGAGAAACATGAAAAGGTGGAAGTAACCATATCAACTGTAAAAGGCTAATTAATTGAAAGGAACTGTTACCAGTAGGAAAGAAACTTTTCAAGTGGCAATCAACATGGCCCATTACAGACAGTTGACACAAAGGAGTTAAGGGTATTTAACCGGGGGTGGGGGGGAGATAAATTCAATTAACGTAATGACCGAACCATTCACAGTCAATATTCAGACCTAAGGTAATGGTATCTAGTTTGCATATTAATTCCAGTTCAGCAACTTCGCGTTGGAGTCTGTTTTTGAAGTTTTTCTGTTGTAAAATTGCTACCTTTAAATCTGTCATTGAAGTGTTCACCTACTGGCTTTTGAATGTGATGATTCCTGATGTCAGATTTGTGTCCATTTATTCTTTTGCGTAGAGACTGTCCAGTTTGGCCAATGTACATGGTTCAGTGACTCTCAGCACTCCCACTATAAAAACTGTTCCAGTGCCACTGGCTACTACCCTGGCTCACCTATATGCCATACAAGCTTTTGTTGTAGAAGCAGGTGCCTCTGGTATAGCAATTAAAGTGGTATTCTTGCAAAGCAAAGGGGAAGCCAAACAGATTTTACATCCTTATACCTATTGCTCCCAGAAACACCCCCCCGCGGAACAGAACTATGAACCACCCACCAAAACAGCCTTCAAGGAATGGCATCATTACCTCAAGGAAACCCAGCATCCATCCCAGGTTTTTATTGATCACAGAAATTTAGAATACCTAGTGCAAGGTTAGAGCATTGAATCAGAGACCTCAGTGGGCTTGTAATCGCGTGGCACCCACGTCTCACAAGTGCCCCTTCTGGCTGGGTTTGTCTGAAGTCTTTAACAGTCCTGGCCATGGTATCAGACTGTACCCCTAGGGCTTCCTCCCTGTAGGCAATGGTTTCACCCTCTCTGGGCCTTTCTGGTCCCAGCTCTCCAGCTGGGCCTTTTAACAGTTCAGACTCCCTTCTGGGGGTTTATTGCTGTCTAATTGTAAGCCACTTCCCCAGTGGCCTATTGGGGTAACCCAGGCCCACCCACTACTCCTGGTCCTACCCCAGGGACCCTAAGAATAGCAGCTATGCAATGCTATGTCCCTTTAACTAAACTGCTTTAAGTTCCCTGAGCCACTTTTCTGCATATCCAGCCTTCACCAATGCTTCACCTTTACCTCAAGGCTCTTCTGCGTTCAGTCCCAGCAGCCAGCCAGGTGCTCTTTCTTGTTTGTCCGGTCCCAGCCAGCACAGAACTGTTTGTGGTGCTACAGTTCCCTTTACCCAGCCAGGAGCACCATCTGCACTCCTCTGGCTCCAGCAAGGCATTGTCTCTGGTTCTACAGTACATTTTTAGTATGTCCCTCCTGGTTAGCCCTTTGCAGTCTCCCCACTAATTGGATGCTTCCTCCTCAGTCTCTCTAGGCTGCTCAGAGGACTTAGCTCCACTGCTCCTTTCCTGGGATGGGTATAGCAGTGCCCTAAAGCCTCCAATAGGGGCTTCCACGTCTAGTCCATCCTGTCTCAAGGCCTTGCTCTTTTCACAGTTCAACTTCATTATCTCCTACCATCCCAGACTTAGAAATGGCAAAGCTGCCATTTAATACTCTCTGGAAAGGAGAATATTACACTGATCAAAAGAGCCAAGCCAAGAATCATCGCATATACTTACACCCATAATTTCCTGAAAGCTGCCATGTAACAGGATTTTTTTTTAATCTGTTCTGTCTCTGCTTCAAAATACCTTCCAATGAGTTAGCCACACAACACTCAGTAGAGAGTTATGTTTGTGAAGGGATGCATCTATTTTACACTGGTCCCCCAAGTATGGGGGCACAACAACAATGCCATGGCTTCCTGTTAGCAGGACATCTGGGGCACTTCAAAACCCAATGTTTGGTATCCTGTTTCTTCTAAGGTCCCCAAATGCCTTCTACAAAACAGTCATTTGTTGATTCCCATAAAATGTCCACTTGTGCTAAGACATCACACAGTAAACCCTTTGGCCTCCCTCAATCCCTGAAAGTTTCCCAAGGCCTAGGTGGGGTTATCACATATTTTGTTGTAGAACTACCAGAGTCCAGTGGGTTTATAACAATCATGATAGTTGTGGGCCTTCTTTCAAATTCTTTGGGGCAGAAACTCCATTATATACCTGTACAAGGATGAGCACATTTTAGGCAGTACCACAATACAAATAATACAATAAAAATAAACTGTAATTTTCTTTACTATCCCAGTTTTACAGATGGATGAAATGAGGCACAAAAAGGTTAAGTGATTTTGTAAATAACACAGAGAGACCGTTTGAAATTTGAAATTTGAAAGACAAGAGTCTTTGGATTCTTAGCCAGGCTCAAGCTCACAGATCACTGATGTCCTTTATAGCAGGGGTTCCCAAACTGTACATGTACCCCTTGGGGTATGCAAGACATCCGTGGGGGGATACATGGAAGAAATTGTATAATGGTGGATTTTATTTATTAATTATTTTATGTATTGCATTTTCATAATAGGCTATTCGGACAAAGCTTTAAAACTGTAGAAATTTGTTATATAAAATGAAGTAAGTTAATTTACTTCAAGATGTATCAATGAGAACAGATACACAGAGATGTGAACATACAGAGCCCTCATCTCCAATCACTGTACAGCATGGGTTCAGTTGCCCATCAACTGTCCAGACTAACAGCTCAGAACTTTTTTTTGGGGGGGGTTGTATACGTCAAGCTATAACTGTATGTAAGAAGAAGACTGTATGCATTAAGAAGAACAAAAAAAGTATCAGTGATGAGACGGCTAGGGGTACACAGGCAGCTGGTTGACCTGGACAGGGATATACAATTAGAAAAGTTTGGGAACTTCTATCTTATAGTAGACTTAAGACTCTCTCTTTCTCCACAAATCACATTTACTCGGGCACTGTGCAGGGAGGATCTGAAACGTAGTGGCTTGGAACACAGTGGAAAAGCAGCTTCTCTGTAGGTATCAGTCCAGGCAGCAGTCACAATGGCATTTAAGAGTCCTACAAACAACCTGTACTTGAGACAATAGGTTTGTGGATCTACATAGTGGCTGATCACATATTCCTGTCTAGCTTGTCATGACATCTAAAGGGAGAAAACCTATAGAATATAATATAAATAAAATTTGCATTTTTCCATAGTGGTTCCATGCTGCTGTTGAGTTGCACACTGTAGAAAAGATCTACTCCTCTGTATCCTACCCATGGCCTGCTCTTATGAGTCTGACTCATCAGTGGCCATAGCTATAGTCTGATTCTGTTGCATTTAGAAGATCCTTAATCATGGGGGAGCCAGATGCAACAAGTGGTGAGTTCTGTTATCTACCATCCCACCTGACAACACAAAGGCAGAAATATTGAAATAAGAGAGTCGAACTTTTAATCTGTGGTTAAGATAAAATACCTACCCATTACTGCGCACTATGGGGAGGTTATTTTGGAGACACGTCACCTTTCATCCCTGCTATATCAGATATTTCTTAGATACCTTTCCAAACCTCAGCTGATGGGGTAAAACAGAGATTATATAAAGGTTAATACTCTAGGTTTCTCATACTGTGAAATCTGTATAATCTGTGGACAAGCTGGTCATGCTCATAAACTTTGCAAAGAAATGCAAATAAATATGATGCAGTAAAATACTCCACCTCTGGTACTGACTGATGAGTCGTTGCTCAGGGATATTATTTGACAAGGGGAAAAAGGGTTTATGTTACAAAAAAGTTCAGGTTTATATCACAAGTTTTGCAAATTTGTCATATAATTTGAGTCATGATGTTTGAAAATCAGTAACTGAAAAAAATCAATGAGGGGAAATTCCATCACCTAAGAGGTGCACATAACTCTCATTAAGAATCACTTTCACTGAAATAAAGACTGAATTTTGCACCAAGAAAGGAATGTTTCACTTGTCATTAGACTTGTGGAAAACCACACAGTTTGTTAAATACTATAATTATATATACTATTTAATACAAGATGTGGGTGAGAAACTGTAAGTAGCCATCTCTCAAAAAAGAAACCTGCCTTATTAGTGAAATCTCGGCTTTGACCTCATTGTCAAAGAGAGTTCCACTGTTGATTTCGATGGGGCCAGGATGTCATCCCTAGAGTCTATGTCCACGTTTTTACTCATTATCAGAGAGCAGAGACTAATTGATTAGGCCCACAGTGGGAAATATGGTCTCTTGCACTGGAACAGCAAGAAAAAAAGCCCTTGTTCATATTTTAATGTTAATGATGATTAAATAAGATGGCCTAAATTAAACAAGAATAGGACAAAATTTATTTGGACATTCCCCAACTCCCCAACACTCAGTGCACTTTTAACAAGCAAAACAGAACAAATTGGTTGCTGGCATTTTAAATGGCTGAGTGCATATGTCTCAAGTAAGCAATATTTGAACATTTTTTTTGATCAAACACCAAAACTATCTTTTTCCGTTTATTATTTCATTTAATCATTAATAGGGATTTTGAAAATACTGGTGTAACAGGGTGGCCTGCCCTTTTCACTGACAGGGGACTTGGGGCCAGCATAGGGAACTGGGTGGCTAGGGCTAGAGGGGCTCAGCCCCCACAAATCTGAGCCACCAGGCCACCTGTGTGCACAGCCCAGCTCCATTGCTGGTCGTACCAGGGCCAGTTTGGCACTGAGTCACCTGGCTGCCGAGCAGCAGATGAGCAGGAAGAGTCCCTAGAGCCCAGCAGCAAACAGAGTGGTAAGTCCAAGAATCCATGGCTCAATGCTGCAGGAAGAGTCCATTCCAAGTGTGGCTGGTGCCCAGTGAGCCAGCCTCATCCCTGGAACAGCAGTGGCACGTCAGTCTCTCCCTAATGCCTGCAAGCAGAGCTAGGGATGATGCCTGGGAAGGAGGGAGGGAGCGAGACCGAGAGAAGAAAGGGGGCAGGGGCTGTGGAGGAAGGAGCCTGACACAACCAGCTGTGATGAAGCCACCATCCCTGGTGGCACACAGCTCCCTGCACTCACAGCCCCCTTCTCAAGCTCCCCGCTAAGCTTATGAAGGCCTTACACTCAACTGGATGGCATTTCACTATGTCTGTCTATCTTTAACATGATAACTTTTGAACACCACATCTGATCAATTTCAAAATTTCAAGGCATGTTGTCCACATCAATTGCCAGAACTCTCTTGATGTTTGGGGAAAATTGGAAAACTGAAATAGGAAAAATGTGTGTGTGTGGGGGGGGGTTACACAGAGCCCCTGCCAGAAGTTTAGCACAGTCACAGCTTGAAGCACCTCTGAAATTGTCTATAGATAAAACAACTGGTTGGTAAAACCAATTAGCAATATCCTATATAATCTCTGCACACCATCCCAATAGAGTTTAATATGATGATACACTGACAGACTTATCCCCCAGAGAAATAAGAATGGTGGGGAGGGGAAGAAGAAAATAGGACTCTGTCCAAAGTCCCTAACCCATGATAGGGTGAATGGAGAACCCGGAATTTGGGAAAGAATGGAATGGGAGCAGGGGGGAAGAGGAAGATGGGAGTACACACAAAGACCCTGGCATGGGGACCCCCCTGTATGGGGAGGGGAGAATGAGGATGCACACAGATCCACTGCTCTGTGAAGAATAAGAGAGGTGGAGAGGAAGGGCAAACAGAACCTCTAGAGGGAGGAGATTGGGGGAATCCTCCTATGGGGAGGGAGAGGGGAAAGGAGCCACACATAGAGCCTCTGGTATAGAGAGAAGACTGGAATTTGCATCAGAGGAAGGGAGACATACAGAACCCCTGGTAGGGTGAACAGAGAGATCCTACGATGAGAAGAGTGGGGGAAGGGGAATATAGGGGCACAGAGCTCCTATCATGGGACTAAAGAGGGAATAGAGGACATGGGGGAAGTGGGATATTGGGGTGCACAGAGAAATACTTACATGGGGGGATAGGGAACCATGGTATGGGATTAGGGGAGAATAGGGGACACACAGAACCACTGCCAAGGAGACTGGGAGGAGTTCCAAGAAGTCCCTAAAATAGTGACGGATGGGAGGGTGGCACACAAGGCGCTCATGGGGTAAAATGGAGTACTGCAAGGAGCCCTGGTGTATGCAATAAATAATGCTGATAGAAGCTACAAAATATGCAACTCTGTAGTCTGTTTTGATAGTAGACTAATTTAATTTCGTAGATTCGAGATGCTAAAAATGCATTTTGTCAGCTGTCTATGCAAGTCAATAGTTAATAAAAATATTTTGAATTGTTTCTTCCAAAATCATATACACATGCTGAGAAATTTCCTTTGTAGCAGCATAAGTACCTACCACACAAATTATGAATGAAGAAGGGAGATATTTTAAGTTTTTTAAATGGGGTCCCAGTGAAGAAATGAGTTGTCAGTGTTAGCTTTCCATTTTTAAAACGTATCTACTAAATTGCAAAAGTTTGTATTTTCCTTTTAATTATATTGAGTATAAAGCAATGTAACAGAACTTCAGAATTCTTTTGTTGCCCCTGCTTTTTAGCAGTAGTTAGAATTCTACAGATATATGGAAAATTGAATTGCTGACTCATTAGCACAGATGCAGTTTGTTTACTCCATAATATTAATAAGGGAGGAGGAAATAGCTCTGTCATATTTTCATAGGGAAAATATAAATGGATGAGATTGACACTTTTTGTGAAATTGTTAGATCTGACTCCAATGTTGCAAACACTTATGCATGTGCTTAACGTTTCTACTATAAGTAGGGACTTCTCGCAGTAGTAGATTTAAAGATGTCCATAGATATTCACAATACAGGGACCTTAGTGACTAAAAACCAAAAGCCCAGGAAGTGGATGGAATAAATGTAGTGGGTCAGTCATTGGAGCTATGCCAAGCCCAAAGTGTTTGTTTAGAGTAGGGTGGAAATGTCACATGTTTACAAAAATACACACAAAATTGAATTTGTGTGTATTTTTGTGTGTGTGAGAAAACTGTTAGATTGAGAATCCTGAGGACTGAAGTTCTTTATTCGTTCAACCACAGAATGTTCCCAGTAAGACTCAGTGGAATCTTCTTTACAGTGCTCCAAGAGTATATTTCAACTTTACTTCATCCCAGAGTTAGAGAAAAGACCTTCCCAGATGAAAAACCAGTTCCTTCTCTATGCTATTTCAATCTGACCTCTCAACTCAGTCTGCCAGAAAAGAACTCGTTGATATTAGTTGTAATTAAAATGGTGGCTTTGTGATGTGGATTCTGGACATGTAACTTGGTATGTATGTAACCATGAAACAATCTGATGCAGCAATCTAAAAAGTACCCATCCTCCCGATGCATGGATTTTTAATATAAATTAGAATGTTTACTTTTTAATTGTTTTGGTATAATATAGCATATATAGACTGGAGATGCAGTATTTAGTCATAAAAAGAGTTCAATATACATCAGTCATGTTTCTGAAATGTAAAAAGCTGTCAAGTACAATTGAACAACATCAATTACAAAAGAAAGGAGATATTTATATGTTAGCATATATAGCAGATTAACATTTTTATTGTGATAATAAATAAGCTTTTTTGTAAAAATGAAATTTTATTTTCAGGTAAAAGTAAAAAAAAATGTTAGCTATTTCAGGAATTTAGAAACTAGGTCATTTTGACAAGGGACTTAATAATGATGCCTCTTTATTCTTCCCATTGGAACTATAAAAATAATAGCCTATTCAATAGCCACAACCCCTCAAGCATGCTCATTAAAGCTCACAATTGTCAGGCCTGATCATTACTTGGATGAGAAACCTACAAGGAAAATCCAAGCACAGCAAGAAGTGATGGTGTTAATTCAGTTAGGGGCAGTTTTCTTTCCAAGTCAGTATTGAACCAATGTTCTAAAGTACTGTTAGGGGAACTCTGGTCCGGTAAGTGACATATTTCTTCGGATGAGGTGTAAAGTAAGGTTCTGACCACTTGCAGTTATTAAAGTTCCCAGTGCACTTGTAAATCCTACACTGAAAGAGTCAGCAGAAGTGATACCAACTATCAGAGGGGTAGCCATGCTAGTCTGTATCCACAAAAACAACGAGGAGTATGGTGGCACCTTAAAAACTAACAGATTTATTTGAGCATAAGCTTTCGTGGGTAAAAAACCCACTTCTTCAGATGCAACAGCAGAAGTGAGAATGACTGACAGAGAGAACTGGTACCATTTACTATTTAATGCTATTTTTAGCACTGAAACAAGTATTGATAGTGTGCTTTCACTAAATTCTCAACTTCAGATGGGCTTGCAGTGAGAAACCAAAATATTCTGTAGTATTAATCATGATTATTAAAACTCTACTAAAAATACCACAAACAAATCCCAAACACTATCATCAATATACGATTCTATGAATGTCACTCTGTCACTCTGAAGCCTAAATATGTCTTTAGAGTAATCAGGAAGCGATGGAACAGCTACCAGTATAGTTAAGAGCTTTTTTTGTTCATAATATCACCAGGTTGAATCATCAATGGGATTTGAAGTCTGTTTACTATCCAGTTTCTGAGTTCTCAGCCATTTTGATTTTATGAATTATGCGAGGTGTACAGCTACACAAGTGTAAGCTACACAGTAACACATGTATCTTTGCCATGCCAAGAATCCTAAAACATTTTGATATCAGAGGTAACAACCAATCACTACCTTTGCACTACAGATAATTTGCATACAACACTTTTAGCGGTTGTATGAGAGAGACTGCACAGATGGTAGATTACTTGGCCCAACTGCCACACGTGCCCAATGCCACCTGCACAAATCAACACAAATTTCCCACCCTAAACATAAATCAAACACACACCTATGTAAATGCAAACACACAGGTCCTCATCACAGCTCCCATCCCCATTTGCCACCCACACATCTCTCCCTGAACAACATAAACCACGCACGATACCACTCCCAGCACACCTAATAACTCCAAACACACATTGCCTCTCACCACAGCACATATCCCTCATTTGCCACCCATACAATTTAACACAAATCTCCCAGCACAACCCCTCCTACAGATAAAGCAACACAACCAGTATACACAACTACCCCCAACACACCCCCACTTACCACCGCACAAATTCATACAAGTCTTTTAGCCTTTTAGCACCAAGGAACCCACAAAAAACAGTCTTGCATGTGGTAATTATTATGTAGCATTACTCCAAAAAGTTATAGTCATATGTCTAAATAAATTAGTAGCCCATAACAAGCTTAGTATTATAAATATAACCTAACATGGAACTGGAAGCATTAAAATAGTTTTATACATAGAAACTGGTCATCAAACCCTATGTAAATCTTTCTTGAGCATCTTAATTATTTACAAATATACATTTGTATTGTGTTGTGACCTGTCCGTGTCTGATGTCACCTCTCAACACCAACTCTTGCTGCTGGGTTACTGGGATGGCCTTGGGAGGCTCTCACTTTTTCTGAGGACTGTCTCCCCTCCAGAGCCCAACATGAACTACCTATGTGGGGAACTTCCGTGACTAGGGACACCAAGTTGAGCTCTTTTTCCCCTCTCAGAGCTCTACTAACCCTTATTAAGTTAGTCCCCCTCTCAGACTTCCTTTTCCTTGTGACTGCCCTGTCATAGTTTTCAGATTTCTCTCTCTCGAGATCCACTCTTCAATTGTCACCTTGACCAAAAAACCCCAGACCCTTCACCCCCTTTAATGATATCACAACTGGTGATGTCACCAACCCCAACAGTTCTTTCACAGCCACCCATACAACAACCAACCAGTATACACAACATGTAAATCTGCTATTGTGTGGCCAGGGAGATTGAAGTGTTCTCCTACAGGCTTTTGTATATTGCCATTCCTTATATCTGATTTGTGTCCATTTATCCTTTTACGTAAGGACTGTCCAGTTTGGCTGATGTACATAGCAGAGGGGCATTGCTGACACATTATGGCGTATTTTACATTGGTGGATGTGCAGGTGAATGAACCGGTGATGGCAATATACCAAAGCCTGTAGGAGAACACTTCAATCTCCCTGGCCACACAATAGCAGATTTACATGTAGCCATCCTGCAGCAAAAAAACGTCAGGACCAGACTCCAAAGAGAAACAATAGAGCTTCAGTTCATTTGCAAATTTGACACCATCAACTCAGGATTAAACAAAGATTATGAATGGCTAGCCAACTACAAAAGCAGTTTCTCCTCCCTTGGTATTCACACCTCAGCTGCTAGAAGAGGGCCTCACCCTCCCTGATTGAGCTAACCTTGTTATCTCTAGCCTAAGTCTTCCCTGCACATTTATATCTGCCCCTGGACATTTCCACTGCTTGCATCCGATGAAGTGGGTATTCACCCATGAAAGCTTATGCTCCAATACCTCTGTTAGTCTATAAGGTGCCACAGGACCTTTTGTTTAGAATATCACTGTGTTCAATCTTCACTGTGATTTGTGGTCTGTTACCTTTTTAAAAAAAGTTCTGAGGCATTTCCAGCTTCTTTTTACACATAACCTTATGAATTACACCTGTGCAGCAGCCCGGGCTTTCAGCTATTAGTTTCACCCATAAAGAACTCAGGTGTCACTTTGGAGACTCGTTAGTTTCCATGATGAGATAATACCCATTTATTTACTTATTTTAAATCTAGAAAGATTTGCATTGTAATGGAATATTGACCAAAACTGACTACTTCTTTGAATAAATACTTCTAAATCAAATTTTAAATTCCAGTCAATGGAAAATCTCATACTTTGGCGACTGGATCTATGGATACTGGCTTTTAGGCATATTCATGATTTTCCTTGATTCTCTTTTCCCTGTAATGTTATTGGTTTTAGTCTTTGCTTCCTAAAGGTGTTAATAGAGTGACTAATCTAAAAGTAAACTCAACAACAGATTATTAAAAACAAAATGAACAAACGCCTCCCAACAAAACAGCTATTTTGTTTATTACTTTTATAAGGATAGATTTCTTCCCCTTTACATATGTTGAATAGCACTCTTGCTGAACTTCTATTCCACATTTCTGTGTGCTGCAAAATGTGGCCCCTTTATTTTATTTTCCTAGTTATTATTAAAAAAAATTACATATTATTTGACCTAGAAACCGTGACTCAGGGTTTGTCTACTGCTGAAGTGCTTTAATGATGATGCTACCTATGCTAATGGGAAGGATTCCGCTGTCAGCATAGGTAATCCATTTCCCTAAGAGGCAGTAGCTAGGTCAATGCAGAATTCTCCCATCAACCTAGGTTGGCTTAACTGCATCTCTCAGAGGTGTGGATTTTTCACACTCCTGAGCGACGTAGTTATACCTACCTAAATGCCTAGTGTAGACCAGGCCTAAACAGGGATACTACTATGAAGCCTTAGAAGAGAGGACTCTGTTACTTCTAAACATAAGACCTAAAATGATACAAGAACAGAGCTTCATCCCCTTTAATGATATCACCACTGGTGATGTCACCAACCCCAACAGTTCTTTCACAACCATCCATACAACAACCAACCAGACTTTCAGAAGGAGGTATGGATTGACATAGGCCCCTCGGGTGGAGAGGTCCAGCACTAGATTTTAAAGTTTAGAATATGTGGTGCCTCCACCTAGGTAAATAGCTCGATACCCCACATGCTGGCTTTAGAGGTCTCTCATCTCCTGTAGATTTTACAAAGAACCTCAGAATATCCGAGAATATCACCCTAACAGCAGCAGTGCTTACAATTTAAACAACTCAACAAACACTGTAAACCAGCAAACTGAACAGTAAAAAACACATATGGACGTGGCTTTTTTTTTAAACAGCAGCATAGATGATAAAGAACCCTACTGATTCCAGACTAGCTCCACTCACAAACAAACCCGGGGGGGTGACATGATTTCTCATCCAAACACTACATGTTTTCTAAACAGCCTGAAGGCAAGCACCTGTTTATGTGTTTACTCTCTCACTGTGTATGTGCAGTGTATCATTCCACCAGAAATGATGATAAACTTGCTCAGAGTATTCAATTTTGAATTTTCTTGAATTAATTTGCTCTCATTAATTGAGCAAATTAGATTAACTTTCAGAAAGATTAATTATTTTCAGTTTTAAAGTGACCTTTTAAAATGACTTTAGAGCCTATATTTATCTACATTTTGTAGAGTGAGCCTATATTTTCTGCTGAATGCAATATTCTTTAAGATAGCAAACTAATGGAAGGGGATCCAATGCATTGGGCAGTAAATGAGAGAGCCTGTGAGGTGTTTCTTATGGAACAGTGTACATTTATGATGGAATCCACTGATTGACAGATTATAATAATGTTTTACTGTTATGTTTTTCCTCAGAACAATTCCACTTTGTTATTTTATAAGCTGCATCCACATATTCCTTGTCTTGGGATTAGAATACAGAAGACTGAGTTATGGTTACTGAGAAACAACTCCTGAAAAAACATGAGATAGCACAGATAATTCATTCATTTCAGATTCATTTTTTGCTAAAGAGCTTTTAATACAGATTTTTAAAAAACTTAAATAAACTTCATAACACCAGTGAACTTTATCTCTAATATTTAACATGTTTCAGACCAATCCTTGAAAAATCTGCATGACTACTAAGATTTTTTTGTGAGCAACTGTGGAAGGGATGTTTATTTTCACCTCACGAGCTGAGCCTTCATCTCTGCAGTGCTTGTGAGCAGCTCAGCAGCGTCTCAGGAAGAGAGTAGGGAAGGAGTAAGCCATTGCCTCTCCTCCAAACCCTGCATGTCCTTTGATCACGGGTTGCAAGTATAATAAATCATTTAACTAGTGACCTGCTGGATTATTTAGCAATGGTCACTATAGAAATTTTCATGGCAATGTTTTCTTCCATTATATGTAGCAATAATTTCGCAGTGAGAGATGGCTCAATCATGATATCCAATTCATTGCAGTCTCTTGGGAGTGTATTGAAATTCACTACTTGAATAAGTCACTTAACTTCTTCATATAAAGTCCATCTACGAAAATGATCTTCTAATATGTTCAAATGTCATGTCTTGTTTCATTTGCTCAGTCAAGAGAACATGTGCATCCAGTAACTGCATTTTGAATAAATTAGGGATGTTTACTGGCCATTCTAAAATCTAAAAATATATTCCCCAAAATATAACATATTTCTCTTCATGTACATAACTTTGTAAATTTCCTACTCCTTATTCTACTTATATTCATGACAATACTAGAAGTCTGATCCAAAGAGCAAGAGAGTGAATTGTGGGTAAGTTATTGCACTGACTTCAAGGGACCCTGACTGTATATAATGAATTGGATACTTGTAAAGCCACTATCTACTAAATCAAATATTTTAGCACCACTGTATGTGGCAATCATTGCCCTCTTTTGGCTTGAGGATGTGGACTGATTTAATTATATCAGTACAGTATATATGGGATTATTTTTAACTCCTTCACTGAAGGATTCTGCTGCAGATTCAATGTTGCAATGTGGCAACAACCGTAAATGCTGATGTTCCACCAGAAGCAATGTAGTCCTCTACATATGGCACAAAATTCTCTCCAGACAACACAGAAAGGGTATGACCTTTTAAAACTTCACAAGTTAACTAGACAGTGGTTTTGGCAATTCTGAAGGTGGACTCCTCCAGTAGAGTCTGTAATGAAAAGTGTGTAAGCTTAGTGCTATCAGACATTGTGCGGTTAAAGGTACCATCTTTTGGATGAGAAGATAAAACCAATGTTCTTACCATCTCTACTCTGTCAAGATCCCATGGCACTTTGCACAAAAGTTGTCACCAAATGCCAACAAAGCCAATTCCAACACAATACAATCTATGTTCTCCAACAGTTTCAACTAGATACTGCATTCTTCATTTCCAGTCCTAAACTATTGTGCATTGTTAAATAATTACTGTATTCCATCTCAGATGAGTCTGCATTTCTGTAAATGAGATTAATCTGTTAAACTCTTTAGGATTCTTCATGATCTTATGGATGAAATGTGGTATATACTATACTACATTTCTATTATACCACATTTCCACTGAAATTAGATTTTTCTCATCTACATGGTAAATTAAACTAACAAAAAAGCTAATGCTCTTTACCATCTAGAATCATAAAATGTAAAATCTTTGTCCTCTAAAAGTACTCGTACTGGTACTGTTGCTATTTGTAGCAGGTTTTGAATTTGGAGGAGAAAAGACTTGACTGATGATTTTGAATTAAAAATCTGTCGGTGACAAATATGCCTTACATGTACTACTACTAGTCCAAATGTCAGTTGTACACTGTGCTATTCCTTCTTCAATACAATTTACCAGAGATTCAGTTTCCTCCTGTATTATTTTTTAAAACCATTGTACAGTGGAACCCCGCTATAAAGCGCCCCACGATAACGCAAATTCAGTTATAACACGGGGCGAGTCTGGCCCCGGTGGCTGAGGTGGGCGCGGGGCGAGTCCGGCGGACGCAGGGCATTTGAGATCCATGCCCCGGCGGCTGCAGCAGGAGCAAACCTCCCTGCAGCCGAGGCATGCCCCCGGGGTTCTCGCTTTTGTCCCCGGCAGGCACAGGGCGAATCCGGCAGGCGCGGGGCATTCCAGATCCATGCCCCGGCGGCTGCAGCAGGAGCAAACCTCCCTGCAGCCGCGGCATGCCACCGGGGTTCTCGCTTCTGTCCCCGGCGGGCACGGGGCGAGTCCAGCAGGAGCGGGGCATTCCGGATCCATGCCCTGGTGGCTGCAGCAGGAGCGACTCTCCCTGCAGCCATGGTGCGCCCCTGAGGTTCTTGCCATCCTGCTCCTCCTGTACAGTGGAAGCCCGCTATAAAGTGACCCCACATTTACCACGATCGATTTTCTTGGACCCCAAATATCACATCATAATAGGGTTCCACTGTAATTGGACTTGTGACTAGAAGTTATTGAACTAGGGTATTGTTTTGGTTTTAAGTATTATAGGTAAGGGAAATGGCTTGAGGAAAAGTCAAATTACACTACCTCCATGAGAGGGGAGAATCAGGTTAATAGTCAAATCAGATTGTGTACATTTAACATATGTCAGTGGTAGGAGAGCTAGCTTCATTCTAAAAACAAACAAACCAATCACACGCACATCACTCTTCTCCCAGAAAAATCCCCACCAACCCAAAGCCACGCAATAATATTTTAAGGGGCCCCTGTTGTTGTGATGTTATTTCCTCTGGCTATCCTACTTTGCTTTTCTGGCATGTGCCTTTTGGCTCGTGGAGTGGAAAAGTTGGTGCCTGTTAGCAGATGTGGGTGGATGCTGATGGCTTACTTCAAATCCCTCCAGAGTTCACTCTGGAATGTTCCATGGCCCACAGATACCTCATATTTGCCCATTTTTAAACTTGTTTAGGTTATCCATGATAAACCAAATAGGACTCACCTATCCTTCACAAAATTATTTTGTCCATCTGTCAGGGTTCCCTCCCCACTCTGAACCCTAGGGTACAGTCATGGGGACCCGCATGAAAGACCCCCTAAGCTTATTTCTACCATCTTAGGTTAAAAACTTCCCAAGGTACAAAATCTCCCCTGTATCCTGAGAAAAGGTAATCACTGCCACCACCAAGTGATTTAAACAAGAACCAGGGGAAAAGGACCACTTGGAGTTCCTCTTCCTCCCCCTCCCAATATCCCCTCAAGCCCTTACACCCCCTTTTCCTGGGGAGGCTTGAGAATAATCTCCTAACCAATTGGTTACAAAGTGATCAAAGACCCACCCACTGGGTCTTAGAACAATGGAAAACAGTCAGGTTCTTAAAATGAGGATTTTATTAAAACAAGAAAGGTAAAAATCAACTCTGTAAAATCAGGATGGTATATATTTTACAGGGTACTCAATTTCCCAACTCAGAGGGACCCCCTTCTGAGCAAAACCTTAAAGTTACAGAAAAATGCAACAAAAACAGGAATACACATTCCCTCCAGCACAGCGAATTTCACAAGCTAAAAACAACAGAAAAATCTAACGCAATTCTATCTAAATTACTTACTAACTGTATAGGAGTTGGATGGCTTGCTTCCTTGATCTGTCTCCAGCAGAGACATCCCACCGACAGACAAAAGCCTTCACCCCCCCTCCCCCACCCAGACTTGAAAGTATCTTGTTCCCTTATTGGTCCTTGGTCAGGTGCCAGCTAGGTTACCTGAGCTTCTTAACCCTTTACAGGTAAGAGGATTTTATAGTACTGTATCAGAGCCTCTTAACCCCTTCACTTTATATTTATGACACCATCTATAAACTTTTTCAGTTATCTCCGAAACACTAAAACAGGACTCATTACTGGGAACCTGTCCTAGAGAAGACTTACTCTTGGAAAATGTAATCTCTGCTGAAAGCTCTCCACAGGGAGATATACAGAAGAGATTGTAACTGAAGTAACCATTCTTTATTGTTTATGTTCTCTTTTGTTTTTAATTTTATTCTATTTTCTTTAACAATGGTTAATAATTGTGATTATTTTACTTTTGTTTAATTGTGGTATCCACTAAGGTGTGACAAAAGTCCATGTAACTAAAGTAATGAGTCACATCCCTGAAGGAAAAGACAATGATGATTTGTCCTATCATTTCGTGTTTCTCTACACTATGAAAGTTAGTAATTTGGGGGATAAAATTACTTGGTGCTCAATGACTTGAAACATCTCAGTCTCCTCCACAGGTGTATTAGACAAGAATATTTATCCAAAAGAAAACCTTCACAAAACAGAAATGCTTGAAGCAGCCAAAATAGCACATAATACTGACAGCTCTTCTAAAGCATCTCATGTTGTAGGTTAGTTGATCTGAAAATACGCATAATTGATGAGGTGAATGAATGTTTCAAAATCTGAACTTCAATCCAGATCTGAATCTTGTGGTTGACTTCTATAATTGAGAGAATCCAGCTTCCTGATCAAGACAACCTTAAGTTTCAGGGGCAATTGTTCAAATTCAGATTCTGCATTTTCACACATTCTACGTTTCACTGCTACATGCAGGTAGATATATCAGGACAAAATCCTTAACATGTGTGTCATGGATTATCACCAGCATTTGTCTGACCAATTTATAAAAACAAAACAAGAAATAAGAGATTACAATATCATAGAAGACAATTTTAATTCACAAATAAATACTGTACTGTGCATATGATAATTAATTCACATTAACTAAACTAATTTCTGTTGCTGTTATTATTTGTTAAGGTGATGTGAAATACGATGTATTCACATTAACTTCTGAAAGTAATATACCATTTAGAAACTGCATAGGCTCTTCCTGTTCACTTCTCATCTCTTGTATAAGTGTTTTATGAGGTGTACAAGAAATTATTTATGTGAAAAGAACCACTGATTCTTTGTGGGGTGCATCTTACACTCCTAGCTAGTAAAGAAGCCAGCATACAACACCAAATCAAACTTGCTGAAGTTTAAAATATCATTATTAAATGTTTTGGTTTATGCAGAACTATAGGTAAATAGATTTTTCCCACATTAAAGCATCCACAGTAAAAGTGATACCCTGTATAATGATTTATACATATTTTTGATGAGGAAGGTAAGGCCAAAAAAATGATGTTAGTAAATTTTACAGTTAATTTTCTTTGCTGTCATATACCATCTACATCTCACATTAAAAATGAAGATTTCCACTTTATCTTCCCTAATTTGTATCATGATATCAAGTGTTTTTAAGTCACAGTCATGATATAATCAACACAATTTATTTTTAGTGGCAGAGTAGCAAACTGTTCATGGTTTACTTTGGCATCACATATTTATCTGAATAAATGGCTACAGAGAATCACAATCTTTGAAATGACAAACACATGTTAACTTTAACCAAAATGATGTTTACAATATGAGGATTAAATTGAGTTTTACTGTATTTCAGTAACATCCTTTCCAATTAGCAAGTCTCCTTCTATTACATTGTCATTTATCCACAAATCCTAAAAGGGTTATAACACTAGATTACAGTAAAAAGTTACATTCTCAGTTCTCCCCCCATCATCCATGCTCTCTTCTCCATATGCGCATTTGTCATTTCATTACACCATAATCTCTCCATCACCCTGCTTTCCTTTATTTCCCCAAACTCTCTCACCACAAAGTCCATTCCATCAACCTCCAGTTCTTGCTCAGCTCCTTTTTTCTCCTGTACTGCTGAGTGCATTTGGAAAAAATGCCTTGACCACACAGACACTCATCCTTCAATACTACCATCTTCCAGCTCAAACAGCACTTCTTCTCCACCATCGTTGAATCCCATATTGCAATTCAAGCCACCTAAAAGCATTTCCCTGTTTCATGTTCTCTCATCAACTTTTTCAAAGAGAAGATTCAGCATGACATCCTTTCTGCCTTCCTTCTCTTATCTCTTTCTTCCCTCCTTCTGCGCTTTCAACAAATGAGAGGAAAACAGATGAGGAACCTCATAACTCTTCCACCTTGCCAAGCAATGCCATCTTTTTCTTCCTCATGACCTACCTTGCCCTTACACTCTCACCACCTTCTTCAACCCTTAGCTTCTCAATCTTATTAAGTTCCTTTCCGTCACAGTATGAACATGCTATGATTCCTCTATCCTTATAACACCCCAACATTTACCCTGCATCTTTCTCCAACTGCTGTCCCATCTCCCGTCACCTCTAAACTCTGACATCCATTTGGATTCTCAGGTCCAATCAAAAGCTGCTACTAAAATAATCCTTCTGACCATGTTACCCTAAACTGAGAGATGGTTCTCCCTTCTTCACTGCATCAAATGAGCATTTCTGTCTGCTGGCCCTTCACAACTTAGCCCCTCCCTATTTAATACATTTATCATGTGATCCTTCCCCTACTCCATCAGTGGTGCTATCTTTCATTTCCTATTTGCTCCTACTATAAACACCCTCACGTTTTCTTCCATGCTGCTCCTTTATGCATGGGCCACTCTCCTTAAAACTAGTCTGTAAAGACAATACCCTGTCTTTCAAATCTCTCTTAAAGATTAACTTCTACAATGATGAATACCAGAAAAAGACAACTGATAATGGATAGTCAGACGGCCTTTAGGAGTGTCCAATATTGTATTTTTAACTCTAGTTGGGTATAAGCCTGGCCTATGTAAATGCATATTCTTATTACTATTTCCATTATCCTCCCTCCCCAGTTCCTTCAGATTGTAAAACCCACTGATTATATCTCATATTAAACATATTGCAAGATCTTTAAGGCAGGGACTGTCTTTTACTGTGTGTTTGTACAATACCTCAATCATGATTGAAGACTTTAGGCTTTCATAATAAAATAATCATCATCGTAAATAGGTTAAAAGTGTCTAAGTCAGCTAAGCCAAGAAAAAACACAAGATAAATTCATATTCTTCACTGTTTCTGAGAGCAACTAGATAACATGTATTGATGGTGAAAATCGTAGTGATGTTGCACAAGGAAGGAATGAGAGGAAAAAATTATTTGTTTACATACTATGGATATCATACAAAACTAAAAAAATAAAACATTCAGAGCTGAAATTACTGTTGGAATAGAAAATGTTGAAATAAAAAACAGGCATTTTGGAAAGCATCCCATTTCAACATAAAATGAAAGACATACAAATGCAGTGTACTGATGAGATGCCCATAATGAAAGAAATAGTGCTCTAATTCATAAAGGTGTACAACTTTTTACCAGTATATAGTTTTCTAAATTTAAGAAAAGAAACCTAACCACAAAAATAATAACTAACATGAATGTAACATTATAAGCATCCTATACCAAAAGTAATAGTTTCATTAAAGAAAAACATACAGCATCTTCATATGTGCCTCTTAACAGTTCTTCATTATACTTTCACTTGACCAATCCCACACAAACAGACCTTTCTCTCTTCTTTATATTCATTATGTTTAAAATGTTGCAGCCCTTACATATCTCCATTAAATTAAATGAAGATACACCAGAGATTAATATAGTCTATTGTCACATCATTTTACAATTCCCTCACTACTCTTTTTACAAAATTCCTCATTTGGGATATTTCCCCTGCACTGAAGTTTTGGCTGGTTGAGGCGTATGTAAATATAGCTGCAGAGTAAATTTCTTCTCTTAAAAAGTTATCATTTTGGTGCTGTAACTGGTATATTTCCAGATAAAATGTGCTGAAGAGCATACTTGCAAGCATATAATAATTAAAATGTGTTCAGATCTCAGTGCTAGAAATAAGTGTACATTTAAATTATGTTTTTAATTTTACTTATGTGTTTCTTGAATTTGGTTGTAATCCACAGGCTCTTGAAAACATTCTCTGTAATGGATCCCTAGTGGATGCAGTTGTGACAGTTAAGCATACAAGGGTCATATATTGTTACCCTTTCATTTGTAACTTGTTTTCTTAAAGCAGCATATGTTAATAGCTCGTTCCATTAAATACCAAATAATCTGGGCAAACATTTTTTTCATATACTATAGTATCTTTGTGTAACATGTAAAATAAAAACATGCTTACCATCATCATTCTGGGCCAAACAATTGGTGAAGACAGTAGCAATAGCAATTCCTACAGCCAACCGTTCCCAGAGACAAAACTGTTGTAACATTTTCTATTGAACTTCACTCAAGGAAGATCTAAAATAAAAAGAAAGATTTGACATGTTCATTAATCAGTTAAGGTAAATGCATCTGTCAATGCACAGAGATTATAATGACTTCATGGTCTATCACTTGGGTGGGTCCCTAAGCAATATTACTAAATGATCTGTATCTATCAGCAAGCATGTCCAATCTCCGGAACAGGACAGTTTTGTTTTGTTTATGTTATTGCTCTTTCTACATCAATCACAGTGTTTGAGAACTGTGCAATGTTTTGTGTTAGTCAAACATATATTAAATGTTAGAGAAATTAATATATCTAACATGATAAAAAAATATAACAATGTTTGCTTTTTGTACATTTTTGCTGAGATGGCACTTTAGATTTTGCTGCAAGAGTTTGCAAATCAGAAAACTGGTTTCTGTGTCTTATTTGTAAAATATTTGGCCTAAGCAAATAACAAGGTAAAGCAAAAGTTCAAGAGGAATCTGTTAGCTTTGCAGAAAATCAGGTGTATGCCCCTTCTCCCCTCAACAAGACAAGCTAACAAGTAAAAACCCAACACTACAAAAAAAACCCCAAAACACAGACCAGTGAAATGAACAACTACTGTAAAATAAAACAACCTGGATGAAGCCAGTGGAAGTGGGACCACAAAATAGATGTGTGGGGAAACAAACAAATAGAAGTCAGTGTCAGCAGAATATTCAAAAATGTATTAATTGAGGTTAATTATTGTAATGTATGCTTGAGGATGTTTTAGTTAGGGGGGTGGAATTTAATGTATATAAATAAAGACAAATGAAGTAGCTTTGTAAACTGAGTCTGCACAAAGTTATAAAAATAAAATTTAAAATTTAACAATAAGGGACTGTAGAAAATACAGGGGAAGACTAGTCAAGCATAGCAGAAACCAGAGATTTGAAAAGAGTCACCCTGTCCCCAACGAAGGTAACTTGATCATTTACTTTTCTTGACTTATCTATTTTTACATGTATATGTAATTCATATGTAATAATAACCCTGTCTTAAAATGTATATAACAAAAGCTAAAAAAACCTGTTTGAGTCTAGATTGGAGTGGATCTTGTTTCTCACCCAACAAAGGTATCAAGCAAAGAACTATGCTATTTTCCTTCCTTCAGCTTCACCATTAAAGTGCACCGCTTTTCTAAAAAGTGATTATATAAAATAGATGTGCCAGTCCTTACAGCTGCTGCCCAGCTGCTGGGCTTGGTTGGGAGATGTTCCACAGTGTTTAGACCCACTGAGCACACCCAGGCTTCTGATAACATGGTCCATTGCCAGTGCAGCACAACCCATAGAACAAGGCAACCAGGTGGACACAGGTCCACTGAACCAAACAAAAGTTTATATAAAGAGTAGCATTTTTAAAGTTATACAATGCTCTATTCTGTTATTCTGATAAAAAAAAGAACTCCCACAATTCAGGGGTGAAAAAAATCACATTATTTTGGACATTTTTATATGAAAATATCAGAACAACGACGAAATATCAAATGAAAGCAACAAGAACCATGAAAATGAGAGAGACGTGGATAGTAATACAAAGCTGTTGTCTAAAAAGTATATAAATGCTGTCATTTTACTCATGTAGCACTTAGCCCACTCGTTTTCCTTACTACTTTTTGCTAGTATTTTTGTATTATGGTCATATAAGCTATATTTTCATTAATTTCTGAGTCAAACAGTGTCCCCCAACTTCCAGAGACTGTTCCAGCTTCCTAGCTTCATCTCTCTAGGTGGCTTCCACAGCCATTTCTCTCATCTCCAATAAATTACGTGACAGGGCCTGGCTTAACTCCTCATCTGCTGTCTGGGCCCTGCCTCAGACCTCCACTGATAAGGTTGTACAGAGGAGACAGAGCAGATTTAATTGGAAATCTGTGCCGAAATTATTGTTGAATGAACCAACAATAATTTCCTCTCCAAAGGAATGGCTGTATTTGTTGAAGCCCCCACTGTAGCACCTTAGAGAACAGAAGAGGATGGGGAGCGTTTGGGGGATTGTGAAGGTATGCACAGGTCCACACATCCATGGCAAAGTGTGTGTTTAAATCCCTAAATTGCTTGCTATTTCTTCAGGGTAGGTCAAAATTAGCCTTCCACAGAATGATGAAGAGGAAGCTCCTAGACCAAATGGAGGTTTCTCCAATGTAGGACCAGAGCATGTGACTCTTCATAGAAAAAAAAAGCAACAGACCTTGTACTCAAGAACACACAAAATTTCCCAGTGTTACAATGTTATTCTCCTTCAGTAATTCAGATGTCCTTGTTCTTGTTACCTTCTAAAGTTTATTCAAGTGCTACTTTTTGATTACTTTCAGTTTAATTGCTAGTTTACCAGCTTTAGCCTATATGAAGTTACTTTAAAGTTACTTGTGGTTTAAAACACAACTTTTAAAGTAAATAAATAAATGTTCGATGATGATTTTTTCTTAACTTGTTAATATTAAACAAATTTTATCACTATATAAAGCTTTGCCACTTCACAGTATGATTTATTGATATCAAATTAATTTGATATAATCACCAGCAGCCTTAATTGGCTTTTGTGGATAAGTGAAAATCTCAGAATAAATTTATTCACGGATCTTGCCAATGAGTGAGCAAGGATTCCTAAATGCATTATATGCTTTACAGTTTTCCCAGTCTTCTAGAACACTAATAAAATAAAGGTTTTAATACTAATAAGATTACTTTAGATAATACTAGGTGTCAAATACTTCCAAGTTTTTATAATTCAGAAATGCAAGGCAAACTATCTATGATTACAGATCTGCAGCAAACAGAATGAGTTCATTTAAAAATATTTAATTAGGTTATTCATAAATCAGCAAGAGAACATGCATACAAAGAAGAAAAGTGCACCTGTCTGTAATAGTCCTGAAGAGGAATAGGCATATACATTTCCCCAATGATTTTTATACTAAAAGTTGACCAGTTCTCCAACAAAAATGCTTAATTTTAGAAAGATAGTTATTGAGTCCTCAACTGACATTCAGTGTGGTGGGACTACTCCAGAGAGGTTTTAGGACTCAGATTTATTTTTGATTCAGGTGAAATGTCAAGTAAACCATAAGGTTGGAAATGGAGTTGTTCTAAGAGTAAGTGTCTCTAGATGAAGCTGTAAATAGAGCAGAATAAAAGATTGAGCCTTTCATTCAGTAATCCTGTGAGCCACTGTAACAAAAACTGGAATCAGAAATTTAGTAAACACAAGCATCCTTACCAAATAGGAAGTAAACAGAATCTTCAGATGCCAAAAGAGGTCACAACAGTGCAAATAAGTTTGAAGACCTCAAGTGAGACAGTTGAGGATTGATTACTGACGTGAGTAAGAGATGTGGGCTCAAGCTCTAAATTAGGAATGTAATAGAGTTTTTAAAGAAGACTAATACGATTACTGGAGTAGAAAAGTATAGTATTTCTACATGATATGGTACCTGAATGTTTTACAGAAAGATACAACGAAGAGGGAGTTCAAAGAGTAACGTACAAGATGGGGAATTATATAGCCTAGAGCATAGACTAACTAGAGTAATAGGATGAAATTGAGAGAGGAAAAATGCAGGTTCAGTATCAGGAAATTTCTGATAATCAGTATTCCTAGGAAAGTGATATGTATGACTGTGTAACATTTAGGGGGAAAATAAAATGGTATATAACAGGCCCAATGGGAGTGATGGAAGGCCCATCATTTAAGACATTGACAAGTAGACAGGAACAAACAATAAATTGTACACTGCGAACAAACATGGCTCTCTGTCCCATTTCTATTTTCGAGTATAGCTACCAGTCAACTAAACACCAAGTATAAATATAGCAGACATTTTTATCTGAAGCATCTGGCAAAATTTAGGACAACAATAAAATACAGCAAGAAATTGCAAATGATAGAAAATAAAACGATGCCATCTAAGCAACTTCAATACAATTTTAGTTTTATATCCTACAGTATTACGTAGTATTTGAAATACTGAATTCACTTACAGCTGAAGGGCCAAAACTGGAGTTAGACAAATGAATAGCAATTTTGCTATTTGTTCGAATGAAACTACAATCTCGTTAAAAAGAAAAATAAGTTTAATAATAAAGTGAGTGGAAGCACTGTTCTCTGTATAGCAATAGGACTCAAACTATAGAAATGATCACAATGGTCCCTCTGGCCTTAGAATCTATGAAATCCTTTCAAGTCAATTATATATTGTACAATGTACTAGGGCTATTTATCGCAGTTAATGCATGCAATTAATGCTAAACAAATTAACCAGATTTTAAAAAGTCACAATTAATAACTGTTTTAATCACTCAGTTAAACAATAATGGAATACCAATTTAAATTCCTTATAAATATTTTCAGATGTTTTCCTACATTTTCAAATATTTTTGGATGTTTTTCTACATTTTCAAATATATGTATTTCAATTACCACAGAATACAAAGTGCACAGTGCTCACTTTATATTATTATTTGTGATTACAAGTATTTGGACTGTAAAAAAATAAACAAATAGCATTTTTCAATTCACCTCATAAAAGTCCGCTCAGTCCTACTTTTTGTTCAGTCAATCACTAAGACAAACAAATTTGTTTACATTCAGAGGAGATAATGCTGCCCGCTTTTTATTTAAATGTCACCTAAAAGTGAGAACATGCATTCACATGGCACTGTTGTAGCCGGCATTACAAGGTATTTACGTGCCCAGGTATACTAAACATTCATATGTTCCTTCATGCTTCAACTTGTAGGCTCTAAAGTTTTATATTGTTTTGTTTTTGAGTGCAGTTATGTAAAAAATAATTCTACATTTGTAAGTTGTACTTTTACAATATAGAGTTTGTACTACAGTACTTCTATGAGGAGAACTGAAAAAAACTTTATTTTATTTATCTTTTTTACAATGCAAATATTTGTAATAAAATAATATAAAGTGAGCACTGTACATTTTGGTATAATAAATTTAAATTGGTATTCTATTATTAACAGTGCAATTAAAATTGTGATTAATTGCAACTATTTTTAAATCTTGTGATTAATTGCAATTTTTTAAAATTGTTTGACAGCCCTACAATGTATTAATGCTACTGACTGTTGAAATTGGACTGATGATTCAGATGCTGCCAACCTTAGGATCTGACCGTGTTTATCAGGTTCCAAACATTTTAATTACACAAAACTAAAAACCTCTTAAGTATCATTGCTGACATATTTAAATATCTCTTGTCTTAAATTTCACCGGTTTAAAAAAATTGTCAGATGATGTATCAGAAAACTAACAACACTGTCAATGTAAAATCCTCAAGTCTCAATCTTGCAAATACTTACACATGTCCTAAACTTTAATCACATTGTGACGGGTTATCCCCATTCCGGGGTGTCACCTGATATACTGGCATTCCACTGAGCCCGCCTATTCCATCAGCCTGGGCTCCCTTACACTGTCCTGCTGAGACAGGCCCTGAAGCCTCCTCCAGCGCACACACCCAGCCACAGAAAGACAGAGACACTGAAATCAGCTCTGCCTGGGAAGACTCAGCTAGGGAATTGCCCAGCACTCAAGTGCATACCCCCTCTGGGGTGCAAACCCAAAATTGTACAGAGAAATGTACAGTGTAAGCTAATGAAATCTGTCCCCTCCCTCAATGTGGAGGAAGATATACACAGGTTTCCCCCACCCTCCAGTTTTGAATTCCACAAACTGGTTTTAGAATAAACAAATATAAGTTTATTATCTACAAAAGGTAGATGTTAAGTGATTATAAGGAATAGCAAATAGATCAAAGCAGATTACCCAGCAAATAAAACAAAAACCTCAATGTAAGTTTAAGACACAAAGAAACTGGTTACAAGTAATAATTTCTCACCCTAAATGCTGTTTTAGGCATTTATTTCACAGGCCAGGCACCTTTTCCAGCCTGGGCTCAGCTCTTCTCCCCCTCCCCACCACTTTTGTCTGTTTCTTAGAAGTTTCCAGCAGTCATTCGGGGCAGGGATTCAGTGAAGAAATTTACACTGATTAAGTCACTCCCCTGTCTTAAATCGGTTTTATATATGGCGGGAACCCTTTGTTTGCCAGTGTGGTTCCCCCTCCCTCCAGTGGAAAAATACTGGTATTCTATCACAGAATCCAGTACCAGATGACTTAATCACATGACCTTGTAGTGTGAAGCAGCCATGAGCCAAACGTTGTTTGTGGCATCCCAGGAAACTGGGAGATTAACATTTTCAAAGTCCTATTGTTCTCCCTAATGGCCCATCCAGACTGATTGCATTCTGTCCTGTGGATGTTCCTCAGGTGTAAACACACTTATAATTGTTACAGTCAATATTCCTAAGTTCAGGTACAAAAATGATAGATGCACACAAATAGGATAATCATATTTTGTAAATCATAACTTTTTCAATGATATTTCACAAGACTCATCTTGCATAAAATATATCTTAGATATGCTATAATGATATTATAACAATATTTCTCTGGAGAATATGGTGCATAGTATCACACACATGAGTTTTCCCTTTGTAGGATCAGGGCCTAAAATAGGTGAAAAAGAGCATCAGTCAGATTCATACCTGGTGTAGTTTTGTTGAATTCAGTGGATTTTTACCAGGGATTTTTATCTAGTAGCTTTAAACTTTGATAGGTGTGGAACTTGGGATAGATGCTTCCATCAAGTTTTAAAATGTGTTCATAAATTTTCAAAGTATTTGTGATTGTATTCCTCAGACTTAAAAACAGGCAGAAACTATTCCTTTCTGCTTCAATAAAACAAACAAAAATTGCTTTCTTTTTAGGACTGAAATGTTATTGCCTTATTTGGACTAGATTGTTTTGGTACTAGCTCCTTCCCATTAGTCCTTCACAAAATAAAAACAAATAAATAAATAATATAAGGCACCATACCCGTATCATACAACCCGGGGTGAAACAGAATACTTAAAGTAACCCAGGAAATAGAGATGGGCATGAGCAATCTTTTTTCATTTGCAGACCCCTAAAAATTTTCAAATGGAGGTGCAGTCCTCTTTGGAAATCTTAACCTTTGCCTGAAGACCCCATGGGTCCAAACACCACACCTTATTAACCACTCTTCTATGGTAATGACAACCTTTCGTGGACCCCTTAGATATAGTCCGCTGACCCAGAGGGGACCACAGACCCCCGGTTGAAAAACCACTGAACTAAAACAAGAAATCTTGTCCTGGCCCCCAGTAAATATTTAATCTACAGCTAGGGCCTAGACTGAACAATAACACTGAATTTCAACAATCCAAAATATTTGGAGAAATATAGATATGGATCTATATCCAATTTTGCAACAGTTAAAACAGTGGGAGTTTTGCCATTGACTTCATGGAAGGTGAATTCAGCAGTGTGTGGCTTGGATCCATCTCTAATATTAACATTAACTATACACATAAAATGCCTTATTTTATAAACACGTCCCTATAACTTCCTAAAATGGATTGCTACCCTGTAGCAGCAAATTTGAAGATACTTTACCAAAGATTATGAAAATGCTTCAAAGTAGTCATTAGAATGTGTAAACAAAATTTGCATGAATTAAAAATAGGTAAATATGGATTTATTCAATAGCCTCACATGTAAATATTTTAAATAGAAAATATTTGTTTATATGAGAGACTATAATAGCTCCTTTGGAACTGCCATGGTTGAATAAATAATACAGTTTTTTTAAAAACTGTCTAAATACCCATTTTCATATATTTATTTATGCAACCACGCAGAGCGTCTTCAAGGATCATAACTTATATACTTGAATTCATTCTTTTTTCTCTGTGAGTTTATTAGAGTTGCAATAAAAATTGAAAATTAACAATAAATCTACTTTTAAATAATATTTAATGGATATATTCTGTCATAGGATACCATATCGAAGTTTTTACGATGCAAAACTCTTATTCTTTTAATGTTGAAGGTTTTTTTTATTAAAATCTGTTCAAACATTAGATACCTGAATCAAAGCACTTCCATTCCTGACATTGGAATGACAACATTTCAAATAATTCCAGTGCTTTATGTAAATGTTGGGCACATTCAACAGCAAAAGCTTAATAAGACCTATGTTAGCTCACAAATAGAAGAAAACACCTCAAAATAATGACATAAAAGCATGAAAGTTAGGAAACTCAATAATATTTAAAACTCCATCCCTAATTCAGACTGGTGTCACTATGCATGACAGGGACCATGTCTAACTCTAGGGTGCTGTTCCATAATCCAGTGAGAGTTGGCTCTAGAAAGATGCTAATTATCTTCACCACCCATCTTCTCCAAGAAGAATTGAGGGCACTAAGCAGTTCACATGGTCTGACCTTATATTTATTCTATTATACCCCCTATTCCCTGCATTTCTCTTGCCCATTCATCCCTCCTCAATGCATCTGATTCCGTTTACCCCCAAACCAGGGCCTCCTGAAACCATGGACATCCTTCAGCTGTTGCACAATGTGGATCCCAAATGTTAACTCTAGCTGGAGTCTCCAAAGGAGAGGTTACTTAACTTGCGCAGTAACTGGAGTTCCTCGAGATGTGTCCCCCTGTGGGGTGCTCAGGGGCGGCTCCAGGCACCAGTGAAGCAAGCACGTGCCTGGGGCGGCAAGCCGCCGGGGGGGCAGCGCTCTTCCCCGCCAGCGCCCCGGACAGGGGAGCGGGGCTGTAGGCATGCTGCCCTCCCCGTGGCGCTCCTCCAGCTGGGAGAGGGGCTGGGGGCGAGGGGGGGGGGTTTGTTGCGGTGCAACACTGGGGGGGGGGGCGTTCTTTTTTTGTTTCGGTGGGGCGGCGCTTGGGTTTTTTGTTTTTGCTTGGGGCGGCAAAAATGTTAGAGCCGGCCCTGGGGGTGCTCCATTTTAGGTACACCTGTTCTCCTGCGCCTTTGAGACTTTTGGTAGCAGTGCCTGTTCAGCATGCACATGTCCTCACCACAACCTTGTCTCCCGTACCGAGGCTATATAGGACTGCATGAGTGAACCACCCTCAGTTTCTACACTACTGCAAAGCTCATAGGGGGAGCGCCAAAGCAGAGGGGAGGAGGAGGAGGAAGGGAGGGTTCGACTGGTGTCCCTGTGGGTGCTCCACTTTAGGTGACTCCCCAGCAGCATCCCTTTAAGAAGGTGGGAGTTCAGATCAGTGTCCATGACTGAAGAAAGAACTGCACTGATTACTGCAGCATCTGACCTTGCAGTGTGAACCAAGCTATAATAATCAGCAAACCTATGCACTGAGGACCAAGTTGCAACCTTGCAGATTTCAGCAACTGAAACATCATTGAGCAGGGCTACAGACAGAGTGATCTAGGAGAGTATGCGGTCACTCTTAAGGGAGGTGTAACCTTAGTGAAATCATACTAGGGGGTGTTCCTGAATAGCTTAGTTCTGTCCAAAGAAAAGGCTCTCAACATCCTCTCAACACCCTCTCAACATCTAGCATACAAGATGACGACTCCTGTGTAGTCTGCGGCGGATTAAGCAAAAAATTATGCAAAGTATTCACCTTCTTCATGTGAAATTCAGAAGACACCTTATGTAAAAACTTTGGGTGGGTCCATAAAGATACCTTCTCCTCGAAGAACAAATTAAAAGGAGGGCCTGTTGTTAGAGTCCCCATATCTCCAATCCTCCAATATCGAGCAGCAGTGATGACCACCAAAAAGGCCATCTTCAAAGACAGATGTAGCAGTGAGAACATAGCTAGTGGCTCAAAGGGCTGTTTCATTAGATAGTTAAGAGCAAGGCCGAGATCCCAAAGCGGTGTAGTGGCTCTAATCTGCAGAAAAAAAATTTATAAGTCTTTTTAGGAATCTCACTGTGGTTGAATGAATGCATATGGAAAACTTCTACTGGCTCGTGGAAAGATATTATTGCTACTAAATGAACCTTGACGGAATTCACAGAAAGACTGATTTTTTCAATTCCAACAGATAATCCAAGATTGAGGAAAGAGATCACAGGACAGGAGAAAGATGGCACCAGTTACACCAAATATTATATTTTCTCCATTTCTGAAGATAAGTATGACTTGTAAATTCCTTTCTTCTATTTAAAAGTGCCTTTTGTACTTCTGATGACAAGACAGTTTCTAGTCCCAAGAACTAATGATGAACCAAACTTGAAGTTGCAGAACATTCAGATTGGGGTTAAGTGTCTGACCCTAGATCCTGAGATAACAGTCCAGATTCAATCAGGAGCTGCACAGAGGGTGACAGATGAATTTGATGATATAAGGAAACCAAATTTGTCTTGGCCAAGTTGGTGCAATCAAAATGACTTAGGCTTGATACAGTTTGATCTTGATAAGAACCTTTAAATGTAATAAAGATGGAGGATATGCATAAAAAAACCCATAAAAATGTTTCCTTGAAAATGGGGATTGAGTTCCATTCTGGAACTGAATTTCCTGTACTTTTTGTTGGCTGCCGTGGCAAAAAAAAAAAGACTTCTAGAAATCCCCAAGCTAGGAATATTTTGTTGAGGACTTGAGAGTTCAACTCCTATTCATAATTTAGGAAGAAATGTCTGCTGAGGTTATCCACCACAATGTTTTGTATATCCAGAAGGGAAGAAGTCACGATGACTATCTGATGGGCTATGCACCAGATTCAAAGTTTTATTGATTTGGTGTAGAGCGAGGGAGCATGTGCCCCGTCCCAATGATTAATAAAGTACATGTATGCTGTGTGGTCCATCATGATCTTGATGGAGTTGTTTTTGAGTAGGGGAAGGAAATGGAGGCAACATTTCCAACAAATTGATGTACAAACACTCTTCCTGTTGTGACAATTAGCCTTGGACTCTGCGAGGACCCAAATGTGCTCCCCATGCAAATAGGGTAGCATCTGATATTAACATAGTTGTAGGGGGATTTTGATTGAACAGGATTCCTGCACAAAGCTTGGAAGGATTCATCCACCAGCTGAGTGAGTGTAGGACCTGGCTAGGTCCAGACTCCTGCTTGTTCAGATTATGTTTGTTTTGAACATAATCTGTATGGAGCCACTCCTGGTGAAATTGAAGATACAACCTGGTGTTGACAAAAATGCAAGCTACCATGTGCCCAGCAGTTACAAGCATATCCTTGCTGGGACTTGAGGGCTGAGTTGTAGTCTTTGGATAAGGTCCATCAGAACAAAGAACCAGTCAATAGGAAGATACTTTCTGCCTGTTGCTAAATCCAGGAATGCTCCTAGAAAGAGAATTTATTGCATAGAGGTCAAGGTCAATTTCTCAAGCTTTATCTGAAGGCCTAGACTTCAGAATAATGAAATTATTTGAACTGCCAACCATTCCTCCTGCTATGACTGACTGTTGAGAAGCCAGTTATTGAGGTAGAGAGACACAGTTATTCCTAAATGACAAAGGTAGGCAGCTATGACTGCCAAGATTTCTGAGAAAATCCTTCAGGAGGATGACAGGCCAAAGTGTAGGGACTGGGACTGGTAATGACTGTGATTGAATATGAAATGAGGAAATCTTCTATGAGAAGGATAAATCACAATGTGGAAGTAGGCATCTTTGAGGTCAAGAGTCACAAACCAGTCCCCTAATTCCAGGAAGGGAATTATAGCTGCTAGGGGACACCCTCCTGAATTTCAGATATCTGACATGCTCGTTCAATTTTGAGGCATCTATTTACAGGCATCGATTCAGCACATGTAAATACAGTTGAACCTGAGTTATGAACACCAGAGTTATGAACTCACCAGTCAATCAGTCACCTCATTTGGAAGTACACAATCAGACAGCAGCAGGGCCAAAAAAAAACAAAAAAGAGAAGCAGCAGCAAATACAGTACAATACTGTGCTAAACGTAAACTACTACAAAAAGGGAAAGCAGCATTTTTCTTCTTCACAGTAAAGTTTGAAAGCTGTATAAAGTCAATGCTCAGTTAAATTTTTGAAAGAAGAACATTTTTGGTCAGAGTTATTAACATTTCAGCGTTACAAACAACCTCCATTCCTGAGGTGCTGATAACTCTGAGGTTCTACTGTATGTGCTTAATTTTGAGCGTGTACTGATTATTTGATCTTTTCATCTTACACTATTGGTCTGACTATTGGCTATTAATTATTTATGATGTGCAATTAGACTCCTAAGTCATATGGTTTTGTTACTTTCCCCTGCTCAGATGAGAATATTTTAGTAAGCAGAGGAGAAAATATAAAAAGATTTGAAGGTCATGTGAACAACCGAGTGTAAACATTTGTGCAAACAAATTCTCAAGTATTCACAAGTTTCTCACTTTCCATGAACACTTTTGTGAAGGAAGGGGGGAAAAAGGCCCTACTCATAAAAAAAATGTATACACAAGTATTTAAAGGGGTAGTTAATAGCTCAGTGAATTTGCAGAATTTTTATTTAACACACAGACATATTTGCAAATACTTTTTCTTTGGTAGCATTTACCTTGCTACCGCCTTCAGATGTACTTGTTTCACTTGACATTATTAGAGTGTGGTACACTTAATAACTGAAAATGTGGCTGCATCATAATTTGAAGAATTTAAACTACATATGATTTTAAAAGAAATTGAACCTCTAAAAGTAATTCACAAATAAAAGTTGTTAGGTAACTATAGTATGCTAAGGAATTGCTTGTGCACATTCATATATTTTATCTTGTTACACATTATTGTGAAAGCTAAAAAAGTTTCCTATGTTTCCCACTCTGAAATCTATCATTCTTTCCTGTGCTTTTCAGCAATCATCACTTTTATATGCACAGAAAGCTAGTGCATGTGATGTGCGGTCATTTTTACTGCAAAGCATTTCAAGAGCTATCTCCTCAGAACCTGTAGGCATGCTTAGTTGAGGAGCAACACACTGAGGGCCCGGGCAGTGGTTGCCCTGCACTTAGTATAAGGATTCTCACCAATGATTCTCACTGATGGTGTAAAACTTTACCATCAGAATGATAGTATTTCATATTCACTTTGCATAGGCGTGAGTGGCTAAACAGGTGCATGGCCACGGTAAATTGTGCCCTGAAAAACCAAACATAGTTTCATACTGAATTATTTATAATTAAAGATGTATTTGTAGGGACCAGTTTGTTTGTTAAAATTGTTTAAAAATTGTTTCAAAGATTTTCTTCTATGACTCTGTTTCATTCATGCTTAACTTTTTTCATTTATTCTTTATAACAAAAAGTGTCTTAGTTGAAGTGTATATAGTATAATGTGCTATATGTGGCATCTCAAGAGCAGTTTAAAAACCTCTTCTGCCTGGTGAAGTGTACTATAAATGGACTATTAATACCTGATATTAAGCATTTCTTACATATTTAAAAGAAAGAGGGAAAAGATTTCTAAACACACTGATCTTATTCAGAAAAAGATCAGTCACACTACAAAAGCTTTTTAAGGTCATTTTGTCAGAGACAAATAGAATGGAGTGTATTATGATGCCTAAACACTCCGCACAGTGCCTTTTGCAATACTTCTAAAATAATTTGGGTTATTTATTTATGTATTTTAAAAGATAAACCAGCTCACAGCTAGATTAACAAGAACATATCCCCCTCAACTGTAGGTAAGTAAACTCAATATAGTTTATTTGTGTCTTTAAATCCAACTCTTTAACACATCTTTTACACATAGATGGTCTCTTAACTGCCTATGTGCATGTCCATCTAAAATGACATAATTCCCAATTGTAAACGTAATCTATCACTGACTACTGGGCCCAAACCAAGTTGAGTCCCTATGGTTAGTCTGCATAACATTGTACCATATGAGCCTTTTTAATTTTTTTGCAGGAAAAAAATGTCACTGGGTCACTAGCAGCACATAACTTCACTATTTAAAAAAAATAAACAAAAAGAAACTTTAGCAGGTGGAATATTGTTTATGTATTTTCCTTAATGCTTCTACATTATTTTATTTAAAAAAACTATTTTTTTATTACAGATATACACATGTAAACACTGAAAGACAAGATTTTAAAAAAATATTACAATGCAAAAGGCAATTTGTGTTGGTTAACAATGGATATACTGAAATAAAATGGAGTATGAAATAACCACTGATTTTATTTGTCTTCTTTTGTTGTGGCTCAAGTTACACAGTAGTGGACACCTAGAAAACCATCAATCTGTCTTATGTTGTTCAAATGTATGCAATACAAAAGGTAAATTCTTTGATAAACTAATGCATGTTGAAAATATAGACTCCAATAGTCTTCCAGGGGGCTGGCTCCAATTGTTCACAACTTTTGTTGCTGTCATAGTCACAAGCTGCAAAAAGATAATTCTGGAGTTTTTTCATACAACTGTTGTCCAGCTTCTGTCTACTCTCCTCCCTCAAACCCATCCCAAATGTCAGAGAGACAGTTGTTGGGGTATAGGGAGTGGGAAAGTGGGAGCAACACCTGGGCTAAAAGGAAAATCTTAGGGTTTTTTAGTATCCTACTGTAGGCAGTTAATGTCCCTGTATGCCTGACATTGTTCTTTCTGAGCATGCAGAGTTAAATCAGTTTATTTTTGTTAAACTATGGCTACAATAAGACCCCTCCCCCCAAAAATCCAAACTAAGGCCCCAATCCTGAAAACGGTCCCCTACAGACAGACCCCTGCAACCACAGGGTTGCCCCCACTGACTTCAATGGGACTTTACATGGATGCCAGGCGTTTGCCCACATACAGAGCCAGTTGCAGGATCATCCCCAATATCTTGAAATATTTGCATAAGTATTTTGTCACCAATTATGCTGATGCCTGTTTTCAGTATTCTGAAAAACCAGTGAAGGGGGGGGAGAAAGTCAGTGTTTGCCACCTCACCTTCTATACATGGGGATGGAAGAAAAGACTTGATATTTGATTTCTTGGTTTAAATCCAGGGTCCAGGATCTACAGAAGTAGCATGGAGAAATGTTTAGCTCCTGAATCACAGTTGATTTTGTTGCAATTTTTGAAAATGTATACCCTCCATTCCAACACCGACAAAAGAATCAGCTTCTTATCTGAATAAAGCCTTAATGTAGCAATTGAATATGAGCACTAAACAAAGGGTTTTTGTTTGTTGTCTAAAATGATAGTTTAATATCTATTTCAGATACCCTTGACTAACATTATGGACTATTCTAAAATACATTAGCTGGGACAGTATGAAAGAAAGAAATAGTGATTATTTTAAGTCTCTTAAATGTCACTTTTGCACCATAAAGGTACCAAAGAAAAGGTGGCTTGTAGTTAAAAAATAGTTACTCTAACCATTTGTATAGGAATCACAATGGAATCAAATTGCCTTGTCTAGATAGATATCCGTCTTCCAGAATCTAAATGAAAACCTTTAAATTCTCAGCACTTTTGAGTATAAATTCAAAAGATTCAAAAGCACAAAGCTCTGCCCTTTACGTTTTTATATCCACTTCCTAAATACTGGTAGGTCTTAGTGATAAAAGCAAGACTACCATCACTGCAGGCTTCCCTAGAAAACACCTTTGACACTGTTAAGTACTTTCAGAACCACTTTAACTGCTTTTGTGCAAAACCACTAATTTTCTCAGTACATCAAGGTTTAGAAGCTTGGTGCCATTACTTTGATGGAAACTCCCACAACAACATCGACATCAGAAATCAAGTTGCAGCCTCTCAAATAAAGTAGGATTCATGTGCATGCAGTATGACCTTCCTCTAAATGATAAATACAACCACTGTTGCTTCTTAAATCTGACAAAATCTGGTTACACTTGTAAAAATCAAACTTGTCATAGCAGAGTTTATCTTTATAGAAAATGATTGTTCCTAAGTGCTTGTTAGAACACAGTCAGCACTTGTCGAAGATGTGATAAAATACCCAATGGAAAACACAGTTGTCCTGGCTCTTCCACACCACAATGTAACAAAAAATAATGACTACAGTCAAGTATCACTATCTATATACACACTGTAGATCTATAGTGCTTGTACTCTACATGCTGCTGCAACTGTAGATATAGCCTTTGTGTGAACAATAATAATAACAAAATATTGGCAGGTGGTTTTGAAAAGTATTTGTCTAAAGTGGCTTTTATAGTTTTAACTGACAGATTTTAAAGTAATGTTAAGAATCGAATTGTTCGTATGAACTGTAAGAATGTCCAATATAGACAAGGACCAAAAGCATAATTAAATATAAATACTGCCCAGACCTTATCTTCCCTTAGAGCTAAATGACATGATTTCTGGATAGTAAAATCTCTGTTCCCCTTCAAGGGAGTAACCTCATCCCACTTTAAGGTGCTAAGCCTAACCACTAGTGGCGCCAGCTTCTTTGCCGCCCTAGGCAACGCCTCCGGGAGAAGCTGCCGCCAAAATGCCACCGAGGACCCCGGCGGCCAAAGAAGCTGCCACGAAATGCTGCCGAGGACCTCGGCGGCCGAAGAAGCTACCGCCAAAATGCCGCCGAGGACCCCAGCGGCTGAAGAAGCTGCCGCCGAAATCCTGCCGAGGACTCCGGCGGCTGAAGAAGGTAAGAAATGCCGCCCCCCGAATCCTGGCGCCCTAGGTAACTGCCTAGGGTCGCCTAGTGGTAGCGCCGCCCCTGAGCCTAACTAGAACCAGCTGTACCTAAGAAGCTGCCAGGTGGGATTGCATTCCTGAAGCAACTCTAAACCAATTCTGGCATCAACAGGACTGGATCCCCTATAGGGGCCATATAAAGACTTGTATCCCATAACAGCAATATGAGGGTGTAGGGACCAAATTAGCCAGCCCTTTCTTGACAGGGCCTGTAACAATCCTTTTCGCCTAAAAAGTCCCCCTTTCCCTCTTCACAATTCCTCTTCTCCATCAATTCTCAGAACTCCTTCTAGGCAACAAATTATCTTTTTTCCTCTGTTCTTCTACTAAACCCAGTCTCCTTCTACTAAACCAAGTCTCTTGTGTCAAGTTTTATCACTTCATCCTCTTTAAGATCACCAAATCTGTCTTTGCTCACTAACCCCAGTACTATAATTCTTGTCCATATGCTGTTATCTGTCACCTTAGTTACTCTTACCTTATCTTGTTTAGCTATCCTGCCTTTCAAGTCTCTCCCTTCCTATCTAAAAGAAATCCAGCTACCAAAGTGGTCTCTCTCCTCCTTCAATTTAGCCATACTATCTTCTTCCTCTAGTCACTTTGATCATTAGCTTCCTGTCTTAATATATCAAATTCAAAGCTTTTTGTTTTCACATAGGAACCTTCCCCCACCTCTGTTGCCATTTTCTCTTCCTGTCTGCCTGCTCTGCACACTCTACCCTATTGTGGCTTCATACCTTCTTTCATATGGCTTTGTACACCTTCAAGAGTTTCCTGCATCTCTTCCAAACATATTCTCTCTCCTTAAAATGTTATCACAAATCACTGAGTCCTTCCTCCGATTATTACTTACTGTTTGTTAATCACTGCCAGCATGCTCAGCCGAGATTATTTATTCATTGTTTATTGTTTGATTTGCCGCTCTTAGCTGTAGACTATGAGGAAAAGGTGATAGGTCTATGTTTATAAAATGTTTGTAAGTTTTCAGCTGTTTGTAAATGATTTTAATAATAATCTTCCAGTTTCTCTTCATGCAAATTTTGCAGTCACTCTGCCTCTCAGTCTTCAAACCTCTGCCTGCCTGCACCACCATAATCTTTGAAAATCTCCCCCCACCTGCCCACCATAATCTTTTACCTTCTCCTCTTAACTTTTGTCTCTCTTTACTCCTCCATTCTCACACCTCCAAAAATCTCTGTGCCTGTACCTCTGTCCCTTCAAGAAAGTTAGATTCCAACTACCTGTGCTATGCAACAGTGATAAACAGTTGATCATTTCACTTGCTAAGACCCTCCTATAGCACAAATGGTCCTTCTACCTGCCAATAAGCCGCATCTTTCTTGTTTTCAGTCAGTGATCATAGTAACCCTCCCAAAGATTCTCCAGTGTACTTCAGTCTCTCCTGCCACAGAAGAAATTTCCTAAAGATGAGAAATATAAGCAATATATATTTCCTAAATATAAGCAATAGTTAAATTATAACAAACATATTTATAATAAAACACTAAGATATGATGGTGATGAATACTATCAAAAAAAACAACAGATGAAAGACAGGTAGACAGATAGATAACTGCCTCTCTGCTTTACTAATTTAATAGTGTGGGATGAAGGGAGATCAGGCTCAGTACTGGAACCAGAGTTATTTAATAGTGGGGGAAGAAGGAAGGAACAGACATTTGCTGAGATTTTTCCAGTGACAAAATTTTGTTATGGTTAATAAGAACTATAGAGGATTTTGAGAAATTCTAGAATGATTTAAATGTATCTGGTGCCTAAGCATACATGATGGGAAATTTAATTTAATTTGGATAAAAAATGCATATTCAGACAAGTAATCAAAATGTTCATATAAACAAATGGGGACAAGTTGCTCTGAGAAAAAAGTCTAAGGAGCCAATGTAGATAGCTCAATGCCCATTGAGCAACAGCAGTTAAAGTAAATAGAATGATTCGGAGCATTAGAAGAGAAAGAAATAGTACCATATCCAGTTTTGTCTGCCTTACTTTCAGAAAGCTATAAGGGATTGACAAGCCCTGTAGAACAACTAAAATGGTTAGAGACATAACGGAATTTAGCTATGGATATAAATTGGAAAAATAGGATTATTTGTTCTTAAAAAGAGAAGTTAGAGAAGGACTTGACTGAAAACTTTGATGATAGTATGATCACAATGGAAGCAAATTTTTCAACTAGTTATGTAATATTATAATATGAAACTTGTATTTAGGATAAATACAAAGAACCCATTGTTTACACAAACTATACAGTTATCCTCCAGGAAGTCATCAAGACAAATATTGTAGCTCTATTTTACCAAATAATTACCTAATTCAATGAACATTATTTGTAGTTATGAGGTAAAACAAGGATATCCAGTGGTTCAGGGCATAAGCAGATTGCCTGAAGGAGTCATAAAAGAATCCCCACACAATCTTATCATTTATAGCATTGCAGAATTGGCAAGGTACATCAACATTTGTTTGGTGGTGAATTTTGTCTCACTTTGAAGCATGAGATATTGGTCACCATCAGAAAGAGGACACCAAACTAGATGGACTAATGGTCTGATTCAGTATGCAATTTGTCTGTTCCTAAACTTGCATCTTGAAAACAAAACAGCTTCATTTATTAAAATACTAAAAAATATAATTTCATGGAATGTCTCAAACTCCCCAGCTAAAGCAAACGGAAAAAAAATCTCAGAGTAGGGAAGAATCATGTGACTTTCCCCTCTATGTCTCTCCCACACAACATTCATAAGTGGCATAGCAGAGCCATCAAAAATGGAAAATTAACAAGCTGCCCTATCCACATTACTATATTATTTACCAGATGCACCATTGTTCTCAAGCTCTAAGATACAACCGCATTTGCTCCAATTGCTCAGAGACAAACACCTACAAGATCTCTATCAAGCATTCTTAAAACTACAATACCCACCTGCTGAAGTGAAAAAACAGATCGACAGAGCCAGAAGAGTACCCAGGAGTCATTTACTACAGGACAGGCCCAACAAAGAAAATAACAGAACGCCACTAGCAGTCACCTTCAGCCCCCAACTAAAACCTCTCCAGCACATCATCAAAGATCTACAACCTATCCCGAAAGATGATCCCTCACTCTCATAGATCTTGGGAGACAGACCAGTCCTTGCTTACAGACAGCCCCCGAACCTGAAGCAAATACTCACCAGCAACCAAACACCATACAACAAAAACACTAACCCAGGAACTTATCCATGCAACAAAGCCCGATGCCAACTCTGTCCACATATCTATTCAAGTGACACCATCATAAGACCTAATCACATCAGCCACGCCATCAGGGGCTCATTCACCTGCACATCTACCAATGTGATATATGCCATCATGTGCCAGCAATGCCCCTCTGCCATGTACATTGGCCAAACCGGACAGTCTCTACGCAAAAAGAATAAACGGACACAAATCTGACATCGGGAATCATAACATTCAAAAACCAGTAGGAGAACACTTCAACCTCTCTAATCACTCAGTGACAGACTTAAAGGTGGCAATTTTGCAACAGAAAAGCTTCAAAAACAGACTCCAATGAGAAACTGATGAACTTGAATTAATATGCAAACTAGATACCATTAACTTAGGTTTAAACAGAGACTGGGAGTGGCTCGGTCATTACGTTAATTGAATCTATTTCCCCTAGTTAACTATCCTCACTCACACCTTTGTGTCAACTGTCCGAAATGGGTCATCTTGATTATCACTTCAAAAGTTTTTTTCCCCTGCTGATAATAGTTCCTCTTAATTAATTAGACTCTTAAAGTTGGTATAGGTACTTCCATCTTTTCATGTTTCAATGAATGTATAAATATCTGCTTACTGTGTGTTCCACTCCATGCGTCTGATGAAGTGAGCTGTAGCCCACAAAAGCTCATGCTGAAATAAATTTGTTAGTCTCTAAAGTGCCACAAGTAATTGTGTTCTTTTTGCTGACACAGACTAACACGGCTGCTACTCTGAAACTTATTTTTGGTGCTCACTGGTTGCATTGACACAAGTACATCAAGGGGAACTAAAACTGGCTGCCAAAGCAACCTACTCATCCTGCTGAAACCCAGTTGCCTGTGCCCTTCATTGTGTGACCATGACAAAGGAACAATACCTCGGTACTTCATCTCTACACGTGCTGAAAAGAGAGCGAGAAGGAAAAAGAAGAGACATGGTACTTGTGCTCCATTCAAATGATGGACAACAGGATTATTCTGCTATCCCGGACACTCCCTAATGTTATAGTCCTGTTATTAGTGTATTCAGGAGATTGCCAGGGCCCTTAGTGTTGCTCTTCCGCACTCCCAGATATTTTGGTAACCATTTTCCAGCATCACTTCTGAATGCCGTCAGTTGGTTGCTAAGGCAAGTGGTTTCTAGGGTACTCCTCTGGAAATCTCTGAGATGTTGAGACTAAGGGCAGTAGAACACATCTTTTGCATTAGTATCTCCACCCCTTGACACACAGCAAAGGAAGTAATATCAAGCACACAAGATGCTCCATACACAATATGACTGCTAAAAAGCAAACAGTCAAGCAGTTTAGTTCCAAAATTTACTCTTTGTTTACTAAAACACAGATTTAATAAAATATAATATTGATACAAATAGTATTATAGATCTAGATATATCTCAAATTTTATGTGTATATGATTGTGTATGTATGTTTGTGTTTGTACAAATTATATATATGTATACACACACACAAACATACACATACAAGCATATATACACACACATGCATATACATAATTTGATTAGTCCATTTATTTCACTTCATGGTTTTAAACTTTCCCATACACCGTTTGAAGAACAAACTTTGCCGTACTGGACTATTGCATGAGACTCAAAAGTGAAACAAACTGACTAGTCAATTATCAACTAGTCAAATTTTATTTTAAGCTCACTCTTTCATGTTAGTGAATTACAGAGGTTTGTGGTCTACATTTAAGGTGGAGCTTCAATACTACTGCATGTTCTAATTAACTTTTATCCCTGCAGAAAGCTACAGTAATGTAGTGAAAGAAAATATTTCTAACCCTGCACAGTTCTATTATCAAAGGATAATGAGAAGAGATAGAAGGTCTGGAGCAGTAGGCACAGGGGCGGAGTGGGAGGAAACTGCTTCAAGACACAAGCCATCCTGTTGCAGTGGTGTATATCTACATCCAGGGCAGTAAATCTGAGTTCCTGTGGCATGATGTGCTGTCTCCATAGTCAACACAATGTTGTTCTCTCTTTGGAATGGGTCCTGGTATCAGGGCCGGTTCTACCATCTCTGCCACCCCAAGCAGCGCGCCGAACTGCCGCCACGGGCGGCTGAAGATAAGACCTGCTGCCGAATTGCCACTGCCACAGGCGGCTCAAGAAAGCTCCTGCCGAATTGCCATCGCCATGGGCGGCTCAAAAAAGCTCCTGCCAAACTGCCACTGCCGCGAGTGGCGCATGCCGCCCTAATGGCACATGGGCTGCCGCCCCTTCCACATTGCCGCCCCAAGCACCTGCTTGGAACGCTGGTGCCTGGAGCTGGCCCTGCCTGGTATTCACAAAATGAAGGTTTTGCCTGCCATCATTCTCCGGGGTAGATTTTCTATTTTTGCTGTTGTAGAGCTCTTTCCAAAGGGGATTCCTCACAGTGCCATTTTGAAACTCTTGTCTTTCTGGTAGACTTCCTAACATTACCCTCTTGTCTCCAAAGCAAAGGATGCCTTGAGGGCATGAGAATCATCACTGCAATTTCTGCCCTAGTCTCCAGTGCTAAGTCTGACTACTGCTAGTGGAGAAGACTTCACATTTCAATAGCAAAGCTTGTAACATTTTAAAAACAACACATTTCAGGAAAGCTATTATCAGAGGAGAGCTATATTCTATTCATACACACGCAGTTTAGCACTTGTCCTCCCACTGCACAATTTACAGATAGCTCTAGAGATAATATTGATAATCCTTCTTTGCGTGGTAGTAGTCACATAGATACAACGTTACAAATTCATTACCCAAGACAAAGACTGACCTCCATGCACAAGTGCAACCCAATAAGGATGGGGTTTCTGCTTCAGTGGTAGTTCTTATTTGATTATGAAGTTATGTATTTTGCTCAGAAGCTACAGATAAATCATTGTAATGACAAGAACTTTTTCCTGGAGGCAGCTCCTAATTTGCACACGACTGTACTGTAAGGGATTCTTCCTTAAGATAGAAAATTGGAAATTTCTCGTTGGAGACTGAATGATATCCTTTCAGTGATAAGGAGTTTTGTCTTTGAGGCAGCCATCAGCTACCAGCAACACTAAATAGTTATATTGCCTCAAAGCAATACTGAGATCCACAGGCACCAAGAATTATCCAGAGGATATAGTCAACCTTAGGTTGCAGGGCTATAGTATAGGACATTGTAATAAATGACATGAATCCTGCTTTATAGTAATCTATCATTCTTGAGGTTTTAAATATCAATGCACTCTTACCCTGATGAATTCCACTTGAAGGCCACTTGCTTTAAACTTGCAGAAATTACAGACTATTTAAGACACAGATTTTACAGTATAAACAAACACAATGCTAAGACATTTGGCCCCTAAAATGCTAGGAATCTTATATTTGAGGTTACACCTTTAAAGAAAAATATTGTAACACTATAAATTGTACACTGGAAACAAAGCTATAAGGATCTAAATATAGGCCACTTGTAATATGAGGAAATCTACCCTCATACATGACATACACAATTATAAAATTGTCCCAGTAGCACTCTTTGATTTTAATAGTCTTATCCCAGGATGAGCCAGGCACATTATATCTAAACTAGATTAAATTATCATCTCATGTACCTGTGAATCCCATCATGCAGACCCCAGTAACCTCAATTGTAATTCTTTAGATAAGACTCAACTTTGCCAAAAAAAGAAATTACGAGAACATCCTTTTGAGTTTCATGTACTAAAAGGGCTCCAAAATCCTCATCCCACAACACTGTAGAATTATTCCCTGCTTTCTCATTTATAATGTCAGTGGTCTCAAAATTGAACAAGCTGTTGTGTATGAATTTGTATACATGAGTTCTCTAGGTTTCTGCCTCTCTCTCATTTTCTCCATCTTCTTAGACTCCACTTAGTATACAATGACAAATGGTGTGTGTGTGTGTAAATATATCTGAGTGATGCACAAGGACTTTGAAATCCTACAATTTCAACAGCAGTCTCACATGCCAAATTGACTATTTCTGGGGCTGGAAAGCCAGATGTTAAAAAGTCTATATTGAAACTTCATTAGTGTGCCGCCCAGCTCAGGTAGACAGATTCACACTAACTTCAAGCTAGCAGGCAAAAAAAGCAGTGTGGATGTTACAGCATGGATGGCGGCGTGGGCTAGCCACCCAAGTCCAAGCCTGCACAACCCCCTGGGTCCAAGCTTCGGTGGCTAACCTAAGCCACCACCCATGCTGGACATTCATGCTACTATTTTTTTTTGTCTGATAGTTCAAGCAAAGTTAGCGTGAGTCTATCTACACAAGGTGGGAGGTACGCTCCCAGCTTCAGTGTAGACATATCCTTAGAATGAACCTTATTCTCTATTTGTCGTGTGTGTTCTTAAATCCTTATTTGTGTTTCAGAATATGGAAACATCCTCTGCTGTTGGCTCTGAACCACTTCTGGTGAGGTAAATCTCATCCTTACTGGAAAATAACCCCAATATGGCAAGTTTTATCCCATTCTAATCTACATTAAAATAGAAGAAAAGTTGAAAAAAAAAATATATATATAAATAAAAGCTATTTAGGGTCTGATACAGTGCAGGGACATTCTCATTATCTCAAAACCAAGCATTATAAACTCAGAATATTCAGAGTAATTTTAAAATAAAACCATATATGTTAAGATATGGAAATTCACAGTTAAGGCCTACAAACAACTTTAACTGCAGCCTATACAAGACCAGGTAATAACTGAGTTTTGAAGACATCAGATTTGTGTTTTGCCCTCCTTATGATGGCACTATTTGTCAGAGCCTGCTGCAGAAGAAACAGCAAATATATCCTGCTTACAAGATTTCAGTCAGTTTTAACCATGCAGGAAGTTTGAAGCCTTGTTTCATCATTGAGATCATTAGGGACTTAAATGGTTGGACACTGCATGCTAAATTTCCTAAAGACATATTTTTTATTATTTATTGAGAAGGCCTTGAACACAATTTGATTAAAATATGTTTCCTATATCAGACATGGCCACAGGCTTTATTTAAATTGGTTGAAGTCTTCACCCTCCCTTTGTTAACCCATACTAGACACCATTTATTTTTATTTTCCTAGCTACATAGAAAAAATTGACAGCCTTCCAATTTCATGTCCATTGTTTCTAGTACTACACAATATTGGTATTGTGCAGTGTTAAGGCATACACAGGGATTATATTAGAGATATGTTGATTGTAAAGTCCTTATTCCTGTTCGTTAGTAGAGTACAGGGCCCAAGCTATTTCTGTTCCCTCAAGTGTCCATGGCTCCCTCTCGCCTAGGTCTGAGTGTTCAATCATGTTTGCCATCAACAGCTAATTCTCATTAGACAGAAAAGACTCAAGGTTAGGCCAGCCACCTTAGCTACCCATTTACGTGTAAAAACTAGTGAAAAGGACATGTATATTATGAATTGTCGGGCTCAACGGGTAGTGATCAAGAGCTCGCTGTCTAGCTGGCAGCGGAGTGCCCCGGGGGTCGGTCCTGGGGCCAGTTTTGTTCAACATCTTTATTAATGATCTGGATGATGGCATGGATTGCACCCTCAGCAAGTCTGCAGATGACACTAAGCTGTGGGGAGAGGTAGGTACGCTGGAGGGTAGGGGTAGGGTACAGAGTGACCTAGATAAATTGGAAGATTAGGCCAAAAGAAATCTGATGGGGTTCAACAAGGACAAGTGCAGAATTCTGAAGTTAGGACAGAAGAATCCCATGCACCACTAGAGGTTGGGGACTGACTGGCTAAGCAGTTATGCAGAAAAGGACCTGGGGATTACAGTGGATGAGAAGCTGGATATGAGTCAGCAGTGTGCCCTTGTTGCCAAGAAGGCTAACAACATATTGGGCTGCATTAGTAGGAGCATTGCCAGCAGATTGAGGGAAGTGATTATTCCCCTCTATTTGGCACTGGTGAGGCCACACCTGGAGTATTGCGTCCAGTTTTGGGCCCCCCACTACAGAAAGGATGTAGACAAATTGGAGCAGAGGGCAACAAAAATGATCAAGGGGCTGGGGCACATGACTTAGGAGGAGAGGCTGAGGGAACTGGGCTTGTTTAGTCTACAGAAGAGAAGAGTGAGGTGGAATTTGATAGCAGCGTTCAACTACCTGAAGGGGGGTTCCAAAGAGGATGGAGCTCGGCTGTTCTCAGTGGTGGCAGATAACAGAACAAGGAGCAATGGTCTCAAGTTGCAGAGGGGGAGGTATAGGTTGAATATTAGGAAACACCATTTCACTAGGAGGGTGGTGAAGCACTGGAATGGGTTACCTAGGGATGTGGTGGAATCTCCTTCCTTAGAGGTTTTTAAGGTCAGGCTTGACAAAGTCGTGGCTGGGATGATTTAGTTGGGGATTGGCCCTGCTTTGAGCAGGGGGTTGGACTAGATGACCTCCTGAGGTCTCTTCCAACCCAGATATTCTATGATTCTATGATTTCCTAGAGTGAGGGTGCTGCCTTAGAATTGGAAAAAAAAATGGTGAGAAGAGAAAACTAATTTCATACCAGGCTTTGTGATATTTTCATTAAAGTGATGTAAACTGACAGTTTTCCCCCCACTGCTAACCAAAAATCATACAAACACTGAGCATGTAGAAGCATGTCTATTTTAAAAATATCCTGTGCTTGATTTGTAACTCTTGGCAATAGTTTTAAACCCAGTAGGTCACATCTTTCCACCCCCCCAACCTCCTCTAATGTGTGTCAGGGTGCACTCCCTCTTGTGAATAAAACAACATCTATTCTCTCTAATAAATACTTTTTCTTGTTCTAAGTGTTTCCAGCCTTCCCTGTCTTCAAGCAGGTAAATATACTATCGTGCCCAAATGCCTGTGAACTGACTACTCATTCCTCTGGGACAAAGTGATGAAGCTATTATTAACTACAAGTAGTTAAACTGATTTACTCTGATGGAGAAGAAAAATCTGCAGCAACAAGAAGCATGTTCAAATCTAGGCTAATGAAGTCTGAGCTGATAACAGGTGTATTTTGTTAGGGTTTTTACATGCTGGTCTTACTGAGAAACAAAAATACTTATTCTAAAATTTTCTCATTTGTTACTGCACACCCTGACACATATTGTGAGGGAAATCAGACTGTAGTACAGTGCAATGAACTCTTCTATGCATTTACGATGAATGATAATAGGATATTTAAGGTGCATAAAATTTCCTTTTCCCATTGTGCTAACATCATTAGAAGCTTAGTCTATTTTAGAGAAATGAAAATAAAATATAGACACAATGTATTTGGCCAGCGGGTGTGATAGAAATGAGAACAGACACATTATTGCCTTTTGTTGATAAGAACAATACAATCTTGTCAAGCACATTCATTTTGTGACTTTCTAAAGTGGGTCACTCTGTCGAATACTCTAGTTTGTCCAGATTATTTGGATTTCAATCTAAAATATCCCAGTACCTAAAGAAGGGTGACAATCCAAAATTCTGGGCAACTGTGACATACATTTAAAAACAAAATACCATAAACACCATAAAACATAAGTAATCCCAAAAAGTAATATTTCTCATTCCCCCCAACCTAACACATCTAAACTTCTTATCACTCAGAATAAAAATCCCACTCTCCACTGTCTCAGCCCTGCATTTAGATGCTATTGAATACTGGCCTTCGTCGTTTAATGCTCCAATTTAAACAAATTCTATGCTGGGTTTTTTCTGTCTGAAAAGATAGGAATCCCTCAAGATCCAATGTATCCCTCTTTGGTGTAGCACTTAATGCTAAAGATTGGATAATTCATTTAAAGATGTTTTGTGACTGACTTTGAATGTATATAAACTGGGAGTACCAAAACCTACTGCAAAAGGATGATATGAGGCTTTAAATGTTTTTAATGTACATTGAGATTTTCAGAAGAAAGATGCTACTTATTTTATTTACATTTGGCCTGAAAGGTCCCACATTAGGGTAACTCTTTAGGCTTCTCACCAGTGCTCAATAATATTAGTTCATTAGTTTGCTAAAGAAGGTCAAAGATCATAGTACCAGTACCAGCTGGCACGTGGTTGGGACCGTAAATATAACTGTGTGTTGTGTTATCTCTGGACTACTGAACTGGCACCATACTAGAGAATAAATCTCTATGCAGTATAATAAAAAAAATATATCTTACAGATACTGTACCAAATCGTAAGAATGTCATGAACTGTACAGAGTACCTGCTTTGCAAATCCCTTGGTAATCTAAACATTGACAATGATATAAGGATCTCTTATTTTCAGAACAACTAGTGGTTTTTAATTTACTAGAGCTGAAAACCTTATTACTATAAACTAGTTTTATTTCAATAAATTCCTATATCAGGCCAATCACTATAGCATATGCGAGACATTTGAGAGAGAATACTAAAATGTAAGTCTTGTAATTCTGACCCACTGTGCCAAAACTGCCTTAATTATTCAGGTTTTTTTTAAAAAAAATTGAAGTTAAGACTGCAGAAGAATGGCAGCACTTTTATTCTCTTAACAGAGTTGCAATGTCTCCTGTTAGAAAGGGACAGTATTATATTTTCATTGGCTGCCCTGTTGTAACACTTCCTGGAAGCTGGAGAGAACAAAACACACACTTCTTAAGATCCTTTGCTCCAAAAACCAAAGCCTGTACTCTACTGCAAAGAAGAAGTTCAATAACTGTTAGGTGGTAGACAGAAGATATGTATTATCTCCTATAAGACATTTTTGCATCAACTACCAGACAGTGTCTGACAAAAGCTTTCAATCTTTCTGATTTTGAGATATCATTTAACTTTTTTGTACACATACCTTGGACGTACTATAAGTCATCTGGGGAACAGTATAATTTTAGAAATTACCAAATTTGCTAATGATTGCAGCACATATTAAAACAGACTATAGAATTTCAAATTGGTATGAATAAATGTCTCAGTATTATGAGCTGAAAAGTGGCTCATGCAGAACATTTTAGAGATGATGAAGTAATAATGCATTAAGCTGTAAAGAAAATAACACAGACCAAGCAAAGTGAATTGGGATGGTTATTACCAATTGCCTTAAAACCATCTGCTCTATAGGCACGAGTAAAAGAATGACAAACAAGATATAAATAGTGTGACAGACTGATGATATCCTGTAATATCCTGAACAAACCTTACAGACTTAAGATAAACTTTACCGGATTAAGTTAAACCTTATTTAATTAAGGTTAATACCTTTGGGGTACATTATATTAAAATGCAATTATATCTGTCTTATTATACCGTGTGTAACGTCTCTAGTAGGGAGAGGGATGCTAATATAATTCTTCCATTACCAGCCCTTTGAACCATCCTCCTGGAGAGCTCCACATATACTAGTTCGAGCTGGATTCTCTAGGGACCAACAGACAAAGAAATGTCTTTTGGATGAACAGACTGGTTTTAAACTAGCTTGTGGTCTTCTTTCTGATCCAGCAAATGAATAGGTCTGCTGGTCCATGGGGGTCCCACCAGGGCTTCCCAGCGGGGGTGGGGGGGGCAAGTGGGGAAATTTGCCCCAGGCCCAAGAGAATCCTGGTGGTGCTCTGAGTCTTCGACAACACTTCGGGCCCCTCTATGTCCGTGTCGGGGCCCTGCAATGTCCGGCGCTCCAGCAGCACTTCAGCGTTTGAGCGCCGCCATATTTGGCGGAACTGCGGTGGGAGCTTTGTCGCCGCCGACGCCTTATTGGGCAGTGTTTCGGCGGCTGCTTAAGCGCGGCCACTGCTTTTGGTGGCATTTCAGCAGAGGGGCCCTGTCATCGGGCCCCCAAATCCTTCTTTCCCCGAGGCCTCCGGAATCCTCTGGGCAGCCCTGGGTCCCACTCATTATGGTATGGTTGGAAGGACTAGGCCTACTGAGGCTTCATAAGACAGTGCTTGTTCTGAGCTGAAGCTGTGGTAACCACAAGGAATCTCATTGGGTGGGGTGTTAAAGGACTGCTCCAGCCAGAATTCATGTTAGGGTGCTCTCTGGTAAGCTTATTGGCATATGTGTATGTTCTTTTATTATTGTTGTGGGGCAAGTGCGCCCTGTTCCCTCCTGAGGTTGGCAGGATAATTACTTCCCCGCGGTCGCATCCTTATGACCACCCTCTGTCTTGGGGTGGTGAGCATAGGCGCCGACTTCCCCATGGGTGCTCAACTCCCCCTGTGCCCTCGGCCCCACCCCACCCCTTCCATGAGGCCCCACCCCTGCCCTGCCTCTTCCCACTCCTGTTGCGCCCCCATTCCAACCTCTTCCCCAAAGTCTGCACCCCAACTGTGCCCCCTCCCTGCCCCTATTCCAACTCCTTCCCCAAATCCCTGCCCCGCCTCTTCCCCACCTCTTCTCCTGAGTGCGCCACATTCCCACTCCTCCCACTCTCTCTCGAAGCATGCTAATGCTGTCAAACAGCAGGAAGCGCTGGGAGGTACGCGGAAGAGCGGGAACGCAGCACACTCAGGGGAGGAGGAGATGGGATGGGGGGTGAGGGGAGCTTGGCTGCCAGTGGGTGCAGAGCACTCACTAATTTTCCCCTAATAGTACAAGTCACTGTGATTGCTTTCTCTCTCAAGGTTGTGTGGCCCAATAGCCAGAGTCAGGGAGATGGCCCCTTCCCACAGGGCAGTGGGGCCCAGTGGCCTGAATCAAAATGGCTTTCTGGTTCAGCCAGGGTGTATCACCAAGTGTTCAGAGTCAGTGTGGCCACCTGGCTCAGATAGGCAGTATGGCCTAGCGGCACGAGTCAGTAAGGCTGTCCTCTTTCAGGGCTCCTATCAGAGCTGCTTGGCCCAATGTGCAGAGTCAATCGGGTTGCCCTCTCTCGGGGCCGCATGGTCTAGTGGTCAGAGTCAGTAGGGCTTCCCTTTCTCAGGGCTGCATGGCCTATTGGCCAGAGTCTCTGTGGGGGCTGCATGGCCTACTGGCCGGAGTCAGTATGACTTTCTAGTTCAGTAGCGTTCTATGGCCTAGTAGTCAGAGTCAGTAGGGCTGCCTTTTGCATTCAGAGCAGTGTGGCCTCATGGCCAAAGTCAATATAACAGCCTCCAGACACAGGTCAGTGTCGCCTACTGGCCAATACCTGGTGGACCGCCTCCAGTTGGGGGCGGCAGCCTGGGTAGGGGGACCCACCCGACTCCACCAGGCCCCGACTTTTGGAAACAAAAAGTATGTGCTGATCTTAGTATGAAAATATTCTATTAGATATACTACATCATGACATAAATGATTTGTTAGAGATATGGCCTAGAGTAGAATCACAACCATATTATCTGCATGCATGACAGATACCACAGAATCCTCATCTGAAGTTCCACTAGCCAAATGTTCTTTTCTAAACAGGCTGCCAGAAATTTTCACTGTTTTGTTGACTTCCAAGGTGCTACTGTGCTATTATTGATCTACTGCATGCATCTATATTATACTGCTGCATGCATCTCTAAAGTACGCTATCAGTAGTGTGTTGTTTGCTATGAATCTTTAATAGTTTATTTAATAAAACTTTTCTGTTTACTTTTGAAAAGTAACTCTTCAGTGCTCCTGGGCTTTATTAAGAGTTAAAGACTGGCAACAAGGAATTCTCCTGGTCAAAGGAGGAACATTATTTCAGATAACAAATTCAAAGAGAAAATGTCAGGAACTAAAGTTGAAAAGGAGACTAATGTTTATACAGTTCAAGTGTTTTTGCTTTCTTTTGGTGAAACACAGGGAAGATGGCTGGGGAGTTTAGCGAACAGGAATCAGCTGCAAAGTCAACCATAGTATTGAGTGGTAGACATCAGTTTTAAAAGTGAAGATTATGGAATATTTGAAAATGAAGGAAATGAATGTCTGTGGTGAGCAAACAATGTAGTCTTACAGTTGTGTCCTTATAAATAAACTTGGATAGGCCAGGATGGGCCATTTGGTCTTCTCCTGGGATTAGCATTTGTTTTAAATAGCAAAAACAAAATCAACAGCCTGTTGGGAACTGAAAGACATGAGTGTGAGAGGGCCAATGAGATGAACCCTCACAGAACATGAGAGCACTAGTTGAAGTAGTAGATTAATTCAAACTCAGTGATGTCATCAGGGCAGCTGTTGCTAGGAAAAAGAAAATGTTTTGAACTTTATTATTAATATGTATGAGGAGAAAGAGAGTTCTGTGTCGTTTATTTTTTGAAATACCATATGCCTCTCAGGTTATCTGTTTGACATTAACTCTTGGTAGCCAGGCAGGTTTAGTCAAAAAAGAATGTTAAAGGAAAAGAAAACAGGAAATGAAACAATGGCAAAACTAAAGCTACTTAAGGAAACAATGGGAGCAGACAGGAGGGAGAGATACTAATTGGGGAATAGACTTGATTGGCTCCCATCAGTTTGACATTGTTTACTCTTTCTAAGACTGAAAGTCTAGAATCAAAGGGGATCTTAAACCTTAAAGATGATTGTGGAGGGTGGGAGAGAGTGGGTTGTCAAGAGAGTGAGGCTGACACCCAGAGTTACTGAGACACAAAGATACAGAGGAACATGCTGGGAGCAGACCGCTCAGCCAGAGATGGACGTTATCTAGACTGAGGGGAACTTACAAATGATAGCAAATAAAAATTTATGTGCGGGAAAAGCGAAATATGGATATAGAATTGTTTTAACCCATTTGCTGTGCAAGCTATGTACCTTTGGGTGACAGGATAAATAATGCTTTGCTTTGAAGAAGCTGTTTTTGAGTTACTTTATCCAGCTACCATCATAGGTTGCCAGAGGTAAAGGGCTTACAGATGCCGAACTCCCTTCCAGAGATTCAGTCTAACAATGTTTGGAGCATGTGATTCCACCCAGAGAGAGGTGCAGGAAGCCAGGCATGTCAACAGAGGGGCACACTTGATGGGGAAAAATGGGTCTAAAGCTCAGCTCACCCAATTACCATGACAGTATATTTGGGATGCAACAGGAAAAAGCCTTTTCCAAATACTGTATCTTAGAACCAAAAGTGTAGGCTCTTTACTGCTTTTGAAGATATCATTTTTAGGCTTTACTGCACATTTTGATGTCACGAGTTGTTTTAACAAAATGTCAAAGACGGGGGAGCAGGAGCTGAATTCCTCCCGCAAGAACAAAAAGGCATACGTCGGATTAGTTATATCAACTCAGGGATTTACTGATCTTCTAGAATATTTAATAATCTGAAAATAATTGTCTTGTGCTGGATCATTACCATCATCTCCCCAGTTACCTTCCCCCTGTTAAATATGTGAAACTTTGGATAAAAAACCTGTATCAATCATTTCAATTGTTATTGCAGCTGAAAGAGAATGCTTTAGAATGTCTTCTGCTGTCACTTAAACTGTATACATCTCTCACTTGTTCATACTATGTGAAAAACAATCTATTCAATGATCATTAATCCAAATTTGAGCATCCAATAATATCTTGCTAATTTTGGTGGCAACATTTCAGTCTGTGTGTGCTTCTATTAAGAGAAAATATAAACCAAGAGGCATATTCTGATTAAATCAGGAAATTTCAAATATTCTCTTCAGATTTATTTGAATATCCAAACACACAAACAAGCTTTAACTTTAAACACCAAGCCCAGGCCCCAATTAAAATTCACTAAAATAACCTTTCAAACATTCAAATACAAAAATCAGCATCACTAACTCAATTAAGAGTGTGTCGTTATGTTTAACAACACTGCTCTACAGCCAAAATGCTTCTGAAATAAATGTAGTCAAACGTTACTAATTCTGGGTCACTGAGAACGAAAATGATGCTTAAAATTGTTGATTGGCTCTAGTTTTCAAGACATGCTATTGGGTCAGTATATACGACCCTTGACTTGGGAATGGCGGAGGATAAGCGAGTTATAAAGGGAAGGGATCTCAATTTAAACCAGATATGACTAAAATACATCTTTGACTGGATCTATGAATAAATCTATGACTGGGTTTGGACAGTACTTGCTTTTTAGGCAAAACAATGAATGATGCAATCTGAAGCTGGTATTGCCTCATACATGATATGAATTGCATCATGTTACTCCTAGAAGTCATGGATGATGCAATCATAACGAAGCTTACAGCACTCTGCTGAACAAATTGCCCTATATCAGCTCTAGAAATCATACAGTGTCGTGCTCTCTTATTTGTCAGTGTTTGTTTTTGCAAAGGGACACATTTCTGTTTAGCCAAAGTGAGTCGAGATGCCTCGTACTTGTGTGAACAGTGCAGATAACTTCTGCTATGTTTGTGGTGAAGTGACTTTTGCATCACAAAAGCGCAGAATAACCACTATGGTTAAGAAAGCCTATCACCTTTATTTTGGCTGCAAAATTGGACATCAGGACAAGAGGTGGGCCCCCCACATATGCTGCAACACTTGTGCAACAAATCTTCACCAGTGGTTGAAGAGGAAAAGGAAATCTATGCCTTTTGCAGTGCCAATGATTTGGAGAGAGCCAACAGATCATACCAGCAATTGTTACTTCTGCATGGTGCCTCCAGTTGGGAAAGGTGTGTCAAAGAAGAAAAAGTGGACTGTGCATTATCCAAACATTCCATCAGCTATACGCCCAGTACCCCACGGAGAAGGACTGCCGGTTCCTGATGCACCAGAATCATTCTCACTTGAGTCAGACGAGGAAGAGGAAGAGGATGAAACTTCTGGTCCTGAACCATCAATGTCACAGGACCCACATTTTCTCCCATCCTCCTCCTCTGAACCACACCTCATAACACAAGGTGAACTGAATGACCTTGTCAGGGATTTGGAACTACTCAAGAGTAAGGCAGAGCTTTTGGGTTCCAGACTACAGTAGTGGAATCTCCTGGCAGGTGATGTTAGGGTTTCCATGTTCCGTGATCGTCAAAAGGATCTTGTCCCATTCTTCTTCATGGAAAGTGATCTTGTAGCCTGCAACAACATCGATGGTGTGATGGCAGCCCTCAACATCATTCACGATCCAGATGAGTGGAGACTGTTCATTGATTCATCGAAGACGAGTCTTAAAGCTGTTTTACTGCATAATGGCAATGTTTTGCCATCAATTCCAGTTGGTCATGCAGTCCATATGAAGGAAACCTATGACAATATGAAACAACTTTTGAGGTGCATAAACTATGACCAACATCAGTGGCAGCTTTGTGGCGATTTGAGGGTTGTTGCTCTCTTGCTTGGTCTGCAGACTGGATACACAAAGTACTGCTGTTTTCTCTGTGAATGGGATAGTCGTGCAAGAGATTCCCACTACATCAAGAAAGATTGGCCACTCCGACAGCCATTGGAGCCTGGGAGGAAAAGTGTTCAGCATCCACCACTTGTTGAATCAAGAAAGATTTTGTTACCACCCTTACACATCAAGCTGGGTCTGATGAAGGACTTTGTCAAGGCAAAACACAAGCAGCTTTCAAGTACCTTCGTGGAAAATTTCCAAGGTTAAGTGAAGCTAAGATAAAGGAAGGTGTCTTTGTTGGTCCTCAGATTCGTGAACGTCTTCGAGATGATGCATTTGACCATGCACTGCATGGCAAGGAAAAAAAGGCATGGAAAGCCTTCCAGTTAGTGGCAATACATTTTCTCGGAAACAACAAGGCAGACAACTACAGGTTGTTGGTGGAAAACCTCCTCAAGGCATGCAAGAGCCTTGGTTGCAACATGTCACTAAAGATACATTTTTTGCACTCTCATCTAGATTTTTTTCCACCGAACTGCGGAGCAGTGAGCGACAAGCACGGCGAGTGATTTCACCAGGACATTGCAACAATGGAGAAATGCTATCAGGGCAAATGGAGCCCATCAATGCTTGCAGACTATTGCTGGACAGTGACAAGAGATGCTCCATGTAATGAATACAAGAGACAAGCCAAGAAGCGCAGAGTAGACACTGAATAGGACTAAACTATGTACATAATAGTTTCTTGCCTTTTTTTTCATAATACATTTTATTTATATAACCCCTTTGCTGATTTTTAAAGTGTTACATAAACAGGACAGGTGAAATAGTATCATGTAAAGCAACCATAAACACATGAAAAGACCTAGGTTTACAATTTATGATTAAAACTCTACTATCTACACAATATACATAGACATAAAATGTAAAAACTTAAATATCTTAGAAACAGTAGCCAATCAGTTGTTTTAATTGTCATATTTGAATTCAGCACATCAAAATACATATTAAGTAGCACATTTTATCTCTGAAGCAGATGACTTCTCAAAAATTGTAGACCAGTGCAATCAGAAAAATTCCAGAGGAAACCTTACATAATTGCATCACAGTGTTTTAGCATGGAATGGATATTAAAAAGTGTGTTATGACTCATTTGGGGCTTCAGTAATTACTGGACAAATTTACTAATTTTATGACCGTCGAAGATCAACATTCTAGCAACATACCATTACCAATTTTCCCAATGTATAACAAATCTCCAAAAGAGGAGATTATGCAATGGTTCTGACTGGCTCTAGACACTGGCATCAAAATTGCTGCTGTAAAGTAGATGCTTCTTCTTCAGTTATTCTGTTGACCTCTGTGGATTATAGCACAAGAGTAGAGGGGCTCTGGTCTGGTGTGCTTTCATCTTGGGGATGGTGTGTATATACCCAGGAAGCAGTGTGGAGCTCTCAAATCCATCAATGAATGCAGGTATTGAGGCAGTAAACAGATCACAACCTTCAAATGGGTGGTCTTTGATTGTTATTTGGTCCTCATATTCCAGAAGATTTGAGACATAAAGCCCTGTCCATCATGATGGAAGTGGCTATTGCATGTACTGCCATATCAAAGGAGTCTATAGCAGCCTGAAGAGATGTTTGGGCCACTAGCAACCCTTTAGACACCAGTTACTTGAGCTCATCTCTTTGATCAAGTGAAGGCTTCTCTATGAATTGTGACATGGGCAGATGACAACTGTCAAGGTTTGGTTGGATCTTTTTTCTCAGGCTCCGAGAAAGGCAATCATTAATCACTCCAGTAGACAGAGCATGGTGTGGGCCTCTCTCATCTTCTGTGTCCTCTTGGAGAAGAAACACCACATCAAGCATAAGTCAGGAATGTGCACCTTGTCAACAGACACAGGCACTTAGAGCATCCATTTCTGAACAGGATAACAGCCTCACAAGATGGGTAAATCTGGAGATTTGGTTTCAGCTAGGGTCTGGATACCAGGGATATCCTCTAATCTACTGGGGCATTTTATTTATTAGTTGCCAATGTGAGTAGAAACAAACAAGATAAAAGAACAGGAGTACTTGTGGCACCTTAGAGACTAACAAATGTATTTCAGCATAAGCTTTCGTGGACAACAGCACACTTCATCAGATGCATGGAATGGAACACACAGTAAGCAAATATTTATTTATACAGAGAAACATGAAAAGGTGGAAGTAACCATACCAACTGTAAAAGGCTAATTAATTGAAAGGAACTATTATCAGCAGGGGAAAAGAACTTTTGAAGTGATAATCAAGATGGCCCATTACGGATAGTTGACAGTTAATTAGCCAAGAGATTTGGGTACAAACTGTTCATACAAAACATGTTTAAGATTTCCAAAGCGGTCTGCACCTGCGCTCAAAAGTTTTTAAGGGACTGTAAATGAAAAAACGTTGAAAAACACTCTGAATATTTATAAAAAAGCCTATATAGACATTTTCAATGGAGTACAAAGTCTCTGGGAAAGAGTTTTTGTGGCTCTAAAAATATAGCAAATTTTAAATTAAAGATTGAGGACAGATACAAGGTATTGTTCTGCAGTTTCCCAAATCATTGAAATACTGTGTTTAACAGGGGAATCCCACTAGTTAAAACCAGAAATTTATAACTGAACAGTGTTAGTAGATACGAGTTCAATCACAACATGGTAAACATGATGGCACAACACCTATATCTAAGCTGCTAAATGCTGTAGCCCAAGGGGAGAAAAGAACTGGGAATAGAAATCAAAGGAGCTCGGTACTCATAATCTTCACTGCAGCAGATGAGGGAAAACAGCAATAAGTACATTAAAGAAAGTATCAGATTGAAAACTGCTTGAGACTTTAAGGAAATAATCTGTGAATTCCCATTAAAATACAGCTAGCCAAAGCAGTAGAACAAACACTAAAACAAACAAAGTACAATAACAGTACCTTCAAAGCAAAGGATATTGAATGGACAACAACAGAGTTGAAACAATAAGGTATCTGAAATAAAAGTCAAAAATCACATACACTGAAAACTGAAATGTAATGTTACAATGTGTGCGATGGATTAGACCCCCATTCTGGGATACCACCTGATGTATTGCGTTTTCACTGATCCCCTCCTGCTCCACCAGCCCGGATTCCCTCTCCCTGATTTGCTGAATTAGGCTCTCCAGCCTCTTGCAGCATGCACACACAGGTAGGGCCACACCCCGCTGCAGACACAGACTGAAGTCAGCTGTGTTTGAAAGGATTCACCCAGCACTTACACGCCCTTTGGGGAATAATCCCAGAATAATACTGTCTTGTGCTGTATAGAAAGATCTGCACAGTGCAAGCTCACAAAAATTTATCCTGTCCCTCAATGTGAAGAGAGATGTGCACAATTTCTTGTTCCTCCAGTTAGAAATTGTACAAACTGGGTTTAATAATAAACAAAATGAATTTATTAACTATAAAAGGCAGGTTATAAGTGATTATATGGGATAGCAAAAGGAACAAAGCAGATTACTGAGTAAATAAAACAAAACACGCATACTAAGCTTAAGATCTAAAAGAGACTGGTTTCAAGAAGTATTTTCTCACCCTAAATGTTATTTTAGCCAAGTTGCAGAGTTTCTGTAGCTTAGAGTTCCAGTTATTTCTTCTTACAGATTGGAGCCCTGTCTCGGTCTGGACTCACCCCTGCCTTTCCCCTCAGGTTCTTTCATCAGTCTTTCTTCTTGGGTAGGCAATGGAGGAGGGTTAAGATTAACTCCTTCCCCAGACTTAAAAAAAGATTTACCTATGGTGTGAAATCTTTGTTTGATCCCCATTCCCCTACAGAGGAAAAAGTACTAGCAGTGTCCTGGTATTTTGTTTTTAATCAGGTGATCTTATCCACTGACCTTGCAGTGTCAAAACAACTATGAAACCAAATTTCTTTGCAATGTCCACAGGAAGGAACACCAGTCAGATGGGAGATCCACATCTTCAAAGACTCATTGTCTTTTTCTAATGGCCCATTACGGTTGATTGCTTACTGTCTGACGGGCGTTTCCCCAAGTACACACACAGTTGTAATTGTTACATAGTCAATATTCCTAACTTCAGATACAAAAATGACACATGCATACAAATTGGATAAACACATTCAGTAAATCATAACATTTCCAATGACATCTTAAATGAGCCATCTTGCATAAAGTATATGTTAGTTATGCCATATTCATATCATAACCATGTTTCTATGAAGAATATGGGGTGTAATGTCACAATATGAAGTTGAGAGTAGAACAGGCGGCATTATCTACATTCTTCAATTGGTAGTTAAACTGTCTGGAGTAGATTACAAGTGAGAATACCAGCCTCAGAGCAGCCTGTCAAGAAGCAGGACACAATTGGCTATAAGTTCTATACTTAGATTTCACCAACCAAGTAACAAGTGTGAACTCCTCAAGCACTATTGCAGACTAACCGTGAGTCACAGACAGTCCCCTTGGGATTCCAGTCTATTTTTGCCACCCAGGCAAATTTGCTTTTGTGACAGATGGTCCCTTATTCCAAAAATCACAATATTCAAGTTACTCCCAGTCCCAGAAGACCATTTACCCCAGGTGAATTGCACCTTAGACCTCACACCAAAGACAAGCTTGTAGACAATCTTATAATGAACTAAAGACTCATTAACTAAAAAAAAAGAAAGAAAAAAGTTATTTACAAGGTTAAAGCAGGTAAATGTACACAGACAAGTGAGTTACAGTCTTAGGTTGCAAAAAGTAATAAAAATTGCTGAGACATGCAAGCTGTCTCTGTTCTCTAGAACTAACCCAAGCCAAGCAGCTTGGGTATCTGTTGCTTATGCTTAGAAATATTTCCCTCTTCAAATTTTAAGCAGCATAGTGACACAGTTCCTTTTGGGCAGGGATTTTTATTGCCTTCAACCAGAGTTCAAACTGATAGGCACAAAAACGTGCCCTGTTTCCTCTTCATGGGTCTGTGTAGGGCAAATCAACAAAGTCTGTGTACTTGGATGTTTCACAATGGCTCATTTGGTTTCAATGGGTCTTCTTGTGTGCAGAACCAGCACTTTACATTAATTAGTGTTTCTTTCCTGTTTGGTGATTTACACAGTTACAGAGGTTTACAATGCAAACACTCAATATAACTTTATACCACAGGATACAGATGTTATAAGTAAGATCAGTACATGCAGCAATCTACAAGCATTTAATCCACCTCTGCCACTGATCCACTTTAATACTTGGCACTTAATGTGATATTTTATAAACATTGCTTAGTTATGAAGTGTCTACATATAAATTATCCCCATTTTACAGGTTGGGAAATACAGGCTATGGGCAGGTAAGTTAATTACACAATATCACAGAGCTGGTCAATGTCAGAAAGAAGATGATGATTTTTGATTTCTTGACCTAATCTTGAACATAGTGAGCCTCCGAAAGGGCATATAACTTCTATGGGTCATTTCCCCAACCTCAAGCAAGCATTTAAGTGGGGCGGGTTGTGTTTTTGTAGTTTTTTTAAATACAATTTTCCACTATCCCAAATGAATAAAACTAAGATAATAGTATTCAGAAAAAGGAAAATGTAATGTGCATCAAAAATACTTTATAGCTAGTTATATAAAATATATATAGAACATAGACTGACAGGTTGCTTTTCTAACCATTGCAACTTTTTTGTAGTTGCAGAAAACTGGATTTGAAGTTCTTAGCAGATAATTATTACACACTTTACATATTTATAAACAGAAATTCTCACATTGATTTGCACTCAATGATGTGGTTATGACTTGTTTCATCAGTGTTTTTTAGAATAGACATAGTACAACTAAAATGTAACTTCATACTAATAAGAGTTTATCTTCAAAAGACTTCATTTCTGTCAAGTTTGAACTCTACATATTTACTTTTTTTCATACTTCCCTTATCTTCCTTTTTTGCTCATTCCATTTTCTCAGTTGCATATGACTAATGTATTGTTATTCTTATCCTGAATCAATCAAAATAATCACTTCATTATTTTCAGACTTGCCTTCTTAACCTTTGATCCAACTGAGTTTTCTTCCTCTGACCCCATTTTGCCCTCATTCTAAGCAACCCTTTTGAACCTTTTGAAAATTACCCATTTTCCACACTATAATTTCTTCCATTAACTCACTTTTCTAACATATATACACATACATACACACACACACACAGAGCATGAGATTTTTCTCCATTGTCTTTTTAATAACAGAGAACTGCACTTCATAAAACAAATGCAAAGTTCTGCATCACAGACATATTGCACCCCCCCAAAAAAGGTGTGTTTACAGGGGAGGGGAGGAATTGGTCTGTGCTGTTGAAATATCATAGCATTTCAAACAGAATATTTAGTTGCTAGTAATGTTTCCTGTCTTAGTACACCAATTATTGGTCAATAACTGTCAGACCACCACACTTCACAACACAAGAGCAGAAGGCACTTTTTAATAATGCTGGTAAATGAAACATCTGTTAAGATAATAATAAAAAGGATAACTATTGAATATAAACATCTCTGAAAAATCAATAATTATATCCAAGAAAATGGTGTGATTTATACTGTTAGTTCCAAAATTAATCATCTAGTTTAATTTAATAACAGAATGAGGATTTCATCATTATAGATGAGTAAAGTACACTACTGGAAGAAAAAAATCCTCTTTTCAGTAATGGAGTTCTGCAGCAGCAATACATTACAGCATTATCATCTGGTTCATTACTAATTCGCTGCCTGGCAGACAGACAGTAGTGTGTCAGAGTCACCCATCAGCTGCGTTTAAAGACTTTGAGGATTATATTTTTTTCTGTGCCACTTCTTTGTATTATTGCTGTTAATGAATGGAAGAGGTAGCAATAGTATTCGCTAATTAGAATTATGTCATAGTTACACTGTAACACTATTGTAAAGCACTAAGGTCCAAGAAAAGCAGTTTACTACATTTCATTATCATAGGACTAATCTTAAGGAATTTTCCAGCATTTAGGGAGTAGCCTTGCTTTCCAATTGTTTATTCATGTAGTCATAAGATTTGCTTTCCAACTGTTTTCTAGACCTGCATGCTCATCCTGACTCTGCCACTGACTAACCTATTATGTGATATAGGGCAAGACACTTTTGTAGTTTTGGGGCAATAGATGATCTGAATTGGCTGTGGCATCAGAAAGATAAGGAGCTTTGGCTGGAATGCATAACACCTCGCCAAACCACCATATATGTGTTCATGGAGAGCACGTTTCCTGTTAGCAAGCCAGAGGTTTCAAGATTTCGTTACCATTTAAGGAACTCAAGAGTTTTCATTCTTTTTGTGAATTTAAGCCTGTAAGAAGTGTGGAGGCCAGCATGGTGCACACATGTGTAATGGGGGTAAAGGAAAAACCTTCACAAAGTGGGATGGTCAACAGAAGCCCACCCCCAATGCGGGAGAGGGGACAACTGTGGTTCCAGAAAAAAAGCCAATCTCCAATTAAATTATTAGTAGGAATCAATAACCCTGTAATAACCAATAATCTCAACAAGACTGATAGATCTTATTTATGGGGCGGGGGAGAAACTGACAGTTTTGATAGAAGAAAGAAATCAATGCCAATTACAAAATTAGAACATAAGATCATAAGAATGGTCGTACTGGGTCAGACCAATTGTCCATCTAGCCCAGTATCTGTCTTCTGACAGTGCCCAATGCCAGGTGCTTCAGAGGGAATGAACAGAACAGGTAATCATCAAGAGATGAACAAACAAAACTCAGCAAAAGTAGCACCTAAAATAATTAGGTCTTTTTTTTTTTAATGATCAGTAACGGATTTACAATCCTATTCACCCTGAAGGCAATAACTTAAAAGTGCTAAAAGAGAGTATTGGCTAATTCATGATTAATTTTACCATGGAGGATCCTTGGTGAATGAAAGTATTAATTCATATTTAGGCGTGTAGCCTAAATCCCTTTCTTTAATTTTTGTCTCACTGTTGTACAGAAACAACATAGTTCACAAAGTATTGTCAATCACAATAACAGAAATTAAAAACTGTGTCACAGACAGCACTTTGATTTATTGTTGAGCATTCCAAAGGAGAATTTGCAACATGCAAGGAAAATTACTTTCAGTGAGAAAGTTCCTATATCAAATGACACTCTCAGTGACAAACTTCTCATTTTACTCTGAATTGGTTGCCATAGGTCAACATGGGATCTAAACCAGTGGCTCTCAGCCTTTTCCAGACTACTGTACCCCTTTCAGGAGTCTGATTTGTCTTGTGTACCCCCAAATATTACCTCACTTAAAAACTATTTACTTACAAAATCAGACACAACAATACAAGGTTTCAGTGTAGTAGCCGTGTTAGTCCGTGTCAGCAAAAAGAAAATAAAGGAATATTTGTGGCACCTTAGAGACTAACAAATTTATTTCAGCATAAGCTTTCGTGGACTACAGTCCGCTTCATCGGATGTATAGAATGGAACATACAGTGGGATGATATTTATACATTCAGAGAAACATGAAAAAGTGGAAGTAACCATACCATCTGTAAAAGGCTAATTAATTGAAAGGAACTGTTATCAGTAGGAAAGAAACTTTTGAAGTGATAATCAACATGGCCCATTACAGACAGTTGACACAAAGGTGTTAAAGGTATTTAACGGAGGGGGGGGGGATAAATTCAATTAGCGTAATGACTGAGCCATTCACAGTCTATATTCAGACCTAAGGTATTGGTATCTAGTTTGCATATTAATTCAAGTTCCGCAGCTTCTCATTGGAGTCTCTTTTTGAAGTTTTTCTGTTGCAAAATTGCTACCTTTAAGTCTGTCATTAAGTGATTAGGAGGTTAAAGTGTTCACCTACTGGCTTTTGAATGTGATGATTCCTGATGTCAGATTTGTGTCCATTTATTCTCTTGCATAGAGACTGTCCAGTTTGGCCAATGTACGTGGCAGAGGGGCCAGCAGTGTACAAGAAGTGGTACAAGATGACATGCTGAGTCCAGCTCAGTAGATTTTGCTTGAGAAGGTGATCAAAATTCTTGCGCCCATAGATACGTTCATGACACCTGCATCCCTGTGGTAGTACCAGCTGCAAGGGTATGGCAGCCCACCTCAAAATACAAAAGCCAGAACAAGAGAATGAAAGAGGAAGTAGCTGCTATAGCTAAGCAATTCAGCAAAGTGAACAAACTAAGGAATTATACAACATGGCTTTTGTGGTGGATCTTCACACGAAGCTCTCTCTCTCTTTGATTCAGTCACACAGAGACAATATGCAAGCTGCCACATATATATCTGTCAAGAATGCGAGAAATAAAAAATCCAGAAAAGGGAAAATAAAGATTGCACAGAGACTATTAACCAGTCCCCTAGTGAAGAAAGATCTATATTTCCACTTTGGAGCCACTGGGAATTTTTGACTGATTTTCAGGCTCCAGTAAGTAACAATGCTTTCAAGACCTATATCATTGAGCCTAATATCCCATACATAGAAGGCCTTGTTGGGTGATGGAGGTAAAACACTTACTGATTTTCACATTGTGCAAACCTTTCTTTGTTTTACTTCTGAGCTTGGCCTACCAGACATAAGATTATGAAAGTTTAAGATGAAATGACTTATGGGTCATCTAGCTACCTATCTCCCAAGACAGGATTACTTCCTATTGTAAGTTAACATTTACAAATGATGTATCCAGACTAGCCCCAAGCAACTAGATTCTATCACTTCTGTTGGGAAACTATTTGAGAGTTCAATAAATCTTACAGTACAGAATTCTTCCCGATAGCCTAAGGTTTCCTTTCTTCTTTGTAGTTGTACTCCCCCTTCAATTCTCTAAATAATTATTTTCCCTCCATGGTGTATGCACCTTCAGTATTTGTAGAACTATGTTCTAACTGTGTTACAATTTCAAACAAGCTGGCCCAAATCAGGCAGCCCCTGGGCCAGAAGCAGCAGCAACAGTTTGGGTGGGTGGGAGGAGGCTGAGGGCTGGGGCAGGGGGTTGGGGTGTGGGGTGCTCTCACAGGCATATCCCTGCATCTACTAGGTGGAAGCGCCAGGGGGCTCCTGCAGGTGCTGAGAGCTGCAGATCTGGAGATTGTGGTGGGAGGAGCGAGCAGAGCCCCCCTTGGCCACCCCTGCCCCTAGGAGCTGCAGGGACATGCTGGTTGGAGTCAGGTAGGGAGCCTGCCAGCCCTGCCAACCCTCCCTTCCCAGCACCAGAAGGGATCCTGGGTCACTCCCCAGAGCACCTGCACACACACACACACACACACCCAGCCCAAGTTTTAGTTAGGGGTATATAGTAAAAGTCATGGATCGGGTAGTAAACAAAAAGTCATGGATCGGGCACTAAACAAAAATTCATGGTCCGTGACCTATCCATGACTTTTACTAAAATATACCCATGACTAAAAGGTAGCCTTAATTATGATCCAGGGTTATTATTAAAAATCATAAATAATATGATCCAGGGTTATCAACTAGACATATACAGATACAATCTACCTATAATTGTCATTAATGCCTACAAAGGACTGAGAGAGTAAGGGGAGCTGTAGGAGGGAGGTTGGTTCCTGTGGCTTATCGTGGTAAAGAGAGACGAGATGCAAGGGGAAAGGTCTCTTCAGCCTGATTTGATTAGGGTTATAGCCTTGTTTTGGTGTTACTTTGGGAAACTTAGGTTTAAAGGATAAAACTGCAATGACGGAATGGCCAGAACAATCTTTTGGATGCTACATTAGTCTTTCCCAGGCTGGTGTGAGACCATACAGCAGCTTACATTAATAATATATGTGTAGTAATATCTAAAATCTATATATTAATTATGACTTAGTAATTAATAATTTAATCTGACAATGTTTTAATAATGTATTATATACATCCATTTAAAAATATTATCCAGCAGCTATTAATATCTGCTTGTAAGTTGCAATCAGTTTTTTCCTTTTAGATTTTTACACAGAATAATTCTACTGCAAAGTATCAGAGTTTCAAAAAGTAACCCTATTGTTTAATTTAAATCTTCTCAACATTTAAAGTAAAATACTTTTTCTTGCGACATGCAGTATTATCTTGTGGAAGTGCACAGCCCCATCTCAGTCATGTTAGGATTAAAGAGCTCCTCTGGGCAAAATCAACCTTATCCCAATGCACCTGTGAGGTCTGTCAATCCTAGAGATGGATGGGGTCTTTAAAAGGGAGGATCCCTGCTCAATGAAGGGTGGCAAGCAGGGAATTGCTGACTGGGGAAATGGCTTGAGACAAGAAGTGTAGGCAAAAGAAAGGAAGTGTAGGAAAAACCAGTTACCTACTTTTCAGTAACAGTTGCTCTTTGAGATGTGTTGCACATATCTATTCCATTGTATGTGTGTGAATGCCTTATGCATTGTTGGAGGAATGTGGCTACTATAGCCATGCATTTTGTAAATACACAAAGGGCTGCTGACAGGCCAAAAGTACTAGAAACTGGTAGTGGGAGTCTGCTATGTTGAATTGACTGTGAGAAGAAATGCCCTTTAAGTCGAAAGCAGCATACTAGTCCCTGAGATCTAAGGAAAGGAAAATAGATGCTACAGTATCCATCTAGAATTTTGTTTTCTTTAGGAGCTTGTTTATCTGCTTTAGATATAAAATAGGCTTGCAATCTTCCCACCTACACACCCTGGGGCTGCTGGACATGTTCAAGTCAAGATACACATGATCCATCCTCAGAATCTGATGAGGAGTCAGCTTCCTCAGAACACAGTAGAGCAGACTCCACTGGTACTGGGGAAACTGGGTCTGAGTGTGGAGATGCGGGTACTAGCAAGATCAACACTGGCTTTCCTTTAGATGGAACCCTGTGGAGAGGAGCCACAACTGTAGAAGCCACTGGTACTTAAGGTTGCTCTCTGACTGGAGCCAAGACCGTGGGAGCGTGCACTTCTGATCCCAATTCTGGCTGAGATTCCTGAGCAGCAGGGAAAGCAGGCACCAATAGGTTAAAGCACCTCCGCTGCCTCAAAATCTTCAGGTGTAGATAGTACTGGAAAGGGCTCCTGAATCTGTGGTACCGAAAAGTCCACTGGTCCTTCAGGATTGGTCTCAATGGACTTTTCACAGGCTCTGGAGTCAGCAATCCCTCCTGGTTTACAGATGGTGTCTGTAAGAAGATACCTCTTCTTTGAGTGCACCTCCAAGTCCTTACCTCCACTTGGTGCCTTCACCATAGACATTGAAGGCACCAAGTCTTTGGGAGACTTAGTTGTCTCTTATGTACCAGCAATGAGGATCTGCCTCTGGACTCAGTCAAGACAGGAGGAGAACTCCTAAGTGACTGGGATGTACTTGGTACTCATTCCGAGTGGAAAGGTTCCAACAGCAGGTGAAGTGTAGACTCTATAGCTAGAACTTGAGCCTGGCAGCCCTGTCCCTTTTCAACCCTTTTTGAACCCTCTACAAGTGTGACATTTTTCATTCACATGCACCTCTCCCAGCCAGTTATGGCAGCTGTGGTGTGGGCCGACTATTAGCACAGTCTCGTTACATGAATGACAGGTCTCGATGCCAAAAGAATGAGGTATTAGTCCAATATTGCGCCTGGTACCCAACTATTACTATCCTAAACTTATTCTTGTATCTAAATATGTACAAAACCACTACGTTAGACCAAAAACTAAGCCTATAGGTACTAGGTACACTAAAAGAGGGAAGCCTTGCAGATATAAAGATTGGAACTTCAACAACCATCACTGGTGTTAGGGAAGATCTGAGGGGTGTTGGGGCAGAATGGCCATTTATACATGCATGCCATCGTGCAAGGCACTCATGCTGCCCTGATGGGTACCGCTGAGGAAAAATAACTGTGAATGAGGTGCACACACCCCTACAGTGGGATGGACATGCAACTACTCTAAGAATTAAATATATTTGACAGATGCTGGGCAATTGATTAAATTATGACCCCCTTGAGGACTGGAGGATTGATTGTAGGGAGCATTAAGACTATAAAAGCCACACACAAATGTTCTTCACTGTACTAGGGAGAAATAAGGGAATCAGTGGCACTTGCTGCACATTTAGAAAGGTGTAACAATATGGTTTTGCCCCCGTATTGTGTATCTTTAAAAATGTGTAAATGACAAAATACAGTATATAAAATGGCTTATGTAATTTAAAAATTGACAATGTCAGTTAAACGGCATACAAAAATTAGGTGTACAGGTGGTTTCCTCTAATACTCTCGACAGTGCTATCCAGTATTGGGCCATTAACTAATGCTGGCAGCATTAATCAGCCACCTACCTCCTACTTCCAAGCACAGCAGCCAAATTATGGCTGCCTTGTAGACCGTGCAGGCAGGAAGACTCCTTGTGTCTACCAAAGTGAATATTTAACGAGATAGAATTGTAAATTTCATGGATTAAGGCCAGCAGGACCATTAGGGTTGTCTCACTTCCTGCATAATACAGGCTATGGAATTTCACCCAGTGATTCCTGCATCAAGCCCAACAATTTGTGATTATACTACAGCATATTTTTAGAAAGATATCTAATCATGAGTTCCAGATAAGGGAGAATTGACCATATCCTTTGTTAAACTATTCCAATGGTTAATTAGCCCCACTTAAAATATTTTAAACTTACTGACATTTTGAACTTTGCTGAGTACAACTTACAACATTTTTTCAGTGTTCATAGTAAAAATATGATTGATATTTTTCAGTGGAGCTCAATACAGGGTGTATCTACCTCCATGGATGCTAAGCAATATGGACAGTGAGAGAGTGGCACTTGAAACAAACAGAACTCAGAAAATCCCCCTCATTTATTTGCCTTCACCATTAGTCATTAGAAAAGTTGTCCATAAAGTTAAACATCAGAGCAACTAGATCAAAGCTGAAGATAATGAAACAAGCAGCATCCAGGCCTAATGCTGTTCATAAACATGTTTGTTCCTCTTTAGGATTTTATATACTGAGAAAAAAAAATGTCCATTCTCCTTAAAGTGGCATATTTTAGTTATTAAAAAGTATATAGTGTTTCCCATAATAATTAAGAGCTTTCATTTTCCCAATGATCTTGTACCTTTATTAAGGTAGAGTAACACATTCTGAAACAAGTATTTTTGCTGACTTCTAGAACTAAATTCAACCTAATGTCTACATATAATACATTTAACCAAAAATATCAAAATGTGTCAAATGATTAAATATACAGTCACATGTATATATAAAATATTTAAAGCTTTGAAATTTTTGGCTAAAATCTAGTACTTTTCCTTTATTTTTTGCATGGTTCTCCATGTCTTGTTGGGACCAAACCAGAAATAATGAAAGACTATTCTAATGGCATTTCCAGACTGGCAGGACATACTAGAAATCTCAAGGGAAAACTTGAACTCATGAGCGCAGGCACCAAATTTCTTCTTTCAGGATGGGTGCTCCACTCCTATTCTGCCCCAAGGTCCCACCCTCACTCCGCCTCTTCCCACCCCCTGCTCTGCCCCCTCTCTCAAGGCCCCACCCTACATCTTCCCATCCCCGCTCCTCCCCATCCTGAGGCCCTGCCAACATTCTGCCCCCTCCCACCAACACCTCCCGTTGACCAGCTGATGGGCAGGATCCACCAAACAGCTAATGGGTGGGTGTCTGGTGGATGCTGAGCATCCACTGTTTTTCTTCCGTGGGTGCTCCAGCTCCAGAACACCCACAGAGTCAGCACCTATGCTCATGAGATTCCTGCCAGTTTTTGCAAACTTTAGCAGTTCAGATAAATATCTGAATTTTGGGTGCTTATTCATACTGAATCTGACCTGTAAAAAACCAAACAAAAACACACTTTTGAGAAATGGATTTGTTGAGATTCACCTATTTCTAAGTGAGGGTGAATATGATGAAGGGCTAAATCTTTCCTTACTCACATGAGCAATAATTGATGCAATGTATCATGATAGAAAAGAAAAATACAATAAGCAGTTGCTGATACTGTACATGTTGGAAATGGATTAATGTGAACCTTGCATACATGAACTTACCATCTGCTTCATTTCCTCATGGCAAGCAGAGATCGGAGATCACAAGCCTTTATACAAAAAGTAGTCTGTCCCACTTTGTGTACTACTGGCATACTTCACAAATATGGACATTATGTCAAAATCATATTCATTTTTCAGAAAATATCCCAAGTACTGTACCATAATACAAATGTCCCCATTCCTAGTCCTCTTGATTGTCCAAACTCATAGGTTAACAGGTACTGAAAGAGTCTCTTATACACTTCTCGAGCAGTCATTTTTAATACATATATACACCCTCACTTACAACACTGAAATAAATATTGTGCTAGTAATTGTGCAGTATTATAAAGCCTGAAACTGAAACAGTTGGGTTTTTTTAATGGAAGTTATAAGAAAGTTTTGCATCTGAGCATGTGTGTGTACATAGTCATTAATAATACTCCTCCATACACACATAGCAAATTAAGCCAGACACAACTATACAGAAGTATTTGTTTGCCCTCTGTTTGCTTATACTTGCACATTTACCTATTGTCTAGAATGCCCGTGGCTAATGTATATCATTGTGTGATTGTGGGAAAGTGTTGATTTAAGTGTAAGGGATTGTTTTGTATGTGTATGAAAAAACAAGAAATCTGTATAGCAGAGAAGAATGACTGCCTCAGGATACGCTTTAAACTTTTGCAATTAATTGTTTGGCTGTTAGTCATCTTTTCATAAGAGAGAATATATGCAGGGCTAACTGTAGAAATAGGTACTAGAAAAGTGAGAAAATAAGACACGGAGACAGATAAAACAGATACGGTATATGGAATAAAAGCTCTGTTTTACAGGGTTATTTTTCTAATTATAGCCACATCTCAAAGGCATACAAAAATAACAATTGATACATTTTTGGACACATGAATACCATAAGTACCTGAAATACAATAATTTACTAACACACACAGGAGAGCATAGGGAAGGGTCATTATTACAGCTGGTTGATATTTTTGAAACTAATTTGTGTGTCAAAATGACATTTCTTAAAGTTTCTTGTGAAAAATCATTGAGAGAATTTTTTTAATGTTGTGGCTTTTCTGGTAAAAATCTGAATCTTCAATAAGTGACAGTGTTCAAAAAATGGTTCAATAAAATGTTTTAAACAGATTTTTTTTAAAAGTGCTATACCAAAAATCACGAAATTAAAATAAAGGGATCCATTTATATTTCAAATGGAAATTTCAAAAAATTCTAATGAAAAATACGTTTATTTTTGACTATGTTTAGTCATTTATAGTGTAGTGTTTGGGAAAAGCCATAAGAGGAAGGAATAAAGACTTCAGCAATGGCCTTGGAAAGGGAAGTATGACTTCTTGCAATATTCCAGAGATTGGCAGGTATGGCCAAGATTGACATACAGTTACGAAGAACAACTTTGGAAGTAAAAGATAGTTTCAAGATTTTTGGCCTTTAGAAGAAAAAGACGGTTACTCACCGTAGTAACTGTTGTTCTTCAAGATGTGTTGCTCATATCTATTCCAATTAGGTGTGCGCGCGCGGCGTGCACGATCGTCGGAAGATTTTTACCCTAGCAACACTCGGTGGGCCGGCTGGCGCCCCCTGGAGTGGCGCCGTTACGTTGCCTGATATATACCGCAGCCGGCCCAGCGCCCTCTCAGTTCCTTCTTGCCAGCTATTCTGACAGTGGGGATGGAGGGCGGGTTTGGAATAGATATGATAAACTAAGTTCACCGGGGGAAGGAGACCAAAGCCCCGAGGTAAGTGGGGAAGTGGGATACTGGGAGGAAGCACAAGTAGGTGAGTGCAAGAGGGGAGGGCTCCTGCCCCATACTGGGATAGCAGGACGATCGGTGAGTTACCTTAAATGCCTATACACAAATGCAAGAAGCCTGGGGAACAAGCAGGGAGAACTGGAAGTCCTGGCACAGTCAAAGAATTATGATGAAATTGGAATAACAGAGACTTGGTGGGATAACTCACATCACTGGAGTACTGTCATGGATGGATATAAACTGTTCAGGAAGGATAGGCAGGGCAGAAAAGGTGGAGGAGTTGCGTTGTATGTAAGAGAGCAGTATGACTGCTCAGAGCTCCAGTATGAAACTGCAGAAAAACCTGAGAGTCTCTGGATTAAATTTAGAAGTGGGAGCAACAAGGGTAATGTCGTGGTAGGAGTCTGCTACAGACCACCAGACCAGGGGGATGAGGTGGACGAGGCTTTCTTCCAGCAACTAACAGAAGTTGCTAGATCACAGGTCCTGGTTCTCATGGGTGACTTTAATCACCCCGATATCTGCTGGGAGAGCAATACAGCGGTGCACAGACAATCCAGGAAGTTTCTGAAAAGTGTAGGGGACAATTTCCTGGTGCAAGTGCTGGAGGAACCAACTAGGGGGAAAGCTCTTCTTGACCTGCTGCTCACAAACAGGGAAGAAATAGTAGAGGAAGCAATAGTGGATGGGAACCTGGGAGGCAGTGACCATGAGATAGTCGAGTTCAGGATCCTGACACAAGGAAGAAAGGAGAGCAGTAGAACAGAGACCCTGGAATTCAGAAAAGCAGACTTAGACTCCCTCAGGGAACTGATGGGCAAGGTCCCGAAGCCGCTTACCTCTCCAAGGGAACAGCAATTCCATTCCTTGGACGTCCGTAGGGCACCTCGCCTTCTACATCGAGCGGACGAAGCCCTTTCGGAAAACGACTCAGCTATTCATCGCCGTGGCAGACCGGATGAAGGGCCTTCCGGTCTCCTCCCAACGCATCTCATCCTGGATGGCTACGAGGGCCTGAAAGTGTGCCTCTGGCAGAAAAGCTCAGGCGAGAGTCGAGTCCAGCACTGCGCCTATAAAGTCTAACCTCTGGGTTGGCTCCAAAGTGGACTTTTCTACATTCAGGAGGAGGCCGAGCTGCTTGAACATGCTCAAGGTCGTCCGAATGTGCGATTGGACTTGGCTGCTGGAATTGCCGCGGATAAGCCAGTCGTCGAGGTAGGGGAACAGCTGAACTCGCTGTAGACGAAGGGCGGCTGCCACCACGGCCATGCACTTCGTGAATACCCTTGGAGCTGTAGAGAGGCCGAAGGGCAGAACCATGAACTGGAAGTGTCTTTGGTCCACCACAAAGTGAAGGAAGCGCCTGTGTGGTGGGTAAATTGCAATATGGAAATATGCGTCCTTCATGTCGAGGGCGGCATACCAGTCTCCAGGATCCATAGAAGGGATAATGGTACCCAGGGAAAGCATACGGAACTTCAACTTTAACATAAATTTGTTGAGTCCCCGCAAGTCCAAGATAGGACATAGCCCCCCTTTTGATTTGGGGATTACGAAATAACGGGAGTAAAAACCCCTGCCCCTGAACCTCCTCTATTGGGACCTCCTCTATTGCTCCTATGGATAGGAGCGTTTGGACCTCCTGAATTACGAGTTGCTCGTGAGAAGGGTCCCTGAAGAGGGACGGGGAAGGAGGGTGGGAGGGAGGGGGGGAGACAAACTGAAGGTGGTATCTGCTTTCCACCGTGTGTAGGACCCAGCGGTCCGTGGTGATATTCGACCACGCACGGAAGAAATGGGAAAGGCGGTCTCGGAAAGGGGAGAAAGGATTGAGAACTGAGACTGGTATTCTGCCCTCGAGCATCCCTTCAAAAGTTTTGTTTGGGCCCCGACGATGGTTTGTGGGGGCCCTGTCTCTGTCCAGTCTGGCGACCGGACTGTTGCCTCCTGCCGCCTCGGCCACGTGGTCTCATCGAGAAGTCGTGTCGAGGCGCGTACACGGTGTAGGGATGCTGCACGAAGGGCCGGAAGGGTCTGTGTTGCGTGGCTGGAGTATGCATCCCCAGCGTGCGGATGATAGTGTGACCATCTTTTAGGGTCTGCAGCCTCGGGTCAGTCTTTTCGGTAAACAGACCCCGACTTTCGAACAGTAGGTCCTGGATGGTATACTGGACCTCCGGAGGAAGGGTGGAGGACTGGAGCCAGGAGATACGCCACATGGCGACTCCTGAAGCTATTGTCCTTGCGGCTGAGTCAGCGATATCCAAGGAGGCCCGCAAGAACGTCCGGGCCACCTTCTTGCCCTCCTCTACCAGTGCTGCATACTCCTGCCTGGACTCCTGGGGTATAAATTCTTTGAATTTTTGCATGGAGGTCCAGGTATTATAGCCATATCGGCTCAGGAGTGCTTGTTGGTTAGCCGCTCTAAGCTGAAGGCCCCCCACCCCCAATAGATCTTTTTGCCAAACAAGTCCAGGCGCTTGGCGTCCTTGGACTTAGGGGCGGGTGCCTGTTGGCCATTCCTTTCCCTCTCGTTCACGGATTGAACGACCAGGGAGCACGGTGGGGGGTGAGTGTAGAGGTACTCAAACTCTTTTGGTGGTGCCATGTATTTCCTCTCCACACCCCTGGCAGTGGGGGGTATGGAAGCTGGAGATTGCCAGACTGAGGTGGCGTTGGCCAGTATAGTTCGTACAAAGGGAAGAGCTACCCTGGTGCAGGGCGTCAGCAGTGAGAATGTCCACAACAGGGTCCTCCAGCTTTACCACCTCCTCAACCTGCAGATTCATGTTGAGGGCCAATCTGCGCAGTAGGTCCTGGTGGTCCCGGAGATCAATAGGAGGCGGGCCTGAAGATGATGCTCCTGCCACTGCCTCGTCCGGGGAGGAGGAGGACGACAATCCAGGGACTAGAGGATCCTGGGATAGGTCCTGGTGCGGGATGTCCGAGGTCTTCATGCCCAAGGCCTCCGGGTTTGGGATCTCGGCCAATAGCTGGGCTGGAGGGTCTGAGCTGTCTGGAGGAGGGCGGGAAACCGTTGACTCCGGTGCCCGGGACTCCGAATGAGCCGTTTGGGAGGCTCTGGAGGGGGCCCCTTGGGACTGATGGTATGCCATCGGAGTCCAAAAGGGCCACTGCGTCAGGGCTTGCAACATCTCCTGTCCCTCGACTGGCCAGTGGCTCTGGTCCTACGCCACGTAGTCCTGGTCCGCATAGTAATCGCTACCGGCCCTAGAGGACCAGGAGGCCGAGCGGGAGGGCCAAGGCGGTGCAGAGTGACCTTGAGGGGTGGTCTGCGTAGCCATGCTGTGTCGCAGTGCCGGGGATCGGTACCTGGACCTGGATCAGTACTGACGGCTGTCTCGGTACCGGGAGCCTGACCTGGAACGCGTACGCCTCGGTGAGCGGTAGCGAGATCGATCATCCGGAGATCTACACTGCGACCGGCTGTGGGACCGGGAGCGGTACCGGGAATTATTGTATCATCGCCTGGAGGTCGACCTGGAGCGGTACCACGAGTATGACCGTCGCTGAGAGGGTAAACAGTGCTGGGACTGCGAGCGGCGTTGAGGAGAACCAGGTTGATGTTGGCTGGCCTCCGCATGCGGCACCGAACGTATCATGGCCGGTTTGCCGCGGGACGTGACGATTCGCAATGGCGGTACCGAAGATGCCGGATCCGTCATGGCGATCAGGTCCCGTGCTGCCGAGAAGGTGTCCGGAGTGAACGGCAGCGTAAGCTCTACCTCGGTGTGTACTGGAGAGCTGGCGGTTACTGAGCTCGACGGCCCTTGCAGGACCGGAGTCATCGGTACCGGAGCCTTAACAGGCTGCCCTGAGCTCAACGGTCTCTGTGGTACCGGAGTCGACAGGGTTGGTGCCGGCATCAGCGGCGGTGCCGGACTCGACGACCCCTGTGGAGTCGAAGTAGGTGGCATAGGCATCCTGGCCACAGGCACCGAGCTCAACGGTCCTTGCGGTACCCGAGTCATCGGTGCTGGCGCCGGGCCGGGCTTGGTGCGGTCTTGAACCGGCGGTGGTTGCAGTGGCACCGGGGTCAGGGTCGGTGCAGGACCCAACTTCCTCACTCTTGGACACAGGGAACGGCGCCTCTGAGGGGTCCCGGTTTGAGGTGTTCGGTGCCTAGGTTCTTTACTGGAGCTCAGGCGCTCCGGTGCCGCTGGTGCCGCACCTGCTGCGGGAGTCGGCACCGGGGTTTGGTGCGGGGCCGACATCGGGCTAAGAGACGCTTCCAAGAGGAGCTGCTTCAAGTGAAAGTCCCGCTCCTTCTTGGTTCGCGGCTTCAAAGCCTTACAAACATGACACTTCTCGGGAAGGTGGGACTCCCCGAGGCACTTCAGACAGGAGTCGTGGGGGTCCCCCGTGGGCATCGGCTTCTGACAGGCCAAGCAGGGCTTGAATCCCGGAGAGCCAGGCATTGGCCAGGTACCGGGAGGGAGACAGGGGAGAAACCCCTTATCTCCCACTACTATTTACACTAACTACTACAAACAAACTATCAAAAAACTATTCACAACTACTTAAGAAGTACTTAAACTATCAACAATGGTAAATGAGTGCTAACTATGCTAGGGAGGTGGAGATCAGCTAAGCTGCGTTCCACAGTTCCAACGACCGTCACGGGCGGTAAGAAGGAACTGAGAGGGCGCTGGGCCGGCTGGGGTATATAGCAGGCACCGTAACGGCGCTACTCCAGGGGGTGCCAGCCGGCCCACCGAGTGTTGCTAGCGTAAAAATCTTCCGACGATCGTGCACGCCGCGCGCGCACACCTAATTGGAATACATATGAGCAATCACTCAAAGAAGAAGGTCTAAATTAAGGAGAATGGTAATGAAATTACAGCTCTGTGACAGAGGCTGTCAGCCTTTAAAGTAAACAAAAATAGGAAGTTACTATATAACATAGAGGTAACAAGTGTCACAAATACCTGGATGAGAGATGAAGGAATCAGAAAGCATTGAGACAGATGAATAGGTGGGAGTTATTCACAGATAAATGTTTCCATTTGGGGCATAAAGCAATGAAAATTTGGTGGAAGAAAATATTTGATAGACAATGAAAAAATACTGTGGAGGAATATAAAAACTATAGGAGATGAAAAATGAGCAACTCCAGGTAAGATTCAAGCCGGGACAGAAAAGTACTGCAGTCACCAGTTTCTAGATATTGTAAAGATAGTGGATTTTGTAATAGTATTGATAATTCTAAGCAAGCATGAAAAGCAAAATATTGGATTCATTATAAGGAGAGTGCTATACCTCTTTCTATGGTTAGAAGACTTCCATTCCCAGTATTGTAAGTTTTCCTTTGATAAGTACTCAACCCACTTGAGTTGTAGCTTCCACTAAAGCTCAAACTCTTAAATGTAAGTTACCCTAAAGTTTATATACACTTGCAAACAGATTAGTAAAAATTTAGCAATTTTCCAAATTCTCAAATTCCAGTATATTTTGCGCTGCACCTATAAGGTGAAATAAGACTAAATTTATTTTCTTTTATCATGAAGTAATATATTGTATTGTAGCAAATATGCTTTAAAAAAAACAGGATTTCAATCAAGAATAATTTTATCTTAATTCTGTGTCTGCTAGAACGGAAATTAATTTTCCCAGGAAAGAAGATATGAAAACGAATTCGAACTGACAGATACACAATGTGCTGCATTGCTATTATTATTTTATCATAACTCTTTGTGAGGTTAAAGTTAGCCGATTCAATTATTTTTTATGTATAATTCAAAGGCAACATACCATATAGATACAGCTGTTTTTAATTTTAATATATTACTCTAACACAAAGACAAACAGCAAACACTGATTGAAGCAACAGAGTATTTAAAGATGTTTTAGGCCAATTATTTTAATCCTCACAGAAACTAATTAGGCTTTTGTAAGAGTGCCAGGAAAAATTAACATCCAGTTCACATAGTTCTGCTTCTTTACAGCATATGTTTACAAACTCAGACAAAAACCAATACATTTGATTAGAGGACAGTCTTTTTAAAAGCACTTTTTGTCACAAGCAGAGAATGGATGGAGAATTTTGAACTTGAATTTCAAAATCAATGGTTAGCTGTGACATACATAGCAATTTTCTGCAATATCCTGGACAAACCTATTTGAATTACATTTAAGTATGTAGTTCATTGTATTAAAATGCAAATGCTTATGTATTATTGTGGGATTGTAGGTAATGTCTCTAGGGAGGACATATGAGTCATATAAACCCTGGTAAGTGTTATGAGCTTCAAAAGAACTATTTGAAACAACGTGCAAGACAAGAATGAACTTTTTCAAATTAAGTGGGTTTCCCAGGAAATTTCTATGGGAAGGTATATGCAAACGTACTCCCTCTAGTTATGCAAGAACGTAGCCATTTGAAGCTTGGTTCCAAGAAGGGAACCTTTGTCTGCTGATCACCTGTTACATGAGGACAAGATCAGAGTTTCAGATGGTATAAAGGAGTGACTCACTGACTCACAGGGGGATGCTTGTTCTGATCTGTTATGAACTTGTGACCATATTAAAACCCTTGTGGGGTTTTACGGACTGACTCCTACCAGAGACATTGTTGGAACTGGGGTGATCACTGAAACTTATTACCATAAGTATAGGTTCTTTAATTGTTTTAACATGTTTTCTCTATAATGTGTTCACCTTAAGAATAAATATGCTTGCCTATGAAGAGCTGTGCATTACCTTATAACTGCGGGCAATTAAGCAGTTTATAGTCTCTGAGGAGAAAAAACAATGCAGGTCTTCTTAGGCAGTCTGCCTTGCTGAGAATTCACAGTGCAGGCAGGGAACTCTGCAGCCTGGAAACTAGACAGTTAGGAGGGATTGAGATGCATGTCTCCGCCCAAGAGGACAGCTGGGGAGCTGGAAGCTCCTGGTGGACCACAGAGAGGGAATACAGGTACAGTTGTCCTAACTATGACAAGCTATAGGTTGGAAACAAGGTACATTTGAAGTGTAATGATGCAAAACCGCCAGTTCTTGTTTGTGTGAATTGCAAAAAAGTCTATTGAGGGAAGAACCCACCACCTGAAGATGGAATGCATCAATGAGACCCTTTATCTCCCATTTGTGATCTGTCGATAAGCCCCTGCTCATATCTATCTGCCAACATGTTCTTCTGCCCTGGTAATTGCCAAGAGCATAATGCAATGGTGCATGCACCAGTTCTTTTAGCTGTATGGCTTCTTTGCATCCCGGGGGGTGGGGGGGGAGGGGAATCAAGCCCTTCCATCACCTGTTTTTTGTAAAATATCACAGTTGTATTGTCAATCATGATATGAACGGAACAACCTTACGAGAGCAACAGGAACTCTTTGCAAGCATTTTGGACTGGTCTGAGTTCCAGAATAGTAATATGGAGCCACAACTCTTTGGTTATCCATTTTGCCTTGCGCTCTAAATGACATTTCAAGTGGGCTCTCCAACCCAGCAGTGAAGCATCTGAAACGACTGTTTTTGTTAGAAAAGGTGGGGAAAGGGGTATGTTTTTGGCAACCCTGCCTGCATCTTTCTATTGAAGGAGCAAGAGTAGAACCTCTTGTGAGATCAATTTGTCTTTGTTTGGTATGTCATTGAATACTACATGCAGCACAGGTAGAGTCTGATATGCAACACTACAAAGATGCCAGAGGCTTTACGGCCTAACAAGGTGAGACAAGGTCTTGCTGTAATCTGAGGTACTGACTGAAGTTGTATGATCAGGCTGGAGATGGTTTGGAATCAGGACTGAGGCAGGCAGGCTCTTGCTGTCTTTGAATCCAGAAAAGGTTCTATAAACTCTATCTTGTTGATCTGGTACTAAAATAGACCTTACATAATCAGTTTAAAACCAGGACTAAAGAGATGAGAAGTGGTCTGGATGGTATAGTGCACTTCCTAACAATTTCTGTCTTTGAATAGCCAGATATCTAAGTATACAGATATATCACAGTCTTCTTAGTTGAGCTGTCAGTACAGATAATACCTTCATAAATAGACTTGAAACTGTAAATAGGCCAAAACTTAGGACCCTGTATAAGTAATGGTTTTGAGCTACTACAAATTGCAGTTTATAAAAGGACTGTCAATTAGTAACTACTTTAACAATTAAAAACGATTAAACTAATTATTTACAAGGTTAGAGAAATCACGCAAGCTAAAAGTGATATGCACACTGAGCATCCTGTCTCAACCCAATGGTGTTGAGAAGGAACTGGAGTAATGGTTGGACAAGCTCTGCCCTTTATCCCCTCGGCATGGAGTATAGGGGTGTTCAGGCTGCATGCATGATCTGAACGGACATTGCAAACTAAAAATCTCCAAGTGCAATTGCAAGGTGCATGTTCACCTAGAGTAAAATACACAGAAACAATCAATTGAAGAATTATTTTTAATCAACACACTTCATTTTGATATGGTGAAACATAATATAAGAATTTGATATTACAGTTAATATTTTAATATAATGTAAAAATTATTTACAAGGTTAGAGAAATCACGCAAGCTAAAAGTGATATGCACACTAAGCATCCTGTCTCAACCCAATGGTGTTGAGAAGGAACTGGAGTAATGGTTGGACAAGCTCTGCCCTTTATCCCCTCGGCATGGAGTATAGGGGTGTTCAGGCTGCATGCATGAACTGAACAGACATTGCAAACTAAAAATCTCCAAGTGCAATTGCAAGGTGCATGTTCACCTAGAGTAAAATACACAGAAACAATCAATTGAAGAATTATTTTTAATCAACACACTTTATTTTGATATGGTGAAACATAATATAAGAATTTGATATTACAGTTAATATTTTAATATGATGTAAAAATCAAAATAAAATTTTGAAGTCAAAATTGAAGTTTTATTTTGTTGAAACAAGAATGTTGGCTTTTCCCTATCAAAAATGTCTATTACAATAAAGTTGTTTCCTCAAAATATTTTGATTTCAACAAAACTGCATTTTCCAGTAGAAAACTGCTCCATTGGAAACTTGACCAGCTCTAGTGCTTAGCCTATTAATTTGCTGAGTTGGTTGAATATTCCTAGTCTTCTGATATGTTAAGTGTTTGCTTTGTTGTGTGCACATTTTATTATTTTATTTTTATACTTCAAACACTACAGAATTTCAAAGTCTAATGGAACAAAGTATATAATCACCTACTGAAAAACAACACTTGAATCAATCAGCTGACAGCCAACAACATTTTAAAATGGTAAGTAATTAAGTACCTTACTTGTTATGGGGGATACAACATCCATTTCCCTGAAAAGAGAAATCAAAGAGAACAGCAGGAGCAGCAATGCTATTAGAACTATTGTAAATTTCAGAAGCTTCTTGAAGACAATTGCATTTTCCAATCAGCATCTATAGTCTGTGACAAATATAGCAATTTCCTGCAATATCCTTAATACAATAAATGTATGTATTATTATGGGCCAGGATCACATGCAACTTCTCTAGAGAGGAGATGTGACCGATGTAAAAACTGGGAGTTCAAAAAGACTATCCTGAAAATGTGCCAGACAAGTATGGACTTTTGGGACAAGTGTTAAATGGATTTCCTGGGGAATCCTTAAGGAGAGGTTAATGCAATTTCCTCAACTCTGGTTATGCAAAAATACACCATACTTTTAAGCTATGTTCCGGGAAGACAATTATCTGCTGATTATTGTTTACAAAAGGCCAAGATCAAAGGCACAAGCTGTTTAAAGAAATGACTGATCTGTCCAGTCCTGGTTCTAAATCTAAAGAGAGATGAACTTGTAACAACAGGGAAAACCCATTAGTTGGGTTTGAAGAACTAAAACCTCCCAGAGTGGGGGTGATCTTTTTAACATATGTGTAGGAACTTTTGTTTTAATATATTTTCTCTGTAATGCTTTTACCCGAAGAATAAAAATTATGGCTTAAAAGAAGTTGTGTGGTAACTTATAACTGGTCATAGCCTTCAGAGAGAAAGCAAAGTACACTATAGCAGTCTGGTTTCCGGGGGATATCAGAGTGTAAATCAGGGAGCTGTGAAGCCTTAAATACATCAATAAGAAAGGAGTGAGATGTGGGTCTCTGCCCAGGAGAGCAGACGTTTGGAAGCTGGAAACTTGTACGTCGGTGCCCTTGGTAGACCACAAAGAGGGGGTGGGGGAAACAGGTACTGTTGCCCTGAAACTGACACAGACATCATAAGCTCCCAAAGTCTGTTGTGAATCAACTTTGTGGTGAGGGAAGGGGGAAATGAAGGTAAAAGAGTCTGATGTTTTCTACTTTCATAGACATTCAATTCAAGACATGGCAAAATAGCTAAAAAGGCCTACAGTTATATTAAATATTAGCCAAAGTTCACTCGCTTGTACCCATTTGGAAATATTTACTAGCCAATTGGAAGAAGGCTTCTTTTTTTAAAAAAAAACAATATCCATTGTAGGAACTGATATAATGCATACACACAGCAGTCCATTACAATCTATTGTGTATAATTAATTGAAGCATTTATTAGGAAAGCAGGTATTACAACTTTTCATTATGAAATTCATTATAAACCTCACCCTTCTCCATTTCTCAGAATGATCTGAAAAACGTTTGCGTTTTTAGATGAAGAATTCCATAATGTGTGTCAGAATCCAGATATTTGCAAGAGACCAGGTCCATCTGAGTGGAGCGTCTCTGCCTCTGGCACAACAATACCATCGCTGTGCTCCCTGGCAGAATGACTCCCCTTAGAGACCCCCTTTAAAGTGGTATACACATCAGGTAGGGGATCTCTCTATAAAAGATACAGCCCTCACCTCAGTGATTTTCACAGCACTAGTGGGTTAGACAATACGAATCACCCACCTTGCCCTATTCAATGTAGTGTTCTCCCAGCCAGCATAGTTCTTTCTTCCTTGCCCTGTATGATCTCCCAACTTGTGAAGTGTCCTCCACAAGACACTAAAAACGTAAGAGAAGCATGCTTCAGAAATGGCTGGCTCTCACTCAGCTAATAAGGAGATTCACATGTGAAGGTCCGCTCTACATGCAGATCTTGAACACAGCATATGGTTATACATTCCTATGTATTTAAAATATTTGTCAGACTGCCAGAAATGTTAGGGAAATTTACTAAAAATTGTTAATTACTTTAGGTTATGAGATCGCAGAAAATATATATGCATAAAAATTGCCACTTCCAGGTTCATCATCTTCCCTTTTAAAATCTGGATCTAGATGAATTGCCCAGTACCACACAGGAAATCTGTGGCTGAACAAGGAACTGCATCTAGATGACCTCAGTTCCAGTCCAGTTTTTTTAAACCTATTATACCATTCTCTCTTATTATTCTATTAATTTGTTATTGGTTTGAAAACCAAGTATTTGTCAATTGACAACTGTATTACAACTAACAGCCTTCCTCAGGTACCATCCGATGCCCCCTATCTTGCAAACACATTAGTAGTCCCATGAAGTCAGACTCTTCATCTGCAAATGCTACACATGGATCTAAGGGTAGGTCTATACTTACCTGTCGCGTCGGAGGCGTGGGATCGATGTTCTGGGTTCGATTTATCGCGTCTTGTCAAGACGCGATAAATCGAACCAGGAAGTGCTCCCTCGTCGACGCTGGTAATCCAGCTCGACGAGTGGAGTAGGCGGAGTCGACGGGGGAGCCTGCGCGCCGCGTCTGGACCACAGGTAAGCTCGAACTAAGGTACTTCGACTTCAGCTACGTTATTAACGTAGCTGAAGTTGCGTATCTTAGTTCGACAGGGGGGGTTAGTGTAGACCTGGGCTAAGTGTTTGCAGGATTGGGGCCTATATTATTTTTTATCGAACCTGAGCTAAATTATGTACTTGATTAATAGGACTTTTTATGCTCATGGAACGGAGTAGTTCATGATATATGTATATATACACACAAACACGGCATTCATCAAGGTAGTGGGAGTCAGGAATGTGTTATGTTCCTAGATGTCAACAGCTGGCAGTCGACTCATCAGCACCAGATATATCACGCTAGCAAGCAGCAGTCAATGATGGGGTTTCTCAGATCAAGATTCATCGCTGTATGGAGCTTCAGGCACAGAGGTTGAGCTGTAAACAGCAGCAGATTCAGCAGGCTGTGATCCCTTCCCCTCAGTAACATGCTACACATGCACTCAATGAGGAAAGGACTGCCTTTCCTCTCACGTCGGCCTTTTTAGCCACAACCATAATCACAAGATGTAATACCGTTGTCCGTGTCATCTTCGGTCACAAAGGATAACATGTTCCCAGCTCTGCCACTGATTTAGCCTCTTTGGGCTTCAGTTAACTATTAGTATGGAAATTTTACACGTTGGTAAACTACTTCACATAGAAGTTGTCAAGATTATTTTATTAAAAGCTCTTTGAGATACTTAGTTTCATACAAATTTGCTCCTATACAGAGTTTTCCATGATTAATTAATCCAGACAATTCTGCTTGGGAATATCACATTCCCTTGCTAGATGGACATGCTCTTGAAATGCTTAGCAATACCAACCTTGTACAATGTAAGGGAACTGAAGAGAAAAGTGCCATTAATTGGAATCAATGAAAAGCAACTTCTAGCTAATTCCATAGGTTTAAACAGCAAGTCTCTCTCTCACCTATACACTCTATAATGGATGATGTAGCTAATAAATAAGTGAAGAAGACTCCCCCTTCGCCCCCCAGTGTGAGTGTAAAAAAACATTTTTTTAAAAGTTACACATACCAAAAATTAAATGGAAGAAAATGGTTCTAGTCTTTATTATTAGGAGAGAGTGGTTTTGGCTGAAACCTAATTCTAGCAAACAAACTGTGAAAGATAAGTAGACGGACACAGTAAGGCCAGTTTTCTTACATCAAATAGTCTTTACTCACCCTCCTGTAGAACATCAGCTTTAAAAAAAAAGACAATAAAATGGTGATCTTGGAAAATAATTTAAACTTCTTCCGAAATGTCTGAAGGTGTTTGTGAATTCTAAGCTTCCAAAGGAACAGTCAAAAGTAATAAAAATGTTTTTACAGGATTCTTTCAACCATTCGAACAGATTTAATCTAAGTTTTCCTTTCCCTTTTATTGGAAAAGGGAGATTCAGCTAGGACTTCAAACTTCTTAAAAGAACAGACCAGTTCAGTAAAGAGAAATATAAAGAATTGTGTAGGGTAAAAGGAATAGGTAAAATATCAAACTGCCATTGAGAACAATGTTTTTCAAATGTACATCCAATTCCATTTCTGCTGTAGCCAACAATAATACACTGAATTTATATATATATATATATACACACACACACACACACACACACACACACACACAGACAGAGAAAGAAGTGAAGAAACAAATGTCTCCCCCTACAAGATACATTCTCCACTTAAACCTTGCTCAAAGATGTAACAGCAGCTCCTTGACACAAGTGCTTATGGAGCTCAGTGTAGACAATGTGGATTAGTCTGCAATAGCAACTCTCACCACAGTCAATTCAGATTTCCTAGAGACATTCTGCAAGGTAACATAGGCGCCGACTCCGTGGGTGCTCCGGTGCTGGAGCGCCCACGGAAAAAAATTGGTGGGTGCTCCGCACCCACCGGCAACTCCCCGCCCGCCCCGGACCCGCGGCAAACTTACCAGGCACCGGGAGACGTTGCGGGGCCTCGCCCCCGACGCTGGGCAACGTTGCGTCGGCGTCGGGGGCGGGGCCCCGCAACGTCACCCGGCGTCGGGGGCGGGGCCCGGGATCGGGCGGGGCCCCGCCCCCGATGCCAGGTGACAGCACCCACGGGCGGGGCCGGAAGTCAGCCCCTGTGCAAGGTAACATTATACTCAGATAAAAATTCAATAAGGAACATATTCAGTATAAGTCACGCACCTACTGCCTCTAAAAATATGATTTAAGGCACCTTGTTAGTAGTTAGGGTGACCAGACAGCAAGTGTGAAAAATCGGGACCGGTGGTGGGGGGTAATAGGAGCCTATATAGGAAAAAGACCCCAAAATCGGGACTGTCCCTATAAAATCGGGACATCTGGTCACCCTATTAGTAGCTATGGTAGTCTGAGTTTTAATATTGCACATTTACACAAGGAGGAAAAAAAAAGTCACACACATGCCATTAAGGCCAATGTAATTATGACTGCATCATTACTTACCTAAATTTCATCAAGACCATTCTGACAAAGTTGTAAATACATTTATTAAATTAGGAGTTAATAAAGTCATGATAGCAATTTTATGCCCTGTGCAAAATGAAATTGATTGTGGTCCTCAGTGCTACTCTAGAAGGTACTGTAAATAGCATTTTCATTGCTCAAGAATGTCAATAAATTTTCCAATATTCAAATTGCACTCTCTCTTCTTTAGTTAATTGCACTCTCTCTTTAGTTAGCTTTCCATTTTCTACAACAAAGGGAAGTACACTAAGCCTTTAAAAAAAATGCAGTTATTTCCTTTAACAACATTGACTAAACCTTACTTTATTCTTTTTCAACGTTCACATATTGGAAAATTACAAAAGGTACTCTTCTTGTATTACAAGAGAGACTAGAAAACTTATCAAGCTGAATCAATATTCAGAATCTGTTTTTATTTATTTATTTTGTAAAGTTTCTAGCACTCATGAGTGTGCAGAACAGGTTGGAAACATGAATCAAGTGCACCTTTGTGGCTCAGAAACCAAGAGGCAAAGAAAAATATTCTAAAATGTGTTTTAAAAACAAGTATGATTTTACGGGGCCTGACTCATGCTTTTTGGATTTTCAGTCTAGAAGACCACAACAGTAATTTATGTTCTTAAAATGTAAAAAAACATGTGTGACTCTTGTAGACCAGGTGCCAGCTCTTACCAAGTCTGTAGGGGCCAGCTGAGCATTGACAAATGCTCAGGGAGGTTGGATGGGACAGAAGTTCTGGGGGGGCAGTCAGGGAATGGCGGGGTTGGATAGGCGTGGGAGTCCTGGGAGTCTGTCAGGGGATGGGGGGGGGTGGATAGGGGTCGGGGAAGTCAGGGGGGCTTAGATAAGGTGTGGGGTCCCGTGGGGGTGTTTAGGGGCAAGGGGGCAGTCAGGGGACAGGGAGCAAGGGGACTTAGGGTGTCGGGTTGTGGGACGGGTGGTTAGGGGACAAGTACAAGGGCATAGATAGGGGGTGGGATCTCCAGGGTGTAATTAGGAGTGGGGGGTCTCTGGTGGCGGTAGTCGGGACAAGGAGTGGTGGGGTTGGATGGGTCAGGGGTTCTAAGGGGGGCAGTCAGAGGACGGGAAGTGGGAGGGGGCGGATAGGGGGTGGGGCCAGGCTATTTAGAGGGGCACAGCCTTCCCTACCCGTCCTTCCATACAATTTTGCAACCCTGTTGTGGTCCTCGGGCCAAAAAGTGTTTGCCCACCCCTGGATTAGACTCTATAAAATGCTTGTAAATTGTTGCATGAATTAATCTTACTTGTAATGTCTGTATCCCATGCTACAAGGTAAAATGAAAGTTTCGCTTTATAATTATAAAAATGCCTGCTCTGAACTTGTAAACTGAGACATCATCATCGACTATCACAACTAAGTAGGCCATTGTAAGACATCACAATAAAAAGACTTTGCTAATTACCCCTGCACAGGCTATGTGCAGAAGGTCTTGTCCTATCAGTTTGAATTCTAGAACAGGGGAAAAGGTAGCTGTCCTGAAGATTTTTCATTTCTTTGCTATTTGAACTCTCACAGGACTGGAAAGTAGAAACAAAAGTAGAGATCCCCAAGATTAACCTGGGTGAGCCTTAAAATAAATTAAGTGCTGCCAGATTACTCCGTCTCTGTCCCCTTTGGGGACCATAGGCTGTAACTCATTTGTAATATATGTTGCCTGCATTACCCTATAAATAAGTCATTTCTTTTTCCCAGTTAATAAATTTTTAGTTTACAGGTCTGTCGCGTCTTACGCGCATTTAACTTGCGCGATTTCGGTCAGAAAAAAAAAAGAAAAATAACCATTTTAAAATGGCATCGGTACTGCGGGCAATTCCGTCTGCCATTCAACTCAATGGAGTCTCAACATACATGGTTTTTCGCTTTACGCGCTCAGCGCAGAACGTAACCCCCGCATAAGATGCGACAGACCTGTATTACAAGATTGGCTACAGACGTTGTCTTCGGTGTCCGATCCAAGGTACAAATTGACATGGGATAAGTGACTGGTTCCTCAGGACTGGGAGCAACCTGAATATTTTGTGAACTTTGGTGTACAGCAATCATTTATCCCAGCTCTCCTGGGTGGCAAGATAGACTGTGGCGTCCAAGGAGACTGTCTGTGACTTCATGGTAAGACTGGTATAAAGCTTCAGGAGTTCACATTTGTTACTGTGTTGGTGAAATCTAATTATGGAACATGCCACTAGTTTGGAGGTGTTTACCCTGCTTTTTGACAGGCTTCCCTGAGGTTTGCAACCACTCCAGCCAGCATGACACCTGGTAACTAACAAAATTAAACTGCATTAGTTAGTTTGTTAAAGAAGGAAAAAATGTGTAGTCCCTCACTGCTAGACTGAATCAGTCTCCACATCAGCGAATCCAAATCTTTTACTAGGGCTGAAAATGCCTCCTTTTCTTTAAGTATGGAATTAAAACAATATTTAATCAACTGTCTGATGTGGTTATTAAAAAGGTACTGAACCTAGATGTACACTCCCTTTTTCATGGCAGTAATGTTCCCAAAAGCTCAAGTAGTACATAGAGGAACTCGTCATTTTTCATTGGAGAACATGTAAGTCAGTGCCTCTGTAACCCACACACCTTCTGGGTCTGGTGTTCTGTCCCCTCTAGTGGCACCAAGACCACTTAAAAGAGAGAGACAAAATGAGTCCGCTCTACAGCCTTAGCTAACAGCCAGGTGGCTTTTAGCTCATGAGGTAGAGGCTCATGCACTAAGCTCCAGAGACCTCAGTTTCAATCGAAGTGTAAAATTGAGGGAAAACCAAGCTTGCATTACGTTCAGCAGTTAGAAGAACTGAATGCAAGTTGGGGTCACTCCCTTTTTCATGTCTTCAGAGAAAGCAGATATAAGTGGTTCCAATGGCAGGTACCTTAAAACCACACATGGGAACATGGAAAGGACAGCTGAAGAAGAACTTCCTTTCCAACCCCATGTGAGGTTGGTAAAACTTATTCCAATTTTGCACCTGGGGAAACTGAGGCAGACAGCTAGTATAACTCAGGAGTTCCTGTCTGCCAATTTTTTTAAAGTAGTAAAGGGGACATTTTCAAACGTACAAATGTAGTTAGGTGCCTAGCTCTCATTTGTGTCTTTGAAAAATATCCACCTGAAAGGTGCTAGTTTTTAAATGAACAGGAACAGTTGTCTGAGAGAGGCTTCAATTTAAACACATGGCTCCATTCCTGTAACTTGAAAAATTACTGACAGGCTTTATGGAATTATTTATCAATTTTGTCAATTCTACAAGGCATTGCTACCAGATAACATTTTTAGAATGTAGAGACAGTCATTTTCATTTAACATTCTGTTATGCAAAGTTTAATGTCAAAATGTAGTACTAGTACTACAAACCTAATCTCTAGAATTTGTGTATGTTCAGACTGTTGCCCAGTTAGCTGAGAAAATTCTAGATGTGTCATTTAAGTTTTACTTCACATTAGAAAAAACTCATTGTATAGCGAAGGTTTTTTACAAAGCAAAATCAATTTTCTTTGAGGAGCACATAGGGAGGAAAGCTTGCTTTTGTGACCCTAATGTGCAGTACAAGGCATTGGGGAATCATAGCTTCTTGTGGTATTTTTTGAATACCAATAGCAATTAGGAAAAAAAAGTACTGTAACTTAATCCAGTGGGAGGATTCACAGTCGTTGCAGCCATAGATGTGATTAGAAATTGTGATATATTCTGCTATTATGATTCTCACTGCGGGAAATTAAAAAAGAACTGTGTACATCCTAAATCTGGATTAGGCTAACAAAAGGAAGGCGTCTCAGGAGTTGTGGTTTAAATGCTATTCTGAACTTAACCTGCTGTACCTAAGACCTGTTTTCGGGATTCAGACAAGGAAGTGACCATACACAGTGGAGACTGCTTACAGTACATTCAAATGAAACAAATTCAATATACTAAATAAAATGGAAGTTCTGCATTGTTCCAATGTGCAAATTACAATTACAATTATACTGAAATAGTTCTGTGCAAAAATGACTTTGCTATGACTATGTTTCTACTTTATACTGCATTAGCTGTAGCACCCCAGGCACAGTAAGGTGTGTTGAAGCAAGGAAACTCAGGAAGTAAGTGAAAGGTGCAGCTTTATCCAGAAACTCAGATGGTGGACCTTGGACTGCATCTCCAGAGAGCACAGGAAGCTAGTTTATCGACTTCAGATAAACAGTGCCACACAAATGGTTCCCTTTTTGCCTCTCTCTTCCTCTTCTACTCTGAGCTCAATTGTGGGTGGGTGGGAGGTGGAGAGCAGGGAAGAGTGCAGGCCAAAAAAAACCCCAACAACAACAAAAACAAATTAACTGTAAACAAAGCAAGTTTTAGTGTAGTAGTGAGCCAGAAAATGGAAGAGAGAACAGTGACGCAAGCAGCACTAGGCTAACTGAAAGACTCCAGAATGAGTTTCTCATTGGCTGCCATCCTAACTAATTAACATCTGAGGAGCAGCTAGCCATCTTGTCTTCAGCAGTGGAAGCAGGACCCAGAAAACCTTCTTATGACAGCAGTTTACATCCTCCTGTTATCCATAAGTCAATTGAAAGTTATTTAATTACTGAATTCTGGTGGTGTGCACCACAGATGCTCAATATACTGAGCATTCTTAGGAGATTTAAAAAACTTACAGTGCATGCTGTTTTTCCTAAAAAAAAATTGAGCTATTTACACAAAAGCAAAGGTTCACACTATGGAATAATAAACTGCCTCCCCCCCCCCCCCCAGGAGTGGGGGGGAGCTGCATTTGAGGCAGAGAAGCACAGAACTAGAAAATAAATTGATTTCTGATCTCCTAATTTGAAAGAATGGATTTTTTTTTCCACAGACAAAATATTATCTAATATTTATTTGTTAAATCCTATACTCACTGGTTTTTGTCCCATATTAAACTTTAATAACAATGCATGTTTGGAGTAGGATTGCAAACCTCTCCCTAAAATGGGAGGCTTAAAATGGAAGTAAAAGATAGATAAGATACTTTCCAAGATGGATCACAACAGGGAACTTTGTGCTGAAAGTTAAGACTAATCACTTATTTATACGGTGAAGGGAAGACATTGCAGAAAGGTCATGCAATTTTGAGGGACACAGACCTGTGGGTCAAAATTTTTCTAACTGAACATTTTTCTTGTGGAAAATGCTGATTCATTGCAATTGAAACATTTTGTGTAAATGTTGATTTAAACAAATGTTCCTTTAAAAAAAATGGAAGTGAACATTATCAGAACTGAATGCTTCTTTTTTCCCCCTCTCAAACAGCTTTTTGTTCAATTTAATTTATAAAATATGAAGTCAAATTGAAATGCAACATTTTGGTTTTATTGAAACAAAATACTTACTTGACCTGATTTTTTTTTTATTTTTGGGGGAAAAAAATTTCCTGAGATTTTTTAAAATTCCACACTTTATTCCAATTTGGTATGAAGAGTGTTTTTGAAATTGCAGAATTTCCTGTGAAATGGAAAATCTGGTTCTGACCAGCTCTACCTTTCCTCAGTCCACATTATCAGACATTCACTGGGACTGCAAGAATGGCCTGCAGTTGTGGAACGTGCCACTAGAGAGCCTGGTGAGTTTGGCAGCCTATTGCTTTCTGTGTTGCTGCTCCTCCTACTAGTTCTCAGGTGGGGAAAGAGCGGTCAGAAAGAGCATGGAAGCAGCAAAGGGGACAAAGCAGAGGCAGGGGCAAAAGGTCGGGCGGGTGCGCAGTACTGACCCCCAGTAAGTCCTGTCCCCCAACTGCTTCCAATTTCCACCCAGCCCTTAGTCACCATCCCTGGTGCCCCATCTTCCTCCAGACACTCCCTCCCTCCTGCCCCCCGAACAGTTTTCTTCAGCTCCTTCCCAAGTTACTCAGCTACCCTCTTAGACACTCCTAAACCTTGGAAGATTTGGCAAAAACAGAGGCATCAAGAAAGGCCAGGAAGAGCAGCCAAGGGACTGTATATTCCACTCGAAAGCCAAGGTGAGAATATTCATAATCTTATTTTCATAGACAGAAGATAGTGGGCAAAATCATAAAACATTTCTACAGAAGTCTCCTGTTAGCACTGCTTGTGAAACTGGTAAAGAAAAGGATGTTCTTCTCTGATTTCTTTGTTTTTCCATCATGCGTGCCTGTAACTTCAGGCTGTTTATTTATCGGACTTGGAATGATTCAAAAAATTCATCTGATGCTATAGTTGCGCTACAAAGGATCACTCAAATACTGGAGAGATATAAAATACCCTGAAGAGCAACTGAAACAAAAATCTAGCCTGTATATCCAGAAAAGGAATTCCTAAGCTCAAGAACAGATGAGTATCAAGGTGTTCTTACTCCTTTCCAAAGTGGACCATTTCCTTGCATTTCAAAAGCTTCAGAGGATTAAAAAACAAACAATGCATAGTATCAAACATCCAAGAAATGAGAGAAATAATGTTATGAAGATCTACACCAGTATTTCCCCAAGGCAGGGGCACAGGGGAAAAAAAAAGATGCAGTAAGCTGTGGAGACATTTAGAATGTGGCAGGGCTGCAAGGAAGTGGGGACAGCAAGACAACTGATTTCCACTTTCCTGAAGCAGGGCAGGATTTCAGAGGTTTGAAAAGCATCATTTTTAAATGGCATAAGCAAATATACATTGTCAAGATGGTTCACTCTGCATTTAATGGGGAATAGTTGTTTGTGCCAACAGCAGACCTAATGGGGGCAGGGAGGGACTGCCACTGACAGCCAGTAAGTGTGTATGCGTGATGCCTTTTCAAGCATATTATGCAGTCTCAGATTAACAAATGTGCCCTCCGTACAGTTGCATAAGGCTCTCAATCAAAGGTTTGTGCCTAGGGTTGCCACCAGGCCAGTATTTAACTAGCCTGAATAGTTCTCCTCCTGAATTGCTAGTTGCAATGTGCCACTTTTTTTCCTCTCCTACTTGTAACTTAGGGTACATCCACACTACCCGCCCAATTCGGCGGGTAGCGATCGATGTTCTGGGATCGATTTATCGCATCTCATGTAGACGCGATAAATCGATCCCAGAAGCACTCCCCGTCGACTCTGGAACTCCAGCTCGGGGTGAGGAGTAAGCGGAGTCGACGGGGGAGCCTGCCTGCACTGCATGGACCCGAGGTAAGTAGTTTGTAATTCGATCTAAGATACTTCGACTTCAGCTACGCTATTCACGTAGCTGAAGTTGCGTATCTTAGATCGATCCCGCCCCCTAGTGTGGACCAGCCCTTAGTTGTTAAAAAAAGCACACTAAGTAGCAACCATGTGTGGACATGCTGGCAGCTGCTTCCAGTGTTGCATTAGTGATGCCAATTCAGATACTTATGGGTGGAGAAGGGGAGGAAATTCCAGTGTTGACTCTCCTTGCCTGCCCTCCAGAAGGGTACCTGTTCCGATCTCCACTTGTTTCCCTCCCACAAGGACCCTGGGTCTCCTTCAGCTGGGGAATCTTTCCTCTCTCTTACCCACACAACAGTGCATGAACCAGTGCCACCAGGAGTTGAATTGTCAATGGACTCCCCTGCACTCCACTGTAGAGGAACACAGTATCAGAACACTGTGTGGCCTGGCCACCCCTCAGTCTGAATGGAGAGGCACCCAAGCCAAATTCAGTGGTGATGTGACCACACAGCCAAAACTTCAAAGTGCTAAAACATTTCCCTCCGCACCCAGCCTATTGAACTTTGAGCAAGTGCAAAACCCTTGAGGGGGTGGGTGTTCCCCTTCCCTGAATTAACACTATTGTACAAAATGCATGTCACATGGCCACTGGAAATGCTGCCAGCACAGCACCTAGGTCCCACTCTGTGGCAACTAAGGCTTCTACTAAGGAGCATGGACCAGGGTGGGGGAAATAAGGGACTTATGGGCCAGGAGAGGATCAGGCTGGTATGGTGGGGGCAGTGTCCACTAACTGAAGGTGTCACCACCAATGATGTGTTGACTCATCTGGCTCTGTCACTGGTTTGCGTGAGACAACTTCCAACCATCTCTGTTTTCAAAATATTCCTCTGCACTCTCTCCTGACTTAATTTTATGGATTACAACAATATTTTAAGTAGGTTTATATACTTATGGGTTTATTTTGTTTTTAATATCCCTAAAATATGGATTCATAACAGCTTTGAGAATAAAGTCACATTGTTTGCTGCCCTTGAATGCCCTCATTTCAGTCTTTGTTTATGGAACTCTCCATTTGAAGGCTGATTTTCTTCTCTTCTCCACTTTTAATCATGGTCTTTTAAATGCTAGTTAACAAATGGTTCCACTCACAAGCCTTGCCTACAGCCCTACTTGACACCTATCCATTTATTCTTTTCCAACACCCGTAATTCTAAATATAGAGGGTAGCTGTGGACCATGAGGAGTGGGCAGGGCTAACTGCCCTGATAACCAATCTGAGACCGAGGCATATGCTTGGGGCACTTAGTTCATCCTGCCACTTCCACTGCTGCTGCTGCTCCACTTTATTTTTAGCATACTAGCTCAATGAGAGAAAGTATGTCTCCTCAAACTGGGAAACATGCCTCCAGCTCTAAGTGTAGCCAGTAACCTGGGACTAGACAAAGTTTTTAGCGGCTGTAACAATTCTAATTTAAGATCATCAAAGAGGTTAAAAGTGAGCAGTTGAACATGCATTCAGCATTCTTGAATTCATGATAGCATGTAACTGGTCATTAATAACTATAATAATGAAAGTTACGGTGGGCCTGATGGGATGCCATCTTGATGACACTGTGGCTCTGATCCTACAATGAACTTTGTGTGGGTGAACCTAATCATTACAGAATCAAAGCCTACATCTGAGAGTTCTATCACAGCTTCACCCCCTCTCTCTATAGGATGTGTGTGTATTATCATTCATTACTACATACAATTGTAAGAACCATAATAAAGGACAATAAAAAAAAATTGATGAAGAATCAGTGTAAAATTCACTTAATAATTTAAGCACATTGTGAAATCTCTTCAGTAATAAATGAACAGACTTTGTAATTCTAAAAGTAACAAACTTCTGTAAAAAATGGGGCAAAACGTTAACTATGAATATTTTTCTACTCTATATAGAAATCTATCATGCACTATAATAATGTTCTGTACATTCATCAAGAGAATCAGTTCAAATCTTCAAAATCATAGTATTTTCCAAGAATATTGGAAGATTTGAAAAGTAGCATACATTTCATGATTCACCAGTACTGTGTTTTAAGTAAATAATTCACTAGCATTCCATCAATAGTTTCCATTTGGTTCAAATACAGGGTTAAAGTTGAAATAGTGTTAAATGTACATAAATGTTTAGGAGTAAAGCACAAAGACTCCTCATGGTACTGTGAAGTTTGACATTATCTAGAATTAAGCGTGAAGATGCTATGAGCAGATCAGAGGAGGAAAATCTAATTAAAATGCAATAATTGAACTCTCTATATATACTGCACACTTTATATAATCTTGCAAATGCTGTTCAGGCATGTTAATCATATTATTATGTTATACAAGGTGTGTATGAAGGTTGCTGCCCTAGCATGCCTATTAAAAGACAGAGAGTAAATAAAGCATTTTCTAAGCAAGAGAAATGTAATGTATAGCTTATTATTTGCATAATTAAATATTAATCTTTGGGGGGAAATTATTTACTTTCATTTTCCTGGTGTCCCTATACTAATTTAACATAAACAATGATTTGCCAAACAGAGCTATGTCATATAACACACTTTGTAACCCCTGTAGCCCAACTTATTGCACACACCAGGGGCTCCTTGCATTCCTCCATTCCACCCCAGAGGCTTCCTGAGTACTACACTCCCCTCCCCATCTATTTCAGAAACTCCCCGCAACTCCCCCACATTCTCCCCTGGCAGGGGGTCTGTCCCTCAATCTCCCCCTGCAAAGCAGCACTCTGTGTGCTTCCCTATTCCCACTCCCCACCCCCCGCTACCCTCAGTTCCCCTTGCCCTCATAGCATGGGCTCTCTGGGACCCCACCCCATTCCCCTTTCCTCCTCCCCCAATACCAGGGGTCTCTCAATTTTCCCCTGGTGCAGGGGCTCTGTTTACATTTCATCCCAGGCTTCCCCCATATACCAGGTCCCCTTATCTTTCCCTCCCAACCCCCCAGCAGGGGTTCTGTGTGCCCTCTTCTTCCCTTTCACCATGTTCCGATTTCACACACACACACACTCCCATTGTAAGGATGGTTGCACACCCTCATTCCCTTCCTCCCCCGCTTACTATTCTTATGTCTGGGGTAAATCATTCAGAGTATCTGCATATTACACTCTATTGGGAGAATAACAGAGATGAGACAAGGTATTTTTATTCTGAAAGGTGTTAATGGGTGTCCTCAAACAGTTGTTTGATCCATATCTGAGAGATACTTGAAGCTGTGTCTGTGTAAACAGCTGGAAGGAACTCTCTGTGTCCATTTTCCCCCAAATCAACAGAGTTCTGGCTATTGAACCTAGAACATTTCCTGACATTTTAGAATCAATCAATTGGATGTGGATACATTACATAGAGACAGACACTGAAATGCCATTGAATTGAGTGAAAAGACTTCACAGGCTCTGGGCTCAGTCAAAAAGAGCAATTAACATATTTCTTCTATAAGAAAAGCACTCCAGTTTTTAATCAGCAGAATTACTGTACATACACTCAGGTGTAATGCTGATACTCAAGGCATTCAACAATTTAGAATGTAAAGGGGCATGAACCCTTAAGAAACAAGTCACACAACTGTTTTAAAATATAGTATTCCTATCTAAAGTAAACCATGTTATATAAAATTAGATATTTTCTCCCAAACCAGAAAGAAGAGAATGTGTGAATGCACTTAGATGTAATCTTTATTGAAAAGAAACTCCTAAATATATATTTTTTGCAGTTGTGCAAGGGCAGAATGTTCAGGATGGGTTGCCCTAAAGCACCTTCTGTGGCAACATGTGGTACTCCAGGTGGTCCCTACCTTAGCCCACAAGTTTCGGCTGGCTGCTTGGAGCTGGATAGCCTGTGCCATAAGATCAGGCTCAGTTTCTGTACAGTTAAATGAAAATAATCTCATACGTTGGCTATATGCACCTTAAATAAACAAAACCATCGAGGCAAGCGGTTAGCTGCCGTCCTTTAAGGCAATGCACTAGCTAGCACTGAAGAGCTCCTCTCCCTCTGTCCCAGCCTCACCAGCTCTATCATGGAAAAGAAGGTGCAGGCAAGGCAAGCCTTCTTAATTGGCCTGCTGGCTCCTGATTGGTCAGTGTTTCCTCTTGGCCATTCTAAGCCTCTGGAGGACTAAATCTGATTAAACAGACAGGTGTGAGCAGGGGAGTGCCAAGGAACCAGTGACTCCAGCAGAAAACAGAGACAGGCCAATAGACTCCACCACATCAGGCATTACACTGAGAAAGTAGTTGCATACGCAATCAGATACAGAAAAGTAGATGATCACTCTGTGGAAAGGAATTATCACATGGTACCAAATAAGGCTTTACTTAATGCCCATAATAGCCTGGAAAAGTGAAGCACTACCACATTTCAGCAACAACAACAAAAAGGTACTAATGAATGCTTTAGCACCTTTTGCTAGTTTCACACAGGAAAAAACAACAACATACCTTTCATGTGTGGCGTAAGACACTCTGCATACTGTTTACAAAATAAGCCTATCTATATATAAAGCCGATCTGTTTACAGCCTTTGCTATGCTTCTATAATTAATGTTTAAATTAACTGTATTTTAATTCAAATTTTATAAGTTATTAGAGCACCCATAAGAAAACCAGTGACATTAGCCAGTATCATGCATGTATTTTAAAATCAGTTGGGTTATAAAGCATTATAATTGGGATAACACTAAATTCATAACCCACTGAAAACTGTAAAGCAAGGTTGTAATATGCATATTGCAGACATTATAATATTTGTTTTGGTATCTACTTGTCACATTAAGCACATTCAGTATACTTTCTACAGCAATTGCATAACAAAGTATTTGAAAGTAGTTACTTCAAAACTTTTAGTAAAAAAAATGTCTTTCCTCATTTGAACTCTCAGTAGATCTTATCAAGTTTTGAATGTAATATCAGATAATTATACCTACAAATTCAGTACCTTTCACAGGAGCCCAACTGTGAAATGTAGAGTATGGAATAAACTTGCCTTCTGAATGTTAAAACAAAATTAAAGGAAGCTGTTCTCAGACAAACAATTTGCATTTCCATATGGATTCAGTGATCCGGAATCAGAAAAGTGTCACTCGGACACCTCTCTAAAACAACAGGGAAAGCATTCATTAGCTGGACTTGCTGTTAGAATGATGCACTTCATTAAGTAAGCGGCTGTCTCAGTTTATACAGGAAACTGGTTTTAATTCTGCTGGATATGCTCAAGCTTTCCTTTCACTAAATTCAAAATGAAGGAAACTTCCAAATAATGGAAGCTAAACATCTGGCACAGCCAGAGAACATTTGCATGTTACTGGAAGAGGAAAAAAATCCTCTCTCTAATCAGTTTATCATTTCATTATGATTCTGTAAGTTGTGTAGTAAGAAGCAAACAATATAGATGAATTTTTATACCAGAAGTAAATGGTTGTCTTGTTTTCTTGAAACTGCTACTGCCATTCCCTTTTACTTATAACCCGGACATTGATGATGCTATCTTGAAGGCAGTGTCACCGCTGCCTTTATTTCATTTAAATTACCTCAAGTTGCATATTTCAGGGGACAATTATTATTAAACTTTGCCCTACATAAAAACGAAGCAGCTGATTTTCCACTGCCTTACATCTTGTTTAGTCATTTACACATGAGCCAAGTGAGTGCAAAGCAAGTGTAAATTATTCTGAGTCAGAATAATAATGTTTCACACCAACTTTCAAAGGTTTAAACACTACACATGATGCAAAACAGCAAAGACACAGACCTTAAGCATCGGATAGCAAACATTTATTTTTATTTCTCTTTAAAGTGGATTTAGTGCTGGTAGCACTATGCAAAAGGCACTGAACGGACAGTACCAGAAGCTAGAGTCCTTTATTTATCCACAGAATAGACACAGCACAAGCAACCACAATAAAGACTTCCTATTGTAGCCTAGTCCAGTAACACGCTACAACTCTGATCTGGACATATCCTATCTAAATGCAAGCAAAATAGATTACTCTTCATGAACCTCCCTGGTAAGGTTTCATTTTAAAAAGAGTGCAAGAGTGCTAACTGTGTTAGATATATCCACTTATTAGGAAATTGACTGGGAAACCAAACTAATTTCTCATAAGACATCCAGAGCCAGTCATATCATACATTTCAACCATGTATGGACCTATACATATTTAGACTGGCTCTGCATTCCATCACTGGTTCCTTGCTCAAGCAGATGCTCTACAATCTTGAACAGAGCACACAGATTCTCAGCTATGCCCAAACCTACATTCATGGTATTTGCCTTTAGTGTTAGTCAAAAACCAATAAAAAAAATAACCTGAGCCTAAATTTACTTTTTGAGTTTGACTCCCTCCAGGTAACTCTAGCTTCTGTTAAGTCAAAATTAGGCTTTGGCCTAAGTGCAGAGAAGTATGGGAAATTGTGGTTGCTAGTGTGAGAAAAAACAACGAGGAATCCTTGGGGCACCTTAGAAACTAACAAATTTATTTGGGCATAAGCTCTAAGGTGTCACAAGGACATCGTTTTTGCTGATACAGACTAACATGGCTACCCCTCTGAAACCTATCAGTGTGAGAAAAGTTAGAGATAAGTTGGCAAGAGTAAGATGGGGAAATTGAAATTAGCAAAGACATGACCCGTGGTTATAACTATTTTTAGCAAGGTTTTTTAAATTACAGCATTTTAATAAAAGTCAATCTACATTGATAGTATGGAAAGGACATTGGTGCGGATGTGAATTTAAATAATGTGTAATGTCAAGAACCAATGAGGAGGTGGCAGACATATGACTATGGTAATAGGTGGATTTAATGTTAATTAGTATTATAATGGATTCTAAAAGGAGTAGTTTTGTTAATATTGGTGTGAGATCCAATTAATATCAAAAGGGTACGGGTTAATATCAAAAGGGTACTGTTAGGTTCCAGGATTATAAGGCTGTACTTCACTCTGTCATCAGTGGACTGATCGCCCATTGATACACTATTTCATCTTTGACTGAAAGTATAACTAATATTGTACAGTAATTGGATTCCTGTTTGCTTAACTAGTCATTTGAATAAAGAGGTCATTCAGAGTCGTCCACTAAATACATTTTCTGTAACTGACAGAGTAACTGAAAACTAAGTTGAGTTTTATTGCACCCTTACTTTAAACAACTAATATTAATTGGTAACATTTCAACATAAAGGTTACAAAATCCTTATTCTTTAGTTTGTTAATACCACCATGGATGTACAATGGTGGATGCGAACTAAACTTGTTACATTGAGCCAACAGAAATTAAGGAACTTTATGCAGGAGTCTTAATTTACTGAGAGGTTAGATCACTAGAAGAGCCTCAGCACCCTGTTATGACCATCTTCTATAGAGTGGTATCAGCAAATGAGGCAACGCATTAAGAGATGTGCTACCACTCATAATTAGGACAAAGCTGAGACAGTCAAACTGGGTTGTGTTAGTCTTTATGCACACTGCAAAAAAAAAGTTCATGTTGAACTGGTTACATGAAAGCAACAGTATATCACCCGAAGCCACTGACAGGGACTAAACACCATTAGCTATTATAGTTAGTAATTGAGTTTAATTAACAATGTGGCATGTGCTAGTGCTACCTGTTATGTTAACCATAAGAAACAGATAGCTACCTTTCTGTAACTTTTTCTCCGGGATGTTACACACGTCCATTTATTCCACTGTAGGTCTGTGCATGCCCAGTTGTCAGAGAACTTTTTTCCCTGAGCAGTACCCCTCAAAGCAGCTTGAGTGCCCTCTGCCATTCTGTGCCACTACATGCAGGTGTAAGAAGTTGGAGTCACCCTAACCTCCCTGCAGTTCCTTCTGACCAGATAGATTCTGACGGGACAGAGAGGGGAAGAAGAGCAGGTTGTAGAATGGACATGTGCAACACATCTTAAAGAACAATGTTATGAAAATGGAGGTAACTTTCTTCTTTGAGTGATTGCAAATGTTCACTCCACTGGTGACTCACCAGTAGGTGACTCACAAGCAGAATAGCCTAGAGGTAGGCTTGGACTCTACTTGAACAGAGATTGGAGAAAAACACATCCAAAAGTAGCATTGCTCCTGGACTGATGAGCTATAGAATAATCAGAAGTAAGTGTCTGCACCAACAACCGAGTTGCCACTTTGCAAGTGTCCGGAATATGTACTTGTGTGAGAAAATCTGATGATGCTGCATACACCCTAGTCAAATGGGCCAACACCCTAGTTGGTGAAGTCATATTAGCCAACTGGTAGCACAAACATATGCACAAAGAAATACAGGATGAAATCATCTGAGTGGAAACTGACTGGACCATCACTCTCTCAGCAGTCACAACAAACAACTGTGTTTAGAACCGCAAGTATTTAGTATGGTCTAGGTAGAAACTTAAAGCTGGTTTCACATCTGACAAATGAAGTTTCTCCATCTCTGAGTGTGAAGCTTCTGAAAGAAAGTCAGTAAATAAATTGCCTGGTTAACATGAAAACTGGAGATCACCTTTGTCAAGAACTTAGGGTAAGGGTGGAGGTAAACTTTATCCTTAAGGGAAACTGAATAGGGAGGCTCTGACACCAGTTTCCAGGTGTGTATGACAGCACATATGGTACCTATTCACAATGAACTCAGACTCTTGTGAGACCTAGACACAGCAAAATAAGTTAAGGACAGAGTCTAGTGTGGGAGTTTCTCCTTATCTTTAAACTTCCTTGCCTAAGATCACAGCCTTTGTGTTGTTTAAACATGTACTCTGTGACTATGTTTTCATAGAATCAAAGATTAGGGTTGGAAGAGACCTCAGGAGGTTATCCAGTCCACCCCCCTGCTCAAAGCAGGACCAACCCCAACTAAATCATTTCATATCTGCCTAATGCTTCCAGCAGAGATGATTGATTTACTGGTGTATGGCAATAAACTAATACAAAACAAAGCTTAAAAAACCTTTCCAAAGAATATTATAAATCTTTTACACCACAGTTTTACAGGACACTACCTTTCTGGCGAAGCTATCACAGCTGAGCAAAGATGATTTGAGGTGACAATACAATTATTCCAACCAGTGATTTAACACAGATAACTATAAAGCAGGTATCAAGCGCCAAAGTTTGCTGCAGGCTGCACACTCACATTCAAAGGAAACTTGTGAAATAGTGATTAGGGCTAATGTTCTAGCCTTGGCACATCATTACAACAGCTGAGAGAGGAGCACTTCATCATTAAGTGGAACAGTGCTCTCATTTAATTGCATTCTTATTTGATAGGGCTGTGACTCCAAAGCCAGGTGGATTATGTTGCTGAAACCTGAGGACTAGCACCATAGATACATGCATCAAATAACACTGGCAACTGTCCTCCAATCTCCTTATATATATATATATATATATATATATATATATATATATATATATATATATATATATATATATATATATATATATATATATATATATATATATATATATATATATATATAAACAAGTTTCATTCAGCTCAGAGTAGTTGAAATTATATATACATCTGAAACTCTCTAGTGTGTCAGGCTTGCAGGACTCCACACCATAGTTAATGCTTACAATATACCACTGCTGCTAAGTTATTTGTTCTTTTGTCACAGAAAGCATCAACTCCACCCCCTGCCATATTAGCTTACCATGTTTTACGATTAGCTGACTTTAAAAGCAGCAATGAAATATGGACTTAGAGTTAATCTTACACAAGCTGAACATATTATCCTCTTGTACCAGCAGCACTTAATTTAATATACACTGCAAATCTAAGAGTAAAGACATTTTATCAGCAAATAAGATACATTTGAATATTATCAATATATTAAAATTTTCCAAATTGGATTTAATTCCATAACCAGATCTTATTTTAGTAGAAGTATTTACTAATACCCTATTTCAACCTTCTTGTCTCATAAAGGTGAAACTTTACATATAAACATGTCACTAGTAGGGTTTAGTGTCATCATAATAATGTTCTACAAGTACAATATTCTAACTCTAAGAAAGTTATTACTTCAACTACTTTGTATTAATTTCAAACCACAATTTTTGTATAGTACAGAGTTTAAAGATATCACTTCAAACTGTCTATGTAGATCCATTCAATTAGCTTAATCAAATAGTACCTCTGAAATAAGCAAGAACAAACAAAATGCAGCCTCATGTTTCTTGGTAATCTCCTTATTAACTATTTCTTTTACATAAACAGAAAACATCAAAATCAATATGGATGTAAAAACCTTGTAATACAATAAGAAAAAAACATTAGTTCACAGTGCAACTATGAACTGATGAGAAAGAAATATGAAGAGCAAAGCATAAAAGAGTTAAAATGCAAAAACATTCATCTTTGGGGAGGGAATAATATTCACATGAAAGGCAGAAGACTCAGTTTTAGGAAGAAGAGTATTCTATCTTCACCAAAATATTTTGTTTTTATCATCTCTGTCATTTTTTCCAGCTATAAATCTGAAAGATGATTTAATGTGGCCATTATTACATGCCACAATGATCACCTTTCAGGTAGTTTAACTCTTCACTTCAATGTACATTAAAATTAACTTACTTAGCAGTTTAAAGTTTCATGCTTAGGCAGCATAGGGTTATACTGCAAGTTTTTCTGCCAAGCCTATTTACTGAGCATCTTTAGAACATCCAATTTTCACTATCTAGTTTGAAGATGAACAATGTAAAACACAATTACTGTAAATTTTGAAACATAAATTCAGCATAATATAAAAAATAATAGTAATAACAAAAATACCTTATATTAGACCAGAAAGCACACAATCATTCTCCATGTTCTGCTATGCATTCCAACTGCTATAGTTATCACAAGCAACTAGCCATACATTCCTAGCAGGATTTCGTCTGCCCTCTATCTGTAGCTGTTAGCTTGGCATGTTGATTCACTAGCATTGAAGCAATAGCAATTAGTTGTCCTGCTCTCACAGCAAACAGTGAAGAGGACTGAGTGGGCTAAAACATACAGTGACCACTATGCTCTTCACACCAATTAGTAGCAGGTACTCTAGCCCAAAAGACAAATTGATGTCCCACTGATAACCAGTGCTAGTTTCTTTAATATATTGTGTCCAATCAGCTTTTTCTAGAAGCTCTGTTTGCTTTTTCTACCTCATCAGTGGCAAAGGAGCCCAGCAGCTTACATTCATTTACAATATCATTTGACAAGAAAGACGTAATCTCTTTAAAGCCCTTCTCACCACAGGCATTAAAGCTAGTTAAATCTACATTACCCTAAATAAAGTCTACCAAATCACTGGGTAGAAAGAACAGTAAAAGATTTTTTTTACAGTTCCCTTATTCTTTTATTCATCTTCATTAAATAACAAAAGCCATTTGTTAAATTTCTCTTTCTGCAAAAACCAAGTACAGAACACAGTCTTTTAAAGTGGAAATCATGTAAGACTGCACAGAAACAAATCAAGCTTATTAAGATGTGAATGTTCAGTAAGAGCAGGTGGGTTTCTACAAAGGGCACTACCCCTTCTAGAGGCTGTGTCCATAACTGACTAAATGGGAACTGCATGTTGCAAGAATTGTACACGTCTTTAAACAATGATGCCTGAGTGCAAACAAGTCAGGCTTTTAGCATTTCTTGATGAAAAGTAACTGCATAATTGACAGCAAAATAAACAAACTGCAGTGATGGGGATTGGGTATCTTGGACATCTGCAATGGAATATGGGGCTGTGAGAAACTGAGGGTTCTGTCTGTACCAATTCTGAACTATGGATGATTTTATGAAATTGTATCATGAAACTACTGTGTCATGGAAAGCCTATATGTATGTGACTCCATCCACCCTAAGTTAGCAGGATTGTGTCATGCCTCCGCCAAGACACAGAGCGAGAAGTGAGTGATCAGCACTCAAAGATGGTTTACTCAAAGTTAAACACCTCGGGAAAATGTGTTTGCTGTAACTGGGAGAAGATGCTTTCTGCTCTTGTCTGAAGAGAGAGAGGGGTGTTTGAGAGTAGTGGAAAATTGCCAAATGGCAGAACAAAAGAAGCAAGTGACCCCAGAAGGTATCTCCAAAGTGACTCCCACAGATGTGCCAGATTAAGATGTGGGAGGCTGCTGCAGGGGCAGGAAAGGAAGGGAGGTGGAAGACCCTGCCTGCTTCAGTGACTGAACACAGGCGATCCCCCAAGGAAAGGGTGAGCTAGTGAGAGACATTGTGTTTAGGATGTTTTATTGTTGGTATGATCTATACTCGCCAGTGTTTTACATGATAAAATTTAAAAAAAAGAGCATAGCAGTGTTTGATTGTACAAAGTGTTTGTTGACTGCTTCACAACCACTGTGTGCCCCTGAGAGAATTACCCTGTAAACTTCATACCTTCTGTGGGTAGTGTGTTTAAGTACTGATGAAAGGATCAAAGGTGTCAGTCTAGAACTCAGGGCTTTGGGTGCCCTAGATTGCTGACACACCCTCATCACCGGAGATGAGCAAAGCAGCACCTTGCCAATCCTGGAAGGTCAAGCCCCACAGGAAGTTCCATCAGAGCATCCAAGGCATGCAGCCACCTGGCAGGCTTACTTATGCTACTTAAGTCAGGAAGTGAGGCAGCTGAGCTGTCTGCTGCTACCACCTTGGACCTGCTCTCACAATTTTGCATTCAACCCTGTTCCTGCTCTGCTCCTTCCTCGCCCCTGCCCTTGTTCCTAGCTCCCACCCTGCTCCTGCTCTGTGCCTGAGGCTTGCTTCTTCTCTGATCCTGCTCTTATGCCTTGCTCCTGACCATCAGCTACCATTCTTGGCTCTGACTCTGACTTTATCCTTGGCTCTGGTCTTCGGCAAATGACTCTGGTTCTGACCCTGATTCTGTTCCCCAACCTGGATGCCTCCTCTGCCTACAAGACCTGACTTATGTTGTGACAACTAAGCAAGACTGCTTATGTCCCAGTTCCTAACAACTGGAGAGTCTGAAATGTCAGTGCTGTGCCCAGTGGGGCTACGCAGCTGAACAGTGGGTTCCAACACTCAGTGGGAGGTGCCTAGGGACCCTCAGATTGGACAGTGGCTGGACTCCATTCAGGCTCCAGGAGCTAAAAACACCATGGGGGATCCAGAGCAGCAAAGGCTTGACTTCCCCTCACAGCGGTCTTTGTCAGTAGCGAGGGGCCATTCATCCTCAGGTTACCAATATAAATCTGGTTAAGCTAGCAATGATGACTGGTTTGGTGTGGTTGCCATTTGAAATGAGTTGGTGGTCTTAGCCCACTTCATAGATTCATAGATTCTAGGGCTGGAAGGGACCTCGAGAGGTCATCGAGTCCAGCCCCCTGCCCTCATGGCAGGACCAATTACTGTCTAGACCATCCCTGATAGACATTTATCTAACCTACTCTTAAATATCTCCAGAGATGGAGATTCCACAACCACCCTGGGCAGTTTATTCCAGTGTTTAACCACCCTGACAGTTAGGAACTTTTTCCTAATGTCCAACCTAAACCTCCCTTGCTGCAGTTTAAGCCCATTGCTTCTTGTTCTATCCTCAGATGCTAAGATGAACAAGTTTTCTCCCTCCTCCTTATGACACCCTTTTAGATACCTGAAGACCGCTATCATGTCCCCTCTCAGTCTTCTCTTTTCCAAACTAAACAAACCCAATTCCTTCAGCCTTCCTTCATAGGTCATGTTCTCTAGACCCTTAATCATTCTTGTTGCTCTTCTCTGGACCCTCTCCAATTTCTCCACATCTTTCTTGAAATGCGGTGCCCAGAACTGGACACAATACTCCAGTTGAGGCCTAACCAGCGCAGAGTAGAGCGGAAGAATGACTTCTCGTGTCTTGCTCACCACACACCTGTTAATGCAGCCCAGAATCAAGTTTGCTTTTTTTGCAACAGCATCACACTGTTGACTCATATTTAGCTTGTGGTCCACTATAATCCCTAGATCCCTTTCTGCCGTACTCCTTCCTAGACAGTCTCCTCCCATTCTGTATGTGTGAAACTGACTGTTCCTACCTAAGTCGAGCACTTTGCATTTGTCCTTATTAAACTTCATCCTGTTTACCTCTGACCATTTCTCCAATTTGTCCAGATCATTTTGAATGATGACCCTATCCTCCAAAGCAGTTGCAATCCCTCCCAGTTTGGTATCATCTGCAAACTTAATAAGCGTACTTTCTATGCCAATATCCAAGTCGTTGATGAAGATACTGAACAGAGCCGGTCCCAAAACAGACCCTTGCGGAACCCCACTTGTTATACCTTTCCAGCAGGATTGGGAACCATTTATAACTACTCTCTGAGTACGGTTATCCAGCCAGTTGCGCACCCACCTTATAGTAGCCCCATCTAAGTTGTATTTCCCTAGTTTATTGATAAGAATATCATGCGAGACCGTATCAAATGCCTTACTAAAGTCTAGGTATACCACATCCACCGCTTCTCCCTTATCCCTTATCTCCCTTATCGTTATCCTATCAAAGAAAGCTATCAGATTGGTTTGACATGATTTGTTCTTTACAAATCCATGCTGGTTATTCCCTGTCACCTTACCACCTTCCAAGTGTTTGCAGATGATTTCCTTAATTACTTGCTCCATTATTTTGCCTGGCACAGAAGTTAAACTAACTGGTCTGTAGTTTCCTGGGTTGTTTTTATTTCCCTTTTTATAGATGGGCACTATATTTGCCCTTTTCCAGTCTTCTGGAATCTCTCCTGTCTCCCATGATTTACCAAATATAATAGCTAGAGGCTCAGATACCTCCTCTATTAGCTCCTTGAGTATTCTAGGATGCATTTCATCAGGTCCTGGTGACTTGCAGGCATCTAACTTATCTAAGTGATTTTTAACTTGGTCTTTTTTTATTTTATCTTCTAAACCTTCCCCCTTCCCATTTGCATTCACTATGTTAGGCATTCCCTCAGACTTCTCGGTGAAGACCGAAACAAAGAAGTCATTAAGCATCTCTGCCATTTCCAAGTTTCCTGTTACTGTTTCTCCCTCCTCACTGAGTAGTGGGCCTACCCTGTCCTTGGTCTTCCTCTTGCTTCTAATGTATTGATAAAAAGTTTTCTTGTTTCCCTTTATTCCTGCAGCTAGTTTGAGCTCATTTTGTGCCTTTGCCTTTTTAATCTTGCCCCTGCATTCCCGTGTTGTTTGCCTATATTCATCCTTTGTAATTTGTCCTAGTTTCCATTTTTTTATATGACTCCTTTTTATTTTTTAGATCTTGCAAGGTCTCGTGGTTAAGCCAAGGTGGTCTTTTGCCACATTTTCTATCTTTCCTACCCAGCGGAATAGTTTGCTTTTGGGCCCTTAATAGTGTCCCTTTGAAATACTGCCAGCTCTCCTCAGTTGCTTTTCCCCTCAGTCTTGATTCCCATGGGACCTTACCTATCAGCTCTCTGAGCCTACCAAAATCCGCTTTCCTGAAATCCATTGTCTCTATTTTGCTGTACTCCCTTCTACCCTTCCTTAGAATTGTGAACTCTATGATTTCATGATCACTTTCGCCCAAGCTGCCTTCTACTTTCAAGTTCTCAACGAGTTCCTCCCTATTTGTTAAAATCAAATCTAGAACAGCTTCCCCCCTAGTAGCTTTCTCAACCTTCTGAAATAAAAAGTTGTCTGCAATGCAGTCCAAGAACATATTGGATAGTGTGTGCCCTGCCGTGTTATTTTCCTAACATATATATGGATAGTTGAAGTCCCCCATCACCACCAAATCTTGGGCTTTGGATGATTTTGTTAGTTGTTTAAAAAAAGCCTCATCCACCTCTTCCACCTGGTTAGGTGGCCTGTAGTAGACTCCTAGCATGACATCACCCTTGTTTTTTATCCCTTTTAGCCTAACCCAGAGACTCTCAACACTTCCGTCCCCTATGTCCATCTCCACCTCAGTCCAAGTGTGTACATTTTTAATATATAAGGCAACACCTCCTCCCTTTTTCCCCCATCTGTCCTTCCTGAGCAAGCTGTACCCATCCATACCAACATTCCAATCATGTGTATTATCCCACCAAGTTTCGGTGATGCCAACAATGTCATAGTTGAATTTATTTATTAGCACTTCCAGTTCATTACCCATACTTCTCGCATTTGTATACAGGCATCTAAGAAACTGATTTGATCTTGCCTCCCAGTTTTGCCCTGACCCTCCTATCTCTTTGTCATTAGAGCCCACGCCCCCTCCTATTTCCGACCCATCTCCCAGGTCCCCATGTTCTCCACTTACCTGTGGGCTTTGCTCTCCTGTCCCCGTCAAACCTAGTTTAAAGCCCTCCTCACTAGGTTAGCCAGTCTGTATCCAAATAGGGTCTTCCCCCGCCTCGAAAGGTGAACGCCATCTCTGCCTAGCAGTTCTTCCTGGATTAGCATCCCGTGGTCGAGGAAGCCAAAGCCCTCCTGGCGACACCATCTTTTCAGCCAGGCATTCACCTCCACGATGCACCTGTCTCTGCCCGGGCCCCTACCTTTGACAGGAAGGATCAAAGAGAATACCACCTGCGCTCCAAACTCCTTCACCCGTACTCCAAGAGCCCTGTAGTCACTCTTGATCTGCTCAGTGTCACACCTCGCAGTATCATTTGTGCCCACATGGATGAGTAGCATGGGGTAGTAGTCAGAGGGCCGGACAATCCTTGACAATGCCTCCGTAACGTCTCGGATACGGGCCCCCGGCAGGCAGCATACCTCCCGAGATGAAATGTCAGAGCGACAGATGGGCGCCTCCGTCCCCCTCAGCAGAGAGTCTCCGACCACCACTACCCTACGTTTCCTATTCGCAGTGGTGGCAGCAGACTTCCCAGCCTTAGGCATATGAGGCTTCTCCTCCTCTGCTGTAGGGGCAGATTCCTTCTCTCCTGTATCAAGAAGAGCATAATGGTTTCCTATTACCACGGCAGCAGGGTTTGGAGCAGGGGTGGAGCACTGCCTGCTGCCAGAAGTAAGCAGCTGCAAGTGTCCACCCTGAGCCATTTCCTCCTCCACCAGTGGTGTGTCAGCAGTCCTGTGTACTGGGACAGCTACCTCAGCTGTCTCCACATGGACACTGTCCAGGAATTGTTCATGGACTTGGATGCTCCTCAATCTAGCCACCTCCTCCTGTAGCTCTCCCACCTGTTGCCTGAGAGATTCCACCAGCAGGCACCTGTCACATTGGATGGTCCCCCCAACCTGGATATCTGTAAGTGGAAATTGCAAGTTACAGTCCCTGCAAAACCACACCAGGATCTGGGTAGAAGCATCCATGTTCAGGCGCTCTGTCTGGCTACAAGCGCAGGTGGAGGAGACAGAAGCAGTGCTGGCACAGGTGTTGCAGCCCTTCCTAACCATCGTAGGCCTCCCTCTGTCCAACTCCCTCTCAAACACTCAAGGGAGCAGGGTCAGGCACTCAGTCCCAACTGCCACAACAGGTGAAACTGAAATCACCTGGAATCAGAATCAAAATTTAAATTCAAACAGTCAAACACACACACTCCCACCAACAGCTAGTACTCACTCGCACCTGGTAGACTGTTCAGCCGCAGGATCTCTTGCTCTCCCTCTCAAACTCCCCTGTCTGCAGCCCCCTGTCCGCTTCGCTCCCCTGGTCGCTCTGCCTCTGGCTTTAGTTTGGGTTAAGGTTTTAGGAATGGCAAGTATACCTCGCCCCCTTCGAAACTCCCTCTCAAAACTCCCTGTTTGCAGCTCCTGTTCGCAAAGCTCCCTGGTCGCTTGCTCGCTGCTTTATAAAGCCCTGGCTTCCCTGATTGATTAGCCCCGCCCCCTGATTAAGGCTTCTAGGTTTCAAGCCTGGTGTAGAAGCTCACAGCTTCCAACTGCCAGCCACAGCACACGGTCCTGCAAACAAACAAATGAATGAACAAATAGACAAGCTCAGCACACAGCAAGTACTCCCAAACACACACTACAGACAGCCACTTACCCCAAGGGTCCTGTATTTGCTCCTGCTTTACCTGGAGCAATCCCTCTCAAAACTTCCTGTTTGCAGCTCCTGTTCGCCTAATGCAACAGTTTCTCCATCACATAAGATACCACCAAACTTAGCTTAATTCTTGTCAGTGTCAAAAAACAGGCAGAGTGTGAATGGGAGCAGAAATTGAAGCACACATTTATATGTAAAGATAACCTCTGCAGAACTATGCTGAAGCACACTGATGTTTTCATAAAATTTGAGGGTGCACTACAACAGCTCATTTCCTGATTATGCTATACCTATTCTTTGTTTAAAGGGACAATATCAATTTCTAGGGCTGTCAAAGACGACCCATCTCAAAAATAATCTACTTAAAAAAAAAACAGAAATAAGACTAAAGATCTGAATTACATTAACATTACTCAAAAAAGAGCATTGATATACAGTGTTCATATTTAATTCATACCCTCTCCTAACTCTATTTTTATTAACTATGGAAGGAGTGACCACACACTAAATGATCTTACTCCAAATATAATATAGACACAATGACATAAGCTGAGAAAGGTATATTCTCTTTAATGCTGAATTTCCTTTCATTGTGGATTTAAATTAGATGATTGATATTTGAATGCATTTTGTATTTTAGTTTCCTTTTTCAAAAAACTTCTTATAAATTAAAAAAAAAAAAAAAATCAGCCATGAGCTGAAAAATACCACAGCTAAAAGGAAATAATATATATTTAGATTTAAAAAAAATTACTTGGCTTTCTTTTTCATTGGAGCTATAAGTGCAAACCATGTAAATTGGAAAGTAGGTTATAATAAGTATACCATGTCAACACGTTGGTGAAACATTAAGAAGAAAAACATTCCTATTAGATCCAAACAGATGTTGGAGCCAATATTTTTGTCTCCCTGCATCTAGAAAACTTTCATGGGGTGAACATAATACTGAAGATGAGATCTGTCACAGAGATCTGCTGTTAGGTATAGACATGCATATTACATATTCTTCTGGTTACCACATGTCTACAGTAGTTTGTTTTAAGTTTTAACTCAACCTTTTATTTTTATTTTATATAGACCTAGTTCACATTAAGGTCTACAATATTTAACTATTATATGTAAGTGGGTTAATTTGGAAGTGTGAAAAAGCCTTTCAAATCAGACAAACTCATTGTTTTTGAACTCCTTAAATTAAAGATTGCTTAAATGATTCGTTTACCATCAGAACAGGATTTTGTACTTGTCTGATCATCATCAACTAGAATATCCTAAATAAACTGATGGCAGGATCAGACCTCAGTCTTATGTGTGGAACTTAACCTGAAATCAACCCATCAGCATGGGGAACTCTGTCTGAAATTTATTCATGTCACGATAGGGTAGTGAATATAGGACTTAAATTTGCTATTGTAGTCATCCTGAAAGATATTCTTTCCACCTGACAATGAGCTATCCTAGGAAATAAATTCTGCCTGGAAAAAGGGTACACTGAGGTCTGGTCTTCACTCAAGTTCACCCACCATCTATTATTTCCTATAAGGATGATATGGGATTTGTTCTAGTGAAGTGAGTTTAACTCACTGTTGTCCAAAGGATAATCTATATTCTAATTCTTACTACAATACTTGAAAACATAAATATTAAATCACATAGGACACACTCGGAGACCCTTGCAGAATTCTTGTCCTTTTGTGGATTTGGAAGAATATCCATATAGGCTCAAATTCACAGAAGGATTTAAGCGCCTAAGTGGGAGTTAGGTGCCTAAATCCAAAACCTAGATTGGATTGCCACTGAGAACCTCAAAACCCCTATAAATTGCCATCTAACCCTAGAGATACCTAAACCCCTCAGTGATTACATTTTTCTCACTTTTAGAGAAGAAGAGCAACTTGGTCATTGTAACTAAAGTGACTGGGGGTGGGGGGAGATTAAAAATTGCTCCTGGCTTTGATCTTGTATTTTCAATTTAGTTGGTCTGAGCCTGGAGTAAAGGTTTTGGCCAAGTTATAAATCCCTGAAAATAGGAGTTTATAATAAAATGTTGACAGACTCTTAACTGTAGTAATACTAGAAGGCTCATTAAAATGTACTCCAACAAAAAACCCTCTTTGTGACCAACTCCACTTGAAGTGATTTTTTAAGTACAATGCGATAAAAAGTTAACTACATTTGTATAAAGACATGTCACAAAGACCCACATCTGATGTGATTCTTCTGGCACTTTTTTAGTTATTATTGCTGCCAACAGGCAGGGTGTAAGGAAACCTGATTGTAATTCAGATTGGAAGAAGTAGTGAGCACTGGGATCTGCTACACAGAGGCCTGCAATCTGTCCATCTGTTCACAGTGAGGGATTAAATTAAATCCCATTGAGCTTTCATATTCACAAATCCAGAAACAGTAGTAATTGGTTATTAAACAAATTGGAGTTTGTTGTGTTTACAGTTTTATCTCAAATTGGTATCAAGGCAAGTTCGTGCTGCATATTACAGATTTTTTCCCCCCTTCAACAGTTTTACGTATTATTTGGATTTATATAAATATTGTTTGAAATGCAGAATAGCAGCTTCTTGTGATTTTTCATCCAGTTTTTATTAGAATAGATTAGATCTCTTAGAATAGATCTCTGTTACTCTAAAAAATCATAAAGCTAATTGTATTGGCATTTATGTAACATTTTTTTTCTGAAAAGTGCATCTCATGCACTTTATAGAGCAATGAATTACAAATGTGTAGTACTCTAACTGTATGCAAACAGTGAGCTACATTCCAATTACAGCTGTGAAGACTGCCACAAACATTTATATTCATGCCAGTTCATCTTTGCTGGGATGAATTGAGTGAGAAAAGCTGGTCAAGGACACTAAAGATTTTTTTTTTTAATCTAATTTTGGAACCTTTAGACTCTAGTCAAAGAACTGCCAGGTTTAAATACGTGGAAACAGCACTTTAACTTCTCATTTAACAGCTAGGTCCTCTATTGACTGTATCACTTGAAATATTTTACTGCAGCGGCAACATTCTGGGAACAATCCTGCCTTGGGTTGGCCAAGTGTATTGTGCCTGGGGGAAAAGGAGCCTCTTTGTCACAATGCCTTAGACCACCTTCATAGGAGCTGTAAGTAAGGGGTACAGAAAAAACATTTCAGCCCAGATCCACAAAGAGACTTAAGCACCTAAACCACAGATTTAGGTGCTAATGCAATTCACAGAAATCCCACTCAGCTGCTGCCTAACTCTGGAGGCACCTAAACTCACTCAGCACCTAAATTTTGGCTGCAAAAGTCCCCAAGGCACCTTAAGTTTTACTCCTTGCATGGCATGATACAGTATATCACAAAGTATACCACACAAAATGTCTGGGGTGGAGGAAGCTGCTTCCCTTATAACCTTTAGCCTAGTGGTTAGGGTACTCTGCAACACCATGGGAGGCCCTACTTCAATAGATACTCACCCCGCAGCCTAAGGAGAAGAAGGAATATGGACAGGCATTCCCCGTTCCTTTGGTAAATGGCCTAACCATTGGGCTATCAGTTTTCTGATAGAGGTTCCTCTCGCCCCCTCCTGTTGAAGCTGTTTTAATTTGTATGAATAGTTAAATAAGCATTGGGTCAGAGGGAGTATGAATGTCTCTATAGTCCTGTGGCTAGGGCACTCATGAGAGCAGCGGGAACTCCTGTTCAAATATCTTCTCATCAGGAGGAGGGAATTGAGTGGTCACCTCCCACATTCTAGCTGAGCACTCTAACTACTGCGCTAAAAGCTATAAGGGAGGCCATCTACTCTTTCAACTCCTATTCCTTTTGTGTGGAGTTAGGCAGGTGCCTATGCCATTTGGACACAACCCTCATGTCAGCATCTGCTATTGGCTAGCTTAGGTGGCTCTCTGACTAGCATGATGGCTTTTGTGGATCTCATTGTCAGGAGCTTATTTCTTCGCAGCGACAAAGGGTCCTGTGGCACCTTATAGACTAACAGAGGTATTGGAGCATAAGCTTTTGTGGGTGAATACCCACTTCATCAGATGCAAGCAGTGGAAATGTCCAGGGGCCCCTGGACATTTCCACTGCTTGCATCCGACGAAGTGGGTATTCACCCACGAAAGCTTATGCTCCAATACCTCTGTTAGTCTATAAGGTGCCACAGGACCCTTTGTCGCTTCTACAGATCCAGACTAACACAGCTACCCCTCTGATACTTATTTCTTCCCAGGCATTGTATAGGTAACCTAGACACCTAACACAGGGTTTGTGCAGTCTAGTGATTTTCAAGGTACTTAAATATTAGGCATAGCGATGCTCAGTGTTGCTACTCCATTTCTTTATGGTCCCAGACCTTCAGCCTTCTCTAGAGTAGGAGTTGAAAGGTGTTAGCTAACATGTGTGTTAAAAGCCTAGTATTGACCAGGCTGTCTGCCTTTAACAGGTGTTTAACTGATCAAGCTAAAGCCTCTGAGGAATCTCCATAGGCCCAGCTATATGTTTAGGGTGTGGCCAGGACCTCGGCTGGTAGGTGACAATGGAGGAGTTGGGCACACTTTATTTTTTGAAGCACCAATAAGGAGGGCTGTGGAGTAGTGATCTATCATAGATACAGTGCTCTATTTAGTCACATAACAGTGAAAATGCACTGCCAAGCCAACATGCCTCTACCTTGGCCTAGAGAACACTTCTGAAGTTAGGAGTACAGTTTAGACTCCACATCCTTGTTTAGTCTGTGGCCTATCTATCTCATTGGCAAAGGGCGTGACAAAGAATATCAATTGTAATGATAGTTTTGTGATGTGAACAACTGTTTACTTAGAAACTGCACTGAAACCATCAACTCATTTCACAAACACAAAACTATAAAACTGTAATGATTCTTCTCACTGCTACCATGGTTAGAATTTGAACTGGTGATGAGGTACAAATGAAAGAATATTCTATCCTAGTTACATGAGTCAGCCAGCCACGCTCTCTGCCTAAATGATTTATTCATCCTTGAGTATCAAAAGGACAAAGAAAAGTGAAGGAGGCTATGATACTCCCACAAATGCTCTTTGTAGTAAGAGGGAGTATTTTATATGTACAGTATTTTACTCATGTGAACAGTCCCACATCTCAACAGATTTGTCTCCTCTGCTAGCTGCTTTTGATAACGTGAGCCTGTACATCAGGCAAATTTCCACTGACGTACTTCTCTACTGATAATGTAACAAAGTATTTTAACTCCCCAAATCTCTCTTTTAAATTTAAATTTCTCATTTCCTTTCTTCACTTTCACCCACCATTTCCAACTGTTGCACTCTTTATGTATTTAATTAATTATCTACTTTTCACAGCCTAAAGATTTACTCTTCAAATATATTTGACTGGATATTTATATATCTATGGACCATTCATTAATACCCTGATTGAAGGCTTTGTACCATGAAAGACTCACTTCAGAGATGTAGTTTGAGCACCTGACTTGAATACCATAATGTAATCTTACATAATGCTCAGTGCACTGCAAAACATCCCATTAAATTACTTTTAGTAAACTCTGCTGTACAAGTGGAGTTTTATCATTTATGTTTTCATTGTTAAATAAAAAACACCTGCTTAATAATCCCTATATACTGAAGATTAAAAAAAAAAACTATATAATGTTTTGTCCAACCTGGATTAAATTTTCCATAGGAAAGAATGGCAATCTCAGCTCATGCCATGGCACTTCTGGGTGGATCCTGGTATAAATTCCAATATGGAGAAGATGGGCATTAATTTGGCAGCCCCATTTTCCATATACATGTAAGATAGCAGAAAGCTCAAAGTCAAATACATGCTAGTCCCCTGTTAGTCAAAGCCAAATCCCACAGAAGATTAAAGGAGGAAATCCTTACATTCCCCTGGATCCTAAAGCCTGTCTCCTAACAAAAGCATCTGTCTCCTCTACTAACAATGTATTTAATCTTTTTAGACAACAACGGTTCAGCCAGTACATCATTTCCACCAGCATCTAAAATACAAAAGAGTAAAATAAGATAATTCCTTGTTGCAAATCTTGGATTGTGAACTAGTTTTTCCTTCAATTAATTCAGTCTTTACCCAGCCATTGTTAGATAAAAACTTACAATTTAAAAAAAAAAAAAACATTTTTTCCACTGTGCAACAATCTCATTGACAGCTGAACATATGATTCTAATCACTTTTACTGTACATATATATATATATATATATATATATATATATATATATATATATATATATATATAAAATTTACTCTTCATTGTGTGGCAAGAGGGCTAGATTTAGTTACTCAAGGAACAGCAAGGAAGGTACCCTTCTAATTCATAGGTGAGACAGAATGAAGCTGCAATTCCAAGGACTGTGAGTACATTGGAGACAAGGGCATCTGTATGGATGCCCAGGTCCTCTTTATTATTCTCTGCCCCTCCATGTCCTGCTGTCTTAAGAGCTATTCTATTATGTACTCCACCCGCACCCGGCTAAGTCTCACCCGCCCCCCGCCCCCCACCCCAAGTGTTTTGAAGGCATGGAGCCGGTAAATTAATCCTGACAATTTCTGTTAGAGAGATGCCACAGAAACAACCTTTCCCTAGCTCTGCCCACTCATGTATCCCATCTCTGCCCCCAAACCCACTAAACATAGTATTTCACAGTTTCAGAACGAAGATAATGGTCTGCATTGCCTCAAACCTTCTCTAACAGATTTTGGCCTAGTTGTGCAGGTTTCACTCTAGATTTTTCACCCCTGCCAAATAAATGAAGGGAATGAAATAGCCCTGTGGCTGCAATTCTGATTCTACCTTTAGATCAACGTGTTTTTAATTCTGATTTAGTTTTCTTTCTCCTATGAGCAAACAGCAACATTTATGTTGGAATCCAAACACTCACCTAAGAGTTGATATTTCTATAGCTCTGAAAACGTTCTAACGACTGTAATATCTGTAAGGGATAAGGCTACTGCAGAAATATTACCATCACTATGCAGCACTACCATTCTTTACCACACAAAGACCTGTACACTGAATAAGTACAGAGACTGATTTATTTTCCTGGCCCAGAAGAGCTTATTCTGCATGTGGCTGACGCAGCCTGAGAGGAGCTAAGAAAAGCAGAAAGGATTCAAGTTGTGCTACTCACTCATACTATAGCCAGCAAGTCAACAAAGAGAGGTCTGACTTTCCACTTTATGCTGTCATTTTCTAATGCCATCAGCAATCTCTATTTCTTAAATTATTATACATAGCTGGTTTTGATTTCTGATGAAAATACTTGATTGCACAGATAGTTTTAAATACTGTAGAAAATATTTCAACATTTCTTGCCCTCTTGTGGCAGGAAACTTTTAACCACTTAATGGTATTATTTACAATATTGGAATAATTTCTATGGCTATGCCTTATTACAGTTATTGACTATTTGTCCAAAGATCAAGAAGCACTCAAGCCTCAGAAGAGATGTAGTACCATGGTTTGAAAGTTAATGGAAACATCTTTAAAATAAGGAAGAATATAGATAAGATCAAATATACGTCTACCTAACTCCGAGTTCATTTTATGTTGATTCAGCTCTCATAGGAACTAAGAAAAAGAAAATGTTTCATTAAGAAGAGACACAGGCAACCTGGGAACCATTTTTTCTTTCATGTTCATCAGATAAGGTATACATGATAGCCACATTAGAATAAACTGGGATTTAACCAGAGAATGTACGTTTCTCTCTTTCTGTGTCCCTACACCATCCCTGAATTCTTTTGCCTCCATTCCAGAGTATTCCATTCCACGAGAACAAACTGTTCCAAGTAAACAATAAGAATACTTAGCAATAATAGCAATGAGCTGGAGCAAAAAGCCACTAGCAGCAGCCATACTAATAGGGTATTGTGATAAATGAAGGGGGAGTAGTTCCCTTTTATGGACACCCATCCAGCCAGATAGCTATAAAGCCCCTGTTAGTAGCTGTTCTCTACTTGCTTTACCTTTAAAGGGTTAAAAAGTCCATAGCTAAAAGGAAGGGAGTGGGCACCTGACCAAAAGAGCCAATGGGAAGGCTAGAACTTTTTAAAATTGAGGAAAAAACTTCCCTTGTGTCTGTCTGTGTTGTTCTCCTGGAGAGCTGAGACAGGGCTGGAGCTATGCTGTGAAAACTTGGGCCAGGTATGAAAATCATCAGATCATACCTAGAAACTACTCATTTGAAACCCCAAATATGTAAGTAGATCAGGAAATGTTTAGTAAGATGCGATTAGGTTTCTCTCTTTTATTTATTTGTGTCTCGTGGACTCCTCTGTGCTAATCCCAGGTGCTTTTGTTTTGCTTGTAACCTTTAAACTGGACCTCAAGATGACATCTTGATGCTTAATCCTTGTAATTGTTTTGTTTTTTTAAAACTAGCAAAAAGCCTAGGTTCCAGATGTATTTTCTTTCTGTTTGTTATTAATAAAATTTACTTTTTTTTAAGAACAGGATTAGATTTGTGTGTCCCTACGACGTTTGCGCATATGTTGTTTTATTAGCTGGTGGCAACAGCTGATTTCCTTTGTTTTCTTTCTCAGCTCTTCCCTGGACGGGGGTGGGAGGGTGGTGAAAAGGCTTGAGGGTATCCCACAGGAAGGAATGCCCAAGTGTGCCTTCCTGGATTCTCAAAGGGGTTTTTGCACTTGAGTGGTGGCAGCATCTACCCATCCAAACTCAGAGAAAAGCTGTAACCTTGGGAGTTTAATAGAAACCTGGAGTGGCCAGTATTAATTTTTAGAATTCTTGCGGGTCCCCACCTTCTGCACTCAAAGTGCCAGAGTGGGGAATCAACCTTAACAGGTATGAAGAATTCTTCTACACTCACCTTTTGTCGGGCTCACAAAGAGTGAGAGGAAGCAGTTTGTGCCTCCCTGGTCTTCTAGGGCTGTCCTAATTCATACCCCAGCAGCAATGACCCTATAATCTACTGACCTACTCCTTCCCTAGCTCCCTGCGATGGGATGGCGAACTAGTTATCATAGAACTGTACAACTAGAAGGGATCTCGAGAGGTCATCTGCACTGAGGCAGGACCAAGTACACCTAGACCATCCGTGACAGGTATTTGTCCGACCTGTTCTTAAAAGCCTTCATTGAGGGGGATTACACAACCTCCCTTGGAAACCTATTCCAGAGCTCTTGAATTAGTTAGCACTCTCATTAATAACTATAACCAACTTTGAAAATCAGATAGGTAATAATCTTCACATAAGCCAGAAGCTACTTAAGAAAAACTGAGATTTTTTTTTGTACACTTTCTATCAAAGTTTTATAGTACCATTAACTGGATATGAATGCACTGAACACTTTCTTAGTCCATAACATTGATGGGAAAGAAACTTTTATTTAAAAAATCTTATTCCTACCACTTTTGACTAAAATCTCACACCTATATCATTGGAACAGATAGACAAATTTGCCAGTCAATTTCAACGACCAGTATCTAAACAAGTTTTCCTACATGAAATCATTATGTGTTATTATGCACATTATGACTATATTCAGTCATTACTATTAGGATAATACACCATTTTGCACAGTACACTGAAACTTTAGGCATATTTTACATGGTGCATTTGCTGTCAATAAACTTACATTAATTAATCACAAAAATATTAATTTAACATTGCTGTTAGGAAATAAGGACATGATCCTGCATAAGGTTAAGCATAATTGCAGGTCCTTGAAGGATCAGAGCACATATTTATAAATGCTTATAACTTAAGGTTTTTATTTTATTTTTTAATTTGGGAAGTGGTGAAAGGGCCTATCCTTGGTGGGAACAAGCCAACCTGAAAATGTGAAATTTCAGCTTTTTTGAGTAGTGTGGAAGAGACATTTATTTAAACTGAGAAAGTGTATTATTTTCAGTTTTCCATAACTGAAAAAGCCAACAGATTTTACTAAAAAACTATAGAAAAATTCGCCGCTGGGCTAAAATGCAGTGTAAAAACATTAAACCCAAAAGGTTAATTTTAAGAAAACAAGAAGCACTGAAATTCTTGATGCAGCCTTAATACTCCTGCTCCCACATAACACTGACTACAATTTTGTAATCTGTTACTTTAACTATCAATCAAGTTCCATTTTCCTTCATGAAGTCCTACATTCTGATTCACTAGTGTGACATGGCATGGCATTTTTCTTCTTGTTGTTTTATTAACCACTGAATCCTAGAGTACATATTTCAAGTGAGGGAGAATCATCTGCTCACAAAAGTAATTGTGCTCATTTGCAGTATTTGGTACCTCTAAAATTGGTGAATTTTTATCCTGCAATATAAAACAAGGTGTGTTTTGCCTTCCTTGCAAGAGCAATCAGCCTTGTTATCAACGAGATGAGCCCTGGCTGGTATAAACAGAAACTTCCATGATTGGCTGTTCTGACTGCATGATTTATATTACTTGCCACAGCTTAACTTGCATATAGCTTTGCTGTTCACTTCCTGGAACCCATCAAATTTCCTTCTACAGTGCTATTTTATGGACCACCGCATTTCACAAATCAAAGATTCAATAGTCATAGTGAAGAATGAAAGTTGATTTTTTTCATGGAGGATAATACATTTTTTCTTCAAGGATGTGACATTTCCTTTCTTCACAAAATAAAATGATGCTGATCAAAAGAGAACTTTATCACATTTGAAGCATAAAAGCTGAAGCAAGACAAGAGATCACAAACATGACACAAAAAGGCTTTGTCTGCATGAATAAATGCACTTGAAAAAGAAAGTGTATTCAGCCAGTTAGCATGTGCTGTGTCTCACAGCATGTGTGTAAGTTGGTTTGGGGGCTGATCAAGGGCCCTCAGTAACAGACCTCACACAACCTTGGGTCTGTGGAATGTTGGTTGCAAATATTTGAGAAAATGGGCTCCCAAATCTCTATGTCTCTCCAAGTGAGCATGTGCAACATAGTAAAACCACTGTGTGCAGTGGAGCAGATATTGTGAGGCCGGGAAGCCAAATACTTTCTTCAAAGATAACTGGGTCAGTAAGCAAGTGCCAATATAGAGTGCTTGCTAAACTCCTTTCCATGGAGGTTAAGCTTATCAGCTCTATACTTCTCTCTGACCTTTTCTGTCCTTCACTGATCTAGACTAGCAGTTCTCAAACTGTGGGTCAGGACTCCAAAGTGGGTCGCGACCCTCTTTTTAATGGGGTCGCCAGGGCTGGCTTAGACTTGCTGGAGCCTGGGGCCAAAACCCAAGTCTGCAGGCTTCAGCCCTGGGCTGCAGGGCTCAGGTTACAAGTCCCCTGCATGGGGCTGAAGCCCTTGGGCTTTGGTTTTGCCCCCCACCCACCCAGGGAAGTGGAGCTTGGGCAGGCTCTGGCTTTGTTCCCCCCTCCTGGGGTCCTGTAATCCTAGGGCCGACTACAACTAGCTAACAGGTTTTAAAGCTCCTCACTAGTGTTTTAATATGTTGCTTATTACATGTCAGCTAACACATTTATGAACACTACCTATTTTCCTAGTCTGGATGTAGCCATGGTCTATGAAGAGTTTCAGATTAAGAATTTAGATATCTATGATTCATAACATGCGTTTCTTTAACAACTTTGTCATAGCATTAATAAAACTTTCTTGAATGTGAATGAAAGGAATGCCAATTGAATACTTCCTTCCTTTGAACACATTACCATTAAAGAGGAAATCTAATGCAAGGTCCAATATTATTTATGTATCAATTATAATTCAAGCAAATGGATATTCCAGAAGGAACATATTATGCTACATTGTTCACCAGGCAGCAGTATCTGAAATATTTGTATCATATTCTAACACTCAATATTGTTAGCAGGATTCATATTACACATTCTAAGTACAATACTGAGATCATAATGTAATTTCACAATCTGATGATTTAGTAAAATACTGTGGTATAAAACACAGCAACACACATTCATTTCATACACAGATTTACAGATTACAGGAATCAGACAGGCACGTTTTATCCCAACAAAAAATTTACACCTGAAATCATGGGGAGCGGATAACCTGCTGATTTAGGGAGGCTAGCCCCTGCCTGATGCTCCGCCGGAGCCCAGAGCACTTTCCTCCCGTGGCCGCCAACCCCCAGTTTGCTGCGTGGGCAGGTGGCACGCAGCCCCATGAGCGATAGTGAATGCCCCCCCAACCGCCCCTCTCCCAGCACCCACAGGCCGCCAGCATGGGGCAGTCCCAACCATCCCAAGTCCTGGCCACAGGCCGGCCACGGCCACCCTAGCCGTAGCCACAGCCACAACCAGCTTCCCTGAAGACAAGCAAGCAGTCTGCCTGAGCTGGGGGGGGGGGGGGGGGGGGAGAGGAGGGGAAGCAGGAGGGGGCCTTTCAGGCAGATCATGGGAGGGGCCACGCCAGGCTGTTTGGGGAGGCATAGCCTCCCCCAGCCTAGGATACACACAGCCCATGCCTGAAATGCACAATTAAACCCTTGTTCCTATTGTAAATGGTTTCAGAAGCCCAAATACAGATCCTAAAACATTGCAAACCATGTATAGGGTACAGATTACTAAAAGGTTTCTTCACAGTACATAATTTTATCTGTATTGTATAATACATTTCCTTACTGCACCTCACAGTGCCTTACATTGCTGCAGAATACTGCAGTAAGAGAAAACCTTTCCACGGATCTATTGTATCCATTCATTTGCTAATGTCTCCTGTTACTGATCTAAGCTTGGCCTCAACCTTCTTTTAATATGAGAGAGGGAGAGAAGGGTGGGGGCAAGGAGGATACTTTAACAGCTATTATTAGCATTTAGTACCTGATAATGGATAAAGAGAAGCCTTCATTTTGAACATTTCCTAGAGATGCAACTAGACTTTTTTTTTTTTATCTGATTTTTCTACATGTATCACAAGTGAAAAATATCACCTGATAACGTTCGCAAAACTGTCTAACAGAGGGATGATTCAGTGAATCATTAAAAGAAACAAAATGTTTGAATAGTAACTTTTCAAACTACACCAAAACTTTAAATTCTAGTGGCTGCCATCTATTGATCATACTGCCATAGGTTTTTTGTTTGCAGCCTTAAAGTATCTAATTACTTTGTAACTGCCATTTTCCAGATTCCCAACCAAATGAATGCATAGGAGCCAGAGTAATTATTTGTCCGTAATCTCCAACTGATTCAAATAAAGTTATGCCAATATTAGCTGGGATGATTTTCTTCTGGGAGTTGGAGTTTCACAGCAGTCAATTACTGTACAGCAGTTAAGATGGCAGATCCATCTTTGTAACCAATGTACTTTGGCTCTGGAACTCACCCTATATTTAGTGCAGTTTGCCAAAGACAAGACTAGAATGATCATGAATCAACAGCAGTGTTTGTATCATAGACCATCCAATTTGATGGCTTGAAAATCCTCCTCTTGTAAGAAAGGATTAAGGACTGATGCCAGCTGGATAAGCATAATATCCAAATCATACACAAACACCAGTATGATGCAAACCATGCTCTGAAGTGTCCACGGCCTCTGTTTGCCAGAAGCTGGGAATGGGCAACAAGGGATATCCATCACTTGATGATTACCAGTTCTATTCATTCCCTCTGAATCTCCTGGCATTGGCCACTGTCCACAGACAGGGTACTGGGATAGATGGACCATTGGTCTGACCCAGTATGGCTGTTCTTATGTTCTTATGATGCTGGAAGAAGGAAGCAGTCTGAATGACATGCATATTAATCATTTATTTATTTTTTAAATGTATTTAATACCTTAAATGTTTTCTCAAGTCTGTTTCTGGTTTTATTTGGAACCAGTATTCCAATAAAACCAATTAAGAAGAAATAAAACAAAACATTAAACTATAAAAATATGTTGAACAAAAATGTGATTTTGAATGCATTACATTTGCTTTGGATTCCAAGCAGGTCACAAGAAACCAGAAAACAGTTGGTAACCATTGTAATAATTTAACTGGGTTTAAGGAGGCTATTAACATGAGCTATGCTTCTGTGCCTACTTGATACAGGGCTACATTCTGCTCTTGGATGCATACAGCTGTTCACTTCAACCAGAGGAACTCAGTACTTCTCAGAGCAGAAATTGGAACCCCCTTTCAGGTAGTTGAAAGCAGCTATCAAATCCCACCTCATTCTTCTCTTCTGCTGATTAAATAACCCCAGTTCCCTCAGCCTCTTCTCATATGTCATGTGCTTCAGCCCCCTCATCATTTTTGTTGACCTCCACTGGACATACTGCATGCTTCAGGGGACCTTCAATAGAATTATTCAATTTTACAACTTCTCAAAGCTCCAAAATCAGACAATACAATGCCAGACAGTACTTCAGGTATAATATGTTAGGGTGGGGTTAACAGTTATACTATAGAAGAAAACATGCCCGAACAAGGAGAAGAGGGAAGAAGAGGACAGGTGGTAGGGGGGGGGAAAGAGGAATGGTTACATTGAATGGATGTCTGGCTTTTTTCAATATTTTTCATCCAAAATCTATCTAGAAATGGGGTCCAAATTTCTTCAAATTCATATAATTGCTTTCTATGGTGATAACCTATTTGTTCTTTGGTTGCTAACTTGGACAAGTCTGAATACCACTGGTATATACTGTGCAGAAGCCTACTCTTCCATTTTTGTAAAATCATATGCTTGGTGATCACTACAGCCTCAATAATGAAAGTCTTTGTGGAACAGTTAAACTCATGTTAGCTGGTAAATATAGGATATAATTTTGTCAAGGGCTATTCTATTTTCTTCATGTTCCTTCCCATTGGATAGATGCAAAACTGATAATTCTATTACTCAAACAGGTCTTGAGAATCTCCCACAATAGTCTTCTAGAAGATGCTCAGGGTGTGCTTATCTCCAAGAACAGGCCAATTTGTGTTTCAACAAAAATTTTGAAATGGGGATATAATAAAAGTGAGAATTAAATCTCCATCTATATAGCTGCTTCATACCCAGATCTGTTGCTATGCAAAGAGTTACAATGGCATGAGCAGAGAGAACAATTGTATCAATGGAAGAATCAAAGAATTAACCAAATGCTTGTAGATCAAAAAGATATCTATGTTGGAACAGGAAACGTAACACAGAAAAATATGCTTAGTCCTTACTTGTTGGATGTATGAGCCGCGAGATATCACATAATCCTAGGACTTTAATGTGCAATTCCAGAACCATTCTGTATTTGGTTGGCTTATGACTCTCACGGTGAGATTTGTCCACAAAAGGTTCAAGCACTTCTTTAAAATCCACAGAAATTAGAGTAGAAATATGGGGTTCACCATACAATTTAGTAAAAACAACAACAAACGCCCCCCTCCCCCAATCCTATGACAGATTTCAGAATAATCAAGGCTAGCAAATATTAGGGGGTAGCCGTGTCAGTCTGTAGCCACAAAAACAAGGAGTCTGATGGCCCCTTAAAGACTAACAGATTTATTTGGGCATAGGCTTTCGTGGATAAAAAACCCACTTCTTCAGATGAATAGCATAGGTGCAAGAAACTTGGGGGCAGATGTCAGTGTAACCCCCACACCGCCTGCGTGAGGTGTTCTGTTCCACCTAGTGGCACTGAGACCACTTAAAGAGAGAGATAAAATGAGTCTGCTCTGCAGCCATAGCTAACAGCCAGTTGGCTTTTAGCTCATGCTGTAGAGGCTCATGCACTAAGCTCCAGAAATCCCCGGTTCAATCCTGCCCACTGAGACCGGGGTCTGTCTGCATTACATCAGCATTAGTTATAGACACCTGCTTGAGGCAAATCAGAAGCACGTGGTGTGTACTTTTTGTGAGCGTGGCTGGTCTAGAGGCAGGTGGGAAGATTAGGGAACAGGCAGATACGGAACTGGGGGTGGCGGTGATAAAGAATTGTAGGAGAGGGCAGGAAGAGCACAAAGGAAGGTTAAAAGAAAAACATAAAAATAAATAACCCCTTGACTTAGTGTCAAGCTTCACTGGCTGCTTTCAAGCAGACTAACCCAAGTGGTATCTCCCTATTCACCATTTAAAAAGTAAATTGCAATGAAACAGTAGCAAGTGTCAGACACTTAATACTATAAACAAAACTAAATCAATCAGAAGTTCTGGAGGGGTTGGACCAGAGAGATGCACCATCCACACTGAGTGTTCTGCTGATACCCACTATTTAAATTATATTTTCTAATGGGCATCTTATAATTCCCATACTACAAAGAAGCACATCACAAAGAGATAGAAAGGGAGCATACAATCAGCAAACTTGATATTTCTTAACTTAGTGTGTTAAGGATATGCCTGTATATTATCCCCTAATTGTAATAGTGTTCAGTTTGGCGAACTGAATACTAAAGTACTGGTAATGCAGTGTGATGGCCCAAATGAGACATTATATGTTGTGAGGATTATTTTCTCTGGGCCAAACGCCTGCCTCCTTTTGGTTTACAAACAGTTTTTCTTCCCTGTATTACATGGCCATATAACTGGCAGGAGAGAAATCAAACTGCTCCCACAAATAATAAATTTCTGCACCAAAGAACACAACAAACAATCCAATTCTGCAATTCCTCTAAACAAATTTCATACTTCATGTTCATGTACTCAGGGCCTGAGCTTATAGAGGATTGAACCGGGGACTTCTGGAGCTGCGAACCGCGGCCAGTGGGAGCCGCGATTGGCTGAACCTGTGGACGTGGCAAGTAAACAAACTGGCCTGACCAGTTCCCAAAGCCGACAGATTGTGTCTTTTGTCTCCTTAGGAGGAATAATAGAGATTGTGATGGATAGGGAGAGTTAAGTTGGGGCATTTTTGCTCCTCACTTTTATATTTCACTGATATAAAGAGTGGTGGTGAATGAGGTTCCATGCTGTTTGTTAAGATGCAGATCTGTTTGGTCCCACACCTCTTCCTTGCCAAAGAATGGCCACTTGACAGGTGATTACTCATCAGTATTGATCATACCTGGCTAGAGGCATCAACTTGTCCTTTGTCTTTGAGAAACAGATTTATGCACTCCCCACACTTGTCTGGTAAACACACTTCAATCATGATTTCCGCTTATATTCATAACATTACATATAATGTTGCAACATACATTTCACCATGATATTATTGACCAGCAAGTTATTCATTTTCAAATGATACCTTACAAGGCATATTTTGTACAAAGATTATTACAGTGGTGTGAATACTGCATTCAGTCACCCTAGCCTCTGCTTCTTCCTCATGGGCTGCAACAATTACCTGAGAACCAAAGGATAGTCTAATAGTCACACTACTGGAATGCTGTAAAGGATCAAAATTGTGGCCTTCAACAGCAACAATATTTATTTGGAGGGGTTTCTCAGCTTTTTCCAAAGGAAAAAAAAATATATGTGCTACCTTCTCTTTGAATTGGCAGTACTACCAACTCCCCAGAGGGGAACCATTCTGCTAGGAGGAATGGAGTAGCACCTCAAAGACAACAGAGGCAGATAAAGGAGGACCCTAGAAGATCTACTCATAGGGATGAACAGGAGAAACCAGGAGCAGTTTGAATTCTATAGAAGGCATGGGATGATCAGGCACTATAGTAGGAAAAGATACTAAAAACCAGTTCATTCAGCAGGAGACAGCATAGGAAATGTGACCATTCTCTAAAGGAGAGGTCCATGGAACTGGTGGCCAAATGGGTTTGAGGTTCACCTGCTGCCGAGACCACTGAACCAGTCCACTACCTCTTCCTCCTCCGGATGCTGATGAGTCAGAGAATCCACTTTCAAGGTACCCCAGTACATGACCTGAAGAAGAACATGGAGCCTGATGGACTCCTAGGACATCACCCTCCATTGACACATGAAACCCCTCACAGAGGGATGCTCCCTGAGTGACCAGGAGGGGAACGATGAGCCGGTGTATGTCCCAGAACCCCAGTAAGTGCCCACCCTCCATAATTCCTCACAGGAGACATCCCTGGTTTTCCACAAGTCATTTTCTCCTATAATTCTTGGGGTGTTATTAGGAGGAGAGCAAGGATACAGGTGCAGAGATGTAACATTTGGCCAGTGCTCGCAGTTGCATTCCCTAAGTTTTTTACAGTTGTGGCTGATCTTACTTTTTAAAAATATTTCAGTTGTGTGTTTCATCTAGTACTTTTAATAAATACTATGCTTCCTTGACTTGGGGGTGGCCCTTCTTTCCAAAATCTGATAAACTGAAGATGTTTTCAGGTTTGGGATTGGGCCCCATGATTCACAGCACATGAAATTGAACGGTGTATAACTGTCTGGTTTCAGGATGCTGTAAGCACCTTTCTGTCTATCTCTTCTCCCACCTCCAGGTCCAGAAATAACCGAAACCCCAAGGAGACATGGGAGGGATGGAGAAAATAAACTTAGTGTTAAGTGTTCGCAACCAGAAAGCACTACTTCTTTTCAACACAGCAGATGTCACTGTGGAGAGGTCATACTCACTTGCCCCTTGTAGTGGGAAAAATATGGGGATATGGGTCCCATCAATGGCCCCTGCACAGTTCAGAAACCTCATCTTCTGAAATCCAGCAATTATTTCTGGAACTTGTCTTATGGCATTCATCCATTTACCTAATAAAACCTGCACAACCATGATCGCAACAGTGGACTTTCCAACCTCAAAATGGTTTTCAATGAATCCAATAGCTGTTCTGCATAGCCAGCTTCCACAGGGCAATAGCAACCTGCTTCTGAACTGTTATGACTTCCCTGAACCGAATTGGTGCAAGCTCCTCACACAGCTCCATGAAGGTCTGTTTCCTCATTCTGAAGTTGTGAAGCCAATGCCAGTCAAGCCAAATTTCCAAAATGATGTGATCTCACCGCACCATGCTGGTTCTCCTGCACCAGTAGTGACGGTCCACCCAAGGGCATACCCATGGCAGTACTGGCATTCACTATCTGTGCCATATGAGCTAAATAAACTGTCATTGACCCTCAAGGTCAGCAGTCTTCAATGTATCACAAAGTTCTGCCCAAATTTCATCCAGCATCTCACCAATCGACTACTCAACTGCATAACCATTTGTCCTGCAATAAGAAGCAGGAACAGAACCAGACCATCATCCCATTGTTCCATGTCTTTCCCCAGGGGGAGACAAAATTGCCATTGGCACATTTGTGATGCTCGAGGATAGTACAAACAACACACAGCAAAGCAGTTTCTAGAGTGTCTCTGTCTGCACAGAACCCTGGGACACCCCACCAAATGGTAGTGTTAACATTGAGTAACAGCAGCAGTAGTGTGGATAGGGGTATACACATGTACACAGCGTTATACGTGTGTCCAGCAGCACAGCATAATGCGGATACTCAGCAGAGGGATGGATCGCATGAGTGAGCATGTATGTGGTCAAGTACTCGAATATGCACGACGTCATCATAGACAGCCTCAGTCAAAAGAGATCCTCTTTGCTACAAAAGTATGCCCCTTTGTCTTTGTGAGTCCCTCTGAGTTTTTCAATCCACCACTAGCACCTGGTTACTTTGTCCAGCCTCTGGCAAAATTCCATTCCCTGAAACTCCAGCCTCCCTGGAAGAAAAGTTGGAAACAATTGGTTTTACATCTAGGATGCAGTTACTCCTTTTTTCACTCCTAGGCAAGGCTTATTCAGGTGCTGTGCTGACAGTTTTAACCTACCTTTAAACACACATGCAAGCGGCACTCCCCTGTCTCCTTAGCACAAAAGCATATGAGGCAGAACACAAGACAGTCATAGGACATAAGGATATAGGCAGTTCATAAAACCAGCCTGGAATTCATAAATTGTACAGAGATTCCCCAAATAGTCACAGTTTGCACCACATATGGTGGTCTTAAAGAAGACCGAGTGAGTGAAAGTGAATGAAATTACTTTAAAGTAATATTGTCTTACTACAAAGACTACTACTTAAAGGAAAGACAGTATGACTGCCAGTGAGTCCCAGGTGTTTATCAGCAGGTATTTCCTCTCACAGCACAGCTGGGGAGAAGGTGCTGCATAGCAGCCAGAAGCAAGGAGAAGCAAGTAAAAAACCACTCAGAAAACAAAACACAGAAAACAAACAAACGCAATGAAAACCTCATGAAACAAATACCAAAATTAACTTGAACACTAATTATTCCATCAGAAAAGAAAGCTTCATTTCACATATTTTATTAAGTAATTCCGACCATACACCTCCCCAGAGAATAATTTTCATATAGAAAACACCTAAAAATAATCACTCTCAGTAAAATATGTTTTTCCTTATTTGTGCATCATTTGGTTTCATATACCTCAGGGAAGACTGCACAAGTAGAGTTTCCCTGCCAGCTGACAGCTTGGAAATGAAAATAATTGGCATCATGCTTTAAGGTACACGGACTGTGAGACAAACAGAAGCACATCATATATTAATGTGTAACCCTAACAATTAAGTCAGCCTAATGCCGTCAGACCTCCAGGTCATAATATTAACATTTCAGCTGAAACACTGGATCTGGAGTTGACTGGGAACTAAACACTTAGCATAATAAAATGTGTTTATTGTGATTGTGGCATGTATGAAAAAAAATAGATGATTCTGACTTTCATGCTTTAAGTTTAATGGCTTAAATTTTTCTTACAACCTGAGTGATGTGATAAGACAAAAGTGTAAGTTTGCAAGGTCTGCTTACTTTTCATTTGCTTAAGTTGGCATGTATTTTCAAGCAAAATAGAAGTGCTGTAGTTCTGCAGTAGTTAGGAAAGAATTGGACTTTCCTGTATAATAATCTACACATAAAATTAACCAGACAAAACCTAATTTAAAACATAGTTAAAAACTAAATGTAAACTTTGAAAACAATGTGTATGCCTAACACGTAGGTGCACTAGTCATGGAGCGAGTCTAGCAGATACTAGATAAGGGACCCTGTTGATTAGGGCCCTGATTCAGCAAGGCACTTGAGTATGTGCTCAAATTCATCGTCATTGAGGACACCTGTTTAAGCACATCCTTAACTTTGAGCACTCCAGCACTTAAAGTTAAGCATGTGCTTAAGTGCTGTCCCGAACACGGATGTTTTCCTAAATCAAGACCTAAATAAAGACCGTGTTCCACCCATGCGTACTCATGCTGAGTAGTGGCTTATTCCGTGGGCTAATTCCGTGGGACTGCTCTTGGAGAAAGGTACTATTTAACATGAATAAAAGTGGCAGAATCAGGTCACGAGACCCTCAGTGTCTGTCTTCCAGGTGGTTGGCAAAATAAACAATCAACCCATTTTACAGTAGAGCATCAACCAGTGTTTGGGACATTCTTGCAAAATGTAAGCAATAGGAAATATTTAGGCACATTTGCACTGAGGTAAGAGAGTTATGGCAGACACATTTTGGGTTTTTTTATGTTTATGTTGAAAACAAACATTTTATTATACTTTTCATTCAGTTTTATAATGCTACATATTTCTATTATATACAGTAAGTAGACTTGTTTTTGTTTTTAAACATTGTTTTCTTTTCTACTTACTAAAATATCAGTCTGCTGCAAAATCCTACCTCAGCGCCTCAACGTGGTGCAGCGGTGACCCTGGCCGTCTGACAGCTATGTTAGCGGGGCGTATGCCCTAGTAGGTTTTACCATGCTACAAAGGTGTCGGACTATCCAATCCAGGGAGAAGGGTTGCTCTCTCAGAGGAAAGAGTGCTTTTCCTTCTCCTTAGAGGTTGAAGGCTAGCTAAGCTTGAGGAGGTACGCATACCTGCCCACCTAGCCAGTGGGATGGCTTGAAGTTAACGGCTAAAACAACACGAGTAAATGCACGTTCTACGGTGGCGGAGCGGAAATTGAGCGACAAGAGGTTGCTAAAAATGTCAGGTGCTAGGCCAACATGGAAAAGGACAATCCTCGCTGTGTGTACTTACAATTGTAGGTCACTGGCAAAGGAGGAAACTTTAAGCCATCTGATGGAGGAGAAGAAAAGGATAAAATGCTATATTCTCGGTGTCTGTGAAACCCGACGAAAGAAGGAGTTGGAAGTCAACTGGAAAGATGGAAGTGCTGTGAGGCTTGGAAAGGGAGATGGCGCTAGAAATGTTGGAGGAGTTGGATTTATCGTCAATAAAGATTGGTCTTCGAAAGTCATATCATGCCAGCTAACATCATCACGTATCGGTGTGCTGCATCTTCAGATGGAGTCAAAAGCTACCCTCAAGGTCATCCAGGCCTACGCTCCCATAAGTGCAAGTGAGGACGAAGAAGTGGAAGAATTCTACCGAGAGATTGAAAGAGCTCTCGCGCAAAAGTCCACTTACACTGTCACGATGGGAGATTTCAACGCCAAGGTCGGGCGAGGAAAAGCTGGCGAAAAGTTCATAGGGAGATACGGCAACGGTGAAAGGAATGAAAGAGGAGAGAGGCTGGTAGCGATGGCAGAAATGAAAGAACTGTACGTGGCAAACACCTGGTACAAAAAGAAGATCTCAAGAAGGTGGACATGGATCGCACCAAACGCGAAGAGTAAGAATGAAATCGACTATATTTTAGTCAATAAAAGGTGCATCGTTCAAGACGTCTCTGTGGTGCAGCCATTCAACACCGGCAGTGACCATCGCCTGCTTAGAGCGAAGTTGATTTCGATGAAGCAGTGGAAAAGAAGGCGTTACAGATGGCAAACAGGAAACAGCAGCCGAAGACATTAGATGAAGCAAAGCTGAAAAAAGCGATTTCTGGGTTTGACTGGAGCCAGATGGAAAAGTGTGATGAGGACTATAGTATCTTTGCTGACAAGTTGAGATGTTGCATAAAAGCAGCTGAAATTAAAAAGCTGAAGAAGGCGAAGGGAAGAATCTCGATTGAAACGAAAAGCTTGTTGGAGAAGCGGAGAAACATGAAAAGGAGCTCAGATAACAACCTCGAGTACTCCATTCTGTTCAAGCTTATACGGCGAAAACTGAAGGATGACTTTGAGAACTTCCGGAAAGAAAAGCGCCTTAAAACTGCTGAATCACACAAGAGCCTCAGGACATGCAAGCGGGAATTGACGCAGTATAGATTGAGCGTAAAAGCATTGAAGAACAAGGATGGAGAGACAGTAATCGACAGAGCAGGGATGGAGGAGGTCTGCAAGGACTTCTATACAGAACTGTTCAAATCAAGAATCAATGTCCCCCTCCGAACCCTCGAAGAGTCAGAAGAACGCATCCCCCCAATAATCATCAGTGAAGTCCGAAGCACACTACACCAGATGAAGAAGGGAAAAGCTCCAGGCAAAGATGGAATAACGTCAGAAATGATTTATGCAGGAGGCGAAAAACTTTGGAAGGCCCTCGCTTTAAGATTCAGTCGATATCTTGAAGAAGGAAAAATACCATCAAGCTGGAAGGAGTCGAATACCATCTTGCTGCACAAGAAGGGTGATCGAGAAAATCTTAAGAACTACCGCCCTATATGCCTGCTCTCTCACATCTACAAGCTCTTCACAAAGGTGGTAACGAATCGACTTTCGCAGAGTCTGGATGAACAACAGCCGAGAGAACAGGCAGGGTTTCGAAGAAATTTCAGTACAGTCGACCATATATTTACCCTTAGCCAGCTCCTAGAAAGAGCGAGGGAATACAAACTCCCGCTGTGCATTGCTTTTGTCGACTATGAAAAGGCCTTCGATAGCGCTGAGTTTAACGCAATATTAAAGGCGCTCGCAGAGCAGGGCATTAACACGCAGTACATTAGTTTGTTGAAGGACGCAAATACTGGATGTATAACAGACATTACTCTCCTTGAAACTCCCCTCCGCATCCCAATCGAGAAAGGCGTAAAGCAAGGAGATACAATTTCACTGAAACTATTCACCGCCTGCCTCGAAATGGTTATGAACAAGATCAATTGGAGGAGTGGTGTCAACATAAATGGAGAGAGATTATCTCATCTCAGATTTGCAGACGACATTGTACTAATTGCCGAAAGCACCAACCAACTGCAGAGCATGCTACGAAGACTCGACAAGAAAAGTAGTCAGGTCGGCCTGAAAATGAACCGCTGCAAAACGAAATATATGCGATCAGACGTCTTACGAAAAGCCAGAATAACGGTAACAGGAGAAGACATCGAAGAAGTGGAACAGTACATATATTTGGGCCAAGAAGTGAATATGCGCCAAGACCTGAACGGAGAACTCTCGCGAAGGATTCGGGCAGGATGGTGTGCGTTTAATTCCATCAAGGACATCCTCAAAGGAAAAATTGACAAAACCACACGTAAAAATATTTTCAATTCAGCAGTGCTGCCAGCCATGCTGTATGGCAGTGAAATGTGGGCACTGACGAAGAGAGAAGAGCAACGGCTGTTGGTAGCTGAAAGGGCAATGGAACGAGCTATGTTGGGAATCTCCCTTCTGGATCGTATATGAAATGAAATCATCAGAGAACGCAGTGGTGTGAAAGATATTGTCGTGGAAAGCAGAAATAACAAGATGCGATGGGCGGGCCACACAGCACGGCTCACGGATAACAGGTGGACCGCAATCATTGCTGAGTGGTACCTGCGAGAACAGAAAAGACCCCCCGGTCGGTCTCCCAGAAGATGGGAAGATGACATCGTTAAACATTTCGGACGAACGTGGAGAAGAAAGGCAAGAGTGCGAGAAGAATGGCAGACATGTTGTGATCGGCGCAGTCTTAACGACAGCTGAAGTCCGATCGATCCAGGTGAAAATATCAGGCTGATAAAAGCCATCACACACATCATACAGTTACAACCACTACTCATAAATAAAAGTAGCCATCCTGCTGTTAATCTGACAGTCCTCTAAGAATTATATAGCTTCTAGCAAAAGAGTACACAAACATAATACAGTATAGGAAAGAAAAAAAAAACTATTGTTTTGACTATATAAGGTATTTTTAGGTAATGAGAATGGTAGTACCGAAAGATTTTCTTTTCAAGTCCACATAATCCAATGCAGCTTTTGCATAAAAATAAACTATTACTGTGGAATTGAATATGTGCCATTTAGGTCAATGTCTTAGTAAATTAGATTTTATGAGAAAGCTATGTGGACTGATTCAATTTCACTAGTGATTTTTTTTCCCCTTTGAGTTAAGTATTAGATCAAATAAAAGCTAACGATATGGTAGTCATGCCTGTATTTTCAGGCTGGTTTACTAGTTATTGACAGTTTCAATTGTTAGGTTAAATAACCAACATTGACACCTCATCTATATGGGAAGATATTGTGAAAAGATGTTTCTACTTTCTGAACCTTCAGTGAAGGCTCAGAGTATTTTTATTTTTATTTTATAGTTTTCTTGTTTACAAGTAGGCATATTGATTAGACAAAAGTGAAATAAATTAATATATCCAGTCCTTTGAAATAGATGATATTCAGTGACATAGCTAAGACTGCATGTCTGTCACAGATTCTGTAACTTTCTGTGACCAGCCGCTGCTGGGGCAGTCTCAGGCCACCGCACCCGTCATCCCCAGCGGTAGTTTGGGTGTGGGAGGTGCTCAGGGCTGGGGTGGGGGATAGGATGCAAGGCAGCGCTTACTTTGGGGAGGCCTCCCTGGAAGTTGTCGGCATATCCCTGCAGCTCCTAAGCAGAGGGGCTAGGGGGCTCTGTGCGCTGCCCCTGCCTGCAGACACCACCCCCACAGCTCGTGTCGGGGGCAGCACACGGAGCCCTCCCTCTGGCCTTCCCTCCCCTAGAAGCTGAAGGGGCATGCCGGCAGCTTCTAGGGTACCTGCCAGCCCCGCCAACCCTCCCCCGCCTAGCACCAGCGGGGGTCCTGGGCCGTGTGCTGCTGCCCACCCACCCAGCAAGGGTCCCGGACCACTCCCCCCAGAGCACCCACTGTGCCCCCCCCATTCTGCCCCCCAGAGCACCCCACCCCCCCCAGCCCAAGTTTTAGTTAGAGGTATATAGTAAATCATGGACAGGCCATGAATTTTTGTTTACTGCCGGTGACCTGTCCATGACTTTTACTAAAAATACCCATTACTAAAATGTAGCCTTACATACAGCCAAATAACCCATAAATCTAATTAAAGGTAGTTGCACTGCTTAAGGCACCATTCAATCACTAATCAGTTTAAATCTTAGAGTAAATATAAACCTTGCATTGGGAAACACTTCACTCTTCTTCTAGTGTTAAGTCTGTTCTCTTATCACTACACTGTCATTTCTTTCCAACCCCATCAATTGACAATTCATGCCTGCTTTTATTCAATTATTCCTTCTAGAGAAGAGGATCAGATAAAAAACCATATGAAATTTTTGGCTAGACACCAATGTGGCTGGCCCAATTGTATGCAAATATATAGCAAATAACTGTCCATGCATCAAAGAATTTACAGTCTAAAAGACAAAGACGTAACAGGTAGATGTGATAAACAAGAGGGTGAGCACCGGAGAAGAGGAGGGGAGGTGTTGAGGTAACAAAAATAGCAGCATATATACAACTCTTAGCTAGTCACGAGCACTGAATACATCTCATTTCAAACTTCCTTCTTTTCTCTCTCTATAATTAATATATTAGCCAACAACTTACCTTGAGTTAAACAGCACCCCAACAACTAGCTGGCAGGAAAATTCAACGGCAAGTTTCAAGCTAATTATAGTGGCCTAAGACAGGCTAGCATTCATAAGCTGGGGGAGCGGTCCTATCCACCCTCTTCCACCACCAGGTAAATCAGCTGAAGTTCCTCATGTGAGGTGAGAGTGTTAAGATGAGAGAATTCAAAGCTGCACAAGATAATGAGGCTTACAGCCACACCGTGCCATGCAAATGGCCAGGTCCAAAGTCTGAGTAGTGCCTAATGAGAGCTAACTGTCCCAAAATAAGCCTTTATTAACTTGTAAACCATACTGGGAACCCACCATAAATTGTGTCAGTTAAATCAGAGACCTCCAAAACCAGTCCTCTTGGAAAAAGTGAAAAAATCCAACAAATCAGTTTGTCAGTTTTGCTATATGTAAAAAAATATCTTCCAGACCCAAAAAGCAGCAAGTCGAGCACCTGGGATTCTAGGGGAGTACCTATATAAAGGGAAGAAAAGGTGCATATCAAGAGTGTGTCAAACACTAATCTCTCTGCCTGGGAGACCCCTACATTTTGCTGTGTGATAGAGGGAGCCAGTAAGGTCCTGCTGCAACTCATGAACCTGCCAAGTACATTGCAGGTTGGGGAGGAGATACCCAAAGCTTAATATGAGAGTACCTTGTATATGTGTACATAGACAGGTAATAGACAAAGTGCCAGGAGATAGTTCCTGGCCTTTGTAGAATCAATAAAACTTGCTGTTGTGCACTGGAAATAATCTTCCTTAGTGCAGCTCTTTAATAAAAAAAGACTCACCCATTGTGACAGGATGCAAGCCTGCGCCATAATATGCACACACAGGAGACATGGTCTACCTGCCTGGAAAGAGGCAGAAAGGAGGTTACAAAGGGCAGGTGAACCCTGAGCTCCTCTTTTATGTCCTGCTCTCTCTCTCTCTCTCTCTGAGACACCTTCCAAAAATTGTTTGAAAGCAAACAGACACTCTCTGTTTGAAAGCAAACAGACACTCTCTGCTTCTTTTTCCAGTAAGACAGTGTTCATAAATGTACAAATGAAAGTAAACTCCTCTCACCTCAACATGTATAGCAAAAATAGTGCAACTCTACACTTAAAAAGCTGCAGCTGCGCTGCTGTAGCTTTAGCAAAGACGCTACTACGGTGACAGGATAGCTCTCCCCATCGACATAGTTAATCCACCTCCATGAGTGATCATAGCTATGTCGATGGGAGAAGCTCTCCCGTCGATATAGCGCTGTTTACACTGGGGATTAGTTTGGCATAACTGTGTCACTCAATAGTGTGGATTTTTCTCACCCCTGAGTGACATAGTTATACTGATGTAAATTTGTACTACAGACCTGGCCTTAGAGCTCACAATGTTCTTGGAAATATGTTATGGAGGAGTTCTTTCAACTAGACTGCAGTATTCTCCATGTCCATTCAACTCTTGGACTCTCAACTGTGACTATCAGCATGATTGCGAACTGTGATGTTATAGAAAATCCATTTGACACTGGGTTAAGAACAATCACATCTTATTTTGCATAAGCAAGTGAACACCAGTAGAAGGATAACAACTTCTTGTCATTATCACCTACACTGATTTGAAGCCATACATTAAATAGATTCCATATCCATTCACCAATCACCTGTTATATCCTGTTGTAAAAGCAAAGTTAACATTTGCACCTTTCTAGGTGTAAAGTCTGTATTTCATAAGAGAAACTGAAAGTTAGTCAACAAAAAAGCTGTAAAATTAGCAGATGCTTAAAGTCATAAATACAATGTCCAGACATTGGGGGAGGGGGGAATAATTGAAACCACTTTAGCAAAGATCTGAGAACAAAGCAAGTATTAGTCAAAATAGAAGCATAAACAACTAAGATTGTGGTACCCTTACTCATGCTGAAGAATCCCTTGCAAAACAAGCAATCTCATTAACCTCAATGGGACCACTTGTGGAATAAGGTCCAACTCACAGTAAGGGTATCAGAACCTGGTCCTAAATATAACTTCATGTGTAGAGTGTATTGAATTAATATGGAACTTTTGGGCAAACATGAATCTTCAAAAGATATTGAAAAAAATCTATTTTTCCTACTTCTAAAGTAGACAAAGCTGCCTACTCAAAATGTGCATTAACTTATCAACTCTGTCATCTCTACATTCCGTTCTATAAATATTTAGGAAAAAAGTGATCATAAACTGGCGGAGTGTGTAAGTATCATTAAATAATTCTTCAAAAAACACCGCAAACTCTGAATCCTAAAAAAAACACCCAACAATTCTGTCTTTGAAGTATTACCTAAGCTTTTAAAAAGACAAATGCTAAACCTCATTCAAATGGAAGTATTTACATTCAGAGTAAAAAGAAAATAAGAAAAGGAATACTTGTGGCACCTTAGAGACTAACACATTTATTTCAGCATAAATAAATAAAAGCTTATGCTGAAATAAATTTGTTAGTCTCTAAGGTGCCACAGGTATTCCTTTTCGTATTTTCTTTTTGCTGACACAGACTAACATGGTTACTACACTGAAACTTTACATTCAGAGTGTTTCACAAGCAAAGTCAAACTCTGAAAAAGGCATTTTTCTAGAAAACTAATCTGAAAATGCTTCTTTAAAAAAAAAGCGTGGATGCTTCCAATACACAGAAGCAGCCCATGCATATTGGATTATTACCATCCCTGTTCAAGTCCCATATTATTATTTCTCCCTTATCTAACTCAATCCTCAGATAAGTCAGTTTCATGTACAGTCCCCCTTTTTTCCAATCAGCCAAAGTAACCCTCCCCCCTCCGCCCCACACACACCTATCAGCCAGGGCCTGGAATGTGAGCAGTAGGCTGGAACACTCCTCAGAACCTGCTCTGCCCTGCAAATAAGAAGTCATCCAAATAGTGCACCACAGTGTAAACCAGACTCCCCTGCTACTGCCCATTCCATCATGGTAATTAATTTTTCAAACACTAAGCCGGAGATGGATAATTCCATTGGAAGTGAAATAAAACTAAACCTTCAAAACAGAAACCCAAAAGGTTAAAAATGGAAGGATGAACTGGCAGTAATCGAAAAGCTAACAATGTCACATTTTGCCAACAGCTCCCCAGGGCCACAGGACCTAATCAGGCACACAGCCTTACTGAAGGAATAACAGCACACTGAACATAATTCAGGACCTATCACATGATTCTAAGATGGTGCTACACAACTGAACTACCGTGGAAGTATGACAGGTGGTGGATACTCACCAGATGCCTTCTTAGGTACCAAGACCCGGAGGGAAACCTGGAGGTTCTTCATTGGCAAAATGACTGAATGGCCCTGCAACTCTGTTAGTGTTTATTTCCTGTACAATCTTTTTTCTTACAATGTGCCCAACCCCTTCTATTATTTCATCTTTTTCTGCATTATATGACCAATTGTCTCCACATAGGGAAACCTAAACACTGAAGTGAACTCTTGCCACAAATACACACCCCATCTGTCTTGTTAGAGCAATCCCAAAAGAATAACCCAACACACTTGGAGCTTAACCAGAGGTCAAGCTTATGTGGATTGCAGATAAGAAAGCTATTAATGTGACAGGTTTATGGGGTCCATCTATTTTTGGTACTTTTATAGTCTCCATTACCATAGTACTTGAGCACCTAACAATCTTAAGTGTATTTATCCTTATAACATGCCTGCGAGGTACAAAAGTACTATTATCCCCATTTTACAGATGGGATTCTGAGGCACAGAGTTCCTAAATGACTTGCCCAAGGTCACACTGGATGTCTGTTGTGGCACAGACAATTGAACCCAGGTCTCGAGTCCCAGGCTAGTGCCTACTGACTGGACTATCCTTCCTCTGCAACATTTTCATTTTTGTAAACCATTAGTTGTGTTTTGCTTCTATATTTAACATTCATTACTTAGTTTCATTAGTAGTAGTAGTATGAATTACGGGTAGGTGGGGCTCATCAGCCTTGGAAGGCAGCCCACCTAGGAGAAGGAAAACTCTGATTTAAAACCTCCGCTGCCTTGTGGCAATACCCACTCATGGGAAAGGCAAAGGGAGTCAACCCTGAAACCAAATCCGGTGTCGGAGTTCCGATGGCGGTCTGACATTGTCCTCAACGTCATTCCGGCAACTCCTGCGACGCCACTGGTGCCAAGTTGTATCGACATTGTCTTTCCCTTGGATCCATCAGTTGCGTGGAGAGGGGGGTTCTGCTGCATGGGCAACAGCTGTTCCTGCCCTGCCCTGGCTTGCGCCCTGGAGAGGACACTCCAGCTTCGCTTCACAGCGGCGACACAACACGGGAAGCAACAGTTTACCAGTTATAAGCCCCCTGCTCGATTGGCATAGAGCTGGCGCCAAGGGTTGCTTCCGACGGTGGGAGAGATCACCATGTCTCACTGGACAACTATCGCCCGCCTCAAGTTGGGCAGCCCCCAGCCAATAAGGTGTTGTCCCGCCACAGTTCACCTGCTTCACTGGGTGCGTGGGGCTTAGTGTACGTGAGTACCCGACAAGTGGACTGCAAACCATGCACCAGGCAACAACAAAAGAAAACCAACATTTAAGAAACCAGCCCTCAAGTTAGGATGGTGGAACGTATGGACCATGACAACTGGCCTATCACAAGACCTTCAGGCAATCAGCGATGTTCGGAAGACTGCAGTCATCAACGATGAGCTAGCACGACTCCAAAGCGACATAGTCGCTTTGCAGGAGACACGGCTGCCAGACGCTGGGACTCTCAGGGAAAAGAGCTATACGTTCTTCTGGCAAGGGAAGAGTGACGAAGAAATCAGAGAGTGTGGTGTTGGATTTGCCATGAGAAATTCTTTACTGGGGATGGTGGAACTTGGTCAACAAGGAACTGAAAGACTGTTATCACTCCGACTCCACACATCCACTGGACCCGTCAACCTGATCAGCGTGTATGCACCAACACTCGGCGCCAACAGGGATACCAAGTATGAGTTCTATGATCAGTTAGACACGATCATCAGGAGTATCCCTAAAGAAGAGCACTTGATACTACTGGGTGACTTCAATGCCAGAGTGGGCGCTGACCATGACTTTTGGCCAACCTGTCTTGGAAAGTTTGGCGTTGGAGAAATGAATGAGAATGGACAACAACTTCTGGAACTGTGCTCGTACCATGACCTCAGCATCACCAACTCATTCTTCCAGACAAAGCCTCAACACAAAGTGTCCTGGAGACACCCTCGCTCCATGCACTGGCACCAACTCGACCTGATCATCATCAGGCGGTCTGCCTTGAAGTGCGTCCTGCTTACTCGCACCTTCCACAGTGCTGACTGTGACAGTGATCACTCGCTGGTGTGCAGCAAGATGAGGCTACAGCCAAAGAAGATCCACCGCTCTAGGCCAGAGGGCAAACCCCGCATCGATGTGAACAAGACCACACATCCAGACAAGGCAGAGAAATTCATCCATGAGCTCTCCGAGGTGCTGAACTGTATGCCTCCCGGTGGCTGCACCAAAGAGAGATGGGACCACATCAGAGAGACAGTACACAGCACAGCCATGAAAGTTTTTGGAGAGAAACGAAACATGAATAATGACTGGTTTGAGGCCAACTCCACCACACTCACTCCAGCCATTGAAGAACGCCGCGCTGTTCACCTGGAGTACAAGCGTTCCCCCAGTCAGAGGACTCTACAAGAGTATCGATTTGCCAGGAGCAAAGTAAAGAGACTAGCTCGACAGTGTGCCAATGATTACTGGCTCCAGCTCTGCCGGAGCATTCAACTATCTGCTGACACTGGAAACATCAGGGGAATGTATGATGGCATCAAGAAGGCCATGGGACCCACAAAGAAGTGGAGAGTGTCACTAAAGTCTGCAACAGGCAAAAACATCCAGGACAAGGGCAAGCAGATGGATAGATGGGTGGAGCACTACTCTGAAGTGTACTCCAGGCAAAACACCGTCACCAAAGCTGCCCTCAATACTGTGGATGGTTTTCCCGTTGAAACTGAGCTGGACGAGAAGCCCACCATGGAAGAACTGAAGAAAGTCATTGAGAGCTTGTCCACAGGAAAGGCTCCAGGAAAGGATGGCATCCCACCTGAAGTTATCAAGTGTGGCATCAACGTCCTCCTAGAACACCTCCACGACCTCCTCTGTCAGTGCTGGGACGAAGGTGCAGTACCTCAGGATATGAGAGACGCCAACATCGTGACCCTCTACAAGAACAAGGGTGATAGAAGCGACTGCAACAACTACAGAGGCATATCGCTCCTGAGTGTTGTGGGTAAAGTCTTCGCACGCATGATCCTGAATAGACTGCAGAAGCTTGCTGACAGAGTTTACCCAGAGTCACAGTGTGGGTTCCGAGCAGGGAGATCCACAACTGACATTGTTTTCTCCTTAAGGCAGCTGCAAGAGAAATGCAGAGAACAGCAGAAGCCGCTATTCCTTGCCTTCATAGACCTGACCAAAGCTTTCGACCTTGTGAACAGAGATGGGCTGTTCAAGATCCTGGTAAAGGTTGGCTGCCCACCGAAGCTGCTGAGCGTGATCCAGTATTTTCACGACAACATGAAAGGCACAGTACTGTATGATGGCTCGTCCTCCGATGCCTTCAACATCCACAGTGGAGTAAAACAAGGCTGCGTTCTCGCTCCCACACTCTTCGGCATCTTCTTTGCAGCATTCCTGAAACATGCCTTTGGAAATTCCACAGAGGGAGTCTATCTCCACACCCGGTCTGACGGGAGACTTTTCAATCTGGCTCGACTAAAGGCCAAAAGCAAGGTACGGGAGGCAACAATCAGAGACATGCTGTTTGCAGACGACGCTGCCCTGGCAACCCACACAGAAACCGATCTCCAGCATCTGATTGACCGCTTTTCCAGAGTTTGTGAAGAGTTCGGGTTGACAATCAGTCTTTAGAAGACCAAAGTTATGGTCCAGGATGCAGAACATCCAAGCATTGCCATCAATGACTATGTGCTAGAGGTGGTCAGTCAGTTCACCTACCTTAGATCTACCATCACGGACAACCTCTCACTGGACCCTGAGATCAACCGTAGAATCGGCAAGGCCTTCACAGTTTTGGCCAGATTGTCACAGAGAGTATGGAACAACAACATGCTGACCATCAACACAAAGGTCGCTGTGTACCGTGCATGTGTGTTAAACACTCTTCTCTACGCCAGCGAAACGTGGACCCTCTACGCTTCGCAAGAAAAGAGACTGAACACCTTCCACATGCGCTGCCTCCGTCGCATACTCGGGATCACTTAGGGTACGTCTATACTTACGCGTCCTGTCGGAGGCGCGGGATCGATGTTCTGGGTTCGATTTATTGCGTGTTGTCTAGACGCGATAAATCAAACCAGGAAGTGCTCCGCTGTCGACGCTGGTAATCCAGCTCGACAAACGGAGTAGGCGGAGTCGACGGGGGAGCCTGGGTGCCGCGTGTGGACCCCGGGTAAGTGCTTTTTCATTCGAACTAAGATAGTTCGACTTCAGCTACGTTATTCACGTAGCTGAAGTTGCGTATCTTAGTTCGAATTATGGGGTTAGTGTAGACCAGCCCTTAGAGCGATCGAATAATGAACAATGAGGTGCTGGAACGTGGCAAGATCTCCAGCATGTTCACTCACCTCCGTCAATGCCGCCTCAGATGGCTTGGCCATCTAAGTCGCATGGAAGATGGACGGATCCCCAAAGACCTGTTGTATGCTGAACTTGCCTCCGGAAACAGAGCTACAGGACGGCCCCACCTTCGCTTCAAGGATGTTTGTAAGAGGGACCTGAAGACTGTTCAAATTGACATGAACAGCTGGGAAGAGCTCACCCAGGACAGATGCAGATGGAGACATGCTCTGACCACTGGATTGAAAACTGGCGAAGACAAGCTGCGGCAGCTTGCCGAGGAAAAGCGGGTTCAACGAAAAAGGAAGCAGCGGCTCCAACCCACAGCTGACACCGCCTTCAAATGCAGCAAATGCAATCGAGACTGCTACTCTCGTGTGGGGCTTCACAGCCACAACAAACGCTGCACAACCATCAACTAAACATTCCCCATGGGCGTATATCCATCGTCTCTCGAGACTAACGGACGCCAACAAGTAGTATGAATTATTATTTGTATTATGGTAGTGCCTAGACTAGGACCCATGGTGCCAGATGCTGTATATACAACTAGTAAGAGTCAATGCCTGTTTGAGAGAGTTTACAATCGAAATAGACAAGACAGTAAAAGGGAGAAAGGCTTCATGAATATCAATTCAGGCTGTCGATTAATCACAGTTAACTCACACGATTAAAGAAACACTGCATCAGCGCAGCTGCATCCTGTGCTGCTGAAGCACTTCAATGAAGATGCTCTATTACACTGTTGAGCTATTTAAAAAAAATAATATGTAGGTCAAATGTCGCTGGAATTACTTCATAACTAAACACTACAAAAACCCTGACTCAATTTGTTTCACCTTTGTGGTACCTTTTTTAATCACTGCAATGCCCTTCCCAAAACATAATGACCAAATCTGTACGCCATTCAAATGTGGTCAAAGTGTGTTATACTGATTTATTCCCTTAATTTTCTAAGTACACACCTGAGATAATGTTTGCTTTATTACTGCTACAGTAAAGCACACTGCACAGATGATTTTAGTGTCTTTCTCAGTGATCAACCCATGTGGTTTTTTTCTTTTGATCTATATTCTATAGCATTCTCTTTTATATTATCAACTTTCTGATGATTAAATCCCTTACACTGAAGAACCAAACCACTTTGGCCATAAGCCTACATTATCAGAATCAATTTGAATGTATTTGCTCTGTTACTTTTTATGTGTTCCCCTGTCAAGTGAATGTCAACAAAAAGTGTAGTTACTTTGAAATTGTTCATGACACAAAGTCCTTTCAATACAAGGAGTCAGACTCATCCCTAGTAAAGGAAGGGAGTTGTACCAGTGTTAAATCTCTCCCAGTTAATCTAAAGAAGTCCTATATCATCTTAGCACTTTGCTTGTTATGTATCTCTACTTCACAGTGATCAGTCCTTATACTTTTTTCCTTGCCCAAGAATTTTTAATCCATTAGAATAGCTTTCCTCTATATCGTGCTTTATTCACCCTGAGGTTTGTGGTATAGTGTCAAATGTTTTCCTGTTGCAATGTTTCTATACCTCCTATCCTCTATTTCCAAGTATTTGTTATCTTTATTACTACAATAATATTATCATTTTAGTGTGGACCATGTGCTCATCTCTCTAATATATAAAGTGTAATGACAATCCACAAGGGTGAGAGCCAACCCACCCTGACCAATGGTAACTTCTGGGCAAAGACTTAGGCCTTGTGCCATAATCTTCTCTGTACTGACATGTAGAGGACATAGGGTAAATGCCTAGCCCCATTAAGTTAATTGGAATTTTGCCATGGACATCAATGGGGCCAGGACTTCACCTATGATGCTTAAAATGCTGGTTGCTTCCTGAACTTATGCCTACACTCAAATTCCACCTGTGCTACCAGCAAAGCTAAACAAGCAGTATCAATTATGGGATTTCCCCCCCCCCCCCCCCCCCAAAAAAAAGTCTACTGTAGACATCCTCACAGGAAAAGCAAGCAAGTTATGTGATTTTGCACATTACAGCCTCCAGATCAATTTCAAGGAAAGCCTGCTTGGGAGTGTATACCAGCAATCTATTGGACTTAATAAAAACATATGTATCAAATATGTTCATGGAGACCTCCCATTTAGGCTTTTAAAATGTATTTGTTCACAGGTCAGAGCTTGAGACTGAAGCCTAATTCAATGACTTATGGGAGTTTGTCGTTTCCTTGTTTTCGGTCTAGACCAGTGGTGGGCAACCTGTGGCATGTCAGGGTAATCTGCTGGCAGGCCGCCAGACAGTTTGTTTACATTTGCATGGCCGCCCGCAGCTTCTAATAGCTGTGTTCACGGCCAATGAGAGCTGCGGGAAGTGGCGGGGCCACAGGGACATGCTGGCCATGCTTTCTGCAACTCCCATTGGCCGGGAACGGTGAACGTCAGCCACTGAGCGCTTTGGGCAGCCGTGCAAATGTAAACAAACTGTCTGGTGGTCCACCAGTAGATTACCCTGATGGGCTGTGTGCGGCCCGCGAGGCGCAGGTTGCCCACCACTGGTCTAGACAGATGCCACAGGACAGTGGAACTCTACCTAATCTTTAAACATTTGCATGCAGTACAGTGAAAAACCTCAAAGGCCACATTCTCTGTTACTCCTTTCCTGTGCTTAGCTCAGGAAAAGAGGAGAGGGCAGGGGTGGCTTTGCATGGGCATAGTTTGGAATGGCATTGTCCCCGCAAACAGAGGCAAGGCATAGGGGAGGGGGCAAATAAGGTCACATGCCACTCAGCGGCATAGCCAGGTCCTGACACCAGGGGGAGCGAACACATAAAAAAAGGCGCCACCCGACCCGGGTGAAAGAACTCAGGCCAGCAGCGGGACCCCTGCTGACAGGAGCCCGCGGGGGGAATCCCAGAGTGGCGGCTAGCTAAGCCGCTCAGCCTGCCCCGCTCTGGGATCCCCCGCCCTCCCGCGGGCTCCTGCCTTCCCGGGTCTCTCAGCCCACTGCCAGCCTGGGTTCTTTCACCCAGGCCAGCAGCGGGCTCTTGGTGGAGAAAGCGGCAGGACCCCTGCTGGCAGGAGCCCGTGTTGGGAATCCCAGAGTGGGGCTGGCTGAGCAGCTCAGCCCACCCCGCTCTGGGATCCTCCCCCGCGGGCTCCTGCCAGCCCGGGTCTCTCAGCCCGCTGCCAGCCTGGGTTCTTTCACCCAGGCCAGCGGCGGGCTCTTGGTGGGGCCAACAGCAGGACCCCTGCTGGCAGGAGCCCACGGGGGGAATCCCAGAGCGGGGTGGGCTGAGCGGCTCAGCCAGACGCCGCTCTAGGATTCCCCCCAGGGGCTGCTGCCAGCTGGGGTCTCTCAGCCTGCTGCGAGCCTGAGTTCTTTCACCCAGGCCAGCAGCGGGATCTTGGCAGGCCAGCGGCATTATTTCTTCGTTCCACCTCCGTCCACTCCATGTCCACCCTTTCAAAAATTAAAAAGGCGCCACTTTTGGAAATGCCGCTCCCCGTTCCCCCCCTAGCTATGCCACTGATGCCACTGCCCCAGATTTCTGCAAGTGCCGCTCCGTGACACTACCTCCTGGGTCCTAGCACCCATCATTGTCTTCTATGTGTTCTGGGGGCCCTGTATGGCCACCATCCTGTTTCCTGTACAACCTTGAGTGCTTATGGCAGGGGGCAGGGCAAGAGGCATGGGGTCGGGTGAGGCGGTGGAAATGAGGGAAGGGGCAAAGAGGCAGTGGGGAAAGAAAGGGGATAGGACAGGGCAGCGGAAGAGAAGTGGATAGAGGAATGGGGCAAGGGGATGGAGGAGTAGGGGGAGGGTGATAAGGGCAGGAGACAGTGGGAAGAGGAAAATGTAGCGGATGGGGCAGGAAGGCAGCCGCAGCAGCACTGGGAGCACCAGAGTGGCAGCATCGCTGCAGTAGCTGGTGCCAGAGTGGCCACAGTGCCAATGCTCAGGTTGCCACAGAGCACATCAGCAGCAGCAGCTGGGGCTTCCTTATTTAGCCATCCCAACTCCACCTCCCAGCACCCGCAGCGCAGGTACCACTCCAAATGGGTGACGAGATCCAGTGAACCAAGGGAGCTGGCTTCAGCGTGTGCACACATTCACGTACAGGCATTGCCCTACCAAATATAGCAGTCAAATTACACCTCTATCTTTAAGGCCTGGTCTACACTAGGAGTTTATGTCAAATTTAGCAGCGTTAACTCGAATTAACCGTGCACCCGTCCACACAACGTTATTTAGTTTGACATAAAGTGCTCTTTAAATTGATTTCTGTACTCCTCCCCGACGAGGGGAGTAGCGCTAAATTTGACATGGCCATGTCGAATTAGGCTTAGTGTGGACTGAATTCGACACCAATAGCTCCGGGAGCTATCCCAGAGTGCACCACTCCGTGGACGCTCTGGACAGTAGTCCGAGCTCGGATGCTCTGAACAGCCAGACAGGAAAAGCCCTGGGAAAATTTGAATTCCTTTTCCTGTCTGGGCAGTTTGAATCTGATTTCCTGTTTCGACATCGTGGCGAGCTCAGCAGCACTGGCAAGGATGCAGAGCTCTCCAGCAGAGGTGACCATGCTATCGCAGAATAGAAAAAGGGCTCCAGCATGGACTGATCGGGAAGTCTTGGATCTGATCGCTGTGTGGGGCGATGAGTCCGTGCGTTCGGAGCTGCGATCGAAAAAACGGAATGCGAAGATCTATGAGAAGATCTCAAAAGCCATGACAGAGAGAGGATACAGCCGGGATGCAACGCAGTGCCGCGTGAAAATCAAGGAGCTGCGGCAAGCGTACCAAAAGACCAAAGAGTCAAACGGATGCTCCGGATCACAGCCCCAAACATGCCGTTTCTACGAGGCACTGCATGCAATTCTAGGAGGGGCCGCCACCACTACCCCACCAGTGTCCGTGGACTCCAACGATGGGGTCTTATCTATGGCCGCTTCCTCGGAGGTTTTCGTGGACGGGGAAGATGAGGAAGGAGATGAGGAGGACGAGGCAGTCGACAGCGCTTTCAATGCTGATTTCCCCAACAGCCAGGATCTTTTCATCACCCTGACTGAGATTCCCTACCAACCCTTCCAAGGTGGTAACCCGGATCGCGAATCAGGGGAAGGATCAGTAGGTAAGTGTTTTAAACATTTATTTTGAATAGAATTGGCATGGTATGTTAGCAATGGGTTTCTCATAGTTAGTTTGCCCTAGGCGCTTTACTTTTTACTCGTTGCCAGTGCAGCTACTCGAAAAGTCTGTCAACATGTCTGGGGATAGAGGAGAAATCCTCCAGGGATATCTCCATGAAGCTCTCCTGGAGGTAATGTGCCAGCCTTTGCATCAGGTTCCTGGGGAGAGCGGCCTTATGGCCTCCTCCATGGTAGGAAACTTTTCCGCGCCAGACTAGTAGCTGGTACTCCGGCATCATTGCCTGGCAAAGCATGGCGGCATATGGCCCCGGTGTTTGCTGGCATTCACGCAGCATACGGTCTTTCTCTGTGTCCGCAATCCGCATCAGAGTGATATCAGTCATGGTTTCCTGGTTTGAATTAGGGGAATTTTAGTATGGGGACTGGTTGTCTGTTCCTTTAAATAACTCTACCCGGCGGTTTCCACCCACGCAGCAGGGGCGGGGAGGTGAACCGTTCATGCCGAGCGGTTCGCCGGAAGTATGCAGGGATCTTTCCCGAGCCCAGCCACGTGGTGGGGGCGGGGAGACGAACCGTTCATGCTGAGTGGTTCACCGGCAGCATGCAGGGATCTTTCCCGAGCCCAGCCATGCGGCGGGGGCGGGGAGGGGAACCGTTCATGCTGAGCGGTTCGCCTGCAGCATGCAGGGATCTTTCACGGGTACAGCCGCACTGTAGGTGTGACAGGGGGAGAGTTCATGATTGGCGGATCGCCGGCAGCTGGAAATGGCCAACAATAGGAGCAGTGCTTAGAACGTGAAAGGAGGGCGCTGCTGTAAATTAAGCTTTCAGCAGCCAAAAGTCTACGGCTTACCATGGCCTCCTGCTAGCCGAATTCCGTTGTCCGGCCCCGCTTGTGTGATCTGTACAGCAAGACCACATGCACTCAATATAAAGACAGAAAATTCGACCTTGTACTGACTGCACATGAGATAGGTAGTGTGCATGGTCTAGTTCACAGGGAAAGACTATATTCATTGTTCGTGAAAATTTATCTTTCTGAGGAATTCACTCCCTTTTTCCCATCCCACAGCTGCGAGTGTCTCCCGGGCTACCCCGACATCCCCCTCCCAGAGGCTGGCACTGATCAGGCGTCGCAAAAAAAGAACACGGGACGAGATGTTCTCGGAACTTATGGTCAGTTCCCGAACTGAGGCAGCACAGCAGAGACATCTCTCAGTACCGGCGAGCATCCAGCGAACGGGAGGAGAGGACTGAAGCTTGTGAGGACAGGTGGCGGCAGGAAGACCAGCGGGCTACTCAGACGCTGCTTGGGCTAATGTGGGAGCAAACGGACACGCTCCGGCGCCTTGTAGATGTTCTGCAGGACCGGAGGCAGGAGGAAAGAGCCCCGCTTCATTCTATCACTAACCGCCCTCTCCCGCCACAAAGTCCCATCCCCCCCCTCACCCAAAGTCCCAAGATGGAGGGGCGGCAGGGGCCGTGGAAACAATCAATCCACCCCTGCGGACTGCTCAAGCAGCAGAAGGCTCTCATTCCCCAAGATTTGATGGGTCCTTTCCTTCCCTCCAACCGCACCCCGCCCTAGCCACCCTCCCAGTTTCATCCCATAACTGTGAAGTCCTTAATAAAAAATACTTTTCTGTTAGGTACTGTTTCCTTGATTTTTTTGTAAAGGACGGTGTATCTGAAGGGGGGGGAAGTGGGTTGGTAATGAGGGGCGATACGTGCCTTTAGCAGGGTAAAGACAGGGGTGCAGGTTCACCAGAAGGTCACACTCACATTGCAGCCATTAGGCACCCTGGTCAGTTTGGGAGGTGGTTTTCATGTTCTGTGTGGGGGGGGCTCTGTGGGTTTGTGGTGGGGGAGGGCGGTTACAGATCTTATGCAACGGTCCGTAGCCTGGATGACAGAGCCACGCAGCAGGGGATCTGTAACCGCCCTCTCCCACCACAAAGTCACATAGCCCCACCACACAGAGACCCAAAAAGGAGGGGTGTCAAGCTCCGTTGAAACAACCGGTCCACCACTGCGGACTGGTCTAGGAGCAGGAGCCTTTCATTCCCCGAATTTAGAAGCGTCCTTTCCATCACTGTACCCGCTCCCCAACCGCAGTATGCATCCCAGTTTCAACCCTTTATTGAGAAATCCTTAATAAAGAAGACGGTTTTAATGAACAATGTTTCATTTATTTTATTTTTAAGGGTGTGTGGAAGGGGAGGAAAGGCTATGGTAATTGCAGAGGATAGGCAACAGTAACTGGGTAAAGAAACGGAGACAGGTTCAACTTCTGCTTAAACAAACGTAATAATCACAGGTTACCCTGGTCAGTCTGGAAGCTAGCTTTCAAAGCTTCCCAGATGCACAGCACGTCCCTCTGTGCTCTTCTAATCGCCCGGGTGTCTGGCTGCGCGTAATCAGCAGCCAGGCGATTTGCCTCAACCTCCCACCCCGCCATAAACGTCTCTCCCTTGCTCTCACAGAAATTGTGGCACACACAGCAAGCTGCAATCACAATGGGGATATTTGTTTGGCTGAGATCGGAGCGAGTAAGTAAGCTTCTCCATCTCCCCTTCAGACGTCCAAAAGCACACTCCACCACCATTCTGCACTTGCTCAGACGGTAGTTGAAGAGCTCCTTTTCACTGTCTGGGGCACCTGTGTATGGCTTCATGAGCCAGGGCATTAGCGGGTAGGCTGGGTCCCCGAGGATCACTATAGGCATCTCCACATCCCCAACAGTTATTTTGTGCTCCGGGAAGTAAATACCTTCCTGTAGCCGTCTAAACAGACCAGAGTTCCTGAAAACGCGAGCGTCATGAACCTTGCCCGGCCATCCGACGTTGATGTTGGTAAAGCGTCCCTTATGGTCCACCAGTGCTTGAAGCACCATTGAAAAGTAGCCCTTTCGGTTAATGTACTGGCTGCCCTGGTGGCCCGGTCCCAGGATAGGGATGTGAGTCCCATCAATAGCCCCTCCGCAGTTTGGGAATCGCATCGCAGCAAAGCCATCTATGATCACCTGCACGTTTCCCAAGGTCACTACCTTTGAGAGCAGCAGCTTAACAATTGCATGGGCTACTTGCATCACAGCAACCCCCACTGTAGATTTGTCCACTCCGAATTGATTCGCGACTGACCGGTAGCTGTCAGGCGTTGCAAGCTTCCAGAGGGCTATGGCCACTAGCTTCTGGATAGTCAGGGCTGCTCGCATCCGGGTGTCCTGGCGCTACAGGGCAGGGGACAGCAACTCACAAAGTTCCAGGAAAGTGCTCTTACGCATTCGAAAGTTTCGCAGCCACTTGGATTCATCCCAGACCTGCAGCACTATGTGGTCCCACTTGTTCGTGCTTGTTTCCCGGGCCCCAAACCGCCATTCCACAGCATCAACAATGACCCATTGCCACCATGATGTCCAGGGTGCGGGGTCCCGTGCTTTGTGAGAGGTCTGTAACCATCTCAGAGTCAATGTCTTCACCACGCTGCCGTAGCCGCCTCGCCCGATTTCTCAGCATCTGCCTCTGAAACAGGTGGACGATAAGGCGCGAGGTGTTAACAACGGCCATAACTGCAGCGATGATCGCAGCGGGCTCCATGCTCGCGGTGCTGTGGCGTCCGTGCTGTCAATCAGTAGAAAAGGGCGCGAACTGATTGCCCACCGGCGCTTTCATGGAGGGAGGGCGGGAGTGAGGGTTGAATGACGACAGTTACCCAAAACCACCCGCAACACATTTTTTGCCCCAGCAGGCATTGGGGGCTTGACCCAGAATTCCAATGGGCAGCGGGAACTGTGGGATAGCTACCCACAGTGCACCGCTTGCAATGTCGACGCTTGCCCCGTTAGTGTGGACTCACAAAGTCGAATTACTGTCCTTAGTGTGGATACACACGTTCGACTTTGTAATATCGGTTTCACAAATTCGGTTTAAGTAAAATCGAACTACTCTCGTAGTGTAGACATACCCTAAGACACATTGCACCTCCCAAATTCTGGCCTCTTTTTCAGCTGTCATTACATTCCTAATTCAGTTGTGCTGATTCTGCTTTCTAAAGTTCCCTTCTTTATATCTGAAAATATTTCTTCAATTATACATAATATCTAGTGTTGCTCTCTTATTAACTGATTGACTCATGTAGTTTTAAAAAAACAACCGTAGTATAAGCTATGCTATAGATACACAGTGTACTAGTATTACATTTCCTCCTCAAGATGTGCTCTAGTCTATGTTAAAATTCCCCATTTAAATCAGTTCACTTTTTTTCCAAGATATTTATTTGCTCCAAATATTTAATAATTTGGTTGTTCTTTTTGGCCAAAAACTTTATGGTATTTTTACAACTTATTACAACGTATTTTTCAGAAACTGCATTCCAAGTTTCTCAGATGCCCCGTTTCAGGACTACACAGATACTCTTTAATACAAAATCTCTCTCTTTCTTCCATTACATTTCCATCTGTTCTTTGAAAATTTTCTTCCCCACACCACTGTATCTTATACGAATACAGAGGGCCTGCCACTGCTCCCCCTGTAGTCCTGGGTAAAGCTCACTGAAGTTCAGTAGGAGCAGGATTGCAGCCCATGGGGTAAAGCTATTACTACCACCGCTTTATGATATTCTAGCCAGGTTTTAATTACAGTATATTCATAATATCAAAATTTCTCTTACGTCAATATGCCTCTAGGTATCCTATTTTCTTCGCTAAACTTCTTAGATTTGTACAGACACTTACCTCACATTTACAGCTTAGATTTCCTTCTAAATTAACATTCATAAAACCCAAATCAAGTTTCTAATATCTCATTTCCATTACAATGAATACAACCCTTTTATATTTGTCCTTCTCATCAATACACATCTTATTTTTTCCTTTGTACTCTCTCTGCCTGTCCCTAGAAACATACTTTAAACACCTCCTCAGAACACTGTTCTTTCTGCAGTCTTGTTATTTCAGATGTAACCCATCCAACTTTTGCATAAAGCCGTCTACAAAATTGTTCCCATTGTCCTACAGTCACTTTTTGCTGCTTCGCACCACTCCTTAAACACACATGTAGATTTGTAGTCTGTTTTGCATTATCCGGACCTGAATATCTCCCACAGATAACCTGGATAGAAAACAAGTTCCTAAGCCTCCTTCTTATCACATTAAATATGGCTTCTGGCACCTAGAAGTGCTTCTATCATATAACCCACTGCTCCTGGTAATATCTTCTGTATCCATAATACACTTCATTTGGGTAACTTGAGAGCAAAAATAAACTATACAAGACAGGCTAAAGCAGATCACCATTCTCCATTATTCAGTAATGAGTTCCCCATCTCTATCTCTTCGTATCACTGATCTCTTACCTTTCTGTAAGTAAGACACCGTGAAGAGGTTACTTCCTATTTTACTCTATGATGTCATTATAATCCTCAATTTATTCCATAAGAAGGAACCTTGGTGTCATGCATTGTCTGGGGCTGTCTTTCCTAGGATGCATCCACACTTCATAATTTCTTACCCATTTTATCAGAAATGGCACAGCTGTGTTGATGCTACCAGTCTTTCAGCAAGCTCTGGAATGGATGGAGCCAAAGGCATTTTGCTTTCATCTCATCTAATTCTGTTCTGAAATAACACAATGATAAGAACACATTTTCCCAGTTTAAACAAGAGCATACACCTTTGCTAGCACTGGGGCAGCTGCACAAATGCTGAAAAATAGGCTAACATAGACAAAGCCTGAATATCTATTTGCTTTTTATACCCAGCTTCTTACTACTGTCTGCACCATTCTGGTCCTATCCTCAAAATAGATGTAAAGTGTGTTCTCTTGTCTCATTAAGAGGTAAACATCACCCATTTAAAAGACTATGGAATACAACAGACATAACACTGAAGTTATAGAACTCTTGGAACACTATTAGCACTGTACAAATAGTAAGTAAGAATTCACAAAACTGGTAGAAAAATTATCAATATTTTGCTTAAAATAGAGATGATCCCTCTTAAATAGGAAGTTAGTGTATAAGTCCAGTCGCTATTTTTGTATTAAAATTATTAAATGTATGGAAATTGATTTTAAATTCAGAAAGGGAGCCACAAGTTGCTTGTATATGTAACATACTAGATAAAGAGATTATGGCATTGGTAAATAATCACCTGCATAGCAGTCAATCATATTTTCTGTCAGGTCTTTAGCAGGACCAGAAATATCCTCTCCCAGGCAACCTGGGCAAGAGCTTCATGAAAACTGCATATTAAAAAAAAAAAAAAAAAGTACAAAGACCAGACATGTCTGGAATTTCTACCCAATGCAAAATATACTTCAAGTTCCTACTCAAAGTTTTCTCCATGCCCATCCATATCAAGCTGAGTAAATCCTTTATCATATTTACCTATGTCCTTACTGATATCTTACGCAATGGCTTTCAAAATGTACGTGTACATTTCAAGTGCATCTATCACCATTCTGATACCACAGTCTGAACAGTATAAAATTGTTATTGTTTCTCAGAGTCAGATATTTGATTAGCTCTATATAAACACTGTATCTGATTTGTTCCATGTAGTACATGTTTGGCCCTGTTTATGGCATTCAGTTTGATAAGATGTTATTGTTTTCCTATTAAAAAAAACAGACACAGTAAAAACAAAAAAACCAAAACCTGCCTAGATTGATGAGGATTGTGGCATTGCTATAAAATCATGATTTGGTGAAGCTGCACATTCAAAAAAATCAGATAAAACTGCTTAAAACAGAAACCCCCAAATGATTTACCCTTCTGAAAAAAGAAGTCTGACAAAAGTATTTGTTTTTATGTCCAGAAGTCCAAAACATGGACATGGAGAAAAGGCTGATGTACAAATACTGTGGGAGGAAAGCTGTAGGATTTAAAGCTGCATTTGTCAGGCTTCATTATTTTTGATGAGGCATGACGAACCAGGGTCAGAATTACTGGTAAACAGTGTAGTCAAAAGGGAGGCAGACAAGATACTTAGGGAGGCAACACAAGAGCATGTTTTCGAGCTTTGTGATTAATATTGCTTTACCTGAATTACATAGTTCTTTATATAGTCATAAACAAAGCAAACTTTCATTATGGCAAACTTGTTATAAATATTCATACATATTCCTGTTTAAGTACCAGTTGCAAAATGCTTCCTCAGGGGTAATAGCACAGATACCAGCAGCATGCAGAAACCATTATTCATAGTACTCCCCTATCCCACAGATTGCTCATTTCCCCCAACCCAGGTGAAACTTGTGATTGAGCTAAAGAGTCTCGTGTCTGAGGGTGAATCTGACAAAATGGGTGTGATACAGCAGAAATGGGAATTATCTAAAATGCCTTCTCTCAACAATGCTGCATTCAGGAGAGGATGCAACTTATCTTTAGAGTGGATGGAGCAAAAGTTCCTCCAAAATTCATTTGGTTGAATTTGTGTTCTTAAAGAGAAATGAAGCAGGAACAACGGTGGGAGTGCTGATATACACAGGACACTGAGTGTAAACAGATGCTTGTTAATGCTAGCATAGTCCTGCTAAGGGCAGGATTAGCTAATAAGTACTTAAAATGGTGACAGCCGCCTGGAATTGTGTCTGTACTAGTATTCCAAACACTGATATCACTAGGGGAGTTGAACCATGCCTAGCAAGAGTGGGAAGCGAGGGAAACCCTAGCATAGACACATCCAAGTAATAGAATGAAAGTGTTTTCAGAGTTAACATCCTACTGAGGTGAATGGTCAGAATTTATACTTTCACCATTTTAGGCTCTAGCACTCAGAGACCTGTGTATGAAAATTACTATATAAAAACATGGACAAAGTGGGTGAGGTAATACCTTTATTGGACCGACTGTTGGTGAGACAAAAGATTTCAAACTACACAGAGCTCTTCTTCAGGTTTGGGAAAGGTACTCAGAGTGTCACAACTAAAGATAAGATCAAAAGCTTATGCCCAAATAAATGTGTTAGTCTCTAAGGTGCCACAAGGACTCCTCGTTGTTTTTGCTGATACAGAGTAACACGGCTATCACTCTGTAACCAGATAGAATATGTGCTAACTAATGCTAAATTAAGGGACCACTCAAGGAGAAGTGGCCCTGTAGTCATAGGACAAAAAGGGGGGTTAGTGGATTACAGACAGGGCCGGTGTAACCACTAGGTAAATTAGGCAGCTGACTAGGGTGCCAAGATTTGGGGGCACCAAAAAGCGGTGCCCCCCCCCCCCCAAAAAAAAATTGTTTTACACTATTGCTGGTAAACGAATGAATAAAGAAAAGAGAAACGTCATTGAACTTGCATTTTAACTTGTCGTTCTCTTGTACATTACAGCTATAGCCTACGCCAGCTCTACGTTGCGGGCACAAACATACTGCTTCACACTATGGTACAGGGTGGCAATGACATCATTTTTCTTGTTGCGCGCAGCCAGGGGGAGGGGAGGGTGCAAGGTGGAAGTTTTGCCTAGGGCGCAAAATATCCTTGCACCGGCCCTGATTACAGATTGCTGTAATAAGCCATAAATCTATTTTTTTGTATTAAGACCATGATTGTTAGGCTATGTCTATCTATACTAGCACGTTTGTCAGTATAACTTATGTCACTCTTGGGTACGAAAAGAAAACCCACCCCTCTAAACGATATAAATTACACTGACCAAAGTGCTGGTGTGGACAGCACTATGTCGGCGGGAGATGCTCTCCGACGGACATAGCTAACGCCACTTGTTGGAGGTGGTTTAATTACCTTGACAGGAGAGCTCTCTCCCGATGCCACAGAGCGGCTACACAAGCGATCTTACAGTGGCAGAGGTTCATCTGTACAACTGTGCCGCTGTAAGATCGCTAGTATAGACATGGCCAGAGTGTCTTCCAGTTTGATTACTATCTGGTGGTTAGATCTGAGAGACCTTATTGCTGTCCTCTCCGCTGTGGAGAGACTGTGGTGGTTGTGATGTTTGTTAAAGAGCCACTACACCTAGAACGGTCCCTTAGAATATGTGATAACTACTTATGCTAAACTATCTGTTTGATCTTGCATTTAGCTGTGCCACTTGGAGTACCTTTCTCTGACCTAAAGAAGAGCTCTGTGTAGCTCGAAATCTTGTTCCTACCAATAATTGGTCCAATAAAAGATATTACCTCACCCACTTTGTCTCTCTAATATCCTGGTTCCGACACAGCTATAACGATAACACTGCATATATAAACATTAAAATTCAGGATGACAGTAATTAAAAATCAATTCATATTTGAGAAGCTTGAATTCACAGCCATAATGGTTACACTTTTTGCTGTTAAAAATTCTTATCTTAAACGAAGAAATTTACAAACTTACAAGCTTATGAGTAGTTGTCAAGATCTGTCAAACAAAGTGCTATTTAAATGCTAAGTATTAGTTTTCCTGTACAATTTCATTTAAAAAAAACAGGCATATTACATGTATTTGTATGGAATTGGTATTTAATACAGTTCACCAATTAAAAGACTTATTTTAATTCCAAATAAAAGCAAAGGCTTCTGAACTGCATTACATACTGGTCTATATAGATCAATAGAAAATGATATTGCTACTTCTCTCAGTACATATACGGGACAATACAGAAAGTAGAAAGCTTGTTTCACCATTCATTCCTGTACTAGGAATTACATTAGACTTTTATAAATACTAGAACAAAACTGCCAGGCCTTCAAAAATGTAAAGTAAGTAGGCTCTTCCTGAAACAGTACTTCCTTTTCTTTGGTGTATACCAAAGGTTTCTAGGTTGATTAAGGATTTTTCAATATATTCTCAAACATCTTACAATTTCCTTTATTCATGTGTATTTCTGCATGTGTATACTGGGGAAAAGGTCTTGGTGTTTTATCGCTCGTTAATCTACTTAATTTTCCTTTGCAGGAAAACAAATTCAAAAGATGAAAAAAATCGACTCACGTAGGTGAACACTATTGCAGTTTAAATCAGCTGCAAAATACAAGAAAATGAAATTGCAAATATTTTAAAAATACCTTTCTATTTATGCCAAAAATGAAGAACATATATTTTAATTTAAAGGTGAATCCCTTTCTCTTCTGTTCTTTCAACCCAATTCCAAAGTGAATTGCTTTGATTAAAGCTTCAGAAATGAATTGTTATTTATTCTCTTTGCCTCTATAGGAGAGAAAATTCTGTCACATCCCCTTTGACTTTGATTATATAAGAAAAATAACAACTCTGTGCGTGTGAAATTAACAACTTGGCCTCAGTAGCAAATACCTGCTTGCTGCCAAACCTTTACTTAAAGAGAGAAGCTCATCACTACTGAACAGTATTAAAGCTGAATTGCACATGAAAGAACATAAGAGCTAATAAGAAACATTAAGCATGCAAAATAAAAATAGTAAAAAGATGTAAAGGGTTTTCTGTGAGAAAAAGAGGGGACAATCACTTTCTCCCATTTTCAATGTCTAAAAATCAAATGGAAAATTCCCTTTACCAACATTCAATTTCACAGGCTGAAGCTTATCCACTGATCAGCATTCATAAATGGGAAAGAATTAGCAGGAAGGGTGTGACGGTGTCCCCATAAAACTTTATGGGGAGATGCTTATAAATGTATTTATGATGTAACTGGAATATGTTTTATGCTACATGTGCCATGTAACATATCTCTGTAAATGTTATGATCTACTGAATCGATTCCTCCTGTTTGTATGCATGTATCATTGTTGTAGTTGAAGTTATGAATATTGGTTGTATATTTGCTGGTTTTATACATAGGCTTTGTAAGAGCATGGGATCATGTCTTGAGAACGGAATGGGCAGGTAAAGAGCCCAATCAAGAAACTCTTAAACAGACAAAAGGAGTCCCAGACACCAATTCACATCTGAGCTTGGCCAAGAATGTCACTGGGCTAGTTTCTGAATTGTGCATGGACATGTGACTTGCCCACGTGATCCCAAAACTCCAGGGTAACATGATGCTACATGATGCTACATGATGGGAGTGGGGAGGAACATCCATCCAGGGGAGAAAGTCTATTTAAACCCCGGGGAGGCCCCTCCATGTTGTCTTCAGCTGGCTAAAGAGAGAGGCTCTCCACCCCCCCAAGGACACACCTGAAAGAGACTGAACAAAGGACAAAGACAATAGGGGGTGTGAGCGATTGCTGGACCCAGGCTAGGACTTCTACAGCCTGTAAAAGAAAGAGACTGGAACTGGTGAGGTAATTCACTTTGTTCTATCTGTTACTACTTGGAATCACTTAAATCCTACTTTCTGTACTTATTAAAATCACTTCTTACTTATTAAGTTACCTGGAGTACGTGTTAGTACCTGCGGGGGGGGGGGGGGGAGGAGGAGGAGGCGGAAACAGCTGTGCATATCTTTCTATCTTTGAAATAGAAGGCAAACTATTTATGAGTTTACCCTGTATAAGCTTTATACAGGGTAAAACGAATTTATTCAGGGTTTGAACCCCATTGGGAGGTGGGCACCTGGGTGTCAAAGGCAAGAGCACTTCCTGAGCTGCTTCCAGGCAGGCCTACAGCTGTTAGTGGACGTGGGTCAGACCTGGGTCTCGGTTTGCAGCAGATCAGCGGATCTGGCTCAAAACAGACAGGATTCTGGAGTCCCAAGCTGGAAAAGGCAGGAAAGCAGGGGCAGAAGTAGCCTTGGCACACACATGTAAAGGGTTTTCTGTGAGAAAAAGAGGGGACAATCACTTTCTCCCATTTTTAATGTCTAAAAATCAAATGGAAATTTCCCTTTGCCAACATTCAATTTCACAGGCTGAAGCTTATCCACTGACCAGCATTCATAAATGGGAAAGAATTAGCAGGAAGGGAATCTGTGACAAGTCTCTAAATATAAGAGAACTACATATACATATACAAGAGAACCATAAAAGGAATATTGACTGAACCAGAAGAACCCTAAGCACAGTTTTCTTATTGATTGACTAACAGTCCTTATACCACAGACAGAAGACTGTTAAGTAAGCAAAACGATCTCAAACATAACTGTCAGCAACTGAAACATTTTTTTAAATGAAAATTTACAAAATAAAATTATAGCACAAACCAACTGATATAGTGGTCTTTATTTGTTCAGTTTCAGTGTAGTAGCCGTGTTAGTCTGTGTCAGCAAAATGAAAATAAGAAAGAAAAACTAGTTTTTCTTTCTTATTTTCATTTTATTTGTTCAGTAAGGTCCGGTAATGTGTTAAATATATTATGGTTATTATCAGTCCTTTCTGGATTCATGTAAACTCCAAGGCCAGAAGGGACCATTGTGATCATCATCATCCAGTCTGACCTGAATAATAGAGGCCATTGAACTTCCCCAAAATAATTCCTTGAGCAAACTTTTAGAAAAAAATCCAATCTTGATTTAAAAATTGTCAGGGATGAAAAATCTGCCATGACCCTCATAAATGGTTCCAGTGATCATTTATTTTCACTGTTAAAAATTTACACCTTATTTCCAATCTGAATGTATTTAGCTTCAACTTCCAGCCATTGGGTTGTGTTACACCTTTCTCTGCTAGACTGAAATATTTATTTCCCCTGTAGATACTTATAGACTATAATCAAGTCACTCCTTAACATTTTCTTTGTTAATCTAAGCTCTTGAAGTCCATCACAAAAAGGCATGTTTTCTAATGCTTTAATCATTCCCGTGGTTCAGATTAGGCATCATTGCCTCTTGGGGTGGTCTCTTGAGGGGCCTCAGCTTTTCCTGACTGACTTGCTCTCAGTCAGATCAGTTCCTGGACCCTCGCCTTCAATTAAGCCTATCAGCCCTTTACTTTTTGGGTTTGCAATCTTTCAGTTTCCTAGCTGATTTCTTGGAGGGAGGCTAGAGGAGGGCTGTACATTGCCATTCTAGGCCTTCCTGCGTCCCTTCCCTTTGCTGTACTCTTCCCTTTATAGCAGGCCTTATTTCCTCTATTGGCTATGTAACCCACACACCTCCTGGGTGTGGTGTTGTCCCATCTAGTGGCACCAGACCACTAAGGGCATGTCTACACTATGAAATTAGGTCGATTTTATAGAAGTCGATCTTTAGAAAGCAATTTTATACAGTAGATCATGTACGTCCCCACTAAGCGCAGTAGGTCAGTGGAGTGTGTCCTCAATACTGTAGCTAGCATCGACTCACAGAGTGGTGCACTGTGGGTAGCTATCCCACAGTCCCCCCTGCCCATTGGAATTCTGGGTTAAGCTCCCAATGCCTGATGGGGCAAAAACATTGTCACGGGTGGTTTTGGGTACATGTCGTCAGTATCCCCTCCCTCCCTTCTTGAAAGCAACAGCAAACAATCATTTGGCGCCTTTTTTCATGGGTTATCAGTGCAAACGCCATAGCATGGCAAGCATGGAGCCCGCTTGGCTGTGCACTGCTGTTGTGAGCATTGTAAACACCTCGCGCATTATCCTGCCATTATTATTCCTCGCGCATTATCCTGTCATTATTATCCCCACCATTATTATTCCTAGCAGAGCCTGGCTAGGAACCGCCAGCACGAGGATGATAGTGAGGAGGCAGGACTGGCGCCAGCTTTTTTGCCGCCCCAGGCATCACCAAGGATGGAAGAGGACAGGAGGGGGCCACCAAAAACCGGGGCGGCCGAAGATCCTGCCGCCAAAATGCCGCTGAAGACCGGGGCGGCTGCCACCGCGAAGAGTCGCCACCGAAATGCCGCAGAGGGACCTGAAATGCTTCCCCCCAAATTCTGATGCCCTAGGTGACTGCCTAGGTTGCCTAGTGGTTGTGCCGGCCCTGTGAGGAGGACATGGACACAGACATTCCTGAAAGCACAGGATGTACCAATTGGGACATCATGGCAGCAGTGGGGCAGGTTGATAGAGTGGAACACCGATTCTGGGGCCAGAAAACAAGCACAGACAGGTGGAACCGCATATTGTTGCAGGTATGGGATGATTCCCAGTGGCTGCGAAACTTTCGCATGCATAAGGCCACTTTCATGGAACTTTGTGAGTTGCTTTCCCCTGCCCTGAAGCGCAGGAATACCAAGATGAGACCTGCCCTGACAGTTGAGAAGCGAGTGGCGATAGCCCTGTGGAGGCTTGCAATGACTGACTGCTACTGGTCAGTCGGGAATCAATTCAGAGTGGGCAAATCTACCGTGGGGGCTGCTGTGATCCAAGTAGACAAGGCAATCAATAACCTTCTGCTAACAAGGGTAGTGACTGTGGGAAATGTGCAGGTCATAGTGGATGGCTTTGCCGCAATGGGGTTCCCTAAATGTGGTGGGGCGATAGACAGAACGCATATCCCCGTGTTGGCACCGGACCACCTTGCCAAACAGTACATAAACTGAAAGGGGTACTTCTCAATGGTGGCTCACAAGGGCCGTTTCACCGACACCAATGTGGGATGGTCAGGAAAGGTGCATGACGCTCGCATCTTTAGGGCTGTTCGCAAAGCTGCAAGAAGGGACTTTCTTCCCAGACCAGAAAATTACCATTGGTGATGTTGAAATATTAATAGTTATCCTTGGGGACCCAGCCTAACCCTTGCTCCCATGGCTCATGAAGCCATACACAGGCAGCCTGGACAGTAGTAAAAAGCAGTTCAATTATTGGCTGAGCAAGTACAGAATGGTGGTAGAATGTGCCTTTGGACATTTAAAAGCTTGCTGGCGATGTTTGCTGACTAGGTTAGACCTCAGCACAATCAATATTCCCATTGTTATTGCTTCTTGCTGTGTGCTCCATAATATCTGTGAGAGTAAGGGGGAGACGTTTATGGAGGGACGGAGGGCTGACGCAAATCGCCTGGCAGCCAATTTTGAACAGCCAGACACCAGGGTGATTAGAAGAGCACAGCTAGGCATGCTGCACATCAGAGAGGCTTTGAAAAACAGTTTCATGACTGACCAGGCTATGGTGAGACAGTTGTGTGTGTTTGTCCTTTACGCAAAACCGCCCCCTTTGTTGAATGTACTTCCCTATAAGCCAATCCCCCTCCCCCCTTCGACCACAGCTGGCAAAGGAAATAAAGTTCATATTGTTTTGAATGCATTAATTCTTCATTTATTAAAAAACAAATTGAGATCACTGACAAGGTAGACCGGGTGGGGTGGGGAAGGAGGGAAGGACAAGGCCACATTGCTTATTGTAGCCACACTACAAATCAAAGCTGTTTGAATGGCAGCCTTCTGTTGCTTGGGCCATCCTCTGGAGTGGAGTGGCTGGGTGCCTGGAGCCTCCCCCTCTCTGCCCCCTACGTTCTTGGGCGTCTGGACGAGGAGGATATGGAACTTGGCGAGGAGGGCAGGCTGTTATACAATGGATGCAGCGGGGGTCTGAGCCTTTCCTGCAGCTCCACCAGACACCTGATCATGACCATTTGCTCTCCCGTTAGCCTCAGCATCTCCTCCTGCATGTTCTGATCACTCTCACTGTATGCTTTCCAGGCCTCTGCCACTGAATGCCTCCATCCATTCAGCTGTACAATTTAAGAAGATACATTTCTGAGAACACAATGGAGACTCTTTCACAGTGAATCAAGCAATTCACAGTTTGTTGACAGGACATGTGTTTTAGGTACGAGGTCACATTTTGCCTTTTATATTGAGCCCCTGCTGGTATGGTGACACATCACACATAGCTGGGCAACAGAATTCGGTTTTCAGGCAGCCATGGTAAGCCAAAGTGTACGCAGGGTTGGCTTCTTCCGCCTTCATAACATGTGGGAATGGTTTCAAACTGCAGCGCCCTCCTTTCCCATAGCAAGCAATGCCGGTTGGGTTTGCCGTTTAAAAGGAGGGGCTGTGGTTTTGGGGGGGATGTGCAGCACACTCCTCCCCGCACTGCGAGGCTATTCTCTGGGATGATCCCTTTTACTGAAGACCAAACAGCCCAACATGAATGGGCTTTTACTGTTCCCTTACAAAAATTCCCCTATTTCAACCAGGTGACCGTGAATGATATCACTCTCCTGAGACTAACACAGAAAAATAAAGACCAAATGTTGCATGAATGCGACCAAAACTCAGGAACATTCACTGCCATGTTTTGCGCTGCAATGGTTCCAGACTACTTGATACTGGCTTGACATGGTAAGTGTCCTACTGTGGAGGACGAAATAAGGCAGCCCTCCCCAGAAACCTTCTGCAAAGGCTTTCAGAGTACCTCCAGGAGAGCTTCACGGAGATCTCCCTGGAGGATTCCCACTCCATCCCCAGACACATTAACAGATTTTCCAGTAACTGTACTGGCCGCGAATGCATCCCAATTCTTCAGGGCAAATCAAACATTAAACACAACTGCTTTTAACCCTTGTAGTGTAGTTACAAATGTGCACTCACCAGAGGTGCCTTCTCCGGCTTCAGGGTCCGGTAACCCACCTTGGGAAGGTATTGGCTTCAGGGTGATGAAAAGGTCCTGGCTGGCAGGAAGAATGGATTCTCCGCTTGCCTGCTACACAATCTCCTCCTCTTCCTCATCCACAAAATCCTCCTCTGTGTTGTGTGATGCTCCCCCCTTGCAGGTGTCCACGGACAGTGGTGGAGTAGTGGTAGGGTCCCCCCCTAGGATGGCATGCATCTAATCATAGAAGCGGCATGTATAGGGCTCTGACCTGGAGCGACCATTTGCCTCCTTTGTCTTTTGGTAGGCTTGCCTGAGCTCCTTAACTTTCACGCAGCACAGCTGTGTGTCCTTGGTGTAGCCTCTCTCCACCATGCCCTGTGCAATTTTGGCATATATATCATCATTTCTTCTGCTGGTTCGGAGTTCTGCCTGCACAGATTCATCTCCCCATACAGCAATCAGATCCAGTGTCTCCTGTTCACTCCATGCTGGAGCTCGTTTGCGATAATGGGACTGCATGGTCACCTGTTCTGCTAAGCTCGCCATGCTGACCAAACAAGAAATGAAATTCAAAAGTTCCCGGGGTTTTTCCTGTGTACCTGGCTAGTGCATCAGAGTTGAAAGTGCTGTCCAGAGCGGTCACATTGGAGCACTCTGGGATAGCTCCCGGAGGCCAATACCATAGAATTGGACAGTGCTGCGTCTGCACTACCCCAAATTTGACCCAAGAAGGTCACTTTTAGAGCTACTTCCCTCGTCGGGGAGGAGTACAGCAGTCGATTTTAAGAGCCCTTTTGGTCGGCAGAACGGGGTTGGTTGTGTAGCAGCATTGCTTATAAAATCAACCTTACCTCGTACTGTAGACCAGACCTTAGAGAGCGAGAGAGAGAGAGACCGACACACAGACAGAGATTAAGGAGTCTGCTCCACAGCCTTAGCTAACAGGCAGTTGGCTTTTAGCTCATGCAGTAGAGGCTCATGCACTAAGCTCCAGTGGTCCCAGGTTCGATCCCACCTGCGGATGACCAGGGTCTGTCAGTGTTACAGCTGCACCTATGGGTGTCTGCCTCCGTGATTGGCAGCTCTAAGAGCTGCATGGGGTTGTAATCAAGCTACTTGCTTGTAATCAGGAGAGAGTCTCCTACCCACTCTGTCTATGCTCAGTACAGGCTTTGTAGACCCCCATTTAAAAAGCCTTTTCATTCATTGTAAAAGTCAAATTTTCGAACTGCAGTCTACCTAACATCTTCAAATTAAGGCACTACAAAGTAAGCACTGGATCTGGTTATAGAGATAATCGCAAAGCAATAAAATAAACAGATACACTGATCTCTTTAAACCTGCCAATTGCCATAGATAACTATTTCTACTTACAGTTCCCTGGTTTAGCTACAAGGAAGTTTAGACAACAGTTCAGATACTGAGGTAATCTCATATTAGTTATTAAATGGAAAACTGGTAAGTTTTTAAAGGCATACACTTTATGCTTATTAGACCATAGCCTGTAACTAGAGAGCTAGTAAATTATTAACTTGTGCTACACCAGGCTGATCTTCAACAACATATGGGGGATAGGCACAACTGTGTCTAGCTCCAAGCCACAATGAATTGCAACTACCTCTATAACAAGAGAGTAGAAAGAGGTAAGACAAATACATCTAAAATCTGTTCCACTGCTGGAAAAACTAAACAAACCCATAGCAGTAGATATGTCTGTAACCAGGGCCGGCTCCAGGCACCAGCTTTCCAAGCTGGTGTTTGGGGTGGCATCGAGAAGGGGGCGGCAGTCAGAGTCCCATGGCGGCAATTCGGCGGCAGGTCCGCTGCTCTTCCCGCCGCCAAATTGCCCCCACGGGACTCGGACCGCCACCCCATTCTCGCCTGCCGCAGCGGCAATGGGGCGGCAGGTCCGCCGCTCTTACCTTGCTGCTGTGGGACTCAGAGTGCTTACGTCGGGGGTGGGGCCCCGCAACCTTGCCTGGCGTCGGGGTCCCGCAACGTCGTTCGGCGTTGGAGGGGCGGGGTCCTGCAACGTCGCCAGGCATCGGGGGCAGGGCCGTGGTGACTGCCTGGAGTGGGAGAATCGTCGGAGCCGCCCCTGTCTGTAACAGACTACGTTGTATTGGAGAGCACCCAACAAAGTCTTATTGTATGGGGACATGATCAGCAATACTTAGGTATGTGATACTTCGGCATTTTGCTGTATAAGGCCTTGTCTACAGTACGATTTTTTCCCTAACATTTCCCATCACCACAACCCACACTGAGCTATGCCTCGGGGGAGGGATAGCTCAGTGGTTTGAGCATTGGCCTGCTAAACCCATGGTTGTGAGCTCAATCCTTGAGGGGGCCATTTAGGGATCTGGGGCAAAAATCCGTCAGGAGACAGTACTTGGTCCTGCTAGTGAAGGCAGGGGACTGGACTCGATGACCTTACAAGGTCCTTCCAGTTCTATGAGATAGGCATCTCTCCTAAAAAACAAAAAAAACACTGGTCCCCTCGATTGCTGTTTCTGGTGATAGCGATGTCAGAAAACCTAGAATAATCCAGGCTGCTGTATCTTTTTAGCACCAAGTTGCTTAACTCTTCTCAGAGCACATCTACACAACACAGCGCTTAAAAACACACACACAAAAAAACACAGTGACTGCCTGTCAGGTCTAGCTACCCCCTCCATCTGATTGCTGGTGTGCTGTTCCCATCTCCCACCTTTTGTCTGTTCACTCTGTAAATGCTTTGAAGCAGGGTCTGTATTGCCTTACGTGTTAATAAAGCACATAAGACAATGGCACCCCAATAAGGTTCCCTTGTATTCCCTTGTAGGGAATACACCCCTAATCACACAAACCCAAACACCCTTGCCCAGCCCCTTCGCTGAGGCCTCGCCCTTGCCCCACCCCTTCTCTGAGGCCCCAACCCGTTCACTCTATTCCCCCTATCTCCATTGCTCGCTCTCCCACACATTCACTCATTTTCACTAGGCTGGAGCAGGGTGTTGGGGTGCAGGCTCTGGGCTGGGACCGAGGTGCTCAGAGTGTGGGAGGGGGCTTTGGACTGAGCCTGGGGCAGAGGATTGGGGTGCAGGAGGAGGTGCGGGCTGCAAGCTCTGAGAGGGAGTTTGAATGCTGGAGGGGGTTCAGGGATGGGGAAGAGGTTTGGGATGCAGGAGGGGTTGCGGCGCACAGGCTCTGCGTGGGAGTTTGGATGTGGGAAGGTGCTCAGGGCTGGGGGAGAGATTTGGGGTGCAGGCTCTTGGAGGGGGCTCAGGACTGGGCAGGGGGTTGGAGATGTGGGAGGGGATGTGGGGTGCAGGCTCCAGGAGGGGGCTCAGGCAAGTGATTGGGGTACAGGCTCTGGGAGGGAGTTTGGGTGCTGGAGGGGGCTCAGGGCTTTGGGAGTGGGTTGGGGTATGGGAGGGGACGCAGGGTGCAAGCTCTGGGAGGGAGTTTGAGCGTAGGAGGGGGATCAGGGCTGTGTCAGGGGGTTGGAAATGCAGGAGGCGGTGAGGTGTGCAGGCTCCGTCTGGGCAGCACTTACCTCAGATGGCTCTTGGTCGGTGGTGAAGTGGGGCTAAGGCAGGCTACCTGCTTGCCTTGCCTTACTCCACTCCAGGAAGCGGATGGAACTTTCCTGCAGCCCCTGAGGGGGGAGCGGCAGGGGTCTCCATGCGCTGCCCTCACCCCAAATGCAGACTCCGCAGCTCCCATTGGCCAGGAACTGTGGTCAATGGGAGCTGCAGGGGCAGAGCCTGCCTTAGCCCTGCTGCGCCGCCAACCAGGAGACGCCCAAGATAAGCAGGGCCATGAGGCTCCGCGCGCTGCACCCTCCATGTGCCACTCCCGGAAGTGGCCAGCATGTCCCTGCGGCCCTTAGGAGGGGGGCTTGGGGGCTCCACATGCTGCCCCTTCCTGCAGGCATTGCCCCCGCAGCTCTCATTGGACACAGTTTCCAGACAATGGGAGCTGCAGAGTCGGTGCTTGGGGCAAGTGTACCACGCAGAGACCCCTGCCCCTGCCCAGGGGCTGCAGGGACGTGGTAACTGCTTCCGGGAGCAGTGTGGAGCCAGGACAGGCAGGGAGCTTGCCTTAGCCGCACTGCACTTTTAGCGACCTAAAACCCCCCAGTTCCGCTTCAGTAGCCTCCAGGAGATAAAGCCCGATTCCTGGAGACTCCCGGCGATACCGGTAGGCTTGGCAACCCTACGCCCCAATCCTTACTGAGCCTTTTCAGTACTAATTGAACATACGTGATAAACAACAACAATGTAAACAGTGACTTGTCAAAATTCTGTGTTTCTACTGCTGCAGACTGATTTTCATCTTATTTGCTTCATGATTTCACCAAATATTTAAGCTTCTAAAGATTCTGACTGAATGAAAGAGAATCTTTAAATCTGAAACTTAATACTAGAACCATTTAATCTTTATATTATGCTTTTGAATGTCCAAGGGATAAAGTATGAAAGACGAAACATTAAAATAAACACTGTCAAATAATAAATTGGGCAAATTAGCACTAGCATACAGAAAATTATTTATAATTTCTAGTAAAGAATTACATCAGGAAACAATTCTCTTGATTTATTACAAGTTGGCTACAGTAAGTTCAAGGAGCTTTTTTGTTATTTTAAAAACTATATGGTAAAGTAATTGTGTAATTAAGAAGTCTTTGCATATCATAGCTTCAAACAGTGACCATGAAATGATCATACAAACTGAAACAGTTTTCTGTTGGAGGCCTTTAATTTTGGGTTTGTCTGGGAAGGAGTTCTCAGAGTAACGTAGGGAATTTAGTGAAAATTGTTGGGGGGGAGGGAGCAAACAAACTAAATCATGAGTAGGGAGCAGAGAGCTATAGGAGATCCTCCTCCTCTGTGTGAGGACTTGGGGAGTTCAACCCCAGTTCTGCGGGGCTGCAGGAAAGCAGCATTTTCACATCACCACCAACACTGCATAAAACTTAGGAGACCAGTCCCTGCAGGACATGCTGGCCTCAGTAGAGAGGACTGGCAGCCTATCCCATGACTTCTGATAGGCCCAGACCTATTATTTCAGCCTGGTGGGAGTACCAGGAAGTTGTCTGTACAACAAAGTAGGTTTCTGATCTGCAGTTGAGACAGATCGTCACTTATTCTGGGTTCCTGCCGCCTCACCCTGCTCTCTGGTTTCTGGCTATTAACTCCATCTCTCATCCTTTGCTCCAACATTGATGTGAGCCTCAGCTCCTCATCTTGGCTACCATCTCTGGCTTGACCACTTGGGCCTGACTGCCTGTGGCTCTAACCACTGGACATGACCATGCCTTGGTTCCTGATACTCTGGTTGCATTAACAACCCTGGGGACTGAAGTTTAAAATATTTAGCTATAGAACATATGCAACATGTGCAGAGTAGAGTAAACTTCCTCACATTGTCATGCCAATACATCTCTGCACTGACCTCCAGAGTGAAAAGGTGATTTAGTTTCCATGGTCATTTAGTAATTACTGAAACTGTCAACAAAGGTGATAACTGTGATGTGCACTTATAGTAATTAGGAAGTGGACTTGGCATCACCAACTCTTTTCATACAGGCCATCAAATATTTAAAATGTTTGGCTAATCATTAACTGGACTATATTTTAACTAGAAACCTACAGCAGATAAAAATAATACCTAGCTATTATATAACATTTTTCATTAGTAGACCTCAAACCATTTAAAAAGGAGATCAGTGTTTCCCCCCATTTTACAGATGGCAAAACTGAGGTACAGAGAAGTGAAGTGACTTGTCCAAAATCATCCAAGAGGCCAGTGGTGGCAGAGCAAGGAACTGAACCAGGTCTCCTGAGTCCCAGTACAATGCTCTATACACCTAATCCAACTGCCTCTAACGCCCATCCCATTCATAATCACCTGTGAAACTTAATCCAATTGACACCTCTTAAAGGTTATTTTGGTTAAAAACAATAGCTATGTAATTTAAGAAATAATTTGTTAGCAGGTATATTCTTTCCTCATCAACCATCCACTCAAATACTAAGCATCTAGAAAGTATCATTTTAAAAGTTGTAGGACCTGAACTAAACTTTAACATACTTTGTGAAAACAGGCAGATCTCAGATATAAATGGAATAGAGAGAACATATTTTCTTGTATAAATAATAGTTGATCATAAAGCACTCAAGGAATTTGTAATGACTAAAATATGCAAAAATAAACTCTACTGAAATTATTTTAAAAAATAGGATTAGGCAGCCTCAAAACTGCACGACCTTGCCAAACATAAGCACTTGGTTGCTTTTGTTCTGCATCTATTTATTAGATGTATAAGCATCCTGCATCCACCAACTGTATTTTTGAAATGTAAATAAGTTCTTTAAGACAGAGCATTTGACTTAGTTCAAAGGACAGACCAATCGGGTTTAGGTCATCTGAACTGATGAAACCTTCACTGACTTCCAGGCTCTCCTTCCCCCCAAAAGTGCATGTTACATCAATTTAAAATATGTTTGGATCCCTCAGATGTATACCCACTCACTAATACTGATGTTTATCTTGCACAGTGTCTCTGAGGGTACGTCTATACTTACCCGTCGCGTCGGAGGCGCGGGATCGATGTTCTGGGTTCGATTTATCACGTCTTGTCAAGACGCGATAAATCGAACCAGGAAGTGCTCCCTCGTCGACGCTGGTAATCCAGCTCGACGAGTGGAGTAGGCGGAGTCGACGGGGGAGCCTGCGCGCCGCGTCTGGACCACAGGTAAGTTCGAACTAAGGTACTTCGACTTCAGCTACGTTATTAACGTAGCTGAAGTTGCGTATCTTAGTTCGACAGGGGGGGTTAGTGTAGACCTGGGCTTAGTTTGGCTGTAAGTACAGTAGAACCTGTTATGAACTGACCAGTCAACCACACACCTCATTTGGAACCAGATGTACACAATCAGGCTGCAGAGACAAAAACAAAAATACCCTGCAAATACAGTACTGCACAGTGCTGTGTTAAATGCAAACTACTAAAAAAATAAAGGGAAAGTTTAAAAAAAGATTTGACAAGGTAAGGAAACTGTATGTGTTGTTTCATTTAAATTAAGATGGTTAAAAGCACCATTTTTCTTCTGCATAGTAAAGTTCCAAAGATGTATCAAGCCATTGTTCAGTTGTAAACTTTTGAAATAACCGTAACATTGTGTTCAGAGTTACGAACATTTCAGAGTTACGAGCAACCTCCATTCCCAAGGTGTTCATAACTCTGAAGTTCTACTGTATTTAAATGTATAGGAAAGTATAGTAAATTGGTGTAACATGTATGCCAAGAGGCCAGAGTAAGAGTATAGAAAAGTTACTAACAAAAGTATATAAGACAGTATTAATAATTAAGCGATCTTCTGATTTAATTTAGAAATTCTTACAGCTCCTCAGTTTGTAAGTTACACTATCATTAATTCCTCTTTACTTACACCTACTTGCCAATGTGTAAATGAAAGTAGATCTAAAGAAACCTGAATTTAATGGAGTGTAACTTATACCAGGGCCGTAACGAGGGTGAGGCAAGTGAGGCACTCGCCTTGGGGTGCACTGCTGGCAGGGGCGTAAACCTGCCGCCAGGGGTGCGCCCGTCCTCTCCTGCCACCGAAGCTGCCTCCGCTTACCTGCGGGAGGTCCGCCGGTGTGTGTGGAGAAGGTCCCCTCCGCCGAATTGCCGCCGAAGCCACAGCACCGGCGGACCTCCCGCAGGTAAGCGGAAGCGGCTTCGGCGGCAGTGCTGCTAATAATACCCTCCGCCGAACTGCCGCCGGTGCTGTAGCTTCGGTGGCAATTCAGCGGAGGGTAAGCCCCTAGGAATTTCTGCGCCCCTGCCTCGGGCGCAGAAATTCCTAGTTACGGCTCTGACTTATACACTGGCTCTGCATTTGGCCCTAGTTATCTTTTTATTTATTTATTTTTACTTTTCCTGTAAAAGCAATTTTTACAACCTCCCACTTATGCTGAGGCATCCAATACCCTTAAGATAAAAAAGGCAGTAAAGGACTCCTTTTGTCTGAATTATCTTAGTGCACAGCAGGAGAACTGGACAAAAAACTTTCATAATGCCGCAATGATTGATTCTCAGGAATTGAGACAGCTTGTAGGACAGAATGCTTTGTTCATTTCAGGAGTAACAAAGGAGCTATGATGTGCTTCTCCTTTGGAGCTGGTGAATATTGAAAGAAGTTTATCAACAAACAGAGATTCAATAAAGGCCTTTTGCTACTCTCTCCTTCAATACTTCATGCTACCTAGGTTTCCCAACACGAACACACACACTGTTCCAGACTTGCAGGAAGGAATGGGAGTGCAGTCTACCGGTGAGAAGACAACTCTCAAAGTATATGAACTAGAAATCCTCCTGTAATCTAAGGGCTAACCCACTCTCCTTGTTCTAACAAGCAGATCCAGCTCCCTTCCCCAAAGCTGGGAACAGAACCTAAGAGTATATCTACATTGCAAAAAAAGGGTACATTCTTAACTTGAGTTAGCTAACTCACATTAGCTAAATCAGGTTCAAGTAGCAGAGAAGACTAAGGCCACGTCTACACTACCACTTATGTTGGCAAAACTTTTCCAAAAGTTTCGCCAGTGTAAGTGGTAGTGTGCAGAGTGCTATCTCAGCAGGACAGCTTCTCCTGCCAACATACAATTATGTCAATGGGAGAGCTCTTTCCCGTCAGCATAGAGCGGCTAAATGAGAGATCTTTACAGCAGCGCAGCTGTATGGCTGTAAGGTCTCTGGTGTACACATAGACACAGCAACTTGGCTTTTAACTCATGTTAGCAGTTTGAGTTCAGCCCCGGGCTCCCCCACAGGCTTTAACTTGATCTGCTAACCCAAGTTAAAAGCTGAGCTGCTGAGTCTTTGCTGTTATTTTAACCCAAGTTTGCTACCACAGTTTAGCTACACCAAGTTAAGAACACATATTCTTTTGCAACATATATACCCTAGGAGTCATGACTTCCCTTCACAAAGCAGACCAGGGTGTGTTGAAAAAGTTTCTCAACACGTGTTTGGACTCTGTGAGATTATACACATTGGAGGATTAATGCATGGGCCCATGAGGCCTGTGCCCAGGGGCCGTAGTCAATTTGGGAGCTCCCGCAGGAGCACCAGAACCTATTGTGGGGCCACCAGTGCCGGCATTGTGGCCCCACTCCTGCTCCTCTCTTTTGCGAGGCCCTGCCCCATGGCCTGGCCAGAAGCCAGAGCTGGGCTGTGGTTAAAGCCACGCAGGGAGCCTGGGCCACTGTGGAGAGCCCTGGACCCTCCACCTGCCCTGGAGGCAGGGCCAGTGCAAGGAAGTTTCGCGCCCTAGGTGAAACTTCCTTGCACCAGCCCTGTGCCCCTCCATCCCCTCTGCCCAGCTAAATCCCCCCCCCGTGGCAGCCAGCTCCCCCTCCCCCATGGCAACTAATCCCCCGCCCACGGCAGCCAGCCCCCCCAGCCCGCAGCAGCTAACTCCCCCCGCCCACGGCAGCCAGCCCCCCACCCGCAGCAGCTCCCCACCCCCCGCGGGAGCCAGTCCCCAGCCCGCGGCAGCTAACCCCCACACCTGCGGCAGCCAGCCCCCTGCCTGCAGCAGCTGCCCAGCCCCCGGCAGCTACCCCACCGGCCCACGGCAGCCAGCCTCCCCCACCCACGGCAGCTCCCCACCCCACTGCAGCAGCTAACCCCCCCTCCCCCCCAGCAGCCTCCCCTCCTCCGCGGCAGCTCCCCACCCCTCCGGCGGCAGCCAACCACCCCCCCCCCCGCCTGTGGCAGCTCCCCATCCCCCGTAGCAGCTCCCGCAGCAGCTCACCTCCAGTAGTGGCGTTTCGGCGGCAGCTCGGCAACGTTCTCGGCGGCCACTTTTCTTGCTGCCGAGGAGTCACCGCCGAAATGCCGCACCCCAAATCCTGCCACCCTAGGCAACCGCCTAGGGTTGCCTAGTGGAAGCGCCAGCCCTACCTGGAGGGGTGCTGCGGTGCCCAAGAGCAGCCTCCAGTCTGTGTCCCCACTCCCCGGAGGTACAGCCCCGTGGCAAGGGGGGCTAAGGCCCACCTCAGTCCCTCACCAGGAAGAGGCTGATGCCTCTAGCAGGAGCTGCAGTTCACAGCAGGGGAGTTGATCACCTCCCCCGCCGTGAAGCGCAGCCCCTGCCACTGCCGCTCCATGCCTGCCCAAGGTTACCACTCCCATGTTAAATTGTTGGCGGGCATGGCCTTCCTACTTTTAATAGTGGGGGGTTCTGCCCATCTAGTTCCAGTGCTCCTGAGCCCCTGGCATGTTAAGGGGCCCAAATGTTTTTTGTGCCCAGGGTCCCAGTAAATCTTAATCTGCCTCTGATTATACACTATGCTCTCTCTGGTGCTGTATTTTTGGGGTCTTTTTCCTCTGCCACACAACAACATTAAAAAGTTTCCATGGTGATTGTCTAGGACTTTCGCATCACCCTTTGGCTAATTTTGACCAGCAATCAGTACTGTGCTGTTGCCTCAGCAAACAGAACCAGATCACTATTCAAGCCTGCTCACTAATTTGTCTTAGTACCAAACCGCTGACATGATTCCGTGTCTCTCTATGGTTCAAAGCTGGATTGTATACATTTATTGCCAAGGGAGAGAATCCAAAAGTCTGTGTTGGCAATGTCACACAAGTCTTCAGGTATGTTAGCAACAAGATTTCAATACAGAGGTTCCTCACATCTGCCCCTCACATTCTGTTGAACCTCTGTCATAAATGAAGGGAAGGGGGAGAGGGTCTGATGCAGTGCTATAAAATCCTCTTACCAGTAAAGGGTTAAGAAATACAGGTAGCCAGACTGACACCTGACCTGGCTGGCATCTGACCAATAAGGGGACAAGATACTTTCAAATCTTAGGAGGGGGGAAGGCTTTGTGTGTGTGTCTTTGTCAGTCAGAGTGATCTTGGAAGACAGAAGGCACCTATAGAAAATCAAACCTCCCTTTTCTGAAGTAAGTTTAGATAGCATAGCAAATAGATTTCTGTTTAATTTGGCTTGGTGTATTCCCCGTGTTAGAAGGGGCAGGGGGCGGGGGTTATTCATGGTTTTCTGTAACTTTAAGGTTTTGTCCAGAGGGGGAAATCTCTCTGAGTTTGGAAATTAAGTGCCCTGTAAAATAGTTACCATCCTGATTATACAGAAATGATTTTACCTTCTTTATTTTTAATAAAATCCTTCTTTTAAGAAGCTGACTGTTTTCTATGATGTTAAAACCCAGGGGGTGGGTCTTTAGATCACTGTGTAACCAATTGGTTGGGAGATTGTTCTCAAGCTTCCCAGGAAAGGGGGTGTACGGCTTGAGGGGGGTAGTTTGGGGGGGAGGGAAGTTCAAGTGATTCCTTTCCTGGATTCCTGTTAGACATTTGATGGTGGTAGCGAAAGAAGCATTTCTCAGGGTGCAGGGAATTTTGTACCTTGGGGGTTTTAACCTAAGCTGGTAAAAATAAGCTTAGGGGCTATTAATGCGGGTCCCCACGTCTTTACCCTAGAGTTTAGAGTGGGGAGGGAACCCTGACAACCTCTTATCCCATATTGTCCTTGCTGGCGATGCTGTTGTTGAGAATACACAGATCAGAGATTGATGGTGAAAACAGCCTTTGTCCCCCAAACTGGGATACTGCACTTCCACCACTTCAATGGGAACAGAACAAGCACTTGGAGCTGCTGCTATAAGAACCTGGAGGGAAGCAGGTGAAGTATGTGACCAAACCTTATTCCCCAGGATGGGAGAACATTTTTGGACTTTTCTGGGGAGCACTTGGCTGCTTCTTTTAATTATATTCAAATACATGATAATCCTAGGAAACCAAGGTGGACAAGGAAAGGAGGCTATTTGGGGTCATTGTCTGTACATTACTGTAGCATAATGTAGTAGTAGTAGCATCTGAGGAGACTGGCAATGGGAGACTGAGTTTTAATTGTGGGATGCAGGTCTGAATCCAGTCCAGATCAGTAGTGACCTAAATTTGTTACCATCTGGAGGTGTATGGCTTATATGAAATTAATTTTTCAGTCTCCATTCAGTTACAACAATTACTATCACAGTGGATGCAAAATCATATAATCATAGTAAAGTAGGGCTGGAAGGGAAGTCAAGATATCACCTTGTCCATCCCAGCAGGTTGAGGTAGGATTCAATATACTTAGACCATCCTGGACAAGTGTGTGTCTAACTGTAGCGGGGTGGAACCCGCTCCTGCCCGGAGGGGCTGGAAATAGCCCTGGGAGAGGGCTGAGGCTGAAAGCTGGGCTAATTCAAAGCAGCCACAGCTGGGGCCAATTTAATCAGGGCCCAGCTGGCCCTTATAAGAGGGCAGTGGGCCTGGAGCAAACAGACTCTCTCTCTCTCTCGAGAGGGAAGGGCTTGGCTGCAGGGACCTGACCAGGTACCTGGAGTGGAGCAGGGCTGGGGGAAGGCCAAGGGAGCTGGGGAGCTCTGGCCTAGGAAACCCAGGCTGCAGGCCTGGTAAGGCCCGACCGGGTACTGGGGTTGCAGGGGGCAACCCACGGGTAGGCTGAGGCAGCAGGTCCAAACCCCCCTTTGCCTGTGATGAGTGGCTTATACTGCAGTCTGCCCCAGGGCGCGGGGGCTAGCTGGTGACTGGCAGTAGCCTACGACTGAGGCGAGGTGGGGATAGTGGGTTGGGGGTTCCCCTGGGGAGGGGAGACCCAGATATAGGGGTACTGCCAGGGGGCAGCACCCCAGTTAAAAGGGCACCGGGTCCTGGGAGGGACACGGGGCCAGAGTGGACAGGCGGATCACTGGCCTGCAGAGGGCGCTCCAGAGGCTGGTGAGCTAATTCCCGGAACAACCAGCGGGAGGGGCCGCAGGGGGAGTCCGACCCTGCCACACTAACCTTTTCTCAAAAACCTTTGTTATGCAGATTCCACAACCTTCCTTGATAACTTACTCTAGTACCTAATTATCCTTGTTGTTAGAATTTTTTTTCCTCATGTCTTACCTAAAATCTCCCTTGCTGCAAATTAAGTCCGTTACTTCTTGTCGTATCTTCAGTGGCCATGGAGCACAATTGATTACAGTCCTCTTTATAACAATCCTGAACACAGGTGCCAACTTCCGGTGGCGCTGGTGGGGATGACGCCGGGCCCCACCCCCGACGCTGGGTGACGTTCCAGGGCCCTGCCCCCGATGCCAGGCCCTGCCCCCGACACTGGGCGACGTTGCGGGGCCCTGCCCCCGACGCCGGGCAACTTTGCGGGGCCCTGCCCCCGACGCCGACGCAACGTTGCCCGGGGGGCGGGGCCCCGCAACGTCTCCCGGTGCTGAGGTGAGCTTGCCGTGGGTCCCGGGGCTGGCGGGGAGCTGGGCGCGGGCCCCGGGGTTGGCGGGGAGCTGCCGGTGGGTGCTGAGCACCCACCAATTTTTCCCCATGGGTGCTCCAGCCCCAGAGCACCCACGGAGTCGGCACCTATGATCCTGAATATATTTGAAGACTTATCTTTTTCAGTCTTCTTTTCTCAAGACTAAACATGACCAGATTTTCTTTATAACTTTTCCTCCTAGGTCAAGTTTTAAGCCTTTTTTTCTCTCTCTCCTGTGGACTCTTTCCAATTTGTCCACATCTTTCCTAATGTGTAGCACCAAAAACTGGACACAACAGAATATTTGCCTTTTATGCAACTGCATCATACTGCCAATGAGTTAACAATTTGTGATAACCCCCAGTTCCTTTTCTGTAATGCTGATGCCTAGCCAATTATTCTCAATTTTGTAGCCGTGTGTTTGGTTTTTCCTTCCTAAGTGTAGTACTTTTCACTTGTCTTTGTCGGAAATCAACTAGACATCATTCAGTATTCTCCAATTCATCAAAGTAATTTTGAATCATAATACTGTCCTCCAAAGTGCTTGCAACCCCTCCCTGCTTAATGTTATCTATACATTTTATAAGGATAATCTCCACTCCATTATCCAAATCACACATAAAATTATTGAATAATGGACCCAGAACAGATCCCTGAGAGACTCCACTACATACAGCCTCATAGTTTGGCAGTGAAATATTGATAATTACTCTTCCAGTATGGTCTTTCAACCAGCTGAGAACTCACCTTATAGTATCTTCATCTGGATCACATTTCTTAGTTTGCTTAAGAGACTTATGTAGGATGGCGTCAAAAGCCTTCCTAAAATCATGATATATCACATCTCTGCTTCCCCACATCCACTAAACCAGGAACCCTATTAAGAAAGGAAATTAGGTTGGGCTAGTAGGATTGGTTTTTGAGAAATCCATGTTGGTTATTACTTACCACCCTATTATCCTCTAAGTGTTTATACATTGATTGTTTAATAATTTGTTACAGTATGTTTCTAGGTATTGAAGTTACAATGACTGGTGTATAGTTCCCCAGGTCCTCCTTGTTATCCTTTTTAAAGATTGGTACTATGTTTGCCTCTCTTTATACTTCTGGGACCTCACCCATGCTCCATGAATTCTCAAAGATAAATAGCTAATGTTCTGAGATGGCTTCAGCTAGTTCATTAAGTTCCCTAGGGTGAACTTTACCAGGTCCTGCTGACTTGAACACATCTAAGTTATCTAAATATTCTTTAACCTGTTCTTTCCCTTTTCTGACTTGTTTTCCTTCTCTCTTGTTGTTAATATTAATTGTGTTAAGCATCTCATCACAATTCAACTGTTTAGTGAATACTGCAGAAATATAGATATGCAACACCTCAGCTTTTTTTGTGTCATCCATTATTAGCTCTCCTTTCCTCCCAGGACCATCCCTAGCTATTCTGTGGCCCTACGCAGTCCCCCCCCACCCCATGGGTGTGTGTGTGGTGCTCCAGGCCTCCGTGGGGAGGGGAGCTGGCCCCAGGCTTCCATGGGGAGGTGGGGCTAGCTTGGGGGGCAGGGAGGGAACCGCCCCCCAGCACTCACCGGCGGCGTGGCTGTGGCAGGGGCGCAGCACTTCCCGCTGCTGGTAAGTGCAGGCCCGGCCCTGCTGCAGTCCTCAGGGGAGTGGGGGTGGGGCTGAGGCAGAGCAGGGGCGGGAATGGAGCAGCACTCAGCTGCATAGGACACCAGGGAATTTGGTGCCCCAAATTTCCTGGTGCCCTACGCAGCTGCGTACTTTGCGTATAGGTAGGGACTGCCCTGCTTCCTCCTATTATATTTACAGAATCTCTTACTGTCTTTTATGTCCTTTACTAGGTGCAACTCATGCTGTGCATTAGCCTGTCTGATTTTCCTCCTACAATGCTTGGGATATTCTTTTGTACTCATCTTTGCCAATTAATTGGCAGTCTCAGCTGAGAAACCAACATTGAAATAATAAACGGACAGAGAAATCATCTAACTTTGCAGAATTATTTAAGGTCAGGTACAAAGGTAGTGGCTTGGTGAGAAAGCCTAAGGATAAGGCTTCAATGGCCTAACTGTTCCCATCAAAGTAGTTGGTAAAACTCCCATAGATTTCAATCCAAGCAATTAGGCCAATTCTGAATGCTTTTGAAAAAAAATCACATCCTAAAATGCCTGTGTCTATGCAGTACCTGTTCTATGGATAGTGTACTTCAATCTACAGAATGGCCAGGCAAATATATTTCATGATGAAAGCTAAATTTGCACACAAAAAGTTTAAAAATAATAAAATAAGAGCATGGAATAAGAGATGGACATAAAGTATTACCAGAAAAAAAAATCGGACCTAATCCCATTATATTTCAGCTCTAACGCTAAAAAAAAAAATCTATTTCTGACTGTACAGTTAGTGAAAAGAAATGAAAGAACTAGTACATTTATTGATATCTGTAAGGCTCCTCAAGCCTACATTGATGAACATTTACCAGCTAATCTGTTTTTTGTTGGCAATAGCCGATTCTTGACTTCAGGATATTTATAGAATCACAGTATTTATTGAAACACTGAGTGCCAACTTCAGCACACAAAGGCAGGACAGACCTTCCTCCTAAATCCCTATAATAACATGCAAGACAACTACTTAATACTAAGTCTTTGTCTACATGAACAATTAGTCTTAACAGTTTATTAATATGCTTTGATCTAGTGCTCATTTAAATTAACGAACTTTTAATGAGTGTCAGCAGGGTCCACATGGACAGTTAGTCTGCCGCAGACTAGTGTGGGGTAGATTCACACCACAGCTTGGCATGAACTAACTGTTTGTGTAGACAACTAAGACAAGCCTAAGATACAGCATCATCTATTGGTGGAAGTCCTGTCTGCATTAATCATTACAATTTACCCCATTCAGTAAAATAAGAATTTAAAAGTAACTCGGGAATCCAGGTACTCGGCCATGCACAGGGGTTTCGGTGTTGGTCTCCCTGCTTGAGTACTATATTCAGTCATGGAAACATCACTCATAGCTGGATTTAGATTATCTGTGAGAGCAGGGTTCATATCTTCTAGTTAGGTCGATCTGTTACAAACAGATTGTTGAAGACAGCACTGTGTTTAGGTCCCAAGGACACACTGGCAATTCCTTCTCCAGAACTGGTCTACCAGTACAAGCCACAGGAAATTTGCTCAGATACCTCCAAATCCTCTTTTGTATCCCTCTGGGATAATTGCTGAGCATCATCAGTCCTCCCCTTTCTTTCATTGAATCTGTCCACCAGTTCTTGATGCACTTCAAAGAGATTAGGGCTTTCTTTTTGTATCAGCAAGGATAAGTAGTTAAGTTTTTTAATTACTTGAAAAAGGAATGCGTTTGGGATTTTGTCCAGGCTGCTTTTTTTCCAGTTGCACAGCCACATCCTTCATTCCTGGATAGGCATGCAATTCTCCTTTTTCCTGGCATCTTGTGACTAGAATGCTCCACTTCCATCTCGTTAGTTCCACCACCTTCTGGAATGCTATTCTCAGGTCACTCATATAAGACTCCACTGCATCTATCAGTACATACAGGAGGCCTTGACAGTTCTTCTTGCCCAAACATCAAGCAGCACGGGTTTTCAGAGTTCAAAAATAATCTTTAAGTAGAGTAATGGATAGTTGAGTGACAGCTGGTGTTATATGCAAAGACAACAAGTTGTCTTCATCTCTCAGTCTTGTTGGTCTTCACTGAACAAGAATCTAAGCATGGAAAAATGGTTACCTACCTTTTTGTAACTGTTGTTCTTCAAGCTGTGTTGCTCATGTCCCTTCCATTCTAGGTGCATGCGCACCTACATGTACAGTTAGAGATTTTTACTTTAGCGGTATCCATAGACTCAGCTGTGATATCCCCTTGAGTGTCGCACCTATATGCTGGTATATTATGTGCCATCAACCCTACACCCTCTCAGTTCCTTCTTGCTGGCAACTCCAACAGAGAGATAGGAGGGCAGGTAATGGAATGGATACAAGCAACACATCTCGAAGAACAACAGTTCCGAAAAGGTAGGTAACCGTTTTTTCTCCTTCCAGTACTTGCTCATGTCGATTCCATTCTAGGTGACTCACAAGCAGTATTCTTGGAGGTGGGTTTGGATTTTACAGTCAAGTAGCTTACAGCACTGCTCTACTGAAGCCAGCATCGTCCCAGGACTGCTGGGTAAGTGTGTAATGGGATGTAAACGTGTGGACGGATGACCAGGTGATGTGAAAGTAGAATGAATTATATTGTAACTATAATTCATTAAAGAAATGCTGCTTGTTGCTTTAAGCAGGAGAAAGGTTTGTTGAAATATAATTGTCAGGAAGAGAAACATTAAGGTGTGAAACAATGGGTCCTCTTAAGGTAATGGTGGAACATTAAGCTAGGAGATCAGTAAAAATTAGCATGCAAATAAGATATGTATGTATATTTGTCAGTTTCTGCTCCCTTTGTTTCTCTTGTTAAGTTTGCTTCCCCTTATCTGTATAAATAAGATAGCTTGAGCCTTTGCATGGCACTCACATTTATCCCTGTGATTGGCAAAGTGCTTTGCTAATAAACAGAGTGGTCTGACAAATTTTGTGAGTCTTGAATCTGACTTTGACAGTGGTCACCATACAGATGTCCTAGATTGGCAACTGGTCAAGGAAAGCTGCCGAAGAGGCCTGCGCCCTAGTTGAGTGGGCGGTTACAATCGCTGGAGGGGGCACCTTTGCCTGATTGTAGCAGCAGTGAATGCAGGCAGTGATCCAAGAAGAAATTCTTTGAGCAGACATTGAACCTTTCATCCTATCGGCCACCACGATGGACAATTATGTCGACTTGCGGAATGGCTTGGTCCTTTCAATGTAGAAGGCTAGTGCCCTCTTGACATCTAGGGAATGCAATCTACGCTCCTCCTCCAGATTATGCGGCTTTGGAATAAAGACAGGTAAATAAATGTCCTGGCCCGTATGAAAAAAGGAATACCTTGGGCAGGAAAGCGGGTGCAGCCGCAGCTGGACCTTGTCTTTGTAAAAGACCATATAGGGCAGTTCCGAAGTAAGCACCCTAATCTCAGAGATCTGGCAGGCAGATGATATCGCAACCAGGAACACGACCTTCCAGGAAAGGAGAGAGAGAGAGCGCAGGAAGCCAGAGATTTGAAGGGGGTCTCGTGAGCTGTGACAGCACAAGATTCAGGTCCCATGGCAGAATGGGGTCCCTGAGGTACACGTAGAGGCATTCAAGGCCCTTGGGGAACCTGGCAGTCATGTCCTGGGTGAAAACCCTGGAGTGGCGAATGGAAGCCCAAAATAGCAGCCAAATAGACCTTGATAGACTAAAGGCCTTGGAGTCTGAGATGCAGAAGGTAGTCCAGGATTAACTACAACAAGGCCCGCTTGAGCTGAATGCCTTTACCCAATGTCCTACAAGCAAACCGCTTCCATTTGGCCAGGCAAGTCACTCTGGTGGAGGGCTTTCTGCTGTCCAACAGGACCTGCTGGACAGCGGCCAAGCACTGCTGCTCCTCTGCATTTAACCATGCAGCAGCCCAGCCATCAGGTGCAGGGCTGCCTGATTTGTATGCAGAAGACTGCCATGTTCTTGGGACAGGAGGTCCAGCTTGAGTGACAGCTGTAAGGGAGCAGTCACCAAGAGGTCCAGCAGCATGCCGAACCAGTTCTGGCATGGCCAAGCCGGCACTGTGAAGATGACCTTCACCCTGTCCTGCTTGATCTTCATGAGGACTCTAAATTAGCAGCACAGGGAGGAAGACATACAACAGAACCCCTGACCAGAGGAGCAGAAAAGCGTCTGCAGGGAGCCTCTGCTGATCCCCCGAACTGAGCAGAAAACGTGACATTTCCTGTTCTGCCTTGGTCTCTGGAAGAACCACGCTGGGCAGAGGAACAGGAAGACAAAGGGTGATGTATTTAAATCCTTTTTGTCTGTCCTTCTTCCTGTAGGAGCTAGACTGGGGGACACCACAGGACCTCAATGGAGGCAGAGGAGGTGGGAGCCGGAATGGCTTTCTAGCCTGCTGAGGAGTGTGTAGGCCCAAGGAACAGAGGGTGGCACAGGAGTCTTTAAGGCCATGGAGCCATGCATTGGTCAGCTCCAAAAAGGGCCCTGCTCCCTCAAATGGGAGATCCTGAAGCGTAGTCTGCATCTTCTAGGACAGCCTGGAGGACTAACCAGGAGCTGCGCCTCATGACCACCACAGAGGCAACTACCCTGGCCACTGAATCCGTAGCGTCCCAGGCCGTCTGGATTGCGCCTCTTGCCACCACTTTGCCATCTTCCACCATGGTGGCGAACTCCTGGGCTTGGTCCTATGGAAGGCCCTCCTTGAGCTTACTGATGGAGTCCCACAGGTTCAAGTTGTACCTGCCTGGCAGGGCCCTATGGTTAGACACCCAAAATTGCAGGCTGGCTGTCGAATAATTTTTTCCTGCCAAACAAGTCCAGCTTCTTGGTATCTTTATTTTTTGGTGTGCTGCTTGCCTGTCCCTTTCGTTGATGGTGGATGACCAGGGACCCCCTAAATGGTGGGTATACAGGTACTCAAATCCCTTTGCCAGGGCATAATACTTTTCCCACTTTCTTGGATTTAGGCAGAATGAAAGAGGTGGCAACACAAGCCGGACAGGGGTGGAGGAGGGTATGACATTAAAGAGGTCTGACTCCTCTGCTAGCACCTCGACCTCCAAGTTCAGGTTGGCAGCCACTCTATTGAGCACAGCCTGGTTCTTCTTGAAGTCGTTGAATATCCTGCTCCTTTTGAGTTTGAGGGCAAAAGTTTTTTTCAGATCCTGCACTTGTCCTTTGAGTGGGACTCCCCAAAACACTTCAGACAGCTATCCTGGGGGTCATTAATGGGCATCAACCTTATCTGTCTGCAACCCACCCCTCCGCCCCCACGGAGCTGGGAGGAGGGACATGGCTCCGGAGTGGGGATGCAGCTCCAGGAGGAGGGATGCAGACAGGGATAAGGGGGCCGAGACTGGGGGCATGATCCCTATGAGGGCTGCTGCGGGTCCCAGCAGTGCTCCACAAACCTTACGCGGTGCCTCCTTAAGGGGGCGCACCTCACAGATTGAAGACCTTTGTTCTAGGAAGATGATGTAATATCTTTCAAACTGACATTTGTTTCCTGCACATTTAACCCTGACTCCTTAAAAAGCTTTAGAATCCTTTCCACTCCTACCAGATGTTCCTCCCATGAAGTCATCTAAGTGCATGAAGGTATCTTCAGTTCTCAAAACTTGGGTTACATCATTTAACACAAAATATTGCTGGTGTTGTCTACAGATTAATTTGTGTAGTCAGGAAAAATAGTTCTAAATAATGTGCAATAGTGTGAGAAATTAGATGTTTAAGAAGTCAGAATGTTAAGCAAAAAATTACTATAATAATGAAGTGTCAATGCAGAAGGCATTCCTCACCCGGCAAACACACTATCCTATATATGAACAAAATTTCCATAAGTCGTTAGTACCAGGGCATAGAGGTTAGGAGCACAATATATACTTGCAGCACCTGGTTTGTACTTCAGTTCATCTGAATATTTCTCAGCTCTTGAGGCATTTTGACCTTGGATTGAGAGGAAAAACAATTTTCACTTAACAAGGGTATGCAATTTGGTTAAAAATAAGAGCTGTTCAAAAAATGAAGTTTACATCTTGCATGAAATGCCTAAGTTTCTATATGTTTCTATAACAAAAGGGGTTATAGAGGAAAAATATCAAAATTTTTCACAAAAAACATTTTGAAATATTTTGAGTACATAATGTTAAAACAAAAATTCTAACATTTTCAGTTGAAACAAAATATTTCATTTTGAAATGTCAATCCTAAATTAAATGTTTCATTTTGAATTTTCCTGTTTAAAAATGGTGTTGAAATTGACATTTTCCCTTGACCATTTTGACAAAACCCCATATTTCACTGGGAATATTTGTCAGTTGAAAATTTTCAACCAGCTCTATTCAATATTCAAAAGAAAATCTTTACCTTTTCTGAAACAAAAGTATTATAGTTTAAATAATTAAAATGTTTCAAGACTTTTCCTTCAGTGCAAAATTCTAGATTAGCACATATGAAATCCAGCAGAGGAAATCTACAGAAGATACATCATCCCATCTATCATCTATCTAAGTATTTCTAAAGTAACTAGGAGATGATAGCTAAGGTGTGAAAAATATTACAACAGATATACAAACAAGTGTTCTTTTTCTCCATTGCATAAATCTATACAAGTTACTTATGTACAAATTAACAGTACTAAGAATGTCAGAAAAGGCACCAATTAGTTCCAACAGCAGCAATAATTTTGTATATGTAGATACCTTGTGTTAGGATGTAGGCTACAAACTCCAATTTATTTGACCATAACAGGCTATAATTCCCAGGCCAAATATTCACCAGATAATAAACGTTTTCAGCATACCTTTTTTTGTTTAATGAATGTTTTCAGCATGTTTTTGTGCATACCTTTTATGAAAACATTAGAAATCACACTATACTATTTTTGTATAGGAATGCACAGACAGTTAAAACAGTATGCAGAATGTGTTTGTGACTAATGTTAAGAAGAATACATCTATGTGAGAGAGATCAGTTATCTCTAGTGTGAGAGATATCGGGTAACATCTAGTAAAAAATAAAACAAAATTGGTGCTTAAACTGCTGACTACAGGTTTTAGTTCTGATTTGAAAATCTAGTGGACAAGTCACAGACATTACCAGCTTTAAACTTGCTAAAGTCTCAAAACATTGCTGCATTATGCATAGATTCTGTTTGACTAACACTGTCATATCACAAAACTATCATCTCATGGACTTTCCCATGAAGGAGCTGACCATGCTTTGCATCCATAAAATCAGGATGCTTATCTCTGAAACAGGTTATTGGAAGACAACAGTGAGTTTCTAGCAGATAAGGGAAAGCCTATGAATACAATGCTGGCTTGCAGTAGGTGCTACAAAGCAGACTCAGAATTCAGGCATTGATCCTCTTTGATACTGCTGCTTTCTGTGTGTGAGAGCTTGGACAAAGGAGCAGCAGAGAAGTGGAGAGGATAATAGAGTAGTACAGCTTCCTTCAGCAGTGGCTGTTAGAGGAATGAATTGAGGTGTTGGAAGAAATTAAAGAACGGAGGGGAAACTGCACTGTTCTCACTTCACACTTCTCCCTAGGAGAGACTACAACAAGTTCAGTGGCTTACCTCCCTCTTGCACTTACCCATCTCCTGAATTAATTCACATGGTCTTTGCAGATATTTCTATTAAGTGTGTTTTTTCTAAGTAATGCTCTCTAGGTACTTCCTAACACCTTTTACATCCCTTTAGTGTAATACATAATGAGCATATTCAGGAAAGCAAGTGCTTTAGAGCTCTTTCTTGCTTCACTCTTGACCATCTTGATTGGTAAAGCGCACTGTTGTAAATGATAGCTTGCAATGGATGATTTCCTCTTTAACTCTTTGATACCAGGAGATTTGAATTCCTCCGTGACACAGCAATCCCAAATAAATTAGAAATTAAGAGCATTCTGGCCCAAAGGTTATTGTATACGTAAATCAGCTGTCTGTATTGATCATTTACAGACAAGTTGTCCAGGGGTGGGGAGGTCATTAACTTTGGGTTCCCATTGATGGGAGCTGTGGAACTTCAATAACTGAAAAGTAGGCGAAACTAGGCACCCAAGAGTGAACACTCATAAAAATGTTGTTCTATATTATCATTGTAGTGACCCCACTCAAGCCAATAGATAATCTGTGGTGGTTGTCAGCATTTTTAAATACTCTGTCTTTTGGGAGATATAATTCAGTTTTAAAACAGACTTTGGGGCAGAATTTGCCCAAGTTTGAGATATAGGTTTATTTTTTTTAACACTTCAACTCCTCAAAAAATTTCATTAATTTAAGGTCTTGTCCACACTACCAAGTTTTGTGGACAAAACTTACATTGACACCCAAAAGTTGACAACATTAAAATTGCCAAAGGGTGTTCACACTTGCTTCCTCTGTCGACAAATCATGTCCACATTGGGGACACCATCATCAACAGGGTGAGCAATGCACTGTGGGTATGTATCCCACAGTGCAGTGTTGTGGGAAGGAAGAGTGATCACTGCGTATCTTGGGAGAACTCCTCAGATGCCAAGAGCAGCATCATGAGTAGCTCTGGGAGCTCTCCATGTTGAGGAATGGCAAAGCAGCACAGCAGTCTGTCCCGCTCCCCCTGCAGCAGCAGTCTGCCTGCTGCTGTGTTTCTAGTGCAGGGCAGAACAGGAGCATTCCAATGATTTGCTCTTTGTTTGTTCCCCATACAGATACTTCCCGGAGCTTTGAAAGGGGAAGGGTGCATGCCTGCAGGGCAGCAGAGATCAAGAGCAGAGCAATCGGGGCAGGCACTGTGGGATACTGGCAGAAGTCAGTTCTGTGCCCAAAACAATCAGCAGTGTCTACACTGGCTCTTTGTCGACAATAAAGGGAGGGGAAAAGACAAAAATCTCTCCTAGAGATGGAAGTTTTTTGTTGCCAAAACTGGGCGTTTTTCACGACAAAAGTCCCATTGCAATGTGTACACTCTTGCTGTTTTGTCGCCAAAAGGCAGTTTTTGGCAACAAAACTTGCCAGTGTAGACAAACCCTAAGACTGAATGGCCTTTAGTTTGAATTTTACTTTGAACAAACAAAGAAACTAATGTATGTACATTGCAGCCTTTGCAGCCATTCCATGAGATGTATATAATATGAAAAAAGTGATCTTTGCCTGCCTACTTACGAATGAGATACTAATGCCCTGAAGGTTGTCACACAGTTTGTATCATCAGAACAAATTATAAGAAATGCTTATTATTAATTATAAGTATAGTGGCAGTGCCTAGGAGACCCAGTCATGGATCAGGACCCCTTTGTGTTAGGCACTGTACAAACACACAACAAAAAGATGGTCCCAGTCTCAAAGAGCTTACAATCAAAACATAAGACAATGTTGAAAATTCTTCAGTCATCTTTGTTTTACTTTAAAGGTGAAATGCAATGTTTTAAAAACCCTTCAAAACACTTTTGTATAAGTCCAGAAGTAGACAGCCATTTTAAAGAAATGCAATTAGCATTAAAGATGGACAAATTACCATCTCCTTAACACCTTAAAGAAATGGGATTTGCTATTGTCTCTGTCAGAGTGACAGACCCTAAACAAAGGTTTGAAAGAACCATTTCTTCTAAAATTCTATTTGCTACTATTGCTATAATTCTGTGGCAGTGAAACCAGGAAGTTCACAGTTCAGATTTCTCAGGTTCTTGGAGGAAATATTTGTTAGAGTAGGTGTTAATATTTTAAACAAAAGGGATGTGCCTTGCTTTCTTTTGGACTCTTAACAGCAAGTTTGAAAGATTTAGTATAACTTGTGCTGTTCAGCTATAAAGATGATCTATTTACCATAAAATACCTGTAACTGAAAACTACTGAAAAAAAGAGATAAATAGACAGAAACATCTGATACACAAGTAAGACTACGCTATAAATCTTAACAGATGAGTACTGCATATAAATTATAGTATAATGTCACAGTTTTTGTCTTGTACTCTTAAAATAAGATCTGTGACATATACCTTTTCTTTCAATTCATTGAAAAGTGGACTTTTTAGTCAATAATTTCTTTGTTTCTTTTTCAGACAGGTGGCATGTTCTACTCAGTTGGTGGTGAATCTATGGATTTGTTTTAAAATATAGTGGATTGGCCAATTCACAGCAACAATTGACAGACAGTCATTGTAGCAAACTCATTTTCTCTTAATCTAATTTCTTTTGTAAGACCTCTAGAGGGCAGTGAATAAAAGAAAATAGAATACCAGAAAAAGATGCAAACATTACACACAAGTTGTAAAGCAATATTAAAAAAAAAACCCAGTGTACATTCTCTTCTTATATAATCTAATTAAAAAACTCCCATCTAATTCTCCATGTAAATTTAATGAGATATTTTCTATCCCCAGTCCTCTAGACTCTCAGACTTTATACTGGAAACACAATTAAAAAGAAAAATTTCAAATGCTTTGCTAGATTTTATATTCCCCTCTTCCATTTCCCCTGGAACTTCATTCCTATGCCCTCCTGGAAAATAAAGGTCTGCCAACTATGCATAGAAGCCCAGGGTTCCTTAAAGATGCACATGGGAAAGCAAGACTTTGGAAATTGTACCAAGCCTACGTTTAGGTATGGTAATAAAACACAAATGATTAGATTTGACTATCTACTTTACTGTGGAAGTAAATATATTAAGTTATGTCTAAAGCAAGAGTGACAGCCAGAAAGTGATGGCAGAATTCTCTCTTTTACATGGCTCCTCCTTGGCTTGTACTCATTTATCGAGCAGAGACAGACACTTACCTAATACCTTCAGTACAGACTTGTCCATGACATATGTGTAGATAACTCCCAGTGATATATGTGTATCATTACATCTGTTTACTTTCAGGTTAAGAATAAGTTCACTGACAAATTTACCCTAACGTAGAATCTATAAAATAAAATTCCAGGATTGACACCTTGTCAATGGGTCACTCAGATTTCAATAGTGGCATTATATTTACTGTCTGATTCTCTCTCCCTTTCCTAATGGTTCCTAAAATTCTGTCCATTGTTTTGACTGCTGCTGTGCATTGTGGATAGTTCTCTAAAAACATTTGCTCAATGACTCCAACATCTTTCTTGAGTGGTAACAGCTATTTTTGATCCCATCATTTTGTATGTATAGCTGGGATTATGATATCCAATGTGGATTACTTTGCATTTATCAACACTGAATTTCATCTGTCATGCCCAGTCACCCAGTTTTGTGAGATGCCTTTTTAACTCTTCCCAGTCAGCCTCGAACTTAACTATCCTGAGTAATTTTGTATCATCTGAAATTTTCCCACCTTACTATTTTTACCCCTTTTTCCAGATCATTTATGAAGATGTTGAACAGAACTGGTCCCAGTACAGATCCCTGGTTGATACCACTATTTACCTCTCTCCCTTAGGAAAAGTGACCATTTATTCCTATCCTTTGATTCCTGTCTTTTAACTAGTTACTGATCCATGAAAGGACCTTCCCCTCTTATCCCATGACTGCTTACTTTGCTTAAGAGCCTTTGGTGAGGGACCTTGTCAAAGGCTTTCTGAAACTCCAAATACATTATATGTGAACTGGGATTACCTTTGTCCACACATTTGTTGATCCTCTCAAAGAATTCTAATAGATTGGTGAGGCATGATTTCTTTTTACAAAAGCTGTGTTGACTCTTTCCCAACAAATCAGATACATACATGAACACGACAATTCTGTTCTTTAGTTTTAACCAATTTGCCTGGTACTGAAGTTATGGTTAAGAGTCTGCAATTGCCAGGATCCCCTCTAAAGCTTTTTTTAAAAAAAAATGATATCACATCAGCTAACCTCCAGTCACTTGGTACAGAAGCTGATTTAAATGATAGGTTATGCACCATACTTCGAAGTCTGCAATTTCATCTTTGAATTCTTTCAGAACTCTTGGGTGAATACCATCCGTTCCTAGTGACTTATTACTGTTTAATTTATCAATTTGTTCCCTCTACTGACACCAGAATCTGGGACATTGCTCAGATTTGTCAGCTAAAAAGAATAGCTTAGATGTGAGAATCGCCCTCACATCCTCTGCAGTGAAGACTGATGCAAAGAAATCATTTAGCTTCTCCACAACAGCCTTATCTTCCATGAATGCTCCTTTAGCACTTTGATCATCCAGTGGCCTCACTGATTGTTTGTCAGGCTTCGTTTGTGATGTACTTAAAAATGGTTTGTGTCTTTTAGTAGTTGCTCTTCAAATTCTTTTTTGGCCTAATTATACTTTTACACTTGACTTGCCATAGTTTATGCTCTTTTCAATTTTTTTCAGTAGTATTTGACTTCCAATTTTTACAGAATGCTTTTTTGCCTCTAACCAGATTCTTTTATTTTGTTGTTTAGCCATAGTGGCACTTTTTTTTAGTCCTTTTACTCATTTTTTTAAAAATTTAGGGTGTACGTTTAATTTGAGTTTCTATTATGGTGTTTTAGAATCAGGACTGCAAGGGACCACAAGAGGTCTTCTAGTCCAATCCTGCACTCAAGGCAGAACTAAGTATTATCTAGACCAGGGGTTCTCAAACTGTAGGTTGGGACTCCAAAGTGGGTCACAACTCCTTTTTAATGGAGTCACCAGGATTGGCTTAGACTTGCTGAGGCCCACCTCCTGGGCCAGAAGCACAAGCCCTGGGCAGTGGGGCTCAGGTTTACAGGCCTTCTGCCTTGGGCTGAAGCTTTTTGGCTTCGGCTTTGGTCCCACCCCCTCCAGGAGCAGGGGGTCTCAGGCTTTGGCTTTGGACCCCCCTCCTGGGGAGTTGTAGTAATTTTTGTTGTCAGAAGGGGGACGTGGTGCAATGAAGTTTGAGAATCCCTGATCTAGTCCATCCCTGGCAGGTGTTTGTCTAACCCGCCCATTAAAATCTCCAATGATGGAGATTTCAAAATCCCCCTAAGCAAATTTATTCCAGTGCTTAAGTACCTGACAATTCTTAATGTCCCACCTAAAACACTCTTGCTGCAATTTAAGCACATTGCTTCTTGTTCTATCCTCAGAGGTTAACGAGAACAATTTACCTCCCTCCTCTTTGTAAGAACCTTTTATGTATATGAAAATTTATGTCCTCCCTCAGTCTGCAATTCTCCAGACTAAACAAACCCATTTTTTTTTCACTCTTCCCTTATAGGCCATGTTTTCTAGACCTTTAATCATTTTTATTGCTCTTTCCTTGACTTTGTCCACATCTTTCCTGAAATATCGTGCCCAGCACTGGACACAATACTCCAGCTAAAGCCTAATTAGCACAGAGTAGAGCGGAAGAATTATTTAGTGTCTTGCTTACAATAGTCCTGCTAATATATTCCAGAATGACATTTTCTTTTTTTGCAACAGTGTTACACTGTTGACTCATATTAAGCTTGTGATCCAGTATGACCACCAGATCCCTTTCCGCAGTATTCCTTCATAGACAGTAATTTCCCATTTTGTGTGTGTGTAACTGATAACTCCACTTAGGAAGGAACACTTTGCATTTGTCCTTATTGAATTTCAGCTTATTTACATGAGACCATTTCTCCAGATCATTCTGAGTTTTAATTCTATCCTCCAAACCACGTGCAAACCCTCCCAGCTTGGTCTCATTTGCAAATTTTATAAGTGTACCCCCTATGCCATTATCTAAATCCGCGGTTCTCAAACTTTAGCAACCCAAGGACCCCCCTTTGCATTTAAATTTTTTTGTTCACCCCCAAACCTCCCACTCAGCCCCAGGCCCAGCTCCAATTCCATCCCTTCCTGCCCCCACTCCACCCCTGCCCCACCTCTTTCCGCCCCTCCCCTGAGCATGCCCTGTCCCCGCTCCTCCCCCTTCTTCCCAGCGCCTTCCCCAGCATGCAGGAGGCACTGGGAGGGAGTGGGAGGAGTTGATTAGAAGAGCCCACAAACCCCCTGGAGTACGCTCGTGGACACCCAGAGGTCTGTGGACCCCAGTTTGAGAAACTGATCTAAATAACTGATGAAGATATTAAACAGAACCGGACCCAGAACTGATCCCTGTGGGACTCCACATGATATGCCCTTCCAGCTTGACGTAAACCACAGAGAAACTACACTTTGGGGATGGTTTCCCAACCAGTTATGAATCCGCATTATAGTAGTTCCGTCTAGGTTGTATTTCCCTAGTTTGATTATGAGAAGATCATGTGAGAAAGTATGAAAAGCCTTATTAAAGTCAAGATATATCAAATCTACTGTGACTTGTGATTTTTCCTTTTAAATTTCTGTTTAACTAGATTCCTCATTTTTGTATAGTTCCCCTTTCTGAAGTTCAGTACTACAGGGTGGGCTTCCCCCCACCTCAAGGATGTTAAATGTAATTATATTATGGTCTCTATTACTGAGTGGTTCAACTATATACAGATCTTGGACCAGATCCTGTGCTCCACTTAGGAGTAAAGCAAGAATTACCTCACCTGTTGTGGGTTCCAGGAACAGCTGCTCCAAGAAGCAGTAATTTATGATGTCAGGAAACTTTTGCTCTGCATCCCGTCCTGAGGTGACATGTAACCAGTCAATATGAGGATAGTTGAAATCCCCTGTTATTACTGAATTTTCAATTTTTCTAACCTCTCCAATATCCCTGAGAATTTCACAACCACCACCAGCATTCTAGTAGTAAATTCCTGCTGTTATATGCTTATTATTCAAGCATGGCATTTCTATCCATAGCGATTCCATCTATGGTACCGTTTGATTTATTTAAGATTTTTACTATATTTGACTCTATGCTTTCTTTCATATACAGTGCCTCTCCCCAACCAGCACAACCTACTCCATCATTCCTATATATTTTTAACCCTGGTATTACCATGTCCAATTGAATATCAGCATTCCATCAAATTTCTGTGATGCCTATTAATACCAACTCAAATCCACCCATCTTAGTATTTGGACTTCTAGTATTTGTATACAAACACTTATAAAATTTGACACTTTTTAGCTCTCTGCCCTTATGTGATATAATTGACGGGGGCTCTCTCATTTCACTGTTTCACTTCAATTTCTATTTGTACTTTAATCAACTTCTATGTTCTCTTGTTTACTAGGCTATAGAGAATCCCCATTAATAGATCATCTCATAAAGAATATCTCTGAACCCGTGTGCTCCTCCACACCTGTCAGCTTTCCCCAAACCCTTATTTTAAAACCCCCTTTATGACTTTTTTCAAATGTACATGCCAGCAATCTGGTTCTGTTTTGGTTTAGGTGGAGCCCATCCTTTCTGTACAATTTCCTCCTATCCCAAAAGGTTCCCTAGTTTGTAATAAACCTAAACCCCTCTTCCCTATACCATCATCTCATACACACACGAGACCTTCCAGCTCTGCCTGTCTAACTGGTCCTGGGCATGAAACTGATATAGCCGCAAGTGTCTGTGGGTTTGGCTCCGGCCTCCCTTGATGCTGCTCCACAGGGAAACTCTACTCTCCACACTGGTCAACATGGAGAAGGTGTGACAGCAGCATCCTGTTTTACTCACTAAACGTAAAGACTTCATCTCCTCTTCTGTCTCCTGAGAGCAAAGAATCTCATCCTCCACAAAGGAGAAAGTCACACCTGGTACAGTCTCCCAGCTGTGGCCTTCTCTCTTCCTTCTTGGGGGACAGATGAGGTTAGAATGTAAAGTGGCGAGAGGTTCAGGATGAGAGTAAATGGAGAGAAGGAGTGGGACAGAAGAGAAAAAGAAGTCAAGAAAACTGCTTTAAAAAGAGAGGGAAGGGTCAGAGTCAGGTATGTGGTAAGGAGGAACTGGGCCAGAATTATCGAAGGATTAAGTCTGTACAGGAACCCATATGTTTTTATACTGGATTCTTCATAACATTCTAAAATAAATAATATACTAAACTGATGCAATGCCTTTAACTTGTACCACACTGGGTCAGATCAGCCCAAGGTAGTACAGATATACTGTGACCTATATAAAATACATTGGTGGGCTCAATTCAGTTCCTGATGGACAGGTGTCATCATAACAACTGGCTTAACTCAATAGTGCCATCATGTATGAGACCTTTCAGAAGTAGTACTTTTATTTCTTTAAAGATATAATACATTGATTAGGTACCACTCTTCTCAAGAATTGAACAGCATTTCCATTCTACCTTAAGTTGATCTTATTTTACCAGGCTCACACAGTCTTTGTACTCTTTTCTCACTTGCACACAAGTGCTCTTCATACAGATTAACCTCAAGTTCTTTTTTCCCAAACACTTTGAGACATGCTTCTCTCTCTCCTTCAAAGAAGAGAAAGCAATTACTGTAAAATATTCTTCTACTCCTCTGTATCCACCATACTAGCACTGGATCATTGAATGAAGCAGTGTAGGAGACATGGACTCAAGGGGGCTGTAGAAGCTGGTAGAACAAGGCAAAACTTGTGAAGTTTGGAAACTGCCAGCAAGCTGAGCTGAGAGTGGTGGGAGAAACCCTGGAGAGGTGCAACTTCCTGCACCCTCCACCTATATCCCCTGTCTAGTTTTCTAGCCATAGAGCACAGGGGATTAACACCTTTCCTGAGAGAAATCAGGTTCAGTCCCATGGGGACCAATGAGAGAGGAGAGCCAAGTCTGTAGGGAAATGTTGGCCATCATTGCTGAGGCCAGCTCATAGCTTCAATTCCATTGCAACTTACAAAGGCAGAAAGGCAATAAAGTCAAAACTTCTATACAAGAATTGTTACAGCTAATGAATTGTAACCTAAGTTCCTCAAATGTACAGTTTTTCAAATGAGCTTTAATTACATGGGAAGTTCAAAGGGTTAGCTATTTGTTAGGCAGTGCTATCTGAAAAAAGGGGGAGGGGGAAATCACAAAAAAGACCATTTAAATTAATTTAATGCAAAGTAATTAACATTTACTTGAAAATTCTCAGACAATTCAATCTTTACCCACAGATTGTGTGTTCTAAATTTATGGAAGTTAATACTGTATCTTTATACAAACTAAAGAAGCTGAGCCTTTGCTTTAAGTAGGAAAACTCAATGCAACCTTGACTGAATCACAACCAGCATATTCAAAATAAGTCTGTATACACAAACACAAGCCAAGTGACAGAGACATTATGTTCTACAAGGAGTACAGCACTATTAACTTGCTAGTGCCCACGTTCTGTATCAGTAGGTCATGAACATGGGGTCACAGCCATTCTGCCCTTCCCATATTGCTTAGTAGGTGTGGGGTCCCAGGGTAGTCCCTGTATGGAGAAGGGAGTCACTTTACAGAACTGATTGAGAATGTTTGCGCTATTGTATAACTTCTACAACATCCTTGCTTACCAATGACTTACAGATGGGTTATTACTTACCTTGGGAATACAGTAAAATAAGTGAACTGGCTAGCAAATGTTAAAGTGCCTCCCTACTGGCAGATTAAAGAACAGTAGCCATAAGGCTGTAGAGATAACTGCATAACCTGCCCTCCCTTCCCCATGGAAAATAATCATGCAATTGAATACTAACTAAGGGAACCTGAATACCTTAAAGTAATGTTCTGCTTAAAGTTTGCTCCCTTAGGAGTAATCCAAATGCTGCGATGAAATTCATTACAGAATTAATGCAAAGATTTTCATTTTGATGAAAATATAAGAGAGCACGGGCACCCCGGGCCCATACAACTCACCGCCCCTGTCAGGAAGGTGAAATTTCTACCTCCTTGTACCAGTGAATGCTACCACAAATCTGAAGGTTTTTTTCCATTGCCATCTTCCCTTGGGAAAGCTGCACCCAGGTATAAGCCCCATAGGCAAGGGATGCAGCAAGTTAATTAATCCCTTCGCTAGTATAGCCATGCTTCTTCTCAGCCAGTTCCACCACTTTTCAAACTCTGTTATATTCTCTTATGAATGTCTATGCTGCAATTAAAAACCTGTGGCTGGCTTTCGCCAGTTGACTCTGGATCATGAGGCACTGGCTAAGGGGCTGTTTAATTTGTTGTACACTTCAGGGCTGTAGAACCCCGTGAGATGGGAGGGTCCCTGAACTCGGCCTGCAGTCTGAGATGGAACATCTACACCACAATTATACAGCCCCGCAACTCAAGCCCCACGGGCATGAGTCAGCTGGCATAGACCAGCCACACATTTTTAATTGCAGTGTAGACATACCCTTCAGCCCCCAAGAAGAAAGGAAGGTTATGGATTTTGTTTTTGTTGTTGCTGCTGCTATTGCCGTTCCTGGCAGAGTTTTCTATTTAACAAAGACTGCCGCTCTGAGTTACATAGAAAATAACAAAAAAATATATTGCAGCAATGCAGCTGAATTGTAGTAGAATGTGGCTATTCAGGACATTAACAAATAGAATCATAGACTCTCAGGGCTGGAAGGGACCTCAGGAGGTCATCTAGTCCAAGCCCCTGCTCAAAGCAGGACCAATCCCCAACTAAATCATCCCAGCCAGGGCTTTGTTAAGCCTGTCCTTAAAAACCTCAAAGAAGGAAATTCCATCACCTCCCTAGATAACCCATTCCAGTGCTTCACCATCCTCCTAGTAAAAAAGTTTTTCCTAACATCCAAACTAAACCTCCCCCACTGCAACTTGAGACCATTACTCCTTGTTCTGTCCTCTGTTACCACTGAAAGCAGTCTATCCTCTTTAGATCCATCCTCGTTGGAACCCCCCTTGAAAGCAGCTATCAAATCCCCCCTCGTTCTTCTCTTCTGCAGACTAAATAATCCCAGTTCCCTCAGCCTCTCCTCATAAATCATGTGCTCCATCCCCCTAATCATTTTTGTTGCCCTCGGCTGGACTCTTTCCAATTTTTCCACATCCTTCTTGTAGTGCGGGGCCCAAAACTGGACACAGTACTCCAGATGAGGCCTCACCAATGCCGAATAGAGGGGAATGATCACGTCCCTCGTTCTGCTGGCAATGCCCCTACTTATACAGCCCAAAATGCTGTTAGCCTTCTTGGCAACAAGGGCACACTGTTGACTCACATCCAGCTTCTCGTTCACTGTAACCCCTAGGTCCTTTTCTGCAGAACTGCTGCCTAGCCATTCGGTCCCTAGTCTGTAGCAGTGCATGGGATTCTTCTGTCCTAAGTGCAGCACTCTGCACTTGTCCTTGTTGAACCTCATCAGATTTCTTTTGGGCCAATCCTCCAATTTGTCTAGGTCCCTCTGTATCCTATCCCTACCCTCCAGCGTATCTACCACTCCTCCAAGTTTAGTGTCATCTGCAAACTTGCTGAGGGTGCAGTCCACACCATCCTCCAGATCATTAACGAAGATATTGAACAAAACCGGCCCTAGGGACCGACCCTAGAAGCACTCCACTTGATACCGGCTGCCAACTAGACATGGAGTTATTGGTGGTGTTTTGAGGGGGAGCGATGCAATAAGCATACTGAAACACATTTAAACCAGAGTGCCTAGGCTCACCACCTACTTAACACAATATAAACGGAGAGAAAGCTCTGTGCAGCAGCTCTAATTGGCTGCTTTTCCCCAGGAAGTGGGCAAATGGGGAAAGCAGCTAATAAGAGTGAGTTTTGCCCCAGGCGGTACTAAAATGTGTGCCCCTCAGCAACCTGGCTCACTTTCTAGAAACTTTATTTTCTGTGTATTTGACTTGTCACTCTCCAAGCACTGAGAAAAATATTTTTTTAAAGGCATAAAAGGAGATATAGTGACTACTGTGCTGGGGTGTGGTATGAGGAATACAGTGGGGAGAACCCTTATGTCAATTCACCTCAAATGTAGCTCTAACAAAGAATCAGATGGAACCACTGAATTAAGCTCATCACAGAAATGACTACCTTAAAAAAACACGCTTATAAATCAACAGCGTGTGCACAGTGTAGCTGTAGCCAGGTTAGCCCCAGGATGTTAGGGAGACAAGATGGGTGAGGTATATCTTTTATTGGAACAACTTTTGTTGGTGAGAGACAAGCTTTCGAGCCAGATGGAGCTCTTCTTCAAGTCTGGGAAACGTACTCCCAGTGTCAGAGCAAGGTGGAATAGTTTGTTTAGCACAAGTAGTTGGCACAGAATGTAAGGGACTATTGAAGGTAGAGTGGCCCGTTAACACCCCTGTAGTCATAGGACAAAACGAGGGGGTTAGTGGGTTAGACTGTTGTAATAAACCATAAATCCACTGTCTTTATTAGGACCCTTATTTTTAGTGCTTGGCAGAGTAATGAATTTAAGCTCCCAGGCACATCTTTTGAAAATGTTGTGTAGCTTTCCTTTGAGGATGAGGACTGAGAGGTCAGATATAAAGTGATCACTTTGCGAAAAGTGTTCTCCCACAGGTGACAGGGTCTTTTTAATCTTTCGTTATTTTCTTGTAAGAGTACTTCTGAGAGCAAAGTGATTGTCTGGTTTCACCCATGTAATTGTTATTGGTGCATTTAGTGCACTGGGTGAGGTATACCAGATATTGTGATAGGCACATGTAAGATCCATTGGATTTTGAAAGGTGTGTTGAGGAGAGGGTTGATCACTGTAGCAGTGGAGATATGTCTACAGGTTTTGCATCTGTTGTTCTGAGTTTGGTGCTGCTTTAGTTGGTGTGTCCTGACCTATGGGGAGCTTGTTTCTGATGACCTTTGGCAGGTTGGGGGGGGGGGGGGGTTGTTTGAAGGGCCAAAGTGGGGACTCAGGAAATATTTCTTTCAGGATAGGGTTCCCAGGGAGTATGGGTTGTAGTTGTTTGAGAATACCCCATAGGAGTTTCAGAGTAGAGTGGTAGGTGACAACTAGGAGTACGCGGTCACAGGGGAGTTTATTTCTGTACTGATACAGGCTCTCTTAGGGTATTTGTATGGCCCATTTCATAATGTCATCACTTTGGCCAAGAAATTAAAAACATAAAAGGAGGAAAGTAGACAGTACCATCCCAGCAAAATCCTCACAAAGGACTCAATTACGACCATAGCCAGTGTGCAAAACACAGGAGTGCTACTTGTAATAGAAATACACCTGCTATACATAAACGCTCTCTTGGCACAAATCAGAATCCTGTAGACAAGTCTCAGAGAGGACAAGTGATAGAAAGGCATGAAAAACGATGTCCTCTTACTTCTAGGGGTCCCTCCACATTAACTGAGGCACCATAGCAAGGCCTCACAGGGAAGTTTGAGCAGCCCCTTCCTATCCTGACCAGTGGCAATTTTTGTGGGAAAAACAGAGGACCTCAGTTCTCGAGTTCGGAAAACCTAGCCCCTCTAATGAACAATACATTACAATTTTCTGTTTCATAATAATTCAAATAAAATTGTCATAAGAAGCTCAGTCATAACTACTACCCGATGGTCAGATCTTAGCTTAAAATTGTTACTTGCTGTTGCTGTGCATTGTTAAACAAAGGTTACAGTCCATTCAGAGCTTGCTATGTTGAAATATGCTGGTCTATAAATCTATCGTGTGTGCACACTGTTTTTCTGAATGAAAATATGTGAGTAGTTAAAGAGCATTTCAAAATCTGTAACACTTCTCTAGTGTCCCCTCCCCAATACTCCCTTACTAGTTTTCTGTTTCTGCAGTGTACACTTGGAAACTTAAGTTTTGGGGCACCAAAGAGACAAAGAAATTAACACTGTTCAAATTAGGTATTTTTTTCTCTAGTTCCAGAAAGAAATAGTGTTCCCTCATTTACACACCTATGAACTCTCTCTTCTCTCTAGAAGACCTATAAATGTACAACATTTATTAAAGAACCCATTTAAGAGAATGTGCTACAGAAGTGATTTGGCAGCATCAAGGTGGCTCTAAATATTTTTAGCATTGCTAAGGAAAGTGCTTTTGCCCAATGAGATATCTTTTAAAGTGACTTAGCAGTACCTATTCCTTTCTGATTTCCTTTAAATAATCATGTGGGCAGACCTGTGCACCTGTACGGATCCTCACTGAAATCAAAACTGCACAGTTACCAGTGCAGGATCAGAAACTGAAACTATAGTCTATTGTATACTGGATTTATAACTGTCTGAGTTAATATTGATGTAGAAACATTAACTGTGGGGATTTCGTGACTTGAGTGATTGTTTTCTTATATGAAAAGCTAACTGTAATGTGAAGATTATTACTGATCCAGCTAACCAAATCTCAAATGTTGTAGCATATCTATTAGATAACATGAAAACTAGTGCATTAAAGGTTACATTTAAAAAGAAAAAAAACAGTAAGAAATTTGACTAAATTAGCTATTTTAATTGTTAATTTTCCCCTCCATTAACCAACATGCTACACTTCAATGTAGTCATTGACTAAACATCTACATTGTACACACTAGCCTGGACCATCTGCTCCAAAGCAACATTAATTCCATATTCAAAACAATTAGAAACATCCATTTCTAACCACCCCACACTGTTAGAGGAGGTGAGAAAAGGCATTTGTCTTGTCATGGCTGGTTGTGTGTCAAGTAATATTGAGAAGGCTAAAACATGGCTGTAGGTTGTAAGGATTGATTGAGGACTTAATTCATGATTGTTGTTGGACTGTTAGTAAAATATTCACATGAGCAACAACTTGTTTTCATCTTAATTTCACTGATGCAATTAATAATAATGAATTATGAGGTCACTATTAGACATATACAGCAGCCATTAGCTTTCAACTTGTATAATTTCATATACACAGAACTGCTGAATACAGCAAAACGTACAAGAGTATGATAATAATTAGGGCCCTACCAAATTCACAGTCCATTATGGTCAATTTCATGGCCATAAGATTTGAAAATTGGCCTGAAAATGTGAAATGTATGTTTAAATCTGAAATATCATGTTGTTGTAACCCTGGGGTTTCTGATCCAAAAGGGTATGGGGGAGTGGTGGCAAACCTGGTGTAAGGGAGGCAATGGGATTTGCCATGCTCACTTCTGTGCTGCCTTCAGAGGTGGACTCTGAAGGGAGTAACTGCAGAGCTTCCTGCAGCTGCAGGAGGTTCCCAGAGGTGGAGGTGGGTCTGGTCTCCCTTGCCCCACAGCCGGCTGCGCAGGGAATGGACAAATCCTGTCCCACCCCAGGCAAGCTGGAACTAGGAGCCCCCATTGCCCGGGCTCTCCTAGGAACAAGGGGACATGGGATTTCATGGGGAAGGGCTTATTTCAAGGTCCGTGACAGGTTTTTCATGTTTGTTGAAATTAGTTGGGCTCTAATAATAATATAAGTTAATACAGGTGCATCATTTCTGCATGGGCAGGGCTTACTCTATTTATATGGCAAAATGAAGTAAAGTATTTCACCTTAGAACGAGATGTTTAGGGATTTTTTTGCCAGAATCTAAACAAATAAGTGACAATTTTCCTACCTTCTTCCACTCCCTCCCAAACTATGCAAACAGTGATCCTTTTGAGAACGATTAATTATACCATGGGCTAAAGTGACATCACTTTTGTTTTATTTTTCTAACTAGTTCACACAGCTCAGCTAAAACACAGCCTTACAAGAGAAAGTGTTTTTGTTGACCCTACATATAATAAGATGTGCCATGGACTTGTCTCCTATTATCTTCTCCATGGAACACTATTCAAACATGAAACACACCAAAACAGCACTCTCAGTGTTTGCAGTTGTCCAAAGAAACAAATAAGTTAATTCATGTTAAACTGAAAGTGTGTGTGTGTGTGTGTGTGTGTGTGTGTGTGTGTGTGTGTGTGTGTGTGTAGAAGAGCTGATATCAAGTCAAACGTTTTATACCGCTTTGTCATTCCTTCTCACTGAGGAAAAAAATATTCTGTGTAACAATGATAAATTAGTCCATATTGTAAATACAATTTGTGCTAGTACATTGTCTTTTACCCTTTTTGGTTCTATCTTTCTTCAGTCTGAAGTGTGGGAGAAAACTGAAGATTACAGTAGGTAATTCATGTTACTGGAAGGGCATTAGTGCTGATTCTCTTCTGTTTTGTATGTCATGAAAACCTTTAAATTTGTGAAAAGTTAGCAGAAATGGTATTCCAATGTGGTAGCATTTTACACATATTTTGCATCAGTGTAAATGACTACATAAAGGTAAAAGGCAGAGGAAAACCAAGCCCACTGCATTCATGATAACTAAATGCTGAATTAAGGATGCTTCGTTTTGCCCATACATTTTAAAATAAATAAATCTTTAACTATATTCTATTAAATGAATGACAATACAGTGAAAATTTATGAACGGGTGCTTGAAAAATTTCTTGCCTCCATATTTTTACTTTTCAATCGTTTTGAAGGTATACATTTCAAACATTTTCCTGTATGCTTTTTTCCCCTGACTCACTGCCAGCAGGCTTTTGTGCCTTTCAAAAAGTGGTATTTGGTTCTTAAAAAAAAAAATCACTGACACTACTGAAAAAGGGGGGAAATAATTTAATGAAAAAAACACAATTTACTGAATCACAATGCAGGGAAGCTGGAACTTCCCCAGAGTGGGATGTTGGCTCACTCCAAAAACCCTTGTCCCTCCCCTTCCCCAAGGCCCCACCCCTTCTGAGGCCCCCACCCATTCCATCCCCCTTCCCTCCATTGCTCACCCTCCCCTACCCTAATCAACTCGCTCATTTTCACCACGCTGGAGCAGGGAGTTGGGGTGCAGGAGAGGGTGATGGCTCTAGGGTGGGGCCAGAAATGAGGGATTCAGGATGTGGGAGGGGGCTCTGGGCTGGGGCAGGGGTGTAGGAGGGGGTGAGGACTCTGGCTGGAGGTGCGGGTGAGGGTATGGATGTTGCACAGGAAGAGCGTCCCATCCCGCAACATGGCTGGGGAGTAAAGGAACCTGATCACCAGTTGACAACTTTGACCGTCATCTTCTGGGTCTCAAGTAAAAGGTCAACAGACCCTTGCACTAGAACTCTTCCTTGACCCTCCGTTTACTGGAAATTGGGAAAGTGGAAAATTGTGCGTTTTCAACAAGTCTAAATGGTTACAATAGGTCAGTGGACCTGAGATTACCATGGTACATAATGGCTGTGGCTTTTTCTGTATTTACAAATATGACAGGAATTTATTGTGGCCTGCACTGGCTCGAAATCATGCCTAGAGACTGATGTAGAAATGCTGCGCAACAACCTGTTCCAGTCTCTTCAAGACATGACCCAGTTAAGGGCAACATCCCAACTCTAGAGTTGATGATGACGTTGCAGTGCCTTCACATATATCATGCATTATTGTATGCAGCACTTGCTGAATGAAATACCAAGTATGAGGAGTACCAAATTCAAAGTAAAACATTTAATGAGAGATCAGCATAGATCAAATTAGCAGTGTAAAGCTATGCACTATTAAGCCATGCCTTGCCAATGCAAATATATCAAACCACCACAATTTTGGAAAATAAAGAATTAGCAATACCTTGGTTTTATAACCTTCCTAGTAGTATCTGAAAGTATATTATAACCAGATGTTTGTTTCAGTGGAGCACTTATTCTGGTGTTTCATAATAACTATTCCAGTGCTAATAGGGATATTGGTGATAGAGTTTATGATTTTTCATTTATGAAAGAATCAAGAAGAAATAAGAATAGCAGGCTGTCTTCATCAACATATGATTTTTTATTAATAGCTATCTTCCATTTTCACCAATGAGATTATTTAATGGCTTATCCGTGAATAGGGACTTTCCCATGTAAAGGGTGACATTACTACAATTTGAAGATATCTTTAAATTCAGAGTGCTACTTCATTTTGAAAAAGGAAACTAGCACGTTACTTGCCAGTTTAGAACAGATGACAGAGTCGTGATGGGCTATCATTACTGCTCCATAGAAATAAAGTGCATATTTAAAGCATGCACTAAGTATATTTTAATAAGATTCAGATTAAGCTCCCCCCCCACATTTTAAAGAAAACTATTGTTTGATCAGTATTGTCATTTCTACTCTTAGAACAGCTCCAACCACCAATACATCATTTAATTCCATCCCCTCATCCCAACTCCCTAATTGTATATGATATTGTAATGCCCAAACAGAAAGCTTTGTTAAAAAATGAATAAACCTAGGTAAGACCCAAAAGACAGTATTACCCATTCTTAACAGGAGTGCCCCACTTCAAAAAATACCCAACATGTTAAAAATCATTTGTAGTAAAGGAATCCTCAGATGCCCCAATCAGGACAGGAGGCTTATTCAGGAACATTCTACACAAACAAAAATGTGTTGAAATTACCAGCTAAGAACAGAGTTGACCACCTTTTCAAAAGGCAAAAGCAGGACGCATGCAGGAGTCCTGTCCACCACATCCATGGCCCTGCTCCTGCTCCTCCCCTTCACCCAAGGCCCCACCCCAGCCACCCAAGGAACCCAGGCCACTGTGGGGAGCCCCAGACCTTCCACCTGACCTGGGCAGGGTGCCCAAGAACAACACCTAGCCGGTGTCCCGACCCTGTGGGGTGCTCCACCCAAGTCACACGAAGGGTCTGGGGCTCCTCACAGTGGGCTGGGCTCCCTGGGCAGTTCTTACTACTGCCCCGCTCTGGCTTGTGGCCTGGCCAGGGGCCATGGCCTTGTGGGGAAGAAGAGGAGCAGGGGAAGGACCATGTGGCAAAGGGGGTACTAAGATCCACCTCAGCCTCCCACCACCAGGAAGAGGCTGGCCCTGCCCCTGGGCCTCGGGCAGGCGCCAAGCAGTGCTGCAGGGAAATAGGCACAAATGCTGACCTGGCATCATTCAGCCCAGAACCAGGACTTAAACTCTGCATTTTGGGGCTATCCCGTCCAATTCAGGATGGGTGGTCACCCTAGTAAAGAGATTAGGAAATGGCTCAGTGTAATGCTTCTCAGTCACTATCAGCTTGATTTACATTGCCCACCCAACTAACTGCGCTTTTTATTTTTGGTCATATAACAGAAATATGCTGTTTGAAGTACTGTATTCTGTTAATAAGGCTCACACGGCAACATGATGAATTGCAGAATCAGAGCTTTAATGTATACTGTAGATTTCAAAGGAAGATAATCCCAGGAGGCATTAAGTTATGTACATTAAGATAAGTTCTCACAGTTTAATGTGTTAGTAGAGGAAAAGATATTTTTATACATAGAATATAGTGGGAATGGTTTTGATCTAGGCAACATGGAAAAACCAAAATTAAATCCTAGTGGTTTAGACCCAGGCCACACTTTATCTGAAACCCTGAAGTTTGGTGGGTGGAGAGGATCTATGATCCTGGTATTCACTTCTCTCTAGTCACTCACAAATTTGTTTAGAAATATACATACTTTTAAAGGACCCCATCGTATCCCATCCTGCACCCTAGCACAAACAAACAGAAGCACCCTCTTACTCCTTGCACTACTATATTTTAAAATGTGGTAAGCAAACTCATCAGAATAATTTTAATTGACATCTGGCAGATCCTTCAATATTTTTACTGACTCTTTTCATGCTCTCCTTCCATGGCGATACATAAGAGCAACTCACATTTTAATTATGCAACAGTGGTGGAATTTTTATTCTTGATTCACCTGATACATCATCTATCACTTTAAAAAGGGTATTATGTGGACACCGCCATGATGATTGGTCAAGGTGACACTATTTTTCCTCTATGTTGATTTACATCTAAATAAGCAATTTACCAAGCTTGCAAATGTCAATCTCCACTGAGGCAGAAAACTGTGAATGTTCTTAAGTAGACACTCTCCTCAGGACCAAAAGGTCAGTGCTTATGTTATTTATTATTGTCAGAACAGTTCTGCTTTTAAGGTGTGGAGGCTGTTTAAGGTGTCCAAGAATATAGTAATTACAGAAATACAAAAGTGACAGCATTCCAGTCTGAACTAGACATGATAGCAAACTTGTTCAAGACAAAAGATATTCTTAAAAGTGTAAACATCAACATACAGAAAAGATTTAGTATTGTAACAACGTCAGATTAGAAGAAGGATGGGCAGTAGTTAGGGTGTAGTTTCAGACTCTGAAGACCCAGGTTAAACTTCCAGTGCTGTTCAGAGTAATTTTGTTTATCTGTACTTCAGTTTTCCCCATCTGTAAAATGGGAATAATTGCACTTCCCATCTTCCAGAGTACTGTAAGGACAAATACATTTAAGATATATGGCTCTCACTGCTGTAGTAAGTACTTCAGATAAGCAGATCACTATTGCAAAACATCTTCAATAGTCTTTGAACACCCTTTACATCTCTGTATGATTAAACCTTGGAGAACCCTTCCTTAACACCTTGGCATGACACCATTGACATAATGCTGTAAGGGAAAAGTGTATACATCTCCCAGCTGTCATTCACTAAAACAATGAGGTATTAAAGGTGAAAATACATTGCATACAACCCAGAAACACTAACCCTCACCTTCTGAGTGCAGGAGACCAGAGAAAATGACTACAGAGAGATACACAATATTCATCACCCTAGTATCTGACTAAATAATTAGACAGTTAGATGGTCCTGCTTATCTGGTATCGTTTCTCCTATAATCGTCAGTACTGCATGCCTCAAAAGGGAGCATTTAAGACCTTTGAATGCACCTAATAGCACAGTATTATGTGAGGAAATTGACTCATTACCCAATCATCATCAGAAGCAGAAAAATTACAAGTTCTGTTAATTTTTATAATGCTAATAAATAGAACTACACATGGTATTTTAATTCGATTAATATATAATCCTTTTTTTTAAAATGCAGTCTTTGCTTCGTGTAAATTAATCTGACAGTGAGTTGCATAAATTAATTTCATGTTGCTTAAAAATAATCTTTTCTTTCCAATTTGTTATTTTATTTTCATAGGGTACACTCTAATTCTAGAATTATATACCTCAGCTCCATGTACCTCTCAACAACGTCTATATGAAAGTAAAGAACATAGAGATTGTGCCTGCTCAGTCTGTGTTAAAATGATGCCATTACCAGACATATATTCAGAAGAATATGCAGCCAGCAAAACTCCTCTAAGATCATGAATACCAATCAATTAAAAAGACCAGAGGAAGAGCTCTGTATAAGCACAAAAGCTTGTCTCTTTCACAATCAGAAATTGGTCCAACAACAAGATATTACTTCACCCCCTTGTATAATCAATGAAGCTCAGTAAAGACCTCTGTTCAGTAGGCAGCTGTGTCAGAAAAGCAAACAAGATATTGGAGAGCACGAGGAATGGGATGGAGAATAATACAGATGATATTATAATGCCTTTATATAAATCAATAGTATGTCCCTCTCTAATACTGTGTACAATACTGGTCACTTCATCTCAAAACGCATATTGCAGAATTAGAGGGCGTTCACTATGGCGAGAAAAATAAGACATGGAAAAGCTCTCATATGAAGAGACTGAAAAGACTGGAATTGTTTACCACAGAAAGGAGGTGAATAAATGGGACATGAAAACTACGTAACATTATTATTAGTCTAGAGAACACAGATCGGGAGAACAGAAGCTCCCAGCCTTGTAACAAAACAGCAAGGGAAATTCAATGAAACTGAAAGGTGCAAAATTCAAAATGTTAAAAGGAAATACTTTTTCACAAAAAGCATAGACAGACTATGGAATTCATTGCCATAGGATGTTGGTGAGGACAATAATGTAGCAAGATTCAAAGAGGGACTGAATTTATATGGATAATCATATTCAGATTAGCATTAAATAATGTAAAATTTGAAAAGATATAAAACATGATGCTTCAGGATCAAAGTGAATCTGTGATTGTTAGAGATAAAGGGCTGGTCTACACTAGCCCCCAAGTTCAAACTAAGATACACGACTTCAGCTACGTGAATAACGTAGCTGAAGTCGAAGTATCTTATTTCGAACTTCAAAGTACTTACCCCTGGTTCACACGGCGGCACGCAGGCTCCCCCGTCGACTCCGCCTGCTCCGTTCGCAGAGCAGGATTACCGGCGTCGACAGGGGAGCACTTCCTGGTTCAATATATCGCGTTTACACAAGACGCGATAAATCGAACCCAGAAGATCGAGCCGACAGAGCGGGTAAGTGTAGACTAGGCCAAAGATGGGGACATATTAGGGCCCATAGCTACCTACTGACTGGGGGGTGGGAGTGCGAGGATTTCTTGCACCATCATCTGAAGAATTTTGTACCAGACACTGTCAGAGACATGTTTGAGAGTAGCAGCCGTGTTAGTCTGTGTCAGCAAAAAGAACAGGATTACTTGTGGCACCTTAGAGACTAACAAATTTATCGTCCGTCTGATGAAGTGGGTTCTAACCCACGAAAGCTTATGCTGAAATAAATTTGTTAGTCTCTAAAGTGCCACAAGTAATCCTGTTCTTTTTGTCAGAGACTTGATGCCTGAGTAGATGGAACACAGTTCTTATCCAGTATAGGAATTCCTGTGTAAATGATGTATTTAAAAAGTAAATGACAACAAAAACAGACATTGTAATGTTTGTAAAAAGGGACAAGATGGACAGCATCAGAAGCTGAAGTGACCCTGCTCTACAGCCAAAATGCTTCTGAAATAAATGTAGTCAAACTTTACTAATTCTGGGTCACTGAGAACGAAAATGATGCTTAAAATTGTTGATTGGCTCTAGTTTTCAAGACATGTTATTGGGTCAGTATATACGACCCTTGACTTGGGAATGGCGGAGGATAAGTGAGTTATAAAGGGAAGGCATCTCAATTTAAACCAGAAATGACTAAAATACATCTTTGACTGGATCTATGAATAAATCTATGACTGGGTTTGGACAGTACTTGCTTTTTAGGCAAAACAATGAATGATGCAATCTGAAGCTGGTATTGGGTCACACATGATATGAATTGCATCATGTTATTCCTAGAAGTCATGGATGATGCAATCATAACGAAACTTACATCACTCTGCTGAACAAATTGCCCTATATCAGCTCTAGAAATCATACAGTGTCGTGCTCTCTTATTTGTCAGAGTTTGATTTTGCAAAGGGACACATTTCTGTTTAGCCAAAGTGAGAAGAGATGCCTCGTACTTGTGTGAACAGTGCAGATAACTTCTGCTATGTTTGTGGTGAAGTGATTTTTGCATCACAAAAGTGCAGTATAACTGCTATGGTTAAGAAAGCCTATCACCTTTATTTTGGCTGCAAAATTGGAGCTCAGGACAAGAGGTGGGCCCCACATATATGCTGCAACACTTGTGCAACAAATCTTCGCCAGTGGTTGAAGAGGAAAAGGAAATCTATGCCTTTTGCAGTGCCAATGATTTGGAGAGAGCCGACAGATCATACCAGCAATTGTTACTTCTGCATGGTGCCTCCAGTTGGGAAAGGTGTGTCAAAGAAGAAAAAGTGGACTGTGCATTATCCAAACATTCCATCAGCTATACGCCCAGTACCCCACGGAGAAGGATTGCCGGTTCCTGATACACCAGAATCATTCTCACTTGAGTCAGACGAGGAAGAGGATGAAACTTCTGGTCCTGAACCATCAAAGTCACAGGACCCACATTTTCTCCCATCCTCCTCCTCTGAACCACACCTCATAACACAAGGTGAACTGAATGACCTTGTCAGGGATTTGGAACTACCCAAGAGTAAGGCAGAGCTTTTGGGCTCCAGACTACAGCAGTGGAATCTCCTGGCAGGTGATGTTAGGGTTTCCATGTTCCGTGACTGTCAAAAGGATCTTGTCCCATTCTTCTTCATGGAAGGTGATCTTGTAGCCTGCAACAACATCGATAGTGTGATGGCAGCCCTCAACATCGTTCACGATCCAGATGAGTGGAGACTGTTCATTGATTCATCGAAGACGAGTCTGAAAGCTGTTTTACTGCATAATGGCAATGTTTTGCCATCAATTCCAGTTGGTCATGCAGTCCATATGAAGGAAACCTATGACAACATGAAACAACTTTTGAGGTACATAAACCATGACCAACATCAGTGGCAGCTTTGTGGCGATGTGAAGGTTGTTGCTCTCTTGCTTGGTCTGCAGACTGGATACACAAAGTACTGCTGTTTTCTCTGCCAATGGGATAGTCGTGCAAGAGATTCCCACTACATCAAGAAAGATTGGCCACTCCGACAGTCATTGGAGCCTGGGAGGAAAAGTGTTCAGCATCCACCACTTGTTGAATCAAGGAAGATTTTGTTACCACCCTTACACATCAAGCTGGGTCTGATGAAAAACTTTGTCAAGGCCATTGACAAAACACAAGCAGCTTTCAAGTACCTCCGTGGAAAATTTCCAAGGTTAAGTGAAGCTAAGATAAAGGAAGGTGTCTTTGTTGGTCCTCAGATTCGTGAACTTTTTCGAGATGATGCATTTCACCATGCACTGCATGGCAAGGAAAAAAAGGCATGGAAAGCTTTCCAGTTAGTGGCAATACATTTTCTCAGAAACAACAAGGCAGACAACTACAGGTTGTTGGTGGAAAACCTCCTCAAGGCATACAAAAGCCTTGGTTGCAACATGTCACTAAAGATACATTTTTTGCACTCTCATCTAGATTTTTTTCCACCGAACTGCGGAGCAGTGAGCGATGAGCACGGTGAGCGATTTCACCAGGACATTGCAACAATGGAGAAACGCTATCTGGGCAAATGGAGCCCATCAATGCTTGCAGACTATTGCTGGACAGTGACAAGAGATGCTCCATTTAATGAATACAAGAGACAAGCCAAGAAGCGCCGAGTAGACACTGAATAGGACTAAACTATGTACATAACAGTTTTTTGCCTTTTGTTTCATAATAAATTAAATTTCTATGCTGATTTTTAGTGTTACATAAACAGAACAGGTGAAATAGTATCATGTAAAACAACCATAAACACATGAAAAGACCTAGGTTTACAATTTATGATTAAAACTCTACTATCTACACAATATACATAGACATAAAATGTAAAAACTTAACTATCTTAGAAACAGTAGCCAATCAGTTGTTTTAATTGTCATATTTGAATTCAGCACATCAAAATACATACTAAATAGCACATTTTATCTCTGAAGCAGACGACTTCTCAAAAATTGTAGAACAGTGTGATCTGAACTAGTTGGAAAACCCACATTTTTCCCCCTCATGAAAAATTTCAAATGAAAATAAATTTAAATTTTGTCATTTTGGGAGGGGAAGGAAGAGAAATATTGACATGAAACAAAACATTTAATTTCAATCCAAGAACTATTTTGAATTTGAAGTGAAATTTCCATTTAGGCAATATAATTTGCTTGCATTTTGATTTTCAAAAACATTTTCAAATTAAATTGAAACTTTGAATTTTGAATTATATGTTTCTCTACATTTTCCTCCTGAATGTAAGAGAATGAATGATACTTGCCTTAGCCACACACACACACTTCCTGATTCATTCTTTCCTTTTTCCATTCTGTAATTTTAAAGCTTCTACAGCTTTGGTAATTTTAAAGTAACAAAAGGAATAATAATAAAAAAAGAAAAGGTGAAGAAAAATTACTCTTAAGTATCACTCATAATTGCATAAGACAGGGAGTGGAAGATGTGTGAAAACAAAAATCTGATGTTTTGTTTTTGAAAACAAATGAAATTAACATTTTAATTCAAAGCTACACAAACAACCAAACATTTCATTCTGAAACTTCCCATCAAGAATTTACATTTAAAAAATAAGGTTTTCCTGAGGAAAAAAAATCATTTTCATGAAACCCCACCCTTTTTAAAAGGATAATATTTTGATTGGAAACTTGCTATTTCTACATGCAATTCATGCTACTACATAAGGTGCAGCAATACATGGTTCCTTGTGCTACCCAGCTATTATGAACCTTGACTGCATCACTTTAATGCACTAAAATATATACATAATTCTTTGTCACAAGAAAATAGACTAAACACCAACACATTTCAGAGGGACTAACTAATAGCTATCTAATAGCAATTTTGGTTAAGCTGACTCAGATTCAAAACATTGACCAAGATGCTTATTATTCTATCACCCAAACTATCCAATTCCTCTCCCTCTATAATTTCTTCCTGTTTCCATTGAGCAAATTGGACATTAAACCAGTACAGAACAGTGTGTACAATAAATACCTTTGCAAAAATCTTCTAAAATGTGTCTTCGGGATAACTATTCTGACAATGACCTGTGTTACTTCTTAGCTGGACCTGTTTCTGGATTTCCTCTTCTACTTTTCTCAATCTATAAATATCACAGGATCTATTTTTACTATGCACACCCACACCCTACATTAATATTTAGAGTAAATTACAGAAAAAAATCCTATAATTCTTACTTTTTCATGTGTTTGTAAATAGTAAATTATTTGGAAAAACTGTTGTGACGTTGCACTCCATATGTTTTATGGAAATATGCTAATTACAGTGAATATAATGTAACGAATATGTTTTATGCAAAAAGTCTCTTGTAAGTTATCATTACAAAGCTTATAATTTACAGTGTGTGTTCATCCTATTTGTATGTACATATCATTCTTGTATCTGAAGTTATACCCAAGTATAACTCTGAGGTACTATTGTAATTATGTAAAGTGTGGGCCATTGATGGTAGTTTAGAATTTTGATGGCTCCCATTGACTAGGAAAATTGGTTGTAAATGGCTCTGTTTACTTGCAAAACTCCCAGGGTACCAGCGGGCCAGTCCCGGAAGAATGAAGAATGAGGTCTCACAGGACATATGACCATGTCACAGGATACTGGAATCCATCTTAAACCTGGTGATTTCCATTTAAAAAGAGGATTGGGGCTCCAAAGAGACAAAAGATTCTCACCTTGTGCCAAAGCTATAAAAAGGTGTGGAAGAGAATGAAGGGGGGAGGGGTCCCAGTCATGAGAAAGCCCCTCCTTTTCACCTAAGATGGCTGATGGAACTAACAAGGACTCTACCAGAGGAAAGGATTGGGCCCAGACTCAGAAGGAGTCGTCTGTAAAAAAAGCATACTGGAATATCTCTGAGGGTGAGATTTACCTGTATTCAGTTTCGTAATGTATTAGGCTTAGACTTGTGTGTTTTCTTTTATTTTGCTTGGTAACTTACTTTGTTCTCTCTGTTATTACTTGAAACCACTTAAATCCTACTTTTTATACTGAATACATCACTTTTGTTTATTAGCAAACCCAGACTAAGTGATTAATACCTGTGGGAGCAAACAGCTGTGCACATCTCTCTATCAGTGTTATAGAGGGTGGACAATTTATGAATTTACCGTGTATAAGCTTTATACAGGGTAAAACAAATTTATTGGAGGTTTGGATCACCTTGGAACTGGGTGCTGAAGACAAGTAACCTTCTGAGCAGTTTTTGGTTAAAGTCTGCAGCTTTGGGGGCATGGACCTGACCTGGGTCTGCATTTAAGCAGGCTAGTGTGTCTGGCTCAACAAGGCAGGGTTCTGGACTACTATGCTGGCAGGGAAAACAGGCTCAGAGGTAACTTCAGCATGTCAGGTGACTGTTGACCCCAAGGGGGTCTCTGTGACCGAACCCGTCACAACTGTAACTGTCCAAAGTCTTGCTAAAGTAGCAATGGACAATAAAGCATTGCTAAAAAGGAAGGCTCTGAATGGAGGTGGTTTACTAGAGTCATGACATTTCTTTTGAAAATGCCCAGGAAGCAGGGTCACTTTAATTCCCTTTTAGCAGGGCTTACAGCAAAGCCTCTGTCAATTGCACATTGGTCAGAATGCAGAAGGATGTTTTCTTAATGGTTTGAGCAATCAAGAGCATACTACGGCCTCTGCATTCTTTACATCCCTTGCTATAAATTCATGGAGCAACCATTACCATAGGTCATCAGTGTGGATTCAACCTGACACTTTCTGTACCAAAAAGCCCAGGGCTATACCACTTTACCTAATTGAATAAATTATACATAGTGTGAAAAAGCTCTGTCCTTTTCTCTTCGTTGGTTCCCGCGCTTCCTGGTGGATTTTGCTAGCCTCAGAGGCTCACTGTGACCCTCCACGTAGCCCTTCTCTTTCTATAGGCGAGGGTAACAGCCTACTGAGCCATTTTCATCATAAGGCAGCAAGGGAGGTGAGGAGAAGCAACCCTCCCTCGCACAGTCTCTGTTGCCTCCCAGTCTCAGTGATTAATCAGGAAGGGGAGAGCCCAGGCCCACCCTCTACTCTAAGCTCCAGCCCAGGGACCCTAATAGGAACAGCTATGGTAGCTGACTTTTTGGAAATAGGACACATACAATTCCCTGGGTCTCTTCCCCACAGCAGCCCCCACTTCCTCAATATCCACTTCACCGTTACCTCAGGGCCTCCTTCCTTGCACCTGAAATGGTTTGTACTGCTCAGTTCCTCCAAAAGCACAGTTTCCTCCTACAGCTCCTGACACATGTGCCCAACTGACTAACTGGGAGATTTTTAACTAGTTTCAGCCAGCCCCTAATTGGCTTCAGGTATCCCAATCAACCTAGCTCTCTTCCCTGCCTTCTGGAAAGATCTTAATTGGCCCCAGGTGTCTTAATTGACCTGGAACAGCTGCCATTTACTTATCCTGGTAACAGGGATTTGTTTAGCCTGGGCCTAATATATCTGTCTCCCACTACTTTTCTATAGCCATCTGGCCTTGCCCCGTCACAATAGTTAACTTGTGAATTAAACTTAGAAGTATTTATTTTGTTAAGGTAACTGCAAATCAGGCACTAGCAGTTATTAACACAACAAAATAGCAGCACAGACAATTCAGACTATCTCATATAACACCTGCATTTGATAGCCCAGCTCAGACTTCCATTTCCTGGTCTGACAGAGTATGGAAGCACTGAGGAAGCAACACATTCATCCTGTTATGAAACAGAGAGCTTCAATTCTCTGGGATAAGTGAATTGACAATCTGTGAAAGGAGTTCCCCATCCCCACCAACTCCTTTACTATGGAAAGTCAGCACAACATAGGCCCTTGAGGACTTAGACGAAGCAGGGAAAATCATTCATTAAGGTTCTATGAGAAGCAAAACTAGTAAAAAGAAAAATAAGACTAACTTAGGTGTTTGCTCAAAATGACAACTGAAGTGGTCCATATAGCTTTTTAGCGCTCTTGAGCAGTTAACCCATAAGTGGCAGAATTAAAGCAGCACTGAAGTGTTTATTAAGGGTTTTACTTAAATAGCTTTTATGGAAATACTGCCAAGCTAAACAAAACAACAAGGTCTAATTCATGTCATTCTAGGACCGCTGCCAGGACAGCTGCAATGGGTAAAAGTTTGTTTTTTAAAAAAATAAAGATTGTTAACACCCTTCTTATATTTCATTTATGCTTCAGCTGCATTTTCCTTAAGAAGATGTAAAGTAACTACTCATTCACTCAGTTTTTTAAAAAAAACAACTTCCAGTGCAGGCAGCTGTGAAGGAAGAACCTGAAAAAATTCCAAGTTCTTCCACACAGCAACTGTTTGTCTAAAGCCAACACTGTATTTTAAAAAGTTGACAACTTGAGGAAAGAGGGACAACTCAGGGTGTGAAATTTATTTCCAGCAAAAAGCGGCCCTCTATCAAATAGGAGAAATTCAGCCTGAGCTGATTTCCTTCTTGTGATCTGAACCATCAATTCACTCATTAATGCCCTGAGGTATACACTGTACACCCTGCAAAGAGTTCCCTATGAAGAGACTCTTTATCACTTCCTGTGACTTTTTTTTAAAAGTTAATCTTTAAAGAGCATGGCCTTCAGCAGTCAAAGCAGCATGTCATGAAAGCATTACTCCCAATATGTAACAATGTACAGAGTATTGAAAATGCTCTTATCAAATATAAATCACAAAAATATAAACAAAGATACAAAATAATTTATCCTGTTACCCTTAGTGTTAAACCAGAAAAAAGGGGAAATTTAAGGTATACAAAGCAGACAATGACAAGAAAACTAACTCTCCAGAAGGAAAGTGATTTTAAGGAATGTGGTTATTCAGCTGCTTTCTTTTGAGATAGCATACTTTGTGATGTAGCATTGCTTAAAGCATAATCATATTGAAAGAAAAGTTGCTGATCATTATTTGCCTCAGAGTTTTGAGGACCTGGGCAACAGGAAATACATGGTTGAGAGAGAGAGACTGTGTGTGTGTGTGTGTGTGTGTGTGTATTACTAGCAGACATTCACACTTCATTAAATTAGGGTTTTGCCCTTTCAAAGACACTGTGGAGAACGTAGCACTTGGTGTTTGTTTATTTTATTTCACATAGAGGCAGCTTCCAATAAGAAAAAAAAAAACCACTGAAATGAAGCCTGGGATGTTCATTAACAGAGTTTGCATATTCTTGGAAATACTTTGCTAATTAGGAATCCAAATCACTAATTATCAACATAAAGGATGTACACAACAGGAGTTCACCCAGAATATGTTTCATCTGGGTGAGTTCCCTGCTCTGTGAAACTCATACCCCAAAATGTTCAAGTATTAGTGTCATAGAATTTAAATGTGTCTGAAAACCTTCTAATTTCCTAGCTCACCGCAAATGAAGTAAATGTTTTTGTGAATTGGAAGGGGGACCCATATAAGGCCAAATTCACACAGGTGCTGAGTGAACTCAAATCCCATTAAAGGTGAAGCTGGTTGTAACTGAAATAGAACTTGAAGGTCAGAAGGGACCACTGTGATCATCTAGTCTGAGCTCCTGCACACGGCAGGCCATAGAACTTCACCCACCCACCCCTGACATAGATCCCTAACCTCTGGCTGAGTTACTGAAGTCCTCAAACCACAGTTTAAAAAAAAAGACTTCAAGTTACAGATAATTCACCATTTACACTAGTTTAAACCTGCAAGTGCCCCATGCTGCAGAGGAAGGTGAAAACCCCTAGGGTCTCTGCAATCTGACCTGGGGGAAAACTCCTTCCTGATCCCAAATATGGCGATCAGTTAGACCCTGAGCATGTGGGCAAGACCCACCAGAATTAATATCCTAACCCAATGTTGACAGCTTGGTGATGTTTGAGCCCCGTATGAGATAAAGGAGTTTCAGAAATGAGCTAACAGTAAGAAAAGCTTAGGAAAGCTTCATTATCAACATATATATTATAAAAGGAAAAGTTCACTGTATCTGTCTATTAAGCTCCTGGAAAACTCATGATTTCATCGATCCTTTTCAAATACAACTTTGAATGATAAAGATAAACAAGCTACCCTTCCCCAACTTCCCTTGAATCCCAGGTTCTAAGATTTGGCAATTAGGTTATATCTTTCTCCAATATCTTGTATCAAAAATAGCTTTCACCTTTTCTAAATACCACTCTGCTTTTTCTATAAAATCTTTGTGAAGAAGACGCCACAAAGTTTTGGAAATATTCAATATGACTTTTCAAGCCATTTATCATTATTCTGTAAGTACAGGTATTAAAACAGTTAACCATAAACTATCTTTAATAAAAGTCATAAATATCCATCAGTGAAATAAGTGATAGGACAGCAAAAGCATTTCTACTCCAACAAATACTCAGCAGGTTACCTTGACATGGCCTTCATTTACAACATATTCAATGTTCTCATAAATCATCTATCTTTGTGGGCAATAGAATTAATCCCTCTAAGAGTTCCTTTAGACTTAATCCTTAAGTTACAATAAGTCTTTTGTGATTCTCTGTTCTTTCCCCCTGACCCCCAATGCATGAATAACTTTAGGGACACTCAAACTGAGTAAAACGTAATGCTAGCGCAGCCGCATTGGTGGTACCAATGGCGAGAGCACTACAGCAGACAAAATGTCCATGATCACTGGCATACTGAATGCTCATCAGCTAACCCTGCTCATAGGAGGTCTAACCAACATGGTGTTAAAAATACAACAACTGCAGTAGCCTTGTTTACACTAGCACTCCCACTATTGACACCAAATGAACCACTGAACTATTACTAACAGTGGATTCCCCCACCCACCAACCCAGGAAACCCTAATGTACACAAGGCCCTAATATGAGAGAGACGTTTTCCTCTCAATATTATTGCAACAAATGAGGCAGGGGTCCTTCAGACAGACTCCTTTCATTATACAACCCAGGTTCATCCCAGAGCAGTTCTGTCCTGTGCACTGAATGAACCAAGGGTGCTGTGTAAAATATAATATGGAATCATGAAATTGAAAACTCTGTCATTCTGTATATGCACAAGGGGACCAAAATAAGGTTGCATGGACTATTCAAATAATAAAGCACTTTACATATTTATCATTAATGGCAATAAAATACACATGGTCTTTGCACAGCATATTTTTGCATATTTCACCACTTGGTGCCATGCTGACCAATATACTGAAAGAAGTGACAAAGAGTCGTGTGGCACCTTATAGACTAACAGTTCTGTTAGTCTATAAGGTGCCACACAACTCTTTGTCGCTTCTACAGATCCAGACTAACATGGCTACCCCTCTGATACTTGAATATACTGAAAGTAATCAGTATTCAAACAAAACATTTTAATGCAATTTCAGTTTTATTACAACTTCTAAATGTTTTGTTTTAATTGTGTAACAGAAAACCCATAGCTAGAAGGACGCAACTATAATATCTTGCTTTTTATAGAAGATATTCAGAAACTCATAGCCCTCAATTTGTAAGAAGATGAAAATGAGCTGTAATTTTGTCTTATTTTAATGTAACCCTTTTGAGCAAATTAAATTATTTCCCTTTGATAAGAAACTGTGTAATTTACCACAACACAAACCCGAAAAAGCACAGCAGGAGCTTATCAAAACACAGTCTGCTATCATAACAGCTTCTCCTGTGACCCTTGCCTGGAAGGATGTCTCAGTACTGTAATGGAAATCAGTTATCAAAGGCAGACATTACCATGACAACCAGGGCACTAGTGACTCACCCTAAATATGCAAATGGAACTGGAGGGACAGAATGATGGCTGGCTTATTATCCCCAATGTCACAATGTTACCGCTCAGGTAGCAGCAGGGATTGCAGCAAATGTGAACTGTGTGGAAAAAGTCAGGCTTTTCCAATTTCCAGTTTTTTTAAAATTTCCCCAAAAGACCAACAACATGCAAACACAAAATACATATTGGCAAACATTCCACACATTAGTTAGTGGCTGAAATTTGGTTCAAATTCTGTGGTACATTTATAAAAAAAAGGTAAGGCACTGAGGTACTAACCCTGTAAAATAGAAAATTATGACACAACCTTAATTATGGTCATTGCTTCTACAAGACCATAATAAACCATTTCCCTATTGCCCACAAACTCCTCCCATGTCTCCTCCCACTCACAAAACTCACCTTCCACCAAATGTTCAGCTCTTCTCCCCAAGAAATCCTCAACTCCAACTTTTCCTCTGCCTTTTCCCAAATTCACCTCACAACTAAACCTCTCATTATGTCTTCCCCAGGCTGCCACTTGCCTAGTCATTTTCCCCCAGCCCCCAGTCCTTCAAGCTCCTTGGACCTTTCTCCAGATTTCCCTCATAGCTTGCCATGTTCCTGTTTTCCCCACAGTTCTTCTATCCAGAGAGCTAATCACTGGTACCTGAGAGCACATGGCTCCCCTTCTGGCCACATGAAAATTTCATGGAATATGTTGGTCTGTTTCTATTTTCTAAAGAGTATCCTGGGAGCCATAGCCAGGAAGAATCAAGGTGTACGGCATTAGAAAGTAGAAGAGACTGACCTGCTAGGAATTTATCAGGTTTGGGGTTGGCCCATCCTTCTTTTAGCCCAGCCCCAGAATGAAATAGGTGAGGAATCCTATAAGGATATATCTTCACAGAGATTTCCTCCTTGAGCATCCTCCTGTAAGGTTACTGAGGGAGGGGATGATCCAGGCCCAGTGCTGGCAAAGGAATGACAGAAGTAAAGAGGAGAGGTTGTTGTCCCTGATACTGCTCTTCTGGTATTATCTGAAAATCATTTTTGCTTGCGGTATGGTTACTAGATAGCAGTTGTGACCTTTTCCCTATGTTTTTATTCTTCTCCCCGTCCTACCCTGTTTAATGACCAATTGTGTCTTATAGTTCGTTATTCTTAAATGACTATTAGTCTCTGTTCCCCTTCTTCCTCCTGACAGCAGTACTGTAACCGTAGCCTGTGCTACAAGCAAATACAGAGTAAAGTTTAGTCTGTTTACAAAGGACATTTTTTCTTCATTTCCCTTTCTCTTTTTTTCCCCTTAATCTTACATTTGAGAGTCTTACACTTCTACACCCCATCCACAAAAGAAAATAGACAAATATTTTATTGTTTGTGAAGAATAAGCATAAACATACAATGTAGTAGAGAAAAAACATGGGCTATAACCTTTCATAAAATATATGAATACATAATATGAGGTCATTAAAGAGTCACTGTTATGACACTTATCTCTTTGAATCATCTTTTACATGCTGGATATAGGGTACATTAACTATGGCCAGCCTATTGTAAATGGGCAGAATTTGCACAGACACCTGTTTTCATGTACAAGTTCTGCATCTGTGAATATAGACTGAGCATTTGGATATGCAATTGCCACTTTTTGCACACAAACATGGAGTTAGTTCATACAAAGACGTCAAACCCACAAGTTTATTTGGAGAGGTTAAGAGATCATTCTGAAAATACATCAATGGGTTAATCATCAGCATTACAGTTCAGTTTAAACCACACGCACGGAACTGAACACTTCCAAACTCCAAATCTTGATCTCAAGCCAAATATTGTGAACAGCCCCTTTTTTTCCAGAATGGGCCTAACCAAACCCCAGACTGAACTGTCCTGACCTTTGGGGTGTTCAAATTCCTGATCTTATATCTGTATTATGCAGCTTGAATCCATTTCAAATTATAATACTGTCAAATAGTACACAAAAACAATCTACAAGAGGAGATTGAACCATGCCATTTGAACCTGACTCTTAATTTTTCCATGGGTTATAGGTTGTTTGGATACTAGTTTGTGTTTGGATCTCCCTCAAAAATGATTACAATGGCTACCTAAAATGTCATACCTATTGCCCTCTGTGTGCAAAATCCTGGTTTTCACTGAGGTCACATTTATCAATGTGACTAGCTTCCAATTTCACATTAAGCAGACATTTGCAGATTCTTCTCTATATTATATTGTAGTATCTGTACGTTTATCTAAGTGATAGTATTCAGTTGGCTGAGAATACAAGAGGAGATATGTTACCCCTCATACTGCCACTAAAATAACAAGACCGTCACAGTAAACGTGTTTAATCGGCAGCACAGGCACCATTTATTATGACCATACTCCAGTTAGCCAAACATTATTGCTATTCTGTTAGAGAAAAGAAAATGGTGCATCTGTGTGTAGCTTATTTTGTAGTAACTGAAACTATAGTGTGGTGTTCTGAAGAGGAACTACTAATGCTTGTTGCTTGGCTATTCAGGATTTAAAGTAATTCAAAGCATTTTATGATTAAGGTTCAGAATTGAGCATGCACAGGTCTTTCTTACTTTCCTGGATCTGAAGAAGAGCTTTGTGTAGCTCAAAAGCTGGTCTCTCTCTCACCCACCAACATATGGTCCAATAAAAGATATTACCTCACCCACCTTGTCTCTCTACAGATTTTATGTTTACAGGTTTTAATGAGATAGTGAAGTTACTGATAACTGTTTCATGCATGTTTCCCTCTATTTATTTGGGGCGGGGGAAAAACAGTCTGTTATTTTAATTGTGTTTTCTTTTTCAAAACTTAAACTCAGGTCTTTAGAACTGGAAGCTTCAGACATTAACCTGCTGGTTCCATCTGCCCTCTGTAGGTGAATATGTTTGACTTTTATATGTTGTTGTAGCCATGTTGATCCCAGGATATGAGAGACACAAGGTGGGTGAAGTAATATCTTTTATTGGACCAATTTCTGTTGGTGACAGAGACAAGCTTTTGAGCTTAGAAAGAGCTCTTCTTCAGGTCAGCGTAAGCTCAAGAACTTTTCTCTCTCACCAGCAGAATTTGGTCCAATAAAAAATTAGCTCATCTACTTTGTTTCATTACTTTTTATAAAGTATATTGCAGGTTTACTTTGCAGATTTACATAAAATTAGTGTGTATAGAATTAATCTGGGCTAAATCAGGGTGGACTGCATATTGAATGCAGACATTAGCATTAATGCAATATTAAAACTCAGAAATAAAGAACTCAATGTCAAATTTCAAAAGTTGTTTTCTACTGCATTCTGCCTTGTATGCATCACAGAATCAGTGTATTATGAACAAACAACAGTGGTACTTTAAAGCATGTAGTTAACCAGTAAAACAGGAACAGATACACTACATATATTGTATGTGGCAGAATTAATACTGTAGCAGACATTTTCATTGTAGTAATTTCTCAAATTTTGGAGTACTTGATTCCACAACCAGAAAATTGCAATAACTGTCACAAAAATTATCTACCCAGAATGTAAACATAGAATAAGGAAGAAAGAGGATGAGTCGGGTTAGAATGGAGTTAGTGGAATAGCAGACAAAGGAATAAACAACTGGAGATCCAAGAGCTATAAGTGACAGGCCCACGTCAGGGCTATGAGGATGGCATGGTCCCTATCTTATTTCATCTTTCTGAAAACCACAGAAATTAGTGGGAAAGTACAAATAAACCTAAACTATAAAGGAATCATCAGGTATCATGGGTCTCTTCTGGCCCTTGTATAGTACACACAGAGAGCATTTTGAACGACTATATAGAAAAGATCAACATCGAAAGTGTTACTGAAAATGTTCTCTCTCCTGAAGTGTTCAAAGAACACTCATATAAGTTATAATATCTGTGACTCAGGTGGCCTGAAAAATAATTCTATTTCACCACCAGTGATGTAGTCAGAGGGGACATTGAAGGATGCAGACTGATTTCCCAGTGCAACTTGTCTGAAGCCTGACCCCACGTGGCACGCATTTCTGTCTATGGAAGTGAGTGGGCAGAGTTCAAGATCATCCCAACCTGCCTGAAGCAGTAGAATCGGTGGAAGATATTCCACTGTTCCAAGATGACTGATAGGAGGTTGCTGTCAGGAGTCTACAGTCATATTGATTGGAACACATGACCGTCAACACTGAAGGTAGATAAATGAGGCAGCTTCGCCTTCAACTCTTAAATCCAAAAGGTACATCTGAATGTATGGTGTTTAGATGTTATGAGTCAGAATTGGACACTTGTACTCAAAGTGTGTTCAGAAACACCTGCCATGTTTTTCTGTTTTGAGGCTAGCAGAAAGCATAACTGAGGATTTGCTAAAGACTGATTCCCCACACACAGATCCATGTGCCTTGACTTTCTAGATTTTATGGTATTTTGGAGCCAACACCTTGGGGTTTGTTTTTAACCTTTTCCTATTCTTTAGCTATGGGATAGCCCTGAACCAGAAGGGGATTGCTGCCTTCATGGTATTTAACAACCTGACAATTTTGGACAGCTGACCTGTCAATGCCTCCTCTTTGAAAAGGAGACAAAACCTTCCCTCTTCTATTCCAATCAGGCCTGCAGAGTAAAGCCACTGCAAACTGAGCACCCTATTGGAGAGTTCCTTTCTCTCAAATGCCACAAACATGTCAGTGTGTTAGTGTATCATGAGTTACACCTTTTGACACTAGATTGTGTATAGTGTCAAAAGTCTAGTGTGCGTCTGGCGTTCACCACTGAACCACACAAAGATGCAGAGGTGCTGGAACAACTTGCATAGTGGGGGTGCTGAGAGCCATTGAACCCAACTGTAAACGCTGTATATGATGGAAGCCACTTCAAGTGAGAGGGTGCTACTGCACCCCTAATTCCAGGACCTATGCAAAGATGAAGTGAATAAGAACTAGCGTACAGCTAACGTGGAACTATATCTAAAGGAACTGTTCCAAGAAATACTTACTAGCTCAGAAAGGACTCTCTGAAACAGTAGTGCTGATTTGAACAGTTCAAATCAAAGGAATGGCTCAGAAATTCTAACTAGTAGTAATGTTATTGTTATTTTTACATTACATTACAGACTATAGACAACTAATGAAAGTGATAGAGGAAAATATGAGACTTGATAAACAGAAAATGGATTCAAATCATGCTGTTCCTGGTAACCGGAAGTGAACTTGTGTTAACTGACATTCAAGCTTAAAGATGGGGGGATTCCCACTAATGGATATATATGCAGAGGCAAGCCTCAAAAGAGCTAGCATAAGCATCCAGAAGTTTACCCACCAAGCAGCTGGTCACAGTGTAAAGGTGATATTCCAAAATGTGAACATTCAGAACCTGTATGTATACTGCCTTTCAAAGTAAAGACATCATGTACTGTTTTACACAACTGGAATGAATCATGGAGTTAGAAAAGTTCTTGGCTAATACTGTGCAACTATGGGAGGCCCAGAGCCTGGGAAAGAACTGGGGACATTCAGAGCCAGATCTTGAGCTGGTATAAACAGCTGAGCTGCACTAAAATTACTGGAATCAGACCAATTTACACCAACTGAGGATTTGACCCTCAATGGTGATGTACCTAACAGCCAGCATGATACTACAGCAACTCCTGCTGATTAATAAATGACTAAGTAACTGCAGCTCCATAGGGTGCTGCTTTAGTGTCTACTTTCTATCTCACCTCCAGCTGACAGGAATGTTAACACCTTTTAAAGGGAGCTGAAAATTAGTACTGGAATGGTGAGGAAATCAGCAGAGGTCGAACTCGCATTAAGGTAGAAACTGAGAACTAAGCAAGCAAGAACTGATACATTCAGGTACCTGACATGGCATAAGGAAGGAAACGGATCATTAAGGAAAAGAAGCAAACAAGGGGAGCAAAAAATGTAAGTAACAAACAAATACAAATGTGACACATTCTGCTTTCAGAACAACTTCAATTTAGTTCAACTTGTGTTCATGTAGCTGAAAGACCACACAGTTCTGGCTACTTAATGAACATCAACACTATAGGTTGGTTTAGTCTTGGAAAATTAAGCTAGAAATGAAATTAAAAGAAATGTAAATAGCAGAATGACATATTTCAATTGATTTTTTAAAAGAAACATGATGGTAAGTGTCCTCAGAGAGATATCTTCTAAGTAAATCAAAATTAAATAGCATGATAAAATGTGAATGAATACATTATCATATATTAGAATGTTCTGTGTAGATTAATTTAATTAGAATACAAAATATAAGCAGCATTTTAAAAGTAATCTAATTGATTTGCTGTATGATTGTTAAATATTAACTGATCAAAAAGTCCTCAGCAAGTTTGAGGCCTTACTAAGAATATAACTATGTATTTATTGCTGAAGAAATTTCAAATTAAACACAGTAAAGGCAACTAGATCAATATCTTCATATTATATTTCAATAAGTGTTTTAATGATCAATCGATACTGAATTATAATTTAGGAGCCATCTTTTCAAATAATAATTTGCTGCTTAGCAAAGATATTTAATTTAATGTATTCTGAATGAGGGTATTTGTGGACAATCCTATTATGGTGTAAAGTGGAAACAGTAGGTTTGGTATGTGTGTGTGTGGGGGGGTGTTTATGACTGATTTCAGTTCTTCACAGACTTCTGCTTGTTGTTTTACAAATTCATCTCAGAAGATATCCTGTGAGCAGAAGTGCGTCATTTCCAGCTAATGAATCATTATAGCATCTTTCCAGTTAACTCTGAATCAATCAGACTTGTAGATTCAAAGTTAAGTCTTTGAATCCATTATAATTAAAATGAGATGATTTGTTGTTTGTTATTCCCTTATAGGAATTCACTGCTGGTACTGTAAACTTTACATCAGATTGTGAACCCCTTACTGGTGAGCACCTACTCACACAAGAAGTCCTATTTACTTAAACAGGACTGCTTGTGGGAGTAGCTGCTTGCTATTATAAGAAGTTCGTGACCTAGCCTTATTTTTTTGACATATTAAAAACTATTCTGACGGACAAATGTGTCATGCCGGATGGGTTATAATTTCAGTCATTGAGAAAGCATCACTCAGAACCAACTGCATTTTATATTCTATGCTAAATACAGGAAATAAATATTACACTGTACCATAAATATGGTCATTTGCAGAGAATATAATGAAGAAACAGGACATGATGAAACTAATTTAAAAGGACCTTTTTTTACTGCATACATACAAAACTCAAGTGTATATCAGACTGAGTTTCTTTTACGAATAAGCATTTTGTTAAGTAGCACTGTGGCTTGATGTACTAACCTTTCACTTCTGAAACTTTGGTTCAAATCTTGATTTTGATAAATGAAGGAGACTTATCCGGTTACTAGTGAATTTGGGAGCATATTGTCAATATTGAGGCCCTGTGCTATTCTATTTAAAAAAAATAAAAAATAAAAAAGGCCTGGTATTTTCAACAATATTTCAAACGGACCAACGCAACTAGTGATCTGATCTCATTTTGATGATTTAAAGCAAAGGCGTTTTTTAAAATTATCTGAGTACAAAAAATATCTTCCTAGAGTGTCTCATCTTAGATTTTCACTTTTTTTCCCTCAGCCAGCATCGTTCGTCTCTCAACCAAAATAAGTGACTCAAATATTTTGGAAGCTATTTGTTAAAAAAAGTAAATTAAAATTATCCAAGCCATTAAGGAATCCAGATGTCCAATTAAAGCTAATGAAAACTGGGCATTCAAAAAATGTAATCTAGTTGAGTGAACAGAGGACTACCAGCTAGGATATCTGGAGTTTTAGTTCCCATTTTGGCACTGATTCTGCTGTGACCTTGGACCAATTACTTAACCTATTTGCTATACTTTCTTCGTTGTAAAATGGAAATAATACTCCTGGGGGAATTCTGTGCCACTGCGCATGTGCAGAATTTATCTCCCTCACAGATTTCTTTGCTTTCCCGCAGAAAAATGTCTTTCTGACGGGAAAGCAAATGGAAGCCACAAGAACAGTCATGCAACCCTCAGCAGTATGTTTCGGGTGCTCAGGGCAGCCAGCAGAGAGGTAAATCACTGTGGGGCAGGAGGCGGGACTGGCAAAGACCCAGCTGGTGACTCCTACCCTGCGCCGGGCTCAGCTGCTAGTCACAGCTGGGCTGGGGAGAACAGGACTTCCTCTTTCCCAGCACAGCATCCAGGGCTGGGTCAGACCCACCTCCAGATTTCTCCCCCAGCTGCAGGAAGCTCTGCAAATTTCCCCCCTCCCCCACTTCTCAGCTGCGGGGGAGGGACTCCTAAACTGGGAGCTGCTCCCCCATCTGCCCAACCCCTGTGCATCTAGATCCCCTCATACCCAGACCCTCCTGCTGAACCCCATCCCCCATAATCATAACTCCCCCACCCGATGAGCTCCACTGCCCCTGCACCTGGACCACCCAGACGAGCCACCCGCACCCAGATAGTATAGAAACAGACAGAGCTAGACAGCAAGAATTCTTCTTCTACTTTTCTGCAAGAAACATGCGTTACTTTTACACTAAAAACTATAAACCTGGTTCTGTCAGAGGTGCCATCTCTGAAAATAATAATTCCAGGGTCTGATGAAATCCTTTTTGCTAACGTTTCAATCCTTGCTTATTCTTCCCCATTCTAAAAACTGTTCATCCTCATATATGAGGAACGATATGTTTTGAGCAAAACAAGTTATTTTATGCTAAACAGTAACTAATACCTATAAAGGGGGGTCTGCAAGCAATTTAATCAGCACGATAAACTAGATTTTGGATAAAATATCTTAAACTGTCAAGTCTCTTCTGCCAATGGGCTACATGGAGTTTTTATATATCTTTCTGCTAAATCAGGAAAATATAATGCACCATAATGCTACATTTTCTTTTTGATTTGTCACATACCCGGGAGAACTTGGGGCCCATAAACCAATGAATAGATTATACAGTTTTATAAATGTAATTTTGTAGTCTGTGTCAGATATAATATGGAATGGACAATATTCTTCAGTTTAACTTAACTGTTTCAGAACATCACGTGAAAGAGAGGTTGTTCACAGAAAAGATGAAAAGAGATTGCAGTATTCCATGGCATATGGCACATTTCTTAGTGAAGCGAAGGACATGTCATATATTGTCTTATCAATAAATCTGCCTATCCCTCAGATCTGTTTCTCTTGTTTTAAATTATTGATCCCTACACTTTTAGGTGTTTGTTAGCTATAAGGTAGTATGTCACTCAAGTGTAATAAAAATCTTACAGTTCTGTTTCAATGGCAAGCATGTGCACTAATGTTATCTTACCCCGTCAGGTCATGCGTGTGTTGCTTCAGTTTCCCCATCTTGACTCTCTGATATACACTTACCCATGTGGTTCAAATAACATCCAGCATTTGGGGTCTGTTTTGTTATACTATACACACACACACACACACACACACACAAGCAAATAAGTATCTGCAGATTTTCCTGTTGGGCAGCATGGAGTTCACAAACACTACATCCCTTATGCTTCTTTGGGATTAGTCCATCTCCCTGGGACAAGGGTCTCAACTTTTTGTGGGCTCTATAATCTGTCAGACCTCTATTAACTCAGCCTCAAATACTCTGATTCATGGTTCTCTGCCTAGGTCTGCAGAAGAATCCACTCTGGGCTCTTTAATCCATTAGTCCTCTGTTTGTCCACTATGGGAAGACCCACACTAGGATTTATCCTTCTTGACCCTGGGCCTCTCCTGACCTTGCCTGAGATCTGGTTTCCTAGAGGTAATATGCTTACTCCCAGTTATATGCACTGAAATTACTGCTCCCAGCTTTAAAGGGCCATAACAGACACATTAATATATGGGCATGCACCCAAGCTCCTGTGGTTTTGGTACAGAATGCTACAAAATACTTACTTCCTACTTCAAAATCTCTCTCTCTCTCTTTTTAACATGATTCTTAGCCAAAAAAAAAAAATCACATTCAAATAATGCAACATAAGAACACACTAGTCAGCCTCACCCCCTAAATTTCAGTGTGATCAGATGACAGAAACAACAAACAAACCATTATTCAATTCCACCTCAGAGCATAACCCAAGTATCTGAGAAATGGAGGAGTCATGCAGAGGGTCCTAACACTCAGATAGTTTGGCTATTTCAGTATTGTGTGAATTCTAAAGTCAAGGACCCCTCACTCATAATGCTCTATGAGCAACCTCTTCTGTCTTTAACTGAGAGAGCTTCAGCTCAGCCAACATCCTAAATTGTTCATGAAAGCCAACCATGGGGTTGGGAGCTTTAAAGAAGCTTAAGAGACTTAGGTGTCCAACTTTCACTCAAATTCAATGGGAGTTGGGAATCAAGGCTAAGCTGTTGGAGATCATAAAGTCTTACTCTCCTTCCGCCCCAAACGGTTGCCATTGTTCTAATAATCTGACCATATTTGAAAATATTTGACTGGCCAACCAATCAATCATTTTTGGACTGCTCAAACAGCCAACCCATCCAGCATTCTAGTGTTTCCATCATCAAAAAGTTATTTAAATCAGAAGACACATTTGTATTTTATATTGTAGTTAAAAAAACCTACAACCTGTATTTCCTTTGATTTTCAAAAGGAAAAAATTGTACAATTTTAAGAAAGTACATTTAAATGAAAATGGTGGACCATCTTCAAGGCCACACATACTACTCTCAATGTAACCCCCATTGATATTATTGGAGGTTATACACACAGATGATTCTAGGTTCTCAATTTTTTTGCTATGAACAATGAAGGAAGGACATATTTTGAAGCAAGTTTTCTCTCATGCTCATTGTAGGTCCATATACTACTGCAAGCTAAGAGAGATCATTAAGTGATGTTGACTTTAATTCTCCATGCAGATCATATAGGCAGTACATGCCCTTTGTATCTGAACTCATCAAAAACAAAAAGACCAGATATTGTGTGCAACCTACAATGCTGAGCTCAGGAGAGTGTTTTGATATTTAAAGCTGTATACCTGCAGGTTTGTGACTTGTCTTACTGTGAAAATTTGGCCTGAAATTTACCTTTTGCATCATTCTGACAATGAAAAGGGCCTTAAAACTGACATAATTGTGGTTGCACTGACTTTGGGGCCCCTTACACTGCAAGAATGGTATAAGGAGAGATTACAGTAAATGAGAATCAGGCTTATTTGTTTTTGCTAGGTTTTAATAAAATTTTAGCGCTTCTGTTAGTGATTACTAGAAACAATGGAGCTTTGACTTTTACTGGTACAGGTGCTTTTGAAAATTTTAGCCAACACTAAAAATCAAACATTTAGAGAGGGAATGTGAATTGCTTCATCTACAGCAACTCTGCAAATAGATATTACAGTACCACAAAACTGATTTGGAACACCATTACTTTTCCAATCCTACATCTCTTCTGACACTTCTAAAACTTAATTTCAGATAGCAATAATATTATTCAGTCTTTGCTGCACCAGACAATTTCAGGTCTGCAGAAGTGAGTAACTGTTTCTGTAACCCATGTTGACATTGGCCCTGGATCAATCCATTTTCATAGCATGCTTATATTTTATGCATGTTTATTTTATGTAAAACGAAGAACACATACCTGTATGAATTTCCTACCCATCAGACTGCATTATGGCTCAATACAACAAAGCACTTAAACATGTGCTTTACTTTAAGCATATGAATAGTCCCATTCACCTCAAAAGGAACTATCCAGGTGATTTCCAGGATCTTGCAAAGAATTACATTTTAGTCAGTAGTGTTAAGACATCATGATAATAACCACAATAGTAGAATGTATAATTGCTTTACTAAATCCTTTAGTTAGCTATATACAATACACATTTCAGTTCACAAATCTGTTAGATTTATTGCCAAATATTATTTATCAGGGCCAAATGTCAATTTAATAGCAAATGATTTATACAATTTTGTTTTGAAGAAAAAATTAAACTAGTCTCAAATGTATGCAATAAATTTGACTTTTCCTTATTGGTTTTAGGATTTCAGATTAACAAGAATATACATTTTCTTTTTTTATTATTTTAGCATTGTGAGTGTTTTGCTTATGTAATGGTGCAATGTTCTGTTTCCAAAATGGTTTTAAATGCTACAAATTACAAATATTATTCATGTTTGTCTTTCTGTGTTTTTCAAAAATTGTGCTATAATCATTAGTTTCAGAAAAATTCTTGGCAACGACAGAATCAAGACTTTTACACAGCAGCTGTGTGCATTGATTAACATAACATTAAAAAAAATATTGTGAAGACTAATGGCAGCAACTGAAACTACAAAATAGCATAAAATATGACTTTTTCTTAACTTCGAAAGAGAAAGAATTTGCTTTTCCCAAATTGAGTCAATATTGTCAAAAACATTTCTCAGAGTCAGACAACATCAAACAAATTGAAGACTGTCTCAAGGTTTGCTCTTTTATACAGTATTATGCTAAACTCTAGTCTGCCATTCACACCCTGCCACTGAAAAAAATAAAAAATTACCAAATCAAGATCTGTTAGTTTCATTTCCACTTACACATTTTCCACCCTTTTCTGAATCACCACTATTTTAAGTGAGAGACATAAGACACCAAAACTTTTCACACAATATTCTCTGAAGTGTATAAAATCAATTTGACCTTCTTATTCTCATGTACCACACATCACCTCCTACATAAAATAAATGTTCTAGCTCAGTTACAAAATAAAATTATTTTCCTAGGGTATGAATGACAATTTTGGAACTATGTTATGTGAAGTCTCTAGAAGGAGCCTCTGGTCAGAAGGTTAAGGGAACACTGGTAAAATGGAGGGTTGTCTCGTTATTGTACCAGATGTTAGGAGCACCAACCCCCATTTCCCAGTCTCTTCAGGGGATAGCTTTCCCTAAGTCCACTACCAACTTTGGTTTATCAGGGAACTGGCCCCTCTACAGAATATTTGTACTGCGTATCTGCCACCTGCTAAATTGTGACAAATTAACTTAAACTCCTTACTTAGCCCACTGGGTCCATGATCTGCTGTGGGAAGGGCAAAAAACCTACCCCATCCTGGCAGTGACAAAAAAAAAATCATTCCCAACCCCAAAAGAAAACAGGCAACTAGCACAGTGCCCACAGCAGATAATGAAACCTGGTCCTACTCTGATCCCAGGGGTAAGTGTTGCTTTTCCATGGTAAGAGCGCGCTGTGGCTGGAAGTATCCCACGGTGCACATGGTGGTCCATGCCCACACCTGAACCAGCCTCTTCTGGCTGCTCTTTGGTTCAGGTAACCAGCCCCCACCTTTTGCTCTTCTCTCTAAACCAAAATGTGGTGGGATGGAATCTTAAAGAAGCCACCAACTCTTCTTCCTACCAATCTGACAAAGTCTCATGTCTTGTTAGGTTGCAATAAGCACACTTTTAGTCTTCTCCCTCATAATTGGCGTTCGGGCTTACTGGGCACATGATCTCAGAATATCTGGCTCTGATTTAAACATATTCAATTTCCTGGTCAGAAGATGTTTCAAAGGGACGCTACAAAACAAAACAGCTGACTCATCCTACGTCTAGGATTACAAACAATGAAATTACAATTTAATTATTCAATTCTTGAATCAAATCAAATGTTGTTTCTTGTTAGGGCAAGATGTAAAGGAAATCCTTTATTATTTTATAAGTCATTGAAAACACACTGGTTTTAATATTTATGTAGCTAGATTTTGTATAGTTATTTTTATAGATCCTATTGTAATTTGGAATAATTTAATGGCTGCCTGGTTATAAAATGTTTAATAAGTTATGTTAGTTCTCATGCTGTCATTTGGACAGCATAGAGACAAACAAATGCCTTATGTACCCCCATAATGTTCTGTCCTGAGCCAAAACTGGCACCTCACGGAGTAGAACGACTGAGCATGTCAGGTGTATGTTGATATCATCCAGCCATCACGTTTTCCATCTTCTGTGGGGGGAGCGGGAAATCTTTTCCATCCTGTTTTCATTGGGTCAAAGTCAAAGATGATTAATAATGTATAGCTCTTTGTTAACCCAGTCTGACCGCTTCATATAAAAATACAACACCGGGATTTAATCTACTGTTCTGTTTGATGGATATTCAATTTATTACATGGATGAAAAAATCTCATGGAATTATTTTGATGGAAAGTTATGTAATGAATCCATGTGTGTCAAGAAAAGTATTATTTAATATTATGATCTTCTATAAAATAGTACATACTTTTATGAAAATTCTCAGTTGTTATAATACGCAAAAGGGCACATATATGGACAGAATATGTGGGGAGGAGAACAAGAAGAAATGCACAGTCAACTTCTGGAACTCTTTGCCAGAGGATGTTGAGAAGGCCAAGACTATAACAGGGATCAAAAAATAACTAGATAAATCCATGGAGGATAGGTCCATCAATGGCTATTAGCCAGGATGGGCAGGGATGGTGTCCCTAGCCTCTGTTTGCCAAAAGCTGGGAATGAGCGACAGGGAATGGATCACTTGATGATTACCTGTTCTGTTCATTCCCTCTGGAGCACCTGCCATTGGCCACTGTCAGAAGACAGAATAGATGGACCTTGGGTCTGACCCAGTATGGCCGTTCTTATGTTCTTATGAGGGGTGAAATGATAGGTTAGTGGAGAAAAGGAGTCAAGGAAAGATAACATTTCTCCCCCTTATTTTCTGATCATACAATGTCCAATAACAGATCACATTTCTCAAATGTATTCAGTATTCAAAATTATTTGTCTAATTTTTCCAGATTACAAATCACTTTATGGTTTACTATTGCTATTCAAAATCCAACAAAATGAGCTGTATTGTTTTCTTATTATTGCTTATATAAATTACATGAGATTTTTTCTGTCCTTTAATTGGATTATCACAACTGACCAGGTTTTCTGTAGAAATTCTCTTTTAAACACATATTTAAAATCAATATTGCAAGTATTTAAGCTAAAAATTCACTTTCTGTAAACACTTGCATTAATAAAATTCAGTCACATTAATATTTATACAAAGGAACATACATGAAATGAAATAGTTTAAAAATCCCAATAAATATTCACAGAAAAAAATGTAGCATTTACCCAACTATAAATCTGACAGAAGCAGGAAGGAACCAAAGATAGATTCACGACGATTGAATAAAAAGAGATTTTTAAAGATGGGGAAAATAAAATTAAATGAGGGCAAAGCAGACAGTGAAGATGATTATAGGTACAGGACAGCTAGACCTCACTCTGCCCTGAGGCCCACCTCCCACTCGGCTCCCTCCCCCAAGGCCCCACCCTCACTCTGCCTCTTCCCACCCCGCCTGCCCACCCAAGGCCTTGCCCCCAAGGCCCTGCCCCGCAGGCAGAACAGCTGATCAGCAGCCCCACTGATCAGCTCTTTCTGGGGGAGGGAAACAGCTGTGGCTGATGGGTGCTAAGCACCCACTGTTTTTTTTCCATGGGTGCTCCATCCCCAGAGCACCCACAGAGTCGGCGTGTATCGTTCATAGCATATCATCTTGGCCTGTGATTAGGGTTGCCAACATTCTATTTCAATCATAAGGGACTGTTTTCTTAGCACCTCTGCCCCATCCATCCTCACATTGATTATTATGATTATTAATAATAAGCAGTGTACACCTACATTCGCCAGGGTTATTTCTTGCTGTTCTTGCCGAAGGTGGTCTAGGCTGCCAGGACCAGGGTCCCTGCCCACCTTGCTCCCCCATTGCTGCAGCAGCTACCAACCAGCAGTTATGCTACTCTGCTGGAGACATTGGCAGATACTCTGCAAGCGGGGAGGCTACACCTGATCCCCTGCCAGGCAGAGCCCCTTCCTGACCCCCGCCTCTCAGTGCAGCCCTAAGGCACACAGTCCCGTCCACTTGTCCTGCCAGACAGAGCCTGCACAGGGAAAGGAGACAGGGCCACAATCAAGGGTTGGAATCAGCCGGGGGCGCTGTTCAGCAGGGGCCATTACTAATGGGGGCATCTTTCCACTCCCCCCCTGACCCTGGCTCTTTAGCACAGCCCCATCTGCTTTCTCTGCACAGCACTGAAGGGCCAAGATCGGGAGGGGAGTGGAAAGATGCCCCTGTCAGTACTGACCCCTTGCTGTTGAAATAGAGGATAAAAGGCATCTCATACTGATTTAGTAAGGGGCAAGCAATTTTGTAATACGGGAGTGTTAGCAACCTTACCTATGACCCAGTTAGCCCAACCCTTTTTACAGGTAAGAAAGTACATCTTATATTCCTCAGATCTACCAGCCTGATTCTTTTAAAACACAGCTAATAAAAGAGGAAGTTGATATTTCAGATAACTGTACTCAGGACATGGTGACTGATAGCACCAGAAGAGGCCCAACATCCAGCATACAATGTTTAGAAAAAGAGTGAATTGATCTCCTTATAGCACCTTTGAAAATTTCTTCTGTAGAAACTATAGAAAGCTTGCCCTTCAGGCAGATTTTTACAGGCTCACAGCTTTACTTTGATTGCTGTTGTTGCTGAAATAAATAGCTTTAGTATTTAGGGATTATCTGTTATCTAACCCTTTGGGAGAACCCCATACTGACAGGAAACATTTTACCTGCTTAGTCTCTTAAATTCCACAAATCTAACACAGGTGTTGCAAATTCAGTAGTAAAATTTCTATTTTAGGTTTTCAACCCCTTGTGAGGCAGACAATCTGTGAATGGTATTTAAAAATGACACAAATGACCCTTAATTTACTGACAGGTAGCACAATTTGATGAGACTTTCTGGAATTCACACTCTTTGTGATTAGTGTAGGATCAGCCTTACATTGTCTGCTTTGTTCTTGTTAAATACTTTTAGTTTCATCAGGAAGGAGAAAGTCATGAAGAGGCAGATCATGGCATGTCAGAAAACCCGATAGTCAAAATTCTGTGCTGCAGCATCAATTGACTTTGTTATCCTTTTTCGGTCAAATTCTATGTGGATTAATTTTAGGTATAAACTGAAGATGTTAATCTCTCATTTTGATTAACTATATTCTCTTGCGAATCAACCAACTATTCTTCAACAACATGGAAGTCTCCTTTCCTGGAAGGTTGCATATCTTTATAGTCAAGTGACATTTAGTTTGTCTGAACTCAAATAGCATTAAAAAACAAACTATGGAGTGACTAATTGTTTTCACCGAAAGTTGTGATATAATTGGGAGTCAGGAATAATATCTTGCAATAAGAGAGACACATCTAAAGGTATTTTATTAAAAGGTCCCCAATTTAGCATATTTTTCACTTAACTCCCATTGGAAACCTGAATTTCCAGGAATGTCAGCTGGAGTTGCAGCATGATAAAAAGGCTTTTAGGAAATGCATCGACTAGGGAGGCAGCCTAAATGATAAAATACATGAGGTCAGCTGATCAAACAGATACAATAATTAACTGCAAGACTGGGGCTGTGTCCCACTGAGAAGGTTTAAGAAAACCAGGACCTAAATCACTGAGGTCCAGTGTGATATCTGAGTCAACATTCCCTTGGGCTATCTAAATTGGGAACAGGTTATTTCTCAGTGTTAGCTTTGGATTTGCCAACCTCTCCATTAAATGCCTGAGCCCAGTTTTGCTGACATTCTGGGCATACCGCAACTACATATATTTCCCGCAAAAAAAAAGAGAGAGAGAGAGAGAGAGAGAGAGCGTGAGAGAGAGAGATGCTCTGTTTCAAACAGGAATTAATGTAGGAAAGTCCTATGGCCTGTGTTATAGAGAAGATCAGACTACATGGTTACAGTGGTCTCTTCTGGCCTTATAATCTATGAACATAATAGTTTATATTTTCATGATCACACAAACTTACAGAACAGAATGGAAATTTCACATCTCTAGAATGCAAGTATCTTCCTTGACCTTCTGTGGTCAGGGTAGACACTGCTGTTCAGAGATGGATGTCTCCCTTTCTCACCCAACTTGCTTATCAAGTCCCAGTTGTTTGGGTTCTTGTCACATTAGGGTGAGGTTATATTAACATTTTCCCCAAAGGGGTGTTTGCTCCTCAATACCATCTGAAAGAAATGCACAAAGCTTTGTTATCTATACAAGGGCTATTGATCCCTCATTCTCTGGGTAGTTCCCCAAATTCTTGTCTCCAAGACCAGCATTTCAAAAGCCCCTTCGAACTCCATTTCTTTAATCATACCTCACTAACCATCCTGTGACTTGCAAGTCCATTGCTATTTGCTCTAAGAGTTGGATCATGCCCTCTTGCTGAGTACACATGGATTATATCACTGCTGATTACAGAGGCTGTATGAATTTTTCCTCATATCACTTTTCCCTTACCGTACAATATAAATTATTGTCAGACCCACTCCCCCCTCCATCCCATCCACAGTCTCAACATTTTCTGGAATATTCTATTTCAGTTACTTGATGAATGGAAAAGAAAGAGTCTGCAACCTTTGAACAAATTTATGCCAGAAATATATATCTATACAACGGATGATCTGAAAGCGAGTCATTAAGGATTTTACCTCCCAACTCTGAAGAGGAAGTGGACAGGCAAGTAGGACCCTGGCCAAATGATATATTCAGGGAATGTGACTTAATGGGTTAGTAACTTTTCATTCTCTACAGATGCCGTATTGAGTAGATTCCTGCTATTCATGACTAAACAGCTCAAGGGAAATCTCTAGAATACAATAAATTCTTCAACTCATAAAAGATCAAGAAATCTTCTAAAGTGTTTTTGTACAACACTGAGAGTTACAGAGACATCACAAAACAGGAGGCAAAAAAGTTGGGGAAAATATTGAAAAAAACAAACAAACTGGCAGCATGACCAAATTGTCTTGGAGATGAGTGCAACAGTATATGGCTTGTATCACAAGCAGGAAAACAGTAATGGTAAACAGTCCCTTGCAGTAGTGCCAAGTTGAGGAGCTGTCCAAAGACTTGCTCATACATATGAACGTTAGTGGCAAAGAGCCAGCATAATAAAGACTCTGTATGGATATTCTGACTGTATAAACTGGTTCAGGAGAGGAAAATTCTCACATTAGAGGAAACAGATCACCAACTGGAACACTGGTTACAGGGTTAGAAAACAAAGTGTGCACTGTTAAATGAATCTAGAAGAAGAAAGGCTAGTCCCTTTCCTCTAAGAAATTCTAAACAAACTTTTCAGCAAAAAGAGAATATCGGAGCTGATTCTGTCCATATTAAAAGCAAAGTGAATGCCTGACATGGTCAAACATACATACATTCCACGAATGAGTGGCTTTCTGTACGAACTAGTGGGTTTTTTCTCCTAATGAAGATAAAGTCTACCTACATAAATTATTTCTTTTACCAAACAGCTGTGAAATTCTCAGTTGAAATGAAGATAAATATGCCAAGTGAGGAGGGTGTTCTGCCACCCCAATTACCACAAAAAAGACAGTTTTAATTTACTGGACTCTTCATCACTTCTGATGTTAATTCAAGTTCATTTACATCCACATCAAATAACCTACATTCACTACCCAAACACACACATGTCCAGACACATTAACATTATGTTATTACTCCTCTTATTGAACAGCATGGAAACTCATTAAACAGTACATGTAATCATGCATTTTAAATGTGAAACGTTAAGCCTTGAATATTTGAAATGTCAGGCTACAAAATGCATTATTAAGTATTTGATTTATTTTTTTAAAACCCATATACAATCATTTATGTTCTCTCCTTTCAAAATATATAAAACTTCTACACTTCTATCCCAGTTTTATTTTTAAATGAGGCTCTTTTCTTATTTTATTTTTTAACTTTAAAATTCAGATTGAGTAAACCCAGCTTTTTCAGTGCATTGGCAATTATATAGACCTATAAGAGTATTTCACCCTAAGAGCACTAACATGATCCTTGATGTATAAACAGGAACATTCAGAGGAAGAAAGGAGGTGGTATCACCACTGTTTCTATCATTAATTACTTTGATTCTATTACTGGAATAATATATCCAAATCTGGTGTCCACACATTAAAAAGGATATTGAAAAACAGGCCAGGGTATACTTATGCTAAGCCCGCTGGATTTTACCTAGTCTTTGCTTGGCATGGGTGTTGCCTTGCTAATTCGTCTTTATGCAAACCTACTCATGATGCTTCATAAATGGCGATGTTTTGACCTAAAATGCATCCAAGTTCTAGGATATTATATAAATAAGACAATGTCATCAATACAGTGGATATACAGAATATACTGCCAGAAGGTGATGAAGGACAAACAGGAAAGTCTCTACACTGAGTAAGGGTAGATGGCCAGGTCAGCATGCATGATCAGTGTATAATCAATAGAAACAATGCAATTAGAAAAGAAATAGAACATAAAAATGGCACAGACAGCAAAAGTTATGTAAACTGAAGGTTGTGCATGAGTATTGTATGAGTTATATAAAACACAATGCTTAATGTTGACTGGAGGAAAGGCACGGTTATATAATTTGGTTAGGTATAAGAATGCAAGAGAGGAGTTGGAGGATCATAGAAAAATCCATCATGACCTGTCTATGCCCCAGGAGAAGGTAACTGATCATTATCTTTTTCTGTATATCTGTCACTAATCATTGCCTTTATAGTAATTGTAACCACAAGGCATGCTTAAGGTTCAAATACAGGTTTGAATTAATAAACCTGAGTATCTTGGCCTAAGTGTGTTAAACTTCACACAATAGGCTGAGAACCAACCAAAAAGGAAGGGTGTGTGTGTGGTGGGGGCGGAAGAGACAACGGATAAATGAGTGAATAAAGAAGGAATCTCAGCAAGAACATAATATGATAAAATTGGAATTTTAAAAATCAGAATGAATATAAATGTGGCAGATAATAGAAACTGAATGATTGTTTGAGTAGGGAGGAAAAACAATCATAGAAAGCAATCATGTCGAAAATATGAGTGCATTTAATGGTAATTATTACACTATTTTAAATATGTAACCAATTAATATTAGACTTTGTTTTGTTAAATTTCAGCCTCAACATTATCATCTGCTCGCCTTCAAAAATAACTCAGGCACTTCAATCATATTACATACACCTCCATTCCGAAAATGTAATTGAACATGAATATAGGAATTATCTCTGAAAGATAATGATGCTAGGGAACAACATGAATATGTGTAACAAAGGTAGGTGAACTTGGCTAAGAGAATGAAGTATGGAAACTGTAACTTATCTGCCCACTTTCAAATCAGATCTTTCCAGTAAGCCAAACAACTATGTACCCAGTCTATGGTTGGACTCACAACTGAGTCTATAAAGGAGCGTTGTAGTTATTTTTAGATACAACAAGTTGGTGCTATATTCTTGTAACAGTTCTGTTCCTTTAAGACCTGTTCTTCTAACTGATCACAAATCTTCTAAGTTCTAATGCAAAGTGAACTTTGGATACCTGTGAGAAATAAGATGCATAAAGACTTCTTTCCTATGCCAATTTTTGGCAAGTACTTTCTTGAACCTACAATGTTAACATACAACAGAGAATTGCTGATTAAAAAGTAAGTGAATATAATTCCCCAAAAAATTGAAAGGCAAATAGTTCCTAATTTGAATATTATACTTGACATACTTATGCTTGAAAGGCAGACATTGTGCTATTTTATGCTCTGAAACCATTTTTATTTAAAGTACTGAAACAAAAAGGAATACCATATCTCTTGTTATAAACCTTCTGCCGCATACTTTACCAACAAAACTGATTGTGAAATGAAAGAGATAAGGTGGGTGAGGTAATATCTTTTATTAGACCAACCTTTGTTGATGAGCAAGACAAGCTTTCAGGCTTACACAGAGCTCTTATTAAGAGCATGTAGAATTGATCTGTATAAGCTTGAAATATTGTCTCTCACCAACAGAAGATGGTCCAATAAAAGCTATTACCTCATGCACCTTGTCTCTTTAATGTCTTGAGACCGCTGACATTGCTCCAACAACATTGCGTGTGAAGTTAAAGACTCAGAAAAATACTTAATTTTCATTGCCTGAATCATAAAAATGAGATGTTGATGCATATAAATGTTGTTTCCTATTTGTTAACTGGTATATTTAGTTTGTAAGTAGCCTTTCAAAACTCACTACCTGATTGGTGAGGAGTTAAATACTCACATTTGAGAAAAATTGATACATACAACCATTATGTTTTGGAAGGATTAATGGGCATAATTAGACATTTTCAAATAAAAATGGAATATATAAACCATTGTCAGTCACATTCGCTGAGCCAAGACAGTCCTGAGAAAACTCCAATGGGTCAGGGATTGATTGCCTCCTTTGCAGCCCACTTCACATGACTCATCTCTGAAACAATGTGGCCCAGCTGTATCAGTTTTAAAGGGGATTATGCAAGGAAGTTAAAGACTAATTACATTGCACGGAAACCCCAACACACTTGGATGCCTTTGTTGACCTCAATATAACCATCGACAACAGACTGTGCAAGTGATGCAAAGAAAGGAAGAGGTCAGTTCCCCCCACCAATACTTCTTTGTAATGGTACCTGTCCCTGCCCCAGAGATGCAGTTTGATGCAGCCCGCCCCCATGTGATTTCCAAGGAAAGAGAATGTCATTGCCTCCACAGGTTCAGTGGTGGGGAACCTGGCCATGCACTTGCCATGTGCTCAGCATGGGCCCCAGTCCAGTCCACCTCCACATCCCAGGCGAGTCTCAATGAATTCCCTCACAACTGGCACTCAGTGACTCCGGGCCAGTGACAACTTCATAGATGCCAACGCCACATGAGGCTTGAATATCCCAGTGCGGCCAAAGGTGACTCCCAACATCGTAGAGCACTGGTGAGACAGGGTATTCCACTGGCGGGCCACGAGACAGTTTGTTTACATCGACCGTCCACAGGCACAGCTGCCCGCAACTCCCAGTGGCCGCGGTTCACTGTTCTAAGAAATCCCCAGACCCTAGCTATAGATCAGGTAAGACCAGCATCAGAATCAACCCCTTCTCTTCCTGTCAAGTACCACCAATAGGTAGACATCTTTAAAAAAAAAAACAATCATGGTTGTCTTACCACCACTCCAGGACCATATCTGTCCAAATGAGGGGCAGCCTGGGATGAAGATATCTTTTGGCCACATTTATGCAATGTCAGAACCAGAACTGGCTGCCTTGCATTCCAAGCTCCTGGAGAATCTGGGCAAGGTGTTTATCCAGCCATTCAGCTGTGCTAGGTCCCTTGTTCTTTTTGTCAAAAAGGAAGGTGAGTTTGTGTGCCTATATGTGGATTAAAGGTGATTACTCAACCAAGTAATCATCCAAAACCGGTACCCCCTTCCACTCATCTTGGGAGTTGCTGGACCGTGTGTGTTCAGCCCACATACTAACTATGCTCATCCTGCAAAGAGCCTACCAGCTGGTAAGGATCAGAGCAGGGGATGAAAAGATGATGGCTTTTTGAACCCAGTATAGCCATTATGAAGACTTGGTAAAGTACTTCAGTCTCTAAATGGTCCTGCCACTTTCCAACATTTCATGAACAAGGTATCCCATAAAACCTTAGACCACATGTTGAGTGTTTACCTCAATGGTATATTTGACTTTTCTGAGAGTCCTGAACATCCAGCACGTCTGATCAGTCCTGGATCAGCTCCGCCAACATGCTCTATCTGCAAAATTTGAAAATTGCAGCTTCAGTCAATATTCCATACAGTTTCTGGGCTACATCTTATCACCTGAGGGCCCCAAAGTGGACCCGAGCAAAATGGACACCGTTCAGAGCTGGGGAGCACCTTGAAACATCAAGGAACTGCAACACTTTCTGGGGTTTGCTAACTTTTATAGATGCTTAATTCCTGAATTTTCAGTCCAGATAAACCCATTGATAGCACTTCTATGCAAGAACAACTCCTTCACCTAGACTCCAGTGGCACAACAGGTGTCCGACCAGCTCAAGATGGCCTTCATCAGTGCATCATTTCTGGCATACCCTGACGTGACACAGCCCTTTGTTGCCGAGACCAATGTCTCCAGAGCAGCCATTTAGGGCATACTATCCCAAAGATATGGCCTCAAATAACATCTCCTCCCTTGTGCTTACTACTTATGGAAGCTTATTCCAAGAGAACAGAATTATGAAATACTAGATACTCCACTTCTAGAGAACAAGGTCACCTCCAAAGAGTGGCACCACTACCTGGAAGGGGCTCAGCACCCAATACAGGTATATACGATCATAAAAGTCTAGAATATTTTCACAAGGCTAAGGAGTTAAACCAAAGACAGATCCGCTGAGCCCTGTTCTTCATACATTTTAACCTATCACTTATCTCCCTGCTACCTAGAAGAAGGTCATCTACACCCTGTTCTGAAAAGGGGAGTATCTCACCAGCCAAGACACCTCTTGCATGAAGCCACCCCACATCAGAATTTCCTTGACACTGCAGTTTCCCAAGACCTCAGCAGCAAAGAAGGAGCCCTCTCCCAAAGAACTTGAGGGAGGAATCAAGGAGCTACAGCAGATATAGGATAGCTTACTCTATGGCAAGGGTTTCCTGTATATCCCACCAGGACAGCCCCAACTGTAAGTACTGAGATTCAGCCATGATTCCCAACTTGCAGGGCTCTTCAGCTGCCTCAAGACCCTTCACCTGATTGCACCTCTGGTATCCCTGGACGTGAGCCAACAATGCACTCCTATGTAGATTCTTGCAAGAAGTGTGCTTGGAACAAGAGTCCACACACAAGACCCCTTGACACTCTAATACTCGCAGATACCCCAGCTAGACCTGGGGCAGCCATCACCCTAGATTTTACAGTGGATCTCTCAGTGTCTGACAGATATACCATGATCCTCACCAGTTAAATATCCACATTTACCCCCACTGCCACCCTGCCCACCATGGAAGAGATGGCTCAAATTCTGGTCACACATATTGTCTGTCTCCATGGACACCCTGAACCGGTCACATCTGACCAACATCCACAATTTGTGTTACAGTTATGGCACAAAACCTCATAGCTGCTTGGTGCCCAACCCTACGTGTCCTCCACCTATTGCTCACAAATTGATGGCCAGAGCGAGAGTGAATCAAGGCTTAGAACAGTATATATGGTGCTTTACAAATTCTCATCAGAATAACTGGTTGAATCTCCTGCTCCAACCAGAATTTGCCCACACCACCACCACCATCAGGATATACCTGGTGTTCTATGTATCACTGCTGAAGCCAAATGTCAATAAATCTTTTGCTCACCAACAACAATCACTTCCCCCCTTCAGTTCGGATCCAGGGTCACGATGAATATAAGGTGTAACAGGGTCAGGCCAGAGGGCTACAGGAGAGTACTGGAAGGCAGATATATTATCCCCAGGATAAGCAGGTCCTTTTTCCCTTGGTAACTGAACAGAGGTCACTCTAGGTTGATTAGGTCACCTTGGGCCAATCAAGGGCCTGTCAGAACCTGTTAAAATCCTCCCCTCCAGCCAGATAGGTGTGTGAGATAGGAGTTGTGAGAGGAAAGCGCTCTACTGGAGAGCTGGACAGTGTGGACGCTGACAAGCACCAGGTACAGGTATATAGGTGAAGGGCAACGGAAATCCTACCCAACAGGGTGAACAGCCTTTCTGGGCCCCAGAGGTCTGAGGAAAGAGACCTTGCTGGAAGGGAAAGACTGAGATGTGTGCCTGGTTTGTTGCCACCACGCCTGGAGCGGCTACCAGAGACTAAGAGGCTCCTCCCCTTCCCCCATCAGGGAGACTGCGAGGAACTTTGTTCAGGCAAGGTATGGACAGCAAGTCCAGGTGCATGGGGAAATTTTGAGGTAGAGCAGACTACCCTCGCCCACCACTAAGTGGAAGCGAGGAACCCACTGAGGCAGAGAAGGAGCTCTGTCACAAAGGTTAATGAGATTTTGGATATTAAAATCAAATGCAATTCCCTCTGGTACTCATTGATTGGGAAAACTATGGCCTGAGGAGCACTCCTAGGAACAAATGTCCATAAAGCTCCTCCCCCCGCCAAATAAACCTGGCCTGGTGGGGGGGTGCCCCTGGAAGAGGACTGATAAGGATTGGCATGACTCAAACCTGGGTTGGCAGAGCCACCAATGGTCACTCTGCGGCAACTGTAACCTGGTTGGTCCCTGTGACCTGCATGCTGCAGTGGACATACACTACAGGAATTCCTGCCTGAAAGACCCACTTGGCAGTTCCTTTGTAGGCTCCCAGTTGGACCCTTGATGCCACATAAGCCCACAGGGCATACTAGGAATCATTCAGGCCACAATACAGATCCCCAATGAGCTGCCACAAATGACTCTACTTTGCTCCCAAACTCCCAGCATCTGACTTTGATTCTGATTCTTGCTCTGGACCCAGAACCCTGACACCAGTCCTGACCTCTGGTACTGACCTGGGCCCAAAAATCTGCTTGACCTCTGACTCAGGACCATGACAAAGGCTTCTATGTGTATAAAGAAAAACAACTTTATTAAGTTTTCAATTCTGTTATAGCTTAATACAATTAATTTTTGACAGACCCACATCATAAGTAAAATATTAAACCATTGTTTTAAAATGTCATTAACTTGGTAGAACTGAGTATTTATTGGGCACACAGACTTAAATCTAGACTTCCACTTGGTAACAGTTTTACCGTGAGATACATAAAAATACTAACCATATTTCTCTTTCCCATTCTTTTAAGTTTTTCAACAATAGGTGCATGTATCTCTTTTAGCAGATCATTTTAAGTTTAACTCATTGCAGAAGAAAATATTTTTTCTATCTTCATTAAAGGAGTTCTTGAGGGAAATTATTTCATTGTATGAGTAGAATAAGATACAGTTACTTTTAATGTAATTTACTTTTAACTGACCTCATAATTTTTGTTTGTTTGTTTCTCAGGCAAGATACTCTAAGAATGCAAGCTCTGTTTCAAGTACATGAGACAGTGATAACCAATATGTCATATCACACTGATCCTTCCCACTTGTTTTCCCACAACCTCTGCCTTCTTTTCCTAATTCAGATCATCTTTGTTGTCTCACTCTTCAGTAATTATAATGATCAATTATTTCAGCAGCACAAGATCCAGCAACTCACTGTCTACAGGTATAGTATATCAAGGATGCTTACATTTAACCTTGCTCTCCAAATACTCTAGGTCAGTTCCTCTCAGCCTATTTACCATTGTGGGCTGCATATGCAGCTCTCTGTGTTATGTGGGCCTCATTCACACAATGTATATATACTGCCTGTATGGCCCTGAGGAGGTCACATGGGCCATAGCTGTGAGCTCATTTGGCCGCAAGCGGCCCTCAGGTTGAGAATCATTGCGCTAGGTATTATCCATAAACAACAGAATTGTATTGAACAAGTGTAGCTTTCTCAAGATATTCATATCTCCCATCATCCACTTCAGAATTTATCCAAATCAAAAGTTCATGTTGTTAAGGCACTGCTCATTTTTACTACTTAGTACTCCCAATGCTGTTACCTTCCACACTTGGCTTAATGTCTGAAAGTGTTTTGAATCTTTTGGTTTGTTATGGCATCAAACATTATCTGTGTTTCCTCAAATAAAGTGTCAGCAACCAGAGAGTTAAGACCTAAATCACATCTGAAATTGATATTAAGTCCTAAGATAGCCCATGGAGCTCCAGGAACCACATGGTCACAATCAAGTTCTAACTGGAACTAAAACAAACAAAAAAACTCTTAGCAAATTAAAACATTAAATGCATTCAAACATGAAAAAGTGTAAGTGTTCAAATGAGTGCTTTGTTGACATGCAAATAACACTAGCTGGCAAGATGTACTCCTAGTAAAAGTTTAATACAGTAATATATACATATTGGGGGCTTTGTCTGGAACACAGTAGTCTACAGAGCCTGCCATTTCAAATTAGATTATATTTTTATCACATTTTACAAAGGTGTAACAAAAATAATAGTGCTGTTGATACAATTATGTTATGCCCCTGTTCTCCCATCCTCCCCCTCCATCCCACACATCTCTCACACCCACAGACTACATTTAATTGTTTGGGTTTAATATTGTTGTCTGGATTAATTTAGGAAAAATGTGCTGCTTTCTCTAACATATAGATATAAGAAAAGAAATAAGAAAGGCATGCCCATTTAGACAAATTAAATTCCTTTTATTATTCTGTTATTAACTTTGCATGGCTCTCTTTAAACTGGCAGGCAATACATACCACTGCCTCTTTTCCCCCCTGAGAATAAGTCAAGAGTGGTTGGTACCTTTAAGATGGGTGCATCTTCGACTGCCCTCAAAGTCACTTTCTGTTTCAAGGTTTTCAGATTACTGTTCAACATTCTAAGGCTAAACTGCTAGTAAACCCACTGCAAGAATCACTTAATTTACAGAGACCAGATTTTAATTTTTTATTTGAATCAGAGTCATCATACTGAGCACGTGTCCATAGAAAAAACTAACCTGAATTTTAAAATGTACTACTTCTACTGGACACTACCCAAAATGAAATGTTTATATATTTTCCATCAGAAGAGTCATTTCCTGCATACATAATTATTGTGTCAGAAAATTGTGATCTTCCAATAACCCTTTATAATCTTGCAAAATGTTTACAATGTGTGCGGGTGTCAGGGTTCCCTCCACACTCTGAACTCTAGGGTACAGTCGTCGGGACCCGCATGAAAGATCCCCTCCCCCCTCAAGCTTATTTCTACCAGCTTAGGTTAAAAACTCCCCAAGGTACAAAATCTCCTCTGTACCCTGAGAAAAGGTAATCGCTGCCACCACCAAGTGATTTAAACAAGAACCAGGGGAAAGGACCACTTCGAGTTCCCTTTCCCCCCAAAATATCCTCTCAAGCCCTTACACCCCCTTTTCCTGGGGAGGCTTGAGAATAATCTCCTAACCAATTGGTACAAAGTGATTAAAGACCCGACCCCTGGGTCTTGGAACAATGGAAAAATCAGTCAGGTTCTTAAAAGAAGGATTTTATTTAAAAAGAAAGGTTAAAATCATCTCTGTAAAATCAGGATGGTAAATATCTTTACAGGGTACTCAAATTCAAAACTTAGAGGATCCTCCCCTCTGGACAAAACTTTAAAGTTACAGAAAAAACAGGAATAACCCCTCCCTCTAACACAGGGAAAGTTCAAGCTACAGAAAACAGGAATAAACCTCCCTTTTAACACAGTGAAACCTTCACAAGCAAAACAAAAGAAAATCTAATGCACAATGTCTACCTTACTTATTGTAATATTGGAGATTTGGTTGAGGATGGGTTAGAGAAGATGATTTCTTGCCTGGTCCCTCTCTTAGCTGCAGAGAGAGAACACAGACTCAAACAAAGAGCTCACACAAAACCTTCCCCTCTCCCAAGATTTGAAAGTATCTTGTCCCCTTATTGGTCCCCTTGGTCTGATGCCAGCCAGGTTACCTGAGCTTCTTAACCCTTTACAGGTAAGCAGCAATCTTAATCCTTAGCTGTATGTTTATGACAGCGGGTATATAAGCTGATGGAAGGTTGTTTCATAAGAACAGTCTGAGTTATAACCTTTACAACTCAAGACTGTTCTTAAGAAACAACCTTCCACCCCTCTCCCTCAAAATGTAATTTAAAAAATATTCACTAGTTCAAAAAATCCCATTTCCTCATAGTTCTCCATTCTGTCAATTCTGCTTGCACTTACAAGTATGTTTTCATAGCAACATGTGGGAGGTAAGCACATAAATCCCATTAATAAATAACAGGATTTGTGAAACTATGTTCCTTTGGGCATCCACCACTTAAAATATTCTAAATCATTTCAGCATGGATTTAATGTGGTTCAAAATGTGAGAAGAGGTTTTACCTGTCCTCCTGGGCCTTTTACTTTAAACTCAGATTTATTGCTAATCCAAATTTAAATAATTCCTGTAACACCAAAAAAAAAAAGTATAATCAGTTTATTGCATAATTGTTTTGCCAGGGAAATGATTCATAAAGTGATGCACTTGATTTTTTTTACAAAATCGAAACTGTAAACACATGCACAAATACGTTTTACAGCAGTTTATCTACAACTGGAAGGGGATTAAGATTGGACTACTTTAATTTGCAGGTCTCACATTAAAAACATCATTATTTTTCTTCAGGGGTGCTATTATGCATGGAAACTTGCAAAAAAAAAGTTATCTACTTAACATCAGTATTTTAGTTTTTTTAACTACCAAAAGACATAAGGCTAAATTGTGCAGTCCTTAGTCATGCCCCTGAAATCAGAACATTGCACTGGGATTTGGCCCAATAATGTAACATAGGAAATGACCTGTTGGATTGGACCAGTGGTCCATCTACTCAAGAATCCCGTAACTGATTGATGCTTCAGAGCAAGCACCTTGCAGTACATAATTATGGGATACCCTGACCACAGAAAAATCCCCAATAGCTAGTGACTGGATCATGTTACAAAGCAGCGGTTTTAGAACCCTTCCAAAATTGTTCATTTTATAATATTTATTATAACAACTCTGGCTAATTTTGTTAGCCACATATGTCTAATTCTTTTTTGAATCCTGCTAAGATCTTGGTCCCATTGATATCATGTGGCAATGAATTCCACAGATTAATTGCATGTAGTCTGAAAAAAATAATTTTAACAATTTTCAATTTGCCACTTTTCAGTTTCATAGAATTTTTGTATTTTGAGAAAGAATTATTAGACTTTGCCAATTTTCTGTATATCATTCTTTTTTCTTTTTTTGGGGGGGTATACTTTTGTCATTTCCCCTTTTACATGTATCTTAACTTAGGTAAATAGTTCCAATCTTTTCAGTCTCTCATCATATGAGAGGTTTTCCATGACCATAATCTTTCTCATTATTCTTCTCTGAATATCCTTTAGTTTTGCTATATCCTTTCTGAGCCAGTGTGACCAAAACCAAATAATGTATAGTATTTCAGGCTTGTATATGTGTGTTTTATTTATATATTGGTTTCGTCATTGAAATTGTTAGAACAAATGTTAATGGCATTGGTCTTGTCACTGGACCACTGTACAATTAGGAAATGGATTGAGATAATTCTTTCATTTTATATATATCACCCAAGGGCCTTTATATTTTTATAGACAGTTCTGATCTGGATCAGATTCAAAATAGTGACCTACAGGTGAAAGGCATCACCATCCCATTAGGTTGAGGAGTCAAAGTAGAAAGTTTCCTTCCAGTGCCTTTGCTTACACCTTTTATGAACCTATTTCCTACTATGCATAGAGTAGAGTGCACCTTATCAATACAATCCAACAATAAGATGTTACAAGAACCCTGTGCAGAACCATGCAGAAGAAAAAAGGTTATGGAACCAGGATACAGAATAAATAGAACAGATGCCCATTATAATGTTAAAATGCAGATACATTTTACAGACAAAATTTGTTTCAACAAAGTTAAATTATAAAATGCAATTTGAATGATTTCTCATCTGCTTCAAATTTGCACAGAAGGAACTTCAAAAAGATAAGGATGTATCATCATCATTCTGAAAATGAAACTGCCATCCAAAGTCACATTACTGTTGTTCATTCTCCTCTGAAGAAATAAGCACATAACTCACTTGCAGTGGCTGACTCATTAGAGGGGAAACACCATAAAATTTTCGATATCCTCCAGGGAAAATGTCTGCATGGGTAAGATAGTGAAGAATTAAGGGATATGTGAACCTTAAGCAACCTCCCAATTGATTATACTTAATTAGCTGCCAGGCACTATGACAGTTTTAACCATAAAAATTCATTGATCCATTGGACTTGCAATGGACACAGGTCATTTTGAGCTTGCAAAAATATGCAGGATAAGCCTCTTTACACAGCAACTGTTTTAGAGCTAGCAAAAACATTAAATACATTAAACTAATAAAATTTAATAGTTATGACATAATGGGCTTTCAACTAATACCTTTCTCAAGTACTATTAGGTGTTGTTTCACCCATGATAAATATCTTCTTCACACAAGCATCTTCAAAGTAAAATTAGTGTTTCACCACTGAGTCATAAAACTGTAATCAAGAGGTAATTACTATCAAGAGATGAAGTCTCAGATAACACTGGTCTACAATTTTTGAGAAGTCGTCTGCTTCAGAGATAAAATGTGCTATTTAGTATGTATTTTGATGTGCTGAATTCAAATATGACAATTAAAACAACTGATTGGCTACTGTTTCTAAGATAGTTAAGTTTTTACATTTTATGTCTATATATATTGTGTAGATAGTAGAGTTTTAATCATAAATTGTAAACCTAGGTCTTTTCATGTGTTTATGGTTGCTTTACATGATACTATTTCACCTGTCCTGTTTATGTAACACTTTAAAAATCAGCAAAGGGGTTATAAAAATAAAATTTATTATGAAACAAAAGGCAAAAAACTATTATGTACATAGTTAGTCCTATTCAGTGTTTACTTGGCGCTTCTTGGCTTGTCTCTTGTATTCATTAAATGGAGCATCTCTTGTCACTGTCCAGCAATAGTCTTCAAGCATCGATGGGCTCCATTTGCCCAGATAGCGTTTCTCCATTGTTGCACTGTCCTGGTGAAATCGCTCGCCATGCTCATCGCTCACTGCTCCGCAGTTCGGTGGAAAAAAAATCTAGATGAGAGTGCAAAAACTGTATCTTTAGTGACATGTTGCAACCAAGGCTTTTGTATGCCTTGAGGAGGTTTTCCACCAACAACCTGTAGTTGTCTGCCTTGTTGTTTCCGAGAAAATGTATTGCCACTAACTGGAAGGCTTTCCATGCCTTTTTTTCCTTGTCACGCAGTGCATGGTCAAATGCATCATCTCGAAGAAGTTCACGAATCTCAGGACCAACAAAGACACCTTCCTTTATCTTAGCTTCACTTAACCTTGGAAATTTTCCACGAAGGTACTTGAAAGCTGCTTGTGTTTTGTCAATGGCCTTGACAAAGTTCTTCATCAGACCCAGCTTGATATGTAAGGGTGGTAACAAAATCTTCCTTGATTCAACAAGTGGTGGATGCTGAACACTTTTCCTCCCAGGCTCCAATGACTGTCGGAGTGGCCAATCTTTCTTGATGTAGTGGGAATCTCTTGCACGACTATCCCATTCACAGAGAAAACAGCAGTACTTTGTGTATCCAGTCCGCAGACCAAGCAAGAGAGCAACAACCTTCACATCGCCACAAAGCTGCCACTGATGTTGGTCATAGTTTATGCACCTCAAAAGTTGTTTCATGTTGTCATAGGTTTCCTTCATATGGACTGCATGACCAACTGGAATTGATGGCAAAACATTGCCATTATGCAGTAAAACAGCTTTCAGACTCATCTTTGATGAATCAATGAACAGTCTCCACTCATCTGGATTGTGAACGATGTTGAGGGATGCCATCACACCATCGATGTTGTTGCAGGCTACAAGATCACCTTCCATGAAGAAGAATGGGACAAGATTCTTTTGACGGTCACGGAACATGGAAACCCTAACATCACCTGCCAGGAGATTCCACTGCTGTAGTCTGGAGCCCAAAAGCTCTGCCTTACTCTTGGGTAGTTCCAAATCCCTGACAAGGTCATTCCGTTTGTGACGGTGTACCCCATAAAACTGTATGGGGAGATGCTTATAAATGTATACATGATGTAACTGGACTATGCTTTATGCTACATGTGCCATGTAACATATCTCTGTGAAAGTTATGTCCTACTGAATTTATTCCTCCTGTTTATATGCATATATCATTTTTGTAGTTGAAGTTATGAATATTGGTTGTATTTATTGAGAAAGGAATGTGCAGGTTAAGTGCCCAGTCAAGAAGCACTTAACAGACAATAGAACTTGCAGACCCCAATCCACATCTGAACTTTGCCAGGAATGTGGCTGGTCTGAGAAGGAACTGAGTTGTGCATAGACAGGTGACTTGTCCACGTGACCCCAACTCCTTTTGGTAACTGGATGCCACACAGGGAGAGGGAGGGGTGTCCACCCAGAGGAGAAAATCTATTTAAACCCCGAGGAAACCCCTCCATTTTGTCTTCAGCTGGCTAAAGAAAGAAGCTCTCCACCCCCCAAGGACACCCGAGAGACTGAACAAAGGACAAAGACATTAGGGGGGTGAGTGATTGCTGGACCCAGGCTAGAAGGAAGATAGCCTGTTTACTGGACCTAGTGAGGTTTTTATCTGTACACAGGGTGATTAGACATAGAACTGCGTGTTCTATTTTATTTTATTTAGTAATTCATTTTGTTCTGTCTCTCACTACTTGAAATCAGTTAAATCCTATTTTCTGTACTTATTAAAATCACTTTTTACTTATTAAGTTTCCTGGAGTACGAGCTGGTACCTGGGGAAGGCAAACAGTTGTGCATATCTTTCTATCTTTGAAATAGAAGGCGAACTATTTATGAGTTTACCCTGTATAAGCCTTATGCAGGGTAAAACGGGTGTATTAAGGGTTTAGACCGCTTAGGGAGCTGGGCACCTGGGTGTCAAAGGTAAGAGCGCTTCCAGGAGCCTTACCGTGGTAAGTGGACTTGGCTCGGACCGGAGTCTGTGTTTGCAGCAGATCAGTGGAATCTGGCTCAAAACAGACAGGATTCGGGAGTCTCTAGCTGGAAAAGGCCTGGAAGCAGGGGTAAAAGTAGCCTTGGCACACCAAGTGGCAGCACCAAGCAGGTCTCTGTGACCCAACCCGTCACAGTAGGTGTACCCCATAAAACTGTATGGGGTACACCGTCACACAGTTCACCTTGTGTTATGAGGTGTGGTTCAGAGGAGGAGGATGGGAGAAAATGTGGGTCCTGTGACATTGATGGTTCAGGACCAGAAGTTTCATCCTCTTCCTCTTCCTCGTCTGACTCAAGTGAGAATGATTCTGGTGCATCAGGAACCGGCAGTCCTTCTCCGTGGGGTACTGGGCGTATAGCTGATGGAATGTTTGGATAATGCACAGTCCACTTTTTCTTCTTTGACACACCTTTCCCAACTGGAGGCACCATGCAGAAGTAACAATTGCTGGTATGATCTGTTGGCTCTCTCCAAATCATTGGCACTGCAAAAGGCATAGATTTCCTTTTCCTCTTCAACCACTGGCGAAGATTTGTTGCACAAGTGTTGCAGCATATGTGTGGGGCCCACCTCTTGTCCTGAGCTCCAGTTTTGCAGCCAAAATAAAGGTGACGGGCTTTCTTAACCATAGTGGTTATTCTGCGCTTTTGTGATGCAAAAGTCACTTCACCACAAACATAGCAGAAGTTATCTGCACTGTTCACACAAGTACGAGGCATCTCGACTCACTTTGGCTAAACAGAAATGTGTCCCTTTGCAAAAACAAACACTGACAAATAAGAGAGCACGACACTGTATGATTTCTAGAGCTGATATAGGGCAATTTGTTCAGCAGAGTGCTGTAAGCTTCGTTATGATTGCATCATCCTTGACTTCTAGGAATAACATGATGCAATTCATATCATGTATGACGCAATACCAGCTTCAGATTGCATCATTCATTGTTTTGCCTAAAAAGCAAGTACTGTCCAAACCCAGTCATAGATTTATTCATAGATCCAGTCAAAGATGTATTTTAGTCATTTTTGGTTTAAATTGAGATCCCTTCCCTTTATAACTCACTTATCCTCCGCCATTCCCAAGTCAAGGGTTGTATATACTGACCCAATAGCATGTCTTGAAAACTAGAGCCAATCAACAATTTTAAGCATCATTTTCGTTCTCAGTGACCCAGAATTTGTAAAGTTTGACTACATTTATTTCAGAAGCATTTTGGCTGTAAAGCAGTGTTACATGAATGAGAAATAACTAGTACTGAGTGTTAAATACAGTCAGAATACTCCTGGTGACACTACTGCTTAATTATTACCAAACGTGCCCTAAGAAGCAGAAATTGCAGCAGCAGTAAGCTATTAACAAATCTGAGGGTTTTTAAAACCAAACTTTAAATAAATAATAAGCCAGCCTTACAACTACAGCCCACTGTGAGAAGATAAAGAAACAACATCCACCCATAGTCTTCTTGCCTTCTTTTAAACTTCAATCCATTTTCATTAATCTTTCAGTTTAGTTGCTGTTGAACATGATTTGAAAACAGCAAATTATGCTTTCAGGGGTTGCACAACATGAGCAATGATTTGCATATGCATTGTTTAATCAATACTAATGGCTGTTCTATATCTACAAGTATTTATTCTTAAGCATAAAAGGCATTATCACCAAATGGACGTAATTAGTTTTCTAACATCTAACACCATTAATTTGGTAGTTATTTAACATGACATACATTAAAATGATTTACTAGAACATGTTAGCAGAAATGTGCAATTAGGTGATAACTTTCCCATTTGACCTAACGTTTTGGGGTCATAGTTTACTATAATTGAACACAGAGCAGTACTATTGATTTTGTTTTAAAAGAACTCTCTATGACATATGGTTTAAAAATGTATAATACTAGTATTAACTGTATCAACAATCCACATCCATGTCTAATCATATGATATAAATCAAACCAGAAAGATATAATCAGAGAGACATTTTGACAAGTTGTTAAACTCTCATCAAAATTATGCTGCATTTTAAGGTCAAGTTATTGCAATATGACAAATCACAACCTAAACTTAAATTTGAAGATATTCATAAATGAAAATCATTTTTAGGATATTCTACTCACAGTGAACACAAATTCACAGAAACGCTATATGAACATTTTCCTCAACACCAAAGTTTCATTTTGCTGAGGGAAAAAAATCATGATAAAACTTTGTATTTCAGAAATAAAAGAGAAACAGGTGTAGTAATAAATAATATTTCTAGTAATATACTAATAGGCACCTTAGAAATGTGACAGAGTGGTGAGACAAAAATACACAGGAGATTTGAGTTCATAGAAAGTTTTAAATGAAACAATTCATTATTGATTATTATTTGTATTCTAGTAGGGCCCACAATGTGTTAAGCACTGTCCAAGTGCATAGGAAGAAAGCCTGTACCTCAGAGTGCCCATAAGGAATCCTTCCTTTCCAAACTAATCTATTTGCTTTTAATCCTTCAGAAGCCTCTTACACCTCTTTCCTATGTTTTGTTGCTGGCATAGCTACCTCATCTGTAGTAATGTTTAAAAAAAGGAGACACTGCTGCACCCGTGCTTGTCACTTCCTAGCTCACTATTAGTTCCTATCATAGTCTGAAACTCTACATTGTATGTTGGAGAAGGGTTACTACTTTGTACAATATAACTGTTATACTTTATGCTATAACTCATCCCCCCCCCCTCCTCCCATTTCATTGGGAAAAGCAGTTAGAATATCAGTGACAATGGAATCGGACACATAAATGATGATACAACCACTAGACGCACTGGGAGCAATCAGTAATTAAAGCATCAGCAAGAGGTGGCTCTAATTGTAGTAACAGGCACAATATGATCAAGGAGCAGTTATTACACAGATATGAATAGTTTTAATTTTAGTCCTTTTACAGCCATCACTTCTATACTTCACCATGATGTGTTACTGTGTGCCTATGTGACTTAACTTTTCAAATGTAAACTGAAAAAAAAAATCTTACATCTCTCTGAAGTAAAGTAGTTTAACACACAGGTGTAGCCACTGACCTGGGCTGATGACTCTGAACCATTGCACAATTACAAACACAAACTGTAAAGAAGAGAGCAGGAGATGTGCAGTGCTGTGCTTTCCTTTTGCTCTTCTAGGCTAGGAAGAGAGTCTATCCAGCAACAGGTATCAATTTCCCACTTTTGAGTTTAGATGTCTCTCTCTTGTTACTACTGCCACAAACGCCTTTGTTATATTTTTAAAAGCAGTTCTTCTCTCGGTCTGAGCCTGTGATGCTGTCAGCCTGGCCTGCCTGCCACACTGTATCAATGACTATCGAAGTGACCTGATTACCCCTAGCGGGTTCAGTGCTTGTCTGTGTGCTCTGCTCCAAGAGCTCTGCTTCCGCTGCTTTTGACTGCTCTTACAGACCGAATCTGTACTGCCAACAGTCTGTATCCAACCCTGATTCGTCTGTGTAAAGCATGCACAGTTACTTACAGAACTCTTGCTGCCATTGCCAAGCTGTGCCATTGCCTACACAATGGCCTAGCTGCTGCTGGTTGTTGCTGTACTGTGCTACTGTCTTCCCCAATGTCCATAAGGCAAACTGCACGCCTTCAGTATCATAGAATCATAGAATCATAGAATCTCAGGGTTGGAAGGGACCTCAGGAGGTCATCTAGTCCAACCCCCTGCTCAAAGCAGGACCAACCCCAACTAGATCATCCCAGCCAGGGCTTTGTCAAGCCTGACCTTAAAAACCTCTAAGGAAGGAGATTCCACCACCTCCCTAGGTAACCCATTCCAGTGCTTCACCACCCTACTAGTGAAAACGTTTTTCCTAATATCCAACCTAAACCTCCCCCTCTGCAACTTGAGACCATTACTCCTTGTTCTGTCATCTTCTACCACTGAGAAGAGTCTAGATCCAGCCTCTTTGGAACCCCCTTTTAGGTAGTTGAAAGCAGCTATCAAATCCCCCCTCACTCTTCTCTTCTCTTCTGCAGGCTAAACAATCCCAGTTCCCTCAGCCTCTCCTCATAAGTCATGTGCTCCAGCCCCCTAATCATTTTTGTTGCCCTCCGTTGGACTCTTTCCAATTTATCCACATCCTTTTTGTAGTGTGGGGCCCAAAACTGGACACAGTACTCCAAATGAGGCCTCACCAGTGCCGAATAGAGGGGAATAATCACGTCCCTCGATCTGCTGGAAATGCCCCTACTTATACAGCCCAAAATGCCGTTAGCCTTCTTGGCAACAAGGGCACACTGTTGACTCATATTCAGCTTTTCGTCCACTGTAACCCCTAGGTCCTTTTCTGCAGAAATGCTGCCCAGCCATTCGGTCCCTAGTCTGTAGCAGTGCATGGGATTCTTCCGTCCTAAGTGCAGGACTCTGCACTTGTCCTTGTTGAACCTCATCAGATTTCTTTTGGCCCAATCCTCTAATTTGTCTAGGTCCCTCTGTATCCTATCCCTACCCTCCAGCGTATCAACCACTCCTCCCAGTTTAGTGTCATCTGCAAACTTGCTAAGGGTGCAGTCCACACCATCCTCCAGGTCGTTGATGAAGATATTGAACAGAACCGGCCCCAGCACCGACCCTTGGGGCACTCCACTTGATACTGGCTGCCAACTAGATATGGAGCCATTGATCACTACCCGTTGAGCACGACCATCCAGCCAGTTTTCTATCCACCTTACCGTCCATTCATCCAGCCCATACTTCTTTTACTTGCTGGCAAGAACACTGTGGGAGACTGTATCAAAAGCTTTGCTAAAGTCAAGAAATAGCACATCCACTGCTTTCCCCTCATCGACAGAGCCAGTTATCTCATCATAGAAGGCAATTAGGTTAGTCAGGCATGACTTGCCCTTGGTGAATCCATGCTGACTGTTCCTGATCACTTTCCCCTCCTTTAAGTGGTTCAGAATTGAGGGAATGTTTAATTGGAGGACTGTGTTTACAGCTAGCCAAGGACACCCAGAAAATACTAAAGTACATGTCATCTGCCCTTTTAATGGCCCTGACTGCTATGGTGCACATAAGAGATTCCCATTATGATAGTATCTTAGTGAACAAAGACCTTATAAATCACTGCCATTCCACAAAGCCTGTTCTGTTATAGTTCTCGTGCCCTTGCCAGTCATAGTTCACATTCTACTCCTGCTATTTCCATCATTAGTTTTACAGAATTAAAATATTATTTAATAGAACCTCCAAATACAGTTGTAATCGGAACCCAAATGTTACCCTAGTCAATGAGCAGATTACAGCTGGCCAGGAATATTTTTAGCAAAATGATTTTTCACTAGAAAATGCAGATTTGTCGAAAATGAAAAAGTGAAAGAAAGAACTTTTGTAAAAAAGTATTCTAAGTTGTCTCTGGCTCAGCACTACATAAAACAAAATATCATTATTTGTTAACAAATACCTTGGTTAACAAAGATATATATCATGCAGTAAATTATAACAATATTTTAAAGCCACAATTTCTATTCTGTCCCAAAGTACTTTTCTGTAACAAATACATATACTACCAAGGTAATGTTCAATGATACTTTACCATTACAACAACTCATAGAAACATACCAATGTCATGTACAGCCATGTATTAAAACTTCTGTCATAATCAGTAACTCTTTCAAATTAAGGTCAAGAGAGCTACTAGTATGCTTAGCAATCAGGAAAAAATCATCAATGCGAATTTCCACTTGAAGAGAACAATGATTTAAATTCAGGTGGCAAAAACTACCAACAAACAAATGAAGAGCAGTAAGTCAAGGCCACTACATTTCTACTGTCCTTGATACAAATGTTAGGAATATTCCTTTTCACTAGTCTATGCTACATGGACATTTCATCCTTTCAACTCTATTTCTCTCTCAACTTCAAAGTAATTTTCACTTTTTACATTCACTGAGGAGGTACTGGGAGAAGTAAAACATAGATATACAAAAGGTTAATTTATAAAAACATAACAATGATTTTAATTCACTAAGCTTAACTCCCACTGTTTGTTTCAGAAATAACATCTCTGCAAAAAACAGTAACCACAGCCAAGATAGAATCTAAATTAATCTCTTACCCCATCCATCTTATATTTGAATACATTATTAATGCTCCACCTTCTTCTTCTCCAATCCATAGACAAGTTATCTAGTGCCTTAATCCCACGCTTGTGTCTAGAAAAAATTGGAAAGTTAGCTACTTTTCTGTGCAGAACACAGATGATGAGAAGAAAGCACATGGAACATCAATTTCTCTAGTAAAGGTAATCTGGAACCCAACACTATATGGAATAAGAGCTAAATTTAAACCTCCTATTAAGACGACCTGGATTAATATTAAGGTCGTTTTGCTAAATCTTTCGGGTTTTAGTGTGGTTTTGAAAAGTCAAAATGGATTATATCTGACCCTCATCCTCCAAAATTTGTGTGTGGAAGGGATGTGTGGTGTATTGGAAAATGGTTCTATCTATTACAAACAGAGATGTGCAAATTCAGAATGGTTCTGATTTGGCAGTATTAGGTTGGATCCCATCTTATCTGGACTGCATAACCGTAAAATTCAAATGACCAGCTCCAGTTTTGGTCCATCTCTATTATTACAATTTTGTTTTACAATCCATTTTTGAACAGTGTGATCAGAATATTTTACATTTTTCATGAAGGCAAAATCACACATTTGGGGAAACAAAGGGAATCAGATTATTACAAGTGACCATCCCTTAAAAATAACATTAGGGTAAATGTTAATTTAAACTAAACATACCCAGCATCAAAACTTAGAAATACATCATAGACTGAAAGATATAAAGTGAATAAAATATGACAGTCTTCAAATCTTGTCTTCCTTGAACAGGCACTTTCTTATTATCCCCCCATACTGTTTTTATGCCCATGTCACATTTATTCTCATTTATGCTGTCCTTGATTCTAAAATACATAATTATTTATAATGATATTGCCTAGTCTTTCATTATAAACAAAAACACCCCCCAAAAAAAGAAACAAGCAAACAACAACAAAAACACAACAAAATATGATTTTATTTTAGTTTATGAAACAAATGCATGTAGCTCAAAGATTCATTTAACAATTAGTATTTGAAAATCTCCAAGGATATACTGTTCAGATGTTTTCCCCCTTTGACAGCTACATGAACTACTAACAACAATAATAAAAATAAGTACAAAATAAATACTTAAAAAGCACAGAATCATGTGACCCATTTATACTTGACATATGGGGCTGTATTTTACCCATGACGATTGTACACAATTGCCACCGGTTGATCAATAAATTGCAGCTCAAACATTCTCCCCAGGCTTTGTTCTTCCTCTCTAATGAGAGCTCAGCCACAAACCCTGATTCCTCTAATTAGAGTGGCTGCTCCTACCTCTTGCTTATGTAGGGTGGGTTAATAAGCTGCATCTGCCACAATGAGGTAAGCAGGGATCATATCACATATCTCTGCAAAATTTCAATATCTGCTATGAATAGGTCAAAGTTAAAACCAGAACCCAGCTTCATAGTTGCAATGCCACATATTATTATTTTAGAAATGATTGCAAATATTTACTATCTTTGTAGCACACAATAGTAATAAATAAGCACCAGGGCCAGCATTAAGGTTTTTAGGCCCTTACTGATGACAAATCTTAATGCAACAAGTAGCTTCAAAAAAGGTGGGAGACAGAGAATTTGGCTTTTACTTCATCCTCTCCTCTCCTTCATCCTCACATCAGTATAGTAGGAAAAGATGTTATTAGCATCCTTAGCATGAAAATACTGGAGTTATCTGCTTGGTGTTTAGATTTAAATATGGATAAGCACAAAAATATATTTTCCCTAAATTATAGGAAATGAATATTGGATCCAAACACGAATCATATCAAAATTAGGATAATGTAGATAGTTTTCTGTTTGGCAGATAATTCTGTGAGGTTTATGGGCAGCAATCATTGGAATTTTATGAGTCTAGCTTCCCACAAAAAACCTTCCACGGTGGGGCCTTGAGTCATCATTCCATTATTTTCATCTGAGTGCACAGGCTGCTTGGGAACAAATTAAGCAAAGGCTTTAACAACTAGTTTTATTTAAATACTCGCACTGTGTGATCCTGGCCGAGAGGACACTATAAGACTGGAGGCAGCACTAGACCCTTTCATTGAAAACAATGAAAGCAAAATTGAATGGATAGAGTTTGTGCGCGCGCACACACATACACACACAGACCACTAAGCACACACAGATCACTAAGCATAATTTTTTTTAGCGACAGAGGTTCCTTTGCTAGCATGAACGCAGCATTCTAATACACACACACACACACAAATATTTGTGCATATTCAGAAATAATGTAGTACTCATGAGCACGACACAAGCTATTACTTGTCTTTAAACAAAGTTTGCATTATCCAATGGGAAAGACATAAAGCAGGGGTCAGCAACCTTTCAGAAGTGGTGTGCCGAATCTTCATTTATTCACTCTAATTTAAGGTTTCGCGTGCCAGTAATACATTTTAACATTTTTAGAAGGTCTCTTTCTATAAGTCTTTAATATATAACTATTTAATATATAAATACTAAACTATTTTGTATGCAAAGTAAATAAGGTTTTTAAAATGTTTAAGAAGCTTCATTTAAAATTAAATTAAAATGCAGAGCCCCCCAGATTGGTGGCTAGACCCAGGCAGTGTGAGTGCCACTGAAAATCCACTCGTGTGCCGCCTTTGGCACGCGTGCCATAGGTTGCCTACCCCTGACATAAAGGTTGTTTTAAGAGTGTTTTTCCCCTCCTCTTTTTCTTTTAAAATGCAATTCCAGAAGTAGAATTCATAGGTAAGTGTTTAAGTACAGTCAACTTATATACATCATTAAATGAGGAGGTTAAAGCAGTGAATCTCCCACAAGTATAATACCTTTCAATAAAATTGCAGCTCTATTACAGTTTAATTTCTTGAGATTATGCGACATCCATTCTTAATCCATTCTTAATATCATACACAAATAGTAACAATTTGACTCTTCAGGAAAGAGAGCATCTATTACCTATATTTGGTAAAGCTCCAGGTAAATGTTATTCATTTTTAATATTGAAGTAATAAATAGCTGGGTGTCATCTGCACTGCAAACTCATCTCTCTGTATAATGAGAGTAAGCAGGATGTGAACAGAAAACATCAAAGGACCTAAAACCAACCCCAGAGGGATATAACTATTATATAGAGAGAGTTATACTGGCCTAAATAAACCAATGTCAAGCAATACACTGTACCAAATGATGGCATCAACAGTGGTGAAACACATGTATTAGAATCAATTAGCACATTCTTAACAGTGCCATTAACACCATCAGGTTCCAGAGTAGCAGCCCTGTTAGTCTGTATCCATAAAAAGAAGAGGAGTACTTATGGCACCTTAGAGACTAACACATTTATTTCAGCATAAGCTTTCGTAGGCTATAGTCCACTTCATCGGATGCATAGAATGGAACACACAGAAGCAAGATGTATATATACACACACACAGAAAAGGTGGAAGTTGCCATACCAATTCTAAGAGGCTATTAATTTAGATGAGCTATTATCAGCAGGAGAAAAAAAAAAACCTTTTGTAGTGATAATTAAGAAGGCCTATATCAGACAGTTGACAAGAAGGTGTGAGGATACTTAATCTTGGGGAAATAGATTCAATGAGTGTAATGACCCAGCCATTCCCAGTCATCAACCTAGGGTTAAACAGAGATGGGGAATGGCTGGGTCGCAGCAATATGATCCCCTTGCTCCCTATGGGTCCTTTGAAAATAAGAATGTGCTGCCCCTATTGCCTGTTGCCAACCTCCAGCAGGTGAAAGAGAACTGGTCATCCCCTTTAAGGTAATAGCTGCTACCAGATATGGGAGCCTCAAGGGAGCATGAGGTCTAGATTCTTGGTTCCCGGTGGCCTGGGTATGTGAGAGGAGCCCCTTGTGACCACTCTATCCACCAGAGTAACTTTGCAGTACAGCCCTAAGAGTTTAAGAGTAGCCTGGAGGGCATAATATGAGGCATTCCTTGGTACTTACCGCAGAGCTTTAATATTAATATATTTGCCATTTTTGCAGCTTTGTTCCCTCCAGCACTTTATGTTTTAAAAATTTATAACAGTGTGAGAAATAATATCTGCACGTTAAACATACATTGCTTGTAACAATTGCACATTTTCCTTAAGGAATAGAAACTCCCCACGTTATTATGGAAGGGACATCTGTCTATTACGGTTCTACCTTCCTCAGCTGGCTGAACCATCACCTTGCTCTATGGGAAAGGAAGTAAAGGGTCAGTAGTTTGGTAGTAGCACAGTTAGCTTCTTTCTGATAGCAAAAGCCATTGCATTCTTTTTGAGGAAGAAAAGTAGTGCTATCACCTGTAGGTTTACACTTCCTTCTTTAACATGACAATGTGGCAGAGACTTAAATAAAAATGAATACCAGTGACTATAATGCCATTAATTTGTTCTCCCACAAAGATGCCGATCATAAATCTAAACAATTAAAGGAGAAAGAGAAATAATACAAGAGGATCAAATGATGAATTATGAATAATAAATCAGTTTTATTACAAAAATATCACAAACAATATATGTTCCAATTAAAAATAAAAATCTTTGTTTAGTACTGCACCAGATAGCCAGTGTTTCAGTACTTATTTCTGGCAAATTTTCCAGAATATTTAGTGAGATTAGAATTCGAAATACATTTGAAAACCCTTTATTTTAATAAAGATTCTTAGTTTAGCAATGTTTAATGTTTAATTGAATAATTGATGTGCTGAAATCAAGAACTGAGTTTATTGGCACTTAGTCATGCCTCTGGCAAAATGTACTCACCAGGAGGTGAAAGGTAAAGTGAATTCTGCTTCTTTAGTAAACCAGTGTTTCAAATTTAATTTCCCTATCAGAAGATAAAGTCTTAATCTAAAAAATACACCTGGTAAAATCAGATTAGAAACAATTATCTATAAATCACAGAAAACAAATGAAGCATTAAAAAAACCCAGGATTCTGCATTTCCCCCCTCTTTTTTATAAACTTAAGTACTGAGTTAGTTTTTTAGAAAGGCATTGGAATTCCTTTTTTCCCCCCCCACTTAGGACTTGAAATTAAAGCATTGTTGGTGACACCTTTCTGATAATAATTAGCTAGGAATATAAAAGCAAATATGAATTATTCACCTGATTATTCATCTGCTAACTAGGATGTTTTCACCATATTTCATAGCATTGATAATATTTTGTGATTATACTCATAGTAGAGAAGAAAGTCTCCCATTAACAAATCTGCATGTTGAAACTCCTCATGAAACAGTAAATATTAGAATATATGTCAATGTGATGGAATATGTACCCCACACAGGTTAAAGTGGGCCTGAGAGGCACCTGCGAGTGAGAACTACAGGCATAATTGATAATGAAGCCCAGCTGTGGAGGGGCTGAGTGGCAATTATAAAACCAGGAAGTGTGCAGCAGAAAGGGACTGCAGGGAGATAGTCTGCAGTCACCCTCAGGGGGAACGCAGAGTAGAGGGTTCCCCTACCAGCCATCGAGGAAGAAGGGTTGCAACCCTCTGAGATAAGGGGTGTAGGGACCACAGAGCCCAGACACAGATGGAAGACTTGCTATGAGGCCTAAAGCTGGTCGGTCTCTCTGTTATCCTGAAACTGGTGGTCTAAAGCAGGGATCTCAAACTCAAATCACCACGAGGGCCACATGAGAACTAGTAAATTGGCCCGAGGGCCGCATCACTTAAACCTTTTCATACAATGATACAAAAGTATAGTCAAAAATGAAAAAAATGAAGAGTAATATAGTATTCTATTAAAAGTCAATGTATTAACTTTTTAAAACTGTAATGCAAAGAGGTTTTAATAAAATATAAACACTCAGTAATGTTTGGAGATTGGCTGCCAGTTGAGTTGGTGCCTATGGCGGGCCGCATGTTTGAGACCCCTGGTTTAAAGCATAACCTGTCTGGAGAGCCAAGTTGCAGGAAGAGAGACCACTGCAGTGATGAAGCGATCATCGGCAAGATGCACCAAATGGGAAGACAGCTAGTATGGCATTCCTGGCCACAAGGAGATGTTCCTGCAGTGCGTGAACCCCTTTACAATCAGACATATCATGACATACAGTATTTGGGCCAACTAAAAAGACCTAATCATGACTGTCTGCGGTGTTGTAGCTGTGTTGGCTTGAGGATATTAGGGATACGAAGTGGGTGAGATAATATCTTTTATTAGACTACTGTTGGAGAAAGAGCTTTGTGTAGCTTGAAAGCTTATCTCTTTCGCCAATAGAAATTGGTCCAATAAAAAAATATTACCTCACCCACTTTGTCTCTCTAATTATGACTGACAGTCACAATAGGATACTTTTGCTCATTCCTCTCTGTTAGATCCCAAGGGATAGAAATGCCAAGCTGCTGTATCTTTCTTGTAATCTAACAATATTCCCTTATGTTCCCTCCTATTTAACATCTGTGTCAGGCCACTAGGGGATATCACAAAGCCCTTATGCTTCAGTGTTATCATTATTCAGATGCTGCTCAGCTGTATAACTCTCTCTCATCAGTTACCTGATCCTCCAAGATACTGAGCTCCTGAATTTCCTCAACTCCCTGAAGGAGTTAGACATCACTCATGCTGGGTGAGAATGACACACACTTGATCTGAGACACTCAGGTTTATTAATTCAATCCTTTATTTGAACTAAAAGCATACTGTATGATTACAACTATGAAATTAAGAACGACAGACATACAGTAACAGATAGTGATTAGTTACTTTCTCCTGGGGTCACGATGGATTTTTCCTTTGACATTCAGACTAATCCTTTACATTTTAAGACAGATGTCTTTGAGCCCATCCAAATTACATATTCATTAGTTGTCTTCCAATCAGCATTCAGTATTATGAACATTACATGTCTCATGCAACTCACACATCAAGCATGCGTAAGTTTCAGTTTTCAGAACTTTTGCTGTCCACACTATTTTCATATTATTCATATTTATTAGCATTAATCACAGACTAATCATGCATACTTAGTCCTTTATCCTTTGCCCAATATTAGGGACGTTTTTCTCTAATTGTTTGTTGGTAGCACATTAAGTGTATCTGTTGTCCTACAATTTAACGCACCCTGTAATCAAAATAACCCTTTTGTCCTATACAGCAGCAACTATAAGTGTGTTTACTTAATAACAAGGTTACTAAGGGAACACATGTCAAAATTAGACCCAAGCCAGCCAATCAGTGTATGTATCATCTTGGTCTGTCCAAATTATTCATTAGGAAGTTATCCTTATTTCAATTCCCAATACTCAACTGACACAAGCCCTTAAGAAATGAGTCCCTAGATGTGAAATGGTTACCCCTAATGCAATGCTGGTAAGAAAGGAACTGTGTGCAATTGGTGCAAATTGTGACCACACTTATCATATCTTATTTACTTTTCAGTTGTCAATATAGTCCCTCGTCTTGGAGTCTTACTGAGCTCATCCAAGTCGTCTAAGTACCATCAGTGGAAAGACAGACCTAGCCATTAATTCACTTTGTTGTCACTTGTAGGTTAGGTTCACCATGAAGATCATATGGAAAATTCAGCTGATACAAGGCGCATCAACCCATCTCTTAAGTCAAATTAACAAGACTATACAACAGCAGTGATCCAGCACCAGAGCATATTCAAACTCCTGGCCTTCATCTTCTAGGCCTCAATAGTCTAGAACCTAGGGCTTTCATTGACTGTTTCTCTTTCTGCAATCCTTTGAAAACACTGTGAATATGGGACACGAGGTAGTTTATAGAATATAAGGCAGAGCTATTTGAAATAGGGAGAATGTTACTGATGTAGCATCTACAGATGCTCCTTTCCATGCCACTGTGAAAGAATATCAGTCTTAACACGTTAAAATGACCATGTAAATAGAGCTGGTCAAATATTTTTCATCAAAAAGTTTGACAGAAAATACCATTTTTGTAAAATTGAAACATTTCCAAAAAGTGTCAATTTCTACAAACATTCTCACAGATAAAATATTTTGAACTTTTCTTTGTTTTGTTTAGACAAATTTTCCTTTCAGAATCCTAAAATTTCATTTTGGGATTTTGACATTTCATTTTGAATCTTATTTTTCTGTATTTTTACATTTTTAAATTATTTTTACATTATTTCATAACATGTCAGTAGTAGTACTGACATGTCAATGTAATGAATATAATTGTTGAAATGTATTTTTATTTTATTTTAAAAATCATTAAGGGCAGCTACTATATAGTACCGACTGAAACATTTTATCTTCTTTTCTAGATCAAAGTGTTGTATTGTAATGAAACAGTTTAGCACTGTTTCAATTTTTCAATCAATATTAAATAGCAGCTGTCCTTAGTGATTAATATCAAAACACAATAAACATATAATATTCCAACAATTATGTCATATGACATCAGCGCAAAAACTGCACTACTGACATGAAAAATATAAACATAATTTTTAAAAAGAAATAATGCAACAAAATGGAATCTGAAAAGACATTTTAGCATTCTGGAATTAATATTTTCCTAAATGAAAAACTGTTTCAGAAATTCCATTTTGTGGTGAATTTTGAAAATATTTGTGGTTGGTCCAGATCAGAGTGAAAAGAAATTTCAAAATGTCAAATTCTCCCATGAACCAAAAATTGCAACTGTCGATCAGCTCTAAAGGTAAGGCTTTGTCTGCATAAGAAAATTGTACCAGGTGTGAATTAAACTGATTTTGTCAAACCAATACAAATCCCTGTGCTAATACTGATTTTCATTTTGCTTAATAGAATAAGAATCAATTTAGAATAAATTGAAATAAGCCTACTTTAGATTGGGGGGTGGGAAATTGTTCACAAAAACATTTGCACTGGCTTCACTAAACTGGTTTAAAATCACACCTCAGTCCTGGCATGACTCTTAGATCAGCATCAGCTATCCATTTGCCTTGGGACAGCCTGAGAATTCCTGCTGGTTAAAGCAAAATTCAAAGCTTTCTTGCTGTTCAAAGATCTGAGCAAGGCTGCCAACGTTCAGCTAAAATAATGAGAAAAAACCCAAACAGTTACAATCCTTTCAGCCTAGTGAAAGCAAATTAGATATTAAAATATGTACTTTTGATATTTTCTACTGCATAGTTTTATGGAGAGCTAATTATTAACAAGAAGAGATGTTTTGAAGTTACTAAAATGAAATGCTCTGGAAGAGGGGACTACTGACTAAGTATAGTAAAGATACCTCCAAGATAATGGCTTTGGTCATCTGATCAATCACGGAAAAACATTAAAGTTCTATGATAATCAGCTGAGTGGTCATATCTCATCAGAAGGGAATGTGATAAATCTGCTGTACAAATAAATTGGTGGACTTGCTAATGGCAAGAGAGGGTTTCTTGAGGAAAATCCTTAACATGACTTTCATTAGATGTGAGGCTTTTTGCCTTCACAGAGTGAATACTATCATTCTCATGGCTAATGAGCCAAGTTCTACCCATAGCCTGCACTAGCCAAGAGGGGTAGGGGTGTACCACAGAGGTGGTAAAGATAAAGCTTACCCAGCATATCCAAAACTTCTGCCAGCAGTTTTATCAACTCCCAAGTATTCGAAAATCTGGTGTTTGGTTGTAAAATAACATGATTTTAAAAATATTCGTATTATTATTTTTGTGTTTTGGTTTTTCAGCCTTTAGCATTTATGGATTTGAGCTTTTCTCCAAAAACACCTAGCATGAGAAACTTTTTTCTTTTAATTGTGAACGTTAAGATTTTCATGTCATCACATGCCTCCAGGAGCAGAGGCGTTAAAATATATATTGCAACATTTGTGACAGACTCACAAGTTGTCAGCCCTGTGTCAGTCAGACTGCGTGAAATGCAGCCAGAAAGTATAGCATGTTTATCTCATTTCTGGTCCAATACTTCATCCACAGACTAGACATTATGTCCTGACTGCAATTGCCTTGATATGTGCAGTGGAAGGAAAACTTTTCAAAGTTAGAAGTAGTTAATTCTGTATGAAGACTGTCAACTAGGCTGCTCAGAATGTAGCTTTTGCTGACACTACTGCAAAAAAAAGGAGTGACCTCCTAGCCTGCACCACAGCTCCAGAATTAGGGTACGTCTATACTTACGCGTCCCGTCGGAGGAGTCCAATCGATCTTCTGGGTTCAATTTATCGCGTCTTGTCTAGACGCGATAAATCGAACCAGGAAGTGCTCCTCCGTCGACGCTTGTAATCCTGCTCCAAGAACGGAGTAGGCGGAGTCGACAGGGGAGCCTGCGCGCCGCGTGTGGACCCCAGGTAAGTACCTTTTCATTCGAACTAAGATACTTCGACTTCAGCTACGTTATTCACGTAGCTGAAGTTGCGTATCTTAGTTCGAATTGGGGGGTTAGTGTAGACCAGCCCTAAGACTGTTTAAAACAGAACAAAAACCCATACTGTGATTCAACCTGGAACACATTTTCTGTTTGAGTCCCCAGACTTGGTGCTTTATTTGTCACACACTATCTGTAAAATACTGTGGCCATACAGATGATGCTATGATATTTGAGAGATATGTGGGATGCCATAGATCTGGTCAAACTCTCACTGCTGGACACTTGCCACACTGCTGTGAGGGGTTCCAAATCCTGAATCCGACATATCCTTAGAATTCTTGGGCTGGACAGTGTAGGCACTGTTCTAGATTGATCCCCTAGGCACCCACTCCAGGTGCAAACCTCATGTCTGACCCCTCTTTTGGTAAGTGGGGACTGTTTCCCCCATGCCTCTCCAGCACCTTGCATATTCCTCAAAATTCCTCTTAAGGTGTGAGTCTTCTGGTTTGCAGTTGACCTCTTCAGGGTATGCAATAGTGAAAGTCAACAATCATACAGACGAACTTTGCACAGGATCCTTAACACCAGTACTTTTTATCTGCGTAGTACACACAATATACAGATCAATACAAAATAATAAACACATCTGTTTCTATGCAAAAAATAAATGGACACAAATCTGGCATCAGGAATCATAACATTCAAAAACCAGCAGGTGAACACTTCAACCTCTGTGGTCACTCAGTAACAGATTTAAAGGTGGCAATTTTGCAACAAAAAAGCTTCAAAAACAGACTCCAATGAGAAACTGTCGAATTGGAATTAATTTGCAAACTAGATACCATTAATTTAGGTTTAAATGGAGACTTGGAATGGCTTGGTTATTACACAAATTGAATCTATTTCCCCATCATAAGTATCCTCACACCTTCTTGTCAACTATCTGTCTGAAATGAGTCATCTTGATTATCACTACAAAAGATTTTTTTCCCTCCCGCTGATAATAGCTCTCCTTAATTAATTTGTCTCTTAGAGTTGGTATGGCAAATTCCACCTTTTCATGATTCTCTGTATGTATATATATATATATATATATATATATATCTTTTTACTATATGTTCCATTCTATGCACCTGATGAAGTGGACTGTAGCCCATGAAATCTTATGCTCAAATACATTTGTTAGTCTCTAAGGTGCCACAAGTACTCCACATCTATACACATTTTTCTTGTCTCCATTTCCTCCCACTCTGGAGACAAAACGTTTATACCAGCGTAAAGCCGATGTAAATAAGATCAGAATCAGGCCTTACATGTCCATTCATTTACACCAGATAAAAAAAAAAATTCTTGCTGCTCCACCAAACATCATTACCCTGATGGTGAGCAGTAATATAGGAAAGTACCTCTTGCCTTTAACAATGGAATTTCCTGTTTTTGAATTGGTTAACAATTCTTATGCTGATCAAGAATGCCAAAAATGTCTGTATGACAGACTCCAATTGAATGTTTCTCTTTCAATAAACAGCAGTGAGACCTTCGCTCGATGTAATAATTGCATGACCCTTACAAAATACTTTTTCTCTGAATTTGGACCTCTTTTTAATCATATAAGAAATGTATGCACTATAAACACCAACTCACTCTCACAGCGGTCCTCACAGTGACATATATAAAGTTAAGCATATGCATAAGTCTTTACAGGATTGGCGCATAAAATTCTTCCACATTCCACTGGTAATGAATATCTCTTATGCAAAAATACCAGTTTCATAGGCAAGAGGGGATCAGGAGATGGAAAAACACACCTTACAAATATATGAGACATATATGATATATATGAGATATGTAGTTACACCAGGTCATTGTGAAGCAAAGAGTCAAATCTAGATATGCTATTTAGGTATACTCATTTAGGAAACAATGTTTAGTATAGCCATTCAGTCTAAATTTAAACAATGATATATATTAGGGCTATCAAGTGATTAAAAAAGGTTAATCGTGACTAATCACATGATTAATCGTGCTGCTAAACAATAAAAGAGAAAAACCATCTATTTAAATATTTTTGGATATTTTCTACATTTTCAAATATATTGATTTCACTTACAACTCAGAATACAAAGTGTACAGTGTTCACTTTATATTTATTTTAATTACAAATATATTGCACTGTAAAAAACTAAAATAGTATTTTTCAATTCACCTAACACAAATACTGTAGTGTAATCTCTTTATCATGAAAGTTGAACTTATAAATGTAGAATTATGTAAAAAAACCCTGCATTCAAAAATAAAACAATGTAAAACTTTAAAGCCTGCAAGTCCACTCAGTCCTACTTTTTGTTCAACCAATTGCTGAGACAAACAAGTTTGTTTACATTTGCAAGAGATAATACTGCCTGTTTCTTGTTTAGAATGTCACCTGAAAGTGAGAAGAGGTGTTTGCATGGCATTGTTGTAGCCAGCATTGCAAGATATTTACATGCCAGATATGCTAAAGATTCATATGTCACTTCATGCTTCAACCGTCATTCCAGGGAACATGCGTCCATGCTGATGACGGATTCTGCTCAATAACGATTCAAAGCAATGTGGACTGATGCATGTTCATTTTCATCATCTTAGTCAGATGCCACCAACAGACGGTTGTAACTGAAATCAATATATTTGAAAATGTAGAAAAACATTCAAAAATATTAAAGAAATTTCAATTGGTATTCTATTGTTTAACAGCGTGATTAAAAATGTGATTAATCACAATTCATTTTTTGAGTTAAGCATGTGAGTTAACTGCAATCAACCAACAGCCCTAAAATATACATACATATTTTACTTTTATTGTTGTCCCCTGTACCCCTCAGAAAAATAATTAAAACAATCTGATGCATTCTTATGATTTAAGGCACAAGGGAGACGTGTTCTTCATATTTTGTGGTCCTGCAATTTAATCAAACGGTAGTGAGAAATAATTTGTTTTAATATAATTGTTTTTGAAATTAAACTGGATCCAAAATTCATCAGTGGTAATGTTCTGCGGCTTTTAAAAAAGTTTACTTTACAAAAAGAAATCAATTCAAGCCTACAAGGGTGCTTTTGAATTTGCATTATTTGCCTCTTCTCACACTCCAGTGCGATTTGTCATCCGTGCAATGCATGCCTTTTCTTTACCCATTTATTATAATTTTTATGAAAATGACTATGGCTTTGGGCTACTGGTTACATACTGTTCTTGAGAAGCTTCTTTGTTAAATGTTGAGTACTACTGTGTATTATAAATTTGCTAATATGAGTATGTACAAAACATAAATACAATAAAACAATGTAAAAACATAACCATAAACCCATAAAAAGTAATGAGGTATTAAGACTCCAAATGTTGGAGCATATAACCAATTCTGTTTCTGAAAGAGTCAATGCAACTAGAGCATAATAAGGAAGCTCAATTTTTATAACAATTTCTATGATAGTAAAAATACTAATTATTTATTATTACATTACTATTCTATTGTAGTGAAAGTGGTACTGACTGCTCTATTTAAGGTTGCATAAGTGTTTCCAATCTAACCCTGTTGTCTGTTGCTTTTAATTTTCAGAACCTTTCAAGTACAGGGATAATATTTTCGAAGTCTTGACCATGTCTGCATCAAGGCCTTTTTTTGTTTGTTTTCTTCATTTGGTCAAAACTGATTTATTCATTTTTGACAAACAGGCTGAGGGAAAATGCACTCTAAATTAAAATTTGGTGTGTGTACACACATGTGCAGCATATAACTTTCACATCCTCTCTCCCCTCAAAATCCCTCTTGCCTGACAGCTGCCTCTCATCAATTGCATCTGCTTTGGTATACAGAGGTGAAGCTCTGATTCCATGCGTCTTAGAACATCTGCAGCTATGTCTACCTTACAAAAGGGGTAAGGTCCTTAAAGCAGAGGATCTCCTTTAGTAGGTTTTAAGGGCTCAGAATCCAGACCATGCCACAAAAGCTAGGGTTTGCAGGAGGCATCTGTCCTTCTGCACACCTTGTGAGGTGTATAGGAGAGAGTTTTCTTTTGGTGTCTAGCCAAGTAATTCCAGATTATGCAATTCCTTTACTATCCTTTAACTTTTAAAAGAAAACGGAAATTGTCTATTAAAAAAAACAAAACAAAGAGAGGCTGATTCTGGCCCCTTATGCTGCTTTGCTAGGACCTGCATAGGGCAGTAGGACTGAAAATGCTCCTGATGTAGCAGCTAAATAGGGCTGTTATTAGCAGCCCTGTGCTGGCTCTCCTCCTAGCCCTTGGCATATGAAGTGTGTTGGCTATAGGGCAGAAGGAAGCTATGGGGCTGCTCTAACTTACACTGGGAAGAGTTTCAGCCACCACAGACACCCAAAATCAAGAAGAACTGAATATAGTCTGAAGCCACCTTCGCCCTTTTGTGTTGCACTTTCTGCAGTAGCGGCGTCAGGGTTTTTGCCACCATAGGCGGCAGCGCTCGGCATTTCGGCAGCAGCTCCTGTGAAGCTGCATTCTCGGCGACGTTTCAGCGACCGCTTTTCTTGCTGCCGAATCGCCCCCGGGGAGTCACTGCCGAAATGCCGCCCCCCAAATCCTGCCACCTTAGGCGACTACCTAGGGCTGCCTAGTGGAAGCACCGGCCCAGAATTTCTGTACACTCACTCTCTCGCTCTCTCTCAGGGGCACAACATTTAACCCAGATATATTAAAAATTGTAATATTGAACATTCAAAATTGACTGACTTCAGTAAAGTTACACCAGCATGGGATTTGGACATGGAGAGCATCTTGTAGTGTACCATGTATTACTTGGATGCCAGTCAAACTCCATGAGCATTAACTGGCAAATGAAGTCCACCTAAATTTTCAGTGAAGTTAACTGCATAATTAACTTCCTTTTCCTCTGCCCTGTGCCTAAGTCAGGCTATGCTGTACAATGTAGACCCCCAATGCAGCAAAGTACTTAAGCATGTGTTTAACTGTAAGCATGTACTTTGGTCCATCCCCATTCTACAAAGCACTTAAGCACGTGCTCAACTTTGACTTCTACAGGATTCAAGTATATGCTTACAGGTGAGCATTTGCTTCAGTGCTTTGCTGAATTGGGTACCAAGGGCATGAGGGAGTTTAGGTGAAAACATTAGGGGAGTTTAGGTGGGGCAGAGCAGCATAGAGCTTTGAAGACAAGGACAAAGTACTGTAACTTTTTGCATGTAAAGTGGTTGAGAGAAAACGTAGAAGGAAGGAGAAAACGAGGGAGAAGAGGAGGAAGGACAAATTGAGAAACCCAATTGCCACATAAATCTGAGAGTTGGCAAATTTAGCATCTTCCTTTAAGATATCTTTCCACAAAACGTCTGGCCATTTTATTCTGATTTAGCTACAGTATCAATTACAGAGCTTGCCTCTGCCACCTCTATCTCAGTGTTTGGGCTCCCTCCAAATTCCTTAACTAGAACCCCCACATTTCTAAATACAGCCAGTGTTTTGGGTTGCCTCAGAGTTTGAGTGTCCATTTTGAAATACATAGGACTTGTTTTTCAGAAGTGCTGAGCACCCATAACTCCAAATGTTATTAATGGGTGTTGTGGGTACTCAACACCTCTGAAATTCTCATGCTGGGCACTCAAAAAATGGAGGAACCCAAATGAATGCCTACTTTTGAAATATTGAGCCCAGATTTATCATTATTGGTACATGTCCTTCAGACTTATATAACCACTTGCTGTCATGGTTACTTGCATTCCATATCTTGCTATCTGCTTACATCCAACGCGCTGGTTAAAGCACGAGCAGGTAAAAGTATGAGCCAATATTGTTTTTCCCATAATAAGAACCTAATTAAATAAAATATCAATTTGACTGCCATCCTTTGCAAGCTCCGCAAATCAGATTCTATCTGAAAGCAAGGCATTAATGTACATCATTACATGTACTTCTGACATTTACAAACAACTAATAGTGTCTGGCTGCAAGAACCTTGTTCTTAACTCATAGGACAATTTTTAAAAAATGGACTGCAAAAAAATAAACTTCATAATTAGTGTGCTTTTCTCGTGAAGTACTGTCATTTAGCAGCATTCTTCAGGCAGCAGAAAATTCAGTGGTGTTCCTTTGATGGAACACTGGCACTTTAAGGGTTGTATCACATACAAGTTCTACCTAATGTGAATGGTACTTTGGGCAGCACTAAAACAATTAAATGCATGTAGTTGGTTCTCCCTCCAGACCCCCTATTTCTTGTGACTCAGGTTTTATCTTTTCAGGCAGAGAGATCATTAATTTTTCTATGTATTAACGATCCACATAAAATCTCCTATTTCTCTGGTATCAAGTGTTTTATAGCTGGTTTCGCCCATGTGAAATCTATGAGATGACCGAAGACCTTGATATTATTCTGATGTTATTATTCAGCATGACATCTATATGCCTTGCTCTCATGAGCATTGTAAAAGGTATTTTATTGTCAATTTTGTTGCCAGATAAATCAAGATATAACATCCTAAACCCTCCAAAGCTAGATGCATTTTTTTCCTGGGGCAATCTTGGTACCAAAAGACATACTATGTGACAAACATCCAAAACATATGACAACTAGCTCCATTTTTGAACATCAAGTCTACCATGCATTCCAATTTACCTCAAACCTTAAAATGTTATTCTTAGATTGTTTTCAATTTCGTATATTATATTCTTTTTAAAATAACTTGATTTAAAAAAATAAAATACAGATAGTGCTGGAATCTCAACAACTGTGCATGACAATTTCATCAGTCTCTAAAAAGTAAATGTTCTGAGAAGGGATAGATGGCCATATGTCTTGTCTTTTTTTTCCTGGCACACACACTAATCTTTGTTGGCGCCACTTGAATTTGGGACAACAAATATCCCAGAGCAGTAGTCACTTTCTTCATCTATACATGATATTGTTCTTTATTTTTTACATTCTATTAAGTACTTCTTTCACTGCATTTTACCAATGGGACACTAATCACTCTGGGGGCTGTCAGTTCAATGGTTTACCATGCAGTTACAGCTTAATTTCATACTCTCCCTTCATTTTATCCCTAGTGTAACTCTGGACCTATCTTAGCTGGTATCTCACTCTCAGGCCTTGGCTACACTTACGAGTTACAGCGCAATAAAACTGCCTGCAGCGCTGTAACTCACTAACTGGCTACACTTGCAAGGCACGTGCAACGGTGTATCTCCTCAGATACAGCGCTGCATGTACTCCACCTCCCCGAGAGGAATAACAACTGTTGCGAAGTGGGTGGAACGCTGGCCCTTCAATGTAGCTGTGGAATTCCACAGTTACTGACCTCCGGAAGCTCCCTTTGTTTTGAAACGGCACTTCCGGGTTGGAGTTCAGAGCTCCCGTTCTTGAGCTGCTTTACAAAAAAGCAAACCAAGCTACTGTTTGCAGGCGGGGGGTGGGGGGGGGGCTCCGTTAGGAATGCCAGCAGCAAAGTTGCCTTGGACAGAGACGGGGGGGGGGGGGGGGGGGGGAGAAGAATGGTGGGGGGCAGGGCTCTGTTTCCCCAAGTTCTCTTTTATCTGCTCTTTAAAAACAAACAAAGCCCCTGCTGTTTGCTTTCAGTGATTGAGAGAGAGGCAGGGGATGTGGAGGTGTGTAAACTTAGGAGATAATGAGCTGACACTCTGTGGAGATTCCAAAAATCCACTCTCTCTCCCAAAACGCTCCCTGTCAAAGTCCCCCTCACCTCCCCCTATTTGAAAAGCACATTGCAGCCACTTGAATGCCCATAATGCACCGCTCCCAATACAGCTGAAAATGCCTCAAATGTAGCCACCTTACTGCACTGGCAGCTGCCAGTGTGGACAGGTTCCAGCGCTTTCCCTACTCAGCTGTACGAAGACGGGTTTAACTCACAGCGCTGTACATCTGCAAGTGTAGCCAAGGCCTCAGTCTCAATTAGAGAGTTCTTCAAAACCCCTGCAACTAATCCAAAGACTATGATGGTAGAAGGATTAAAAGTTTGAACTGAAACCTTTTGTGACACACTGTATATATGGTGCTTAGGTGCTTTTTCACTTTTTCTCTGCAGCACATGGAAATAATCCCCTTAACTTATGTGCCTTTTTTTTTTTTTTTAAGCAAACTATACTCAAATTTCTGAACTTGATTTCGGACTGAAATTAAAAGCAAACATTCACTTCACTTTACACGGATGGCATTTTTAATCTCATCTATAATCTCCATAAATTCATTTGATTGATAGATAGATAGATAATCACTTTTAACCCTGCACAGCGGTCATCTGACAATGCTGACAGTCATCAAATGATACATTTCTATTTCTTTGGACACTTATGAATCAACAAAAATTTTGTTTACTTGTGATCAAATCCGCTACAGAAAATAAGAGAAGTACAAGATTATGTATGCTCTATTGAGACTACGATGGGCACTCAGCTTTTTCATAAATCCAGTTCTTAAAAAAAGATTTATTAAATTTACTTTAAATCCCCCCCCAAAGAGAAATCTACTCCCACATTGTACGATAAGTTTGTATATATCAGAATATGTCAAGTCTAAATGATTATTATTAACACAATCTCATGGGGTAAGGATGTGAAAATTGGACTTACGATGGAACTCAGGTTCATATCTTAACTACAGAGAGCCTGCCATGTTTTGGACTCCATCCTTACTTCTTTTTGTAAAAGAGGTGCTTGCCTGCTTCACATGTAAAGATTTTTGTCTTTGTTTTGTTTTTTTATTTCATTACTATTTGGCTTTACATTAATATTAAAAGGGGGCGTATGGGAGACTAGGGAGGGGGTAGTACCTCTATTGGAGGAACACATCATGCTCCTTTGGGAGAAGTTAATCCGCTTTGGTCCCCACCTACACCCAGATTTCACCTGTGGCTCCAAGTAGCTGTTTGCATGTGACAGCGGACACACCCGGGAAACCCCTTCGATGAGTGGGCCAAACCCAGGTAAGGGTACCCAATGGGTCTGACATGGAAACTGCCTTTCTCTAGCATGCAAAGACTGTTCCGGTGGAGTGGGCGGAGGAAATCAATTTGTGATTCAACAGCCATGAAGGTGGTTCAGCAACATGCTGTGGGGCATCAAGAGCATGACAAGGCATGGAAGATGTCCTCTTCATCCACTGCAGCTAAGGAAGTCCCCAGCCATAACGTTTCTTCATGCTGCTGGAATCTGGCTTCCACAGCCAAGAGAGTGGGACTGCCCCTGTGCAATGGCTTTCTTACTTAAAAATTTCCTGCACAGGTTTTCTCGCAACTCACATTCCAATAACATCTTATCAAAGCTCATCAATCATCATCATATCATTAATTCAAGTCCTGCGGCGATGGGGTAGTGGCAAAGTGACAGGTGGAGATGACCACTGGCAGTCATAGTCACAATCCTGCACATAGGTGGCCTTGGGACTAGTAGCCATTCAGCTCCATCCCAGGGGTAGCGGAGAAGTTCAGCAGCATCCTAGGCAATTAAGTAGCCCTTTTTAGGATAGCACTACTCACCCTTTTTAAGGGAAGGAGCTAGAAATGGTGCCCTAAACATTGCCTGCCCCATAATATCTGACCTTGTTGGAAAAGCTGTGTGTCCTTTTTACTCCTGGGGGAATTCTGCGTCACTGCGTGTATGCAGAATTCATGTCCCCCACAGATTTCTTTTGCTTCTCTGCAGAAAAATGACTTCTGACAGGGAAGCAAAGGGAAGGCACAAGAACAGTCACAGGCCCCTCCCCAGCAGTGCAAGCAGGTTGGTTTGGGCACCCAGAGCAGCTGGTCGAGATGTAAATCACCGCCTAAGGAGGGTGTGGGAAGTTGTACGTGTGTGTCAGAGAGAAACACATACTCTGTCCATCTTGCTCGCTATTGCAGCTATTACTCAATGTGGAGGGGCAGGGCTTCAGGGTGTTTCTGAGGAGGTAGGTGTGGGGCAGGCTCTGTCCCCTCCGTCAGAGCAGAATGTAGCAGCCTGTTTGCTTAGTGAATTGTTCCCATTGTCTTTGTGAATTCCCCCAGGAGTATAAAACAGATGTAAAAGTTTTGAGGCTCCTTTACCTGGCCTTATAAATGCTTATGGTGCTTTAGTGATTAGAACTGGTATAAATTTTTGGACTGAAAAAATTTCCTATCAAAATGTGCTCCATGAACTATTTGCTACTGACCTTTCTGGAGATGTTCTGTAGCCAACATAAATTGTGAGTTTGATTTACCCAGCCCAGCCTCACTTGCTTATGATGTAATACTGAGCGCTTCCAGGGGCCTTACAGTGGTGAGTGGACTTGGTTCGGACCTGGGTCTGTGTTTGCAGCAGATCAGTGGAATCTGGCTCAAAACAGACAGGATTCGGGAGTCCCAAGCTGGAAAAGGCCTGGAAGCAGGGGCAGAAGCAGCCTTGGCACACCAGGTGGCAGCACCAAGCAGGTTCAAACCCTTAATAAATCCGTTTTACCCTGTATAAAGCTTATACAGGGTAAACTCATAAACAGTTCGCCTTCTATTTCACAGATAGAAAGTATGCACACCTGTTCGCTCTCCCTTTGCACTAACTCGTACTCAAGGAACCTTAATAAGTAAAAATTGATTTTAATAAGTACAGAAAATAGCATTTAAGTGAGTTCAATCAGTGACAAACAGAACAAAGCAAGTTACTTAATAAAATAAAATAAAACGCGCACATCTATGTCTATTCAAAGTTAACACAGATAAAAGCCTCACCAGATTCGGATATTTTCCTTTTTACAGGCTGTAGAATCAGCCTGGGCCCAGCTGAGTCCACCAGATTCTCACACCCCTTTGTCCTTTGTTCAGTTCCCCTCAGGAATGTCCCTGGGGGGGTGGAGAGCCTCTCCCTTTAGCCAGCTGAAGACAAAATGGAAGGGTCTTGCCAGGGCTTTTATAGCCTCTCTTCCTCTCCCTGTGTAGGATCCAGTTGCCCTGGAGTTTTGGGATCACATGGGCAAGTCACCTGCCCATGCGCCCTAACCAGTCTAACCAGTTGCATTCCAGACCTGGCCCCAATGTGGATTGGGGTCTGCAAAGTCTTTTGTCTGTCAAGTGCTCGCATTTAACAGGCATTCTTTGCTCCAAAGATGATCCCATGCATTTACAAAGGCTATGTACAAAACCAGCAAATATAAAACCAATCTTCATAACTCCAACTACAACAATGATACATGCATACAAACAGGAGGAGTAAATTCAGTAGGTCATAACTTTCACAGAGATATGTTACATGGCACATGTAGCATAAAACATATTTTAGTTACATATATACATTTATAAGCATCTCCCCATAAAGTTTTATGGGGAACACCGTCACAGCGCCCCACTCCCATTCTTTATCCATTGTATTGCAGTTTAAACAAATTATAAAAATAATAAATCAGAATGATTATATTGTGTTATTTTGACAAATAAAATATATGGGATTTTAAAATATTGTATGCAGAATTTTTTTTTTGGCGCAGAATTTCCCCAGGAGTACCCTTTAAGGGCTAGAGAACCCTAGAGTGACTTTCTACTGCAGTTGCGAAGCAGGTCAGCGATAGGACACTGACCCATTCCCCCCCACCCCCTCACCAGGAGACTGGAAGAGAGTGAGGATTATATAAGTCCATACCAGTGCAGGAAATGCTCTCTTAACTGGTCCCAACGGAGCAGCACCCACACTCCTACCCATGCAAGTGGTGAAATACTGGATTTTATCAAGATCCACTGGCTGGGAAGGAATTTTTCCCTTATCGCCAGATTGGCCAAGGCCAAGTGGTTTTTTCCCCACCTTCCCCACAGTAGGTTTTTGGGGGCTTAGTTTGGATGAATGTGAAACAGGAGTTACGCTATCATGTCAACTTATTATGTTAACGTGAAGGCGGATGTCCAGTGCAGGTACACTGTGGGGAAGGGATATGGTAATCAGATAATATGGATTGGTAAAGAATTTAAAAGAGGTATTATTTAAAGGAGCAGAAATGGGGGTGGGATCCGTGGGTCCTATGACTGGTACAACAGGGAACCAAGCCCCGCTTCACCTGTCATTTAGGGAGAGGGAGATAGTGAGGTCCCAGCAGCAGGTTGGCTGGGGATCAGGATAAGTAAGGGGGAAGGCTGATAGAAGCCCCTTAGGTACATATTGAAATGATTATGGATTACCTGCATTTTACACTTTTATATTCCATTTACTCCCAGATATTTAAGTATAACATTGCAGCCTAATCAAACCACATTAATTGTCTCCAACATAGCCAGACAAATGTTCTAGGTCTGCTCGAGCTGGAATGCTAAAAATAGCAGGGTAGCCAGAGGTAGCAAAGATGACAGTTCAAACTAGCTGTCTGAGTACAAACCCACCTGGACCCCCTGGAAACATATTCAGGGGGGGCTAGCCACAGCAACTGCCTTTGCTACCCACTGCTACACTGTTATTTTTAGCACACATTGAGCAGACATAGTGCTTCTGTCTACCTGCTCTGGGAAGCACACTTCAGCTGCAGCTTTGATATACTCCTTGAGCAAGTCTGCAGTCTGTCAGTTTGACATCTTTCTTACACCATGTAGAATCATACTGAAAGAAACTGCCTTTTCACCTGTCTCTTGGCATCTGTGATTAAATTTTCACAAAACTCTTTAAAAAATAACATTTCAATGGAGTATAAAATGAGGATCCAATTCTCTTTTGACGACTCATTCTCTTTCATCTGGTCTTCTGACAAGTGTAAAATGCCCAATACATGTTGGCCTTATCTCCCACACTCTATGAATGCATTCTTACATGTTTGATCACATCATAAAGGTAACTAAAACCTGCCAAGTCTATAAATGCATTCAAAACATTGATCTAGTTACTTACATTAGCATTGATCTGGGGTTGTGGAGGGAGCATAGAAATAAAAGTATGATTTTGGCCTAATCATTCTCTCTCATATCACATGCAAAACAAACATAAAAGGACATAAATATAAGGAAGACAAATCTTTAATTAAAAAAAATATATATTTGGAGATTACTTTTGCAGTATTCACTCAGTTCCAACAATACCAAAATTATAGAAAGAGAAGGCAAATAGCAAGCCTGAGTCAAGTCTCAATTTCGTTTACTGCTATTTTTCTCTTTACTAATTAGATTTTTTAAAAGCAAAGTTAAATTTGACAGATTTTATAATCCTCATAACCCTCCTTTAGACACATGATGTTAACACAATCTTTACAAATGACACAAAGGTGTGCAACAATTTGAGCAACATGGGACAGTAAGTAAATCCAAAGAAATGTTTGAAGGCATAAAACTAGTATAAATTACTTCTTCAGCTTAATTTGTGTTTACTAAATAGAGATCGTGTTCATTAAAATATATGACACAGATATCACTACTTATTCTTTTCTGGAGTATTACTACTTGTATTTAAGTGATATGAAACTTACTGACCTGTAATAATTATAACCTCAAGATAACGATATTAGATCCACACTCCTTGATTTGTGTTATAACATGTGACTGACAGAGATCATGTGAAAATTGTAGAATTCTGGGAAGATACACATTCACCTGAGCTGAAGATGTAGCATGCCATAGTCCCCAATTGTCAGTTCTTTTTGGATCACAACAAGCTAAGAAGAAAAAGACAAAGCCAACTCTCACAGATGAGGAAAGGCAGTTGAGTGGATTTCTTCAAAGAACAATCATTCCAGGTAAGTAATTTTCATCTCTCTCCAAAAATCTGTGATTTATAATGGAGCTGCAACCCTGGAGACCGAAAAGGTCAAAGAAAGTCTTCCCGATGGAATAAATTTCAATAACAAATAAAAATCATATTGAACTCACATCTGAAGTCACAAATTTTACAAGATATCCTGACCAACTAACTTCTTGTTTGTAGAAAGAAAAAAAAGTTATGTTGTTTATATAAGTAATGAACAAACAAATAAATGGTACAGCACACATTGAACCTTTTCATCCAAAGCAGTAGTAGAAGAAAATTCTTCAGTCTTTTACGCAGTTTTCCCCTGCCTGACTACTTTAATCCTAGAGAACAGTTAGTCAGAAATCCATTAACTCTGTGCTGAATAAGACGACACATAAATACACATAAAATATACATACACACACATATACAAGTTATATAAAATGAAAGATAGCTAATCCAGCAGGCTAGGATTGATAACTAACAGCCTAGTTACACAGGCTCTTGCCAATACCTCTATATTTTATGGAATTTGCATACTGGCATAGATCATATAAAAGGTCTCCAAGCTTGGTGCCACAGGACAAAGAACTGCAAGGGAGTTAAATTGGAAGATTTTATATCCTGCAAACAGTTCTTAATTTGTAATGAAAGAAGTATCGGGGTTCAAGCAATTTGTTTACATTCATAACTGATGCATCCAGCCCAGAGGTGCTGGGGCAATGAACGTTCAAGCCTAGTGCTGCTAGGGCTCAGCACTGGCACAAATTTAACACTGCCTGCAGACTAAAACAGAGTGACAGAGACCATATTTAGGCCACAAGTCTCAGAAATCTCTCATGAGATAAAGATACCTACTCTGTCACCCAAAGACCTGAATAAAGGTTATGACCAGATAACAAGACAACCTACAAATACATACTTGTTTAAAATACTGGACAACATAATAAGGGGAAAAATCAGTCACCTTTAGAGGGACTAGGATTTGTGATCACACTAAAGAATAACTAAAAGTCTCACAGAGAAAATACAGGCCATTCTTGAATAACTACAATGTGAAAAGGCAGGATGCACCTAAAAAGAGCTGTACATAGAGCTGTGTCCATTTTGTTATATACTTGAAATTTAGCCGAGGTTCAAATACTTTCAACCAAATCCTTCTGTGAGCCACCTCCTTAACCATAGGATTCCAGAGAAGTAGTTATAGTTTCATTTCCTTTGAAACCAGAATTGTTTTTTTTCCAGTCTTTAGAACACTCATTTTTTCAGAATACTCGACAAGTGAATTCTCAAAATATTATGGAAGTACCATTCATAGTTCCAAAGGTAGGGCTGAGCTGAGTTTTGCATTTAAAACAGGGATTCATCCACTTTATGATGTATGAAGATAACAACATACAATCCTCAAAATTATAGCACTAACTATTTGAGTACATGAAAATCAATGTTTTGAAGAATTTACAAGTAGATCTGTCAGTTAGTTTACCAAAGTTAAGAATGAATTTACCACCAGTCACAAACCATATTTTCCCTAAATTATCTTAATCGTGGAATGAAACTCAAAGACAGACTCAAACTTCCAATGCCTCATAAAACTTCCAATACAGTTAAAACTTACTGAAATATAATGTAATGTATAAATTTGAAGTACTTGTTTCACTGAGGGAAGTTTGGAGTCACCCTCACTGAAAACAATGGGAGATGGTGAAAGACAGAAAGTCCTTATAGATATTTCTGAATAAACTGCATAAGCTGTCTGCTGACAGCTAAACTTTCAGTTATGAAAAATAACAGCAAAAATGACCATTACTCCTAAATACTTCTTTTAAGAAGGTATCTATTGCAGCTCTCATAAAAACATCTTCAAGACACAAAAGTGCTATGCAAATGCCTGTTCTCACTTTCTGGTGACATTGTAAATAAGAAGAGGCAGCAGCATCTCCTGTAAATGTAAACAACCTGGTTTATCTTAGCGATCGTATGAACAAGAAGTAGGACTGAGTGGACTTGTAGGCTCTGAAATTGTACATTTTTTTTAGCACAGTTATGTAACAAAAAAGTTGACATTTATAAGATGCACTTTCACGACAAAGAAATTGCACTACAGTACTTGTATGAGGTGAATTGAAAAATACTATTTCTTTTGTTTATCGTTTTTACAGTGCAAATATTTTAATAAAATAATATACACTTTGATTTCAATTACAACACGGAATGAAATGAAATTAAAATGTAGAAAAGCATCCAAAATATTTAATACATTTCAATTGGCGTTCTATTGTTTAACAGTATGATTATATGCAGTATACTGAAATAATGTAGTACAAATAGAGCTTGAAATCTTTGAATGTCAGGTTTTTTCTGTCCTGTGCATTATTTGAAAATAGAACATGATTCACCTTTATGTGAAAGAGAGTCTATGTACATTTTCCTACCTATTTCAATAGCAGCAGGTAGCACCAGCTCTTCTCCAATAGTAGAGTATGAAGCTTACATTTTTCTATTATGTATGACACCAATTAAGAAGCCTTACTGCATTTCATGAAACAGAAATGGATTAAGTGAGAACCTGCTTACCTTTACAAAGCTTATCTTTTTTACAATGGAACTATTGAACTAACCTTTTTTATCTTCACCATATTCACTTTCTAAGGATCTGATTCAACTCCCATAGTAATCTATCTATTAACTACGGTGGAAATTGAGCTGGACCCTAAGGCATCTTCAGAATTTTGAAGGCTGTGTGCTGTATGAGCCAAATTCTTCATGAAGTGCACAAATGAAAATCCGTATTTGGGATATATGGAATACAATATTCTGAATCTAACATTTTACTTTTTAGTAAATTATTCATCTTTCCTTGTGTTATATTTTCAGGTATCAGTAGTAACAACAGTATTCTCTCCATTACATTAGCCTTAAAAATTAATCTGTATTTTGATATCTATCATTTTTCACAGTAATGGTGTAGTTTTTGTTAATGTATTTTAAGGAAATTCCACATGGAGTTTGAAGGACCTCTTTTCCAGACGTTCTGGCTCATTAACACACGTATGTAAGAAATTTTCCTGCAGAATTTTCACAGAGCTCTAGGCATACCTTGTGCTTCAGAGTATAAAGATTTATTTTAATGCCTGCCATTCTACGCTGGGGGTTGGATTGACATAGCTACATCAGTCAGGGTTCTGAATTTTTCACAACCTGACTGACTTAGCTGTGTCAACCTAACATATAAATGTAGGTGAGGCCTAAGACTCTCTGGGAGTAGGAACTCCGTTCGGAGGATAACTGGCATATGTTGTCTGGTATTACAATACAAGTAATTAATAAAAGTAATCAATGATTTTTTTTAATATACAAATTAATTGTTCAGAGTAGTCACTTTTGGAGCCTTTGCTAGCATCAGTCATTTGTATGATTAGAAAATGTGATGTAGATCTGATTAAAATTTTTAAAATGATACATTTGGAAGGGACTTTTGGAGGGAAAATATAATTTTAAAAATAAACAATGTTTTTGAGACTGAGACAAGATTAATGCCCATATTCTACATTGTCATCTGCAGTGGGAGTGTGCACAAACAACAAACTCCACAAGTACACAGCAGTCTGCCTACAGGTATTACAATGAAGGACTGGAGCCGAAAAACTTTTGGGTTTAGGAGGCTTTGAAAAAGGATGAACTCTATGGATTATCGGGGTTCTAGACCCAAGACATTTTAATCAAACCCTAAAACTAGATATACCCAGGCAATTCTTAAAGAAAATTGGTGCTTGGAACCTGAATGATTTGCAGTTACACACATATAGTTTAGAATTCATATTATGAATGTTAGCATACTACTCAAAGAGTTTTTACTAGTCCAGCTTTTTAAAGCCTTCTCAAACATTTTTTTTCTCTTTTTGAAGTTTAAATTCTGGTTCATTGTCTTTACATCTGTTATTTTAATATTCATATTGTTTATTGATATGGAAGAGAGGTCTTGAAGATATTCAAAACTAATTGTTGGATATTTTAATATATCTGGCATGAAATAGTCATATCATAATCATAACTGAAATACCAAAAGCTGGAGAATGGTAAATACAACCACTTAATAAGTTATGAATACATATATTCATTCCTACAAGTATCAGCATTCTCTTCAAATATGAACTCAAAAAGAACTAAGATATCTGCAAATGCCAAGTTTCAAGTATTTTTACCCTAATTTTAAAATGAACTTTTATGATCACTCATACTAATCATGAAAAATAGTACATTTACATGAGTTATATGTGAAATATTTACTGATCAGGTCATTAAATCATAAATTTACATCCTCATTACTTTAAAGAAGCCAATCTATATTCACCATGAATGATGATAGTTAAGATTTTTTTTTTTCTTTTTAGCAATTTGCTGCAGGAGGAAGGGACTAGATTTAAAAAAAACAAAAAACAAAAAACAAAACACTGTTTCAAATACAGGTTCTCTTTCACTGCAACTCTTCCCCTCTACAAACTTTCACAATCCTGAATTTTTCAACACCTATGATGAATAACTTTAGAAACACCACACATATTAGGTTCCCATAAACTGTCTGTCATTGACACTCTGTGTGTGTGAGAGAGAGTGTGTCTGACAAGGAGAGAAATATTGAGCATATTAAACACTGAAATTTCTGTGTGTCTGTGTATGTTTGCGCCGTGTGCTTGAGAGAGAGAGTGTGGGTGCACATGCATGCACACAGATACTTTGGAACTTGAGAATATTAAACACTGATTTTTTTAAAAACTAAATGGCAATGTTCATTCCTTTCACTCACAGCTCCCCTCTCTCTTTTTCCTAGCAAAACAAATATGTTCCGATTTAAATTATATTTCAATTGCATATTTGATCTAAATGTGTTTTGTCACAATAGTGTTTGTACACTTTTTAAACATTGTTTGCAAAGCAGATTTAGGCAGCAAATGTAAATGGTTACACACTACTAAACAGCATAGAAATACAGTGTTTGAATTCTATAGCAGGGATCTAATTGTCTATAGAACTGTATTGTCTTAAAAAAATAAACCTTAAAATTTAATAGAAAATGATATCCTTGCTTATTATATCCTTTACTTAAATGTTCTTTCTTCAACTATCCACACAAAGCCTATTTGAAATCTAATATGATACTGAGGGGTACTGGCTTCACTCTCCTCCCTCCCCAATAATTGAATAAATATATTTTGTTCCTTCTTTTTTTTATTGTTATTTCAAGGCCAGAATAATTGAACACAGGAACATTGCGACAGTATCTGATAGAGAGAGCTATAGTACATGCACCTATTGATTTGTATCTGTACAAAGGAAAAGAACAAGAATGTTTCCCTGTATTAGTATTCACCCCACATAATTTTGAGCTGTAACAAAACAATATAGTTGCACGAACATGCCTGGCTGCTAAGCATAACTACATTGTTCAAAACCATTTGGACAGATGCAGAGATCTTCAGACCTCATTTTAAAATGATTTATATCCACTGAAAATAATAATAAAGTGATAATAGCAGCAATTCATGGCTCTTTAAACTAAAAATCATAATTTGCATTGCTGGTCCTCAATTCTCCCCATTTTCTGTTTCTTTAGTGACCAAAACCTCATTGACATGAGCCTTTTCTCAAATATCAAACAAACCAACAAAAACTCTTTGTTCCTTTTACCAAAAAACAAACATAAAATCAAGATTAAAATCTCTCTTGAACACAGTATTGCCCATGACAAAAAATTAGGTGGAATATATATCTTGAAATGATTTTAAAAGCTCTAACTGAATAATGATTTTTTCCATATAAATTTCATGACTAATTACACCATCAACCAAGTATTTCCTGTGTATGTAAGGCCTGCTTTTGCTGCCAATGAAGTCAATAATAAAACTTTCATTGAATTCGATAGTACAAGATCAGACTTGTCACTATGATGGAAACTTTTTAATATTTGAAGTACAAAATTTTAGTATCAGTAGCTGTCATTAGAACACCTACATAATCTCTTGCTACTGTGCTTTCAGCATGAGATCAGTGTACTGCATTGGGGTATTTTGTCTTTAGACATTAAGTATGAAAAACAACACTGAAGGGAATGGTCTTGGCCAGCAAGACCACAGAGACGCTGTAGAGTAAAGTAATCAGTGTACAGAAATAATTGCACTATGAATAGCTACTGCCATTAGAACTCACCCTGCATAGACCCACAGACAAACTTGGCCACTTCAACTTCTCAACCTGAAAGAGGAAAATAAGAGGTATGATAACCTTTATATTATGGGACAAATTTTGAAAAGCATTCAGCTTTGGCCTAATATTGCTTCCATTATGTAAAATGGGACTTTTACCATTGACAGCGGGAACAAAGTTAGACCAACTCTGACCACTTTTGAAAATCCCTTGTTACGTAGGTACAAATATTATATTATTCATCTGTGGTGAAACTACAAGTGATTTATGTAGCACATCCAAATGAGTGCCACATTCACCTTTCTACTATCATACACCTTCAAATATTTTATTCAAGATCTGTATTTTATTTTATTTTTTAAAACCCTGTTTCTTAGATTATTTTAAATTACCAATATTCGTAGACCAGCTATTCCTAGCTATAAACGTCAGGCCCTAACCTCTGCTTCTACTTGATCCAGGACCTTCCATATTTGGAGAGGTAAAGAGTGTTTACACTCACCCACACCCATTTATGTGGTGATAATACCCATATGATACATTGCAGATGTGTGTGATAAACTGCATTTAACTTGCACCTCTGACCCCCTTCACTTGCATTCTGCCTACAAATCCATCTCGGCTGGGACTACTTCTAGCATTCCAAACTTTTAAGTAGATTCAAACAACTGCCTTAAAAAAAAACAGATAAATGTTTCCTTCTTTCTCCCTCTCATGTGGAATACAGGCCTTCCCACTCCCTTGTGTGGATCCTGCTCTTGCAAAGAGCTTTTTCCAGAGTACCATGAAGGGGATGGAAAGAGTACTGTATATGGATTTCCAGGTCACTTTCTGGTTCACATTATACTGTGAATACTGAGATTCAGTCACATTATGGTTTCATTTTTTTTATAAAGGGAATGATATCTACATCCTGATATATTTCCATTGTGAAGCTGAATTAGTTACTGGGTTTTTTTTAGGTCCACTCTATCACTCTTACTTCTGATAATGTTCTATCACGACATATAGTTTGTAAAGTCAAGTCATAAAATGAATTATTCTCCTTGCAATAGCAGTTTTGAGTTCATGGTGTGATTAATAGGTCTTGACTGAAATGTTACATTGTCACTTCTTCCTAGTCCAGGTAAAAAATAGGTCCTGTATGTTTTCCCTTCCCTTTCTGGCTTCTTAGTGAAATTGAAAATGTTGTTTGCGTCATATTTTTAAGAATATATGCTCTGCAGGGATTGAAGATGACAATCAGTTATGGGACAAAATGTTCAAAAGGGATCAGGGCCAAATTTTCAAGGGCTCAGCACCCCCAACTGGAGCTAAATTTGTAAAAGAGCACAGCTCCAATTCAGGCACTAAAGTCAGAGCCAGATTTTCTACTGCTCAGCTCCCATTTATGGTCAGTTTTTCTAAAGAGTTTATAATGCAACGTGCTGAGCTCTTTAGACAATCCAGCCATATATTCCTATGGGGATCCTGACTTTTGCACTATTATTCTTGCAACTAATCCAGAACTCTGAAAGCGTTAGCAACTAATTGAATCCTTACAATATATTTTGTTAATTGTTGAGCAATCTAGCGTTTCAGGGATTTAGAACTGCTGGACCAGAATTAGAGTTCTCCACACACATTTTCTTTAAAGATTTTATTGAAAGTCATTTTTTAAACTCCTACCCAATACACAATTTTTTTGCAAGGTGCTACATGGATTTGCCTCCCGTTCCTTTTGCTGGAGCTCGAAAATTGACTGTTTAGCTATGCAGCAAACATATCTGACATATCTAGTCCCACATAACACAGTTCCATCCTGGTATTATACATCATAAATAAATAAAGGGGATTCTTCACTAGAGTAAATGACTATGTACTATTACACTGGAGAAATTCCAATTTAAGTACATGTTTGACAGTCATGCACGAATAACCATTTTAGTTCTTTTTTACTTTTAGTTCATCATCTTCCCTATTTGCAGATGTATACTTTGTTTTACAGTAACAAATGTGATTGAGGAGATGCAGGGTAAAGGACTTTATAGAACCATAGAAACACACATTTTATACCACATATATCAAAGTACTTTCCCAGTTATTTCTCTGTGGTACACAGTTTTTGCTAAGTAGCAGCCCGCATATTTAACATTAGAATGTGAATAATGCAAAGAATATACTGTGAATTTTGTTAATTGTGGCCTACTTAATTTGTGAAGTACCACATAAATGCAATCGATATAAACTGGAGAATGAAAACCACACTGGCAGCAATTAGAAAAGTAATACAACCATCTGGTTTTGGTTTATCATGAAGTACTGAGAAATTATATTTGTGCTCTTTGAAAGAAGGCAATAAAATTATCCAAATGTCATATGCAAGAATAAGTATACAATAAACAAGTTCAATAGATTGTTCGTGTGACAGAAAAATATTGTCAAACTTTCATTGTCATGAATACCACAGAAATAGAAATAGTTCCTGTAGTTACAACACAGGTGTTATAAATGTAGATAACCTAACAGGTGAAGTGATTAAATTATGAGTAACTGTCATGCTAAAAAGATCATAGCTCTAAAATCTGGGAAAAAATTCTTCCACTGTTTTCGCATTTGGCCAGCAATCTTCCCAGGGTAGGTTAGGTTACAGTACATGATCATGTTTAGTGATAGTAATTCAAAACACTTTTGTTCAGGATGAGCAAGCCACAGATTAAAACATTTTTCCAAACTCTTTGAAGTTTTATCTAAGTACTGCTTTCCACACAGGCAGGTCACGATATAAATTACATTGGTGGTTTTAGAGCACAGCTGAAAGCAGGTGTTAAATTGACACCCGGTGATAGAGCTCCTAAAACATTTTTCTGTTATAGTCACAAAACAGAGCTGACATTATAAATCATGGCATCGATCAAACAAACCACCAGCATTAACAGCACTTTTCCTGACTTCAAAATGTTAAAAGTTCAGCAGGGCAATGTTGATTCCTGACAAAGTAAAACTAAATCACAATCCGAAACAAAAGGTGTTTTACCCAGACAGAAATAAAGAAAGCCAAGATGCAAGGAATGTGGTTCAAACAGGCCACACCTCTATTGACTGAACTAATCTGGGAAATAGCTTGCAATAAGTGGTACAATAAAGGTCATTATTCTATCCTTAATCATTTACAACTGGTGGAGGTTTGCTGTCAACCCTCCATATCCAGTCCTCAGTGCTCTTGGACCTCACTGCTCTTCTTTTCTATGAGGATTAAGGGGCTAGGGAAAGGGAATTGTCACTTCACTATACCAGACATTAGAAGCACCAACTCCATTCCCTATTGACTTTAGGGGAAGTCCATTTCCAACTCCTGTTTTTCAGGGACCTGGACCCACTATGGAACAAGTGCCTGCACTGAACATTTGCCACAAGGAGGTACCAGTAATTAGCTTGGCTGCAAATCCCAGCCCCCTCACACTCTTACAGTACTATGCTTCACCTTGCCAGCTCTTAATTATGTATTGTTAGTTTTTTAAACAGTTATGGTATCAGATCTATCCATCCCTCCATTGCAGATCCCTCAATTCCAAAGCCCTACATAAATCCTTCCTTTCCGAATCCCTTATTAGCCCTGATAGAGACTGCCCCACCAATAGACATAACCCCACAGTTTGCAGTCAGATTCTGGAAGGGGACACCTCTGTCCTCAAATGCTTCCTGTAAATTCCTCCATACTCAATATGCACCTGAATGTTCAAGGGCCTAGTTGCTTTGTGCTAACCTGAGGAAACTGAAGCAGTTAAGGAGTACTGAATTATGTAATTGCTACTCCAGGCTGAGAAGAGCCCAAACATGTGTGCGGCAGCCATGAGTCACTGCCTATGATAATGGACCCTTTTCAGAGGGTGGCAATGGATATGGGGGAACACCTCTGTCAGAGGACCTAAAACAGCCCACACACAGGAAGGGCAGAGAGAGGAATCTGGGGAAGGAACATGGGGTTATCCCAAAGAGATGGCCGAGTGACAGGAAAATTATTGAACTGGGTACTGATTTACAATGCGGTCCATAGTTTGTTGTCTTCACAGCCTAATGATAACGACACTTTAAATGTCGGCATTAACTATTTCATTGTTTATTATTTTATCAGAAGGTACGGGTAGGGGAGTGCAAGTTAAGGTCACAAAGATGGAGGTGAATTGGAAATTGCTGCAGGGTGGGAGTTGCAGAGAGAGGGGAAGAATGGAGAAAAGAAGATAAAAAGGGCAGAAAAAGTGGTCCTAAAGGTGAACAAATTTTCCCATTGAGTCATGCTGAATGTGACAATAAGGTGCTGATTAAACAATAGCAATAACTAAACGTTTCGTTATTGTATAAACTACCCTTGCTATTGAGGGAGCTCTGCTGTGGATTGAGCGCATGGAATTCTGAATTTATACACTGGCATTAATTGGGAATGGAATTCATCGTTCTTCATGGAATGCGTTTGATATCCCTGTTTTTAAGTAAAGGGTCTTGGATGTTTTTAATTTCTAGAAGCATGGGATCATGTTTATTATACACATCCATTCAGCTCTTAAAGTTAAAGGGCCAGATCTTGCAATCATTCAGACTCATGTGAATGCAGTTATTCATGTGTACGTGATATAGCAATGGGCCTTAAATTGTGATAAATCTGTTTTGTTGTTGCTTGTTATTAGTGTTTGTTTTATTTATATATGTACATGCAAACTAATGTGCAGCCCATAAAATACCTAAGTGGAGCGGATACCATGGTGATGAGCTAAGTCAAAATTACTCAGAAGTGTTGCAGAAGGATGAGACGGGAATAACGTTAGACAATTAAAAAAAAATCCAAAACACATGATTTAAATAAGATAGAAAAGATAAAAGCAAAATTTTCCAATGCAAAGGGGGGAAAAGGAGCATTTAAGTATATTATTAGTGAATGTATGAGCGGTACAATGAAGATGGAGAAATGTTCAAAATACAAAATGTAAATAAAAAATGTTTAAGTTAAAAAGAAATTCAAAAGTGCCAAAAGGGCATAGAGAGACACTACACATTTTAGCCATGCAATAGCCTTGGGTTCAGCAATGTGGAGGTTGGAAAGTCCTCCTGATAAACCAGCACATGGTGAGCAGCCATTCAACAGGTATGCACCATCCTCAGCTGCAGTGCAGTTACACACGGGATTGCTCCTGAATCCCCAAGTGTTGGCATTTGAAAATGGTTGAACTTGCACCAGAGATAGCATGGCAACTTGAAGCCAGGCAGTCTCTCATGAGACTGAGTAATGAGGAAGGAGTTTCTTACAAAGGGAGCAAGCTTGTTCCCAATCTGCTCACCACAATCTGGCAGTGTCCAACATAGAGATGGTTGGTAACAATCTAGATGGATCTTCTGATGAGTTGGTGGTGAGGCACTTCCCATATATATTTGTAAAGTGACAATTGTGGGATCTCCTAAACTTTCTCAAGGAGGTTTTTTGCTGCAGTATACCTCTTGATGTCAGGAGATGGGATATTACAGAGGACAGATAGCCACTCAGCGTTTGTTTGTCTCATAGCCCCAGTTACTATTCACACCATTTGCCGTGTGTGGAAAGAAAGAGCTTAACCAGGAGTACAGTATTCTCCAGCAGAGAAGCAAAGAGCCAGCGCTGAGCTGTGTAATGTTTGAACAAATTGAGCCCACAAGCTTATTTAGGAAGCCATTTCTGCTCTTCATCTTTTGACCTACCTTTGTGAGATGGTCTTTCTAGGTAAGTGTGTGAGCTAGAAATATTCTTAGATATATCCTGGCTTTGAGGCAAGTGCCAGTCATTCTACATTCAAGATGATGTTGAGCTCTCATGAAGAATTCATGTGGTTGAGATGGAAGCATGACAACTCTGCCTTTGACAAACTGGGCTTAAGTCTCCATTTCTTGCAATAACCACTGATGGGTGCCATGTCATGGTTCAGGTTCTCCTCAATCTTTTTGAAGTCTCTGTCTCTTGAAGCGAGGCAGATGTCATCTGCGTACTTGAATAGCCTTGAGATTGTTGGAGGCAAATCATTGGTAAAAATGTTGAAGAAAGTTGGAGCAAGAACAGCTCTCTCAGGGAGTCTTTTCATCTGGCTCCTCCATGTGCTCAGCTTCTCTCCTTTTGGAATTGTCTGTTTTGGAGTATCATTTCCATAGCCCTAACATCCCATAAAGGTAACATCCTTACATTTTGATCAGCAGACCAGTGTGCCAAAAGGTATCATATACTGCTGTCAAGTCCAGAGACATAGCCCCTGCCTTCTTCTTCCATTAGAAACCATTTTCTAGATAGGAGGTGTGATAGCTGGTGCTTGTGGCGAGCATCGCCTAGTGGTCAGGGAGTTAGGCCCATCAATAGGTGGAGGGAGAGCTTGGTAGGGGAGACTGGGCCCTTCCACTCTATCGGGCTCCAGCCCAGGGACTATGAGAGCTACCAAAGGATCTGACACTCAGGAATGACTTAAGGCGACCCTCTCTGGGCCACTTCCTATCACCCTTCTATTGCCCAAAATTCAGTATGTAGCAAGAAGATGTGAAAGGGGTTAGCTCACCACTTGGCACCTCCACCTGCATCAGTGTGGCATTATAAATCTCTCTCTTACGGATGGCGGCTGCCTCCTCTGGATACTTTAACCTCTGGTCAGGTCACTTTCAAGTCTCTCCTCTTCCAGGGTACTCCACAAACAAAACAAGGGGAATAAACACAACCCCCCCCCCCCCGAGTTAGTAGGTGAGGGGGGGAAATGCCTCGTTCTCAGGGTGTAGGAGATACAGGTCTTCCCTACCATAGGTGCCAACTCCATGAGTGCTCCAGGGCTGGAGCACCCATGGAAAAAAACTAGCAGGTGCTTAGCACCCACTGGCAGCCAGCTCCCCTCTCTCCCACGCCCCAGCGCCTCCCACCGGCTGGCGGCCCCACCAATCAACTCCTCCCACTCCTTCCCAGCGCCTCCTGCACACTGGTGATCAGCTGTTCCACAGTGTGTAGGAGATGCTTGGAGGGAGGGAGGGGTGGGGATGGGGCACACTCAGGAAGGGGTGGGAAGGGGCGGGGCTTTGAGGGAAGGGATGGAGTGGGGGTGGGAAGAACCAGAGTGGGGGTTTGGGGGAAGAAGTGGGCCTGGGGCAGAGTGGGGGGTCGAGCACTCCCCAGGTAGAGAAGAAGTCGGTGCCTGTGCTCTCTGGGACCTTCAGGCAGTTGTTGATGGGACAGATCCTGCCTTCCCTCATCAGCTGTAAGTGAAAGGTCTGCTCTCTTCCCTGCTCTACCCACAAGTGAGCTGTTCTGTTCCCTTTTAACTCCTCCTCCAGTCTGTGCATCTCTTGCAGGTGTGGTGAGGTGATGCTAGCTGAGCCCAGAGCAGCTCCTTAACCACTTGTTGCCCAGTGTGGGGGTTGTACACCCCGTCACAGAGGTAAGAAAAATAAATTGGTCATAAGTGCTTTTTTTAGGACTGAAGCCTGTCTGGTCATCACTCAGAGCCTGTTCTACTATTGGCCTGATTCTTTGTTGAATTGGTGGCTCTAGAGGTTTGTAAGCACAGCACAGAAGTGATAGCGGATAGTAGCTAGCTGTAGGGAAGTGATCTTTTCCTGGTTTTGGTACAGCTATCATCCTAGTTTTCTGGCAGGCATCCTGTTCTCTTGGATGATCTGGGATATTAAAATGGTTTGCTATTTAGTGCTCTTCTTACCAAGATGTAGTAGCATTTCTGGTGAAATTTTGTCAAGGCCATCAGCTTTTCCTGCTTTCCTACAGCTCAGTGCTCTCTCTACTTCCTCAGGGGGGAAAGGCAGGTAGATGGTTCTTCATGCCAAGGTGGGGCCTCTCTGTATCGTTGCCATTCCCTCTTTACTGACTGCTCAAAGGGCTTGTCCTTGTTAGCTTTCACCATGTTAGATAGGCGTGTGGCAATGCTGTTCAGGGACACTCTACACTGATGTTTAGATGGTGATTTATGTGCATCCCCAATCTTCCTTATGAGTGACCACTCTTTCCTGCTAAACTTTGTCATGTCCATATTTTATGTAACTTCCTTCCCAACGTCCCCTAAGACGGGCATTGAGGCTGTCAATATGGCTGTCATTTTTTTTTGTTTCTGAGTCACCTGATTCTTCATACTGCTTAAGAAGTTATGTATACTCCCCATCTAAGCAAGGTACATAAGTCTTTTGGGATGGATGTAGTGGGTGCTATAAAGACTGCTTTGGAGAAGCAAATAAGTGTTTTCTACAGGGGTATTATGTGTGGTATGCACAGTATATATTCTGCAGTCAGTTTTGAGTATTTTTTTCCAGACTGCCATTCTATAGTTCCACTGCAGTCTAGGAATAGTGGTTATTATTGGGATCATCACACATATTTGAGTAAAAATAGGGCAGTGACTGGCTCTGTGTGAGAAGTTTCCAAGAACTCAGTAGGAGGCTGATAACACTTGCCACACTGCTGAGGTGACCCAACCGCGGTCTGGAGAGAAGCCTTGCTTCCACCATATGGAAAAAAAGCATCTGGTTGCTTACAGTCATGCAAGAGATGTAGATCATTTATAGAAGCCCAGTCTATGAGATCCAGTCCATTTTTGTCAGATTGTAGCCCCACGAGGTGTGGTGGCTATTGAAGTTCCTAACATAGATGAGTGAATATTTAAGTGGTGGCAAAGGTGGGTTGTTCCAGGCTTCCTCAGGAGGTTGTTAAAATTCACAACTTTAAAATGACTGACTATTATAATGTCACAGTGAGGTGCAGTATTTGGTAAGGCCTCCACATCATCAATATCAGATTTTACATCAATGGTGCTACATTCTTGTTTTCCATTCCGTGATTAATCTTCTGGAGAAATCAAAGCAGCAAACCAAACCTGAATAATCTGGATCCAGATTTACAGTGGTAATGGAGCGGTATTTTTTGGTTCTTCACTTTCCGTTCTTCAACTCAATGTTGGGGGGCTATCAGCTGCAAAGCCATTAGAATAGCAAATCTCATTGATGTCACAGAGTTGACACTATCTATAGCCAAGAAATGCATGTAGATTCCTTTCTTGCCAGAAGACTGAAAATAGTCTCTCTGTTTTGGATTTTAACACTCTCTAAGTTTAATGGGATACCCAGTCCATTAAAAAAAAAGAAAAGAAAAGAAAAAAGGAGATTTAAAAATACTTTTGGGACTGACTCCAACACCTGGGTCTCACTTCCCATTTTTGTGATTTCACCACCACATTTTTTTAAATGTTTTTATTTCTATGGAAAATCCACACAAACAGTAGGGGGAGAATGAATAATTAAGGCCCTGATGCCACGGTGGAATTTGCTAGAGCTAACAAGTTATGCCTGTACATAATACCACTGAAGAGAATGGGGCTATGCAGAATTGGGCCCAATTGAATAGACACAAAGTGCTGTCAAATTCGTTAAAGAAATAACCCAGACAAAAACCAGGCAAAATGTTATTTCCTCTACTTTTTTAGTTTTAGTAAGTTTAGATGTTATTTGTGACAAGATTCAGTTAAAAATAATCAGGCATGTATGTTATTTTTAAAGTTGACAGTGTCTCTAACACTAACTTTAACTTTTGAGTTTTTTATTAATCAAAAAGGCAATTTTTGTTTCAAATCAAAATGTATATATTTTCTTTGAATTATTAGTAGGTTTTCAAAAAAAATTTGAAATAATAAAAAAGGCAACTGAAAGCATTAGAAGTGTTCAGTTGTACTTACAGTGCATGTCAGGAAGGGAAGATTCTCACAATCCTAGGGAAAAAGGTGTCTACTTTTAAGGTAAAGAAGATCTGGCCCTGTAGAGATATTTTCTATGAGATAAAGCTAGAATTATGTTTCTGGTCCTTTGTTCTCTCTCATTTGAAGCAGCTACAAAGACAACAATAACTCAGTATGTTGCTGATGCATATGCACTGAAAGGTACTTTAGAAAATGAAAGCTATAAAAATCAACGACATTCATTGCTCCACACTGAAAAATATTCTCATGTTATGAACCTACAAATAATTAGGATTTAAATTTCAACTTAACAATTCCAACTGATGTGGCACGCTTAGGATTTATCTAGATATAAATTTTACATTGAGAAGCATAGATACAAGCAGCTACAAACAGTGCTGTAACCTTTCAAACAAGATCTTGGCTCAAGAAGGGGACCAGCTCTGCATATTTATGTAGGGAGTCAATCACTTGTCTATAACATATTGCATCTAAAGTGCAGTCTTATTGTTAAAAGAGAAACAAATAGCAAACCAACTGTTGGTGACAAAAGTGTTGTTAAGAAAACGTATTGAATTCTAGGCCAGCAGAAGCTCAAGTAATGCTGTCTCAATCAGATGGGCAAACCGGAAATTATAATAATCTAGTCAGGAGGGTGCAGAATCATCTATTGCAATTTCAGCATCTTGCTGATGGATAGGGCCCTACCAAATTCATAGTCCATTTTGGTCAATTTCACGATCATAGGAATTTAAAAATTGGAAATTTCATAATTTCAGCTATTTAAATCTGAAATTTCATGGTGTTGTCATTGTAAAGGTCCTGACCCCAAAAGGAGTTGTGGGGGGCTTGCAAGGTTATTGTAGGGGGTGTTGCAGTACTGCTACTCTTACATCTGCGCTGGTGCTGCCTTCAGAACTGGGCAGCTGAAGAGCAGTGACTGCTGTCCGAGAGCCCAGCTCTTGAAGGCAGAGCTGCCACCAGCAGCAGTGCCGAAGTAAGGGTGGCATGGGACGGTATTGCCACCCTTACTTCTGCACTGCTGCCTGCAGCGCTGGGCCCTCAGTAAGCAGCCGCCACTCTCCGGCCACCCAGCTTTGAAGGCAGCAGTGCAGAAGTAAGGGTGGCATGGGATGGTATTGCCACCCTTACTTCTGCACTGCTGCTGGCAGGGCACTGCCTTCAGAGCCGGGCGCCCGGCCAGCAGCCGCCATTCTCCAGCCACCCACCTCTAAGGCAGCACAGAAGTAAGGGTGGCAAAACTGCAACCCCTCTAAAATAACCTTGTGACCTCTCTGCAGCTCCCTTTTGGGTCATGACCCCCAATTTGAGAAATGCTGGTTTCCCCCATGAAATCTGTGTACTATGGGGCAAAAGCACACAAAAGACCAGATTTCACAGTCCATGAATTTGGTAGGTGTGACGTTATCTAATTAAAATATGACCATGTCGATCATTGTTGCTACCACTGTTATACAATTGCAACAAATCTTATATGAAGTGTGTCAAGTAAGGTGTGAATAGAAACGTATGATTTGCTGAATATGATTATGTTGTGTTTATGCACGTATCATTTTTGTATCTGAAGTTATAAATATTAACTATGTACCTGTATTTCAAATGTTTGCTCATGTGGTAACATCCACAAGGTATTTAGCCTGCATATCTTGAAGGGACTGTTCACGTTAAATGGCTCATCAAGGAACACTTAGCTAACAATGGACCATGGGAGATGACTATCTACACTTAATGGACTTTCCTGTGAACGTTCTATCTGAAGTACAGGTAATAGTTTCTGCTGTAACTAAGCGAAATCATGCATGGACATGTGACTTGCCCATGTGACTCCAAATACCATCTTGTCACCTGTAAGTTTCCACAGTGAAAACAATGGGTTTCCCTTCAATTGGCAGAAGCTATAAAAGGACCTGGAACCATCTCCATTTTGCCTATTTCCTGCACAAACTTCTGGACTATGGACTATACTAATGGGAGCATTCTAACCAAAGGACTGAGGACCTTCCAATGATTTGGAAGCAACCAGAGACTTAACAAGCCAGCAGTTTATTCTATCACTGCTAGAAGCCTGATCTAAGAACTTTGCAATTATTGCATGTATCTGATTCCTTTAAACAGTTTTAACTCTCAACTCCTTCTTTCTCTTTCTATAAACCTTTAGATTTTAGATACTAAAGGATTGTCAACAGCATGATTATTGGGTAAGATCTGAGTTATATATTGACCTGGGTGTGTGCCTGGTCCTTTGGGATCAGAAGAACCCTTTTGTTTGATGAAATTGGTTTTAAATAACTAGGCATCATTAAGTCTAGTGGTTTTGGTGGTGATAAGAGGACTGGAATGCCTAAAGAGACTACTTTTCTGACTTCCTGTTAGCCAGTGTGGTGAAACAGAAGTTTACCTTTCTTGCTCATTCGGAATATCTGATAGGAGAATAACCACCAGTTTTCGCATGTGTCTGCCCTATTTATGAGCAGTTTGTCCTGAACTTGGTATTCTCAGTTGTGACCCACAGAGGTACGGTGACAGTAGGACCCTACTGCTAGAACAATGGCAGAAGCCTGACACGGAAACAGTCTCATTGTTTGTCACGGCAGTTAGTGGAATCTAGCCTCTGGATCCCTGGCAAAGAGTGTTAAGCACAACCAGAATTTTCTTTAAGGAGGGGTACCAGGTTACCTCACCCGCAATCCCCTCAGGATCTTCCCTCCCGCTCTACTGGGATTCCATCCCAATAAACCTTCCCAGGAAGCGCCACTCAGGAGCCAGGGCCCTATGGCAGGACTGAGGAATCTAGCTCCACTCAGCAAGCATTCAGCATACAGCTGGGGCCCTATCCTTACAACACCCTATTCCACCCTGCCTTCTTCCTGGCCCTGGCACCTATTGACACAGGGCTTCACTTGCTGAATCTTACATGCATGAGGGTGATTAGGTGGCTCAGAAGATAGATTCAGTGGGTGGGGGTCAGCTCTCTCTAGACCTACTACCTGCCACCTATGGCAGCCCAGGATTCTGGGAAATGGGATCCAGGGTGTCCCAGTAAATGGATCAGCCCCTGGTGAGACCAGCTGAGACCTCTCCTCACTCCCCTTCTCTTCCACCAGAGAAACCAGGATTAGCTGTAACTTCTCCCCTTTCATCCCCTATCCTCCCTCTCTATGGCAAAGGCAGGGCTGGGCCCCCTGCTTAACCTACTCCCCATTGAGCCCCTGGTTTCCAAACTCTGACAAAGCCCAGCCACTGTCCCAGTCTTGGGATCCATAGGAATACTCCAGGAATTTGACCGTCTGTCTAGCATCCCCTCCGTCCTGAAAGCTGCATCTAGTGCTGACTCCTCAGACCCCCCGCCCTTGCCCCGCCTTGCTTAAATACACCCTCTTCCAGAATCCCACCAAAGGTGTGAGCCTTCTGGAAACAGTTTAACTCTCCCAGGGGGCACGTGGTAGGTGTAGCATACAAATACAACAGAGATACACTGCACACAGTTCTACAATGTTGTTCTCTATATTACGTAGTCTGATAAAGTTTAGAATTTAGACTGAAATTTTATTTTTATTTCTTATGTAACCAACTTTGAGTTCTATGCCTAACACTTATAATCACTTAAAACCAATTTTTTCTGTTGTAAATAAGATTATAGTAATATTTTATCCTTACTAATGAGTTTGTCTAAAGTGCTTGGGGAATCTATTCAGATTACGAAGGCTGGTGTATGTCCACTATCCTGTGACTAAGTGGCAAACTAATTAATGAGCTTGCATTGTTCAAGATAACATCTTGAGCAGTGTAAGGTAGCATATCACTGGGGTGCAAGCCTGGGGCTGGGGGAAACTGACTAGAGTCTCCCTGTGGATAATTCATGAGTGGCTTAGAGAACATTCATACAATTCAGTTGAGTGTGTGTCTACAGATGTTGACGGCTGAGTGATCACAGCACCTGGATTGTGACAAACAGCCCAGGCTGAAGAGTTTAGGAGGCCTCAGCAGTCTCACAGTCTAGGTTGTACCACAGGGGGTATGTCACAAACTGTCCTAGAGCATTTCTGTTATCTCTGGATTCTTTGGCTGAACGTACTGTAAACCAGACCATCTACAAGAAACAGGATGGAATAAATCTAAATGATCAGACAACAAAAGAATAACACATCACACTAGATTACCCCCAATGTAAACTCAAAAATAGTTTTAAGCTTCAGGTGAAAACAACATTGTTTATCAATATCTCTGCATTTAAAACAAAATAAAAAATAAATATGTAGTTGGCAGATTGAATCAAAGGGACTGGATTGCAACACTGAGCTGTTAGATGGACCCAGGACCCACATTTGCTTATTGGTGTGTTTTATGGTTGAATTCCATTTGAACTGGGTGATATGTACACCAGATCTAAAAAAGAAAACCACCACATAAATATTTCTCCTCTAGTTGGGTAGAGCCTTTATAAATTACCATTGCTATGAAAACTTTGGCACTTCTCTTCATCTAAACACTTATCTCCAGCCCAAAATTAGTCAGATGAACAAAATTCTTGCTTTTAGTGAGGCTTTTCAAATGTTGCATTTTATCAGAGTAATGGTAGTTGTCATTAAGTGTTTTGGTAATTTCACTTAAGTAAACTTTCTACTGGATGCATCACTGAAGTCAAACTCTCTGAACAGTAAAACAAAACAACTAAGGTCAACCACAGATTTATCTGAAAGGATAAATGTACAAATGGTATTTTGATTTTCAATAAGTGGCACAAGAAAAAAGGAAGTGTTAATGAATCATATGGCCAAAATTCCTCATGAACACAGCTCTAGTTCTGTCTGCATCAGCAACCATAGTAGTTCTACCTATTTCCAAGATGAATTTCTTAAAGTTATGAACATTTCCTCAGATTGGATTTTGGGAGTCCTTGTGGCAAATAATGGGAAAACAGCATGAAGACAAATAAGCTTTATTTATGCCCAAAAGCATAGAAACATTTACACTAGAAATGTTACTCTTTCCAACATTAAGCATACATCTAAATATGGCACTTCTTCAGTGAACATTTCCAGCACAAATTTAATTCTGCTGCTAAACAAAGCTCTGTTGCTATTAATTTTTCACACTAATCTTAAACTGCATAAACATTAAAGATTTAATATATTAAACTTTTAATTTGCACATCAGTGGATAAGTCAGTAAAGCTGATACTCCTACAATAATGAACTGAGTGTTGTTTTCAAGAATATAAATAATAGACACACTAAAATTCTATTGATATTTATAACAGTATATTCTGGGTTCTCTTACAACATCCTTAAATGTTACAATTTTTTTGCCATGAGACTCTGCAATTCCCTCATGTATATACAAAATGATACACAGAATAGTCAATAAAAGAGGAAAACATTGCAAAGAAAATGTTTATTTTTCTAGAAACACTAGTTAACATACTCCAACATTAATAGAGCAAGTCTTATGTGTACAAGGGGAAGAAGTTTAGTGTTACTCCTGCCTCTTTCATAAAGGCTTAATTTAATCTTAACAGTGTTGTCAAAGAGAGATGCAATGCAAATGCTCAGCATTCCTTAGGATTTGGCCCACTGAAATTAGAGACTGGAAAATACCTCTTGGGTTATTTGTTCACCTCTACGCCAGTGCAGAAATGTTCCCTACAAACTAATAAATTAATGGTCCCTACTCATTTGGTAAACTGTGCCCCAGTTTATTTGTGATCCTTTTAAATTAAGGATCACAAATAAAGAGACTCCAATCCTGCAAATAGAATCATGTTGATAGGCTAAAAACAGGCACAGGGGTCCACACACACAGTTCTCTCCACAGGATCAGGACCTTCACTGTAAGCTCTTCAGAACAGGGGCCGTCTCTTCCTGTGTAATGGTAGAGTGCACAGCAAACCCAGACCCAGATCCTAATTTGGATCTTTGAGTGCTACTGAAATGTAACTAACAATACATAGAAATGTGATAGATACTGTGGTGATGGGGGCTATAGAAGTGCTTACATAGGAAGGTATGGCATCAGCGCACTTACAATCTGTGAAGGTAGATGGTACTCTCTCTGCTGTGTATTTCTCTGCTTAGAAATGTACAATTATCACAGAATGCAGGTTGCCTCTGCTCTGTCACTCTCTAGGACTGGTACTTCATTTTCTCCTTCACTTAACACTGTCCCTTTTCTAGTCTTTTGGGGATGTGGCTCCGCCAGTACATTTTAATTTACTAGAATTAACCCTTTGACTCTCAGGTCAAGAGCAGCCAACACTAAAGCACATTGTGTAGGCATATTACTCAGCCTCCCAGTGTCAAAGGGTTAAAAATTTACTTGAGTATATCAAATATAAACTCATCTACCCTTTAAAGAGGCACTATAAACTTGAAAATCACATTTCTGGCTGAAAATGGTATACTTGCTATACTTACAAGGAACACGGATGGTTACTGTAACTGAGAGAAGTTAGCTGAAAATATATTGTTCTCTGGGTTTTTTTTTTCTACTTAGTGTATTTTGTGCTTTTGGTTGCACTATATGTAAAGCTAGTGTTGCTATTTCCTTATGGGATCAGTTAGGCCCTGATTCTGTAATCACAGCTATGCAGGTGGTCCCCTGAACCTCTGCTGAGCCCCATGACTTTTTTTCTGGAAGGGAAGAGTGTGACATTATTGACATTAACTGTGACCATATAGATCATTGTTGCACAGGATCCTATGGTGGCACCAGATCTTGTACAGAGGAGGTGGGGTGTCTATGGAAAGGTTGTAGTTTGCTGGTTATGATTATGCTGTCTGTATGTGTGTATCATTTTTGTATTTGAAGTTATGAATATTGACTATGTACTTGTATCTCAATGTGTTTGATTCTAAGTAGCCTCAGTGAAGCATTTGGTCAGCTTCTTGAGAAAGGACTATTCTCAGTAAGTGCCCAATCAAGAAATACTTAACTGACAATGGACTTTGTGAGATGCCAATCCACATCTGAGCTTTCCTGGGAACATTCAAACTAATATGTAAACCATGTCACCAGCCTGCAAAAAGCTGAATCATTCATAGACATATGACTTGCCAAGGTGGCTACAAACTCCATCTTGTTGCTGTGATTTTGCACAGGAGAACGAACGGGTTTCTGCACACATGAGAAAGAATATAAAAAGCCCATTTTATAAAACAATATAAAAGGCCCACCTCAATTTTGTCTTTAGCTGGCTTAAGAGATGGCCTCTCAACCCCAAAGAGATGCCTGAAAGAAACTGGAACAAAGGACGGTAACTACGGGGGAGTGAGTGATTGCTGGACCCAGACTATTAAGGAGCCCAGTCTGTGAAAGCAGCTTATTGGAACATCTCTAAGGGCGAGATTCATCTGTATTCAGTTTCCTACTGTATTAGGTTTAGACTTGCATGTTTTATTTTATTTTGCTTGGTAACTTACTTTGTTCTGTCTGTTATTACTTGGAACCACTTAAATCCTACTTTTTATATTTAATAAAAACACTTTTGCTTATTAATTGACCCAGAGTAAGTAATTAAGGCCTGGGGGAGCAAACAGCTGTGCATATCTCTCTATCAGTGTTATAGAAGGTGGAAAATTTCTGAGTTTACCCTGTATAAGCTTTATACAGAGTAAGATGGATTTATTTGGGGTTTGGACCCCACTGGGAACTGGGTCTCTGGGTTCTGGAGACAGGAGTACCTGCTAAGTGCTTTTCAGTTAAAGCCTGCAGCTTCTGGGGGACGTGGTTCAGACCTGGGTCTGTGTGTGCAGCAGGCTAGCATGTCTGCAGGGTTCTGAAGTCCCAAGCTGGCAGGGAAAACGGGCTCAGAGGTAGTCTCAGCACATCAGGTGCGAGTCCCAAGGGGGTCTCTGTGACCCAAGCCGTCACAAAGACCTGGTCTGAAACTCTGATCCAAAATACTGAAGCCAACTCTGAATTCTCATTTTCAACCCCCCTCTGAGAAAAGAATTGAGATTGCTGCTGCCAAGCTGCAGGTTGCACTTGCTACTGACATGGTCACAAGAAGTTGTTACAAAGGGAACGTGTTTTTCGTCCGTCTTTTCACCAACACTCTTAGGTGCTTGTCTACATGAAGAGTTAGTGCAAGCAAGTTGGGTTGTAAATCTACAGAGCTCTAGCGTGCTGCACACTAAGTCACCATGTAGGACCCTGCGACCATGCACTAAAAGTTTGGTAGTGCTACTGCTGTTTGAAGTGCACGTGGGATGCAGAATGTTGTCCATCTACCTCAGCCCCACAAAACCTGTAACATATGTAAAAGATGTGGGGCCCAACTGTTATTGCCCAGGAGTCCTGCAGTCACCACTCTCCCAGTCATTGCCTGCCTGAACACCCAGCTGCAACTCACAGTTTGGAAAGCAAGTATTGGGAGGAAACCTAGAGCCTGATTCACCCCAGCTGGTGGGGGAAACCTGCTCCCATACTGAGCCTCACACATTAGCTAGGAGAGATCGGTGGCAGACAGATGAGGTATGTCCACCTCAAGATCCAATGGGGACCAGTCCTCAGACCATCACCAAAGGGTCCCACTGTGTATCTTACCAATCACCCCTCCACCAGAGACTGCATAATAACCCGCCTGCCACCCCTACTACCGCTGCTGCAATGGCTGCTAAATAGGGAAGTTATTTAGATAACCCTATTCCCCCACCCAAATCTGGTGAGGCTTGACATGGTATAGAATGTGTTCAGGATAGAGGGTTTCAATTTGTAGTGTTTGCTAACTGGTAGCGAGTACATGGGGGAGAAGAGGAATGTGATGCTGCTGCTGCCACTAAATAGAAAGACCCAACTACAATGTTCACATGCAGTAACATGCAGAATCTTAGAGAAAGTGAGGGTGGGAGTCATGTCCTTAGCCTCTTCTCTAACCTTGCCTTGCGTAGGGCACTTTATATATGCTACAGCCATCCCTGCCACACCTAACAGAGAACAGTGTGAGCTGACCTTCCTTTTTGCAACACTTCCACTAGCCACAAATACTGAAAAAATGAACTCATCCCCTGTACCTGAAAAATGAATTTTCCTATACTGGGGCATTTTAGGAAATTTAGGAAATTAGAAACACAACTGAAGACTTTGAATTCATATGAACCACATTCAAAATGTTTGGGCAAGCAAGCTCAGATACATGATGGATAAAAATTGAGTTAATATCACCTGAGGCACTTTTATTAGGGCACTGTTTCAAAATATCCAACATATACTTCAGCACATTTTTTGGTACTTGATCGAAAATATATAAAGGTGGAAACTACAAGAACCTATATGTTAATTGTGTTAAATCTTATTTGTATTTTCTTTACACAGACATTCCAATACTAGTGAATTATCTTTTGGATGCATGCAAACATAATTTATATGTCTTTACCTGTTTTCATTTTATATTAGGTTCTTTTCACTATTATTGTATAGGGCAAAAATAATCAGTTTCACTTCTAAAAACTGCCCTTAAAAAAAGAATTACAGAAGTATAATGCCTGAAGGAAAGAGTGAAATATTAAACTACATTAAAAAGTGCCATAGTCCGCAAGGTGAGAATAGGAAAAAAAAATGTGTAGGCTGTCAGGTTACTATTAGCAATGGGCTGACCACTGCATGAAGACCAAATCCTATTTTATAAAGTGCCATTTTTCTTTGAACTCTGTTTTATTGCTTTACAGTAATAATTAAAAAGTCTTGTGATATATCAGACTGTTTGCGTTCATTAAATCACAGTGATGTGATGCAGACGATGATACCGTGTGATGAAACTGTAAGATAAAAATTACTTCATGCACTGCTTCCCCAAATTATCCTCACTTCCTTAGCTTTCTCAATTAAAACTCAACAAGGATGTCAAATGAGAAGATGCTTCAAACACCCCTGATTGCCTTTTGAAAAGCAATTCAGTTGGTGTGTTATGAGAGCAACATATTGCGATACACCGCTGAGCACACAATTCCACAACAGTCAGAAGACTATAATCTCTCCCAGATCTGGTCCATTTAGCTTACATTATTTTCTGTACTTTAAATGAAAAAGTATTTTCCTCATTAGCAACATTAGACTTTCTAAGCATTCAGCTGTTTCTTGTGCATTTCTCTTACCACATGTCCAGTGCAATGACTTTTGTTATGCCTATTTCTATAAATTAGGGTATATTTACAGTTAAATTAATGTCTGACACTATTATTTAAACCCAGGACTCAAAATGAGCCAGTACAGCAATATGTTTCAAGTGGATCCATCATATTCTACAGAAAACATTTCACTGGGGAAATTATATCTATAAACATACATATCTATCTAATGTGTGGTCCTTACTGTTGCAAATATAACAAGTTGGATCCAAATGTGAACAAAGCAATGGGGAGCTGTTTTCCTGAGTCTAATGGTAGGCAAACAGAAACAAAAGCTCTAAGAAATGCGTCGGCTGTTCTAAATATCTCAGTGGTGCATTAATTCTGAAGCATAATGACATCAAAACAAGACATCACTGTGGATAGTTATTTCACTCTTCATCATTTCAGCAGGCATCTGTCCTAGCAGAATAAAGGGTCTGGAACCCAGTGGAAATTTTCCCAGTGCTGAGCGCTTCCTGAGATGGCATGTGGGCAGCATAGTTTATTCCAATAATTAATGAACATTTGGGAAAAGAGATAGCTTTGTGGAAGATTCAACACTGGTTCAATTAGTGTGTGAGAGCTCACAATACACATCCTCTGAAACCCTAAAGAAATCCTCCAATCAAGGAAGAGTAGACGTTACATTGCTGATGTGTCTAAGGGGAAAAAAACAAGCAGGGAAACAATCTTAAGAGAATAATACAAATATTTTCTGGTTTCTTTTATGTATCATAAAGAAATAAAAAAAGGCCACAAACCCAATTTAAAAATAATCTTCTGCAGGATATACTTAACATAATAATATCTGACATTAGCTGAACAGGATTGCAAAAGTAAACCCACCTCCTATTCATCTGCCCATCAATTTACTCCCTTTGCAAGTGTCCATGAAAAGATGTGGATTGTGCATTGTGCCAAAAAAGTTAACAAATCCAGACTATGGAGAAGCAAGGGGTAGGGAATACATTTCAAATTCCAAAGAGGTTTTCACAGAGAATGCCAGATTTCAGGACTCGGCCCTAAAATGTTATCAAATATGAAAAGTGCAGTATCTAATCTATTATACACTCCCAAATAACATCACACGGTATCTATATCTTATATGAGAATCTATAAAGTGTGATAGCTTAATCCAAAGGTACTGGAAGCTCTTAAGATATTATTACCCCCATTTACAGATGAAGAAACTGAGGCAGAGGTTAAGTGACTTGCCCAAGGTCATAAGGAAAATCTGTGGTAGACTCAGGAATAAAATTCAGATTTCCCAGTCCTATGCCTTAACCACAAAGACCATCTTTGACAGTTCTCAGGAAACACAGGACCGTGAGTCACTGTGTTACCCCCAGTCTCCTGTGTGAGGGAGCCTTGCCTGTGGTGGCCAGGTGTCAGGCCCCATAAAACACCAGCCTGTCAGCCTTTCACGCTCTCTTCTCTTTACTATGCCAGCTCTGTCTTCACCTTTCAGGTTAACAATAGATGCACCGTGGCCCCCAAGTCCCTTTGAAGCATTCCCCTGTAATATCCAGCCCAACACCAGTTACTAAGAATGAGTCAATTCTACATGCTACTTTCAGCATCACACACAGTATATATCCACACAGCATCCCTAGCATGAGTATAAGTAGCAGTGTAGCCAGTGAGGCACATCTTAGACAAGCAGATTAAAGACACGCCTGAAGGGTGTGGGTATGTATACAAACACACACCCTACACGCTCTATTCTCCCAAGCTGTGTATCTCGGTCTTCTCTGCTACAGTTACCAGTGTAGTGTCCCACTGCTGGAGCCTTTTCCATCCACAGCAAAAGACTCCCCTCAGCGGAGACAGGTTCTGGAAGGGAGGAGGCAGAAGGGAAAAACTTGGACAGCTCCCTGTAGCGGGAGAGGTTCCCACAGTGCGGGGGGGAGGGGGGGGGCAGCGAGGAAAAGCTCCACCAGCTCCCCAGGGCTGGAGCCTTCCCAGGCTACAGGGAAAGATTCATTCCAGGAGGGGGAAGCAGGGGGAAAAGGCTGCCAGTTCTCACTGTTGGAGTCTTTCCCTCTGGCAGGGAGGAAAGCTCTGCCAGCTCCCCACTGCTGGGACATTTCCCCTTTCTGGGGAAAGGCTTCAGCAGCTCCCTGCTGCTAGAGCTCTTCCCCTGTTACAGGGAAAGACTCAGTCAGCTCCTCATTGTTGAAGCCTTTCCCCACAGCAGGGGGGCAGTGCCTCCCCCCTTTGCCACAGCCCTTCCTCACTGTGGTGAAAGGCTCTGGCAATGGGAAGCTGCTGAAATCTTTCCCTGCTGTCTCCCTTCTGCTAGAGCCTTTCACTGACACGTATAGCTATGCACTACAGTGTGGATGCAGCCTGGTTTTCACTGCGGTGTGTATCTACACATACATTACATACAGCTGCCAGTGCTGTGTAGTGTAGATGGAGCCATATAAATGACAAATCTTCTGTTCCCAAAAAAGCAATGTACCCCAATTTACCAGTTTTGTCTTATACAGGAGCAGGGGCTGGTTAACACATAACACTTGTAATAAAACAAAAGAAGGTTTGTTTAAGAAGAGATAGAGATTGTATTGGAAACAAACTAAAAAACAAACAAAAATGTTCCCGGATTTCTAGAGTTCTCAATTAAATCTGTCACACTTTTGCTCAAATCGGTCAAGTTTAAAATAAGACAAATTATGAAAATTGACTACAAATACATAAGATACACTATTCAGAGTGATGTCTTCTGCAGATCTACAAAGCCAACAAAATAAAAATGTACCTAGGAAAAGGATATCTTTGTATTACATAACCATTTTGGTCCCAAGATCAATCCTTGAGGAACTCCATTAGTAACTTTCCCTTAGTCTGACAGTTCACCTTTCAGCACAAAACATAGTTTTTTCCTCTTTTGCCAGTTCCTTACACATCTTACAATTTTTGTACAAATCCCCATCTTCTCTAATTTAACTAATAATTTCCCATGTGGCACCATGCCAAATGCTTTACTGAAGTCCAAGTATATTAGATCTACTGCATTTCTCCTGTCTCAAAAAATCAGTTATTTTCTCAAAAAAAGAATATCAAGTTAATCTGGCGCAATCTATTTTTGGTAAACTCAGGTTGTATTGCATCCTTTTTTCCATTTACCTCCATGAATTTAATGATTTTTTCCTTCAAAATTTGTTCAAAAGCCTTCATACTACTCAAGTCAGACTAACAGGTCTGTAATTGCCCAGATAACTTTTTTTTTCCTCTGACAGTGAGGAGGCAGGACCCTAGGCAGACTTTATAAATCAAATTTTTAGATGGTTATTTGGGGACTAACATCTAAGTTACATAAGCAAATTGAAGTGAAACCATAGCTTGCTGCCAAAATTTTAAAAGGGATCCTCTTAACATTTTCTACTTCCGTAGATGATTCCTAGGGTAAAATACTCGCCCTCATATCAAAGTATTTGTCAATGCTATACCTTCCCATGTAAAAACAATTTATCGGTTTCACACCCTTCCCTGCAATCCATTAATGCTTCTCTACCATCCTAAAACCGATCAGGCTTTCCCCTCCCCAGCACACCTCTTGGAGGCTTCTCTGACAATCCGATATGCAGACACACGAAATAATCTTTGCATTTAAACACCCTCTTCACATTCCCCCTCAATTCTGGTACACAGCTTTCCAGTGGTTAAGTGACACTTTCTCTTGGATAGTCATCCTTACTCCTCCTTTCCCCCCACATACTTCCGTAGAAAACTAGTAAAAAGTAATATTTCACTGATTTTACTGAGAGTAGCTGATCACATCTCTACTAAACAGGGCTGTTATTGAAAATAAATTGTGGAGAACCTGGAAATAACTCCTATGAGAAATGTGGAGCTCTCTCACTGCAGAGAATTTAACTTCTCTGTAGAATTCAGCGATCTTGTAAAGATCTCATGAGCAAAGTGATCTCATGAGCAGAGTTATCTCACGAGACATAGTAAACACAGCTTGATTAATCAATTATGATTCAGTGAGACAACCTGCAGAAAACTTATGTTCCTATTTCAAACAGAACCAAGAGAAGGAAGCTTTTTTTAAATAAAAAAAAGAGAAATATTTGTTTTTTTTTTAAATCACAAAATTTCACTTGACATATTTCAAGATACTCTCAAGTCTCCTCTTACACACAGCTGTAGAAACCAAAAAGAAATTCTCATAATTTCAAAACAAGAAAAGCAAATGAAAGAGAGGATGTTCAGTACTATCTCAGAGCTATGGCCTCCTCAGTGTCTCATCTCTAGCTGCAGCAATCTTTGATGCTTCAGAGGAAGGAGACAAAAAAAAAATCCTCAAAGAAACAAAGAAAAATCAGAATAAATCTGGAGGAGGGGAGAGAAGGTAGAGGAGGAGTATTCCCTCCCTGACCCCTGCTTGTGAGTGGCTGAAACTCTGAAGCATGAGATTTTAGGAACATCAGACCTGACCTCCTGACTCCCACCCTCACAAATAACCCTGTCATACAATCCCATTCATACATTTGCCATTCTCTTTCTTAGAACTAATTAAGATGTTTGGCCCACAACTCCTAGAAGGAGGTTGTGCCAGAACCACACTCCTCTGATAGAAACTATCTTATAAGATCTAGCCTGAATTTGTTCATGGACAGTTTACATCCATTTGTTCTTCTGCCAACTTTGTACTTTAGCTTAAATAGCTTTTCACCCTCCCTTTACCTTCATGTATTTATAGAAAGCAATCATATCCCCTCTCAGCCTCTCTTTTGCTAGGCTAAACAAGCCAAGCTCTTTCAGTCTCGTCTCACAAAATAGGCCCTTCATTCCCCAGATCATCCTAGTAGCTCTTCTCTGCACAATTTCAGTGTGAATACAGCTTTCTTGAACATGGGTGGCGAAGGGAATTGTACACAGTATTCCAAATGAGTTCTTATCAGTGTCTTATACAATGGCATTACTACTTCTCTATATCTAATGGAAATGCCTTGCCTGATGCATCCTAGGATCACATGCGCCTTTTTAGTAAATTACAATTTCCTGAGGGTAAAAATAAATAAGATTTGCTTCATACAATTAAACTCATTATCCACATTTAAAATTATCCCCCAAGTATGCGTGACATTCATATTTGAAAATGACTTGCTAGTAAAACCAGATTTACACATTAGTATTTACAAAGGTGGTCATTTATTTTTTATACTATGTGTCAACAGATTGTGCACTGATTAGTGACCGGTTTGAAAACCAGTTTACTAAGTTTTCAGAAGGAACAGAGAGCACTACATTCATTAATGTTCAACACATCCATAGTTACAACCATGTCTGCTATATTATAAAATGATTGCACTTCCCAGAACTGTACTTAAGAATGTCATCATTCAACATTTCATTATTGATTAATGTCTACACTGTAATAAATGTGACACTCTCACAATGTATCACGTTAATTCAGATTTCTTTGGATTTCATTTTGCTAGGTGATCAGTACAAAAGATAGGGGGCAGACTGATACATTTAAGAAAGAAAATGGGAGGAGATATGATTTGCAAAAGTGAGGAGTGGCAGTTCACATTTATCCGCACATGGGAGAGATTAAAAACCTTCACAGTTCATGCAATATGATTAACTAAAAAATATTTGGCCCATTTCCATATCAAAGTCATCTTTTGATAATAAAACATGCAGTGATTTTGCCATATTAAGAAAGAATACATTTCTATAATGTAATAATCCCTTTTTCCCCACTTGCCAGTGGAGACCTTTTTTACTTTTATGAGGGGTATCAAATTCTTCAAGGGTCATTTTGTAATACACAAAAATAAATGCATCAAGTAATGGAATGTGCAATTTAGCTGCCTTACCAGAGCAATGACCCTATCTATATGTCACATACTGAGTAACACATTTATTAAGAAAAGGTGAAACAAAACTATTTTCTTAATGGATAGAAGGCTAAAGTAGGATTTAACAAAATGGAAATGCTTTGAATTAGAATAAAACCACCACCATATGGTAGTACCACATTCATGGAATATACATCAAAGCCTATATTTCTCTATTTTACTTGAAAACACTACCTACAGATGAGATTTCCTGTATATTATTTCATTTTATAGGAAATAATCAAGACTATGACATCCTGAAAAAGGTTATGTGGTCTGTGTGTAGATGACAATGGGAGACAGTTTGGAGAAAAAGGTGAGTGAAAGATCTTGGAGGGGTGCATATCTTAACTGATCCAAGATGGGCAAATGTTGTATCCAGTTTTTATTTCCTAAGAATCAGTTCACTCATCTCTACTCAAAAGTGTCATGTTATAATATATTATTTATTTGCATTATTGTAGTACCTAAGAGCCTTAGTCATGGACCAGGCCTCTATTGTGCTAGGTGCTTCACAAACACTGAACTAAAGGATGGACCCTGTCCCAGAAAAAAAAAAAAAAAAGCTTACAATCTAAGTATAAGACAAGAGGTAAGAGGTGGATGCTGACAGGGGACTAGAAGAAACAATGAGACAATATTGGTCACCAAAATAGGCTGTGGTCTCAGTACACTAGTGGCCAAAAACTTGCAGAAAACCTTCCACACTGTTTTTAACTGGAAGGTTAATCTATCATTTATCTGGTGATACACATTAGGAACTTTACTTCAAAATAAACACATTTTTTCCAAAATATTAACTGCAATGAAATGCATCAGAATATTATGGCTCACAAAGAAAGCACATCTGTCACAATATTACAATCAGCATATCTACATACTTTTATGTATTTGTGCTGCCCCCAAACATGTTTGTGTGTCTGGATATAACAATACTACATTAAAAATCTGTGTAACAAACAACCAATAAACAACACTGTATCATACACTCTATATGTTGTGACAAAGTTCCTCCTCTACCTTGGTGAGTCCTGCGCTTATTGGCGGATTTTGATCGCCTCAGAGATCTTCCCCTCTGGTAGAACCCACAGTCAAATTCCTCCTGTGTCTGATCAGGAGTTGGGAGGTTTGGGGGGAACCTGGGCCCGCCCTCCACTCCAGGTTCCAGCCCGGGGCCCTGTGGATTGCAGTTGTCTATAGGGTTTCCTGTAACAGCTGCATGACAGCTACAACTCCCTGGGCTACTTCCCCACGGCCTCCGCCCAACACCTTCTTTATGCTTACTGCAGGACCTTCCTCCTGATGGTCTGCTGATGCTTGTACTCCTCAGGCCTTCAACTCTTCTCACTCTCAACTCCTTGTATGCCTCTTGCTCCCAGCTCCTCGCACGCAACACCACAAACTGAAGGGAGCTCCTTTTTAAACGCAGGTGCCCTGATTAGCCTGCCTGTCTTCATTGATTCTAGCAGGTTCTTCTTAATTGGCTCCAGGTGTCCTAATTAGCCTGCCTGCCTTAAATTGGTTCCAGAAAGTTCCTGCTTGTTCTTGTGCAGCCCCTGCTCTGGTCACTCAGGGAACAGAAAACCATTCATCCAATGGCCAGTATATTTGCCTTAGATCAGACTTCTGTACCCCACTTGTCTCGGTCTGTCACAACGTGTATAAGATTTACTTCTACATGAATGTGTATACTACTCCTGGGGGAATTCTGCGCCACTGTGCATGCACAGAATCTATGTCCCCCACAGATTTTTTTTGCTTTTTCCACTGTATTTCCAGATTTTACCCAGTCCTATTATAGACGCATATTCAACAGGATATGCTAGGTTGGTAATTCACCTTCAAGCAGGTAAGCTGGCAGAGTTCACTAGGTTTGCCCATATTATCAGGATGAAAATGAATATCACCTTGCTAAAGCAGGTGAGAATGAAGCTGGTTTGGTCACTTTTTCCAATGAGACCAGTTGGGAGGAAAGCCAAAACAATAAAAAAGCCAGGAGCGGCAGCTGTCTTGCTCACAGAAAACTCAAAAGTGCTGGGTTCTAAAATGTGACCTGAAAGATTTCTACAGCCCAGATTTCTTCGTCAGATACTTGGTCTGATCATTTTAATTCATACATATTGTACAAGAAGCCCGTAAGGCATGCCTGAAGGTGAACGACAACAGCAGATCAAAAACTGCTAACCAAACAGAGGCAGAGACCATTGACAATATGTAGAATTTGAAATTTTATCCATTTATTTGAATGCCTATAATTTGTTTCAAAATTCACTAATCTCAAAACTTGTAAGGAACTTAAATATAATGTCTGGAAGAAAAATAGCTTTTACAAGTATGTATACATTTTGTTATCAAATGCCTCCCATCTTCAGTATCAGAAAGCAAAACACTGAATGGCTTCACTGCTCAGATGTCAGGTTCTTTTTTAGAGTTGAAATTGAATGCTTAGCAAATAATTTTATTTAGCCCCTTTTCCAGCTCACAAAATGCCCATAAGTAAATCAAGGTTGCCTCAGCTCTATTCATTGTTTTATTTTACTCAACAACTATTTTTTTTGGAAAATCTGTTGGGATAGTACTTGGTCCTGCTAGTGAAGGCAGGGGACTAGACTCAATGACCTTTCAAGGTCCTTCCAGTTCAAGGGGAAAAGATCCACTGCTTGCATCCGATGAAGTGGGTATTCACCACAAAAGCTTATGCTCCAATACCTCTGTTAGTCTATAAGGTGCCACAGGACCCTTTGTCGCTTCTACAGATCCAGACTAACACGGCTACCCCTCTGATATTTTTTGGTGTGAATTCTTTAATTTACTCAGTAGAATGACAAGTTTTGTACTAATGCACAATCCCCAAGTAAGAAATTTGAGCAGCATTCATTAATTGTGATTGGTTACATCAGTCATGTGCTATTCATACACTCTTCTACAATTGGATGAGCATACCTGTCATAGGAAGGAGGGCTTGAAGAAGATACAGGGACTTCTTGGAGTGAAGGAGCAGTTTAAATCAAGCAAAGAGATAAACAGGATTAAGGAATTTTAGAAAAAGTTGTTGGTGTAATATTACCATCATTTTTATAGATTTATACTCATTTTATAGAGGGCAGTTGAGGCTGGGCTGGGTGAGAAGTAGATTTGTACTGATTAAAGACTCATTATAAAAACAGATGATTTGTCAGTGTTTCATCACAAGCATGTACCCTCCCTTCAACTTTTTGTATTGTACAAACAAGGCTTTGAACTAAATGGTCCAGTCCAGAGAGGACTCTTCAGAAGAAGAGTCACTGACTTGAATGGCAGCCCTGCATGTGAAGCACTCACAGAACTGGTCCTAAAATGTGTGGAATTTCTGAATCAAATCTTAGGGGGAATCATTTATATTATTTTTCTTTATTTTCACTTTTAACTATGACTATTTTTCTGTTTATAGAAAATGTGAAAAACTCATTTAGAGAAAAGTATTTGATGTTAGAGAAACAGAATATTTGATGTAGCTGATCATCACAATTAATCTTCTGACATATTCTTATGTCACAAAGCCAATTATTTCATTTGACAACATTTATGTTAAGATTCTTTATGCTCACTATTGGGTTTTGGGGGAGCGAGGGTTGGTTTCAAAAAGGTATTTGAAAGTGATAAAAGTTTTATTCACCTGTCCAATCTTCATCATAGTGCCTACAATTTGTTTTGCACCATTGCTTGTTAACAGATTAACATCAACATTATCAACAGTTCTTAATAATGAGAAAAAATAAAATCACATATGTAAAATGCAGCGTTAACAGTTTCAGCTGATTAGTGTTGATGCAGAGTCGTTTTAAAAAGCTTTTTAAAATTTGTTCTATTATTATTAGTTTTTATGTTGCTCTCCAGTCATATATATTATATGCACACACCATATATTAGAGGGTGCCTCATAAGCAGTTAAAGCATCCGGCTTGGCTTCTCTGCTCCTTTTCCAAGGTTTACAGCTTTGCAGAGAAAAGTTAGACTAAGCAACAATTTTTAAACTACTTTGACAATTTTTCCAATCAATTAACAGTATATGACTTGCATATGATTTCCCAAATAAATATTATACAGTGATAAACATATGTAAACTAGGCCCTCACTTTGGGAATTTTTGAAGATTTATTTTGCCCTTATTGTTGGTATTATTTTAATAGTTCCATGTTTACACAGTTCAATTTTATATTTTTTGTAAGAACGTCTATTAATTGTGTGATTACAACATCTCCATGAATCCTATTAACATGTCACAATATGAATGGCCTTAAATAAACTCCAATTATCATCACTGTAAAAGCCAGGATATGGCCCTTGTTTACTCTACTTTGCACAATTCTGGCAGCACAAAGTGGGAAGAAAATGGATTTAATCAGTATGGGAATCACCAGATACATAGTGAGGAATACAGTAGGGGGAGAAAGGACATTGCTGGAATACAGCTGCACTCTAGAAATCTTAGCTGCTGAAACAGCCCTTTACATGTGGCTGCATCTGGGTAAAATTTAGGACAGTCCAGATCCTGATTGGCCTCAGGAACAAGGGGCCATACATATTGCACACAACCACTTTGCCATTCTCCTCCTCCAGTTAATGAGTTCATAGATTCTATTAACTAAGGGACTGTTGTGATCATCTAGTCTAACCTCCTGTATACCACAGGCCTTAATCTTCCCCAAAATAATTCCTAGAGCTTATCTTTTGGAAAAGCATCCAGTCTTGATTTAAAGTTGAAAGCTGCTCATTCAGATCTCAGGATGGGGCCCTTTGTTTTCAGACTGTCCTTCCCCATGAGCTGCAACATCTAAGCAGAATACTGTGAGGAAAGCCCGAAGCATCCATTTTATTCTGAATTATTTCACTTTCATATCTCTTTACGATTTAAGTTTAAACAAAAGAATATTATAGATATAAAATAAATTATATAAAACCAAGACAAAATATTAAAGAGCCAAATTATGTGGTGTGATTACAAATGAGGAGCAAGTTTTGAAAACTAAAAATACATTTGAAAAAAATAGTTCAATGTTTTCTTCTAAAAGTGAGGGGGAATTGGTTGAAGAAGAGTGCCAGAACGAAGAGAGTTCCACTAGCTGAACATGATAAGCTGAACATTAGAGATGGGCTTCAGAATAAAAATGCAGATATGAATTTCAAATTATCTAATATTTCAGGAAATCTGATCCAGAACTTTTGATTGGCTTGTTATATAGCTAAGGACCAGCTAGGATATATGGCTCTAGATGCACATTGAAATTCCAATCCTCCTCAAATGCCAAGGCATTTGGATGTGAGGGGTTATGTTTCTTTAAACCCATCCTGAAAACCAGGGAAAATGTTGTTTTCATTTAGAAACTGCAAAAAATAAAAAGGTTGACACAAAATATCAATATTCATGTTTCTTCACTAAGTTCCTTTTCTCAGTTATGACTTATGCTCTGTGTTAAAGTTAATTGGCATGTTTACTTTACAGAGCAATTAGATGTGTGTAACACTCATAAATCAGACCAGTAGCATTTATAAGTAACATTTTTATACCAGAGAATTTCTATTTTTATACAGCAAATCAAGCTGTGGAAACATTCAAATTGTGACTCCACACATTCATCATGAGTAGCTCTTTATATAAACTATGCTAACACCGCTTCTAAGATAGTAACTAAGTGGTAGCTACGTACACTGCTTCTCAAATCTTCAGTTGTGAAGATAACACTCAAATGAAGATTTTCAAAGGCACAAAGAATAGTTAGGCACCCAGTTCCCCTTCAAAGGACACCCACTTGCCTTGTGAGCCTTTGAAAAATCTTCCCCGATTTTTCTGGCATTTAAAATGACTGTCCTTTGAATTCTCATGGGAAATAACTAAAACAGTTCCAGTAATTCCAATAAGCATTCGCTTCAAGTATTTTCTTGAAGCTGAGGAATAGTTTAGTGTTTGGTAAAAAATCAAGCACTTATTTATTACTTCCATATTTATAAAGCCAACAGATTGCTAATCACTTTACAGTCAGGAAAGAAGACAAGGTCCTTGCTAGAAAGCAAATGGACACAAAGCAGGCAACAACCTCAAGGCAGAAAGGGTGTTTGCTTTCTCTTAGTAAGATCTGATCTTCTATCCATGCCCACACAGTGGGCATGACTGGGAAGGTGAATGGAAGATAAATTGTAAATAAGGTGTAACAAGCATTAGAGTGGAGTCAGTCTAGCTAATGTAAGGGGACTGTTATTCCCTTACTAACATTCAATGGGGAGAGGCCAATGTTCCAGGACAGCCTGATGGACAGGGCGGGCAGGCGAATCAGGGAGTCAGGAGTCCAGGGTGGATCCCGTCCTCTGTGTGAGCTGGAGTTGCCTGAGTCAGAGTGGGGCCGAGCTAAGGAGAGGGCAGAGTCCAGAGCTGGGCTGGGCCAGATCCAGAGGGGCCAGAAAAACAGGCCAGAGAGACAGACCTGCCCTGGGAGCAGAGCTGCAGCAGCCCGAGCCAGAGGGGCGAGAGCAGCAGCCCAGGGAGCTGGAGGCAGAGCAGCAGCAGCAGCCGTGCTGAGGCAGAGGAGCTGGAGCTGAGGCAGAGGGTGGAGCTGGGGCTGGAGCAGTCCGGAGCTGGGTGCGGTGAACAGCTGGGAAGAGCAAGGGGGACCCTGGGCAGTGGGCCCAGCACAGGGAGACGCCTCAGCCAGAAGGCCCTGCAGGCCAGACTTACAGGGGGATCTAAACCCCGACAGGGCGGGGGCGACACTGGGAAGAAGGGTCCTGCCACCCAGAGCCTGCGAGCGTGTGGCCACCGCCGGAGCAAGTATCCAAGCCACAGCGTCCCTGCAGCACAGGCAGGGCCTGAGAAGGCGGCCTGGGACCTACAAAGGAACAGACTGTGAACTGCCCTGACATTGCAGAGACACTGTTGTGATGTTCCCTGCCACAGAGCGGGGTGATGTGTTTTCTTAACCTTTCCCATTTTTTCCTTATTCATTTTAAAAGTTAATTGTTGATAAAATCATTTGCATTTGCTTTAAATTGTATGCAATGATCAGTGGGTCAGGGAAGCATCAAGTGCAGAGAGAGTACCCCAGAGTGGGGACACCCTAGCCCCTGACCTAGGTGACCACAGCAAGGTTGGGGGTCGAGCCCCCCAGGAATCCTGGGCCCAGCCTTGTTGGGGTTACGAGGACTCTGCCAGACAGGAGAGTGCAAGGGGAGTCCTCGAGGGCAGGGAGGCCCCTGGATAAAGGAGGTGGGAGCAAGGACTCAGATCCTTTTGCTAGCCCATTTCACCGGGGTAGTGCAGAAATGAGGAAAGTTCCCCACAATAGCGGGACTCTTTCCCCGTTTACACTAAGATAAGCAGGAACACACTGCTACTATGGACAATTCACAAGATAAACCTGGAATGTAGAGATCAGGTTATATATGAACAGCACATCATAGAGTCATAGAATCGTAGGACTGGAGGGGACCTTGAGAGGTCATCTAGTCCAGTCCCCTGCACTCAAGGCAGGACTAAGTATTATCTAGACCATCCCTGACAGGTGTTTATCTAACATGCTCTTAAAAATCTCCAATAATGGAGACTCCACAACCTTCCCTAGGCAATTTATTCCAGTGCTTAACTACCCTAACAGTTGGGAAGTTTTTTCTAATGTCCAACCTAAACCACCCTTGCTACAATTTAAGCCTATTGCTTCTTGGTCTACCCTTCCTTCTCCTTGTAACACTTGTAACTCCTTTTATGTACTTGAAAAATATCATCATGTCCCCTCACAGTCTTCTCTTCTCCAGACTAAACACATTTTTTTCCAATCATCTCTCATAGGTCATGTTTTCTAGACCTTTAATAATTTTTGTTGCTCTTCTCTGGATATCGACAGGACATGCTGTACTAGGATTGGTTCCTGAAAAGTAACCAAGCCAATCATGAGGCATGTGATGCAATATATAGTCAGAAAAGCAGGTGTTGTATACATCTTGACTAAGGAAAAGTTTTGTTGTGTAACTTTGGAGTTGTGAAATATCCTGCATCCATTCCCCTATGTTTGAGCCTGACCAGCTTGGAATAATGTTGCTGTATGCCAAATAAAGGTACCTGAGTGATGAATTTCAGAATCAAACGGAGATTTTGAGTACCGAGTGGTAGAGGGTCTTGGGGAATCCCAACATCACATATTAAATCAACCCCAATCAGAGAATCTGGGAGCCATAACCTACTTTCTGGCACGCAACTCCTTCACCCACAGCATCTGAGAGTCTGGCCACCGACGTCTCATCTCTTGTTTTAAACCAAATATACTGATTCCATGATGAAGTGTAGTGGAGTCTATTTATCTCCTTCCTGATAGGTTTAAAGGAAACACTTTTTTTCAGTATTCTCCTGTGGGCTTGTCTGATTTTTAAAGTTATTTATATATTTTCGTAGGAAGTGAGTTTAATTTCAGTCTGAAGATCAATAGCAGTTAAAAGTTTTTTTTTCTTAATTATATATAATCAAATATTTAGATATCCAGCAACAAGTACTTTTCCGGTTTATTTTTGTTTAATATTTTGTCTATAGTTTAAACTTTAAAATCTAGTTAATTTTTTCAGTAGAAAATTGGCAGAGTACTATACAGTTTTAAATGTTCAGTTGAGCCTTGCTAATTATCTATATATGAAAAAGCTACTATAAAATTATATTAACGAGTTGGTTTAAACCACCCAAAGGCAAGGAAATGCAAAGCTAGACCCCACAGCTGAAACTAGCTCTGTGCAGGTGGACCTTGCAGCTACCCAGCATGGCAACTGGCTTATACAATGCACAAGGGTCTGCTAATGCAGAGCCAGTTGCAATATTAGGGCCACGGTGCTGAAACTCTGCCCTTAAATTACCCCTGCTATGCCTAGGTAATGCAGTTCATATGTTGTTGCATTTAGCATATGCAATTCATGGAGCAAATTACTGCCTCCAGTATAATAGCTGTCCAACAATTCCTAAGGGCCCTGATACTACAGCAAGGACAGAAGCTAGACAACATGACATAAGTGAAGACAATGGGACCATAGAACTGATTCTGATCTCACACTGATTTTACTATATCGGAAAATGCACTGACTTCATTAGAACTACTCCTGATTTTACAGAGGTGTGATATTAGCATTTAATTTCACCATCAAATCTGACCTTTTGGGAGTTTTTGAGTTTAAAAGAAACCCATAGGTGTTGGAACTAGGGAAGCTGTGGGTGCTGCTGCACCTTCTGGCTTAAAGTGGTTTCCATTATATACAGGAATTACAGCTCGGTTCAATGAATCTCAGCATCTCCACTATAAAAAATGTTCCAGAACCTCTGCAGAGACCTCAGATATCTTGGAGCATCATGGATGTTTTTCCTTATAATATTGGTTTAAGAAAAATATTAATAAAATTTTAAAACTCTGACTAAAACAAAAAAAAAGTGGTCATTTCTTCCATCCCTATTACAAATTCTATTCTTATTTCTTTCTTTAAAAGCTAATAAGGTACAGTAATTAATAGTAGTTACTTTCTGTTATACAGCTGTTCCTCCATATTAGGATCAATTGAATTAAAGAATAAATATTCATGAATATACTCTTTTCCTGAAACAGTAATTTACATTCTATTCTACTAAATGGGGTTATGTTCCTTATTCTTGAGAGAGAAAGCCACAAACTCATGAAAATTGAGAGGTCTAAAGTTTAGAGCCAAATCTGAATTCCAAAGGTCAAAAATGTTCTTGTCTAAGATTTTGATTTTGGGTACTCTCTCTATTACACACATAATGAGTAGGGAGCAATAAGAAGTCTTTATCCCATTAAATAAATTAATAGATTTTAAGACCAGAAGGGATGACTGTGATCATTCAGTCCGACCTCATTCATAACACTAGCCATAGAATTTCACCCAGTAATTCATGCCTCAAGTTTAATAAGTTGTAGTGGAACTTTGAATAATAGTTATCTACTGTTAAACTCAAAAGTAATATTAAAAAAAATGAACTGGTAAATAAAGCCTTATTTTTATGAAGGGCAAATTCACACATCTTAATTAATGCTACTCACAGTTTTCAAATTATTACCTGCCCATATCTAATGTTTCTGTTAATGTCTAATGAAGATCGTGATTCCAGATTGATAAACTGAAAAAATAACTGTACCAATGTCACAACCCTTGCTAAATATTGCCAATTCTCATTTCCCTACTTAGTTTTAGTGTAAAACACAATTCTATTGTTACTGTTATTGCTTAGTACAGACATGCAGCTGTGATAAAGAAAGATTTTTAACCACCCTTGAACCTTCCAATGATTTACTCTTCCAGGAAGAAGGGGAACAGACAATTCTTTTTTTAGACAGACTGGAAGTTATTCTGAAATTTGGTCCATCCTTACAAGACCACTTCATAGATTTTAATATTCTCCAACCATCCCGTTTTCAGAAAGCCCAGCTGAAATACTCTGGCAAGAGTTAAAAATTTTTACCAGTTCTGCAACTAGAACCCTCCTGCCATGTGAGACAAATTGTTGGCAGAGATAATGAAATTTAATAAATACCAAACCTTCTAAAATGAATCACCTTTGGGTTTTACCAGTTTTGTTATGAATGAAGGTATGTCATCTGTTTTCTAGTTCTGGTGATGTACATGAAAACTGAGGCTAAGCTGGAAACTGAGACTAAACTAGGTTTGCCATCATGATAAAAGCTTTTGATATGATGCAGAGACTGATTCTAAATATTTTCCACTGGTAAAGACTTGTGTTCCACAAGAACCTGGGAAAGATTTTGTACTGTGGGTGGATTACAGAGGTTACTCCCTCATACATTTTGCCAGTAAGTCCCTTTTGTGTACTGTGAATTGCACAGTAAGTCCCCCAGAGAGGGACTATGTCAAACAGCCAGCCAGTGCTCAACTGGTTTAGTAGTTTCAGGTTTAAAACAGAGAGGTAACCATTACAGACTTTGGTATTGCAAAGACTCAGTTTATGTAAGTCACCTGCACCATCAATCACCAGCTACGATTGAACTTGAGATTTTCAGCACCAAAAACACAGAACAATGTCATTTGAACTAAGCAAAAACTCCCTTAGCCATTAGTAGTCTCTATAGTTGTTGGGACTAGTCACTGGTGGGAACCATGCTCATATGCACTAGCCCAGTCGATTTCATTGTCTGCCATGTGTTGCCCTATCGCAATACTTCTAAGATAAGCCAGAAGGCTTTGAGAAACTTCCTCTTTATTGCCTGCTTCTGCTGCTGTTAGAGTCAATGACAGAATACTATTAACTTAAGTGATGCAGGATGGGCCAGAACAATCCAGCAGATTTCTTTGGCCTACATTTATCTGTGAAAGAGAAGCCCCTTGATCTGTGTTTTAGTCACTACAAAGTTTCTTACCTTTATTATTACTTTGGGATAGGAGAGGACTTCTGACACGGGATGAAGTGGGATTGGTAAACAAGAACTATTGATGGATCTGGAAGAAGGGTTCTCTGGACAATCTTTTTGCCTGGCTTTGGGATAGCCATTCTTGCCACATATTCAGGTAACTCCTTCTGTTCTTTCCTCCTCCTGGTATGACTAACCTAAGGGGAGGTCAGAGTTCTCTAACCTGGAGAAGTCCAGGGGTCACGCAGAGCTTGAATCATCCATACTAGCCACAGCCCACATATATACATTTGGACACTGGTAATAAAGAATTATGTCTGCCCTGTCATTAGGACATGCATTTTCACACTTGGCAAGGGAGAGGTCTTTGCCTCTCAGCTAGGTCAATGACAGTGAGTTCCATTTATCCGATTTTTTGTTTTACTCCAAACGATGAAGCATTCTCAAGAAAGGTGCCAGAAGGTCTGTAGGTTCCCCAATGGAACCATCAGGGAAGGAACTACTGCAGACCAGGAACTCATCCAGGAACACCTGTGTGTGTGGGCGGGGGGGGGGGGGGGAATCAGTTAACAGGGGAGCAGGGAAATCAATGAACAGGGGAGCAAAAACTCTATTTCAAGGGATTGCTTATGGCTAGAGTGACCATACATCTCATTTTGGCTGGAGCAGTCCCCTTTTTAAGCTCTGTCCCTGGACATCACAACTTTTTTTTGCAAAACTGGGCATTTGTCCCATTTGTTCTTGCCCTAGTGGGCATGGAGGAATGTTCAAGCACGCCCACTGGACAAATGCCCAGTTTTGCCAAAAAAGTCGTGACGTCCTAGACGTCAACTTGGGTGAGTGGCCCCGAGTGGTGGGGATCGGGTGAGAGGCCACAGTAGGTGGTGTGGGGCTAGCCCAAGCCACTTAGCGTCACCGCTTGCCCGGTGTCCCATTTTCACTTTAGGGAAATAGGGTCACTCTCCCTATGATTTTGTTTTGTATGTAAAAATTAACTTGTGGGCACTACACATCATTTATAGGGCAAAGTCATAACTCTTGTATACAAATAATGTGGTTTCGTCCCAGTTTAGAAACTGCTACGGATATCATGTCATTCTTTAAAATAAAGCTGATAAACAGAAAAATCTTCACACTAAGCTGAAGATTACATATTGTTACATTCGGGGAGGCTGCAGGCCTACCTAGGGTGCTCTGCAAGAACGAGGCCCACACGCTCTGTGAGTTATTGGCTTTATTGAAGGCAAAGTGACACATCCGCAACGGGGACTCCTGGCGTTGCCGTCACAGAGAAGGGGAACCCAGCTCACCGAAATTCAGGGCCTGGTACGGAGTCCGAAAATGGGGCGGACTCATACAGCTACATACAGACATCTCATACAGAAGCAAGCAGGGGCCGTCTCCTGGCTCAAGGCCATACAAAGCAGTTCTAACTAATTCATAACAAGCTGCAGCTGGGCAGGCCTTGACCGACAATGACAGGCCCGCTAAGACAGCGTGGGAAAGCAAAACACCCTGACTAGCATGAGAAGCGAATACACCCTTGCTATGCCGTAACACAAATCTTCCGTGGTACCCTACACATATGAATTAAATGGGAGGGAGAGATGGAGTGAGGGAGGTAATGAAATTCCATTACATATGCATGGTCAGTCAGTCCAGATAAAGTTTGTGAGAATGAGTACTTGAAATTAACCTTGCTAGAGTACTTGGCAGTATTCACCATAATTCTCTCTTTCAAATTGCTTCTATCCAATGTCCTCAAAAGAAATAAAGAACCATGAGATAGAGTTTTATTTTGTAGATATTGAAATTAACTAAACCCTTTGGGTGATGATTAATGTGGACTAGCCGACCCAATGGTGCATTTCCTTTGAGATTTCAGCTGATCTGCTGAGGCTACTGGGTGAATTAGTCAGACAAGCTAACTAAGGTAGCCTCACAATGAATGACATGAGTAATTTATCTGAATTTTCACTTTGTACTGTTACTGAAAACTAATTTTTAATCTGATGTGAGAAGATTTATTATACATGTAGTAGAGTACAAGATAGAGCAGTGGTGAGCAACCTATGGTCCATCAGGGTAATCCACTGGCGAGCCATGAGGCAGTTTATTTACATTGACCATCTGCAGGCACGGCCGCCCGCAGCTCCCAGTGGCTGCAGTTCACTGTTCCTGGCCAATGGGAGCTGCGAGAAGCAGCAGCCAGCTGCCCACCACTGAGATAGAGACTTTATTTAAAAGGGTGTGCACCCAATGGAAATAATCTGTTTCTCCTCTGTACATAAAATACTGGGATTTTATAAACACTAAATGAGTTTCTAGATATTGTGACGTTGCACCCCATAATGCTTTATGGGAATATGCTTATGAATATATATATGACATAACTGGAATATGTTGTATGCTACATATGCCATGTAACATATCTCTGTAAAGGTTATGATCTACTGAATATATTCATCCTATTTGTATGCATGTATCATTTTTGTATTCAAAGTTATTAATATTGTCTGTGTATTTGTTTAATTTTAAGTAGCCTCAGTGAAGCAGTTAGTCAGCTTCCTGAGAAAAGACTATTCTCAGTAAGTGCCCAATCAAGAACTACTTAAACCAACAATGAATTTGGAGATGCCAATCCACATCTGAGCTTTCCCAGGAATGTGGCCTGGCTGGTAAGGAACTCAGTCATCATGGACATGTGACTTGCCCATGTGACTCCAAAACTCCATTTTGGAGCTGAATTCTCTATAAGGGAGTATAACAAGGTGCTGGCCAGGAGACCCCGAGCCAGGCCCCTGTTAGCCAAGCACCAATTAAGAGGGATTAATTCGGGCTGGCTGTGGGCGCCACGCCCAGATTACAGGAGGAAAAGCATCTGCAGGCCTTATTAGCCAGGGGGCTATATAAAGCTGGCAGGAAGGAAGTGAGAAGGGTGACACAGGAAAGGGAGGAGCCTGTGGCTGTAGATCCCTGCTAGCTGGGGAAGCTAGCTGTCCCCCAGGATGCTGGAAGTGAGTAATCAGTAAATAAAAGGTGGTGGGAACTGACACTACAAATAAAAGGGCACTGGTGCTTGCACTCTAAGCGGTCTCCGGCTGATTTGTGTCATGGGCAGCGAAGGGCACCATTATACGTAGGGGTTCGTCCGGGATCTAAAAGCCAGCGAACGAGGTTGGAGACCTGGACATGGAGGAGACCCTACAATGGCTGGTAAAGCAGCAGGAACAGACGTAACAGGCCCTACTAAGTTTCCAGCGGTCCCACAAGGCTGAGAGACAGGCCTTCCTGACCTGGCAGGCTGAACAACAGCGGAGCCTGCAGAATTCATCCGGGAGCAGACCAGCGTCCAGGAGCAACTCTTGCAACGTGTGGTGAGTCCTGCGACGGGGAAGGGCACCTGGCTGCCAGGCTAGGGAGTGTGTAAAATGAGCCTGGCGGATGATCCGGATGTCTTCCTTGGGACCTTCAAGTGGATAGCCACGCGTGCTGGGTGGGAGAGGACAACATGGGCCCTCTAACAATCTCCGTATTTGATGGGTGAGGCTCAAGCAGCCTATATGGCGTTAAGCGAGGAACAAGCCCGGAATTACGAGGTAGTGAGAGCTGCCATTCTGGACAGGGTTGGCCTGTTGGCCGACCGGTATCAATAGAAGTTCTGGACCACCCAGAAGCCGGCAGCCGTGTGGCCCAGAGCGTATACCCAGAGGCTGATGGACTGGGCTACACGTTGGCTGAGGCCAGAGGCACGTACCATGGGGGAAATCATAGACATCCTGGTCCTCAAACAATTAATCCAAAGCCTCCCTGAGACCATACGCATCTGGGTGAGGCATCACCAGCCCGGCACTGTTGAGGCGACCGTCAGATTGACGGAGGAGTATATAGAGGCTGAGGGACCCCAGAGGGAGGACCGGCCCTGAAAGGAAAGGGAGCCGGGCCAGAAACAGACTGAACCGGTTTCCGGGGGAGGCCAAGAGAAGAAGGGAGAGCTCCGAGGAACACCCGAAAGACCCACCAGGCTAACTTGTTGGCAATGTGGGAGACCGGGTCACACAAAACGGGACTGCCCGGATATGGAGTGCAGGTGAGTTGAATTTTCTGGATGGACTCAAGTTGAGGAGCGGAAACAGGGGCTGAACCTGTCCACCATCCCGGTGAGGGTTGGGAGAAAAGCCTGGTAGACACAGCGTCAGGCTGTACTCTTGTACAGAGGGCACTGGTAAAGCCGCACTGGCTGGTCACAGGGGCAAGGATGGCCCTCAGGTGCATCCATGGTGACGAGAAGTCCTGCCAGGTGGACCAGGTACCCCTGGAAGTAAGGGGCCGCTTCAGATGGAAGCGGGTGGGGGTGCTGGATGGGCTACCGTATCCGGTGTTGTTAGGCAGGTATTGGGGCCCGCTAACTAGAAGGAAGCGGAGGGGTGCCCCGAAGGAGGGGGAGGATATGCCAAGCCCGAGGATCCCAAGGGGGGAAGACCGGCAAAGTCCCGTCTGTAACGTAAAGACTTCTAGACAACAGAGCCCAGAGCGGGTGGACCCGCGGGAAGAGTATATGGGGGAGCTGGTCAGCCTGAGCCCTTCGGAAGAAGGGAGGGGCCAAGGGGAGCACCCCATAACACCACTACCTGTGGACGAGACCCCGAACCCGTGGGGTAGTGCCGGGGGAACAGGCGCGAAAGGCCCCGCCGGATGGTGGAATGAATTCTGACCCCCTACCCGAGGTACAGGAGGAACAGGGGATGGGGCGCCTGCCGAGGTGTGACGAGTGTGACGACCTGCGGGCGGAGGCGGAATTATGGGGGCAGCCACTCCCTGAGCAGTGTACATTCTGCGGGAGGGGGATGGAGAAAACCCCAGCAGAAGTGGCCAGGGATCACCCGGAAAAGAGCGGGGAACTTCCCCGGAGGACTCCTCCCCCCACCGGCAGAGGGCAAAGGGGCCAAGGGCGGCCGGACCTTGCGGTTCCTAAGGGGGAAGGCGTGTAAAAGGGTGCTGGCCAGGAACCCCTGAGCCAGGCCCCTGTTAGCCGAGCACCAATTAAGAGGGATTAACTGGGGCTGGTTGGGGATGCCACGCCCGGATTGCAGGAGGAAAAGCACCTGTAGGCTTTATTAGCCAAGGGACTATATAAAGCTGGCAGGAAGGAAGTGAGAGGGGCGACACAGGAAAGGGAGGAGCCTGTGGCTCCCTGCTAGCTGGGGAAGTTAGCTGTCCCCCAGGGTGCTGGAAGTGAGCAATCTGTAAATAAAAGGTGGTGGGACCTGACACTACAAATAAAATGGCACCGGTGCTTGACTTCCAGCTGATTTGTGGCACAAGCAGTGAAGGGCTCCATTACAGGGAGGGATGGAGGGGTGTCCACTCAGAAGAGAGTCTATTAAAACCCCTGGGAGACCCCCTCCATTTTGTCTTCAGCTGGCTCAAGAGAGAGCCTCTCCACCCCCAAAGGATACCTGAAAAAAGTGGAACAAAGGATACTAACCATAGGAGTGGGAGTAGGGCCGGCTCCAGGCACCAGACGACAAAGCACGTGTCTGGGGCGGCACCTTGTAAGGGGCAGCAGTCCAGGGATTCTGGGGCAGCTCTTTTTTGTTTTGCTTTGGCAGTTTGGCGGCGGCCATTTTTTTCTTTGCTTGGGGCGGATGAAAATCTGGAGCCAGCCCTGGGTGGGAGTGATTGCTGGACCCAGACTAGAAGGAGGCTAGTCTGTAAAGTAAAAGAAGCTTACTAAAACATCTCTGAGGGTGAGATTTCATCTGTAATCACTTTCTTACTGTATTAGGAATGACTTGTGTGTTTTATTTTATTTTGTTTGGTAATTTACTTTGTTCTGTCTGTTATAACTTGGAACCACTTAAATCCTACTTTTTGTATTTAATAAAATCACTTTTTACTTATTAATTAACCCAGAGTATGCATTAATACCCAGGGGGCAAACAGCTGTGCATATCTCTCTATCAGTGTTATAGAGGGTGAACAACTTATGAGTCTACCCTGTATCAGCTTCATACAGGGGAAAACAGATTTATTTGTGGTTTGGACCCCACTGGGGGTTGGGCATCTGAGTGTTGGAGACAGGAACACTTCTTAAGGTGTTTTCAGTTAAGCCTGCAGTTTGTGGGATGTAGTTCAGACCTGGGTCTGTGTTTGTAGCAGGCTAGTGTGTCTGGCTCAAACCAAGCAGGGCACTGAAGTCCTAAGCTGCCAGGAGAAACATGCTCAGGGGTAGTCTCAGCACATCAGTTGGCAGTGCCCAAGGGGTTTTCTGTGATCCAACCCATCACAGATATATTATCTAATTTTATTTAATTATAAGTTGGTTTGGGTACATATGATCGATTACAACGATCTAACATATATCCATTTTGAAATATCAGATTCTTCTATTTTTTCTTATTTCCTCTGTGATCTTAAAATGTTCAGTCCATTAATTTTTCCCCCTATATGCCACAAATCCTTCCAATAAAAATAATTGGGAGAAAAATTAAATACTCCCAAAGAATTACATCAATGAGAAGCATCTGAACACTAGGGAGCAGTATCAAATCACTCCAACAGCATGTAGAAACAGAAAATTGTATTTTCACACATACAAGTAAAATTCATCTTGGTAATTAAGACTTTAAGTACAATTTCATCATTCTCTGTATGTTTGTCTAAAGCATAGAATACCAAATTACAAATCAAAGTGCATTAGAAACGCACACACAAACAGAGTATCTGTGCACTGTCTGTACAATTGGCGCTGGAATATGCAATATGGATATATATGCATCCCCTAACAACATTTCTAGAAGAACAATGTATGCAAAGATATTGATGTCAATTTACCATTAACATTAGTGGGTGAAATTCCACTATAGTAAATACAATTGCACCCATATAAGCCAGCAGTAAATTTGATCCACTGGACCCAATATTTTTACCGCTAAAGTCAATGTAAGCATGACTGAGCTCATAGTATATGAATTAAGGCATTGCCAGAGAAAGACATGCTGCTTCCTTTATTCCACCTGAGCAGTATCTTACATCTCAAGTGATCCCATTAATTTCTGTACAAGGAAAGTGCTACTCAACATGACTATGGGCAGCAGAATCTGGCTCACAGAAATTCCAGAGAGGGCCCAATTCTTACTGTCAATGAATTAAAGAAGAGCATAAACAGACCCAAATGTTCAAAAGCTTAATTCAAAATCAGAAATCAGATAACAGATCTAGCTATCAGCCACGGATACTTTTAAGGTTAAGAATTGGATTAAATTGGCTAAAGCCAGGAAATCCAAAGTTGGGTCAAAAGCAAGCCTATTTAAAGGTAATTTTGTTTATCGGTTTATTTTTTCAGCTATTTTAGCTGGAATGAGAGTTGACCTAAACCTCAGATTTTCTATAAAGTAAACTTTTCTATAAACTGTGGCTACAGAGTCAATATCCCAAAGAGCAAGTGGTACCACTAAAACTGAACATTGTGTATGCAGGCCTATTATAATGACATACTGTACTATCACTTATTTAAAATTACAGAGACAGAAAAAAGCAAGACAAAAATAGAGAGGCGACATGAGCAGAAGAGAATTTAAGAATTTTCCTCTGTGAGCTGCATGCCCTTGTTAGTATATTAACACTTTTTTACTCATTCTATATGTTCTAAAAACTGATGGCAGATTTCATTAAACATGATACCCTCCAGGCTGTATGTTAGTTACGTTTTAGTAACAATATTTGAGAATGCTCGTATCCATTCTGTAGAGTGAGAGGGGAAAACTTCCTTCAACCTCTATGGATTTTTTTCAAATGTATCAATGAATTTAGTTTAATCCTGTCTACTTTTGAAGGAGTATTCAAGGTTCTTGGTACACAGGAATCCTTTCATAAATATACTGGCATTTAATAAGTCACTCCTCTGTTGTAACATTTGCTTAAAATAATTGTTTCCACAAATGTCCAAAAATACGAATATATGTTCCAAGATACATGGAACTATTCCATCACTAATTAGATACTCTAAGTACTAGTTTGTTCATCCTCATGGGTGGTCAGTCGAATAGATTCAAGATGCTGTCCATGTTAAATTTAAGCCTGCTCCTCTGACAGGCAGCCCAATCTGAATTAAAGTCAGGAAGCTGGGGTTGCTCAGTACCTATGAAAATAAGGTCATAGATGACTAACATTGGGCTTCCAAAAGTAGAAGTTTTTGAAAATATATATTTTATGCACTCCAAGGAGATTTATCATATGAATATTGATCCAATCACTGAACACAAAAAATAAAATCATGCTCGCTAATAATATATGCCTATCACATGACAGAGATCAATATTCACTAACTTCAATAGCTATTATTACGGAGACTGCTCATTGCTGAGGGCCATGGTGGTGCTTAAGTGCAGTTTTATACTCTCAGCCATTTCGGCTGTACAGCTGATCAAGAAAAGGTTTCCAATAATGTTTTATTTACATAGGACATATATTTCCAGCTCTCTTCTCTTTCCCCAAAATGACCAGCTGTTCCCCTTCCAAAAACAACCAACCATAACCAACAACAACAAAAACAATCCACTAAAAAAAATGGCCTTCTAACAAAGGTTGGAAATGGAAATTTTCAGGCAAAAAGAGGAGAAAGCAGGGATTTATAAAGGAAACTGTCATACAGCCAAAACAATAGTGGTTAATGACCAACACTACATTATTGTAAAGGGAATTTAGCTGTTGTATACAACAGTAGTTCACCAAAAGTGTGTTCATAGGGAGTTACAGCAGTATGTGCAGAATTCCCTGAGGATGGATAACTGAGGGTATGTCTTGGGAAGTGTCTAGTATTGTTAGTCATTACTTCTTCATAACTTTCAGCTTGTCTTTGCAAATACCTGACCATCCCCAAACCCTCATGACCCCTAAATCCCATCCCAGCAGGAACTTTGCCCACTGCCTATGCATGTTTTTGAAAGTCATTGCACAGAATAACAATGTTGCCTGTCCTTACAGTTCCAGGAAGCAGCACAGCAGGCACTGGGTCCCATGATAATTGCACGCTCCAAACTGTGTCAGTCTAGGACTCAGCTGAAACAGCAGGTGTGCAGAGTCTGAGACAGCTCTACTTCCTTAGCAAACTTTACCTATATCCATGCAGGCCAGAACAAGTGTCAGTAACATATAGAAGAGATCAAGGAACTGGAAATGGTTTCAGAGGCAGCAGTTTGTAGGGCTAGTGATTAAATACCTAAACGAGCTTCTGTGTTCTTATTTCCAGTAGAGCGAAAGATTTCTAATGTATGTATTCCCAGAATATCAGTACATGTTTTTGATGTTCCAGTGCACATTTGTGCATCACAGGATATTTTTAGGTCCTGCATATCTGACAAAAGAAGAGGAGCCTAATTCTGATCTTATTTACACCAATGTAAATCTGGAGTAACTCAAGGGAAGTTAATGAAATTACTTTAGTGTAAAATGATTATAAATGAGACTAGAATTAAGGCCAAGATTTCAACGGGACTTGTACCTATTTACCTGAGAGAACAATTGAGGCTTATTTGTTTAGAACAGTCAGATGCCTGATGAGACAGTGTCCAACACAGCAAAAGTTACGGTAAAATGATTTGCACCAGTATGATGAAGCATGCACTATGAAATAACAACAGTTCTTAGCTTCCTCCTTTACCCTACGTCATGGGCTGTCCCGGTTATACTCTTAGAAAAACTACAACTCCCTCCTCTCGATGTGACCTCTTCATCAGACATCTCTTCTGCTCAACTTCAGACCCTCCAATACGTTGTCCTTTCTGCCTACCCACAGTCTTACATTCTGGAGATCCTATTGTAGGGTTCCGTCAATCTAGTAGCTTTTCTACTTGATCCCTGCCCACAACTGAATCTACATATTGTCCCTTGGGACTGCCTGTGCAAGCCCTTAATCTAGTGGGAGCCAGGAACAAGTAGAGTGTCTTCCAGAACTTCTGAGCCCTGATAATGGTATCTCAAAAATACAATGAAGAATTGGTCATAGAGAGGTGCCTTTGTGAAATGTTAAGGGATATTCTGAGACATTTATTTCTCTATCTACCTAAATATTACTTAACCCCACATACCTTCCTTATCTGTCCACATACAGGTGTTGCATCATATATTTTAGTTGGATTTTTTTGAACAGTTTAGGAACCCATTCATTTTGCGTCTTTTAGTATCACACACCCCCACAATTCAAAGAAAAACAAACAAAAATGGTTAGTTTTCTCAGGTCTATTGCAAAACTGATTAGCTTCCATATTTTTGCAAAAACAACAAGTCCTGTCAGTTTCAAAACTAAAGGCCTAGCCACAAAATAACCATTTCTGATCAACACTTCACTGGCGCTCAAGCAAAACAATTCATCAAAAGTTTTCACAAACCTTGCCTAGTTTTGCACAGTTGGCAGATGGACAGATTACACAAACCAGATAAGAGGCTAGATTTTGCGATATTCATTGCAGAATACAAGGCTTTTAATATACAGCCCTGCTGAATTTGGTAAAATTGGAATATGTCAATAAGAAGCTGACTTATTAGATTACTGATGATTATCCATGGAGATGGGAAATAATTTCCCCTTATTAAGGTAGGGATACTCTGAGGTTTCTGCCTTCTTTTGGATCAGAGAGTAAAGGACAGGTGGACATATCTCATATAAATTCTCAAGACTGGAAGAGGTGGCACATTGTTGGGCTTCAGTCCTTCCTGTCTTTTTATTCTGTGTTTATGATTTCTGTGGTCAATGGGTACAACACTAGAGTAGAATTTAAATATTAGATCTCCTGGTGTTCATCTCTGATGCTGGCAGACATTTTAACTTTTGATATTTTTATGATACTTGATGCCACTGTCATTGAGTCTTGTACAATATTTCTGATATCTGCTGAATTCTCCACTAATGTCTCTCAGAGATGGCATTGAAGAATTCAAGGTTTCTTTCATATATAAATTATATTGTCTCACTTCAGTGTATTGTTTCTATTTGAATTCTAGGGAGGTCAATTTAGGTTTTAAAAAACGATTAACTTGTGCAATTATTTATAATTACAGAACTTGAAAGGTAATTACAATATCAAGTGAATATGGAGATAAATAATGTTTGGAAAATTAATACATTGCACTTAATATTTTGCAAATGTATTTAAATGCATTAGTATTTAATGAATTTGTTATAATAATATTCGAACAAAAGCAAAAATTCAGGTTCCTGTGCAGAAAATCGTTGTTTAGCTTTCGCCTATGAACATAAGTAGACTGATGCCCAAGTGCACAGTGATATTCTTTGAAGTGAGAAAAACTCAGTTATGATAATAATATGCATCATTACGAGATAGGCGTAGCCATAGTAACATAGGATTTGCCCTTCCTGATCAATCTATCCATCTAACCTGGCAGCACCCAATACCTTATGTTCAGAGGAAAGTGAAAAATTACATAATGAACCCAGTCAATTGTGCAAGGTATACATGAAAAATAAACTTCCTTCCTAGCTCCTAGAGATGATCACAGGTATCCAAAAGCCTGTTTTGCAATTGCCTTTATAGTTTTTGTATGCATATTTGGTAATGAATTGGTGCAAGGGTGAAGTCAGCCTTAGTTGTCTTTTTTCACATGGCCATTTAAAAAATTGACCTTTTCCTAACATTATTATTTGTATAGTGCCATAGCTGAACATGATGCTTTACAAATAGATAAGAGGTAGAGCATCCTAGACAAAGAACAAAATTCCTGCCCAAAATGTGTATAGTCTAAAGGTACGAATATTTACAGTGGAATAAACAGAGTAATATGGCTGTTTTTGTAAATAGCACAACAGTATGTCTGAGATGTTTTTCCATAATTTGAATGTAATATGTGAAATAGTTTGGATAAGAAATATTATGTAGCAATACATAAAATAAATAATAAGAATAATTTGGACTTAAATAGCACTTAGCATTTCAGGGCTCTCAAAGCATTTCACATTCATGCATCTCTAAAGCATACTTTGACACTTTTTTTTTTTTTTTTTACATTTTCTTAAAAATGTGTCCCATATAAACCCTACTTCATAATTATTAAACAATTGACAGATAAACAATACACAATCAGTGTGTGAGGACTCTAATTTCATGCCTTAAACTGAGGAAAATCCTGCTCTGTAACACATAAGTTGCACTAGGAGTGAGTGAGTGGGTGGGTGGAAGGGAAATTCTTCCCTCTGTTATCTCTGTAAACAACAATGCTAGGAAGTGGGACCAACTACTATTGCAGCTAGAGCATCCTGGTTCCAACTGGGCATACAGAGAAACCGAATAGGGGGAACGTGAACAATAGCATGTGCCAGTGAAGTACGCACTGCTCCTTTTTAGACAAGCAACAAGGTGCACTCTAAGTATAGGCAATCTCCCTCACTGGAGTCATCAGACCCTGTCACTGATTGAGTGCTGTAAATAAATACAGGCAGAACTCACACATTCCAAATGATGAGGCTCCTTTAAAGGACAAGATAAAAAATTGCCCCTGATCTGGTGTATTTTAATTGAACTTTCTTCTTAGATATACAGTATATTACAAGTACCTTCCTCCTCTTATTTAAATCTTGTTTTCACATACAGCACTTCTCCTTTACACAGAAATTGTCTCCTGATGAGAAAATACTTAGAATTTCCCCCCAAAAAAGTCACTACAGCCACTAGCTTCCCATCCAGCAAAGCACTTGAGCATGCACTCAATCGGACTACTCACATACTTAAAATTTAAACATGTGCTTAAGTATTTTCTGAATCAGGACCATACAAGATAAATGGCTTGGGATAACAAATACTTCAGGATTTAATATTCAGTGTAGAGATGCCCAAAAAGTCAGTGCACAACTTCTAAAGTTTCACTGCATGTCTGTGCAGAACTGTACGGTTTGTAGGCTTATAGTAAGCAAACATTAACAAGCCTATTAAAGTAACTCTTTGATCCGGAGGGATAGCTCAGTGGTTTGAGCATTGGCCTGCTAAACACAGGGTTGTGAGTTCAATCCTTGAGGGGGCCATTTGGGGATATGGGGCAAAAATTGGGGATTGGTCCTGCTTTGAGCAGGGGGTTGGACTAGATGACCTCCTAAGGTCCCTTCCAACCCTGATATTCTATGATTCTATGAACTGGAACGTAGTCCATTACACTTTCTCAACTCAGCTGAAAAATTAAAAAACAATGAAAAACAGAAGCTGCATCAAAGGTGACCTAGATGGTCCTGAGCAAATCAGAAGAAAGAAACCCACACAAATATGTATTTTTACACATATATCTCTCTACATTTATTTTGAAGTCTCAGGCTGATTTTATTATTCTCCACTCCATCAGTCCCATTATATAATTTCAATAGATGTCATGCTTACCGCGTGTATGCATGTATATTAAAATTTAGATCACCTTCCTAAAGGACCTTTCCTCCAGTGTGTCTCATTATTCAGTTACTGAAATGAAAAGGGGCAGAAGATATTTGTCAGTCTCATTTAACTAGATGGTGCTTCCCATTTTTCACACAGAATTGGGGGAATCTAGATGATTTTAATCTCAAAGAGGAGGTTCAGAACAAGGGAAATGGGGAAGAAATGGACAAATCAGAAAACAATGTATATTCATCTCAGGAAAAAAGGACAGTACATGCATTAAAGCAGCTTTAACATACATGACAAATGAGTAGATCCCATTAGTAACTACTGACACTGGCAGCATTACAGGGATCACATTTCTATATGGATGAACTGTTTCAAGTTTTTTTTAAGAATTTCAAGAAAGATCAGACACTATAAAATATAAAAATATCACAGCAGCCACAAAAACCTTCTCTTCCCACCTACTTTTAATATTAAGAAAAAATAATGCCTATTGTTGGCAGTACAAGGAGAATTTCATTTGTGTGTTTCAGTCGCCATATATCCTCAATGTCTACACAGAGTTTTAAAACCCGTGGCAGGAAGTCTCAGAGCCTGGGTCTACAGACACAGGCTTGCACCATGGAGCTCAAAACAGCAAGGTAGAGAGTAGGGAAGGGAATTGGCTTCAGAGCCTGAACCCAAATGTCTATGTTGCTATTTTTAGCAGCATTGAATGAGCCCAAGTCTGTATACCTGGGTTCTGAGACTCATTGCTGCGGATTTTAAAACAAAGAGTAGATGTACCCTTACAGTGTCCTTGCACACGACAATGCCAATTTGGGAGATATTTTCCCTTTTGTTTCTCCCCCTTCCCCTATTTTTTGAAAAAGGAGAGAAATCACCATTCAGAAAGCAGTGATACTATAACAACTTTTAAAAACAATAATTAGATGTTTTCCCTATAAATCTTCTCCACCCCAGAAGAAAAATATTTAGTGACAGAGGTCAGTAATTGCTCAAAGGGTGGTCCTGTAAAATGTCAGCTCTCTAGTCTCAATATAGCAAAACACTTAAGAATATCCTTTTTGTACATGAGCAGTCCCACTGAAGTCCTTGAGCGTTTTGTTTGATGAGGGCAGGAGAGCTAAGATCATGCCTAAGGATCCAAAATAAAGTCAACTTCCTTTCTGCCAAAATGTATATGGACGAAGGTCTTTACCTCAAGAAAAAAGATCCCACTGTCCCAATCACGCCAAATTTAGACTCCCAAAATGCCTTTCTCCCAAAGAATAGGGGACAGGAGACATGGAGAGCTCCCTAGAATATTCCTGGAGCTTGGGAAGGGGATCAGTTTGTAAGCAATTGTGGCTAGACACTTACTGCTCTTTCAAAGGAGTGTGTACACATATGCAGGGGGAGCGGGGGTGCAAAACTACTATATTATATCACAGAAATACTACTTGGGAACTCAAGTAGTTTTTAGATTCTGAATATATTTAATAACCTAGGTAAACTGCAAGATTGGGTTTTGCCAATGAGTATTACACATATCAAACATTCCTAGAATATGATAATTAGATTCAGGATTATTGTGCTAAGAGCTAGTCAAGGTGCTTCAAGTATTGAGTTGTGTGATAGAAAGCTGGAACAGTGGCTTGTCTCTTCTTTCCCTTTAATGTTTGAGGAAGAAAGATCAGAATGGTGATATTTCCTCAGACAAATTACATTCTAAGAATGCTCTCTCCAGAACTCTCCATTAAACTGTTAAAATATTGTAAAATCCTAGTCTCAGAACAAAACATGCAGTAAAGCTCCCTAAAACTATTTATCACATAAAATGGCTATATCAGTACTGGTTGGTTAACTCTCCAGTCTCATCACGGAACCTGTCTCCTACTCTACCAAGGAATATATCGCACAATTCAATACTTGAAGCACCTTGACTAGCTTTTAGCACAATAATCCTGAATCAAATTATCATATTCTAGGAATGTTTGATATGTGTAATACTCATTGGCAAAACCCAATCTTGCAGTTTACCTAGGTTATTAAATATATTCAGAATCTAATCTCAAGTAGTATTTTTGTCAATATTATAAGGCCCATATTTGTTTATGCAAACTAAGAATAAGAATATGGACCGAATCCTGACCAAGGTAGAACAAACATTATGCATGAAAGGTTTTACTTTTGCCTAACAGGATGCCAACCAGTAGGCAGAATAAAGAACTAGGAAATATTTACTATAGCTCTGTTCTAAAGCAAAATGCGTATGTAATGGCTTAGAGAGAGTAGTCAGGTAGTATTATGTGTGATTAACGCACTCTTTTCACTCCCTGCATTTCAGCCTATTTCTCTGCTGAAGCAAAGGCCAGAGTTCAGTCCTTTCCACACTTTAAAAAAAAAAGTATCACAAAGTTAAACAGCAGAATGTGTCATACAATTTCTTAAAGAATATTTAATATAAACATACATCTGCAACCAACTTTTGGAATACCTCAAAAGTTTTCATAAACAACTATTAGGCTAGTGGTGTTTTCCCACACAGATCTCTTCATTTTGATGTGTTATTAAGTATTTCAATGAAAAGTATACCTTAGTGTGTACATATGCACACAGCCTACCCTACAATCTTTTCACAGAGGTGACTTCTCAGTCCCTACAGAGTGTATCAAAAGAACAGAGGAGAATGGGAGGGCCACAGTTCCCTGCAAAACTCCTCAAAACATCCTCAGCAAAACAACCCAAATGCTTAGTAGGCAGCAGCAATTCTAGTCCTAGAGTCAATAGTTGGCCATTTCCTCAGCTTCCAATACCACTCCCCAAAAGAGAAACAACACACAGAGTCCAATCTCCCTTATAATATATATTGGCATCCCACAAGCTGTAGAGCAGGGGTCTCAAACATGCGGCCCACGCAGTTATTTCCTGCGGTCCGCCATAGGCGCAGACTCCACTGCCAGCCAAGCTCCAAACATTACTGAGTGTTTATATTTTATTCAAACCCCTCTTTGCATTACAGTTTTTAAAAAGTTAATACATTGACTTTTAATATAATGCTATATTACTCTTCATTTTTTACTATACTTTTGTATCATCATATGAAAAGGTTTCAGTGATGCGGCCCTCGGGCCAATTTACTAGTTCTCATGTGGCCCTCATGGTGATTTGAATTTGAGATCCCTGCTGTAGAGCCATGCATTGTCTAACAACATTAAAGCAGGTGCTGAGGCAGCAAGAGAGCACTGGAACTTAACATTAAAGCAAGAAGTCTCCCAAAACTATACTTCTGATCAAAAGTGAGGAAATGATCTTATTCAAGTGTTAGACGATCCTCTTCCATTTTTCCTGCAACTTTCACCTCCAATCAATTTTTTCTTGACCAAAATGAAAGAAAATATTTTTGTTCATCAAATACCCAATTTTGTTTTCCACCACACAATTTTTGGTGAAAGTGTCTTTAAGACATATTGTAGCCCATACCATTTTTGCTAATTAAAAGTCTCTGGGTCATGTACACAACCTTAAATCTTGTTGAGAAGTATTTTACTTCATGAGTTACACAGAGTAAGAAATTACTCAGTGTAAGTAAGGTTGGCAGAATCTGACCGCTATTAGTTTGTATGTTTTTGTAGCCTCTTTCCCTTTCTTTAAAAATTGTCCACATCATCTGTATAAGAAAATATATAAAATATAACCTCTAACATAAAGAGAGATCCTCGCTGCTCCTAAATATTGGTGATCAACAGATTCCTTCTGCAACAGAGCCTGTGACACCTGCTAATTTGTCTGAAGTTTATTTAATATTAGAGACTATGGCTTTTGATTCTAAAATATTAAGAATCAAGCAATAAATATGTATTCCTAATTTATCTTCTTTTCTCCCTTCCCCTAAACTAATTTTTAATATAACTAAAATACTGGCACATTTCTTCTTTCCCAACATTTTGAAAAGAAACAAGTCTTTGCTTCCTTATTAATTTTATAGTGCTAACATCAGATACGTATAATCTGAGAACCAGAGATTAACATGTTTTAGTCTTTTCTTTATGAAGTTCAATATCACTGTGAACACTGTGATTTTGTATTTACTCTGTGATGTTATAATAATGCCTATTAATCTTTTTTGTGTTCTTAGAAATATATTAGTAAACTTTAGCTTTTCAGCAATTTGGCCTTAATACTCATTGGTTTGGAAATATTCATCTGTTACAGATGTCAAATGAAGTGTTTAACCATCTTGTTTACATGTGAATGCTTTCAAGAAGGATCATATAAAATGAATCCACTTTAGGGAAATATCAATCTCAAACTGTTCTTAAAATCTCTGCTTTGTATCTTCTTTATTTGCACAGGCTAAGAAATTAACAGAATTTTGATGTTCAAAAATTTCACTGTGCCATGGCTTGTAAGTATTGAGATTAGGGCTGTCAAGCACTAAAAAAAAGTAATCGTGATTAATTGTGCAAGTAAACATTAATTGTGATTAATTGTGCAATTAAACATTAATCTTGATTAATTGCACTGTTAAACAATAATAGAATGCCATTTAAATATTTGTGGATGTTTTCTACATGTTCAAATATATTGATTTCAATTACAAACAGAATACAAAGTATACAGTGCTTACTTTATATTTATTTTTATTACAAATATTTGCATTGTAAAAAACAAAAATAGTATTTTTCAATTCACCTAATACAAGTTCTATAGTGCAATCTCTTTATCATGAAAGTTTAACTTACTAATGTAGAATTATGTAAAAAAAAAAACTGCATTCAAAAATAAAAATGGAAAACTTTAGAACATGCAAGTCCACTCAGTTCTATTTCTTGTTCAGCCAGTCGCTCAGACAAACAAGTTTGTTTACATTTGCAGGAGATAATGCTGCCCACTTCTAGTTTACAATGTCACCTGAAAGTGAGAAGAGGCATTCTCATGGCACTGTTGTAGCCGGCATCACAAGATATTTATGTTCCAGATGCGCTAAAGATTCGTATGTCCCTTAATGCTTCAATCACCATTCCAGAGGACATGAGTCCATGCTGATGATGGGTTCTGCTCGATAACGATCCAAAGCAGAGTGAACCGACACATGTTCATTTTCATCATCTGAGTCAGATGCCACCAGCAGAAGGTTGATGTTCTTTTTTGGTGGTTCGGGTTCTGGTAGTTTCCGCATCCGAGTGTTGCTCTTTTAAGACTTCTGAAAGCATGCTCCACACCTCGCCCCTCAGATTTTGGATGACACTTCAGATTCTTAAACCTTGGGTCGAGTGCTGTAGCTATTTTTAGAAATCTCACATTGGTACCTTTGTTGTGTTTTATTAAATCTGCTGTGAAAGTGTTCTTAAAACGAATATGTGCTGGGTCATCATCCGAGACTGCTATAACATGAAACATATGGCAGAATGCAGGTAAAACAGAACAGGAGACATACAATTCTCCCCCAAGGAGTTCAGTCACACATTTAATTAATGCATTCTTTTTTTAACGAGAGTCATTAGCATGGAGGCATGTACTCTGGAATGGTGGCCAAAGCATGATGGGGCATATGAATGTTTAGCATATCTGGCACATAAATACCTTGCAACGCTGGCTACAAAACTGCCATGCGAACGCCTGTTCTCATTTTCAGATGATGTAAATAAGAAGCAGGCAACAGTATCTCCCGTAAATGTAAACAAACTTGTTTGTCTTAGTGATTGGCTGAACAAGAAGTAGGACTGAGTGGACTTGTAGGCTCTAAAGCAGCCATTCTCAAACTGTGGGTCAGGACCCCAAAGTAGGTTGCGATCCCATTTTAATGGGGTCAGCAATGCTGGCATTAGACTTGCTGGGGCCTGGGGCTTGGGCCCTCCCATCTGGGGATGCTCATGCTTTGGTCCACCCTCCTGGGGTCATGTAGTAATTTTTGTTGTCATAAGGGGTTCGCAATGCAACGAAGTTTGAGAATTGCTGCTCAAAAACAAACAATGTAAAACTTTAATTATGTAACAACAACAAAAATCTACATTTGTAAGTTACACTTTCACTATAAAGAGATTGCACTACAGTACTTGCATGTGGTGAATTGAAATGATCAGTGGGTGGGAAAATTGCATGCAGGACTGGGGCAGGGGGTTGGGGTGTGGGAAGGAGTGCAGGGTGTGAGAGGGAGTGCGGTGTGCAGGAAGGGGCTCAGGGCAAGGGGTTGGGGCAGAGGAGGGGTGCGGGGTGCAGCAGGGGGCTCAGGATAGGGGGTTGGGGTGTAGGAGGGGTGTGGGGTTCAGCGAGGACTCAGGGCAGGGAATTGAGGTGCAAGAGGTTGAAGTGCAGGAAGGCTGTGGGGTGTGGCAGGGGGTTGGGGTGCAGGCAGGAGGCTCAGGACAGGGGCTTGCGTGCAGGAGGGATGTGGGGTGCAGCGAGGGCTCAGGACAGGGAATTGGGGTGCAGGGTGTGGCAGGGGTTTGGGGTGCAGGCAGCGGGCTCAAGTCAGGGAGTTAGGGGGCAGAGGGCAGGAAGGGTTTGGGGTGAGGGCTTTGGCCCTGCGCTGCCGACCTGGAGCGGCTCCAGGGTGTCAGCTCCGCACACCGGGGCCAGGGCAGGCACACCGCCTGCCCTGGCGCCGCACCGTGCCGCTCCCAGAAGTGGCCAGCACCACGTCCCTGTGGCCCCTGCGGGATGGGCAGGGCCGCCTCTAACTTTTTTGCTGCCCCACCGAAACAAAAAACAAAATAACCCCAAGCGCTGCCCTGCCGAAATAAAAACAACCCCCGAGCACCGCCCCACCAAAACAAACCCCCGCTCCAAGCGTCGCCCGCCGAAACAAACCCCCGCTCCAAGCACCGCCCGCCGAAACAACCCCCACAACCACCACCCTGCCGAAACAAACCCCCCAATCTCCCCTAAGCGCCGCCCCACTGAAACAAACCCCCCGCCCCCTAAGCGCTGTCCCGCCAAAACAAAACAAACAAACCCCGAGCACTGCCCCGCCGCCCCAAGATTGGCCACCCCTTAGAAAGTGCCACCCTAAGCATGTGCTTGGTCGGCTGGTGCCTGGAGCTGGCCCTGCGGAGGGGGGAAGAGGACTCCACACACTGTCCTTGCTGCGCCTCCAGTTACCTCCCCCGAAGCTCCCATTGGCCGCAGTTTCCCATTCCCAGCCAATGGGAGCTACGGGGCGCGGTGCCTGGAAGTGAGGGTAGTGCACGGAGCCCTCTTCCCTCCCGCCCCCCACCAGGGGCTGCAGGGACGTGGTGCCGGCTGCTTCTGGGAGCGGTGTGGGGCCCGCGGCACCACGGGAAGGTGGGGCAATCCTGTGGGCCAGATCCAAACCCTGAGGAGCCGGATCCAGCCCGCGGGCCGTAGTTTGCCCACCCCTAATATAAAGTGAGCACTGTACACTTTCTATTCTATGTTGTAATAAAAATCAATATATTTGAAAATGTAGAAAAGTATTCAAAAATATTTAATAAATTTCAATTGGTATTCTATTGCTTAACAGTGTGATTAATCACGATTAATTTTTTAAATCACAATTAATTTTTGAGTTAATAATGTGAGTTAACTGCAATTAATCAACAGCCCAAATTCGGAGGTATCAAAACCAGACTGGCATCTGGTTTTGGATTACTTTAGTAAAAGTCCAAACTTCAATTATTTTCATGAGTCCTCCTGTAGGATGAGCACATTAAATACCTCTGAACTAGTTGTAATACAATCCAAAAAAGAAAAGGGAAGAAAAAAAAATATTTTCAATGAATGCTATTTCATTAAAGGAACGTGACAGGTAATAAAATGCCAAATGTTTAAATAATTAGAAATGTTAATTAAGAAGTCTATAGAATCACTCCAGTTAAAACAAGGGCCAGGTTTTCCAAAGTGCTCAGTTTCCAACATGGGAGCCAAATTTGCAGAATTGCTCAGCTCCCACTTCAGCCTGACCTGCTGAGTCCTGAGCAATTTTTTGAAAATCTGGCCACTTCATTTAGATGCCTAAATGAGAGCCAGGCCGCTTGAAAATCTGGCTTGTTATGTAAGTGCCTAAATGGGAGTGTTCGGTGCAAAATTCTTTTGAAATTTGGTCCTAAGGTATACACCGTGCCAAGCTAAACACAATTTTTCATAATATGCTATATCATATGGAACACAGTGTAACATTATATCGTACTAGAGCAGAAATGCACACAGACCAGTGAAGAATACAAACTGCTTTGATTGTCCCTTGATTATTTTACTGCTCTGTGACTAACCAAATTGACCTGTTCATAATCTCTTTTACAACATAACAGTCTTTAATCTGACAATTACAGGATCAACTATACACACACACACACACACACACACACACACACAAAATGTATATTAAATTAGAGCTAAATTCACACAGGTCAAAAGGGGTCACAGCAAGGCCATTCACACCATGTCAACATAGGTTGGGTCTGGGCAGGGTATTTTAGGACAGAGTAGCCATATACCTCTGCATCCCTCATGTACCATGGAAGCAGTCTCTGTGCTCGTCCAATAGATACTGAATATGCACAAACTATCATGTCAAAGAATTAACAAAAGTCACAAAATAATTAGTTGAATTCTTTTGAACAACAAATGTATCTGACAAAATTGTTTTCTGTTTATAGATATTCACGGTATAAGAGGAGGCTCAGTTCATTGGAAAATTATTGATTGTGAATTCACGCTCAGGACTAGGCAAACAGTTAGTGAGCAGGAAGCTGGGGTGTAAATTTACAGTGCTCTAGCATATGTGCACTAATTTATGGGTCCTGACTATTCACTAGTAGCCAACAAACCTAGACATCATACATGTGGAAATGCCAAGCTCTTCTTAAGTGGCCTGTTTGATTATACTTGCGATACCCCACTGCCTTTTCCCCAGTTGCTGTATAACCCTGTGAAGTCCCACAAATCACTGTTTCATAAACCAGCACTATGATCCTAGTACCACCCTATTAACCATATAGTGAATATAAACCTTAATATTCATACTTGTATGAACATAGTTTTTCCTACCTGCTTTTACTGACAGTATCAAATATTCCTTGCAACCTTCCAGGAAAATAGTCACCGTTGAAACTCATTTTCATCTTTAGAAAAATATTTAAAATTTAAAGAATTCAAACAAATTCAGAGGGTCATGTCAATAACATGGAATAAAGAAGGATGGACCACTGCACGCTTACATTTAATTTTTGTTGTTTTGGCTGTTACCTTTTAAAAGTGTGGAACTCGACTGGGAATTAAGATATTTGTTCTATTCTTGGCTGACTTGTAAGAGATATGAGACAAGCCACTTCACTGTGCTTCTATTTCCCTTCCCACTCTTGGTCCATAATTGATTTAGATTGTCAGCTCTTTGGGGCAGGCACTGACTTTTATTATGTGCTTCTACAGCACTTGATATCATTTGGGGCCTCCAGCTTCAGCTGTAATACACATTAACAATAACTAAAATAATAAAAATAATAAATGAATGAACGATTTGTACAATTGTCTTGGAAAATTATCTACAAAGTTTCAATTCCAGCTGTCATTGAGGTCTAAAAGTTACACAGGTTGCCTTTCCTGCAGATAAAGTTTTTCAATTTGTATCTCTGTGAAGGCATTTCAGCCACACAGATCTCAGAAAATACCTGAGCATAATCAAGGTCAAGGGATTTTTGAGCCTTAAAAAAAAAAAAAAGGAACAGGAAAAAAAATCAACTAATTTGTTTATGTTCCTCTTATAAAAGAAAATAGTTATTTCTCCACAATAGAATATCCCCCCCCACCACCATTTTGGGGAAGCTGACATTATACTATCTGAGGATTTCTGTATATGTGAGACAGAATAATCTTAAATGCTGTCCTTAGTCATAGCTGTTCATTTACAATACACAAATATTAGGACCAGCCTATATTAACTCAGCTCTGGAAATACAAACAGACCTATTGAGTCAATTGAAAAGATAATTATAGAAAAGTTCATCTGTAGCACACCTGTTTCTTATTTCTCTTAAATAACTTCTTCACCTGTGTTTTTTCCCAAATTTTCCAACAGGGTCTCTGTTACAAGTGAAACTGATTTGTTGCAGGAACACTTTGTGAAGAAAAAGCAGCCCCTCTCCTGGTAGTAAGGAGGTGAAGAATTTTTATACTGCCATATGAAAGAAGGAAATTTCCACAGTTGCCTAATTTAAGAGGCTAGAAACATCCTGTAAAAAAGCACAAGTGTGTTGCCTACTTCTTAACACATGAAACACAGACAGGTTTATACTTAAAGATTGCTCATGTTAAACTGTTGTTACCAACTTGACACTATGCAGTACATTTCCATTCCCTCTCCGCATATTTACACATCCACCTGCCTACAGTATGAAAATGGTAAATCTATTGCTACAAAATACAATACTGCTACAAAATAATTTTACATCCACCCCATATTACAAGATTAGGTTAGCTAATCTTGTAATATGGGGTGGATGTAAAATTATTAGAGCCATAGGACTAAACAATGCCAGAATTATTGTTTGTTCTTTCAGGATTGATTCAAAAAACAGTTAAACCAAAAACCATGATCTCCTTTTGGAAAAACTGCATGAAGGTCTGACTGATGAAAAGCTTAATTTTTCCATAGCAACTTAGTGAATTGTGGGAAATGAATGCTGCTGACAAAATGAAAATTGAAACTTCTGAGATGTGGTGCTGGTGAAGACTCTTGTATATCTCCTGAACAGAAAAGAAGACAATTGCTTATGTTAGAAATATTATTGGAAGATGCAGACCCTGCTGTCAGGAAATCAATAGGTGCAACCTTATGTATTTTGTTAACATCAGGCATACAAATGGAAATAGCCTTGAGAAAGTTATTATGGAAGGAATAGTAGGGTACAACCAGAACGGAGATTGATACATGGTCAGCAGTAGATCACTGGGAGGTTATCTGCGATGTGTTTGAAGTTAGTGACTGATCAAGAATGCTTCCAAAAATGTCTGCTATGATATCACCAATATTCAGATATGAATAAATGGAGGTTACTTACTTACTAATCCTTAGTGCTAGGTGTGACGGTTTTCCCCATAAAACTTTATGGGGAGATGCTTATAAATGTATATATGTAACTAGAATATGTTTTATGCTACATGTGCCATGTAACATATCTCTGTGAAAGTTATGACCTACTGAATTTATTCCTCCTGTTTGTATGCATGTATCATTGTTGTAGTTGAAGTTATGAATATCGGTTGTATTTCTTGAGAAAGGAATGTGCAGGTTAAGTGCCCAATCAAGAAGCACTTAACAGACAATAGAACTTGCAGTCACCAATCCACATCGAAACTTTGCCAGGAATGTGGCTGGTCTGGAACTGAGTTGTGCATGTGACTGGTCCATGTGACCCCAACTCCATTTGGTAACTGGATGCTACACAGGGAGAGGGAGGGGTCTCCACCCAGAGGAGAAAAATCTATTTAAACCCCGAGGAAACCGCTCCATTTTGTCTTCAGCTGGCTAAAGGAAGAAGCTCTCCACCCCCCAAGGAGACTTGAAAGAGACTGAACAGAGGACAAAGACATTAGGGGGGTGAGTGATTGCTGGACCCAGTGAGGGGTTTATCTGTACACAGGGTGATTAGACATAGAACTGCGTGTTCTCTTTTATTTTATTCGGTAATTCACCTTGTTCTGTCGGTCACTAATTGAACTCACTTAAATTCTATTTTCTGTACTTATTAAAATCACTTTTTACTTATTAAGTTTCCTTGAGTACGACTTAGTGCCTTGGGAAAGCGATCAGTGGTGCATATCTTTCCATTTTTGAAATAGAAAGCGAACTATCTATGAGTTTACCCTGTATAAGCTTTATACAGGGTAAAACGGATTTATTAAGGGTTTGAGCCTCCTTGGAGTTGAGCAGCTGGGTGTCAAAGGCAAGAGCGCTTCCAGGGGCCTTACAGTGGTGAGTGGACTTGGTTCGGACTTGGGTCTGTGTTTGCAGCAGATCAGTGGAATCTGGCTCAAAACAGACAGGATTTGGGAGTGCCAAGCTGGAAAAGGCCTGGAAGCAGGGGCAGAAGTAGCCTTGGCACACCAGGTGGCAGCACCAAGCCGGTCTCTGTGGTCCCAACCCGTCACACTAGGTAGCTAGCAAAACCCTAGTAATCATGCATTAGGGATTATAAATAATCACACCCAGAATTCTATAGCTGTATATCCCAAAGCGTTATTAGTCATTAGCTGCTGCTGCTGGAAATAGAATTGTTTTCTGTGTCCTGTTTCCTTCTATGGGATGTGGTGGATGTTTCCTTCTACCTCATCCCTTCCTTCTACCTCATCCAGATGCTTTCAGGATTGAGAGAGAGAGTGGCTGTACATGACAGCCATCCTTCTCCGAAATCCTGAAGCAGGGGAGAGTGATAAACCAACATCCATGAAGGAAAGAGTGTGTCAACCTGCCCCAAGAGGGGCAAAGTCTCTGTGCTCACATACAGATCCCTAAGAAGAATAGGTTCTGGAAAAGGAGGAGAAATATGGAACCAAGTTCAATGTCAGCCCCTGATGACTGAATCCTTAGGTGGTCAAGTTAATGCAACCCACATAAACTGAACCCTGTAGGGTTTATGATGCACTTAACCTATGAGCTCCCTAGTGCTGCTAGTTCCACAGGTAGTACTGATAAAAATCAAATAAAAAATGCTCTGCTCTACACACTCTAACTACAGCTTATAGCTATATGAACCTGCATATCATAGCTATATAGTACCTACGTTTTAGGAGGAAACTATATTATACTGTATTAGTCAGAATGTCCATTAGACATCCCCACCCCCCACCTCCGATTTTGCCTGTTGGGATACAACTCAGCATGCTGAAAATTACACATTTTTGATTTGAGGATCACTTCTTTCTTTTCTCTTTCTTTAATGATCTCAAGCTTTTCAATTTCCTATTGCAGGCAGGTACGACCATCCAGTGTACCACTAGAGATGAGAGGAAAGAGGAAGGCATCACCCAGACCCAGGACAGACAGATGGCAAGCTCTTGCCCTCCCTAGCATATTGAAATATACATAGAGGGCAACAGTGCAATCAGCAGCAGCGGCACAGGTCTGCTGAACTTTTATGGATCTGGCAGTGATATTCTCAGATTTGGCTACAACACAAACTGACCCTGCTTTGAAGGGTGGTAGATTGGAATTATAGCTGAACATTTCCTAATTGGCTGCTCTATATTGCAGTGTTGATAGTTCAAAAGCTGCTCCTCTTTTCTTATTTTAGTGTAATTTATTCTAAAAAGCAATCAACCTGCTGGCAAATCCACTGGTACAATTCCTAACCTTGAAATGCTGGACCAGAAATCAAATTGCAGTCTCTCAAGAGATGCAGGCACATCACGTTTACTAGCCACTTTAGCAAGCTTAAATATTAAAAAGATTGCCCCCAGAGAGCTTTATTTAAGGATCTGAAAATCTTAGCTTCAGAAATCCGGTCATTCATATGGACATTCTTGTGTAAGTATTAAATACAATTTGACCTTTGGTCCCTTTAACAATAATGGATAAAGACAACTTTCATAAGCTTTATAGGACAAACACTGTAGTTGAAAGAACGAGAAGTCCCTCCCTCCTCTCTCCCACCCCACAATTTACGGCTGACTGAGCAATCCCAACACTTTTCAAAGTTGGTTTGCAATCTATAAGACCTCTACAGACTGCTGTTTCTCTAGAGCAGTGGTTCTCAAACTGTGCGTCGGGACCCCAAGTGGGTTGTGCCCCAATTGTAATGGGGTCACTAGGACTGGCATTAGACTTGTTGAGGCCTGGGGCCCAGAGCTGAAGGCGAAGCCCAAGCCCCAACGCCCGGGGCCAAAGGTAAAGCCTGAGGGCTTCAGCCCTGGTTGGCAGGGCTCAGGTTACAGGCCCCTTGCCTGGGGCTGAAGCCCTTGGGCTTGGGCTTTGGCTCCCCAGCCCGGGGTGGCAGGACTCATTCTTTGCCTCGCACCCCCACCCGGGGCGGCAGAGCTTGGGCAGGCTCAGGCTTCGGTCCTCCCTCCTGGGTTCGTGTAGTAATTTTTGTTGTCAAAATTTTGAATTTTGAGAACCCCTGCCCTAGAGTAACCTTAATTACTAAGAATCTGACTATAACCTGCATGCTTATAATGTAGATGTGTGAAAAGAACATTTTTGAAGTTGCCATCAGTTTACATTTTATTTAATTTCTCTGTCTGCATTTGAGTTATGCCTCTAGCAACACTCCTAAAGGAAACAAAAACAAAATATTGAAATATTAATCCTTTTTTAATTATTTGATAGTTGTAAAATACTGGTGACATTTAAAGATAAACATGCAGAAACAAATCTCCAAACATCCAGCTAAGCTGGCCAAGAAATCATGTAGCTTGGCATTAGACCCATTCCGGCTTAAGTGATAAGTGACTTCTACTCCTATGTCAATAATAGCTCTTCCTGAATACACAAAGGTGGACATAATTCAGACCTGCTATTTGGTGGGATCTGATGGTAATTTGAAGTCAGGACTCATCTTTTTTCTCCTCAGGCAAGAGGGCCTATTTCACTCATTCACCTGTGGACAGTGAACGGTCTAGTTGGGATTCAGATTTCTTTAAGCTGGTATATCACTAGTGGTAGCCTAATAGGAGGCCGAGATCAGTTTTTTTCTCTAGTCATTAAAACAAACTTCCTCCTGCTGCATAGCAGATCGCAGATCACTCTCTCGTACAGATAATCTGAAACACACAAACTGTACGGGAATAAGGCCAGAATGCCAATGGCAAAACTTCATTTCCAATCAGATTGGTTGCACTAGAAAGAACTTCTGAAGTCCTGTACTAAAGTTCTGCAATGCTGGAGTATTCCTCTCCTCCATCACTGCAACTGGAAAGTCAAAATCAGCAAAACTATTCCAGGTAATGAATAACTTGGCATTCCTGACAATGAGGACACAATGAAACCATGGCGATGAGACTTCTTTACAGATTTAGTCCTATATAAAGTTTGTTGACCTAGACTCTGTTGATGCCAGATCTTCAATAGAAATAAGACTGCTCAGAAGCATGTCTCAAGCAGAATTGCTTGGTTAGAGCCTTATTGACATCAATGAAACTTGTCAAGAAGAGGAAACAAACAAACAGAAATGAGAATCTCAGAAGTTCCAAAGGTGTGGGGCAGATAATCATCCAGGAGTTTGAATGCTTATTTGAATGTATCCCTGATATCTCAGTTCAGAAACAAACACAACAGAAGGCTGTTACTTTGTTTGTACTAGGGTTTTGTTTTGTTTTGAAAGACTGTGTGAGAAATGTCTGGTACTCCTTCCGTCTGACTTTTTCAGAAATACTATGATCAAAGCTTTTCCTGCAGTATTTCAGGATTTCCACTTATGGACAAATCCTGGTTCTGCTGAGATGAATAAACATGAAAAAAACAACAACAACAAGAGACCTTGGGCTAACCGTCTAGTCAGTTCTGATTTTTCCTGATCTGGTTCTTCCATCCCTCTCTTTTCCACATTTTTGGAAGTGCCTCTTTTCATAGAAACTGGAGAAGGGGAGTCTGATGAAATGGGATTCTGCACATAATTTCATGATGGAGTACAACAAAATAAAAGTATCTTTGCTCCTTTCAATCAAAGGACCATGAAAATTAGTTAGTGGAAGAAATGACAAAGAAAGACATAAGAGATGTAGAAGTATAAGCAGCTGTATTCCCCCCTCCCTATAGCTTTACAGAAATTGCGAGAAAAGAGTTAATAGTGTATAAGAACTAGAAAATTTAGCTAGGAACCCAGTGTCTACTATTACAAGTCATGGTACTTATCTACAGCTATAGAAAACACAGCAAAGATCACGCAGGTAACAGACCAGAGAAACTGACCAGTTACAATTCTAAGCCCAGAAGAGGAAGCTAAGGTATATTTGACTTTGAAATATGTCCACAATTTTAAGAGTACAACAGACGGAGGATGGAGAATACTGACATTTAAAGTTTTAGTGCAGGTTCAGTATAATCGTATCAGGAACACCCCAATAAGGGATAATTAGCCTGAACTTCACCTTATGACCACAGACTTGCTATAGGAAAGCAGAATGGAGAGGGATAAAGCAAAAGGTAGCAAAACCACATAACTGCAATACAATCAAGCAGCTAAGACAATCTGATTAAAAAGAATCTGTGTCAGTCTGGCTGAAACTTTAAACTGATATGTCATGCCATCTACATCAAACAATAATCATAAAATCAACCTCAACTGACCTGAAGGAACAGATTTTAGATAGGTATACATACACATGTATATTTTATAAACACACAACTAGATACATATATATTTTTATTCACTATTCTCTTGCTGTAATTGTAACAACTACATCAATGGGTCAACAGCAGCTATGGAGCTCGTGATCTTGTATATCAACATCACACGCCTCTGCTACTTCAGCTGAAGAAGTAACTTCATTTTATGGTAGCAGTAGTAGGCTCTTATCCTCTATGATAACCAGTTTCAAAGCTAGAGGCAATGGCAGCATGGAAGGGTGGTGTACAACAGGAAAGGAAAACAGAATATGAAATTAGGCAAAAGCTGAGTAGTAGGGTCTTTAAATTAAGGACAAACCTTTTGAATATTTACACGGAATTAATGGAAAGCCAGTGGAGGGCTCCCAGAGGGAATGATGCACAGAATATATACATTTTTATTCTCCCAGAATTAATATATAAAATTAATAAGTATGGGCATGTTGGGTGATATTTTCAGGGATTTTACATTGTTGAAATATCAAGGAAAACCACTGAAAGGGAAAGTGTTATTTTCAAGCTTCTTTGATTTTATTATGAACAATGAGGAGTAACAATAAAAAATACTGACATCACCTATATTATGCAACATAATACTAAAAAAGGTAACCTCGGTAATGTGTGATAAATGATAAAGATAAATGTCAATATGGATACCAGAATGAAGGATGAAAATAGGCACTTAGGGTGGGTCTCAGACACTAACAAATCTCGTTCTCTATTGGAAATTGGTAAAAGATAGTGTTCTGGTGGTGGATTTTATTTTGAAATGCAAATGATTAATTTTATTATTATTTGTGTTGCAATTACACCCAAAGCACCCAAACAGTATCAGGCCAGACATGAGCTTTGCCTCGAAGCATTTACAATCTAAAAGACAATAAAATGAAGAAAAAAAAAGATGAAGTGTGTAGAAAAAGAATACAACACTAAAGAACTGATGGCAGGTATAGATCACATTAGCTCAGTGTGTTTTATTTAAAAACAAAATTGGGGCCATAGCTTTATGTCTTATTGCATTAAACAAAAAACTTAGTTTTGGGATAGCACTTAGGAGTGAGGTGGAGCAAAGGAAGAGACTTATGAAGCAGGAAAGAGTAGTGAGTAAAGGGAGAGCAAAACTGGTTGGGAGGGGAGGTACAAAGCAGCAGCAGAAAGTGAGAAATGTAATAGATAAGGAGGAAAAGGCTGGATAGCTGCACTTACTTAATTGCATGATTTTATTAGGGCCAAGAGATTAACCATTGCCTTGCCTCGTGTCAACCCAGAATTGTGTACAGGTTTCCACATATTCCAGTATGTTATGTTCTAACTTTGGGGACAGATGTCTTTCCAAGGAGTAATTTTTTTTCAGCTGCTTGGGCTAGGCTTGTGGGTAGGGAGATGTATCTGTCTCTGAGGAATGTGGGATTCAATGTGTAGCTGAGACAGGCTCACTAGCACTGACTGACTGGAGTCAGAGGTGACTCTAACCCTCTCCATAGGAATGGAGGATGGCCTGAAGCCAGGTCAGGGTAGCATAGATGGTGTCTGTGGTTGGGTAATTGTTTACATCACAGTCTGCCAATAAGGTCCTGCCAGTCAGATTTGTGCTTGGACTGCAGCTGCAACCACCTTTTGATGTAAAGACAATGTTAATTCTTCCTCCTTTATTTGTTTTGCTGCTTGTTTATTTAATGAAATTTCATTCATTATGGCATCATGATTATGCCATAAACGATCTCTAGTCTATGAGGAGTCTTGTTTGGAGGACCCCCCCGAACAAGGGGATAACTATATTCCATGCATATAACCTCTGCTCAAAGCAGGGTAGCTTTTCTGTGAGAGCACCTAGTTGTTGAAACCTTCTTTTCTGTCTCCCTTACACTTCGATTCAATAAAGCAAGAAAGAAGTCCCACTGAACTCAGTTGATCTCAATGAGAATACTCTTTAAGAGCTTTGCTTTATCAGAGTCTTAGTTAGCATTGTGTATGCCTGATAATGAGAAAGATATCAAGCAAATATCTTACACTCGTCTTAATCCCTGCAGCCATTTCTTTTCCTCTTACTGATAATCAGCTGTGAATATTGTTCATGTGTTAGAACCCAATTAAGCAAAGCACTTATGCACATGCTTAAGTCCCTCTGAAGTTTTATTCAGTTTTATGCTAAATCAGGGCCTTAAATTTGAATAGTTGTAATTCTAGCGTTAATTTTTGTGTCAGATTGCTAGGTGATCAAAAAGGTGGCACTCAGCAGAATGAATGGGAGGCATCACATGAACAGGTGAATCAAAATCTTTGAAGGCCTTTAACATATGCCAATTCATGTTAAACATACACAAGGACTGTTGTATTAATAAACAGGAGGCAGGCTAATTAGCGAGAATGCACAGTCTCTTAGGGCTGGTCTACACTAGCCCCCAAGTTCGAAGTAAGATACGCAACTTCAGCTACATGAATAACGTAGCTGAAGTCAAAGTATCTTATTTCGAACATAAAAGTACTTACCCCTGGTTCACATGGCGGCGCGCAGGCTCCCCTGTCGACTCCGCCTGCTCCGTTCACAGAGCAGGATTACCGGCGTCGACGGGGGAGCACTTCCTGGTTCGATTTATCGCGCCTAGACAAGACGCAATAAATCGAACCCAGAAGATCGATCCGACGCCTCCGACGCAGCGGGTAAGTGTAGACTAGCCTTTAGAGTTGGCATGGCAACCCCCATCTTTTCATGTTCTCTGTGTGTACACACACACACACATATATATATATATATATATATATATATATATATATATATATATATATATATATATAGCTTCCTACTGCATGTTCCACTCTATGCATCTGATGAAGTGGGTTTTAACCCACAAAAGCTTATGCCCAAATAAGAGGCTCTAAGGTGCCACACGTACTCCTCATTCTATTTTCCTGAGAGTTATCCATTCCTTCCAACATGAGGACAGATACATGAAGTCTTGTGGTGAAAGAGGTTTCATGTTGTTTGTTAAAATGCAGAGTGATCTGCTCCTGCCCCCTCCCTAGCTGCTAAAGAATGGCCACTTGACAGGTGACTACCGATTAACTTCAATGATACCTGACTAGAGGCATCAGCTTGCCCATTGCCCTTAAGATTTACCCCCCTCCAGACTTTTCAGTCATAATTTCCACTTACATTAATAACTTTGTCAAAAATCACATTATGAAATTTTCAAAGATTATGATGATAATTACCCACTCCCCCACCCCCGTCTTAAAATTTATGTTATTTGTAATTTATTTTATGCCATCAAATCTCACTGATCCTTGGCATCAAGGAATGATTTAGGATGAGGAAGGTCTTCAAGTAGATATAGAGAAATGCTAGAATGTGGGCAATTTATTCTAAATTAAAATTTAGGTTTGCCTACATTGTATAGGGCTTATAGAATATATAGCATTTTATTGTTCTTTTACATGCATTCCAGATGGTAGCAAAGATAATGGAATTAAAATAGTGATGAATTTGACCTCTTGCCTTAAGTTGTTCACTTGTTAATAAAGCAAAAAAATAATTAGAAGCAAAATACAATTTACAACCAACATGTGTTTTCCCTCCCTAGAAAGTTGTTATGAAACAGAATACACACTTTTCTGGTTTAACAATGAAAATGTAACAAATCAAAAATCCAAACATCAAATTTTTAATGTTAGTTTCTTTCATTTCTTATGAGCTTATGTCAGGCAGCTTGTATAACATTAACCATCTGTCTTCATGGCATCACTGGCTCTGCATTAGGAGTAAAATCTTGGCAAAACTCTGATTGAATGCAGTTGAGCCATTGACTTCATTGAAGTCAGGATTTCACACTAGGTTCTGAACTCTCTGCAAATTAATGATGCTGCACAAATGTCGACACTCAGGTATTCAATCGCAGTGAATGAAAATTTTGAAGAATATATACATTCTTTAATTTTTCCTTGTTTCTTTTCACAATTCAAGTCTTTGAAAGGGAATCTATTTTTTTTTTAAAAAGAATATCATACAGTGACTCTACTATTTTAAAATCTCCAGTTGTGCACTCTGTAAATCTCTTAATGTTTTTATTATGCATACATAGCAAAGGTAATACTGCTTAACATCAGTAACATGACTCTTCTCATTTTGTAAAGCTACTAGAGTAAAATCATTATTTGAAAATTCTGAACTTGACTTTGGCAGAAAACTAATTGATGATTCTAGCAAGTATTACCAAAGAAGGAATCATAATAATTGTCTAGATAATTAGCTTACTGGAGGGATTCATGCCACTCTTATTCATTTCTGCCTCCATCTTTTTTACGAAGGCACCAGGAAACAGAATTAATAATCTTTAAATGACCCTACTCCCAGAGATCATATTAGCCGTGTGATCACTGTTGCAAAACATAACCTTCAAAAGAGTCCTGTCAGAGCTATTGACAGCTCTATGTACGTTTTATGAGTGTCATGCTGTTGTGGGCTCGGAAAAGAGATGAAGTGCTCATTTCGTTAGAGGTCATTAATGCACTAGATCACCAAAGCAAATCTTCTCTTTAGGCAGAAATGACACTGTTCACTTCAGAAAAAAGAAAAGGCAATGTACAGAGACATTTCTAACTGAAGACAACTAATACCCTTTTTTGTTTGAAAATTGTCAGTATTTTCCATTCAATAACATGAAACCCAAAGGAACACCGATGGGAGATATAATGAAGCAATAATTATATCCCCCCCACCCCACAACCTCACCTTCCAAAAGGAAATACCATATCCAGTCTTTATATTCTGGAACTGTAACAAAACAGTGAGCGTTACCAGACAAAGTAAGGAGGTAATTTAGCAGCAACACTGGGTGCTAATCTGGAAAATAATATAAGCCCTTTAGTTAAAAGAAAGGACAAGCAATTAAAACTGAAGGGCCATAATTCATAGATGCTGTCTTCTCCATGGTGACATTCATTATCCCTTGCCAGCTGAGCACATAGTTTATTTTCAGTTTAACAGTTTATTGCAATTTATCTTAAATAAATGTATTGATTCTATGCAAAACATAGTATTGATGATATTGACAATGTTAAAGTTGACAGATTAACAACTCAGAAGTTTCCAAATGCATTATGAAAGGGAAATGCATCTTCTGTATTTAATAGAAGGTATTTTTCCTGTACTTAAAAGTTTACAGTCTTCAAACTTTAATTGCTTTTTACAATAAGTCTCAAAGAGATCACCTAAAAAGCCATTTTTAAAGAAAACTGATACAGTAGTTTTAAAGTTCACTTTTTTCCTCTTAAGTACAATTCAAACCTAGAACAGCTGAGAACACTGTGAGGGTGAGAAACACTTGCATCAATCTCTTTAGATAATGCATGCCTCAGAGTCCCATTCAGAATTCAGAGATGAATTGGTGGAGGAAACATGGTCTAATCTAATGGATAAACCACAGCACAGAGATTCACTCAGTCTGGTTTCTGTTCATGGTTCTTCAACTGACTTGCTATGTAACCTTGGTCAAGACATTTTACAGATGAAGCCATGAAGTACCCATCTCACAGGAGGGTGGCTAATTTACTTATCTTTATGGAGTAATTTTAAACCATAATTGAAGGCACCATAGAAGACACAAATACCTTCCCCCTCCCCACACACACACATTTTAATTAACAATTGTGCCACAAAGGTAAATGTAAGCCAAGTCTGCAGGAAATTGTTTCAGTAGTTTTACAGTTATGAACACTTGAAATTAGCAAGATAAAAATGATGTAATTAATTATTTAAAAGAGGTATTCATCACTTGTCTGATTTACTCTGTTGGGTCATCTAAAACTGTGGCCTCATCTCACAGCAGAAAGGGATATAATTAACACAAATTTCAACCTTAATTTTGTCTCTTGAAACCTTGACTTCTTCTCATTCTTTACTCTGAACTAACTGGCTGTTTTGTTTGAAGTTCTAGGCAAAAAACCCCAAACAAAAAAAACAACCCCCCCACCACCATTTTCCACTTTCAGTATTTCTCTTTTTTTTTTTTCCCTTTTATACACTCCGTCCACCTACCCCTCACCTCCCACCCCCACCAAAAGTCTGACATTTAAGTTATTTGTCTCAGCACATCTTGGAATTCAGTCAGCCTTGATTAAGACATTTTTGAACTCAACCATCCTAGTCCTTAGGCCATATCTATGTTGAAACTGTCACTAAATTTAAATCTATCCAAAAGTAATGTGTTTCACTGCATCCCCACACCCAGTATTCTAAGATAGTAATTTCCAAACTATGTTTCATGGATTTCATGGTCAGCAGAACACTGCAGAAAACTAGTAGGTCACAGATGCTGGCTCCTTTTCATATTCAGATACTTCTACATGCACCTAGTCTCCACACTGCAAGAAGAACCTGGATGCTTATGGGAGCAGAAATCAAGCAGGAAAAACTAGGCCAACCGTACAATCAATGGTAGTAGTTATTACAATAATACTCTGCAATTGTGAACTGGATTTTGTAGTGACGGTAGTGGTCTGAAGTAATCATAAATGGGAGGAAAGGGGGCTTGTTAGATAATCTTTCTGTTAAGATGTGTTCTATACTACAAAATAGGTTGATTATTATCTTTTAAGTCAATGAGGGCCAGATTGTGACATAGCCACACAGGAGATTAAGGGGTAGAAAGACCCCACACTAGGGTTCCATGATTAGACTATTAATCTATTCAAATTTTGGGGCAATCAAAAAAACCACGAGAAAATTCTATATGTGCATGAATTTCCCCTAGTATAAATGCTATAACTTTAAAACCTAGTGAATTAATTTTCTTCACACTTTGACATTTAAGGAATACAAGCAGTTTGATGTGTCTACTTTCAAGTCTGATGTTTCCAATGCCATTGAGTTACCCAGGCATTCTATTACTGACTGGGACATTCACAGGATCGTATCCTTTTTATTCCTTTTAAATGTACACACACAACTCAATAATAGCTGAACCAATTTTGCTCAAACTTTTAAAAAAGTCACGTTTATGAAGAGACAAAACTGAATAATTGATTGAGAAAGCTATAAGTGGTTGAAAAAGGGGAATGGAAATTGCTCAGAGGTCATATTAATTGCAGTGTGTATTACCCATATCTGCTATAATTTATTGTGATTTGAAATTTGTTTTTCTACAGCACAAACGAAAGCGGTCTCTAAAGTTCCTATAAATTTTGCCTCCACTTTCTTCTTAATTGTACATTCTTACAGAGACAAACATTAGATTTCACATTAAATTTATCCTAGTTGCTCTTCAGCTTTGAAAGTGTTACATGATAAGGTTCGTAAACTGTTAGGTCAGAAGAACAATGAAACACATAGAATTGTAGCTAAAGTTGGTAGTCGTACTAATGTCATTTAACAAAAAATTCTACTCGATTTATTCAGTACTTCCACTGTTCTCCTATTATTTGTAAACAATCTGCAGTATATCTCAGTAACGTGTGACCCAATAATCTCATCTGCAATACTGTCAGGTATTCTTGAGACAGCATCATCACCCATAAATACATTCGGTTCTTTGTACCAAGGTTTGTGTGAATTCGTGAGTTATATTGGTGCCATAAATACATTCATTGAGGAAAGAAAACCATTAAATATAAAAAAATTAAGACTTGATAAGGTTGTGACACAATCCAGAAAATGCCAAGAAATTCTAAGTCTAGCTGACACATGGGCCAGATCCTCAAGTGTTGTAAATCAGCATAACTCCATTGACTTCAAAGGAGCTATGGAAATTTCCATCAGCAGAGAATTTGACCCTACATCTTTAACAGAAAATAAGAGAAGAGAGATACAAGTCAAGGATAAAAGGGTCAACTTTAATATGAAATATCCTATCTTCTAAATGTATTGACACTGTTATAATCCAACCTGGTTTGGGTCCCTATCTCAGGCTCTGCAGCTAGTTCTTCTTTCTGTGGCAGCATCTACAAGGTTATGTCTACACAGCAGTCGGGAGATGTGACTGAAGCACGTGTAGACATAACTGAGCAGGCTTTGAATGAGCTACTTTGATTTTTAAAAAAATGCAGTGAAGCTACAAGGAAAACAGGTGGTGGCATGGGATATCCGACTGTACCCAGGGAGCCAGACGGGCTTGTACTTGGATGGCTAGCCTCTGCTGCTGTGGCTTCACTGCTATTTTTAGTGGGCTAGGACATACCTGCACGTACTGAAATCATACCTCCTGATTGCAGCATAGACATATCCAAGAGTCAACTGAAAGTATGGCACTGCACAACATTCTGCAGCATTTGGAAACTTTAAGCTTAATGCGGACACAACCTTTTACAATTTTTATTAAAGTTAATGTTTAAAATTAAATTTACACAAGTTAAGAGGGAAGGTACTGTACATCTGGGATCGGGCTTGGGTTATGGGGGATTGCAAGTTTAGTACACTCAGACTAAGGTCAGAAGGGACCATTGCGGTCATCTAGTCTGACCTCCTGCGCATTGCAGGCCACGCACTCCTGAAATAGACCCCTAACCTCTGGAGGAGTTACTGAAGTCCCCAAATAATGGTTTTAAAAGACTTCAAGTTACAGAGAATTCACCATTTACACTAGTTAAACCTGCATGTGACCCAGGGACTCTGCCAATCTGACCTGGTGGGAAATTCCTTCTCAACCCCAAATATGGCAATTAGTTAGACCCTGAGCATTTGGGCAAGACCTATCAGGCAGATACCTGGGAAAGAATACTCTATAGTAACAGTCTCTCCACCTTGTGTCCCATCTCCAGCTGTTGGGGATTTTTGCTACTGGCAGTTACCAGTGTGCCTCATGCTAGTGTAGGCAGTCCCATCATACCACCCCCTCCATAAACTTATCAAGCTCAGTCTTGAAGACAGTTAGATATTTTGTCCCCACACTCCCCTTGGAAGGCTGGTCCACAACTTCACTCCTCTGATGGTTCGAAACCTTTGCCTAATTTCATGCCTAAACTTATTAATGGCCAGTTTATATCCATTTGTTTGTGTGTCCACATTGGCGCTTAACTTAAATAACTCCTCTCTTTGCCCAGTATTTATCCCACTTATGTATTTATAGAGCGCTATCATATCTTTCCTCAGGTTTCTTTTGGCTAGGCTAAACCACCCAAACTATTGGAGTGTCCTCTCATAAGGTAGGCTTTTCATTTTTTGGTCATCCTAGTAGCCCTTCTCTGCACTTATTCCAGTTAGAGTTCATCTTTCTTAAAACGTGGGAGACCAGAATTGCATGCAGCATTCCCAATGAGATTTCACCAGTGCCTTGGATAATGGTACTAATTCTTTCCTGTGTGCTGGAAATACCTCCTCTGATGCATTCTAGGACTGCATTAGTCTTTTTCATGTCCACATCACATTGACGGCTAAGTCATCCTGTGATCGACCACTATACCCAGGTCTTTCTCCTCCTCTGTTGCTTCCAAGTGATAACTCCCCAGCATATAGCATACTTGTTAGACAACCATTTGTCTTGTCCATTTTGTATAAGCAGGATTAAAATGAAGTCTTTTTTATATGGCTTTTGGGGGCTGGAATACAGTGTTATTGTGGCCTAACAAAACGTGACAGAATGTGATATTGCAAAATTTCCTCCAAACTGTTTGGAAAACCTTTTCTTTTAAAATGCCCCCCTCTAAATTTCCTGCCTCAACAAATTCTAACAGATACAGTGGTTCAATTAAGCATCATTTATATTGTTACTAAAGAATCAATTGGTCTCAGTCTTTCTGGACATTTCAGCAGTCTTTCTGGTTGATTAGAAAGCATCTTCAGGCATCTCCAGGTCTTTCACTCTCATTCTAGAGCCCCAAACCGGATCAGTCCATGAAGACATTTGTTTTTCATATTATCTGCTCTCATTTCACTCTTTTCTGCTATCTGCTCATTTTCTCTCTTAGTGTATGGCTACACTGCAGCTGGGAGCATATTTCCTAGTATGGGTAGAGAGACAGCTGATAGCTCTGCCACGGTAAGAGCACTAAAAATATCAATGTAGCCAGGTAGTATGAGCAGCAGCTTGGGCTAGCTGCCCAAGTATGTACTCAGGAGCTCTGGGGGTTTGTACTCAGGTGGATACCCCTAGCTGCTACTCATGCTACCTCTGTCTACACTGCTACTTAGCACTAGCTGACACAGAGCTATCGTGCGTCTCTCTACCTATGCTGGGAAGCTTGCTCCCAGTTGCAGACATACCCATAGTCATATTGTCAGGTACCTTTCAATGCTTATAATTCTATTTTCAAAGGTTTCAAAATAAGTGATCACTGAATATGAATGTAATTTCCTTAGAAACTGTATCATCTTCTAGCCTCTAGCCAGTGACCATCTTGCCAAATTTTGACTATTTTTTTTAATTGTGATAAAAGATCTAGTTCTTCTGCTATAGTTTTATATCCATTTTGATTTTGCCAAGATCACAGGATTGTGTGTCATTCTTTTATGTCTCATATCTGGTAACAGAATATGTATGCGTCTATTATATAAAACTGCTGGTTTTTTTCCAGATTGCAGCAGTCTTGCTCTGTAATGGAGTAGTTCTAAAGATGTGTATTTTCTTGCAGTAAATATCTAAGCAAGTCCTTAATATACAGACTCCACATTCTGTTTGTTAGGTAATTTATGATGAAATTTGTAAGCTATAGTGAAGCCCCATGATTTACTATTTTTGAACTGTGGTCCACTGTCTTTGGAATACTAAGATATGCAAACAAATATTTCACTTAATCACACCTGAAATTGTGGTACCCTCAAGTTTCACTACTTTTTGAAAGTTGTTGAAATAGTTCATCATCAGATCATGTTTTCCTATGGCAAACACATTAATTTCAACTTTGTTCCATGAGACTATACGAATGTTGAAGAAATGTCAGATTTTTTAACTGTACATTTCATGCAGGTTCAATACTTGCTAACCTACTTACCATCTAAATAGACAGACTGTACATAGGTCTGAATATGACTTCTGCAGCTGTTCCTTTTTGACTTAGTTATGCCAATGTGTCCTTCATATATTCTTTACACTATTTATATTCTTATCACTGTGGGAATTACTAATACTACATTTTTACATCTCCGTTTTATATTGGGAGTATGCAGATGAAAAGTATAGATTTCTCAATCCATTCATTATACATTGTGTATTATGGCTTGCAGTGTTTCACCCTTAGCTATTTCTTTTTCCAGCTAAACCCTTATTGCTGGCTGCTTTCATCATGTTCACATGTACTATTAAAGCTTGTTTAAAACCTGGTTATCAAGTGAAGCATACACTCAGGGAGCACATCTGCAATTGCTAGATGACATCTTCACTGAAATTCCAAGGTCATATCATACTTCTGTACTCTCAAAAATAATTGTTGATTACTTGCTGTTGTTTCTCCAAGCTCTTTCATATGCATTACAATCAGTTGTTTACAGTGGGTTTCACCTTTGAAGCGATGACCATCAAGAAAACAGGAAATTTTATACTCACATCTTAGTAAGACATAAGCCTTCTTTGCATACATTTTTTTCTGCTGCCATCATAGCTCTTACAATACAGCTATTCAGTTCCATGTCTTTGTAGTAATACAGCTCCCAGTTTTACTTTTGAAGAATCTGTGGAAAGACTGATCTCTTTCAATGGGTCAAAGAATAATAGAACTGGTACCAATGTCAGTACATATTTCAAATCTTTGGCTTCTCTTCCATGCCCTAGTATCCATGCCTATTCTGTATGTTGGTGAAGGAGGTTGCTACAGTGAGTTTGAGCTGCATAGTTGAACTTACTGACACAATTCAATGTGACTTGCAGTTTGATTATTTTTCTCAATATATCGTTGAGTCTTTGCATATTCAGAATCACCTGAATCTTAAAATCAGGCACTGGTGGTCAATTTCTGTCCCAGGCTGATGATTTCAGTTGTTTGAAAGCTACTCTGGCCATGGTAAAGATATTATTTTTTCTTATCTCTTCTTCTATTGTTAAATAGTCTATATAGCCATTACCTGGCTATGCTGGAGGAAGGACAGGGGACGATTGATATGGTTTAATTAGGCCAAAACTTTATTATTAAATGTCTGGATTTTGTGAAGGCTAGGACTATAACAGGGTTTAAAAGAGAACTAGATAAATTCATGGAGGTTAAGTCCATTAATGGCTATTAGCCAGGATGGGTAAAGAATGGTGTCTCTAGCCTCTGTTTGTCAGTGGGTGGAGATGGATGGCAGGAGAGAGAGAGAGAGAGATCACTTGATCATTACCTGTTAGGTTCACTCCCTCTGGGGCACCTGGCATTGGCCACTGTCAGCAGACAGGATACTGGCCTGGATGGACCTTTGGTCTGACCCAGTATGGCCATTCTTATGTTCTTAAGTGCATCCAGTACCATCACATGAGGGTAAAGGTGCGATCCCTGCCATGCCACTCATAGGTGCCCCAAACCCCACCCTGTTCCACTCATTTACCAAACACCTCCTTTACCAAATCATGTATCTGATCACTGTATCCCCTCCCTTTGGAGTACCTGCACTGGAAATCTGTTCCATGCTTACATAATGAGTTGTAACATCATTGCCTAATTCCCGTTCTCAATTTTCTGAGTCAACAGAAATCTGCCAGAAGTGCTGCCAATTCACTCTTTTTGCTACAGAATTTGCCTAGCAATCCTTTGGAGCAAACAGAAATGTTTCCTGTTAATATTTCTCTTCATTTCCTTCCATTACAATATCTTGAAGAATCTTAATATACTGAACTAGGTCCTCACCCCATTTGATGTGTGTGTGGGGGGGGAGGGGAGTTTGAGTCACTTAGATGAGCCAGAATCTGATCAGAGCTGGTAAATTGGAAACTTTCCCAGTGAAGAACTCTTCTGCTGATTCTCCTCTTGTATATGGCCCGTTGAAAGTCATATCCCATTGGCATAAGTTGGTGCCAGAGCCAGGAAAGATCACAGTACAGAATCAGGGACTGTGACCCAGCTTTTTGACAACCCAATTCACCTGTGCTGTGTGAATCTCAACACACCTTTTAAAAAATGTGCACCTTAATCAGAATAAATATAATATTTTAAATCAGAGGTGGGACTTATTACAGATTTTTCCCCTATATTCCGTTGGTTGCCACATGATAGACATCTTGTTCCTGGAATATTTTCATTTTCTGTGCCTGACATATTCAAATTTGGTGTTTACAATCTGTGCCTCTCTCTCTTTATGGCCATTCTTTTCATGTGAAAAATACTTCCTTTCAAGTGTTGGGTCCATGCCTTAAAACAAAAAATAAAACCCTTTCATATACCTTTTTGCCCCTGCTCCCTAAAACGATTTCATCTTCAATGATGGAGTCTTTTAATGTTCCAAATTCATACAACTGGCTATTAAATTGTAAATCTCTGACAAGCTACTCAGTTGTTTCTATTATTTGTGGATCTTTCAATAGAGAATATATATTTTAAGGGAAATATTTTTGGTAGGGACACAAACATTTCATTTCTTCTTCAGAGCTTTCTTCCACTTCCCCCTCCTTAATATGGAATGTATGGTTTTATGTTCAGTGCTTCATCACAAGCCATTATCAAAACAGCATAGGGTGTGGGTTTTTTGTCCATTTTCTATTTTATTAGCTCCTTTGATTTAAATACCCAGTTCAAAATGCTATTGTTACGTCAAGATTTTCTAAACCAACTCTGCTCAGTAACCTCTATAATTTTTAGGGATGGCGATAGATTGTCATGTAGCAGTTGGACAGCAACCATTTTTATTTTACCTTTATACTTGTTGTAGTAAATCTCTCTTCAACCAAACATTGACTCTTATCACTCTTTTCTCAGACTCCCTGGCACTCTGTGCTTTCCACTTCTGATCACTTGAGATTGCCAATACTGGTTTTCATGTTTCACTCCCCAAAAAATGACAATGATGGCTTGAAAATCATGAGATTTTAGAAATAAGGATTCTTGGTCTTGTTCTCTGCCACTAGTTCCCATTTCTGTGTACAGGAGAGTTAACAGGAAGGGTGATAACTTTAAACTTCCTGATGAAGCTTAATCCTTTATAGCACGCCGTGGAAAAGTATATTAAAAGGTGGTGGGAAGGGAGACAATGGTGTTGCACTACAACTTCTGCCATTTTAAAATGAGCATTATTTTGAACATTTGTTTAAAAATGCTTGATTACCGCTATTCAATTTGGAACACATGTTTAATGATAAATAAGGATTTGTAATAGATTATTAATGACAGAGATAAAGGGCTGGATTCTGATCTCACTTTCATCAGATTTTTCTGCAGTAACTCATCTTTCATGAATTACTCCTAATTTACACAAACACGAGTGACATCATAATTATGCCTGAAGTTAATTGGGTAATATGATATTGCATATATGGTAGAGAGAAGAAAAAAAAGCATGAGCAGGAATCAAACATTTCAGGAAATTGAAGTCTGAAGTCCTGAATTATGCAAACTGATTCCCAAGTGAGGGATCTAATCTCACTTTAGTCAACAAATGGAACAGTCCACTGTGTTCAGGGAGTTATTCATCTGTTATTTATTAGCAATATTACATTCCTGAAAAATCTTAATCAGACTCTTTGTATTATTTAAAAACAAACAGAAACCAATGAGAATTAGGGACCTTTGGCTATACTATAATACCCAGGAAGTTTGGTAGTCTACTTTATAATTGAGGCCACTGATTGATGACAGTAACCTGTAACCCACTTTTGACTATAGCACTGAGATATCTCTGCTCTGTCAGAATGAATTCCATCAGTTAGCCTTATCTACAGAGAGTTCCCTCAAAGTAATTTCTTGATTTTTCAGTATAGAAATGTTGAAGTAATTTTTATCATAAGCCCCACTCAGCCTGAGAGACACTTAAGCTTTATTTACCACAGCAGCTCCTCAGCCAGCCTAGAATACTAGTAAAGCTTTGTCTTTCTTGCAGTTCATGAACCCTGCAATGTTTTTTAAACTCTAATAATTTGCCCATTACGAACAATATTCAGACCATAAAAATCACCACTTATAATTAAATATGAATGTGAAATATCAATAGTTTGTTTTTAAACCATGTGCAATTTATCTTAGGTTAATTAGCAATTATTAATTTGCAAAAGTGATAGTTTAGGTTATTTTGAGACTTCCATTATAATTCCCCATTTTCTTTTGCTTGAAATTTCCCATTCTTGTTCTCAGTCAACAGATTAATTATTTTTAGAAATGGTAAAAAATAAGTGCAGAGCTGGGTCACATTTTCATACTTTCCTCTTTAACCACAAGGGTGGATACTTAACCCCCCGAGACTCTCCTGTAACCTCTGACTTCCTTCAGGGCTAAGTCTTTATGAAAAAACACCACAATATCACAACATTCACAATTAAATCCTGAGTGGACACCACCACTGATCCACACATGCCACATAGCGAACTTTGCTTGACAGGAGGACTGGAAAACAACAAATATTGCACAGATTTTTTTAAGTGATTCTGACACTCTCCAGTAATTCACTTCAGTTCTTAAGTAACAAAACAAATACTGAGAGAAAATTCTAGACAATTAGGTAATCTTTGTGGCTTTTAGCCACAGCCCATAGGAGGGGCATATGAAGGGAGGTACCCGGATATGGACACAATAGCAAAATGAGGGCAGAAACATGCATGGAATTAAACAGCAGACTTTTATTAAAAACTTTAATGAAGGGGAGAGGCAGTACTCCCTCATCATTCATACTCGCCTATACGAGGCATTTAATTGGTTCCAGTGCAGGGGTTAGAGGGCTCCTTACCATATAAGCCATATTGCGTGATCCCATGATTCAGCTTTCCTCAGAGTCCTAGCATCCTCCCCACTCCCCGCAAGAGGGACAAGGGGTGTAGCAGGGTGGAGGTGTAGTCCCACAAGGCCTCACCCTATCACATGAGCTCAAGGCCCATCACCAAAATCCCAGATCTTTTACTCTGGGAATGGTTCATTTTATTCTCTTAGCCACTGGAAACTGGCTACAAGTTGTGAAGAATAAACACCCCCCAAACCTCAGTTAGGTGCCAAGCGTGTTCCTGCTTAACTTACTGTGGCTTGAAGATTCTGCAAGGAAGGCAAAAAACTCCTTGGTCCTCTGCCAATTGGTTCATGGGGAAAAGATTTAGAAAAGCTGGACATGCACAAGTCCATGGGTCCAGATCTAATGCACCCGAGGGTGCTGAGGGAATTGGCTGATGTGATTACAGAGGTATTGGCCATTATCTTTGAAAACTCGTGGTGACTGGGGGAGATCCAGACGATTGGAAAAAGACAAATATAGTGCCAATCTTTAAAGAAAAAAGGGGGAAGGAGGAGAACCCAGAGAACTACAGACTGGTCAGCTTCACTTCACTCCCTGAAAAAATCAAGGAGCAGGTCCTCAAGGAAACCATTTTAAAGCACTTGGAAGGGAGGAAGGTGATCAGGACCAGTCAACATGGATTCATGCCTGACCAACCTGATTGCCTTCTATGATGAGATAACTGGCTCTGTGGATATGGGGAAAGCAGTAAACATGATATATCTTGACTTTAGTAAAGCTTTTGATACGGTCTCCCACAGTATTCTTGCTAGCAAGTTTAAAAAGTATGGATTGGATGAATGGACTATAATGTGGATAGAAAGCTCACAAGATTGTCGGGCTCAATGGGTAGTGATCAACGGCTCAATGTCTAGTTGGCAGCCGGTATCAAGCAGAGTGCCTGAGGGGTCGGTCCTGGGGCAGGTTTTGTTCAACATCTTTATTAATGATCTGGATGATGGGATAGATTGCATCCTCAGCAAGTTCATGGATGACACTAAGCTGGGGGGAAGAGGTAGATACGCTGGAGGGTAGGGATAGGGTCCAGACAAATTGGAGGATTAGACCAATAGAAATTGGCTGAGGTTCGACAAGTGCAGAGTTCTGCACTTAGGAGGGAAGAATCCCATGCACCGCTACACGCTGGGGATCGACTGGCTAAGCAGCAGTTATGCAGAAAAGAACCTGATTACATTGGACAAGAAGCTGGATATGAGTCAGCAGTGTGCCCTTGTTGTCAAGAAGGCTAACAACATATTTGGGCTGCATTAGTAAGAGCATTGCCAGCAGATTGAGGGAAGTGATTATTCCCTTCTATTTGGCACTGGTGAGGACACATCTGGAGTATTGCGTCCAGTTTTGGGCCCCCCACTACAGAAAGGATGTGGACAATTGGAGAGAGTCCAGTGGAGGGCAACAAAAATTATTAGGAGGCTGGGGCACATGACTTATGAAGAGAGGCTGAGGGACCTGGGGTTATTTAGTCTGCGGAAGAGAAGAGTGAGAAGGGATTTAATAGCAGCCTTCAACTACTTGAAGGGGGGGAGGGATAGCTCAGTGGTTTGAGCATTGGCCTGCTAAACCCAGGGTTGTGAGTTCAATCCTTGAGGGGGCCATCTGGGGATATGGGAAAAAAATTGGGGATTGGTCCTGCTTTGAGCAGGGGGTTGGACTAGATGACCTCCTAAGGTCCCTTGCAACCCTGATATGCTATGCTATGCTATGATTCTACTTGAAGGGTGGTTCCAAAGAGGATAGAGCTCTGCTGTTCTCAGTGGTAGCAGATGACAGAACAAGGAGTAATGGTCTCACGTTACAGTGGGGGAGGTCTAGGTTGGATATTAGAAAAGCACTGGATGGGTTTCCTAGGGAGGTGGTGGGATCTCCATCCTTAGAGGTTTTTAAGGCCCAGCTTCACAAATCCATGACTGGGATGGTTTAGTTGGTGTTTGTCCTGCTTTGAGCAGAGGATTGGAGTAGATGACCTCCCGAGGTCTCATGCAACCTAATCTATGATTCCTTCCTGACCTCCTAACCAGGGGATTGGCTAGACCTGCAGCATCTGTCAGGCTGGTTCCCATTCCTAGTGTGTGTGGGTAAGGTGAGCTGCTGTAACGGAGCTGAAAGAGATTCTGCATGGCCCCTGCACTGGGCTAAATCCTGGGTGATGATGAATGCTGGCCAATCAGCACCCCTCTCTCCCATCTGGCAAATGGATGCCAGAGACTCCCAAAGATCACTACCTATTGTTCCCTGGCAAGTGTCTCCCTCCCTTGCTACATCCCCCTTTCACTGCTGGTGTAACGCTGACGGACCCCAATCGTTGATAGGCAGGACTGAACCGGGGACCTCTGGATCTTAGTGCATGAGCCTCTAGTGCATGAGCTAAAACCCAACTGGCTGTTAGCTAAGGCTGTAGAGCAAACTCATTTTCTCTATCTTTAAGTGGTCTCGGTGCCACTAGGTGGGATAGAACACCACAGCCAGGAAGTGTGTGAGTTACACTAGCTGCATCAATTTCCTCTAATCATTGATGCAGGTAGGTGACAGCTGCTCCCAAAGGCACTTTTCCTCAGGCAAGTATGTTTCCAGGAGAGCGCACACAGATTTGGCCACCAGTATACTCCCAATACACACCCTCCCCGACACTCGTGCGACAATCCACACCAGCGTGAAAAGGAAACAGGAAAGTGATCTAGAAAGGTTAGAAACAGAAGATGAACCTGAAGATACATAAACTGCACATTTGTTTATCAAGCTCTGAAGGAAAGCAATACTAAAGGAGGACAGCTGTTATGTATTTGGCAGTCATGGTAGGGCAGGGGAAAGGGGAGATATGACAAGTACTAATGCGTTGACATGGAAAAAGAGAAAGTTTACATGAAATGTCAGGACATTTTCCTGATAGTAAAAATCTATAGTAATAGTCTTTAAAGGGAAATAGTAGATGTCCCATTGCTGGGGACATTTAAAGTAAATATACTGCATGAAACAATCCTTCACTGGCATGGTATGTAGAATAAGGTGATCAAACACATTAGGTTCTCTCTATTTTCTATCATATTGAGAAAGTAACCGATTTTTTACATAACGGAAACACAGTGGATCTAATTTACCTCGATTTCAGTAAGGCATTTGATACGGTACCACATAGGGAATTATTAGTTAAATTGGAAAAGATGGGGATCAATATGAAAATTGAGAGGTAGATAAGGAACTGGTTAAAGGGAAGACTACAGCGGGTCATACTGAAAGGTGAACTGTCAGGCTGGAGGGAGGTTACCAGTGGAGTTCCTCAGGGATCGGTTTTGGGACCAATTTTATTTAATCTTTTTATTACTGACCTCGGCACCAAAAGTAGGCGTGTTCTAATAAAGTTTGCGGATGACACAAAGTTGGGAGGTATTGCCAATTCAGAAAAGGATCAGGATATCATACAGGAAGATCTGGATGACCTTGTAAACTGGAGTAATTGTAATAGGATGAAATGTAATAGTGAGAAGTGTAAGGTTATGCATTTAGGAATAACAAGAATTTTAGTTATAAGCTGGGGCCGCATCAGTTGGAAGGAACAGAAAAGGAGAAGGACCTTGAAGTACTGGTTGATCACAGGATGCCTATGAGCCGCCAATGTGATATGGGTGTGAAAAAAGCTAACGCGGTCTTGGCGAGGTATTTCCAGTAGAGATAAGGAGGTGTTAGTACCGTTATACAAGACACTGGTGAGACCTCTTTTGGAATACTGTGTGCAGTTCTGGTCTCCCATGTTAAGAAGGATGAATCCAAACTGGAATAGATATAGAGAAGGGCCACTAGGATGATCCGAGGAATGGAAAACATGTCTTATGAAAGGAGACTCAAGTGGCTTGGTTTGTTTAACTTAACCAAAAGAAGGCTGAGGGGAGATATGATTGCTCTCTTTAAATACATCAGAGGGATAAATACCAGGGAGGGAAAGGAATTATTTAAACTCAGTACAAATGTGGACACAAGAACAAATGGATATAAACTGGACATCAGGAAGTTTAGACTTGAAATTAGACGAAGGTTTCTAACCATCAGAGGAATGAAGTTCTTGAACAGCCTTCCAAGGGAAGCAGTGGGGGCAAAATACTTATCTGGCTTTAAGATTAAGCTAGATAAGTTTATGGAGGGGATGGTTTGATGGGATAACATGATCTTGGCAATTTATTGACCTTTGACTCTCAGTGGTAAATAGGTCCAATGGCCAGTGATGGGATGTTAGATGGGGTGGGATCTGAGTTACTGCAGAGAATTTTTTCCTGGATGTCTGGGTGGTGAGTCTTGCCCACGTGCTCAGGGTTCAGCTAATCACCATATTTGGGGTTGGGAAGGAATTTTCCGCCAGGGCAGATTGGCAGATGCCCTAGGGTTTTTTCGCCTTTCTCTGCAGCATGGGGCACGGGTCACTTACTGGAAGATTCTCTGCAGCTTGAAGTCTTTAAACCATGATTTGAGGACTTCAATAGCTGAGACATAGGTGAGAGGATTATTGCAGTAGTGGGGTGGGTGAGATTCTGTGGCTTGCATTGTGCAGGAGGTCAGACTAGATGATCATAATGGTCCCTTCTGACCTTAAAGTCTGAGTCTATTTATTTATTTAGGTAAACCCCACTTTGGCCCACAGACACTAATATTTAAAATATTTGTAGCATACACTCATACATATGACAATACTCATTATGAAAAGTACTTAGGAGTCTGAAAAATTTGCATTTAGGCCTCGCTCCTTGAGTGCACTGAGTGCCCTCAACTCCAATACGAGTTGAGGATATTCAACCTATTACCAGAGTTTGTCATTCATCTGCAAAACTTGCTTTAAAAAAATAGGCCAAACTACTCTTATGTAGTTTCACATTATTTATATTACCAAATTAATCTCAGATTATTAAATAAATAATAAATAAATGGAGATATGCCAATCTCCTAGAACGACCTTGAAAGGTCATCAAGTCCAGTCCCCTGCCTTCACTAGCAGGACCAAGTAGTGGCCCCTACCAGTTTTTTTTTTTTTTTTTTTTTTTTCCCCAGATCCCTAAATGGCTCCCCTCAAGGATTGAACTCATAACCCTGGGTTTAGCAGGACAATGCTCAAACCACTGAGCTATCCCTCCCCCCAATGAAGTATATTCTTAATGAATGATGAAGTATATTCTTAAAATGCTGAATTGCACCTTATGATGGAGAATGAGATGTATTTAGTCTATTTAAATAAATGTCATAGTGTAAAGGAGTACAATTAAAATGAAGTGTAGTCATAATACAGATCAAATGACATTATGGCTACATTTGATATTGCAAAATGAAGGGGAAAGAAACCCCACCCCAGTCAGGACCATTTCTGTAAAATAGATCCCTTATCCTATTCTAGCATTTCCAAAAGGCCCACTGAATTTATTTTGTGACCTCTGTTATTCATTGTATAAAACATTACACCTTAACTTCATAGCTGCATTTACTCTAAATCAGGGGTTCCCAAACTTGGTTTGCGGCTTATTCAGAGTAAGCCCCTGGCGGGCCGTGAGACACTTTGTTTACCTGAGCATCCGCATATACGGCCGCTCGCACCTCCCAGTGGCTGTGGTTTGCCGTTCCCAGCCAATGGGAGCTGCTGGAAGTGGCATGGGCCGGGCCACTGCTTTCCGTAGCGCCCATTGGACGGGAATGACGAACCGTGGCCACTGGGAGCTGCAAGTGGCCGTACCTGTGGACTCTCAAATAAACAAAGAGTCTCACAGCCCACCAGGGGCTTACTCTGAACAAGCCGTGATCCAAGTTTGGGAACCCCGGCTCCAAATGAAGGTCAGGGTAGGCGTTTGATGTACACAAATTTAATCCATCAAAGTACCCTGAAGTTGAGTCTTTAGGTGCTTTGTTCTGTTCAGCACAGTGTGGCAGAAATGAGGTCATTCACCCTTATAATCTATCCAATATGAATGTGTTATACCAGGAATTTGACTATTCTTTTATCTCAAGAATTAAATGAATCTCCCCTCTTTGTCTATCTATTTTACTCCTAAACTATTTTTCCAGTACCAAAGCAGTTCAGCAATTTTTTACTTTTTTATTTTTGTCAGATATAATATACTGTAATTGACATCCTCTATGGACTTCCAATTCAGTGATCACAAACACCCCGTAATATTATGCATCTGTCTCTCCGTATTTCTCCTGTCCAGGACTGGAATATATACAGTCTACGTGAAGAATGTATTTAATCACACACACACACACAGTTGCAAAACAGAACTATACGTGTGTGATTAATTATATGTTCCAACACTGCACATAGATGTGTAATTCTCACTGGCATCTTACTCTGAATATTTGATAACGCCAGGGCTGGCCTTACCATGAGGCGGCCACCTCAGGTGCCAGACTGGAGCGGGTGGGGGGGGGGCACGAGGATCCAGAGTGTAAAAAACTGTGTCTGCTGCTGGTGCATATGTATTCTCTCTGCTCTAGCTGCACAGAGATGGTCGAGTGCTGTACTGGAGAAAGGAGGGCACAAGAGACATAACAGGTGGATAGGAGAGAAGGTGAGAGGGAATAACAGAAAGCAGCAGGAGCTGCAGGGAGAGAGAGGAGGAGGAGCCTCTCATGTACCTCTCTAGCATCCCTAGGAGCCTGGACTGATTAACACCAGCTTCTCAGGGAGCTTCCTGTTTCCTGCTGCTTTCCTGAACCCACTTGAGGAGAACAGGCCATCAACTGAAGTAGTAAGAGCCAGTTAGGCCCTTAAGACGCTGATATCGTCCCTCACTCAGGCCCTGCTACCAGCCTGCTTATTTGTCCCCTTCAATTGAGTGTTGAGAACCACTATAGCGGGCACAGAACAGCAGTCATGAGCAAAAGAAGAAAATGCCTCTTTGGGGCAGCATTCAGAAAAAGCAAGCAAGCAAAGGAAGCTTTTCTATCTAAGCAGGAAGGAGCTCTCCTGAGATACATAGACACAAATGTTCACGGTGAGCCTTCCAGCCCCAGTTAGGATGTGAGTGGTGAGAAGATGTCTGATCTTCCAGTTTCTCAGAGTGCAGATGACCTGGCAGCTACTGCAGCATCCATATCTCCATCTCAAATGGATGTAACCATGCACATTCCTGAAGAAAAAGTGTACATCAGACAAGAGTATGGTGGAGGCACAAGAAACAGCTGCTGCTGAGTTTAGTTCCTTAAATCTAGATGATCCAGGACTGTGGACCCACTTGAGCAGTAGCCCGAGGGACTTCCTTGTACTGCATGGGCCAAGCGAAGTGAAAAACTTCATGTTCCCCAAAGAGAATGAAAATAGAAGTTTCTATCCAACACAATACTGGGGTGAAAGCCCCAATGGTGACAAAATGTAGAGGCCATGGCTTATGTACTCAAAAACCCAGAATTCTGTGTACTGTTTTTGTTGCAAACTCTTCCAGTCTAATGTTTCAGCCACATTGGGTTCTACAGGAACAAAGGACTGTAAAAATCTGGCTAGAAATCTAGAATGCCATGAGAAGGCAGCAAATCACCAGAGAGCATTCCATAGGTGGAAAGAGCTTGAGATGAGACTAAAGTTAAAGGCCACCATAGATGATCAGCATCAAGAGAAGATTGCATCAGAGTCTCTTTACTCGCAAAATGTTATGAAAAGGCTCATTGCCATTGTGAGAATGTTTGCTACTCAAAACCTAGCACTGCGTAGCACTTCAGATCAGCTGTATATGCCAAACAATGGAAACGTCCTTAAAATTGTGGAGCTGATGGCTAAGTTTGATGCTGTACTCCAGGAGCATCTAAGAAGAGTCACCACCCAAGAAATGTACACACACCACTACCTTGGAAAAACAATTCAAAATGAGATCATACAGTTACTGGCAACAAAAGTCAAACAGAAGATGGTGGCAGATCTGAAGTCAGCAAGATATTACCCTGTTATTCTGGACTGCACACTTGACATCAGCCCTACGGAACAAATGACTTTAATGGTGCATTTTGTAACAACAACAGAACCTCGTGAAAATGTCCCTGCAATGGTGGAATCACCAGAAACATACATAACTTTAAATTTCTGTGTGGCTTAGTGTTGTGGCATGACATACTGTTTGAAATAAATGTTGTAAGCAAGAGACTCCAAGGTGTTGACCTTGATATATCTGAAGCAATGGAACAACTGGACAAAACAAAGTCATACCTACAGTCTTACTGATCAGATGAACGATTTTAAAGCATTCTGAAGAGTGCACAGAAGTTGGCTGAGGAACTTCTCCCTGAAGCTATTTTCTCACCCATTCAAGAATACAAGAGGCACTGAAGACGACATTTTGATTATGAGGCATGGGATAATCCCATAAGAGACCCCAAACAACAATTCAAAGTTGAATTCTTTAACCAGGTGCTAGATTGTACAATACAGACAGTTGAAGAACGTTTCATGCAGCTCAAGAACACAGCAGTATATTTGGGATGATGTTGTATGATATTCCAAAACTCCTCACTATACCTGAAGAAGACCTACACCAGCAATGCAGGGCACTAGAAACAGTGTTGACAAATGATGTCATGCGTGATATTGATGCGAGTGATTTAGGTGATGAACTGAAAGCCTTTTCAAGATACATTTCAGCAGGATCAACTCCAAAGGCTGCTCTGGAATATATGACCACCCTCTTTCCAAATGCTTTTGTTGCTCTGCACATACTTCTAACACTTCCTGTAACAGTTGCCAGTGGAGAATGCAGCTTCTCCAAGCCGAAGTTAATAAAAACACATCTACGCTCCACAATGACACAATGACTGGTCGGCCTTGCAACCATCTCAATAGAGCATGAGCTGGCCCAGACTGTGGACCTTCAGGAAGCAATTCAAATCTTTGCAACCAAGAAGGCACGGAAAGCACCACTTTGATTATTCAAACAAATAAAAATGCCAGTGTTTACTATGCAGACAAGAAAAGTTAACTTTCAAACACTTGAACAGCAAATGTAAGTGTTAACTTAAAATGCCTTGTTCAAAAATTGTGTGTGTTAGTTCTCCTTTATTGGGGTAGGTAGCAGAGCAGTACCATCAGAGAAGAAGAACAGGAAGAAGGCAGAATTGAGACCTCTCAAAGTTTCTCCCCAAGCGAGGGAGCATGGGGGTGTCATTTTAGCTCCCCGCCTCAGGTGCCAAAATGTTGTGGGCTGGCCCTGGATAATGCAATCAAACATTAGATATCCAGTCTCAAAACCCCCACAACTTTGCCCATCACAGCTGAATCGTATAACATTGACTAAGGTTGGCTTCAGATGTAATGAAACACACAAGCTACAAATAGCAGTCACAGTTTTTGGAGGCTGATTTCATCTGCCAATGCAAGTTAACTACAGAGGAACATTCAGGAATAAACAGCTGTATGGGCGTTTTAATCAGTTATTGTATGTAATGTTCAGCACTCTCTAAAATTTGTATCTCAGGAAAGAAGGAATTAATGAATTATTATAATCTTAAAAGGGGTGTGGTTTTTGGCTCTCCATACAAAACTGACTACTGTACTCACACTGGAGAAATGTTGATTTATTCTGTTTCTCTTCAGAACCTTGGATAAGTATTTCACAAAAGCCTTTCTTTGGATTAATGCAGTTTCTCTATTTTCTTTTGACCTTGTCTATAGTTTACAGTTTTTTATACTATCCTTTATCTAAATGCTGCATTCCTTGTAAAAGTTAGGTATCACTCAGAACCAGTGTGTCAATAAAAGCAACAAATTTTTATCATTTTGTATGACAGCAAAGATAAAACCTACAGTGAAAAGAGCTTTAGAAACATCTGATCACATCCCCCGATCTTAAACTGACTCTTGACTACTTATCCCTTTCTCATCTGTAGTCATATACTATTTTTCCCTTTCAATAATTTACAATTTAAGATGCTTAAATGACAAAATGATGTTTGGTCCTTGGACAACTCAAAGGCAAAAATATAGAAAAAAATAAAAAATAAAATAAAGATCTATGTCCTAGGCAGAAATCAGTTATCCACCCACTTGTCAACATCACTAGTCTCTTTATAATTCTGTCTCAGTCTCCAAATCCTGAAATTCTAGTGCTAACATATCACCCCTTCTCTCATACCCAGGCTGTGTCAGGTCTTGTCCAGTCCAATGGAGTCTAACTTCTTCCCAAAGTTCAGCTTAAAATTAAATGTCTGGTTAGTTTTTGGAAAATGTCTTCCTATTCTTGTCTATACATCTGATGGTTGTCAGGCATAAGATCATATGATTTAGTACCACTTGCTTCTAAACTGTAACTTTTTCATTCCAGGTCTGACATTCATGTGTACGTTCCCCTCAGTGATACAAGATGTTTTGTTGATCTGTCAAAATGTGTCATTTGTTACATTTCAATGATCTCTTTTTATGTAAGTAATCATTGTTGGACTGTAGCTTCATTCATCCAGAAAAGTCCCACGTGCAATTTTGTGGTTAATTGTAAGTTCCTTGTGGACAAATCTACATTCTAATAGAGCAGCATAGAAAACTGAAGTCTAAATATGGATGTAAATTGTGGTCATACTTTTTTGAACAACATTTTTACAATATGCATCTCCATTTCCATCTTGTTGTTTGCCTAGGGAAATTGTAACCATGTAAACTTGCGAAATTGCTCCAATCTGAATATTGGAGTTCTATTGTCCCTAGCTTCAGTTCCCAAGATGGCAAGAATGACTGGTAGATCACAAGTTGAAAGAGAGATGAAAATGTTACCATTGACATTAGTGAATTCCCAGGTAAGTGAGGCAATTCAATTACCAGTCAGATGAACAACATCCTTAACTAGGCCTTTCACAAATAGGGAATGTGTCTAACTGTACCTGTAAAGCACTTCATAAAGTTATGATGCCACATAACACATCAATAATCATAATAAGAATCATAGCAACCAGGGCTGTCAAGTGATTAAAAAAATAATTGTGATTAATCGCAGTGTTAAACAATAGAATACCATTTATTTAAATATTTTGGATTTTTTCTACATTGTCAAACATTGATTTCAATTACACAGAATACAAAGTGTACAGTGCTCACTTTTGTTTATTTTTTATTGCAAATATTTGCACTGTAAAAAAATTGAAGAAATAGTAATTTTCAATTCACATAATACAAGTATGGTAGTGCAATCTCTTTATCATGAAAGTTGAACTTCTAAATGTAGAATTATGTACAAAAAACTTGCATTCAAAATTAAAAAATGGAAAACTTTAGAGTCCGCAAGTCCACTCAGTCCTATTTCTTGTTCAGCCAATCGCTCAGACAAACAAGTTTGTTTACATATGCAGGAGATAATGCTGCCCACGTCTTGTTTACAGTGTCACCTGAAATTGAGAACAGGCATTCTCATGGCACTGTTGTAGCTGGCATCACAAGATATTTATGTGCTTCATTGGGAGTTGTAGAAGCTCAGCAGCTCTAAGGATTTGGCCCACTACTTGTTACCAGCATTTCCTAAACTAATGTAAAAATAGCCATTTTCTTTGCCATGGTTTGTCATGGGCATGCCTCTCTAAGGCCTGGCTACATTAGGAAAATCTGGACTAATATAGCTACACCAGTGTACCCACACTGATGCATTAATGGGGTTTACAACCATGTGACTTACTAGAGGAAATTACTGCCATGAATCATACTGGTATAAACCCCATTATGAACACAAGAAGTTCATCTTCATTAGATGTTCGCACTCATTGATATAGTTGTTTTGTTGTTGTTGTTTTGTTTAATATGACCAGCAATAAAGAACTGATTTTACACAGAATCATATCATGATGCTCTTAGTTACAATGACCTCAGTGGGCCTCACTTGTAGTGAAAGGTATTATTCAGCATGAGTATACCTATCACAATCACAAGCTGGCCTTTTGTAACTAAGAAATATGCAGAGATACATGCTCAAGAGAGTGTTGTGGAAGAAGAGAAGAGAACATTAGGAAAATAACGTTCCTAAACTATAGTTGTTACCATAAACATTATAAATAGGCCCAAACTGCAAATTCTTGATGTGGATTTGGATGCCAAACCTCCTCCAGAGTGTGATCCAGGGTCTTAACAGCCAACCAGCCATTCACCATTTTCCATCTTGTGTGTAGAAATTAAGCAGAAAAACAATCATGACGATTCTGGAAGGTGCTAAGCCTCCTTAACTCCCACTGAATCCAATAGGAGTATTGTTCAAGTAAGCACCAGTGAGTTTGCCCCTTAGTGGATATATTTACCATAATTCATTATTTATAGCTTTAGGGCTTGATTCTACATAGTGCTTCTACTTCCTACTCCAACTGGCTTCAATGAAAGCTGAGGATACTCAGTAATTTCCAGGAGCAGGTCCTTACTAAGCAAGTGTTTGTGTTCCATGCTTCTCATACACTGTTGCCAGAGCGTATGTGCCTACAGAGCAGTAAATGCATAGTTCCCGTATTTACCATGCTCTGTGCTGCTTAGGGGCTTGTAGAATCAAGCTCATATTTTGCAAATGATTATGCAACTAGTCACAGGCATTAAAACCCTTTTGTGGAATTTTGAAAGTGTGTGTGTATATATATATACACATACATATATACACATACACACATAAATACGTGTGTGTGTGTGTGTGTGTGTGTGTGTGTGTATGTGTGTGTGTGTGTGTGTGTGTGTGTGTGTATGTGTATGTGTGAGAGAGAGAGAGAGAGTGAGTGAGAGAGATAGAGGGGGAAAAAAAGCTGGTGCTGGGCTGAATCAACTAAGGATCCAGTTCCACACATGTATTTACTTTTAATTCAAAGAACGGATTGGTAAATATAAATGTATAAATAGATCTTTCATTTTAAACTACCATTTTGAACAGGCAACACAGTAGGAAGGCAGGCAGCATGGATGGGCTGGTTGGGGGACACTGACCACGCTCTCCCCCCCATCCCCAGGCTCCGTACCAGTAAGTGCTGAATGTTACTTTCACCCCTGGGTTTAACATTGGACCTTTAAAGAATCAGGAAACCTTTCAGATATATCAAGTATGGGATAATCTTTTAATGAAGTCTATCTTTACATAACTTTTAATAAGAGTTACTTAGCGTGTGCTCAATATGGATAAATTAAATTAAAATTTATGTAGAATTGATTTAATCAGTTTCAAAAATAAATTCTGATTAAGTTTTAAAAGCCACAGAAAACAAAATTGCGTGTGTGTGTGTGTGTGTGTGTGTGTGTGCGCGCGCAGATATAAAACTCATAGACTTACTAGTGTTTAGGCTACAAGATAAAGACTCTCTTTAATTTTTGGCCCTGATATCTACAGAATGTAGAAGGTACATGTCAAGTTTCTTGTCTAACAAATTTTAATACTAATTTGAATTTGAGTGCCAAGAGTACAGCCAACTTCAGTCTTTCATTTAAGGATCAAATTGCATCTAATAATACCCAAATGGCAAGTGTTTCCATTTATGGATTAGCATACATCTACCTGAAATAATATAATAAATATATACACACATTCAAAATTTCATATAGATTCTCAAAGCATAATTGCTGAAACATTTGCAAAATTTGGGCTTAATCCTGCAAGCCCTTAGGTTTCAGTGGTTCATGCACATAATCAACAGCTGCACTGGCAATACTGCATGGATCAAAACACGGCAAAACAAAGCAAACCAGGGACACCACTCACACATTTGGACACAAGTGTGAAGGGAAAAAGCCATGCTTTCAGGGGATGGGGAAGGAAGAAAATATTTTGGAGCTAGGGCGTAGAGCCTGTGTTCAGACATGTCAATGTGGTGTGCAGAGTCAACGTTTATGGGAATATTTTGGTGCCAGGTATTGCCAATCAACTCACAAGATTATGAGCAGCCATTTGGCTGTTCTAGTCACATTTTCTTCTCTACCCACTTCTCCCTTGCAGGAGTAAGCCCTACATTAGCTAGAAAGAAAAATGTTAAAAGTAAAACAAAATACAGCAGCCACTCTCTTAAAACACCGTAAAGATATTATATTTAAAATTTATGAAGTGATATATTACAATTTTATTAATAATCTCACATCTGACGCTCTCTATGTTAAACTGTTCATTTAATTTCATCAATAGTACTAAGAAGTTTCCTTTTTGAAAACTCAAAAAATCACTACAATAGAATCTATCTTATAAAAGCAAATTGTTTCTGCATTTTATGGTCCCAGTCAAATTTACACTGAGAACATGCCATAGGCAAACTCAATTAGATATGGGGATGATAAACATGCCATCAGTTCTGCTTATACTGATTCACCCTTAAAAGAAACAGAATGTACATAGCACTATCATCTAGGTTAGGAAATCTAAGCAGCCATATGGCATTGAGATTATGCCATAAACCTAAAAAGATTTTAAAAGATTAGGACAATATAGTTGCAAAAATGGATTGCAAGTGAGTAAAAGGAAAACCTAACAGGCACTGTTGGCTACAGCATTCAACCCGGTTATAGTAGGTGTTGAATCTTCTGGTAAAGTGTTATGTGGGTTCTGTTGACTCACTCAGCAGGTCTGTTATTACCTCACTTGGATATCATGAAGGTGGAGTGGTTCTTGGGGGTAAAAGGACCTTACGTGTGGGCTGAATATTCTTGAAGGAGGAGACAAGCCTAGAGAGAAGATTCAAGGTGATCTTACTGTTTGTTTGTTTTTTAATAAACCAAACTACAGCAAGGGAAAGAGATTTATACAGTAGAGATTGTGTTTGTATACCATAGGCACCGACTCCGTGGGTGCTGCAGGGCTGGAGCACCAACCGGGAAAAATTAGCGAGTGCTCTGAACCCACCAGCAGCCAAGCTCCCCACCCTGCCTCGCCTCACCTCCTCCTTTGCCTGTTCCTCCTCCCGAATGCACCACGTCCCCGCTCCTCAGCCTACCTCCTAGCGCTTGCTGCCGCCAAACAGCTATAGCAAGCTCTGGGATGGATGGGGGAGGAGCGGGAACGTGGCGCACTCAGGGAAGGAGGCAGGGATGGGGCAGGGATTTGGGGAAGGAGTCGGAATAGGGGAAGGGAGAGGGCAGAGTTGGGGCAGGGACTTTGGGGAAGGGGTTGGAATGGGGGTGGGAGAAGGGTGGAGTCAGGGCGGGGCCAGGGGCACCAATTGGCACTACTGGAAGTCAGCACCTATCTTATATACCATGTTAGTGCAGGCATCTACTAACAGGGAAATAAGTATATGTCTAAGTGATCTAAACGGTCATAACCTTTCTGGCTTTTTGTTGCTGCTTAACAAAAAAGAGAAGTTTACACATTAGTTTTTTATGTTGTTGACAGAGTGAGAAAAAAAAAAGGCAACCACTTCTCTCAATACTATTATACTACATTCACAAACTGCTAAATACTAATGACAATACACGCGACACTGAATGTATTAGTACCTATGGAACACTGACAGACCCTGCTTGTCGGCGACCAGGATTGAACCTGGGACTTCGGGAGGTTAGTGCATGAGCCTCTACCACATGAGCTAAAAGCCAACTGCCTGTTAACTGAGGGCTTGGCTACACTTGCACTTTATACTGCAATAAAGCCTCCTAGAGCACTCTACCTTACTCCCCATCCAGACTGGCAAGGCATGTATTACGCTCTGACTCCCTGGCTAGAGAGCTCCTGGTGCTCCACCTCCACGAGAGAGGTAATGGCTGTTGCGTCTTGGCTGAGACACCCCAGGGCCAGTGTGAACGAGGAGTTAAGTTACTGCGCTCTGACTGACCTCCGGAAACGTCCCATAATCCCATTAAGGCAAGTGGCCTCTCTTCTCTTTGTTGTGAAATCAGTTGAGGAATGCGGAAGTGCCATTTCAAAGCTGTTTCAAACAGCCGCTGCTTATCTGCTCCCGGCTGCTTATCTGCAACAGTAAATGTTTGCTGTGAGTGAGTGAATGAGAGGCAGGAGGGAGGAGGGTCTGAACTTAGAAGACAGCGTGCTGACACTCTCCGCACTCCAAAAACCTACTCTCTCTCTCTCCCCAACATACACACAACACACTCCACCTCACCCCCCTCATTTGAAAAGCACATTGCAGCCACTTGAATGCTGGGATAGCTGCCCATAATTCACTGCTCCCAATGCCGCTGCAAGTGCTGCAAATGTAGCCACACCAGTGCGCTTGCAGCTGTCAGCGTGGACAGACTGCAGCGCTTTCCCTAGTGCGCTCTCCGAAGGCTGGTTTAACTCAAAGCACTCTACAGCTGCAAGTGTAGCCATAGCCTGAGGCTGTAGAGCAGACTTGTTAATTGCTCTCTAAGTGGTCTTGGTGCCACTAGATGGGGCAGGTGTGTGGGTTACACCTAGAATATACAAATTTTCAAGTAGCAATCTTCCCTTGAAGTCTTAGTTCTTAGAAATGCTAGTGTTGCCCTTTGGCCCAAGCAATTAATCACTATTTGAACCTTGCCATGTTTTCATTAAAAAGGATATTTCTTTGGTGCAATTCTGTTTATTTACTGAGAATTTACACAAAGTCCTGTACAAAACAGCAGGAGCAGGCAGTTTCTTTGCTCCCTTGCTCACAATTTCCCAAACTCCGCTTCCAGCCAGTCCTGTGCACCAAGGAGTTCTGCCTCTGCTCCCTCTCAGGGCTATGCTCAAACTGCTTCTCAGCCAACTCTTTGTCTTCTGCCTCTCAAACCCACATAGACAAGCACTGTTGCAACTAATCAATGCCCCAGCCTCTACATTTGCACTCAATCCCCAGGGAAGCCTCTCATTCAGTTCTTGCTCAGGCCTTCCCATGTGATCCAGTGCCTTGGGAGCTGACTTGTATTGTTTAGCTATCTAACTCCATAAAGGAACTTAATTGCTTCTTCCATTTAGGCTGACTGAAGTGCATTAGCAAGGTCTGTGATTACCTATAAATCAAAGACATGCTTGCTGGCAGTCATTAACTCCTCCCAGCGTAACACTGTTTAACATTTAGCATGCTAGTTAAACGAATGATCAAAAGGAGCACAATCCTGGAATCTTACGTTTTTACCTGTTTTGCAGGAGATTTTCTGCTTTAGAAAATAAATCATGAAATCCCCTAAACTTCACCTTCCTCTTCAAAGCCCCCCAAAACATTCACTTCCTTTAGGACTGGTGCAAGTTTCACGCTTCAGAATTTTAGTAAAAAACATAGAATCATAGAATATCAGGGTTGGAAGAGACCTTAGGAGGTCATCTAGTCCCACCCCCTGCTCAAAGCAGGACCAATCCCCAATTTTTGCCCCAGATCCCTAAATGGCCCCCTCAAGGACTGAACTCACAACCCTTGGTTTAGCAGGCCAATGCTCAAACCACTGAGCTATCCCTCCCACCACACAGAACATACAGAACACTGAAGTCAATGTGAGTTTAGACAGAGTAAGATCTGGGTATAATCTTTGAGAGCTACCTCTTAGAAGTAATTTGTATAACTACAGTGAGATGCAATACTAGAAGAGTAAGAAAAAAAATGTAAGCCATTTTTCTCTAACATTGCAAAACTAATGTACCTAAATATATTCAAATTACAAAATGAATATACAGAGTTGGATCTTTCAGGCAGCTTGGTGACCATTTAGAGTGCTAATATTATCTACTACTTACACTACCTGCTAATGTGTGTAGTACTACGAGTTTCTTCAGTTCTTTTTCTTCATCATACATCGGACAAGCCTCTCACCACCAACAACAAAAAGTTACTAATACTGCATTTCATTTTTGCATTTGAGAATATCCTCCAATGACAAAAGTTCTGATTCTGCCTCACATCACAATGTATTATTGCTGCCTGCTTTGAGCCCAGCATTTCCTTTTTCAACATTGTCACAAAAACATATTAGAAAATTCAGAAAAAGGATTAGAAGATCAAAATGTTGGCAATTGCATAGCATTGTTCTCCAAAATACAAACATGTTCCCTTAACCTGCAAATATTTCTAAAGAAAATGAATGGTTTCTTTCTGGGTACTACGCTGAATTTACTAATATAAAAGCTAAAATCAGCTTTCATACTAAGTGTACTTGTGCTCTCAAAATGAAAAGCAGGCATGCAGTAGGTTTGTCTATTTACTTATCTGCACAGTAAACACATTTTCTTTCTAATGGCAACAAAGGGTCCTGTGGCACCTTATAGACTAACAGAGGTATTGGAGCATAAGCTTTCGTGGGTGAATACCCACTTCTTCGGATGCATCCGATGAAGTGGGTATTCACCCACGAAAAGCTTATGCTCCAATACCTCTGTTAGTCTATAAGGTGCCACAGGACCCTTTGTCGCTTCTACAGATCCAGACTAACACGGCTACCCCTCTGATATTTCTAATGGCAGTCACTCTCAATGAAGTTGCTAATTATAATGCAGCAATTCGGATACCACTTTTGTGATGTAGATTGCAGTCCTTTATGTGAGGACCTTTACTTTTTCCATAACTTCAGAAATGAATCATTAGTCTGATGTGGAATGCAAATAGAAAAAGAAATAAAGGGATAAGGGAGACAGAAAATATGCCAAAAACAATTCACAAAATGCAGCTAGTTTTAAACCTAAAATAATGTATTATCTCATTTCAATATGTGTTTACACCAGACCTGTGCAGAAAAATGACCATGTATTGCTGTGAAAATAAATGGGAGCTCTGCATATGGCTTGACTTAGGGCAGGGGTCTCAAATATGCAGCCCATAGGCCGCATGTGGCCCACGGAGCTCTTCCCTGCGGCCTGCTGGGCTCCCTGCGCCACCCAATTTCCCCTCCCCCAGGCAGTTCCCACCGCCAGAACAGCTGTCTGGCGGCTTCGTGGTTTCTGGGAGGGAGGGGGGAGGAGCGGGAAGCACGCACACAGAGGAGGAGGGGGGGAGAAGAGGCGGGCCGTTGGGCTCCCCCCACCCCCTCTCCCAGATACGTCCTATGGCCGCCAACTCCCCTCCCCCCCCCCCAGTTACATTCTGTGGCTGCCAACTCCCCTCCCCCCGCCACGTTCTGTGGCCGCTAAGATCCCTGTTCCCTCCGCGCTGCTGAGGTCTTTTACTCTCAGTTCCCTTGGTGGTACCAGGTATCACCTTCCATCACCTTCCATGGAGAAGCTAAAGCTGAATCCAAATGTAATGTGACAAAGTTGTAGTCACATTGCTTAATACACTACTACAAAGAATTCAGATATCCTAATCTGATCATCACCATGGTAAGAACCTACATAGAATAGAAAAGAATAGACTCTTCGCTATACGCTACTCAGAGTAACATCTGTGGTCAGAATTATGACTATGCATGATCTTACTGAAGATGAGGTCCCCAACTTTGCATCTTAGCTGGTTGACACTGCCTGACTGCTGCATCTGACTCCAGCTGGGTCCAGGATGCAATATGGGATGAAAAAGGACAGGCTGGAAATGGGCCATGCTTTTTGTATTGAATTTCAGGTATAAGGTCTCCCATGCCAATGACATATGTATCCACATCAGTGCATCCTTCTGCTAGGAGTTCACAAGGATGGGATACAAATGGTGCTAGTACTAGTATAATGATTGCGCAAAAGCAACAAAGCAGCCTTGGCTGAGGCAATCAGGTTCTTCGATGTACTGATGTAACAGCGACAGACCCCGGTCGTCGTCGAGCAGGATCTAATCTGGGACCTCTGGAGCTAAATGCATGAGCCTCTACTGCATGAGCTAAAAACCACATGGCCCTTAGCTAAGGCTGTAGAGCAGAATCATTAATCTCGCTCTAAGTGGTCTCGGTGCAACTAGAGGGGACAGAGCACTACACACAGGAGGTGTGGGGGTTACACTGGCACAGTTGAAGGCACAGAGGCTAATATTGCTTCATGATTCTAATGTCCATGTAACAGACAAGTGTCCTGTTCCACTCAGGATTTTTTGGATACTCTAAGAACTGTGAGATTATCCGAAGTGTTTTTGACTCAATTTACACAACTGGCCATACTCTGGATCTAATATTTCTCATTGATATAGAGGTGGGATATGTGATAGTTACCCTCTTGCTTTAGACAAAATTCTTCAACTTGAAGTCAATACATTATTGCTGGGGTGAAGGACCTATTTTCTTACTCCATTCTCAGTAGCTCTTCATCACTAAAGCAGTCTGGCAGCTGGAGCTGGTAGGCTTCTAACACCAACTTTTGCCCTTTATCAACAGATCTGATCCTTGAAGGACAAGGATATATGGTTTCATTGTTGGTGGAGATCATCAAGGTTTTCCTATGGAAGGGCAGAGTGCCTGGCCGTTCTAAAGGAAACTTATGTGCAGTGGTATCTGATTTCCAGACTGTCAGCCAGAACAAGTCAAACCCAATTGGGGCAGAGACATAAATAACCCAGTGTCTCCATGAATTCAAAGCCTGAATTAGGACAAACTGGAAACGATGATGATGATGAACAAGGAAGCAATCTGAAGAGTTGGGTAAAATGATACCTAGACCCCTAAACTGCAGAAGCATGCCTGCCGTGTGTGACTCAGGTTTGTAGTTTTGGAGATTAATTTGATTTAGAGCGGATTTGGAAAACAAAAATTGCTGCTGTAGCAGAACGACATTCTCCATCTATATTTGGCAAGAAGAGTGTGGTATTTTATTTTCAAAACGGACCTTGTTACCATCTTCTACGTCCTTGCTATCTCAAAACAAAGCTCTTAATAGAGATACACCTTGGGACCACTTTGAAATTCAAACTAATGAAGAATGATAAACAGCATAATGTGGCTGCCTGCCTGCCAAACAGTTCAGTACACTGGGGGACACACTACCACAACTCAAGAGTTGCACTGACCTTGTGGTGAATTCTAAGATGCTGATTTTCACCCATGAAGGATCTGGTTACTTGAGGGACTGGCTCTCTCCTGGTCCCAGTTAAAATGAGCAGAAGCACTCGAGCCAGATCTCCAGGTCTACATGGAAAAGAGGAAGGCACTGGCAATATGTTCTTTGTATGGAATTTTGACACTAATTGGCTTCCCGCTTTTTGCAAAATTCACCTTTTGCTCACAGGCATCAGTGCAGGTTGAATGTGTATTGGTCAAGAGACTGAAAGATGATGAAGCTGGGAAGTAGGATATTTCTTGGTTGGAAGATAAATTAATTGGAGAATTTGTAAGTGGAAAATTGAGGTGGGCAAAGATAAAACCTTACAGATTATATAACCACATCATGCTTATTCACATCATCTAAATGCATTCTTCAATGTTCATTCTAATATAAAGCATGAGATTTTGTACTCTGAGAATCACATGTATAAAATGAAATAAAAATTTTGTATAGAATATTCCAGGGACTCTACCTTTATGATGTGACATTACACAGCCAAATTTATTTCAAGTTTGTATCCATATCATGATGTATACATAACCAATTCCAGATTTGTATAGTTACAGAAGTGAAAGGAAACACTAAGATTATATGTTTTGTATTTCAGTTAATAGCAATAGTAACCTAAAAATCAAATAATAGATTTACACACATTTGTAAAATTAGAATGCTGTAGAACTGAGTCTGAATCTCACAAGAACAAAGATCTGAGTTGAGAAGTTTTTAAAAAGGTAGAGTTTGCTGCATGACTTGGTGTACGAAATAAAGATGAAGAGTCGCTTTCTTGAGGCTCAGAAAACATGCTTTTAAAAACCAAAGTGGTTTTTAATTCTTTTTCAGTTTTCCAATGTAGCTTTTAAAAAACAAACACTTGTTTAAAACATCTTAATGACAATGCTTAATGGGCTGAAGGCAATCTGTGTTAATGGAGTCTACATTGGAATGGGTTTCTTAATCCTAATATCTTCAGCTTGAAAATAGAGAAAACAGATTTAGCTAACTTCCTTTTATTGTTAACTTTAGCAAAATAAGGCATGAGTCCTACCTACTACATGTCAAGTTATTTAACTAAAAGATTATCTGAAGCAGTTTGGGGAGCGTTACTGTTATCATACCTGAAACTATTTATTGCTGAAAATCATCCTTTTTCTAATAATGCATTTCATGCCCTGTTGCACCTGTTAACAAAATAAAAGCATAATTCTGTGGCTGACACATTATCGTTTGTGTTGAAAATGCATGTTAGCCTAATGCAGTGATTAATTTGAAAAAGTCTGAAGACAAATTTCTGATTTAAAACAAGTACTCTAATAATATTAATGACACCAGATAGTATACTACCGAGGGTTACAAGCAGCATCTGTTTAACTAAGACTGCAAAATTAGTTTCCATTGTGTCCCCACTTCTTCCAATTTTACACAATCCTCATTTTCAACTATCTTCACTTTCTGGAATGTTTGGTCTTCCCAAAGGTGATTTTTAAAAAAATATTTGAACAAAATCCCTTTGCTTTAGAGCTGAAAGCATGAGGAAAAAAGGTTTTTTGAATGTAAAATTATTATAGCCACATTCCAACAGGTCTAAATAAATGTCCTGAAATTTGGCATGAACATAGTGCTGCTGAGGATGACTGCCTCTATTTGCAGAGGTCTTCAGTGAGAGCTGTCGGTAGACAGCACCTTTAAATTCCCCCCTCCACCCTAAAAAATCCCAAACACACACACAAACCCACAAAAACAACACAACAAAAAAGCAAGTTTAAACTACCAGGTCATTTTTACATATGTGCTCACATTTGGTTTTTAGGTTCCTATTTCAGGCACCCAGCTTGAAAATTTTGGTATTAACTTCTGGATCACCTAACTTTTTGCGATATTTATAAATGTGCAACCGTAAATGTTGCATTAACATCAACTTTTTTAAAAAATTGGAAAATATTTACTCACTTTTATAACAATGATGCAGCTGTAGTTATGACAGTTATAGTCATTGTGAATTCTGTCTCTGCCTGAATCTTTCTATCCAAGGCCCGGCTTGACAAAGCCCTGGCTGGGATGATTCAGTTGGGGATTGGTCCTGCTTTGAGCAGGGGGTTGGACTAGATGGCCTCCTGAGGTCCCTTCCAACCCTGATATTCTATGATTCATTGATCTGGTGTTTGATATTATACTTGGATTCTAGGGAATCAGATTACCTTAACTTTATTCTAGTTCATTTAAATAATATACAATGGTATTCAAATTTATTCTGAAGGAACTTTAACAAAATTAAGAAGAATAAAAAAATTAAGGAGAGCTGAGGGTCATTGTATCCATACATATATGGAGATGATCTTCTCTTATATTCCCAGAAAACACCACCACTTTCAGTATAATGTTATGCCTTTTGACATAAGGGGTTAGCCAATATTCAAGGTATTGTGCATTGTTTCCAGTGCTGAATTTGTTCCAGGGTTTGCCAGGGCTGAGCCCCTGCACTTTTAGGGTTGGCAGTTCATATCCCTGGCATCTCTGGGTTTGCTGCATCAGTTATGAGTATAAAAAATAAAAAATTGCTTGAACCCCATAACCTCTTTCATTTCAAATTAAGCACTGGTCATTTCCACTGGAGTCTATTCCAATGGGGTCTTGTATTTCTATGCTGCATTCCAAAGAATGTACACAATATCCTATTTCCCTGAACACAGTAGAACTCCAAAGAGTTTCCTCACTCAAGACTCCAAGCCTCTTTTAACAGCCAGCACTCTAACCCAAAAGTGCTCTCTTAGCCTTCTCTTGAGGTCACACTTCAAGAACTTCCCTGGCTGTCCATTACCTTCTCTGTCTGTTTCTCTGGTGTTTCTGGCTGCATCTTCCTCTCTCTCATCCCTGCCCCTCACACCAAACAATACCCAGCCCTCTGCATTTTGCCTCCAATGAAAACCCTCCAGCCACACAGCTCAGCTCCTGACTGACCTTAAGTGTGGCCTGCATTCTGGCTGGTGGCTCCTATGGTTTCAGATATTTTACTCCAACAGCAGCTTAACGGTTTCTTTTATATAGTGTGAATGAAGGGAAGTAATTACAGTAACCAGCTTAATCAAGGTTTCAGCCAGTCCCCAGTAAAATAATAATTTCCCATCTTAAGATTCATACAGAACCTTTCATACTTAAGAGTCTAAGAAAGGACTTTTTAACAGCCACTTTCATCCACTAAACCTTTGACATTGGCCCCCTGCCAAATGTACTATACAATAGTTTGCCACTGACTGGACTAAAGTTTAATTTCTCTACCCTTAAGTAACTGTAGTGAGGTGTATGTTACATTTTTTACATGTTTACAATAGCAGCGAGCCAGCGATTCATTTTTCTTAACTTTGAACATCTCTTATAGCATTGTTTCCACAGTTTATGTTACAGTAATGACAACATCTGTCAAAGTTTCATCTAAATGTTTCTGTTCCCATTTTGTATCCCCAAACATTTTACAGCCATTGCTTCTGTAATCACAGCATAAGCCTCAGTTCAGAAACACCAAATAGAAGATTGATTTTCATCTCAAAAATGTCAAACTTCTGCCTATAATGCTCACTATGTTTTTCTGAAACAGCAAAGTTCAAAGAGAGCCATCGATATGACAGATTTTTGACACGTCATGATAGATGCGATGGGTCTACTACTTTGCTGCCAAAAATGTCCTCCAACAGAATGAGGCAATGAATGAAGAAGAAGAAATCTAAACTGGATAATAGAATTGCTTGTTATAAATGTATAAGAGGAAAAACAACTGGCACTTCACATCTCTCGAGACAAACTCCTGCTTTTATAAATCTTTCACTAACATTTCTTTCATCTTGGACAATACTCATCTAGATCAATTATACAGGGGCAACAATTATCTAAAGCCAACATTCGTAAGCAGGTAAAACCCATCCTGAAATAATGATTTGTATTATTTATCCAGGGTACAAGGAAAAATAAACAAACATTCTATAGTAACAAAACAATAGGTTCTACTTACCCTGTTGTCGTGTGTGTCTGTCAGCTAGCCAAATGACAGCTGCTTCAAGTGTGTCTGGTGAATTATGTCCCCATCTTCCTAGAAGACAGTGGTATTGATTAATACTACATCAAGGTCTTTACCTCAAGTGCACAGTGTGGATGCATTTCATTTTCTTTCAGAACATTGCCATGCTGGAGATAAATTATAGCAAGTTTGGAAAAGTAAATCTTACATTCATAAATCAGAGCATTTCATAAGGAGCATTGGTTTGATTTATAACTAATGTCTCACGGTGTATCCCATCATCTACACTTCAGGTAACTGCTTCTACTTTCATGATAGAGAAAAATATTCTCATGTGCATATTTTCTTATGGCATTTGACCAAAGAACTAAAGTCAACTCAAACATGACACTTTAAAATAGCTTATTATGCTAACATGAGGCACATTTAACATTTACAGTAAGTATGCTCAATAAAACTAAAAAGTGCTGTATGAATAGATGGATGGTTACTTCTGAGTGTGTATGATTTCAGAAATACACCAATGTATCACTATGTCACATTTCTAATTTCCTTACACCACAGGCATTGTGGCTATATTTAAAATCAGAGATACTATCTTAAATGAAAACCAACACACACATGCTTCTGTTTTATTTCTGTGTAAGTGAACACCAGCTCACCAAAATTCTGAAAACCATTTTTAAATATGAGAACCCCTGTGGCTAAAGAATGCCCACTTTTTTTTAAAAAATGACTTATTTCTTTGCTTTCAGTCAACAATTTTCTTAGGCTGCTGTTGCACAAAAGAAAAATTATATATAGTCAGAACGCACTGCAGTATACTGGTATAGCACATTTGTTGAAATAAAGTGGCTATTTCTAAATAGGTCATGTAGAATCTGAGTTGAAAATTAAAAAAATAGGTATTGAACACAAAAAATGTCCTGTAATTAAGTGGTTATGAACAAACATGGAAAGATATAGAAACTGGAAAGGGCAAAACCCACTTATTTTGCGAAGATGTGTGCATCTACCACAAACATACAAATAGATAGCCCTCTCATACATACATGCATTTTATAGTATACTCTTAAAATGTACATAGTCTTCCCTCAGATTTTAATGTGTGCCACACTTTAAATTTCCTCTGATAAGGCCCTTTTCCTGTATTGAAAAAACCAGACCTTATAGCATTCTGTACATACACACAACATATACTCAAACAAAAAAAAAATACTACCTATCAATTGTGAGCCTGATTGTAATAGGTCATCTTTATAAGAGATATATTCAGCTTATAAACTAACAAGCAGAAGTGTCTGCGCAGCAACACTCCACTCATCTACTTTAAAAATGTGCTTACTTCTGAGGTCTGTTTAGTATTGGCTAAACTGAAAAAAATGGAACTGAAAGCTACCTTGCTTTGCTGCACAACAGTGCCTTCAGAAGGAAAAAATCAGAGTAAACCCTATCAATCCCTATGAATAATTGACACACTCCCTAGAATTATAAAACAGACAGTACTGTACACTTCAGTTGGTATCATCGTCTATTTAGCAGTGCCACTGAGATAGCTAACTAAATCTTTTACTCTCTCTCATACCGCAATGACTCCACCTCCTCTAATTCTGCAATAATAACATGGGGTATGTTTGATTAAGGTAGGTCCCTCCCCATGCTTTGTGGCAGTAAGGCTTTTGTAATATCCACAACATTAGCAACAGTTGAAAAATGTTGTTGAAACACACATTCTTGAAGTGGGCAGTTCAAATACCAAACAACAAAAGACAGCTCCCAGTTTTTAAGCATAGCCACACCTTAAGAAACCCTCATGGTAGAACCAGGGTTTTAATTAATCCAATTATGCTTCTTAACAAGGCTTGGGTGAAACATTTATGTTGATATATTTTTGCGTTTACAAATTGGAGTGTATAGGAGGAATAGAGTACAGTAGTGTCCCTTTCACTAGCTTGAGAACTCTCCTGGCGCTCACTGTGTTCTACGTTTTAGAAGCTGTAAGAAACCAGTCAGAGGAGCCATTTGTATGTACCTAGGCATTGCATGTTTGGGTACATTTAGTGAGCTTGGTTATTTGAAGTCGGTTTCTTTATTGTATATATTTATATATTTAGTGGAAAGAAAAATGCACAACTATATCACAAAATTGGGTTACTTGGAATTTTTTGAAGTGAAATTTCATTCAAAAGTGTCTTTGTTAGAGGATCATTTCATAATGCTATAACATACTTTCCACATCAGTTTTTTTGAATGCCCTATGATGATGTATTGATTGTGATTAGTAATGAAGTAGTGGCTCTGGTTCCCCGATTGACGGAGCCTGCGCCGTGTGGTCAGGAAAGTGAGTAGAAGCCATTTTCACACTACTCTTTGCCAAAATAAGGGGCTGTGTGAGGATGCACCATCCTTTTCAATGGTAAGATAAAATAACATGTAATAGTCACACCAAACCAGCTGAAAGGGAGGGAGACAGCTGCCTAATGGTTACCTTAGGGATGCAGACACTTGTCTTTGCCAAATTTAAACGGTCACAGCCAGAAAAACCATGCTGCAAAATGTTCCTTTGAAAAGGTGAGCATCCACTTGGGAGTTTCTGTAGTGTGTAGGTCGGGTGGCCTGAGGGCCGCATCTGGATATGGAAATTGTATGGTGGGCCATGAATGTCTGGTGAGGAAAGGAGGACTTTAAGGAGTGTAGCATACGGCGGGGGGGGGGGGGGGGCTTTATAAGGGATGTTACTGAGGTGAGAGAAGAGGGAACTCATGGGGTGTGGTGGTGGGGGTGGGGAGGAATGCTCTAAAGGGGCAGTACCATGGACTTCTAGGGGCCCTGCCAGCATTGACACCAAAGCAGCTGTACCGGGCACTGCCACGGGCGGAGGCATCCTGGCTGGGATGGGTGTGGCTCCTGGGCAGTTTCGAGGCTCTCAAGGGTGGGGTCATAGGAGACCAGGAGGGGATTGGGTGTGCTGCCACGTAGGGGTGGGGTTCCGATCCTGGAAACAGCATGATGAAGTCACGCCTGCGCTGTGTGGCTCGGCGTGTGCCAGAAGATGGTGGAATTGTGTGTTGGGGACTGGGGAGCACAAGGCGGGTGGAGTGGGGCAAACCCCCAGCCCCGCTCCCCGGCTGGAGCAGGGCAACTCCTCAACCCCACTCCCCAGCGGGAGCTCAAGGGCTGGATAAAAACGTCTGACAGGCTGGAAGCAGCCTGCAGGCGATAGTTTACCCTGGTCTAGGCAGTTGTGAAAATAGTGGCTAGAGGGGAAAAGGCTGAATTCCTATGTATTTGATGGCAAGGCTTCTGGCTGAAAGATATCCTCAGTATTCCAGGTTGGAAATGGTATTTGAAATCTCCCTCTCATGTTTCTGTGAAAAACCAAGATGCAATTTTGATATCATGGTTTGTTTCTAGTGATGGGAGTACACCAAGTCCAACACTTACAGAATGAAAAGTGGGATCTCTGCATCGCAAAGACAAAAGGCATTGCCCATTACCAACAATGGAGGAAACTACACAGGAGCCCCAAAACATGAAGAGCTAGCAGTTCATCCTAATGTACCAGTTGTAATACTATCAAAGGAGCTGCCTGGTAAGGAAGCAAGCAAAGTGCCCTCCTTCATGACTACCACCTCATGACACACTAGTTACCTGCATCACCACCTGAAAAAACCATCATCTTCCAGCTGCACAAACAGCAGGATGAACCTGTGTTTCTTAGTGAAAGACTAGTGATCATATTATAGCTTGAGGCAGTAAACTTCACAGTTCCTCATCTGTTCTAAACCTTTTTAATCAATGCTTACCACAAATAATACTGTACAGTGATTGCTTCCAGAAGACAATGTTGCATTTACTCAGACTGTAATTTATTTGGGACAGGCACAATCTTTCTGTTATGCATGTATACAATGCCTACCACAATGGGGTCCCAATCCCTGAGAGGGGTCTTTAGGGACTAATAGCAATAATAAATAATAAGTATTTTAAAAGTTTCACAAAGGATTTTAAAAAAAGAGTACATACAGGGCTTCTATCACTATGCTTTCAGAGCATTTCCAAAGTATTTATGGATTTATCCGTAACACTCCTGTAGGGGATAGGAAAATAATGCTGTATTTCCATTTACAGGTGAGGTATATAGCCCAGTGGGCTAGTTTGCCTTTATTATATTCACCGCTTTGCATTATATTCAGCAGTAATGCAAGAAATGCAACCTACAGGACTGTATCCTGTAAGACATTAGCTTCAGCAAATTAGCATAAGGCTATGACCTTTGAACAGATACATTTTGAACAAATAAATGGCCAGCAGAAACCCCAAGTACTGGGGAGCCAAAGATAGAGCCACAGGTACATGATCCAACCACAAGAGTGTCAAGGCAATGAGTTGATATATAATAGGTACATGAGCTATATCCGCAGATACCTAACTACAAGAGGGCCATTGTAACGAAATGACATATGATAAGTTGAGATCATGGAGATGCTAACCTACAAAAGAAAGATACTCCAATATAGTAAGGTGAGGAAATACAAATAAGGAAAAGGGGAAAATACTCTACTAAATATGCATCAAACATCATGGCGTCAACGTAACATATTATAAAGATTTTATGCTAGCCTAGAGGAGACAGGAGAAGAAGATGTAGTCCTGGAAGATGCTAGAATGATGGCCACTAGCGATGAGGGAGAAGGTAATGGTGATAAGGAAGATGATGGCTAACATTTCAAGTTATTCTACAAGGGATGGTGTGAGTACATGGATGTGCATTCTCTAGTATCTCTGTTTACCTTACTGTGCTGGAGTGTTTGACTGTGCTAAATGTATTAATAAACTATTTGTTAATACAGAGGAGTTCCTATAGTATGAGTGTTGCAACTGCGCACATCAGGGTTCCCAACTATATAAGAAGTTGAATAATACTGGGCCTGATCTTGGGACAAGAATCTGTCGACCCTCCAAGTGCTACAGATAGCTGAGGCAGAGAGTTTAAGGCTGAGATTTTCAAAGAAGCCTAAGGTAGCTCCCAGTAAATTGGATCTTGTATCCGCACATTTTACAGCTACTTTTGACAATGCAGAATTTTTGTTTTCATAATGAAAATAAGCTAAAATACAGTACACATAACATCAGTAAACCAAACACAAGGAGTATGGGCTGTTCTTCTTTGCTCCATGGTTGTTTAACAATTAAGAAAAAAAACTTCACATTAAAAAGTATAATTGAGTAGGCAAACTACATGTAGTGTAGTAACATAAGTAAATGTGAAACAGCTAGCAGATGAGGGTGACACTGGTATGTTCTTTTTGCAGTGAGTCAGCATGCAATTTCTCATGCTGCTCTGTGAATGATAGTAGTGATCAGAATCCAGGTTTTATGAAGATAAAAACAACAGAATAGTGCAGTTCTATATTAGCAAGAGAACTGTTTCTAGTTATCGCATAGAAAAAAAAAAGAGTAGTTGTGAGCAAAAGCCCAGTAAAACTGATGTAAAATTTTTTATTTTGTTTTCTAGACTAAAACAATTACCATTTTTACCTCCTTCACTATATTTCCTTGATCGCAGGTGGCACAGTATATATTGCTCAACCTTAACAGAAAGCAAGCATGTAAGTACAAGGTTTGATTGTTGTAAAAGTGCAAAAAAGTTGTACACTATAATCTGTACTACATTGCTCATTAAATTACTGGAGTGCTAGTTTTATCTTGGGTAGCAGAAATTGTTCCAATGTTTTGTTTCTTTAAAAAAACCTCAGCCATGTGTTTTTAATTGTATGTAACTACACATGTGCAAAGACCACAGATGCATCTGGACCAAAAAATTATGCCCTGCCCATATCACTAAAATTAATTGACATGTTTTACAAGCTCCACAGAGTTTGGTTAGCTTTCACTGTTCCCATTGATGTTCTACTGGTGATTATGTCCTGACAGGGGTCAAAACCTAATGGTATCAGCTGTTGTAAACCAAATTCTTAAGAGTTTCAGAGTCCACGGATTCAGATGTAGGAAGCTAAGTTTGGAAACATTCTCCCTTACATAACTGTCCTTTATTTTCTTTGAAATCAAGAAGTATAAATTCAGGGATTGAAATGGACCATCTCAAGGTATTTTAGTAACCTGGATTAGTTTTCTTGTTTTCTGGGAGAGGGGGAATTTCTTCTTTCCTCCAAAACTTAAGCTATAATTGAACAATACTATGTTCCTAAGCCCTCAGAGTTGTGAAGAAAACTTTCTAAATATGAATCAAGTATAAACAAAACAGTAAAGTCTGCCCAAGTTTGCAGATAGTTCAGACCTTTCAGCACTATTGTTTCAGACTCTCATTTTTCCACAGTGTATTGTCAGGCACCTGACAATAATTTAAACATCACTATTTAGCCATTTCATTGCTGATCAAACCCTATGAAGAAGGCAGAGGATTGTATTACCAAAACGTATACAAACTACCAAGAGAGACACCTCGTATTGGTGCAATGAGCATTTCCTGTCCCCCTGCATTTATGAGCCTCTGCCATCAACAAGCCAGACAGCAGGTACAGAAACCAGAATGCATTCAAGCCTCACCTAAGGGAACTAAAGAAACCAGCAGAGCCAGTAAGTGCACACAGCCCCTACCCGGGGGAGCCAAGCCTAATGAAAACAATATTTTCAAATGAATAGACTTTGAAAGTGTATTACTGTTTTCTCCACCCCCAATTTTGCCATTGGTTCAATTGATAGCAGAATGTTGCCTCTCATCTGTAAATACCATAGTGTTTAAATGTTTACACTCAAAATGTGTTCACATTCAGCTCAAATGTAAGTTAGCTTTTAGGAAAATTACTAAAAGGTAAAGATATTCTAAGATTCTGGAGAAGGTAGAAATGATATCTGCAATATGATAACAGGGTGCAATACTATTTACATCCATTTTATTTAGTAATCTAAACAGAGGCACACTACTATCTGAAGCTGGGCAAAAGTCCACTAAGAATCAGGTGGAAACCAAATTTATTTTAATTTGAGATCTAAGCAAAACTGAATCCTGAATATCTTTAGGTGAAAGGCAACACATTAACCTATTACATGAATATGGAACTTTGAGACAGAACTGATGATTTAACTAGGAAAATATACATTTAACAAGAATGCATCAAATACATTTTGTAAAAAAGTCAATCACTGAATTTTTTTAAAAATAATTGTTTCCTTATTTTTTCTTCTAATTGGAGGTTCAAATGATGTTTATAATGGATGTACTGACAAATCTTTATACAGATGTGGCCAAATACCTTGTTTGCCTCAGCAGGCTCAGTCCTTTTTAGCCTTGGAGACACAGGTTTGGTCAAGGCAATCCTTCTAGGTGGCACAAGGTCAGGCTATTCCTTTCCTCAGTCCATCCCTTATGCCTGTTTTCCTTCCCTTCTGGGGAGGGAATGCAGCCTCCCTTCCTGGAAAGGTTCAGTGTCTTGCTGCACTCAGCCTACTAGCAGCTTCTCTCATCCTCACCACCAGTTGGAGTCAGCTGAACCTAATTGGTTCTCTAGCAACCCCTTTTCCAGCTGAACCTTATTACCCTGTGGTTACCTCTCCTCAGTGGATAGGGAGGGGCCTTTTAACCTGCTGGAACTGATTACTTACCCCCCTCCCCCTTGTAGCTGTTTGTCCTGGGTTTACCACACAGAGCACCACAAATCAATGCCAGGATTTGTAAGAAGTTCAAGGTTAAAGTCTAGCACAAGAAGCAAACTGAAGTTCCTCTTTCATGGAGAGCTCTTAATTTCAAATATACCCTGTCTCTTCACCATGAAGTTAAGACTCTATAAAAGACTGCTTAAAAATTACTTTCAGATCATTTGGTTCCTCTTTGAGAAGTGTTTGTCAGGCATCTGTATTTCAGTCTTTGGCACTACACTGCATGATCTGCAACAGTCATTACTACAATAGAAGTTTAGGAGGGGGGGGGGGGAAATCAGGTTTCTGAGAATCTCTGTGTATTTTGGAAATAAATGTATTATCCTTCCATCGTATTGTATTATGAGCACATTTTATTCCCCATACTACATACCTTATAAGACTGTACAGTTGAAGCAGAAAGATGGTGATGAATATATAATAATAAGATTGACCTTTTGCACTTGTATCTGGCACAAGTACATTGTTGAACAAAATGTTTGAAGGAAAGATAATTTCAACTAATAAGAATGTTGAGTGGCATTCAGACATGCTATGTATGCACAAAGCCATGAACTATTAGTTCATATTATGACAATTGTAGGCTCCTCACCTTTAATGTACCGAAAGATATATATGAACTAAGTTCCATACTTTAATTGCTTTGTAAATTTTATATACTGCAAATTCTATCATCTCCTTGTTAGTCATCAAACGTTTGCTGAATCAAGTAGGTTTGATAAAAAAACACTTTTGCATATAAAGTTCCATTCTACATTGAATTAAAGAAGCTATAAAATGTATCCCATACTGAACAATTCTAGATATACTCCTGTGATATGACTGTTCACTTTTCACTGTAATCAAATCTGACTTTTTATATTGCAAAATGAAATTATAGTATTTCTAAAAACAAAAATGTACACAATGTGATAGGTTAGTAAGGGATGGCCAAATTGTGTAATTAGTTACACCAATAGATGGTAAGAGCAAAATTTGAATTGGAAATACAGACTAGGAGGAGAGAGAAAGAGATGGATAGAAAGAAACACTGATATATTAGTGTAGGGGGGAAATGGTTGAATTGGCTGAATTGTGGAGACAAATGCATATCTGTCTCACAGAATTTATAGAAATACATTCAGTAACATTTTGTAACACACAAAAGATACATTTTACATTACCAATGATTCAAAAAAAAAAAAAACAACCTATACTGCACACCACAGTTTTATATACTAGTGGGAATATTTTTCTTTAACTGTAAATTGTACTACTTTGTACACAATTACAATAATTTGAAGAAATTTGAGTTACAGGATACATTTTGAAATCTACTGTTAAAATGAATAAACATGTTTTCCTTTCACTGATTTTCTCAGCAGTTGGAATGGGAAAAGGGGTGGAGTCAAGCCCATTGATAGGGACAGGTGAGACTGGGAGTTGCTGAAGGAATGGCAATGAAGAGGGAAGAATGCTGTCAGAAAGAAAAGAGAAAGAAGCAGAGAAAAGAGAATGTGGAAGGACAACAAAAAGCCAAAGTGCAAAAATAGCATTGGTCCCAAAGATAAGCATATTTGCACTCTGTGATGCTGAATGTGACAAAAATAAAGAATATATCAACCACCATAACAATACAACAGCCTACTTGTATTTTTATTTTTTTAGTTAAAAAAACAGCCCCAGTCACACCAGTGGAAGATTTGCTACAATCTTAACCTTATAGCCTGGTCCACAGACCATAATAAAAAAACAGAATTAGTCTCTCTCTATGGAATGAGTTTGATACCGCTGAAATAAGGAAACTCTCAACTACACCTGCCTTCCTCATAAACTCCCTGGATCATGTCTCCTGGGCATTCTGAGGATCACCTCTGCCTGGCCAATGCCCCTTTCTAACAGTTGCATTCTATCTCCCCTCCCCAACCCCCTCTCACTCTAGGAGCTGCAACATCCTCTTCATGACTCAACCCTGTAGCCAGATCACTAAGAGATTTCCCCTTTTGGAGTAGAGTCTTTCAACGTCTTTCTGCTCAAGCAGCATCATACAGTCCTCACACCCACTGTCCTGACCCTGTCACTCCTGCAGTGACACAGGCAATCTTCTAGTTCCCTGCCCCATGCAGTACCACTCTGCGGTGGTTGATAGGGGAACCCAGGTCTGCCCTCCACTCTGGGTTCCAGTCCAGGACCCTTTTCCAAGCAGTCAAAGTCTGCAGGTTCCCTAATCTTACTGCTCTTGCCCCTAGACTTCTTCCTACCTTGCTTGCACTCAGATCACTCTCTCCTAGGGTCTGCTAGGTCTGAGGGGTTCCTATCCCTCCTTCCATCTCCCTTCCCTCAGGGAGACTGACTGTCATTCTTGACTAGGGTGACCAGACAGCAAATGTGAAAAATCGGGATGGGGATGGGGGGTAATAGGAGCCTATATAAGAAAAAGACCCCAAAATCAGGACTGTCCCTATAAAATCGGGACATCTGGTCACCCTATTCTTGACTCTGCAGCCCTCTTACACTATTGCTAGCCTCCTGACCTTATAGAAGCCCACACCCATTCGCTCACAGGTGAGCTTCTTTCTAATCAAGGCTCTTCTCACAGCCTAAATCGCCTTTGTTTGCCTCTTAATTGGCTTCTTGTGCCCACCTGCCCTTTCAGGTCCCTTGCGGCCAGCACACACCCCTTGACCGAAAATAGGAGGAAGGCAAAACCCCATCAAGCTCTCTACTAATCTGACCTGTGGGGAAATTCTACCCTGACCCCACATATAGTGGGCAGTTAGACTCTGAGCATGTGAGCCAGAACCAGCCAGGCATGCACCCGAGAGAAAATGTTTAGTACTATCTCAGAGCACTAGCCCACCCTGTCCAGTGTCCCATCTTCAGCTGTGATCATCTCTGGTGCTTCAGAGGAGGAAGACAACATAAAACAAAACAAAAAACAAACAAACTCTAGAATACATTTTTGGAGGGGGATGATTTCCTTTCTGGTCCTCATTGAAGCATTCAAGCATAGTATTTTAGGAACATAAGACATGAACTGGAAGGACCTCCAGATGATCCTGCCCCACCCACCACCACAAGCAATCATGTCACACAATCCCTCTCAAATTTGTCCAGATCTTTCTTAAAACTAATTAAATTGTTTTCCTCCTGATGTATTGGCTACCTGCCTTAGGAAAATGAGTGTTGTAACTTGACTGGAGCCTGGAGGTAGCAGGAAACTTGGAAATGGCAGAGATGTTTAATGACTTCTTTGTTTCGGTCTTCACCGAGAAGTCTGAAGGAATGCCTAACATAGTGAATGCTAATGGGAAGGGGGAAGGTTTAGAAGATAAAATAAAAAAAGAACAAGTTAAAAATCACTTAGATAAGTTAGATGCCTGCAAGTCACCAGGACCTGATGAAATGCATCCTAGAATACTCAAGGAGCTAATAGAGGAGGTATCTGAGCCACTAGCTATTATCTTTGGTAAATCATGGGAGACAGGAGAGATTCCAGAAGACTGGAAAAGGGCAAATATAGTGCCCATCTATAAAAAGGGAAATAAAAACAACCCAGGAAACTACAGACCAGTTAGTTTAACTTCTGTGCCAGGGAAAATAATGGAGCAAGTAATTAAGGAAATCATCTGCAAACACTTGGAAGGTGGTAAGGTGACAGAGAATAACCAGCATGGATTTGTAAAGAACAAATCATGTCAGACCAATCTGATAGCTTTCTTTGATAGGATAACGAGTCTTGTGGATAAGGGAGAAGTGGTGGATGTGGTATACCTAGATTTAGTAAGGCATTTGATACGGTCTCGCATTATATTCTTAGCAATAAACTAGGGAAATACAACTTAGATGGGGCTACTATAAGGTGGGTGCACAACTGGCTGGATAACCGTACTCAGAGAGTAGTTATTAATGGTTCCCAATCCTGCTGGAAAGGTATAACGAGTGGGGTTCCGCAAGGGTCTGTTTTGGGACCAGCTCTGTTCAATATCTTCATCAACGACTTGGATATTGGCATAGAAAGTACGCTTATTAAATTTGCAGATGATACCAAACTGGGAGGGATTGCAACTGCTTTGGAGGATAGGGTCATCATTCAAAATGATCTGGACAAATTGGAGAAATGGTCAGAGGTAAACAGGATGAAGTTTAATAAGGACAAATGCAAAGAGCTCCACTTAGGTAGGAACAATCAGTTTCACACATACAGAATGGGAGGAGACTGTCTAGGAAGGAGTATGGCAGAAAGGGATCTAGGGGTTATAGTGGACCACAATCTAAATATGAGTCAACAGTGTGATGCTGTTGCAAAAAAAGCAAACTTGATTCTGGGCTGCATTAACAGGTGTGTTGTGAGCAAGACACGAGAAGTCATTCTTCCGCTCTACTCTGCACTGGTTAGGCCTCAACTGGAGTATTGTGTCCAGTTCTGGGCACCGCATTTCAAGAAAGATGTGGAGAAATTGGAGAGGGTCCAGAGAAGAGCAACACAAATGATTAAGGGTCTAGAGAACATGACCTATGAAGGAAGGCTGAAGGAATTGGGCTTGTTTATTTTGGAAAAGAGAAGACTAAGAGGGGACATGATAGCGGTCTTCAGGTATCTAAAAGGGTGTCATAAGGAGGAGGGAAAAAACTTGTTCATCTTAGCCTCTAAGGACAGAACAAGAAGCAATGGGCTTAAACTGCAGCAAGGGAGGTTTAGGTTGGACATTAGGAAAAAGTTCCTAACTGTCAGGGTGGTTAAACACTGGAATAAACTGCCCAGGGAGGTTGTGGAATCTCCATCTCTGGAGATATTTAAGAGTAGGTTAGATAAATGTCTACCAGGGATGGTCTAGACAGTATTTGGTCCTGCCATGAGGGCAGGGGGCTGGACTCGATGACCTCTCGAGGTCCCTTCCAGCCCTAGCATCTATGAATCTATGAATCTTTCCAGCTAATAGCTTAAGCATTGTCTCAATAACCCTGCTGTGGAGGTTACTTTTCTGGAACCATTGCATTGCCTTCTGAATTGTTTCCTGACAACTCCGCTATTAAACTAAACAAACGTGTGTACAGTAAACATTTCAATAAACCAATATAGTCATAACTGTACAATTCTAACTGCCAAGACACACATAGTATTAATAAACTATTACAGATCAGCCCCATATCCTCCAAATAAGGTTTATTTTTCTTTCCAATCTCATTCCACTTATTGGTTCTCTATTGATTCATCTATTCTCCTCCCCATCACCCAGACTTGCAGTTTCCTTGTCATTTTCAAGTCCCCACTCCCCTTCTCACATCCTGTCTAAATTCTTGCTAGTCCTGTTTCTTCTTGAATAAACATTACCAAAAATGCATCCTTTCCTATCTATTCCTTACTGCTAAAATCCTTTCCATGCCTTGATCATCTCTCTTCATTACAAGTACTTTCTGCTATTAAAGGTCTTTGGCTAGGTCTACACTACACCCCCCCCCCTGTCGAACTAAGGTACGCAACTTCAGCTACGTGAATAACGTAGCTGAAGTCGAAGTACCTTAGTTCGAATGAAAAAGCACTTACCCGGGGTCCAGACGCGGCGCGCAGGCTCCCCCGTCGACTCCGCCTACTCCGTTCGTCGAGCTGGATTACCAGCGTCGACGACGGAGCACTTCCTGGTTCGATTTATCGCGTCTTGACAAGACGCGATAAATCGAACCCAGAACATCGATCGCACGCCTCCGACGGGACGCGTAAGTATAGACCTACCCTTTGTCTTTCAACTCTGCCTTCTCCAGCAGAGCCAAAAATCACTATTGCTAAAGTCCCCCTTTTCTGCTGCTCTGATATGTCAACCCTCTCCCTCTGGTTATTGCTTCAGTCTTTACAACATGAAATGTAAGTGCATAATATACACCTTTAATATCTGCCATTGTCTCCTCATCCTTCTTTCATTTCCTTTGTTCCTCCCAAATTCTTCTCCATAATGAGCTTTTTTGTTTCCTTCTCTCACTCTTAGCTTCATACAGATCACTATGCTTAGACTCAACTCCCAGTTCTTGCCAACTATGCACCCTAACCCACTCCTTCAAATCCATCCTTAATCTTTTTAAAAGGGATTCCTTTTACTTTTCTCTCACTACTCCCTCACATACCCTCCCTTAGCTGAACTTCTGTCCTGTCTCTCAGATGGACAGCTCCCTGGGGCGGAGAACAGCTCTTACTCTGTTTGTAAAGCACTATGTGCAGTTTACAGTATAATATACATTATCATCACCGATAACAATTTGATTTAATTACTCAGTAGTAAAAGACAGTCTGGATAACACAACTGAAAAAAATAAGAGTATTTAAAACAAACAGTTTAAAAATTAAAAAGCCAGAGAGCTCTTTTACCATTCTTCCTATTCACAGAACTGTAATAGGACAAAACTAATTGCATCAACTATCAGACTGTTACTGCCCCATTGAATACCAAAGGGTACTTTTCAAACACTAAAAAGGGTTCTGAGGTTCAAAAATATTCAGAATCATAAGACCTCTTTCCCCTTCTATGGGAGGAGAAGAGGATTTTAAAAAATCTGCTAGTGTTAGCTCTGACTTGCTACCACATTCTCCTTCTGGGTTGCACAAGTAGTTAATGCTGAGAAACGGAAGGCAGTAGAAAAGTGAGCAAAACACTACCAATGCTACATGTATTGAGCATGTCAAAATCAGTGTTGAAACTGATCATTAGTGCCCTCTGTGTACAGGAAGAAATGATTTATATTACTGATCTTAGTGGGAGATAGGTGGTTCTCATATAACTACATATACTACAAACAAGTAAGAGAACGCACTGGTTTTATCAACCTACGTCCACAGTGGATTCAAGGATTCAGAGGAATCTTTTCATTTAAGTGCTTGAAAGATCACTTACTGCCTATGGTGTTGTCAATGAGACAACAGCAAAGATGACTGGTATCCAGAATAATTAGTGGGTTTGCAGTTAGCACAATGCTCTCCTTACCCAATACTCCCAGACACACATATCTCAGTAGCTTGATCAAAATAAAAACAGTGGGGGATGTCAAAGATTAGTGTTTTGGTGGAGAATAAGGAAGAAAAATGGGCTCTTTCCCCTCACTCTCACACTACCTCCTGCTTTCAGAATGAAGAACTGGGGCACCTTACTTTAAAGGATAAGGTAGGAGAAAATAGTATTTACCCAACAATTCTTCATGATTTTCTCCTAGTCCCAACTTCCTCCCATCCAATCAAAGTCTTTCCTGGCCGTGCAGCCCCATACATCCACCTATAGTCTCATTCTCATTTCCCCCTGCAATCAATTTGCCAATTCCAGACTATTCCCCTCCAAGCTCAGAACCTCCCCAAGTTCCCTTCAACATATTGCAGCTCAGAAATACTTCTCCATCCCGGACATATAAACACCTATCCCTTTAGGCTGAGAATCCATCCTCCTGCTGCTTGACCTCTTCATAGCTCAGAACAACTGCACCCTGGCATGCGTAACCTCCTTCCCCCATGCTCCAAACTCTTTGCCCTCCTATCTGACACCCATCACCATTAGGCTCAGAAATGTCTCCTCCCTCCCCCCCCCCCCATGCCCCAGCTCAGGAACACAACTTGTTTGCTCCTGGACCTGAAGAAATCGAAGCCCGATAATCCACCGCCACTGTGAGGGCTAGAAATGTCCTCAATTAGCTCCAAAGAATCCAGTATTTCATATTCTATATTTCTCCCTTTGCTCCTTGTAGCACATGGGCTGCAGGTTCAACAATCTCCAGATGTGACAAAGCCACACTACACAGTGTCCGTAATGTATTGACAGTTGCAGTATTACTGGGGAGGTTAGCCATCAGCCCTGGAAAGAAGGCCAACTACAACTAGAAATATGTCCTTGCTGCATTTTCAACCCTGGTCTTTAACCCTGCCTTTATTGGTACTGCTACTCTTCTGTTATCAGATACAAATTAAATACAGCTCCTTATGGTTCTAGTAGAAGGAACCTATCTATAGATAGCACAAAATTGAAAGGAGCCACAAACACCTGTCAAGCAGAAACATAATATAAATGCAAAAGTTCCTGAGCAAAAATCTATAAAGCCACCACCTTCTCCTCTCACTTCCTGCTGAGAAGTCACCTTTTCCTTGATGCAGACAGGAAACTGATAACAGCTCAACATGGCACAAGTTTAGATTATTGCTACTGATTGGGTAAGACTAGCAAATACAGCTAGTTTGGCCTAAAGTATCATAGTATTTTGTTAATCTCGCCTTCCTACCCACTTGCTTATCTCATCCTCCTCTTATGACCTGTCTAATTAGACTGTTAACTCTTCAGGACAGGGACTTTTACTTAGCATATATCTGTACAACGCCTTGCACAACTGAGGCCCTGATCTGGTTCAGGCCTCTAGGTGCTACCACAATGTAAATGATTAACAGCAGCAGCAAAGGGAAATAAAAGGATTACACAGATAAGCTCAAATGGAATAATACAATATTTAACATGCAAGAATTCAAACAAATATATCTGAATTACATTAATACTGAGTGCGAGGGAGAGACCTTGGAAGCAGTGATACTGAAAGATTTAAGGTGGATTTTCAAATGCACATTTAATGAATTAGGAGCACAAGCCCTGTTAACTTTCATTAAACTTTCATTCATTTGTGCTCCTAACTCACTTAGGTGCTTTTGAAAATCCCACCTCTCTGGCAGTAGAGAAGAGAAATGTAGACCTGAACTTGCAGTGCAACATAGCTGGAGGAAAAAACCAAAACCAAACCCCAAACCTAAAGAAGGCCAATACAATTTTGGGTTGCATAGACAAAATCATCAAAAACAAGGAAATCATCAATACAGGGCAACACACACACACACACACACACACTGAAGCAACTGCACCTGGAATATTGCACTCATGCCTTGTATTTATTACCAGAAAGATATTGACATATCTGTCTCTCTCCTCTCTCTCACAAATTAGCATATGGAATTTTTAAACCTATTTGTATTTAAAAATCAAGATAAATACATACCTGCTGGTACTCAATTTTAAATAGTCACATACTTTTTTCATAGTTCTAGATCTCCTAGTTCCATCTCTCACCAGAATTTTTCATCCTGAGATTAAGTACTAATAATCACATGGCTAAGATTTCGCCCATAAAAATGTGTCATGACAACTGTAAGTGGATTTGACACTCTGACTTTCAGCTTCTCTGTGCTGGAAATACAGGGCTTTGTTTTTTGTTAAGCACAGAAGAAATCTGCACCATTGTTTTGTGCAGCTAGCAAAAGGGTAAAAATTACCAATTCTGCCCAATATACAAAATTTACTTTTATCTCACGAAAAGGCATCCTATTAAAGCAACTTCTCCAACAGATTTAAGAAAGATCCTTCTTTCATGTGAATAAAAGCAATACTAAATTAGTGAAGGCTTTGCCAATTCTATGTTGATTTCAAAAAGATCTCAGCATAGAGTGATTTGCTACAAGATGAAAAGATACAAGTGAAAAACTATTTCAGATTAAAGGCATAGACATTTATCTTAAAGAATGGTGGGCAAGACATATCAAATAAAAACACTGGCTTTAGTTTCAAAAAGATGCAGAGGACTTTGGCTGTGAACACAAGAATTAATGTGTATGTTCTACTAAAGACTCTTCAGTACTTAACAAGTAGTGTGGTGTGGAACCTTTTATTTTTTAAAGAAGTAGCTAATATTATAAATTGTAATACAAGTGTGAAGTCTGGAAAGACATTCTGTATCACAGTATGTAACCATAACTACCTAAACTCATCTCTAACCTTGGTCAAAAGTGTGCATATTATCATTACTTTTTTCCTGCTGAGATAGCTAACATAGAATATGCCGTTCTCTAAATTATGTTTTATAGAATATGTATTTGGTGATTTAGAAGCCAAGAACTGTACAGAAGGACAGTGAGTGGCTATGTCTAATCAAACATTACTGAAGTGATTTATTCTTTAAAAGATTAATTTCCTTGAAGATCAATGCTGCTTTGCAAACACATATTAGAAAAAAGCATTTTTTGCAACTAGACGTAAGCAACTAGCTTACTGCTGTATCGTCCAGCTACACCAAAAGGACAGGAGACACTGGATGTGGTTTTAATCAAGCTGCAATTTTATAATTAGATGTCTGGGAATACAAGGCAGATAGAAGTGAGTGCAGGCAACTCCACGATCATTTCAATATCTACCCGGGGGCTTCCACCAGCCCCCACTTTTCCATCTTGGTCCCCAGCCAATCCATTGCTGGGACCTTACCATCCCCCACCCCCCCTCAAATGAGGGCTCAGGTGGACTGTAAAAGAAGAGGGCATTGGCTCCCTGCCGTGCCGGTCATAGCAGCCCTGAAACCCACACTCCTTCAGTTCTTCTAACCAGGGCCGATGGGAGGTGGGGGGGAGAGAGTCAGTACAAATTACCGGGGTCTGGCGGTCCAGAAGGGGGCCTGGAGCCCGACTATGTTGCATATGTTTTGTCTTTCTCGGTAGTATCATTATTTGTCGATTGTTTTTGACATCCATTGTAATATCGGTGAATTTCAAAGAAAATAATAATGATATACAAAATACTGTCAGTTATCGGCCAATATAGACTCTAATCAACCAAAGCATAGGCGCCGACTTCGTGGGTGCTCCGGGGCTGGAGCACCCACGGGGAAAAATTGGTGAGAGCTCTGCACCCATCGGCAGCTCCCCGCCATCCCCGGGACCCGCGGCCAGCTCCCCGCCAACCCCGGAGCCCGCCGCCATCTTACCTTAGCACCGGGAGACGTTGCAGGGCCCCGCCCCCGACGCTGGGCGACGTTGCGTCAGGGGCGGGGCCCCGCAACGTCACCCGGCGTTGGGGGCGGGGCCCGGCGTAACGTCACCCGGCATCGGGGGCGGGGCCCGGCATCGGGAGCGGGGCCCCGCCCCCAACGCTGGGCGTGAGCTCCCACCGGCGCCAGAGAAAATCGGTGCCTGTGAACCAAAGAACTAATAATTACATATTAAGAACAGAATATAATTATATTTTAATGTAATTCTTAACAAAATATATATTTCATGTTCAATGCACGCACAATTCTGAATTCTGCTTGCGAACTTGTGCTGTGAACCGAGCATTTTTGAGTCTATACGAACATTCGTTTCTGTGCTTTGACAGTATGACAGTGCAATCTCATCTTATTATGCGCAGTCGCATTTGTATGTTTTTGTAAGTTGTCTTGCGCACGACACCGTGCGAATACAACAAAGTTGTTGTGTGATACACATTGTGTTGTGTTACACTTTAAATGTTAAACTTGTATGTGTATGGTTAGTTCAGCAACGATCGTGTGGGTGATTATATTATTGATATTACTCATTAGGATCTTAATATTCTCAACAGGTACAAATATTATCATATTTATTATTAACATAAAAATGAGATCATGCATTTATTTTATATTGCAGTGAATTTAAAATAACTAATACATTTAATTTTAGATAATTTTTTTTACCCCTTTTCAATTCTTACCATGGATTATCATCACAAATCTGGTGTAAAAAAACAGAAAGAACAAAAAGAAAGAGAGAAAAGAGCTACTCTAGGTGTAAAGATTTGTAGTCGGGCCACCCTTGCTGGGGGGCCCGAAATTTTTTTTTCACCAGAGCCCGAACCCGCTCTCAGCAGCCCTGCTTCTAACAAACACCTCCTTTATGTCTTTTACCAAGCCATTTATCCAGTCACTGTATCCTCTCCCTATGGAATACCTGCACTGGACATCCCCCCTTGGGCTATGATGCTGCAACTCATTACGTAACTCCCTTCCCTACTCACAGCAACAGAGACCCCTCTGAACCTGCTTTGGGGAAGGCAACCCTCCCCACACTCCACCTTGACCAATCTGATGGTGAGAGATTTTTTTTCCCCAGGCCCCTGAGAAAGGAGTGGCTAGAACAATACCCACAGTGAGTCCTGACGAAACTTGGTATTTTGGCACTTTTAATAGTCCTCACTCGGGTTCTGGTTGGGAACCTGAAACCGCTGATTGAAAAGGGAGTTGTAGGGAGGGGAGCCCAGGCACTCCCACTCCACCGGAATCTGACCTAGCGCCCTTTGGGCTACCAGTGGCCTGGCAACCAAGGCTGCTTAATGCTCTCCTCCCTGGGACTCTTCCTCTCATCTCCCGCTCCGGGGTCAGCTTATTCCAAGCCTTTCCCCTGATGGGGAAATCCAAACCAAAATAAGTAGGAGGGGTTTACCAACGTCCAGTCTCCACAGGGTACTTCCCTTTCCGGTTGTCTGTGGGGTAGGTCCTCCCTTCCCTCAGGGAGGGCCCCTTTGGGCAACTGTATCACAGCCTTTAGGCTTCCCTCTGCTCTGTGCTGCTGGAGTTGTGAGCTGGAGGTGTGCTCGCCTCCAGCTCTGCCACCCAAATGAGGTAATTCCCTGTCTTTTAATTCCTCTGGCAGGTGGAGCATTTGCTGCAGGTGTGGCAGGACAGGGCTGGCTGAGCCCAAAATAATCCCTTAGCCTCTTGCTACCCAGTGTGGGGTTTGTTCACCCCATCACAGCACTTCAAAGGAGTGGGAAGGTGTGTACTGCTCCACCTGGTCCAGGGAAAAGGGGCTTCTCCTATCAGACTTGCCCTTTCTCAACTCCCCAGCCCTTCCGGTTCCTGGGCTCAAGTCACTATCATCACACTGACTCACTCTGAATTTGCAGCAGCGTCTGTGCCTCACACACCCTACCCTAAAAGCAATATGTAACAATGTAATCCATAACCTCTTTGATAAGAAAGAAAGCAAGTGTGCCACTATGGTCCCAGATTTCGTGATGTGGACATTTAGATTAAGACCACTCAGTCATTTAATAAAGGCTAAGCAAATGATAACTATTTCACTCATTTCTAGATCTGAAAAGATGACAGACATGAAAAGCTTCCTTTTCTAATCTAGCCTTCTTTCTTCTGTTTTTCTCTCTCAATACCCTTGGTGCTACATTTAAGAGACAGGTAGATTGTAGTGGACTTTAGTGATTTGGCAGGAGGGAGAGCTCAGTGGTTTGAGCATTGGCCTGCTAAACCCAGGGTTGTGAGTTCAATCCTTGAGGGAACCATTTAGGGATCTGGGGCAAAAATTGGGGATTGGTCCTGCTTTGAGCAGGGGGTTGGACTAGATGACCTCCTAAGGTCCCTGATATTCTATGATGCTGAAGTCATAGCATCAAAACTTTGAAACGGTGATTATATTGTAGTAGTTTAGTTCACAGTATACTTGGTGCTGGTTCGCCTCCTTATTTCCTGTTGCTGTATTGCATTAATGACAGCTAAAAATACATGCTGTGCTATACCTCCACTTCCAGAAGGAACAACGCACAAGATGCAGTCCTGGAATTGAGTTGGGTGGCTCCTGATTCTGGGCTGATTAGGGGCTGAAATAACCCCTGAATTATATTAAAGCAGCCCCACATGGTGCTGTTCTTATGTATGATAGCCTTCTCCAGGCTGTCTATGAGCTCCTCTGCTGCCGCTAGCTTCCCAGAATCACTGTAGACTCCCCACACATACCCTTACCCCAAGGCTTGCAAGGGGGCAACCCAGGGCTGCTTAGGGTGGTTTTACATTGCTCCTGTACAAGGGAAATTCTCTTTCCAACTTTGAAGTCCTTTTACATGTCATAGGTGTGGTGGATAGAGGTCATGCCAGGATCAATGAAAACTCTGTCACTGTTCTAATATTACCTTTCTATACACATAATTGAGTTCATGAGTAAGAGAGCAGTTGGTCCAAAAGACACACCATACTTAAGTAAGTTTGAGAAAACCTGTGTCATGGTTACAAGGTAGACACCAGTTTAGACTCTTGTGCAGTCCTTCTCAAGTGCACCCTCACATGACAGGGTTTGCTTATTTAACCTCTTTCAAGGGTGGAACCCTGCAAATCAATCATTCCTGGAGTATGCCTACACTTGGAGCTGGGGGTGTGATTCCCAGGTCCAGGAGACGTATTCGCAAGAGCTCTCATCAACTTGGCATGCTAAAAATAGAGTGTAGCGGTATATATTTGTGGGGGTGGGGGAGCCATGGCTACACTCTATTTTTAGCACACTAGGTCCATCGGAGCCAGTAGTGTAGCCGGGGGGGGGAGCAGCCGCTCCCCCTGTGAGCAGAAGCGGTGCCTTAAAAGGGAAGTGGCACCTTTTTTTTTAGCAGAGCAGAGCTAAAAAAAGGCGCCGCTTCTTTTTAAGCGCCGCTTCTTGCACTCACCCGGCGGCGCTCCAGGTCTTCAGTGGCATTTCGGCGGCGGGTACCACCGAAGACCTGAATGACCCGCTGCCGCAGACCCGGAGCGCCGCCAGAGGCGCCGCTGGGTGAGTACAGGGGGTGCCTGGGGAGGCGCCTTTTTATAGCACCCTGTGCTCCGGACCTGCCTATGCTACTGATCAGAGCTAGTGCGAGTATGTCTTCTTGAGCTGGGAATCACACTCCCAGCCCCAAGCATAGACATACTCTTGGACTTTATGTCTGGATTTCAAGTCATGTGTTTCCCAACCATGGCTCCCTTGGCAAGTCCAAATGGGCTTAGCCTCTACTGGAGATTTCCCTTTGGGAGTCATGACCAACCGGTGATTAGAAAAAGCTGTTTTGAGTCATTTTAAACCAATATATTGTTTGTTCACCCAAAACAAAACAAGCATAGAAAAGGGTTAAGATAACAAAAAAGCCTATGTGCTTGGTTCTTACCTAATCCTTATCCTTTCCTGGCAAGTGTTGGTAAATTCTATTTAGATATGGCTCCCTGTTTCTGGGCTGGAAGGGACAGATGCACATGCTGCAGTTTCTCTCTTGGTGTCTGTCCTGCAGCATCTCTCCCTGAGCAGCTACTGCCCACTCACCTTCCTCCTTTTTCTTTGGGTGGGTGCTGATTTTAACTGTTGATGGTCCTTTTGATTTCTGGGCTTTGGCCTTGGCCACACAGCTTTTGTCACTTTTGGCTAGCATCTCGAAAGGCATCTTCTCACTTAATGGCCCCTCTATTCTTCCTTAGCTCCCTTGAAGTTCCTTACCTAGAGATCTCTTATCTCTGACCATTGTTTCATTTCCTGCTTGTTCTCCCTAAAAAGCCTCCTTTGATTTAACTCCATTTAGTTAGACAGAATGATATTAAACAGATAAACTGTTATATAATATTCATACAGAATAATACAGACTTCTTCATTTGCCACAGCTTCTCCTAGAGAATAAATGGTGTTTTTTTGTAGCTACTTTTCTCTGGAAAAAATCAATACACAAGAAAACCAGAATAGAGGCAATTATTTCCATATTACCAGCCTTCTGTAATAGTTTAAAAGATCAGCTACTGTAACATGGATGATTGAGGAAGTTTGTAAAACCAGCTACTTCACACGCGCTGTAGCTGATTTTACAAGACACATTGTGATGCGAGCCCACGTATCCAATCTAGTTCTTCAAAGAGAACTCTTCATTCCCTCAAACTTTCTCATCCCCATTCCCTATTATTTATACAAATTCTTTTAAAGAGAGAGGATTTTTGAAATACATTTTCTATCAACTAAATGAGATACATCAAACTACACAGAAGGCTGTGAATTCATTAGGATACTCATCTAAGCCCTGAAAGTACCAGATGACTTTTTAAAAAGCAACAAAAACTATTATGGTCCAGAAGTTACATTCTTACAAACCGGGGGACCAAATATTTAAAAGCATGCAAGTCAGTTGCATTCTTTAGTCCTTACTTAGACATTGTTATGAGATACATTTTGTACATGAAGCTGTAAAATCAAACAGCGTAACAACTATTCCACATGGCCACTATCTAGCCTGAAATCTATAACATATTTTTAACAATAAAGGAACGTGAATAACTACAGCTTACATGCTGACGAAATAAACAGAAGTCGATTTAGTCATCGTTGCTAAAAGGTCTTGTCATATTTTTGTGCTCAAATCCTTAAAGTTAAGAAATGGTTATTTACGGACATGATGCATGAGTATTCATGTCAGGGAAATTTTTTTTGAAAAACATTTTAAATAAAAATTAATGGAATATGTTACTTATTCATTTTTTTAAAAGAAAACCACTCAGAATATTTTCTGGAATAAGCAATATTTCAGTCAGTGTTAGTGACACCTGCAGCCAGAGACAAGTAGTCAAATCAAGTACTGCGCAGTGACTCAGCCAGTGCAAGCTTATCTTTTCCAAGCCAATTAAAAGGGTTTCTCTGTGCCTAAAGCTATCTAATAATACAAGAAATATTCCCATATCATTATAGATGACTCTTTGGAATGGATTTTCATTGTAGTTCAGGGTGAGTTTGGTGCATAACTTCTTTATTTCTAGCAGTTATATGTAAACCTCCCCAAGTTGTCAATATAAACACATTTATTTTATCTAGATGCAAGGAATAAGCCAACATGATTCTGGAGGTAAGCCTGAAAGCAAAGCCCTAGGTATAAATACACTATACTGACGGGGTGAAGGAGATCTAGGTTGAATTTTATGCTTTAAGACCATCTGTAATAAATTCCAATGTCAAATATGCTATACATATGCTGTAGTTCTGTTTTCTTGCCTCCAACCACATAACAACGTAGAACAAAACATCCAAAGTTTTACACCCTTTTTAGCTTTGTAAATAAGGTGTTCAGGTCAAATTCCAGATTGGTTAATTACACTAGGCCACCTCAGTTACTCTTGAAGACTCATTTGGATACAGCAGCCTTCACTTCCTGTTGTCATGTACCTGGAGAAACTGGTAATTTTGATGGTGGGCTGTTTTACTTTGACAATTACTTTTCCTATGAAGTTCTCTTACCAGTGTCCTCTGCCTTTGAAAACACAAAGGCCCAGTGATTTAGGTCCAAAAAATCATGTTAAAATAAAGGCTTTAAAAACATATAAACTTTTCACAAAGCAGAGTATTAAATATAAATACTTTTCTGCAATGACAGCACTCAGTTATCTCTGTTCTGAGCCCAATAATTTGGTATGATTTGCATACAAGCGTAACAGAGGAAGCAAGTAAAGCTGATCTTGTGGCTTATGCAGAGGACTGAGACATCACCGGTGAAATGCTGGCTCTATGATTTCTGTAAGGCCAGGATTTCTTTACAGGATTCTATTTCCAGCTCTGCTGAAGATGTCTGGTGTGACCTTAAGCAACTCATTTAACCTTAGTGTCTCTTCTGAGATATTGATATATTTCCTACCTCACAGGGTTGGCATGAGGCTTAATTCAGTAAAGTTTTTAAAGCATATTGTGGTCTAAGTGAAACTCAAAACAAACAGCTTGAATAGCAAGTAGTAAATAAGGGGCTTATTTTAAAATTACAGCATCAGGAATTTACCCCCTGGAGTGGAGCTCTACTCTGGCCTGCTCAATCCTGGGCAGGAAGTAGCTTCTCAGGCCCTGGGCAGTAGAGACCTGTAGAGGACCAGAAGGGAATGGGGAGCTCATGCAAATGAAATCCCACTCCCAAATCTCCTAAGCATGTGCTTGCCACTGTACAGGGATCATGAAAGCTATTTCTGTCTACTCCAAGTTTGATATTGCTAGCAGGCAATGCGAAGCTAGGTCGGTGTCAGCAGGGCCGGATTAACCCTCCTGTGGGCCTGGGGCTATTAGATTTTGTGAGGCCCCTGCATACAAGTCATTTTCCTAATTTAAAACAAAATGATCACAATTATGGCATTGGGGCTATTAACGCTATACTAAACTTGCCTTTTAATTAACATAAAGCCATTCTGTGGTTACATTTCAGTCTTAAAACATGTAGAATATAGTTAATTCAAAATAGCCTACTTCTTACCTTAGAACAGCTGTTATATTAGTTTCTTTCTGGGAGGGAGTTTGGCTGCAGGAGGGGGCTCCAGGCTGGGGCAGAGTGTTGGGGTGCAGGAGGAGGTACGGGGTTTGGGTGCAGGAGGGGATTCTGACCTGGGGTTGGGGTGCAGGCTCCAGCCAGGAGGTGCTTACCACAGGTGGCTCCCGGCTGGCGGTGCAGTAGGGCTCAGTCAGGCTTCCTGCCTGCATGCTGTGGCCTCACGCTGCTCCCTGGCTGCTGGCACATCTCTGTGTGCCCCTGGGAGGAGGGGGACAGCGTTTCTCGGTGCGCTGCCTCCGCCTGCAAGCGCTGCCCCCATTGGCCAGGAACCAGCTAATGAGTACGGCAAGGAGAGCATTGTGGGTGGGGCAGCACATGGAGCTGCCTCCTCCTCCCACCGCCAGGGGCCGCAGAGACGCACCAGCAGCCGGCCGCTTCTGGGAGCGGCATGGGGCCACGGCATGCAGGCAGCCTGCCTGAGCCCTGCTGTGCTGCCCCCGCCCTTAGCCTGGGGCCCTGGGCTGCAGCCCCAAAAGCCCCTGAGTTAATCTGGCCCTGGGTGTCAGCACCTTTCTCCAGAACAGATCACTACCCACTTTCTGTCCACATCCAGCGTGAAGACAGTCCACACAGTAAATGTATGCACAAATATAGAACAGCTAATACAACATCAGAGTATGCAAAAAAGAAAAAGGGAATCAAAGGAATATAGACCTTATATCATTGTTATATTTCCATGGCTTTGTCTTCACATCAGATGAGTTTTATGTAGAAAAATGATAAATCACAAAAAGAAGAATACTTCTTTGTGTTGTACATTATTTATACTCCCTATTATATATCAGTCAGCAGAAAAACAAGTTAGCTGATAAAGCTCTAGTAAGCAATCATCCCACATTCTCAGCTGCCAGGATACTTTTTAAAACGCTCAACAACAACTCCTCTTGTTGATACCATTGTGCTGTTCTCCTAAGCTCTACTTTTCCTTTTCAATGCAGTCTAACCCTTCACATTGCCATGAGGATTTATGTACATTGGATCCTGTATTTCACAAAACTCCTTAGTGTTCTATAATCTGTACAATTATACTACAGTTAGTAGTGGAGTTTTATTGTAAGCAAAGTACCAAACATTTTTTAAATAACTAAGATTTTACTGTTTTATTATTTATACGGATAAACTGAGAAACCTTTGTATTCACAAAAGATAAAACATAAGCCTAATTATTAGAAAGCTAGAGGTCCGTAGCTTTCTACATGGAGAAATAAATAGAATATATAACAGTCATGTCTGAGATAAGGTATGTATTTCATTTTCGTAGCTTTATCCTTCATGTATCAGTTTCTCAACAAAAACACAGGGGAAAAAATAAAAGGAGCCATCTCAAATATTTCCAAGAGATCTTTTAATTTCCTTTTTATGATTAAACAGTGTTAATATATCTGCTATTTTTATGCTGAATAAGAAGATAAAATATTTTAAAACGTGATGCTTATTGACAAAGAATATGAGATATAAATGTTCTCTATATAGATTTCAGAGCTCTTTAAATGTTCTGTACATTTCCAGACATTTAGTCTACGACACTACATCACTTATTATAGGGGAATTTGGTAGAGATCCCAACAGTAAGGTTGCAAAATATTTTCTGTTAAAAAAAAAAAAATTATTGTGACCCCACCCCTTCTTTTTTTGTGTGTGGAGAAGCTGTAACATCCATTGTTTGTAGTAGGCTCTTGATATTCTGAAGGGACAAAGCCCGGGGGGTGGGAAGGGGAGGCAGAGAATTACCTTTTCTTTGTCCAATGAAATTCCATTCAGGTTTGCCTGAGAAATATACTGTTAAGGATTACCATTGCCATTTCCCGTGTGTTGCTCAGGAAATTCCTGGCAGCTTGTCAAAATAGGAACTGAACATGAACATTCCAATCTAATGCTGAGCCCACACTCCTGTCAGCAGCAGAGCACACTATATTTGGAAAACCTGGGAGAGGTCAGAGCAGCTGTAGCAGCAGGGAAAACAGGCCCCCTTCCCTGGACTTGGCATATGGCCCCAGTGGCCCTTACTCCTTCCCTCCTCACCACATGCACCCCCTGGTGCACCACACAGAGCAGGAACTTCCCCAACTCTTAGGGCAGGGATGGGAGGAGGAGATTGCTGGATTCCATACAAGCATCCCTCCCGGGGAGGGAATAAAGCTAGTTTGGGCTCCCTCCAACCGCCTCTAGAATCCAGTCAATGGTGCCACTGTTATCCCGCTTTGGGATAACAGTTTTCTCCTAACAGCTAATGTAGCTCGTCCTATAGTTCACGTGTTATGAGTCTGTTATGCAGTGCTGCAAAGTTCAAACCCTGCTTGTGATGCATGATGAGAGGGTTATTACAGTTGCACATACTATAATTTTTACTTTTTCAAAACCCCTAGCAAATTACATTAAAAACCTAAATAAAAACGTTCCTTAGGTTGCCACATCAAACACCCAAAGTTAGAAAATGCCAGATGGACGCACAAGGGGGTAGAATTACGGTTGCAAAGGCAACCATAAATATGGCATTATCTAACTTTGAAGAGCTTCACTTTGAGACCTAAATAACTTTAATTTAATGTAATGTATTTTGTGTAATTACTACCTGCACAATAAACCATGTAAGATGTTGGCATAAAGGGAGGCAGAAGGCAAAGAATGGCAAGGTCAATTTATTTTGCAGTTGGCATATATCAGAAAAATCCTCCATCTCAATTTGTAGACAGTATTATAAAGAATCAGAATCCCCCAAAATTACATAATTACAGGGTCAGTTCTATAAATGAGTAGCCAGGCTTTTCAAAATACTTCAGGAATGAACTAATTTTCACAGCCCTGGAAGGTAAATAATTAATGTGCTATGTAAGTGCTATGTATTTATGATTATTCTACTTACATATTAAATCATTATCATTCTACAAGCGAGGAAACTAAGATGGAGGAAAAGAAAGTAACTTGCCCTCCACCATAGTGAGTTTGAAAGATGTGAAGAAGATTATACAAGCTAATACACTTGTAGAAAAAATATTTTGTTTTAATTCAGTAGTTTTCAAAGATAGAGATTTTTTTCTCCCTCTTTAATATGGCTATAAGTTACCCTAAGAGAAATGAAAAACAATTGTTACTAAGCAAAATTATGCTCTCCAGAGAATGAAACCTCCTCATTTGCATCAGCATCTGCATTTATAAATCATAACATACCTCATTGTACAAAGGTTCAGTACAGATATTAACAATTTTGGACAAGGCGTTGGACTCAGACTCAAGAAACCTGCATTCTACTCCTAGCTCTGTCACTGGCCTGGTTGGCAGCCTTGGGTGAGTCACTTCACCACTGAGTTTCAATTTGTCCATTCGTAAAATGTAAAGGGCATGGAACTGTATGGATGTGAAGCACTCTATCTGAGCAAAATAATACTATTACTTCCTCTTCCCCACCTTGCATACAAAGAGGATTTTTTGTGTGGTTTTTCATAGCATCATAGACTCTCAGGGTTGGAAGGGACCTCAGGAGGTCATCTAGTCCAACCCCCTGCTCAAAGCAGGACCAACCCTAACTAAATCATCCCAGGTAGGGCTTTGTCAAGCCTGACCTTAAAAACCTCTAAGGAAGGAGATTCCACCACCTCCCTAGGTAACCCATTCCAGTGCTTCATCACCCTACTAGTGAAAAAGTTTTTCCTAATATCCAACCTAAACCTCCCCCTCTGCAACTTGAGACCATTACTCCTTGTTCTGTCATCTTCTACCACTGAGAACAGTCTAGATCCATCCTCTTTGGAACCCCCTTTCAGGTAGTTGAAGGCTGCTATCAAATCTCCCCTCATTCTTCTCTTCCGTAGGCTAAACAATCCCAGTTCCCTCAGCCTCTCCTCATATGTCATGTGCTCCAGCCCCCTAATCATTTTTGTTGCCCTCCACTGGACTCTTTCCAATTTATCCACATCCTTCTTGTAGTGCGGGGCCCAAAACTGGACACAGTACTCCAAATGAGGCCTCACCAGTGCCGAATAGAGGGGAATAATCACATCCCTCGATCGGCGGGAAATGCCCCTTCTTATACAGCCCAAAATGCCGTTAGCCTTCTTGGCAACAAGGGCACACTGTTGACTCATATTCAGCTTTTCGTCCACTGTAACCCCTAGGTCCTTTTCTGCAGAACCGCTGCCCAGCCATTCGGTCCCTAGTCTATAGCAGTGCATGGGATTCTTCCGTCCTAAGTGCAGGACTCTGCACTTGTCCTTGTTGAACCTCATCAGATTTCTTTTGGCCGAATCCTCCAATTTGTCTAGGTCCCTCTGTATCCTGTCCCTACCCTCCAGCGTATCAACCACTCCTCCCAGTTTAGTGTCATCTGCAAACTTGCTAAGGGTGCAGTCCACACCATCCTCCAGATCGTTGATGAAGATATTAAACAAAACCGGCCCCAGCACCGACCCTTGGGGCACTCCACTTCATACCGGCTGCCAACTAGACATGGGGCCATTGATCACTACCCGTTGAGCGCGACCATCCAGCCAGTTTTCTATCCACCTTACCGTCCATTCATCCAGCCCATACTTCTTTAACTTGCTGGCAAGAACACTGTGGGAGACTGTATCAAAAGCTTTGCTAAAGTCAAGAAATAGCACATCCACTGCTTTCCCCTCATCCACAGAGCCAGTTATCTCATCATAGAAGGCAATTAGGTTAGTCAGGCATGACTTGCCCTTGGTGAATCCATGCTGACTGTCCCTGATCACTTTCCCCTCCTTTAAGTGGTTCAGAATTGATTCCTTGAGGACCTGTTCCATGATTTTTCCAAGGACTGACGTGAGACCGACTGGCCTGTAGTTCCCCGGATCTTCCTTCTTCCCTTTTTTTAAAGATTGGCACTACATTAGTTTTTTTCCAGTCATCCGGGACCTCCCCCGATTGCCATGATTTGTCAAAGATAATGGCCATTGGCTCTGTAATCACATCGGCCAACTCCTTTAGCACCCTCGGATGCAGTGCATCTGGCCCCATGGATTTGTGCTCGTCCAGCTTTTCTAAATAGCCCCGAACTACATCTTTCTCCACAGAGGGCTGGTCACATCCTCCCCATACCGTGCTGCGAAGACAGAGGCAAAAAAAGCATTGAGTACATTAGCTTTCTCCACATCCTCTGTCACTAGGATCCCTCCCTCATTCAGCAAGGGGCCCACACTTTCCTTGATTTTCTTCTTGTTGGTCACATACCTGAAGAAACCCTTCTTGTTACTCCTAACATCTCCGGCTAGCTGGAGATCAATGCTCTGATCATCTGTGGCAGAGAATCCTACATGCTGATTACATTCTGTATGAAGTAGTATTTATTTTTATTGCTCTAAGTTTACTTACCATTAATTTGTTATATTGCGTCACCCCTTATTCCCATATCAAATGAGAGAAGACTAAATCAAATATTTGATAGACTTTAGTCATTTACGATTATAATACACAAAACAATCGCCTCTGACATTTCACAGAAATATTTTTCCTAGTGAATTCTCCTCTTATATTTTGCCTTAAACCATCTGTTCTGACATGTATTGTAGCCAATGAAAATGCTTTTTAAGATAGCTGAAATAAAAGATTTCTCCTATGTTGCAACAGCTGGTGTAAACTTAGAGCAATAAAAATAAATACTTCTTCATACAGAGTGTAATCAACAGCTGATGATGGTCCAGTGTTCTAGCACTGGGCCACAGTTCCCATTGCTGAACAGTATTCACTCTTTGGACTATGGAAGGTTTGGGTGAGATTGCTTGCGAGAAACTGTCTTTTCTGTAGTATAGATGACATCAGTTGTGATACAATTTTTAATCTCCTGTTTGTCAGTGGGTTGTGTTAGGAGGATGCTGTGTACACAAGAAGTACAGGAATACTGTGTGACGGGTTGGGGTCACAGAGACCTGCTTGGTGCTGCCACCTGGTGTGCCAAGGCTACATCTGTCCCTGCCTTTTCCAGCTTGGGACTCCCGAATCCTGTCTGTTTTGAGCCAGATTCCACTGATCTGCTGCAAACACAGACCCAGGTCCGAACCAAGTCCATTAACAACTGTAAGGCTCCTGGAAGCGCTCTTACCTTTGACACCCAGGTGCCCAGCTCCCTAAGCGGTCTAAAGGCTTAATACATCCGTTTTACCCTGCATAAGGCTTATACAGGGTAAACTCATAAATAGTTCGCCTTCTATTTCAAAGATAGAAAGATATGCACAACTGTTTGCTTTCCCCAGGTACCAACTCGTACTCAAGGAAATTTAATAAGTAAAAAGTGATGTTAATAAGTACAGAAAATAGGATTTAAGTGATTTCAAGTAGTGACAGACAGAACAAAGTGAATTACTGAATAAAATAAAATAGAACACGCAGTTCTATGTCTAATCAAACTTCACACAGATATAAAAACCTCACTAGGTCCAGTAAACAGGCTATCTTCCACTTAGCCTGGGTCCAGCAATCACTCACCCCCCAATGTCTTTGTCCTTTGTTCAGTCTCTTTCGGGTGTGTCTTGGGGGGGGGGGTGGAGTCTCTCTCTCTTTAGCCAGCTGAAGACCAAAATGGAAGGGTCTTGCAAGGGCTTTTATAGCCTTTCTTCCTCTCCCTGCGTAGGATCCAGTTGCCATGGGGTTTGGGGATCACATGGGCACGTCACCTGTCCATGCACCCTAACCAGTTCAACCAGTTGCATTCTTGACCAGGCCCCGATGTGGATTGGGGTCTGCAACTTCTTTTGTCTGTTAAGTGCTCGTACTTAACAGGCACATTCTTTCCCCAAACATGATCCCATGCACTTACAAAGGCTATGTACAAAACCAGCAAATATAAAACCAATCTTCATAACTCCAACTACAACAATGATACATGCATACCAACAGGAGGAATAAATTCAGTAGGTCATAACTTTCACAGAGATATGTTACATGGCACATGTAGCATAAAACATATTCTAGTTACATATATACATTTATAAGCATCTCCCCATAAAGCTTTATGGGGTACACCGTCACATACTGAGTTAGAGAATTTGTAAGGGCACAGTGTGGGGCAGTAAGAGGATTTGTGAACCTCACAGGGCCAGTAGAAAGACTTACAACACAGTTGCCAACTTTCACACGGTAAATAAGCACCCCGACTTTCACAATAAGCCAAAAATCAAGCTAATCCCATTTCAAATCAAGACCAAAACAAGCCAATGCCTAAGAACCCCAACACTCTATGTGACTACATCCCCCTGGTGTGCAATCTGGGACTGTGGTGGGCCCGTTGTGCACCCTGACTTTCTCCCCCCCCTTGCCCCTGCTTGCCGGAAGCCAATAAAATAAAAGAAGCAACAAGCAACAAGCTACAAGCCAAACACTAGCCAATAAGCAACTCACAAGCCAATTAAGCCAAAAACAAGGCCAACACTAGTGGGGCTCAAGCTAGCATGCAAAAAAATAGCAGTGTGGACATTGTGGCTCTGGCTCTCAAGCCCACACAATCTCCTAGGTCTGATGTGGGTAGGTAGCCCAAGTTGCTACGGGATCCACAACGTCCACACTGTTATTTTTGTTAGCTTGAGTCCTGCTAGTGCGAGTCAGTCTATCCAGGCTGGGAGGCTCTCTACCATGTGTAGTGTACACATACCCAGTGACAGGAAAAGTAAACATTTAGAAGAATATTACAGTCTCATTTTGAATTTTGGTATGTTTTAATTAAAACTTAATCAGAGAGACAAACTGAGGGAGGACACTATAGATTGAGTGCCAAAAAGCATTTTGAAATAAATACTCTATATTATTTCAACCCAGAAGTGTTCCCTTTGGCCTGGATGGAGTCTTGAGTATCCCAATTAGAACAGGATAAATTTATTTTTATGAAAAAGGTAACTTAAAATTAGCCTAATCAAAACCACAACAAATTACACATTTGTTGACATTTAATTTTTTTTCATTTTTTTTTGCCAAAAAAGTACCTTTATAACATTTCCCAACAATGTAAGCAAAATTATTACAAAAGTGTTTTCTAAAAGGTTAATTTTTGATAGTCATTTTGATAACATTAAATAAAAATGAACAAAACATTTTTAAAATACAGCCCAAGAAATTAGTCTGATTCAAACACTTTGAAATTAAAATGTTAACATGTCAATTGTTTTTTTAAATGACAATAGTGTCAATCAAAAAGTGAAAACCTAAAAGCTATTCCATAGTCCCATGGATTTTTCTCCTTTACAGTTTCCATTTTTCAGAGGCTCTCCACTGTCACCACCAATTTATGGCCTAAGGATACTCTATGGCCTCTATTTGAAGAAGGCATAAACCATTTTTAGATATAAAATCCATTTGTATTCCCTTTGCAATAAGTGAAGTTCTGTTTCTTTTGTACTGTGTTTATGTGGTGTTTCAGAGTTGATCAAATGATCATGTATTTATCCCTATTGTACTCCACAGTGTAAAACATTAGATTTTGTGACAAGTATAGAATCATCAATCTTGTATTCATAATTGTTGACCATTGCCCTAACCTGATCTTGGAGAGTTTATAGTTTTGGGTAACATAATTCCTTTCCTAAGCATGTTTCATGGAAGTTATGAAAGCTGAAACAGCTAGCAGGAGAACAAATAATTGGGCTACAGGAACTCCTCATTTGAAGTCATCCCAGTTAATGTTGTTTCATTGCTGATCAATTAGGGAACATGCTCCCTTCTAACCTTGTTTGCAGGCTATCAATTGCTGGCAGTTCAGCTGTCCCTTCCCCCACTGCCATGTGCTGCTCCCTGAGACACCTGCCTGCTTGCTGTGTGTGGGGGGAGGAGAAAAAGAGGGGGGCTAATGTCAGGGTGTCCTCCTGCACCTCGCTTACCCCATCTTCCATAGAGCAGAGGGGACACACAATGGAGGGAGCTGCTGCCTTAGGTAGAAGCTGCAGCTGCAGGCTTGCTGATCTAATTAACAAGGCAGTGTACTTCTGACCCTATTCTTGATACTTAAAGGAGAAATTTGCATCTCTATCTCTGAAACACATCTGTCTCTGTCTGCCCTCCCTCCTTTCCTGCTGGGTGTAGAGTGTGAGAGTTAACCCTTGAGGGCTCATCCAACTGCTAGTTCTTTTAGCAGTAAGGCATTCCCTGGGAAATTCCCGCCATCTGACTCCACCTCAACCAAGCTTCACAATCATCATCACTGTGTACCAGTATTAAATTGTGTGTATATATATATATATATATATATATATATACACACACACACAATATATATATATATACACACACACACACACACACAGCCTCAGGTGAGGCTGATTGGGGTATGGTCCCAGCTGTGGCTGTTTCCCCAATCAACCTGCCCTATTAGCTCCCCAGGGCAGCCCTCTCCCAGGGCTGTTTTAACCCCGTCAGGGCCGGAGCAGGGTGACCACCCCGCTACAGGGTTTAACATGGCTCACCTGTCAAATTTCCATAGGCATATGCCACAGCTGATCCATCTATCAAACATGCCACACAACCTTCCAGTTACTTTACTGCAGGGTTTAGAATGAAAGAGCACAAATGAACTTTATTTTTTTATTTATGCTACTTTCATGTATTCCCTCTCCTAATGCAGGAGGTCAGGCTAGATGATCATTATGTTGGATTAGTATATGTCCGCATGTATCGATATCCACCTGGAAACTCCATTTTGTTTTGCAAAAGCTGTTTCAATTGTAAACTGTTCTGTATCTTCACCTTGGCCTCTGTAGCATACAGATTGCTCTGAAAGAGGTATCAGGAGAAATTCTTGCTCCTAGCAGAGGGCTAAGAATGGGGAATTGTTAAACAATGATGACATTCCATTCAAATTGAAGCATACTTGAACAAAGTGATAGCTACTGCCCAGGAAAACCTAGATTCCTTAGTGGTCTGGTATCACAATGATGATGGCCTTTAGGATTAAAGTAGGTCCAGCTTCCTTGTGCCAAAGCAGGCTCTCCCAGTTGGGCCAGTAAAGGGTGTGGGGCTGCAACTGATCTATAGAGTCGTGATGTTTCAGTGAGAGTAGAGCTGGAAGGGAACAGAACTAGCTGAGAGAGAGCATGCATGCACATTCTCTCTCACACACACACACACACACACACACACACAAAAGCGGGAGCAACAGAACTGCAGAGTGAAGCTTCAGGGACAGAGGGTTTCTTGCAGTGGTCCGTGAAGAAGGGAGTTGGGGTTAGGTAAGAAGACCCAGCTGAAAGTTTGTTTTCCTTTTGGGAAGAAGGCAGACCAAGCCCTGCATCTTCTCCAGGTGCTCAGAGAAGGAACGGTCCCACAGGGACAAGGGGATGTGCCCATCTTAAGGCTGTGTTTTTGGGAGTGTTTTTGGAACTTTGTGCTACTAAAATCAGACCTTCAAAAGGGCTGTTATTGGATGAGACAGACTGTGGAGTTAAGGGGCCCTGAAAATGGGAAGACCGAAATAGGGTGCCACAGCATTACCTCTGGTCATAGGGGGAGTGCTCAGGAGTAAGCTGACTTTGTTGTAACTGGTAACCAAGCAGCAGATCACCTGAAAGGAGACTTTGAGGCTGACCAGTGAGGTCACCTGACAGAGGGGACTGGAATTTATAAAAGGACAAGTTCTGTTCTGAACAGCTCTTACTGTCCAGAACAAGAAGGCAAGACTGAGCAGGAGTTAGGAAGGAAGAGAGGCGGGTGCAGTAGAATCCCGGACTCCCTGAAGAGACTGACCGAATCCCAAAGAACTCTAGGAATTGTGAGGAAACTGAGGTGGGGATTTGCATGCAGGTTTTGTTGGTTTTCTATAGATCTGTATCTCTCTTGTGCTGCGTATGAATAAAATGTGATTGGATTACAGTTCCTTTCACAAAGTCTGTCTTCTTGCTTCAATTATCCAGTGTTCCCAAAGGGTTAATCTATAAACTAGAGTACCCAGGAGGGTGTAGCTCTGCAAAGGTGTGCTTGACAGACTGGGGTGTCTTGGGGAAGTGTGCACAAGAGGCCAGAGCCAGAGACCGTGTCTGAAGCCTGTGAAGATGCAGGAAAGCTCCAAAGTGCACAAGATCCAGAGTTAGGTTAGATATTAGTGGGGGAGAGGGGGAAATCTCTGATTATAAGGATAGATAAGTGCTTGGAACAGACTTCTCAAGGGAGATTGTAGAATCCCTATCATTGGAGGTTTTTAAAAACAGGTTAGACAAATACCTGTCAGGGATGATCTAAGAATACTTGGCCCTGCCTCAGTGCAGCAGGCTGGACTAGATGACCACACAGGGTCCCTTCCAGACCTACATTTCCATAATTCTTCAAAGTACTTAGCATTATACAGGATTTTACATATTTAAGTACAACTCCCATTGACTTCAACTGCAGCTGTGAGTGCTCAACATTCTGCAAATCAAACCCGAGGGTCTCAAAGCAGGCACCAAGAAAATGAGGAACACACAATTTTGTGATAACCTAAGAAATTCTTTGCTTAAGTGACTTGCCTAGCAACACATAGGGACTCTGTGGCCAAGGCAGGGAATGTATCAAATTCTCCAAGGCTGTATTCATCTGCCTCAACCATGAGACTATCCTCTCTCTTCCTAAAATCCCCTGCCATATCCATTACACACCTTTCAACAAACAAAGCAGAGGTCCTACAGACAACAGTCTCTTTTACTACACAACCCTGATTCATACCTAGAACAGGACCATTCTGTGCACTGCATGAAACAGGGGTCCTATGGAAAAACTAATATGTGATCACGCAATTAAAGATTACATCATAATACATACACATCATGTGGTCAAATTAAGGTTGCACACGAAACCTTAATTCCGCCATTTCCTAACTTTTGAGTGCTTGACTTTGCAACCTTAATAATGTTATTTTAATATAATGGTGTGTGTAATATGTTGTAGCACAGATAAACCTGCACAAGAAGCCATTTTAATTAGTCAACCTCTTAAGAGATTGTCCCATAAACTCCAAAACATATTTAGTTTAAAATGGAGCAAAACTGTAAGACCGTCTCCATCAAGCAACTGATTTTTTCCAGTCCTTTTGGTGGTGGATTATGTCAAATTTCAATGTGTTTTATAATATATTCGCATTTGCATTATATGCACACAAAAAGCAAGGCAATCCCGAGTGTCCTTGAGTTGAGTAAAGTATTATTACGTTATGGGATACTCATACTCATAGTGTAGCTGAAGTTCATTGCAAAGTCAGAACAACATGTGTGAGCAACAGCACTCCGTCTGGCTGGGCCAACAGAAAACAGCTGTACTGAGATAGTGAGGCACTTGCCCTCTGGAGTTGGCAGTAGCAACAGGCACACCTCTAAAGGTTGGGACGTTTCTGCAGATGCTTATCTAAATCACTCAGCTTTTTATTCTGCAAAGCAACTTTCACATTGGGGGGTTGATAAAAAATAAACGACGATTCTGATACATATTTGAGATATGTGATTAGATTAGAGCAGTGCAAAAAGTAACTTTTAAGTTCATGTGACATTTTGAAAAATATATTAAGAAATTGGGGGGCGGTCAAACTAGATATTGTTTAGTTTGAGCTTTTTTAAACTTATTTAAAAAAATAAAATTGAAGTGAATTTGGAAATGAAAAAAGTCACTGAATTGAAAAATTAACATATATGTTCAAAACGTTCAAAAATTTCAAATTTTTTCAAGGTTTTTTTGTTTGTTAATATGGGATAAAAATTTCACCCACCTCTAGATTAGAAATGAATTTTGGACAATACAGGGGTTTAAAATATTCGGTGTTTGGGAAAAAAATCAAAGCTTATGCTGTATGTCCTGATTTTGACTGTAACAAATGCATTAATAGCCTGCCTTGAGGTGTCTTGATGATTTTGCTTTGCGCTCAATCTGAAGTCAGACAGTTCAGAGCAATATAAGCATTTCTAAAATGTTAGTAAATCCCTTGAGCCCATTCAATTTGAGTTGAGCTGACAGGGGATCTAACGACACACTCTATAGTAACTTCAAGCATTAATCCTGAGTGCCATTAAATGGCAGTCTTGTTGGAGACAAAACATTCGTAGCTGTTATCTTACTCCAGTTATTAATTTGATGAAAGGAGATAGTTGGGTCTCGACTGGGGAAAAGGAGAAAGGCTTCAGAATGATCAGGGGGAGGTTTCACCTTTAGATTACTAGGGGCTTTCTCACTGTGGAGAACAGCATAGACACATCTATCAAAATTCCTCCAAATTTACTAGTGATTGACAAATTCTGTCAAACTGTATGATTAGTAAAGTAGCTTCCCATACAGACCAGGCTCAGCCGATGTACTCAAGAAAAATGATATTTCCAGTCTCTGGTACACAGTAGCCACAATGTGTCAGACAGTGGCACACCTACACCCTTTTAAATGTCTTTCATCAATTGCTTTTGAAATAAATTTTCAGAGATCAGATACAATATTGGACTCACAGCCAAGTCCCCATACAGGAATCGCAAAACCAGTCTACTCCCTTTTCACAGAGCATTATTCCCAGTATTTGTCCAAGTTATACCTTCAAAAACCAAACCATCAAAGTTGGATATTCACATAGCAGATAGCTACCTGGTGGCATAAATAATAGAACCAACCCTCCTCCCATATCTTTCTATGGGCTGATATTTAGCAGTAAAGTAAGGGCTTGTCTACATGTTGCTGTGGTTCAGACTTTTGTAAAGTGCTTTGTGTTTACAGTCCTATATAATTAAAATTAATAAAAAATGCAGTACCATAGTCCGGATGAGGGATGTGTCAATTATAGAGCATTCTGACATTCTAACTCCCCCATGTAGACCCTGCTGGCATGAACTAAAAGGTACGTAGTTCACTTTAATGTAGTCATGTTTAAAATGGGTCTACATCAGTGTGAACTAGATTCTGCTGGCATGAACAAAAAGGTATCCAGTTCACACTGACGTAGACCCATTTTAAACATGACTACATTAAAGCGAACTAGATACCTTTTTGTTCATGCCAGCAGAATCTACATGGGGCAATTAGAGCACAACATGCTAGAGTGCTCTATAACGTACACATCTCTCATCCCGATGGCAGCACTGAATTTTTATGAATTGTAATTATATAGGGCTGTAAATGCAAAGTACTTTAAAAATAGATAAAGATAAGGTCCCTGCCCCCAAAGAACTTAGAGTACACAGGAGAGCCATTCAAACTTAAGAGGAATAGACACGCTGCCAAATTTTCATCAGGGACACTGCTGTAAATCCAGAGTAAATTCTCAGCAGCGTTACTTTTGAATTACACCAGATCAGAATTTGGCTCATTGTCTGTGATGTTATTATAGGAAGGAATCATGATAGAAGTGTGTTTCAGGAAGATTTTTAAGGGAGAAAAGGGAGGGCGCTTGGTGATGGAATACAGAAGGCTATTTCAGGACAAGGTGCTACCATTAAACAAGCTACAAAAGCCGAGAGAAAGAGAGAAGAGATCACAAAGAACCTGATTCCCACCTCATAGATGGTTTAAATCAAAAGCAAGTTCAGTGCAATAAATGGCATAAATACAGATAGCAACATTGAAGTAGTGTGACTATGCTAATTTACATCAGACAAACATCTGGCCTAACAAAGTCACATTGGTGTATAAGCTGAATAAATGAGAAAAGAATCAATCCTAAAGGGAATGATCAGGAACAAGGATTTGGAGAAATATAGATAAAGCACAGGATGAAATAAGGGCAGAGAGAAGAGCATGTTTAATCTGTTTTTACAAAGAAAAAGAGGCAAATCTTAGGAAAAAGAGTGAAAAAATATTGTGACCCAGTATCATTTAGACTTCAGTATTGAATTTAGTGTCCTTTCTTTTCACAACAGGTCTTCTTAATTTTGTTTCTATTTCTATTTGTTTTCACTTTTTGGTTTTTGTCTCGATTTCTTTACTGTTGATTACTTTTCTACTTTTCTCTGTATTGGGTCTTGTAATCAGTGTCACAGTTCAGGGCACCTGCATGACTCCTCCATGGTCCAGCAAGGGCACCCACCCTTAGGCTTCTGGATCCCTAGCCATCACCTTTCTTGGGTGGGAGACATACATGTCTCCCCCTTCTGATGGGGTCTTTCCAGGCTGCATAGTTCCCTGCCTACACTTGGAATTCCCCAGCAAGACAAACTCTCTAAGAAGGCCTGTTTTGCCTTCTCCTCAGAGTCCCATAAACAGTGCAATTGCCACAGTTTAGTACCACACAACTCTTTTTAAGCAAGTACATTTCTTTTTATGGTGAATGCATAAACAAACATTAAAAACAACAAAAGAATCTACATGCATGCTAATAAGTTTACCAGAGATCACCCCAACTCCAACAAAAGCTCTGCAGGTGAACAGTCCTTCAAACTCCACCAAGAGGTTTTTCTGTGGTTACCAGTTCATAACAGCTGTTAGATGAAAACAAGCACTCCCATTAATCTGAGAGTCACTCTTTTATCCAGTTTCGGCCTCTGATCTTGTCCTCATGTAAGAGGTGATTGCAGGCAATAAGCTTCTCCTCAGCATACAGTTTCAAAAGCTTGGGTCTGGAGGTGAGAAGCTGCCTTCCCCTCCTCCTAAGTATTTCTAGGAATCCCACTTAACTTTGTTTAACACATTGTTTCAAAGAGTTTGGCACGCATAACACTTCCAAGGGCTTTCATTAGCCAAGTCTCTTCCACAGAGATGTTATATCCACATTTGCATTTTTAATACAATGAACTCCTAAGATGCTGAAACTTAATTTAATAAGCTTGAACTTTACTGAATTAAGTTTGTTGAGGATATTGCAGGAAGTTACCCATCTGTCACAAATCAGTATTTATTTATCCTATCAGTGATTGACAAGTGGTGTTGCATGTTAAGATGGATTTTCTAGTTATGGCTGTATCTTCACTGCAAAGAGTGTGCACTTTTACAATCAGATAATGGAGACAAGTCACTGTTGTTTTTACCTTGATGTAGTTAGTTCAGGTAAACCCCAGGTGGATGTACAGAATTGCCTTGACTCCACTAACATTTTACATCAAGTTAGCTATCTTCATGTAAAAACTCACATTTTTTGCAGTTAAGACACAGCATACATCTACCTTCCCCCTCTTTTGTTTTGGTGCTCAGGATAGCTTCAGATTTACTGGCTTTATTAATTATTTATTATTATTATTGCTGTTTTCTGGCAAGGACAAGAAAAAGTGGAAGATGGGCAAGGAGAGGGCTAGTGATCAGGAGATATTTCAAGGGGCAATGAAGGGAAGAAGAAAACGGGTCAATTCAGCCTTAGCTTCCTTTGATTCAGAATCTTCAGAGGAAGTCGTGCAATCAGGGGATAGACTAATTAATCTAAAATCTGTTTCAGTGCCAAAGCAGCAACAGCTCCCACTCCATCTATTCAATGACAGAGCAGCAGTAGTCGAACCTAGCATTAGCATACTGGAGAAGTGGCCAAGTCCAGGTCTGTCCCCAGATCCACGATACTTTCTCTGAATATATAGGAGAGGAGAATGAGGCAACAATTGCAGCTGGAGTTAGTTGAAAACCTAAAATGTGTGTCATTTACCAAAAACAAACAAACAAAAAAGGCAATATTTCCCCCCTACACTTATTCATAGAATCATAGAATCTCATGGTTGGAAGGGACCTTAGGAGGTCATCTAGTCCAACCCCCTGCTCAAAGCAGGACCAATCCCCAATTTTTGCCCCATATCCCCAAATGGCCCCCTCAAGGATTGAACTCACAACCCTGGGTTTAGCAGGCCAATGCTCAAACCACTGAGCTATCCCTCCCCCAAGGGATTCTACTGGAGTAGAAGCAAAAAATAAGGGGGAATGCAGTAGAAATGAAGTCAGGCAATGTTGGTTTTGTTTTGGTTTTGGTTCTTGCTGCTAAGGAAGGAATTTTGCAAACCCCCGAATAAAGAGCCTACTGTGAGAACAAGACGTTTGTATATGGTTCAGTACCAAGACTTAAGGGTTAAAATAGAAACTGATGCCTCCTATAAGCTATTTCATAGATGCAATTTTTAAAATCATGTTCAAGTACTATTACATTGCATTGAAAACAGCAGCTGGCCAAAGATGGCACAAATCTAAATCCTAATCATTGAATCTTTGGGCGAAACCCTCATAAAAGATCCTTGCAAAAATTTACCTCCTGATAGATCTTCTCCTCTGAGTATTTCCCTGGGCACCATATTTTCAGTAAACAGTCCATCATCATTTCACAATAAACAAAAAATCTAATACGAGCTATCTACCTCATAGAAGCGGTTTACTACATATTAAAAATGTTGAACTATTTCAGATACCACAAAATTGATATAATACGATATGTTTATGTTACCAGAATCTTAATGTTTTCTTTATTCTCCTAAGAAATCCATAGTTGACAAATGTCCTACTTAGATTTCAGAAGCCAGTTCTGAAAATGAGCACTACGATAAGCAATGTGGGGAATGGGGCAGGTTATGTTAAGTAACCTTTGCAAAACTGCATTCTTAAAAGAGTCTGCCACACTTCTTTAGACTGAAAAAAAAAGAAAAGAATACCCTACCTAGAAAGGAGATCAACAATGTGGAATCAGGAACTCAGAATGAATAAGGGTAGTAGATTTTGAGCCAAAGTGTTCACAAATATCAGACACATCTGCTTCTTACGGCTATTAAAGTTTAGAAATAGTCTTGGTTTTATTCATATTATAATTTGGGCTTAAAATTTGTCTCATATTTTCACTGAAGCAGAAGCTTTATTTTTATATAAAGTTTCTGCTTCAGTTAAAGTTGCATTTAAATCCAGCATTTACTTGTTGCATCTAACCCATCTACCTAAGTTGTCCGGTAGTAAGTTACACTCCTATCTTAAAAGCACAAGAAGCTTAAATTGAAAATAATGTGTTTAAATTCCAGAGTATGAATCTCTCTCTCTCTCTCATCGCATAGCATGTTTACAGGAGAGCAGTACAGTGTCAAAATTCATTGTTCTCCGTGTGTTCCTTCATTCAGCCCAGCCTGGTCATGTCCCTGCATATGTTATCCTGCCATTGAGTCAGCGGTTGGCCTTTAGATCAAATTGACTGTGGTTGAGCGTGTGTTATTTTCTTTGGCATCCTCTCATCTTTTTGTCTTCTGCATTATCTCCATCATCATAATATTTTTGACTGTAACCAATCCTCTGCCCTGATTTCACATCCTGCTCTTCTTCTAACTTCTTCCTTTGTCTTAAAATCATTCCATTTTACTCTTGCCATTGTTTGAACAATTCTTATCTCTACTGTCTCCAGCCTTCTGGGGTCTATTTCATTTAATGCAGCTGCTCCTAGACCACAGAGAAATACTGGTAATAGGTTTAATACATTTTCACTTTGGTACCAACTGTTTTTATCAGTCCATAATTTTGTTGATATCTGTGAACACTTTTGGCTAAGGCACATCTCCTTTTTACTTCAACCTTGATGGAACCATCAGCACCAATCAAGCTTCCTAGGTACGCACAAGATTATCTATTGGTCTCTTTTCCAAGATGCAACCATTTCATTTTCTTAGCATTTATTGTAAGTCCAAGTCAACTACACCAATTTTCCAAGATAGCAAAGATTATCCTCAGTAATTCAAATATATCTGCCAGTTATACAATGTCATCTGCATAAACTGAGGAGCTTTATTCTAGATCATCCAATGTCATGCCCTCCAAGGCATCTAACATTAGTAATGTTCAGTTTAAGAACATGATGAAAAAGCAGTGGTGACTCCATGCCCTCTTGTCTTACACCAAACTTTTACTTGAACTAGTTACTTAATTTCTCACCAGTTCTTACAATACTGCAGGATTCTTTGTACATTGTTTTTTATAATTGCCTTGCAAGTGGCCCTGTTCATCTAGCATGTCTAGTGTGCTTTGCATCTGGGTGAACGTCAGAATTCAACACTTTGTCAAAATGTTCCTTCCATACTTCCAACACTCTTTGGCATTTTTTGTCAGTTCACTGGAGCCCTTCTAACCACTTGCATTGTTGGCCTGACTGTGTTTTTATACAACTTAACTTTTCTTTGTATACTGTTTTCATATTTTGTTTTCTTGACACCTCTTCTAGTTGAGCCTCTTCTTTCCAAAAAGTTTGCTTATGTAACCTTTGTGATTTCTTCACTGTGTTTATAATGTTTTTACTTCTTCTTTCTCAGCAGCCTTAGCTTGAATGCCTATAGGGGAAGGGGAAAGAAACATCTTCTTTTATCCATACACCTACCCTACTGAACCTGGAAATGCCCACACTTTAATAAATTAGACTTTTCCCACACATAACACTGAAATAAAAAAATTAAATTGGCACACCTATGTTATTTCAACAGCTAAGCAGGCACCAACTCCTTATGCTATGGTAGTGGTAAATGAGATCTTTTTTGCTTTCTTCTAGGTTTTCTAGTACTTAGACCCAGTTTCCATGGCCACATATTGTGTGTTTGGCAGCGACACTAGCCAGATGCTAAGTTCTGGAATGTAGTTTTCTACCAGATGTGTCTGGGACTTTGGTGGTCTCTCTAGCTAGCCTCTTGGGTAGCTTTACTGTTAGATATTTTGGCAGCACAGTAATCATCTTCGGGAGAATTAGTGAAGAGTCAAACTGTCTTTTTTATTCACTGGAATACTTGTTTGACAGTAATAGCCCTTTCTATGTTTGAGAATTATACACTGCAATAATTTTCTTTATATACTTTCTTGAAAATTAGTATATTTCTATCACATGCATTTTGTTTGGTAACGTCAGGCAGTAATGACAATTTTATAAATCTAATTTGTAAAATAAAGGGTGCTTAATATGGTCCAGCAATAAAATAGTTTTTTTTTTAAAAATTGCAAACATTAGTATAACAGCATTTTAAATATTCAGCCATTTGAACCAACATTCTCATCAAATTAACATGCTTAGGCCTGATTCACTAACGATTTCTTAAATTCAGTCCAGTTTCTTTCACTATACTTTCTTTGGAACAGGCCTCCTTAAAAAGCCCAGCGATAGCTACACGTATAATTTAAAAAAAACAAAAAAACAAATGCCTAACATTTATGGGCCAAAGCCTGTTCTCCCACTTCTGAAGCCAATGGAGTTGTATAAAATGTTAAGTGCAAGTAAAATTTGCCCCTAATCTTTCTAAACAAAATATTTGGTTAATGGGTGAGTGTAAAATGTGCAAAAGGAAACAAATAAGTTTAATAATTCTGTTCCATTTGATACTCGTCTGACATGTAATGATGACAAAAAGCCATTATTTTAATAGAAATGAGTGACAATAGAACGCATTACTTTCTTCATAATTATCAGAGAACCCCATTTCCTCTAGAACTCCACTACTGTCATCACTTTACATCATGATGTTGTTTAGAATTCCAGTAACAGCCCGATCACCTGACATTTAGAATGAAATGAAAGATGTTTCATGTATACTTAACACATTCAAATGTTCTTATTTCTGGCATTGACATATACATAGATTATATATATTATTTTGAATGTTTATATCTAAGATCTATGTAGCTTTTGATTCCTATACTTGAGAGCACAGAACAAACACTTATATTTTGCTGGTTTGGTTTCTCTGCAGATGCAAGTTCAAAACAAAGAACAATCTGAATTGCCAGTGACACTAATCAGCAATGGTTACTGATGGAAAAGAGATTTACGTCACCGCAAAGTGCTTGAGTCTAGGAAACACTGATGACCCAGATGAAGTTATAGGATTTCTTCTCATGGTCAGCTACAATAAAGCCCAATCCTGATTTGAGATGCAAAAGTTGGTTTTCTGCATAGTTAGGAAATACAAACTGCAATTTTTAATAATATTCCAACCTACCCATGTTAACAATAAAACTTTTTGTCAGCTAAGCATTCACAAAGAACATGGGCATCATCCCAAGATTAATGAACACTCAGATCACTACAGCAGATCAAATTTAAATGGAAACATACAAGACTCTCTAAAACTAAGAGGCAGAAATACTATTCTTTTCTGAGACATACAGAACAGAAGGTTTTTTAGGTGTGCAAAACATTTCTTTTTCATTTGGGCTCCTTGTGGATGTCACTATTTGCCATCAAACAATCTAAGCTAATTCATCAGGACATGCAGGTGAATGAAGGTGGACACAGGGATGGATTTAAGATGAAGGCTGCACCTTCATTAACTTAACACTGGGGAAGGGCATGATCTGCCTCTCCCTCCCCCATCTCTCACATCTCAGGCATTTAACAAAGTTCACTACAGGTTACAGTACTCCCATCATGTAACCTATAATTCAAGGTAGGCCGTCCTTAGCCTACCGCTAAGACACAGCTCACCTCTAAATATTCTGACCCTCCTCCCTGGGAAGGGAACAGAGGGAACCACGGAGGAATCTCAGTCTGTGAAGACTTCAAGCCTGTCCCCCGCTTCTCCCATAGGTACAAGATCCACTAGTAAAATCCCCAGAATTCTTACCTCTGGGAGCTGGCCCTTTCGGCCTTTATCCTCACCAGCCACTGGGGATGCCAGCAATTAGCTTAGTTACACCACCAACTGGTATCTATTTCCAGCCCAGTCTAATCTTTAATGTCCTGACGCCAAGTGTTGGCCCCAGCATCTGACTCCATCAACCCTAAAACAAAAGTTAATTGTACTGGATGTCCCTAAGTGTGACCACCAAGCCTCTTGCATCCAAATAGATTCTGGCCTATCATGGCTCACATTCTTCCGGGTTTTTTCCAGGGTCCTGGGAGGGGGTGGTAGGTAAGGGTCCCTTGACTAAGGCTCCTGGAAGGGGTAGATATACAAGTCATGAGGGGAAAGGCAGAGGCTACTGCTTTCCTTTGTTTATAACTGTTGTAATAATAAAATTTTCTTACACTGAACTGACGCACAGTTGTTTTGCTAAAACTCTTTGCACACACTGTACAACAATTGGGCATAATGTTTCTTGTACAGTGCATGCATATAGTTGTAGCAACTGTAACTCTTACACAGAGTTAGTTCTGTGTAAGAAGACAATTATGATTATTGTTTGCTATTTTATTATGCCTCTGACTAAATAATAAAGATTTCAATGCTACCCTAAGCGTCCACTGACTAATATGAAATTAGTGAAATACCTGGTGGAAATACACTCGAGCCACCAGCCTGGGTCCTCTGATCCCCCACCCATCTTTCTTCATTACAAATTAGACCTACACTATAGTATATAGGGGTCATTATAATCCAGGGGTGTGTAAAAATGTCCTCAAGTTACTTTGAAGTGCTGTATCTTAAGTAATCGGAGATGAAAAATCCTTTGCTCATGAAAGCGAGGTCCTCTTCATTACTAAACAAAATTGTGACATGTACTGGGGAGGGTATGTTGACTTCAAAATCCATTGTATCATCTTTGGTGAATTAGCAGTCACCAGGTAATTGCGATCATAGAAGCATAGAAATGTAGGGATAGAAGGGACTGCAAGAAATCCCCAAGTCCAGCCCCCGGTGCTGAGGCCCAGATGCAGGAAGCAGCTGCATCACCTTGTTGACTCATATTCAATTTGTTTTCCACTGTAACTCCCAGATCCTTTACAGCAGTATTACCAGCTATTGCAGTATTACCAGCTATCCAGTTAGTCCTCATTTTGTAGCTGTATTTTTGGTTTTTCCTTCCTAATTGCAGTACTTTGCACATGACTTAATTTCATTTCATATTGTTGATTTCAGAGCAATTCTACAATGTGTCAAGATTGTTTTGAATTCTAATCCTGTCCTCCAAAGTGCTTGCAATTCCTCCCAGCTTGGTGTCATTTGCAAATTTTATAAGCATAGTCTCCACTCCATTATTCATGTCATTAATGAAAACATAAATGAAACTAGTTCTGAACCCAGGACTGGCCCCTAAAGGACCCCACTAGATATACCCTCCCAGTTTGACAGTGCACTACTCTTTGAGTACAGTCTTTCAACCAGTTATGCACCTACCTTGCAGCAATTTCATCTAGAACACATATTCCTAATTTGCTTATGAGAATGTCATGTGAGACTGTGTCAAAAGTCTTACTTCCTATCTAGATGTCAAAAGGAACAAAGTATAAATGACAGAACTGTAGAGAAGGATATTGGGATAGAATCTCACTAAAAGTTATGGCCTCAGGCACTGGGATGTTTAGATAAAGGCAGAGCCCATGACAGCTGGAGACCCAGACACACAGAATCTTGGAGTGACAAAATGATTATATTGACTGGTAAAGTGTGTGCATAATAGTTTCTCCATAGTGCAGAATAACGAGTAAAAAGCTGTAATGTATTGTTGGATATAAAGATACCACCAAAAGTGGTGCAAAAAAGCATAAATAAAAAAAAAAGAAAGAATTGCTGTTGGATGCAAAGCTTCCTAAAATGAGCATATTTCCCCCCAAAGGACAAATGAGCCTGATAGCACAGCTGATAAGACTGAAAGTGACACAGAGCAAGACAGTGGATCTAGAATCGTGACTGAGATGGTCTGCGATTAAACTAACTTTGTTAAAAAAATCTGAACAAGAACTGGACAAATTGGAAAAGAAAGAGCTCAGGAAAAGTGCTGTCTTTAACAGCTAAAGAACCTACTTTTCCTCCTGCTGATGACAGAAGTCATTATCTTTAGATATTAAGTCCACCCAAGATATATAAACAGTGCTGGGTTCATGTAAAGCCAATGGACCATTTCCACGAGACAAAAGTCAAAAGGGGTGAATCCACGACATATTATGACATTACAACAAAGAAAGGAGTTAAAGTAACATGTACTTGGCTTTGTAACTCCCCTAACCTAGAAAATATATATTGTGAGCCATGTTAGTTGTTTCCTGATCATAGTGAATCTGCATTCATTCATCCAAGAATTCTCTTATTCTACTTAGGTCTCTCTTCGGGTTTGGGTAGTTTTCAAATACCTGAATGTCAAGGATATTGTTCCTCATGTAAACCATGTAGCCATTAATTCTAATGCATGAGATGACCTCCCGAGGTCCCTTCCAACCCTGAGATTCTATGATTCTATGTCCAGACCTGTCCCAGCCACCTGTGGCCCAGCTGACTAACTTTGAAAGCATCCCTGATACAGTGCTTCCTTCTGCTTGTTTCTGATGTAGTCAGTGGAGATAAGAGACCAAGCAGAAGGTTACATTAATGAGTGGGTGACTCAAGGGCCCAATCAGTTCCCAGTTCTCCCCGTGGCTGGCCAAAGGAAGGCAGAGAGGCCTCAGAGGAGGGTCCCAGCTCTGCATTTCCAGGAATGTGCTCTCCCCTCTCTTTAGGGCTGTCTTTCCCATTGCCGGTTCAAGCAACCTTCCCACCCACTGAGATAGAGCAAGGGGATGGGGCAGTGTCTCTATTGAAAAAAAAGCATACATATATTCTTGTTACATACCGTACTTAAATATTTCCACCTAAACATAATACATTTTGTCATGCACATTTTGCAATGCAGTCTGTACTGTTAGCAGTTTAAAGAGTCTGTAGTGTGATGACACACAACTTCTGACACCATCTAGTGTGACAACATAAACAAAAAGAGCATCCCTTAAGCAGCAAATGAAGAATTCCTCGACCAGCAAGTCCCTCTGTTTATTAAAGTCTCCCTTTTGCAATACATTGTGGTCCTCTCTGGTAACATGGAGGACCAAGAACTCTATAACTACTCCATAGAGTGGATGAGCAACTTATATTTCTGTATTCGGGTATTATTTTAAAATGTGTAAGTAAATGTGATGCAGTGTAACAAAATCTATGATTCCAGTGCTTTAATGACACCAGGACATTTCTTTAAACTTCAAAATTCACCCCTCTAATGAGACCAACTCAAGGCCTATACATTCCACTTATGCCCTATTTTAAAGATGTAAGCGTGTGCAGGCCTTCTGCTTGTCCTTTGCACAGGGATGATTTTCACCTTCTTTATATTTGTAACTAGATATATCTGACTTTCGAATACCAAAATTACTGTGCTCTGCTTCCATACTTATAGTTAATTATATATACTTTCACTAAATGGACCCTGAGCTGAATTAGCTTTCCAAAAAGTTGATAAAAAATATCAAAAACTTCCACAGCATCCTTATACAAGATAGAGTCAAGGTGAATAGTGGAAATAATGAGATAACCAGTTATAACGCAGTCTGAATCTCCATTATAAAGTTTTTCTTTCTTTCCACAAAATGTCCTTCTAGGGCAGGCCAGAATAGATGGGGAAAAATCTACCCCAAGTGTATCTGCATCTGGTACCTTTATTTATGAATAAGATCCTGATTAACTGGTCAGAATTATTTTCTGAATTGTATCCCCTGTCTGTCTGAACGCTGGACAACTAGAAAAAAAATCTAACAAATTTTCTTAATTGAGTAGTTCCCAAACTATGGTCTGCGGACCACTAATGGTGTATAAAGATTTGCTGGATGCCCACAGAGAGCAGCTGTGTCAGACTGCTTCCTCACATTGTTCCAGAAACTAAATCACTAAACAATAATCACACTAAATATTTTTCTAATATCACTTATTGTAAACACTTGCTGTAGTTGCCACCAGGATGTTATTCAGTTACATTTGGTATTAACGGTGCATTTGTTATTAGATATTATTAATATACAGTGTTAAAAAATGACTAAGACACTATAAGATTGTATATTTCCTGAGCAGATGCAAGAAACAAATCATCCCCAGAGAACTTACCACATATAACACTCTGACCACTACATATAACTCCAAATATGCTGAAAAGTTCTGCAGAAGGACCTCTGAAAAACCAGGGAACCATCTCCTGCACCTCACATACTGCAGAATGGATCACCTCAAACATGAAATCATTAGACATCCAACACAAAAACAAGAAGAGGAACTAACTACAACTCCTCCACAGCTAAGAGAACATAACCTCCTGGAGAAACGATAACACCAGGTCTACACCAGGTCTGACACTACGCAACACCCCATCATCATCATCGAACTAGCAAGATTAGCTCTACCCAGAACTAAAGTATCTATAATCTGCAGGGGACTGAACTTCTGCCACACCTCAAAACCTGATCCCATAGTAACATGTTAAGAACTATACACCAACATCCATCATCACTGTCTGCCTCAAATACCTATAAGATAATGAACAATGAAGAAGATAAGAAAATGAAGGAGCACAGCAGGTGGTCACTGAAGAGGGGAGGGCAAGGAAGAAGAGAAGAGCAGCTAGTCCTATAGGAAGAGGGGAAGAGTCAGTGGAGATAATAACACCAAATATGAGCCTCGGGAGGATACAGGATGGGTTGCAGAGGATTTCAAGGGAGAATAGGAATTGAGAGGACTTGCAGCCAGAGAGAACAGGAGCTTTGCGAACAGGAGCTGCAAACAGGGGAGTTTGAGAGGGAGTTTGGAAGGGGGGTGCGAAGGGGGCAAGCTATCCTTGCCATTCCTAACTCCTTTAACCCAAACTAAAGGCAGAGGCAGAGCAACCAGGGGGCTGCAGACGGGGGGGGGGGGGTGAGTATCTGTTGAGGGGACAGTTTGGCAGTTTGACCGTGTGCTTGATTGTTTGATTGCCTGTTTGAATAGTGTGATTTGGGAGTGCTTTGTTCCAGGCTCTTCTAAAAAGACAGTCAGTCAGCTGCGAACCAGCTGAGCAGCGAATAGCAGAGAAGCAAACAGGTGGAGTTAGCCTGGGAGTTCGCCTGGAGACAGCCTACTCCGGCATCCCCCTTGCAGGTTTCCCTGAGTAGCTTCTGCCACAAGTGAGGAAACTCTTCGAAGGAAGGGACTATGGATGCTGAGCGATCCGCTGTCGTGACCTGCACAGGATGTGCCATGTTTGTCTTTCTTCCACAGGATAGAAGCGACTTTGTCTGTACAAAGTGCAAGCTGATCTCCATATTGGAGGAGAAGATTCAAGGTCTGGAGAAACGAGTATCAACCCTGCGTTCCATAAAAGAAAATGAGGAGTTCCTGGATAGACGTCAGGATAGGCTTCAGCGGGCACAGTGTTCTGAGGATTCAGAGCAGGTTACGCAGCGGGGACAGAAGGCCAGTGAGGATAATTGGTGGCATGTGACCTCCAGAAGAGGAAAGAGTATGACACAAGTCCATGTACAAGAAACGCATATTCAGATGAGCAACCGTTTTCATGTTCTCTCCACAGGTACTAGTGCAGAGAGTGGAGTGAATGATACATCTGAGGGAACAGAGCAGAAGGAGACTCCACTGATTGGAAGGCATGAGATGCACAGTCCTAGGGATGGGGGTTCCACGACCACCACTCCCAAGAGGAGGAGGAGGGTGGTGGTGGTCGGGGACTCTCTGCTCAGGGGGACTGAGTCATCTATCTGCCGCCCTGACCGGGAAAACCGAGTGGTGTGCTGCTTGCCAGGGGCTAGGATTCGTGATGTGACGGAGAGACTGCCGAGACTCATCAAGCCCTCAGATCGCTACCCCTTCCTGCTTCTCCACGTGGGCATCAATGATACTGCCAAGAATGACCTTGAGCGTATTACTGCAGACTATGTGGCTCTGGGAAGAAGGATAAAGGAGTCTGAGGCGCAAGTGGTGTTCTCGTCCATTCTCCCTGTGGCAGGAAAAGGCCGGGGTAGAGACCGTCGAATCGTGGAAGTCAACGAATGGCTACGCAGATGGTGTCGGAGAGAAGGGTTTGGATTCTTTGACCATGGGATGGTGTTCCAAGAAGAAGGAGTGTTAGGCAGAGATGGGCTCCACCTGACGAAGAGAGGGAAGAGTATCTTTGGAAGCAGGCTGGCTAACCTAGTGAGGAGGGCTTTAAACTAGGTTCACCGGGGGAAGGAGACCAAAGCCCCGAGGTAAGTGGGAAGTGGGATACCGGGAGGAAGCACAAGTAGGTCAGTGCAAGAGGGGAGGGTTCCTGCCCCATACTGGGACAGCAGGACAATTGGTGAGTTATCTTAAATGCCTATACACAAATGCAAGAAGCCTGGGGAACAAGCAGGGAGAACTGGAAGTCCTGGCACAGTCAAGGAATTATGATGTAATTGGAATAACAGAGACTTGGTGGGATAACTCACATGATTGGAGTACTGTCATGGAAGGATATAAACTGTTCAGGAAGGATAGGCAGGGCAGAAAAGGTGGGGGAGTTGCGTTGTATGTAAGAGAGCAGTATGAATGTTCAGAGCTCCAGTATGAAACTGCAGAAAAACATAAGAGTCTCTGGATTAAATTTAGAAGTGTGAGCAACAAGGGTAATGTCATGGTGGGAGTCTGCTACAGACCACCAGACCAGGGGGATGAGGTGGACGAGGCTTTCTTCCAGCAACTAACAGAAGTTACTAGATCACAGGCCCTGGTTCTCATGGGTGACTTTAATCACCCCGATATCTGCTGGGAGAGCAATACAGCGGTCCACAGACAATCCAGGAAGTTTTTGGAAAGTGTAGGGGACAATTTCCTGGTGCAATTGCTGGAGGAACCAACTGGGGGAAAGCTCTTCTTGACCTGCTGCTCACAAACAGGGAGGAAATAGTAGAGGAAGCAATAGTGGATGGGAACTTGGGAGGCAGTGACCATGAGATGGTCGAGTTCAGGATCCTGACACAAGGAAGAAAGGAGAGCAGTAGAATACAGAGCCTGGACTTCAGAAAAGCAGACTTTGACTCCCTCAGGGAACTGATGGGCAAGGTCCCCTGGGAGAATAACATGAGGGGGAAAGGAGTCGAGGAAAGCTGGCTGTATTTTAAAGAAACCTTATTGAGGTTGCAGGAACAAACCATCCCGATGTGTAGGAAGAAAAGTAAATATGGCAGGCGACCAGCTTGGCTTAACAGTGAAATCCTTGCTCGTCTTAAACACAAAAAAGCAGCTTACAAGAAGTGGAAGATTGGACAAATGACCAGGGAGGAGTATAAAAATATTGTTCAGGCATGCAGGAGTGAAATTAGGAAGGCCAAATCACACTTGGAGTTGCAGCTAGCAGGAGATGTTAGGAGTAACAAGAAGGGTTTCTTCAGGTATGTGAGCAACAAGAAGAAAGTCAAGGAAAGTGTGGGCCCCTTGCTGAATGAGGGAGGGAACCTAGTGACAGAGTATGTGTAGAAAGCTAGTGTACTCAATGCTTTTTTTGCCTCTGTCTTCACAGACAAGGTCAGCTCCCAGGCGGCTGCACTCCGCAGCACGGTATGGGGAGGAGGTGACCAGCCCTCTGTGGAGAAAGAAGTAGTTCGGGACTATTTAGAAAAGCTGGACGAACACAAGTCCATGGGGCCGGATGCACTGCATTCGAGGGTGCTAAAGGAGTTGGCCGATGTGATTGCAGAGCCATTGGCCATTATCTTTGACAAATCATGGCAATCGGGGGAGGTCCCGGATGACTGGAAAAAAGCTAATGTAGTGCCCATCTTTAAAAAAGAGAAGGAAGATCCGGGGAACTACAGGCCAGTCAGTCTCACCTCAGTCCCTGGAAAAATCATGGAACAGGTCCTCAAGGAATCAATTCTGAACCACTTAAAGGAGGGGAAAGTGATCAGGAACAGTCAGCATGGATTCACCAAGGGCAAGTCATGCCTGACTAACCTAATTGCCTTCTATGATGAGATAACTGGCTCTGTGGATGAGGGGAAAGCAGTGGATGTGCTATTTCTTGACTTTAGCAAAGCTTTTGATACAGTCTCCCACAGTGTTCTTGCCAGCAAGTTAAAGAAGTATGGGCTGGATGAATGGACGGTAAGGTGGATTGAAAACTAGCTAGATCGTTGGGCTCAACTGGTAGTGATCAATGGCTCCATGTCTAGTTGGCAACCAGTATGAAGTGGAGTGTCCCAAGGGTCGGTGCTGTTCAATATCTTCATTAACGATCTGGAGGATGGTGTGGACTGCACCCTTAGCAAGTTTGCAGATGACACTAAACTGGGAGGAGTGGTTGATATGCTGGAGGGTAGGGATAGGATACAGAGGGACCTAGACAAATTAGAGGATTGGGCCAAAAGAAATCTGATGAGGTTCAACAAGGACAAGTGCAGAGTCCTGCACTTAGGACGGAAGAATCCCATGCACTGCTACAGACTAGGGACCGAATGGCTGGGCAGCGGTTCTGCAGAAAAGGACCTAGGGGTTACAGTGGACGAAAAGCTGATTATGAGTCAACAGTGTGCTCTTGTTGCCAAGAAGGCTAACGGCATTTTGGGTTGTATAAGTAGGGGCATTTCCAGCAGATCGAGGGACGTGATTATTCCCCTCTATTTGGCACTGGTGAGGCCTCATTTGGAGTACTGTGTCCAGTTTTGGGCCCCACACTACAAGAAGGATGTGGATAAATTGGAAAGAGTCCAACGGAGGGCAACAAAAATGATTAGGAGGCTGGAGCACATGACTTATGAGGAGAGGCTGAGGGGAACTGGGATTGTTTAGCCTGCAGAAGAGAAGAGGGAGGTGGTGGAATCTCCTTCCTTAGAGGTTTTTAAGGTCAGGCTTGACAAAGCCCTGGCTGGGATGATCTAGTTGGGGTTGGTCCTGCTTTGAGCAGGGGGTTGGACTAGATGACCTCCTGAGGTCCCTTCCAACCCTGAGATTCTATGATTCTATGATTCTATGAACAGGGGATAGACCGGAGAATCGCACCATCACCAGGAAAAGGCAGGTCTACATGATTGGGGACTCCTTACTGAGAAGAATAGACAGGCCTGTAACCAGAGCTGATCCAGAGAACAGAAGGGTGTGCTGTCTGCCGGGTGCTAAGATATGGGATGTGGACCTGATGCTGAAGAGGATCCTAACGGGAGTGGGAAAGAATCCACTCATTGTCCTTCATGTGGGAACAAATGATACAGCTAGTTACTCGCTGGAACGTATCAAGGGAGACTATGCCAGGCTGGGGAAGACGCTTAAGGAAATCGAGGTTCAGGTGATCTTCAGGATTTTGCCTGTTCCTAGAGAAGGGCAAAAAAGGTGTGACAAAATTACGATGAACAACAGATGGCTCAGGTAGTAGTGCTATAAGGAGGGCTTTGGGATGTATGGCCACTGGGAGGCATTCATGGACAGAGGACTGTTCTCTCGGGATGGAGAGTAGGGAGGGAAATACACTTCTAGGATGGAGGCTGGCACAACTGATTAAGAGAGATTTAAACTAGGAATTTGGGGGAGATGGTTGGGAGATGGTCCAGGTAATCTCCACGCCAGATTTTAACACTGAGAGTGAAGAAAACAAAGTAAGAAAGGATACAGCCATGGGTAGGAGAATGGGCATAAGGGGGAAGGATAATGTAGATACCAGTCTAATAGGTGAAACTGGCAATAGAATGTCTGTGACTAATCGGGTAAAGAATGTAAGCAAAGCCAAACAGAAAAAATTAAGATGTTTGTACACCAATGCGAGGAGCCTAGGCAACAAAATGGATGAACTAGAGTTACTGGTGCAGGAAGTGAAACCAGATATTATAGGGATAACAGAAACATGGTGGAATAGTAGTCATTACTGGAGTATAGGTATTGAAGGTTATGTGCTGTTTAGGAAAGACAGAAATAAAGGCAAAGGTGGTGGAGTAGCATTGTATATCAATGATGAGGTAGACTGTAAAAAAAATAAGAAGTGATGGAATGGATAAGACAGTCTGTCTGGGCAAAAATCACATTGGGAACGAAAGCTACTAGGGCCCACCCTGGGATAGTGCTTGGGGTGTGCTATAGACCACAGGGATCTGATTTGAATATGGATAGAGATCTCTTTAATGTTTTTAAAGTAAATACTAATGGAAAGTGTGTGATCATGGGAGACTTTAAATTCCCAGATATAGACTCGAGGACAAGTGCTAGCAATAAGAATGGGCTCAGATTTTTCTAGATGTGATAGCTGACGGATTCCTTCACCAAGTAGTTGCTGAACTAACAAGAGGGGATGCCATTTTAGATTTGGTTTTGGTGAGTAGTGAAGACCTCATAGAAGAAATGGTTGCAGGAGACAACCTTGGTTCAAGCGATCATGAGCTAATTCATTTCAAACTAAATGGAAGGATAAACAAAAATAGCTCTGTGACTAGTGTTTTTGATTGCAAAAGGGTTAACTTTAAAAAAAATAAGGAAATTATTTAGGGAAGTGGATTGGACTCAAGAACTTGTGGATCTAAAGGCGGAGGAGGCCTGGAATTACTTCAAGTCAAAGCCTGCATCCCAAGAAAGGGGAAAAAATTCAGAGGCAACAGTTGTAGACCAAGTTAGATGAGCAAGCATCTCAGAGTGGTGATTAGGAAAAAGCAGAAAGCTTACAAGGAATGGAAGATTGGAGGGATCAGCAAGGAAAGCTACCTTATTGAGGTCAGAACATGTAGGGAGATAAAGTGAGAAAGGACAAAGGCCATGTAGAGTTGGACCTTGCAAAGGGAAGTAAAAACAATAGTAAAAGGTTCTATAGCCATATAAATAAGAAGAAAACAAAGAAGGAAGAAGTGGGACTGCTAAACACTGAGGATGGAGTGGAGGTTAAGGATAATCTAGGCATGGCCCAATATCTAAACAAATACTTTGCCTCAGTCTTTAATGAGGCTAATAAGGAGGTTAGGGATAATGGTAGGATGACAAATGGGAATGAGGATATGGAGGAAGATATTACCACATCCGAGGTAGAAGCCAAACTCGAACAGCTTAATGGGAGTAAATCAGGGGGCCCAGATAATATTCATCCAAGAATATTAAAGGAACTGGCACATGAAATTGCAAGCCCATTAGCAAGAATTTTTAATTAATCTGTAAAGTCAGGGGTTGTACAGAATGACTGGAGAATTGCTAACATAGTTCCTATTTTTAAGAAAGGGAAAAAAAGTGATCCGGTTACCTATAGGCCTGTTAGTTTGACATCTGTAGTATGCAAGGTCTTGGAAAAAATTTTGAAGGAGAAAGTAGTTAAGGACATTGAGGTCAGTGGTAATTGGGACAAAATACAATATGGTTTTACAAAAAGTAGATCGTGCCAAACCAACCTGATCTTCTTCGAGAAGGTAACAGGTTTTTAGAGAAAGGAAACGCAGTGGGTCTAATTTACCTCGATGCTTTACCTCCATAAAGCATTTGATATGGTTCCACATGGGGAATTATTAGTTAAATAGGAAAAGATGGGGATCAATATGAAAATTGAAAGGTGGATAAGGAACTGGTTAAAGGGGAGACTACAACGGGTCATACTGAAAGATGAACTGTCAGGCTGGAGGGAGGTTACCAGTGAATGGTTTTGGGACCAATCTTTCTATTACTGACCTTGGCACAAAAAGTGGGAGTGTGCTAATAAAGTTTGTGGATGACACAAAGCTGAGATGTATTGGCAATACAGAGAAGCACCGGTATATCATACAGGAAGATCTGGATGACCTTGTAAACTGGAGTAATAGTAATAGGATGAAATTTAATAGTAAAAAGTGTAAGGTCATGCATTTAGGGATTAAAAACAAGAATTTTAGTTATAAGCTGGGGACACATTAGTTGGAAGTAACAGAGGAGAAGGACCTCGGAGTATTGGTTGATCACAGGATGACTATGAGCCATCAATGTGATATGGCCGTGAAAAAAGCTAATGCGGTCTTGGGATGTATCAGGTGAGGTATTTCCAGTAGAGATCAGGAGGTGTTAGTTCTATTATACAAGGCACTGATGAGACCTCATCTGGAATAGTGTGTGCAGTTATAGTCTCCCGATGTTTAAGAATGATTAATTCAAACTGGAATAGGTACAGAAAAGGGCTACTAGGATGATCCGAGGAATGGAAAACCTGTGTTATGAAAGGAGACTCAAAGAGCATGGCTTGTTTAGCCTAACCAAAAGAAGGCTGAGGGGAGATATGATTATTCTCTATAAATATATCAGAGGGATAAATACCAGGGAGGGAGAGGAATTATTTAAGCTCAGTACCAATGTGGACACAAGAACAAATGGATATAAACTGGACATCAGGAAGTTTCGACTTGGAATTAGACGAAGATTTCTAACCATCAGAGGAGTGAAGTTCTGGAACAACCTTCCAAGGGGAGCAGTGGGGGCAAAAGACATATCTGGCTTCAAGACTAAGCTTGATAAGTGTACGGAGAGGATGGTATGATGGGATAGCCTAATTTTGGCAATTAATTGATCTTTGACTATTAGTGGTAAATATGCCCAATGGCCTGTGATGGGATGTTGGATGGGGTGGGATCTGAGTTACTACAGAGGATTCTTTCCTGGGTGTCTGGCTGGTGAGTCTTGACCACATGCTCAGGGTTTAGCTGATCGCCATATTTGGGGTCGGGAAGGATTTTTCCTCCAGGGCAGATTGGCAGAGGCCCTGGGGGTTTTTCTCCTTCCTCTGCAGCGTGGGACACGGGTCATTTGCTGGAGGATTCTCTGCACCTTGAAGTCTTTAAACCATGATTTGAGGACTTCAATAGCTCAGACATAGGTTAGAGGTTTATTACAGGAGTGGGCGGGTGAGATTCTGTGGCCTGCGTTGTGCGGGAGGTCAGACTAGATGTCATCATAATGGTCCCTTCTGACCTTAAAGTCTATGACTCTATGACTCTAACAGTGTTTGGAAATCCACCCCATACACACCACCGAACTCTCCCATTCATCCTCCCCCTCAACAACTGCACATAGAACAACACTTTATCCAAGCCATGGGAATAACCCTGGGTAACAGGATGGCTCCCCAATATGCCAACGTCTTCATGGAATACCTTGAGGAAGAATTTCTGGAAAAATGCACCATGAAACGAATGATATACCTGAGGTACATCCATTATATTTTCATTTTCTAGACAGACAACCTAAACTCTCTCCTAGATTTCCAACACAAATTCAACAATTTCCACCCATGCATCAAAGTCTTTCGAGAACGCTTCCACACCAATATCAAGTTCCTGAACACCACGATCACCTTCAACAATGGAACTGACTAATGTACCAAAAATCCACAGTTCACCATGATTACCTCTACAGATCCAGCAACCACCCCAGCCACACCAAGAAATCTGTTATCTACAGTCAGGCACTCGGATACCCCTAAATATGGTCCAAGCAGAAAGTCCAGGATACAGACCTAAAACACACCTTCACTGAATAAGGACACTCCACCGCAGAAGTAGATCCCATCAGGAAACACGTCACCCAAATACCACAGTAGAACCTGATTCAATGCAAGAAAAAAAAAAACCCCTACTGACTGCACATCCTTAGTTGCCACCCACTGCTCCACACTAGAACCTATATGGAGCATCATCAAAACAACAACAATCCATACTTGATGGGTACCATGTCTCAAAGGAAATCTTTCCCAAGCCTCCTGTTCCGGGCTTCAAACAACCTGCCAAGCTCATCACCAAAAGCAAGTTCCCCACAGACCAGAACACAACTCAAAGTGATACCAGCCCCTGTCATAAAATATGGAAAATCTGCAGACATACCTCCACTGCTACACTGATCAATACCCCCACAACTGAAGTTGGTCCAATAAAAGATATTACCTCACCTTCCTTGTCTCTCTCATTATAAGCATGCTGCAGACAGAAGCAATATGTTATGCACAATGATTATACATCTGCAGAAAGTGTAACACAAATAGTTATAACTTATGGATATATACAACCTATTGACCTGTTGGAACCTATAAGAATTGCTTAGTTATTTATTAAAACCTCTATTAAGCATCTATTAACCTTTAATAAACTATTTTTAAATGTACTGTTAATAAAAAGTATGCCCCAATCTCTAATGGGAGAGGAAATGGCATGTGCATTTGTGAGAACAGGAGAACAAAGGACAACCTCTATTAAAATGTTGTCTGCATTATGGAAATGTTTGATAACCATGATCCCTAGTCCTTTCCTATTTGGGCTGTCATGTGTTCAATATAATCTGATCAATCTTCATTTTAAAATAGGTGACAATAATATGATCAAGTTAGTGAATGAAAAATAGTTCATGGCACCTTATACTCCCCCTGTCACAAATAGTCCTCATATTAAATAGGATTTCAGTAAGAAAATGCACAAATTTCATTTTTCATATGAAGTCTTTTTTAAAATTCTGTAATTGATGTAAATTTCTTTTAAGCTGTCATAATGTATGACACATATCACTAAATAATTGCTCATTGTCATATATGAAAGCAGCTCAGTGAAGGCAGCTTTGTATTTCGAACTTTAGATATTTGGTGAAGTGCTATGCATTTTAAATTTCTGTTATTGATTACAGCCTATAAGGTACCATTTTAGTACATTATTTGGTGAGGATGAAGGGTGGAAAATAATATTTTTCATCAGTGAACAAAAAGAAGGGTACAAGGAAATGCAGTAACTCGCAATTCAGGTTGTGATTGACACTTTCTCCCCCAAACTAGATCCAGAAGCTTTTGCTAGAAGGCAGTGGTATTACAAAATCCTATGGCAGAAAGGGAAATAGTGTTGTTGCCTCTTTTTGAGACTAATGGCTAGTCAAAGTTTGGGGCCTTAGGGATGTGCCAGGTGTAAGTAGAAATTGATGGAGTCGGATATTTTCTTTGGTGTTATAGTGCTGCTTCTCAGAACACGAAACAAGAAACCAAGAACTAAAGGAGCAATTTCTTCACTTACAGCCCCAAGCCTCTTCAGCCAACAGACCCAAATGCTCTCTCTCTAGCTTTTTCCAGAGTCACTGTCCTTACACGCTGCTACTTGCTTTCTTCCTTTTGGCCTGTCTCACTCTGTGTTCTTGTCTGTTCTCAGTTTCTATGTGTGTGAGAGAGAGAAGGCAGGACACTTCTTTTCATCCCAGAACATCTTTGCAGGCACAGGGAGCAGTACAGCGTTGCCATTCATTCCTGTACAAGGCTTGTTCCTCCATTAAACCCAGCCTGGTCACGTCCCTGCATACAGCGTCCTGCCATCTAGTCAGTGGTTGGTCTCTAGGTCAGATTAATCTTAATTGTATTTGCATCATTTTTGTTGGCATCCTATCATCTGTTTGTCTTCTGCTGTGTCCATCACCACTGTAAACTTTTCAGTTGTAGTCAAACTCATACACTGATTTCTCGTCCTACTCACCTTCTTACATCATTTGTCTTTAAATCATTCCCTACCCATATAGTTTACACAAAACAATACTCAGCAAAAACCCCTCTGCCCACCCAGTCTAAAACTCATGAGCAGATTCACAACCCCTTTTGTCTTAGGTGTGGTACTTGTGCTTAATTTATCCTGACAGTTATGTTAATTGAAGGGTCCATGCACACACACATTCAAGAGGTTCTGATTCATGAAGTCACCAATACCTCTTCACATAATAGTATTTTTATATGCCACCAGAATTGCACATGTTTCTTCAAATACAAGAAGAAAAATGTCTCAGCTGCAAAAAGTTTACCATCTAAAGAGAAAAAGAGCTAAAATATATACAAAGGAGGGTGTGAATGGGATGGGATGTAACTTAAAAACATTTTCCTCCACTTCCTGTTTATTTTTATTTTCCTACATATTTCCCCGCTTCTCTTCCCTCCATTAATTTCTAAAACCCTTCTTGAAAGAAGCAATTAAACCAGGTCTCAGCATATGTTTTACTGCCTCTCAATTTTTCAGCTGACAGAAATTCTACAGAAATAAACTCCATAAAAGATTTTAAAAGTGCCAGAAGAATTAAAGGAGATGCCGACCATAATGAACGATATGTTTTTTCAGGTTTTAAAAACATACAGCTTAAAAAAACCCATTTGTATTCAAAAGGAAAGATCTTCAAAGGGTCTCATCCAGCTTATCCAATCAAAGATTTCACCTTAATGTCTGTATCTTTACTGGCTTTGACACTATCCTGCCTAAAAGGTGTCAAAATTCAACGCCTGCTTTGTTACTGACACAGGTTTCCTGAATTCTAACCTTACAAAGCAACCACTTGACATTTGGCCCATACAATTCATGGCACTGAAATATGCCTACCTGAGAAATTCCAGTTAGTTTCAGTCCTGACGCTCAATATATACAATTAGCTTTACAAAGAGCCTAAAGTAAAATGTTTTATGCATTAGGGAACCATTTAGAACGATTAAAAGCTGTATGCTTCATTTCATTGTAACACTGTCTTAACTAGATTTTCTAGATCTTTTCATAACAGGATACAACTACATGAATCAAACTGACATTTATATATATATTGCTACATTTAATCACACAAATACTTATCAAAGAAGGGATAATTCTTAATAAAAAGTGAACACAGTTGGAAAATGGGGAAAGGAGGAGACTGAGCAAAATTCTAGAGCTCTGCTTCAAATCAGAGTTTTTATTTTTTTTCATTTATTTGCAGCAATTCCTCCCTTCAGAGGCAGGGCCCTAGGCAAAACTTCCTTGCACTGGCCCTGCACCCACCCCCAGCTAACGCCGCTCCCCACAGCAGGCTCGGCTGGGCTCCGCGCGGCCGGCGGTGGGGGCGCTGGGCTCTGCTCCCCGCCGGGCCACGGTGGGCTCGGCTTCCCGCGCCCCCCGCGGGCAGCCCAACCGAGCCCGCCACGGGGGGTGGCGTTAGCTGGGGGGGGGGGGCGGGGTGCAGGGCCAGTGCAAGGAAGTTTCACCTAGTTTTGAGAATGCTTGGTGAAGATCTTGTAGGTGTTGATCTCTGTCTGAGGGGTTGGAGCAAATACGGTTGTACTTCAGCGCTTGGCTGTAGACAATGGATCATGTGGTGTGTCTGGGATGGAAGCTGGAGGCATGTAGGTAGGCATAGCGGTCGGTGGGTTTTCGGTATAGGGTGGTGTTGATGTGACCATCACTTATTTGCACCGTGGTGTCTAGGAAGTGGACTTCCCGTGTAGAGCCTCTACATCCACCATCAACCTCAGCCTGGACCAGTCTACACGGGAAGTCCACTTCCTAGACACCACGGTGCAAATAAGTGATGGTCACATTAACACCACTCTATACCGACTCACCGCACCACCCTATACCCACCCATGCCTCCAGCTTCCATCCCAGACACACCACACGATCCATTGTCTACAGCCAAGCGCTGAGGTAAAACCATATTTGCTCCAACCCCTCAGACAGAGATCAACACCTACAAGATCTTCACCAAGCATTCTCAAAACTATGATACCCGCATGAGGAAATAAGGAAACAAATCAACAGGGCCAGACGTGTACCCAGAAGCCTCTTGCTGCAAGGCAAGCCAAAGAAAGAAACCAACAGAACTCCACTGGCCATCACTTACAGTCCTCAGCTAAAACCTCTCCAATGGATCATCAGTGATCTACTACCCATCCTGGACAACAATCCCACACTTTCACAGGCCTTGGGAGGCAGGTCAGTCCTCGCCCACAGACAACCCACCAACCTGAAGCATATTGTCACCAGCAACTACACACCGCACCATAATAACTCTAACTCAGGAACCAAGCCATGCAACAAACCTCGATGCCAACTTTGCCCACATATCTACACCAGGGAAACCATCACAGGACCTAACCAGATCAGCCACACCATCACCGGTTCATTCACCTGCACATCCACCAATGTAATATACGCCATCATGTGCCAGCAATGCCCCTCTGCTATGTATATCGGCCAAACTGGACAGTCCTTACGCAAAAGGATAAATGGACACAAATCAGATATAAGGAATGGCAATATACAAAAGCCTGTAGGAGAACACTTCAATCTCCCTGGACACACAATAGCAGATTTAAAGGTAGCCATCCTGCAGCAAAAAAACTTCAGGACCAGACTCCAAAGAGAAACTGTAGAGCTTCAGTTCATTTGCAAATTTGACACCATCAGCTCAGGATTAAACAAAGACTATGAATGGCTAGCCAACTACAAAAGCAGTTTCTTCTCCCTTGGTGTTCACACCTCAACTGCTAGAAGAGGGCCTCACCCTCCCTGATTGAACTAACCTCGTTATCTGTAGCCTGTCTCTTCCCTGCATATTTACACCTGCCCCTGGACATTTCCACTGCTTGCATCCGATGAAATGGGTATTCACCCACGAAAGCTTATGCTCCAATACCTCTGTTAGTCTATAAGGTGCCACAGGACCCTTTGTCGCTTCAACAGATCCAGACTAACACGGCTGCGCCTCTGATACTTTACTCTTGCTAGTAATGCACTCAATATTCAGAAACATGTTCTCTTATGCGTACACTGCAAATTTTTGTATTTTTAAATCAAATATATCCCTAGGCAAGAAAGTAAAGGTTTAACTTGCTTATCTATCCAGACAATTGTCTTTTTCTGTTAACAAGATCTGAAGGCAACTGTATGTTAAAAGCTAAGGAAACTATGGGTAAGAAATTATTCTGGTAAAAAACTAAGTAGGCAAGTGGGACATTGTTCTTAGAATCAGTGAACCAACTAAGCGCACTCTTCAATACTGAGTGCCTTCCCATTACCTCAGCAGGAATGCAGTGGATAGCTATCCACCTCTTGTTCACGCTTGTTTGTGTTCATCAGTTAAAAAAATCAGATATAATACTAAGACTAATCAAGTAATGTACTAGAATGGTATAATTAGTTATGGCTTGGCTTAGTGCATTATTTCATAATGTTATGGATGATCAGTTGTTATATAAGAGCTTTATGACTTACCAACTACTATTGCATTGGAATTTGGCTTTTTCAACTCATCTGTACTAAAAGAATCTATATTATATTTTCTATATGGTCATCAGGGAAGATAAGTGTTATTCAGTAGAACTAATGCAAAACCAATATTGTCCAGAGATCTGCTCATATTTTTCCTACATTAATATTGATCCCTAGATCCCATCAATTCATTTAAAATGACAAAAAAGAGCTATTTATGCAGAATACTTAGAGTTAGACAATAAAAACTTCATTTGCAAAATTCCAATTTACAAATTTAAAGACTAGACAGTCTAAGTTGGTAATTTTTGCTAAAATGCAAAATTTTCTCTTTATAGTGGAATGGTCAGTATAAACATAGAAGAAAATAGAAAAAAATAAATGAAAATATCTCCATTTAAACTTTGGCAGCATTTGCAGTCCTGCACATCTGTACTTACTATTCTGTGTGAATCAATGTATGTCAAGATGCAAAAACTTATTGAACATAGGAAACATGCTTAAAATGGATTTTCATCTTTGTAGCAAAACTCAACCCCAATTCTGACAGACTACTGACCAGCGAGTACTCATATCCCACTACAAAAGGAATAATTTCATCTTGAAACAGTGCTTACCATCCCAATTATATTTTCTTTATAAAAACTCTGCAGCAAATCATCCTGCATAAATGGTTTCATATTTTAAGTGGAAAATTAAATAAATTAGCCCCTAAGGCAGGCCTGCATAACTCGTAAAGCAGCGAGGGCCATATTACTCCAAAGAAAACAGCTGAGGGCCGAAACCCCCCGGCCCCGCGGAAACACCGCCCCCCCGACCGCCGACCGCTCCGCGGAAACAACCCGTCCTTCCCCAGCGCTGGGGTGTGGAAACCTGCAAGGGGGGAAAGAAACGCATAGGGTGACCAGATCACAGCAGTAAAATAGGACCCGCCCCCTCCCCGCTCGGCCCCACCATCACACCCCTCTTCACCCCCCTAGGGGTCACTATATTACTGCACACAACAGTCAATCAATGCAGTTGTAGATAAAGCTCTGCATTATGCATTTTTGTATAACTTTTATATGACTTTGTATTGAAATCTTGGTAATATGTTATAGCGGGCCCCCAAGGTAGTATAATTAAGGTAAAAGAAAAATGTCTTTTTGCTAGAAGTAGAATAAGATCTTCCCCCCACTTTGTATTCAATTGCCCTGTTGAATGAATGAGGTGTGAATGAGGAAGGTGTGGAAGGCAGGCACCTCCAGACAGCTGCAACCCTTGGAGAGGGGATGGGAACCAGACCAAGGACAATCAAACTTGTCAAGTGGGCTGACTAGAGAAGAGCAGACATACTGACAGCCTCGGGTTAGAAGCAAGCACTTTCCTTTGGAAACACCCTCTTTGCAGCATTGGGACAACCCCCAGCCCAGAGACAAGCAGCAAAAAGGACCAACGGACACAGTCCCAGATTTTGGGCCGCACAGTGAGCCCACCTACTCACCCCTCCGCGGGCCGCACAGTGAGCCCACGTGGGCCGCATGCGGCCCCGGGGCCGCATGTTGTGCAGGCCTGCCCTAAGGATAAAATTTTCAAAGATGTTTAGACGCTTGAAGAAGCAGATATAAAACTAGTGAAATTTTCAAAAGTTACATGCATAATTGCCATTAAAAAGAATGGGAATTAAGCATCTAGCTTGCTTATGTGCATCTGAAAATCCCATGAGGCACCTATTTACATTTTTAAGTGCCTATATATCTTTGAAAATCTTATCCTAAGACAGCACACGTTAGCATTGGGAGAGTAGCAAACTCACTGGGGAGTAAACACTCTTCCAGTAACAGGGAAAATGCATCAAGAAGTGGAGGAGACTTAAAAAGTTGAATAAGAATGAAAACTGAGGGCCTGAAAACATAGGCATACACAATAGTCCATGTGCGGGACAGCTTACTATAAGGGAAAAGATATATGGGTACAATGGTCAATAGAAATTTACAAATGGTTACTTAACTGAAAGAGCATTTTTTAAAAACTCTTCTAGAAACGCTAGAAAGCAAAAGCCTTACTGCAAGCTTCAACGATTTAAAGAAGTTGTCTTATATTCAAGATTTAAAATAAATTCCAAAGTCATGGAAGCTCTTGTATGATTTTACATGGCTTGGGAAGTTAAGTAACAACACATGCTTCTTTGTGATCACTGCTCTACCTTTTGGCAGTTCTTACTGTGCCCTTTTAGAACAGTTAGGCATTACCAAGTTTAATAAAAAAATAAATGGGACATATAATTTATGTCTAAAATAAAACTCTCATTTTGTGCATACCTTTTTGTTTCCTATAAAGATAATTATTACAGCTAAAGAACTCTAAGTATAAATTGCATTATAAGCTTCTCAGTATTCGACTTATATAACTGATCACCATGAAAGCGAAAAAATGGCAACTCAAAAATGTACAACTTCTGTGTTCTAAAACATCAAATGATGAAAATTCCTAGTTTTCTATTTTGAACTGATTTGCAAAATGCTCTATATAAAGATACTGTGCTCTAGTACAACAGTTTTTTCCTACGCTTTGTGGAATATTCATTTCAGCCTTTCACACTACTTGTGAAACTACTAAGAAACAAATGGCTGGAGAAATGAATATTATAAAGTCATGTGGCAAGGAATTATATCCTATAGATGCAGTGTTCTAATCTAGATTCAGAGATAAGAAACTAAGGCTCAGGACTGGAGGAATCCTAAATTTGGGTTGCAGATACTTCTTTTAACGAGAAGTACAATATTACTTCTATATGGACTAAAATAATAGATGTGGCTCTGGTGTTTGATGTTGTCCCACATAAACGTAGGTCCAGGGGCATTTGTACAGTGGCACATGGGGAATTATAATTTTTGGACAATACCTTGTTATTACACTAAAAAATTACACAATTGTGTGCAAATCTGCCACAAAATGTCACTTTAATTCTTTCCCTCCCTACTACAATAGGTAAGTACTGTTGGAAAAACGTGTACCTTGCCAAGAAGGGTTAAAACATTTTAAAAGAAGTGGGAAAAAAGTAAAGATTTAGTTATTCTGTCATCATTTCTTTTTAATTCCATTAATTTTAATCTATCATTACATGGTTCTAAAATATTCTAACTCAATGTTAGCTATTAATGTTTGGATAATATTCTAATCTGTTTATTGTAAGCACATTCCCTCCAAATAAGTGTCTGTCTGAAGCAAGCCCAGATGTTTAGTGTTCCTCAGTGTGCTATCACAAAAGTATTCCAGGGGCTATGTTGACCATAGCCTGGAACAACATCAGTTGAGAGTGACACAATGACAATATTCTAATTTGCTGCTCCAATGCCTGTTGGCTTTTTGAGACCATGTTAGGCAGTATAAAGGGCCACATCCTCAGCTTGTGTAAAAAGGTGTACATTAAAGTAAATTGAGTTATGCCAGTTTACACCAGAAACTGGCCCAGAATTCTTATGGAAGGTCTGGCTGTATCCTCAATGCAGGGTACATTGTGAGAGATTGCACGTAGTCTGCAAAAAAGCATATAAAGACATGTTTTTGGATGCTGCAAATATTTCCCAGTGAGGCAAACGAACTGTTGACTGGTTCTTGTAGGAAAAAGAGTAGACTAAAAAGAGTAATTAAGCCTTTCACGGACCCTTGGCATTAAAGCCCAGATTCTCCACCATTATTATTTATTATTACTATTGCAGTAGCACCTAAGAGCCCCAGTCACTAATCAGGACCCCATTGTGCTAGGTACTGTACAAACAGAAGAAAAAGAATGCCCCAGCCCCTACGAGCTTGATAGTAATCTGTAGTCAGTCTACAGGGTGGTCATCTGGGTCCAAAGTATCTACCCTACAACCAGGTTGTCCATTTAATTATAAGCAGTCAATGTCAGAGATCAATTGTGGACCAAGTTGGTAGCATAATGTGTAGAGTGAAAAGATTTATTAGCATGGAAATAATACCCACATCCTACTTATCTATAGATGCCAAGTTTAGGAACACTACATTTTAAAATAAATCATTAGTTGAAACAGACAAGGGGTGAGAGACGCTATCAAATTGCAACCAATGAGAGTTTATTCCATTTAAAATCTTATTTCTATCTTAAAAGATTCCCTTTGGGCACCAAGAATGACACAAAAAGGATTCCCTTCACCCCCAAGATCTACCCTTGTTCTTACCATACTCTGAACACATATATGTACACCAATAAGATGTTTAGAAAGATTAATGTTCATCCACTGAGAGCATGAGTTGTAGGTGGTACACCCATATCTCACAAAAATATATACATACTGGCATCTAATTACCAATATTTTATTAGTCATTTTCAGAAGCTCCATTTCAAATGGACACTAATACAGATTAACACATTTTGCCAGTCAGACTTGTGATTAATATTCGTATTTTACAGATTTTCAGGTGAACTGCTTTGGCTTAATCCCTTTATTCCCTGGACTATGGTTTTAAAAGATTTATGAAATGGCTGAATAACATACTGGCTTACTTACAAAGATCAATATATGATGCTGGCAGCCCAGGTGCCAGCTCATGGCCCCAGGCCTCACTGAGCACTGACAAATGCATAGTTGGAAACCAATCTGGTTTACCTCTATATGTTAGTATAGATAAAATTGATATTAGAGTTTTAACAATGTGTTTAGACTTTATGAAATGCTTGTAAAATGCTGCATGCATTAATCCTTCTTATAATATCTCTATCCTAGCTTATAACAATGTTTAAATGTTTGCTCTGCAACTATAAAAATATTTGCAAAGATTGTAAATCCCCCCCAGTCAGAGGAGAAGCATTACAAACTGTGAAATATTAGTTCACCACAAGAAGTGTTATCTCCTCCTCAACAGAAAAAGGTGTACAGACATCAGACAAGCCATTGTGGACAAAAGACTTTGTTGATTACTTTCCCCTCAGCCCTGAAGAGGGTACATGCCCAAACCCTCATCCCATTACAGCTTGAACGCTGGGGGAAGGGAATAAAAATGGTTGGTAAGAAGAATGTATTATTCCTGTGCTACTTGAACTCGAAGGGGCAAGGATTTAGAATCATAAGCAAGGAGGTTCCCAGCTGTTTTGCCTGGGCTAGCCCTATAGGATATACAGTCTACTTACTAGAGAATTGCTATTACCTTTTGAAACTTGACTGTAACTCATTTGTTGGTGTATGTTTACCTGCTTTACCTTGTAAATAACCCTTATTACTTTTTCCTATTTAATAAATCTTTAGATAGCTTTACAATTTACCTGGGATAAGTGACTGGCCCTTTGGGACTGGGAACAACCTGAATATTGTTCTAATTTTTGGTGTAAAACCACCATCTATCACAAAGGCAGGCTTGCCTGGGAGGCAAGAGAGACTGGAATGTCCAAGGGGACTGTCTGTGACTTCATGGGAAGACTGTTCCAGTGCTTTAGGATTTCACGCTAGTTTCTGGATTGATGAAATCTAATTATAGAACATACAACCAGTTTGAGGTTTTTGCTTTGCTTCTGACAGTCTCCCCTGAGGTTGGCACTCTCAGTCATGAGCCACTCCAGATAGCATGACACAAAGGAAGACCATTCTGAACAGGAAAGGCTACAAAAACACAAGACAGATCCACCTAAAAGTAACAAACTGTCTTCCCCTACAAAAAACATTCTCATATCCTTAACTGTCCATTAACTGATCTAAACCCAAGAGGGAAATAAATTATTAAAACATGGCTAAGAGAAAACATTTAAAACTAAACAAGCTGCAAATCAGCAGTTTGCCTATTCCCAAACAAAATGACAAGAACATAGCACTATTATGTAGCAAACAGTGCTGATTAATGAAGCTAGGTTGATAAATGCTCAACATAATCTAGATTTCTAAAACAAAAAACGTATGGCTGTATCACAGGGGGAGCTCTCCCTCACTGGCATAAGCAGCACACTTTTCAACAAGATTAAAAAACCCCACAGCTCTATTTCTCCCTTTCGGGGAGTATAAATATAAATAATTTAAAAGTCCTTTCTGTTCTGGGACATAAAGTTCAAGTAAAAGTACTGTAATAATCGGGGTCCAAGCAGGAAAGCAAAGTCTCCTGATGTAACTCTGATGATTCTCCTCCTAGAATATGCACTTTCCCCCCTTTTTCCTGCTGCTCCTTTTGTGAATGGCAGCTGGGCCCAGTAAATTGGCAAGGTTGAGCAAGTGGGGATAGAATCCAGGTGGAACTTTTCATTAACTCCTTGCTGGTTCTGATACACCAGCCTGACAGAGGGGTACACACTGATATATCAGCAGAAAAGGAAAAAGGAAATTTAACGCTGTAGAAACTACAAAAATGTCAAAAATACCATTTTGTTAGATGCTCGGAAACATATTGTGCACAAATTAAGAAATAATCTGAAGTCAATTTATACTCCTGAAATAGATAAGTATATATTGCTGAAGTATATTAGTAAGTTTCCATCACCTACTTATGGCTTATTTGGGAAAAAAAGGCTGCTTTTAATGCTTATAAAACCTTTATAATTAAAACACAAATAGAAAACTTAAGGTGCACATCATTTGAATCATCCTTGAATAAATGTCTAAAATGGAATAAAAACAATTCCATATATACATGCCGATGCACATAATGTGCAAAATTATTGCAGTGCATGTGAATTTTATTCAGAAATTGTATACTCGTCTGCTTTTCAAAGGAGAGAATTACCATTGTTTACTGATTTCTTCATGCATAAAGGAAATTAACTTCCCCAGAGCAAACCACGCGTAGCACAGGCATAAGTCAGCCTCAAGATCTGAAGATAATCTTATGAAACTCAACTTTTTCTACAAGTTGACTGCACTTACAATGACTAAGCAAACGCACAAACAGTACAGCAATTTACGTTTACAGTATCTTTCTTGACGATTTTTTAAAATACAAACGTTTAAAACTCCCAGTGGTACCTGTTGCATTACGGGGGAAGGGATAGCTTTGAGCATTGGCCTGCTAAACCCAGGGTGGTGAGTTCATTCCTTGAGGGGGCCATTTAGGGATCTGGGGCAAATATCTGTCAGGAGACAGTACTTGGTCCTGCTAGTGAAGGCAGGGGACTGGACTCGATGACCTTTCAAGGTCCTTCCAGTTCTATGAGATAGGCATATCACAATTATACTTACAGGTACTACCATTTATTAATAAAAACATTTACATAGTGTAATAACTTTATAAACGGTTTGGTCCTGCCACCCACACTCTCATCAGTAATCCCACTGAATTTTCTTCTCATGTGATTAACAGTTATGGAATCAGGCTCATATAGTAAAGTTAAAATTTCCAGAAATCTAAAAACAAAAATACTCCATGGAATCATTCTGTGCAGATAACCAGAGTAAAGGTTGTGTGGCCAGTAGATCAGTGAGGTCACATTAAGGACAGCAGAATTCAGCCCATCAAAACTATTGCTTGCTTTGTATATAGAATCTGCAGAATTGTCAGGTTTGCTCATAGATGTTTTAAATTCAGAAGTGATCAGCTATCTGGCTTACTGATAATGACTGAATGTTGCTGAAAAAATTAATATTTTTCTGCTCAATTCAGGGATTTTCTCTTTTATTTTTTTAATATGCAAACACAGCAGATAGTCAATATTTTTAAGCTTGTCTTTTTAAAATCTAATCAATATTCAGCTCTCTCATCACTTTTCTTAATCACAGTAAAGGGAACAACCACAGCTTTGTTTTGACACTGTTGGTGTATGAGTTGCATCCAGGCTCCGTTATCTTTTATTAAAATTCAAAACCAATTGATACTGCCCAAGTGACCATGTCTAATTTTCAGCAAATTAAAATGTTGTCAGCTAAGAAAATAAATGGCTTTGCTAACAGAACAATAGATTCAAAGTATCAGCCTTGATCCTCCCCTACCCTGTATGTCCCCGGACTCATATTAAAGGACCACTTAATGTTAAAATTAAAAATATTTCTTTTCAGGAAGATGGCCCTGAGGAAGTGAATACTTAGCAATTAGATTTCACTATTAATTTCCAGTTTATCAAAGTGGCTGTTTTGACATGAAAATATCAGCAGTTTCTTCAAATATTGTAAAGCCTTCTAATCAACATACATAATAGAACTATACTCCATAGGAAATATATCAGAAGTATGACATGCCAGCAAATAAAGTTTCAGTATATCCACTATTATGGCAGATATCAAAGTCATGCTGTTACACACAGAATCTTTTTTTTCCTAAAGTGCGACCCAATTTTTAGTCTTTAAGAAAAACTTGTATTGTTATTTTGATTGGACAAGGGTCCTTAAACAGAAGCTGTGGCAAGTAGCTGGGGAGTTTGTTCTTTGTGTTAATGTTTGTAACTAGAGTCATTTCCTGGGGCAGAGTAGCTTCCTGGGATCCAGACATTGGTCTGTGGACTCAGATTTCTGTAAGAGGACACTGCCAGAATACTACTCGTGACTGCCTCTGTTCCAGTATTGGTGTAAATAAAGCAAGTTGTATGTAGAATATATGAAGAGCATCTGCATCACTGATATCTCATAAACTGAGATCCCAGCCTGCAAGGCCCCTGAATTCTGCTATCATTCATCAGAGGGGTGACACTGGTGTAAAAAAAAGTGATAATATCTGTTACACTATGCCATTTTAATTATAAAATTGTCAGAGGCTATAGAGTTAACTCAGTAGATCAATTTTACCTCTGATCATTACCTGGCCTGCAAACCAGCCTCAAACAACTCTGTTGGCTGAATTTATTCACTATTAACATAGGAATTTGACAGTGTGCTGCTCCTAAAAATCCTGCATTTGCAAGGACACTGTGACAAAGCAGATGCTGTCTCTGACCTTGTCAAGACAAGGAAGAAAGAGGTCATGCTCAATCAGCTAATATAATGTTAAAAGGTGTTGAACAATGTCTATACTAAATGCCAGTATATTTTAAACAAAATTTAATTAAAACGTGTTAGCTTACAAGTTTGTAAAAAAACATATTTTTTCCTAGTCTAGACAAGACCCCTCAGAAAATCCTTGACTGTAGAGTCATCACATTGACCTTTATGCAGCAGAACCAATATGCCCACTTTTCCCCAGGACTATGAGGAATTGTAGGATACAGTGAAACAACACATGGGATAGCCAAAGGCATAGGATCAGGAGCAGAGGCATAGCTGTAACTATGGATGTATAGAGGCACATTAGAAATTCGGTGCATATAATACCAAATATGATTGTTTTATTGTCACCTTGTCTTTCTCACTGTTTGTCTACCTCCACCTGTTGTCTCTTGTAATATCCTTAAGAGGTGCAAGCTTCTTGAGGTATGAACTATGTTTTTGTTTTTTAATTATAGGTTTATACAGAGTGTAGCACAAGAGGGCCCTAATTCCTTATGGCAAAACTGGGTTAAACACACAAGAAAAAGCTCTAATGTTGAATTCTCTCAAATCTAAGAAAATAGACTGTCAAAATCCAGGTGCTCCCTGCTTCCAAGTCAACATAAGTCTCTCTCAAAGTATTTCAGCATTTCCAATTCTGGTCCCTGTCAGAACCAGGAACCAAAAGAGGCACGTGGAAATTAAATATATCAGATATTAATTAAAACATTTTCAAGTCTCACAGAAGGTTACTTATTTGACTCAAATTTGGTTCATCCATCCTTACTCAGCATAGGTCAGCTTGTTCTTCTTAAGCATTACATGAAGCATAACACTACAAGATCCCAAAAGACAACATGCCTTGTTTGGCAGACAAATTAGGGAAGATTCAGCTTCGCTTTTATTATTAGCATTGCACAAAGGCAGAAAAATGTTGTCTAAAATCCATTAAGAGGTTTTGAATGGTGTATATGCTGTTTTTTCCTCCTCATAGTTATATGCCCAAGGGAAGCGATCAGTATGCTAAAACTTCACAAAAGCATAAACAGTCATTCTGGCCCAAGTAACTATTCTGCAGATATTTTTAACAGGATACTGTTGTAAGTTCAGGATTCAATAGAAATATGATCGAAATAACCAGAGGATCTATTTAACCTATAAACTGTTGAGACGAAAAAGCAGCGCCATTTGAATTTGATACAATAATATGTCTTTTGTCTCTTATTTGAATAGCTCTGATGAAACAGTACTGCTTGCTTTCTCCAAGATCAATTCCCTGCACTGTCTTTATGGCAGTAATAGTATTCCTTATGCATTCCATGCACTAATTATTGTTTTAGAAAGTGCTTTGAGGGTAGAAAGTGCTGTATGAGTGCTAAATATTACCTCAAAAGTAATTTCTTCCAAAGATTAAATACTTCCATTCGAGCCAACTTCCACTTAGCAAGAATGGGGCTGTACTTCAGACCTGCCAAAGTGAAGAGGAACAAACACCTCTAATGGCAAAAGAGCAACTGTTCTGCTGCAGCCTCAGTGAACTCCGAGAAATACCGTCTGCATTGTTTTAGCTAGCTGCAGCACCAGAGACCAGATGGATGGTTTGTGTATGATGAGGGGAGGGGATATTGTATGTGTGGAAGAGGGGAAGGGGACATTGTGCTTATTTGGGTAAGCATAACATTTCCGAATTTTTGCAAAAAGCTCTAACAAAATGAATATTTTGATTTGTGAAACCAGCATCTATGTCTATTTGGAGATCACATAAAATGGATGGTCTCTAAAAGGTAAGGATTACAATTTTAGTGGACAGACTTATATTTGAGCTTCCTTTTAGCGGCTTTTCACACACACAAAGCAAAAAACACATGAACAACTTTTTTTGAAAATTAAGTTTCTTTCTGATGAAAATGTATCTTTGTAGCTGCATATCATTCAATATAGCAAACATGCTGTTTTTCAGCCAGTTTTCATTTATTATTGATTTGTTAACATCCTCAGAAAAGACATTTCTTACAAAAAAAAACACAACTTTGTTATTCTGAGTCAAGGTTAAACAGTCATGTGGAGAAAAAACAAAAAATAAAACCCCCATCACAACTTGTGCAGTTTGCATGTAGGGCATAGTAAACAGTGATTTGTGACAGGTTGGCACTCACCTCTCCCAGTGGCTAATGGAGAGGACCCAGGCCCACCTACTACTCCAGTAGGGACATGAATAGCAGCTGCCTACTGCGTCCCTTTGACCACTCACAAGACTGCTACTTTTCCCTGGGCCACTTCCCCTCAGCCCAACCTTCACTAAGGCTTCACCCTTACCTCAGGGTTCTTCTATCTTCAGTCCCAGCAGTCAGCCAGGAGCTCCTTCTCGCTCCCCCAGTCCTTGCCAGCACTGAGCTGTCCGTGGAATTACAGCTCTCCTGTACTGTACAGGAGTCCTCCCTGCTCTGAGCTGCAGCTCTCTTTATATGGGTCTGCACCCCTCTGATTGGCTGCTCCCTGCATCTTTTTCTTGATTGGCTGTTCCCCACAGCTACACTAGACTGCTTGGTGGACTTCTCTACTGCTACTTTCTGGGAGGAGGGTGTGTGCTAGGACCCTGAGGCTTTCAGCAGGCTCTGGGTTGCTACAGCCTGTCACATGACTATAGAGCACTGGTTCGTATATACACATTTTTGACCCTAAAACTACATCTACACTACGAGCTAGGGGTATGATTCGCCTGCTTATGTACAAAACCACTCATGCTAGCTCTCACTGAGTTAGCAGGAATATAAATAGTAATGTGGTCATGATGGCACAGATAGCAGAAGTGGAGGCACACTGAGCTGTGCCGAGTACATACCCACCAGTTTCAGGGTATGTACTCAGCATGGCTCAAAGAGAGCTAGCACAAGTATGTGTGCACAAGCAGGGGAATCTCAACCCTAACCTTGTAGTGTAGTAGTAGCCTAAGTGTACACTTCCATCATCTTCCTTTTACCTTGCAAATCCTGACAATTTCAACATCTGGGCCTAGGAGATTTCATAGAATTATCAAAATATACAGCTGGAAGGTACTTTACGTCATCTAACCCATCCCCCTACAGTGAGGCAGGACCAAGTATACCTAGACCATTCATGGCAGGTGTTTGTACAATCTGTTCTTAAAAATGTCCAACAACAGGGATTCTGCAACCTCCTTTGACAATCTCTTTCAGTACTTAACTATCCTTATAGTTAGAAAAAAATTCCTACGATCTAACCTAAATCACCCTGCTACAGATTAAGCCCTTTATTGCTTATCCTTAGAGCCTTTAACATATTTCAAGACTTATCTGATCTCCACTCAGTTTTCTCTTCTCAAGATCAAAACATTCCCAGATTAAAAAAAAAAAACTTTTAGTCACAGGTCAGGTTTTCTAAACCTTTTATCATTTTTGTTGCTCTCCTCTGGACTTTCTCCAATTTGTCCACATCTTTCTTAAAGTGTGACAAAATGGTACACAATTCTCCAGATGAGGCTGAATAGAACGGAACAATTACCTCCTGTGTCTTATATATGACACTTCTGTTCAGACGCCACAGAAAAACATTTGCCTTTTCCACAATTGCATTGCATTATTGATGCATTGATCCACTTTAGCTCTCAGATCCTTTTCAGCAGTACAGCCTAGCCAGATATTCTTTATTTCATATTTGTGCATTTTATTTTTCCTTAAGTGCAGTACTTTGCACTTTTCTTTATTGAATTTCATCTTATTGATTTCAGAACAATTCTGCACTTTGTCACTATGAATTCCGATCCTGTCCTTCAGAGTGCTTGCAACTGCTCTCAGCATGGTGTCATCCATAGATTTTATAAGTATACTCTCCACTCCCCTATCCAAATCATTACTGAAAAACGTGAATAGTGATAGACCTAGGACTGACGCCTGTGGGAACCCACTAGAGCAGTGTTTCCCAAACTGTGTTTCAAAGAACACTGGTGTTCCACACAATGTAAATAGGTGTTCCATGAAAGAATCGTAATTAAAAAAAAAGGGTCTTTAATTTTTTTTAAATTTTTATTTAATTTATAAAAACAGTTTTTTTAAAGTAGAACACTGTTTTTAATTTTGACTCTTGCACTTGATTTTTGTATTACTTTATACGTGCTTTCCAGTTAGAAATTGTTAGTTCAAGTTATTTTAAATGTGTATTTTTGCTTTGTTTTATAAAATAAAATATATTTGAGCATAAATAACACATTTTTTATTTGAAAACCAAATGACTACAAAAATAATATTATGTGTTCCGTAATAGGCTAAAAAGTGTTCCATGGCCAAAAAAGTTTGGGAAACGCTGCACTAGAGACATTCTCCCAGTTTGACAGTGAACCATTGATAACTACTCTGAGTACAGTTTGTCAACCAGTTCTGCACCCAAATGTATAGTAATTTCATCTCGTCCTCATTTCCCTGGGGTGCTTACAAGAATGTCATGTGGGACAGCCAAAAGCCTTATTAAAAAGAAGATCCATCATGTCTACTGTGTCTTCTCTATCCACTAGGTCTATAACACTGTCAAAGAAGGAAATTAAGTTTGGCATGATTTGGTCTTGATAAATCCAGGTTGGCTATTACTTATCACCTTATTATCCTCTAGATGTTTACAAAATGATTGGTTAATAATTTGTTCAAGGTATCAAAGTTAGGCTGACTAGTCTATAATTCCCCAGGTCTTCTATTTTCCACTTTTTAACTATGTCTGCACTTCCCTAGTCCTCTAGGATCTCACCTGTCCTTCATGAGTTCTTGAAGATAATTGCTAAGTTCCTCAATTGCTTCAGCTAATTCCGTAAGTACCCTAGGGTGAATTTCATCAGAACCTGCTAACTTGAATACATCTAACTTATTCTTACATTATTTAATCTGCTCTTTCCCTATTCTGACTTATGTTTCTTCCCTCTTGTTGTTAATATTAACTGTGTTAAGCGGCTGATCACAATTAACCTATTTAGTGAAGATTGAAGTACAAAACATCTCAGCCTTCTTGGTGTCATATTATTAGCTCACCTTCCTTACTTAGCAGTGCACCTACACTGTCCTCCATCTTTCTCTTGCTTCTAATGTATTTATAGAACCTCCTATAATTACTTGTTATGTACCATACTAAGTGTAAATAATTTTGTGCCCTAGTCTTTCTGATTTTGTCTCTACATGCTTGTGCTATTCTTTCACATTCTTCCTTAGCAGTTTGTTGATATGTCCACTTTTTGTAGGATTCCTTTTTTTTATTTTCAGGTCATTAAAGAGCTCCTGATGCAGACATATTGACCTCTGACTTATTCATAGATTCATAGATTGTAGGGCTGGAAGAGACCTCGAGAGGTCATCGAGTCCAGCCCCCTGCCCTCATGGCAGGACCAAATACTGTCTAGACCATCCCTGATAGACATTTATCTAACCTACTCTTAAATATCTCCAGAGATGGAGATTCCACAACCTCCCTGGGCAGTTTATTCCAGTGTTTAACCACCCTGACAGTTAGGAACTTTTTCCTAAAGTCCAACCTAAACCTCCCTTGCTGCAGTTTAAGCCCATTGCTTCTTGTTCTATCCTTAGAGGCTAAGATGAGCAAGTTTTCTCCCTCCTCCTTATGACACCCTTTTAGATACCTGAAGACTGCTATCATGTCCCCTCTCAGTCTTCTCTTTTCCAAACTAAACAAACCCAATTTCTTCAGCCTTCCTTCATATGTCATGGTCTCTAGACCCTTAATCATTCGTGTTGCTCTTCTCTGGACCCTCTCCAATTTCTCCACATCTTTCTTGAGGATGGAGATAGGACTTCTTCCTATCTTTCTTTGTTTCTATTCATATATACACTAGCTCTTATTTAATAATTTTAAAACAGGCACAATATGCACCATTTAGGAACTAGCAGGGGCTTATTACCCTTTGCTGCTCTGTTTTGATTCAAGAACTGGTTAAGGTACTTTCCAAGCTGTGTTAATTAGTGCAAAGACATCAACAGTTCTAAGAGTTTGAGATGTAAACATAGGCACAGTTCAATGCTGAGGAATGTTTTCAGCTGTATAATAATCAGGAACTCCATTAAGATGTGTTGTTAGTTTTGAGAGTCACTGATTAAACTAACCCTTCCGTTCTTAGGGAGTAAGGTTGTCTAGTTGTGCTGAAGGCAAGAATATGAGAGCAGAGTTTCAGGTAGCTTTAAGTGTGCATTTTTATACTTAGGAATGTGGATTGTTTTCTTTCAAAGTGGAAATTTGGATTTCTAGACTTTCCGAAGTGTAGGGTGTTTGATATTTAATTATTTTCAAACTGCAATGCTTTAAAAAAAAAAGCCCACAAAAGCAACAAAAAGCCCAACAATTAATCCTATCTCCAGTTTACCAAGATTTTAAAGATAATCTAAACAGTTGTTCTGTAAGAACAGTCCCTTGTATTGTACCTTGTTTCTCCCCTAACTGGCTCTCCCATGCTTCTAGGTAGTGTTCTCACCACAGTTCTCTATCAGCCTTGCCACTCCTATATCTTCCAGACCAGTATGAGGTCAGCCACATACCATACCAACAGGATAAAGTTGGAAGAAGCTGTTAATGAGTACATATTTTGCTTTTCTCCCCAAACTCTCCAAAACTAGTCAAAAGCATTATTGCTTAGTAAGACCTGACCGTGTGGCCAACTGTTGTATAGCTATCATGACTTTTGCAACATTTTGTGTTTTTATTAAAGTCCCAACTCTTGGATTTATCTGATTATTTAAAAATTTGAGGGTTTTTTAAAAGATGCGTTTCGAGCCCCCTGGTTGTGAAGAAAGGCTTGAAAATGTAACCCAAGAATACTCTAACAGTTCAAATACTATTAGGCAAACAGAAAGTACCCACATTTCCCCCCATGAATTTTAAGACAATCTTACGTTTTTTAGGGACCTGACTCAAGATTTTTGAATGCCTGGTGTTGTCAACACTGCACCCAATAAATGAATACAAATCTACATCTTTGGAAATATGATTACTAAAATATACATTTTTCCAGAAGTGAAACCCACTTCAATTTGATTCAGTTTTGTAAAAGTTTGGAATGTTGCTGTTGCAGAAATCAGATACGTAGTCTAACCTATGCAAAGAATATTTTACATCTCATTTCAAAATTTACGATCAATGATTTAAGCCTGATGTAAGATGACTTTTACCACTGTCAATCTGGTTGAAGTTATTTTATTGAACAAGTACCCGTATATCAAAACCTCTCTAATTCAGTCTATCAACAGGGGCAGCTTTTGTAAATGAATTAATATTGTGATTAGCAAATAAACAACAATAAAGAAGCAAAGATAATATATTGTTAATGTACTTTGCACATGTAAGACGTAGTTTGTTTTGAATTATTCACAGTAAAACTTCACAGAATAATAGCAAATTGTTTTGCTGTACATTTTACAAAGGTAATCAAGTCTCAGTCAAATGACACCTCTCTAAAAATTCTGCAATCAAATATTTGAGGAGAATTGGGGAGAAACCACAGTTTTTGTATATGTAAAGCTAGAGAAGATATGAAACTGATAAGAACAGATACTACGTACACAATTCTAATTGTCCCCTTTAGGTTATTAGGAACATTCATTAGAACTGATATTACTACAACTTTTTTTAAGACATGTAATTCCTTTTAAAGTTGTTTTAAATGTAAGCCTGTTACAGTAAGCAGAATAAATCATTCTCAGCATACACTAAATAAGGGCTAAATTTTCTATCACTTTTTTTTAAACCAAGAAGAAAGTGTTTTTCCCCTCCAGGTGCTATTAATAGTGTGAAAAGGTGTGCAGTCAGGAATGATGCACAGTTATAATTATGAAAATAAGAAAGAAAAACTTGTAGCACCTTAGAGACTAACAAATTTATTTCAGCATAAGCTTTCGTGGGTTAGTACCCACTTCATCGGATGCATGGAATGAAAATATACTTCAGACAGACATTTATACAGTCAGAGAAACATGATGGTCCAGGTGTATAGACCAATCTTAAGAGGCTAATTAGTTGAGAGGAAACATGACAGCAGGGGAAGAAAAAGCTTTTGAAGTGATAAACAAGATGGTCACACAGGTGTGAATGAGGATCGTTAACTTAAGGGAAATAGATTCAATTAACATAATGGCCGAGCCATTCCAAATCACGATTTAATCCGGAGGCAACGCAATCTAGTTTGCATATCAATTCGAGTTCAATAGTTTCTCTTTGAAGTCTGCTTTTGGAGTTAATCTGTCGCAACACTGCTGTCCTCAAATCTGTCATTGAGTGATCAGGGAGGTTGAAGTGTTCACCTACTGGTTTTTGAATGTTATGATTCCTGATGTCAGATTTATGTCCATTTATTCTTTTGCGTAGAGACTGTCCGGTTTGGGCAATGTACATGGCAGAGGGGCATTGCTGGCACATGATGGCATATATCACATTGGTAGATGTGCAGGTGAATTATAATTATGGGAGGCATTAAGTGAGTAAAAATTGTTTCAAAGAGCCCATTTTTTGGTGACAGGATGATCCATAGTAAAATTAGACTATTCAGATAAATTGAACCAAGCTCTCTTTGGAGACCCTAATAAACAAAGATCCAGCTGACCAAATGCTTCCTAGCAGACATAACAGAGACATAAGAAATAATATGAGATATCTTTCATTTTCCACAAAAGCGTCTCTAAATCCTTATTGAATCCTTAATCCTTTTTGTCCACCTTTCAAGGCTGCATACTGTGGCTATCAGTCTTTCATCTGAGAATAGAACTCCCTTCAGAGTTCATCAATGTAGATCTTTAATTAGCCACAGAGAACATTGTTGAGTTATGCATTGTACTTTCTTTCCCATTCATCTCAGGACTGAACATATTGCTTATACAGAAACCTAGTGTATGTTAACATGAAGTATGAGAGACTGGCATGCAAAACTGAATCCAAATATCTCAAATAGCAATGAAGATTACTACTGTAAGGACATCAGGCTAAGTCACCCTCCTGGTATCTAATGGGATACTGTTACAGTGATTTATCAACAATCACTACAGCTAAAGTTGTTTGCAATGGGAAAAAATGAGGTTGGACAATTCAAAGGGACAACCATAGTACACGTTACGGGAATAGTAGGAGTAGTTTATATTGGAATTGTTCAAAAGGATGCATTTTATGTAGGAATGTTGTTTAAGTATTGAATTCTTTCATAATACCTGGTTTGGGTGGACACGCCTATAAGACCCATTGAATCATCATCCTCTCTTATATTTTTCTGGCTCTAATGTTCTGCAGCTCTCTCCCTCCAATCCCTTCTTGGGCAATAATAGTTCACTCACTTTCCCTGGTATTATGAGAGATCATGCAAGGAACAGGGTGAAAAGTGCAGCTATTTTTTTAAAAAAGCTCTTTGAGCTGCACGTAAGGTGGTGCTGTACGTCATGTTCAGTGGATTTATATTTTGAAGCGGGAGGAGTCAAGAGTTTTTGTTCTTCCTTGTGAGTTTTCATTTACTTGATTTACTAGAAAACATTTGCAGCATTGAATCGATGCTGAGTTACCCCAGATCATTCTACGCGTCCTAACCAACAGCCAGATTTGAAAAGTGAGTGTTTTTAATATTAAGAAAGCTTTTAACTGTTACATATACACTGGATACACATTTACCACCATATATTCACACACCAGACATATGTGGAGATGATAGCCATATGATAAATGAATGTATCATGCACATTTGACTGTCTCTTCTATTCTCTATCCATTAATGCATCTCCCCAAGTTTTAGTCTAAGGGCTTGTCTATAATGCAAGACACCATTGAACAGCATACCTGCTTGCCATATAGTAATGCTCTGTGTGGTCACTGCTACACCACAATGAAACTCCTGGAGCATGGTTTAGTGTACTATTGAAGCCACACTCCGGGACTTTCACCATGCTGTAGCAGAGTCCACTTGAGATACTACTATGGCAAGCTGGTATGCTATAGATTCACATCCTCACTTGTGGCACAGTACATTGTTGTGTAGACAACCCCTAATATTCTAAACCCTGCAGGGATTCAAGCAGTTGCCATTGTCTACACTACAAGCTAGGGATGTGATCCCCAGATAGCGTACACATACAGGTGCTAGCTCACATCTGAGCTAGCGTTAGGGTTACCAGATAGCAACTGTGAAAAAAAACGGGACGGGGGGTGGGGGGCAATATGTGCCTATATAAGAAAAAGTCCCTAAAACCGGGACTGTCCCTTTAAAAACGGGACATCTGGTCACCCTAGCTAGCATGCTAAAATTAGTAGCATAGCCATGGTAGCATGGCAGTGGAGGTGGCAGCAACACAGCTACGCATGCCAAATACATACTCATGGGGTTCAGGCAGGTTTGTGTATGGCAGCAAGCTCACAGTGTAGACATACCCTATGGCACCTTATTTTATAGGAAGAGAGCTAGAAAAAAAGTCCAAATATTTTTTTTTTAACTTTCCAATATTTGTAAAGTAGGATTTTTTGGAAACATATGTGGCCTATGATCATTAAGTGTGGCGTAAAAGTTTTCACTGGCAATCATTTGGAATGGCACATGGCTTTGCCATCTGTAATAGAACAAATTTAAACTCACCTACTAATAAAAACATCATACCACTCTACTATGTATTGCAAAAACAAAAGAAAAAAAATGCAACCATTTTGTTTCTAAGACCAGTGAGTGTTCCTAGGTGACAAAAATGTGCTTACCTAGAGTATCATTTATCAAACACAAGCACACAAAAGCAAGAACTTGAGTCATTAGTACCATCATAAATCTTATAGTGCCATCATAATGAGAAAATATTTTCACTTAGTACAAAGAAATCCATATTTAGTCACAATAACTGATCCAAAATAAATATTATTTTTCCTCAAGTGATCTCAAAATATAAACAGTGTAAAACCTCTGAGAGAAAAGCACACAAATTGGATAATAGTGTTCTTCTCTTCCCATTTAACAATGTTATGCCTATACTGGGGTGCTGTAATAATGAAATAGTATTGAGTTGCCATGCTTGTCTGAGGAATTTTTAGGCCCTTCAGATGTATTAACTTTGGAAAGAAAGAGGAATCTTTGGCTTCAAGAAGAAGAATGTGGGGGTAATTACCTACTTTAAAGACAGGGCAATTTAAGTAGCCTGAAGTCTCTTCCATTTCAGCATTGAACATATCAGACATGGAGAAAGTTTGACTCTACAAGTTAGTCTTAGGCCACAAGCATCCATGTTCAATCTCTATTTAAAGATGACCAGCCTGAATGGGAATAGACTTTGGGGACGTATCCACTATCACAGCTCCCCCTCAAGTTAGGTATCCACATTTGGGGATACAGAGAGTCCCTAGTAGTGGAGTACATTTGGAGATGTGCTACTAGGGAACGGGGCAAGAGGAAAAGTGGTGGACACTGGGAACACAGAACCAAAATACAAGCACAGGGCCTTCATAAGGATCATCTTATCCTGGAATGGAACCCTCAGAGGATCCATGGTGCTTTTGATAGTGGCTTCAGCCCAGCCCACTAGAAACTGAATGGGGAACCTTAGCTCCAGTGTTGGTAAATCTCCATAAGCAGAACCTCACAGAGATACCTGCCTTTTAAGCCCCAGCATCCCCACCCCACCCATCTTATTTTAGGAGTGACCTTATTCTGTTTTCAGCAACTGGACTGTAAGTGCAACATTATGTCTCCTGCCAGCTGCATAATGTTGTGATTAACTTGTGATTATGTTATTTAACAGAGTTGCAGTTCTGTTAAAAATACCACTCTGTGCCAAGCTGTACCTAGAACTGTGGCTTCATTAAAGACCTATAAACTTTATTTTTTAAGAAGTCTGAGACTGAAAGACAGTCAGTCAAACATGCGAAATATTAAAAAATGTATATTGAATTATGCATCTTGATAAGTTAAATACAATAAAATACATTCTTAAAGCATGACTTTCAGTTAGGACAGTTTGTAGCTATAATCTATGAAAAATGTTAAAGCTGCTCTTGTAAAGTATATAGCTCATTCAGCAATGCACATAAAACTGAACTACTAAAGTATGCAGATTGATCAATAAAGTTTGTAGCCACATCTGTCAACTGCGGAAAAAAGTATACCAGTGCACTATGCAGTTCAGTCGGTAAAGTACATAAAAACTCAACAGCACAGTATAATGCTGAAGTAAAGTATCAAAAGATGTAGTCAACCATGAAAGCATGTAACTGTAGTGATTAGTTAAGTATATTAAAATTGAAGTTAAGTAAAGTGGGTAGTCAAGTATAGTAATTCACTACACTTTTGTAAAGTACATGTTTAAACCAAGAAACTATGTAAAAACTTGACAAATGCGCAACTCGGTCACAGGCTTATAGTTTGATAAAAATGTTATGCCTAGTCAGTAATTTAAGGATTCAGATGTAGTTTAATCTGTAAAATATGCAAAACTGTAATGAGTGAAATAATGTATACATCCAACCTTTAAATAAAGTAAACATGGCCTGTGTGACTTAGGTTCAGAGCAGCCTCTCAAGCCAACCAGAAAATGGAAAGAAAAAAAAGGGTCACAGTCATGAAAAGCCTTAATTTAGTAGTAGATATACATGCTACATAAACAATTTTAACCCGATAAAATTAATAGAGAAAAATTATGCTAAATAGCCCTGACAACAAGATTAGGTCTCATCTTGAACTTTCAAGTTGATCAGACCCAGTGTAATTGAAAAGATCAGTTTAGAAACATTTTTTTTTTTATAGAAACAATGTGTAGTGAAACTGAAGGTTACATTCACCTTTATCTGAGTTAGTTTCCTGTATTCCAGACTCATCTCAGCTTTCACCTGAAAACACACCATTGGACAAAGCAATGTGGCATAGTTGAGAACCAGCCAAAAGAAGTAAAGATCATAGGTAACTGGTAAAAAACTCTTTTGGTTTGTCTTAAGAAAGTAAAAGCAAAGGAGAGAGGGTTTCATGGCAAAAGGTAGAAATTTTGTTGTGCCTCCTCTCAAACTCCACCCGTTCAAACAGTTGTGTCTGTTTTACTATTATAATTATGGAGAGTTAGTACAGTTAAGGTTGCAATCAATCAGTTTCTATCATAAAGTTCTATTTTTGCCTCCCCCTATACATTTGCTTAGGAAATATACCTTGATATGAAGAGTGCCATTAAAGTAACTATGGCAAAGGAGACTATTTCTACAAAGTCTGAAGAAAACTTGCCCAACGGTTTTTTAAGTTACCACTTTTAAATTTTGATTTTATGCTTTCATTTTGTCTCCCTTTAGCACATTCCAGATAGTTAGTTAAATCTCCTTCAAAACTTGTTTTTCACATATTTGAAGAAAACAGGTGTAAACAGAGTTGTTTGTTTATTTGGTGAACAGTCTGGAGTCCAATATATTAACTGATCATTTTATCCTTTTAATGGTGTTCCTTAAAAGAAAATATGTTAATAGCTAAATTACATCAACAAAATACAATACATAACAACACTCATGGGCCAGAATGTGCATTTATTTGCACTCAGCAAGAATAATTTGTTTATGTGGATTACATGAGTAGCATAAGATTTATGATGTCCTTAAGTATTAATTTCCTTACTTTTAAGTGCTTGGCATTTGAGAATGATTTCATAGTTAACTATGTTGTTTTCACTTAATCTTAAAAAAAAAATCTAAAACTTTTTTTGGCAAAGCAACCTCTTCATTTACATATCCCCATTTAATAATAAATAAATAGTACAACGTACACCAGAGTCCATCACGGTGTCAATCATTCCTATCATGTGTTCCGTGGCTGCACAGATGGGTGGCCTGTGCTGCCTGCTCTTGTCACTACAGCTGTTGCAGGGACAACGATTAAAGCAATTCGAAAAAGAGAAGTTCACAAATTTTGGTGTCTGCACCAGGCAGGGCCAGTTAAAATACTGTAAGTCAGTGAGCCACAATTAAAACATATGTATAATGAAATCTGTGCAAGAGGGCACCTTTTTCAACCAATTTCCTGTCTTTTTCCATGCAGAAGAGTCCTTTAGCAGTAGAGGCAGAGGAATTCCTGCATAGATTTCCCCATCCCCCACAGCTCACCTTCCCTGGCAGAATCCTTTGCTGCTTCCTTCTCTTGCTTGTCCTTGTGCAGGCAAAGAGAAGGACAGCTTTGAATCCCCTCTCTCTCAGTTTCAATCAACCAACTGCTTTCCTGTGTAGCTGAACACCAAGGTGTGATCACACTTATAGAGTTTGCAGACACCACCAGGCTGGAAGGGGTTGCTAGAGCTTTGGAGGAGAGGACACAGGCGCCAACTTCTGGTGGCGTCAGTGGGGGCTGACGCCCGGCGTCGGGGGGGTGACGTTGCGGGGCCCGGGGCCCCGCCCCCGATGCCGGGTGATGTTGCGGGGCCCCGCCCCCGATGCCAGGTGACGTTGAGGGGCCCCGCCCCCAACACCGACGCAACGTCACCCAGCGTCAGAGGTGGGGCCCCACGTCGTCTCCCGGTGCTGAGCTGAGCTTGCCGTGGGTCCCGGGGCTGGCGGGGAGCTGGCCGCAGGCCCCGGGGTTGGCAGGGAGCTGCTGGTGGGTGCTGAGCACCCACCATTTTTTCCCCGTGGGTGCTCCAGTCCCGGAGCACCCACGGAGTCGGCGCCTATGGGAGAGGATTAGAATTCAAAATGATCTTGACAAACTGGAGAAATGGTCTGAAAAAAATAGGATGAAATTAAATAAGGCCACTTAGGAAGGAATAATCGATTGCACAAGTACAAAATGGGAAATGACTGCCTAGTAAGGAGAACTGAAGAAAAAGATCTGGAGGTTATACTGGATCAGAAACTAAATATGAGTCAACATAGTACTGTTGAAAAAAAAGCAAACACATATTAGCAGGAATGTTGTAAGCAAGACATGAGAAGTAATTTTTCCACTTTACTCCGAGCTGTTTAGGGCTCAACTGGAGTATGATGTCCAGTTCTATACAGGGGTGCTGGAACATTTTTGTATAGTGGGGGAGCTGAGCACCATTGAACCAAACTGTAAACTCTGTATATGATGGAAAATGCTTCAAGCCAGGAGGTGCAGCAGCACCCCCAGAATCCCTAGTTACAGTGCCTATGACTCTGTACACCACACTTCAGGGAAGATGTGAACAAATTGGAGACCATCCAGAGGAAAGCAACAAAAATGATAAAAAGTCCAGAAAACATGACATATGAGGAAAGATTGAAAACATTGGGTTTGTTTGGTCTGTAGAAGATAAGACTGACGGGGGGACATAGTCTTGAAGTACATTAAAAAGTTGTTTTAAATAGGAGGGTGATACATTTTTCTCTTTAACCACTGAGGAGAGGACAAGAAGTAATGGCATAAATTGCAACTAGGGAGATATAGGTTAGAGATTAAGGAAAAAACTTCTTGATGCTAAGGGTAGTTAAGCACTGGAACAAATTACCTACGGAGGTTGTGGAATCTCCGTCATTGATAATTAGGGGGCCAACTAGATAACTTATCAAGGTGTCTTCTAGTCCTACATTTCTATTACTCTATGCTTCCAAAAGTGCCTATGTGCTCAAGGCCAGCTCTGTTGGACATAAGCAGAAACTGTCAAATCTTTGAGTTTTTAAACCCCATACTGTAGCTGCAAATTTATAAAGGCTGAAGTCAAAACTATAATACAACCATAACCTCCCATGATCTGAATTTGAATCCTGAGCCCAAGAAACTTTGCCCCATATATATGTCCACATTTGGTTGGTGGGGAAGTGGCCAGAAAGAACCATTTTCAAGCAAAAAATGTGTTTGCTATTGCAAACACTCCTGGCAAAATTTCACAATTCAAATATACTTGACAAAAAGCTGAAAATTTGCTAGTTTGTGTAAATTCTTCTCACATCTAAAGAGGTGCATTTGCCTTGATCTTATAATACTTTTCCTGTTCCCTTTGGGTGTTAAATGATCACAGAGAGCTAAAAAGAGTACCAAATCTGCATTTCAAAAATGGGCCCAATATTAAGCAACACTCTATATAACAAGCTTAAAAACATGCACTGACTTGCAATAGTTTTTTGGAATTACCTGCCTCCTGGGCTTTATTCCAAAACCTAGTGTTCTCAATCAATGGATAGATGGAATAAAGAAACAGAGATATTTGCTCTTTCATCTCTCTATCAATGTTCATCAATAAATCCTTGCCAACTCTAGTCATATGACCTTTGTCCTGTCGGACATAGGGAGAAACTATCATATCTTTGGTAGTATAAGTTAGGTGCATTTTCATTGAAGTTGAATTTTCATTTAGCCCAAACTAAGGGCTTGTCTACACTACCATGCAGGGTCAATCTAAGATACGCAACTTCAGCTACGTGAATAGCGTAGCTGAAGTCAATGTACTTAGATCTACTTACCGCGCTGTCTTCACTGCGGTAAGTCGACAGCTGACGTTCTCCCGTCAACTAAGATTGCGCTCCTCGTTCTGGTGGAGTACCGGAGTCGACGGGAGAGCGCTCAGCGGTCGATTTATCACGTCTATACTAGACACGATAAATCGACCCCCCCCCCCCCCCCGCTGGATAGATCAATGCCCGCCGATCCAGCGGGTAGTGTAGACAAGCCCTAAATCTCCTTCTTTTAGATTTTGGTCCGAAATTCTTGCTCACACTGTGCAACACTAAGGTTCACTGCCAGCATGCAAAAACAGTGACTGAATAAGATACTAAATAATACAGGATAAATTAACAATGATTGCAACCTTGAGTGCCTAAGGATCCATTCCCTACGGCCTTGGAGAGCTTTAAAAATAAACTAAGTATGCATTTTGAAAACCTGGTGAATATGCCTGAATAAATCCCAGAGAGTGAGAATGTTGTCTAAAAAGGAGGAGAGAGAAAAAAACAAAAACAAACCCCCACAAGACAAGGCCTCACAACATGTACGAACAACTGGAAACTAAAAATAAAATACTACAAACTTTTGGAATCTAGCCATGAAAGGTGCCATGTGAGGATATTTTCTGAGTTCTCAAGAGAGAAAATGCGACAAACTATAATTACCGCACCATCATCTTAGAGAATCATAAAAATGTCAGACTAGAGGGGACCTCAAGAGGTCATTTAGTCCAGGCCCAGAGGCAGAATGATGCACTACAGTTCATATTGTTAACCTGAGTTTGCAGAATCCTGTGCAAGTTTACAAGAGTCTTCCCAGACCATAGACATCTTAGGAAACATCTAACACGAATTTCCTCCATGTGTTCAAATTTGCCATATTTTTCATTTGGAAGTACTGCCCAGAAGGATGCAATCCTATCAACTTATTTCACAGGATGTCTTAAACTACCATTTTTTCCCTTTACAATGTAATTCATCATCATACCCTCAATCTCACAATGCTTTCAGGGGGGTAGCCTGGTTCTTTCCCACTTAATTGCTAGCAGCATTTTATACATTAAGACAACCACTGTTATTAAAGATCTGCTCCTTATGTGAAGGGATAGCCGTTTAGAATGTCTGCTAACACTTAATAAAAAAAGATATCTTCCAATCATCCTTCTACATAGACACTTTGTGGCAATGCATATTGGTCAACATTTCCAAACATAGATATCTAAAGTTAGACTCCATATTTAGGTACCTAAATAGCACCACTGAAAATCAGTTTGCTTATAAGCAACCCCAGCTCCTATTGTTAACTGAAGAGTAAGGGTAACACGCAATCTGTATTTCCATACTTAAGGTTTAGGGTTATTTTAAAGAAAATATCCCTGTTATGTATTTGCATAAAGATTATATTAATTAAGCATTTTTCACTTACCATTAAGACATTTTATTCGGGAACTTTTAAAAAAAAGAAATATATGCCCTAAAAGTTTAGACTGGGTTGATGTAAAATGTGTATACATACCTTTTCCTATGGTGCCAAATTGTCCAATTCTTCACAGGAAGAGAACTCTTCTACTATTTACACAGAACTCAGCTAGCATGCACCTTACTAAATGCACAGTAACAGAGTGCACATTTTATGTACCTTGGGAGGAGTTTGGCACTGACATTCCCTTCTCTCGTGCACCTTATTGTGGGAAAGGAGTCATGCTACTTGAACATCTGTTAGGAACTGAGGTATAACAGAACTTCCTGCACAGCTCCTGAGGTCTTTAGGAGAGGATCACCACTCTTTTTAGAGGTACAAAGGAGAGAATAATTATTCTCTTGAACAGCATGGACGAGGGGATAGATAGTCTACAGAAATTATTTAGCCAGGGGTGAACATTTTAGAAGGCAGATCAATAAGTGTTTGCAGTTTGAAAATCTGATCACACTCTGGATGGTCTCAGGAAAGAGCTTTGGAATTGTCATTGTACTGAAGGGACCTCAGCAGAATCATCTGTCCCTGAGTATTACAGAAGGAAGCAGGGGAGAGGAGAGTAGGGGATGTAGTATGAGCAGATGGCATCAGTAGAAAAATATACAGTTTAAAATTTTTGAATTTACATCAGCACCCTCTCCTTTTTAGTTGAATGATATCTGTAGTAGAGCAGAACAACACGTTTGTTTTATGTTCCTTGAAAATATTTGGACATAACTGGAATGTTACTAGGGATGGGGAGAGATGGCTCAGGTGACTGGGAATCAGCTATGAGATTTATATTTCTAAGTCATTGGTTCAAACCGGGCTCAGGTTACTAAAGTCATTGCCATCTAAAAGCTTTGTTTTTAATTGGCCTTGGTACTATTAAAGAAGCGTCCATATCAGAAAACCACTACCACAAATGTCACATTTTGCCTCTACACTGTGTCAAGGCAAAGATTCAATTGTCATGGAAATTGAACTAACTATCCCTAGTGATAGTCCCTTCAGGTCAGGATTGAAGTACATCAGTGAGGGGGAACCTACACTCTTGCATCTGCTGCGTGGATAAACAGGACTTTAGTTTCCAGTGTTGCCACTCACCGTTCCCCACAGAATTTACTTTGGAGGAAGTCACTTTGGTGTAGATGGCTCACTCAAGATGGCCTGTGTTTCACTTAAGCACAGTATTAAGGGACTAAACAGTATACAGAGATACCGGGAGGCCCTCTGCTTTGGGGGCAAAATTCACCCTTCAAGAATAACGTAAGAGTAGGTATCAACAAAATCTAGAAATATTCAGCAAGGTCCTGAGAATGAAGGGTGATTGTAGGCATTTTGCTGTCATACTCAAGTTTCAATACCTCCCCCACATCACTGCATCTTCAACTTTGCACCCACCACCACTTCCATTCTGGGATTTCCTCTTTTTTTCCGCCAGTATTTCATTTAATGCTGCCTCCCTCACCCCCATTCAATTAAGGTTTGATCCTGTCTCTATGCAAGTATTCTTTTCTGCTGCCACTGTTCTGTCCCCATCTCTCTGTCTACACCTGCATAGAAGCCCTCAGAGGCTGCTCCTCCTCCAGGCACCTCTGAATCACTTGATTCTCAGAGCTGCTTCAACTTGTGCCAGAAGTAAGAGTCTACAAAGGCTAAGTCTGTAAGTGCAGGATCACTGGGGCACACTGTGGCCATATACCATCCTGCTTCCTAAAATGGGGGCCATTATGCTAGAGTTACAGCACTTGTGCAATGGGAATTCACAAGTGACTGAATATGGCAGCTTTCTGTCCCTTTCACCACCAAACCACTGCGGACAGGACCAGGCAGGAAGAGAATCTGAACCTGTATTATAGACCTTAAAAAAAAACAAAAAACTAGTTTAACAGGACTGAAAATACCATCATCATCCAGTTTTGGCAGGCTAACTTGAAATATTTTATAGTTCTGTTGTCTTCATGGATCGGTCCTCAGTGTATAGGCTGAAAGATTTTTTTGACATTATACTGAATTGTTAAATCATCAACACAGGAGCATAAAAACAGACTTTGCATGATCACCCTCAAGAGGTGCTTGGAATACAATATTTTTGTTTCTCTTTCTTTGTGCCCATCCCTGTTCCTCTGGAACCGATTCCTACTTATCTCTTACTATTTTTTTTACTTTTAATATGTATTTACAAGCTTCATTATAGCACAGCTACCTCTACATAGAGCCTTGTATTACAAAAAAAACAAACATCCCTACAACATTTCTTCTGAAACTAAAAATATGCTTACATGCTAAGAAAAAAAATCTTTAAACACTAAGGGCTCGTCAACACTGTGAGGTAACACACTCCATGGGGGTATGATTTCTAAAGCACACTAACATGCTGCACATTAATTGGTCCCAGTGACCATAATCATGCCCTTTAAGGTAGTGCTGTTTGAGACAGCATTACATCAAAGTGTACTAGAGAACCTTTAGTATACCCCAGCAGGGTCAACACGGAACAATTAATGCACAACACTTTAATGTGCTTTAGATATCATATCCCCATAGAGCCTATTACCCCACCACGTAGAGAAGCCATATGTGTAACAGCAGCCCTGGTAACAATTGCCATAACAATTTCACACAAAGTTGATGATGGTATTTTCCCCCCCTTATGCACCAGAAAATAATCCTTCTCTCTTCACGTGGCCCTAGGACAACAGACATCATAGTTCCATACCTTGTAGCGAGGTGGGATTGACACTGAATGGCATTCTAAACTGTGTCTGGAGAGAGGAAAAAAGGTAGTGGCAGGGGACAAGGCAGAGGAGGCTACGTGCTTTAAATATTTTCTTCTCAATAAGGATTTTGAGATTTATTAGTGCTGCTGGGCTGACTGGAGATGATGTCTCCTCTATCTTTGGAAGTGCTATAGCAGCAGCCGCTGCCAACAGCATGTTTCAAACTTGACTTGGAAAGGCCACTTCCACCATACGTATTCTTCAATCTGTACTCCCATTCAGTCATTAACTTCTATCACCCAAAGTGCCAGTTAAAATACAGATATAGTCAAGACCAGATTTTTCAAGGTACTTAGGCATTGTGATGCTCAGCACATGATACCTAAATGAATTAGGAGCCTAAACCTCATTTTCAAAATGGATTTAGACACCTGGAAGCCAAGATCCCATTGACAGACAATGGGATCTTGGCTCCTAAGTGCTTAAATCATTCCTAAATCATCGCAATGCCTAAATACCTTGAAAAAATCCAGGCACAAGAGATGAGACTACATGTCCACTTGTCAGTTCACTTAAGTCTTCAGAAACAACTATCAGAAGATAATGCTTCTCAGTCATTGTCTCTGCAAATCAACACATTTAAACTATGCCTCATATTTCACTGATTTCTGTTCAGTTAACCTGCCCTTTACACTTACAGCATCTCCAGCTATTTTTCTTAAATACAAAGATACAAGTCTGGATGCAAAACGACTCATGCTTAAAATAATACTCACATCTGAACTGTTGGTCTCTTTATATTACATACATTTGGAGGTAAGGAATGAAAAAATGTGACAATAATCTTTGTAAAAGGGGTGTACTGTGTTCTTTTTGTGCGACCACCAAAACCTATCTTGTTTAATATTTTCTTACTGACTTTGCTTGTATCTATCTATAACTTTTTCTCCATTAAGCATCTTCCATTAAATGCATAATGAGGTAGGACTGTAAAAGTCATTGTAAGCTTCAACTCTGGTAAGTGATGAGTCTACAGCTCATAAAAAGTTCATTAGAGTACATATTACCATATTTCAGACAAGGAAAACATGTTCTCAATATGCCTGTACTGATCCTCTTGGCCAACATCTCAGGTTTGTGCACTACAGCAGTTCATCATTAGAACCATTAGGGCTAGTTAAGCCTGGAAGTAATCATGTGCTGCATAAAATCTTCTAAACATTAATTCAACATTTTAACCACATTTATGATGTTCTATTAAATAGAATGTATGAAGCAATTGTCAATGAGTCTAAAGAGGCTTATTCCAGTGAAAAATAAGTATAAATAGACTGCCAAATATTATTTGATCAGGTATCTTCAAGCTCCTATTTTCTTTGCCTTCTTCTTTTGTTCCCTAACGAGCTATACTAAAAGCTGTAACTCAAAATATTTGTAAAACTGCTGCTATCTGTAGCTGTCAATCTTGTGATGGTTTGGAGGGGAAAGAAGTAGAAGTTCATTTTACGTTAGGGGTTTGCTCTACTACCTGCTATTTTCCAAATATTTTATATTTCTCTGTCAGTTTATAGGCCCTGGAACTGTACTTTATATCAGGTTCATGGCTTGGCTGCTTTACTGCCCCGAACTGGTACTGCTGTCATCATTTAGGGCCACAAAGCCCAGTCTGTATTTCTTTCTTGTTCTTGGATTTCTTAAATGTAACTTTATGTTTCCCCATGGGCTTTAAAGTGGTATGGTTGTATATTGTTATTAGCTGGTTGGTTCTCTTCCAACTGTATGTCTGTGTTCATCAGACTGACCCGGACAATGTTACAAATTGCACCGCTGAAATTGCAATCATACCACTTTCTTCCCAAGTAACTTGGATGCATGCAACATACAGTTTCTGCTGCTTACTAGGGTCTTCTTGCCCTGTGTTTACTATCAGTTTGGTCACCCACATAATGTGCTCAGACTTACTGTTACTCTCTTTAGTTGTTGTGTGTACCTTGGATTTGTTTCTTTTCTAGCTGGACAAACACTTGGCTGCAAAATGATTAAATCAGTCACAAATATGACATTATTTCCCATAAGCCAGAAACTTCTGATTGACGTGCCTTCTCCCACAGTAGTTTCACTTCTCAGTACCATTGTCATCTATTGATGTTTTATCTGGTTTTGATTTCTCTTTCTTATGTATTAATGGACAGTTTCTGCTGATACTTTTCCTGGGTTCTAATTCTCTCTTTGGATAGCTCTGCAGCCCTGCATATCTCCAAACTATTCTCCAAAGTCAAGTCAGCTTCGCTTAGCAACTACTCTTACACTTACAAATCTCATATCTCACACACTATGTGGTCTCTTATCAATGAATCTTTAATATTGCAAAATTGCAAGTGCTGCTAACACTTTAAAATCAGTGCTGTACTCATCTACACCCTCCCCAGCTGCATGATCCCATGTAAAGAAATTATCTTTCCACCACTTCATTCTTTCTGAGGTTACAGTGAGTATCAAACAGCCCATAATTGCTTCTGAGGTGCATTGAGCTTAGGAAGTTTCTGAGCATGGAGTCTCATTTATCCCTCTCCCCCTTTCTCCAATCAGTTAACCAAAATTTTATTTTCAAAGCATCCTCTTTATCTACCATAGCAATATATACATGGAGGTTAAATTCTTCTTTCCAGCTCTTCCATGCCAGAGCTAAATTCTTAGCTTCCAGGTCTAATGTCCCTGGAGGCTTCAGCCCTTCCATTGTCTGTTATCAGCCTTGTCTTGTAGAACAAACTGTGTACTCACAGAAGTATTCTGCTATCTGCAGTGGAACTCTGAATGGTCTCTCCTGCTGTCTAGGATTCGATTACCACTACCACCATATTTTGTGCTTCATTATGTCTGGATCATTTGCTGTATAAGATCTCAGTCTGATAGGGTTAATTAACTAACTCCAGCTTTAGTGTGGCTACTTACAATAGGATTTCTTCAGTCTCATGGTTTCTCAGACAGGTCCCAAGCAGGTGTCTCTTCCAAATAGTGCTGCCCCTCTTCCTCCCTCCCCTTGCCCCCGGAAAAAGCATGCTGCCAGAAACAGTTGTTACCCTATGCTGCAGATGTATGGAGAAGGGGTTCTACACATCCAATAGGGCAAGATCTGGGGCCAGGCCTTTGCATCTCCACTCTCTTACCCCTTCCTGCCTCCAACTGCTACAGGCAGACCATCCTCACACCTCTTCCTGCCTCCTAAACACAAGGGATCAAAAATCTATTAATGTCTGTCTATGTCACCTATTCCCACCTGCCCCCAAGTACTCCATTAATTTGTCTCAAGACTGAGCTAGGTGTACCTTTAGCCGTGGTTGGTTAGTCTTTATTCCACAACTAGGTATTCATTTAAATAAATTCATTAAAGTTATTATTTTCAGTTCAGTATCACTTTTGCTACTGGCTAAAGCAGGGGTCTCAAACATGTGGCCCGTGTTTTTTTTTTACCCCCAGGCAGTTCCCACCGCCAGACAGTTGTTCTGGTGGCGGGAACTGCCTGGGGGTAAAAAAAAAAAAAGCGGCGGGAATTTCCTGGGGATAAAAATAAAATGAAATGGGGGGGCAGGGGTGGGGCATGGGGAGCCTGGCAGGCCGCAGGGAAGAGCTCCGCGGGCCGCATGGGAAGAGCTTTGCGGTTTCTGGGAGGGAGGGGGGAGGAGCAGGAAGCTGTGCGCACAGGGGAGGAGGCGGAGAAGGGGCGGGGCCTAATGGAAGGGGTGGAGTGGGGGCGGGGGCAGCGAGGGTGCTGGGTCAGTCATGCGGCCCTCGGGTCAATGCACTAGTCCTCATGCGGCCCTCGTGGTAATTTGAGTTTGAGACCCCTGGGCTAAAGGGTAGGAATTAGAAGATGAGCAAACAAAGAATTGCAGTAATCAAGACAAGATGAAACAGGAAAAAGAATTAAAAGGAGCATTTGTCCAACCGTAAGGCTCAGCTCCCTAGGAAGGTTGCAGCCTCCTCCAGGAAAGGCCCAAATAGGGATAAGCAAGCATGAAAATGTCTTTCTTGAATAATGATTTTCAATTTCATAGATGCAGACCTACTGTTGTGTGGAATACAGTATCAACATTTCTGCTTTCATCAGGTTTTTTGCACCACGTTTTTGTTGCTTGAGTTTTTCATGCCAGCCCAGACTCATGAAGACAGTATAAGTGTCTCTCATGTTTAAAAAGTTGCTTCCTAGAGCATAGCCCTCAGCTGATTTTCCACAGCAGCATCAATGCAAGCCTAATAATTTTAATTTCTCAAAGTTCTAGTGGGATGTGGATTGAATAACTAAGAAACAGAATGATCCCATAGTAGGTTTTACCCTTCTCTGTTCCTTCATCTACACAATTCAGATTTCTCAAAGTAGTAAACAGGCCTCTAAAAAGCCCATGCTTGTCTCTTTCTTTGTATCTGTCAAGGTGTGCAATCCACAGAAACGTGCTCAAATACACACAGGAGCACTAGGAATATTTGACAAACCCTTTATATCTCAGCAGATAAGAGTAATATATGCAACACCCTCAGGCCTGGTCTACACTAGGACTTTATGTCGAATTTAGCAGCGTTAACTCGATTTAACCCTGCACCCATCCACATTACGAAGCTATTTATTTCGACATAAATGGCTCTTTAATTCGATTTCTGTACTCCTCCCCGACGAGGGGAGTAGCGCTAAATTCGACATGGCCATGTCGAATTCGTGTTACTGTGGACGGAATTCGACGCTAATAGCTCCGGGAGCTATCCCACAGTGCACCACTCAGTGGACGCTCTGGACAGCAATCCGAGCTCGGATGCTCTGACCAGCCACTCAGGAAAAGCCACGGGAAAATTTGAATTCCTTTTCCTGTCTGGCCAGTTTGAATCTCATTTTCTGTTTGGACATCGTGGCGAGCACAGCAGCACTGGCAACGATGCAGAGCTCTGCAGCCGTGGTGACCATGACATCGCAGAATAGGAAGAGAGCACCAGCTTGGACAGATCGGGAAGTCTTGGACCTGATCGCTGTGTGGGGCGATGAGTCCGTGCTTTCGGAGCTGCGATCCAAAAGACAGAATGCGAAAATTTATGAGAAGATTTCCAAGGCAATGGCGGAGAGAGGATACGTCCGGGATGCAACGCAGTGCCGCGTGAAAATCAAGGAGCTGCGACAGGCATACCAAAAAACCAAAGAGTCCAACAGACGCTCCGGATCGCAGCCACACACATGCCGTTTTTACGAGGCACTGCATGCTATGCTCGGTGGTGCTGCCACCACTACACCACCAGTGTCCGTGGACTCTGACGATGGGGTCTTATCTACGGCCACGTCGTCTGACATTTTCGCAGACGGTGAAGAGGAGGACGAGGCAGTCGACAGCGCTTTAAACGCTGATTTCCCCGACAGCCAGGATCTGTTCATCACCCTCACCGAGCTCCCCTACGAACCCTCCCAAAGCAGCAGCCCAGACCAGGACCCAGGCGAAGGATCGTCAGGTCGGTGTTTTAAATATTTATTTTGAATAGAATAGGCATTGGTTTCTTATCAATGTGTTTTTATTGCTTGCTTTGCAATAGGCGCTTCAGTTTTCAATCTTTTCGAAGGCAACTACTCGAATAGTCTGTCAATATGTATGGGGATAGAGGAGAAATCCCCATCGGAGATCTCCGCGAAACTCTCCTGTAGGTACAGTGAAAGCTTTTGCATCAGGTTCCCAGGGAGAGCGGCCTTACTATCTCCTCCATGGTATGATACTTTTCCGTGCCATGCAAGCTGCAGGTACTCTGGTATCATTGCCTTGCATAGCATGGCGGCATACGGCCCCGGGGTTTGCTTGCATTCACGCAGCATGCGGTCTTTCTCTGTCTCCGAAATCCTCATCAGAGTGATATCGGTCATGGTGCCCTGGTTTGAATGGGTGTTTTTGTTAGTATAGTGACTCCTTGATTTTTCCTTTAAAGAACGACAACCGGCGGTTGGCAGACATGCGGGGGGGTGGTAGCAGTGAGGCTAACCGCAGAAACTTTGCGGTGCGCCGGCAGGGAGAGTTCCCTGAACCGGCCACGCGGAGGGGGTGGGGAGGCTAGGCGAGCCGTTAACACACAGGCGTACGCAGGCAGGGAGAGCTCCCTCGACCGGCCACGCGGAGGGGGTGGGGAAGGTAGGCGAGCCATTAAAACACAGCGGGTCGCGGGCAGGGAGAGTTCCCGGTACCGGCCCCGCGGAGGGGGTGGGGAGGGTAGGAGAGCCGTTAGCACACAGCCATGCGCGGGCAGCCAGAGTTCCCTGGACCGGCCACACGGAGGGGGTGGGGAGGGTATCTGAGCCGTTAGAGCACAGCGGAGCACAGGCAGGCAGAGTTCCCTGGAACGGCCACGCGGAGGGGGTGGGGAAGGTAGGCGAGCAGTTAAACCACGGCGGGTCGCGGGCTGGGAGAGTTCCCGGTACCGGCACCGCGGAGGGGGTGGGGGGGGAAAACGTGTGTGCGAGCCCTTGTAGCCGAGCGGTTTTGCCGGCATCAGGAACTGGCCACCGCTAGGAACTGTGCTTGAAACATGGGAGTACCGCACTGCTGTGAAGTTAGGTCACAGCAGTCCAAAGGCACTGGCTTACCATGGTCTCCAGGGAGCAGTTTTGCAGTGTCCAGGTCCGCTTGGGTGATCTGAACACCAGGACCCCTGGCAGTTAATACAAATACATAATATTCGACCTTGTACTGAATGCACATGTGATAGATAGTATGCATGGTCTTGTTCACAGGGAAAGAGTATAGGCATTGTTCGGGAAAATGTATCTTTCTGAGGAATTCACTCCCTTTCTCCCATCCCACAGCTGCGAGTGTCTCCCTCCCTACCCGTGGATCGCCCTCCCAGAGGCTTGCTCAGATCAGGCGGCGCAAAAAAAAAACCCGGGACGACATGTTTTCGGAACTGATGGTCTGTTCCCGAAATGATGCTGCACAGCGGAGAGAGGACGTCTCAAGGTCCGAGCGAGCAGTCAGCGAACGGGAGCAGAGGGCTGAAGCTCGCGAGGACAGGTGGCGGTTGGAAGATCAGCAGACGACTCAAACGTTGCTTGGACTAATGCGGGAGCAAACTGATACGCTCCGCCGCCTTGTTGACGTTCTGCAGGAACGGAGGATGGAGGAAAGGGCACCTCTGTATGTTCTTTCCAACCACCCTCCCCTGCCACAAAGTCCAATTTCCCCCTCACCCAAAGTCAGTAGAACAAGGGGAGGCAGGGGCCGAGGAAAAAATCACTCCACCCCTGCGGACTGCTCCAGTAGCAGAAGGCTCTCCTTTCCAAAAATATAGATGGGACCTTGACTTCCCTCCAAACGCACCCCACCCCAGCCGCCGTCCAAGTGTCCATCCTAACATTTTGCTCTCCTTAATAAAAAATTGTGTTCTGAACAGTCCTGATTCCTTGACTGTCTTTCAAAGGGCTGTTGTATTGTGGGGGAGGGGAGGGGTGGTTTGTGATTTCAGACGATAGTCGCAGATAACAGGGTGGGAACAGGGGAAAAGGTTCATCAGAAAGTCAAACTCACATTGCATTCACTAGGCACAGTTGCCATTCTAGGAGGGGGTTTTCCTATTCTCTATGGGGTGGGGGCTGTCACTTTCAGGTGGTGGAGGGTGGCTGCAGATCGTTGGCGGCAGGCAATAGCCTGCATGACAGATCCATGCAGCAGGGGATCAGTGGCCGCAATCCCCTGCAAAGAAGTCACACAGGCCCCCCCTCACAGACTTCCGAACAGGAGTGGTTGCAGGCTCCGTTGAAACAAGCAGTACACCATTGCGGACTGCTCAGGGAGCAGGAGCCTGTCATTCCCCGAGTTGGGAAGCGCCCTTTCCATCACTCCACCCGCTCCCCAACCGCGGTATTTGTCCCAGTCTCAGCACTTTACCGAGAAATCATTAATAAAGAAGACGGTTTTAATAAACAATGTTTCCTTTATTATACTTTTAAACCGGGGACTGAAGGGGGGGGAAAGGGTGCTGGTAATTGTAGAGGATAGACAATGGTCACCGGGTAAAGAAACGGGGGCTGGTTCACCTTCACTTTTAACAAGCGAAACAGTCACTGGTTACCCTGCTCGCTCTGGAATCTAGCTTTCAGAGCTTCCTGGATGCGCAGCGCGTCCCGCTGTGATCTTCTAATCGCCCTGGTGTCCGGCTGTGCGTAATCAGCAGCCAGGCGACTGGCCTCAGCCTCCCACCCTACCATAAACGTCTCCCCCTTGCTCTCGCAGAGATTGTGGAGCACACAGCAAGCTGCGATCACAATGAGGATATTTGTTTGGCTGAGATCGGAGCGAGTAAGTAAGCTTCGCCATCTCCCTTTCAGACGGCCAAAGGCACACTCCACCACCATCCTGCACTTGCTCAGCCAGTAGTTGAAGAGCTCCTTTTCAGTGTCCAGGGCGCCCGTGTATGGCTTCATGAGCCAGGGCATTAGCGGGTAGGCTGGGTCCCCGAGGATCCCTGTAGGCATCTCCACATCCCCAACAGTTATTTTGTAGTCCGGGAAGAAAATACCTTTCTGCAGCCGTCTGAACAGACCAGAGTTCCTGAACACACGAGCGTCATGAACCTTGCCTGGCCATCCAACGTTGATGTTTGTAAAACGTCCTTTATGGTCCACTAGTGCTTGCAGCACCATAGAAAAATAGCCCTTTCGGTTAATGTACTGGCTGCCCTGGTGGTCCGGTCCCAGGATAGGGATGTGTGTCCCATCAATAGCCCTACCGCAGTTTGGGAATCCCATAGCGGAAAAGCCATCTATGATCACCTGCACGTCTCCAAGGGTCACTACCTTTGAGAGCAGCAGGTCAACGATTGCATGGGCTACCTGCATCACAGCAACCCCCACGGTAGACTTGCCCACTCCAAATTGATTCGCGACTGACCGGTAGCTGTCTGGCGTTGCAAGCTTCCAGAGGGCTATAGCCACTCGCTTCTGGATAGTCAGGGCAGCTCGCATCCGGGTGTCCTGGCGCTTCAGGGCAGGGGACAGCAACTCACAAAGTTCCAGGAAAGTGCCCTTACGCATACGAAAGTTTCTCAGCCACTGGGATTCATCCCAGACCTGCAGCACTATGCGGTCCCACCAGTCAGTGCTTGTTTCCCTGGCCCAGAATCGCCGTTCCACAGGATCAACGTGACCCATTGCCACCATGATGTCTAGGGGCCGGGGTCCCGTGCTTTGCGAGAGGTCTGTGCCCCTCTCAGAGTTCATGTCCTCACGGAGCTTCCGTTGCCTCCTCGCCAGATTTATCTGCATCTGCCTCTGGAAAAGGTGGACGATAAGGCGCGAGGTGTTGACAACGGACAGAACAGCAGCGATAATCGCGGAGTGCTCCATGCTCGCTGTCCTGTGGCGTCCGAGCTGTCAATCACCAGAAAAGGGCGCGATGTAATTTCCCGCCAGCGCTTTCACGTAGGGAGGGCGGGAGTGTGGGTCGAATGACGACAGGTTCCCAAAACCACCCGCGACACATTTTTGGCCCCAGAAGGCACTGGGGGCTAGACCCAGAATTCCAATGGGCAGCGGGGACTGCGGGAACTGTGGGATAGCTACCCACAGTGCACCGCTTGCATTGTCGACGCTTGCCCCGTTAGTGTGGACTCACAAACTCGAATTAATGTCTTTGGTGTGGATTCGCACGATCGACTTTGTAAAATCGATTTCACAAGTTCGGTTTAAGATAAATCGAACTATTCCCGTAGTGTAGACATACCCTCAGTGGCAAACTAAAAACCTGCAGTTTACTGCTTTCATGGCAGAGATCACTCAAGCCATTTTTTTCTTCTACACAACCTTTCAACCAAATAGCAAAGGAATTATTCTACCATTTGAAGCACTAAAGATAAAAACTGATCCAGCAAGTTCCTTTTACACAAGTCTCTTTATTCAGTCTTCATCAGCTGACAATTAAGAACTATATCACTTTCTCCTAACTAGTAAAAAAAAACAGAACAGAATGACAAATGTGTTTTCCGCCCATATGTTTAAGATAATTAGCAACATTGATTATTTTCTGAAAAAAATATATGAAGAAAGCAGCTCTAACTACTCTCTTTTAAATATATTTATGGTGTAGTAGTGGAGAAAAATATTCTTTTCCATCCCCTAGATGCAGAAAGGTCATACGAAGTCTGAGAACCTTACATTACATTTTCAGGTCTTGTCCCAAAGAAATGTCTTAATCTAGTTATATTCCAAGAGGGTTTTCTTTTTTTTAAGATACAGTACTTTACTTCCTAAAGTGCAGTGCTACATGGAAAAGTGACTCATTAAAAAAAAAAAAAAAAAAAAGGAGTGTGGAGTCCCAAGTTTATTGGCACTCAGTAGTTTCCATATCAAATGTGCTTAGTTTACAAATAAATAGATGTTTTTTTCCCCTAAGCATCAGCCCTGCAAACTCAGCTGGGCTCTTGACAATCAAGCTGGGTTTTTAATCGTGTATCATCTACTGCAATATAATTTCACAAGCCACATTATGTCCTCAGTGACACATTGCTAGCAATGGGGTTGCACAGGTGTTGCTGACTGGAATTTAGTAAACAATTCTGTAGAGAATACACAAGGAAGGTTAGAATCCACTCACCTAGCTGTGTAGTATGCAGTGCTAGCAGAGGCGAGAGTGTAAAAACGTATTTCTAGTAAAGTTGGCAGGTCTGATAGAATACACAAAGTGAAAAGATCTGTTGGGGGAAAAGGTGTTCTTTTAACATAATTACTTTTCAGAGCAGAACTCTAAAATTTTCAAAGTTGTTACTCATCTAGCTCAGCAGTGGATAACTAACTTTAGAAGATAGATTTACAGTCATGCTCACTTAAAAAACCTTGAAGGTGTATACAATGAATCTGCTTGGGTCTCGTAGTCTAGAAGGAAAGGGGACTGAAGGAGGGCCTCTCAGCACCTCATATGTTCAGACCCTATACTTGTTCTGTTTTAAGATGCATTACATAAGTAGGCAGAATAACAGATGTGAAGATAAATTCTTAAAATGTTATAAAGGTAAAAAAAAAAAACCTTTGATTCCATACGCCTTATGATCAAACATTAACAGTCACAGAACAATTATTGAAGTTCCTCCATCTTTTGGCTTTGATTTCAAAGCTGTTAAACCAAATCTTACTTTTGAGTACCATGATATCCTTGCATTCTTTCATAATCACTTTCCACACATTCATTTAATACAATGAACACTAACCCATCAACCATGATCTAAAAGAATCACTGAAAATGTCATTTTTTTGTATATGCACTGTTGTAGCCAGGTTGTTTCCAGGATCTTAGAGAGATAATATGGGTGAGGTAATATTTTTTTATTAGATCAACTTCAATTAGAGAGAGAGACAAGCTTTCAAGCTTACACAGAACTCTCATTGAAGTCTGGGCTGTAAGCTCAAATGCTTGTCTCTCTCACCCATAGAAGCTGGTCTGATAAAAGACATTATCTCACCCACCTCATCTCTCTAACCCTTTGTTTGTTTAATAGTGACATGGTGGTTTCATAGGACATATGTTCATCTCAGTGATACACATAGTCACACACGATCACTGTTGGATCAAACACTAAAATCTATTAATTAAACATACATAATTAATCAAATTGATTGAATGGACAGGAGGCAAGCACCATTGAAGACTTTTCTATACTGCCAAGTATTCAGTTGCCTTCTAGGACCATCTCCTGATAAATTTCTAGTAGCAGAATTCCTGTGGCATTGCAGTTGGAGTTTGAATCTGTCTTCCCCTACTGAAGGGTGGCAACTGTACTGCTGGCATATCTCTCTCTAGCTACACACCATGGTGAATCTGGGCTTGGAAGCAGCTGCCCTAGCTGGCATTCAGGTTCAAATTTCCCCTTTGTCCTAATGCACCCACAGTAAAGCATCAACCCCAGATTTTATATTTCCTCTATTCTGCTTCTTTAAAAGGAAAATAATTGTCAACCTAATGCAGGGGTTCTCACAACACAATTTTTGGTCATGTCAGAGTGCAACCACCAACTCTTGCTGGTGGCCGCTATGACAATTTAAAAAAAAAATCAATTAACTTTAGGAAAAACAAATAAATATGCACATATACATGTCCAAATCATTGTAATTTATTTATGTAAGGTTTGGGTTATTTTGCAGACTCAATAACAACAACGTACAGTTGTCTCTATTCTTTATTGGACCTACACAGACTAGAAACACAAATAAGGTGCTTTGTATGATCTTGTCTTTTTTGTTGTTGTTTCTTTGGCTTTTTTGGTTTCTGTTTTTCTTTTTATAGATTTGCTAGCTAGTAAGTCTGCTTCTGTGAAAAGTGATATTTGTATGTTTGTTAATATCACTTTTCACAGTAGCAGACTTCCTAGCTAGCTGGGAGGCAATGAAAAGTGATATTAACAAACATACAAATATCACTTTTCACAGCTGATTTACTCAGCCCTGGCAAGCGGGGGACAAATTAAGCCTTGGATGGGGAGGTGGTTAGGGAGGCAGTGGGGGGCCAGGGATGATGGGGTGGATGGGTCAGGGGCTGGGGCAGGCAGTGGGGGCCAGAGGCGATGAGGGGGGATGGTGAGCCTGAAGCCCAGTGGCTGGAGCCTGCCGCTGCATGGCTGAAGCTTGCCTCCAGCCACCACAGGGCTGAAGCCAGATGTCTGAGCTCCACCGCCCACAGGAAGGTGAGGAACTCACACTAGTTGTCCGCTCCTCTGGCGTTTGTGGCTCCAGAGAGGGGAAGGGCATATTTGCAGACCTAGGGGATGGGCCAATGCTTCCCCCCCACACATCACCTCCCAGGAGGCTGTGGCTGCAAGAAAAGCCTCTAGAGACGACATCCGAGAAACACTGGAATGTACAGAATCAGAGTTTCTCCTTTTTCCAGTTCTATCCTTCTAATTTCCTCCTTCCTCACAGAACCTACTAGAATGGTGGCTCTCAACTGTGGTCCACCGCTTCTTCAGGGAAAGCCCCTGGTACGCCGGTCTGGTCTGTTGAACTGCCGCATCCTCAAGTTCGGCCAGTCGCGGCTCCCACTGGCCATGGTTCACCGCTCCAGGCCAATGGGGGCTGCGGGACGCGGTGTGGGCTGAGGGATGTGCTGTCCACTGCGTCCCGCAGCCCCCATTAGCCTGGAGCGGTGAACCATGGCCAGTGGGAGCCACGACTGGCCGAACCTGCGGACACGGCAGGTCAACAAACCGGCCTGGCGCGCCAGGGGCTTTCCCTGAAGAAGCGGTGAACCACAGTTGAGAACCACCGTACTAGAACCTAAGGATGTTAACCTCTTGTTACTCCAACTAAGTTAGAAGAAGTGCTACTAACCAGAAATCAACAGAGGAAAAAACAAAATACCCTTACCAAAATCAAGAAAGTTGTTAGTGTGTATCTGTAATGCTTTTGTCTGTCCACATTTGTCTGTCCTTATTTAATTTAATCTTAGTAAAGACTAGGTAAAAACAAATTAAGGATTTTAGGATTTGAGCTTTATATTGCATGTTGCTCTCAACTGGAGCTATGTTAGTCTTGTACTGTGCTAGGCACACTGATGGAGCTTAACTAATAGCTACATTAAAAATATATATTACAAAATGTTAAGGTTGCAAAATCGAACACGGAAAAGCTAGAATATGTCAGAGTTCAGGCTGCCTGTCCAGTTTCAAATTTGGCCCCCTTGAGCATATGAATCTTCATACAGTCTTATTGCACACTGAACTGGTAGTTATTTGATCTTTCCATTTATCCTCATCATTTAACGTATGGCCACAGGCTTATTTTCCACACAACATCCAAATCCTCTATGAATTCAGAATTACTTTCCTTATGGGCTTTTTAAGCTAACCATAGTGTTTGGGTGCTTCACAAACATTTGTGAATGTATCTTTACAACACACCTTGGTGTTATTAATTGGATTAAGAACTGGCTCATCGGTCTCAAAAAGAGCTAACAGGAATCAGTCATCAAGTGGGTGTATTTCTATTGGGGTTTCAGAGGGGATGATTACTGACACTGAACTTAATATTTTTATCAATGATCAAGAAGAAAACAGAATCACCATTGATACATCTGCAGAGAACACAAGAAATCTGGGGTGAGGTAAATAACAAAGAGGATAGGTCACTGAAATAAAGCAATCTAAGGTGAGCTCAGTCAGACAACATGTGTTTTGATATGGCAAAATGTAAATGTATACTTGTAGTATCTTACTGACTAGAAAAGACTGATTTCAAGATAAAGGGTTTATTATGAACAGAAACTATGTTCAGAATGGCGTAACAAAACTTTCTACTACTCTGCATAGCTGCAGCCTGCAATTGACCTGTCCTCAATTTCATTGTTTCTGCCCTTACAGCAGGGGTCTCCAAACTTTATGAGACAAGGGCCATATTAGATTTTTGAAGCAGCTTTGCGGGCCGAAGCAATGGTGAAAGGAATTAAATATATGCAAAAATATACAAAAAATTGTTTAAAAACAACACTACTCTACTGTACTCTACTCTTTCAGTGTTGCATTAAATTCTAAATCAGGTATAAAAGTTAATCGATGCAGGTACTGTGAAATCACACAAAATATTTGTCAATACATTAAAAATCACATTCACGTATTCAAAAATAAAGAAATATTATTTTAGGATTAATGAGAAGTACGCTACTGATGTTTTTCTGACAAAATTGCATTTAGCTGTGGTTCAAAGTTAGCGTTCCCTATCATCAAAATTGATTGTAAATGTTCATCAGACAAGGTCGATTTGTAGTTGGCTCCCCTTTTGGGGGGACACTGGCTCCCAGGGGCACTCACCCCTCTGCACAGCTCAGCTGAGCTCCCCTCCCCCTACCCGCACAAGCTGCTGCCGGCAGCCCCTCCCCCTGCCTGCTCAGCGTGCCTACTCAGCTGTTCACTTCTCTGGTTGGTTGGAGGGCCGGACAAATGGAAGCCCCCGGCCAGATCCGGCCCGCGGGCAATAGTTTGGAGACCCCTGCCCTACAGGAAAGATCTCATCTGAAAAACAAAGACTGCGTCCAGAGCGTACAGGAAGAAATGTGGCATCACTACACTTCCTGGAGGAATTGCTCTATAGCACAAATTCCCCTTTTTGGATCCCTTTCTAAATTTCTTTATTGAACTGAAAAACTACTAAACAAAATTAACAAATTATTACAGATTCAATTTCTGATTTAACAACTCTTCAGGTTGCTCTCCACATCATCAACAGGGCTTGATTGCTGTCAAAGCAGTTCAGCAATTTTTCTGATCTGGTGTACTTTTTAGGCTAGTCCGTTTTGTGACAGACTGTCCAGCCTCCTGGTCAACAACAGGGACACTTTGTGAATTATTTTTCAACTTGTATGTCTGCTCTCATTTCCCTTTTCTCAACCAAGTTGTCAGGTTTCTTGAGAAGATGCTTCTGATTCCATTTTAGATTTTAGTCTTTGTGATCACTGAGTACGAGCAAGGTGACACCTCTGATCACCGTAGCCTTAACTGGCCAGTGCCCATCTTGCCAGATTCTCAGTGTCTTGGTTTTATACCTGGAAGAGTTCAATATGTTGTCTGATTGTACTTCTTTACTCATCTTTTATTGCCAGGGCTCAAGTGGAGAATCATAGAATATTAGGGTTGGAAGCGACCTCAGGAGGTCATCTAGTCCACCCCCCTGCTCAAAGCAGGACCAACACCAACTAAATCATCCCAGCAAAGGCCATGTCAAGCTGGGCCTTAACAACCTCTAAGGATGGAGATTCAACCACCTCCCTAGGTAACCCATTCCAGTGCTTCACTACCCTCCTAGTGAAACAGAGTTTCCTAATATCCAACCTAGACCTCCCCGACTGCACCTTGAGACCATTACTTCTTGTTCTGTCATCTACCACCACTGAGAACAGTCTAGATCCATCCTCTTTGGAACCCCCTTTCAGGTAGTTGAAAGCAGCTATCAAATCCCCCCTCATTCTTCTCTTCTGCAGGCTAAACAATCCCAGTTCCCTCAGCCCCTCCTCGTAAATCATATGCCCCAGCCCCCTAATAATTTTCGTTGCCCTCTGCTGGACTCTCTCCAGGGAGGGAGGGAGGAAGGGTTTGGGTTCCCCTACAAATCTCCACTCCTGCAAAGGGGGCAACTCCCCAAGCAAAGGAGGATAAAGACATTGTAAATCCTCAGGCAAAGACACATCCCACAGACATCTGGATGCGGGCCAAAGACTCTTGTAAGGGATATTGGATTTACATTTTGTTGGAATCTTATTCCCCCTACCCCAGAAGAGGACAGACTCAAGTGGTGACCTGGCCAGAAGACAAAGTTATTATCTACTGGAAAGGAGACCATCACTGCACCAAAGTGACTACCAGCAAGGAATTCTAGAGATGGGGGCGGAAATTGTGAACCAGGCACCTAACCGCTATGTACCACTAGTAATCACATTCCATCACTAGGTGACTTTCCACATTGCAGCAATGTAGCTCTATAGTTGAGTAGTACTACATATGGATCTTCTCTTGCATCCATGGCTTTTTTGAGCAAGTTCTTTTCTGTACATACTCCTCATTCAGCTAACCCATTAGCTTGAGGACATCTAGGACTAAATATTTCAGGATGAAAGTCACGCATTTTGGCAAAGCCAAGGGATTTCCTATTCTTGAACTGTTATCCGTTATCAGTTATTTCTGTTCTGGGAATTCCATGATGTGCAAATACAGACTTAATGTTCCTAAAAACTGTGGCTGCTGTGGTATCTTCAAGTTTGATTACTTCTGGGAAATTGGTAGTCTATTATAGCTAGGCGTGCATGCCTTTCCAAGTTAAACATGTCAATTTTGACTTTGTCCCATGGAACTGGAAGTTGTTCATGCAATAACATTGGTTTAGTCTGTGGGGAATCTCTATATTTTTGACACTCCATACCTGCTCACCATTGCTTTGATGTTACTATATATGTCTGTGGCCAGACTACAACTTCACTAGTTCTCTTTTTTTTTTTTTTTTAAATTTGGTCATTCCCAAGTTACCTTCATTTGCTTGTTACAATGTTTTGCCTTTCATCCCTGTGGGAACCATGATCTCCAAGAGCTCTCCTGAAATCTGAAAGCTCATTCGTATAGTGGGAATAGGCAGCTGAGAAGGTTGATTTTTCCTCACTCAGTTAAATCACTTGTATCACTGCTTTCATCTTCACAGTTTGTCTCAGGTTCATTCCAGGTGCCTAGAGATACAGAAGGTGACTTATGTCCACATGTATGTTTACTGTTTGTTCCAGATCATCAAGCTGTATATTGTCAGATGCAGCATGTGCTCTTGAGAGGGTATCTGCCATTGCTACACTGCATCCAGGTTAGAAATACAGGTTGGTTGGAGGGCCGGACAAATGGAAGCCCCGGGCTTAGTATAGTTCTGTATTTTCAAAAAGCCGTCACTTGGATGGTGTTTCTCCAAATCACTTTTTGTGTATTGCAATCAGTGGTTTGTGGTCTGTGTCCAAGTGTCTGTATCTGTGTATGTGCCCAAAACCTGCTGATTAATCTCATTTGCTGAAGAATTTGGCTCCTGTAATCTCAGACAATAGTTCACTTTTTGCAGGCAAGTGGAAATGGTTTTATGTTTTTGTGCAGCTCCTTAGGATCCAGACATAGCCAGTGCTGCCGCGTCCTCTCTCTCTCTCTCTCTCACACACACACACACGTTTTTCCCCTACAATTAGTAAGGCTATGTTTATGTCACAGAGATGATGGAAGTCACAGAATCCATGACTCCCAGAGACCTCCATGATATTTCCTGCAGCCCATAGGCCTGAAGCAGAGCTCTGGAGCTGGCAGACAGCAAGGCCCTGACAAGGTTCCAGCAACAGGTGACAGACTCCTGAGGGGGCCCTCCTCAGGGTTCTAGTGACGGGTGACAGCCTCATGGGGGGTGGTGGGAGAGAAAACACCTCAGGCGAGCGGCTGGGGGTGTCACATTTTCTCTTTGGGAAATATGGTCACCCTGCATCTCCCAGCTGCCATGGGTGGAGGGGTAACCCCACAGCTCCCAGCCCCCACAGTGGTGGGGGAAACCATGGAGCCACAGCAGCATAAGTCACAGACAGTTCACGGCTTCTGAGAATTTTTGTTTACTGCCTGTGACCTGTCCGTGACTTTTACTAAAAATAACCATGACAAAATCTTAGCCTTAACAATTACTAATGGGTGAACCCAATATGTTGGTTGTTCTGTTGTGTGAATGGAACTATTTGCTGGCATATTTTGCAGGTCTTCTTTAGCCAATTTCTTACGGCTTCGGGAACTTCTCATGTTCCATGTACCACAGGTTCTGCATCTTCTTTTAACTGTATCTTGACTGGATTCCCTTTGTTACCTTACCATCTACAAAGACAATCATCACAGATGCCTCCTTACTGGGATGGGGAGTGCATGTATGGTACCAGGTAGCTCAGGATTCTCTGACCTCACAGGAATCCAGGCTGCATATCATTTTAAGCTCCTGTTATTACATTTGCACCCCAATGTCTATCTTGTATGTCATGTAAGGGTACATCTACACAGCCCACAGAAACTAGCATCCGAGCCCAGGTTTATAGAGGGTAAGCAGAGGCAGAATGGGATTACACTTTCTGTCCCTGCATTACCATTTCATTCACAATTTCAGCTACAAATGAGGCAGGGCACAGCCGCCAACTTCCTGTTATGTCGGTGGGTGCTGACGCCCGGCGTCAGGGGCGGGGCCCCGCCCCCGACGCTGAGCCCCGCCCCCGACGCCGGGTGACATTGCGGGGCCCCGCCCCCGACGCCGGGTGACATTGCGGGGCCCCGCCCCCGACGCCAATGCAACGTTGCCCAGCGTCAGGGGCGGGGCCCTGCAACGTCTCCCAGTGCTCCGGTGAGTTTGCCACGGGTCCGGGGCGGGCGGGGAGTTGCCGGTGGGTGCAGAGCACCCACCAATTTTTCCCTGTGGGTGCTCCAGCCCCGGAGCACCCACGAAGTCGGCGCCTATGAGGCAGGGAGTCCTACAGGTAGCAGTTTCATTCACTGCACACCCTTGATTCATCACTTGGTCAACATCCATTTAGATTTACTGCAGATACTTCTACCACTTCAGCTAATGGAGCAGATGATAGTTGAAGCAGACATATTCTCTTAATTGACAAACCACTAGAGGAGAGGTTTTTTTACTGGTTACAGCTCCCTTTTGTCCTCATCTGTCCCTCCCCCAACCTGTCTCTTTTCTGTCTTTGACCCCTCCTGCTTCTGTCCCTGCAGACTGACCCGTTTCACTTCTGTTCCTGTCTCTCTCAGGTCTCTCTGCTCCTCAGTCCTGTGCAACCAAGGCTGATTGCTTCCTCCTCCATGCTGTCTGGGCACCAGCCCTGGAAGGAGAGAGAAAGAGAAGACTCCTGGCTCAGCTCTCGTGTCCAGCACCACAGTGGTCCCTGGAAGCCAAGGGAAGCATCTGCAGGAAAAATCCTGCTTAGCCCGAGGCTCGTTGTTGGTGCCTGCTCAGTAGATGGAATGTTTGAAGAATTTTCCTGACAGCTTGTAGCCAACCTTTATTGAGCATGTGCTGACAACTACTTTTAGTGGTGTGCAATTCAGCTAACTTGTATGGATTTTCACTGGAATGGTAACAAGCACCTGTAACTCCAAGGTGACCTTTGCCAAGTTTCAAATTCCAAATCAGGGAGACATTAGAGCTTCTCAGCAAAAGGGTGCAAGGTTTTTAAACCTGGCAAAGCATTTTTCCTATAACAGTCTTTGAAAACAACTGAAACAGTTTTGATGAAACTTAAAAAAAATTGTTTGAGGTAGACTCTCAGCATGCTAAATTTTATCCCAAACAGTTAAACATTGCCAAATGTATAAATAATTCAAAACAAGATCTTATAAAGGAAAGCAACCTTAACTATAACAACACTTTCACTTCCATATTTAAGATTCACCTTAACAGATTTATAATTTTGCAAGTGTATTCAAATATGCATACCAATTTTGAGAGTTAAGTATGTATAAATAAAAATTCTAACATTCTCCTGGTTTTCAACTTAAAAGCTTGTATGAAATTCAAGTTTCCAAGTATAATAGTTTTAAGGGGATTGCTATGTACAATGTATATATTATAATAAAATAATAATATCACCTGTAGTTTTACTATGCCTTAAAGTAGCATAAAGAGCTTTTACTCATGCTGAATAGCATTGCCTGCAATTGGACAACCTCTGTGAATAAAGCTATTCACTTTTGAAAAATTTAAACTAATCATTTTAGTTTTAACTGTTGCTATGTCACTATATGGCATTTTATGTCAATCACATTGTCACCTTCTTTAGGTATATTCCATGTTTTCTATAACTACAGGAAATCAATGACTATTTCTAGACGTTCCTTCCACTTCAAAAATAAAACCGTACAAAAATGGAAGGTTATTGATTAAAATTAATGTTTTGAAAGACTAAAAATATCTACTCAAAGTGAGTAAGGATTAATTTTATGAGGCAACACAACTTAGTATCATACAAAATAAAATTAATAACTGTGTGCCTCCAGGAGTAAATATGGACTCAGGTACAAATGTATTTCGTCTAGGGTGCATAGTTAGAACAAACAATACAAAACTTCACAGTATCTATAAGCTGGTGGGCATCCTGTCCTTGCCAAATCAATATATGTATATTTCATGTGAATTACAAATATTACATACAGGAGTATATTTTGCTGACTCGGTGTACATTCAACTCCTATTAATAGGGGGTTTGGCGGTAGAGCTCTGTTTGGTGGCAGGAGGGATTACTGAGAAACTGAATTCTATGAGTTTCAGGCAAAGCTCTCACCCAAGCCTGGGTAAGAATTTCTTGAAACCCACTCCCAAATCCTCTTTTCAGACCCTCTCCCTCAATAGTCTTTTCCCCAAAGGCTCAGACATTGCCTTTTAGCAATCAGATTCCACTCCAAATGGCCACACCTTGTTATAAACAGCCACATGACCATTCTTAGAATATAGCCAAACTGAACAGGAAAATCCTAGAAAATGAGGTGCTGCCATTGTTCATAGGAAAGGAGAATGTTACAAAGGAAATGGAAAAGAGGGACCTAGAATCTGTGAGGGGACAAGGAATTGATGAATAACATCAGTTTTGTATTAAATTCAATGTTTAGGTGAATTGTTTATTACTAGGGCTGTTGATTAATCACAGTTAACTCAGCGATTAACTAAAAAAAATAACTGTGATTAAACTGCACTGTTAAACAATAGAATAACAACTGAGATTTATTAAATATTTTTGGATGTTTTTCTACACTTTCAAATATATTTATTTCTATTACAACACAGAATACAAAGTGCACAGTGCCCACTTTATATTATTTTTATTACAAATATTTGCACTGTAAAAATGATAAAAGAAATAGTATTTTTCAATTGACCTCATACAAGTACTGTAGTGCAATCCCTTTATCGTGAAAGTGTAATTTACAAATGTAGATTTTTTTTGTTACATAGCTGCACTCAAAAACAAAACGATGTAAAACTTTAGAGCCTACAAGTCCACTCAGTCCTACTTCTTGTTCAGCCAATTGCTAAGACAAACAAGTTTGTTTACATTTACGGGAGATACTGCTGACTGCTTCTTATTTACAACGTCACCTGAAAGTGAGAACAGGTGTTCGCATGGCACTTTTGGAGCCGGCATTGCAAGGTATATACATGTCAGATATGCTAAACATTCATATGCCCCTTCAAGCTTCGGCCACCATTCTGGAGGACATGCTTCCATGCTGATGATGCTTGTTACCAATGTGAGATTTCTAACGTTAGCTACAGCACTCGACCCAAGGTTTAAGAATCTGAAGTGCCTTCCAAAATCTTAGAGGGACGAGGTGGGAGAATGCTTTCAGATGTCTTAAAAGAGCAACACTCTGATGCGGAAACTACAGAACTGGAACCATCAAAAAAGAAAATCAACCTTCTGCTGGTGGCATCTGACTCAGATGATGAAAATGAACATGCGTCGGTCTGCTCTGCTGTCTGGTCACTCTAGCTCTGCTTTGGATCATTATTGAGTAGAACCCATCATCAGCATGGAATGGTGGTTGAAGCGTGAAGGGACATATGAATCTTTAGCGCATCTGGCACATAAATATCTTGTGATGCCAGCTACAACAGTGCCATGCAAACGCCTGTTCTCACTTTCATGTGACATCGTAAACAAGACATGGACAACATTGTTGCCTGCAAATTGTAACCAAACTTGTTTGTCTGAGCAATTGGCTGAAGTAGGACTGAGTGGACTCTAAAGTTTTACATAGTTTTATTTTTGAATGCAGTTATTTTTTGTACATAATTCTACATTGGTAAATCCAACTTTCATGATAAAGAGATTGCACTACAGTACTTGTATTAGGTGAATTAAAATATACTTTTTTTTTTTGGTTTTTTTACAGTGCAAATATTTGTAATCAAAAATAAATATAAAGTGAGCACTGTATACTTTGTATTCTGTGTTGTAATTGAAATCAATATATTTGAAAATGTAGAAAGCATCCAAAATATTTAAATAAATTGTGTTCTGTTATTGTTTAACAGTACGATTAATTGTAAATAATTTTTTAAATCACACAATTAATCATGATTAATTTTTTAATCGATTGACAGTCCTATTTATTACTTTCTCTTCCATTTCTCCATTAAAATTCATCCAACTTTGTGAACTGCTCTGAGCAGTGTCTGTCACTAGGTAATTAAAATGTCACGCTTACCTTCCAAATGTTACTATAAATGGAGGCGTTGCTGCAGGTGAATTTGACTGCTTTATTAATCTCTAAATTATCATAATATCTTAAAACAAAAATCAAACAAAACCTCTTGCTATCAAAATTCTGACAAACAGACTTTTGTTCTAAAGCACAGTGAAGATTTATGCCCACAAGGGGGGCTCAACAGTATGAATACTTTCTAAAGATTTCAGCTTTATTTTCTGTTTTTCAAAAATAAACTATAGAAGAAGTTCCTTTGCTTAAGAAACTCCAATGTATTTCTTCAATATGTTACTTTGTAAATTTAATCACTAATTTCATTCAAGTATTTCAAGTTATTTAATGTTAAATGATACATCAAAGATTAAACTGTTTAGAATTATTTTTACAGCTCTAGCCTTGAGGGAAGATCACAAGTTATGTACATTAAATAATTTGATAATTATGAGCTTTTAGAAACACACACATATATAACACAGGGTTTTGGCCAAACACTTAATTCCAAATGTTTAAGCAAAGAAAACCAGACGTGTTCAACTTACTATTACAACAATTTCAAAAGCAATACTAAAACAATCCACTCTGCACTCTTTTGCTCAGAAAAAACTCCCAGTGATGCCCAGGAGAATTTTACCTTAGTAAATGGGTGGCAAACAGGGCTGACACAGCTAGCTGGATTAAAATAGGTAATGTTCTCTCAGAAATTCTCAAGACAACACAAATAAATCTTTTATAATTAGAAAATAAATATTACGTAAGCATATCCTTCTGGACTTCACCCAACAACAAGTCTAAACCATCTACTCCTCAACATTATTTTATCTCACATGAATTTCACAAAATCTCTGTTTCCTTCACCCCAACTCTTTTTCCCCCTTCCAACTCTGTACAACAAAATTGTAAATGGTTCGTTCACACTGCAGTTTATTTATAACAACATATCTGATGAAAAAAATAAGGTGCAACATCAGAGACTCAAACAAGTATATATATTTTTTAATTGCACTCCTCGGTATTTAGCACATTTCAACACCAAAATCCAGAACACAAATTGTTGCTAGGATTCACCACAGAAACCCGAATGGTAGCAGGCAACCCCACAGACTTGAAAGTGGTAAGTCTTATTTGCAGTAGGAAGAAAGGCAGGGGCAGATGTATTTTGAGACATTACAGATGGTGTTCCCTTTAAATTCCAATAAATGTTAACTAATAAAATGTTTTTTTACTTTTGCACTAAAAAGAGGAGAAACCTATTTTCTGCTGTCAATGATGCTGTCCCCTGTACCCGAAGACAAATGGAATCAGTTTTCCAAATGGTAACACTATCATACCCAATTTGAAAGGGAAATAATTTAACATCTTTTAACTAGCAGGATGACAAATTAAATTTTTAATGGCTATTATGCATTAGTGTTACTGCACTTGCATCTTGTTTTCCCTAATGAACAGCAAATGAATTTCTACCTATTGTAGCTCAACTTGTACTTCAGATGGAACTCAACCTTTATTTATGGAATCTGATGTTGACAGAGAATCTTGAACATAATCTTGATTTGTAGTATAGTATCTTTTTACAGTTGGTTTTATAGATACTTGTACCTAAAAGGAATGGTACTTCTATCTTATGATTCTCCTACAACCTTTAACCAATACTATTTTCATCAAAGCAGGAAGATTCCTTGATGCTCAGCAACTACAGTTTCCATTTTTAAGTCAGTCATACATACACACACCTCCCCACCCACCCCTTTTGAAAGGAACTCTCTGTTCCAAGCCAAAGAAACATTTGTGAAAATGATCCACAATTCCTGTGGTCAGTACGTTAATTCTCAGCAAGAGGGATACTGCTATCACAGAAGCTATCCACTCCAGCAGTTGCCATTAGATGAAACAAAACTGAACATATATCATGCAGCACCATTAACCACTGAGTAACAGAGCTGAAGACCTTTGTTGTTAAAATGCTTCTGTTAACTCTTCTTGTGTGATCATCAGGACAAGAGGGCTTCTGAGTGAAGAAATCCATAAGAATATAAAATAAACTGGAGTCCAGAATATGGGAAATATCTTGTACTATGGCTATTTTGATGTCCCCACATTTCTGGAGTCAGTGGGGGGATAAGGCAGGCTTCCTACCTGTCCTGAGTCCGTGCTGCACCCCAGAAGTGCCCAGCAGCAGGTCCAGCTCCTAGGCGGAGGCAGCTCTCCTGCGTGCTGCTCTCACTGTAGTTCCTGGCCAATGGGAGTGCGGAGCCAGTGTCGGGATGGGAGCAGCGCGTGGCGCCACGTGGCCCCCTTGCCAAGGATCCGGACCTGCTGGCTACTTCAAGGGCACAGCGCAGAGCCAGGACAGGTAGGGACTAACTTGCCTTAGATCTACACCACCACAGAACGGAGTTTGAATGGCCCAGTTGGCGGTGCTGACTGGAGCCGCCAGGGTCCCTTTTCGACTGGGTGTTCTAGTAAAAAAACGGACATCTGGTCACCCTATCTCCCCCTTGCTCCCTTAAAATGACAAACAGCCAGCCAGTTCTGGGAGGACCAGAAGGTGGATAGAAAACTGGCTAGATGGTCGGGCTCAACGGGTAGTGATCAATGGCTCCATGTCTAGTTGGCAGCTGGTATCAAGTGGAGTGCCCCAAGGGTCGGTGCTGGGGCCAGTTTTGTTCAATATCTTCATTAACCATCTGGAGGATGGGGTGGACTGCACCCTTAGCAAGTTTGCAGATGACACTAAACTGGGAGGAGTGGTTGATACGCTGGAGGGTAGGGATAGGATACAGAGGGACCTAGACAAATTAGAGGATTGGGCCAAAAGAAATATGATGAGGTTCAACAAGGACAAGTGCAGAGTCCTGCACTTAGGACAGAAGAATCCCATGCACTGCTACAGACTAGGGACAGAATGGCTGGGCAGCAGTTCTGCAGAAAAGGACCTAAGGGTTACGGTGGACGAAAAGCTGAATATGAGTCAACAGTGTGCCCTTGTTGCCAAGAAGGCTAACAGCATTTTGGGTTGTATAAGTAGGGGCATTTCCAGCAGATTGAGGGACGTGATCATTCCCCTCTATTCGGCACTGGTGAGGCCTCATTTGGAGTACTGTGTCCAGTTTTGGGCCCCACACTACAAGAAGGATGTGGATAAACTGGAAAGAGTCCAGCGGAGGGCAACAAAAATGATTAGGGGGCTGGAGCACATGACTTATGAGAGGCTGAGGGAACTGGGATTGTTTAGCCTGCAGAAGAGAAGAATGAGGGGGGATTTGATAGCTGCTTTCAACTACCTGAAAGGGGGTTCCAAAGAGGATGGATCTAGACTGTTCTCAGTGGTAGAAGATGACAGAACATGGAGTAATGGTCTCAAGTTGCAGAGGGGGAGGTTTAGGTTGGATATTAGGAAACACTTTTTCACTAGTAGGGTGGTGAAGCACTGGAATGGGTTACCTAGGGAGGTGGTTGAATCGCCTTCCTTAGAGGTTTTTAAGGTCAGGCTTGACAAAGCCCTGGCTGGGATGATTTAGTTGGGGTTGGTCCTGCTTTGAGCAGGAGGTTGGACTAGATGACCTCCTGATGTCCCTTCCAACCCTGAGATTCTGTGACCAAGTGTAATCACTTGTAAACCTTGGCTACACAGTACGACAAATATACCAGACAGCCAATTTAATCTAAGCAAGACAACTTTTAACACATTTCTGTTGAAATACAATTATGCTGTCATTTGAGGCAGGGCTGCATTTCAGTGGTGCTAAATGTATTTGTAAAAGACATTAATCAAAAGTTATTATACACATCCAAATAATCTTTCATTTATACAGTATAGTACTGTGGTTCTCAACCAGGGATACATGTACACCCGGGGGTACTCAGTCTTCCACCGGGGGGGGGGGAGGGTGTCATGGGATGGGTATAGGGGGTTTTCAATTGCAGGGTCGGCATTAGGGGGTCACAAGCAGGGCAATTGCTTGGGACCCCAAACCACAGGGGGCCATGCGAAGCTAAGTTACATGCTTCAGCCCCAGGCTCACAAGTGCAAAACAGTTTCAAATATCACACTGAAATGTAAGTACAATATTTATATTCCAATATATTTATTTTATAATTATATGGTAAATAGTATGCTATAATTTTTATGTCTGATTTTGTAAGCAAGTAATTTTTAAGTGAGATGAAACTTGGGATATGCAAGACAAATCAGACTCCTGAAAGGGGGACACTAGTCTGGAAAGATTGAGAACCACTGTTATAGTATAGTAGTGAACATCATTCAGGAATTACTATTTACTAAGCATTTCCAAACAGTAGTTTCTAAGATACTGTAATTATTTCTAAGTATAGGGAGAAACAATGGTATATCAGACATTACAGCAGGGATCGGCAACCTTTGGCACGCAGCCCGACAGGGTAAGCCCCTTGGCGGGCCGGGCCGGTTTGTTTACGTGCCGCATCTGCAGGTTCGGCCGATCACAGCTCCCACTGGCTGTGGTTCGCTGCTCCAGGCCAACCGGGGCCACGTGCCAAAGGTTGCTGATCCCTGCATTACAGTATGGCAACCTGTGTCAAATGGTGACCTTCTAATTGTGTCTACCTTATTGGATCTCACAACCTTAAATGTAGTGATGATAATATTAGACATATCCTATGCATCTTTACCACAATGGTTTTCTTCAGAATAAAAAAGCCCTACAACAACTATGTTTAAGGGAGCAAGAGGTAAACAAGCACAATGCAATGTTATAGTAAACCGATGTTTCCCAACCGGTGTACAGTCAGGCTGGAACCGGTGTGCAATGGATTTTTTTGGAAAAACTACATGTGAGAACAAGGGTGGGGGGGAGTCACCTCCTTATTGGCTGTCTGCTTCACTGCCCCACCTTCTCCAGGAGCAACCAATCAGAGCTCAATCTGTCTCTCTTCCCCCGCCCCTCCTGTGAGAGCAATGGGTGGACTCCTCATCTTTCCTCTTGCAGCCCCTGGTCAGAGGTTGGGGGGAAGAGTCCCTGAAGATCAATGTGTGCTGCAGAAGAAAAAAGGTTGGGAACCACTGCAGTAGACATTTCATGAATATTGTGGTTGCCATTTTAAAAAGTCAGCATTTACCAAACAGTTACTATAGAGTATTAACATCAGTGAAAGACTGACACAAGAAGACTGCTTGACAGTACTGGAATGTTAGGAAAAGGGCCCATTGCAATGTTTTTGCCCAAATGAAATTTCAACAAAATATGCTGTTTCACAAAGCTCAAACGTCTCAGGGAGATGTATAGGTTTTTACAAAACTTTCATCAGAATGTTTTTGGTTCTGAGGCACACAGAGAGGTAGACCTGTATGTGGGAAATCCAGGTTTTGAGTCTCTGCTCTGCCTAATTTTGGGTGAACGGGGATGAAAAACTGCTCGGGCAGAGCAGGGACTTAAACCTAGGTCTTCCACAAACCAGAGCAATGCCCTACCCACTAGGCTATAGAGTGTAAGAAATGCAGATATGCACATGCACATTCTCTCACCTATTTCATGAAACTCTTTGAAACATTCCTGGTTTTATTCCAATACAGAACAAAAAGGAATAACTGTTCTCTGGTTAGCTTTAGTTGGGATTAGTCCTGGTGAGCAGAGTACAGAAAGTCAAACATGGCGGCAGCAAAAAAGAAAAGTTTATGCTATGATTATTTATTTGCGGTATATGATTTATCATCTTTTTGGTGTATTTGTTTGTGTTAATACTACTTCACTGTTTCTCCCACCATATCCTACTCCAGAGAGACACTGGTATAAAACCTTTGCAGATTCCCATGTTAAAACTTTTATTTTCAGGGCAGTTCAGTTGGCTATCGCAAATGTCTCTTCTTGCAAAGAATAAAAATCTTTTCATCTAGCTCTTCCCTAGAGTGGAACCCACTAGAGGTGAAGCCCAGCAGGTCCACACTCTAATAATACTCTTCACAAAGCTTTACAAAATCTGACAGTTCATACTTTCCTTGAAGACAGGTTCCACACAGGAGGGAAATCAAAAAATAAAAATGGTAAATTATTGCAAAGTCTCTTTTGAACTGTAAGAAATATAAAATGAACACTGAATGGAAAACAGCCTTTTCTAGCACCGTCTATTTGCCTTTGTGTTTCAAAAGTTATATATGACATGCAGGTATCACAACAAAATGAAAATTCCAATATCAGTGCTAAGGCAAAAAAAAATCGATAAAAATAGACTTGTCAACAGATTGCTTTGACTGAGTGGTGTTTGTAGGAAGCTGAGTAGTTTTTTGACACTGGCACGGGTACGGTACAATTTTTTTCTAGCACTTACAACGCAGATAAAAAAAACAGTCTTTGTACATAGCTCATTTGCCATCACTAAGTTTATACTGTACTGCCTAGCAATACACCTGCTTTTCTTAGATAAAAGGACTCCAGGAGACAAAATACAACATGTTAGATAAGGAACGAACCATTCTTGATCTTCTATGCAGCATGTTAGGCTATAGATATTCAGGCCTGTCTGTAAAGGCCTATACTTAAAGAATTTAGGTATATGTTTATTATTTAGCTAGTTATAGAGGTATAAAAGAAATAATCAAAATCACTGTTTGCCTGTGTAAGGGCCTGCTCTCACTGTAACAGTCTGAGGCCCTGTTTTTAAGCTAAGGCCTTTGGCTAAGCAGTGGGAGCAGCCATAAGCTGGGAAGCCTATGGGCAGATCCTCACATTCCAAACTAGTCACATTGAAATAAGGTGCTATAGGGCTGGTAGGAATACAATCCTGTCCTGATAATGCCTATCACCACCTGATAAAGATGGTTAAAGAAAACTTAGTTTGATAGCATCCTGTCTGGCAAGAAATCACTTCTCAATAGTTGTGGTTGTGAAACCCTCATTTCTGTATGTTTTATCTTTATGGCCCCCACTTTTCTATTGTTAATCTGTCTGGTTCTCTAATTGTTTCTGTCTGCTGTATAATTAATTTTGCTAGGTGTAAGTTAATTAGGGTAGTGGGATATAATTGGTTAGAGAATTATGTTGCAATATGGTAGGATTGGTTAGGTAAATTTCAGTAAAATGATTGGTTAAGATATAGCTGAGAATATTACGATATAAATTAGGGGCAAACAGGAAGTAAGTTGTGATTCGAAAATAAGGAAAAAGGAACTTGGAATTAAGCTTGCTGGAAGTTCACCCCAATAAACATCTAAATTGTTTGCACCTTTGGACTTCAGGTATTGTTGCTCTCTGCTCATGCGAGAAGGACCAGTGAAGTGGGGAGGAGGGGTGAAGGAATAAGCCCTCTAACACAGCATTACTAATAGCATTTCACAAATTGGGAGGTAAAATGGATACAAATAGTGTGCCCCCTGTTCATGTGAACAAACAACAGCTCATTCTTTATTTCTCTTGGGCTCCCAGAATAAAATATAACGCTTGTAATATATAATGGTTTAATAGCCATCTATCACATCACAAAGTTGGTAAACTTAGGCAAAGGACTATACTCAGGGTACCATGGGACAGGTGTTTTACCTTTTTAACTATTATTTACTTCGTTTTGAGTCATTATTTTATTTTTCAAAATTAATTGCATGTTTCCTTCTCTTCTTAATACCAGTTTTCTTTTGTCATGCACAGGTTCAGTTCTTGCGAGTGGGGAAGTATTGCTTCTTAGAGATGCACAGGTTGTGTTTACTTTTCCCAGATTTTTGGTTGGGGTCTTGAGGCAGGGTATTTTTAAATGTTAAGAGGAGCCCCTAGATATGGAACCTGTCCCTTCTTGCTGCTGATACCACCTAGCAGAAGGGTTACAGTAATAAAACTGTGATCAGAAAGTTGTGTCTTCTACATTACTGGTGGAGCTATGGCATTCTGGGAGGGAGAGACATATAAGGGGTCATGAATTGCATTTGTTTGGTGGTATACAAAACAGTTTTCCCTGCAACTTGTCCATTGGCTGCAACACCAGAAGCAAGTGGATATCATAGGAATTCAATTTTGCTCAGACGATTTTGTAAGGTGAAGATCCATCACTCACCCTCTAGTTGGAAAGAGCAACAGATTAAGCTAGAAGAGCCCTATATAATTATCTTCAACTTTTGAAAGTGTGGTGGTAGAAAAAACAGGCTGAGATTTCAGTGACACCCCAGTCATACATCCATTTGTCAGCTTCTCATGAGAAGGCCTACAACTTTCTTTCATGCTGCCTCTTAAATATGGAACAATCTCCATGTGTAAAGCCACTGCATTCTCCTCCTTCAAATCTCTCCATAAAACCCACTCTGCTATGACACCTCTTGGTAACAGACAGTTACAGATTGACTTTTGTGCTGCTTAAAATTGAATACTATTGTTTTAATAAAGGAAATATACACAGGAGGTTTGTGGGAGACTCTTGCAATATGCAGTTAGAACTGTAACACATATGCAATCCAGGGCCTGAACAAGACCATAATTAGTTTATTGTAGTCCTTACTCAAATAAGTCGTCACATGGAAAGGCTTGGAAGAACTACTTGCTTCTTAAGTGTCTGTAGAGGTCTTTACCTTAAGTTGTTCAAAGTAAGAAACGTCTAAGTCAGCATGTTACCTAAAATTATTTAACCATCAGCAAAAGTTTAATACCAAAATAAGAATTAGTCCAAACAAAAATGTCTACTAATACCCCTCAAGGACTGTATTAACATCATGTGTGATAAACAAAAGAAGAATGGAATCAGAAATTAATGGACTAAATTTGGTCTATCAGAAATTAGGCCTAATTGTGGATAAAATTAGGGGATAGGCTATTCTGCTCACCACCCCCTAAAAAAAAGGGAGAGAGACTTTGTGAGGGAATCAGAACACCCAGGTGTAGAAGGAGCAAGCTTGATCATTATCACTGTCACACACATCACCGAGGATTCTGGGATTCACCATAACATTATGCCTTCACTATCATGATCCTGAAAGGCATCCTGATCACACCAGGCCACAGAGAGGGACCCAGAGGACATCACCACCTTCACTGGCTTCAGCTAAATCCTGAACAAAGCTTGGAATATTAGACTTGGTTCCTGCTGTCACCCCTACTTCAGGTGTCATTTTTCTGCCAAACCTTATTTCTTCTCTTTCCTCTCTCTCCCCCCACCACTTGTTTTATTTAATAAGTCTGGCTAAAGTGGCCAACATGTGACCAGTGAAGCAGTTAAAAGCAATGCCCTAAACAGCCCTACGCTGGTATAAGTTTGTCAGTCTCCAAGGGGCTGATAAGCCCATATGCTGTGCCTGTGTTTCTCTAGCAGGTGTAGATAGACATCGGAGTCAGCGCCAGACACAGAAATTGTGTTTTCTATCTTTGCTGTTCTTTTCTTTCCCCTTGTGTGTGCATTTGTCTTGTTTTTCCATTAAGAAAACAGGATCAGACTTTAATACCACCAACAACAATAGCAGCTCCAAACCATCTCGACTTAACTTCTCTTTTCCTCAAAAAGCATAGCTAATACTATCTAAAAGATTGCCAAATATGCATTTTTCCCCTTATTAAAACACTTTACAGCTAAAGGGAAAGGGAATAAAAGATAGTTAAAATGAAAGACTTACTTAACACTTTACATTTTAAATGCTCTGTTTTTCCTTCTTTTTCTGTATCGTTAATGAAAGATACATTTTGCCATATAATACAAGTGGAGTAAAGACTTAGTAGTTAAAACTCTGAGCAAAGTTTAAGTGGTGTGTGTCAAGTAACAGGGTCACATTGACAGCTTTGACTCTGTAGGTGCATTAATTCCATTGAATTTAACACAACAGAGCCCCTCTATTCAGAAAATATTTTGAAACTACTAGCACTATACAGATAGAAAAGCAATCTGATTGAACAAGGATTCCACTGTTGCCCTACATAATAATCACAAATATTTTAATAACAATTAGTATTGGTCACATTATTATCATGCAAATTACTTTAACTATACTTTAAATTGTAAAGTGTGACTATTATCATCTGTAGCTAATACTTTGCACCTATAATCTAAAATATTTATCTTCACACTGTGGTAGTCCAAGGGCTGGTCTACATGGTGTGGCAAAGTGTGCCAGAGGGGTGTGATTTGTAAAATATACTAACTTGCTTCATTCTAATTTCTGAAATAGGACTACATTAACAAAAACTAGGTACCTTTCAGAATACACCGGCAGGGACAACATGGGGCAGTCAGAGCACTCTACAAATCACATCCCTTTTGTGTAGTTTGTTGGTGCTGTGTAGACTAGCCTAAAAATATTTGCCTCTGAATATTTAGGCCAGAGGTGGGCAAACTACGGCCCGTGGGACGGTCCTGCCCGGCCCTTGAGCTCCTGAACAGGGAGGCTAGCCCTCAGCCCCTCCCCTGATGTCTCCCCTTCCCCGCAGCCTCGGCTTGCCATGCCACCAGTGCTCTGGGTGGCAGGACTACGCGGTGGCGTGGCTGGCTCTGGCCAGGCGGTGCAGCTGCAAGTCCTGGTTCTCTGAGCGTCATGGTAAGGGGGCAGGGAGCGGGGAGTTGTATAAGGGGCAGGGGATCCTGGGGGGTAGTCGGTGACAGGGAGTGGTTGGATAGGCATGTGAGTCACGGGGGGCCCGTCTGGGGGCAGGGGTGTGGATAGGGGTTGGGGCAGTTAAGGGGCAGGGAGCAGGGGGTGTTTGGATAGAGGGTGAGGAGGCAATTGGGGCGGGGAGGAGGTAGTCAGGGAACAAGGAGCAGGTGGGTTTGGATGGATCAGAGGTTCTGAGGAGGGCAGTCAGGGGGTGAGAAGTGGGTGGGGTCGGATGGGGACGGGGACAGGCTGTTTGGGGAGGCACAGCCTTCCCTACCTGGCCCTCCATACAGTATCGGAACCCCGATGTAGTCCTCAGGCCAAAAGGTTTGCCCACCCCTGGTTTTGGTCTTAAGGTTTGTAAAGTAATAGGTAGCTGGATTTCCTGACTTATAAATGCTCCTTATCTGTTTGGAGATGAGCATGTGAAAGGGAATCTTATTAATCATGCCGCTACCTCATTTTTCAAAGAATAATTTGCTTAAAATCCTGACAGCACTACACATTTTACTTCAAAAAATGTGAAATACAGTAGGTAAGATAAAAATTTGCAAGAGTTCATTTAGATTTTTATGACTTTTTTGGCTGTGGCAGAAAATTGTTCAGTAATTCAATTCAAGTTGAACAGAAATTGATTTGCATTTTAAAAATAAATAGCCCAACATTATGCTAATATACATAAATTGACTTTCATGGAGTATTCAGAAAATGTATTTGATAGACATTTCCTGAACATTTTGATACAACTTATTGCAAGTGTTTTTTGTTTTTTTTTCCACAACAGATTTACCATCCCTGCTGGGCAACACACAAAAGGAACCTCTTGTGAGGAAATGGAAATTTTCTGGAATATTTTTATGAATCTTATGTGCATCTCAGTTTCCGTCTAAACTTTGCACTGCTCCCCAGTGGGGACAAAAGAGATAACAATGATCCTTGAATGACACAGGAAACACAAGCGTATATGTCACTTTTCTGTCTGGGTGAAATGGGCAGAGTCATTAAGGAACTGGTTGAAACTGACCCCGATAAACAGAGAGACAACAGAAAGTCCAAATGTCTGAACAATCAACACCTCTCGGAGAAGCTGAGCACAGACCAGGGCTCTGGCAGGGGCGTTGTGAATTCAGCATGGCCTTGCGTGGAGAACAAAGGCCTGTGAGCTGACTAGGGTGACCAGATTTCCCGATTTTATAGGGACATTCGATATTTGGGGCTTTTTCTTATATAGGTGCTTATTACCCCTCACCCCTGTCCCGATTTTTCACACTTGCTGTCTGGTCACCCTAGAGGTGACCTATAGAAAATAAATGTGGACTCTAGAAGAAACTAATGCTCTCTACTTGGACTGACTAAGGAAGAGTCATAGCCCTGGTCTACACTATGAGTTTAGGTCGAATTTATTAGCGTTATTTCGATTGATCCGTGCACCCGTCCTCACGACGAAGCCCTTACCATCGACTTCTAGGGCTCTTAAAATCGATCTCGCCACTCCACCCCCAACGAGAGAATTAGCGCTTAAAGCGATATTGCCGAATCGATGTAGGCTAGTGAGGACGCAATTCGACAGTATCGGCCTCCTAAATCTATCCCACGGTGCAACAGCTGACCGCTCTAGACAGCGATCTGAGCTCGAATGCTCCTCCCAGGTAGACAGGAAAAGCCCCGCGAACTTTTGAATTTCATTTCCTGTTTGGCCAGCGTGGTGAGCTGCAGGTGAGTGCAGATCTCATCAGCAGAGGTGACCATGATGGAGTCCCAGAACCGAAGACGAGCTCCAGCATGGACCGAGCGTGAGGTACTCGATCTGATCGCTGTTTGGGGAGACGAAACCGTGCTAGCAGAGCTAGGGTCCAAAAGAAGAAACGCCAAGACATACGCCAAAGTCTCCAAGGGCATGCAGGACAGAGGCTACAACAGGGACGCGCAACAGTGCCGCGTGAAAATTAAGGAGCTCAGGCAAGCCTACCAAAAAACCAGAGATGCAAACAACCGCTCTGGGTCAGAGCCCCAGACATGCCGCTTCTATGATGAGCTGCATGCCATTCTAGGAGGTGCAGCCAGCACAGACCCTCCCATGTGGTTTGACTCCGTATGTGGATCATCAGAACCCACAGAGGACCCTGATGATGATAATGATGCTGAAAACAGCACACAGACCCAGCAAGGAAGCGGAGAAGCCCTTTTCCCCGACAGCCAGGAACTCTTTGTCACCCTGGAGCCAGTACAGTTCGAACCCTCCCAAGGCGTGCTCGATGCAGGAGAAGGGACCTCTGGTGAGTGTACCTCTGTTTAATTAATAAATGTTTTATAAGCAAGCGTGTTTAATGATTAATTCGTGGTCAGTACAGCCACAGCTACTCGAAAAGTCTGTTAACATGCTCGGGGATGGAGCAGAAATCCTCCGGGGACATCTCCAGGAAGATCTCCTGGATGTGCTCCCAAAGCCTGTGCATGAGGTTTCTGGGGAGGGCAGCCTTATCCTGTGCTCCGTGGTAACACACTCTACCACGCCAGGCAAGCAGCACGTAGTCTGGAATCAGTGCTTTGCAAAGCATGGCGGCGTACGGTCCCGGTTTTTGCTGGCATTCAAGCAACATCCTTTCTTTATCTGTGTGTGTTATCCTCAGAAGAGTGATATCATTCATGGGAACCTGGTTGAAATAGGGGAATTTTAGTACGGTGGGAATCCAGAAGGGCTCCGTCCATGCTGGGCTGTTTACCTGTGGCTGAACGGAAATCTTCCCCGCTGGGACCCACGCGGTGGGGGGAGGGGGCATAGCGAACATTTTGCTTTGTTGTGTGTGTGTGTGGGGGGGGGGGGGTTGATTAGGTTCTCCCTGCATGTTAACCCGAAAACCGCCGCCCCACCTAACTTTTCAATTGCTAACCTGTTTGTTTTAAATTGCCAGCCCACGGGATGTTTGTTATGGGAAATGAGGGGGTTGCTGTTTGAAAACATTCCCGCCTGTTGTGAAGCTTAAAGAAGCCTATAGAGTGTCTTACCATGGCTGTCTGCAAGCCGAATTCTGTTGCCCGCCGGACCTGCTTGTGTGATCTCTCACAGCAAACCGGCAGACCCTCAATATAAGAGGCCCAGTGCAACCTTGGACAAAATGCACATGTGATATGTAATGTTTTGTTCAAACAAAATGTGTCTTTTACATTTGTCTCCCGTTTGCTTCCTCCCACAGCTACAAATGTTTCAACGCCACCCCTTTCATCACCATCCCAGAGGCTAGCGAAGATAAGAAGTAAAAAGAAAAGGAGTCGAGACGATATGTTCTCAGAACTCATGGAATCCTCCCACTCTGAGGCTGCCCAGCAGAATGCGTGGAGGCAGACACAGTCTGAGTCCAGGAAGGCAGAATTTGATCGCGCGGACAAGTGGCGTGCTGAGGACAATGACTGGCGGGCTGAAGAGAGACAGCGGCGGGATGAAGAGAGTAGGTGGCGTCAGCGTGCAGAGAGAAGGCAGGATGCAATTCTGAGGCTACTGGAGGATCAAACGGAAATCCTCCGGCTTCTGGCTGAGGACAGGCGTAGGGTTCAGGAAAGGCCGCCTGAGCCCAGACCGCCGCTACAGCCCCTGTGTAACCAACAGCCCTCCTTCCCGAGTCCCATAACCTCATCCCCAAGACGCCCAAGAACGCGTTTGGGTGGCCTCCGTGCTCCCAGCCACTCAAGCCAAGAGAACAGTCCAAGCAAGAAAGGGCTGGCATTCAATAAGTTTTAAAGTGCTGTGTGTCCTTGTCCTTCCCTCATCCCCTCCTCCACCACCCATCCTGGTGCTTCCCTTCCTCCACCACCTATCCCGGGAGACTGTGTCAGTTACCACCATAGTCCCCCCTCTGTGTTTTACAAATTAATAAAGAATGCATGATTTTTAAACAAGAATTACTTTATTTCCTCTGCAAGCGGTGATCGAGGGGGGGAGGGCAGGGCGGTTTGGGTAAAGGGAAGTAGAGCGAATGAAGGGGCGGGGCTTTTCATTACTGGGGAAAAACAGAACTTTCACACAGCATCCTGGCCATTCATGAAACTTGTTTTCAAAGCTTCCCTGATGCGCAACGCACCCTGCTGTACTCTTGTAATAGCCCTGGTGTCTGGCTGCGCATAACCAGCGGCCAGGCGATTTGCCTCCACCTCCCACCCTGTCATAAACGTCTCCCCCTTACTCTCACAGATATTGTGGAGCGCACAGCAAGCAGTAATAATAATGGGAATATTGTTTTCGCTGAGATCTAACCTAGTTAATAAACTTCTCCAGCGAGCTTTTAAACGGCCAAATGCACACTCCACCACCATTCTGCACTTGCTCAGCCTATAGTTGAAATGGTCCTGACTACTGTCCAGGCTACCTGTGTATGGCTTCATGAGCCATGGCATTAAGGGGTAGGCTGGGTCCCCAAGGATAACTATGGGCATCTCAACATCCCCAACGGTTATTTTCTGGTCTGGGAAGAAAGTCCCTTTTTGCAGCAGCTGAAACAGACCAGAGTTCCTGAAGATGCGAGCGTCATGTACCTTTCCCGGCCATCCCACGTTGATGTTGGTGAAACGCCCCTTGTGATCCACCAGTGCTTGCAGCACTATTGAAAAGTAACCCTTTCGGTTTATGTACTCGCTGGCTTGGTGGTCCGGTGCCAAGATAGGGATATGGGTTCCGTCTATCGCCCCTCCACAGTTCGGGAAGCCCATTGCTGCAAAGCCATCCAGTATGAGCTGCACATTTCCCAGACTCACAACCCTTGGTACAAGCAGCTTGGTGATCGCCCTGGCTACTTGCATGACAACAGCCCCCACTGTAGATTTTCCCACTCCGAATTGATTCGCGACTGACCGGTAGCTGTCTGGCGTTGCAAGCTTCCACAGGGCTATCGCCAGTCGCTTCTCTACTGTGAGGGCTGCTCTCATCTTGGTGTTCTGGCGCTTCAGGGCAGGGGAAAGCAACTCACAAAGTTCCATGAAAGTGCCCTTACGCATGCGAAAGTTTCGCAGCCACTGGGAATCATCCCAGACCTGCAGCACTATGTGGTCCCACCAGTCTGTGCTTGTTTCCCGGGCCCAGAATCGGCGTTCCACTGTATCAACGAGCCCCATTACCACCATGATGTCCACCTTGCGGGGGGGCCTTTTGAGGTCTGTCTCGATGTCCTCATCACTCTCCTCAGGCTGATGCTGTCTCGTCCTCGCCTCCTGTTGCTCTAGCAGCTCCCGGTTCTCGGTCTCCATATACTCCTGGACAATGCGCGTGGTGTTCATAACGGCCATAACAGTTGCGGTGATCTGATCGTGCTCCATGCTTCCCCCGGTACGCTTTTTGCAGGACAGCAGAGTGGGAGCAGAAGCGGCGGGTGGATAACAATGGTGGCAGCAATATGGCGCCCGCACGAAAAAAGGCGCGAAAGGATTTTTCGCTCCCCCCTCAGGTGCTTTCACGGAGGGAGGGGGGAGCAAGGGTTAGGCTCATTTCCTTCTAGCTGCAGATAGTACAATATGCCGTGAGCAGGGGTTAGGCTCCTTTCCTTCCAGCTGCAGATGGTACAATAAGCTCTACTGACCCCCTCAAGGATTGAACTCGCAACCCCGGGTTTAGCGGGTCAACGCTCATACCGCTGAGCTATCCCTCTGCCCGTGTTCCAGGCAGTGCTGAATCTCCCTTAAAGAAAACGTAAAAAAGCGCCCCCGGCCAGCCACACCAAAGGCCGCCGGCCAGGAGCACTGTAATGTCGAGCATATTGTACGATCTGCAGCTAGAAGGCAAGGAGCTTCTCCTGTATGGTCCCGCGACCACAACCATTTATGGCATAGTGCACGATCTGCAGCTAGAAGGCAAGGAGCTTATGCTGTGCAGTCCCGCGACTACCAGCCTCAGGCGGAATGGCCCCCTCAAGGATTGAACTCGCAACCCCGGGTTTAGCGGGCCAACGCTCAGAACGCTGAGCTATCCCTCTGCCCGTATTATACCGTGACTGAATCTCCAGTAGACCTAATGTGAAGGCGCACGCTGGAGATGTACGGTAATTGTGAGCTGAGCAGCCTTCTGTAGCCTTCTGTAGCAAACATGGAAAGCACGCAGACAAGGCGCGAAAAAGATTGCTTTCAAGGAGGGAGGGAGGGACGTTTGATGGCCTGATGACATGTACCCAGAACCACCAGCGACATTTTTTTCTGCCCCATCAGGCTTTGGGATCGCAACCCAGAATTCCAATGGGCGGCGGAGACTGCGGGAACTGTGGGATAGCTACCCGCAATGCAATGCTTCGAAGGTCGATTCTAATCTCGCAACTGTGGACACAGACAATCGACCTCATGGTCTTACCGCTCTTTAGTGGGGACACACACAATCGATTCCATTAATTCGGGTTTTAATATATCGACTTCTATAATTTCGACCTAGTTCTGTAGTGTAGACGTACCCATAGAGAGAGAGACTGGAAATGCAGTTCACTACAGCGTGGCTGGTGAATTGCTCTGGCTTCACCAGAATGGACTATGCTTTAACCTGTATTTCTCTCTGCTCACTTAAGGACTTCCAGTGCTATGTTCCAGTTGAATAATAAATCCTACTCAGTTTTCAGAGTGCAGCTTGGGTGTCATTACAAATACTTACCCTGACTCCTGGTAAAGACTTATTTACTTTTCAGGGACCAATCTCAGTTGGACTCACTGGGCAGAGCTCATGGTGTGAAACAGGATGCTGGAGCCCAGTAGCTCAACCTAGTATGTTGTGAGGCTGCATGGCCTATCTGGAGGAAGGAGTGGGACTCTATGGAAGCCCAGCACTATAAAGGGGTTCCCTCCAAGAGACGGTTTAAAAGCTGAGGTATATCACCAGTCCTGTGGATCCATGACGTCTCCTCAAGCTCTTAGCAGAGCTATAATATTTACACGTTTCACATAAGTGCCTTTTCTCATATGAACATTGTCCCACCTTCTGTAAAAAAAAAAGGCACTCTGATCAATGAACGTTATTGTGTGTTGTTGTTGGGGGGGGGGGGGGGGGAAGAGTTCTGTTGCCCACTTAGGTTCTTTTATGAAGTTATGAAGACTTTAGGTGATATAATTAAAATGTGCCTTTTATTTTTTAAAACTCTTAAAAGTACAGTGAATATCATGCCTCAATTAACCTTTTCTGGTGAAGGACTTTCTGAAAGACTGTAGAGTTTGAGTGGGTGTGAACACCACACTGGACGAGGGCAGATGAGGGTTAATGGCATGTCCTGGGGACAGAAAATTTAATTATCCTTACTCCACAACACTAGCTAGAAGAGTTAAACCCGAAGAAGACCTTCAAACTAGATCTTACAAAATTTGGAATTTCCATGCCATGGAAAATTCTGACAATTCAATATTTGTTGCTGTTTAGAATTTTAACCAAAAACATGAAGTATTGAAAATTTCCATGGAATGGAAATTGCTTTGTTTAGATTAATATTTGTTTGCAATACAACATTCCCAGAACAGAAAATTTTCATTTTGGTTTGCTGAAGCTCATGTTTACATTAAACTGCATTTCCCAATTGCTTTTTAGGAGCTGTACTTCAGGTCCCCATTCTCTCCTATGGACCAGGTTATGTGGCTGGACTACATCTCCCATAGTGCACCGAGAATCATGTTACTCCTATGATACAATACATAGAGGAAATTCATTATGAGAGATGTATTGCGATGTAGGAAGATTTAGTTCTCCAGGATGCTGGACCAGTAGTTGAGGCATGGGGCCTGTAACTACAACCCCCATAAGGCAATGTAATACAGGTAAATGAAGTTAAGTATATCTTTTAAACTACTTTGAATGTTTTGGGTTCAAAAATGAAATATTCCAAATCAGGTTTAACCAACCTGACATTAAATATTTCATTTTGATTCTCTAAACTGAATAAAGCAAAAACTTACAGCAAAATCAAAAAGGTTTCCCTCAGAAAAAAATCAATTTTATGGAATATACATTTTCCAATGGAAAAGTCATTCTGATGGGAAATTTGGGACAAGCTCTACTTCCAACTACAGTTCCCAATCAGGAGGAAACAGTCTAAATGGAAGTAAAGGGTACTCAAAGCCAGCTGCCCTGGCCAGAGGGATATCCATCTCTAGAGACTTAGTGTGGCTACAGGTACAAAAAGAGGACAGGTACAAAAAGATGACAGATACAGCCCATTGGTGAAACAAGACACTTCCCTGGGGAATGGGAGGCTCAGTCAATAAACTGTTAGACTATTTAGTAAATGAGAGAGAATGACCAACAGTCCTTAAAGTGAGGGACAACTGGGGACTGATTATATGTGGGCTGTTTCTTCCAAGGAAAGACTATTTTAACCACTTGTAGCCAAACTATGGTCTCAGAACACCTGGCAATGCCTGGGGCTGAGGCTAGTCACAGAGTACATCCATGACTATCTTAGGTCATATTTGTGCAGTTGTCTGTTGGACACAACACAAGATCTCTTAAATGTGAGTCTGTCTAAGAAGTTAGCATATCCAACTGTATCAGGGTGAGTCTTTTCTACTTTAACTTCTTGGGAGTTTTCAGAAATCCCCATTTCTCTGACTACCAGACCTAATGAGGCAATAAAGCCCTCATCCTATGAGTCTGAATGAGACAGCTGAAGTTGCCTCAACTGAAGGAGATTTCTCCATTCTTCATGAGACTCTGAAAAACATGCATAACTGTACAAAACAGCAGATTACCCTCAGCTAGACCTCAAGTTGTCAGTGGGGTTCTTAAGCTTTTTGGTTGAATAGCATGGGGATAAAACTCTTGGTCAGAAACATGGCCAGGAGACAGTGGGAAACACAAAGGTAATGAACCCGAGTGAGAAACCTTTATTATCAAATTCAGGCTGAGTAATCAAGTGAGAATTACCCAGCTCCTACGTCCTCAGCCACATAAGGTGGAAGTCGTCTGACTTATGTTATTCCAGTTTCAGGATATGTGATGAAAGATTACGGGCCCATTCTTGACCCATACAATTCTGTTTTCAGGCCTTTCCCAATCAGAGGCCTATTTCTACTGCACAGGAATACACACACACACGCACACACACGCACAAACCCTTCAAAACTCCCACTTCCTGCTCAGTGGTTGGTTGCTAACTTTGGTTCTGCTACAGTTTACAGAAAGAATATGTATAGACTTAGTGCAGTGGGAGGAGAATACAGCAGATTACCAACATTACATTGTGATTGTTGATTATACCATAAGATCTTTAAGGCGGTACCATAATAGCAAAAACTACTGCAGCTATTGAAAGTCTTTTCCAAGTTAAGGGCATTGTGTATAATCTCAATAGATCAGGGATCAATTTTATGACCAGACCATATGAAAGAAATATTAGCTGAAGATAAAGAAAATCAACATCACCACCTAGCTTTCATAAATTAATAGCCTGGTAGAATGGTTCAATTACAACTAGAAAAGATTGTTTATTACTTTAAAAGTTTAGGGGGAACAAGTTTGTTTCATACATTTCAGAACTTGAAACCTCACAAACTTGAAATGTAAGTGATTGATTTTTATTATTAAAACTTAACTGACAGTAAAGTAAAACCTGAACGGGTTGCACTGCCACCTTCTCCAAGAGGTACCCCTGTGACATACCCTGGGTACAACCCAGACTAATGAGTAGCTGTGTCATTCCTGCCCACCAACCTGGGGTGCCCTTTACAATGCTTTGCTGCTGTAGCTTCCAGCCTGCATTGCTCACTAACAGCCTCCAGGATGCAAGTCACTCCCAGTTATGTCTGTGTGGGCTGCAGCCTGCCAACCACACCTCGGCTCTTACCAGCCTGAATTATACTGCAGGGTGACCCTAACACACTCCTAGTGCCAGATTTTCCCCCGCACACACAAACCACAAAATGTATATCCCGCACTGCCCAGCCCTCTCCTGGACAATACAAATTTACATAGGTTCATTATTTCATCAATGGAAATAATATGCACTCATTTTGTTATCCCAAAGGAAGTTTCCCACACTCTTCATTTTAACACACTGGATTAGATAAAACAATAAAACAAGTTTATTAATAACAAAGAGATAGATATTAAGCAAATACAAGTAATGAGGAATAAAAGTCAGAATTTTTTTTAAAAAAAGATAAAACAAAATTAGTGTCTAACTTAATACACTAGGTTAAATTAAATGCAGAGTTTTTCTCACCACATGCTCTCAATGGTCTTATTGGCCAAACGTCTTAGGCCAGGACCCCTTATTCTGTTTAATGGCTCTTCCTTTGTCCCTTCCAGTGTGGTGAGTCAATGGAAAGAGAGTGGTAAAGGAGGGGTGTCTTGGAGTGTCTGTCCCTTCTTTTTATAGTCTTGTCCCCCTCTTTGAGAAGCATTTCCAGCTGGTAATAAAGCTGACAGTCTGTGTGGATGGGAACTCCAAGCTGTATCTTTGCTAAAATGTAGATTTTTTTTGTCCGACCTCCTTTCCTGCCTTCTTCTTGTGTCTTTGTCACAAACTAGATGTTTTTCCATAACCATTCAAAAGTAATTACTGTCACAACAGCAAGGTCCTCCTTCAAACAGGTCTCCCCAAAGAGTCAGCAAATGAGCAGGTGTTCTATGGTGTGCACCTCACCGTACTCACATATATTTGTGTCATTAGAGTAGCCCATTTTATCATATTAGTCTTTGACCTGACAGTTTGCATGAGCACATGGTTCAGGCATCACCACATTCACCACTCTGTATCAGCCCCTCTGGGAAGGTCCTTGTTTCCTGCCAAAGAATGGCCATTTAGCAGGCAATGGTCTGTTGCCCTTGTTTACATCTAGCTGTGGTATCAGCTTGCCCTTTGTCTCTGAGGAACTGGTTTGGCCACTCCCCAGATTTGGAACACGTTAGTAACACCATACAGTGGAATCTTATAACTTTACACGTAATGTTTCACACATTAAGGACAAAGAGGAAATCCTAACCCTGAACTGTTTTGCCTTGTCAGTTGCAAGTAGACGTTAAAACTAAAATCAATTTTAAATACGCTGTTTTCAGTTCAGAATTGTGCCAATACGTAAGCTTTGGTCACCACTTACAAAGCAAAATCCAATACAGTCAGTTCAAGCTTCTTCTACCAAGCAGCATGTAGTCAAATACCAACACCCCAAAATACTGGCATACATTTCAAAAACCCTACTTTATTTTCCTACTACATCAATCTGGATATCCAGAGTAAGTACAGAAAAGCGTACGCAGTAATCCTATTGGAGGCCATATGTTATAATAATTTCCCTGCAGAACTCTGTAAACTACAAATGCCTCCCTGCCAACTCCAAAGGAAAATCAAACATTTCAGCTATCTTCACTATATGTACCTACATCACCATAATTAGTAAAGTCAACTGTATTTACTATTTTATACTAATAAAAAGAAATAACTGATTAATGACACCTCTGCAAAGTAGTTTTGGTGGTTAAGGTATATAGGAACTTAACAGTTCATTTAACTGCTATTAAGCCTACCTGTCAGACATTGCCTTCAGGGATCGTAGTTGAGTAAAATGCAAATGTCACTACATATCCTTCTGCCAGGTGAGTTTTTAATTAAGCAATTTTATGGAAAAGCCTCATTTCTAACTTAGAAAGCCTTTGGTTTTTGTATAATAAGAAATTGCTTCTCGAGTGAAGGGCCATGATCCATTTGCTGTGTGTGCAAAATCCTGACCACAGGCCCTGTCAGCAACTTTTCACATAGGCCCAAAGTCCAAAGCTTGGTTTGAGCTGGGGGCCTAATCCACCATGAACAATATTGGCTAAGAGAAGCTGAATAAACAAGAGACAACCTTGTTTTTTTACTAAGATAAGCATAGTCAGCAAAACCCCAGATGGGCAGCGGTAATTGGTGTCCTTATCTGAAGCTACAGACATACCAAAGTATTGAAAGGGGCCTCCATGTCCACTCCTTTGTGCAGAAAGAAGATAGCAAATACCCTCCCCACATACCAGCCTGAGCTCATGGAGAGGCCTAAGCATGTCAGTATGAGATATGACATCCTCCCTACCACAGATGCATTTCCCCCCACCCCCGCCCCACCGCCCCCAGATGCCAATGTGAGCTTTAGGAACACAGTGGGGCACCCTGAAAACAATTTCTATTGCCATGTACTTTTCAATGTCTTTTTGCTTTAACCCCCAGGAATGTACCTGTTGGACAACCAGAAGAGCTACCTCATTCTTATGGACCCCAAATCAGAATTCAACATATATATTTGATAATTATATACTTTATACATTGTTTAAGGGAAAACACCTGTGTACGAACAATATGTTGTATGTTAACCTGAAACCTTGGATGGAGCCATTATGTAATCTTTTAGACGATCACTTACCTCCACCCATGGATTAATTTATATAATCTATTGTAATCAATTGCATAGTACTGTCTCTGAGCCTAATAAGCAAAGTGACATTCCGCCAGGGCTGTGCATAATAAACCCACGTGCTTGACTCTACACGGTGTCCATTTTTGTTCCTTCATCGAGAAAAGCAGAAAACCCATTCACTGATGAAGCAGGTATAGTAGATGGCATTAAAAAGTCAGTTTTTACCAACACTTAACATACCATTGGCATTTGATATACAACAGTAATTTCCTTAAGGTAAATAGGACATATACTCTTTTTCAATAGCAGAAGCGAGTGTATGATTCCTCCTTCCTAAAGTAGGAGCTTTACTGTACCAATACAAAAAATTGCTTTAGATGATTTACATAAAGGCCCATAGGATATTATAAGTCTACTGAGCTGTCGGTTTGTAATCTTCTTCATGCAACATGGCATTAAAAATCAATATTAAAACACAATTTAAATAAAATCAGGATATTGAATATTCCCTGCGGCTGATGATTATTTTATATAGGCAAGACACTGTCAAAATGACTCATCTATATGCAAACATACTGGTCAGTTCAAAGATCCACTTTTCACAGGGATTCTGGAGCAATACATCTTATACTGTAGCACTGAGGAAAATCATATACTACTAAGGAAAAAAAGGAAGGAGGGCTGCGTTTTCTGTGATCTAAGAAAAATCTGTCAGCTTCAGTCTAGATAACAAGTGTTAATTTTAAGGTGTCTAAAACAGACTACAGGCTCTGAAAATTCTGAAAGATGAAGTGCCTCTATTGGGCTTTACAATGTCATTTTGTCTAATTATGCTTGACATTTTGTCCATCATACTGTAAGCTTCCTTAGAGGAAAGAGACAACAGTTTATTCCCTCAAGAGGAAAGACAACTGGCTGGAAAAAAATCTGGTGCAATGCCCAAATGAATCTTTTTTTTATAAATAAACCCCACTAGAAATACCGTATAATTGTCATTGTTGGCTGATACTATATATACGGGACGCACTGGTCACCTGTTGCTCCTTTAAAAGAACACCAAAAAACCCCAAAACTGTATTTATCTTATTAATTCATACTGTACTTTTCCAGTTGTCCAGGGAATCTTTAAATACCATTTCACCATAACAGAAATACATCTGAGGAATGTATAAAGTTTGAAAGCTGAATGCACATGCCAAAAGCTGATGGCGTGCCAGGGCAATTCATCTTGCTACACATGATGTGTATTGATTAAAATCGGAGTTCTATTGGTCAGGGTAGGGACCATTACTAAGCAATAAGAATTTTCCGGGATGGCTATATGTAAGTGTGAAAGTGGTTGCCAGCGTTGGGGTGGGGGGAGGGGAGAGAGGGGGAAATCTATAACTACAGCAGGGGGCAATCTATGCGCCAGTAAAATGGAATACCACAAACCGGATAATCACCAGCATTGAGGAGGTTGCATCAGTGCAGGTCTAGCTCTCTCTTTTACATAACATACCTAAGGCATAGAAGGCCGGGTTGCCAAATGTGGTTGGATGTATTCATGGAGGTTTCATCACATCACAATCTTTAATTAAAGATTAATCTTTAATTCTTAGAGACTCCAGGACAATCCTGGAGGGTTGGCGACTATAATTACAGATGGTCCTACCTCAACAGGATTTGGCTTCAGAATTGACAAAGGGCCTTTATCCAACTACAGAGCAGATTTCAACTGACTTATGCTTTTATTTAAGATTTAAATTCGAGATAAATGAATGGTTTAGATAAAGTAAGATTCATCTAGAATGAAGAACATTTTTTCAAAGTTCAAATTGGCTCTGTTGCAGTAACTTGGGGAGAAAAAAAAAGCCTCTCCACTAGCCAGCTGATAATTTGATTCTGAACAGGTAGGAAACAGCAGAAAAGTCTATTTTTGTTATATTTCCTGCCCATGTGTTCATGTGAATTTTATTGCACAAACTCTGATGCCCACTATTTTGGGGTGAGAAGTACAGTCAAGTTCAGTTCTGGTGTGTGGTTGTTTAATATACTTGCATTCAGCTGGGCTATTAGGGCTCAGAAATCACCTAGCAACACCACAAAAAGGGTGAAAAAATCATTTAAAATACAGACTATGGGAAAGCATTTACTGAGTACTGAAGAGTATCCCACAGAAGCACTAGGTACCATTTGGGCCATTTACAGACAGTGAAGCAAGGTGTAGCTTAGAGCTCAAACATTACAAAAATGATGTAGTGGGAACATCTAGAGCTAACAGACCTAAATCGGGCATCTGTGTCCTATTGTACTAGGTGCTGTACACAAAAGGAAATAAAAGATGGGCTGTCAGGGTTCCCTCCCCACTCTGAACTCTAGGGTACAGTCGTGGGGACCCGCATGAAAGACCCCCTAAGCTTATTTCGACCAGCTTAGGTTAAAAATTCCCCAAGGTACAAATTCTCCCTTGTACCCTGAAAAAGGTAACCACTGCCACCACCAACTGATTTAAACAAGAACCAGGGAAAAGTACCACTTGGAGTTCCCCTTCCCCCAAAAAATATCCCCTCAAGCCCTTACACCCCCTTTCCTGGGGAGGCTTGAGAATAATCTCCTAACCAATTGGTTACAAAGTGATCAAAGACCTAAACCCCTGGGTCTTAGAACAATGGAAAAATCAGTCAGGTTCTTAAAAGAAGGATTTTATTTTTATTTTTTAAAAAAAGGAAAAATCCTCTCTGTAAAATCAGGATGGTAAATAACTTACAGGTTACTCAATTTCAAAACTCAGAGGATCCCCTCCTCTGGGCAAAACCTTAAAGTTACAGAAAAACAGGAATAACATCTCCCTCAACACAGGGAAAATTCACAAGCAAAACAAAAGAAAACCTAATCGCAATGCTTGACTAACCTACTTGTAATATTGGAGATTTGGTTGAGGATGGGTTGGAGGAGATGGATTTCTGCCTGGTCCCTCTTAGTCCCAAGAGAGAACAGAAACACAAACAAAGAGCACAAACAAAACCTTCCCCACTTCCAAGATCTGAAAGTATCTTCTTGCCTCATTGATCCTCTTGGTTAGGTGCCAGCCAGGTTATTTGAGCTTCTTAACCCCTTACAGGTAAGGAGGAATCCTAGGCTACCCTTAGCTGTATTTTTATGACATGAGCCCTGCCCCAAAAAGCTTACAAGTTCGACACATGATGTGAGACAACAACAGAGTAAAACAATTAGTGGTTTAGTCGGAAACAAAAGGTAGCAGTGAAACAGTGCAAGTAGTATAATAAGCAGCAATCGCAGCACATCAATTGCCTAGCTACACTGATACACTGCAATTGGAGAGTGGCAGTGTTCAGATCAGGACCCAGATCCATACCTAAATGTTTTCAGAGTTTGATACTGCTCGAATTTAGCGATCCAGTATACTTTCATTATAAAAACTTTCATTATCATCAACAAGTAGCAAACTCTAAATATATCATGTATAACAGTGCTCTTCATTCTAGGTAGAGGAATCATTACTGTTCATCACCATACACTCCTTTGTATTATCACTGTATAGTGTGCCAACTCGTGCCTTACTATGCAAGTCATTTGGGAGTGGAATAATTTTACTAGCTTGGCACAGCTCTCCATCTCTAAGCATCATTTGTACTTACATGGCTCTACAAATAAACAAATACCAACAATGACAATAATTCTATCCAAAAAAGACCCTGCTGGAACACCCGTCTCATAGCCCCAAAACTGCCACTAAAAATGTCAATACTTTAAAAGAAATTATTAAAACTAAATAAAGAGATGTCAAGTTATTCTATTCACTCGTGTGTTCTAAACAATGAAAAAATCAAAGGTTTATGAAGACTTCATCCAGGTATGCACTTACTGCTACATTGTAGATTGTCATATGTCTTTGTCTACATGTTAATATATTTTGGGGAGGGAGGGAAGTAAACACTAGATGTCTGTGATATCAAAAAGGGAACACAAAGAAAAGAATGAAGAACTTCTCAACAAGTATTAGTAGATTCTATCTTTCTTCCCACCCTCAGATCTCCAATTATACATACCCTTACATAATAACCACAACCAAAAAAACACCCCAACCAATGCCCCTAACTATTCCTTTACTCAGGTCCAGTCTTAGAACTGTGATGTCTTTAAAAAGGAACACCATCCCAAATATCTAAACAATCAGAATAAGCTAAACTGCCAAACCCTGCAAACAGATTCTGGAAGATGTGGATTTGTAAAATTTTAAGTGGACCTTGAAACCAAGTACCTCTGCCCAACCTACATAACTGCAGTTCTAACTGGGTTGAGAAGACTAAGAAAGCCAACCCAGAGACACATATGACAAAAGTGGTGGGTCTTAGGACTGACAACGCAGTACCCACAGCATAAAACAATCAGGGCAGCAAAATAACAGCCTTAAATAATTCCTGAGGAACACAAGAATGCAGTGATGCTGGAACTAGGGGTTCAGAGGGTGCTTCCGCACCCCTGGCTTGAAGTAGTAAAAATAAACACCAAATTATTTGGCTTCCATCATCAGCACCTCCACTATAAAATTTGTTCCAGCACTCCTGCAAGAATGTCTGTTGGCAAAAGAAGCACTTCACACAATCTGACATCAGATGTAACATCAGACCTTGCCTGCATCACTGAGATCTGGCTAGATACTATTACTAATCAAGTACTGGCCCAGTTTTTTTTTCGCTACAGACTGTTCAGTTAAGCACAAGCCACAAAGGGGCCAAGAGCAGGTCAAACTGGTTAGGCTGCTGTTTAGATCTCTCATTCTTCAGAATTAATTCAGCCACATTGTGCATATTTGGATTTCTACAATGACAAAAAAAGGGGATCCCATTCAACACTCTAGGTGCCTCTGATACCTAGTACAAAAACAAATGAAATCAAACAGCAGATTACCCACACAGGGGGAGGGATAGCTCAGTGGTTTGAGCATTGGCCTGCTAAACACAGGGTTGTGAGTTCAATCCTTGAGGGGGCCATTTAGGGATCTGGGGCAAAAATTGGGGATTGGTCCTGCTTTGAGCAGGGGGTTGGACTAGATGATCTCCTAAGGTCCCTTCCAACCCTGATATTCTATGACAACAGATGCTGTATTTTCTATTCCTATTTAGTGTGAGTGAGATGGATGATCTGTGATTTCTCAATAATCTACATTTCATACACAAGGAACGATCTCAAAACAAAACAAAACACCCCCACCTCCAAGCAAGTCAGACTGAAGGTATGATCTAATGCCTATCCCTACAACAAATTGATAGGCCTATTAGAAGCTCACAGAACCACCTGTGAAATACTTCACTTGAGGCTTGGGAGGAAGGAAACACCCATTGCAGGAGGGTTGACCTGCCTCAGGGCCTGGAAGCGGGAGGGAGGGGAAAAGGGAGGTTGAAGAAACAGTTTTGTTTTACTTGTTTTTGTAAATTAAACAAATTATTTTGTTTTTATTTTTATTTTTCCTAGGGAAAGAATTGTTCTATGGGTGTTTCAAATAGTCTGCCCTGAAGGGAATGAAATCCTTATCCTACAAAGCAGGCAGGTAACAGAGTTCCTAGAACCTACATTCTCCACTTGGTCTCAGTCAATGGCTATGGACAAAGGTTTCCTAGCCTAGAAAGTACTTTTGCCACGAGGCTTTTGGCAGGTGAACATAAGGGCAGCAGACCCAGGAGCACACAAGAGTTGGCAGAGATGTTTGATTCATAGTAAGTCTTTATATCATACTGGTTACAACAAAATGTGCCCCATATATTGTACAAAATGGGCAAAACTCTCAACTTAATATTACTGTTAGAACCTTAATTTTTGCACATTTTAATGTGGAACCTGAGAAACAGTGAAAACAAGTAATTTGATTACAGAGAGTATTAAGAATTGAGAGACTTCTGGCCCCCCAAGTCTCTGAAATCCTGGATTTTTCCCAAGCACCCTAAGCCTCTCTCAGGGGCAGCCATGTAGAGCAGGAGCCGTAACCCCTTTCCAGCGCCTTCCTCATTTCTGTTGGCAAAACCTAAAGATTCTCCATAAGCAGTCATTCAAGAGGCTGGAAATTAGCATCCAATGGATATTGCACTGATTATGGGTGAGAAGATATTCATATTTTTAACATTATTTAAAAATGGTGGTATGAATATAGTATAATGGATGGGAAAATATATCCTAGTTAAACAAAAAAATTTAGAAAATAGCTAAAATTAAAAAAAGAAACTAACAATTTGATAGAAGGAGGGAGGACAGGTTTTTTTGTTTGTTTGTTTCTGTTAAAGTAACCAACATAACATTTAGCTTTCACCACTCTGATCACTTTACTGTTTTATCCTTTCCCCTCACCCTTTCCCTGTCTTTCTAGACTCTAGAATCTAGAGCACGGGTTCTCAACCTCTCTCTTTATGAGGCCCCCCTCGCAATATGCTATAAAACCTCCATGGCCCAGCTGTGCCACAAGAATGGTTTCTCTTCATATAAAAGCCAGGGCAGGTGTTAGGGAGTACCAAGGAGGGGGCACCGTGAAATTAAGTTGCTCAGGCTTCGGCATCAGCCCCCGCCCCACCCCCCCGTGGTGGGGCTCAGGACCCCAGACCGCAGTCCCGTGTGGCAGGACTTCAGCTTTCTGCCCTGTACCTTAGCGAGTCTAATGCCAGCCATGCTTGGCAGAACCCCTGAAACCTGCTTGCGGTCCCTCCAGGGGGCCCTGGACCGCTGGTTGAGAACCATTGTTCTAGACTGTACATTATGTAAGACAGGAACTGTTAGCTCCTGCTCTGCATTCAGCCCTTATTTGGACTCTTTGGTGTGTTTAAACTTCCAGTTCAAATTTACATTTCAAATGTGTTAATTGTGCAACTAATTGTTGTATTGATATCATTTTTGCATTATAAAACTAATTCCTTGAATTACTTCAACTTTCTTTTCCTGTTGTAATTTAACCACTCTCCCCAATATGTACTGCCCTAATATATGCTAGTTTTGAATTTAACAGAATATTTTCTTAAAACCAAACCCAGCCATGTTAACTCTGTCCATTTCCCTAGCCTGTCCCTGTAGTCCAATACTTCTAATTTTAAGACTTACCTATTAAACAGTATAATCTCATTTGTACAAGATAGGTCAACCTCACTTAACTTCTTTACCAGGCTGTGCTACGGGTCAAACAAACCCAAGAGATGCATTGCCTAAATAATACATATCAAGTTATTGGACTGGTAGGCATCAAAATCAAACTGCGAAATTTACATTTAAAGGCCTGTTTCATATTTAAGAGGTGCTGTGGTTCTACTGCCACTAAAATCAATGACAGCTTGTTTACTACAGATACAATGTGTTATTAACTTACGTAATGGAAAGCAACAGAACAGTTGTAAAAGATGTAGAGTTCTCTCCTTGGCTGTGTCCTAATATGAGGGCAGGGTTAAGTCAGTGACAAGAAATACCAGCTAACACTAGATGTGGAAAGGGATTAATTTGAAGACAGAGTTTGTCAGAATTCATTTTGAGAGCTACCTGCAATAGCAAATTGCCAATCTCAGATATATTTAGGATTTCAGAAACATTACTCTTAGCTATATTAACATAGATTCCCTGTGTCAGTTTGTCCTCCGGATGTACATCCTCACCTCCATGCTTTTGATCTTTACTGGCAATCTTCTCCAATACAATTAGTTATATTACATATAATGATATTATGAGTAAAAGTTCAGTATGTACGATCCAGAATACCAATGAGATACCCATCTTTTTTTTTAAAAAAAAAATCTGCCTTTTATATGGAACAGTGTCATCAATTTTTCAGGCAACTGCTCTATCAATTATTGCTTATACTTAACCTTGAGCAAACTAGCTACTCCTCCAAATGCTAAGTGCCTTCTCATATGACACTGGAGGAAGGCACTATGGAGAAAGAAGGGTATTTGGCCAATGAGATTAAGGGGCCAGGCCAGAACTCTTGGAAGGAGCCATTTCTGATCTGACCAACTCATTCATCCTGAGATTGCCTTCCTGACGGGCTGTGCCTTCTCTCACCGTCAGGTACCACTCTTCCCTCTCAGATAAGATGCCAACAGGAAGGTGTTGTTTCTGACATACTTAAAATAGCCAACATCACATTCTTTGGTACTTGCTTTAATATATATATATATATATATATATATATATATGAATGACTATTTGCTCTTCAAATTCCTCCTTTACCTTCCTAGTTTCCAGTAAACATTTTACATTCCAGCAACTCTCTATTGGCTTCATATTCATAGATTTTAAGGGCAGAAGGGACCATTATCATCACCTATTCTGACCTGCTACATAACAGGTAAAAGGACCTCAATTAGTATTCTCTGCATTAATTCATAACTTCGGTTTGAGCATATCTTTTAGCAAGATGGCCAGTCTTGATTTAAAGACACCGAGAGATGGGGAATCTCCTGTGTTCTTAGGTAAGCTGCTTCTGCCTAGTCTTTTTTTTTTTTTCTAGCTTTGGCTTCCAACAAATAGATCTTGTTATGCCTTTTTCTGCTAAAGCAAAACGCTGTCTAATATCAGAATAGTGTAAATCCATTTGGGGTGGATTTCATTCAGGCTCCACGTCCCTTCAGTTCTCACCATCAAGGTGTCAATTACTGCTAATCTTAGTTAAAAAAAATTATGATGGAGAAGCCTGTCTACTTGGAATTGCCCTAAGGCAATACCTATATTTCACTTGTCTATTTGTTATTGATTCAATTTAGCAGCAAATTAATGTATTTGATGTTAAGACAATTTTATAAAATGTAGCAAAGATACACAACTCAACTAAATCCACCAAATAAAGGACTTAAAGTCTTTCCCACGTCTCTCTAAAAGTTCAATGAACCAAAAAACAAACAGAAATTCTCACCTTTTTAGTTGCAGGTGGAGACAGTTTCCAACGAAGCTGAGTGCACTAAACTCCCGCTCTGTTTTTCTGAACAAAAAATCTCTTTTGGGAATTCCTGGATCCTGGCGTGCTAGCTGAGCCTTTTCTCACACACACCTCTGTGGATGCAGCTCACTTCTTATACTCCCTCTTCCCAGTACTTTTCATATCACTTAGCAGCACTGATTATGAGCCAACCAATGAATGACAAACTCTGTGAAAAGAAGAGTTGACTCAGCCATGGCATGGAAAAGCAACATGGAGAGGAAATCTCAATACACAGCTTGGCAGCATCTCACAGATGCAGCAATGCCAGAAAAAAACATCAAATTCAAACCATAATGATTACATAGAGCACTTGGGGCAGGTATTAAAGAAATAAAATGATCTATGGTCAAGACCTCCAGTGGAAGAAGGTTTGAAGGGGTTCAGAAAAGACAGAAATCACAGTATGAAATAAGAATTATCAGGTTTGAAGTTAAACCAGCGAATTCATATGATAGGCAGGGCAGTTTTTAAATGCCACATTGTTAAGGTGAATTACTAGGAGAAATCTTTTCTCTGATAACCAAAATTCATTTTTTCCCTTTTTTAAAATCTCTTATTTACATCCTGACCACTTGAGAGCCCTACTAGCAGTAAACTTATTAAAATGCATGCAACTTTTCTATAAATAAAGATATTTGGTAATTAACATTATATTTCAAAAGTCAAAAATGATTTCATTCACTATAGCTTGAAACAAAAAATACCTATGTAACAAATATTCCTTTGATAAACCCTAACCCGTATCACATAAATATCCAGTGACATGTATTAGTAAGTAAGAAACACAGGGGGAAGGCTCTTTGAAACATCTGGTCAGAGTAAAAGTTCAACATTCAACTACTTTAAACAAAAATAAGGTAGAGAAAAGGTTGTTACAAAGCAGAAATCACATTAACATTGGGGAAACATCCACACTGAACTCAAGCAATATATATATATATATTAAGGAAACCAATATTTAAATGTTCAAAAAAATATGAATTAGGGTACTCAAAAATTTTCCATTGAATCTGCTTTTTGACAAAAAAAATTGTTGAAATGAAGTGAAAATGTTCATGATTTTTTTTATTTTCTGCAGAAATTGATTTTTTTTGGTTGAAAAAAAACCAAATGTCTGACATCTGAAAAATTTAATCCCAAACCCACAATATTAAGATTTTGAAATCTCATCATGGTGCCTCATTATAGTTGTAGTTCAGTTTCCTCATTCTCCATTACAGTAGAATTTCCAAATTGAAGTATTTCTCTTCCCACCCTCCCTTTTCATCAATATTTTCCATGGGATAAAAGTTCATTTTCCAACAATAGGTAAGTACGTGCATTTTTATTATGCAAATTAATATAAATTTGTTGGAATAAATTAATCCCTGGTATTTTCCAGGGATAAATGTGAGATATTTTAAAATGCACACTTTTCCTAAAATATGTCAAATACATGAAATAATAAATTAATAATTATTATTTCTTATTTATGTTATGATAGTGAATGGGGAAGTCAGTTGAAACCAAGCCTACGCTGTACTATCACTGTACACACCAAGAAAGAGACAGTCCCTGCCTCAAAGAGTTTAGAATATAAATAGGTGGGTCAGACTGCCTTAGCGAATTCCATGTTGAGTTTGAAGAGCCACAGCAAGCTGGAGAATAACCTAATATCCGCTGCACTCAGTCTCAAAACACACGGGGCACATCAGATGCATTTTCCCTAGTTACAGTTCCTTTTTCCCACGCTTCCTCAATGAAAACCAAATTGATTTATACCAATGTTTTATAAATACACAAAGAACAACCTGAAACTGTTGTATACCACTTTTAAGAGATTTCTGGATTGATATATTAAAAGTCAAGGTAATGCTATAATGCAGCTACCCAACAAATTGAATTCATAGGCATAAGAATGAATTCGAACATTTAGGACACGAGTAATCCAGTTGTTACAACAGTTGTACTGTGCTTAAATATAGTTGTACTCTTTTAAATGAATTTTGAGGTATGGGAAATTGAAGTTATTTTGATAAAGAAATATCATGCTTCTAGACAGTACATTAATGCTTCACATTCCAACGATCATGGAGCTAGGAAAGAGGAAAGGAGAGATCACTTGAAACTTGATCCTGCTTCCAATTTAGTTACCGACACATAATACAATTGTCTTTACTTTTGCAATTAAAAAACAACAACACAGGAGTGCAGGAGGAGAGTTATGTTAGAACAGGTTGCAAAGTCTCAGAAGTTAAAGTCAGATTCACAGTTGCCCATTCAACCTTAATTCAGTTCCTTTGTGCACAGACATTATAATACCATCTTTAGTTAGTTGATCACATTTTTTTCACAAGACACCTACCTCATTCAGTACACAGGTTCAACACACAAGACTAGACTTAAGAGTGCATGGCAAACTGTAAATCTTGCATTTGCTAACCTTTGAGTGCTTGGTTTTTAACCTCAAAACATTATTTTAATGTCGTTTCTGTATGTTGTACACATATCATTCAAGTGTATTAAATGCCATACAAAACAAAAACATGAACTCTGTTCCTTAAAAATTATTCATCAGTGACAACCTCTGGCTTCAGAACTGTGAAAAAAGCTACCCCAAAATGCACAAAGCTTTTTCTCCAGGCAAATGACATTTAGACTGCTGTTCCTTAACATCTCTGGAGACCTTTCACAGCACAAGTGAGTTAACATTAATAAAAGATTTTAAGGTAAATAAGAATTTTTTACAAATATGTCAGAGAAGAGAAAAAGCAATACTAGAGAGCAAGAAAGGTCCATTAAATAAAATAGAGTGATAAAAACAATAATGATTCTAAAATGGCAGGGCTATTAAACTGCTTCTTTAAATTGGCTTACAACAAGAAAAAACAAAATGAGCAAGGACAATTAGGAGCAGTAAAGACATTGTCAGTATTGCAGCTGATAAAAAAATCTGTAAGGGTCTCCTTGAAATATACTGAATATATGAAAATTAGGGAGGTTATGAAGTCACTTCATCTACATATGTGGGATTCTGGGTATTCTCTTTCTCTATACAAATACATATATAGTATATATACACACACTTTTCTTCTTACAGCCACTTGCTGACCCTTCTTCACTGGCAGTGAGAAGGGATGGGGGGGTGGGGGGGAGAAGAGGCTGTTGTACAAAGAGATTTCTGTTTAGAAGTTTTTGTTCCCTGCTCCTACTCCCTCCAATACCGTCTCTTCTCCTCCTACCCGTGCCTAAGACCACTGCTGTGCAGGGAAGCAGACTACAATGACCCAGACTGCAGTGGACGGAAGAAGCAGAAAGCTACGCTTGGCAAGAAAGGAAAAGAAATAGTCTGTGACAAGACCATATCTGTTAGGGCCAAATGTCCAGAAGTCTCTAGAATTTACACAAGTGAAGCAAACTCTCAATTTACATTATTCAGTTAATATGGACTCTCTCATGTGTATGTGTTTTAGTTTTCTACTGTTGGGTCTTCACCACAGTATCAGTTTCTCTGACACAGTGATAGTCTATCAAACTCAGCAAAAATAAATAATTTTACCAAACCTTTGGGTGCCTTTAAGTCCTAGTGAAACGTAAGTATAAATACAAGGTGAAGGTAAAACACTTGGATTTATGATTTTTGAAATATTATTCACTGACCACCTGATGGTCTGTTTGAGATCAGGAACTTCAGAATCCTCTAAAGCGGGAGGTAAAAAACCCCGTACATTGTGGTGAGGGAAGCGGGCGGGGGGGGTGGGGGGATGTGCTGTCATCTAAAATAAGGAAAAATTCTGTATTAATCACATTAATAATGCTGCAGACTCCACAGCAATCCCAGACAAGAAGAGCCTGGAGGCCCCCGATTCTTTCAAAGGAACTCTCTCTCTGGGGATGCTGTTTGAGACCCATGGGTCCAACTCCCAGAGATCAGGGATCATACAGTTGAATTTTGGCCCAACTTTGTCATTACCACTGGCCTTGCTGGTGCTATACCTCCCCCCACAACTGCACCACTCCTACTGTAAAAGTTCTCTGCTACACACAAGAAATATGGGACACTACCACCCAACTAGAGCAGGGTGAAATTATTTTGACAAATTGTTTAATTGCCAAAAAATGCAGTTTGGCCTCAACCAAAACTGTTTGCAAAATTTGTGTCAAATTCATCGACTAGTTTGTCCAAAAGACATTTTTTCCCCTCAAGTTAAATTCATGGAACTGGAGGAAGAGGAGGTGCCACTGCCACAACCCATTTTATGCCCTCTAGCCCCATGGTTAGAGAACTCACCTGGGGTATGCGAGATTCCACTCTGCCTGCAAGATTTGAGTCTGGTGGAATGGGATTTGAACACTGGTCTCTCATATCTCAGGTGAATCACAGGATTCAATCATAAGAAAGAAATTCCTTCCGTGATTTTCTCAAGCCCTATCAATGGTAAGAGGTTTTAAACTTAAGGGGGAAAAAGTTGTGAAAACCTCTCCGATTTAAGGAAAAAATCCGAGTTGACTGCCATCTTAGAAAAAGAACATTACAATGATTTACTAGGAACAAAATAGGCAAAAACCTTTCAACTTCAAAGACTTGCCAGATGCAGAGAGTATCTCCTATACTGGAAGGTCTACGTTAATAGATAGGAAGGACAATGCCACCTCTCCTGCAGGGTTTAAACCTGGGTAATCCTGTACAGAGCAGAATGAGGTTTTAAGGTTATGTTCTATGAACTGATGGGGCTGGAATAAAGGTTATTTAATGTTGGATTTGTACACAACTTCCTCTTCAACCTACAGATAACCTTATATTTCAGAAACCTTATTCTCTGGTTTCTCTTATACCCCCTTACCTCCACAATAAGGCTTCCTTGAAGGAATACAAGGCTATGTTTCACTTATGTAACATGGTAGTCAAACTGTGGCCTCTCCATCAACCAGCAGAGTAAATTCTATTTGCCATCTTTTTAGGGTCTCGGGAGTGATAAACACTTCATCCATTTTGAGCCTGTCTGGTTCTTGATGGAGGGCTGATTTTGGCAATTGTACACCTCACCTGTAAGACATCAGAAGATCCAGTGCTAGGTGTGAATCAAACCTGAAAGCAACAACCAAGTCAGCAGAAAGGCCTGAAGAGCATTACTGTTGTTCTCGCCTTCCTGTCACTGATATGTGATACAGTGAGAAGAATTACTGGATAGATTCCATATAAACTCTGGTTTACTGAAGTACATCTGTGTAAGAGATCAGCATTCCCAATAGGCTCCAATAAGAATTAGATTTTTGCTTCTGAGACTTTTTTTCCCCTTTCCTCTTCAACTTCTGTTAACATTCTTCTGAGATAAGACAGTGTACTTAAGAGTATTCATCCACAGCCCAGGTTTATAATTCACTTCCAGGGCACCACGTGTCTGTGTTTATAATGAATCCAACATACTCCAGGAACCATATTTCTGTGTTTGTTTTCGCTTTCTCTCTCTAAGGAAACCTGATAAGAAAAGTTGTCCAGGAAGAGACAGCAGTGAATTTCCTTCTGCCTTAAAGTCAATATTAATATTACCATTGTCCTGGAAGCACTTGGTGGATCAAATGGTAATGATCAAAGTTGGGCCAGGGGAGGGGAGGAGAAACAGCCATTTGTATGCAAAACAGAAAATTGTCTGTGGGTTGGTAAAATGGGGATGTGAAAATAAGCCCCCTTTAGTAACTTAGATGTTTCAGCCGTAATCCTGCTTTGCTTCCAGTTCTCTAATAGAATATAAAATGGGTTGTACTGCTGTGATCTGAAGTAGCAGATGGATAATTTTATTCATTTCCATGGTCTGTCCCATTCCATATCTCAAGCAAAGGTATTCCTGTGATTCTTCCACAGCTCTATAGAATACCCCTTTGGACAATGTCTAGTGACCTCATTTTGACCAAAGTTATAGTTAGCCATTTCCTCCCAAATTGAAGAAGTCTGGCACTAATCAGGGCTCTAACTCAAAATAGGGCTGATTGGAAGTCATGCAGATACCTCTGAGATGACTGAGGATTTGTTCCAGCTACAACTTGTAGAGTGGTATTTTCTCCTGTTGTACTTCAAGGAATATTTCAACATGCCACGTGACTTTTCCAATAATTCTGGATAGCTTCGCTTTTCACATAGTTGCCTATTGCGTAAATAAGAAAGCTAAGAAATTATTTGTCTGAGTACATGATCCTAAGGCCAAAGCTCCATATACTGCAAGAAACAGGGAGAAGTCCTTAGGCTGAGGAAGTTTAGATTGAGAGGGACCATATTTGCAATAATGTCCACCAATGCTAGCACTGCTTGTGACAATGTGCAGAAATACTTAAGGTGTCAGATGACAGTTCATTTTGGGGGTGGGAGAGGATTGGTCTGGTGCCATCTGAGAGTTTTTATGCCCAAATGAAGAGGCTGAGGTGACGTTTGCCTGGACTTGGCTACCCTTGTAGGGCCTGTATAAAGAGATGGCCATTCTTTCACGTAAAAATCTCCCCCAGTTAGAAACGATGAGTCCCTGCTTATCCAGAAAGATAGCCACATTTGCATTCAGTAGTACTACCAGGTTGAATTTGGACAGGTGCACATAGAGGACCATTCTGGTCTTATAAAAAGGAGGGTGACAGGCTCAAAAAAAGAAGGATCATATCTGGGACTAAACAACTATGAAAATGCCTTCAGGTCAATACCATCTGTGCAGTCTCATCCCTCCCCTCACACACTTTCCTAAGTTTCTCAGTTCCACACACATCCCAGAGGTGGATGAGGGGAGGGGGGTAAGTAGGAAGAGGAAAGCTAGTGTCATGGGCAACGGAGATTGCAGGATGAGCTAGTCACAGGTGGGAGAGAACTAAATTGGCTCATTAGAATCTTACTTCACATATGACCCTTCTAAATAGAGAACTAGCTCTGAGTGTATCTATTTACAACATTAGGACACAGTCCCCCAGAGAAAATACTAAGGACTGGATTGTGAGCCTCTTACCTCACACAAGTAGTCCCAGTGAGTTCAATGCTTCTGAAAATAAATATTGACAGTTTTCAGTAGCAAAATTATGGAGGTCTCAAAGCAGATTTTGGCTTCATTGAGACTACTCACGAATAAATGCTGACTCATAAGTAAATGGTTTACAATTAGGCCTTAATAAGGATTTGAAGGATCAGGCCCTCAAGGTTTTTTCTTTGTATTTTGACTGAGACCTGTTTAGAATGAATATTGACTTAGTTTTACCGCTGAAAACTGGCAACATTTCCCACCACCCCCAATACATTTGTAATTTTTTTGTACTAATATTAGCATTAAAGTAGTAAGTAGACTAGAAAATGAAAACAACCCTCCCTGACTAGGTGAAAATAATCAATACAAGTAATGCCAGAACATCTTAACTATTTAGCTTTCTATACAGGCTGCAACTAACACCCACATGGTCACTTACTCTGTTCTATTTTCCATTGTTAATCTTTTCCCATGTTGCTAGCATATACAAAGTGTGCATTGCATTGATATTTGTAGTAAGACTAAACATATTTTGCTTTTATATTGCTTTGTGGTGTCTATTCAATTAGATTACTATAATCTCAATGAATCCATGTATTTAAATATCATTTAAGAAGTAAGAAAAAAAATAAAAACATTCAAAATGACATCCCATTGACAGGGCATCAGCTGGTTACATCTTGCAAACAAAAGCTTGACTTTCTCCTTTGCCTTATGTTAAAAGGAATTATTTTTGGGAAGATTTTACTGTTAGTTTCAATGAGACATTTAGAATCTCCCTCCTGCAAAGTGTTCCATCAGCAACCCCTGTGCTTGATTGGCACCTGTTCCATAAGAATGTTTATTTGTGGAAAAAGATTTTCCATCAGGAAAAGTTAAGCAAAATATTTCATTTTGTGTTCAACCTGAATCATATTTTGAACTGACCCAAAACATTTAATTTCAAGTCAGTTCAACATTACAGTTGTGATGCATTGCCTTATGTGGTGCCTTGTAGTTTAAACCAATGTGGTTTAAACCCCATTCTTTCATATTGGCTGCACTGTGGCTGGACTACATCTCTCATAGCGCAAGGCAGAGTCCCCATTTATCAAGCTGTACACTGCATCATGAGAGTCAGATGACTGTGGGGTGCCACACAGAAGATCTGGCCAGTAAGCCCAGCACATAGGGCGATGGTGGGGGGCAATCATGCTTTTGAACTACAACTCCCATGCAGAACAAAGGGGGAAAGCAGTTTACTATGAAACTGACTCTAAATCAAACATTTTGGGCCAGTTCAAAACAAAAAAGCTGAACATTTTGATTTAAGTAATGCCAAAACAAAATATTCTGTATTTCCAAAATCGCATTTTTTGGAGTATTTCATTATACAAAAAAAATCAACTTTTTGCCCAATTTGGGACAAAACTGAATGTTGAAATATCTGAATTTCCCACAGGGAAGAAATTCCTATCTTCATTCAGCTCTAAAATATCCACACCTCAATCAGCACTTCTTACATGCCAAGTCTGAAGTCTCAAAATGTATCACCATTCAGTCAGCACGACAGGTGATTAAAAAGATCAAATGTAAAGAAAAGCAGCATCATCTGTGAAAATTCCCAGGGTGACATTTCTGCTATGTATCCTCTCCCTGATCCAGAGACCTGAGGATGAATAAAACAGCAGTAGAGAAGAAGGGATTCAGACTAAAGGTACACTGAAGATGTAGAAAGTGCCATGTCCTACTTTCGTCATGCCAACTAAAGCAGCACTCCCTTGCAGAGGGCTTGCTTTGATATTAGGAAAGGGGGAACATAGCTGGTGGCTCCCTTTAAGCTGGTGACCATGTGTGATCTTTTTTCCATGCTTTTGTGACAGCTTCAGGTACAGCCATTATACCAGACGGACTCGCAGGAGGTCTACCCCTCTTATTATTCCAAGTTACCTGATCTTTTTGCTAATAATTGGGGAGTCACCCTTAACCAGGGAATAGAACTGAACTGTTTCTAAGGAGTTTCAATTTGATTATTCCACTAATGGATTTATTCTGTAAAAGGGTTACCCACTACTCTGAGAAAACTTCAAAATATCTCTGGGCAAACTTCAAAATATATCAGTGCTACCACTGATGATTGCTCTGTTTACTGGGAAGACATCTTACAAGATTCCTTGTAGACAGAAATCTGGATCTGGTGGAGTGTATATTTCAGATTCAAAAAGAGGTTCCAATTCATTTGTTGTTTTCTGGCATTTCCCCCAACATTAACTACATCAAATCTATTCAACACAAAAGTGTCAAGTTTTGTATAGTTCCTGCATAGACAGAATTGATCTCATTAAAAATCTCGATATTACAAATAATTTGAATATGTATTTTCTTAAGAAAATATAATTTTGCAGCGGGTTTATACCTGCTATTCTTGCTAGAAATGTGACTGCTTCAAATGTGATTCCAGACATAGCTCTCATAGGATACTGAGAAGTAGCTAAGTAAATTTGCAGCCAAATGTCAGATTAGGTAAAAAATAAATAAAATATCTTGAATAGAAAAGGTAGAAGTATGTGCACTGTATATCTAATATGAAGATGTGCATAAAAACCAATAACATAGATTAATAGATTATGAAGACAGAAGGAACCAACATGATCATCTGGTCTCACATCCTGCATAATACAGGCCATAAAATTTACCTATTTGCACAAATGCATCTCTTTTGGGGAAAAAAAATCCAATTTTAGTTTAATAATTTTCAGTGATAGTGCAGTATGTTTTGCAATCCTTTAATCATGATTGAGACTCTTCTCCGAACCCTCTCCAATTTATGAACATCCTTCTTGAATTGTGGACACCAGAACGGGACATGGTATTCCAGCAACACTCACACCAGTACAAAATATAGCAGTAATATAACCTTCCTGCTCCTACTTGATATTCCCCTGTTTGTACATCCAAGGATTGCATTAGCACTTTTGAGCACAGGTTTGCACTGGGATTTTCCAACATGACCCCCAAACCTTTTAGAGTCACTGTTTCCTCGGATAGATTGTCCCGTCATGTAAGTAGGCCCTTGTAAATTCTTTATTCCTAGATGTATGATTTTTTTTTACATTTGGCACTGCAATGCATATTCTTTGCTTATGCCCAGTTATCAAGTGATCCAGATAACTCTATCAGTGACTTATTGTCTTCATTATTTACCACTCTCTCAAATTTTGTATAATCTGCAAAATTATACTTAATCTTAATAATGATTTTATGTTTTCTTCCAGAGCATTAGTAAAATGATTAATTAGCATAGGGCCAAGAATCAATCCTTGTGACTTCACAAGAAACACCCACTCCATGATGATTTCCTGTTTACAATTATATTTGAGTCCTATCGATTAGCCACTTTTTTCATCCATTTAATGTGTCATGTTCATTTCATATCATTCTACATTTTTTAAATCATAATGATTTACAGTACAAAATCAAAATATTTTCCAGAAGTATGGGTTTATTACCTCAACGTATTACCTTTATCAACCAAACTTGCAATCTCATTAAAAAGGGGTGGGATGGGGCCTTGGAGAAGGGGTGCGGCAAGAGTGTTTGGTTTTCTGCAATCAGGAAGTTGGCAGCCCTATTACAGTCTAGTGTCTTAGGGTATGTCTACACTACGAGACTAGTTCGATTTTTGTGTAACCGAACTTGGTAACCCGATATTGCCAGGTCGATTGTTCGAATCCACATCAGGGATCTTAATTCGAAATTCCGGATCCACAGTAAGGGGGCAAGCGTCGACATTGCAAGCGGTGCACTGTGGGTAGCTATCCCACAGTTCCCGCAGTCCCCGCTGCCCACTGGAATTCTGGGTGTAGCCCCCAGTGCCTTGTGGGACCGAAATTGTGTCAAGGGTCGGTATACGTACATTTCGTCACTCAACCCACACTTCCGCCTTCCCTACGTGAAAGCGCCGGCAGGTAATGAATTCGCGCCCTTTTCCTGTGGCTGATAGCTCGGACGCCACAGGACAGTGAGCATGGAGCCCTCCGCGATTATCGCTGATGTTCTGTCCGTTGCCAACTCCTCACGCCTTATAGCGCACCTTTTCGAGACTCAGATGCAGAGAAATCGGGAGAGGAGGCAACAGAAGCTCCGGGAGTACTTGAACTCTGAGAGGGGCATGGACCTCTCGCAAAGCGCTGGACCCCGGCCCCTAGACATCATGGTGGCAATGGGTCACGTTGATCCTGTGGAATGGCGATTCTGGGCAAGGGAAACAAGCACTGACTGGTGGGACCGCATAGTGCTGCAGGTCTGGGATGAGTCCCAGTGGCTGCGAAACTTTCGGATGCGTAAGGGCACTTTCATGGAACTTTGTGAGTTGTTGTCCCCTGCCCTGAAGCGCCAGGACACCCAGATGCGAGCAGCCCTCACTATCCAGAAGCGAGTGGCCATAGCCCTCTGGAAGCTTGCAACCCCTGACAGCTACCGGTCAGTCGCGAATCAATTTGGAGTGGGCAAGTCTACCGTGGGGGTTGCTGTGATGCAGGTAGCCCATGCTATCGTTGACCTGCTGCTCCCCAAAGTAGTGACCCTTGGAGACATGCAGGCGATCATAGATGGCTTCGCTGCGATGGGATTCCCAAACTGCGGTGGGGCCATAGATGGGACACACATCCCTATCCTGGGACCGGACCACCAGGGCAGCCAGTACATTAACCGAAAGGGCTATTTTTCTATGGTGCTGCAAGCACTAGTGGACCATAAAGGACGTTTTACAAACATCAACGTTGGATGGCGGGGCAAGGTTCATGACGCTCGTGTGTTCAGGAACTCTGGTCTGTTCAGACGGCTGCAGGAAGGTATTTTCTTCCCGGACTGCAAAATAACTGTTGGGGATGTGGAAATGCCTACAGTGATCCTCGGGGACCCTGCCTACCCGCTAATGCCATGGCTCATGAAGCCATACACGGGAGCCCTGGACACTGAAAAGGAGCTCTTCAATTACCGCCTGAGAAAGTGCAGAATGGTGGTGGAGTGTGCCTTCGGCCGTCTCAAAGGCAGATGGCGAAGCTTACTGACTCGCTCCGACCTCAGCCCTAAAAATATCCCCACTGTGATTGCAGCGTGCTGTGTGCTCCACAATCTCTGTGACATCAAGGGGGAGACGTTTATGGTGGGCTGGGAGGTTGAGGCAAATCGCCTGGCAGCAGATTACGCTCAGCCAGACACCAGGGCGATTAGAAGATCACAGCGGGACGCGCTGCGCATCCGGGAAGCTTTGAAAGCTCGCTTCCAGACAGAGCAGGGTAACCAGTGACTGTTACACTTCCGTAAACAGATACTGAACCTTCCCCTGTTTCTTTACACAGGTTCTGTTGCCCATCCTCTCCCATTACCAACCCCCTTCCCCCTCCTTCGATCAACGATTTAAAGGCACAATAAAGGAAACATTTTTTTATTTGGACCGTCTCCTGTACTGGTTTGTCGGTTAAGGTTTTAACCGTGGACGCATACCGCGGTTGGGGAGCGGGTGGAGTGTGGGAAAGTACACTTCAAAGGGGAATGACATGATCCTGCCCACAGAGCAGTCCTAAGTGCTGGACTGCTTGTTTAATGGGACCATTAACCTCTCCTAATCGCATGTGTGTGTGGTGGGGTCTCTGTGACTTTTTCGTTGTGAATATCGGCTACGGATCCCCCGGTGCATTGAGCTATCCAGCAGGCTATTGCCAGCCGATAAAGATCAGCGGCCACCCTCCCCCTGCAGACAGCGAACGACCCAACCACCAACCCCACGTAGAGAACCTGGAAACCTACACACAGAATGAAAGGTGTGCTTACTGCATGCAATTTTAAAGTGTGCCTGTCACTTCATCTGTTACCCTGTCTGCACCCTCGGTTGTGATTCGGTCCTCTGCACTTACAAACCCCGTTAACCAATAACCAGAGAAACAAACGGTCCCCTTTAAGACACTCTGGGAAACATCAGTGAACCAAAAAAACAGTTTTATTAAATAGAACATTAACTTAACATGGAACCTGGGAAGGGAGGTGTTGAGGGGTGCGGCTGGAGGGAGGGGAAGGAAAAATCTAAGGTTTTGGCAATGGCAGCCTTCTGCTACTGGAGCAGTCTCCAGGGGTGGAGTAAATATTTCCACGCACCCTGCCTCCCCTTGTCCTAGTGACTTTTGGAGAGTAAACGACTGGACTTTGTGGCGGGGGAGGGCGGTTGGAAAGAACATATAGAGGTGCTCTTTCCTCCTGTCTCCTGTCCTGGAGAACATCCACCAGGCGCCGGAGCGTCTCGGTTTGCTCCCTCATTAGTCCCAGCATTGTTTGGGTCGCCTGCTGATCTTCCTGCCGCCACCTGTCCTCGCGCGCTTCAGCCCTCTGCTCCCGTTCCCTGGCTGCTCGCTCGTACCGTGCGAGGTCCTCTCTCCGCTGTGCCGCCTCCCTCTGTGACAACATCATTAATTCAGAGAACATGTCGTCCCGGGTTCTCTTTTTTCGCCGCCTTATCTGGAGTAGCCCATGGGAGGGAGAAGCACAGGTAGGGCGGGAGACACTCGCAGCTGCGGGATGAGGGAAAGGGAGTGAATTCCTCAGAAAGATACTTTTTGCAGAACAATGACCATACTCTTTCACCGTGAATAGGACCAAAGACAGTGCCTATCACATGTAAACGTACTACAAGGTCAAATACTATGCCTTAAGGCTGAGTGAGTGTCTGGGGTCCCGGTATACGGATCCCAGAAGCCTTGCCGTACAGTGAAAATCACCTCTCTGAAGACCATGGTAAGGTGATGAGTTAGGACTGCTGAGAGATTGCTTCACAGCAGTGCTCTACTCCCATGTCTCACTCACTGTTCCTGGCGGCGGGCAGGAACCGCTGCTGGCCAAACCGCTAATCTACAGCGGCTTTCCTAACCCCCGCCCACTCCGCGTGGTCGCTCCCGGAACCGTTAAGTGCCCGCGAACCGCTCATCAGGAACGGCTTCCCTACCCTTCCCCCCGCTCCGCGTGGCCGCTCCCGGTAACCTAAAGTGCCCGCAAACCGCTCATCAGGAACGGCTCGCCTACCCCTCCCCCCGCGCCGCGTGGCCGCTCCCGGGAACCAAAAATGCCCGCGAACCGCTCAGCATGAACGGCTCGCCTACCCTTTCCCACCTCCCTTCGCGTGGCAGCTCCCGGGAACCAAGATCGCCCGCGAACCGCTGTGTTTGAACGGCTGGCCTACCCTTCCCCCCCCACCCTTCCCGTGGGCGCTCCCGGGAACCAATATTGCCCGAGACCCGCTGTGTCTTAATGGCTCGCGTACCCTTTCCCCGGCCTCGCGTGGCCGGTCCCCGGCACTGTCCCTACCCGCGCACCGCTAAGTAGTAATGGTTTGGCTCCCGACTCCTTACCACCACGCGTTAACGTAAACAGCCGGGTGTCTTTCTTTAAAGGGAAAAGGAAGCATTCACTATACTAATTATACCACTCATTCAAACCAGGACCCTATGACTGATATCACTCTGATGAGGATTACAGAGACAGAGAAATACTGCATGCTGCGTCAATGCAAGCAAACCCCGGGGCCGTATGCTGCCATGCTATGCAAGGCAATGATACCAGAGTACCTGCAGCTTGCATGGCGCGGGAAAGTATCCTACCATGGAGGAGACAATAAGGCCGCTCTCCCAGTGAACGTGCTAAACAAGCTCTCACTGTACCTCCAGGAGAGCTTCGCGGAGCTCTCAGATGGTGATTACTCCTCTATCCCCATACATATTGACAGACTTTTCGAATAGTTGCACGGGAAAGCGACTTTAAGGTGAAGCGCATAAGGCCAATTAAGCCACAGTTACACAGTGCTAACACACCATACCTATTGTATTGCAAATAAATGTCTAACACACTGACCTGATGATCCTTCGCCTGATTCCTGGTCAGGAATGCTGCCTTGGGAGTGTTCGTAGGGCAGCTCAGTCAGGGTGAGGAATAGTTCCTGGCTGTCGGGGAAATCACGAGTGCGACCGCTGTGTAGTGCCTCGTCCTCCTCCCCTCCTTCCTCTTCTTCGCCGTCCGCGAAAACCTCCTCCGACGTGGCCGTAGAATGGACCCCGTCGTCGGAGTCCACGGACAGTGGTGGGGTAGTTGTTGCTGCACCACCGAGCATGGCATGCAGTGCCTCGTAAAATCGGCAAGTGTGTGGCTGCGACCCGGAGCGTCCGTTGGACTCCTTGGTCTTTTGGTACGCCTGCCGCAGCTCCTTGATTTTCACGCGGCACTGCGTAGCATCCCGGCTGTATCCTCTCTCCGTCATAGCCTGGGAAATTTTTTCGTAAATCTTTGCATTCCGTCTTTTGGAACGGAGCTCGGCTAGTATTGATTCGTCGCCCCACACAGCGATCAGATCCAAAACTTCCCGATCACTCCATGCTGGAGCCCTCTTTCTATTCTGCGATGGCATTGAAACCACTGCTGTAGAGCTCTGCATCGTTGCCAGTGCTGCTGAGCTCGCCACGATGTCCAAAGAGGAAATGGGATTCAAAATGGCCACACAGGAAAAGGGATTCAAATTTTCCCGGGGATTTCTCTGAGTGGCAGGTCAGAGCATCCGAGTACAGATTACTGCCCTGAGCGTCCACTCAGTGGTGCACTGTGGGATAGCTCCCGGAGCTATTAGCGTCGAATTCCGTCCACAGTACCTCGCTTTCGGCATGGCCATTTCGAATTTGGTGCTACTCCCCTCGTCAGGGTGGAGTACAGAAATCGATTCAAAGAGCCCTTAATGTCGAAATAAACTGCTTCCTAATGTGGACGGTTGAGGGATTAAATCGAGTTAACGCTGCTAAATTCGACATAAAGTCCTAGTGTAGACCTGGCCATAAAAGCACAAGACTACCCTTTCTTTGGATACATTGTATTTGTTGCCCCCACCTCTCTCCTGGTTTATCTTTTTAGATTGTAAATTTTTTCAAGTAGTCTTTCTAGATGTTTGGACCCCCAACCCTGGTTGAGCTCTCTGAGTGTTTCTCTATTAAGAGCCATAATGAAATCCATCTTGTAATGATCTTTCAAGCACTATGCAAGTAGAGCAGATTGGATAATTTATTCACTTTGATTATTTGCTATTCAATAATTACACATAACTGGTCATCTAAGTCACATGGTACTGGTTCTGCTCCCAAATGAATGTCTGTAGGAATTATTATTAAATTAAGAATTAAATTTAGATTAAGTTTAGTTAAGAAAATAATATATCTGCTTTTTGGTTTGTAGCTTGTACAGAAAAGGCCCCAGTCAGCAAGTAAAAGGCAGCAGTGAGAATAATATTACTTATTACTTACAGTGTGGGAGAGGTGTACCGTTTCAAAAGGTAACTGATAAAGTGAAAAGTTGCAGTAATAAGGGTATGTCTACACTACGAGACTAGTTCGATTTTTCTTAAACCGAACTTGTGAAACCGATATTGCAAAGTCGATCGTGCGAATCCACACCAAGGACATTAAATCGAATTTGAGAGTCCACAGTAACAGGGCAAACGTCGACAATGCAAGCGGTGCACTGTGGGTAGCTATCCCACAGTTCCCGCAGTCCCCGCTGCCCACTGGAATTCTGGGTGTAGCCCCCAGTGCCTTCTGGGGCCAAAAATGTGTCGAGGGTGATTATAGGTAAATGTCGTCATTCGACCCACACTCCCGCCCTCCCTCAGTGAAAGCGCTAGCGGGCAATTAATTCGCGCCCTTTTCTGGTGATTGACAGCGCGGACGCCACAGGACAGCGAGCATGGAGCCCTCCGCGATTATCGCTGCTGTTCTGTCCGTTGTCAACATCTCACACCTTATCGTCCACCTTTTCCAGAGGCAGATGCAGATAAATCGGGCGAGGAGGCAACGGAAGCTCCGGGAGGACATGAACTCTGAGAGGGACACAGACCTCTCGCAAAGCACGGGACCCCAGCCCGTAGACATCATGGTGGCAATGGGGCACGTTGATCCTGTGGAACGGCGATTCTGGGCCAGGGAAACAAGCACTGACTGGTGGGACCACATAGTGCTTCAGGTCTGGGATGTATCCCAGTGGCTGCGAAACTTTCAGATGTGTAAGGGCACTTTCCTGGAACTTTGTGAGTTGCTGTCCCCTGCCCTGAAGCGCCAGGACACCCGGATGCGAGCAGCCCTGACTATCCAGAAGCTAGTGGCCATAGCCCTCTGGAAGCTTGCAACTCCTGACAGCTACCGGTCAGTCGCGAATCAATTTGGAGTGGGCAAGTCTACCGTGGGGGTTGCTGTGATGCAGGTAGCCCATGCAATCGTTGACCTGCTGCTCTCAGAGGTAGTGACCCTTGGAGACGTGCAGGTGATCATAGATGGCTTTTCTGCTATGGGATTCCCAAACTGCGGCGGGGCTATTGATGGGACACACATCCCTATCCTGGCACCGGACCACCAGGGCAGCCAGTACATTAACCGAAAGGGCTATTTTTCTATGGTGCTGCAAGCACTAGTGGACCATAAAGGACATTTTACCAACATCAACGTCGGATGGCCAGGCAAGGTTCATAATGCTCGTGTTTTCAAAAACTCTGGTCTGTTTAGACGGCTGCAGGAGGGTGTTTACTTCCCGGACCGCAAAATAACTGTTGGGGATGTGGAGATGCCTATAGTGATCCTCAGGGACCCAGCCTACCCGCTAATGCCCTGGCTCTTGAAGCCGTACACAGGAGCCCTGGACACTGAAAAGGAGCTCTTCAACTACCGGCTGAGCAAGTGCAGAATGGTGGAGGAGTGTGCTTTTGGCCGTCTGAAGGGGAGATGGAGAAGCTTACTTACTCGCTCCGATCTCAGCCAAACAAATATCCCCACTGTGATTGCAGCGTGCTGTGTGCTCCACAATCTCTGTGAGAGCAAGGGGGAGACGTTTATGGGGGGGTGGGAGGTTGAGGCAAATCGCCTGGCTGCTGATTACGCACAGCCGGACACCCGGGCGATTAGAAGATCCCAGCGGGACGCGCTGCGCATCCGGGAAGCTTTGAAAGCTAGCTTCCAGAGCGAGCAGGGTAACCAGTGACTGTTATGCTTGTTTAAACAGAAGTTGAACCTGCCCCCGTTTCTTTACCCAGTTTCTGTTGCCTATCCTCTCCAATAACCAACTCCCTTTCCCCCCTTCATTCAACGCTTTAAAAGTATAATAAAGGAAACATTGTTTATTAAAACCGTCTTTATTAATGATTTCTCGGTTAAGGGTTTAACCTGGGACGCATACTGCGGTTGAGGAGCGGGTGGAGTGTTGGAAAGGACGCTTCCAAACTCGGGGAATGACAGGCTCCTGCTCCCAGAGCAGTCTGCAGTGCTGGACTGCTTGTTTCAAGGGAGCCTGCAACCCCTCCTATTCGCAACTGTGTGTGGTGGGGCCTGTGTGACTTTTTGGCCGTGGATTGCGGCCACAGATCCCCTGCTGCATGGATCTGTCATGCAGGGTATCGCCAGCCGCAAAAGATCTGCAGCCACCCTCCCCCACCAGAAAGTCACAGACCCCCCTGTCTGTACCCTGGTTCAGGCGCCTGTCGTCTCAAATTACAAACCCCCTTACCCCCTCCCCCAAAACCAAACCATCCTGTGAAAGAAAGTCAGGGAAACAGCACTGTACAGAACAAACATTTTTATTAAGGGGAACATAGCTTTGAGATGAAACCTGGGCAGGGAACTGTTGTGGGGTGCGGTTGGAGGGAAGGAAAGGACCCATCTAAAGTTTTGGGAATGAGAGCCTTCTGCTACTGGAGCAGTCCGCAGGGGTGGAGTGATTATTTCCACGGCCCCTGCCTCCCCTCGTTCTAGTGACTTTGGGTGAGGGGGGGATTGGACTTTGTGGCGGGGGAGGGCGGTTGGAAATAACATACAGAGGGGCTCTTTCCTCCTGTCTCCTGTCCTGGAGAACGTCTACCAGGCACCGGAGCGTGTCAGTTTGCTCCCTCATTAGTCCCAGCAGCGTTTGAGTCCCCTGCTGGTCTTCCTGCCGCCACCTGTCCTCGCGAGCTTCAGCCCTCTGCTCCCATTCGCTGACTGCTCGCTCGGACCTTGAGACGTCCTCTCTCCGCTGTGCCGCCTCCTTTCGGGAACAGACCATCAATTCTGAGAACATGTCATCCCGGGTTCTCTTTTTGCGCCGCCTGACCAGCGCAAGCCTCTGGGAGGGTGATCCATGGGTAGGGCGGGAGACACTCGCAGCTGTGGGATGGGAGAAAGGGAGTGAATTCCTCAGAAAGATACTTTTTCCCCGAACAATGCCTATACTCTTTCCCTGTGAATAAGACCATGCACAGTACCTATCACATGTGCACTTACTACGAGGTCGAATATTATGTCTTTATCCTGAGTGCCTGGGGTCCTGGTGTACAGATCCCACAAGCGGTGCTGGACACTGGAAATCGGCTCTCTGGAGACCATGATAAGCCGTTGCCTTTGGACTGCTGAGAGCTTACTTCACAGCAGTGCTCTACTCCCATGTTTCAAGCACAGTTCCTGGCGGTGGCCAGTTCCTGCTGCTGCCAAAACCGCTCATCTACAACGGCTCGCCTACCCTTTCCCCCCCTCCGCGTGGCCGGTCCTGGGAACTGTATGTGCCCGCGAACCGCTCTGTTTGAACGGCTCGCCTACCCTTTCCCCCCCTCCGCGTGGCCGGTCCCAGGAACTGTACGTGCCCGCGAACCGCTCTGTTTGAACGGCTCGCCTACCCTTTCCCCCCCTCCGCGTGGCTGGTCCTGGGAACTGTACGTGCCCGCGAACCGCTCTGTTTGAACGGCTCACCTACCCTTTCCCCCCCTCCGCGTGGCCGGTCCCGGGAACTGTACGTGCCCGCGAACCGCTCTGTTTGAACGGCTCACCTACCCTTTCCCCCCCTCTGCGTGGCCGGTCCCGGGAACTCTCGCTGCCTGCGCACCGCTAAGTTTCAATGGTTAGCCTCCCAGCTCCCGTCCCCCCGCATGGATGGAAACCGCCGGGTGTCGTTCTTTAAAGGGAAAATGAAGAAGTCACTATACTAAAAAAACCACTCATTCAAACCAGGGCACCATGACTGATATCACTCTGATGAGGATTACGGAGACAGGGAAAGACTGCATGCTGCGTCAATGCCAGCAAACCCCGGGGCCGTATGCAGCCATGCTATGCAAGGCAATGATACCAGAGTACCTGCAGCTTGCATGGCGCGGGAAAGTATCCTACCATGGAGGAGACAATAAGGCCGCTCTCCCTGGGAACCTGATGCAAAAGCTTTCACTGTACCTCCAGGAGAGCTTCGCGGAGATCTCCGATGGGGATTTCTCCTCTATCCCCATACATATTGACAGACTTTTCAAGTAGTTGCACTGGAAACGGCTCAAAACTAAAGCGCCTATGGCTAATTAAGCAATACACACACATTGCTAACACACCATGCCTATTCTATTCCAAATAAATGTTTAAAACACTGACCTGCTGATCCTTCGCCTGGTTCCTGGTCCGGGATGCTGCCTTGGGAGGGTTCGTAGGGGATCTCAGTGAGGGTGATGAACAGATCCTGGCTGTCTGGGAAATCAGCGGTGAAAGGCTGTCGACTGCCTCGTCCTCCTCCTCTCCTTCCTCTTCTTCACCGTCCGCAAAAACTTCAGACGACGTGGCCGTAGATAAGACCCCGTCGTCGGAGTCCACGGACACTGGTGGGGTAGTGGTGGCAGCACCACCGAGCATAGCATGCAGTGCCTAGTAAAAACGGCATGTGTGTGGCTGCGATCCGGAGCGTCCGTTGGACTCTTTGGACTCTTTGGTCTTCTGGTACGCCTGTCGCAGCTCCTTGATTTTCACGCGGCACTGCATTGCATCCCGGCTGTATCCTCTCTCCGTCATGGCTTTTGAGATCTTCTCGTAGATCTTCGCATTCCGTCTTTTCGATCGCAGCTCTGAAAGCACGGACTCATCGCCCCACACACAGCGATCAGGTCCAAGACTTCCCAATCAGTCCATGCAGGGGCCCTCTTTCTATTCTGCAATTGCATAGTCACCTCTGCTGGAGAGCTCTGCATCGTTGCCAGTGCTGCTGAGCTGGCCACGATGTCCAAACAGGAAATGAGATTCAAACTGGCCAGACAGGAAAAGGAATTCAAATTTTCCTGGGGCTTTTCCTGAGTGGCAGGAAATCGAATTACAGAGCCATTTATGTCGAAATAAATAGCTTCCTAATGTGGACGGGTGCAGGGTAAAATCGAGTTAACGCTGCTAAATTCGACATAAAGTCCTAGTGTAGACCAGGCCTAAGACAAAGGAAAGCTGTCTTAAAGGAAACAAGCATAAACCTTCCCGCTGTTCTGCTGGTAAGCGGGGGAGGGGAGGCAGATAAGACAGGAAGGCCTTGAAGAAAGGAAAGTAGCAAGGATAAATTGCTTCAAGATGGGTTTTTGCTAAAGCTAGCAAGTTAGCTGAAGTGTATAAAGAGAACTATGAATTTGAAGGTTCTTTGTCAGACCTAACTTGATGTTGGAGCGTGTCAAGATGAGACGGTTTCCCCTAGATCTGGGCTATTTGTGAGTATACTGATCACATGCCTATGAATACTTTGTTACTGTACTGGGTATAGTGACTGCTTATTTTTAGGCTGTTAGGCATGTATACAGCAGTTGTATAAAATACCATTTGGCCTTAGGACTTAAAGGAATTTATGGTTAAGTTAGTGTCTGGTGGTCTCCTATATTAATAAATTAAAATACTATTGATAATTCTAAATTCTAAATAGTTTTAAAGCTGAAATTAATAAATTATGAGTAGATAGTAACAAATACTGAAAAGCAAACTCTCTTGTCAGGACACAAATACCCATGTTTGGATGTGAATATGGATATTTGTATTAAGAAAAGTTACTCTCTAAATACTTGTACAAACAAAAACCTGGCAGAGTGAGTGTTTGCAAAAAGTCAACAAAACAAATCTGAACATTAATTTTATATAACCGTTCTGCTCAATCTATTGCACCTTTGCAAACTTTGTTCTACAGAACTTGGCCAATTCTAACGGTAAGTTACTCATTTTCCCAAACTTTCAGGTTTTCCATCCTTTACTAGGTTATATCCATTTATCCCAAGAACAAGGAACTCTGGTTCCTCAAACTTCAACAAAAATCAGGGCCATCAATTTAATCTCATGTAAGTGAAGCTTCCCATTGTTCTTTTAAAATAAACAAGGAAGACACAGTAGCCTGCACATAATCACTAAATTACAAAGAACAGATGTGAAACATTTATGGGTAAATGTTCATGCTGACAAGGAAAAGACACTATAAAACAGCACGTACTGTATCCAGCAGATTGGCTTTTAAATGACTCATGCTTGTTGTTGGTAATCACACAAGTAACAAAAATAAAATAGTTAATTTGACTGGGCCTAATACACTTTAGTTAATTTAAAGTAACTGCTAATTAAGCCATGTTCTTTTCTTGTTCTTTTCCTTTTGACATCTCAGTTGAAATGCTTTGATGACAGAGTGCTTAATACAAAAAGCATATCATTAACTATTTAACTCTAGATAGTTACCTGCCACAGATTAGATTACTGGAGCCATTTTTTCCCTCAAAAGATGCAATTTTTCCTCAGAAACAGTTACCTCAATTAATTAACTCTCCAGCACATGAGTGCAATATACTACATTGTTCCATTTTACATATGTTAACATTATTTTTGTTAATAATTTCTCCCAATTTTTTTGAGCTTCTCCCATATTTTCACAAATTGTGTTTCAAAGGTTATCCATCACCACAGAGGCCCAAAAGTGTAATATGAGGAGAGGAACTTCAGAAAGAGGATCAGGTTTCAGAAGGTACTTAGGCCTTGTCTACACAGGAAAGGGTGGGGGTTTTTTTCAGTATGTTTAGTTTTTTCAGCCTAAACTGCTTTGTATCCACACACAAATTCTTCTTTTTTAACCTTTTTATTATCCTATTAAGATTAATCCATTCTGGAAGTGACATAACTGTTTAGGAATGAGCCATACCACTATGACGTTTGTATGAACACAGCCCCCTTTCTAAGTAATACATCGCTTCAGCTAGTTCACCAACTGCTATCCCACACTGTACTTCTTCACATCTGGATTGGCTTCACTGGTTACCTGTGCGCTCTCCACTGTTCTAGGGTCATCTTGATTAGATCCTCCCACACTCCTGTTTAAAGCCTGGAACACATCCAAGGGCATATATATGTTTGAGACTCAGCTCATGGCAGGTTCACAGGCCCAAGTCCATTATAGACACCATGCTCCACACTTCTGTGTAGTCCTCTCAGGAAGTCCTTCTGTGCTATCTGGGGCAAGATGCACATTCAGTCTCATCTTTCTAGTTATCATAGGAATGCCGAGATCTACAAGCAGCTAATGATGCTCCTTAGTTTAATGTAGCATGAGGTGCTCAGCATAGGCCCAGACTGCTTGCACATAAAACTCTAGAGCCTCAACATGTAACACTAACCACTCAGCATAAAGAACTTTTACAGCTCCGCCTGCCTCCTGCATCTCTTACTGGTAATGAAACACAGACCACCCATATGCTTAAAAATTAATGTATTTTAACAAATACTGTAATTAGTCCCCTTACGTTACCCCCGTTCTCTCCTATTCACATAATAGCTGGAGCGATTTCAATGAGTGTTTTTTGAAAATAACAAGTGCAAAAAGAAGCTGTCCCTGTATTTCAAATGATGGTATGGTTGCCCCTTTTTGACCTGAGTGCTTAGTCAAAGTTTGGGATCTTGTGGGAGTTCTAGCTGAGAATAGAAATTAGTGGCTATCAGGTATGTCTTTGAGGCTACTTTGTTTATTTACATAGAATGTACAAAGTCCTGTGACTCTGAACACAGAAGGAATGAAGCAGAAACCCACTTCATTTGTTCACAGCAACAAGAGCACTCTCCTCAGCCTGCACTTCAAACCCAAAAGCCTTTCCCCACGTTTATTCCAGGGTCAGCCATACACTTTTAGCTGATCCTTCAGGCTGCATCTCTCACTCCATCTGTTCTTGCCTGATCTCAATTTCTGTGAGCTCACACAGACACACGCTTCTACCCAAAAGAAAACTCAGCCAGAAGGGTCCTGGGCACACATCTTTTTGTCTTCAATGGGATTTATGCTTACAGTTATGCTAAAGAGTGAGTTCACACCTACCAGTCTCAATGGGATTTTAACTCAACCTATAACAAGATTTCACCCAGCTCATAGCAGTAGCAGTGTCAGAGTGCAACTCCGCCAACCTCTTAGTATCAGGAAGGATTTCTGCTCTCTCTCTTCTCACTCCCCTTGTCCTGCCCCCCCCCCCCCCCCCCCCAAACACACTTGATGTGGAAGGAGCTATGCAGTCATGGTTCTAATCACTGCCAGCCTCCTTACAGGTGGAAATTGCCATCTCACTTCCCCATCCAAGAAAGTGGATAGAACTTGTCAAAAGTTTCCAATTGAAGTGTGTGAAACAAAAAATGCCTTTTTTCCTAAATGAAAGTTTTCTGCAAATATTTTTGATTTTCTTTGAAAATTGTTTTTAAATGAGTAACCAAGAACAAAATAAAAAGCCAACGAAACTCAGCAGAAGAAGGGACCATCAGGGAGTAAGTTAAGCATCAAATTTAGCTCTTGCATTGAGCAAACAAAGACTGAGGCCCAGATTCTTTCCTCCTGTTCTGGGCACAGTCTGGCTCTGACTGGCCAGCTGAGAATTCCCCTGGCATAACAGTGCCCTCAGCAGGTTAAGTTGTGTATCAGAGTTCTAGTCCAGCTGCTTCCCCTTCTCAGATAAAGGAGGAAGGTGGATACAGGAGGGGAGGAAAGGTTGGGGGCAGGAAGGGATTCACAACTGATGTCTAGTCCATAGAGACCATAACCAGTTGGTATACATTGAAGGAAACATTAAAATGCTCTAATTTAGACCAACCTACTCTAATGTACACCAACATGCAAAGGCTAGAGTGAATGCACCATGAAATTGAGGCTTAACTTACTCCCTGATGGTCTCTTCCTCTGCTGAACTAAATTAATCTTGGCACAGGTGGGGGTGGGGGTGGGGGGGGGATCTGTGCCTGAGACTTTAAATACTCAAATGAACAATCATGAGGGAGGGTGAGTGGTTCAATAGTTTGTGAATATTTGAGTTACAAGGAAATCAGAAGGGAGAAACATAGCATCCTTCCTTAAAAAACAACTGAGTTTCACCTTAGCATATCCAAGAATTCCTGTAGGAGTTATTGTCTGAGTACAGACTAGTTTATATTTAATCACTCTCATCACATTCATAAAGTAATTGCAAATGTGGTCCTCGTTGCCAAGTGTGTAGCAAGATTATTGTCTAACTCACTGAATTACTTCAGTGCCAAGGTTCTGCCAAGGGGCTGTGGATTTCTGAGCCCCTGTTGGCAAGCAGCCTCTCACCCTGTACATAATATACTAACTCTACTTCATACTAGTCTATATCCACATACTTAGACATGAAAGTGAAAGTTCTCTTTTTCTTGCGCATCAGGGTATGTAAAATTGATCCTTTCATTGTTTGCTAAAAGGCGCATGAGTGTGGCCATTATGAATTCTTTTTTAAAGTGAAGGAGATAAATGCACACAGATTATTTTAAAATTGTCAGAGATATAACGGTTATGTGTATAGCCTTTTATCCTCTTATTCATAGACTTAAAGGCCAGAAAGAACCATTATGATCATTCAGACTGACCTCCTGCATAACACAGACCACAGAATTTCACTCAATTATTCCTGCATCAAACCCATAACTAGCTTCTGGTTAAACTAAAGTATATATTTTGGAAAGCCATCCCATCTTGATTTTTTTTTAAATTGTCCAGTGATGGAGAATCCACCACATTCTTTGTAAATTGTACTAACGATTAGTTTCTAGTTTGACTTTGCTTACCCTTGGCTTCCAGCCATGGGATCATTTTATGCCTTTGTCCAATATTTTCTGTCTGTGTTGTTACTTGTCTATTGTGATCAGATCACTTTTTAACCTTCCCTTTTGATAAATTAAATAGACTGATTTCTTAAGACTCTCCCTGCAAAGCAAAAAAGTTCTAGACCTTAAATAATTTTAGTAGCTCTTTTCATATATCCTCTCCACTTTTTGAATATCCTTCTCAAAATGCAGATACTAGAACTGGACACACTATCCCAGTAGTGGTTTCACAAGTGCCATGTACAGAACTAACACTATCTCCCTACTCTCTTTGCATGATAGCAGGTGTTTGAAGAATTTCAGGACTTCAGTCTTTCTGTCACTATTTGAACATTGCTTGCCATTTCCAAGTTGTTCCTGGGCACTTTGTGTGATGGCAGCACTTGGGTTATTTAAAGCCTGTATTTTCCACCATTAGTAAAAATGCAGTCAATTCTGGCATTAAAAATTATTGCTAAAGGACACTTTTCTGCAAAGATAGGCCCTTTTCTTCTTTATTAAAATGACTGGTGTATTTGTATGGTCTTCCACTTTACAGACAACATAATATTGCACAAAAACTACAGGAAGAGAACATTAAAGTCACACAGAAGGCAGATGCTGCATTGCAGGACCAGAGAGCAAGGGAAACCACTAAAACTGAAAAAGGGTATGATGGTGTGTGTGGGTGTGGTGGTGGTGGGGGGGGGGACTTCTATCATTCTGTATATGAAATCTTCAGTGATACAATCTCCCCTGGTTTCATGAGAAAAGTTTTAAACCCTTATGAAATGAGTGCATTTATTTTTCTACAGAGGCAGAATAGTTACTTGTCCAACAGCATTTGTGATTCTTTGAGATGTTGTAGTCAGAATGGAACCCACTATAAATGCACGAGACTGAACATCTCTGAGTAGCAGCATCAACCACAGTTGCAAATGCCCTGTGCTTACTCATGCTCCTGTGTGAGGGCATCAAGGGCAGAGTACTTGTAACCCTTCCTCAGTTCCCTTGGAATCTGAAGCCTGTGGTAAATGAGGCTTCAAAAAAGCAGGGATAGAGGGCGGACTGTGGGTCCCACACTGACCACATCTCAAAGAACCACAGTTACTGTAGGGCAAATAACCTTTTTTTCCCTTCCTTGAGTATGTATCAGTGTGTATTGCACTGTAGGTGACTGTCCAGCAGCATCCTGTCAGCTGAAATCAGTCAAATGACTGAAGCACTGGTCTCCTGGATTTGGCATCTGCCACAGAAGCCATGTCAAGGGCACGATCTTTCACAAATGTCAGTGGGATACTCCATCCTGCAGCCTTGCAGCTCTCAGAATGTTTCTGAAGTGGGAAATAAATGCAGCCTGTATGCTGGTGGAGCATGCATTGATATTTGAAGGGAGAGGCTTGCTGGCACAATAAGTGAAAATGCATCACGTAATCCACTTGGAAATTCTCTGTGGTGGAATACTTTGGCTTTTGGACAGACCAGTAGTGATCACAAAGCGGCAGGGAGACGACGATGACGACAACAGCTTAGTCCTAAGATAGTACAGTGAAACTGGTTATTTTCAGGGTGTGCATTTTCTTCTCTCTGAGCAAAAACATAGACAAGGTAACTGACTGATTTAGGAGAATGTCTAAGAACACCCCAGGGTTGAACATGGGGTGCAGCCTGTGAGACTGTGTAAGGGAACCCAACCATGAGAGCCTCAAGTTCACTGATTCTCCAAGCCAAGATGATGGCCATCAGAAAGAACATTTTGATGTTAAGGTGGTGCATGGATCATTCTCACAGTGGTTCAAAGGGAGACTCCATGAGCTTCAGGAGGAAAGCACTGAGGTCCCATGAAGGACTCAGATCCTTATCCAGAGAAGAGTGAAGGATGCTTTTAGGGAACTTTGATATCATTAGTTGTGAGAAGACGAAGAACTAATGTGCTGGAACATGACATATTTTGTCAAGAATTGTTGTCAAGGCCTTTGAGAAAATTGAATGCCAGTCCTGCCTATTTCAGGAGCAGCATATAAGCCAAGATCTTTGGTATCTGCAATGCACCTAGGTCCAAACCATTCTCAGCTGCCCATATGGAAAATCTTTTCCACTTTGAGGAGTAAGTCTTTCTAGTGGAGAATTTTCTTTGTCAGTATTGCTCAAACAGCCAACATCCAAGCCGTCAGGTACAAGGGTGAGGTGCAAGATCTGAACTTGATTCTGGGATATTATGCCTTAGCAGGCCAAGAGATGCATGGGAGTTCACATGGACATCTGTAGCAGGTCTGATAGACAAAATTCTTTCAACCAGCAGGGGACTATCAGAGTGACTATCCCCTTGTTTACCTTGATCTTGGATGCTATCTCAGGAGTCTCTAGGAAGGTATACAGAAGTCCTTGATAACACCAGAGCATCTGGCAACAAGCCTGGTCTCACTCCTCTGCTGAAACATGAGTTTGTGCATTTGGCATAGTCCTCTGTGACAAACAAGCCTATCATGGGTGATGCAAGCTGAAGTCTAAGATAGACTCCTTCAGCCACCACTTATGGATGATCACTGCATGCCTGCTTAAGAAGTCTGCTAGATTGTTGCTGATCCTTGGGAGACATAAAGCCAGCAGGATTATCCTGTGTTGATGGCACTACTTCCAGAACCTGAAGACTTCCTGGCAGAGGCTCCTGGTTTGTTTACATACTACATCACCCATATATTGCATGTTAGGATTTGCACTGTGGATTTCCACTGAATGGGTAGGAATGCTAAGCAGACTACTCTGATAATGCTCAGCTTCAGGACATTCCTGTGCAACCTTAGGTCATTCTGATACTATGTCCATTGCATATGCAGGTGGGCTTCCCAGGCCACCCCAAAGTATCTGTGATAAGTGTCACAACTGGGAAGGGAACACAGCACAGGACACCTTTCTGTACATTCATTGTGTCCAAGTTAACTCTTCTAGGATTTGGGCTGGGATTACCAGCTTTTTGTCCATGTCATTTCTGAACACCAATTTCCTGTCTCCTCAAATGTGCAACCACTGTTGGCAGGCATTTTGTAACTACTTTTGCCACTTGCCATGGTGAGTCCGAAGGGCAGAACTCTGTATTCGTAATGGCTGTATTCCACTGTGATACTGATGTACTTCCTGTGGGCTGGATGGATTGTGATATGGAAGTATGCGTGCTGCAAATAAAGAGCTACAACCCAGTCTTGAGCTTGGAGAGATGGACGATAGAGACAGGCATTACCACCCTGAACCTGAGATGGACCTATGATTTGTTGAGTCTCCTCAGGTCTAGGACAGGATGAAGATCCCCTTTCTTCTTCAGAATAAGTAAATAGCAGGAGTAGAAGCCTCTTCCCATGAATTCCTTGGAACATCCTCTATGGTTCCTAGACTAAGCAATGAGACAGTTTCCAATTCCAATGGGTTCTTATGAGAAGGGACCCTGAAAAGGGATGAAGAGGGGAAAAGAAGTAGAGGTAAAGAAGGGAACTGGATGGGGCAGCCATGAGCAACAATCCCTGACACCTATCTGTAAGATGTTATGACAGATGATGCCCGGTAGAACGAGGCAAGGTGACTTCCGAAGCTAACTATCATTTCACTGGATCTGGCATGGTTTCTGATGTTATTTCCATCTCTATCATCAAAGTTTTGGTGATCAAAACAAGAAGAGACCAGAATGATTTTAAGTTATGAGGTGTTCATACCAGTACTGAGAATACTGCCTTATTAGGGAATGAAGAGAAGAGGTCTTCAGTTGCGGATACAGGGCATTAGTGTTGTTCTGCACCCAGATCTGGTTCATCTTGATACTCTGGTGTAGCTGGTATGACCAGAGACACTGAGGGGGACACTGTTCTCTTCTCTGAATGCAATGTAGAGGAAGTTCCTTTATGTCAGACTCTGGATCCCAGTAACCCTGACTGGGCCATCATGGTATGCACAAAAGTACAGTTGGCTCATTGGCACTGGACTGAACAATACCAGTTGACAAGCCCATGGTGACTATACCCTCTAAGAGAATCTGGCAGGCCTCTCCTCGATCTGAGATCAGAGGGTTTGCTGCTTGAAGACAGGTAGAAAGTATGCCCCAGTAACAGTGAAGTAGTAGACATTGTCTAGGGGTGTAGGTGATGTCAATGGCACTCTAGGTTCTGGATTCCATACCATAACTGGCAGATGATTCAGCACCGGTGATTGTTCCGGTTTTCTCCTAAGCTCTTCTTGCATAGTCAGCATCAATGCCAAAGGAGGTGGTCCTTGAGCCGAGAATTGGTGCCGATGGAGCATTGTGCACTATAGGCTGCTCCTTCTCCCAAGTCCTTGATGCTGTGTAGTGCCTCGGGGATTTCTCTCCAGAGGCTGTGTGTTGGCTGTCCTAATGAGAGGACTGTGAGCTCCACCTGGAATCCCTACCTCTATTCTCAGAGCGACCCCGGCCAATGCTGGACATCGATGTCATAGAAGTCTGTTTTGTCAACCTTAATGTAGATCAGCGGTTTTCACACTTTTTTTCTGGTGACCCAGTTGAAGAAAATTGTTGATGCCCGCGACACAACGGAGCTGGGGATGAGGGGTTTGGGGTGTGGGAGGGGCTCAGAGCTGGAGCAGAGGGTTGCGGTGCGGGGGTGAGGGCTGCGGGGTGCGGCCAGAAATGAGGAGTTCAGAGTGTGTGGGGGGGGTCTGGTCTCGGGCAGGGGGTTGGGGTCCGGGAGGGTTCAGGGCTCTGGGCTGGGCATGCAGGCTCTGGGGTGGGGCCAGGGATGAGGAGTTTGGGGTGTAGGACAGGGCTCCGGTTTGCGGGGGCTCAGGGCTGGGGCGGGGGGGTGCAGGAGGGGGTCAGGGCTCTAGGCTGGGGGTGCTTGGCCAATGGGAGTGCGGTGCCGGTGCTCGGGGCAGGGGCAGCGCACGGAGCCCCGTGGCCCCCCCGCCTAGGAGCTGGACCTGCTGCTAGGGACTTCCGGGGCGCAGGGCAGTGTCGGAAAAGGTAGGGACTAGCCTGCCTTAGCCAGGCAGGACCACTGATGGGACTGTAATGGCCCGGTCGACGGTGCTGACTAGAGCCACCGTGACCCGGTGCCTGATATTCTGCAACCCAGTACTGGATCGCAACCCACAGTTTGAAAACCACTGATTTAGATGACAGATTCAGTGCCAGGAGCCGCAATGCCAATTCATTTCGACACTGGTCGTGGAGTGCAGCCTGCCTGCTGTACAAAGCACAGAATGACATTGCTCGTCATCTAGCAGGATCTTGGACCTTGTCTCCTCAGGGTCTGATATGAGCTTCAGAGATTATTCAAGTAGGTGGAGCATGAAGCTTTGCATCTTTCATATCCTAGCAAGAAAACTACAGACACTCCTAACAACTGCTAATATGTGCAATTCCCCTAAACAGAAAAAGGTATTCATACATTCATACTACATCCATTTTTAAGAGGATTAGTTCATTGTAGGATGGATAGGGCTTGAAATCTGCAGGTTTTGAGTCTGCCATGTTAAGGAGCCCTGTACAGAGGGGTCTGCAGAAAGGGGTATATGGCGCAGTCTAGACATCAATACTCCATCAAGGTTAGTGGATATGATCACAGAAGTTGAAGAGGAAGGTAATCAAAATAACCCTGAAGAAATTTAGAGGAAGGTTTGCCAAAGAATGATGGCATGGAAACTAAGAGGGAACTGAGGGAGGGTCATGAGCACTCCACCCTTTATGCCCATGAACAAGAGAGCACAGTGAGGCACAAGGCACATGCATGGCTGCAACAGTCACTAATGCTCAAAAATGTCCAGTCTCACTCCCATCAGACACATCCAGTGGGATCCAGAGTGACACACAGTTGAAGAAAAATATTAATTCCTGGCATCATGGAAAATTTGGGCCTCGATCCTCAGCTGTTATAAATCAACATAGCTCCACTGAAATCAGAGCTATTTCAATTCCCACCAGCCAACAGTCCAGCCCTTAACTTGCAGGGTGAATAATGTTCCAGCAAACCCATCTCCTCTGGATACCTGACTCCCAGCACCCACCAAGACCCTTTTACTTGTTGATTTGCCCATACTACAAAATTCCCTGACCATCCAGAAGTTTCCCTGGCAGAGATTTTCAAAGGCATCCAGTGATTTTGGGTGTCTGACTAGACACCTCAAATGTACCTGATTTTTTCAAAGTGCTGAGGACACATTTTTAAAATCAGACTGTTTGAAATGTCTCTGAATGGGCACCCAAATATGGCACTCAAAATCAATTTGCTGAAAGCCAAAACTATAACTGGGTTCAAAAAATAATTAAATAAGTTCACGGAGGATAAGTCCATCAGTGGCCAAGATGGTCAGGGATGCAACAACATCTGATTACCAGATGCTAGGACTGGATGACTTGATAATTGCTCTGTTCTGTTCATTCTCTTTGAAGCATCTGGCATTGGCCACTGTTGGAACACGGGATACTGGGCTAGATGGATCATTGGTCTGACCCAGTACGGCCATTCTTAATATTCTAAGTCATCTGAACTGATCTCACACATTTTCATGCTTACATCGTTTGAATTTTTCCACGCAACAAAAATATATATATTTCTAATTTGCTTCTGACAACATTACTCTAAGCACAGTAACCTCATACTATGCACATTTGATGGCAAAAAGAGACAAAAAGGCGGGGGAGGTCAGCAGCTAGAATCCCTGTTCTTGCACTATATGAGAGCAAGGAACAAAGGAATTATAGCTATAGACATGCTACTGTGCACCTTATAAAGAGAAATTCATTGGGTAATCGTTGGCTGGGGCTGCCTCCACCTTTCTTCTGTTAACTGGCCAGGCAAAATCCTGTGTTGTTGGGATTGTATCCTGTGCCTTTAAAAAAATAAAAAAAATAAATAAAAGGCTAGAAACTACTCTTCAGCATACTCTTCCAAGGATCACTGGAGACATTCTGCAAGGCTCAGCACTATGCATATAGAATGTCTCTGGCCTCTCACACTGGTGCAGTGCACTTTGTAATATAATTTAATATAGCTGTAATATAGCTGTGGCTTTAAGAGACGTCACCTAGCTCATAGTTTCTGAAAACTTGGACACCACCTGGATGAAGAATTGCCTGAATTTCTAGCAGGTTTAAATGATTTGGCTTTTACATGCAATGGTGCTTCTACATTAAAACAGCTCAGAGATCAAATTGTGTATGCAATTATTAATAGTTATGAGTTACTCAGTGTAGCCTACAGGGAAAAGTTGTCTCATGCAAGAACTCCAGACATTAAAAAAATATGAAAGCATTGCACGCAGCATGAAAATATTGAACTACCCTCAGCCACTCCAAACAATCCAAATAGAAACATCAAGGGTTACATCCATGAGAAACCACAGGTTGTCATACATAAAACCATGGGATACCAGGCGACAACAACAGAAGAAATAAAATAAGCTGTCTGTTTTTGTTATTTGAAAACTGCTTATTCACTGCAGAGAGACAAGCTTACAAAATTCTAGTATTGGGTTTGTTCACAGTGGGGAATTTTATTAGAGCATACAAGAACCAAGGATCCTCAAACAATATGAAGCCAACAGAATCATCATCCGCACATGGTTCTCAACTGCCACAAAACTAGGCAAGCTAACAAGACAGATCAAGGACTGCTTTCCTGTAGTCCTACTTGTTACTGCGGCCCTGAAAAAGGAACTGCAGAAACAAAGAAAAATCTGACAGCAGACATTATTAAATGATTCAGTGAATGGTTATTCAAAACTATAGCTTGTAATGCTGAATTTTCAAAGGCACAGAGGTAACAGAGCTAACATGACCTGGAGCAGCAATGTCTGTTATTGTTGTATTGAGAAAAAACTTAATTCTAATCGAGGAACAGAAAGCATGACTGCTAAATGCTGAAGAATTGCCAGCAAAGTAAAGTCTCAGAGTTAGATGACTTAGTACTTTTGGCATCAAAAGGCAAGAGATTTGTTTTGGACTGAGAAGTTAAATTTAGAAGCAACAAAGAGTCCTGTGGCACCTTATAGACTAACAGACGTATTGGAGCATAAGCTTTCGTGGGTGAATATCCACTTCCTCAGATGCATCTGAAGAAGTGGGTATTCACCCACGAAAGCTAATGCTCCAATACGTCTGTTAGTCTATAAGGTGTCACAGGACTCTTTGTTGCTTCTACAGATCCAGACTAATACGGCTACCCCTCTGATAAGTTACATTTAGTTTAGCTGAGTAATAACTAGGTCAACAAATCAGTCATTGAATAGTGTACTATATTTGAGACCAATCCCGGAATGTGTCAGGTGCCCACAACTCCCCTTGAAGGTTAAGGCCTCATGCTTCCGTATGCATATCGCAAATGGCTTCGATAAAAAGAAAAGGTTCCTAAATTGTGCTGGTGCTCCATAACTATTGTTCTTCGAGATGTGTTCCTTATGTCCATTCCATTCTAGGTGTACACGCACCCACATATGCAGCTGTTGGAGATTTTTGCCTTCGCGGTATCTGTAGGGTCAGATGTGGCACCCTTTTGAGTACCACAGTCATGCATCGGTATATTAGGCACCACCGACCCTATGTCCTCTCCGTTCCATCTTGTCGGCAACTCCGAGAGAGGGGCAGGAGGGTGGGTTATGGAATGGGGACTTTTTTCCCATAAATAAGTTTAACTATTCTGAGCACCTAAAATTGCATTATGGGATGTAAATTTGTAGTGATTGTCACTTTATGATTAAGATGAGAGATTGCGTAATCCTCTCTCTCTCTTAATCCTCTCTAGTACTATGTTTGTGTGCTTACCTGAAAACTCTCTTTCCTTAAGTAATAAAGTCCAGAGATCCATTGTCATAGGTACTTCAGCCAGCTTGGAGCTGGGGGGCGGCATCAGATCGGTCAGTCCCTGGCAGCAGGAAATCACACTACCTCCTGACGCTCCCTCCATTTGAGGTAACTTCCACTGCCAGGATAATTCAAATCTTTCTTAAAATTGTTTATGTTGAATATATTTTGAGGAAAAAACAGAACAGTTCATCCAACCAGAAAGTATGGTAAATTCTACCCAATGACAAGAAACCCAAATCCTTCGATGTCAGTTTCAATCTCTATTCTGGATGATCTGTTTGTCTCCAAGATGGGCTGTGTTCTTTCAAAATAAGGACGTTTCAGGTAAGCATAGATAAATTTCCTATTCTTCTTTGCTTCAAGATCCACAGATCTGTTACAACTGGATTTTCATAGTAGTGTGCCACCAGCGTGGGAACAGGATCATATTCGTTAAATACGAACATCCAAAATGAGATACATTATATATAAATGCCCCCTCCATCATTCCCTGATCATTAAGACATGGAGAAGACTTTGGCAAAAAAATAATAATAAAAAAAATAAAGTAATGGCAGTGGCTAAGATTGGATGACCAGTATGTCGAATGTGGTCAACTAATGGCAACCTAGTAGAGCTCAATACAAGAGGTGGAATAACTACTTTACCCTGGGATTGTTAGCGCTCTTTAAGACTGGACTTTGATACTTAACTGAAGGAGGAGTATGTCTTGAATTTACTTTAGGGAATGAATACTATGACAATTGTGAGGGCCACCTGTTTGAATTAAAAGTTCTAGCCTAACTAGAAAAAGCTCCCAAATTCAACTATAAAAAAGGCTTCATCTGACTGGAAATAATAATCTTCAAGAAGACTACTCTAATAGGTATGAAGTATAATTACACCTCTTACATGGGTTCATGGCCTGGTGTGGTGGTGCGCGCCTATAATCCCAGCTGCTTGGGAGGCTGCGGTTGGCAGATCGCTCAGGAGTTCTAGGCTGCTGTGTGCTATGTCAATCAGATGTCCAGTGCTACTGACAGCTTGGCCAGCGGGTAGTTGGAGGACTGGCTAGAACAATGCATCTCATGTGTTGTGATCGGCGCTCTCTCTGTGAGGGCTGATGGACCGCCCAGTGACATAGAAACATGGGTTCATTTCTGGGTAGTGCTGTCAGGTGCAGCTTGAAGTTCCAAGGTTGTGCTCTATGACATTGAGGGACTGGTTGATTCCCTAAGGAAGCATTCAGTGTTGGGATGTATACAAAACTTCCTTTTCTTGAACATGTTAAGAACATTATACTACAGAGACTTCACCTTTTTACTTGGACACTCTTATACCCAATATAACCCTAGTGGGCTCTGGCCATTGAAGGCTTCTTTTCACTGGTTTAATGTGCTAGGTAAAATATAGACTTTACAGAAGGCAGTAGAGTAAGTTTTATTTGTTATCTTCTCCTTTAGGATCGAAGACAGCAATAATCACTTCATCCAAGGATTTATTTTAAATCTATTTGGTCCCAGATGGAGACCTGGTCTTGCAATAGCAGACCACCTCTCTGAGACAGACATTCAAAAAGCCAATGCGTGGTTAATCAAGCCTAGCAGCCATAGGCCTTTCAGCCAGAAAAGCACAAACAATATCACTGCTGCTCTCTCATTATCTTTTGTATTGTCCTGGGGAGCGATGAGAAAGATGGGATAAGATTAGCAGGGACTTTGCCCAGCTTTGCAAGATTTCAATCACCCTTTCACATCTGGGGTCCTGACATACAGGTTGCAGGGCACTTCATCTAGTTTGCAGATGCAAAGAGGTCAATCACCAGCCCACCAAACTGATTTAAATGAGTAATGAATGATGAGTGACATCTTTCCAGCTGTAAGAGCCAACTCTGCTAATCCAATTTCTGTCCTATAAACCTTGGTGTTCACCTCTCTGTGGGTGGGCATCATATACAGGAGACGTTGCTGTGCCCAGGAACGGAGAATTTCTATCTGGGATAGGGCTGATTTTTTACTTCCCAGTTACTATTAAAAACCTTGCCAGACAGTGACTGTTGCAATCTAAACAGAGCCATAGAAGAAACAGTGCTCTGAGGTCTCAGCGAATTACTGTGTTCCACCTCATGGATGCTCTGCTCTCTTTTGATATCCATTTCCTGAAACAAATCAGGAATAAAATAAAAAATAAACAAACAAATAAAATAATTCTCTGCATTCACCAGGTGTGATAACAGAGATTATACAATTAGAGATAGATCTCCGTCAAAGAATGAGATAGGGCAAAATATGGAAAGGATACCCAGAATTACGCTATAGAAGTATGATGTGAACTCTGGAGTACTGAAGTATGCCTGCTTATAAGATCAGAATTCCCAGTACAAACTAGTGAAAATTGGATTTTTGTTTCTGTGACACCACTTTTCCCCTTATGATCTTTACTCCCCAATTTTCTGTTAATATTCTTTGGAGATGAGTTCTGGTACTTGATAGCACTCATCCTCAGCCCAGGCCTGCAATTCACTCATCTGGCACCATATGGCTGTGTTTGTCCTGAATCCAAGATATTCCACAAACCATATCTGTGTATGTGTGCGCGCACGCACATGCAAGCGCTTCAGCTTTCTCTCAGCACAGAAACCTGATCAGAAAAATGGACTGGGAAGAGATAGGAAATGTACTGCTTTCTCCCTAAAAGCCAATATTATTGCTATCATAATCCTGGAGAAAGATCTGAGGAACACATGGAAGATCAAAAGATAATGACTGAAGTTGGGGCAAGAAAAAAAGGCTACTATTCACCTGCAAAATGTAAGAAATGTCAGAGGACAGTAAAATCATAGAATATCAGGGTTGGAAGGGACCTTAGGAGGTCATCTAGTCCAACCCCCTGCTCAAAGCAGGACCAATCCCCAATTTTTGCCCCAGATCCCTAAATGGCCCCCTCAAGGATTGAACTCACAACCCTGGGTTTAGCAGCCAATGCTCAAACCACTGAGCTATCCCTCCCTCCAATGGGAATGCTTTGAAGACAGCCTCCACTCTAACTTATTTAGATGTTTCAGACAGGGCCATGCTCTGCTTGTCCCCAGTTCTCTGAAACAGAAAGAGGATGGGAAACAGGCTGCAATGCTCTGATCTGAAGTAGAAGACTGATTAATGTTTTGGCATTTCCATGGGTTGCTGAGATTGGGAATGTGAAAAAAGCTGTGGAAAAAATTCAGGAACAGCTCCAGATGCTACCCCATCCAGACAACATAGAGATGGGGGAGAAAGGGCTGCTTAACGCCAGAGCCCATATTTTTCCAGTTCTGCCCAGCCCCTTTCTTTCTAGGGAAAGGCAAACTGAGGCTTCCCCATCCAGACTCAGCTGTGAGAGGGAAACTGGAGTTCCTGCTCTTTGGGACAGGAACTGTGTCTTTTAAATGTGCACTGTACCAAGCACAATGGGGCACCGAATCACTACATAGGCTCTAGACATTAATAGAATGCAAATAATAAACAATAATCCTGCGTGATTACAAACAGGTTGTGATGATAGCAAAGAACTGGTTAGATTTATCTATTAGAAGTATTCCAGTATAGTTAGTTTACAATACAGTATGTTAGTGTACTATTTGTCTAATCATTGTCGATAAGATATGGGGATGTCATTCTAGTTGGGGGGAAAACAACTACAGCCACACATTTTCATAGTTTGGAAGCAGTATTAAACAGAATGTCCATCAATGGTCTGAGAGGAACTTTTCCTAAACGTATAGCCCTAGCACCAGTACTTCCGACTGTTATTGAGCTGTGAATTTTCCCATCATTAGTAAGCTACTAAAGGAAAGTGACTTCATGCTCTCCGGCTTTGGTAAAAACCCTAACTGAACTATTACAAAAAGTTTAAAAATCATAGAATTATAAACTGGAAGGAACCTCGAGAGGTCATCTAGTCCAGTCCCCTGCACTCATGGCAGGACTAAGTATTACCTAGACCATTCCTGACAGGTGTTTGGTTAACCTGCTCTTAAAAATCTCCAACGATGGAGATTCCACAACTTCCCTAGGCAATTTATTCCAGTGCTTAACCACCCTGACAGTTAGGAAGTTTTTCCTAATGTCCAGCCTAAACCTCTCTTGCTAGAATTTAAGCCCATTGCTTCTTGTCCTATCCTCAGAGGTTAAGAAAAACAAATTTTCTCCCTCCTCCTTGTAACAACTTTGTACATACTTGAAAACTGTTATGTCCCCTTCGCAGTCTTATCTTTTCCAGACTAAACAAATCATTTTTTTCCCCAATCTTCCCTCATAGGTCATGTTTTCTAGACCTTTAATCATTTTTGTTGCTCTTCTCTGGACTCTCTCCAATTTGCCCACATCTTTCCTAAAATGTGGCACCCAGAACTGGATGCAATACTCCAGTTGAGGCCTAATCAGCGTGGAGTAGAGCAGAAGAATTACCATACTTCTCATGTCTTGCTTACAACACTCCTGCTAATACATCCCAGAATGATGTTAGCTTTCTTTGCAACAGTGTTACACTGTTGACTCTTATTTAGCTTGTGGTCCACTATGACCCCCAGATCCCTTTCTGCAGTAATCCTTCTTAGGCAGTCATTTCCCATTTTGTATGTGTGCAACTGATTGTTCCTTCCTAAGTGGAGTACTTTGCATTTGTCCTTATTGAATTTTGTCCTATTTACTTCAGACCATTTCTCCAGTTTGTTCAGATAATTTTGAATTTTAATCCTATCCTCCAAAGCACTTGCAACCCCTCCCAGCTTGTTATCGTCCGCAAACTTTATAAAAGTGTACTTTCGCTATGCCATTATCTAAATCATTTATGAAGATATTGAACAGAACCAGAACCGATCCATGAGTGACCCCACTCATTATGCCCTTCCAGCATGACTGTGAACCACTGATAATCACGCTCTGGGAATGGTTTTGCACCAACCAGTTTTGCACCCACCTTATAGTAGCTCCATCTAGGTTACATTTCCCTAATTTGTTTATGACAAGGTAATGCAAGACAATATCAAAAGCTTTACTAAAGTAAAGATATACCATGTCTACTGCTTCCTCCCTATCCACAAGGCTTGTTACCCTGTTAAAGAAAGCTATCAGGTTGGTTTGACATGATTTGCTCTTGACAAATCCATGCTGTTACTCATCACCTTATTATCTTGTAGATGTTTGCAAATTGATTGATTATTTGCTCCATTATCTTTCCGGGTACAGAAGTTAAGTTGACTGATCTGTAATTCCCCGGGTTGTCCTTATTTCCCTTTTTATAGATGGGCAAATATAGTGTCATTTTCCAATCTTCTGGAATCTCTCCCATCTTCCATGACTTTTCAAAGATAATCACTAATGACATCTCTTCAGTCATCTCCTTGAGTATTTTAGGATGCATTTCATCAGGCCCTGGTGACTTAAAGTCATCTAATTTGTCTAAATAATTTTAAACTTGTTCTTTCCCTATTTTAGCCTCTTCTGATCCTACCTCATTTTCACTGGCATTCACTATGTTAGACATCCAATCACCACCAATCTTCTCGATGAAAACCAAAACAAAGAAGTTATTAAGCACCTCTGCCATTTCCACATTTCTGTTTTTATTTCCCCCTCCCCAACTGAGTATGGGAATGGGTCATAGAAATGTCAAAAAGCATTTCATGCAGTTCAACAAGAATTGTTATCTACACAGATGTGAGTGCATTTTGACCCTGATTTAAGTATATTCCTGGCTTAAACACACCACTCTCACAAAACTGGGACTGTTATTTCACACAGATTTCCTGATGGCATTGAGAAATCCATTAAACTCATGTCACGCATTTTGACAAAATTTAAGAATTGTACCCATGTTGAAAAATATGTTTTCCATACAGCATTTAATAGAATGGAATTTAAGAAATAAGTACAAGAAAATAAGTTTTCCTTGATAACCAACCGTAATTCCTTAATTCATACTTTAGGATTCAAGAGAGGTAGACATCACCTTCTCTAACAGCTCCAGATTGCAACAATGGTCTTTAATATCATTAGCGTACCAATATAAATCTCTTTTTGAACACGGTAACATAGACGATCTCTCCAGAGGAATCTATGCATTGGAACATAAAGCATATGTACCGAGTAGCCTTCTTTGCATAACAAACTGTGCTTGCTAAGTTTCAGAGTAGCAGCCATGTTAGTACTTGTGGCACCTTAGAGACTAGGAGTACTTGTGGCACCTTAGAGACTAACACATTTATTTAAGCATAAGCTTTCGTGGGCTACAACCCACTTCATCGGATGCATAGAATGGAACATATACTAGGAAGAGATATATATATATATATATATATATATATATATATATATATATATATATATAATGTGTGTGTTTGTGTGTGTGTGTGTGTGTGTGTGTATATATATATATAAACACACACACACACACAGAAAATGTGAAAAGGTGGAAGTTGCTATACCAACTCTAAGAGGCTAATTAATTAAGATGAGCTATTATCAGCAGGAGAAAAAAAATGCTTTTTTAGTGATAATCAAGATGGTTCATATCAGACAGTTGACAAGAAGGTGAGAGGATACTTAACATGGGGAAATAGATTCAATTTGTGTAATGCCACAGCCACTTCCAGTCTCTGTTCAAACCGAAGTTGATGGTACCTAATTTGCAAATTAATTCCAGTTCAGCAGCTTCTCGTTGGAGTCTGTTTTTGAAGTTTTTCTGTTGCAAAATTGCGACCTTTAAATCTGTTATTGAGTGACCAGAGAGGTTGAAGTGTTCCACTGGCTTTTGAATGTGATGATTCCTGATGTCAGATTTGTGTCCATTTATTCTTTTGCATAGAGACTGTTCAGTTTGGGCAATGTACATGGCAGAGGGGCATTGCTGGCACATGATGGCATATATCACATTGGCAGATGTGCAGGTGAAAGAACCCCTGATGACAAGGAAGATAGAGAAACATTTTTTACAACAGAAAGTATACAAAATCCTTAGTTCCTCACACACTTAAATAGAGTTTAATAGGAAGTGTGTAAAGATATGTGAGTGAAATCCTAGCCAGCAGTTTTGAAGCTTTTGAACGGCAAGCAGAGTCCAAGGTGAAAATGTCCGGTTGGAAATTTGTGTTTTTCCCATAATGACACAAAGACAGATTCAAGGTTTGTTACAGAATAAAACTAAAAATAGACAGGGACTATGTCTTTCCAATTTTACCATGAAGTGTCTGGCACTATAAAAATTTGGGCACTATAAAATTAATTGTTCCAGAGACCTAATAAGCTAAATTTTCCAGACAGACAGTTTAGGTAAATGTGGCCGACAATGAGCGGCATATTTGGAAGCATCCAGATGAACAATAAAATAAGCTTATTACATCCATTTTCAATGTTTAGTGAAACTTCTAGTTTAAGAATACTAGGGAGGCATGTGATGCATACAAACCATAAAAGGCTATAAAACAATGTTCTGCCCTCAGGATGCAACATTAAACTCTGGTCACCACATTATGAGACAGATATTGACCAACTGGAGGAAGTTCAGAGAAGAATCAACAAAAATGATCAGAAACCTGGAGGGCCTAGCTAATGAAAGAAGATTTAAAAAATCTAGATAGCTTGGCCAAAATAATGACTAAGAGTAGAGAGATGCATGATAACAATTCACTAATATTTGAAGTGTATAAATACTAAGGATGAAGAGGAATCATTTATTAGGGAACCAAGATATAATGAGAAGGAATAGGATGAAATGAAGCCAAAAAAAAAAAAGTGATTAACCTGAGTATAAGGAAACATTTCCTGACAATGAGTTTTATTCAGAGAAATAGACATCTCTCAGGGAAAACAATAAAAGTGCTATTGCTTAGCCATTTTGAAACCGAGGAAATCACTCAAAAAAGTTTAATGTGGGAAACAACACTGCATTTGCAGGGTGAGAAACTATCTCTGACTTGAGTTTCAAAAAGTTTCAAATCCCATCCTTGAATATGAAGGGTGGAGGGGCTGGGGACAAAAAAAGACAGGGGGAAAAGAGAGAGGAGTATGGAGGAAATTAGTGTGCATAAAATGGTTGATCAGTTCAGTCCTGCCCTTAGTTACATGGGTGCAACTCCAGCTGAAGTCAATGGAAACTGTACCTATTTAATCGAAGACAAATTTGTGCTCTGTGTAGTTTTAAATGGATTGTCTAAGTTATCTAATCAACAATCAATTGTTTAAAAAGCAGACAAATTCTTTATTGAACATACTCCATCATGTTTTATAAATCTAATTAAGCCTAAATAAGAGATATTAAATTCTAATATCATAAAATAGACAGTCAAATTACATGCCTTAATCATATACCTAGAAATACCTTAAAACTGACAAAATCAGATTACAGATTTTTGTGCCTAATACCATTTCTTCAAAATCCTTCTGAGGAATTTTCTGTAGGTTATTATAAAACGACTACATCAAATAGTTTATAGCAGAGTTCACACTTCAGTAGGAAATTGTGATTTAAGGGCTAAGCAAACTGTGGTCAGCAAGCAGTGGTCAGACCTCAATTCTCCAAGCAAACCAGAACCTTCCTTTCTGAAGCATGAAATGGTTTATTTAATTAACTCCTCTTCCTATTTTTTGGCAGTAATAAAATCTTAGTCCACAGATACTGCCCAAGTTCCTTTCTGGACCTTCTCTAATATGTAGGTCTCAGGAAGCCTCAACTCTCTCATTTGCTAAGGCTTCTCACGCATCCAGTACCATCAAAGGCACTAGAGTCCTTGAAGATCCAGAGAAGATCAACATTTAAAAATTGGCATGACTGATGCTCTGGGGATGAGAGGGAATATTAAGGAGTCTGACTAGAAGAGAAGATTTTCTTCAGAAAGCTCAAGGTCCAGATTTTTTAGTTAGTTTACAGGAAGTCAAAAGGTTGCTCTTTCACTTTTAGAAGAACTATTTATTGGATTTTAGCTACCAAGATTTGTTGGGAGAAAGGTTAACTTGAACAGTTAAAGCTTCTAGATATTGTGCTGCATAACTAGTGTATCACATTTTCAGATTTTATCAATTTTCACTGATGAATAACCAGGGTTTTTTTAATTTGATTTACACCCATTTATCAATCCACTCAAATATTTTTGAGAGTACTTATTTTTGTTAAACACTAGCACTTTATGCAATTGTTGTGCCCTGCAGCTCTGAGACTGAAGCAGTTCCACAGTGTAAAACACACGCACACATACACAGTGGAGGTTGGAAAAAATCAAATAATGTTTATAACATGCTATGATTGACTCACAAGGAGATGCTGACCACTTATTCCTGTGGTCAGCAGTGAATTTAAATGAACGTAAACATGGGGCAAAAACAAAAATCTATGCCTAAATACCAACAAGAAAATCAGTGCTTACAATTTTCAAGAAAAGTAAAGACAGGAGTGAAGAGGATGCATTGTGCTACAAGTACTGCAGCATTGAGGTCATGAATAAAGGAACATGTTGAAAGTAAGTGACATAAGAAGCTCAAAGAAGAAAGTGAGTTTTGGGATAAGCAGTCAATATCAGGAGCGCTCATAGGGCTTTAATAAAAGCGAGGAGACAGCACAATTGTGTCAATTAATTTGTGTGCGCTCTGTGTTTCATCAGAAAACTGTTGTTAATTGCAGAGGGGCCTATTGGTGACTTTGTGCAACAATACTGTCCAGCAGCAAAATACCTTCCTAATGCAGACAACCTCACTCTTAAGTATGTGAAAGAATGCAACGATGCTTCAGTATCAAAACTGATAGAACAAATTGATGGAAATGTGGTGTTTAGTCTGATTTTTTACGAGTCTCTTGATGCTTTGGACCATCCAATTCTTGGCCTTATGTTTTAGTTTTTTGATTTAAAAGCAAATAAACCTGCATTGTTTTCTGCTGATGTGACATTCATTCCCTCTGCTGACACCTGTTTTGTCAACACAGCAATAACTGACATGTTGGAGATGTACCAACTAACTTGGGAAAATGTGGCCATAACTAACACAGATTCTGCTTCATACATGACTAAATGTGCATGGGAGATTCAACTCAATCAGAAACTGGAGCTGCTAGGTAGGAGTTGTCCTGCTCACCTGGTGAATGTTGCACTGTCAGCAGTTACTGCTATAGAAGAAATGAAAGATGTGAAGTCTTGCATCATTGGATTTGGGGCCGTTTTCAAGCATGCGAACAAGTTGAAGTCTTTGTTTTACACAGTGCGAGAAGAACGCAGAGCTGACTGCCAGTTACATACCCCCTTTGTGCCACATCGGTGGAGGAACTTGTACTTTGCTGCCTGTCATGTAAATAACACACAGACTGTTCTAATGCATCTCCTAGATCAAACTGAGTTTGTGGGTTCTAAAGCAGAAACTCTGAAGAGACTGGCAAATAACCAAAATTGCCACCGGATTCTGCGCACCAGGATAATGTTCATTGTTGAAAACTTGGAATCACTGTGGCACGCACAGAAAATACTGCAGTTTTCTCTGACTACTGCCAACACGTTTGTCAATACACATGTACCAGATCCTGACAACCAAACTTTCAGCTGAACTGAGCACAAAAGCTGAAGGAGAAACATACTGTGTGGAAACCCAGCTGTTTCTGCAAAGCCTTGCAATCCCAGAACACGAAAAAAAACAAACCCAAATTTGAAAATCTTCAACAACACTCAGCGAGAAATGGGAGATGACTGTGACCCATAATCTGAACCCAAAGTGTTTGGTGCCGAAGATTCTTTTTGGAATGTCATCCAGGTGTTGCAAATCCCTTCCTCAAGGTGAATTTTGCAGCAGAGTATGACTGCTATGCCAGAGTGTTTCAACCTTTTGCCACCAAAGATGAAATTTCAAATCTGAAAGGGAATTTACTACTTACATGAACATGCCTAACCCTGACACTATGAAACTGGATGTGCTGGCTTTTTAGAACAATCAAGACACAGTTCCCAGCAACTGCAAAGTGGCACGGTGAGCTCTGAGAGTACCCCCTGGATCTATTGATGAAGAGCGTTTATTTTCAAAGTTAGACTACCCTCCATGACATCAAGAGGCTCAACACGAGTGAGGATACTTTGAAGAAAATTATGTGAGCATATGCAAACCAGGATTTCTGGAAAAACTGCTAGCTCAGAAAGACAAAAAAAACCCTTAGTACGTTATTTTTTTTTTCAATTATACTGGGTTTCTTGCCCCACTCTCCCCTCTTGATTTTTCAATTATTTTTAACCCAATTTCATCCCAGCTTTAATGTTTGGAAAATAAACACCAAAAATTATTGGAATTTTTTAAAGCAAATAAAAACTGAAAATGCAGAACACTATGCATAACATATATTCTTCCAGATTTTAGAGCTGGACCTTAAGACTCAAGGCTGCCAATTAGAAAAAATGTTGCTATACCAAGAAATTCAATGCATCTCATGAGACTTGGAAGGCCATCTAGTCCTCCACCCAGAATCTCTCTCATCTACAAAAACATTATTTTATTACACTGTGTTCTCTAATAGCATTAGAAATCCTAACTCACTTTTCAACAATGTCAATTAACTCCACGCAGCCATCATTTTGAGTGTTACTTCAGACTCAGCCCTTTCAAAATAGCAACTCAAAATGTCTCTTTTTATTAATTACTACCTAAACCTTCCCCCGAAAACACAGACCGCACTGCACACTTATCTTGTACACATTTCACCCATGGATATTTGTTATGTTGCTGAGACTATAATTTTTTGCAATTGCAGTATGTCACTGATCGGTCCATCAGCCCTCAGAGAGAGAGCGCCGATCACAACACGTCAGACGTGTTGTTCTAGCCAGTCCTCCGACTACCCACTGGCCAAGCTATCAGTAGCACCGGACACCCAATCGACATAGCACACAGCAGCCTAGAACTCCTGAGCGATCTGCAACCTCCCAAACAGCTGGAATTACAGGCGCACGCCACCACACCGGGCGCAGTATGATGTAAGGGAGATTAATGTGTTGTGTGTTGAAGGAAGTTCCTTTTGATGATGCAGAGTCAGTCACTGTTAGCAGAAACATGCTGGCCATATCTCAACCTTTCCTTGGTTTTTAGAATTTACATTTGTAGGGGGGAGGGCAACATCAAAAACAGTCCTTTTGAAAAGCATATATAGCAAAGAGGATCTCACAAACTTTATAAATTCTGCAATGGTTCACTTAGTTCACTTTAAGAAAAATAGCTTTTTCCGATCAGAGTAAAGATCAATTTGTGCACAGCAGGCGAAAGAGAAATGTTATATGAATCTTCTTTGCTATATTTTGAAAAGACTGCAGGGCCGACACATCAAAACTCAAGATCCAATAAAATAACTGAAGACTAGAAAAGCAGAATGTGACTTATCCAGCTGCTGTGAACAGCAATATATTTTCTAATCTGATCAGAAACCAAGTTTTAGATGGTATTTTTTAGTTTATGTTCTTCATTTGACAAAGATTTGACCTAAGTAGTTTTCAGCTCATAATTTTGATGTGTGGTCTCTAATCTCAAATTTGCATAACTTCAGAAATCTGTCCTGGGACTTATTTGGGCCATTTCTCTTGCTAGCTTGTCTTTTGCCTGATTACGTGGGTAGATTTTTGTTGTTGTTTTGGTTTGGTTATTGAGATAATCTGATTTTATGGTCCTTTTAAAAAAAAATGTGAATATTGCCTTCATTTATGAAACCTAGATTTTTTTTAAAAAAATGGAAGCAATACAAAATGAGTTTTGTGAAGGTCACTTTCTATTTAAAAATATTAGGTTTTTATTTAAATACTAGACACAAAATGAGTGAACAGTCCATAGAACAAAGGAACTTAAAAAGTAACTTCAAGGAAAAAATTCTGAGCCTAAACCATTTTGGAACAGCCTGTGACCAGGCTATGAGGATTTTAGCCCTAGCCTCTTGGCACCCACTATACCTTGCTGTCAATGGCTAATACTTATGGACAGAATCCAGCAACTTGTAGCAGCATTAACTTCCATTCTGATATCTACTTGGACACTCTGAAGTCTGAATGAAGCATGTCATTGAAATGGTCTAAACTACAAAATTTTTACCATGCCTTAATACAGTGATGATCAATCACATTCCAGTTCTCCCTGCCTCATGCTTTTCCCTCTAGCTCTCTCTTGCCACAGAGATAGTTTATGCTCTTGAGTGGAGCTAATGAGATACATCTACTACCAGGGTGAGTCAACAGAACAGCTCAGCACCTGCACACACAATTTGTACTATTCCATAAAGGGTCCTAACACTCAGCAACAGTACTCCACAAAATTAAATGATCCTTGGTACAGAAAACATGAATGATTTTTATTAGGATATACAAATACCACCCCCCATTTCTACTCCACTGTAAACTCAAAGTGAGTATGTCCCTTACTATTTGTTAGTCCTTCTCATTGTCTGTTCTGCTAAAATCCTCTTCTATATACACCTCTCTGATACTATTGTTTAAAGATAACACCACAAAAAAACTAGGCAAGTGCACCCTGAGGCTTCTGTAAATTACAACAGGGATCAGACCAATGCAGAACTGGACCTAGAATCAGAGAACCACAAATGGCTCCTTTGTGCCCCGCAGCTGTGAATCTAGTCTAATCTAAATTATTGAAGGTGACATACCAGTTTTCCTTGGGGGCCATGGATTCATGCAACAACAGCATCACTACCAGTCAATATGGATGTGCATTAGGGCAATGAGCAAGATTACTTACATTATCCTCTGTTCCAGAAAGTGCTGGAAAGACCAGTGGTCTTTCTAGCCCATTATGCTGTCTTCCAACAGTGGCCAGTGTCAGAGGGTATAAACAGAACAAGGCAATTTTTGAGTAATCCATCCCCTTTTGTCCACTCCCAGCTTCTGGCAGTCAAAGCTTCAAGGACATCCAGAGCATGGGGTTGCATCCCTGACCATCTTGGCTAATAGACCACCATCTTCACCTATCCTCCAGGAACTTCTTTAATTCATTTTTGGACACAGTTTTACCTTCGGCCTTCACAACATCCACTGGCAATGAGTCCAAGGATCGACTATGTATTGTGTGAATAAATGCGTCCTTTTCCTTGTTTTAAACCTACTGCCTATTAATTTAATTTGGTGACCCCTGGTTTGTGTATTGGGGTATGAAGGGATAAACAACACTACCTTATTCAATCTCTCCACACCATTCATGTTTTTATAGACTGGTTTTCATCACAAAAAAATTACTTTTTTTTTTTTTAAAGGTAAAACAAATAGAAACTACTAAGAGAGAAGGCATATGAGTGTGACAACCCCTACTATGTATCAGACATATACTATACTGCATCACCAATTTTACATAAAAGAAAACAGCTTTTTTGTGTATGAATTTACCGAGTGCAATGCTGATTCTACTAGAAGACATCTACTATTTATTTATTATTTATTTAAAGGCTTTATCTTAAACAGTCTGTGAAAAAAGCCTTCTGATATCTATTTTAAGCTCTAGAAAATATAGCACAAACTTTCCACATTGTCCTGCTAATTATCTCAGTCATAAAGGATGCCACAATCAAAATAATTATGCAAATTCTTAAACTGCCATTGACATCTGTGGTGCAAGATCCAACCTTCTGTAACCAGATATAGCCAATAGTAACTTAGTCCTGATTATTTCCCATTCTAAGACTATCCAATCTACCAAATTCATATGCTGCTTAACAGGTGCACATTTGCATGGTCCTATACTTGAAAGACTACTAGTTTAGTGACTGATTCTTTTTAAGATTCTTTTTTTTAATCTGTGCTGCTAAATAAAGTAAGTGGCAGCAAAAGGATCAGACTGCAGAAGAGACCTCTGCATTTAAAATAATTTATTTGATTACAGTTCACTTAAATCAATGTCAAACACATAAAAATGGAAAAGAAACTGGCAGTGTGCTTATACTACCTGCACATAAACTTCACTGCTCTTAAAGAAACTCTGTTCAATTACCGGCAATGCTGTTAAGGTTAGCAATTGCAATTCTTTATAACTTGTACCAAAATGTTGAAACTCAAAGCCTTAAATTTTGGTATCACAGATTCGGCACAACTGTCACTGCCTTTCCCCCTCCACAGTCCCACAAGGACACCCATTTAAAGGTTTCCAGCTCCCAGCTGTCAATTCTCCATGGCAGTGTCCTGCATCTCACTCCCTCCTAATCAGGGGGTTTTAACGCCACATAATTCCCTGATGTACACTGTGATATGCCCAGAAAGCCAGACTGCCTAAGAAACCAGTTCCTACACACTGCTTTCTCTTGGAATGCTATGAACAGCAATATGCCAGCTGTTACAAAATGTCACATCGTTCTCTATAAGCAAGCACATTTATTCTTAAGGTAAACGCATTAGAGAAAAAACATAAAAAAACAACACACACGCTAGAAAACTTACAGAGGTCATCCCTGACGCCATCTTAGGGCTATGGTAGGTTTTAGTTAATCAAATCTGGATTTTCCCTGAAGTCACAAATTCATCAATTTTAGTTAGCGCCAGAACCAGAAGCAAGGCTAGGCAGATCAGCCATTTCTTTATACAGCTGACGCCTTTGATTTTGGCCTTCTGTCAAAGGTAATCAGCACACAATAACCCTCTTCTTAGGGCATACCTTCAGAATGCTGGGTTTTTTGCATGACCAGAGTTGGGGAATTTGCATTAACCTCTCCCCAAGGATTCCCCAGGAAATCCCCTTAACATTCATTGTCCCAAAAGGCCATAGTAGATGTGCAACACACCAGTATAGTGTTTTGAATTCCCAGCTCTTACATCTATCACATCTCCCTAGAAAGGTTACATACAATCCTGGTCCACAATATTACATACATTTAATATAAGGTTTTTCAAGGATATTGCCCTGTCTGTCACACCTGGGAGCTAAATCCATAAACAAACCCAACTACAGATGAGCTACTTTTTCCAAAGATGCTGATCCCTGCTATTCCCACTGAATTCAACATATCAACTTTCAATGAAGCTACTTTTACTTGGGTGCTAAAAAAAGGATTTAGGTGACCAACCTTGGGCACCTGAGTTTCAATTTTTTTCATCTCAACCTTGAGAATATGCAATATCAGGTGGGGCAGAGAGAGTTATCCTTACTGCTGGATTTATTCAAGGCTGGGATTTTCAAAGGTTTCCAAGGGAGTTGGATGCTCAACTTCTAATAAAATTTAGTGGGAGCTGGGCACCTAATTCTATGAGTCTCTTTTGAAAATCCCATCTATACCAAATCATTAACATCTGAAGGGTTACTGGATGCTGTTTTGGAAACATTCATAAATCCATATGTAGGTGAGTGTGTCTAAATTAGCCTTCCCTGCACCTTTAATAACTTAACCATCCAAATAACTAATCCACTAATAATGTGGCTTTTTATAACTAATACTTATTAGCATACATTTTCTATGTGAGATGTTTTTCTTCAATACTAAATATATTATTGACTATGTTGAGCACTCTGAAGAAGTTACACATTTGGCAATCATACAAGATCAAAAAAACAGACAAAAAAAAGACCATAATAATCCATGACTAAAAACCATTGAAGTAGGAAAGTTTTATATTGATGGGGAGAGTGATTCTGAATTATCACTTAAATCACAAAGCAAGATTCTTGAATAGTGATATTTGGGACACCAAGCCTTTGGAACTGGGAAAGTATAAACACTAAAAATTAGATTAGATTCAATGAATGCTTGAAAGGGTTGGCTTCCATGGTTATTTGAGGAGGATGTGAAGGGAAGATGGTTCTAATTTTAACCAAAGCAGTTTACCCTAGTTTAGGTCACTTTATTTCAACTCAGCTATGGTCACTGGTCATATTAGACAGCCTTAAAGAATCTGGCTTTTGCTTAGCAAACACACCAATATTTCTCATAGTAACACTCCAGAAGAAGTCCTGTGTCTATTCTAAAATAGAGTCATGTGTGATTCTCTGAATTAGCAGGAGAGAAAATTATACAGATTCTGCAAGACATTTCATGAACTTTTCCAGTTATAATAGCTTTTGTAAAAACAATGACTCATTCTAGAATGTGCTCTTATGACCAACAGTAGAGCTTGTTTCACTAGAAAGGAACTTTCTTCTAATCAATTTTGAACACCAGTAATTCATAACATAAAAGGAAATGCTAGAGGTTTTTGTATCTGTCCAAATCTCCATCAAAGTGAGCAGGTGGGCTCTCTCATCTGTGATGAGCTAAGTATGACAATAGTGAGGCAGCAGGGATGCTGAAGAGCCAGGCTGTTTGAACCAAAAAAAGACAGACAGAGAGTCCCACAGATATCCGTGCCAACAGGTCTTTCTGCAAGTGTAAGTATTGAAACCTGTCAGAGGCAGGCAGAGGAATATAGATGATAAACACAGCAGTCTCACACAAAGAATTTTATAGCATGAATATATTTAAAAAAAAGTAATAAAAGCAGGAAGTTGACTTTTTACAAACTTACTCCTAAATTCAACCCGCATTATAGAAATTACTGTAAACAAGAGCATATGGAAGTTGCAAGAGTAGCCTATATTCTGACTTGCAGAGCCCCATTTCCTTGGGCTCAGACTCCTAGCACAATTAATTTACATTTGCAGTAGTAAGGTTCCACTGGGAAGGAGCATGGGGGTGAAAGAAACTGTGCACTCCTTGTTGTCATAACTAATTATTATTTTAAGAATTGCCCAGGCATCAGGGCTGTTTAGAAAAAAACCAAAACAGGACAGATGGCTGAGAGAACAAAAACCTAAAGGTATAATGGCAAGAATTTTTTCAGACTGAGGAAACTCAGAGCTGCTGAGCATACTACTGGTGCAGGTAAAGAGACTTCCCCTTTTTCCCTGTTTAATTAAAAATAAATTGATATTAACCATTAAAATGTTATGTGCCAAATATAGTAGTAAAAAAGGGGGAGTAGATGGAATTTAACCCTGTGATTAAACGAAGCTATATGTGTAAAAGGGAGGTTGACTGTAAGTGATACAACTTTGAATAAAAGATGGGCAGTCCTATCAGGGAAACAAATGCATTGCATTCATATTGATTTTTTTAAGCATAGTGACTAAGTGAAGAAGTAAAGCGTATACCTGCAATCAAGCATGCTTATGTTATCAAGTTAGTGAAACACATTGTGCTGAAAAAGGCAGTAAATAAAACAAACCATATAAATACACTCGACCACAGAATGGAATAATCGGAAATATAACTGTTTGATTAATAATTTGCTTAGCTCAGCCATATACAAGTTCCCACCATTGCTGTTAAAACCAAGGACTACAGAAAAGGAAAATGTATACAGTTCATTTGGCGTACTGGAGAACAGTTGTTGAACTGATTTTGCGTTGTATAATGTACTGTTAAAAAAGTTTAAAGAACATTAAAACATATGGAAGGACTTTGTAAAAGTTGTATTAACTTTAAACTTGACATTTCAGCAACTAGGAAACATAAGCAAGCATGACAGAAGATTTGGCCAAGGATGCACTGCAATGGGAGCTACAGAAAGTGACTTGCAGATGCAAGTTGCCGACCAGGGCAAATTGCTTAACGTATGTTTCAAGATAGTTGTGCCAGCAGCTATGGCCTAACCCATCTTTTGCAAGCCAGGGTGACTGGAAAATACCAGTCCCAGTTGCAAAAAACTCAAAGGTGGTGCTTCATTCCCTGACTGTATGATAAAGAACTCTCATTTGGCTGAATTTATCAAATCTTGAGCAGAAAGGAGGGTCGCCATCTAATTGGTCCATGCTATTATCTCCAAAATTGGACCATGCATCAGGAATGGGATGAAACTGTCTCCTGCAGCACATTGCTTCCAAAAGCAGAAGACACCTGGAAGAAAGAAAGCTGAGGTCCTGCACCAGCCTCCTAGAGTCCACATGGTGACACCAAGTACCTGTCTTAGATAGACACCTTTCACATCAATTTTCCATCCTTTGTGTCACCTATATTAAGTGACATGAATTTTCTCCTCTGTGATGACCCAAATCAATCAGTTAATTGACCACTTCCTGAAACTGGGTCTCTAATTAGTAAGGAAGTGTACATGCTTGTTTGTGTACTTCAGAGATTAGCATCTGTAACGATCAAAATTGTCGTAAAATAGCTTCAAAACTAAATAAGTTACTGTTGTTAACTAAGATGGTAGAACACTGTACATGTGTCTACCACAGTTAAGGTTTCATTCTGCCTTTCAAGTTCTAGGTGCATACAGACATAAAACAAATCAAGTGAAGAAGACTTTTGAAATGCACTCAGTCTATACAGTCTGTCATAAAATGTATGAGTTTATGTTAGATAATAAGGAGAATTAGGTCCGGGGGTTAATATAATTTGTGGGGAAGTAGGTTAAAAAGGTTCACTACCATGATCCACTGGGAAGGAGACTATAGTGAATCGTCATCTAAGGGTACATCTATAGTCCTCCGACGTGTCGGAGGAGTCCAATCGATCTTCTGGGTTCGATTTATCGCGTCTTGTCTAGACGTGATAAATCAAACCAGGAAGTGCTCCCCCGTCAACGCTTGTAATCCTACTCCGCGAACGGAGTAGGCGGAGTCGACGGGGGAGCCTGCGCGCTGCGTGTGGACCCCCGGTAAGTACCTTTTCATTCGAACTAAGATACTTTGACTTCAGCTATGTTATTCACGTAGCTGAAGTTGCGTATCTTAGTTCGAATTGGGGGGTTAGTGTAGACCAGCCCTAAATAAATCGACCAAATTGCCTTATGCTTTAGCTCAGGATTCCCAACCCCCTCATCTGGTTGTGTTTTAGCAGTACTGGCGTTGATAAATTGTCACAAGTGAGGCCCTAGTCCAAGGAACTCAATCAAAGTTCTAAACAAAGTCATCTTCCTAAAACAGTGTTATTTTTATTGTGGTTGCATAATTGAATTCTAAATACCTACATCATTATGTTAGCCAAAACATAGTCCATTAGTAATTTTGCCTTCTTATATCCTATATTGTTGTTGGATAGTTAATAAGACTAAATTCAACTCAAGTCTCTTTCATTAGTTAAGCAATCTAAACTAAAAGAACCATAAGAAAGGTGATACTGGTAATCAGTTGAGCAGTTGCTTAACTACACTTGTATATTCTTTCTTACATTGTTTCATGCCTATATGCATACAATAACCAGAATTTGATCAGGGGGCCTGTATCCGAGACGTCATGGAGGGATTATCGAGGAGCATCCACCCCATGCTACTCGTCCATGTGGACACTAATGGTACTGTGAGGTATGACCCCGAGCAGATCAGAAGTGACTACGGTGCTCTGGGAGTAAGGGTCAAGGAATCGGGGGCACAAGTGGTGTTCTCTTCAATCCTCCTGGTCAATGGTAGGGGCCCAGGCAGCGACAGATGCATCATGAAGGAAGTTTTTCTTAATGTCCAAAACTTTCTGTCAGGGTAGTTAAGCACTGGAACAAAACTGTGTAGAGAGGCTGTGGAATCTCCGTCATTGCAGGTATTTTTGAACAAGTTAGACAAAAACCTGTCAGGAATGGCCTACTTATTACATAATCCTGCCTTGAGTGCAGGGGACTGGACTAGATGACCTTTCAATGTCCCTTCCACTCCTACGCTTCTATGAATAATATCAACCTTATGAGAAAATATTTTTAGTTAGAATACCTTCACATGTATTTCCAAAGTATACAATAAGGACTTGTTAAGGCTAACACAGCCACCTTATTCATAACAGTTTCTAAGCATATGTCCAGTTTTCCTAAAGCTAAGTTAATGGGACAGGATGGGCCAGTGGGAATATTGGCACATTTCATAACAACTATGAAGAGAGATAGAGAATCTGTGTGGTTGGTCAGAATACTGTGGGACTTTCACATTGGTATCTTTTTCAGGTAAAAATGTTATATACCTGCTGCACTGTATCTACAGCAGCTGAACCCTTTTAGCAGGTTTTAAAATAGAGCAGATTTAAAACAAACAAAAGGAAGTATTTCTTCACACAACACACAGTCAACCTGTGGAACTCTTTGCCAGAGGATGTTATGAAGGCCAAGACTATAACGGGGTTCACAAAAGAACTAGAAAAATTCATGGAAGATAGGTCCATGAATGGCTATTAGCCAGGATGGGCAGGAATGGTGTTCCTAGCCTTTGTTTGCCAGAATCTGGGAATGGGCAACTGGGGGATGGATCACTTGATTATCTGTTCTGTTCATTCCCTCTGAAGCACCTGGCATTGTCCAATGTCGGATGATAGTATACTGGGCTAGATGGACCTTTGGTCTGACCCAATACGGCCATTCTTATTTTCTTATGACTCTGACACCATTCACCTATTATGATCAAAAATGTTTTTTTGTAAGAGACATCATGATGATGCAGTTACTGATAACCATATAGTATATTAATCCATTAAACATAGCTCAGAAGCAATGAACCATTCATGCCCTTCAGTGTCTGGCTCAAGAAATCATTAAGATTAGATAAAACTACTGTATGTCTTTGACCATAAGAATTAGATCTATAAGCTTGTTCTATCACTGTTCTACTTTTACAGTGAAGCAATTACGACAGGACTGATAAGAAACATGATCTCAATCATAGAGTCAGCCTACCATAGCACATTACCCACAATCATGTTGAAAGTGATGTGCTTCAAGGAAACTGAATTCCGTTGGAATATTTTAGGTTAGGCAACCCAGTAATATGGCACTTTCCTACCATATCTTTCAGAGAATGTGAGTGTTGTATCTTAAAGTGAACATATTGCAATAGTTTCTAGCCATACTTTTTGCATCTGTTTAAAGGGAATCTATTAAAACTGCCTGTTAGTATTAAGGATCTCCATGCAATTTAAAACCAGATCTCAGTATATCTGAATTTCCTAACAGTTACATTGCTTATGTTAATTAAAAAACAAAAACAAACACCCCCACACACCCCCACACACATACTACATGGATCACTATACTGTGTTTTGCTTGCAAAAGTTACCTAGGCTGTTTCACATAACACTTCCAAACTTCAGTGAAATAAGCAGTATAAAGACCTTTTATTATATGACCTCTTGCTCACAGATTGCTATGCACTAAAGTACATCCCAATGTATCCAAGTCCCTGTTTCACCAACTCCTGCACAATTATCCAAATTATGGCTATGTTCATCATTGTGTATCACTAAGCCAGTGTCTTTCCTGGTGTAACTGGGTGGCATTCACTTCTCGTGAGCGCCCCCTGTTCAAGTGTGTATGCCTACACTCTCTCTGTTTGTGGTGGGTCTTCAGTGACTCAGCCCTCCGGCCAAGTCACACACAGTCTGTATGTGAAATACAAATCAAACCCCTTCTGAGGTAAACAGTCCAACAGGGGCCTATCCCTGTACCCCTCAGTTGGCCTCTCTCTTTTTGTAGCCCTCCCTGGTCTCAGGTCCTTACTCAGTCCAGCAGTCTTTAAATGGCCTCGGCCCTGGTATCAAGCTGTACCTACAGGGCTTCCTTCCTGGAGGCAATATCTTTGCCCCCTTGTGTTATGGGCTGTTATAATTCCCTGGGCCACTTCCCCATGGCCCCAGCATATTCCTCACCGTTGCCTCAGGGCCTTGTCCTGGTTGAGTCTCAGCAGCTAGCCAGGAGCTCCTTTTTGCTCTCCCAATATCTGCTAGCAGCTGCTCTGCCCAAGGTCCTGGAGGTCCTTCAGTCAGTCAGGAGCACCATCTTTACTCCTCTAGGGCTCCAGGCAGCAACTGTTCTCTGCTATGCACTGCACCTCTTTTTATACTATCCTGCTGGGCCCTGACTAGCTGCATCCCACACAGCCACTTTAGGCAACTTGGAGGACCCTCTTCACTTCCCCTTTTCTGGGACGGGGTGTGTCAGGGCCACAATGCCTCCAGCAGGAGGCCTCAGGGCCTATTCCACCCCGTGACATCTGGTCATCCAAACCCCTATTTATCTTTTCCCCATTTTCCTTTTTAAAATCCTCCAAAAGACTAGTACTTAGAATACTTATATTTGAGCAAATAAACTTTCAATGATAAGGTTACTAAAAAATGAGGGCATGGGGGGTGAAAGGGGTCTAGATTTATTAACTTTGTGTGGTGCTTCTAGGGTGTAATGGGGTTGGACTCACCCCTGCGGCGCCTCCTGCAGGTTTCTCCGGGAATTAGCTTGTCCAGCCTCTGGAGCGCCCTCTGCAGGCCGGTGATCTGCCTGACCGCTCTGGCCCCCCGTGTCCCTCCCAGGACCCAGTGCCCCTTTCTCTGGGGTGCGGCCCCCACTGGCAGTATCCCAAGAGCCTTACTCTCAGATCTGGGTCTCCCCTCCTCAGGAGAACCCCCAACCCACTATCCCCACCTCACCTCAGTCGTAGGCTACTGCCAGTCACCAGCTAGCCCCCGCGCCCTGGGACAGACTGCAGTATAAGCCACTCATCACAGGCAAGGTTGGGTTTGGACCTGCTGCCTCAGCCTACCCGTGGGCTGCCTTCCTCCTGCAACCCCTGTACCCAGTTGGCCTAAGTCTAGGCCTTGCAGCCTGGGGTTTTCTCAGGCCGGAGCTCCCCAGCTCCTCTGGCCTTTCCCCAGCCCTGCTCCACTCTAGGTACCCTGCTGAGGTCCCTACAGCCAGGCCCTTCTCCCTCTACAGGCAGAGGAAGACTCTTGGCTCTTGGCTCACTGCCCTCTTATAAGGGCCAGCTGAGCCCTGATTAGACTGGCCACAGCTGCGGCTGCTTCCAATCAGCCCAGCTTTCAGCCCTCTCCCAGAGCTGTTTCAAGCCCCTCAGGGCCTGAGCGGGGTGCCACCCCGCTACATAGGGGGAGTAAAAAAACAGGAGTACTTGTGGCACCTTAGAGACTAACAAATTTATTTCAGCATAAGCTTTCGTAGACTACAGTCCGCTTCATCGGGTGCATAGAATGGAACATATAATAAGAAGATATTTATACATTCAAAGAAACATGAAAAGGTGGAAGTACCCATACCAACAGTTGGGTATGGGTACTTTCACCTTTTCATTTTTCTCTGAATGTTGGTATGGGTACTTCCACCTTTTCATGTTTCTCTGAATGTATAAATATCTTCTTACTATATGTTCCATTCTATGCATCCGAAGAAGCGGACTGGAGTCTACGAAAGCTTATGCTGAAATAAATTTGTTAGTCTCTAAGGTGCCACAAGTACTCCTGGGTTTTTTTGCTGACACAGACTAACACGGCTGCTACTCTGAAATCTAGGGAGAGTGTATCTTGAAATGCATAATTCAGAGTGATTCATTCAGTTTAGTAGTATAAAACAATTCAGCTTCAGTTTGCAAAATCACTGCTACCAGGAGAAAACTAGACAAAAACAAAATTGAGGGAATATACATATTACTCCACCGTTCTAAACTTTTGTCCTGAACCTTTGTTAAACTTCACCCAACATTGACTCAGAGTACTGTTAGTAGCCAGTAGAGGGAAATGTCACTCCAAGATACTCAAATATATCCTATTTCTCTATTTAAATTAGTGGGAAATAGAAAATGAAATAATAAATTGCAGCACAAATGTTTTACCTTTGAATTTTCTTACTATACCAAAAATGTAAGATCCCCGGCAATCAGAAGTTCTTGGCTACCATCTGGTGACTGATTTGGTCACTTTAAGCAGCTGTATGGATTCAGTCAGTTTTCTGCTGTGAAATAGACCATTCATTTCAACAACAGAAAATGAGCACTATTTGTAGAATAAGCCTGTCTCAATATTCTCTATATGCAGAAAGGAGTCAGACAATGTGATGTGAAAATGATTTTCCACAATTAAAAAGGAATTCTTAACTCAGAAGAAGAGAGCCCTTGATAACCAAGAGAAGAACATGGTAGGTTGTGCTTTGATCATCTCAAAATGAAAAAAAATAAATCACAGGCAAAAATGTGTTGTGTACTTCCAACACTAACTACAGCATCACATATACCTAAGAGTTAAAATCCTCACAAGCCCATTGTAGATATTAAAAAGCTCCTCTGAGTTAAAAGTTACATGTAAAAGAAAACCAGACATTTAGAAGGAAGCATCTCTCAGGAGGAGACACTTGTTTCTGTGGACTTTACTGTGCAGGGGGCTGTGTTTTAGTGGGTACAGCAGAATACTGTAGCTGAAATGATAGTCACGTGAATATGGTTCTGCTCCATAGCAAACTTCTTGAATAACTGGAGTCTTTAGTAACATTTAGGGAGTTTGCTCATTTATGACGGATTCTTCACTTGGAACAGAATATTATTTGCAATACGCTTTTCATTTTTCTAATTTGCTCATATGCAACATGACAAGATCATTCAAATAAAAACCTCTGATTAAGTATACAAACACAGCTCACACAAGTATTTGCTCACACACTATTGTACACACACAAATAAGAGGAATTTTGAAAGACTGATTCAGTCTTGTGGCATATTGAATACACAGTATGTTAGTATCAATGAACTCTGGCTTTCCATTATTATACAATGCCTTTTGTACTCACCCCTTGAAAATGCCAGAGTTAGGCTTGTGATGGCTTGTTTAAGGTAGGGATGCATTTAAGAGTAATATTTTTGAATGATCATAACTGAGATTTTCTTCATAGCCTCCTTTTGCAAAATGTTTAAATTTGCAGATGTACTTTCTCAATGACTGAATACACTGTGATTTTGAATTTAATACAGATTGACAAGTAACAGACCTAAGCGTGGACAAAGGGTTCATGTGCTGATCCCAACCTTGACACAACTATTTAATGATGCCCAAACAAAGCTAAACATTACAGATAAGGTTCAGATGACAGGTATGTTACTTGGTGTTGCAAAGTCACAAATGCTGCTGGTTCACAAAAAGCCTGTATTCCAGGATCCAAGCGATGAGTTTGGCTGCACTTACAGTTTCCTGAACATTATAATTAACATCCAATCTTCTCTGGGTTTGGCCATACTAAATTGGCCAGAAAACAAAGAACTAAATCATCTTCCTGAAGCCTGTGCCTGAGTAAGCTTGATAAGGCATTATCTTCAGGGCACTTATTAGGTCCAGTTGTATCCACATGCTGACTGAAGGCTTTCATTACCTTTAGATGTGCTCACAGGAGTCATATAATTTGATTTCAATCAGATCTATTGCAATAGAGCTGTCTGGCCTTCACAGTTTTTATTCATGTTGGTTATTAGGTGTCCTCCTATCACTCCACATAGAAAATGTATAATTGTTTTTATTGTCCATGAATTTCAAATGCAGCAAATGCAATCGAGACTGCCACTCTCGTGTGGGGCTCCACAGCCACAACAGACGCTGCACAACCATCAACTAAACATTCCCCATGGGCGCATATCCATCATCTCTCGAGACTAACGGACGCCAACAACAGCCAAAATGCTTCTGAAATAAATGTAGTCAAACTTTACTAATTCTGGGTCACTGAGAACGAAAATGATGCTTAAAATTGTTGATTGGCTCTAGTTTTCAAGACATGCTATTGGGTCAGTATATACGACCCTTGACTTGGGAATGGCGGAGGATAAGTGAGGGAAGGGATCTCAATTTAAACCAGAAATGACTAAAATACATCTTTGACTGGATCTGTGAATAAATCTATGACTGGTTTGGACAGTACTTGCTTTTTAGGCAAAACAATGAATGATGCAATCTGAAGCTGGTATTGCCTCATACATGATATGAATTGCATCATGTTATTCCTAGAAGTCATGGATGATGCAATCATAACGAAACTTACATCACTCTGCTGAACAAATTGCCCTATATCAGCTCTAGAAATCATACAGTGTCGTGCTCTCTTATTTGTCAGTGTTTGATTTTGCAAAGGGACACATTTCTGTTTAGCCAAAGTGAGCAGAGATGCCTTGTACTTGTGTGAACAGTGCAGATAACTTCTGCTATGTTTGTGGTGAAGTGACTTTTGCATCACAAAAGTGCAGTATAACCACTATGGTTAAGAAAGCCCATCACCTTTATTTTGGCTGCAAAATTGGAGCTCAGGACAAGAGGTGGGCCCCACACATATGCTGCCACACTTGTGTAACAAATCGTCACCAGTGGTTGAACAGGAAAAGGAAATCTATGCCTTTTCCAGTGCCAATGATTTGGAGAGAGCCAACAGATCATACCAGCAATTGTTACTTCTGCATGGTGCCTCCAGTTGGGAAAGGTGTGTCAAAGAAGAAAAAGTGAACTGTGCATTATCCAAACATTCCATCAGCTATACGCCCAGTACCCCACGGAGAAGGACTGCCAGTTCCTGATGCACCAGAATCATTCTCACTTGAGTCAGACGAGGAAGAGGAAGAGGATGAAACTTCTGGTCCTGAACCATCAAGGTCACAGGACCCACATTTTCTCCCAGCCTCCTCCTCTGAACCACACCTCATAACACAAGGTGAACTGAATGACCTTGTCAGGGATTTGGAACTACCCAAGAGTAAGGCAGAGCTTTTGGGCTCCAGACTACAGCAGTGGAATCTCCTGGCAGGTGATGGTAGGGTTTCCATGTTCCGTGACAGTCAAAAGGATCTTGTCCCATTCTTCTTCATGGAAGGTGATCTTGTAGCCTGCAACAACATCGATGGTGTGATGGCAGCCCTCAACATCGTTCACGATCCAGATGAGTGGAGACTGTTCATTGATTCATCGAAGACGAGTCTGAAAGCTGTTTTACTGCATAATGGCAATGTTTTGCCATCAGTTCCAGTTGGTCATGCAGTCCATATGAAGGAAACCTATGACAACATGAAACAACTTTTGAGGTGCATAAACTATGACCAACATCAGTGGCAGCTTTGTGGCGATTTGAAGGTTGTTGCTCTCTTGCTTGGTCTGCAGACTGGATACACAAAGTACTGCTGTTTTCTCTGCGAATGGGATAGTCGTGCAACAGATTCCCACTACATCAAGAAAGATTGGCCACTCCGACAGTCATTGGAGCCTGGGAGGAAAAGTGTTCAGCATCCACCACTTGTTGAATCAAGGAAGATTTTGTTACCACCCTTACACATCAAGCTGGGTCTGATGAAGAACTTTGTCAAGGCCATTGACAAAACACAAGCAGCTTTCAAGTACCTCCGTGGAAAATTTCCAAGGTTAAGTGAAGCTAAGGTAAAGGAAGGTGTCTCTGTTGGTCCTCAGATTCGTGAACTTCTTCGAGATGATGCATTTGACCATGCACTGCGTGGCAAGGAAAAAAAGGCATGGAAAGCTTGGCATGGCAATACATTTTCTCGGAAACAACAAGGCAGACAACTACAGGTTGTTGGTGGAAAACCTCCTCAAGGCATACAAAAGCCTTGGTTGCAACATGTCACTAAAGATACATTTTTTGCACTCTCATCTAGATTTTTTTCCACCGAACTGCGGAGCAGTGAGCGACGAGCACGGCGAGCGATTTCACCAGGACATTGCAACAATGGAGAAACGCTATCAGGGCAAATGGAGCCTATCAATGCTTACAGACTATTGCTGGACAGTGACAAGAGATGCTCCATTTAATGAATACAAGAGACAAGCCAAGAAGCGCCGAGTAGACACTGAATAGGACTAAACTATGTACATAATAGTTCTTTGCCTTTTGTTTCATAATACATTTTATTTATATAACCCCTTTGCTGATTTTTAAAATGTTACATAAACAGGACAGGTGAAATAGTATCATGTAAAGCAACCATAAAAACATGAAAAGACCTAGGTTTACAATTTATGATTAAAACTCTACTATCTACACAATATACATAGACATAAAATGTAAAAACTTAAATATCTTAGAAACAGTAGCCAATCAGTTGTTTTAATTGTCATATTTGAATTCAGCACATCAAAATACATCCTAAATAGCACATTTTATCTCTGAAGCAAACAACTTCCCAAAAATTTTAGACCACTGTAATTGGTCCCGTGGGTAGGCAAATTGACTTCAAGTTAAGCCTTGCTCTATTACTCCTGCTCCAAAACGCAGAGTGTTTGCATGCAGCTTCACTAAGTATTCCACTTTCCTTCAAAGAGGTTAGCAAGCATTTTATTTTCATACTGTTTCTTTAATCTGTCCTACAGGAAGTTTTTTATTGACACTTTATGTGATAAACATAAAAACTGGTTAGGCTTGATGAATCAAAGCAAAGCAGTTGAAAGTACAGTATAATAGCTACATGGACACAAAATATTGATTTTCCTTTAGTAATGGAACTAAAAGTGAAATTATGATTATCTTCACCTTGTTGGGGGCAAAGCTGCCACTTCAGAACTCATCTTAGATGCATTACTGAACAGGAGTGGAACTCTTCTACCCTGCTTCTCCTTCCAAGTGTTAAGAGGTTCTTCACTCTGTCATGTATTCAGTGACAAATTATCTGTGGTGTGTGTTCAATTAGTCTAATACTTCCCTCTAGAGACCAGAAGAAAGGCCACCAATATGATTATTTACAAAATTTGGTTCATGAAAGGATGAATGCATAAATGAAAGACCCTCGCCTGCATTTTTGTACGCAGGGGCTGGAAGAGACCCAACCCATGTGAGTTTTCTTGGAGGTTTATGAAACTCAAATTTCCAAGGAGAAATCACTAATATGGTTCCTTTCTATACATACAACATCCCCCAGCATCTTGCCTTAACAAATCCCAGGATGCCACACATTTCACCTTAGTTAATCTTTGGGGTTGCTACAGGGCTAATTTTAGGAGAAAACTCTTGGGTTGAGCAAGGCAGTCCATCTGGAACAGATTGTACTGAACAAGTTAAAACCATGCTCAGTAAAGGTCACAAATGAATTGAATCTCAAAGCTTGGGCTTTGTTCAGCTGTAATTGAGATTCCATTAAAATTATTTCTCACACTTCTAACCAACAAGACTGCTACATCTCCACTGGCTAGTAAGAGACTGAGGAGAAGCAGCCGTAGGGAAAGGCCTAGGAAGAGGGATGATGGAATATTGGGACTGGCACAGGAAACTGAGAAGTGTGAAAAAGGTTCAGGATTGGGGGGCTAGATAAAGTTTCCGCTGCTTCTTACATTGTGAAACGACTTTGCCCATCCCATTATGTGAAAAAGCTTAACTTTTCTGTAGCACTAGCCCTGAGTGTAGGGAGGAGGCCTATCTGAGCCCCACAACATGGTTCAGACCAGATCAGGGTGGGGAGGGCATATCAAGGCAGGACAAAAAAATTCTATCAAAAAGTTCCAATGGAAAATTTGGTTTTAAACTAAATGAAATTTATCACAGTGTTCACTTCCCATGGAAAATTTAGACTTTGCATAGAAAAAGCAAAACCCCTCATACTGAAAAAAGTTTATGGCTGAAGCCATAGATCAACTTCACTCATTAATAGCTATATGGAGTAATACTATATATATTTCTCTACTGAACATTTGTCTTACTCCAGAATTGCAGCTATTGGTAATATATTAATTTCAGATCGTTCTCCAATTATATTTACCCTAGCCACAGATTACACATCATAAAAATCTTCTAGGTGGAAACTGAACAAATTGCTACTAAAGGATGCAAAGTTTTGCTCCAGAGTTGATTCAGTCATCTCTAACTTTATACACCCAGAAATAAGCTAGTCTGTTACCTCAGATACTATCATTTTGGAAGCTCTGAAAGCTACTGTAAGGGGTGAATGCATAAAGTATGCCTGCCAAAAAAAAAAAAGAGAGAGAAAGACTTACGCTACTAGACTCTACAAGGAAATAGATTAATTTCAGAGAACGCACAAGAGTGACCCAAATAATGTAAACCTCCTATGTTCTCTAATCAATGGCAAATTGAAATATAATATAAAATATATCTACCCAAGTCAAATTTGCATTCAACGGGGTCAAAGATATTATGAATAGGGAGACAAAGCAGGTAAGCTATTTGCCAGAAGATTTAAGGTGGAACTAGCCAACAATAACATTTCTTCCTTATTATAAGAAGATGGGAGTGCTATCCTGGAACCAAGCTTTATATAAATCAGACAACCAATTTGCTGCTAATACATTTGATTATTTCATTGAAGGCCTAGCTTTTAAATACCCTACTTTCACAATAAGTGTTGTTTATGGAAAAAGCTACATGAATTCTGGCATGGATGGCTTTCTGGCAGATTTCTACAAAAAATTTTCTAATCAGCTTTCTTTCAAAGGTCTTCACTGAAATATTCCAAAAAGGAGCCATGTTTTATGACACAAGACCCACTTTAATTACTTTAATATGAAAGAAGAACAAAGATAGTTGCAACTATGGCAACTTCCATCCCATATCTCTATTGAGCAGAGATTGCAAAATAATTATAAGGACATGACTGAACACCATCAGCATTATATACACAGATCAGGTTGGTTTCATTAAAGGAAGACTGGCTGGTGATAATGAAAAAAAAAAGCTCATTTGATCCAGAAAACTCAGATGTTCCCTCCATAGCCTTACCTGTGGTTCAAAGAAACCCTCTGAAAGGTAAGGCCATTCAACCCTAATGGCTGTCCTTGAAACTTTGGATTTGGACCAACATTCTTGAACTGGGTCAGAGTATTATGTGAGATTCTCTCCTCACTTTGCTATCAACTACTGGAATTATTTCTCCCACATTTCAGCTAGAAAGGATATGACAGCGCTGCCCCTTTTGCTATTGAAGATATGACTATAGAAAGGAAAGAATACAAAAATCAGCATATATACCGACAACATTTTTGTACTATTGAAGAATCTATCCTTGTTAATACCATTGTTATGGAATTGTAGTTGATATTTTTGGAAAAAGTCACAAGCAAAGGATACATCCAAAAGACCAGCTCCCTCTCAGTTTCAGCAGTTTTCATTTCAAATATGAAAGGGAATAACTTATTTAGATATTGATATTTGTCCAAAGTGGTTTCTATAAATATGGACTATATATTAAAATAAATTTCCAATGATGTAGAATGGTAGCGTCTCCTCCCTCTATCATTACTGGGGAGAATAGAAAGAGCCAAAATGAATATCTGCCCAAGATTAACTTATATCATTGGCCTATTGAAATTCAACATCTCTCCTTTGCTCTTAGCTCAAATAAATAGACTTATCATGTAATTAATATAGGATTTTAAAAAAACCACCTTGATTATCTCACAAGACCCTTAAGAAATATCAGGTACTACTGGGCTCCAGAACATTCTTTTAAGGCTAGACTGGCAACACACAGTGAGTGCTGGAGGTGCAAATAGCCACATGCCAGCCTTTCACATATCCTCAATACTTGCCAAAAATATATGTGCTCTCTGAAAAACATAAGAGATGCTATTTTTCCTGGATGCTGGATGAGCTGGTATTACCAGTTAACATTAAGAAATGGATTGTAGTAACTATTTTAGTGGCCAAAAGAGTTATTTTGAGAAAATGGAAATCTGTGCAATTCCTCCCTCACACACAGATTGGCTTACTGAGCTCTCTACTACTGCATTAATGGGGGGGGAGGGGCGGAATGATTGTCTAATAGAAATGCTTGGGGGAAAACTATGAAGATGTCTGGTCACATGAAACACTATTGCATACTGTTGCAGTACAGTATATATTTGCCCCCAATACTCATAGGTTATGTTCTCACTTATTTATCACTTTAATAATTGATGCCCTACATGACCTCTATGGTTTCAGGATTGTTTATTTGTTCTTCCAGGTTTTAAAAATAATGAGCATTGAATTTTGTATGCTATTTCCATCCTGTCCATGTATTTAAATATGTTTTGTTATGTGTTTGTAATTTAGATAAAATCAATAAAAATAAAGTTTAAAAAACCTGACCCACAGGAAAACAAACACAGACAAAAACATTAACATAGAAAGAAATGAAGGCCCATTTTGGACCATCACTCTGATTGCTCTGTGTGTATGTTGTCCTCCCTTCTGCCACCCTTTGACTGTTATGTCTATTTAAAGTAATCAGCTCTTTGGCATATTTGGCATATGTGGTTTTGCATTGCCCAGCACAATGGGGTGCTACCATAATAGAAATGATTGCTATTGAATAATATAAAACTCTTAAGAATTGCTGAATAAATAGTTGGGGAACAATTAAACATCCCAGCCCTAAACTGAATAAAGCACCTCAAAATGCAACCAAAGCTGCTGATAGGACAAACATGATGTTTTGTACATGGAACGTATTGTGTTGGAGGACGTAGGTAAAAGGAGGATAACCAATACAATAAAATACAAAGTGTAATGCTAAAAAGTCCTTATATTGGGAAAAAACAGAGTATGGTGACATGATGATATGAAAATAGCGTTGACAGCAAAAGTTATATAAATTGAAGCCTGTGTATGCTTATTGTATGGCTTATATAAGACAAAATGCTTAACATTCGCTTTCTTCCAATCAACAAATGGGTGAGGTGGAAAGTTTTAACAAAATTTAAAAAGAAAAGAAACCAAATGAAGAAGGGCTCTACTTGGAGAATACCCAGTCCAGAGACTGAGATAACCATTGTGAAGTGGAGGAAAGCTTTTTCTGCTACCAAGGAATGCAGTAGCTTGGGCCCTACCTTTTCTATCTTATCTGTCATGAATATATCATCACAGACTATACGTGACAATGATTCTTTCTGAAAATTTATAAATAAAGGCGAAAATTGATTAAGCCTAAGTTGTTTGGACTTGTACTTCTGTTTTGCACCTTACAAACTTCAGGCCATTCAGAAACTATTCTATCTTATCGGGAGTTTTTCCTTAGTCAGATCTAATGTAATGTAGTATGATTATTTTATTTAATTAACAAACATCTTTAATGAGGTTAACAAAAGTTAATTCATTCCATTTAATTTGGCATGGTAGTATACTAAATTACAAGCAGATGCAAAGTTAGTAATTATATTTAAAGAAGATAAGTCATTCCTTGAGATGAAGTGATAATAGAATGATTTTCACCTACCCATTCATTAGTTGCCATGGCTTTAACTTGTTTGCTTTGTTATATTTAATTTGTTTCCCTTCTTAGTTGTCAATTTATTTCTCTCTGCATTCCAAACAATAGTCATTTTAACCTTCAGGAAGACAACTGCAGTTAACAATATGGCCTCATTTTTAAATTCACTTCTGAACTTCCTTCAGAAACTCCCCTTTGGGTTAAGATTAATGAAACCCTTCTGCCAAGTGTTGTTAGCAGTCACACAGACCAGATTCAATTCTGTTGAGGGGTCCATTTTAAATTAAGATAATAAAAATTATTGGTATCCCAGGTTTTAGCAATTTAATTTAAATCCCCACATCAACCTTTCAGGCATTTCTTCTTCACTGATAAGAACTCAGGAGTCTTTGGGAATACATACTTTGTATTTGGAAAATACCCAACAATAATATTTACATGGAGATAAAATGAACAAGAGTGTCTGAGAGATATCACCAACTTTATAGTCCCAGTTATTAATCACTTTGCTTATACAGGTCTAGAACTCTTATTCATAAAAAAAATCCCCACCTACCTACAAGCTTACTTGTGAATCCAGTTAAATCAATGGTAGTCAATCAGGTGGAAGAAAGAGATCTTCCTAAGCATGTTTGCTTCAATCCCACTTCACCAAATGCCTGCACAGCTTTCCCTGAGTCAGGTCTATGGAGAATTCCGATCTCTGGCAGGAAACCCAGAGCAAAGCAAGACCCCTATGCAAAGCCCCTGCTCTCTCATATGGAGACCCTCTGCTCCCCTTGTTGAATTTGGCCTCCCTGGCTAACCAGAGTCCACAACATGTCAGCTAGGAACAACACTTCCTCCAGGCTATATTTTTGCAATTTCTCCCTACTTTCAAAAATATATTTACATTCAACCTGAACCACAAACTCTTAATAATATGACATCAAATGCTATACAGAAATGCACTGGAGAAGAACTATAATGTATGGCAATTATATCTGCCAGAGCTAGGACATGTGTTTTGTCATCAGTGGTCCCTCCCCACCCCCACTCCACTCCTTTCTCCTACAGATGGAACAGAAAAGCATCTTTTCCCTTTAAGCTTTCTAGGTCTGGGGCATCAACATAGATTGGGCATCCTTTAGCCAATGTCACAAAGAAAAGCAGTTATGGAAGTGTTGGCAGTGACTCCAAAGACAAGATTGCATTTAGACTTTCACTTGAAGCAGGATTAAATTCTCTCTGTTTTCACAAGTTAATTGTTGAATTTAGTCTCTAACTATAAAACAATAACTCTTCAGGAAATAATTGCATTTACCATAATATTTCTGGGGAAAATATTTACTCGTTTATTCAAAGGAAATGTTTTTTAAAAGTTATTCATCTTCTTTTTGGATGATCAAAGGAAGGATGGATTGATACAGTTGAAGAACCAAACTTTATACTTCGGCCACAAAAAAAGCTTCTCGGGAGTTGCCCACCTTACCACTTAAACACATACCCCATTGCCTGCTACAGCCTATATTTATTCCTTCTCCTCCCACCCCACAGACCAAAGAAGAGAACTTGGAACTCTTATTCCCAAGCTATCTATCAGAGCAGAGATCTTTCCTACTGCCCCCACTAAGTGGCTCCCCAGTTAAGTTATTTTCCCCCCATCCTTAGGACTCCTGCAGAGTCCTACTGCCCCATCACATATGTACCATGTCCAAGTTCTCTACTACATTTAACTGCTAAACATTGACATTATCTGAAAGTTGCCACACAAGTTAGTTTAGGCAAGGGCTACTCTATAGACTTCTGCCGACATGGCTATGTCACCCAGGGACATGAACAGGTGCGACCCCTTACCAACACAGCTGTACCAGCAGAAGTCCCTAGTGCAAATGTTCTATACTGGCATATATGCACTCTTAGTTATATAGCTTGTTTTTTTCACTGGAGATGGTTTTAGTATTCTGGTTCAAAGCTCAGCTTTGCTGCTACAGCTTCATCCACAGTGGGAATGCTTTTTTTGGGGACAGTATACAGGAAAAAGCACTCCTAGTGTAGATATGGCCTCAGGGTTAAAGTTCCTCAAGTTAATTAGGTCTTTTTGTGTGGGTACATGCGAGTGACTGTGATCTCTCAGAATCCAGGTGTTCACTCTTCATTAATACTCCAGAATAACAGACTACATTTTACATATTGCAGCAAGGTTACCCAAAAGCACGTCCTATAAAGCCACATTCATTAGGCTAATCATGTCTTTATTCTTGACATGTACTGAACTTAATCTGTTAGGCATAGTTTCTGAACTGCTGATAGAGTGTGGTAGAGAGGTTCTGAGTCAAGAAGTGTAGCAGCTGAAGGCCACATACATGTTAGCCTCATCTCAAATTGTATGTTCTATTCAGCTGTGCAACAGGAATAAACTTGTAAATAAAACTGGAGAAAAATAAAACTACAAGGATGGACCATTATCCTTGTACCATTAGAAGTCAAAAGATAGATAAGAATGATTCTTGACTGTGGAGGCAGCCAGTGAATGGATTCTTGTATTGGTGAAATATGATTATGTGGAAGATACCAAGAAAAAAATTCAGAAATACACAAGTGACTTAGAAACCTAAGTTCCATTTCAAAAGTGCCACAGGCACATAAGACTTAGGAGCCTAAGTCACTTTTGAAAATGGGACTTCTAAAGCGGAAAGGTGTTTTTTAAAAGTTGCTGTGATGAGGTGGACTAGGACCAGACGCCCCCTGCTGAAGGCCTCAGGGTTCTGTCGCACTCGTCTCAGGAAAGTAGCAGTAGAGAGGTTCTCCAAGCTGCCTAGAGTTGCTGTGTGCAACACAGCCAATGAGAGTGGCTGCAGGGATCAGCCAATCAGGGCCCAGCAGGATCATCTAAAAGGAGCAGCAGGGACAGAATGAGTTCAGTCTGCTTGCAAGGACCAGCGGAGCAAGAGGTGAGCCTTGCTGGCTGCAGGAGCTGAAAGGGCTGGATAGATCAATCTGTTAGCAGGGACCAGGGGAGAAAGAGGTGCTCCTAGTTGGCTGCAGAGGCTAAGGCAGGTAGTTGCTGGCAGGGACTGAGGAAGCAAGGGAATCATTTCCGGCTAGTTGCCAGGGCTCAATTAAGACGGGTGATGGGGAAGTGTCCCAGGAAAACACGATTAATTAAAGTGACATGGCACATGGCTGCTACTTAGAGGGTCCCTGCGTTGGGACCCAAAGTAGTGGGTGGGCCTGGGTGCCCCCTTTGCCAACAGTCATTGGGGAAATTACTGTGCCTGGAGAAAAGGGAGTTTAGATAGGCCCAGGGAAAGGCCTGTACATGAACCTGTTATCCCCCCAAGAAGGGGACTGATCTGAGACTGACCCAGCTAGAGAGCCAGGGTCAGAGGACTAAAGGGCAGGCGAAGAGCCTCCAGGGAGGAAGGCCTGGGGGTGCTGCTCCATCCCAGAGCAGGAACCTTTGCATGAAACCTGGCCAACTAGGGTACAGAAATAGGCCCTGTTGGTCAGACTGAGGACTGGAGCCCAGGGAGGGCTATCAAGATGTTGCCAATGGAGGGGTACCATGATGGGCCCTGTTGGACTGTGAAGGGACTGAGCCTGGGGAGAGCTACAGGACATTATTGAGGGCTTTGAGACAATGTACTCCAGAACGGGGTTATTTTGTTTGTTTGCACACAGACTGTGGGTGACTTGGCCAGAGGACTGGGTCACCAAAGACCCACCTGACAAGTGCAGTGGCTGACAGGGGGCGCCGTGAGCCGAGAAACTTAGAAAACTGCTAGCATGCACACATTCAACCAGAGGACACTTACAAGAGGTGGGTGCCACTCTTCATCAATGTCTTGGAAGCAGTATTTTGCACCATTCATGCAAATACTGGGCTGGATCAGCTAGTCTATAGGTGGTGCAGGACTAGGGGAGAAAAGGGAAAACTTAGTTTTACAGTAACTTTATCATTGTATTTTTGTATCACAGCAACTCCTAGAGGTCTCAATTGAGATCAGGACCGCATTGTACTAAGCACTGACAACCACATAGCAAGAGATGGTCCCTGTTCCAAAAAGCCGACAATTCAAATAGACGAGACAGAAAAAGGATGGGAGGGGAAAAAACAGGCACACCTAGAGAGGTAACGTTATTTCCAAGATTACCCAGCAGGTTGTGGCATTATGTATCTTTGACCTGACTAAGCCCCTGAATTCTGACAGAAGATCTCTTGCAATTGCTCAAGGCTGCCTATTGCATTTTATGATTCACTGCCTAACAGAAAACTCAGAGTGGAAGATGCCCTTGGAAAAGCCCTTTTTCCTCTCACCAGCCCCAATTACCCCCCCTCCCCCCGCACACACACACTTTTTAGAGAAAAAGCAGTATGTGAAACATTTGTCCTCAGTCAAGTAAAACAAGAACCAGTTAGAACACTGATCAATTATTATACTTGATTACACTAATTGGCCTTTGCATGCATATTTACCAACTTGAATCATGAAATGAAGATTCAAATTTTGCAACATTGTTCACCATCCACGCTTTGCAGAATAGCTCTCAGTGACCCACAGCTTATAATGGACAGACATTTGGACATTGAACAAGCTATGGAAGTGCCCGAGACACAAACTCTGAAAAAAATCAGCGAGCACCATGTGTGAGTGTAATGCTCTAAAGGTATGTGGGCCCGTGGGCTCAGCAGGCCAAGTCTCAAGACATAAAACTAGGTTTCTAAGCATTTGTAGAAAGTGCAGTTAGTTGTACTAGTGCTCTGGAGGATACTCAATTTGCCCAGCATTTGAAGAGGAATGTCAGATGAAATAAGACCATGTCATGGGATATAGTCTATCCCAAATAGAATTCATTTCCAAGAAAGGAGAAAAAAATAGAATCCGACTTCTGTGGATAAGGGACATGCAGAAAATGTCTGAATGCTGCAGTAGAGAGGGGATGGTAATAGGAGAGGGGGATACTGAATCAGAAAAAAGTGAATACATCAATACAGCTTAGGCCCGTCAGAACTACGCTGGCTGTAAGCTGAGCTGTACTAACAAGTAGCATTATCTGGAATATGTTTGTGTGAAAGGCAGCACCAATCGCAATGCTGCAAAGAAGAAAATATGTCAAAGAGAAGAAGGTGGAGGATGTTGTGGTAAAGCAGATCAAGACAAAGTGGCTGCAGAATGAAAAAGAAATGCTTGAACAAATGTCAAAATGTAGAATTAAAACTGATAGTCTTCCAAAAAAGGAGTAAAAAGTGTTAAAATATGCAGACACACAAAGTGTTAGTAATGTCCCAATAGTTGACATAACAGAGGAAAACAAAAACACTATTGACAGTAAAACAGAGAAAAGGCAGAACTAGTAAAAACAAATACATCCTTCTTTCTATTTTGAATCATTGAGAGACAGGAAAACAAGCAATTTTTTTTTACCGAGGAAAACAAACAAACAAATAAACCAACCCCACAAGAGAGGCAGGGAGATTGTTGTTGGTAAAAAGACTAAACCACAGCAGTCATCCTTAGCACCATTTCAAATAAGAGAGGACAACTACTCTTTTGAATTTAACCATAGCTTTGCAACATAAAAATAAAATAAGTAACCCAACAACGACCTAGTGAAGTTCTGCAGACATGCAATAGTGACAGTACCTTTGGTATGAGTACTGTAAAAATATATTATACAAATATAAAAGTTTATTAGCCTGCAGTAGGTTTGCAGAATACTCAGAAAGGGATACAATGATGTGTGTATTTAAGGCCCCTGAAAAAGGTAACTTGAAAACATCACTGAAGGTTGGTATAGAGCATGAGCTGTTAGAATGGAGCAGCCTGCTGGAGCTTGACTAACAAAAGAACATTTAACCCTTGCCCTAAAAGTTTTCCTGCATTTATGCCCACAAGACTTATATAAGTTTCTTGTTTTCACACTAAAGGCCGTAAACAAAACCAGAAGGCTGAACCTAAATACCAACTGTGATAGGAGACACGCTCAGAGATATATTTCCCCATGTTCATCTGTCAATAATGCGAGCCTTGATGCCCTCCTCAATTTCTTCTCCCACTTCCATCTCTGTGTTTGTCCATTTTGCCTCCTACACATGGATCACACTCCCAAAGCCCATTGAACCCTCAATCTTCCCATTTAAATCTTCGCTATAACTCACTTGTCTACAAGAAGTGACTTGATGTAGACCACCAAATTAATCTTATTTTAATACAGCAAGTGAGATGTGTGCACACCACAACTGGGTAGCCACACATTTTATTACTGTCAACTACCCTACTGTTGGATATGATGCAATGACTGATCATAACTAAGATGAAAGCTCCTTGCATCTGAGATTGTTTTCACTTGTTCTATAGAATATCCAGAATACTTGAGAGCTGTAGATGAACTTTTGTACATAGGATACCAAACAGGTGTAAAAATATAGTTATTGAATGTGTGCCCCATATGTAATGTATGACTGAACTGTTGTTGAACACATGCTATGATTAATCCAAAAATGCTTATGGTGCTTCCCTGGCATCTTATTTTCAACAGGAAGGAACTGATGACAGTTGACAGATGGGTGGTTGATGCACAGCCTTCCTTGTAGAGGTATGTGCCTCACTGTCAAGTGATAGATTTGTTGGTATGAATATCAGGGAGTCTTGTTGCTCTACTGCCAAGGAACCCAACAGTGTTAGAGGAACAATATAAATACACCACTAAAAGAACAAAGAGAGATTAGTATCACTGTCTGTGAACCAACCACTGGTAGGTGAGTGGCACCTTGATTCTCTGTCTGGTCCCCTAAGGTATCTCAAAAGGAATGATCTCCCTCCCAAGTCCTCCTTCTATTTAAGGAACTAACCTTGCTTTTTACCATTGTTTGGAAGTAGCTCTGTGTCACTGGTGGAATCATTTCTGACTCAGCCAGTTACATTGAACATTCTCCAGACATCCTCAGAGTAACAGGGTTGATGGCTTCATGTGCCTATATAATGTATTATTCTTATTTAAGGAAGACATTGTTCTCCTCACATTTGCAACCTAAAATGGAAAAATACATAGAACAAGAATGCGCCTCCATAGTCAAGGAGGGCTGTGGCTATGGTCTCTTCACCCCACTGCATCAGACAGTGCAGGCAGAAAAAATCTGTTTTTACCTTTTCAAAAAGTGTAGCAAATGATCTTGTCTCCAGTGCCTGGGTTAAAAGGCTTTTCTTGCCCTGCAGTGCCCCCTGCTGGCCACGGGTGGCTCTGCAGTACTTTCCCTCAGTTCTTTCAGTCATGCAGACCAGATTAGTTCAAACACTGGTTCAGACCCCGTGTAGGATCTTGTTATTACAGAGGGTAACTCACTTTTTTAGCTGCTCAAGTTCATACCCATTCTGGGTCCATGTCAGAGGGCCCAGATCTGTTTCCTTTCCCTGTTGAGGAGATCCCCAGTCCTCCTTCCAGAATTGGCTGTACTTCAGGCTTTCTCCTTAAGACAGGAGACCCTGGCTTTCTTCCTTGGAGTTACAAAGAGTCCTGTGGCACCTTATAGACTAACAGACATTGGAGCATAAGCTTTCATGGGTGAATACCCACTTCATCGGATGCATATAATGTATGGCATGCATCCGACGAAGTGGGTATTCACCCACAAAAGCTTATGCTCCTGTACGTCTGTTAGTCTATAAGGTGCCACAGGACTCTTTGTAGCTTCTACAGATCCAGACTAACACGGCTACCCCTCTGTTCCTTGGAGTTGTAATTTGGACCACCTCTAGAGCCTTAATCAGCTTCTCCTCCAGCTGGTCCTTTTCCCCATGCCCCTTTCACCCTCAGCCTAGGAGAAGATCTGCTTGATGAACTCACCTGAGGGTGGCTCTCTTGTTCCAAGGGAAGAGACAATATATATACAGTAGTGTTCTTCCCAGAATTAGTCCCCAGTTGGCTGGGAGAGAGAGAGGGGAGCACTGCCCACCCATTCTACAAGGGTCCTGGTTCCAGGTCCTTAAAGAAACACAAGTCTAGGTTTTCCCCTAGCCTTCACTATTCTCCTGGAACCATCCTTCTCTCTCTTCTTTGCCTTTTCTAAGTCTTCATCAACTCTATAAGTCCTGGGACTTGAAGGGACACACCACAGAAGTGCCATTAACATAACTAGTCCTTACTACCCTTAAGGGGACCGTTACCTTGTTAAGTTTCCATTACAAAAGCATAACGCCACCTGATACTAAGACTTGGACAGAGCACGTCACCAGCACCACTCTGCCTCATTAGAGCTATTATTTATTACAAGATGTACTTATTTAAATACCATGGTTTAAAATTTACGTATAAGAGTTTATACAAACTCATGTTAGCTATATCGCTAAAGTATTTTGAAAAAAAACAACACCTATAAATGTTCCTCCTTGATGGTCTTCTTGGATAAACACACATTATACATATGCATGTTAAACTGTCCTATAAACTAAGTCATCTATTAAATGACTGGTGTTGGCTTTGCATGTATGTGCCATTTCACACTACTGCGGGGAATCTGATCTACTAAATGACTGATCAGTTTCTAATGAATAATCAAGTGGCGGACATGAAAAAAATGGGATCAACAAGTACAATACCCCTATTCTTTATGAAATGCTGACCAAAATATTCTCCTTTTTGGTCGTGTGTTGCAAGCTTGATTATTATTTTTTTTAAGCAGAAAGGCCAAATTCTATATTTCCTGCCTGATGTTTGCATTTAGCTGACTGCTGCAGTTTTCATTCATGTTTGTGTATTTATTGTACATAGCCATGGAGTATTATACTAAAAAAGTTTCTACATTAATAAGGAATTGTATGTTTCATCTATCACTACATTCTTGCAATGAAGTTCAAATGCAACATTTGAAAATTAATGAAGATTTATTGCTGGGGCTAGTAACTAAATATTTCTTGTAGCTATATCTAAAGTGGGTGGCAACTAATTGATTTTATATAAGCAAAATGTGATATTTTAGAGATTCTATGTAATTAGGAAGAAATCTAAAAAGGAAGGATTATTTTAAATTTTTAAAGTATTTGCTTGTATACTTTCTCCCAAGGGTAAGTATAGGTCAGAGTGTTAGGACATCATTTTATCTCATCTTAGGTACATATTTACACAATGAGGGCACTTTTGATTTTAAAGTACCCATCAGGGTTCTGCTGTAGCTGCGGATCTGTTGATTGAGAGCTCCTTAATGGAATATGCACTATACAGCCTGAGGCAGTAGATCTTCCATATTACATAAATTGTTCATCTGGCAGAGGTACATTAACAGCTACAAATGGCTCATAGAATGAGATAAAAATACATTTTAATGTGACATGCACTTTTTTGTATTTTTTGTTCGCCTTACTTTAAAAAAAACCCAAAAAACACCACCACCAAACAATGCCCCAGCAGCCCCAATGCAAATGCTAATCTCTTCTTCCAGGCATTTTCTTTAAACTTTTATTTAAAAGGCATGTGAGTGAAGCCTCAACAGCTAGTTATGTTTTTAAAATGTGTGGTTAGCTTTCCTGATCAATTTGCTAATCTCTGTGGGCCAGATTCTGCCACCTTTGCTTACACCAAATACCATTTTACTGCACGAGTTCTCCTATTGACTGTCGCCTAAGCCCTGGATCCTCAAAACAGTACATAGGCCTTGATCTGCTCAGTGTTGCACCCTGCTGCCTCGTGGAATCCTCAGTCTCCCACAAAGCATGAGGATAAGTGATTACGAAAGGGATCTTCAGAAGCCAGCAACCTGAGTGGGGTGCGCCTTAAGATATCCAGGACTTCAATACCAAAAAGAGGGGCAGGGAGTGAAGATATGCTTTGGCACCCACCTGGTGACCTGCTGTACCTGGCTGACAGGCCAGGGATAGGCACTTCCAGCTGCTGAGGAACCTCAGCCACGAATTCTCTCCCGGAGCCAGGATAGCCATTTAAGTAGCCCAACCCCTAGCAGATGAAACCACCTCATTCTCCCTCCTACTCATGTTCAAAACCTCTATCACACTCACCCTATGTTTCCCTGTGCTCACAGCTATCTTTTGTGTGAATATTGTGATTTGGTTTGAGCTAGGTTTCCGATCTGCATATCAGCTGTGGGGTGATAGCAGGGTTTAGGTGGATTTGTGAATGCCAGGTTTGGCAGCAGCTGAATGGAAATTTTGAAAAAGGTCAGTGGCACCAAAATGGTGGACTTAAATGCTTGAATACCTTCAAGGATCTGGGTAAAACAAGGGTGGAAGAACCTGCCACTGTATTAGTTCTGCTGGTAACAATAAAATGGGCTTGTGGCAACCCAGCATTCCAAGGAAAGCTACGACTCAAACTAACCACCCCCTTATAAAAGAAGTTTAGAATGATTTAAAGGCAGAAAGTTCTCTCGGGTTATCCTAGATCTTCACCAGTATAACTGAACACAGAATTGGAAACACTTAGTTCATGTGACACAGCCCCCCTGTCAGAGGGGGGGAGAGATAGCTCAGTGGTTTGAGCATTGGCCTGCTAAACCCAGGGTTGTGAGTTCAATCCTTGAGGGGGCCATTTAGGGATCTGGGGCAAAAATTGGGGATTGGTCCTGCTTTGAGCAGGGGGTTGGACTAGATGACCTCCTAAGGTCCCTTCCAACCCTGATATTCTATGATATACCAGATGCTAACCTTTGGCACTCTGATTCTAAAGAGCAAAAGATGTAACTAATCATACAAAAAGCTTTGTAGTTTAAGCCATAATCAAAGTTGATTTGTTGCAGGCCAAATTTCTAAGAAGCTAAGCATGCAATCTTCTCCCAGTCCAGGTCTTGAGTAGTGTGATGAGGCAATTCTTTCTGATGGGATCCAGAGCTGGATGAGCTCCCAGGTAATACTATGCAACCTTTCCCACAGCAAAAAGCTTAGCTGATGGTGCCAGAATCTGACTGGATCAGTAGCTCTCAACAGCCTCAACTCTGCCAGATGAATTATCAGGATGCACTCAGCAGAGAATGCATTCAAGTCTGAGGAAACAACTGTCACTTCGTAATTTTTAATCATTTTCAAAAGTCATATGAGCAGCACCACTCCCACCCCTATCATCAATAGCAACACTGAAAGCCCCAATTCTTGAAAGAGCCACCAAATTAGCTATTTGCATTGGAGTTGTTGCTATGTGAAAACTTTAGTCCCAGACCCATGAATCTTTTGTGTGGTACAAACTTATTGCGGTAGCCATTGGTACAAGTCAGAAAAGAATACTGGAATGAAATAACACCATTTCAGTTAGACAAAACTCCACTACATTGCATGGAAATTTTGCATCAGCAATGCTGGCAGGATTTGGTCCTACATTATTTTAAGTGTTACTAAAATATTAGAGGGGTGAGACATGTTGTAGAATAAGCAGCAATGGAAAATTATCCCATAGGTAATAGAAGTGGCTGATACTGGATATATACCTGAAACTTCATGTTTCTCTCTCTCTCTCTCTCTCTCTCTCCAGCAGGAAGTAAAGTTAGGGCAATGCACTGTGTAAGTTGTATTCGTTATTTCTTTTTTTAAATGAGTAGGTACTTGCTTCTAATGATCTGTGCTTGAATTTATTTTTAAGCAGAGAAACTTGGCAAGCATAAATCAGGTGGTGTTAAAAGGTGTACAAAAGATAAAGACAAGTGGGCATGGAAAGGGTGGGGAAGAGACTGTAAAGAGAGATGCAGAAAGAAAAAAATCTAACATTGCTTAGGCTGGCTGGAAAACAAAATTTCTGTTTTGTAAAATAAAAAATATGTTAAGGTTTCAAAATTTGTTTTTGTTTCAATGTGTAGCAAAACCAAGTCCTTTAGAAAATATTTGCAAATACAACCAAAGAACTGATGGTATATCCCACTGGTTAAGACATTTGGTTGGGATGTGGGAAACTCAAGTCTGTCTTGTTCTCGTTTTGACCAGAAATTCCATTTTGGACCTGAGAAAACACCCTGACAAAAATTCATAGAAATAGATACTTTTCAGTGAAAAGTTTTGATTTTGACAAACTGGCATTTTGCAATAAAAAATATTTTCATCAATACATGTATTGTTTAGCCTTCTGTCTGAGCCTCTGCTCTGCAAGAATTTACAGAACTCAGGGTATGAAGTGTATCATTGACAATGAAAAGAATGAGTGAGTGTATCTATTTGTGTCTACATTTTCAGTGAGATGGTGTTGTATTGGGACAAGTAATTCAAAGTTGTAGCCTCTGAGGTATAGATAGTGGAGGAGTAATCAGTGGCAGATGAGACTCTTGGAAGTAGCTAGCTGGATGCCACTGGTGAACATTTAAGAACAAACACCATGTAGGGATGGAGTGTTTCATTCGCTATCCCCATCTTCAACATGCTTTTATCCCGTCTAGAACCCCAACTAGCCTTTAACAAAAAGCACATAGACTAGAGCCTTAAGAGACTGGACTCGATGGGGCAATTTTAAAACACTACTTGCTCCCACTTCAGTGACATCCCATCATAGCCACGCTTACCAAAAATGAGGGAGACTATTACCCTCCAACTATAGAATGGAGGTGGGCTAGTACCAGACAGAACATAACATATTTTCCAAAGGATAAAATTGTATATTACATAATATCACATAGTATGATTCAGAGAAGTTACTTTTTGAACAGCTATTTTCCAATAAGTTTTAAATAAAAACAATTTATTTTCATCTTATTTGTTTCTCTGTGCTTCAGGTGCACACTTCCATGCACAGCTGTCTTATTTTTTTTTCCTGGCAGACTTCTCACAGAAAATAGAAATTTGCGCCAGTCACCAGCTTAACCAAAAATAAATCTTATTATTCTTTGTGTGCATCAAAGTGACATTCACATGCTGTCCCAGTCACAGGCATCTGGCATGAAAAGAAAAAGCAGCCTGATGCATGTTGGCAGACAAAATGTTTTGTTCATGCTTACACTGGCAACTGTTTTTACAGGCAAAGAATGTGCTCCCTGTTTGGCCATAGCTTAGCAGGCAACCACTCACTTCTTTCCCTTTCTCCACACATTCAGACACTGTCTCTCAACTGTCTATATTGCATAATATGTATTTTAATAGAAAAACATCCGACATTTTAGCTGTCACTTGCATATGGAAAGTTCTGTTTTCAGCAGCACATTGTTAACTCCTACACTGATATATTGCTTCTGTAAAATCTTCAACAATATGTCATCAGAACACTCTGTGAGGGCTAGCTACTAAAATTCAGACTTCCTAAACCACAAACTGACTATTTAGTAGACAATATGTTCTGAGTGAAAGTGAACTATTGTTGATCCATAATCTCCTAGATATGTTCAATGAATCCTCTGGCCCCAACAACACTTCCCCCCCCCCAAAAAAAAAACACAAAGAGAAATAGGCAAGATGTTTAAATGCTACAGGTATGTCTACACTGCAATCATGGGGTGCAACTGCAGCTTGAGTAGACATACCTGAGCTAGCTAGATTAAAGCTGGCTCTGGGATTGCTGTTCAGGCATCTCCTAAGGTGATGTGGGCAATTTAAATACAGTGGGGGCAGCACAGGCTGGGAGAAACCAGGGATATACACCACAGGGGCTGACTTCCGGCCCCGCCCATGGGTGCTGTCACCCGGCGTCGGGGGCGGGGCCCCGCCCGCCCCCGGGCCCCCACCCCCGACGCCGGGCGACGTCGCGGGGCCCCCGCCCCCGACGCCGGGCGACGTTGCCCAGCGTCGGGGGCGGGGCCCCGCAACATCTCCCGGTGCCCGGTAAGTTTGCCGCGGGTCCGGGGCGGGCGGGGAGTTGCCGGTGGGTGCAGAGCACCCACCAATTTTTCTCCGTGGGTGCTCCAGCACCGGAGCACCCACGGAGTCGGCGCCCCTGATATACACACACAAATCTCAAAAAGCATACATGGACTGATTCATTGTTGGTCTACAGTCCCACATGAAATCCCCTCAGCTCAAGAAGCCCTCTGGGGGAGCTGTAGAGACAACTCTACATCCACTTCCACCCCCTCTGAAGCAGAAGGTCTTGGCAGAGGATGTGTTCAGGGCAGGCCAAAGACAGAAGGAGAGCAGCTGGAGCATTTTTATGCCCTGGCAATTCTTCACCAATGCCCTGGTGGACCGGAGGTTCAGGCAGCCCTGAAAGCTGCCCTTGTCTGCAGGAAGGGCAGTTGTTGAACTAGCCCCAAGCAGCCCCTAAATAGGGGAGGTGCAGAGATGAATCCCATTGACAGTACCTAAAAATGTACAACCTTGTTACAGACTCTTTATAATACTGAAAATTATGTTAGCATATTACATTATTAATGTGAACTCAAGAAACAACAACAACTAAAGCTCATCAGAAACATTTTCAAAAAATACGACATCCTCACCAAGAACTTAATCCTGCAAACCTTCCATGTATGGCTGTGTAGCGAGGCGGGATGGCGCCCCACCACCCCGCAGAGTGAGGCACCAGCCCAGTGGCCAGAGTGGGCGGGGCCAGGAGGCTCTGGGCCCGCCCCGCCAAGAGACAGGCTGCGACCTGGAAGTAGACCAGCGCGACCCGGAAGTATAAAGGCGGGCCTCACTAGAAGAGCAGCCACCGGGGAGACCAGATGCGGCCAGCTTAGCTCGCAACTGGGAAACCCCTGTGGCCCTAGGTACCCGCCTAGACTGGCTGGACCCGCCGAGCGGCCCCTGCCCGGAGGAGTGGCCGGGCCCGCCAAGCAGCCACTTCCCAGAGGAGTTGCCGGACCTGCCGAGTGACCGCGAGTCTGATGAGGAGCCCATGAGGCTGGAACCCGCCGAAGACACCCCCTGGACTCAGGTACCGCCCGAGGGGGCGTTAGGAAGTGGCCCGGAGACAGCCGACCCCAGTCTGGCTGCACCGTGGCCAGAACCCATGTCAGTGTGTTGCGGCCAGGATCCCCACTGCCACAGCGGCGGATCCTTTGCCACTGTTAGGGCCCCGGGCCGGGACGCAGTGGAGCGGGTGGGCCTGCATCCCCCCTGCCACCCAACGTGTGGGTGGCAGTCTCCCCCTCTCCCAGGTTCTCCAGAGCTAGGACCTGGGCTTGCCACCACCTACATTGAGGGCTCAGCCCCTGCTTGAGGGCCTGAGCCTTGAACTACTTTGCTACCCCACCCTGCCCAAGGGCCAGGGCTTCCTGACTCAGTATTTGCTCAGCCCCTGCTTGAGGGCCTGAGCCCTGAACTATTTGTTGCCCCGCCCTGACCAAGGGCCAGGGTTCCTTGACTCATTGATTGCTCAGCCCCTGCCTGAGGAGCTGAGCCTTTGACTATTCACCCGCTGCCCCGCCCTGACCCAGGGCCTGGGCCTATTGAACTCTGTGCTCAGCCCCTGCTTGAGGGCCTGAGCCCTGACTATTCACTTGCTTTCTGCCCGCCCGGACTCAGGGCCAGGGCTTAGCCTCTACCGCTTACAGGACCCGACCAGAGGTGTTCAGGCCCGAGACCAAGGATTCCCCAACTTAATCGAACGAGCACAGCGAGGCGGGCTGGCGCCCCACCACCCTGCCGTAGACTGAGACTCTTACAGGCTGTCACATTGTCATCTATGGCATATGCATGTTAGGCTTATAAGAACAGGCCCCAAACTTACTCATTTTTGTGCACTACAACACCATTCACCAAAACATTATTGAAACCATGTTCAGCCTTCAAACTCTGTGAAAGATAACCTCCATAAGAATTGCCTCTGCAGTACATTTTAAATATAATGGACTGGATTCTGATCATTACTGTATGACCACTTACTCATGGGAAATCTCAAAGAGCCTAGCCCATCCTGAAGAGTCTACTATTTAGCTGCTAAGATGCTAGATCTTTTAGATATAAACAATTATTCAGAGATTCTGTCTTCTGATAGACTGAAGAGGTCCAAGTACTCAGTGTGTAGGGAAAGGGAATGCCATGTGAATGATAATCAGAAAATATAATAGGTGATCGAGAGAAATAAGAGTAATTTATCTTTCAAATATAGGTCAATGCATATGGACTGAGAAGAGACATTAGACCAAAAATAATCATAGGGCTTTGTTTTTCCTAAGATTTATGTCCAGCTATGTAGGATGAACCACCCATTAATTTTAAAGGGAACTGGGTGTCCAAATATTATAGGTGGCCTTGAAAATCTCAGAGTTGGTGTCTACGGCTTGCCTCCCACTCAATAAAGAAAAGGGAAGATGCCATACATTTAAGAATACTGATCTCTACTTATCTCTAATGCATGAAAGGGAGACTTCAATCCATTGGTAGTGTCTGGATATGCTCTGAATTGCATTGCTCTTCATACTGTGATTCGTATAAAAATATTCATAGTAGATTGAATTTGGCAGATTCAAGTGGAAGGGAAGTTGAATTGTAAACACTTGCTAGCAGTCTGGTCTTTTTGATGCAGTGACACTGCTGAAAGGTGTATGGTGCTGTACACTGACCTTCAAGACTTCTCATGAATCATCACCAAAAGGTCTTGGAAAGGGGAATCCACTTTGCAAGTCTGTGCATTGCTGAATTTTATAGAACAGCTTGCTAAAACAAACATGATGAATTAGGCCCTAAAAGGGTTCAGATCTTTTTTTTTAAAAGTCAGGAGTGCAATCTATTATCATGGTGAAATCCCTTTTTTTCCATTTTTCTATAGCTGTAGCAAGATTAAGATCAAGGAGAAAAACAAGCAGAGGTGAGACATCAAAGGAGGCCATACCATTACTCTGGAAAGTATGGACTCCCCATCATGAAAGGAATCCATAGAAAACAGTGTTCAAGGTTAATGTAGGAAAAAAAGCAGAAAATCCATTTGTTGTCCTTCAGTTTATTGTCCTTAAGAACATATTAGAAGAAAAATACCGAGAAGGCAATGCACTACTTTTTAAATTATGTAAGACAATTGCTATGAAGATTTTGGAAATCCAAATGTAATGTGCACCTGTCAACACCAACGGATTGTGCTGCAGCACAGTTACACTTGTGTTTAATGAAACTGTAGCCAATGGTAACATTTAAAATTTAGCATGAGCATGACAGAAGTTTTATGTGGATATGTTAAATCATTTTAAGTTGAGATGTTCAAAAGTGTAAGGAAAGATGATTTAGGGCCAAACTCATCACAGATACACCTGCACTGATGTGAATAGAATAGCACCTGGAATGATTTTAGCATAAAATGCAGAATTGTAAAGGGAATTAGTGGAATCCCAAAGAAACTGAGAATTGAAACATGGACTATGTTTCCCACATTAGCTTCAGAAGTCAAGAACTAATGCGTCCCCTGAAATTCAGAGCATGAGTTTGGAAACATACTGGATGTGTCTGAAGAAAGGCCTACTGTTGCCATTTTACAACTGGAAGTTGATAATGCCTTAGCAAAAAGGCTGTGCATTCAAGGTAATGGGCATATATATATTTCAGTCTAGGATGCTAAGAAGAACTGAGTATTCTTGACCTCAACTATTTATAAGAGTGTACCTGAGTGTGCAGCATTCTTTATGAGGACACTTGCAGTACAAGCACAATCCAGCAAGTGCTCAGCACTCTGGTCTCAATTCAGAAAAGCCATGTGCTGGATTGGGGCCACAGTGCTTATCAGTAAAAGAAGAAGAACCCCCCGCCCCCCCCCCCCACACACACACATCACACAAGTCTAGCACAATTTAGCAACACTTACAATTATAGTTAGATTTCAGACAGTACATGTACTTACTTTATTTATATAGGTATTTTTTTTGGAAGTAAATTTATTTCCAAAACAAGATGTAGATGTAAGAAGTACAAGTTTGGAGGGTAGATTGACAGGGTACTGAACTTCTTTATCTGGAAAACTTGGATTACAGATTCATGGATTGGTTTTCTTAAAATACTGAGGACAGTTTGAAGTCCAGCCCTCATTCATTGTAAGTCAATAGAAACTGGGCATCTTACTCTTTGCTGACTTTGAAACTCTCCCCTTGAATTCATTACAATAAATATCTCTGGCTGTTGTATCCAGTATTCAAAATAACCCATAATCTCTGCATACACACTCTGGTCAACAACCCACCTGTTACACTTTAACTGCTGCTACTTATAGAGAAAACAGTATGGATTACCTTTACATAAAATAGATAATGGAACATCTTTCAAGTATCATGTCATGTCAACCCTTGGAGCAGATATTGGATCTTTTAAAAGGGTTAATGAAAAAACCCTTTAAAACATACTTTCCTGAAATGTATGCCTTTATACTTTTGCACCAAAGCCCAAAAGAGTGGTGAAATGATAGTTTCTATAACCGTTTGTTTTTCCTGTCTCAAAATAATGGTTTGTAGCTTTGTCCACTAGATAGAGTTTCAGTATCATTCTTTTGTTTCTGACCAAAATGAAATAAAAACTGCTGTCTTTGTCAGATATGTGGAATCAAACTTAAATGTCATTTCCTAAGTATTCCTGAGGAAGCAACTATGGACATTTGACAGAGTACAGTGCAACCAAACTCATTAAATCTTTCTATCAACATAAGGGATCAAACTCGGTGGCTTAAATCATTTGTGATATAAAGTCTTAGGAAAACTGTATTTGGAAAGCTTGGAATGTCTCATCTCTCTGACTGCAAGATATTGGACCATATATCTACAATTGGCCCAGGGTTGACTACTGGCCTTTTTAGGTCAGTATGATTTTGGATTATTCTAGAGAACATCACAGAGGCTGATCCCTAAATTCCTAAGCCACAAGACCAATAGTCAGTGACTCTCCCTCCTGAAGTACATGAGAGAACAGGGAGCAAGGTGCTGCTCATACAAGAGCTTTATCTATCTCATTGTGGGGGGAGAGGCCACTCTATACTTCACTCTCTTCATGGGTTTCCAACATGAAAGCCTACTGATTGGAAGAGTTGTAGGTCCTGCACCACAGTGAGCAGAGCTCCAAAGATTCAGGAAGATATGCTTGTTTGTGGAACTATCCTGGACAGTCCAGGAAGCCAGGTACTTCATCGCATATCTTAGACAGCTTCAGAATGTGCTTTATGTAAAAAAAAAAAATACTAACAATTACACTTTAAATTTGTCATCCTCGCAAAGAGAATTTACAGCCCTATTCATCCTGATGAGCACTTAGTGCCACTGATTTCAAGGGGACTGCACATCTAAGTTCCTGACACTAAGAATCACAGTACTGGGTCCTAAAAGGTGCCATATGTACAATGTATGTAAACAAGTCCTTCTGGTCACCCAAGTTCAGCAGAGTCAGTGAGACTTTTCCCACATAACACTGCCAACAGATGAAAAAAATCTTGAAGAAGAAGAATAGGTCAGTACAAGCACTTATTAATGAATGGTTGGAAGAATTCAGAAAGTTCACCAGGCTTCAGAGATGTACAGTTCTATCTTAGATGATGTCATGCAGTAACTTTTGACCTAAAGCGTATATGGAAAAAGACCTGGAATTCAGCTGCTCTGATAAGTAACAGATTTAAAAAGGAATAAATTACAGGACTTCTAGGGATTCTGCTTCCAGCTACCAATTTGTTGCTTCTTCATCAAATAGACATATGGAGACACTACCCTGGGGCATCTTATACCTGCTTCAAGTTCTGACATTGAGAAGAGACAGTCTTTACCCCAGAAGAGGACATGCTGCCTCCCAACACCATAGTGATGTCCAGTGACCATCTTCCTGCAGCTGCCCAGACAGCAGTACTCAAATATCTGTTAGTTAGGAATCCTAATTAAGTAGGATGAAAGACATCAGGGCATTCCTATTAAGGGGATTCATTCATCTATACATAATATCAAGAAAAAAATTTTTAAAAAAGATTTCAATGAAATATGGGAATCATTTCTAAATTATATTGAGAATAAAGAGTAAATACAGAAATATCAGAACATCAAACGCTTGAAGCAGATGCGGAGAGAGATCTAGTCATAAAACAAAAGCCCTTTCCTGGCTATTACAGTTAAAAGAAAGTAGTATACCAGATCCACCTTTCTGCTTTGGCTGCTTTACACAATTTCAGCAGCAAAGCAGCCATCAACTTGGTTTAAGTAGCTACGCATGGCTGTTTTGTGTCACTGGAGCAACACAAAGTAGCCAGAGTATAGGAGTGAATCTGGCCAGTTAGTGCTTTCTGATGTTAACGTGTTTAATTTAGCTTGAAAAGGCAATCTCCATATTACTTGGCACACTGGTACTACTGAGATAAAAAGCACCCTCTTAACATACATTTAAGAGCCTTTATCCTTCTGCTGCAACATATAGAAATCCAACATACTTTGACTACAGAAAAGTGTCCCCAGTACTTTGAACGCTAATTAGTGGTGCACAGAGTCCCAGGATTGGTCCTGCTATCAGTTTTACACATTGGGAATAGAGTAGGGAGGCAACTTATAAACTTAGCATTCAGTTTGGAAATCTATCTAAAGATTTCAATACCTGTTAGAACCTCTTAAGCGAGCAAAACTGGGTTGGAAATTAATTTCTGGTGAAATTTCAGGCCCTCCCTCTTCCAGTTGTGTTAAAATTGCCATAAGTGCAGAGCTAGATTTTGGGTCTTGACAAAGGGACATAAGCCTTGTTGATTAGTGGGAGCAGGAAACAAAGGAGAATCTCAGCTTCCATTTTAGGGAAGAATGGATATCTAGTCTTGAAAATGTGAACTGACAAAGACCAATAATTAGCACTGAAAGGAGAGAGCCTCTGCATGATCCATTTCTGCAACAGGAGGCCACATAAAAGGGGAAAACTTAAGATGCCCAATTGTCCCAACTCTACACACATATGTTATGTATGAGTATATACTGAGGAGTATCCCAAAGAATCTTTTTGGTAAATGTTTTTCAAGTCCTTAGACTGGACTTAATCACAATGGCATGATAATGGACAGGAATGTGCTACATTTGGAAAGGTAAAATTAGCAAAAGAAATAGGGCCAGGGGAATAGTTTTAATGAACATTTCAGGACCTTACAGATTTTGAGTTTGGTTCTGCAAATAGGCGAGGTTAAGTAGACACATATTTCCATAACTGGTTTGTCTGTCCCTAGTATAAAGCAAGAATTCTTTGTTATTGTTATGTACTAAAAAACAAAATATTCTTACATTTTTAAAGGCACCAGACTCCAGCCAAATGTCTATAAATAAAATGACATTTTTCCATTAGCTAAAACTTGATCTACTGTGTACAGGTTTGGTATACGGTACTATAGTACTACTTCAATATTCACTGTAAAGTTCCAATACGCCTCAAAATATTTGTTATTGATGTAAACATGTTAAACACAGTTAGACCGCTATGTAAAACTTTGGTGGAAAATTCTGCCAGTGTAAATTACAAAATGAACAGTAATCAAATAGTTGAAATATTCACACAATAATCAGCTTCCTAATTCATCATAATTGCTCAAAACATTATCACTAAATGTAGCGTTTACTAAAACTAGTACAGGAAACCTATTTCTGCTGTATCCGATCTATGCAGAAAATTACATTAACATGTAGTGATCTCTTCAGCATATAGAGAATGTACATGCTCAAATACGTTTTCAGAAGTGCACCCATATTAAGTACAGATTGCTGTGCATATTATGGTGGACATTTCAAGTTGATTACTCCAGAGACAAAATTTAATTGGCATCAAGGAGCAAGCACAGATGGACAACATAATAGTTACTAGTTGTGTTTGTTTCACAGTTTACACTGGCATTCAGGGCAAGAGTTCACTAACTATACTAATTATTGTGTCCAGCTAATTACACAAAACCAAGGCAAAAAAATCTCAGTACATTGCACAGAACATTGTAAGTCTAATGCAAGACCCTACTGAACTTTACATAACAGCACAGAATACATTTTTGCTATAGAGATCAGTTGACTATGAAGAGCCAAAACATGGGAAATGCAGGCAACTTGGCTATGCCAAGGAGGTTAACAAAATCAGATACCAGGGAAGTCAAAGAACAGAAAACCACTAACCACTAACAAGAAGTAACAATTAAACATGCACTGATTGATTAGCTCTGCTAATCATTCATGACAGTGAAAAGAAATCTCAAATGTGCATGAAATCCCGGATGGTCCTGTGGAGTTTGTCAGCAGCCAATTTTGAAAGTTGAAACCCAGTAGAAGAAATAAAACACTAGAAGATAAGAAAAATCAGGAAAGGATTAGGAGCTTTGTACCGAACCCTAGACTCATCCAAAGTCTGAATGAGTTCAAGATGCAATGGCTATCTGAAACCTCTGTCTAGGCTTGAGATAGACTCTTACATATAGGCTGGTGCTATTTGCACAGATTTAGCACTCCTCCTCTGACAGCCACTCTCCGTAGTCCTCCACGTCCATCTTTATCTGAAGGTAGGGTGACCAGACGTCCCGATAAAATCAGGACCGTCCCAATTTTTGACCATTTGTCCGGCGTCCCGACCGATGGTCGTCTTTCATTTTTTGGGTTTTTTTGAACAACAGTTTCCAGCAGCAGAGGCTTTTCCGGTTTGGTTTTGTTCTTTCGGCAGCAGAGGCTCTTCTGTTATTTTTTTTTTGGGGTGGGAAGTCCCGATTTTCGGGTCTTCTCATCTGGTCACCCTATTTGAAGGGCTGGGTCTGGCCCCTCCCACTACACTACTTTTAGGCCCATAGTGTCTTCAGAGCATCTCCCTAGCAGCTGTGTCAGTGGCGTAGCCAGGTTTAGAGCACAGGGAGAGTGGAACTAAAAAAAGGTGCCGGGAGCAAAAAAAATGCTCGGCTCTGGCTGCAGCGTAGGAGCAAAAGAGCACAAAAAAGGCGCCGCTTCTGCTCAGTGGGGGAGCAGCCGCTCCCCCTGCTCCCACCCTGGCTATGCTACTGAGCTGTGTTCAGTGTATAGAGGACACAGCCTGCATCTTTTAATCTATATAAAATCAAAGAAGGGCCAGTCATATGCTGGTGAAACCTCACACATCCTTCTCAGGGGAGATGCAACCTCCCAGCACATACTCTGGAAAGGAAAGTTACTGACCCCAGGAGTAAGCCTCTGAGTTCCCTTATAACATCTGTTTTATCTAGTCTATACAGTTTTTTAAGCTGTGACCATTACTGATGTATCTGAGCACCTCATGCAAGGCAATGGAAGGAGAGGGGTCCCCAACTTAGTATAGGATGATGTGAGAGGTTGTCTTGTTAGACTTAGTTTCTGTAGCACTCAAGACTTCAAGTAAAACTGCAGGAATTAACTCACTGTCTACCCCTGTGAAGGGACCCTGCAAGGGCTCACAAAACCCAAACTCTTAAAGGATTTATCTAACCCTAAGCGAGACTTGCAAGATGCCATGTTGTAGCTAGGAAGCAGTTTCCCAAAGAGGCGATACTGTTTCTTGAGGAACATGAAGGACCTACCTGTCTGACTCTGACTGCTCCATCTGTGCCACAGACAGCAAGTAACTGAGTAAAGACAGGTGCTGCTGGGAGATATCTCAGCATTTTAAATTAGTTGTACCCTTCTAATTAAAAGGTGAACTATGGTTCAGGTTTCAAGTTCTAATTAAAGGGTGAGACTTAAATCCAGCTAAAATATATGTGGGCTAAATCTGAACTGGATGTTCTGATTGGATGTGGGTTATAGTTTAGTCAAATGAGTGCCAAAGAATCGATTTACAGAAGAAAAAAAATGAGTGGAAGCTCAGTTAGAGAAGTGTGTTTCCTCTTTCCCTATGAAGAAAGGTTAGTTTTAAAAAGGACATGTAACCACAGAAAATAACATCAATGGTAGCAAAAGGAACTGAAGTATCATTTCAGTGGCCTAATGCTACAGACAGAGGAATAAGCATATAGTAACAGAGAACAGAAAGGAGAAACAGAATGGATTTGGGTAAAGAAGAGTTAAGAAATTAGTAAAAGAGAAGAATGCTCACTGGACAGGCAAGGCTTATTATCTTTAAGTGAAAGTAAGAAAGAGCTGGTAACCAGAAGCAACCTCTAGATTTCAGAGCTAGCTATTTTCCCCTGAAAAATCACAAACCATCATAATCAAGACAATCATCCCATTTTTCTTACAGTGGTGAAATGCATATCTAATTAACACCGATGAGAATAACAAAGGTAAAAAATTACTTCACTATCCGTAATTTTCCCCTTTTTGAAGTTGGCACCATCTGTTCCATGATCCATTAGAACCAGGTTATTTCTCATTATCTTCCAAGCACTGAGGCTTCCCTTTTAAAAACAAACCTTCTCTAGTCTCTCAAAATAGTGCCAGTAGATGGAGGTCTCCCACCCTCACTTCTCTTTCCCTTCTCTTCCGGGGTGCTTTTTTCATAATGGTACTTAAAGACATCTTATTAAAAGCCTGACCTAGCCACCTCAGAAATGGTAGCGCAACCCCCAACCTACCAGGCTACCCAGCTTCAAAGCTGTAAAGTCTCTGCTGCTTCTGCACGTCCAGCTGTTGCTCTTTGCTCACTTTATGACCTGCCCCTTGAAGAGACAGGAAAATGCCTTAAAAATTATAGCAGCAGGTAATGATAAGAAGGTGGATAAAGCAGAACTGAGCATGAGCATTCATGCTTGAAACCCCCTTGTTCATGCATCTAGGGTACCACGGAAGATTGTGTTACGGCATAGCAAGGGTGTTTTCGCTTTCTCACGCTGTCTCAGCGGGCCGGTTATTGTAGGTCACGGCTTGCCAGCTGCAATCTGTTTTGTGCTAGCTAATACTGCTTCGCATGGCCTTGAGCCAGGGGACGAACACAGCCTGTGGAGAGCCCCTGATTAATTATGTATGAGATGCTTTTATATAGTTGTATGAGCCCGCCCCGCTTTTGGACTCCGTACCAGGCCGAACTTCGGTGAGCTGGGTTCCCCATCTCCGTGACAGCAACGCCAGGAGTCCCCGTTGCAGATGTGTCACTTTGCCTTCAATAAAGCCAATAACATACAGTGTGTGTGGGCCTCGTTCTTGCAGAGCACCCTGGGTAGGCCCGCAGCCTCCCAAGAACGTAACAATGCAGTAATACTTGTGAGCATCAAAGACTTGCTGAAGTGGCTTTACAGCTGTGCAACAACATGATCCACTCTTTCCCCTTAATATTAACATGTCAGTGCAGGATAACAGCCATTTGGATTGTACACTGGAGCTGGCTGGCCACGGGTGTAACTAAAAACGCTTATCAATTTAACTTGGATGAAAGCTGCTGTCCGCTTCAATAAAAGAGTAGGACAGGCTGATCTGGCACAGATGAAGGAAAAGTGGAAGGAAAAAATTTTAATCACGCTTTTACCTGCAGATTCCAGCTATTTTGTTGTGGTCTACTGGGGAGCTGGCAGTAGGGTTGTCAATTTTGGTTGGACATATTCCTGGAGGGTTCATCACATGACACTCTTTAATTAAAGATTAATATTTTTTTCCTGGAGACTCCAGGACAATCCTGGAGGGTTGGCAACCCTAGCTGGCAGTAGGGGCTACATTAAAAAAAAGCCATCAGTAGGTGTGGTAAAGAAAGGCTAGGTTAGGCCATGCTGACATAAGCGAGGCCAAAACAGATTACAGAAGGTCTATTGGCACCGTTAGGCTAGCAGGAAGGACTAGATCAGTCTGACACATCCTGCAAAAAAGAAAAGTTAGAGAAAGCAGTGGTAAAATGGAGAGCTAGATTAGGCCACAGGCGCACACACACACTTGAGGGACACAGAGTTAATTGACATTAGCAGGCTGACAGTATGGGCCAAACCATTCTGCTGACTGACTGAGGAAAAGGCAGGGGAAGAAGTGGTTAAAAAAAAAAAGAGTGGGAAAATTGCAGGATAGACCACGCCACACAAACCCATATGTGAGGGAGATGAGAGGTGAACACACCCCTCAGGCTGCCCTGATGTATTGGTAGCATATAGGGGAATCAGGACCATGAGAGAGAGAGAGTTTTTAAATAAATTGAGGTTTCAGTTTCAGCACCAGGGTGAATTGGAGTTGCCCTCGGAAAAAGGAAAGCTAACAGAACCACTGAGTGGCTAGGGGTTCAAGATACCAATCACAACAGTGACTGGCTCTTGCCCTTTCTAGAATAATTGGGACAAAAATACCCATGGTAGTCTGAAAGAAGCAGAGGGTCCTGCACTGTCGGTTATTTCTGTCCCTTTGACTTAGTATCTTGGAGACACTCCTGAACACCATATTTCACCCCAGTTGGAACAGAAAAAACAGGCAAGGACCTCTAGCTTTTTGCTTTCAGAGTGCCAGATCCTGCTACCGAATTTCTGCCCCAACCACATAAGTCTTTCCAGCCACATTGTGTAGAGTGGGGGAGTTGGTGCAATATAACGCAGGAGCCCCTTTAATCTTAGCTGAGACTGTTACACTGCCATATTGTCTCCTCAAATACCGGTTTCCTGAAAACTCCTGTTCTCAAAAATCCCCTCCCTTTCAGGTAGCACTGAGGAGAGTGAGAGAAGAGTGAAAAAGCTCCTGCCTGGAGACAGAAGAGAGGTCAAGAGGAACCTCCTCCTTCAAGCAGAGATGAGATACTGAGAAGTTAGAGACAGTTTCCTGAACAGTTCACCTGCTGACACTTCATTGTGAAGATAGAGAGAAGAATTTAAAAGCAAAATTTTTAAAAAGAGGAGCCTCTATGTTTGAAAGAAAAGGAGGAATAACCCACCTGAAATGGATGTCAGAACACTAGATGCCCATAAGAAAGAAGTGTGCTTTGCAATGTCTATAACAATATTGGCAAAAGTTACTAATAACTGTGTTGTCGGAGAAATAGGCTAGATTATGTGTAATGAAAATTGCTTCTTTGGCTTCTCTAACAAAAGCTATGTCAAAACTTGGAGCTGGGGGTGTGACTACCCGCTCAAGGAGACACACTCTTATCAAACTAGCACACTAAAATAGACTGTAGCCATGGCAGTGGGCTAGCCATCTTGAGCGCATGCATAGGGACTCAGATGCGCACATACTCACAGCAGCTAGTTCCTCCGTCGCTCACACTGCTGCCACTATATTCTATTTTTAGCATGCTAGCTGGATGAGAGCCAACATGAGTATGTCTCCTCATGCTGGGAATCACACACCCAACTCCAAGTGTAGACACACCCAAAGAGTATTGAAATCAGTGCTCCAGGGAAGCATTGTGGGGCATTGTGCTGTCATTGGTACTATATTTTAGTTTGAAGGTAAAATCAATTTCCTTGACCACTTGTGCCAAGCACATTTTGCAAACATAAGGGCATTAGCCCCACTATTCGCACTAAAATCAATTTGGGTAATAACATTCTGCCTCCCTGTAGTCCTCCTGAACTATTAAGTAGAGTTCATGTATGCTCTTAAATAGCTGCTGTGCTCTCTCCTTGAAGTGGCTGCATTTCAGACATCGGTGGGGAAAATCTTGCATATATAGTTTGCACAGTGATTTGGGATGAAAGGCACTATACCAGCCATACTGAGTCAGACCAATGGTCTTTCTAGCCCAGTATCTTGTCTTCCAACAGTGGCCAGTATCAGATGCATCAAAACACAACAAGACAATTTTCAAGTGTTCCCTCCCCTGTCGTCCACTCCCAGCTTCTGGCAGTCAGAGCTATAGGGACATTCAAAGCATGGGATTGCATCCCTGGCCATCTTCACTAATTGCCATTTCTGGACCCATCCTCCAGGAACTTATGTAACTCATTTTTAACCCAGTTATACTTTTGCCCTGTGCAATATCCACTGGCAATGAGTTCCACAGATTGACTGTGTATTGTGTGAAGAAGTACTTCCTTTTGTTTGTTTTAAACTTTCTGCCTATTAATTTAATTGAGTTACCCCTGGTTTGTGGGTTGTATGAAGGGGTAAATAACACTTTCTTCATACCATTCATGATTTTATAGACCTCTATCATATGCTCCCTTAGTCATCTGTTATGTAAGCTGAACAGTCACAGTCTTTTTAATCTCTCCTCGTATGGAACCTGTTTCATACTTATCATTCTTGTTGCCCTTCCCTGTACCATTTTCAGTTCTAATATAGTTCAAATCAAGAATTGCTTCTCCCCACTGGGAGTTCCAGGATGAGCTACGCCAAAAAGAAGTCATTAATGGTGTCTGGAAATTTTCTCTCTTCATTCTGTCCTGAGATTACATGTATCCTGTCAACATGAGGGCAGTTGAAAGCCCCCATCGTTACTGGGTTCTCTGTTTTTGCAGCCTCTCTAATCTCCCTAAGAGTTCGCAATCAATCACTGTCACTATCATGGTCATGTGGCCAGTAGTATATTCCTACTGCATTTCTATCGAGAGAGATTCTTTGGTACTGTTTATTCACTGAAGATTTTTATTTACATTTGACTCTATACTTTTCTTCACATAGAGTTCCACTCCCCCACCAGTGCACTAGGGGGAGGGATAGCTCAGTGGTTTGAGCATTTGCTTGCTAAACCCAGGGTTGTGAGTTCAATCCTTGAGGGGGCCATTTAGGGATCTGGGGCAAAAATTGGGGATTGGTCCTGCTTTGAGCAGGGGGTTGGACTAGATGACCTCCTAAGGTCTCTTCCAACCCTGATATTCTATGAACTACTCTGTCATTCATATATATTTTGTTCATTGGTCTTACATGTCCCGTTGATTGTCACCGTTTCACCAAGTTTCTCTGATACCTATTATAGTAATATTCTCATGTAATACCAGGCACTCAAGTTCAACAATCTTAGTATTTAGACTTCTAGCATTTGTTTACAAGCACTTATGAAATTTGTCAATATTTAATTATCTGCCTTCATGTGATGTAAAAGGTGACCAAATAGCAAGTGTGAAAAATTGGAACACTTTTTTGTGTGGACGGGTGGTATAGTTGTGTATATAAGACAAAGTCCCTAATATCGGGACGACCCGGATATTATTGAGCCATCTGATCACCCTATGTAATTGAATTGGACTCTTTTTCCTTTGACTGCTTCTCTTTGGTTCCTTTCTGTATTTTATCAACTTCTATCCTCTCCTCTTTACTAAGATATAGAGTATCTCCTTTAATAAATAAATAAGGGATGTCTCTATCTGATCTGAACCATGTGTTTGTTTGCACCTCTCAGCTTTCCCCCAGGCCTTAGTTTAAAAGAAGGTATTAAACAAAGCCCTTTGTTGTACATTACTGAAATTAATTCTAGAGAGATATTCATTGGGCCAAATTTTCTTCTCTTAACATAGTAGAACAGCCCACTGAATTCAATGAAACCACACTAATGAAGTCTTAGAGAATACAGAATTGTTATAGTATATAGTATGCTGCTTTTCAAGCTGATCCATATAGTTATATGTCAGGAAACAAAAGATTACTGAAGAATATTGTGAAAAGTTCACCGACTAAAAGACATGCTTGGAATTCAAGTATGAAAAAGCTAAACAGATTGTGTGGCCATTGCTAAACTTCATCAGGTACATTTTCTGAACTATTCCACAGAAGAGTCACACAAAATCCTCTTGTAACAGGTTTTTCCTATGTGTCTGTTCCCTGCATTATTGGAAATTATATCCTCCTAGGATATATGGACTCAGATAAGTACATAATGTAGGAGGTAATGAAAACTAATGTAATCCAGGAAATCCAGTTATACTAGCAGAAAGTTAAAGACACTTATCTTCCCAGAAAGATTAAAAAAACAGACAGCCTGAGAAATAAAATGTCAGTTTTCCATTTCTCTTTTTCTTCCTGGACATTTTCAAGTATTATAAAATGTAGGGTTTACTAGCCACGTTTGTTTGAGAGTCATTGGGCCCAAATACATTATACAAAGTGGCATGCAGCAGGTTAGACTCCTTACATACTGATTCTCTTACCAATGTCTGAGCAAGGGAGACAAAGCTGGGTGTAATTTACTAATCAAGTTGCTAAATAAAGAAGACGGTCAAGTAGGGAATGATGGACTTTTCTGTGCTCATTATTATACGAGGACGTATCAAATGGAAAACACAAGAACCAAGTAATGTTCTCATTGTAAAGTGATAACAGGGGAGGTACCCAGTTCCCTCATGGTTGTCAGGAGAAATGGAGTGCTAGCCTGCTGAGTAGGTCCTTAAAACAGAAATTCTGAAAGGCTATCAGAGGTTATTATGATGTTAAACAGGAGGAGCTCTCAGCAAACAAATGCAGTTTAGCAATCCATAAGAAAACTATACCAATTTGTTCATCCTCTGTTCAGATTTTGGTCTAATCTGTATTTTGATAATTGACTTCCTAATATGTCATAACCCCTAAAACTGTGGACTAGCAGTTCGCTTAGATTTTAAATCTTCCTTTTTTGATTATTTATTAATTTATGATTTTTGTAAAAAAAAAAATAATAATAATCAGGGGTGAAGTTAACTGCTAACTAAGTCAGATATGCTTCATTACCCTTTTTAAAAAAATGCTGTCGTATCAGATGTTACAAGCGGTCATGCTTTGAATAATTACTGTAGAATACTATAGCACTTTTTGGTAAGGATGATGCGCCACTCTCAAGAACTCTTAACTAGAGGGTTACTTTATTCCTTCTGAGGGCTAAGTGTATTACACACATCCGGAGCCACCTTCTCCATTTCCCATCACAAGTGCCTTGGGTGCCAGCCTTTAATCCCCCTTCATTTCAGGGAGTACTTGCAGCTCCCACCCTCTCCCTCATACCAGAAATTTTGTCTCTTTCACATTCTCCCCTGCCACCAAGGCAGGGGAGAAAATATACCTGGAGTAATCCATCTAAAATATACCTGGAGTAATCCATCTAAAAATCACAGAAATTGTAAGGCAAGGAAAAGCGTTAGATTATCTTTTGTTTTAGCTTGTGAATTTTCTGTTGCTAGACAGGTAGTTTTATTCCTGTTTTTGTAACTGTGAAGCTGAGCCTACAAGGGAATCTTCTGTGTTTTAAATCATATTACCCTGTAAAGTTACCTTCCATCCTGATTTTGCAGGTGTGATTCTTTTACTTTTTTCTTTATAATAAAGTTCTTCTTTTAAGAACCTAATTAATGTTCAGCATCCTGAAGATAAGGGCCTGGTCTGTGCCCTCACTGATAAGGCAATTGGTTGGTATATTATTCTCAAGCCTCCTCAGGAAAGGGGGTGAAGGGGTTTGGGGGGATATTTGGAAGGATAGGGATTCCAAGTGACCCATCCCTAAATTTTTGTGTAAAATCACTTGGTGGTGGCAGCAATACTGTCCAAGGACAAGGAAAGGAATTTGTGCCTTGGGGAAGTTTTAACCGAAGCTGGCAAAATATAAGCTATGGGGGTCTTTCATGCGGGTCCCCACATCTGTACGCCAGAGTTCAGGGGCGGGGAACCCTAACACATGCTCATTACTCTCTCTTCCCCCTCCCCCTTCTTATTTTTTATTTTGGCTGGGAAATAAGTCATTCAGGCCTCAACCTCTTAAGCTATATCGGGATAATAGGCAGAGGTGGGGAAGGGGAGTGTTGTTATGCTAGAAGATATTCATAGCTGCTATCAATCGGTTCTTTGATCTATAGACAATTAACAGAGGTGGTCAAACAGCTTGGTCTGCTAACGAGATTGGGTTTATATATATATATATATATATATATATATATATATATATATATATATATATATATATATATATATATATATATATATATATATATATATATAAAAGCCAGATTTTTAATATGCTAAAAATCCAAGAAAATGCTTTTACATTGTTCTTTGTGCATCGAACAAACATTCAGAAGCATGGTTTTGCATTTCTCATACAATGAAAGGAATAAGACCTGCCAATCCACTGGGTTTGATTGGCATATGAGAACAGTGCATAAGTGCATACATTAATCACAATCAGTCTTTCGTCACATGGTATATTGCTGTAGCCTAATTAACATCACGGGCCAAATTCATCTAGCTAGAATTATTTGAAATGATAAATTAAGTTATACAGTTTTGGGTCTAGAGACACACACTTATGCTATAATCTCATCACACAGCTCAGTAACCTACAGAAAATGGGGGGGAAGAGTGGCCTATTTATTTACAGAAAATGCTCACATAGGCATAAGAGCATATATATGGACATCACACATTCATTACAAGTAATTGTTCAGTTGCACAGCATGTGCAAAGAGTGACCTTTATACACTAGAAGAAGCATCATATGAAGTACCATAGCATCCCCCTTGTTCTCTGGGTGCAGAGTTTGCTCCACTAGATTAAGCAATGGATTCAGCCACTACCTCCGTGGCTTGTAAGTGAGCCTGTAGGTATTCAGAACCAGCAGAGGCTGCCATCAGAGCCCTGCTATCCACTGCATCAGAAATCTTTCCATCTTCCACACCGTAAGAGAGGAAAATGGTTTAAATTAATGCTGGCACAGTGCTGGGGGGGGGGGGGGGGAGAAAGAGATTAGGTCCCAATGCCAAGCACAGCGTGGAGCCCATAGAACAGAGCACATCCGTAGGCCCTGACTTGATGGGCAAAATGAGTGTGATCTCCAATGTTTTTACTTAGTCAAGTTAGCTTAATAGGACTGAAAAGCAATATCATAATGTAGACTAACATATTTGAAACCATAACTGGCAACCTTTAAGCCTAGTGGGGTGCCAAGGTTAAAATACTGCCAACTATCGTGGTTTCAAATGAGTCAACCTGTGTTTTGACAGGGCTCTTCAATCATGTTAAGGTAACTCGACTAAGCTAACACAATTGAAAATTGGCTGTCAAGGTAAGTTCATAGAGGCTTCTGCAAAAGGAGAAAAGTCATTGAGGCAGCAGTTCATTCTGCCATGCCAACCAGCAGGGACATGCAGGTGCAGGTCCTTCTGCCCATGGAAATTAAGGAGAAAATACAGTCTTAATAAAGAGAAAATACAGTCTTAACAAGCACAACTGCACATACTGTAGAATCCTGCAGTGTATTTATAAAGGTGACTGTCCAAAATTCAATACCTCACAGAAGTATTACATCAACCCTTAATGTGAATTTGTATTATGAAGGGGGAGGAGAGCACAACATTGAACACATCCACAGATATGTAACAAGAAGGGTTTGCTTTAAAAAAAAAAAAAGTTGCCAGTAACAGAGTCAACTTTTTCCTGTTCTAGGATTGTGTCTGACCCAGCTCTAGCACATAGACATAGTAAGAATGAACTTAGTCTTTATGGTCCCCTCGTTAAATCCACCTTGCTCATCTCTTACGCCTCAGTTCAATGCTATTTATAAAAAGGATTTTTTTAAGAATGATTACACTTTTATAGGATCGATGCTAGTGCTTAATAGCCCATGTGTTATGTATATTACATATATTTTCCTCAATGATAAAATAACGTATTTGTTGGAATGATGATATTGTTTATATTATCATTCATGGAATCATGATAACAAAGAGATTTTATTTGGTACATTTGATCAAAAACAGATTTTGGGGGTGGTGGGAGGGAAGAATATTCTTCTGTGTCCTGTACTGCAAAGAATTATTGCTACTACTAACCTATCAAAATGGTTGCCAGTCACAGTACAGCTTCAAGATCCATTCTGTCTTATTACTAGTAAAAAAGGGAATGGCGTCCCAGCTAAACAAGGAGTTGCACACATTCAGAATCACAATATTTTACGTTGCTTCTTTAAACAGTCCTCATTTTACCACTCCAGTGATATTGTTCCATGATTGATTTCATTCTGCTTAGCAGGGAAGCATTAGTTATTTCACCTTATATGCATTTTTGTGGAAAATAATGGAAAATGGTTATGGAGAACATTTTCAGAGAAGCCAACCTGGCTTAGGAACCTGTGTAGGATCAAGAAAATGGGTGGAAATAAAAAGGAAGCTCAAAAAGTTGGGAAAACAATTCTTAATCTACATGAGCACAAGCAAAAGCAGTCTAAAAAAAAAAAATCCAGTTTCACCCCAGCACAGTGGGAATGTCAATGAATGTTTCAAGGAAAGAAATACAATTAAAACAAACAAATTTCCTTACTACCATTTAAATGTCCTTAAAACCATTTTTTCTATTTTTACCACACATTTTTAAAATCACAGAAAAGAGGATCTGTTTATATGGAGAGACTGTGTGGAGCTCATAAGGGTCCCTGAGGATGGAGAACAGAGAAAGGGTGCTTCTGGGTGGGACCTCTGGCTCTGAATAGGTAACCGGAAAGTGGCAGCCCTTATTACACATTTAATTACCAACAGCTATTGTGCTGAGCTCCATTGGAAGTGTAGCTGAATTCTTATCACAAGAGATTCTACAACAGCATTCTGATTGTTCATTCAATTATTTGAGCGTGTGATATAACACATGATCATCACAGTTAGTACTTGCCAATAACTGTTGGTCTTTTTCTGAAGAGCTAGTATACCAAGTGTAGTCTGCCATAACTCACAGTCACATTACAAACTATAAATGCTGGTACATATTAGAAGCTGAGTTTGTGTATACCAGTATCAGTTTTATTAGGTATTGTGATAGAAGAAGCATCCTTTTTATTACTGTTATATACACATTAATTATTTTGGTATACAGCTGGGTTCTGCACAATAATCAAGAGGCACCACACTCTACCACAATGAGCCAAACAATACTAATCCCAGTTTGCTGTGTGGTCTAGACAAGTTAATTCACCTTTCTACCTCCGTTCCCCCATGTATAAGAGGATATTACTGTCTGCAGCAGCATCACATGAAAGCTGCAGTCTTTTAAACATGTACAGCACCAATGGGTGCTTAAGTGTTGCTACTGTTATTAATTGGTAACTTCATTTCTATACTTTAGAGATGTCATGCACATTTATACAAGCGAGGCTAGACTTTTAAAGGTGTCACTTTCCAGGACAAACGTCAGTTATCAACTACCAATGTTAAGAAGAAACTTCAGTAGTGTTTATAGTTGTCCATTTCTTAAGCATCTGGTATTGACCACTGTCAGATTACTGACTAGACTGCATGGCCAGACCATTTTTCTTATCTGGTATCACAAGTCCTATGAAATCTTTAAGTCATGCAGAAACCAAGGCTGGTACAGAATGTCATGGTCTACTGGTTAGGTGGAATGTCTCACCACATGCCATATCCAACCAATGTTTTGTGATGTGCAGTGGCTGCTTGTGGTTTTCCAGGTGACGTTTAAGATGTTGGCTTGAATTATAAAAACCCTACGTGGCCTAAAAGCCACCCATTTGATAGACTGCCTTTCTCCCTATGTCATATTGATATAATTGATACCAAATGGGACACTTGAGCTGAAGCCGCATTGGAATAGGGACTGCTGTTTGAGCATTCTTTGTGTGGCCTATCCAGCTTTGGAGTTCACTTCCCATACTTTGTTCCGCACTAACTTGGATCTAGGGACCTTCAGGATCTACTGCAAGGCAAATCTATTTCCCTCAGGCATTAGAGAATGGAGGGCTGGAACTGTACAGATGAAGAGATTTATGGTATTGCTGACTCATGCTGTCAAGGGAGTAGGATTAGTTAAATCCTGATAAAAAAAGGTGAGAGTTTACTTCTGGGCCAAAACTGGTCCTGGAGGGATAAAATAGAAACAAACAAGCACAAGGAAAGTAGATTGAGGTTTAAACTGTATTTTTTTTAAGTTACCAACTTTTTTTAAGTTACTCAAACCCATGAAAGGGAATAGCGTGGGGATACTAACTCTAACTCAACTCTGCATGCTGCACAGAGGACAGGGTAGGATCTCAGATCATTCACACTTCTCCCCTTCAATATCCCAGTGTTTCCCATGGAAACTACAAAGTCCTAGTATACAATCTTCAATACTGATCAACTATCCTGAACTTTGTAGCCCATATGACTAGCCTACTTGCTTTCTTATATATCTTTTCTTATGGATTTGCTTGGTTTTGACCATAACACAAGGAACCTACAGGCCACGTCCTATATGTTGAGCTAAGGCAAGTTAGTACACATATGTTTGGGACTGTCAGCCCTAGATTGGCAATGATGAACTAACACATAAAATTAGTGTATATATGTTTGTGACCTTTGGCGTAGATAAATGAGGATGAATTAAAGCCAGTTAGACCTTAGGCACAAATGGCACAGTTAGACCTTAGACACTTGATAGACACACCACAAAGAAAATGGAAATAGCCATGCCTTGATGCTCAATTGCCCTGGGAACTGAGCTAGCATAGAACTGGCCCCAGGATTGGGAAGCAATAAATAGCTGTACGGCTCATCACTTTCTACAACCCTCCTCGCTACCACCTTTTAGTAAAGCTGTGCTCACAGCATATTGGACACAGCTAGAATGCTAACCCTACACCTTTAGTTGGCAATCTATGCACATTAGCCAACACAATCCACTGGTAGGACTTCTGATTTACCAAATAAAACTACTGTACATTAAGTAAGCACACTTGAACGATTAGACAATTTACCACTCTATACACTTTTCTAGAGCTACACAAACAGTTACATGTGTGCCATGTATGTGTTTTGAATATGGCTGGAAAGCAGAATATATTTTTTAAAATCTCAGAAAACTACAATATAACGAATAGCTGACAAGCTGAAGCAAAGCCTATCATGACAGCCCTACGTGGCATTGACCACATCATCGCTAACCTACTTTTAGGGCTTACAAGGAATTCTGAAGCCATTCAACATAACACTGTCAAGTCTGGTCTTAATAACACTTCATCTTTTGCAGCTCATAGAAACAAATAGGTAATTAGTATTTGAAGCTCTATCATTCTTGCTGAGCAAAATGCCAGAAAGAACGTTAATTGTGTGAATAGAATTTCAAATCAGCTATGCCAGTAGATTCTACTTGATCCCTTGTGAATAAATACACATGGGATAAGACAGGCATCTCCTGTAATGCTCTATTAGAACCTCGTTTTCAATCAATAGTCAAAGTATTAAGTGGAAAAAATGACAGCTGGAGAAACAGCAAAATACTTCTAGTTCTAGCCTTGGATTTGTCAGAAAAATAAAAGCAGTTTTTGTGATGGAAAATTGTTGTTTTTACTCACTACTTTTGAGGTGAAAATTATTAGTTGTACACAGCTCTAACTGTACAGTTGTCTAGGTGAAACCTGTGGATTTTACATAAAAGCAAAAGCCAGGTGAAAATTGAGACTGAGATTGTGATTTCACACTGGTACAGCTGCAATATGAAATTTAACCTGCATTTTACCAACCCACTATGCTTACTTTTTAGGTAGCTCTTCTGTCCATCTTTAAATTGACATTCCACAGAAATCAACTTCCAGACGTGCCACGTATGAGGCATTGAAATAATGCAACAGATGCACAAGGCATGCCCTTGCCATTACAAAGTGGTTATATTCTTTTTAGTCGATAAAAATACATCTTTAAAGGTTAAATGCAAAAAAGATTTTTTTCTGGTGTCGACGATTTAATGGGACTATTCAATTTACTCAATTTGATAATGCAATTGAAGGGGAAGAGCAAGCTGTATCCAAGATCTGAAATAACTTGAAGGTAAATTGCTTATAGCCTACACAGAAGAACACAATATCCACCATCAATATGGCCCCAGTCCAGCACGACTTTTAAGCATGCGCTTAACTTTAAGCATATGAGGAGTCCAGTTGAAGCCAATAGAATACCTCACATGCCTGAACACTTAAGCACATATTTTGCTGTACTGGGTCTTACATTACACCTATTTAAAACCCATATTAAGTAGTATCAAGAGAATTGGGCCCCTACCATCCAGTCAAGATTAACTGTACATAAACCCAGGGCAAGTGGCTTGTGGTAATTACACACTGTTAAGTTTTTATGCTGCTGTTTTATTGATTACAGTTAATACGTAATGCAGTTGCATTAGTTTATGGCCACAGGCACTGTCTGAATCAATTTAATCTACAACTACAGAAGTTCAACAATAACTCAAGTTAATAAAATCTTTAATTTACCCCTTCTCCCATGCAATGGGCAACACCCAATAAATAATATCCAGGAGACTTAAATCTGAGACTGACTTTTCTGAACATCAGAATAGGTGTGAAATCTGGTATACTCTATTATTTACCAGATGGGTAGCCGTGTTAGTCTGGATCTGTAGAAGCGACAAAGGGTCCTGTGGCACCTTATAGACTAACAGAGGAAATCTGCCTCTGGACATTTCCACTGCTTGCATCCGAAGAAGTGGGTATTCACCCACGAAAGCTTATGCTTCAATACCTCTGTTAGTCTATAAGGTGCCACAGAACTCTTTGTCGCTTCTATTATTTACGTACATTTATTTAAAAGCAATAATATGGGTAACGTAATCCCCAGAGTTTCAAAATCATCTTGGAAGCCTTTGTAATCAAATTAGAATAATATAATTGGACTCAAAGAGGTTCAAGAACCTAATAATGGATATTTGCAAAGGGTTTGCTTGTGTAGTTCCTTGTTTATTTGTGATAAACTTCATAGTAAAAAAAAAATCCAATTGATCTATATATGCAATGTTTATATTGTATAGTTTATAACACTGCTTTCCAAATGCTGGTAAGAGAACCTCAAATTGAACCTGAGTACTTTAGACTGTTTAAAAAGTCAGAAATCTTCTAAAGTGTTACCACAATTGCATCTTTTCTGCTTTGCCTAAACAGCTACAATAAAACTTTAAGAACACCAAAGGCATTTCAAAACACTACAATGTGCAATAAATATTCAGGGCTTAATTGTAGAGCAACACCAGTCTGTAAAACACATCCCCCACCCACCATGGCCATTATCTTGAACACCATTCTAATGGTTCAATGTCGATTCCTGTGAAATTAAGTCCATCCCTCTCACCCACACAACCAAACTGTTGTCCAAATGTGGCTGGCACCAACAGCTCAATTGTAGCTTTGCTCACAGTCTTCTAAAATCCAAGTCTATCAGCTATGTGGCTGTGACATGAAGAATAAGTGGCTAGAATCAACAAGTGATGCTGAAGATGATCACTAAGGAAACAAGTTTAATATCTGCTACCATAGCAGGAAGTGTGTGTTCTCTTCTTACAATGCATTCACACAAATTATGGACTACTGGCAAAAGGAGGCAGCTCATCAGCTACCATTGTATTAGTGGAATGAAAAGATATTTTTGTTTAGAAGCCAATGGGATTTACTGCTATCCCTGGGGAAAAGCTGAACCAGCACCCATTTGCTACTACAATTCAGCATCATTATCAATTTCAACTGTTCTTAAATCTGCAGCTGCTGGTTTAGCTGTAGTTCTTCCTCTGCTCCCTGCCAGGTTTTCCTTTTGGTCTGCCTCCCCAGCATCTTTATACTTAACATTATTTTGTGAGCTCTGTTAATACTGACTGAAGTCCCAGTTCACTAAAATGGGACTTTCTCTGACCTCCCCTCCCACCTCCATCCCCCACATATAATATCTAACACAATGGGGCTTGACTCTTGGTTTGGGGCATCACAGTCCTATTGTAATATATATGTAATTATACAGTATGAAATGGAGCGATTTGTCAAGTGCTAATATACTAAGATTGCCGGCTAAGAGCTTATCTAAACAGCGCTGCACTGCACTCTGCATGGGTGTAATCTGTGGAGTTTGCTAACGTGTTGTGCTCTAACTGCCCCATGCAGATGCTGCTGGTGTGAACTCAAGGGTACATCGTTCACATGAACACAAATTTTTAGTTCATGCCAGCAGGGTTTACATGAGGCAATTAGAGCACAAGTTAGACTACTCTAATTCACACCTGCATAGAGAGCACATTGTGGCACCGTTTAGACAAGCCTTAAGTAAACTGAAGCCATCTACTCTTGAAGTAATGCTTTAGCACTAGTGTTATGATGATGAATGTTTGGCTGTGCTCAACTGAAGGAAGAAAAGAGCACAAGGCCCATAACATGATGTGGTATTGGTATGCGATCTTCTCAAGTTTGATAAAAACTTCTGACATTCTCACTCTCATGCATAAAAACACTGAGAAATTTCAAGTGTCACATACTTGAACTGACAAAGCAGCCGTTTGTGAGCTTATGATGTATCCTTTGTGGAGAAGTGATATTTGAATTTTGCCTGACAAAACATGCAGTTCATTTTCTTTTTTATCTTAATGAGAATTGAAATATGCTATAGAGTCTCCTGAAGTTTTTATTAACAGACTTCCAATTCTTCTGCACTGACTCTTATGAAGAAATAAAAATTTAAAGTGGATGCAAGATTAGCTTTCAAATTCCAGCAATTTAGCATAAGAGGTAACAATGTGATGGCACAATGCTTAAAATAAATCTACAGTATCTGAACTTCATTTCAATTTGTCACAGTTTGAAACTTCTGTATTTAGCAATATTTCTGATGAGATCAAATTCTTCACATTTCACATGTGTGAATTTGCATTTAAGTTACAAGGGTTTGGTGCTGACCTATTAATAAAAAGGTGACAGCACTCTTCTATTCACACAGTCCTGCAACTCACATTAGCTTAATGAAAATGAATAATTTTCCAAATGTAGAAAACAGCTGAGGGGGATATTAATAAACTGCTAAATAACCATCACCAGCAGATCACCTTTTCACCTTGTGGTGCTGTTGTCATGAGAAGAGGGCATGATCCTTCACCCAAATAATTCTGCTCATCAGAAAACAAGTTGACAGACTTTATATTTTGGAATGCCCTGGCATGACCTTAATCTAAACTATCTTTACAAATTATGGCTGAGACTAGGAAACCTCTATTTGTAAGACTTCTTTCCTGAAAAGATGGTAGTTATTATTTTGTCCAAAAAAAAAAAAAGTTCTCCTAGTGATACTGCCTTTCTATGTTTCCATGTCCAGCATTACAATATTCCTATATAATAACTAATCACGGCTTTGCTCTAAGATGGCAACTTTTCACTGCACACCCAGACTGATTCAAATGCTTTCCAAAGGGCTAATTCATTGTTCTCCCCATAATATAACACCTTGTGGGATCTTAACTTATCACTAAGGAACGTAGCCAAAAGATTTTAGCTAATGTTATAAGGTGGAGTTTTTCCCTCTACCATTACTTTTCTTGAAATTGTTACTGAATTTCAGCCTTCAGTCTTTATCCATCCTACCCTCTTTTTCTATTTTTTCATAAGCACTATGCAAGTTATTAGCCTTACAACATTTAAGTTTCTTCTGTAGTTCTAAGGCAATCAATGCCCCATATTATCAATGTTACCTCAATGGCTACACTTTTTGCGAGGGAAGTTATTTTGCACAGATCTCGATTTAGAAATATATTAGTTTCTATTCTGAACAGCTTTCTAGCTTTGGCTTTTGGGGAAAAGGCCAATGGGTCCATTGCATTGAAGCAAAAGTTAATCAAAGTGAATTGCTGCACTTTTTTCCAATCTTAGATGGTCTCCCAACTTATTCTAGAAGATAATAACTTAGGGCTTGTCTACACTACCCGCTGGATCAGCAGGCAGTGATCGAGCCCACACCCCAAGCCAGAACCCTGCCCCAGCTCTGATCCTCCTCCCGCCCTCCAAACCCCTCGGTCCCAGCCCAGAGCACCCTCCTATCACTGTTCCATCTAAGCTGTGCGCGTGCGTACGCGCACACAGATTCTAAACCCTGCGCACATGGCAAAACACTGCGCACACAAAAATTTGCACAGAAGCACAACAATTTGCATAGAATAAATTTTTTGTGCACAAGACCTGTCAACAATTCTGCACGGAAGAAATTTTTTGCGCACACAGCCTGTCAAAAATTAGAGGGAACATTGCCTCCTATACCCCAAACTCCTCATCCCTAGCCCCACCCCAGAGCCCACACCACCTCCTGCACCTGAGACCCAATTTTGTGAGCATTCATGGCCCTCCATGCAATTTCTATTCCCCGATGTGGCCCTCAGGTCAAAAAGTTTGCCCACCCCTGTGCTACTTGATAGTATCCATGGAGGGAATTCTGAGGGAAGTAATGCTGCTGTAAACTCTGCTATATCCTACCCAGATTTCCACATGGCATTTCCTGACCTCTGCAGTGAAGAACCTCATTCCCACCTGCCCCCAGTACTGCACCCTGAACTCCACAGAACTCTACCCACATGGAGCTCCAGAGAAGGTGGAAATAGTATCACAGATACAGGAGTCCTTCTATACCAAGTAGGGTTGCCAGTTTTCCAATGGCTGGTAACTGGATCCCCAGGTCTCCACCCCTGTCCCTTGCTCCTCTCCCCCTTCCCCCGTCGCTCGTTGGATTGGCTTGAGGAGCCTGCCTCCAGATAGGAGGTGGCCCCAGCTGAGCAGCGGCTGAGAGTGGAGCCAGGAGGCAGCCGCCCGCCACTCCCCAAATCCTGGCCCCTTAGACGACCGCCTAGGGTCACCTAGTTATAGCGCCGGCCCTGCTTACAGGCTTTCAGCTTATGAGATCCAAAAAGACAATGTGGGTCAAAATCAGGGTGTGTATAAAGGATTATGTGCTACCACAACACATTGTAATCTCACTACACAAAACACAGCACTATCAGCACCAGAAGTTTATATCAGCACTTGTAGCAGCTGCAATATCTTCTGAACACAAAACATCCATATATTTTTTTTAAGACTATCAATTGCTCTATATCTTCAGAATTCAGAGTGGCTCATCAGTATCAACTTTTACAGCTCCTTTGAAAGGATGTTCCTAATAAATTCTGGAAGGAGGACAGCTGAAACACTTGTCATCAGTTGTAATCTGGACTAGAAAATAACATATGTCCCAAAACCATTATCCAAGGAGATTTTTCTGTACTGTTGTAGTTCACTGTCATTTAAGTATATTTCAATCTAGACAAAGTTTACAGTTTTTAGCAGCTGGGTGTTTTGCTAAGAGGAAGCTCGCAATTGCATGTATAAGCAGGGCTGGTGCAAGGAAGTTTCGTGCCCTAGGCGAAACTTCCTTGCACCAACCCTGCGCCCCACACCCCCTCAGTTAACATGCTATAATATGCAGCTCTGGTAAGTAGAACTAGAATAGCCAGATTTTTTCCGATTGGTGAAGGACTCAGTTTTATTACCTCTTTGTGCTTAGGCAGTTCAAAAGGAGAAAGATGCTATTAAATTTGGAGGAAGTGTCTCTTGCTTTGTGACGAGCTGACAGCCACATTTAACATTAAACTGTACAAGCAAAATCTTAGTACAGCCAACTGAATAGGGAGTACAGATACAAAAGTAATTACAGCCATTAAGAAACCTATTATCATGAGCCAAAGTCAAACAGCATCTACAAAACAAAGTCACTTACACACTTCAAAAATATCAGGCATCTAGATTTCCTGATTGTTGAAGGAATTAGATATATAGGAACAATCATTCCATAGTGCACAAATGGCCAAACTGATCCCTGGTGTAGCACAGCTAACTTTGCTGGAGTTACAGCAGGAATATATTTGATTCCAAGTTTTTAAAATACCTTAGGAAAAGCTCTCACATTTTAGAGAATGCTCTTTGTTTGCAGGGGTGGGAGAGATGAAGAGGAAAGCCACCGAAGCTTTGTTTCTCTTCACTACTTCCATTATTGCTCTGGATTCCTCCAACACCAAAGAGATTCACTGAACCTTAAGATTAGGCCCCCTTAGTTAATTTTCCCAGTCAGCTTTTTTCCTTGACTCTGCCCCTGAAACTTTGTCACCTCAAGGTTAGGGCTATTGCTATCTGCTCTTCTTGGAGCTACTGTTATAAGCCAACCATTTGGAAGTTTCAGGAGGTGCAGAATACAGAAAATGACTTATGTTTCTGTGTAGGCTCTTACACTGGCACAGAGAAAGTGGTGTTGAGTGCATTATACTGAATCTTATTTATCATCATTAGATCGCTGGAAGAGAGAGCGAAGATACCATATAATGACATTGACATAAGGTATTGTATTGGGAGAGTTTCCAAACACCAGGGAAGGCAGAAAAATAGTACAACACAACCTAATTAAATGAGAAGTGTGGGTAGAAAGATGCTAATTGGTCTTTTATATCTCTAGCTTCTATGACTAAGAGTCCAGACCCAATCCCAATTCCCAAACAATGAGAAACCCAACTGTTCTCTGGCACAGCACTCCCTAACAACCTGTCTGAAAACAAGGGAACTGTTTAGACATTTTGCATTCAATTATATAAGAATTAGCTACTTTCCCCCAAGGTTTCATAGCCATATATGAGAGCTTTGTCCTTGGTTTTGTAGGTAGTGTTTTGTGTAGTCTGCTGTAATTGTAGAACAACAAGGTGCTTGCATACTCCCACTTACTCTAGAGTTGACTTACAGTGATTTGTTTTTTTAAACAACTTTATTATTTACCAGACTTTTCTTTCTTGGTGGATTGTCTATCTTCTTGTCACCCAATGAAATTGGTCTTTTATATGCGGATATTTCATATACTTAATAAAGGGGTTCTTGAAATACTTTGATACTGTTTTTCACCCTCTGCAAAACTCTGTGGGGAAGAACTGAAGCCTCACCAACATTGCTTAGATCCAGACCTATGACTGAAGTAAGATTAAAATAATTTGCTGGGCTCCAACTGCCACACTGTTCAGAATATTGGGCACTTAGTTCATTCAGGACATGCTTTAAAAGAGATTAAGTTTGCAAGACTTAGATAACAACCTTAGGCCAAAAAAATGGGGTTGGAAAACAACGGCCTTACACTTTAGAGAGAATAGCATACCTTAAAGAAAGAGGCAGAATATTCGTTAGCATTTGAAATATCAGTAATTCCTTTTGAGTCATATATTTTTGCTATACATTTTCATTTATGCAGAAGTATAGTTTACTGTTTGATGCAAATATGTGATGCGGAAGCTAAGGTACTTGCTGGAAGAGAACTTCTATTTGTTTGTAAACTTAACACAGTATTTACAGTTTGGAGTCAAACTCTGTCTTGATTTAGACCAGGCCTGCACAACTCGTAAAGCGGTGAGGGCCATATTACTCTAAAGAAAACAGCCAAGGGCCGAAACTCCTCTCCCGCCGCCAAAGTTGTTAAGCAAAATTTTTTTAAAAATTATATTTGCTCTACCCCTCACGGGCTGCACAGTGAGCCTCCGCGGGCCGTATGTCGTGCAGGCCTGATATAGACAATTCCTTTAAACTCATTTAAATCTGAAGAACAGAATTTGGCCTATAATACGCACTAGTATCCTTAAAGAAGAAATACTGGTGTGATTTTACAAAGGGTCAATTCGGGTATTTCATTGACCTGCTACAATGTGTATGTCTATTCTGAGCAAGAACATGAAACAATGAACAAAACATGAATTTACATTAGCATTGTAAATATGTAAAAGATGTAGCTAGCACAGTGGTTCTCAACTGTGGTCCACCACTTCTTCAGGGAAAGCCCCTGGTGCACCAGGCTGGTTTGTTGACCTGCTGCGTCCGCAGATTCGGCCAGTTGCAGATCCCACTGGCTGCGGTTCGCCACTCCAGGCCAATGAGGGCTGTTGGATGCGGCGGACAGCACATCCCTCGGCCTGTGCTGCGTCCCGTAGCCCCCATTGGCCTGGAGCAACAAACCGTAGCCAGTGGCAGCCGTGACCGGCTGAACCTGTGGACGTGGTAGGTCAACAAACTGGCCCGGTGCGCCAGGGGCTTTCCCTGAAGAAGCGGTGGACCGCAATTGAGAACCACTAAGATAGCAGAAAAGAGATAGGATAGTAAGCAATGTGGGATAGCTTGCAGCTGTGGCCTATGTAGTGCAGCATGTGAACAACTAATGATCTAGACCGGGATTGGCTAAAAAAATATTAGACCAATCAAAATGTGTGATATGCTGTATTAAGTGTTTATATATAAGGTATGCCCTGTACCTTCCCTATGCATGAGCCTGAGATCAGCTCAAGTGCAGTTTGATTGTATGTCAATAAAGAAACCTCAGTGATGAGTTTGTAGTCAAGCTGAGCTCTTGGGAAGCAAGTGGATAAGGTCTTGGAGGCTACTGATTGGATAAGATCTCTGAAGCCATTCCCGAAAATTAGTGATGAGGACAGATACATTTTCACACTCACTCATAAAAGACAAGACACATTTAGAAGTTTTCCAGCAAGCAAGTACATTATAGATACAAACCTGAACCACGGTTTTCGACTAGTGGCTGGTAATTTTGAAACCCTTAAAAGGGATCTGATTTCCAGAGGCAGTGCGGCACTTTCTGAAGTCAAGCTTTAATGTGTCAACTTGAGTACCCAAAAATCACTTTAAATCACAAATTTAAAATATTAGCCCTGATTTTTTCAACTATAAAATATACCACATTAGTAATAATGTATTATATACACTATTCAAATGGGCTTTTAATTTCAGAAGTGATTTATATGGATATTTTGGTGACAACCCCCAGTTAAAGTACCACATAGGTCTGTCGTTCTGTAGAAGTCCTTCCAAGAGACTGTTAGACATGTGGGCTATCTTTCAAAGTAACTTACTATTCAGAAATATGTATGGAAGAGAGAGGCGGGAGGAGGGGAGAGGGGAAAAAGAACCCAGCCAGAAAAAGCAACATTTGCATAATTGAAAAGGATTTTCTTCTCCTCAATCCCAATTCTTCTCTAAAAAGGTCAAATCTCTTCCAAAACAATTACTTTGGCAAAAAGCACTCAGGTGGCTCCCCAACACCTAACATCAATGCCACTGCTTGACTGTCCAAAAGAGAATGTTAATGTATAGAACAGCTGTTTCTCTGCTTTCCAGATTTCAAATAGAGAATCTCTTTGACATGCAAAAACTCCTGAATTACTAAATTCCATGAAAGAACTACTCAGTCTTCTGTTTCATAGAAGAAGCATGATCACATTAAAAAAAAAAAAAAGTTTGTCTATTAAAAGATGGATGCATTCTTGGCTAGAGAAATTAATCGGTACTTATTCACAAAGAGTCCCAAAACACACATACACAAAGAAGCCAAGAAAGAAATCCAAGCGGGAAAGAAGTCTCTCGGAATTCTATAATACTCATCCGCCAATTCTGTGATAGGTCATGCCCCTCTGGCTCTACCCACCATCCAGATTTCTTATTTCATATGGAAGGAAATCCTCACCTGGCAGATTGTTTTGTCTTTCAACGTACTCTGAATCCAGCTTCTAATCTGACAATGAGTGATCCAAGGAAAACATTACAAAGGGCTTTAAGTCTCAGACCAATTCCACCCACCAGACCTCTTCCCCTCTGGACCCTCTGCCCTACCAGCTTCTGCTTCAGGAATGAAAAGGGGGTGTCACTTCACTATTAAGAGGCAGGGCCAGCACATCATTGTGGTTACCATGGACTGCCACTTCCTCTCATGGGAAGGCTTCCTAACATGGTACAAAGGCCTGTGCTCCTGTGATCACTCCAAACACTCACATAGATGATTGTAACTTTCTAGTTTTCACCTGATTTCTTTCCCTCTCTCCTTGGGGCTGTGGAAATACCATCCAAGCTAAACAACCATGACTGCAGGTCTCGAGTCCTCCAGTGACTGCATACAACTTTTTGAGAATGGAAATTGAAGTTCCTTACACACGCAAGTTCAGAATACTTTAGAAAGGATTGGTTACACATTTCAATAGAATTTTCCTTTCCCTCCTCCCCACCAAAATACAAAATCTGCTCTTTCACTACAAACCTGGTCATGCTTAACATGTGTAGTTCTTGTAACAGACACTACTACTAGACTCACACTGAACTGTCTAAAGTAAACCATGAGTGGGGGAGAGAGGTATTTCTAAGAATTAAAGCACTATCAGAGCCAAGGAGACAGCAATCTTAAACTTTGGCCTTGAGCTGGTAATATAACCTTATCTGCAAACTATATTCTCCTGGTTGTTACCCAACAAAGCAGACACTTGTAGAAAAACAGGAACTATATTTTGTGTTCCATGAAATCTTTGTGAAATCTATTTATTAACGTGGTTCCCATTGTGATCACTGTGAATCTTTGCACATCCTAAACAAGACAGGAGAATGGCTGGATGAAAGATACTAAGATGTTTAATGACTCAACATCTGCCTCTCTCTCAACTTGATGTTACTCTCTAAACTGATGATGTAAGGGGAAATGCCACCATAGAGACTGCCCCTACTCCCTCCTCCACTCCCAAGTTTCTTGAAGTCCACTATAGAGTCTGTAGACTTTGTTCAGCTTAGGAAAGGAAACACATGCCAATTAATTTCTTGTAGACACAGTTGAGTTTAAGTACTCAGAAAAATTATGGTCTCCAACTACAGAATATCCTGGGCCCTAGATTTCCCCTTGACCTGTTGGCAGCCTTTTTATAGATCCTATCAAATACTATCACCACACGTTGAAGGGATAAATGCCTTAATCTTAACTGTGGTATCAAAGATCTAAAATCACTAATATAAAGCCAACTGATCAAACAAAAGGGGTCAGAAATTCTTCCTTTATTTGAGAAACGTTTGATAATTTTCTTCAAAGGAGACATGACTTGTTCTCTGTCCAACCTGCTGTGAAACTGTGAACCCTCTAATTCTGAAATAATTTCTGTCTACTCCGTGCTTAATTTGTGCCAGGGCTTGCCGTGGCTAAGACCCGGCACCTCTAAGCTTGGCAGTTCATAGCCCCATAGCCCTGGCACCTCTGGGCTTGCCACGTCAGTTATAAAAGTAAAAAACATTGCTTGAGCCCCAGCACATCTTTCATTACAATTTAAGCACTGTGCCTACTAGAAGAGCACAAACTAGTTACTTGTCTCTGAAAGACCCTTTATTATAATAGATCAGACATCTGGTTCCTTGAGTGCAAAGTCCCTTATGGGGATTATTTGCAGCTTCTCTCTAGCCTTCTGATCCATGGGGAAATGCCAAAGAAAATGCCTGATCAGAAGTAGACTATTCTGAACATTAAGTGTGTGAGTGTCTGTGGGGGAAAGCAATAAAAAGTATACTGAAGGGCCCAGTTCTCTCACTTTACTCAAATAGTTCTATTAAAATCAATGTGATTCTTTGTAGAATAAGGTTCTACCAAACATGAAGAAGGCTGGTAGAATCTGGCCCATAGCAAGCTGCAAAACTTAATTGTGTATTGGGTAGTTGCTTTCTTCTTAATTGTAGTATTTTTGTTCTCCTTGCAGATGACCTGCACTTTCAACAACTGCCTGCAACAGAAATAGAATTAAGACTGAACTGAAAAGACATTTTTGGAAGAATGAATGAAGTACAATAATTATCAAAGTGACTATTGATTGTTTCTTCCTGAGTGACATGCTTCAAGGCTGGGAACATGCCAAATAGAATTAGTTAGGAGCTCAAAACTCCCAAAGTAAAAAATACACATACATTAACTGCTGAGAAACTTCAAGCTAAAAAAGAGGCTAAAGAAGCAAGTGAAAAGAGTGGGGAGCAGTGGCAGACAAATTGTAAGAACATTTGAAGTGTGGTATTCGGGAGGGCAAAATCAAAACATGATATAATCTTGCACAGACATTACCTCTTACATGCACACACAGCATTATTTATATTATGGACTAGAGTAACGTACAAGTCATCAAATTTTTCTGTTTACTTAATTTCTAGAGTGAGTTTGATAATTGGTTTGAGAGAATTACCCAGGAGGAATGTGGATAATCAAGTTATCTATGCAAAACCAACTTTAAAAAGTAATTTTAATTAAAATTGAAGTAAAATATGAGGTGGGCACATCTTCTGGCATATATTTTTGCCACTATTCTTTGTTAAAGTCCCCCACATGGGGACACTGAACAAATTCAACACCTCATTGCTAATAAAATGAAGAGTGATGGACAGAAATAGAAAACACTATAGAATATAAATATTTAGAACTGACTGCTCCTTTAAAATACATTGTATTGATTGTTTGTCTTCCCTGATGGCCATTTAAATCTCCTGTGAACTACTATAATTTGTTTAAATTATCAGACAAATTAATGGGAGAAAAACTGCACCAGACATTCATGCATTAGAGAGATCAAAGTTTCTCTTTAAGGAGAGAAAAGATCTGATTTATATACATAATACAGTCATTTTCAGATAGTGCAAATGAATTTACATACAATTAATGAAAACATAATGAGCCAACATAAATCATTTTATTAAAAATTAGAATTTTAAATACATTTTAAAAATTACAGTAACTCACTTAAAGTCGTCCCAGTTAACGTTGTTTCGTTCTTACGTTGCTGATCAATTAGGGAACATGCTCGTTTACAGTTGTGAAACACTCCATTCTAACGTCATTTGCAGGCTATCAATGGCAGTTCATCTGTCCCTTTCCCCACTGCCATGTGCTGCTTTCTGAGACTCCTGCCTGCTTGCTGTGTGGGGGGGAGGGGAAGAGGGGGCTAATGTCCCCCTGTACCTTGCCTACCCCATTTTCCATAGAGCAGGGCTGACACACGAGGGAGGGAGCTGCTGCCTTAGGCAGAGGCTGCAGCTGTGGGGCTTGCTGATCTAATTAACAAGGCAGTATACTTCTGACCTCACTCTTGATACCTAATTGGAAATGGGCATCTCTATCTCTGAAACACATCTTTCCTGCTGACTTGTAGAGTGTGAGAGTTAACCCTTGAGGGCTCAGTGGAGTGACCAAGCTTTACTATCATCATCGCTGGTTACCAGTATTCAATTGTTTGTTTAAAACAAGTAGTGTGTGTGTGTGTGTGTGTGTGTGTGTGTGTGTGTGTGTGTGTGTGTGTGTGTGTGTGTGTGAGAGAGAGAGACAGACCCCCTTATTTACATTAATTCTTATGGGGAAATTGGATTCGTGTAACATCGTTTCGCTTAAAGTCGCATTTTTCAGGAACATAATTACAATGTTAAGTGAGGAGTTACTGTACTTTGGTGGTTAAAAAAATGAAAGTAGCAGTTTAAGTGTAATGTCAACCTTTGTAGTCAGAATCAGTACACTATGCCCTTATTTTTGTTTGAGGCATGTAATCCAGGTGACCTCTCCTGTATATCACAAATACTATAATTTTAGTGAAATAAGTCCTAATACCTTTTTTCTTTTTTGTAATTACTTTGATTCACTTTCTGAATATTTAGGATAACACAAAATGCAGTAAGCTGAGTCTGCTGTCATCTAGTGAAGTGAATCATTTGAATCGAGATTCCTTTGAGTATTGCTTTTTTCCAGGAAGAAATCAATCTTTCTCCTCAAAAATTAAAAACAGAGAAGGCGTTCCAGAGGAAATGGAAGGTATCAATTTGCATTTGCATGCCGCTGGCATGCATCTGCTAACCCTTCACAAGGAAAGAGTGTAATAAAAATAAACACCATTTGAAAAAAGGTCCTAATGCGTCGCTTATGTGCCTGTGGCTATAAGCAACAAAACCTTCCATCAACTGAGGGAGTCAATATTTTAATATCATTCAGAGTTCATTAACTGAATTACCACTTCAAGAACTCCTTAATAACTTATAAAAAGGGCATTAACACTGTTATATTTACCAATCAATGAGGAGTTTGGAACATGCTGTCCAAAATCCTCACTAAGAAATGGGTTTACCTTCTATATTTTCATTTTCTTCCAACATTGAATCCTAGAGTCTTTTAATGAGCTTCAGTCCCCACAATACCCCAATTCTTGTAGAACATCTTCCTTATAAGCTTATGTCAAATAATATGACAGATGGATTATGTGTAGATGCAGATAAATGTAGGGGAAGTGATTTTTCAATAAGAAGCTAAATACACTGAATACTCTCCAACAGCCTTAGGGGTACGAGGCTTCTCCTCCTCTGCTGTAGGGGGAGATTCCTTCTCTCCTGTATCAAGAAGAGCATAACAGTTTCCTATTACCACGGCAGCAGGGTTTGCAGCAGGGGTGGAGCACTGCCTGCTGCCAGAAGTAACCAGCTGCCAGTGTCCACCCTGAGCCATTTCCTCCTCCACCAGTGGTGTGTCAGCAGTCCTGTGTACTAAGACAGCTACCTCAGCTGTCTCCACATGGACACTGTCCAGGAATTGTTCATGGACTTGGATGCTCCTCAATCTAGCCACCTCCTCCTGTAGCTCTCCCACCTGTTGCCTGAGAGATTCCACAAGCAGGCACCTGTCACATTGGATGGTCCCCCCAGCCTGGATATCTGTAAGTGGAAATTGCAAGTTACAGTCCCTGCAAAACCACACCAGGATCTGGGTAGAAGCATCCATGTTCAGGCGCTCTGTCTGGCTACAAGCGCAGGTGGAGGAGACAGAAGCAGTGCTGGCACAGGTGTTGCGGGCCTTCCTAACCATCGTAGGCCTCCCTCTGTCCAACTCCCTCTCAAACACTCAAGCGAACAGGGTCAGGCACTCAGTCCCAACTGCCACAACAGCTGAAACTGAAATCACCTGAAATCAGAATCAAAATTTAAATTCAAACAGTCAAACACACACACTCCCACCAACAGCTAGTACTCACTCTCGCCTGGTAGACTGTTCAGCTGCAGGATCTCTTGCTCTCCCTCTCAAACTCCCCTGTCTGCAGCCCCCTGTCCGCTCCGCTCCCCTAGTCACTCTGCCTCTGGCTTTAGTTTGGGTTAAGGCTTTAGGAATGGCAAGTATTGCTCGCCCCTTCCCACTCCCCTTCCAAACTCCCTCTCTGCAAAGCTCCCTGGTCGCTTGCTCGCTGCTTTATAAAGCCCTGGCCTCCCTGATTGATTAGCCCCGCCCCCTGATTAAGGCTTCTAGGTTTCAAGCCTGGTGTAGAAGCTCACAGCTTCACGACTCCTTTTTATTTTTTAGATCTTGCAAGATCTCGTGTTTAAGCCAAGGTGGTCTTTTGCCACATTTTCTATCTTTCCTACCCAGCGGAATAGTTTGCTTTTGGGCCCTTAATAGTGCCCCTTTGAAATACTGCCAGCTCTCCTCAGTTGTTTTTCTCCTCAGTCTTGATTCCCATGGGACCTTACCTATCAGCTCTCTGAGCTTACCAAAATCCGCTTTCCTGAAATCCATTGTCTCTATTTTGCTGTACTCCCTTCTACCCTTCCTTAGAATTGTGAACTCTAGGATTTCATGATCACTTTCACACAAGCTGCCTTCTAGTTTCAAGTTCTCAACGAGTTCCTCCCTATTTGTTAAAATCAAATCTAGAACAGCTTCCCCCCTAGTAGCTTTCTCAACCTTCTGAAATAAAAAGTTGTCTGCAATGCAGTGCAAGAACTTATCGGATAGTCTGTGCCCCGCCGTGTTATTTTCCCAACATATATCTGGATAGTTGAAGTCCCCCATCACCACCAAATCTTGGGCTTTGGATGATTTTGTTAGTTGTTTAAAGAAAGCCTCATCCACCTCTTCCACCTGGTTAGGTGGCCTATAGTAGACACCTAGCATGACACCACCCTTGTTTTTTACCCAGAGACTCTCAACACTTCCATCCCCTATGTCCATCTCCACCTCAGTCCAAGTGTGTACATTTTTAATATATAAGGCAACACCTCCCCCCTTTTTCCCCTGTCTGTCCTTCCTGAGCAAGCTATACCTATCCATACCAACGTTCCAATCATGTGCATTATCCCACCAAGTTTTGGTGATGCCAACAATGTCATAGTTGAATTTATTTATTAGCACTTCCAGTTCTTCCTGCTTATTACCCATACTTCTCGCAAAGGTATACAGGCATCTAAGATACTGATTTGATCTTGCCTCCCAGTTTTGCCCTGACCCTCCTATCTCTTTGCCATTAGAGCCCACGCCCCCTCCTATTTCCTACCCATCTCCCAGATCCCCATGTTCTCCACTTACCTGTGGGCTTTGCTCTCCTGTCCCCGTCGAACCTAGTTTCAAGCCCTCCTCACTAGGTTAGCCAGTCTGTGTCCAAATAGGGTCTTCCCCCTCCTCGAAAGGTGAACGCCATCTCTGCCTAGCAGTTCTTCCTGGATTAGCATCCCATGGTCGAGGAAGCCAAAGCCCTCCTGGCGACACCATCTTTTCAGCCAGGCATTCACCTCCATGATGCACCTGTCTCTGCCCGGGCCCCTACCTTTGACAGGAAGGATCGAAGAGAATACCACCTGCACTCCAAACTCCTTCACCCGTACTCCCAGAGCCCTGTAGTCACTCTTGATCTGCTCAGTGTCACACCTCGCAGTATCATTTGTGCCCACATGGATGAGTAGCATGGGGTAGTAGTCAGAGGGCCGGATAATCCTTGACAATGCCTCCGTAACATCTCGGATACGGGCCCCCGGCAGGCAGCATACCTCCCGAGATGAAATGTCAGGGCGACAGATGGGCGCCTCCGTCCCCCTCAGCAGAGAGTCTCCGACCACCACTACCATATGTTTCCTATTCGCAGTGGTGGCAGCAGACTTCCCAGCTCCTATGGTCCCATATCACCAGAGCATATGAGTTTCCCACAAACAATGATTTTATCCTCACCACACTTGTGTGTGAAATACTATCCCGGTTTATATGGATCTCATTGACCCATGTATGAGAGAACTTGTCTCTCTCACGGTGTGACGTTCCCACATGGTCACATAGGAAGTTTGTGAAAGAACAGAGATTTGAATGGAGATCTTCTGTATCCAGTCCAATTCATCAACCACAAGATTATCCTTCCAGGAACATGACTGGTTTTATTCACAACATTGAATATCCAATAAAGAAAGTTTCTTGTTCTGGAAAGACCTCTGATTTATTTGATACAAACATTGTCATACACAATGTACAAGACACCAGTTCTTAGCTGGCCTTCTCAACCAGCTTGGAGATTCTTGTGGCAGCTTGTTGACTGAACATACTTGTCATTATTTATGGTATTTCTCTTTGGTGGTAAAATTTATGGTACATGGGATATGAGTTCTCTCAACAGAGAAAGTGATGTATTTATTTCTATCTAGACAATATCAGCCTTCATATCTGCAGGTGGGTTTTTTTTCTGTTTTGATAAGATCAGCGACCACAACTACATTGAGAGATAAGGACTGTGGTTTTTCTAAAGTCCTTTCAAATATTCTCAACATTGTATCTATTGTGATCAGTTCAGTAATTAATCTATGGCTGTACACAAATCTCTAACAATCAAGTGACTTTAAGTCCTACTTCAACATTTTCAGCCTTCTCGGTAACTTGAAGCTATTATTGAAGTATATCTAAAGTATACCTTGTGAACAGCAGGGTAAAAATAACACTATTACATCTCAGTTATTTGTTCCAGTTCAAAGAGAAAATCAAGTTCAACAGTTTTGAGGCTTCAAGAAACAACTAGGATTGAGTTTGTAGCTTCAATCAAAAAGCTTCAATCAAAAAACTCCATCATCAAAGAATTTGGCACTTTGAGAATTCCAACAGAAAACAGTATCAAATGCAGTCAATAAGCACCACAACAGATGTAGTGACCATGGCATTTATTTTTGCTTTAATAAATACATATCCATGAAAAAATTATTGTACCACCATAGCATAGGCCTATAACATTTTGCAGAGAACTCTCTTTTGGAGTTAGATCTCAACTTCAATATTCTGGTCTCCCTTCAAGCACAGAGCTCACATGGATATCCAACGGTTATTTTAGGAGCAATAGTAATACCTAGCTCTTACACAATGCTTTTCATGAGTAGATCTGAAAGCTCTTTACAAAGAAGTGTCATTGTCCCATTATACAATGGGGAAACTCAGACGCAGAGAAGTGACTTACCTAAAGTCACTCAGCAAGCCAGTGGCAGATCTGAGAATATAACCCAGGTTTCCTGAGTCCCAGACCATTGCTCAATTCAAAGGTGCAGCAAGTGTATAATTTAACAGTGAGAAACTTAAGATTTGGAGAAAAACTTCAAAGTCGGAGTTAAACAACAATTTGGATTAAGCATAATTTTAAAAAAATGATTTACCTGCTACTAGCTTTCTTCTTCTATCACAGAAACAAATGAAGGGTGAATAAACGCTGCTAATAAGCTAATAAACAATGTTGCAAAAATGTTCTTGAAACTGGTGAAAACCAGACAAAAAGTGTGAGTGTGTGCAATCAAGAGCAGTCAATTCAATACTTGCAGCTCAGCTCCTATTCTGAGCTGAACTATGCACAACATTTTCACTTCTGGAAAACAAATGTTTCTTTATTGAACACTTCTGCTATTTTTGTTAAAATGCACTCTGCATTTTAACAAAAATAGCAGAAGTGTTCAATAAAGAAACATTTGTTTTGCTCTTGATTGCACACACTCACACGTTTTGTCTGGTTTTATATATATATATATATATATATATTTCTCCCAAAGACTAAATTTTTCTATTAATCCTAAAAATTCTTTAGCAGTATATTAGGACGGCTTTGTTGTTCTTCTGGCTGTCCACTGAAAGTGCTAAGTTTCTGTGTGTTGGAGGGCTTATCTACATAGCAAGTTATTGTGCTGCATACTGTGTAGTATGCTAATCTGCACTTCAGGACTTTCACTGCACTATAGCAGTGTCCTCACTGGAAATTACTGCGCAGCAAGCTAGTGCACAGCACAGTACCTTGCTGTGTAGGGTTCCCTTAAGTTAAATAAGATATAGAGCAATTCAAAGCACACCTTTCCCCACAGCTGTTCATTTTACATTGCTTTACACTGCAAAGCAAACAATAATTCTATATGCAACATGTTCAAATTCCGTAACAAAGCTTTTTTGACTGCTACAATCCGAGTTTAAATTTCTTGATAGAGGCAGTTAGGAAGCAGAAAGAAAACCGCAAGTTAGGGGCAAGAGGATAGGACACAGAAGGGTCATGGAGCAGAATAGATACAAGAATGGTATGTGGTGCATGACACTATAGACTGTGACAGGATGGGTGCCAAATGTTAAAAATAAAAAGATACTGACAGAAGAGAGAGCAGGAAAAGAGAGATACACACACAAGGCATTCAAAGAGCTTAGAAACCGTATGGCTAAAGAATACCAGCAAATATAAACCATCTGCATTTCTCTGACTTTGTTTTCCCTAATGTCAGCATAGCAACATATGTATATTATACATAATGTGTTGTTATATTCTGACATTAGAGAAAGCAAAATTAGAGAAATGTTTCTTGGACTTAAAGCAGTTGGTTTAGGCTAAAGATAAGAAAGAGCAAATTAATATTGATCTACACAATTAGAAATACATTCTGCTTAGAATAGAAGACTATGTTGTTTCAAAATAGTACCTGGAGTAAAAATCCAAAACAAAACAACCTACACGCATCCTCTCCTCCAGGGGAGAAGATGAGAGAATAAACATGTGAGAGATGCGAGTCACATTGCTTCACTACTGGAAGAAGCTCACACACTAGGGCAGGCCTGCACAACTCATAAAGCGGCGAGGGCCATATTACTCCAAAGAAAACAGCTGAGGGCCGAAACCCCCCAGCCCCGCGGAAACACCACCCCCCCACCAGCACCACCCGCCCCACGGAAACAACCCCTCCTTCCCCAGCGCTGGGGTGTGGAAGCCTGGCTCACCTGCCGCCCTGCCATTGCCCGCCCACTTGGCTCATCATCCCCCACCCCGCCCGGCTAGCCTCCTCACCCCCTACCGCCCACTCGCCTCCTCAGCCCCCCCACCGCCGGCTTGCCAGTTATCCACACCGCCAGCTCACCTGCCTGTCTGCTGCTGGCCTCTTACCTTCTGCCGCTGCCCCCTGCCCCCTGCCACTGACTCACCCTCACTCCCCAGCCTGCCACTGGCCTCTTCACCAGCCTGCCCACCCGCCGGCCGGCCAGCCGGCCGTTGGCTTGCCCCACCCCGCTGCTTGCCTACTCACGCCCCACCCCCACCCCCCACCGCAGGCCGCACAGTGAGCCCACGCGGGCCGCGGTTGTGCAGGCCTGCACTAGGGTGATAAGCATAGAATAAGAACCTCTTGTAAACTGACCTAGCAGGGTAATTTGACAATTCATTAGAATATTTCTTTTCAGTAAAAGCAGTAGTGAATATGAATTACTTTAAAGATATATAGTAAAATTTCACATGATCCTGGGAATATTTAATTTCCAAATTTATCAGATAAAGTTAAGCAAAAAATAGTCTTACTTCGGAATATAAATCTTTACCGTCTTCTTAATTAGAGGTAAGTTATTAGGTCACTAGTTTTCTGTGGGTCATCTCCTCCTACCCCCATCCCAAATACAGAAGACTCAAGAAGAACCAATGCAAGGAAAGCCTCTTCAAGACTTCAAAATGGATTAGGGGGAAAAAAGGCAACTGAGACACTGCCAAAGATTTAAATTTACAACTTCTGTAATGATTTTATTGGGATATGGAAATGCTGTTGTAACTCTGTCTGTTTACTGTTAGTTATTAAACAGTGTGATTTAATTGGATTTCAGATTCTTAAAACGTGCAATTAGCCTGTCTCAAGACAGTTCCTTTTATGGCTTTGCAGTAGCACACCCTCACCTTATGGGCACCCCCTGATCTCTGATTGCAGCATTGCACAGGGTTTTTGCCTCAGATGCCCAGACTCTCTCTTGGATATGCAATGGCCTCTCTAAGCCTGCATCTTTTCCCTACTCCCCATCTGGGTGATCTGTGGCTTGGCCCTCTAGCGAAGTCACACAGAAATCTAAATCACTTCCAGAGTGGCATGAACAAGTCCAAATAAAAGTCCAAACAAATCTTTAACCTAATAGCACTGCCACCTCTCTCATGCTCCACTGTAGTTACCTTGTTGACTCTATCTCAGGGCTTCCCCTGCAGCATCCTAACAGACTCCAGTAGTGTTGTTTTTCTGTCTTCTGACTGTTAAATCCTACCATAGGATGTCTCTGTGGTGGAGAGAAACATTTCCTCCACAGTCTCTTCCCAACTAAGCTCCATCAGCCTAGCTCTGCCTCCTCTGGCCCAAAAGCAATTAGTTAATTCCCCCCCCACCCCAGGGATGGATCATGACTAATTGGGTTCTTTCTCTTGTAGGTGATGGGGGGTTAAACCTCATGATAAGTTCCTTCTAAGTGACTGATTTAAATATTTTCTTCGATTTCACATAATTCTGTTAAGATTGCTTCCTTTGCCCAATTATAAACTGGCTGATTATTAATAACTAGACGTTTCACCTGCCCTTAATCCAATTATTTTGCCTATAAATAGTTTTAAGTAATAAAGACTGGATTTGTGGTACTTTTGAGAAATAAACCCTCGGACTCAACTTGCCAAGAGAAAAGCATCCCACCATAATTGGGCCCACTATCAGCAGTGTAAGCTCTGTTAAAAACATTCTCCACAGAGACACATACAGAAGAGATTGTAAGAAAGGTAACTAGTGTATCAACTGTGTTCTGTAATTGTGTTATTTTGTTTAATGTTTTCTTTTTTCTTAATAATAAAATAACCATTGTTAAGTGTGATTATTTTGCTTGGTTTTCATCATAGATTTCCTAACGATACCTAAAACCCTGTGACTGAAACAATGGAGTCACATTCTTGAGTGGGCCGAAGAGAAGCAATTAAGAAGAGCTGGCCCACCATTTCCTGTTTCTTTAAACTAAGTATGCGTTTACAAAAAATTATTTGGCTCCAACAATTTTAAGTTAGCCTTTTCTACCCCACAGACCGTTGTAAAGCCCCTTTGTGAGGTGGTGGTGAAGGGGTTCTAACACTAGCCTGGGATGCACACACTGGCTGTCTAGCATGATGCAGCCCCATGGAGTCCAATAAAACCAAGCTTGTTGGTATGCATAAGGGACAGATGGCCAAGGCGGATGGGGATAGCAAGGAGCACAATCCCTTTTTAAACTTCCATGGCTAGGGGAATAAAACTCAGCCCTCGACTCCCTCTCAGGTGTATATAGGCCTGAATACTTGGACCCCAAGGAATACACCTCTGAAGCTTCCCTACTGCCCTCAGAGTGTGAAGATGAAAGTCGACAGACCTCCTAAAGAAGTTCTAGATGCTGTGCTGGGAGAGCCCTTGACTGCACTTTAGTCAGAATCACTCATATACTCTGTACCCCTGTCAGAACAGCAGTCAGTACAGGAGGAGATATCTTACCTACTCCCAATAGTAGCGACTCCTCTCCTGTACCAAAGATACTAGTAGGTCCTTTGATGTCATTTAGCATTTCAGTACTGAATAAATCCACACTAGCCAAAAGAATCCAAACTCAAGAGCATTGGGCACACATGTGCGAAGAGTGGAATAGATATGGATAAGTATTTGAAGAACTACACTTCTTTTTTTAAGCCCCTAATGATCGTTGTAATGAAAGAGGCTCAAAAATCACCACAATATTTTAGGATTAATTTTTGTTACTATTCTTCATAACCGGTGGTGTTTTTCTTCATCAGAGACTGAAGACTGATATTCTACTTCAGAAAATTCCAAAAAGAACTGTCCCAAATGGCTAACAACTCCTTTTTTTCTCAGTGGGCCTGAGACAAGAGGTTTAGCAAACATGGCCATTGCCTCTATTTCACTATTCCTTACAGTATTCCGTCTTTTGACAGACTAGTGGGCAAAAAAAAAAAAAAAAACCCGCCAACCCTCCCTGCAGCCATACAACCCTAACTCTACCCGATAGTGACACCGTGGGGTGTGATGGGGAGTCTAATTTGTGTTTAAAAACAAAAACCAGGTTAATCTCATCCAAGAATGCAAACAAATCCTGAACATATAGCTATTGCATGAAGTTCACTAGAGGTCAGAGTTAAGTTTATTTGGGTGTTCTAACTGTAAATTCCCATACATTAACATATTAGGATTTCTTTTCAATTACTGGTATCTACTCTTTACCATAAATTTCATTTTAACATTTTTTCTCTTGGATTATATATACACATAACTGAACCTACACAATTTAAGTGGGATTTACATGTGGCACGTATGCTGACTTTCTTCAGCAGGGTGATTTTCACCTGTTACTTTGTAGATTCCACCCAACCTTGAATAGCAAAAAGCTATCATTAATCACATGGCAGAAACAGCTCACAAATCATTACCCCAATCATTTACAAATATGAGTCAGATATGCTGTTGTCCTCATTTGAGGATCAGTGTAAGTGTTTAAAGAATGTCTAATCCAAAGTGTTTTTGAGTAATGGAGGGACTCCAATTGAAAAGTTTCATCGGGACTGACTTAGTTTTGCTGAATCTAAAGGATATACAAATTGGGTTAAATTGTAAACAAAAATTTCATTTTTACATATCAGTGAAATGTACTATCTCCACACCAGTATTCACAATCTTACATTCTTTAGGCACTCACAATTTCCACTGGCTACAATGGGAATTTTGGGTGTGCAAGGAAATGAAGAATCAGGTCTACCAGTTTGATACAATGCTGAAATAAAATAATCCAACTTCAGCATATACCTAGCTCTGTGCCTTATTTCACACAATGATGCAGTGATGTTACTCCCTTCATTTTGTATTTTGGCAGGAAAAATGTTACATTAGTCAGTTCTTCTGAGACTTGTTACTTCTCATATAGCTGATTTCTTACCAGGGTTTCATCAAAGCAAGGAAATAGAACTGTTTAAATGCTCCCACATCTCTCTACCTTTTGACAAGTATTGTGATCACTGCTCAGAATCTGCTTCACCTCATTTCACTTCTCTGTTTCAGCAATGGCAGAGCACAGATGTTTTCTGTAACCCAGCCAATGATTTTAAATCATTACTTGCAGTAAATATATCACTGTTATTAAGCCCTAGATGTAAATAGCTTCAATCATGTTTTGGGTAGTATTATTCTGTAGTTCCCCTGCTTATACACACACTGTATATATTCTTTTGTCTGCTGATTATTCTTACTCAATCAAGAATTTTTTTCCCTTTTACTGAGACTTATAACTTTTATTTGAAAATATTAAAAGAATAATTCCAGTTTTATATGGTACATTGCAACCTTTTTAATCTCTTCACCAGTATTCTAATGATGAGGTGATTATAAATGTATTTTTGAAAAGAAGATTGTTAAGCTTATATCTCCTAATTGTGCTTTTCTTTGTATATAAGAAGCTTGGGCCTGGTTCTTTACTATAGAAAATGCAGATTTGCTTCACCTTCAAAGAGACGATCAACATATTACTTCCTTGTCAGTCTTCTTAGTAGTTTAGCATTTGACACCTAAAAGACATTGAATGCTTACAAGAGGAGAAAGAACCGATCAGAAAAAAGAACTGAATAATAAAAAGCAGTGTTCCAACCAGCAACAACTCAAGCACAAGACAACAGATTTTTAAATTACATTCTCTGCCCCCTCTGAATCCATGAGGCCATTAAAACAATAGCCATTCCCTGGTCTCATATCTATGAATCATAACTTCAGACACCTTATGAAGTCCAAAAGCTAGTACAGTATAAGTTCATTATGAGAGTTCTAACCAGGCATCTTATGAATCATAATACTTTTATCAATGTGAGCTAATTTGATACTTAATATAAATCATGACTGATCACCAGTTCTTTAGTTATAATGCATTTTGATTTTCTACGGATCAGATCATTTGTATAGACTATTTCAACAGTTGCTCCACTGTAATGTCACACTAGATAATGGACACTTGATATAAACGGTTAGCCTGAAGTGAAAATATGCAAGTTAATTTATACTTCATGGTCTCAGACTTTCAGTAAATGAACAGAAGTGAAACTACTGTAGAGTTGTACAGAGTGGCCAAATTCTTCAGAAGTAGGTGACTAATTGTAGACACCAAAATCCATATTAATGTACTTAAGTGTTCCACCAATGGGAGCTATGAGTGCTCACCACCTTTGAATACCAACTATTTAGATGTCTAAATATGGATATAGGCACCTAGCTTTTGAAAAAATACTTAAACTTTGGATTATTATTACAGTAAATACATTTTAATATACTTAGAACTTAAAATAAAACATTCATAGATATGAAGCATTAATCCTAAATCAATTTAGGGTGGAATTTTTCATCCTAGAAGTGCTTAGCATTGCCCAACTCGATGCCCAGTGAAGTCATTTGAAAAAAACCTCACCGTTAGGGGCCATCCATCAAAATTTCACTGAAAAACAGCAAAAAATCTAAACCTACCACAGCAATTTTATTGTATTTCAACTCTGATTTACACTCCCAGAAGATGACCATAAACAAAGTCATCTAAAAAGAGATTACATTATTTTTGTAATATTTTTGAATTTTAAGTTTTACACACAATTTATATCATATATTAGTTTACAAACATAAAAGCCATATGTAACCCACGGGTGAGTATGAGTTTTAGGTTTCCCCCACCATTCATGCCCATCTGCTGAGGATACGAGTTGTTACAGCCCCCAGGTACAGAAATTTGAAACTTAAACCATAGTAGCTCATGTTTCTAGTTCTGGAGGTCCACCGTTCAATCCCTGGCAATAATGACTCACATAAAAAAAATAATTACATTTTACGAGTTTTGTGTAAAACCATGAGAAAATAAATATATCCATCTTTTGTCTTATCAAACCGTCAGAATATTTCACCAAGCAGTAGACACTGCAGATATTATACTTGCTAGTTACTGAAAAGCCTACCGTGCTCTTCATGTCTTCAGAAAAGATAAGCTTAATTTTTATTAGGGCTGTCGATTAAACACAGTTAACTCATGCGATTCACTCAAAAAATTAATTGCGATTAATCACAGTTTTAATCGCACTGTCATACATTTCAATTGATATTCTATTGTAAATATTTTGGATGTTTTTCTACATTTTCATATATATTGTATTCGGTGTTGTAACTGAAATCAGAGTATATATTATTTTTATTACAAATATTTGCACTGTAAAAATGATAAACAAAGAAATAGTATTTTTCAATTCAACTTATACAAGTACTGTAGTACAATCTCTGTCATGAAAGTACAATTTAAAAATGTAGATTTTTTTGGTTACATAACTGTATTCAAAAACAATGTCAAACTTCAGAGCCTAGAAGTCCACTCAGTCCTACTTCTTGTTCAGCCAATTGCTAAAACAAACAAGTTTGTTTACATTTACAGGAGAGAATGCTGCCCTCTTCTTACTTACAATGTCACCAGAAAGTGAGAACAGGCATTGCATTTGTAGCCAGCATTGCAAGGTATTTACATGCCAGATATACTAACCATTTGTATGCCCCTTCATGCTTCCGCCACCATTCCAGAGGACATGCTTTCATGCTGACGCTCATTAAAAAATAATGAGTTCATTAAATTTGTGACTGAACTCCTTGGGGGAGAATTGTATGTCCCGTGCCCTTTCTTACCCACGTACTGCCATAATGTTTCATGGTCTAGCAGTCTCGGATGATGACCCAACACATGTTGTTCATTTTAAAAACCCTTTCAGTGCAGATTTCACAAAGTGAAAAGAAGGTACCAATATGAGATTTCTAAAGAAAGCTACAGCACTCAACCCAAGGTTTAAGAATCTGAAGTGCCTTCCAAAATCTGAGAGGGACAAGGTGTGGAGCATGCTTTCAGAAGTCTTAAAAGAGCAACACTCAGATGTGAAAACTACAGAACCCAAACCACCAAAAAAGAAAATCAACCTTCTGCAGGTGGCATCTTATTCAGATAATGAAAATGAATATGCATTAGTCTGCAGTGTTTTGGATTGTTATCGAACAGAACCCATCATCAATATGGACGCATGTAAACAACACATTGTAAAGAAAAAGCAGGCAGCGTTATCTCCTTCAAACTTGTTTGTCTGAGCGATTGGCTGAACAAGAAGTAGGACTGAATGGATTTGCAGGCTCTAAAAGTTTACATTGTTTTATTTTTAAATGCAGGTTTTTTTCTACAAAATTCTACGTTTACAAGCTCAACTTTAATGATAAAAAGAGATTGCACTACAATATTTGTATTAGGTGAACTGAAAAATCTCTTGTTTTTTAACAGTTAAAATACTTGTAATAAAAAATAAATATAAAGTGAGCAATAATATACATTTTGTATTCTGTGTTGTAATTGAAATCAATATATTTGAAAAATGTAGAAAACATCCAAAAATGTTTAAATAAATGGTATTCTAGTATTAAACTGTGATTAATCGTGCAATTAATTTTTGTAATCACTTGACAGCTCTAATTTCTATACAAAAATAGTAAAAATACGGAACTCATGGGACTAAGATGTACTAGATTCATAAAGTTTAAGGCCAGCAGGGGCAATTATAATAATCTAATTGACCTTCTGCACAACACAGGGCATATAATTTCACCCAGGAATTCCTTCATTAAACCCATAACTTTTGGATTTGAGAAGTGTGCAATGCTAGGAAATGTGCAGGAATCTACGGCTGACGACACACTGATCCTCAGACACTGAGCAGAAGTAAACACTATTTTACAGGTAATGTACCAGCAGGATAGCAGGTGTGGTTATGCACTATGTGTTCATAGATCTCCTTGCTATGAATGCAAATCCCTACCCCTTCTCTGGGTGTTTAATACAGGAGGAGAATAAAAATATCAGTACTCATTTCTGTGGTGTTTTGCAAAAGACTTTAAGTCCTCTTCCTAGAAGTATATGGTACAAAAGTCAGCTTCTCAGAGGGTCCCCAAAGCCCACTAAAGTAAATTGGAGTATTTATATTGACTTAAATGGGATGTGGATCACGCCCACAATTTTTAGCCCCTTTGGCTAGCTAGACGAGCACCTGCTGATTGTTAAGGGCAGTTAGCATATGTGACTCCATTTTGAGGCTCCTGCCGCCATTAGCCAAAGGCGAGCACACCATGTACTAAGGAGGAGGGAGGCGACGCCTCCAGGGGGGACATCTGGAGTCACGCTACGATAAGGGGAACAATGGACACTGGATATAAGAATGTATTGCTTGTCTCTTACTTTGCTGTGTCAGCCTGTTGCTGCCTGCCTAAGGATGTTGCTGCTTCGGCCTGTGTGCACGGGGTCGTGACCATAGGGGATTGGCCATAGATAAGGGGAAGGCTCGTTTATTGGTGTGAACCCCCGATGCACGCAGGCAACATGCTTTGCCAATAGTATATAACCTTTGTGTATTCTGTAATCAGGGTCTCGTGCTGCTTAACAGACGATATCACATTTGCAAATGTAATAAATCTAGTCGTTTTGGAAACACTCTGCAGACTGGTCTTTATTTGGGAGCCTCAGCCTAGAACGAACCGTACGTGTCCTAACAGGAATAATTCGTATTACTATACGTGTCCTAACAGGAGTAATTCGTACGAACTGTACGTGTCCTAACAAGAATAATTCGTAACAGTTTCCCCATATTGTTAAATATATAATAAGAAATAAAGCTAAACAGTAACTACACAAAAACCCTTTGGGAGCACACCCAAAACACTCAGATAAACAGAATTTGCAATCCACTAGAATAGTTTCATTTTGAATTTTTTACTCAGGGAAGGGCAAAACATCCCCAAATTGTATCTAGTTTGAATTGTGAACAATCGGGATTTGTGTTTCCAGTGATTTTTGTTGTTGTTCTTGAACTAAATAAAACAAGATCAACAGTTTTGGGTGCATAGAGTCTCTTTTTATAGTACATAAAGGGGAAAGAGAAAAAGCTTACAGAGGAAGAGAAAAAAATCTGTAAGAATGAGTGGAGGCAGCCAAGAACAGCTAGCTTATAAAGGATTCCAGGTCAAATTAAATGACATTGTAGAGCAATCCATGCATCTATATTCTACCCATACAATAAAAGTAGAGACTCAGGATTTTTCCAATGGCAAAGGAGACTTTTTAGCTGGTTATAACTGTTAATGCTGGCTTTCTAATTAGTTAGAAATAGGTCAATCAATAGCCCAGCCAATAGGCATAACTTAAGCAAGTATGAGATGGGAAAATATAAGGCAAAGAGAAAGGCACTTCCCAGGGTCCCAGAGCTCGGGCTCCAGCCTGAGCCTGGAAGGCTACATAGCAATCAAAGAGCTCCGCAGCCCAAGCCGGCTTGCACAGGCCAGCTGCGGGTGTCTAATTGCTGTGTAGACATACTTAGATGCTAAGAAGGTCATTAGGAAGATGATAGAAAAGGCACAGGAAGGAAATGGGAAAAGGAGGAAGTAGAAAGAGATTGCTCTTCCCTTTTTGCCTCAGGAGCTGCAGGCGTAAGACTATATAGCTGTCGGAGAAAAACAGAGTTCTCACTCTTTCTTTGGGTGCGGCAAGGCAGATACATTTATTAACTCAAGCAATTGAAATTGAGGGAGAGTGCACTAGGACACAGTGTTTCCCCATCCTAGGCAGGTCTCTCAAAATATAAACAATTAAGGCAAGCATTTATACTTTTTGTTACATACAGTAATGATCAACAGTTTGTTTATATTATGTCTTGCCCATTCCTGTATTTTCTCTCTTCTGTTCTCAAAACATAGCTATCTCAAGGTTGGGTCACGCTGACTCTACTCTGCTGTCTTTTCACCCACTTCTGACGTGAGCCCTGCTTCTACCAATCTCGCGTTATTACAGCTAGAGTTAGTCTGACTCTTGCTCATATAGAGGCCTGCATCCAAATTCCCTCTACCGACTTCCACATAGCGTATAGGGTGGTGGAAACTAAAATTGTAAGCTAGGGCGCCATTTAGCAGGGGTGGGGGGCACTATCTAAAGTTGATGATTATGGTCATGATTTGTATTATTCACTGGACACTATCAGTGTATAGCCATGGATAAGATGGTTCAGATATTTAAATATGAAGTGTAGAGTTATTGAGCACATGTTAATATCTGAGTGGAGGCACTGATGGCAATAGATATTTTACCTGATTAAGGACTGGAAGATTTGACGGTCCAACTTCTTTTCAAGAGGAAGAGTTGCCCAGAGCTCCTGTGCCTATTTATTTTACTTTCCTGCCTGCAGTGGTCCTGATATATCTCAGAAGTCTCAAGTTTTTCCTCAACTTCAAAATGTGTAATTTTCTTGGTGTTTGGTTTTAAATATTCTTCTGAGAGGACTGCTACTCAAGCACTGTCTTGTTCTGCTTATTGGCCTTCTGGAAAGTAACTAGCCTTTACAAAGAAGTGAAAAGTGACTTAAAAGTGTCAATTTCACTCCTGTTTAAGGTCAATTTCTAGTCTATTATTATTTGTAATAGGTTAACACCTCTAGAACCCCAAGCAGGTGCAGTATAAACTCACGGGGGCCTCTCTCTAGTAGGATGTTTCCAAAAGTTAAATCATCTATTCCAAGTTTGATGACCTGCAAAAAGTAAGTAGCCTAAATGATAGAAAGAAATCTATATTTTTCTACAATTGTTTCAATTGTTGTATTTAAGAGTTAATGTATATTCTTACTTTGTTATTAACAGTTTAAACCTAACCAGTATCCCTTAAGTGACTTGCCACAAGATGTTAGAACACATAGCGTTAGAGTTGAGTGGGTCTAATATTGAATTAGATACTGTGCTCCTGTCAGCTAATTTCTAAGTTATTATATGCAAAAAAACAACAACCTAGAGTTTTCAGATGCCTAAGTGGCCCATGGAATCATGGTTAAAGGTGCACCCTCACACACACACCAAAATGGCGCCGCTGATTATAAACCAACTGCACAGGTGTACCAGCAGAAAGATCTCTGAGCTGTTTGTGGCGTTCAGAAGAGGCAGAAGCAAGGTCTAGGTCTCTTTAGACTGATTTTTACAATGATAAGTGTCCGCATAGCCTGTGCCCCATTCTTAAACTTAAACAAGTTTAAGAACTTCTGTTACAGTCCCTTGTTTTCAACTCTAAGTTCTGTGGCAGGGCATTTTCACTGGCAGGTCCTCAGCTCAGAGCTGCACTTTCTTTGCTGGTCCATGGACTAATTTGTTGACCTTCAGGGTGCTGTGCAACTCTCATCCATTTCTCAACTTCTTATTCCTTGAAAAAAAAATGTTTAAAAAGAGAAACTGCAACCTACTAAGAACGTTTAAACTTTCACTGAACAGCTGATCCTATGATGGGCAATGATCTGGACTGATATATGGAAGATATCCTTTGTCTTCAGTGAAAATGGATGCTATCACAGATATGATGATGCAGTACTGAAACACGGCTTTTTCAAAACAATACAACTGTGCAGCACAGCAGAGAAGGAGGGTGTCACACAGAAAAACTAATTGTAGAGTGGAGGTGAATAAGAATAAAATATTCATGTAAGTATCTTGTTTTCAAAAATACTCTAAATATAGAACATAATTTACACTAATAAAATTTTAAAACAGTCTCCATGAGATCCCCTGCTGTTCTAATCAAGAGACTCAGTTTAAAAAAAAAAAAGGGATACTGTTACTATGGAGTTAACTGAGTCCCTGAAGGAGTACCCACTGTCAGTTAGTCTAATTAGTCAAGCTAATAATACTGTAACATTTCAAGGCTTTTTAAGAAGAGAACTTGCAGCTTCCTACCGGCTTGGGTTACTTCTCTTGTATTAGCAAAACTACATAATCCAAACAATGGCCCCAAGAAATGCCACCCTCGGAGACCAGAGAGTTTTATGGGGAAAAAAAAAGTGTTCTGCCTAACGTATCAGTGCTAATTACCAGAGTAATGAGTACTGAGTGCTTTCCCTAGATCTTTACATTTTATAGAAAATGTTTACTGTGACGCAAGCAAACAAGCAAAGCTCCTTGAATTAACAAATACGCTACGTCCTTTTGGTACACAGATAAAGCCTGTTTTCTTTAGCAAAACTAATAGCACTACAGCCCAATTCTTTAAAGTTGACAAGGAAAGAACAAAAATCAATTTGTATCCTTTTATAGAGGTATTAAGTGTTCATGAAAGTTTTTACAGAAGAAGTATTAGGGTTGTCAAGTCTGGTCTTCCCTATTTTACTAGGAGTTCTCTCTTGAAGGACCCAGAGATAACTGGGGATTCTCTCTGGCCTTAAAGATGATCAGCAAAAGATAAAATAAATAAAACCAGAACTCCAAACAAAAACAATCTCTACCATGTGCTTGTCAGGCCATGGGCAGCTGGTATGCCCCGATCGGCTGCTAAATTGCGATTGGGAGATAAGTAGTGGGGTCAGGAACAAGCCAGGTCAGAATGCCAGGAAGTCAGGATCAGGCACTAAGTTGCAGGCTGATAGCAGGGTCAGAGTTGACTAAGGTCAGGATACCAGTGAGTTGGGGTTGGGCGCCAGGTTATAGGCAGCAATCAAAGAGTGAAGTTCAGGACAAACCAGGGTCAGAAGCTGGAGTCTGAAGCCAGGGTCTACCGCAAGCAAGATCTGGAGCAGAAGCAGGTAGGCAGTCTTTGTTGTAGCTCAGACAGCTCTCTAGCATGGCTTCCTAGTTTATATACTAGTATCAGCCCATCAGTGGGCTGTGAGAGACCACCACTCAGGCCCTACAGGACAGTGCTTCCTTCTGAACCTAGCTTCCCAGGGTCCTCCTGTGGACACCCAGACCAAGACTAGTGGTGATGCAGAGGAATCGAGGGCCAAGAACACCCACTATCCCAGGTTCTAACGCTGCAGGTTCTTACAGAGCTCTTTTTACCTCAGATATTCAGAAGTACTCTTCCCTGGAAGATTCTAAAATAACTGGAGAATTATTGAAGTGTTCTACACAAGAGATTGAAAGTTGAGGAACTGTGGGAGGAGAGGAGAAAAAGAGGGGGTTTTTAGTCCAACTTCGTTAGTGTGTATAAGATCATAAAATTATCAGTCCTCCAGAAAAAAAATATAAGACAAAAAAAGCACCTTAGACAAGACCTGAATTTTTACTTAAAATCAATGCAAGCAGGAAAAAAATCTTTCAAAAAAGAAAAATCTTTGGGGTCTTCTTTATATATTCTAAAACTTCTTTCCATCCTCCATAGTTTCCAAGGTTTTTGCTTCAAGCATATTCTTACGTTTCCTCAATGCTTTGAAAAAAAATGAACAAAAACTATCCCAGAAGTATATACAATGCTGAGCTAAGCAAAACATGAGACTTGTCTTCACTGGAAAGAGTTAGCTTGAGTTACTCTACTGCAGACAGCCTAGCTCAAGTGAAAGCAGCCACACAGTTAAAACTGGAGCTACACAAAATAATGTGATTAACGGAGGAGTTATGCTAATTTGAGCTGTAGCTGTATCCCCATTGCATTACTAACTCGAGCATCAGCAACACTCAGACTTCAACCCATTCATCCCAATGGGCCAACTAGATTGAATTTAAACCACCACTTGACTTAGAGATGTGTGTGGGGATATGAATTAGGGCCAACACTCACTCTAACTGAAGACAAACCCATAAATTTGATAATAGGCTGTCTTCCCAAGCTCTTGTTAGGATTGCAGACCACTATCTGTGTTACTGCTGACATCTCCAGTCTCTGAGCTGGCCTCCTGTGAAATTCTGGACACAATTCAAAGTGTTATTAATCACTCTAAACCCATCAGTTTTCATCACCGAGAGGCTCCCAACAGTTTGTTCCTAAGGTTGGAACAAGGAGGGCTATCTCAGTTGTTATTATGGATGGAAGAAGAGACCCAAAAGATGAGCTGGTCTAAGTGGGTGCCCAACATATGCTCTATATACAATACTTGATTCCACTGGACTTTCTCTTATCCTTGACTCTACTCTATTCCCCTTCACTCCATCCACACCCCCACATTCTCTCTATACTACATACTCTATACAATATTCACTCTGACCAATCTCTGTTCCATTTTGTTCTCTGCCCCCCTCCCAGGAACTTTTTGATTGTCTCTCCTGAACAAAACATGAATTCATTAAGATCAAAGTCAAACATTCAAAGCTACAACATTCAGGTGGGTTTGAACCCATCCCTACACATAACCATACAAAACTGTTCGATCATAGATGTAAGCCTTGAAGTTATCCAAGTTTATATTTTCACTCAGTCAAACCAAAGCTACTCTGCAGCATGATCCAATATAATTGAGACACACATGCAGACAGAGCCATGCTTCTGGAGCCTCCACACAACAGCTGCCACATATGTAAAATGTTTAAATTTCACAGATGTGTTTTTGTATCTACCCCATCTCTCTCTCTCTCGCACACACACACACACACACACACACACACACACACACACAGTCATTAATCACACCTAGGATCCTTTGCTAACCTATAACATAGCTGAAAAACGTTCCTTACGGCAGAACAGCATACTACTGAGGACTGATATAGAGCAATAGATCGATCACACAAGGGAAGCCGGCTGCTACTTTCATTGTAGTCTCCACTCATCAGTGGCAAGTGCTCCAAGAGTCATTTCACCACCCATTGTTGCCCCAAGGAATCAGAGCCTCATTTCTTATTGCCTGCAGAGATCAGAACCTCATTTTAATTTACAGTAACGTGGTAGTGATTTTCATTCAAGAAGTTGTAGGTAGAATTGACTCACTGCAGCAGAAGATACATGCTTTACCTGTTCATGTACCACACTGAATATGCAGAACACTTCTCATATAAATTACATATCTCATTGTTCAAATAGCTCTAATGCAAACGTTCAAGCAAAAGTTGTCTATCACAATAGTATAACAAAAGAGTAGCCTTAAGCATTAGGCCAAGTGCAAAGTCACAAAAGAGAACTCTACCGTATCAAAATGGCATTTTTCTTAAGGTGTAACTAAATTAAATAGAGATATCAAGTGTTTAAGCATGCAGGAGGAAGAACTGTCAGCTCACAGGTGAAGATTTGGAACATGTTCATTCTTTGAAAAGCTGCCATGCAGGGAGAGGGGACAGAAGCTCCCTGTGAATGAGGGGAAAGGGTTGGAGGGATAGGCGGGAGTGTGAGGGGAAGGGGGAGCAGCCAGGTCCAGGGAGGAAGGAGGGCTCCAGGGGAATTCATATTTGCTCCCAGGCCTGTTCCAGCTTCTCCGGCTCCCACACCCTGTTCCCCAGACCTATCCCAGGTCCACAGCAGCCCCTTCAGAACCTCTGGGTCCTGCCGTCACTTTCATGTTTCCTGGGTAGGTCTGAATTTATGCAGGAGTGACGTCCCCACAGTATTTTCATTACCGCAACACTAGTCACCCCTAGTTCCACCACCCCTGCTGTCATCCATTCATTTCTTTGCTGTCCCATTGCTCAAAAAAAAAAATCAGTTACTAACATTAATTGCCAAACCTAATGCAAGTCAACACAAATAAGAAACCTAAATGTTCAAGTTTGTGTGCTGGAAAGGTGATTTAATAAAGCATTATGATGCAACTACCATTTGCAAAGGACTGTTTATTTTACTTTGTATAACTGAAAGACTCCAAACAGTAGAGCATATAATGTTGGTGTCTTGCTCATAGTGTAAGACAACATCTACAGGTTTGCTGTCTACCCCTACATTCCACAGGCGTCGACTTCCGGTTGCGCTGGTGGGGGCTAACGCCCGGCGTTGGGGGCTGGGTCCCGCCCCCGACGCCGGGTGACGTTGCGGGGGCCCCGCCCCCGACGCAACGTCGCCCAGCGTCGGGGGCGGGGCCCCACAACGTCTCCCGGTGCTGAGGTGAGGGTGGGTCCCGGGGCTGGCGGGGAGCTAGGCGCGGGCCCCGGGGTTGGTGGGGAGCTGCCAGTGGGTGCTCTGCACCCACCAATTTTTCCCCATGGGTGCTCCAGCCCCGGAGCACCCACGGAGTCGGCACCTATGCTACATTCCCCTGTCATGCATATAACTATAAACATCTCAGGCAAAGAACAAGTTGCCAGTCAACTTGCAGGAAGAGCAAGAAACTTGTGAATTCTTTACTTCATCAGCTATTCCCTCTTGATATATAAGTACCCACTGCTCTCTATAGGAATTGTTATGAATAGTTTCACGCAATTCAGAATGTCAGCAAATCAACTCACACATGAACTACACTAGAGGAGAAAAGACTATATAGTTAGTGAATCCACTATCTACAGATAAGAAAAAAAATGCCACAAAGTCGCTACCATTTAGGTCAGTGTTCCTCAGGGACAGAAGGAGGGGGAAAAAAAACCTAAATGGCATACAAATCTATGCACACTAACATGGTGTAAGCAGATCCAAAGGAAGTGTTTCCATGCATAATTTCCATTGTAATAACTCTAGAGACTGAGAATCAGTATTTTTAACTCTAACTCACCTCTCTTGTATCATTTAGTTTCTTGCTTAAATTTGTACGACAGATCTTCAATGTATGACTACATTAATGCCCATATTTATTTTATTAACTTTCATGGTTATATTACAATACTTTCCTTTCAGCACTCAAAAACTATTTCTTTGCTAAGGATTTTGAAAAAAAGACATGGTGAAGTGTTTTGATAGACTTCTTTCAAAAGCAAAAAATGACTTAAATTGCCTTCAGTGCAGTGACTTTACTGGGTGTCAAATCTGAGTAAAGACTGCAGGATTAGGCCCTTTCTTGCAGAGAGATGATAGCTATCCATAGTTTAGGCTGGGGCTTACTTTCTATTGAAACAAACTAAAATTTACTCCCCCCATTTTCCTCTCCTTGCACAAAACTAAACCTCCTCCTCTTAAAATTAATATGTGGTCTTGTACTAAAGGAGTATTCTATTACTGGAAAGTCAGTGACGAAATCTGAATGTGTTTGTAACAGTTCTTGTTTTTCAAGTGCAAGCCTCTGATTTTTCATGGTCTCAAAGGGGTTTTTTTTTTTTTTTTTTTTTGGTGGGGCAGTGGGCAAGTCTTATTTCACGCCATTTACTCTAGAAGTTGAAAAATTGGTTTATTGTCCTAAACAGGCACCGATTCTCTTGACTATTTTTGTCTGGGCAGTTAATTTTGGAATTAAGACTAGAGCTAGTTGGGAGATTTTCAAAACAGCAGCTTTTTGTCAGAAAATGCTAATTCATACAAACCACAAACTTTTTGCTGGAACATACCAGTTTTGACAAAATATTCATCAGGAAGCATTTCTCAGGTCCAGAACGGAATTTCAGGTTAAAAAAAAAAAAAAAAAAAAAAAGACCAACAATAGCCAATAATTTGGTGGCTAAGATGCTTAGATTCACATTCCCAGATTTGGAGCAAGGACTTAAACCTAGATCTCCCACATCCCAGGTGAGTGCCCTAACCACCAAACTATTATAGGGTGAAGAGTCAGTCAATCTCTCTCCCCTTCCCTCTTCCCTCCTCCCCAACTTTAAAAGGTCTGTTTTGTTCTAATGCGGAACGTGAACATTTTTGAAAAAACTCTACAATTTTCAGACTGGGAAAACCATTTCCTGATTGAAGCGACAAAGAGTCCTGTGGCACCTTATAGACTAACAAACATTTCCTGATTGACTCTAGTTAAGAAGCGGCAGGCTATACAATTGGTATTTCTAGAGGTATAAAAAAAAAAAACCCAGGCATCACATGGCAGCAAAAAAGCAAAAATTCTGAACCCTTTTCTCTGTATTTCTAGTTTGTCAGGCATTTTAAGTTAGAATTTTGCCCTTTGCAATGTATTATTTAAACTTGACAGTGTTCTAATAAAGTTCATTTCCTCTGAAGTGATGGATAGACTTGCAACCTTAATTAAGCTTTGTATCTACAATTTCAAATAAGCAGCTCTGTGTAGCTGCACACAACTGCAGTCTTTAAGTCTTTGACTCGAAGAAAAAAATGTATATTTTCTTTTGTTGGGAAAACATATAAACTTAAATAGGTAAATTTTATCCAAGCTTTCTAATTAGATATACCAATATTGTATGATGAGAGCCTCATATCTTCAGCTACTTTTATTAAATATAAACCTTTTCCCCCAAAGTGGGAGGAGAAAGATTTTACAGTAGAATGCAACTCCAACATAAACAACACTCTCACCCAAACTTAGGAGATCAACTGAGAACTACACTGAGAACATAAGTTTTCATAAGAATTAAGTTTAGGGTTAAGAAATAGTTTTGCTCTAGGAAAAAAGATCAATGAGAAAATCAACAGGTAGAGAAATAGTGATGAAGGAGAGGGGATGTGAATGAGAGGCTAAAATTGTAATGCCCAGCAAGCATCAATTCTAAATATTAATTCGGAACCACATATTTTAGAAATAGCTAGTTTTTATTTATCTTTTAAATATTAATATTAATTAAAATCTGCCAGGACTAGTAACTTAAAATTAATAGTTAGAATAGAAAATTCTTCTATTTTAAATCAAATATATTATAGAAACGGTGTGGAATAGTAAATTACCAGCTGAGTCAGAATTAATCTGTTAATCTCTCCAGCACACATGGCTACAAAAAAGTTGTTTAAAAATGGACTCCAATTGCCCTTGGTTCTGCAAAGAGAACAACTGAAAAAGCCCCCCATACCACTTTAAAAGACTTATGTTGACATGGCAGAAATTGCTTAATAGGAACATGGGGAATCAATTGACCTGGGAGCCTGAAAGCCCTCAGACTCCCAGCCTAAGAGCAATCCCCATAGCAAGGCTACCACAAAGATGAATTCACTGGGAGCCAGGCCCAGAACTTCTAAGTTCCACGCTCTGCAGCAGAGAGCCTGGAAGCCCTGAGAGTCCTAACTCAAGCAGGGACTCTAACCTCGAGGGCACCCATTCTAGCCAGGGCTCTGGGGGCTAGCAGGATCCCTGCTGTAGAGGTGCTGTTCAGTGAATCTCACCAATTTTGTTTCAGGAACACTGTATCTTGGTCCTTCCAAAACAAAAATTTTGAGGGATCTCTGGATTGCCAAAATTTTGATAATTTTGCTGTCATTCCAAATCAGAGTGAAAGCAAACCTGGAAATACCCAAACTTCTCACAGACCGAAACCCCAGTTTTGGCCAGCTTTACTATCACCATCTTCATTTTTCAGTCTGTCAGTTGCTTTTAATACATGTGCTTATTCCTCTCAGTCAACATATGGAAGGATTGCTGAGATCTGCAGAAAAGGAGAGGTATGGTTGAAATATTGATGACATAGGAGCCCATGGCCTGCCAGGTCCTCAGGGTGTCTCTCATAAATCGAAGACGCGAGACCATGACTCAATAACCAGCCTCTCTAACGTTTTTATGGAAAGTTAGACATCAGCGGTGGTCCCTCACACTCAGATTGTAGAAGACAAACCTCATGGGAGTGGAGTCACTGCCTTATGGGGTTTTATTAGCTGTAATGAGATTTACTGCCAGCACAATAAAACATTGTACCCAGTGGCGTGCCCATTTGTCAAGAATTGCAACTCTTCATCTGGTATTTACTCACATAAATGGATTAATCCATTAGGAGTTTATTACGTTTTGCTCAAATAAGAGCTCCCACTGAGCCAAATCAATTGATTTTAAATACAGTTGATATTTCTGTAACAAAGAGCTAAATATAGTGTTTCAAGGGAATATTCTAGAATAGTGTTACTACTTTGGGTAATCCACTATCAGAATACTGTACAACACTGCTTCTCACTCAACCAGTGAGACAACCATCAGTGAGACAGAGAAGCTCACTCTCCCATACCTACAAGCAACCGACTATCTCTCTCTTTTGGCCCTTTGCGCACTACTCGACATTGAACTACTTGATTCTGGCAATGGAGTGACTGGTCTCCTGCCAACATTACCTATTCACCCATCAAGTGAGCCAAGGGGTTTTGGGGAGATTGCAACTTGCCAGAAATTTGAATTTCTGTTCATGGATTCAGGACTTTTAGTTCACCAGCTATCATTCCTTTGAACCATGGGAAACAAAATACTAATATACAATCTGACAATTTCAGTAAACCAAAAATGTCCCAGCTCAACAAATAAAAAAAATCTGTATGACTATAGACCACTGAAGCAATATACATGTCTAGAATGCACATATGACGCCTCATGCCTTTTTACACTAGGGTGACCAGATGTCCCGATTTTATAGGGACAGTCCCGATATTTGGGGCTTTGTCTTATATAGGTGCCTATTACCTCCCACCCCAGGTCCCGATTTTTCACAGTTGCTGTCTGGTCACTCTATTTTACACACAAGTGCTTTGTTTGTAAAATTTTAAAAAAAACCTAGACAATGATGCTATATTCTGTTCATAATGGACATGTGCATTAAAAGAAAAATCAAAGTTTTACCTACCGAATAAGAGATGCCTGGGTTTGTAACATTCCTGTACTTTCTGCACAATGTTCTCTCTTTGAAGAATGCAATAGTCAGTTATATTGCAGTATTTTTTTCACCATAGAAGAAAAAGGAAGGTAAATCCTCCATATCCTTTCCAGACATACACTTTTACTCATTTAAAAAGTAACATTAGCTGTACTTGATTTACAAAATACAACAAAAATGGGGCTGAAAATACTATTTAACAATAAAGGCAAGACAAGGTCGTGTTATAATTGTGTCCTCCACAAAAACAGATCAGACATAGGTCTAGATCATCATCAATCACTACAGTAAGTGCTGAGGAGGAAGCACAAACTTATCAAATCCCAATGAACCCAAAGCTTTTGCCCTAGAGTACAGCTGGTCTCCACTCACACTGCACAACTTCCCAAACTCACTCAAAGAAAGCTGGCCTGAGTCAGAAAAAGTGACTGGATACAATATTGCCCCTGATCCATACATATAAACTCCTTATGTTGTCTCTGGCAGATTGTCATGCAAATTAGGAAGCAGTGTATGACCCATTTGTGGTGTTTAGATGTTGATTGTAATTAATAGAACTGGGAGCACTGGCTGCTGTGAGTCTGAAAGGACAGGAAACAGGAAGAAGGGGGGAGGGAGTTGAGAGGTTGGGAGAGCTTCAGAGGGTACAGCAGCAGCTTGGTAAAGAGATTTCCACTTTAAAATAAAGACCTGTTGAAGTTTGTGAGTACCTTGCCTGACTGATACAACACCATTACATACATTTTCACAACTCATGCTTAGTCAAATATAAAGGAAATCCTAAATCAACCCTTATGACCAGAGAGCATACAACGTTTTGCCCAAATAGCATGAGAACCCGGTCATATTCAAGTCTGGTCTTCATTTCCCAGCCAAGATGCATAACTGAAGTAGCAGCAGGTTCTGGACTGCACAACAAGGTGATATTCAGCCCATTGGCAGCTTGTTTTATAGGATTCATCAGTGAATGATGCCAATGTTTGCTTTTTACTGTGCCTCACACACTAGATAAACTCATTTTACAAGTGTTTATTAGGTGTAGCCTGCTTTGCAGCAGACGTAGGATCCATGTGTTATACCCAGAGATTAAAGTAAGGGGCTTGGCAAGAGCTTTCCCTACTGTTTCAGTGGGTTTAAATCACTTACAGCAACCCCTTTATATTAACTTTACCTCTTTAGGTCTACAATAAACCAAGTCATCAGCAAAAATGAACTAAGGATCCCAGACCCAGTGATGCCACCCAAGCAGGTCTATACTCAAGCCATGTCAGGTACTTCATCTAGCATCCAACCATAGAGAATTGTGGCCTTCTCTGACCAATAGCTTCCTCAAATCATCATAAGAATAAATTCCACATTTTCTTCAAAACCTGAAGAGTAGAGACTTCATCTCTCTGTCTTTTCTGACCTTACTGGGCCAATTTTTAATTGGCCCTCAAACTTGTCCTGGTTCCAAATTTTGCAAGTCTGTTATGATCTTTTAAATGTGATAATTTAATCACCTCTCTAATTTCTAAACATTAGGTGCAGGATCTAACCTAGAGCACAGATCGGGTATGGCATTTAAAGGAAGCTTTAAAAGCTCACTTTCGTAATCCTATATTCCTACTGCATGCTTTGCAAAGCTGTCCTCTCTGTACCACATTTGGCTGCTCTACTTTATGCCAACTATTAACAGGTTCAAGGAGCCATAAAGGTGGCAAGGGATCAACATGACATAGGGACATCTTAGTAACACCCCTTTTCCTCTGGGCATGCTCCCTTTTGCAATCTACTTAGGGCTAGTCTACACTTACCGGATAGATCGGAGGCGCAGGATCGATCTTCTAGGTTCGATTTATCGCGTCTTGTCTAGACGCGATAAATCGAACCAGGAAGTGCTCCCCCGTCGACGCTGGTAATCCAGCTCGACGACCGGAGTAGGCGGAGTCGACGGGGGAGCCTGCGCGCCGCGTGTGGACCCCGGGTAAGTACCTTTTCATTCGAACTAAGATAGTTCGACTTCAGCTACGTTATTCACGTAGCTGAAGTTGCGTCTCTTAGTTCGAATTGGGGGGTTAGTGTAGACCAGCCCTTAGACTTTTAATTTATCCACTGATTCTTCACCAGATAAAACTTAGATCCCTCCCCAAAAAAGAAGCCCTGCATATAATAGAAAAGTGTGCCCTTAATGAGAATGTTGAAACAGCTATAATTCAGCATTGTTCTTTACATGACTAGAGATCACCCACAGGTTTTTGTTATTATTTGCTGATAAGTCTATTTTAAAGCTTCTTGAATGGTACATGGAAGATTGCAGTTACCTGATCTAAAACTTCAAAAGCAAGCACTCAAATACATCTTGATCATGGATCAACCACAGCAGCAGCTGCTATAATCTATACTCAACCACAGGAGCATTATGAATGATGTCTGCTACTCCCTGAAATAACAACAGTCTTTGGTGTTCACCATCTATTTCCAAAGCAGACTGCCACATAGATAGCACGCACACACACAAAGCTAGAAATTTGATGAGCTAGGCGAATTTGACTTCTACTGTCAAATTGAAATTCTACTGTGCATGTTCCTTGGACAGTCACTCAAATTCATTTTCATATCTACTAAACTAATGTATTTTATTTTATTATTTTCTTTTCTTGAAACAGTACACTTCATAATACCATTCCTGAAAGTGCTCATTGATTTCTGGCCAGACTCAAGATGTCGGTCTTTCTGAGGCTGTACTTAATTTCTTTTGTCACTATGCTCCCTCTCCCTGATCTGTACTCCTTAACATTTCTGCTTTTAAAATGTCAGTTTCTTTTTATCTTAACCTTAAGGGAGGGTTAAAAAAAAAAAAAAAAAGCACTGTATCTAATGGTTACCTACTGTAGAAGTCTGACTGCTTGCAATTTGATTTTAAAGGAAATCCCAGAGATGTGGAGGAAATTGAGAACAGAGAGAATAAGTATGTGGAAGATATTCACAAAAAATAAAATAATTTTAAAAAATCGGTTTCTTCAGTGTTTGTTTAAAATACAAGTTTAACCATCAGCAAAGCATTAATATTCATATGCCAAGATCTCACTTTTAACTTTATACAATGCCCTCAACTCTTCAATGGAAAAATCCCACACATCCACATTCCAAGATCAGGCAGTTCCATTATCTATACCTCAGCTGCCCACACCAGTAGCAAACCACTCCTCGGTTCACCAAAGGAATTCCCCTGCTCTCTTACTTTTTCTTTTTGATCATCCTGTGTGGGGCCAAATTTCCCCCTTTCTTCTCAAATCCAATCCCTGAAGAGTCTGGAATTCTTTCCTGGTAAAATCTGCATCCACAAACTCCTCTGCAAGCTTTACTGTTTCCTCCAGTGTCCTTAGCTGGTGCTTCTGACCCAAACGTGTGCGCTTTAGGGGAGGCACTGGAGAAATTGCTCAATATTATCATATCTATTATTTCCCCTGCACTTCAGGTACTCAGCCTTAGTCAATGAGTTGCCCAGTCAGTTAATTTTTGCCCAAACACCTTAGGTTGCATGCCTCCACTCTATCTAGTGGCCTGAAATTTGTGTCTGTATTTTATGACTGAAAGAACAACACTGTCCAGGACAGCCGCTTTTACCCTATGATAGGCCTGGGCCATGTTCCTTGCTCAGGGCCATATAGGCTGCATGGGCTTCTCCTGCCAAATAAGGTGCCACTTGGAGGGCTCACGACTCTTATCCCATCTGGCTCTCATTGCTACCCTCTCAAAAGTTATTAAAAATGCATCAGGGTCATCTGCTGAGCCCATCTTACACAGGCTCACCCTATATCCTACTGCTGCTGTTCCCAGTCATGAGACTCAGACTCCATTGGTATTACAGTTGATGCTGCACCTGTGTCTGTTCCTTAATGAACTCTTGCAGACTCTTCTGCTGCTCAGCCTGCCATGCAAGGAGGCACTGTCATTCCAGCTGGTGGGATTCCTGGAACGAATGCATGGTCTTCTGCATCTCTTTTGGTTAGGGTGACCAGATGTCCTGATTTTATAGGGACAGTCCCGATATTTGGGGCTTTGTCTTACATAGGCACCTATTACCCCCCACCCCCTGTCCTGATTTTTCACACTTGCTTTCTGGTCACCTTACTTTTTCTTGCTCTACCAGCCACTGTAGGGTCTGCTCCATTGCACTGGCTTCCGCCATCTGGTTCTCTGTCGCCACCAATGGGGAAATCACAATCCTGATCAAGCCCCCATGTGTTACAAGGTGCAGCTCCGCTGTCTTCTTCCCCACAGAAACTGCATTGACTCCACCAGGTGTGCACTCAGTGACTTTATTTCAAGTTCCCTCCACCAATATTGCTACTAGTCCTCATGCAACAGTCTAGTTACAATATCTACAGTGCTTTTGGTCCTCTACTCAAGACCTGAAGGGAACAGAGATCTCCCTTTTCTGAGGCCTCTGTGACTGGGCTCACCAAAAAGGAAAGACTAGAATATGATTTCAGGGGATCATATCAACACTTGCTGGAGAGTTTAGCCTTTTTCATGTTATCATTTAATCTGGATAGTCTTATTGTGATGCTATTGTTAATTTATACCTTTTGGCTGCTTATAAACTACACAAAAATACTTATTTTTTACAAGAGTAACTTTTAATAGCCAATGTTTGCTGGAAGTTTCAGAATAAACTCAAGGTGTTAAAAACAGTGGGGGGGGGAGGGTTGGGTAGGTGGGCGGATTATGTAGAGATTGCATCCAGATTTCTCAAAGTGCTTTACAAAGGGTAAGTCTATGTATCTCCATTTTATAGATAGGAGACACTAACATTCTTAGTTCCTCTTATAGCACTTAGTCAAACAAATCTGGAGACTCAGTCAGTGGACTGGGTCAAGGAGAACAGTCATTGTCTTAGGATCAGGGGAAGAAAAAAGATGGAAGCCAAAAGCAAAACCCTAATCTTCAAGTACTCCCTGGAGGGGAAGAAAAACATGGGGTGATCCCAAAAGGAGAACTGACATTCTTACATGACTGAGGTATGCAAGATCAAGAGACCTTGCCTAAACTGTGCCTAAAATGTTTCAAGACCCTAGGGATAAGCTTTAAAACTATATGAAATGTTTTTCATATATGGGTGTTCATATGATCAGGAGTATAGTTGTGGCCTTTCAACTAATATTTCATTCTATTTTAATTATGTGTCTTGTCTTCATTCTGATATGTCTTCAGCAAAAGACCATTACAACTATGAGGTCAAGGCAGGGTGCAGGAACAAAAGTGAAGCACCAATCTAAATAAGGCAAATCAATATTTTAGCACAGGGATTTTATTACTCATTAGTCCACAGCTGTTGTGTTAAATGGTACTTTTGATTATTGCTTCTTGAGGGCTTAAAAACACCTATAAAAATGTCTGGTTCTTAAAAGCTGCAAAGGTTGAAGAGCAGAGAAATGTTGAGAGGACCCTGCTGCTTGCCGGCAATTCATTTTAAGCAAAAAGGTTTAGCAGATCACAGACTGCTGCAACTTTCCTATTTACTGGGCTGTAATTGCCATCATCCAGCAGTAGAAAGCATACATCTGGCTATCACTGCCAAGAGAGAGCTTTTTAAGATCACGTTGCCACCAACACGGCTGGGCAAATAGAGGGTTGTCACTATATGGCTCCCAATATTGTGGGATAATCAAAAGCAATTCTTACTGTAGACTACTTTTTAAAATTTCAATTACCTTCTCTTCTTTGAGCACATTACATTTTTACAACAAAACTGAAATACTCTATGACGGACCTATAACAATGTTGATGAATGAGTGAAGAGTAAGACACAGCTAAATAGATTTCTCAACCTAGTTACAATATTCTATGAAGAAGGCACAGTCCTGAGTGTATTTGTCTCACCAGGCATGTAACAGGAATGAAAGAATGTGTATTGTTCAATATCCAAAACATGGATTTTCAAAAACTAATCACAAAAGCAAATCTTTTCCAGTGTCTTTAAACAGATACCGATTTCAGTGTAACACAATCACATCATATGTGCATGATTTAAAGTTGTATGTGGTACTATGAATAACCACCGCTCCTGCCACTGAAGTACGAAATGAGATACTTCCCTATAATTTTGCATAGCTGAAATTTTAAACTCAAACACAAAGTGAGCTGTTGCTAAAACTTTGGGAGGAGACTAATACACAAACCTGAGTTGTGCTCTGCTCACTGTGACATTAAGAATAATTAGAAGTGGATGCATTTTATCATAAAAGAAAAGCTAATATAATTTGCATATATTCTGCCAAGTCTGAGAAATTGAATGGAGGCCCTTTACTAAATGAGGATTTTGGAGCTCGCTTGTTAATGTACAGAAGCAATACTGTGACATGCCAAGACACAAGTCTGTAATGCACAGAATCCCTAACCCTCTCTCTCACAGCTAGAACCAATAGAACAAGATCAGGAGCACATTAAGTAATTCACTCTGGCACTTGACACATCCTACCAGAAAGCCAACCATTCAGTCATCAAAACATCCCACTTACTTAACAAAAGAATTTACAACTAATTGGAATATTTGACTCTCAAAAAATCTCATGTGTGTAGTCACTCAAATATGTTTTAAAATGACCATTCAAGAGAAAAAGACAAAAGTGCATGGAGCCTAATGGAGGTGGTGTTCCAATAAAGGCAGAGCAGAACTGAATACAGTTCGTTTGAGAATACTTTGGGTGAAATCACAAGATGGGAGTATCACAGGGTAGGATTCCCTCACCCTTGATTCCTTGCTACAAACAGTTTTCATGCACACCAGTGGCAAGTTCAACACTGAGTGATTTATTTACAATGTGCTTTATAAATATTTATTCCGCACAGCATAAGGCTTCTCCCCAAGTCTTTACCTACTATTAAACATAGGACAAAAGGACGAGTGATCTCATCTCTCTGAAATCCAGAGATCTTTTGCCCTTCCTTCCAGCCTTCCCCACCTTTCTACTGTCTCTTCCAGTCTCTCTTTTAACCATCCTCAACTGAGGCGCTATATCCCCTTGTTGATTAGTAAAGCACCTGGTACTTAATCAAGTCATCACTTTGACTCATGTGGGGATGCTGACCAAATGCACAGAGCAGTCATACAGACTTAGGGCTTGTCTACACTTAAAACACTGCAGCTGCATCGCTTCAGGGAAGAAGGGAGGGCTTCTCTAATTGGCACACGTACTCCATCTCCCCAAGAGGCAGAAGCTAGGTTGACAAGAGAATTTTTCCATCTGCCTAGAGCGGTCTACACCAGGGGTTAGGTTGCTTTAAGTTCATCATCCAGGATGTGGATTTCTCACATCCCTGAGCAACATAGTTACACCAAACCTAATTTCCTAATGTAGGCCAGGCCTTAGGCTACTCTCACTCTGTCACATAGAAGTTGTCTAATAAAGGTGATCTCTTTTAGAGGTTTCTCTCATTTTCATTTATATAAGGAGCTGGTGTATATCTGACATACCAGGTGTCACTGCACACGCGTGGATATACACCCCTTCTCCCTAATTAATCAAAGTCATTTCTCCCAATCAGACAAGCTGAAAATTTGTTTCTAGTTTCAACTGCAAAAAGTTTTGGGGGGAAAAATGTAATGTTCAGAAGTGCAGTAAATTTTCTTTCATGATTGTGTTTTTGTATGAAGGCCCATTAAAAATTATCAGAGACTTGAGAGTACAGAACTAAAAAGAGAAAATTGCTGTCAATTAACTAATAAAATATACACATTTGAGTGTGAGTAACAGTTCTTAGTGGGTTGTGTACTTTTCATGGGATATGGGGTGGGGGGGGGGTCATCAGAGTTCCAGAGTCGCCCAAATCCTGCCCCCTTGAAAAGGGAGTTTCATAAAAATCCTAATACTGAACAGCTGAATTTAGCCCATGTGCAGTCTTTTCCTACTCAAAACAAAGATCTGATTTTAAAATAAACATTAAACCATACAGTTCAGAGCCTAGATGTTCAATGTAGTTTGAACTGTAATTTCCCAGATTTCAGTTTATTATAAATGATGGTCAGGTCACAAATTCATTAGTTCTGGCTTGAAGATAGACATGAATTTGGTATTCTACAACTCAACATATTTCTTTGTTTTAGAGTAACTGCAGAAAAACAAGGACTTTTCTGAATAATATACCTCCAGTGGAACAATGCACAAAACCAATGGTTCCAACAGGGATAGGAGCCAGGAAAAAAAAAGTATGGGAAACTGATCAACCTAGCATCATATCTATGGGATAGTTTTCAATTTCAACAAATGAAATCCAAATATATTCTTACATTAAGTTGCCAAAATTACACACAAACACAAATGCATAGGAATATTTGTATTTAACAAGAATATCAATCAGGAACCTGAGACAGTGCCAATAATGTATCTTATATTCACAGTTCCACTCATAATAAATCATTGGACTTCTGTGTCTATAGTATTGTTTCAGTCCTCATCTATTCATAAGTACCATACTATTACAAATTCATTCCAGCAAGTTATCACCACTGAGCAACTAATGTAACATCAACGCAAACGTTTTTTGCCATTCTGCAGAACTGGAAGAAGCTCTCATTTAACATTGTGTATGCTCTACATGGAGCAATTACTATTTAAAGAAAAAGTTCAATACCCCTTCTACTACTATATGGGATATGTGCACTCTACAGATTATAAAATGTCACTACAAAAAGTATTGTTTGTGTTAACAGCTCTAGTCTTTCAAACTAATTATCCTGCACATCAGTCTCGCAGGACAATAAGCACAGGCCACAGGTGGCAGAACAATCCATTACAAATGCACAACAGAGGTCAGAAGTTAGAACTTGGACACAAATCATTGTTCTGTAATAATGCACAAGTTTTATTGCTTAACTAGATGGTTCCAGCAATATATAGCTATCCCATGATCCATTAAGATTGTTGTGGCATGTATGTGAACCCCTAGATTAAACACAACTAGGAACAAATGTTTGTGCTTATGTATACACTAGAGTTTATAATCATGTTAGACAACACATGGTAAGGAAAGAGCAAAGACCCTACTATCAATAATCCCCTATAGTAATAACACTCTTATGCAAGCTACTCTTATACTACACCATTCAGTTTCCTTCCACCATAATGTTACTTCTTCAGGCACAACAATGATGCTCTTACATACATGAATACATATACAGTGTATTTTATCCCCTCAGTATGGAGTATATCCATAGCATAACAGTATAAATTAAATATTGAGAAATATTTAGATACCGTGGTGATAGGGACAATGCAAGTATTTAAAATACATATTATACTATCCTTTTCAGAATTAAACATTCTAAAACCAACAGGTTTTAAGTAATGCCACCTAGTTTGAATATTTGTATCAGTACTTTCCATAATTCTGGTGTTAAATGTTAATTACCAGAACCTCCTAACTCCCATAGTCTAGGCCAATCCCTTCCCTTCTTTAATGGATTCTATTTTGTTTGTCATGTGAACATCAACATCCCCAAAGTGATATTTCAGGAACATTTGTACTCATATTAGCCTTAAAGCTGGTATGACTCTTCAGCCTCCATTGTTAGCCCATATGTCTTAATAATTTATAAACATATTATCCAGGTAAAATCCAGAATCTGCAAGAAGGTGATAAAACCAAGCTGCTTGTATCCTACCTGAAATATGGTTTCCCAGCCCTAACTTGGACTATATCCAGTGTCTACCTTATGAGAATCCAAGGACCATATCCAGTGTCTATGTAATGAGACTCCCAGGATGGGGTTAAGTTAACACTAGGTCTGGTGTTTTGATCACCTACTGCACCATAGAGTGAATTTGTTAAATTCCCCACCACAGCAGTGCTGAGTGCTTAGCGACTCCAACATCCACATAGATTACAATTTTTTCCTGAGATAGCTCAAGAATTCATGGCCATTATGACAACCTTTGTGGTCTAACTCATAGCTTGTTTGCATTGAGATTGATGGCTAGACAAGTGAACACCATGTCCATGCTACTAACCAACCATTACTTCCCACACTTTGGGGCTCACTTGCCTGTTTCAGGAGCGGGGGAGAGAGTAGGAGCTGTTTTGATAATTTGTACTCAGAAGTTAATGGAACCAGAGCATTTTCAGAGGGCTCTGAGTGAGAATATTGTTCCTCCAAAAACCAGATGATGGGGCGTTACAGTGATCTTCTGTCCCTGACTATCAGTGAGGTCACCCTAGGTCTAGGAGCTTTCTTCACCTGTTTCATTCTCTCAGCTTCCTTGGTTAACAGATGATCTGCAACAGATAAAGCAGGTGGAAGGGAAGCTGCAGTACCCATGGATGAAGAATCAATAGATCTAGTTCTAGAGGTAAATGGCTTGGCTCCAATGGTGGTGTTAGGCACCTGCAACGACTGCAATCCAAGGCAGCACGGGGCTCCTGAAAGCCAGATCCAGCCCACTGGGCATCTGCTGCTCTGTCCTGCTCAGTGCCTCCTGGGGCTCAAAATGGCGTTCTCTGCACAACGTGACTCCACATGAATCAGACGTGTGAGGTCACCGGGTCGAGGCCCTGGAAATTAGCTTTGCAGGAGACCTCCAGGGAGGGGGGGGGGGGGACCACACACTGCCATTGCTGGGGTCATCCAAAATGTCTCCATTCAATGGCTGGTCTAAGTCCTTCTTGTTTAGGACAATGTCAGGTTACTTTGCCAGTAGAACCTGTAGTAAAGATTCTGTGGCAACAGGCCACATCAGCTCCACTGTTCTTCCTCACCTAGAAGCACGGCTAGAGGAAGAAAAATGTAAGCGGCCATCATCTTCCCTAACATAGATAAGTTGTTTGAGGAAAAGAAAAAGGGGAAAAGAGTTAGCATCAGCTCCCTCTTCTTGGGTCAGTTACCACATTGGTGGATTCTGTTAAAAATCATACTCTACAGCATTTCCTACTGCTGTAAAAACCCAGGAGGTTATACACCGTGACTCTTGTTGAGAATACAATACTGCATTTTCCTACAAAGCCACTGTATTAATAAGAGAGTAAAGAATTAGAAACTAAGTGCTTTGGGATATATCAAAATATGAATAGTGTTGTATAATCAAATTTCTATTCCATGGTTAAGTGATTTTAAATCACCTTTTATTAAACAAGTTTCTATAGGTTGGTTTTTTTTAAATAAAAAGAAACCCTAAAACTCTGAATAGCTACCATTTGAAACTTGGCAGGTGCATTTATCCAGAACTTTTTCAAACATTAGAGAGAGCTTACATGAACATCTTTATCTGTTTCACATTAAATATCTAAACAAAAATCCTGTAGAATCTGTTTTTTATATCTAGAAATCATGCTGCAATACAAAATGAACGGCCCTGAATTTTGAAAGGAGAGAAACAATCAGTGGAGAAGGAAGGAGGGCTTTTAAAAAGACAAAATGTCCTAACTTAACTAGTTCCTATAATTTGGGTCTTTAAAGAAGAGTACAAATTGGGAGAGTTAAGTGAAACAAATCAGACACTATAAGACAGATCCTCACCTAGTGTAGTTCAGCATGGTTCCATTAGCTTTGAAGGAGCTATGACAGTTTATGATGGCTGGGGATCTGGCCCTGTTATTTTAAGTCTAAAAATACATGTTCTAGACTTTTTTGATGATCACAAACAGATAAAAACACAAAGGTGTACTGATGAATAACTGAATTTTAAGGGGTGATCTTGAGAGATGCAGGGATTCCCCATAATAGGTCTTGACACCCTGAGAACCCTTAGCTCCCATTGTCTTAAGAAGATTCTCAGTACTTCTTTGGAAAAGATTAGTATTGTATCATGATCAGTGGAACTGAAGTCAGAGAGCCCATATATGCTGGAGGGACTGTTAGGGACAGGACACCAAGGGAACATGTGGAGTTGTTAAGCTAGAAGTAGTACAGCTACATGGACAGAACAGTGCATAGGGTTTAATAAAGTTACATCAACTGAACTTAACCTTAATTCGGCATCACTCTTTGCTAGTGAAACAATCAGCACTCTTCAGATTGTGCCCTTGATGGACTAGAGAATTCTGAGTAAGCGCTGTATCTTTTTGAAGCTGGGTTCCTGTAAAATTTTACACATTTCAACTATTCCAAACACAGCATACCAATTATAATTTTAAACCTAGACCTAACTTGGGTCCCTCATTCATAGTTCTGCAGGCCAAATTTATTGCACACACCAGGGGCTCATTCCATTCCTCCATTTCACCCCTCTATTTCAGGGATGTCCTACAACTCCCCCTTCCCCCTCCCTTACACCTGGAGCTCTGGCTCCACAACATTCTCCACTCCACCACATGGCAAAGTTTCCCCAATCTTCACCCCACACACACACCCTGTTATGGGTTCTCTGGGCCCCTATTCCCCCCATATGAGAGTCCCCTACTCTCCACACATGGCAGCAGTTCTGTGTGTACTCCCATCTCATTTCCCCCATATCCTCCATTCCCTCCTTGCCCCTAGGCTGTGTGTGCCCTCATTCTCCCCCCTACGACAGCATTTAGTGCCCTTATTCCCTCCTCTCTAGGGCTCTGAGCCCCCCCCTCCTCCCAGGTCCTATATTCTGCCCCATGGAAGGGGCCCTCATTCCCTTCTTGTCTCCCATGCCCCTCATTTCCCTATCCCTCCAATCTCTTTTCCCCACCACCAGGGGTTCTGTGCACTCCCCAATTCCCAGGTTCACCATTTTCTACCCCATGGCAGGGAGTCAGTCTGCCCTTTTCCCACTCCCCACATACCATGATCCCCCATTCTCCCTAGCCTATGCCAGGTGTGTGCACATGCCTATTCTCCCCATTTCCTCATCATCATCATCCTTCTTTCTGTCTGAGAGATAAGTCATTCAGAGTGTCACGACATGTTAAACTCTGCTGGGAAGATAGGCAGAGATGAGATAAGAACATAAGAATGGCCGTACTGGGTCAGACCAAAGGTCCATCCAGCCCAGTATCCTGTCTACCGACAGTGGCCAGTTCCAGGTGCCCCAGAGGGTGTGAACCTAACAGGTAATGATCAAGTGATCTCTCTCCTGCCATCCATCACCACCCTCTGACAAACAGAGGCTTAGGACACTATTCCTTATCCATCCTGGCTAATAGCCATTAATGGACTGAACCTCTATGAATTTATCCAGTGCTCTTTTAAACCCTGTCATAGTCCTAGCCTTCACAACCTCCTCAGGCAAGGAGTTCCACAGGTTGACTGTGCACTGTGTGAAGAAGAATTTCCTTTTATTTGTTTTAAACCTGCTGCCCATTAACTTCATTTGGTGGCCCCTAGTTCTTATATTATGGGAACAAGTAAATAACTTTTCCTTATTCACTTTCTCCACACCACTCATGATTTTATATATCTCTATCATATCCCCCCTTAGTCTCCTCTTTTCCAAGCTGAAAAGTCCTAGATAACAGATAATACTTAATCCAGCCATGAGAACAGGGGACCTGACTAAAGGGCCTCTTGCGGTCCCTTCCAGTCCTACAATTCTATGATTGTTATGCTAGAGCAGGGGTAGGCAAACTTTTTGGCCTGAGGGCCGCATCGGAAATTGTATGGAGGTCCGGTTAGGGGAGGGGGTCATGACCCGGCCCCCACCTCCTATCCGCCCCCCGGGGCTTCTTCCCCATCCAAACCCCCGTTCCCTGACAGCCCCCCCCCTGGACCCCTGCCCCATCCACAGGCCCCCCCCCCGGGACCCTTGCCCCATACACACAGACACCTGCTCCCTGTCCCCTGACTGCCCCCTGACCACCCTATCCAACCCCTCCTCTCATTCCTGACAGGCCCCCTGGGACTCCTGCCCCATCCAACCACCCCTTCTCCCTGTCCCGACTGCTCCCAGAACCCCTGCCCCTGACTGCCCCATCCAACCCTCCCTCTCCCTCCTGACTGCCCCCGCCCCGGGACCCCTGACCCATCCACCCCCCGCCCCCGCTCTCTGTCCCCTGACCACCACCCCGAACTCCCCTGCCCTCTATCCACCCCCCCCCCTTCTCCCTGTCCCCCGACTGCCCCCGGAACCCCTGCCCCCTGACCACCGCCCCGAACTCTCCTGCCCTCTATCCAACTCCCCCGCTCCATGCCCCCTTACCGCACTACCTGGAGCATGGCTGGCTGGCAGTGCTACAGCCACGCGCCCAGCTGGAGCCGGGTCACACCACCGCACAGCACAGAGCACCGGGTCAAGTCGGGATCTGCAGCTGCGCTGCCCCAGGTGCTCCCAGCCCTGCTACCTAGAGCATTGCGCCGGTGGCACGGCCTGCTGAGGGTGCGGGGGGGGGGGAGGGGAACAGCAGGGGAGGGGCCGGGGGCTAGCCTCCCAGGCCGGGCAGGAGGGGCCCACGGGCCGTAGTTTGCCCACCTCTGTGCTTGAGGGTGTTAATGGCGGTGATCAAAAGGTTATTTGATCTATAGACAATTGCCCCCATTTTCACCCTTTTGGTATTCTGATTTCCCCCAAAATCAATAGGGTTCTGGTCACTGATGTTTAGAATATTCTCTGAAGCTCTGGAATAGTTCTGATGTGTCATTTAAGAGGTATCATGTTACGTACATTGAGAGCAGTAAAGAGAAAAATGCCATTAAGTTGAGCATAAGGACTTCACAAGATCAGCCAATTATTTGTCCAATAATTCTGGGCATCTAATCTTACAATTTACTAGAGAGATTTTAGAAAGAGGGTGAGAGATTATTTTGGGCCCAGCGGCATTAGTAATATTTTAAAGCTATGGTATGCACATGATTCTACTTTCAGTATAGTCAACAATAGCAAGACTCCCATTTACTTCAATAGAAGCAGCATCAACCTCTATACGCATCACTTCAAGAATTTTTCGTGTAGAGTACACACATTCTTTTACACTCTAAACTGAATTTGCTATTCTGTATAGAGTTCCAAATACAGAGCTCCAAATAGCATTATAGGTTTAGAGGACTGTATTTGGGGAGAAAATAATCACCACTTTAATGGATTGCAAGCTGCAATGCACAGCAGTCAAACAATACATATATTAAACTGTCACTGCAATGTTGCATAAACCAAACCTGTGTGGTCTAACAAATACAAATGGAACTACACACATTTAGGTCACTGCAGATGTGAAAAAAGGAGCTCTCTCATCTGTTTATTAATGCATTATTAAGACTACATGGTGTCTGAGTTTAGCAAGATGTTTAATTTCTCTTTACTTAAAGAATTTGTGATTGATAAGCAATTTATCTATTTATTGCTTATGTTTTTATTAAACATTTTTTTCAGTAAGCAATGTATTTCTGCCTCAAGATGTTTGCAAAATAGCAATACATTTCTCTTTTCCTTGTCATATAGATGGCACTTAAATTGTCACTATATAATTTCACAGATTTCATTTCTAGTTTTAGTGTATTTACCTCTTTTTTGATGGAAGAGATAAGCTATTCAAATTAATTCTATTTCACATTGTCCCATGGATATTCTTCCGCTTGAACTTGCAACCTCTGGTCACAAAAAGTTTGCAAGCTAGAGAGAAATTCTGTATAAGTAGACTATGAAGAATATAGGAGCACATTATTTCAAGGAGCAGGAGACTTCATTAAAAATCACAGAACTCCAATACTAAAAACAAGCTATTTCAAATAAAGGGATAAGAGCTTGTGACACTTCCTAGAGGTACTCAAGGCTCTGAGGCACCTCACTGCCACCTGCCCATAGCATGAGGAAGCCTTGTCTATGCCTGCCAACTTAGGTCTGCTTCCCAATCCCACCAACACAAATACTCCCCTCCAGGCCTGCTCTTTCTCTACAGATTAGCAATATGCACAGTCTAACCCTTGAGCCTTCTGAGCATCTCCTTGGAGTGACCAGTCCCTGGTCCACTGGACACTCAGAATTCAGACCCCCTGAAATAAGCATCTACCCCCAAAGAAGCAGTATACACCAGCGTACCAGTTTCACCTCAGGATCACTGCTCTATTTAACACACAGGACTTAGATGTGTTTATGGTGAAAACAAACATTTATTTAACAAAATGTAGAGATTTAAATGATAGCAAATAAAAATATTGGAAACCAATGGCTACATGTAAAATAAAATCATAACGTACACCCTAGAATTTAGACTTACTAGTTATTGTCATGTGCTATATAATGATGCTCACCAGCATTTTTCAGCCAGGTTGGCTATCAAACAAGCCACATTCTCCACTTGTCTCCTCAGTGTCTCACTCCTTGCAAATCCAGGTATACCCAAATAGTCATTTAATCTTTATACATAAACTGGAACCCCTCCTGCTAGGTGTTCCTTTCTGTAGATTTCGAGATCTCTTGTCAACTTTGTAACCTTGATTAGTTGGTGGCTCCATATGTAAACAGACTTGCATTGTAAGCCACAAAGCACACACTGACAAGCCAGAGGGAAATAAGCATCTCCACCCCCTGCCTGAACAGAACCTGTTTATCTTTGGTGAACCATCTTCACTTATATACCTTAAGAACAGTTTTCAGTATAGCTATGTAACTCCTTAAATATCATCCATCCATACATCTCTCAATGATTAGAACTACCAGTGCATTACTGGCAGTTCGTAGAGACCTCACATGCCACCCTTTGATGTGCTATTATGCAGACATCAAACCTAGGAGACTTCTGTAAACCCCTATGCACTCCTTATGCCCTCTACCAGTTGGTACCAAGGGGTCCCCAGGTCACAGATAGCTTTTAGGAAAGTAATTTGATAGCACTAATTGAGTTTTACACAGTACATACCTAAAAGTGGAGTAATCTGGATGTTTTGGCACTAACCGGAGTTTCAGTTTCAGACTAGTTCAGCGCAATGATTCTACCGTCATCACAAAAAAAAAAAAGCAGCATGCTCTTGTGCCAGATGATCTTGATACTTCAGTGTGCTTTGACTGAAAGCGAAAGGAGTTTATCTTATGCAATCATTACTAATACAAGACATGAGCCAAACAAAGACTCAATTCCAAACCCTCTCAAAGGATACATTCAGTTTCAAGTCCTCAGATTGATCCAAATGCACATTCGCAGTTTTGGTTTTATCTTATAGGCAGACTAGGAAGGGACTTCTTTTCTGGTTATTAGTTCAAATGTGGCCAAAACCTTGAAACAGTCATTCTTGTAATATTTCAGACAAAACTAGGTATCTCAAAAGCACATCTGATCAAGATGAAGGAAATCTCATAAAAACCATATGATTTAGAAAGATTTCCAGCACTTTAGGGTCCAAACATGAAAACTAGTACTAATGGCTATCATGGGGATTTGAGAATTGCATTGGAAGATTTAGAAGGTGTAGAAACCAAAAGGAAAGCTGTATGCAATTTTCCATCTATGACTAATTATACTTGAATTATTGTTAATTTTATGCTATATAAATCACCAAATTTAAAGGTAAGAAATAAAATGAATTATTCTACATTTGGTTATTTAGCATTTTTAGAATATCCTATGTGAGAATACACAACAGCATAGAAATGGTGTATACACAGAGATGCATTATCCATCAAGCTAAAATACATTTCTGGAAGAAAGACAGATATAAATCTCCCTAGTTTATGACTTAATCTCAAGCAAGTGTCTCTGAAGAAATGCATCTATGATAGATTAAACATGAGACGTAATCTATAAATACAATTATGTAAACTGCAGCAACAAGAGAAGTAATCTATAAATACAATTATGTAAACTGCAGCAACAATAATATCTTTCAGTATTAGCAATAAAAATCTTAAAATATCATGCTTCTGGAAGTTTTCTAATACTTAGAACAGAATTGTTATCTTGAAGGGTCCCCATAGGGATTACACCACACAACAAAATAGAGAAATGGAAGATACCACATAAATGATAAAGATACTTTTCTACTATGTTACAGCCATTTACCTTATAAGGTGGGTTAGAGGACAATCTTTATCCACCTAGATAGGTGATGGGTTCTACTGTTTTTTGTGCATTCTGACAGAATACATAAACAATGAGTACCTAGTCCATAAACTCTCCCAGCAAATACATTAATGGGAAGGGGAAAAAAAAAACTATTTAAGGTCAACTGAACCCAATAAAACAGGGCCAGATATTGAAGTCTAACGTGACACCTTAGCCTTCCTTAATGTTTATTTTTAGACCCTCATTAGATCCTCTTTGTTTGGATTCCACTTCTTGAATGATTAATCTCTGGAGAAAAATTAATATTTAAAGCACCCAGACTCCTTTCCCCAAATCACTAAGCTCTGATTTTGCTAGCTTACCATCCAAATTATTTTCCTTTTTCCAGAGTGTAAGCTACCAAACTGAATATATTCTCAGAGGAAAAAAGAATGTGAATGAGTAGATCCTTAGAAAGGAAAGGATCTCAGTTCAAAGGATGTACTTTTAGATATTTCCAATTTAATGTAGGTATGTACATCCACTTTCCTCAATAGTATTCAAGATAGTAGACACTCCTAATCTTTGGTCATCCTAAACCAGTTCAAGTTTAAACCTTGCTGGGCCACTGATTAATTAGAAAACCAAAAAAACAAACAATACCAGTGAGGCAGAATGACTGTCCAGCAAGAACAAGGCCAGGTGTAAGATGTGCATTTCACTCATCTTTCTAACTGAAACCACAACCTCATTTGTAGGTACTGAAAACCCCTTTTATAAGTGATGGATCTCCTACATCATCATCATCATTTTTTATTACAGTAGCACGTAAGAGCCCTAGTCACAGACCAGGACCCCATTGTGACAGTGTACCCCATAAAGCTTTATGGGGAGAGGCTTATAAATGTATACATGGTGTAACTGGAATATGTTTTATGCTACATGTGCCATGTAACATATCTCTGTGAAAGTTATGACCTACTGAATCTATTCCTCCTGTTTGTATGCATGTATCATTGTTGTAGTTGGAGTTATGAGTATTGGTTTTATATTTGCTGGTTTTGTACATAGCCTTTGTAAGAGCCTGGAATCATGTCTTGAGAAAGGTATGTGCATGTAAAGAGACCAATCAAGAAACCCTTACACAGACAATAGGAGGTGCAGACCCCAATCCACACCTGGGCCTGGTCAGGAATGCAACTGGCTGGACTGGTTAGGGTGCATGGACAGGTGACTTGCCCATGTGATCCCAAAACTCCAGGGTAAGATGATGCTACACAGGGAGTGGGGGAAAGGCTATAAAAGCCCTTGGAAGACCCCTCCATGTGGTCTTCAGCTGGCTAAAGGGAGAGGGTCTCCATCCTCCAAGGACATACCTGAGAGAGACTAAACAAAGGACAAAGACAATAGGGGGTGTGAGCGATTGCTGGACCCAGGCTAGTTCTACAGCCTGTAAAAGGAAAACACTGAAATCTGGTGAGGCTTTTATCTGTGTTAAGTTTGATTAGACATAGACGTGCGTGTTTTATTTTACTTAGCAATTCACTTTGTTCTGTCTGTCACTACTTGGAATCACTTAAATCCTACTTTCTGTACTTATTAAAATCACTTTTTACTTATTAAGTTACCTGGAGTACGAGTTGGTACCTGGGGGTGGGCAAACAGCTGTGCATATCTTTCTATCTTTGAAATACAGGGTAAACTCATAAATAGTTCACCTTCTATAAGCTTTATACAGGGTAAAACGGATTTAAGGGTTTGAACCTCATTGGGAGTTGGGCACCTGGGTGTCAAAGGCAAGCGCACTTCCTGAGCTGCTTCCAGGAGCCTTACAGTTGTGGGGGGACGTGGTTCAGACCTGGGTCTGTGTTTGCAGCAGATCAGTGGATCTGGCTCAAAACAGACAGGATTCCGGAGTCCCAAACTGGAAAAGGCAGGAAAGCAGGGGCAGAAGTAGCCTTGGCACACCAGGTGGCAGCACCAAGGTGGTGTCTGTGACCCCAACCCGTCACAGCATTGTGTTAGGTGCCGTGCAAACAGAACAAAAAGACAGCCCCTGCCACAAGTTTACAATCTAAGTCATCATGAACCCCTCTTTTATTGCCAAACAGTCTGGCACAAGTACATGACAATGCATTTTCTGAAACAAACATGCAATTAAAAGTTGACAAAGGAAAAAGACAATTTTAAAGGGAAAATCAAGACCACAAAACAAACCAACAGAAGATATCAGATAACTGAAGACATTCACTTTCTTAACATAGCCATTGCCTCTCACTTCTGTAGTGGTGCAATGGATTATCACCTTTTTTGTCTTAAAGCAAACTCCTCTTTGCCACAAAACAAAAAGAAAGAATTTAAAAAAAACCCAAATCAGCTCTTTATCAAAGCCGTACAAAAGTTTTGAAAGAATTGACACACAATGTGCTGTGAAAGTTTACAAAACATCCACAATTCCCCTCTTTTCCTTCACTTAACCTCCAAACACTCCCACCCACATTGCCCATCTCGACTGACTCCCAGCCCCAGTCCCCGCTCATCAGGCTTCTCATCCAAGCTCAGTACCTTCAGCTCTCCCAGCTCCTGTTCCAGTCTCCTTGCCCTACCAGTCTCAGATTCTTCCCTCCTTAGCTCCTCATGCCATCTCCATTCCCACCACCACCCACTGGCTCCAGTGCTTAATTTGTAATGAAAGAGGTGATGGGGTTAAGCAATTTTTTTACTTTCATAACTGATGCGGCAAGTCCAGGGGTTCCAGGGCTATGAACTGCCAAGCGTAGAGGTGCCAGGGCTCAGCCCTGGCAAGCCCAGGCACAAGCTCCCATATCCAACTCCAACAGTTGCCAGCAAGACCCAGTCTCTTCCACCCTGCCAGCCTCCCCTACCTGTATCTTTTCAGGCTCCTTGTCACAATCTACTCCCCCAGAACACCTTAAGAACGCCCTAGATCCAGCTCTTGTTCCTTCTGCCTTTGAATCAGACCCGTTCCTCCTTCTCACTGCCTGGGTACCAGCAGAAGGTGGGGGAAGAGAGTACTGGGAGCACAGGATAGAGGCTCCCTTCTTTCAGTTCCCATATTTGGCCATAACAGAGAAAGTCTGGCTTTGTCCCTCTAGCGTGCTCAGTCACTCTGTGGGGATGGTGCATGCACAGGCTGGTCAGCAGTAAGAGATGTGAGAGGCTTAAGCATGCCCAGAGAGGATGGAATCTTCAGAGATTTTAGCTGTTAAATTCTAGTAAGTCTGTACTATGAACCGCATTAGAACTTTACCAAATCTGAGTATATTTTCATGGGCACAACCAAAGGGCACATCTCTGACACTAAGGCCACCCTTTGGCAAATCATACAACTGTAGGACAGAAAGGGACTTCAGTAGATCATGTAATCCAGCTCCCTGCATCCAAGGCAGAACTATGTAATAACTAGATCATTCCTGACAGGTGTTTATATAACCTGTTCTTAAACACCTCCAATGATGGAGATTCTACAACCTCCATAAGCAATTTGTTAAAGTGCTGACAGTTATGAATTTTTTCCAATGTCCAACATAAACCTCCCTTGCTATAATTTAAGTCTGTTGCTTCTTGTCCTATCCCTAGAGGTTATCTTCCCACAGAGGTCATGATTTCTAGAACTTTAATCCATTTTGTTGCTCTCCTCTGGACTTTCTCTAATTTATCCACATCTTTCCTGAATTATGACACCCAGAACTGGACAAAATTGAGGCCTTATCACTGCATAATAGAGCGGAAGAATTACTTCTCATGTCTTGGCCACAACATGCCTACTAATACATCTCAGAATAATGTTTGCTTTTTTTTTTGCAACAGTGTTATACTGTTGACTTATTTAGCTTATGATCCACTGTAACCCCAGATCCTTTTCTGCAGTACTCCTTCCTTCATGGTCATTTCTCGTTTTATATGTGTGCAATTGATTGTTCCATCTGAAGTGGAGTACCTTGTATTTGTGCTTACTGAATTTCATCCTATTTACTTCAGACCATTTCTTCAGTTTGTTAAGATATTTTGAATTTTAATCCTAGTCTCAAAAGCACTTGCACCCTGTCTCATCTTGGTATTGTCCACAAATTTTATAAGTATACTCTCTATGCCATTATCTAAATCATTTATGAAGGTATTAAACAGAACCTGACCCAAGATCAATCCTTGCAGGACCCCACAGTTTTCCAGCCATTTATGCACCCCACCTCATAGTAGTTCCATCTAAGTTGTATTTCCCCAGTTTATTAGAAGGTAATGCAAGACAGTATCAAAAGCCCCACTAAAGTCAAGATATACCGCATTTACCGCTTTCCCTCTCCCCTTCCCCTCCATCCACAAGGCTTATTGCCCTGTCAAAGAAAGCTATTAGGCGGATTTGTTCTTGACAAATCCATGCTGACTATTACTTAGCACCATATTATCCTCTAGGTGTATGCAACTTGATTATTTGCTCTATTCTCTGTCCGGGTATTGAAGCTAAAGCTGACTGATCTGTAATTCCCCAAGTTTTCCTTATTCCCACTGAGGCACGGTGACATGCACTTAATAATATCTCTTTGAAAAACTTCCAACTCCCTCAAACTGTTTTTCCCCCTTAGAGTTGCTTCCCATGGGATCTTACCTACCAACTCCCTGAGTTTGCTGAAGTCTCTCTTCTTGAAATAGATTATCTTTATTGTGCTGTTTTCCCTCCTACCATTCTTTAGAATTCTATCATTTCATGATCACTTTCACCAAGTTCACTTCCACTTTCAAATTCTCCACTAGTTCCTCCCTATGTGTCAAAAATCAAATCTAGAAGAGCCTCCCCCCAGTAGCTTTCTCCGCCTTCTGAAATTAAAAAAACCCCGCCTCCAATGCATTTCAAGAACTTGTTGGATAATCTGTGCCCTGCTGTACTATTTTCCCCAACAGGTGTCTGGATAGTTCCCCATCACCACCAAGTCCTGTGCTTTGGATGATTTTGTTACAAAAAGCTTCATCCATCTCTTCTTCCTGGTTAGGCGGTCTATAGGGGACCCCTGCAATGACATCAACATTGGGTATTTTAGACCTTTTTCCTTACCCAGAAATTTTTGACAAGTCTGTCTCTTATTTCTATCTCAACCTCAGTGCAAGTGTATACATCTTTGATATACAAGGCAACACCTCCTCCTTCCCACCCCCCATCAAGTTAGGGTTGCCAGCTGTCCAGTTTTCAGCCGAACACCTGATCGAAAAGGGACCTTCCTCAGCCCGGTGAAAATGAGTACGTGGATGAGGGTGGGAGAGAGCGAGCGATTGAAGAAGGGAGGATGGAATGAGCGGGGCGGGGCCTCGGAGAAGGGGCGGCGCAAGGGTATTTGGTTTTGTTCGGTCAGAAAGTTGGCAACCTGCATTCTGCCTAAAAAGCTATACCCATCTATATATATTTTCCCAAGCCTCTGTGATGCCAACTATATCATAGTTGTGTTTATTCACTAGCATTTCTAGTTCTTTCTGTTTATTCCTCATAGATGTTTGCATACTAATGCAAAGAGTAAGATACTGATTTGATTTCCATTCGTATGTTCCCTCTTCTTTCCATTGCACCTGTTATAATGGCTCATGCTGCCCCCAGATTCTGATTTATCTCAGGTCTCTACTCCAAAGCATGGGGATACTAGATCTTTCCAAAGCAACAGTCCCTGGATTTTTTTTAACATAGAAAAACAATATAATTTTCCCTAGACTTGTTCTCCAAAATGGCTGAACCATTTTGGCTGACATTTTCGAGAACTATTCAGCCTGAAGCGGACACCTAGCATGGAAATTTTCAGCCTGAACTGTTGAACTTTGGCAAAGTTGTAAACAACTGAAAACACAGTCTTATAATGGGGAGTGTCAGACAGCATTCATAACAGACAGTGCTACCAGCCCCACCTATAAAAAAGTGCTAGATTTTGCTCTTAGAGTACACTAATGTAAATCTTTAGTAACTGCATTGACTTCAGTATAATTACTCCAATCAGAATTTTATATAAAGAATCTTCACAGAGACCCTGTGTATCTACACTGGCTCCCAGACATCAGAACTGGCTCCCAGCAATAGTGTTCCAATAGACGTACACTATCAAACTCCTCTGCTACTAATTGCCCCCAAAACCTCCTTTAAAGAGGGTTACCCAGCACACAGAAAATCAATACATCCTTTATCTTCATTTGCAGTACTTCCCACTGAGGCAAGGGAGACAAGACAATGGGACAGATCCTCAGCAGGTGTAAACTGGCAATGGGTAATGCTAGCAATTGCTGTGCGTTCTGGCAACTTCAGTGTCACTAAGACTATTTACACCACCTAGGGAACTGACTCAGTGTGCTTATCCCCAGCCTTGACCACTTCCCCCAAGTAACCAGAACCCTGGAACCATGATGGCCCGATACATCCAATCTTTAGAAGCAGATGACCCCCTTCCATGGTGGAGAGGCAAGCATCATGCACAGAAGGGTCCTTTCTCCTCAGTGTGTGGATCTAGGAAAAATATCTTGCCCTGTACCTTTGTTGAGAAATATTTAGTCTGGTTTTAAAATACACATGATCTTAAGTGTCCCCAGCTTTGAGTCAATGAACAATTAAAAGTGTTTAATCCCATTACTTATCTGTTTCTATGCTACTGCTTCCAAAGCAGCAGCTTTGAATCATATAAAGCAGTCATTAGAGAAAAGTATGCCATCTTAAAGCTAGAGAATGCATAAACACAACCACCACCAAGATTACAGCTAAAGCATCATTCAACACTAATCACTGCTGAGTTAGCATTTTTGCATACAAGCTCTTCTTCACCTAACCTCCTCAAGCTTTATGAAAGGTTTTTTAAGCCTAGCTATGTTGAATTAACAACAGTTTTTAAGCATTCAGGGATTATTTCCCTCAATAAATTTAATGCTAATAAGTATATAATATAGAATGCTTTAGTAGTAGCAAAATGAATATATAAATACCTTTGAGGGTTTGTTTTTTTTGTTGTAATTTCCCTTTAATCGGTTATTTTTAATTTAACAGGAAGTTATGATTACAGGTCTTTGAGAAATAAGCATTTCCACTATTACTACTGTTTTCCAGGGTTTATAAAGAAAATCATAAAAATTGTCAGTGGAAAACGGATTAATCAGAAAACCTTTGGGCCAGATTGAATCTCATCAACTGGTGCAAATTTGAGTAACTACACTGTCTTCATCTGACTGTTTAATTTAAGAACTAAGAGTACATGTGAAATGGATATCTACTCATTTCCCCACTACACCTTGACTTAGAGCTTTGAAATACTTTCACACCAAAATCTGAACCCAGGAAAACTAGTGATTTCAGATACAAAACTGGCAAGTTTCTCTAAGATTAGTTTCAAGTTTGCTTGGAGTTTTCTGATTTTTATGGAACAGAAAATCCTTAGTTACTTTATAGGGCTAAAAAGGTTTGATTTGCCTAACTAGCCAGTTTTACTCTAGTCTTATTCCCAAAGCTGAAATTTGATTCTAGTTTAACTTTCTTATTTTCAGATTTTAGTGGTTATAAATTGAATGCCAAATAACAGACTAGAACAACTATAAAGCATATTTTCAAGTTCCAAATAAGCATATCCATACAAGTTTACTAGTACTCTACTCCTGATGCTACAGTGACCTCTGACCCACTGTCCTAACTAGCCAAATGTGCAAAATTATGTATGGATGCTGAAGTGTGAGGATAAGAATTCAAACTTCCCCTTTTGTGAAACCACCAAGTTATTTTCCTTCCTCCCCTCCTAGGAGATTCACCAACACCCTCACTCAAAGCCTACTGAAGTTAATAGAAAAACATCTATTGAGATCAGGCCCCTGGGAAACTTGAAAGACCTACCCCTAAGTCTGAAAGTCTTCTCCTTTTAGAAATGCATACATTCATTCCCTTCTTGTCCATGTTCTTTGTAGCTATTGCTCAGATAAAGCATACAGGAGTCACACACGTTGTCCGCCACATACAATCAACTCTGAACTACCTCATAACCAAATTCCTTTTCAAATCTGGGGCTAAATTCTACTTACCTTATTCTCACAAGTTGACCAGATGAAATTAATGAGACTGCTTCCATGAACAGCATTTGGCCCAGAATCTATACCAAATTGGAATGCAGGCTTCTAGCCATTCAAAGACAATATATTGGGCCAGAATCACAGCTGTTGCAAATTGCTATTTCCCCACTAAACTGAATGAAGTGACTTCAGAATGTCAAAGGGTTAAACAAAAGCAGTGAGTAAAAGCATGACTTAAAAAAAAATTAAGAAACCCACACAGCTTAACTACGTGTGCACACTTAGTAGATGTTATCAACAGCCAAATACATACATAAAAAATTGAACGAGATGAGACCATGCGTTTACAAAATACACTTGAGATCATATCAGCACTCATATCATCAGCACCTTTCTTTCAAAGAGAGAGGTTTGGTTTTGTTTTTTGTCATTTGTGGAGTTTGGGGTTTTTCTTATTTTACAATTGTTTTAAAAGGCAAAGAAATAGTCACAAAAACCTAATCTCAGTTAAAAAGTTGTAATGGTTAAATTATATTTTTAAGATAGGAATAATGATACAATGTACTCTTTAAACATCAGGTTTTGCATAGCAGAAGAACAATTTGACCAACTGTAATCAAATGCTACAGGCAACCAATTTAAACACTTGTTAGGCTATGTACTCCCTCTTCAAAATTGCTTAAGTAATTAGTGAACTTCAGCCACCATACCTTCCAGAGGGTGGTATAAGTGCGGTTATAAATATCAACAGCATAAGGATTGTGGCTGTGTACAAATGGGGATATTCCGAAGCAGGGAGGAACATATTTCAGGTTATATTTTATACAGCTCTAAAATTTGCCAAAAAATAAAAATATAATGGAGTTAAAACCCTCATTTTACATGCTGTGCTAGGTGTATATATATACTTAAAGGTGTATATATATACTTAAAGAAGAAATGCAAAATCCCTTTTGCAGCTAACACGTAGCATATGCAGCAAGTCACAACAAAAATCTCTCCAGGAGCAGGCAACATTTAGTGGGTGAAAATGCAATTACCTCCAGCGATCATAAATGATTGCATTTGAGGCACAGGATGTTCCTATCTGCATTCATTCAGCCTCGTTTTCCCTCCCCACTGAGAGGTCCAACTCTGATGATCTTATCTAAAATCATCTGCAATCAGCTTTGAGGGGTATCCAGTTGGCATCCACTGGTAGCAGTTACTAACATCTATGGGTGTTCTTTTTTGCCATCCTGACACAATTTGCTGAGACAGAAAATTTTGATGGAGGGGTACAGCTGTCACAATATATATATATATATATAACCCAAGAGTGGTTTCTGCTGCTGCAGCATTACAAAGAACTGTCTTCATACCACTACCAAAGCACTTTATTTAAATGATGTAACTGACCAACTGTGCAGATTTTACCCTACTAGGACCTAGGAAAAGATAACACCTTTTAAGAGAGCTGTATTCAGTAGGCATGCAGGGCAGAAACAGTTTTCATTTATTTCCAGCTTGGGGTGTAGTCTTGAAAATATTTACTTGATTTACTTAGTTGTAACACACAATCTGGGGAAGAGGGTGTAAATCCCAAATTTCTGCTTCTATCAAAAAGCAAAAATATTCTCAGTTAAGGGTGAAATATTATTATTTATTCATCCCATTCACACCTATCCAATCTCCAAAGACTGTCTCATCTTACCTGTTACATATCTTGCAGAGAAAATAGGACAACTGAAGGGCAGATTTTTTTTTTAGCCATAGCTTTTAACAGCACACCTTTCCCATAGGGAGCGGAGGTTCCTGGCTTCTGTTTTAGAAGGGGGCGGGGTTGTTTTTCAAATACAGTAAGCTTAAATTAAAATGGATTCAGAGAATGTCTAACAAAACCTCTCGCACTAAACTATGTTTTAAAATGCACACACCTGTTAGTAATAGCTACTCAACTATTAGGAGAGCAGGAGCTCTAAACCTCAATCTGCTTCCCCTAGCAAATGCCCGGTACTGCACCTCACTAACCACGTCCCTTCCCCAGCCCCTATATTTTGGCATTTGCTCTTCCCAGGATAAGCTTTGAGTACTGGACTTGGAGACTATGAATAACTTTGCAAGTCACCCACAGTGCTGGCTTTATGATGCACTTCACTAGTTAGCATCAAGATTTGAAATGCAGAGGTCCAACATGCAAGTGGAAGGATGATCTGCAGGCGAGGTGCAAACCACTGACTAAGGGGTCAGATCACTGACCAGGAGCACAAGGGAAAAGGTCACCCTGCTGATTCTACCCTGCAGCGAAGATACAGCCCCGAGCATGAAACACATCCGTTACCTCCCAAGCCCAGAAGGGTTTCTCATCACGATTTACTATTTTAATATTATTAAAAGATGAATCCATATCAAAGATGAGCTCCCCTCCCTACTCTCTCCTTTGCAGGATGCCCTGAGATGTGAAGAGACGGCACATGTGAGCAGACAGCAGATAACCTATCCAGCATTATTCCACTCCCACAAATAAAATCAGAATGGGAAATGAAATGTAACAGCAGCCTTTCTACCGCACCAAGTATTACAAGATCGGAATACTAACCGGTTCATTTATTTCGCTGATTGCCATGTGCAAATATTAAAGCCCGGACATTGCTTCTCTTCCACCAGTCCTTTAAGCAAATTCAGCTTTTTTTGTGTATATATTCCACAGTATATGCACTGCCTGTTGAGAGGAGATGGATTGGGCTTGTCCTTAATCCATAAAGACCATCTGCAAAATTGTGGGACTCTATCACCCTAGCAATTTCTTTCCTTAGTTAATGTTCAAGTGGAGGAAATCAAACACCCACAGCACAGCTGTTGAGTTTCAGCATCCTCTCCCTTTAGCATTTTACCTACCTTCCTCCCCTGACTCCCCCTGCCGAAGCAGGGAATTAAAAACTTGAGACAAGACTGAACCAGGCATTTCTTTCCTCATTAGAAACTGAGGAAACGGGCCTAACCCCCCATGCATTGAAAAGCTTTCTTAACATAGGTAGTCATAAAGTTGTCCATCTTATACTTAAAGAAGAAATGCAAAATCCCTTTTGCAGCTAACACGTAGCATATGCAGCAAGTCACAACAAAAATCTCTCCAGGAGCAGGCAACATTTAGTGGGTGAAAATGCAATTACCTCCAGCGATCATAAATGATTGCATTTGAGGCACAGGATGTTCCTATCTGCATTCATTCAGCCTCGTTTTCCCTCCCCACTGAGAGGTCCAACTCTGATGATCTTATCTAAAATCATCTGCAATCAGCTTTGAGGGGTATCCAGTTGGCATCCACTGGTAGCAGTTACTAACATCTATGGGTGTTCTTTTTTGCCATCCTGACACAATTTGCTGAGACAGAAAATTTTGATGGAGGGGTACAGCTGTCACAATTTGTTAGCCCTATCCGTCTCCCACCTCTGGTCCAGGGGTAGCAATCTGTGATGAATGGCGGCTTAGCTGACAGGATTTGCTACCTCCCGCCTTTCCCCACCCCCTAGTGCAGAGGTATGGATATCAAACTTCGTATGGGGGTTTGCCTGTCACAATTTGCTAACCCTAAATCCTCTGGTCAGGGTAGCTAATTGTGATTGTTAGGAACACAATTGTGAAATCTTTATTTTAAAATTGGACACAAATAAAGACAGGTATTCTTGTAATTTGGAAAAGCTTTCTAAAGAGTTAAATTGCAGGACTATTTTATGCAAAACCCTAAAAGAAGGTATTTTTTTCTTTATTAGTCTACTTCCATTGTAGATTAGAAATTGTATAGCCTATAGCAAACAAACATTTAGTGTACACAAAACTCTGAAATGAGTATAAAGCATTGTAAACTACATGAAATACATAATACATTTTAAGTACAAGCAATTAGGCTGAAAATCTACCATTGTTCCTTAGACAGACTCCACCCTATCATTGTTATACATATTGATCACGTTTTCATAACAAAATTTGCACTCCTCTACTTTGGCACAATAACATGAGCATATTGCCTTCTGATATTATTCTAGAGAAATTTCAGGCCTTTTCCTCACTCCTAAAACCGAAGTGTCTTGTCCTCACTGTGTTTTTACCTCAGAGTAGCTTCCACACTTCCATCACCCCAAGCTAAACAAAAATTGCCTTTCTTAGCAGTGAGGAAAAGACTTAAGGGCTAAGTATCAGAGGGGTAGCCGTGTTAGTCTGGATCTGTAGAAGCGACAAAGAGTCCTGCGGCACCTTATAGACTAACAGACGTATTGGAGCATAAGCTTTCATGGGTGAATAATACCCACTTGCTTGCATCCAACGAAGTCGGTATTCACCCACGAAAGCTTATGCTCCAATACATCTGTTAGTCTATAAGGTACCACAGGACTCTGTGTCACTTAAGGGCTAGACTCACAAAGGGGACTTAGGAATTGCAACACCCAGTTATCACAACATCTAGCTTCCAGGAACCAAGAAAGTCACAGGAACACCACCACAATTCACAAATCCTGAGTTAGGTGCTTAATCTCCCTATACAATGAATCGGGAGAGATACCTCAGAGTGTGGTCAACAAAAGCTAGCCTACTAGGCAGGGAGCTGCCTAAAACAGTCAATGTGAGATGCTGACCAGAAGGGTTTGTGCTAAGCCCCCCCCCCCACCTCGGTCACAGAGTTCAGTGCCTAAATCCCTGCTGCAGATAGGCATCTAGCTCTGCCTTGTGATCCACAAATGGGAACCCTCTCCTGGAGTAAGCTGTTTCTTGAGAGAATGAGCTAAGCAGGTGCCTAACTCCACACAAAACAGCCAGAGTGGGAGTGGTACCCACCTATAACTTCTAGTCCAGTATTTAGCGCACTCATCTGGGATGGGGGAGACCCCTGTTCAAATCCTCCCCCCGCCAAAAGAGAATTAAACCTAGTTCTCCTATATCCCAAGCAAGTGCTCTAACTACTGTATTAGACTAGCACTTATAAGGTGGATGGTGACCTATTGTCTTCCTCCAGCCAGATTTTGAATACGACCCAATCCCATAGCAGCCTCTAAAATCACCTACCCCACGTGCAAGAATAACTTTATCTCCATCCCCATCTTTCCTAGGTCATGAATCACTCTGGGGCTTAGATGGGATTTAGGCATCCAGATACCTAGAATGAGGCAGAAGCTTAAGCACCGAAAGAAATTTTACTCTGAAAATGTAGCCACCTAGTGAGTTTAGGTGCCTAAATGGTTTAGGAAAAGTTTTGGGAATTGCAATAGAGCCTAAAATTGGGATGTAGGCACCTAAACTTTGTGAATCTAGCCCTAAAATCTAGCCTTTTAGTCTCTATAAAGAGGAACAAAGAGGACTCCAGCATTATAGACCAGTCAGCCTAACTTTGAAAACTGGAAAGATACTGGAACAAATTATTAAGCAATCAATTTGTAAGTACCTAGAGGATAATCAGATTATAAGGAATAGTTAGCATGGATTAGTCAAGAACAACTCATAGGAACCCAACTTAATTTCCTTCTTTGACAGGGTTAATGGCAAGAGAGAAAGCAGTAGATGCGATATATCTTGATTTTAGTCAGGTTTTTGACACAGTCCCCCAAGACATTCTCATAAGCAAACTAAGGATGTGTGTCTAGATGAAACTGCTATAAGGTGGGTGCACAACTGTAACCAATGCAAAGGAGTAACAGGATAATTCATCTTAACAGTCATTGGTTTTGGCAGTACAGAACAGTATACTTGTCAGAATGAAGATCATCATTGAAATGTATCATAACAAAATATGTAGCATACATAAAAAGGCTGGGAAATTAAAATATACAACTAGAAATATAAACAATTCAGTAGAAAAATCAACACTAATGTATGCAACAAATGAAGTAATCAAAGAGTAAAGTGTCCAGTTCATTGTTTGCAGGATGGGGAATTACTTACACAAATAAGCATTTTTAATAAGTTTTCAATGACAAAGTGAGAGGGGAAAATCCCAGGTTACTGGAAGCCCAAAACGGTGTTGAATGTTATAGCAATGTAGAAATGTTTTAGGTATATGGATTCTTTGGGAAAGGTATCTGAAAATGTATGAAGCCAGTGCACCCTAAAGGCTAAGAAACAAAAAGGCAAGTTAAAAGAACCCCAAATGTATTTATTTATTTTAATTTCATTACTTTTTGGTGTAAATTTTATGATGTTTTAATACTTCTGGTTGTCAATATGTCTCGGGTCATATACCTCTATTCAGTAAAATTCACAGTAGAAATTTTCCTTTGAGAAAGATTTGCTAAACTACAGTATAGTGCCCCTTGGGTCAGATTTTTAAAGGTATTTAGACAACTAGTGGGATTTTTAGATATTTTCACCCTTTAAAAATCTGACCTGTGGTGAATATTTGGGAACCAAACTCTATACACAGATTGTGACATGAAAAAGCAGTAGGGTGCTGGATAAAGAGGCAAAACAACAGTTGTCAAAGGCAATCCCCATTGGTGGATCAAAGGAAACCAAAGAAGTCCTGATACCAAACCAGGAAAATCAGTCAGCTTTAAAGTCACATGAGCCATAAGATTAAACTTGTGTATTAAAAAAAAAGAAAAGAAAAAAACAAAAAATTAGAATTAAAAGCTAGTGTCACAATACAAACAGGAAGTGCTATATTAGAAACTGTGAGATGTGATTGCTGAAGCTACTAACAACTATTAATATTTTCAATATTAAAATGACTTATGTAGAACGACATCCATCTGCACAGTGTTAATGAAGGTAAATGATGAAGTGCTAAGAGTAATTAAATTATTTACCTTTTAAAATGTAATTTTTCAAGGTAAATAATTTAAAGGAGTGAAACTACATTCACAGTGAATTACAAGAAAAAGGCAGTCTAATCCAGGCAATCAGAACAGCAGCTAAAACAAATTTGTGAACCGTCATATAAATTGACAAAGGATTCTTTTAAAAACACTAAAAACATGTATGACTATTATAATTTTGGAAGGGGGATGGCATCTGTAAAATATTTCACTGAATCAAATCTCCTTTAGCAGCTCAATGCATCCTATCGGATAGGGAAGAGTTGTCTTGTCTAGGCTTTGGGATGCACCCTGCCTTTAAGAAGACAGCCCTGTGAACCTGGTGCTAAGCTGCACCGTCCTGAAGAGGTTGGGTGGAGAAGCCCTTCTGCCCCCGACACCCCATTTTGCAGCTGCTGCAGAAACCTCACCCCATCTGGGTGACTGTTACCCCCTGCCTCTCCCTATCCGGGGATTTGCCCCCCTGCTCCTCTTGGCCCGCCGCTCCTTTCCCTGTCCCCAGCTGTTTGAACCCCCTGTGCAGTCAGCCTTCGCCCTGCACAGACTCTGCCCGTCCCGTCCCATCCCTCCCGTCCGCTTTGCCCCGCTGCCACTTTTTACTCCCCCTTGGGCTCATATTGCAAGCCCAGGTAAAGGGCAACGTCCGGGCAGCGGCTTCAGCAGGTGCTAGTGAGCATGCTCAGTGGATAAGCGCATGCTCAGTACCAGCCACGCCGCAGACTGACGGGCGGCGGTGTTTAACATTACAGCCCGGCAGCCCCGGGCAGGCTGGCCGGCGCGGAGCTGGGCGCACAGCCCGGGGTGCAGGGGGGCGTCTGGCACCACGGTCCCCTCGGGCGGGCAGGACGCGGCTGCTGCTCCCGCCAACTGTCGGGGACATGCAGGGGGGGAGAGACGCCCCGGCTCCCCCAGCCTCGCCGCTCCTTACCTCGCAGCCCCGACCGAGCCCCCGCCGCTCCAAGCCCCGCGCGCTTCCGAGCCCGGCTGCTGGGTCGCGCCGCGCCGCACCGCTCACTCCCCGTCTTCGCCGCCGCCTCCAGGCGAAGCTGCCCTGGACTCCCCGGGGCCTCAGCGGGCAGGGTCAGCGCGGGGAGCCGGCGAGGCGCTGCCGCTGCTCCTGCAGCTAATCGCTGTAATCTGCTCGCCGCGCTGCCAGCCCTGTGTGCACCGGCTGCGCAGTAATAAGGGCTCGGGGGCGGGGAGGGGGCTCGGAGGAGGGAGGAAAACTTTGATGTTCGAGAGAGAACCGGCGAGGGGGAAACGCCGCGGCGGTGCCAGCGCGCGGGAGGGGGCGCGGGGCGCTGCCGCCGCCGCCGCCTGCGAGCCCGGCAGGAAGGAGGCAGGAGAGGAGCCGGCAGACTCGCCAGTGGGCGCGGGCTGCTTGGCAGGGGCGCGTCAGCCTTCCCGACAGGTGAAGGGCGCAGATCCGCGAGAAGGGACCCACGTCCGTCAAGGGCTCGGGCGGATGGCAAGAGCCGGCGTGGAAGGAGGCGGCTCTGGGAATCAGCGGGCTCCGGGTGCAGCGCAGCCTGGGAGAACACACCGCCCGTGCGTTGCAAGGCTAAGGAAGGGGGGGAAAGCCCGTGCTCCTTGCTATATAGCGCGTACAGTGGAAGATCGCTCGGGAAACAAGCCAGATAGTCTCAACTCATTGCTCATGCCGCACATTCACTGTGGTACATACCGTACCAGAGAGGGGAGGGTAATACCATCACCACGCTGTAGCTCTCGTGTATCTTAGCGAAGGGGAGAGTCACAAATGCATCATGCATTTTAGAGGATTTTGATACTACTTCCCGGCTTTATGGCTCCAAGTCACCCCTCTGCTTAATACTGCAATGTTTCAAGTTAGTTGGAAATCAGTAAAACGCCTGAAATGAGATCTGGAGCAAACCGTAAAAAGCCAGAGTTAAACTAAATTCTACCCCAGGAAAGATAAGGGCTGTTTTTTCCCCTCTCACGCACATACTTGATGAGCCAATAACATAAATCTACAAGTGTTTCATACCCTCAAGCGATACCTGCATTGCTAATTAGTTTATTTGGCTCCTGTATCTATTTGTGCTTTAGAAATCCTTCGTATGAATGCACCTTTGAAACAGAAACCAATAACAATTATCTAGTAATGCTACCTTTAACAAACATTTCCTTTCTAATTTGAAGCACTATGTGTTAGACGCTGATGACAAATATGTATTCGGTCATATGCTGCTAATATTAATGTAAAGTAATGATTCTGAAAGCTATTTCAGAATGATTTTGCTACTCCAGTCCCATCGGTTTATCTAAGCAGCAACACAGTGGCAAAGGAGACTGTTTAAGTGCACTGTATTTGGCATGCAGCAGTAGTAGCAACATACTTCATGGCATCAAAAAGGAAACGTCAATCAAAACACACGGAGAACAAGTACTGATTTAAAATCCAGACTGAAGTGTATAAACTGCCAATTTCATTTTCCTAGCATCATTCTATCCCTAACTGCCATGTGGGGAATGATTGGACTTACCCATCAAACTTTAGATATATTTAATTCCTTTCTAAGAGTACGTTTGAGGCATAGGCTCTGGGGAAGAATGTGTCATGTCAAAAGATACCCTCCTTCAAAATATGCTGGTTCAGATCTTAACTTCTGGCAATGTAATCTGGGATTCCAAATTTTGATAGGTACGAGGAGCCCCACAAAATGTGCCAATCTCTAGCTCATAGGAATGTATATCTTGAGGGACATAAATATGTCAAGAAATTCTCCACATTAACAGGTAGTAATGATATAAACAGTTCCACTCAGTGATCTGGATTTATTAATTGAGTGAAAAATGCTTGGCGGGATCAGGGCCTTGACTGTTAGCGCTTGACTTGAGGAAAGGTACCATAATGTTTATAAATAAGCAAACTCACTGTCAATTCACAATTTTAGAAACTGGTCTACTGTGCATTGGAAAGGTCATAACCCATTACAGAATAAGAACAAAGTATTTAGAATACTGGGGTTTTTTAAAGTGGCATGTTTCATTTTTAATGCTGATTACATCCATTTCTCTGAAGACGTATGATAGGTGCCCAAGATCAAACTTACTGTGTCCCTGACACTTGAAGTGCCAGGTTTGGGGAACGTTATTCAAAATACTTGAGTTAAATGTATTCATAATCATTAATTAAAACCACTATTGACGTTCAGTTGTTAGCTTCCTTGTCTGTCAGTTTGGTCACATTACCCCTTGTTGAATCATTCCATTAGCTCCATGTCAGCTATTGAATCAGATTGATTTTTTTTCAGTGCTCATTTTAACTCCGCCTCTGCTTACCTTACTGGAGATTGTTAATGAAAATTTTACCATCTGAATGCCTCAAACTCTTTTTTTTAAATCAACTCTAAATCTTCAGCACATAATCTCAGAGTAAAGTTTGAATTTTGAGGGTTTTTAAGTAAACCCGTTAATTAGTTTGCGCTCTAGCCCAGGGGAAACCTTTTTTCTGGCAGTTCCTAACTTTTCAGTGCTTGGCTTTGCAACCCTTAGTGTTATTTCAATGTAGGGTTTTTGTGTGCAAGTTCCTAGGTTTAAAAAAAACCAACCCAGAAATTACATCATGTGGCATCATCCCTGACACCCCACATGCCTCATCAGCAGGGTTGGAACTTTTAGATCCAATACACAGACCTCAGCCACTTGACATAACAGAGTAAATCATCGTAGTAGTGTTGTTATCCTTCGTGTGAACCAGCACTAAAGGGAGATAGGACACTGTCAGTCAGTTTGTTTCACATATTATTCCATAAATTGACACTCAGGAATCTCTTAGATTCCATTTCAGATTATGAAGGAAATGTGCTGTAGTGGGTGTACATACTTCTGCTCCTGTCCCCTCCAATCATGACCCCCTTCTGCTCCTGTTCCTTCCAGTCTGTCCATGCCTCACTCCTGTCTCTTGGGCACATTCTCTGTCCAGCATCTCTCCTGCATCTCCAGGTTCCTCATCCCAGTCACTTTGGCTAGCTAGTCCTAGTGTTCCCACCTTTTCCCAGTCTTAGTTCTCTTCCCTCACTTCCTCATCCCAGTCTCCACCACCCAATTCCTCCTCTGATCTCATACTCCCCCCCCACCCACCCACCACTTCCAGTCTCCTACCCCAGGCTTGTCACCCACGCTGAGCACCTCAGCTGATCTCAGTCTTTCCTCCTCCTCCCAGTCCCAGTTGTTCCCTCCATCCCCAGCTCCTTATCCTAGGTTCCTTGCCTAACCACTCTCAGCCTTCCATCTCTTCTCCCCAACCCCAGCCACCTGATCTCAGTCTTCACACAGACTTGGTCCAGTCTCTTTGCCCACCCATTTATGGTCTCTTCCCCTAGCCCCACCTCCTTGTCGATTCTCTCTTTGGCACTCAATCCCCCCTGCCCCACCCATACAGTGGCTCCCCCAAGATCCCAGTCCCTCCCTATGGATCCTTGTCCCAATCTACTCCTTCTTCCACACCCCCAGGTCTGGGTCTTCTCCTTTTTACATCTGAGTCAAGCAATTTCTATGCTTCCTAGGCACAACAGGGTAGGCATTGAGAGCACAGAAGAGACAGTCTCCCTACTTTGGGGTCCAGTGCCTAGGGCCATAGTGGCCCTCAGCAGCCAGGAACAGCAATTGCAGGGACAGTCCTCCCCAGCCCCAGGACCGACATATGCCATATGCATATAACATCGTCAAAGATTTAGCTGCCAAAGTCTAACGTGCCTCTACTGAGCATGTGCAAATAGATTTCTGACCTCCCCCCCTCCCCCCCAAGGCTTATAAATTGGTCAAATTTGGCCAATTTTTCATGGGAACTTAAAAGGGTTCATCCCTGGAACCAAGGTGATACCCTCTCCCCCCACACACCAAATTTCAAGCCCCTAGTCCAAAGAATGGAGATGCTCAAACTTCGTAATGAAACTGTTGTAAGAATGTTTTAACATGAACATTTGTCCATAATCTTGTTTTAGCTGAAACCGTCAGTTTAGCTGAAACTCAAAAAAAATCTGCCTAAAACAGACATTTCAGCCTCAACAGTAAAACATTTGACAAAGTTATAAGCAATGAAAAACATGGTGTTATAATAGAAAAGGTTGAGTATCCTTAACTAAAACTGGTGCCAATAATAATAAAGCAGCTCAAACATGTTCTCTGCTTTCAAAATTTCAATGTGCTTGACAAGAATCACTGCAGCTGAGGCTCTCTAGCTAAGGAAACCTGAGAGTTGGATTCTTGGGAACATTGCCAAGACAGAACAGAGCACATGAAACAATATGGCAATTCTAAACAAGGGCCTGATCAAAACTGATGAGCTTCTAGGGAGATGTTGACTCCATCTACACCCATTTAAGTTAATGACAGCTGGGGGCAGCCATCACCTCTTGGAATCACTCAGCACATGCCAGGATAGCACTTTGGGCTTGTTTATTGTGTCTTTTTCCCCCACTCATTCATTCTGGTCATGTAAATACTTAGTTAAGTAATTTTGCCATACTTTTAGAACTTCAGTGGGACTTACAGTGCTTTGCTATTGCTTAAACCAGCATTAAAACAAAAATAATAAGGTAAGAATCACTGTTTAAATTCTATAATCATAATTACAGTGTGGCGCTAAACCTGCAGTCACATAAAATAATTACTTGAACTAAAACCAATGGAATAACTCATGTGAATAGAGTGATTGATCTGCATAAGTACTGGCAGTACTGGGCCCACAGTGATCAGTATAATGGCAAGCACATACTGTGTTTTTTCTCTGTATACTCCTGTTTAACATCTTAATTAGTCCCTTTTATTTCACTTCAGACTATTTTTCTTGTATTTTAATAAGTATTCGTACTGCATACTTATCCAACTGGTTCCTCCTCAGGGTGAGGGGGAAACATTGGGGGTGGGAACATTTTGAGAGGCTCCCAAAGCACATGGAAGCCTGTGATGAAATTGATCATATCCTCCAGAATGTGTCTTACTATACATCTGTCCTCACCTTTTTTTCCTCCTCCCCACCCACCCTTGGCTGCCCCCAGGACACAAGGTTGCATAGCCAGCCTATTCTTTTTTGAGAGAAAGTCTGGCTCCCTGTAGTGTCTACAGATGCTTGAGTGAGAAGGTCTTCCTGGGGCTTTCACCCTCCTCTGTCATTAAAGCTCCGTTCTCAGATTCCTGCAGACTCCCCGCACTGCTGCTCAGAGTACAGAAGAAATCCGTGACTATGGACACCTCTAGCCCCTTAAGAGCTTTACAGCTCCCAGTCTGTTTTAATGCTGGACAGCGCACAACGAGAAGCGGGTTATCTAACGCAGGGAAATTGTGCCCCCTTCTCCTCTCGAAACTTCAGTGAATTGCAGCTGCAACAGGACAGGTTGCTCCTAGCCCTTCCTGTCTCGTTCTTGAGAATCATTAACATTGCTGCGCTTTTTAAAAGGGCAGATCGGGGAAGAAAGAAGAGAACGCACTGAAAACAGACAGCTCCGAGTTCTGTGAATTAATCTCTCTCCTGAGCAATAAGCTCATCATATCCCTTTAACATCTCGCTAGGATCCTTCTGGCTGCCGACATTAGCATCCCTTTCCCAGGGTCTCTGAGTCGAAGTTGTTAAATGACGCTCACACTTCTGCCTACACTATACAAGAAAGTGTGCAATGCACATTCATCCCCTTAGCAACAGGCATGACACACCACAATTCTTCTGTGTATTAATACTGGCATTAGGCAGAGGTCAGTCCAAGCATATACAAAAGTCTGCACCCGAATGTTTGAGACCCCAAATTGTGCCTTTGATTGAGGCTTGATTGCGGCTCCTCAGACTGACCCCCGATGAGTCAGGTGATTAGACTCTTTGGACAAAAGCTGCTTTCGGAACCCACAGCAGCTTTTCTGTGATTCGGGCTGTGGCTTGAATACAGACATTTTGGACAGAATACTGCCCTTGCTCTCAATTACTGTTTTCTCTCAGTGGCTGGAGCGCTGTTGTCCTGTTGCCTTAGCTCCCAAGGTGCTTTCCCAATTATTGCCTGTAGTAGGTGAATAGCTGCTCATGTAACAGGAACGATTTATTTTTATTTTTTTTTAGAACGGGAAGGATAAAATAATGTAAAAAGTTCCCAGCAAACAATATATTTGCTCTTTCCATCATGAGTTATTCAAAATTCTCTCCTTAAAGCAATAATTATGCCATAAAACTATAGCAAGGCAATGAGAGTGTTTTTGTTCTTTAATTTCTTTCAGATACAATATAGATTACATAGAAAATTATTCGCAGTTCTTAGTAGATTTAAGCATTAACTTTAATTGATATTAAGACTAATAAGTTTACATTACTTTTCTCATGCCCTGTAACTTTTATTCAGAAGAAAATATATATATATATATTGCAAGCACAGACAAGAAAAGATATCTACTTTAGTGAACTCCCATTGACTTAAGCGAGGCCAGGATCTTATTCTTTGTCTTTAATATGTGTATCAATTCCCAATTTGTAAAATGGTGTAATAGTACTTCCCTTCCTTATAAGAGTGTTATAAGGAGGAAATTCATTAAAATTTGTAATGAGCTTGGTGATGGGATTCATAGAAATACCTAACAAAAAGTAGCCACAATTTAATGTATCTTTTAAACTACTATGCCATATATTTAGTCCCAAAATTCAGAGTTTTGTTTTTTTGGAAATACCCAAACTCACCGAGTTCTTATCTTAAACCTCTTTTTTCCTAACCAAAAACACCTGAAGACTGGACATCACATACTGACAGATCCCTAGTTAAAAAAAATAGTAATATATCATTTCAAGAATAGATACACACTAGCAGTGTTTGAAACACTTCCACTCATTCCAAACTGACCATTTGCAAAGAGAATTAGTTCAATGATTCCATATTTCTATATGTAAATATAATTCTGAAAAGGCCAAAATTAAATACTCTTAATTCATTATATGCTGCTCCCATTGAAGTCAATGGCAGTTTTGGCATTGGTTTAACTGGAAATAGGAGCTGGCCCTTAATATACTAATGCATATTCTCCTCTTGCATAGGTGGAAATCCAAAGTAAGTAACACTGTTGAAGCATTTCAGTTTTCCTGTGAAGAAATACATTATTAAGACTCCAACAATCATGCCAGGATTATCCTGATTTTCTAACATTTCTCATTAATATCATTTAAGTCTTTCTCTTTCTGCTACCCACACCCTAGCCTCACTTGATCTCAAAATCAAATAATTCTCCCAAATATAGCTTTATGAGTGGCTCTACAAACTTTTATTGGCTCACTCAACAGTTTCACAAGCAGTAACCAACAAAGGGTCAATATGTTAGCTGGATTCTGCTAAAACACATTTGCAATCTTAACTCAATTTTTGTATGGTTAGGTCAGAAGCACTGAAAACTATCAACACAAATAAATTTAACAAGTCTCTCCTTGTGAATCATATTTACAATTGCACTTAAGAACTATGTTAAAAGAATATTATTTAGACTGTAACGTCATGTGCTCAAAAGCAGGGCCGGCTCTAGCTTTTCTGCCGCCCCAAGGGGCGAAGCAAAAAAAAATAATCCTGCGGCCGAAGAGGAAACAATGTAGAACCTGCCACAGCCGTGCTGCCGAAGAGTGCCACCCCTTCACATTTGCTGCCCCGGGCACCTGCTTCCTTGGCTGGTGCCTAGAGCCGGCCCTGCTCAAAAGTCAGGAAATGCCAGATTCAAAGATGAAATGGTAAGGCAAAGCAAACACATAGGAGTTACACAGAAAACAAACAAAGATGCAACCTCAGGCTTTATGTTTCTATATTACCTAAATTCTCTTTTCTAATACAAGCTACTTATTACCTCCGAACAGTTTCCAGTGTGCACTCTATCCTAGAGAGGTTCCAGTCTTTCACAGACAGCATCACACGGAGATGTGGATCCTCAATTTCTGCATCAAAAAAACCCCTCAAATCCAAGCCTGTTTTTAAAGGTTTCTTTCCCCTTTCTGCGTATGTCTACAATGCAGCATAAGCCCAGGGTTATTCAAGCCTAATTCCCCTTCCATCTACACACAAATTGTGCTAAACCAGGCTCCCAGGACCCCACCAGTTTAGAAGATCTAAGCCTGAGTCAAGCCAAGACCTAGAGTTCACGCAGTGGAGTGCAGTGCAGTGTAGATGAAGCCCCACTGGACTCATGCTAATGGAGTCTTCTAAAAGTATTGCACAGGCTGACTCTCTTTGTCCTCTGGACAGTCAAGTTTACCCACGCTGCACCATGAACAAAGGTGATAAAGAAGCCACATTTTGGGAGTGCACTAGGAAGTCTGGAATATGGGTAGTTGGACTCAGGCCCACATATTGCATGGTAGATGCTGGTGCCCCAGGTTGGGACCTAGGGCTCAACAATTTCTAACCTGGGGTTACAAATGAGTGTAGATACTCACACTGTAGGTTATTAAACCCAGGGTCTGCTAACTTGAGTTCTGCTAACCCCAGGCTTACATGGTAGTGTAGACATACCCTCTTGCTCTCTTCCCCCGCCCCTTCTCCTGGCATGATGATTCATGGTTATTCAGAGAGGAGGAAACTCCCTCCTTTCTCAATTTTTCAAGAGTGGGGTTTTCTTTTAATTTTCAATGTAACTTTAATGGTTCACAATTGTGTCTTCCTGGTTGGACAATGGATGAATACTTCAAGTTGGCTTTATGTGAATAACTCCGTCTTATTGTTTCACCCCCTGTTGTGTAAGGTGATGCTGTAGTTGCACCATTAGGGAGTGTGGCAAACCAGAGGGGGAAAGTCCGAGTGTCTAATAGTTAAGAGCTCAAGGTAGGGAAGACTTTGGGAAGACTTCAGTGACTGAAGCTCATTCATTTAAACATTCATAAACACAACCATAATACTTTCACACAAAGATAAAGTCAGCACTGGCAAAAGTGACAGGGTGCTCTACTCACCACAGGTGGTGCCTCTTCCTGGCTGTTGTAGGGAATAGCTCACCAGGCTAACACCTCTTCCTGTGGTTGCATGCTGTACCTCCACCTGTGTCTCTTTGTGACTGCAGTCCCTCTCTTGCCCCAGGGGCTGCTGTGGCTTCTTTTGTGATTCAAGCTTCCAGCTAGGTCACTATTGTGGCTTCCCCTTCAGGAGGGATGAGAGGAGTGTTGTTGCCCAGAGAGGCTCAAGCAATCTTCCTGTTCACTGTCTTGTCAGTGCCACTTTCCCAGTGATTGGTTGGGGAACCCAGACCCGTCCTCTACTCTAGCTCAGGGACCCTCTAGTCAGCAGTGAAGGTCTGTTCCACTCCATACCTTGATGAATTTCCCAGAGCCCTTTCCTAACCTCCTGGCTCTCCCTACCTTCTCTGGTTCTGCCAGTTTCTCCCTTCCCTCTCCCCAGGGAGCAACTGCAGCCTATACATACTCCTCCCTCATCCCATGCAGTGACTGCAGCCTTTCCCAGAAGCCCCTTCTGTTGCCAGCTTCCTGGTTTACGTAGGCCCCACCTGTTCCTGCACAGGTGAGCTTCTTCTAATTAAGGCTTCTCTCTCAGTCTTAATTCCCCCCCAGTTTGCCACCTAATAGGCTAATTGGCCCCACTGGCCTACCTAAACACTTTCAGGGCAAGTGTTAGGAGGATACCCCATCACCGTAACACAGTAGGGCCCAGTTCTGCCATCCTTACGCACATTGAGCAGAATCTTGCTCTACAAGCAGGTCCAGTTTTCCTGAAGGGGACTACACTAGGGGAAATGTACCACTCAACCTGAGTAAGGATTATGAAGTGTGGCCAAATGTCTCCTAAAAGCAAATACTAACATGCTGTGTTCTATTTGAAAAATCTGTACTATATTTTTCCCGAGAGCTACTTTAAGCATTAAGCACATTAAAGCAATCTTCCCACTCATTACAACCAGACCATATGCATTTTATAAATACCATTAAAGTGATATTAAGTCATCTTTTTCCCCCCCAACTGAAAGATTCAACAAAAGTGCATAAAAGTGTGTGGGGGTTACATGGGCTATTCTATTTGTCTATTGTTGAAGTGAGAGTGTGTCCAAACAAAGTGGTCTCTGTACATGCACACCAGATATAGCTAAGATCTTCCAAAACCTCTCCTGAATAGGACCATGTTTATGTTGATATTTCTCCATGACAACATTTTCCTAAAACTCAATGTAATGGAATCTTTGTAAATGAGGCAGAAACAGCATGTCCCCTGATAAATACTACTATTATTCTCTGCGGGCTTGTCTTCACTACCCGCCGGATCGGCGGGTAGCAATCGATCTATCGGGGATCGATATTTCGCATCTCGTTTAGACGCGATTAATCGATCCCCGAAAGCGCTCCCCGTCGGCTCCGGAAATCCACCTCATTGAAAGGCGGAAGCAGAGTCGACGTGGGAGCGGCAGCGATCGACTCGCCGCCGTTCTCACGGCCAGGTAAGTCGATTACAATATGCCGACTTCAGCTACGTTATTCACGTAGCTGAAGCTGCGTATCGTAGATCGACCTCCCCCCCCCCCCAGTGTAGCCCTGGACTGAGAAAACATGAGTGAGGTAGTATAGTTTATTGGACCAACTTTTGTTGGTGAAAGAAACAAACTTTTGAGAGATTACATGGAGCTCTTCTTCAGGTCTGGGAGAGATACTCTAAAGGCTTGTCTACACTGCCACCTACAGTGCTGTAACTTTCCTCACTCAGGGTGTGAAAAAACACACACCCCCGAGTGATGCAAGTTTCATCACTGTAAAGTGGCAGTGTAGCTGCACTCCCAGCGCTGGTAGCTGCATTCCCAAGCTATTCTCCTCATCGAGGTGGTTGTTTTATAGCACTGGGAGAGCTCTCTCCCAGTGCTGGAGCCACGACTACACAGCCACGTTAAAGCGCTGCCATGACAGTGTTTTAACGTCAGCTATATAGACATACCCTGAGTGTCACAGCTAACTACAAAGTGGAACAGATTATTTAGCATAAATATTTAAACACATATTGTAAGAGAGCATTCAAGGTGAAGTGGCCAGTTTACACCTCTGTACTGGACAGTCACCAGAAAAAGAGATCTCATTATGGAAACGGACACTCAAATTCCACAAGAGAACATGATCCAATACAGAACCCTACTCACCCTCCTACCACTCACTCCTAGTAGTCAACTACCACACCACACTGGAATCCAAATGGGGTATCATTAAACAATTACAACTCATACTCAGTGGAACCACATCCTGTAGGAAATCCTTCCTGAACCCTCCCTTTTGGGCTTTAAACATCCCAAACTTGTCAAGCTCATCATCAGAAGCAAGCTCCTCACAGACCAGGACACACCAACTCAAAGCAGCACCATACCCTACCAGAACACATTTAAAAACTTGCAGGCATAACTCCATTGTTCAATACTGCCCCACCCACTAGATCCATGGATCCTCATCATATTTGGTATACCTCATCCAGTGCACCAAATGCCCTAGTAACAACTATCACTACACTCCCCAATGAGCACACTGGGAAAGATGATAAAAGAAACTCCATATCACCTGTGGGTGAATACCTTTCACAAAGCGATTACTCCAGATCTGACTCTCAGTCCTCATCCTCAAAGGAAATCTGCTCCTTCAAAAGATGAGACCTGGGCCTTACATTTGTAACTTTATTAAGTCCATGATTTTTAGTGTCTGGTAAAGACACAGAATTTATGGCTTGTTACAACAATCTGTAACCCACTAACCTCCCTTTTTTTGTCCTATGATTGCAGAGGTGGTAACTGGTCACTTCACCTTGAATGGTCTCTTACAATATGTGTTTACTTATGCTAAATTATCTGTTCCACCTTGTATTTAGCTGTGACACTTGGAGTACCTTTCCCAGATCTGAAGAAGAGCTCTGTGTAAGCTTGAAAGCTTTACTCATTCACCAACAGAACTTAGTCCAATAAAAACGTATTATCTCATCCACCTTATCTCTGTAGTATCCTGGGACCAACAAAAGTACAACAAAACTGCAAACAACCATTATTCTCTCTTTTCTGTTTTATTAACATCAGATAAATTGAAAACAAAGTACTAATTCTTATGCAAGTTCAAAACAGCACTTGCAATTGCACCCAGAAATTAATTGGAAGACAATTGAGATCATGCAGCATGAGATAGATACTGCTAAACATGTGGATAGACACATTCTACACCAGCTGAAGTTTCTTGGTGGCCTTACAGTACAGCAGCATGAGAGCTCATTGCAGTAATCCACTTAAAAATGCCAAGAGTATGGATCATCCTGGTGAAACCTTTATCAAATAGAGATTTCATTTTGTATGTCAAAAGAACCTAGGCTTTTAAAGAAAGATAGACTTTGTTTGAATAACGTTTTTATAAACAACAACAGACTGCAACCAACCAGGGAAGCATAGGGGATGGAAAAAGGTGTCAGGCATTACTACTGTCCAGGCATCCAAAAGCAGTCAAGGATCCAATGAGATCAACTCAAGTTGCAGATAGGAGTTCCTAAATATAAGACAAGTTTTGACAGTTGAGGAAGCCAATATTACTTCTGCGGTAATCACTAAGAAGCAATGTGCTTGACAGAGATCTGCTTCATTAGTCTATGTCTACATGGGAGCTAGGGGTGTGATTCCAACCTCGAATAGACATATTTGTGCTAGCTCTCATCAAGCTAAAATGCTAAAAAAATAAATAGTAGTATAGCTGCAATAGCATGGGCAATTGAGAGCACTGGCATGGGCTACTTGCACCAAGTACAGTATATGAGGCAGCCTAGGAGTTGAGTAATTATGAAGCACTCTAAAGAAGGAAATTAAAATTTAAAGGTCCATTTTAAAAAACCAAAGAAGATTCAACATATGAAGAAAACACATTTTCATAAATCTACTTTGCTTTAATTCTGCTGTAAGCTCTTCATTTCTTGACTGGTTTAAGGTTCATTAAAGAACCATGTTTTAGCCAATAAATCTGGTCAGACAGGAACAGAGCTTTAGGTTTGCCTCTGGAGAAGAGCATGTTTAAGCCTCAGAATGTATGGCTTCTTAAGAACTTTAATATAATTGATATTTATTACTACTGCAAACATTTAAGCTTGGTTTTATTATTTTAGCTGTATTAGTCACTATCTACTGTAGTTTTACTATACACAGATCAAATCACACACTGTTTACACATCACCTTGGGTTTACTAATTACACATTCAAACTATTTTTTCTATTGTGTAATTTACATTATATATGGATTTAGCATTGCATTTCTATAGTGTTTTAAAATTCATTTTGAGTGGACATGTTTCTAAAATCAAATATTTTAAAAAACCTGGGTGTCAGTTTGGGAACTTTGAATTCTAATTTACTGATACATTTTATTTTAGCACCTGTTAGGGTTAAATCCTGATAACTGTGAAGAAAGAAGCCTCACTGCCTTTCAGGAGACTATTTATACGAAAAAGGTGAGTAGAGTCTGACCAACGTGCATCTTTTCCTGAGTAGTTATATACAAGTATTTAAATAACTAAAAAAACCAAACAAACCTTACATAAAACACAAAGATTACACTATATTATACAAATAAAAGCTAGCAAACAGGAGAGTTGGTATGGGGCTTGTCCTTTGTAAGGAAGGAGTGAGTCCTTGTTCCTGGAAGGGTAAGTGAATTTGTCTGTCAGTTGCTTGGTGACATATTTGCAGTTTGTAGTTTTCAGTCTGTTGGGGTACAGTGTGTAATGACTGAGTCAGAGGCTGTCAGGGTTCCCTCCCCACTCTAAACTCTAGGGTAAAGACGTGGGGACCCGCATGAGAGCCCCTAAGCTTATTTTTACCAGCTTAGGTTAAAACCCCCAAGGTACAAAATTCCCTGCACCCTGAGAAATGCTTCTTCCACTGCCACCATCAAGTGTTCTAAACAGGAATCCAGGAAAGGGGACCACTTGAAGTCCCTTCCCCCCAAAAAATATCCTCTCAAGCCTGTACCCCCCTGTCCTGGGAAGCTTGGGGATAATCTCCTAACCAATTGGTTACACAGTGATCTAAAAACCCACCCCCTGGGTTTTTAAAAACCATAGAAAACAGTCAGCTTCTTAAAAGAAGGATTTTATTAAAACAAAGAAGGTAAAATCATCTCTGTAAAATCCGGATGGTAACTATTTTACAGGGCACTCAGAGAGATTCCCCCCTCTGGACAAAACCTTAAAGTTACAGAAAAACAGGAATAACCCTTCCCTCTCCCACAGGGAATGTACCAAGCAAAATAAACAGAAATCTACTCGCTATGCTATCTAAACTTACTTTAGAAAAGTGAGTATTGGTGAGTAGGCGGATTTTCTGTAGGTTCTTTCTGTCTTCCAAGATCACTCTGACTCAGACAAAGACACACACACAAAGCCTTCCCCCCTCTTAAGATTTGAAAGTATCTTGTCCCCTTATTGGTCAGATGCCAGCCAGGTCAGGTGTCAGTCTGGCTACCTGTATTTCTTAACCCTTTACTGGTAAGAGGATTTTATAGCACTGCATCAGACCCTCTCCCCCTTCCCTTCATTTATGACAGAGGCCTTCTAGGTCAGTGTGTGCTGAAGGCTTCCTGCCTTTGATCACTGCTGATGGATAGGTAAGTGTAAAACCTTGACAAAGGGGCAGGGCTGATCTGGGCAAAAGGCTGTAAAGCCAGTGGCCAGTGACCAGCAGCAGAAAGAACTAGTGAACAGAAGACAAACAAGTAAGTTGGGGGATTTTTGTATGCAGTGGTGTCCAATAGAAATTTGATGCTAGCCATACATGTGGTTTTGAATTTTTCTTATTAGCCACATTATAAAAAAGCCACATGAATTAGCCACAATTCAATAATCTATTAGCCACATGTGGCTAGTGGCGAATGTATTGGACACTGCTGAGAGACTAGGAAGCAAATATAATGATGGCTACTAAGGCAGCTCTAGAGGTGACCAGAGGAGGAGAGGAAACAGAGAAGGTGACTGAATGCAGAAGGAACATTATTCTTGGTGGAAACTACTTATGTATAAAATGTTGTCTGTCAAGGAGCAGAGATGCAGCTGGAGATGATGGTGGAGTTCAGATGCGGATTTGAAGACATGGAGGAGATGAGAGGGGAGGCAAGACTGCACAGACAACTCAAAATTTGCAGGCACCTGCCAAACAAGAGACCTGGAGGGCAGATCACTAGATGAGAAGGTTGACCCACTAGTGCAGGAGAAAAAGTTGAGGAACAGTTTTGATGCTCTGTAGAATGAAGCAAGCAGAACAGAGTAACAAGGAAGAAGAGAAAGGAGGCCAATCCCAGCAGAATAATGGAAGAGACGATGGAGATAAACAGGTACTGGAGCCCTAGGAAGGATGTGGATGACATACAGGGAAGAGAGAGAGAGAGAAAACAGAAGACAGTGATCTGCAGGCAGATGGAAGAACAGATAGGAGGGAAATGTGATATGCACACCAGGAAGAGGTAGGTCTATGTGACTGGGGATCCTTACTAAGGAGAATCAACAGACCAGTCACCAGAATGAAAGGGTCCAGAGGATAGAAGGTTGTACTGCCTGCCAAAAGCAAGGATATGAAACATGGACCTCAAATTGAAAAGGATCCTAACGGGAGCAGGGGGAAAGAAACCCATTGATTGCCCTTCATGTGATGACAAATTACACTGCCAAATCCTGCTGGAATGGATCAAGGCTAAGAAGATTCTCAAAAAAGTGGAGGCTGAGGTGATATTCAACAGAACTTTTCTAGTCCCCTGAGAATAACCAAAGGTGTGACAACATAATGAAGATCAACAAATGGTGCAAGAATTGGTGCTCTGAAGAAGGTTTTGAGAGACAATCATTGCAAAAGACCTCTTCTTGATGGATTGATTCACCTGAGCCCCAGGGGTACTAACCTTCTTGAATAAAGGCTGGCATAATTTATAAGAGTTTTAAACTAGGATATGGGGAGAAAATTGGGAGAGACTTGTTTAATCTGCACACCTGGTTTTAATACACAAGAAAAAAAACAATGAGAATATATTAAATGAGAATATAGAAAGTGATAGAGGAACACCAGAGGGTAGGAGTATGAACAAGAAAAAAAAAGTTCTAATATTGATGCAGTAGTAGTCAGATTAGTCTTTTCAGTAGCCAAACCGAATCCAGCTAGCAAATTGGATGAGGTCTGAGGAAACAACTGAGGTACTTGTGAAATGAAAAAAGCTGGCAACAAAACCGAGGAACTAAAACTACTGGTTCATGACGTGAAACCAGATATTCTAGAGATAACAGAAATATGGTGAAATAGCAATCATGACTGGAATACAAATATTGAAGGATATGCACTGCTCAGAAAAAGATAGAACTGATAAAGATAAAGATGGTGAGATATGGTTATACGTCAATAATGCAGAGTAAAGAAATAAGAAGTGATAAATAGAATCTGTTTGCATCAAAATCACCTCACGGAAGGGTTGTAAAAGAGACTCTTGGGATAGTGTTAGGGGTCAGCTAGAACCCTGAGGGTCAGATTTACATATTGCTAGAGAATTTAAGTATTTTTAAAGAGAAATACTATAGAAAATTGTGTCATTATGGGAAAGATTGGAGAACTGCTCCTAAAAATAGTAGGGCCCAATTATTCCAGGATGTGATCGCCAACAGATTTCTTCACCAAATAGTCGCTGAACCAAAAGACTAGATACTATTTTAGACTTGGTTTTGGTAAGTAGTGAGAGCATTATAAAACTGGTCGTAGAAAATAACTTTGGATCAAGTGATCATGAGTTGATTCAGTTTAAATTAAACTGAAGGACAATCAAAAACAGATCAGTAACCAAGGTTTTCCATTTGAAGAGGGCAGATTGAGAAAAGAAGGAAACTGGTTAGTGAAGTCAATTGCAACAAAGAGCTCAGGGACTTGTATATTGATGAAGTTTGCAATTTCTTTAAGTAAAGATGAAAAATCTATTTCAAACTTACATTCCAAAGCAAAGGGGAAAAGCTTGTAGGGTAAGGCTCCCTACCTAACTGGATGAAGTGGTTTCCAAAAGGATATAGAAGTAAGCAGAGCATCTACAAGGAACAGAAAAAGGGACTGATGAGCAAAGAAAGCAACTCAGAAAGCATAGGGATAAAGTGAGAATTGCCAAAAGTCAAGCTGTTAGTTTTAATTTCTTTTAAAATCTAATAGTAAAGTTCCGTAGCCATATAAAATGAAAAGAGAGAGACCAAGAAAAGAAGCAGGGCCACTTTCAAATTAAGATGGGGTGGAGATTAAGGATAATCTCTATCTCAGCATTCAATAAGGATAATATAGAATGTGGGGGAAGAGGCAGGAGAGCTAATGGTAATGAGTGCATCAAAACAGAAATGACCACATACGAGTTAGAAGCAAAACTCAAAAATCTTAATGTGCACAAATCAGAAGGACCAGAAAATCTCAATCCCAGAATACTGAAAGAACAGGAACACGAAATTGCAATTCCAGTAGATAGGATTCTGAATAAATCTATCAGATCAGGAGGTATAAGACTAAAGAATAGCAAATGTAATATCTATATCTAAGAAAGGTGAAAAAAAGTGATCTGGGCCAGCAGTTTGCAACCAGGGGTCCAGGGCCCCCTGGGGGGCCCACAAGCAGGTTTCAGGCGGTCCACCAAAATAAACCAGAGAGTAGGGCCAGCATTAGAGTCACTGGGGCCCAGGGCAGAAAGCCAAATCCTGAGCCCTGCTCCCTGGGGCTGAAGCAAACCCTGAGCAACATAGCTTCACAGGGCGCCCTCTGGTGTAAGACCTTGGGCTATTGTTCTGTTTGATATCCCCTAATGCTGGCCCTGACTTTTAATTGACTGAAAAACAGTTATGGCACAGGTGGGCTGTGGAATTTTTATATCATGTTGGGTGGGTGGGGTCTCAGAAAGCAAAAAAGTTGCAAACCCCTAATCTGACCTCAGTAGCATTCAAGGCTTTAGAACAAATTTTTAAGGAAAAATAATTAAAAACATGGAGGTAAACAAAATGGGATAAAAAGCTAAATGGTTTCACCAAAGGTAGGTTGTGCCAGACTAACCTGATATCTATCTTTGATAACTGATTTTCAGACAAGGTAAATGTAGTAGATCTAATCTATCTGGATTTAGAAAAGCATTTGATATGATAAACACATGGGAAATTTAGTTAGGATGTGTTAAAAGAATTGCTCCCCTCGGGTTACTATCTCTGCCCTGCCCTCGAGAATACATATCCAGGGGCCCTGCTCGCCTCTAAACAGGTTTGCTATCTGTGGCAGTTAGAATTGCACTCGCCACCATCCCACCCCCCAGGGAAGTGATCTTGCTCAACCGCCCAAACGAACAAAACAATTCTCAGAATTTGCAACTGCTGGGGGGAGGGGGGGGGGGGCCTTCCCCCGTTCTCCCCTGTCTCTCCACCAGATATGGGGAAATAGTCAAGGGAGAAAAAAACAGGTCTCTTTTTTTTTACCTTATTTGGTACAAAAACTGCCCCCAAAAACGCATCATTCTGGCCCTAAGGACGCGTCATCTTAGGTATATCTGTCTCGTCCCCCCGAGGGACGGGAGGGAAGGAACCGAAGACGCATACAAGTCACTAATTCGTAATTCGGGCCTGATCAACCCGAAACCTCCCCCAACTCAGCGTGTGCCGGCCGTAATGTTTGTATACGGGTTTGTATTCGTAAGTATTCTTTAATACCTTATTGTTTTAATATTTTGCTTTACCCCTTCCCCTTCAATTGTAATTCATTGTTGTAGAAGTATCCTATGTATTATTTCTCTAATTCTACTAGTCCGTGGCTCATCCCAAGTAATTATTGGGATTTAGAACAACTCCAAGGACTGTTGCTGTTTTTAATAGGAGTAATCTTGTTTTTTGCATTAATTGTGTATTGTAAACCTAGGTTATAAGTGTCATTGGCAATAAAGCTGAAATTTCTAGCCTTATTGCCTCGGTGTCTGTGTGGTTCCCATCCGCTCCAGGGGGGTTCCCTCCGAACATCCACGCGAACCTTAGTACTGTGCCCTGGTAGATAACAGGTGCACGCATACCCTCGCCCTGCCAGGTGGCCCTCGAGGGTACTCGCTTCCACAGGATGGACAAGATGTGGAGGAATAACAGAATTGTAAGGCAGGTAAGGAATGGCAGAAGGGGAGGGGAGATGACAATGGGTTGTGCTAAAAGGAAAACAAATCAGTCTGGAGATGTTATTAGGGGAGTTCAAGAATCAGACTTGGAACCAATCTTATTAAATATTTTAATTAATGACTTTGGTATAAAAAAGGTGTATGCTAATGAAGTTTACTGATGACAAAAATTTGGGCGGCATCATCACAGAAGGGGTTTGGAATATTAAAAGATCAATAAGACTGTACCATTAAATTTAATTGCATCTCTATTCTGAAGTGCATGGTCATACATTTAAGGACTAATGACAAGAATTTCTGCGCTATAAACTGGGGGTTTATCAATTGGAAATATAGGAAGAGTAAAACCTGGGTATATTGGCTGATCACACAATGACTATGAGTCACCACTGCGATGTGGAAGTGAAAAAGGCAAATGAGATCCTAGGATGTATCAGGCAAAATATTTCCATATTAGAGATAGGGAAGTGTTAATACCATTGTGCAAGGTACTGGTAAAACCACATTTGGAACACTGTACAATTCTGGTCATTATGTTCAAGAAAGACTAATTCAAACTGGAACAGCTGTAGAGAATAGCAACTAAAATGAACAGGGAAATGGAGGGCTTGTTTTATGTGAGGACACTAAAAGAGCTTGGGCTTGATTAGCCTAGCAAAAAAAGGCTAAGAGGGGAAGATGATTGCTTTCCATAAATACAACAGGAAAGGAGAAGAGCTATTTAAACTGAAGGACAATATTGGCACATAAACAAATGGGTACAAACTGGCCATGAATAAATGTAGGCTGGAAGTTAGAAGAAGGTTTCTAACCAACAGCCTCTCAATAAGGATAGTGGGGGCAAACACTTGTTTTAAGATGGAGATTGATAAATTTTTGAAAGGGAATGTATGATTGGGTTGCCTGTGTTAGCAGGGGGCTGGACTCCATGACCTTAGCCCTGGGCTACACTAGAGGGGGGGGTCGATCTACGATACACAACTTCAGCTACGTGAATAGCGTAGCTGAAGTCGGCGTATCGTAGATCGATTTACTTGGCCATGAGGATGGTGGCGAGTCGATCGCTGCCGGTCCCCCATCGACTCTGCTTCTGCCTTTTACCGAGGTGGATGTCCGGAGTCGACGGGGAGCGCATTCAGGGATCGATTAATCGTGTCTAAATGAGACGCGATAAATTGATCCCCGATAGATCGATTGCTACCCGCCAATCCGGCGGGTAGTGAAGACAAGCCCTAAGAGGAAGACCATCAATACCATCCTTAAAGGGATATTTCCAATAAAAGTTAATTTAAAAAATCCCAAACAAAATGGATTTTGATTATTTGTGTTTTTAATAACTTCTGAAATTTTAAAATTTCAGTTTTAATACTGGATTTCAATTCCTCATTGACAGTATGCTACTTTGCATAATGTGTTGGTAGCTCCTGAGCCCAGGACAGATGGCCTTCTCTTATGGTGGCCAATTTTGGTTGGACATATTCCTGGAGTTTGTCATACGACGTTAAATCTTTAATTAAAGATTTATCTTTAATTCCTGGAGGTCTGGCAACCCTACTTCCAAAGGAAGACTTCAGCCTTCTCTATGCCCTTAGGCCTCTATATAGACAGTCATGTTCATTTATCTCTTCCTTCTGGGAGAAGACAGAGCACTTTGTTTTCTTTCAGAACATCAGGCAGTAAGTTCAATAAAATAGGTCAGTCAAAACCCAATTTATTTTAAATTAATCAATGGAAACATTTGTCAGCTAACAATATACAATCTATATTTCTCTATGCAGTTAAAAACAACACTCTTTTTAACAAGTAAAATACAATAAGGCCCTAGAAGCCAGGATGATAAAATTGAGTTTAAGAGGAAATACTATGAGGATTATCTAGTAGCTTTTAGCAAATTTTAAAACTGTCTCTCTAAGGCTCAGTCCCTTTGTCAGATGTATAATACATCCTTAGATGAGAATTTCCCATCAGTCTGAATTTCCACCCTAGTTATACTGCATCTTGACTTAGAAATCAAGTATGAAGGTGTCAGACTGAATGCAGTAAGTTTTTTTAGGCTAGGAGTCCTTGTGAAGCACATTAGTACAGAAAAAATAAATATTTTTCTTCTTTCCTTTTCCTGTGAAAACATATACTGACATTTGCATAGGAATCATTCCTTTCTGAATATTCAGGGTCACCTTCCACTTGTCTAATTAAGTCTATTCTGGATAAAGAATGCTTTTAATAATCAGCCACACTCTTCTGGGTCCTGAGCTCTAACACAATTTAATGATAAATTTTCACTGATGGCCCGTCTACACTCTGGGAGACATACAGTTTATTGTTACAGCTTAATGCAGAATGCCAACTTAAAAATATATTGAGTAAGATTCATTTTATTACACATCTTACACAAATTCTACCATCAGTTAATTATATGCAGTAGGGTTGGATGTTGGTAAACAGGCAGAATCTAATCCATTGAATCTCACATGTAAATAACTAAATCAGCTGGTTTATAATTTACATTGTTGTGACTGCCTATTTAACCATTATTAATTTCTCATTTATCATGCTTATCCATTCTATTCATAACTGTGCACCAAACTGTGCTCTCTTCCTCCAAGGGCAGAGGAGCCAGAAGACCCACACATCATCAGCTAGGAAAAAGCTAGAGTGAGGAATGCTGCTGCTGTGGCATCAATCTCCACTTCTGTAAAACCTTGTAGTAAACTCTCTGTGGGGTTAGAGGTCTGTGTTGTAGGAAGGGGCAAGGCTGGTGTGCTCCTCCACATATTGTCTTCCTTTAATTGAAGATTCTCCAATGAATATGGACCATGTCAGTATTAACCTTTGCACGCCCTCTAGGTCCTGCAGAGCCCACTCTCAAAGAGATCCCTACGTAGTCAATAAGAGTTCCTAGCAGCGGCAGCATGGATTTATTGGAGACAGGCTGAGATACCCTCTGATCTCCTTCAGCCCTGTCTGAGGGATTGCAGAGGCACAGCTGGGGCCAGTACAAACAAATCTAGGGACCCTGGAAATGCCATTTGGCTAGCCACCCTGGTTGCTTTGATGCGCCAACTTCTCCCACAATTCCTATGCCTCAAGTCCCTATACTATCCCAGTAGGAGAGGTTTTGAGTCCTCATGGAAAGGATGGGATGGGAGAGGAGTTACTGTGTCCAGAACTGCATAGGAACAGAAATGGAAGTTTCATATATAAAATGAGAAGGAGGAATCATGAGATCTGCTATAGTGAATCTTGCAATAAAAGGCAAAACACCCTGAAGCTATCAAAAAGCTGTCAGCTCAGAATTGTTCCTACACCACATCACTGCTCACTGGAGTATTAGAAATGAGCACACTAGCTGTTCAACTTTCTCTGTGGGGATGGGACCCCACAACCAGGGGCCTCCTCCTGCTGCAGGCTTGGAAAACTTGTCTGTAATGACCCTTGCTTCTGTGGATTTGCGGGAGATGGTGAAGGTGAGTGGTGCTCATTCAGTGTAGGGACAGTCTCTCACCTCTGAGAAAATGATACAGTACCATGTTGTTCCCAATTGAAACTATATTTTAAAAGTAGCTATCAGCTGTGACTAGCTCAATACCAATCAGCATTGTTAAGGAGCAACTTAGTAGAATCCTTCTGATGACATTATGGCGACCCATCATATGTAACTAGTTATGTATCAAGAGGGTGTCAGAAAGTCTATGACCCGGACCTCAGACTCAAGTATTCTCCCATGGTTAAAAGCTTAACTGGGCTCTATGCTATCTGAGCTATACAGTCACAGGACTTCTCTGCAGTTTGGTACATACAGAGGCAACTGTAGACTCTGAAAAAGTTCCCTTAAATATTATTAGCTTTACCAATTCTTAAGGGTAACTTCCACCTGTTATTGATACAGTATTTAAATAGCAGAAGCGTGCTTAAAAATTCCTTGCATTTATAAGGTGCAGTAGCCTCACTGGTGTCAGTGGAACTAATTCAAGGTGATTTGTTTCTCAGTTTATAATATAGAAGCTTGGCAGGGCTGACCAGTATTTACTTATACATGTTGGCTACCATGTAACTATAAATTGAGGAAAGTCCTGGATCTATTGAAAAGGCCACCAAGGAGTTTAGAGCTCTACAAAGTATAGCAATAATGAAGGATTCTGTAACTGATTGAAAAGAGAGCTGAAATTTCAATCTCTGATTGATGTGTCAGTTCAGATGACAGAGTGCCCTTTCCCCAAGGTATTCACATAACAGGTTACACTAAATTCAGGTTTACTGAACAAATAAGAGTAGAGGCCCTCAAGATTAGATTGTATTCAGATCAAAATATTAATGGGGGAAGGGGATGGAAATGCATTGAGTGCCAAGGCATGCAGTTTTTAAGACTGAAATTATTCAGAATAACCACCTGCTTGATAAGAATTTATGACTATGCTGAAGGGGCAATTTCATTTGTAAATTAAAAGGTAGTTATTTCTTTCACATTTCACAGAGCTATAGGGAAGATCTTTAAAACAAAAGAAAATAGAATCAAACAGTTGAAGCTTAACAGTTGAGAAATTGAGGGAGGGAGAGAAGGGGGAGAGAGCAAGCAAAAATGGAACACAAGAGCAGATATCACGGCTTTAGCATATTTTTTTTCTTGGACTGAACATGTAGAAGGCACACAAATGGATTTTGAAATATTCTATGCAAATTTATGTTTCCATAAACCTCTATTGGGTTGCTGACTGACTATGATCTAAAGAACTTATTAGGTGGTTCTTTAGAACGCTGTGTGTATTAACAGAATTTATATAGCAACTTCTAGTAGGATATACAAATCTAGGCATTTCCCTCTATTTACTCTCAATCCAATTTTTTTAAAATCTAAAGATTTACTTTAAAGTGTATTAGCACTTACGCTACAGAAATGTACTCGTTTACCTAGTGACAAAATATGATGCAAGGTTATAGGGAAAAACAAGTCATATTTAATAGTTTGATCCCATCGGAGTATGCACTGTCAGCACATCATATAGGTCAGGAAATAGAATATGTGAGCAAACCATGTTAGTATCAGACTTTGAGGACAGAAGGGACCATTTGATCATCTAGTCTGACCTCCTGCATATGCAGGCAACAGAATCTCACCCACCCACCCACTCCTCTAATAGACCCATAGCCTCTGGCTGAGTTATTGAAGTTAGGGTGAGCAGATGTCCCGATTTTATAGGGACAGTCCTGATATTTGGGGGCTTTGTCTTATATAGGTTCCTATTACCCCCCACTCCCTGTCCCGATTTTTCACCCTTGCTATCTGGTCACCCTAACTGAAGTCCTCAAATCTTGATTTAAAGACTTCAACTTACAAAGAATCCACCATTTACTCAAATTCAAACCAGCAAGTGACCGGTGCCCCTTACCATAGAGGAAGGCACCCCCACTCCAAGCCCTCTCCCCCACAAAAAACAAAAACAGCATTTCTTCCAATCTGACTTGGGGGAAAATTCCTTCCCATCCCCAAATATGGCAATAGGTTGGATCTTGTGCACATGCTCACAGTCTCCCAGACACACACACACTTGTGAGAGAATTCAACATATAACTCGGAGCCCTCCCTATTTAGGGACCCACCTCTGGCCATTGGAAATAATTGGCTACTAGCAGTCTCAGATGAGCCACATGCCACTGTAAGTGATCTCATCATACCATCCCCTTCATAGGCTTATCCAGCTCAGTCTTCCAATCAGTTAGATTTTTTTGCCCCCACTGCTCCCCTTCGGAGGCTGTTCCAGAACTTCAGCCCTCCGATGGTTAGAAACTTTTGTCTAATTGCAAGACTAAACATGTTGATGGCCAGTTTATATCTATTTGTTCTTATGCCAACATTTGGCCCTGAAGTTAAGAACTCCACTCCCCGGTGTTTAACCCTCTGGTTTGTTTATAAAAAGCAATCATATCTCCCCTCATCCTTCTTTTGGTAAAGCTAAACAAGCCAAGCTCCTCTTGTAAGGTAGGTTTCCATACCCTGGATCATACTAGTAGCCCTTCTTTGTACCTGTTCCAGTTTGAATTCATCTTTCTTAAACATGGGAGAGCAGAGAACTGCACACAGTATTCCAGATGAGGATTCACCAGTGCCTTGTATAATGGTACTAACAATTCCCCATCACTGCTGGAAATACCTATCCTGATGCTTCCTAGGACTGCATTAGCCTTTTTCACGGCCATGTCATATTGGCGGCTCATAGTCATCCTGTGATCAACCAATACACTCCTCTGTCGCTTCCAACTGACATGTCCCCAGCTTATAGCAAAATCTTGTTGTTAGTCCCCAAGTGCATGACTTTGCACTTCGCTCTGTTACTTTTTAAGGTCATCCAAATCTTGCGTGATATTTCTGTCCTCCTACATATTCACAATACTTCCCAACTTCATGTCATTCACAAATGTTATTAGCACTCCCGCTTTGTGTTCCAAGATCATTAATAAAATAATGTTAAATAAGATTGGTCCCAAAACCAATCCCTGAGGAACCCCATTAGTAACCTCCCTCCAGCCTGACAGTTCACCTTACCCACCTTTCAATTTTCATGTTCATCTCCATCTTCTTTTAATTTAACTAATAATTTCCCATATGGAACTGTATCATATCTTACTGAAATCCAGGTAGCTTAGATCTACTGCATTTCCATTGTCTTTAAAAAAAAGAAATCAGTTATTTTCTCAAAGAAAGATATCGTCTTGATCTGGCACATTCTACCTTTTGTAAACCATCTTGTATTCTATGCCACTAGCCCTAAACTCCTCATAACCGTATTAAAAACGGAGACAAAGTATTTGTTGAGGTGTTGGGCCATGCCTAGATTATCTTCAATCTCCACCCCATCTTCAGTGTGGAAAAAAGTTCTCACTTTCCCCCCCTAGACTTTCTGACCTTCAGGAGGTAGCTTTGCTTGTTAATCTGTCCCATCTTCTATTCATTGTAGGCTTTTTGATTTCTCTTAATCACTTGCTTCAGATGCTTGTTCATCCAGTTTGGTCTGCAACCCTTCCCTATGAATTCTTCCCCCTTCCTGGGGATGCAGGGTTCAGATGAATTTACTTTAAAACAAAGTTGCAAAAGCTAATTCTCCTCCACATTCAGATCCTTGAGTCCAGTCAACTTCCCTAACTAATACTCTAAAAAAAATTAAGTTTTCCCTTTTGAAATCAAGCACCCTAGTTGCAGACCTATTTTTGTTTATCCTTCCAGTTAGTTTCAGTTGAATAAGTCATGATCACTTGAACCAAGGCTGTCCTAGTTCTTCTATAAGGTCTTTGCTGCTTTCTAATACTAAATCTAAAATGGGATCACCTCTTGTTTGTTGGGGGACTATTTGGTAAAGAAATCTGTCAGCTATCACATCCAGGAATATCTGGGCCCTAGGGTGACCAGATAGCAAGGGTAAAAAAAAAAAAATCAGGACAGGGGGTGAGGGGTAATAGGCAGCTATATAAGAAAAAGCCCCAAATATTGGGACTGTCCCTATAAAATCAGGACATCTGGTCACCCTACTGGCCCCTAGCATTTTTAGTAGCACTTGTCCTCCAATCTATATTTGGGAAATTAGTCTCCCATAATCACACAATTCCAGGTAGTATTTATTTCATTAAAATATTAGGGAGATTTCTATCCATATCCAAACTGGATCCTGGAGGTTTGTAGCACTATTCCAGTGGACCCTGTTAATTTTCTTCCCCAAAGTGATTACGACTAAAAACAGATTCTGTTTTATCCATTTGATCATTTACAATTTCTTTGTAGTCTACCTCATCATTAATATACAGAACTACTCCACCACCTTTACTTTTATTTCTTCTTTCCTGAACAGCATATACCCTTCAATACCTGTACTCCAGTCATGACTACTATTCAACCATGTTTGTTACCCCCCTACAATATCTGCTTTCACTTTCTGCATCAGTAATTCTAGTTCCTCCATTTTGTTACCCAGGCTCCTTGCATTGGTGTACAGACATCTTAGTTGTTTCGGCTTGGCTTTGCTCAAATTCCTCATCTGATCAGGTACAGTCCTTCTACTGCCAGTATCGCCAACGTGACTTTAGTGTCATAGTGCCAATGCCAATCTTTCCTCTGGATGTCCAGTATCCTACCTTCCATTGTTCCTTTCTCCACTGCTATATCCTCTTACTTGCTCAATTTTAGATTCAGGCATGGAGATTACATAAGCATCTCCCAACGGTCTCTCCCAAATTCTTACTTTTATGCTATTTTAATCAGCTGTGCCAACCTCCATCCCAGAAGTCTATTTCCCGCCCTACTGAACTGGAGTCCATCCCATGAGAACTGTCCTCTGTCTGTGAATGCCTCCCAAGGGTGAACATCTTTAAGCTCCCCTTATAGCACCATTGCCTGAGCCATCTCTTGATCCCCACAGCTTGTTAATATTCACAAGAATTTATATTTCAAAGTAATTGTTGATTTCTTTAGTGTTTTTATAAGATTTCTCTCTCCATACAAGTGATACACAAAAGGTGAGATCTACATTACTTTCAAAATTTTTAATGGAACTGGTGAATAATGAATACGTTTACATTTATACTTCCATTTAGAAGAATTCCAAAGCCACTTTACAAATTGATTTACAAAACGAACAAAGTAATCCAATGCAGCCCCCTCATGGGAGAAAGATGGTTACTGTTAACAGTACACAGCAGGAACAAGCAAAAGTTTAGTTAAGGCAGTGAAGACCAGATTAATCAGATGAAATCACGGAGGAATTTTTAAAGAAAATAAAATACCCAAAGTAGAACTGGATCAGGATACTGAAGTTAATAGTCTGGGTTTACTTCAATGGGGGGGTGGCAGAAATGTAATAGTCCCACTCTCACACTCCCCTTTTTGTTTTAAAATATACTTTACTTTTATTCAAAGACAAGAAAAGGAACAGAACTCATGTAGAACTCATGATGAGAATATAAAAATGATCTACTACATATATACACACCGTAGAAATCATGAAGTAGCAGAGAAAATGTTTGAGGAAGAAGAAGGAAAATTGTTACACTGAGCAAGAAATCAGAAAGAAGAGTACCCTCTTAGTGTTAATATTATCCCAGATGATCACCCAGGCACAGAGATTGGCATGTGACACCCTTTAGTTTCATGGAACTCCACCCTCTTGTGCAGATTTCTAGAACAGAGCAATCATATGCTTGGCAGCTGAACAAGTGTAGATGTTAATCCTCTGTTCTGCCAAGAAGAGCACTATGGGACATCAAGTGAGAAGTAAAACTTCTGGTCTGGCAAGGTGGGTCTCTTACTAATTCTAGACAATTTGCAGAAAGGATCTCACCATGAACATACAAAAACCAAAATGATATAAATAATTTAGGTTAGCTCCCCACAAAATATAGAATATCAACAGCTCCTTTGAAGGTGGAGAACCAAACAGGTGCCCAGATCTATAACAGGCCTAGATCCAGTGGGCATAAAACCAGATATGAGAACAGTCATGTCACTGTGGAAACTTTCCCAGGGGAAAAAAAAAATCACTCATTGTTTAAATATTTTATTGGGAATCTCAATTAAATCAAGTTTCTTGTACTAAATCTCAGCTGAAAACTTCAAAACTGCCTCTGATGAAGGAAACTGTAGAAAATCATTCCCACTAGTGCTTTCACTGCTTCATCTGCGCTACTGAGATCCATGATGTAGACAAAGCACTGGTAATAGAACCCACAGGTGGCAACAGCTGCAATGATGATTAGTGTCCTAGAATTCCCTAGAGCACACATGGCCTTACACTGCTTTCAATTCTGCCCTTCCTGAGAGAGAGGAAAACATTCCTATTCCCTCCTCCCCTTATCCTCCCAGTCCTTACTAGCCAATTGGTTATATTTTATGTGCCATCTGAGATTTAGCCAATCAGCAAATCAAATCTGCCTATGTTTTTGCAGGTCCAAATACTGACCACCACCCCAAATAAATTATACAAATTCTTCATCCTGATACAACTAGAATCTTATGGCTACCAGCTTCTTTCAGAAACTGGATCACGTGTAAAATTTTAACTAGGGGAGTGACTGACTAGTAATAGCTCATAGAAACAAGGAATGTAATTAGATCCAAGGAATTCAGCATGCTGCTGTGAGCGACCTTCCTATTCCTAAACAAATTAATACAGCCCAAAAATTACTCCTCTGGGAGAGTCAAGTTACCTTAAGAATAGAATAAAAATAAGAAATGTAAGTAACTCCTAAATGTTTTATTTGTCTTTTTAAAGCCCCCCCCCACCCACCTCATCTGTTTTGTTTTGTCCTCAAACTGGTAGAATGAAGCTTCTCTGTCTGTAGGCTAAAGACAAAGTGAGATAGATGTGTTCACGACATGGATACCAAGGGAGTGGTTTCCCTAGCAACAATAATCATGTGAAAGCCATCTGAATATACTGCTACTCCTATGACTTTTTCCAGTTTAGATACATGGATAGTTGAACTGGATACTAAGTACTCAAATCAAATCAATTGCAGCAGGAAGAGCTGGGCTGAACATAAATATATCAATGGCATTGGTGAAGAAGCAGTTTCTTTTATTTGCTGTTTATGTGAACTGAAGTCATGTTTTTCATGTGTTTAACATTTCAGAGTGACTGGTGATTTTTTTTACTGCTCTCATTTATTTATTTTTAAATTTAGTTTCATTTGAATGTTTCTAAAATCGGCAAATATTTTAAGGTGGTACTTTATATTTTCTCATCTGTAGTTGAGCTCAGAGTTCTAAGAAATATTAAAAGACGACTTCCGTGTTCTAGTGTAAGACCTATATACAGTGTAAGTGAATAATTACAATTTTTTACAATTTTTTCTGGCTTTAGATGGAGTCCACTAACATGAAGACTACTTATATTGTCTCCTTGGTTTTAGAATATATTCTTGCTATCCTTTATGCAAAAATTACTATGAAATTCACAATGTCACATTAATATAGTACAAGCTTTTGCCATGTATTTGTAAAAGATTGTGGCCACTCTAGAATAAGAAGTCTCAACTCTGAAATGGAGCATCTTTCAACAAGTTAAATTTATCTAGAAATCTGTGCACATCTATTTTGGGGACAGTTTATAATATAAGCAATGTATTACAAATATATTAACAGCTGTTGCCACATTTTGAAAAAAAAAACATTTTAGAAGCAGTTTCTGCATCTCTCTCATATTTTTAGTACTTGTTTTCCATTTAAAAAAAAGCCCAGACATTTTAATGAAAACAAACAATATTTGTTTCTAAAGAAAGACTTTTCCCCACTGATTATTTTTATCCTGATATCGAAGTCTTGGGCCAGATCCTCAGATGCTGTAAATCAATGTAGCTCCATTGAAGTAAGTGAAACTCCATCAATTATTTACACCAGCTGAAGATCTGGACCCTCAAGTTTCTGACAGCACAATCATTTCCAGAACAAATATGTAACAGTAAGATGATTCTTTGACAGGGTTACTGGCCTAATGGATGGGATGGATGGGGTGGGGGGGAGAGTGGACAGATACATCTTGATTTGGGACTGTGTCAAAAGCCTTACTAAAATGACATTTTCATAAGCAAACTGGGGAAATGTGGTCTGTGTTAAATTACTTTAAAGTGGGCGTACAACTGGTTGAAAGACTGACTCAAAGTGTTATCAATGGTTTGTTGTCAAAGCTAGGAGGTCATAGTTAGGGGGGTCCCGCAAAGGATCGTCCTGAATGTAGTACTATTCAATATTTTCATTAATGATTTGGATAATGGAGTGGAGAGTATCCTTATAAATCCTGCAGATGACAGCAAGCTGGGTGGAGTTGCAAGCATTATGGAGAACAGGATTAGAATTCAAAATGAGATTGACAAATTGCAGAACTGACCTGAAATCCACAAGATAAAATTCATTAAAAGACAGGTGCAGAGTACTTCACTTAGGAAGGAAAATGCACAATTACATAACTGACAAAGTGGTAGTACTGCTGAAAAGGATCTGGGAGTTATAGTGGGTCAGAAACTGAATATGAATCAACAATGTGATGAAGTCGCAAAAGAGGTCAATATCATTGTGTGTGTATTAACAGAAGAGTTGTATGTAAGACATGGGAAGTTACTGTGAGAGTCTACTTCGCACTGGTGAGGCCGAGGCTGGCATACTGTGTACAATCTGGGCACCCCACTTTAGGAAAGATGTGAGCAAATTGGGGAGAGTCCAGACAAGAGCACAAAACTGAAAAGGTTTAGCAAAACCTGACCTATGAGGAAAAAGTTAAGACTAACCATGCCCAATTCTGAGAAAAGATGACTGAGGGGGAATCTGTTCAGTCTTCAAATACGTTAAGGGCTCCCGTAAAGAGACCTGTGATCAGTTGTTCTCCTTGTCCACTCATGGTAGGAGAAGTAGTAATGGGCTTAATCTGCAACAAGTGAGAATTAGATGAAATACAGTTAGAAAGTATTTCCTAATGGTAGTTAAACTCTGGAATAGGCTTTCAAGGGAGGTTATGGACTTCCCATCTTTGGAGGTTTAGAACAGGTTGGACATACACCTGTCAGAAATACTCCAGATTTACTTGTTTCTGCCTCAGCACAGGGGGATGGACTTCATGACTTCTCAATGTCCCTTCGAATGTTATGATCTAAATATATTGAATCATAGAAATGTATCTGCTGATTGAAAATGATCACTTGAAAAGAAAAAACTATGAAAATTTCCTTTGTGCAGTAGCGTAGAAAGGGGAAGAAAAGGAAATGGTACAGAGAAGACTTTCAAAAAAGAATATTGTAAACTGTGTTTAAAGATTTATTATAAAGGAATGTAGGCCCCTTATTGTAAAGAATTTGCACAATTTAGAAGAACATGACTTATGTCTCCTTTGCTCATTTGATATACTAACAGCTATTATTTTGATGGTGCATTGGGAATTATGTTTGATATGCTTCAGGGGATTTGAAAGTCCAAAAGGAGGATGCAATTTTTTTTTACAAAAGAAAGTC